>OV884035.1:15262500-20175000 GCA_930367265.1 Catocala fraxini
ATCCAAAAAGTCGTGCTCTGGATGTATACAGCCAGTACGCAGGTGTACCCACATATTATTACGTCTAGCTATATTTTGAGGTCCCATATAATAGGACGCTTTTTTCATTGTTACTATGGACTCTATTCAAACAGAACATCCGATACACCATTGGGTCTTAATATTATGTTTATTTGATAGCTAACTAGGTAATTCCTACAATATAAAAAAAAAAATGTTTTTTATATACTCGAATGAATAAAGCATTGGTGAGGACATTTTTATGAATAAGACAAGTATCCAAAATTAAATTTTGTTATTTGTAACTTTTATTTATATTTTCAGAATCGTACTGGAAACCATACATTGACATACTTCCTGAAAAATACTCTACTATACTGTATTTCAATGCTGAAGAATTAGCTGAACTGAAAGTAAGTGATGCTAATAAAATCTATTATTTGTCATAATGTTATTTTTACTAGCTCAATTGTATCCTATAGGTAATAAAAGCAATTCAGTGCATTATGTAAAATGTCAAGGGACACAAAGACAAGCTGTACTTGAAATCAGTCTGTAGATGTAGTGATGGGGTGAACAATCAAGCCATTATCTAAACTTCTAAACTAATATTATAAAGAGGAAACATTTGTGTTTTTGTATGTATGTTTGTAATGTTTTCACACAAAAACTATTGGACCGATTTCAAAAATTCTTTCACCATTAAAAAGCTGCCTCTTCACTGAGTAACAAAGACTATATTATATTTTCAAAAAATTTGGGATCCTTAATAAAAATGCGATAATATAACCCAAGGTGTGAAAAATTTGTCATCAGAAATCTGTTATCACGTGCGCTGCGGAAACTATTGACGATAGAACAAAAAAATGTTCTACAGTATTATAGAACGTATCACTATCTATAAAAAAGTCCGCGATACCATATGTCCAACTACTGTAGTTATGCTACTATAACTACATTTTTACATTTTAAAAGTTGATAAAAGTGCCTACTATAATCAAACCATATTATTCATACCTCTGTATTAGTCCTTATCCCATTAAATGATATTTTATTAAAGACCGTTTTAATACCCGTAAAATACTTTTTAAATTATTCAAATCGGACATTTCATTCAAAAGATATAATTCTTTAGATATAGTAGGTAGTTTCTAAATATTAGTAGGTAGTTTTTAAGTATTAGCTATATATATAGCTAATTACACCTATATAGGTGTAATTAGACTTATTAATTTCTTTAGTTGTAGTTTTATATATTAAAATTAGATAACAAATTAAAAGTAGGTATTGGGTAATAAATTAAAGTACACGCGGACGAAGTTGCGGGCAACAGCTAGTTATATTAATATGATTGATTCATATTAAAATTAGGTGGAAAACCTTTTTTCGAAATACTTATGTGTAAACATCATTGTTTCCAGCCATCACCTGTATTCGAGTCATCGCTCAAGCTCTACAGAAGTATTGCTAGGCAGTATGCCTACTTCTACAACAAAATCCACTCATTGGATATACCAGTGCTTAAAAAACTTCAAGATGTATTCACTTACGACAACTACAGGTAACATAAATAAAATTAATTATTTTTATTCTTACATTTTATTTTCACAGAAAATCTAAAAAAATAAGAAAACACAAAATGGTATTTGATATGTCACATTGCACTGAGAGCATAATACTGCAATTTATTTAAATAAATATTATTATTTAACATTGTTAGTTAGATATGCAATATGGACAATAATGGAACAAGGTTAGAATTTTTGTTCCTTGTATGATAAATGTCCTTTATTACATCTACTTGTGTTGTATAGTTAAAATAATAGGAATAGAGTTAAAATCGTAGTCTAATATTAAATATTGATCTATTTTATAAAAATCTTAATCAATATCAGGTCACTAGTTTAAATTATAAGGCCCTTTCCACAATATTAGACTAAAAATTCTTATAGCATGTTATTATTGTAGAAATCTCCCATTATTAACTAATATATTACATTATTACGCTAATTAAACCAAACTCTTTCTCCATTCAGTCTATAACAAACAAATGATTTATATTACCTATTCATTGAAATGGTTTTCTCAAAGAATCCCACATGTAATCTGGTGATTCTTTACCGTTTTGTGAGTCTAGTGTATTCAACGTATATATGTTCGAGGTTTGGAGCATTGGACTAATACTGCGACTACTACTGTTATTCTTATGAACTTTTCTATTCTCGAATATAGGTGTAGGTATCCGTTCATCACAGAAACTGCGTTTTTTTCGTATCTTTGACCTTTGCTGCTTCCATTTGAAAGCAGCATACGTCAACAAGAATAGTATCATAGCCAATCCCACAATACTTGCAGTAGCAACTGTTACAGATTTAGTTTGAATTGGTATTTTGTCTAGAATACCTTTTTGCTGGTCTTTCTTTTGGAAGGTGTCTGTTTCTAACTTCTCGTTGGAATCTAGTGCAATATTGCTGTCGAAATCTTTGAGATGTTGCAAATCCTCCAACACTATTAAACCGTCGCCGTCAGCGTCTTCTTCTATTGTGATCTTTTTAAACGGTTGGTCTGAGGAGGGTTCTGAAATTGAAACAAATTATAACGTTTAATTCACATTACGTAATATTTATTTTAATTATGAGTAAGAGTCGAATTATAAATACCGTCAGTGTCATTATGCCGAGTTTTTTCCATCAAAGAAAATATTTCATTCCAGCTAACAATATCGTCTTGAGTCTCGCCTAACACTCGACTTTCACGAACTGTGTCATTAGCATTAATTCCATTCAGAACAATCTCTGATACTTTGTGATTATTTCCTTCAACATCAGGCAATAAAGTAGTTTTCGCCGTGTTTTTGGTGAAATTGTTAAACAGCGACATGATACCCATGTTTTCCGCATTTTCGTTAACGTTATTGCGGTAGTCCATTATAACTGGTATGTTGATATTGTTGATAACAGTTGGATCAATTGTCGTAACTTTGCCATTTGAATCATGCAAATTGGCTTCCAAAATAGCCCTTAATGGATAAGTCTCTTTCGATATTGGCTCCAAAAGAGATTTAGACAGGAAAGGCTCTGGTGGATTAGGTTCTCTCGATGCGTTGTGGAATATGTCAGCCAAGTGTACATGGCTGGATCCACGTTCTCTATGTTCCACTAATTCACTTAGCGTCATATTCCTTTCCTTCAATATTCGCGACAGTTTTGCACTTGCTAAAAGTAATAAAATAACATTAGAAAATATATTTTCTACTTTCGGAGTAATTATTCTAATTATATTTTACATTGGATGTTTAAGGCACAAGAACCCATTAGTTAAAATATAAAACAACTTATAAAATAGGGAAAGATGATTAGATTATTTACTTACTTAGTGTGTCGTTAAGAATTTCATCTATCTCAATTTTCGCTGTTTCTTCTGTCGTGCTGTGTGTTATCGATTTCGGTGTCGTAAATATTGTAGTTATTATCTTCACGTGCATGGGTCCGTCTGTTTGACTTGTACTTTCTGTAGTCACAAAATCATCTATAGTGGTAAATTCATTATTATCATCCTTTGTGGTTCTCGGTTCCTGAGTTCTTGCAATAAATTCTGAAGATGATACTAAATTACCCATTCCGAACAGATGTTTTATGAGATCATCTTGTGGAGGTTCGGTCGTCGAGTTTTTGTGCTTTAGGCGTTTTCTCTTTAATCTGTTATTAAACGCTTGACGTCTTAGACCTGAAGATATTGCTGTTGGTCTCGCCATAGTTACTACAGCCACTGGTTTCTCAGTTATATTTTTAGGAATTTCCGTAGTTGTTTCTATTGGTGCTATAGATTCTGTGGCGTCCATATTAATATCATCAAGTTTATCAATTTCAAGCTGTGGACGAATGTTTTCAGACGAACTGTAGTTGTTTTCAATTTCAAATGATATAATTGTTGTTTCTTCTGGTGTAGTTGTTACAGTAGTTGTTTCGTGCACCGTCGTGTCATTATTATCATTGTGAGCATTATGTTGTCTCATAGATGGTAATATATCCTTCCATTCTTTAGATTTATTTGTGATTCTTCTATGGTGTGAGTATTTTCTGGCATTTAACGCTATTAGGTCTCTGCTTAATTGTCCCTTATATGAGTTAGTAACATTTAATACGGGTCTCATACGCAATTTCTTACGTAGCCCTGGTGGATAGCGACGTCTGGTTGATATTTTAGGCATGTTTTCTTCAGGTGGTTTCGCCGTAGTTATAGATAAAGCTTGAGCTTCATTTTTATTCTCTTGAACGATTTCGGTCGTGGTAAAGAATTCGGTTACTGGTTCTGTAGCGTATTTCGTTTCTGAGTTCACTAATATTTGTTCTTCTGATTCTTCTCTAATATCTGGTTTTGTTTCTATTTCTTTGTTAATTAAATCGTTTCTTATCTCAGAAGGATTTTTATTTTGAGTTTCGAGGGAATCTTGTGATTTAAATATAGACACAGCGTTTTCTTTTCCATGAAGCAAATCCGCCAAAGACAGATTGTGTTGTTGTAATATTTCGCTCAGACTGGTTCCATTCGATCTCCTTAGTATGTCTTTTAGAGTTAATGGATCCACAGGATCCTAGAAATGCATCGCAAAGAAGGATTAATATTATATTAATTAAATGTGAAACAGTGTGTGTAAGTGTACAAAGATTATAGCACCTATACGTAGACATAGACGGTATTATTATAAATTACATCTAACAATCAGCAGACAGCAATCGAACAGTGTTAATATTACTATTACGCTATAAATATTTAAAGAGAAGGTTAAGGTGACGTTAATGGTCGCAAGATACGAACGCGGCTTTTATCAGATAGATAAATAGAGCTTGCAGATAGATAAGGCGCTAGTGAATTACGATTAATTATAATTATATAAATTGGATTATAAATCCAGTCGCGAATTTTAAAATCTTCCCGCTGGCCTCATCATTAACCTGGGCACAAAGCGAATTACTCTAATAGTTGTTCTAGTAGTTGCTAAATAACTGTGTTAAAACACGCATTTAAAGCAATATCTACAAAATACATATATGTATGTTATTGTTTTAGGTACCAATACTTGCTATATTGATTAACTACTTTTTAATTAATAGACGCATCTAAAATGTTTTATTTATCATTATCGACTTATATACCCTATTAATATCATCCTGCCAATAGTCTGGCGGTTCTTCATCGATTTTCGCTATGTCGCTGTACATGTCGTTACGACTAAATGAAATCTTGTCTTTAGATTTAAATATGACTAAAGCTGAGATGAATTCCACGTATTGTTGTAATGTTATGTTACGATTTTTGACTATTATTTCCATCTTTTCGGCACCTTTAAGCTTCTCAGTTGCAGCAGCATATTTAGGGAAAAACGTAATTACATCACTCGTATTTCTCTGTTCAACGGTTATATTTCCTACACCCGGCAAATCCCAATATATCAAAGCTGACCAATTCTTGCCCTATAACATGATAATCGTATTAGTAATTTCAAAGAGATATTAAGACCTTTAAAATACCATTTTCCATCCAATCTGCAGTGGCCCTGGAATATCTCCACTTTACGAAAGATCGCAGACAAATAACTTTGTTACGTTCCTCTCGTATTGAGTAGGTTTTCGACAGCAGTTTGACTGATTACACAGGAAAGTGGTAGAGTAAACCATCCACAACATGGGCAGATGATGAGTTATGAGACTGACTGACCAAAATGAGAGATAAGTTGTATGCAAACAATATAATATCACACAAAGTTGAAATCTTGGGTAAGGCCTGTGATCATCATAGAGCTTCGTCTTACTCAGGGTGGCTACCCTATTTGATATTATAATTGAGTATTGATGTATTTGATTATTGTGTAATACTATTTGCTTACCTGGCTTTTATTTTGTTCATTATTTACAGTTGAACCTTTGCTTTTATATTCTCTATGGTCTTTAGAGTTATGGTCTTCGTATGTATTGAGTTTTGTAGCTCTTAAATCGCTAACTAATTCCACAGAAAACTCCGATAAAGACTTGTCATCAACCAATTGAGTTTTCGAAATTTGCTCATTATGCATTCCTCCTTTCGATCGAGAATTAAATGAGTGTGGGTCTTCCGGTTTTGTATTTAGTATTTTACCGCCTGTCTTTTCGTGAACTTTGTCCAAATTCGTTTGTATTACTTCATGACTAACGTCATGGATGCTAACTGTGGTGACTGGAACGGGTGAATCTGTTTTATCTTCTACGATTATTTCGTGATTACCGGGGAAGTTACTGAATTCACTTAAGGTAGGCCATTTATCAAGCGATGGTCTCTTTCTTCGTGCGCCCGATCCTTTTCGTAACGGTCTCTCTACAACCATCATTTCGTCGTCTGTCCAGCGAACAGGTCTTTGTTCAGGCTTCTTTCGTCTTCTTTTAGGCATTTCTGTTGTTTGACGATTATTTTCATAATCGACGTCGAAATAAGGTCGAGGTGGTTCATCAGGATAAGCGAATCTTTCCTGAGGTGTAAGGTCTTCGTTGGGTGGAGTTTGCGGACGACGTTTCCGCTTGCGACCAGGTCTTCGTCGTTTAGGAGCTTCGTCAGGTGAGTTTTCATCCCAATTGGCGGTGTGGCGTTCTTGTATCTCTGGGGTTTCCTCCATCGCTCTCCAAGGCTGAAAAAAATATTTTACTCTCATAAGTGTATACGAAAAACCACATTAATAACTAGATTATGGTACCTATTTAATTGTTCTTGATCTTAAGAAGAAAAAGTGTATCGAAATAAACAAACGTCTAAACTTGTTACAACTATTCACATATTGAACAAATATGTTTATTATGGACTCAAACATGCTACTTTTCTATCTATTCATTTAATTTAGTCAATGTACCTTTTTTTGTAACACTCGGTAAAAATAGTTATCGCTCGAAAAATTATTTCGCTTCTGTAATATCTAAAACTGTGTAGGTATTTAGTCACGCCACCGCAACATAATTCACAACAAAAGCCAACTTTTTAAGTTCATAATTGAATTCCGACCAAGTACGGCATCGTAGCGAATATTTTGTTCAGCAATTCGTTGCAAGACACAAAAAATACGTTCGTTCGATTAACAAACAAGAGACCCGCCTCGATATTTCTTTAATCCGGTTATTAATAATATGTTTATGTATGGAATTAGTAATGTCCGTAATTCTGTCATTAACGTAGTGGTTTTATTTACATGATCGGTTAACACTAGCTATAACCCGCGACGTCATCTACGTTTCTTTACAAAGTAACCAATGTTCTTTTCTGAACTTTCAAACTATCTCCATACTTAATTTTAATTCTGGCAATTCGTTCAACGGGTTAGTCGTGAAATCTTGTCCCGTTTAATTCGTCGCATTTTTTATATAAGTATATATGTATATATTGATGATTAGTGGTAATATGTCGATCCATAGTAATTTTATTTCGCGTTTTGAAATCTCAAGAAAAGGTTATTTCAAAAGTGTCAAATGCATTAGTTGCGTCTGTATTAAATAAGGTTATCAGATATCCCGATTAATAACTTATACGCCATCAAAGATTAGATATAAGAAACCTAAACGCAAAAAGACTTGAAGAGTTGGCTGCTTCCGCTATCATATCTTTACCCAAACACAATATATCCTTCGCACTTTCTACCTGTTAATTGCTGAAATGTCAGACAAAATTAAAACCAAATTGTTTAGCCGCCGCGGGCTCCTTTCGCTCAATAGATTAACAGGTCTCTAATGGCACCATATTGATTAAAAACCATCAAGTTGCACGCAACGGAACGTGCCAAAATATAGACATACATAATATATGCTCCCAACCGAAAAACATTACCCTCATTCAGACGCAGTCGGGCATAAACTGTTGTGTAATTCAAAATGCAGTATATCTAGCGTCTGTTTTTACGAGTTTCGTCTGTACATCCAAAGAATCTGATTCTCACATCACAAATAGCTACCGATATTCATAGATTAGACCAAATCTCCAGAATACATGAACGTGCCGATTTTACATCCCGATTATCCAACTCAGTCAATCAAAATAGTCAGTGTCGAAATAGTGAACTTAAGAAAGGTGCTTATCTAGACAAATTTTTTAGTACCTCCATTCCGCAAATAAACCTCGGGATTTTTCTCAGTCTGCGACAGACTAATAGGGTTGTATTTTAACTAAAAATCTCGTGTTGTGATCCTTAAGTAAGTATGACTTCCAAGCCAATCTTCTAGTAGAAGAGATAAAGTGCTTTTAAGCAGGGGAGGCTACTATGAACTTCGTACACAGTAGCCTCCTACACGTCTTCTTATTTGTTGAATCTGCACCGCGCGTGTTAAGGAAATCCATTGATTTACCTCAACGGGTAGTATAAAAAATATTGAGAGGCTCTCCAACTTATAATTACGTAAGTCCAACACGTTAAACATTGCTTTATTTACGTTTCTGATTTTATCCGAACTGTTGTATCACTGTAGTTGTTCCATCTCTGTTGATAGTGAAACATCAATAGTAAGGTGAATGACACCGAGATCTCAATATTAATTCAAGTATCTTAGTTTATGATCCAATCTTTGATCTGCAATCTCAGTTTGTTTATCTGCGGTTTTGTTTAATTTTAATGAAACTTTTTTAATTTTCTTTTCCCGCTGTCAAAGTTAGTTTTAAAGAGTTCGAAAAAACTCTTATACAACAGCTTTGTCCGTCCGTCTGTTATACAACTTTCAACTCAAGAATCGTAAGAGCTAGAGACTCGCGGTCAACGCCATTCGACTCAGCATAGTCGATATACCCCGAAATGACCATGACCTTTGACCTCTGACCTCAAGTTCACGTGATACCATTTTTCGACTCAAGAGCCGTAAGAGCTAGAGACTCACGGTCAACGCCATTTGACTCAGCATAGTTGATATACCCCGAAATTACTATGACCTTTGACCTCTGACCACGCCACGGTCTATTCAAGGTCACGTGATACCATTATTTCGAACTCTAAGATTTACGGCAATTCATGGCTGTTTCTCCCATGTTACAATATGTGTACGGTTTTATCAGATAAATTATTTCCTTTTTAGCTTGTCTGTAATTTTTCTTACGTAGTTAATACGAATGCTATTCTATAAATACCATTATTGAACTTCATCATAGATATGACCAATTTCTTAAAAAGTCATAAGGTTTAATGTAAAAGATCATAATAAATACCAATTTCTCGGTATTATAATGGTAAACATGAGGGAGATATTGAAAGGAGAACGATTGCGGGAAACAAAGTGAATGGAGCTCTACGCGCTTTTATGAACAGCCGAAATGTTTCCGAAAAGGCACGTTTGGCTGTTCATAGAGGACTTTTAGTGCCCACACTTATGTATGGAAGTGAAAGTTGGGTATGGCAAAAGAAGCATGAGAGCAGAATAAATGCTGTAGAAATGAGAGCGCTGAGAAATATATGTGGTGTGACTCTGAAAGATAGAATAAGAAATAGTGTGATTAGAGAGAGATGCGGCATGAAAGTTGATATAGTGACAAGAATAGAAAAGGGTATGTTAAGCTGGTTTGGGCATGTAGAAAGAATGGACGAGGAAAGACTGACTAAGAAAGTTTATAGGGCTAGTGTGAATGGAACAGTCGCAAGAGGAAGACATAGGCGAACGTTTCTTGATCAGATCGGAGGCGTTCTGGATAGGGGCCGGGTTAAGAGCACCTTGAACCGATGGGCATGTATGAGGAATGTGATGAAAGTGAATGAAGCCAGAGAAGTGTGTCAGGATCGTAGCAAGTGGAAATCCGTAGTCTCTGCCTATCCCTCTGGGAAACAGGCGTGAATCTATGTATGTATGTATGTATACGTTTTTTTATCGTGCAAGCATGACAACAGTATTTTTTTTACGTGGGGAAATGCATTGAACCTTACCCCTCCGCGGGGCCGGGAGGAATTATATCGGACTCAACGGGGTAAAAGAGAAAGATGGAATAAGGATGATAATAATGGACCGCCCGGAATATTCAGAAGTGTCCGTGACTTTATTTACTTTTAATGGAATGTGGTCATCCTTAACCACATATTTATATTTTTTTTGTGGCTGTTGGTTCTTAGGCTAATATATTTCTAAAACAATTTTACGTAAAATAATATCGAGCATCGTCTTTCGATGCTAGATTCAGATGCCGTGCTAAGAAGTTTTGATAGAAAATTTTAGTAACTCTGAACTTGTGGTGTACTTATAGCTAAGTTCAGATCTCTCTAGTGTTTTTACACACACTCGTGCAATGTAATATATCTTGCGCATATGGCTAGTCTTCATCAAGATTGGCCGTTTTGACCAATATTTGGCTGACCAAACATTCGTCAGCACATCAGAAATATTAGTATGAATTGGTAAAAGTCAACTATTCTAATCGCTAAAATAATAGCTACTACTAAGGCGTTTCTACATCGTCGTTGCTTGTCGCTCGCTTTTCAAGATGGTTAGACAAAGTATCGCTTGCCTGTAAGTGCCCTTATTACGGTCACCGGCCCACGCAATGATTATTGCAATATGAATATAAATGATAACTCACTCATATGTCAACATAATACATTGTTTATACGCAACTTTTTTAATGCTATGTAATAATAGTGGTTGTTAAACTTAAAATTAGACTGACAATTACTAAAATAATTACACTGCTTATCACATTGTTGTAAGCGAGCGTGACGCTATTTTTCGCTATGGTTTTAACATATTTTCTGGTGAGTGCGTATCAAGAATATTAACTTGTCACAATATGCATTTATCTATATTAATATTATAAAGCTGAAGAGTTTGTTTGTTTGGTTGAACGCGCTAGTCTCAAGAATTACTGGTTCGAATTGAAAAATTATTTTATTGTTGGATAGCCTATTTACCGAGGAAGGTTATAGGCTACATAACATCACGCTACGACTCACGGGGGCGGTGCAGTAATCATAAACGCGGGTGAAACCGCGGGCACATCTAGTTTTGTATAATCTGAAAACTATTGTTTAAAAGCATGTAACGAGAAGGCGTGGCCATTTAATTGTTAATTTTTAGGCCGACGTTTTATTATAAATATGCTAGTTACCTACATACATGATAAGCTTAGTAAATATTTACCATATAACACATGTTTATAGTCAAGCTTATCGATAGAAAAATATGTTGATATTTCATTTATAGAACTCGCTCTTGTCATGAGTGTTAAAAGCCATCGATGTATTGGCGTCTCGAATTGTTTTCCTTAGGCGGGCCCTAAACAGGGATGGCTTACATAAAACCCTAGAATTTTGACTTGAAATCTAACAACCAGTCAATTCTGGAATAAGCATGTACCACCCACGGCCCACCAAGCTTATATACGCTAATGCGCCGATGCCAATTATTTAGTTATGATACAAATTAGCTGGTTTGTAACCCAATCTAGTAACCACTCTCTTACAGACGACCTGTGGCATAAGAGGTGTAACATTATCATTGCGTCTTGCTCAGTAAGTAAGAGCTCCGAAGCTTAAAACACAAGTTTCTCTTAAAGATTGCAGTCATTTACTACTGAGTAGGTACTTTATATTTATTGTTCTAATTTGTCTTTTACAATAGCTAATTCAACTCATCTATTAAGGAGTAATCAAAGGCGCTTTCGCCGTGTCATAGTACGCGCACGCAACACCGTTCAATTGTCCAATCAATTACAAATTTACGCAATTGCACAACATGTATGTTTTTGTCGTTTATTGTATACATTTTCACACGAGACTCGTCGCCACCTGTTGCCAGGGCTGGCAACAGGTGGCGCTGGATCGAGAGGCATGGAAGAGTTTGGGGGAGGCCTTTGCCCAGCAGTGGGACAGCCTAGGCTATTTATAATAATAATAATAATAATAATTGTCTTTTACATCATTTACAAAAGTACAAGACTCAAAATGCATCAAACATTTTATAGCCACAATTTGCAATTGTTTAGATTCTTTGTCATATTTTCTTGCTCTGAGCACATCTATTACGTAAATTTAGACGTTGCGACTCTCCGTGCTCTAAATACGACGTATTGTTTGATAATCATGGAAGAAATTGTCGACGAATTCTCGACGAGTCTCGTGTGAAAATGTATACAATAAACGACAAAAACATACATGTTGTGCAATTGCGTAAATTTGTAATTGATTGGACAATTGAACGGTGTTGCGTGCGCGTACTATGACACGGCGAAAGCGCCTTTGATTACTCCTTAATAGATGAGTTGAGTTAGCTATTGTTTACCCGAGAGATCAATTTACCTAAGCTATTTGTCGCATCGTCACTGTCTGTCTATGAAAATATATCAACAATTAAATTTGTAATTAATGGCGAAAGCTTTAGTACATAAACAACTACTGATTACATAGAACTATGATTCTAGGATCAAGCAAAATGTTACTGGATTCCTTTAAAATGCTTTGTGTATTGTTAGCACGATACATTTTTTATTATATTCCTGTGTAGTCGCTTTTTGCTTATTCGTTAAGAATGTAATAATAATATAATATAATATTCTACCACATACACACAACACCATCTAGCCTAAACTAAGCAGAGCTTGTACTATGGGTACAATAGAATGACTGGCAATTTATTATAGAATCCGTATATTTAAGGGTTCGACAGACGCAAGGCATATTATATTATAAGGGAGCCATTTGCCAACTTGACCATAGTACAGAATTTTAAAATGTTATTTCTGTTCTTCTGTCTGTTATTTTTGACATATCACAAAGACTGAAACCGTTTCTAAATTCCAATGGGTAGTATCCACCTCTTGCCTTAAAGAGCAGTTAAACCTGTCTCCATCTTATATCAATAGATAAAAGATGCTCTCCAAGGCACGAGGTGGATACTACCTTTCGAAGTGTGGATTCGATTTCAGTTTCACTACTGTAACTGTATTCTGTCAGTTACTGTACACTGTGTACAATAACTGACAGAACACCCAGTAACACTTTATTTGACCTTAGTATTGTATCTAAGTCCACAAGATCCCTCGATAGCGAAATCGTAAATTTGTGCTGCGAGACTAATCATGTAGTGATTCTGTTTGTGGCTATTTTCGTGATCAAATTTGTGACTACTATTGTTTAAGCGGATGGTAAAGGAATGCGTGTAATTGAATTTTGCACAGATATGCCAATTGTTTTATGTTTACATAACAAATATCTGTTTGTGGCTAAAAGACAACAACTGATTAGATGCTTTGAATACCAAAGAGTGCATCGGCCGTGAAGTTGTATTCAATATTCGTTCATCTTTATTGCAATTGTTCGTGTACATGACTAATTGTGACTTGTCACTTATTGTTAGTTACAATTAATTTATTAGATGACAAGTTGTATTTTGTCACTTATCATCTAATAAATTAGGTAACAGTAATTAATATAATATAATATGATTGCACACACGGAATATTGATGAGGCTTGACGGAACGAGCGGTTTTGTCGCAACTCTGAACAAATGAACATGAATGGGTGGTACGCTTGCTATCAGACTGCATGTAAATAGTATCCTCATTATAATCAGCTTGCCCACTGCTCGCGAAGGCCAAGACATACTCATTTATCTTTAATTATGGCGGCGGCGATAACTGTATCGGTATATGCTGATAGTAGTCACGGATACTTAAAAGTCTTGCAATTGTATGGCATCGAAAGCCTTATGAATTATCTTCAGAAAATTAAGTTCTGTTAAAACTTTCATTAAAATCTTATATTAATTACCTACAAGATTCAAATATAATTTGGAGGATAATACACGGTGAGGTAACCGAGTTTCAAAACAAAATGTTTTTTTATTGTCTGACTTCCGGCTAAAGGAACAATTAAAAAAATGTTTGTGTTTTAGATTAAGGTTATTAATCTTTAACTAATTTATTAAACATACATCCAGTTCTAACTCTTTATAATACAAATTTGTTTTTAACAGACATCAAACCAACTCGCCTTATAATGATAATTATAGCGGCGAGAACTTTTCCAATGCTGTTTAATTGCCAATGAGGACACTGTAGATATGTGCCAGTAGAATAATTATACTATAAAAACAATTTCCTTAAAGGAAGTCGTAACAGTATTACTTAATAGTAAAAGTGTTTGCTTATGTATCAAACAACAGTATTGCACAGACCATATACCTACTTATTTATCTTTTAAAAAGCTCTATTATTAAGGCATTATTCTTATTTTACGAGATACACATATCTGTGCTATCAAAGTCAGTCTCCCCTATAACCTATTGAGTCGCAACGGCACACCGGCGGTCACACAATATGGATTTTTAATTATGTCTGGCATTGCAAAACATGACAGGTTAAATAAGTAGGTACACGAAACAATTACATTCGTAGTCTAAGTATTATTTATTTTCAAATGTATTAATAACCTCTGAGTCTTCTTCGAAGAAGTTAAGACTGCGCCGAGCGAAATGTGCGAAAACAGGCGGTCACAGTTAAGTGAATAAAATCAACACTTTTTGTTTAATACAAATATAAAATATACATTTACCATAACAATATATGTGTTTATAATTACTCCGTGTAAAAACTTAAAATAATTAATATTTTTGCCTACAAAATTACGTAAATTTGCAGCTCGTGTTACGTGATTTTTAGATTATAACAGTAGTAATCTATCCTAGTTTACAGCTTAAACGAAACATAAATAGTTATATTACAATTTGTCCGTCCCAAATATTTAAGTTATTGTTTGACAATAAAGATACATATTTATCAAAAAGCACTTCAAATCCTCCATATAATTTTACTATGGTGGCCGCGCGCCGATTTAAATATGCGCCGCACGAGCTCTGTCATTATCTGCCTTACGCTCGGCGCAGTCTTAATGAAAACACTATGTGGGTCTGTGTGTCTGTCTGTTAGTGACAGGCATAGCTCTGGAACCACTGAACCGATTCACTTGTAACTTGGTGTGCAGACACCTTGGAGGTTTTCCCTCGGTCAAATTTGAATATGGGCCCTGTGGGTCAAAAGACCCCCGAGATTTAGGGGTCACAAGGTCATAAGGTCAGGGGATATTCACCAACAGAGTGAAGTCCAAGGGAGAGGCTTTTTCCAGCAGTGGGACATTACAAAAAGCTGATGAAAAAAAGTCTCATAAAGACGAAGAGGTTGAACCCTGGGTTTTTACACCCATCTCGTTAATTAACTCCAAATGATATGATTTAATCGGATAATCAAGTATATTAAACTGAATATCTAATTCAATTACATACTGACCACTTACGTAACAAGTTGCCATAATAGAAAATGAGTCTAGAATGTAGTCTTTACCGCACCTAATTACTAGAAGATATTTTTCTAATATGTTTTGCAGGCCTCTACAAGTCTTTACTATAAAGAAAATGATAATAAATAAAACAAATTGTGTAGGTATATCGTGCCGGACCTGAATGGTAAAAACCGAACCGTTCGTCTGTACATTGGCCTGTCACAGCTGCTTCTCACAGCAACTAATTTATTTAGACTATAGGTATAATGGTTTTGTGTGTGCGTGACTATCACTGCAGCTGAGTAAAATAAACAACTTGCCTTTTCTAGAGCCTTCTAGATTTATCTTGGCCTTTGAGGAGTGTGCTGTATAGCCTTATACAGCACACTCCTCAAAGGCCACGATAAATCAAAACAATGGTATAGTCAAATACGAAACTGACATGTACAGTACGTGAACCAGTGTTTTATGACGCAAACTGCTTAATCTGTCAAATGGGTAATGATATAGGTATCGTGGCAATATATCGATCTCCCTCGTAAAAAACAAAGAACAATTTTGACAACTTCATAAATACCCTGAACATAATATACAATGATCTATTTACGAGAAGTAGTGTCCTAGTTAGTAACCTGAATATTAATATCTGTGAAGGTAGCAGGGATCCGCTAAACGACGAATATCTAATGTTTAATGCATCCCATGCCTTCTTCCCCACGCACACTTATCCTACCAGAATTACCACTTGTTCAGATCATATCTTTTTTAAATCGACCCTTCCCACTACGACACTAGTACTGAAATCGTATTTAACAGATCATATGCCTTTATTGCTGGAAATTGAAAAATACAAGGCAAAACGCCAATATTAGTACATTCGGTCCTGCACGAACTACAAAAAAATAAAAGCGGAACTAGAGAACACAGATTTCACTCATATCTCTAAAATTAATGTTGCCAGCATGGCAAACAACCTCTTTGTATCTTTGCTATCTTCTATTTTTATATTATTATATTAAAAGAAACACAGTTCAAACCCGGGTACCCAGAAAAAATTTAACTCTGAAGCCGTGGATGACAAGAGGGCTACTTCGCTGCATTAAACACCGTGATAAGTTACATATACAATCAAAAAAAGCACTAGAAAATATGACACTAAAGCGTACCTACATACGCTATCGAAACTTTTGTAACGCCTTGTTGCGTAGGCTGAAAATTGCGTACGAAGCGAGTTTGATCAACAAAGCAAAAACAAAAAAAAATTATGAAAAGCCATTAAGTGTATCACGAATACCCACAAAATAAAAACCACTCCTGTTGAGCTTTTAAAGGTGTCCTCTGACCCCCAAACATCTACCAATCAGGTTGGTAAATTTTTTAGCAAGATAGGCTCGCACCTAGCTGACAAAATACTGTCTGCCACACAAGACAACCCAACTAATACAATGCCAGCTGCCCCCACCTCCCATTTAGATAGTCCAATAAACTTAATGACCATTCTGAAGGTGTCTGAATCGGATATTGACAGCATCATATCACAGCTTCGCCCTGATTGCGCTACAGGCTGGGATGGAATACTCACGCAAGTGTTAAAAGAGTCCCGTACAGTTCTTGTTCCCCTCATAACCCACATTTGCAACTGCGCCATCAATACAGGCACTTTTCCGCAAGCTTTTAAAGAAGCCATTGTGCATCCGATTCATAAGGGTGGTGACAGGGACTGTGTCAACAACTACCGACCAATAGCAGTATTACCTGCTCTATCAAAGGTTCTAGAAAGGATCTTAAATATGCACCTAAAAAAATTCTAAAAACTTATACCATTTTGGCCCGAAATCAATACGATTTTCGTTCGGGCATCTCAACTGAAGACGCCGTGATGGACCTAACGGACAAAATAATTAACAACTTAGACAGCAAAAATAGTTGCCTGTGCATATTTTTGGACCTCTTAAAAGCTTTCGACACAGTGTCTGTCCCTATCCTCCTGGCTAAGATGGAAAACAGGGTATTTGGGGCGTTCCCTATGACATTCTCAAAGACTTTCTATCATGCAGAGTAGTAGAGCCTCGCTGATTTCAGCATGAATGGGCCGGCTCGACCGGGGAAAGACTACTCTCTCACAGAATATCGACGTGAAATAGCAGTATTCCTACTGTTGTGTTTCGTTCGGTGAGTGAGAGTGCCGGAGGCTCAATCACCCTTTTTCACCCTTCCCGCTCCTTCTCCTTCCCATTTCCTTTCCTAAAGGGTCGGCAACGCGCAAGTGATGCCTCTGGTATTGCAGGCGTCCATAGGCTACGGTGACCACTTACCATCAGGTGGGCCGTATGATTGTTTGCCAAATCAACAGTATGAAAAAAATAATGCAGGCAACAATGTGTAAAAATAGGGAATTAACTAAGCAAAGAAGAAACTATTACATACGGCGTCCCACAAGGAAGTATTTTGTCTGCTACACTCTTCCAGCTGTACATAAATGACCTCTGCACAATGTCTATTTCAAGCACTAGCATTTTCACATATGCAGACGACATCTCAATTTTGGTCTGGGGACCAAACTGGCAGGTCGTCAAGGAGAGGGCTGAAGACTCCTTGGGTAAAATCATATACTGGCTAGATTCAAACTTACTAACGCCGAATCTCTCTAATGCCTTTCTCCATAAATTCCACGCCTGTCTCTCGAAGCTCACACGAGCCGAAAGCACCAAATACTTAGGTGTCCAAATTGACAGTGGTCTAAGATGGGACAAACAGATTCTTTCTGTGACGGTCAGGGTGCGACGTCTAATACACACCTTCAAACTTTTAAGAGAATGTGCAGCACCCGACGTACTTAAATTATTATACTTAGCCCTGTGCCAATCTGTTGTATGGGGAGGAGCAGCTAAAACGCACCTACTAGCCCTAGAGAGAGCACAAAGAGCTGTCCTAAAGGTGATGACCAAGAACCCTACAGGCATCCAACGAAAAAACTATACACTGAATGCCAAGTCTTAACCGTTCGACAGTCGTTTGTGCTCAAATCTACAATGAGGAAACATCTAAATGTGTCACTCAATCCAAATAAATGCACTGGAATGCCAGTTTGTCCCAGGGTTCTTTGTAAAACCTCTTTTACCAAGAGATAATTTACCAGCGTACACGTACAACTCACATACATACACACACATACACACACAAACACACACACATACACACACACAAACACACACACACCACACATACAACAAACACACACACACAACACACACACCACACATACAATAAACACACACACACACACAAGTATTAATAACTGACCTATAAAAAGAATTTTGTGCTATTTACATGGAATATGAATTTTAAATCTAATTTTATTTTAATGTAAAATGATTTATATGTAATTTTATTGTGTTTTAACTTTTATTTAAATGTAAAATCGATAATATTTGTTTCCTCTTGTTATGATCTACTTATTTATTTATTTTACTATATTATTATGTTTTTTCGTTAAATTTAATTCAATTATTTTTTTAATATTTATCAATAATCACAATATAAATCAAGCAAAATCATCATAATATATTATGCAAAGTTAAACATGTTTTGTATTAAAATGCATCTTTTCTAGGGCTGAACACTGACCTCCAAAATACAGGCACTCGCCTAGTTTGGGGGACCAGTATCAGTGTGTTTTAAATAAAACACAATAACAATGTTCTAGCAGAATCAAAATTGTACGTAAACACGTTTGTATTTATCTGAGACAATAAATATATTATTTAATATTGTCTTCTATTTACGCGAATATTATTCATTGAAATTAAACTGCTATATACGGATTTTATCGCGTTGTTTATTTGACACTTTATTACAAAATTTTGAAAATTGTTACACTACTACTATTATTAAACTTTACTAATTTTTAAGCAAATTAAATTATTATTAAACTATTTAGATTTAATTTATTTTTATCATAATTTAATTAGCTTAAAAATTAGTAAAGTTTAATAGTAGTAGTAGAGTAACAATTTTCAAAATTTTGTAATAAGGTGTCAAATAAACAACGCGATAAAATCCGTATATAGCAGTTTAATTTCAATAAAGATATTATTATTATTATATTATAGCTATTGAATTTTTTTATATTTTATGAGAAAGAGAAGGATGCCACATAGCTTTTAGCATATAATGGACTACGTTAAAGATATATCTAATAAAATACTGGGCTCAGCTACTTCTGACTAGCTTAATAAGAGATTACACGTGGACAAAAAAGCATATAATATTCATACCCCATATAATTAAAACAACCATAAGCCACTACAATACAAAGGATTATCGTCGGCACAGATTAAGATACCATATAACATTTGTAACTGTTGTTAATTGCGAATGTTAAACCGACATGGCACGCAAAATTTCCCCTTTGTACTGAGAACTTTAAACGTACCGTTTTTACTGGAAACTGAATTTGCTGAATTCGTAATATAGCTTTACATAGAACTAGTAAGATGGGATCCAATGATGATATGTTAGCTGAAGATCAGCACCAAGGGAACAGCTGTAGCTAAAGGGATGGCATTGGACAACAATTCAAGCAATATTTTTTAAATTGCCGAAGCCTACGTTCTAGTGTCTGTTATTTTCGTTTATATTTCGTATACACCCATATATTATATAGTAAACGGTTACAATGGCCTTTGGACACCAGAGGTAATTAGCTGTCGACTTGTGGTCATATCTTCATAAGAAAACTAATTTGTATTTTATCGTTAAAAATAAATACTACTAGGAATGTGAATGTGAGAAAAATAAATACATGTCGTTTAAGAGATCGGTTTTTACAAGTACCATTAATCCATCAATATAAAATATCATAATCATTTAATAAGAAACTATACACCACTCACATCACGTACACCTACGCAAAAGTAACAAAAATTTTCAAAATTAGTTAGGTTTATCTCCGAACCATATTTTATGTCCATCACAGAACATACAACAAACAACATACACATAAAACCAAAGTCATCTTAAACTCTAATTAACTGCTTGGCAATAAAAACTTGCAGATCACACCTCCACGCTACTCAAATATAACTTAGTTAAATAAAGAAAGTTACAAAACCGATGTTATGGCATCGCATCACTGAGGAAAGTTGAAAGCCGAGTACCGGTCCGCGAACTTGAATCAACATCGCTACTCCTCGGAGCTATATGACTTATGTTAATAGAGGTCGTTTATACGTAACACTATATTATTTATACGTCTGTTCGTAAATAATAAGTTAGAAAGTGGGTAATATTAACACGTGTTTAAAGGATTATGGTACGATTGTGTGAAGTTGCGTAACAGTTTTCGGTCTGCAAATTTCTTTAAGCTATAATTTTGAATTGATGTTTTTTATAATTTTATATTTCTTTTTTACATTGATGTGCTGTTATTTAACATATATTTCGCAATGACTGTGGATCCTATAATTTTGTATACCTATCTAGTGGCTGCATAATAAATATATGTGATTGTAAAAACCGCGTTTCGATATACTTGTTGTTTTACATTCTTATGGTCTATCTATATAATAAGCATCAAATTTATCATCCCATTGTCGTCGTCGTACTGTGATGTATTAAAGAAATGCACTTTCTTGCCAGGATATAAGGTTCAGGAAAGATACACAACTTCGCTGTACAACGTATACTGATACTGATACCTACTGGCTTGTTACATTTTTAGTGCGTTACTTAGATCCGCTATTTACAATATATTATAATTTCGTGCTGTCTTCAGAATAGCAATGCAATAGATATATAGGCTGACGCATCAGTAGATAAGGGCACACAGGGAGTCCTGTGAAACGCCAGCATTTATGGTTTAGGTTTAGAAAAGGGGGTTATTGCCGACGTCTTTAATGCTTCGGCCTTTTAGAAAGCTGGCAATACATCTACGAAATCTGTCATGTATTCCATATGATGGTAACTTTGAGGGTTTTGGACCAGACCTAATCAAACGCTCTATATCAAAAGGCTAACGGCAAGATTTTCACCTCTTTTAATACCTGGGTAGGAGATGTTAAAATTTTTCGAAATTGGGTGGACATTATTACTGCGGTTTTTAGTAATAGTAATTAGTTCCATCGTGCTTCACCTGCATGATACCCATAGACACACATAATATCGAGACAAAACGATATATGTGTTAATCCAAAAAATAGTCTGCCATATGCAAAGTTTATATATATATTATAAATATAATATATATTCGTCATATAAAATTTAAGCGTGATAATAATATATAATATACTAACAAACATCTAAACACCTTTATAAACTTTCACATTTATGATATTATTAAAATAGTAGAAATGATATCAGCTTTACGACTTTACCTTTATGACTGCTGATACCAAATTCTTTAGTTTATTATAAAAGAAACTTCAAACCTAACCTGGTTTGTAGGATTTTTATACTACTATGGCAAAAAGTATACGCCCCGTCTCATAGTAATGGTTACAATAGCATAAAAATCATTTTTATTTTGTATTTTTATTTTAGTTTTATTTTGAACGTATTTTTGTGACACTGGCAACTTCCAGAATCCACAAAGATACTTGATGGTGCCACATACGATGTTTTTATGTTTCATTTACTTTCATCGAATTGGTTTCATCATTCCGTATTTTGAGTATAAGACTAAATGTAAAAGAGAAAAATAATAGGTGTACCACTACAACGATCGTAAAACTATTGTTGCCTATCTTATTTATTCTGTAATTAAGTCTAATAATTGTGCTTGCCATATTGACGCGGCGTCCGTGCCCCTCGATAAAAAGTAGAATTTTAATTATTATCGCATAATATCACGGGCTAGTGCGTACCTAAACCAGTGGAGCAACTTAAAATATCAACGAACGTTGACCATAGACTCCAGTTTCTATCTGTTTTGAACATAATTTTGCACATATTGTATTACAAATCGTAGGCGATTTCTGGGTAATGATACAGACCAGTAATGCAGTCAATGATTAATATTAATTATAATAACATATGTACATTCACCTCTGAGAGCACCGTGCATCGGAGAGCACGTTAAGCCGTCGGTCCCGGCTGCCATGAACATCTATGGCAGTCGTTATTGGGAAGTCAGTACCCTATCATATCCTGACACTGGTCTAGCCTTAGGGTATCGTTAGGCTTCGGGTTGCGGAGGTCAGGTGGCAGCCGCTCCGTGTAAAAACTGATATCCAGTCAAATTCGGTTAGACTAGAAAAGTCGACCCCAAGTGACTTGGGAATAATAAAGGCTAGGGAGAAGATGTACATTCACCTCTATGTATATCCCGGAAGGGATATGGGTATATTATACTAACATTTCTTTAGCTACGTTTTGGTCACATACAAGAGTGGCAGACGGCAATAGTAAGTTTACTAAGGATAGGTTAGCAGTAATAACACTGTTGCTGACAAGTTCGTTATAAAAAATGCAACTACACTACCCGACCTAGTAATCGTCATACAAACGCAATTTTTTTATACGGGACCTACGGGACTATAATTATCTTTGTTTAAATATTGAATGTATTAACATCTTACACATAGGCTACATTTTTCAACAGCATTACTTTAACAATATCGTTACATCGCATAATAATAAAAAAATATTAGGTAGGTATAATTCAATCAGTTGAATAATATTTTTATAACAATAATATCAGTGTTATTTAATTGATTGAATTATTTATTCTACTACTAAAAAGACATATCATATTTTATATGTATATTTTAATCTCTTTTAATATTTACCATAATTTCTATACCTGTTTTATACGTACTATTTCGACTGTGTTATCATCATTTTCTTCTATTATTTTATCACAAACCTTATATGCAATTGTACATTCTCATAGATGAAATGTATGAATATCGCATTTATATTACTTAGGCTGTATTAAGGTCTCATGTAATAGTTTGTTGCCTTATAGTCAAAATTCCAAAGGTTAAAACCATACTACCAAGGTTAAGGCCATTTAGACAGATCATTATATATTTGCTATATTTAACTATTTGCCTTACCAGCTTATCGCACAGTAGCCCGTGCTAATTCGCCTATACCTCGGTCTCTCGCCACACTCAACGCTCTCCTCGTGGACAACACTCATTGTAATATGTATGAATGGAAGAAGATGCTGTCAGTGTGTAATGAATATTTACAACTGACTAAACATCATGAAAGTATAGTTACACTTGTACTATTGGCCATTACCGTTGGCCTTAATCTGGGTATGTCAATCGTCTAATTGATGTGCGAATCGACCACGCTCCACTTATTCAGGCTACTCCTCCAGATTTCTAGACCAGTTTCTAGTCTCGTCAGCTGTCAATCTAGCCTACGAGCTATGGCTTCCGGTCTCTTGCTTCTCATTGGATTTCACTTCATTATAATAGCTGATGCTGAATTACTGACTATCAGTCGAATTATGGAAATTGTTTCCGTTACTAGACTAATAGCATTTTACTTTCGTTTTGAAAGTTTCAAAGCTTAAGGAGGTACTATGTTTATTATTTTTTACTGTCTCATTCGTTCAAGAAAATATTCTACAGAATGCACGATCGACGACGATGTATTGAAATAGTAGACCACTCGCGAATTTTCAAGAGTTTGAAGTATTGTTGTTTCAGTCTTTGTACAGAATACGAACTCAGGATTGGTATATAGTTATTCAGAATCTTAGGTATATCCATACCTACTTGGTAACAGTCGTAGAAGATTCTTTTAGTGCACTGCCACTAATGTATTATTTGTTAATGAGATTTGGTTTTATTAAACACACAATCTCTTATCGACAACATCAAACCGCGAAATGATTTTAACCTCGTAATAAGTACAAACCGTATTACCGTTTCAAGTTGTGAATAAAATTGTTTTTAAATGTAATAAAGCGTTAAATTGTTTCAATAAATTCAGTACGTTAGAACAGTTCGACTAGTTTTGACTCCAAAACGGTATTTGGCTCTTGAAACAAGACTATACAATTTCAAAACTGAATTGTGAATTCACAACACCTTTATCTAACTATTGAATAAATGCCGGTTATATTCAAAACTATACTACGCCTAAAGTCGTAACTCGTGTAGTATTTTTGTAAACAAACCAATCACGCTTTATTGTTGACAAAATTTTATATTAGCGACGCTCATAAAAACGTTTGTCATGGTTGAGTAGGTATAGTCAACGCAGTCAAAACTAATCTAAATACTAGATCTACTGACTTTCTGCGTGTGATCTAAAAGAAATATCATCAAGTTCTTCTAGGGCGTAAAACAATATTTTCCATAAGTTTGTCGTCGATAGTCAAACATTCCATGCTTAAAGATTATTTTTTTTAGCACATGATGTATCCGCTTCCTAGAGGTGTACGTGATATGGAATTAAAATCATGGATACCTTAGGCGCTTTTCTATGGTGGCATCCTGGCCAACTGTGCCTACGTATGTATGCACATGATTTTTTCCATTATTAATGTTTATACCTTATTCAGTACATCCTATATTTTCCACGTACATACGTTATGTGAGCTTAAAATCTGCAGACTGCTTGTGTGTAACGTTATCGGTCGGACTTTCGTGTAGTCGAGTCCGGTTTTCGCAAATGCCACAATAACTTTCGATGCTCATATTATGTCCGTCTGTTTTATATCCCATTCCTATATCGAAATGACATCTGATCTAAAGATGAGTGAATATAAAACGTAGTTTATTAACTAAAAAGAAAGATTTTTTTGTTTAGCTTATATGTGTCCTGAAGCCTTAGGCTAAATTATGGCGTTTGAACCAGATGGTTATATAACCATCTGGTTCAAACGCCATAATGTAACTCATAAAGATTTATAACAATTATAAGTTACCATTTCTCCAGTAATTGGTTTTAAAGCGTATATTTTTTGTATGAATAAAATTAATAATATTTATATGACTTTTCTTCAAATATGTCATGGCATACGTAATTTGAACCAATGCACCATTTGCTGATATTTCCAAATAGGTAACCACTCGCACGTGAAAAACATAGATTCAAATAGATCTTAAATACATAACGACTAAATTATATTTGCCTAAAAACATCTTCACCATAATTATTGTTTGTTTATGTTAACGTTACGCACAGAAGTGAAATTGGTAAAAATAAAAGGCTTAAGAGAAAACAACGGTGCCATTGTTATGGGATCGGAGGCAAAAAGAATGCATCGTTTGTAAACTAATCAATTTCCTGACATTCACTCTTTGCTCCTGAATTGTTAATGAATTTCTCAGTAGATAATGACAAAGTTCCATGAAGTCAGCGTTACTAATTAATGTCAAGCTGTTAATACAATGAAGATGTAAAATTTATTTCTTTTAATTTTTGTATTTACTAATCTGTTTATTAAGTTTTGTCACTGATAAAAAGCTTCATTATTCCAGTGTTACCAATTGCCTTCAAAGCTAGATTTTGCTTAAAACAATTTAATCAGAAAATTAATATGCTATCTTAAGAAAATTGTTTTGACTTATTTTTCATCAGGTGAAAGAATTGGTATACACCTGTACCTATTCTGCTATTCCCAATTACACGCATGCGGTCAATATTTCATGTGAGCTTCCAACTGTCCGGCTAGGTCGAAACCGGTCACACCAGTTTTAACCAAGGCGGGTAATTAGAGCATTATGTTGACTTGAACTAAACAATATTGTTCTGCGATAGCTCATTCGATAACTATCGATCGACACTAATGTTTGTTTAGAACGTTGATTTTGGATTTTCGTTTTAACGTCTTGCATAGAACATCTTATGTCCTAGGGTTTTTAGTACCTTAACAGTTATTAGATAATTCGTCTTCCTATTATAATGATGATATTAATATGACTGCACAGATGGCATTGTGGTTAAAGTAACCTCGCCACTGCCACTACACCAAGTGGTTCGAATCCCATACGACAATAATTTGACATAAACCAATTTTTTTATTAGTCGTCCGCCAAACAGAAATAATTTAAGTGAGAGAGTAAAAACATTAACTAAGAAATATTCTATGTAAATGTTTATAACTTTCTTATTGGTAAATTGTTTACGTCGATCAATAAAACAGGTTTTTACCTCGACGAGTATATGGCATAATAGATCATCTCACCATATTTATTAGTTTAACGTAAAACCTTTTAAAACTTACGATTGATATCTTAACGCATTTGTAAAAAATATTTGGATGAATAGAAATAAAAAATAGTTTACCTGGTCATTACTATATGTTCCTGTATCCAATATCCTGGGTCGTAAATCGTGTCGGTACTCAGTTTCCAAATCCTCTTCGACACAATGTACTATGATTACCAAAGCAGCCAACGTAGTCAGTAAAGGCATTGCAGATCTCCAAATCATACCCATATTATTACAACAAGAAAACTTCTAATTTAGAACGCACTCTTTTAGTACGTCTACACGACTTGATTCACAATTCTAACACTGCACTTCTAACAAGTTCCAATATCGTCTAATAAATCACGGAATTATCGCAACACAATTGATAGCCGAATAAAACGCAAGTCTCAGTATGCAGGAGACGAAAGAATCAAAGATAAGGAAAGAGAAAGAGGCAAAGAAGAAGTCCGCGAAAATCACGTGCGGGTATCGTCGATTTTTCCGAAACGCGTGCTCTACATTCCAGTAATTCTAAGTTGAATTTTATTTTGTATTAACATCATGATTGTCTATTTGTTAACGATACCGCAGCTGCCGCCGCAACCAATTGTAATACAGCTCGTTATTATTTAAGAAAAATGTGAGATTTCTCAAGCAGGTTTCCCGCGTCTTTTTATATATCTGAACGTGAAAGTGATGGTGGCGTTCGCGGCACACGTTTGCGCGAGGCGACTCAGCGCGTTCGAGTGGTAACTCCTAACTCAACCAAAG
Organism: Catocala fraxini; assembly: GCA_930367265.1. Lineage (NCBI taxonomy): Eukaryota > Metazoa > Arthropoda > Insecta > Lepidoptera > Erebidae > Catocala > Catocala fraxini. The sequence continues at coordinate 15,289,683 of OV884035.1, forward strand.
CGCAAATGCGCAGTAGCTATGGCACCGCGCTTCTACAATTTTTACTTTTCTTTTGTATTTCAATAACAACTGCATTTTTTGTTTTTCAACATTGCTCAGTGACGTCTGAAATGTACGATTAAACATCGATAAAACTCACTGGAGCATAACACCGTTATTTTTGCCATGAAGCAGTCTTCTTGAGTATGCATATGCATATTGCATAAGATTGATATGCAATTGACTTTTCTCGGTGCAGATCAAGGAATAGTTTACACGCTTCATATTTTTAGAACACAATAATTGATTCCTAACTTAGCGAACGACTATTCAATTAATTTATGACTTGGCATAAGTAAAACAACTAGTTGAATTATAAATGTAAGTATCTAGGTGAGAAAAAATGTGGGCTGCATTTAGGCCATCCAAAACCTATTCTTCTGTTTTCTCCGTGAATATTAACAGTAAGCAAAATATACCTACATGAATGTAGCTATGTTTTGTAATATTTTTTCGAAATTTAATTATATTACACAATAGAATATTATTTCTTAGTTAAATAATAAGAAATAGTATTCAATTGCTCAAAATAAATAAATAAATAGATAGGCACAGACATATCCAAAACCCTACTCATATTGTTTATGACAACATATTAAAATTGGTTTTGTGTTGAAGGAAGAAAGAAACAGGAGAATTATATTTTATCAATTTTATAGGATTATACCTATGCAAAATTGACAAACTCTTTCTCATATTAACATTTCGTTAAGCTCAGTGTGATAGCTGTGGATCTATTAACCATTTTTTATGCCTGCGTTTCCTCATATGCTTATCTTTTTTAGTAGGTATTTTGCGAGATCATGCGCATACATTTTATACCAGACTGTATAATGTGCGTTACATTATTTAACGACAATTATACTATTTTTTGTTTTCGGTATTTGGTTCTCGGAGCTACTTGCTAACCACATCATTAAGGAATAGTTACGAGTGTTGCCTGCTTGCTTTTTCAACTCAGCGCGATCGTTGATCCGCTACTGAAGCATGGTGTTCATTTCATGGAGAACCGTGAAGTTTAACGAGCTGTGTCCATGTTATGTTGTCAATCAACCGTGGCAGACTCTGTCTTTATCTACTGCTTTACATAGCTCAAGTATTGCCACTATCGACCAGTATGATACGATAGCAGTCGTAGTCTGCTGGGTCGCTGAGGTGTCTCTTTTGCAGCGGCCCATCAGTAGGCACACCGTGGGGTTTTGGTCCGTAGGCCCGAAGTACGGGAGAGCCGGACATAACCCTCTCGCCTCCTCTTGTGGCGAGGGGGTATGCATCAGGCGCATTTCCCCACGTAAAAAAAGGTGCATTCGCCTCCATTCGTGCGAATTCAATATATTCAAATAAATTAAATTTATTATAATTCAAATTATATAAAATAAGGCTATATTTTGAAAATCTACATAACTATGTATAGCTAGTAAGCATTTCATAATTTTTAAATTCTTACATATAACAACATATCTTTATATATTATATAAATAATGATAAACATCATCTATTAGATTCTAAGCCCCTTAATTTCCATGTTAGATGGTAGATCTCAGAGTATTATGTGAAACGGAATGTGCGCACGCGCCGCGCCGCCTCCCCGGCGGAATGCGCGCGCAGCCCGTGACGATCACATGCGCGAATTACCGACGATTATTCATCAATTACTTGAACATCTAATAATATCTTTATATACTTGTTATATACATGGTAAAATATATTATACACAAAAACAGTAGATTACATTGCTAGTTTTAGTAGTCAAACTCGCTTTGGTACTTTTTATAGTTGTAGAAAATGGTTGCATGTCATGACTCTAATGCTGTTTTATAAGAAAATAACTTGTCGGTCAAGTTCTTGTAGAAGAGAAAAAGTATTACAATATAATATTTTATTTAACCTTAATAACTAATTTAAGCTTTGCAAAATGTATGCAGTTGCACTGAGCATATTGGTTCTGTGGCACAAGCACTATTTTAAGTATTGATGATTTCTTTTATAAAGTTCTACTGACTATGTTTATGTAGTAATAAACTATTTTTGTACTATTTTCTTAGTTTTTAATGTATTGACAATACTTAATTGCATGCGCTGCTCGAGTATGCAAAGTAAATATCGCTTTGTCAACAACTGCAATTGTTATTCCAATATAATTATGGACATCACTTAGCTGAACTGAAATATGGTGTTAGGGGATATCCAGGTCGCGCTAAGTCTTGTTGGGGTGTTATTTTAGAAGGCTAAAATTCTTAGTTGCGGCCTGGATTCTAGAAATGTGTACTATGGATGACGATATGTTAGTAATTTTTTAGGGTACAGGTATGCATGTATAATTTAATCTTAGACCAGACTATTTCATAAACATTGGCTGGGCAAAATGCGAAATGGTTTCATACAACACAAAAATTCTACTAGTGTATTTGCATTACAGTTCAATCGTGATTAGCTTAGCATGTCTTCGTCGTAAAGTTCGCTGTGTTAGTAAGTTATTTATTCATCATTATGTAGATAGACTATAAGCGATAATTATGGATTTTCATTTTTATTATACAGCGCTGTAAATAACATGCGATCATCTTCTTTAGAAATTGCTTTATCTTGAGATTTAAAATATATTGAATATGCAACTTTTTTGTATCTTTTAATATTATAAGCATATCTTAATATATAATTTGCTAAACCATTATAAACTACTAGATCTTGCCCGCGGCTTCGCTCGCGTAAATGTAGATTCGGTTAGGTTAGTAACAGTACTATTTTCTGGATGAAACGTACCCTATGTCCTTTTCTGTACCCCCGACAACATGTATGCGAACAAATTCTCATTCGCATTTATAATATTAGATAGGATTAAGTAAGTACTGGCACGAAGTTTAAACAACTTGTTAATAAATTATAGCTCTCTTAGATGAGCATAAAGAAAGTACATGCAGATACAACCTTGTACCACAGTTACATAAATCACTGCATAATATATAATTCCGCCTTCAACGGTTATTGGATACGCGTATCAAATTTATGGCGTGTATACTTCATCATAAAGTTTACGTTAACAGGTACAGTCGTTTTAGTAGTTTTTTCAATTTCGTAGGTCGATTACTGTCAATTTGTTGCTTGACAATTGAATATTATACACTTCCGCGATTAGAAAATGTCTTTTTATGTACCTATTTCCTTTGATAATAGTTTCTTGCAAACGTTGTGTGCTGAACGGTTCCGCGTAGCGTCGTGACAAAGTAAGAATTTGAATTTTCACGCCCACTTGCGCACAGGCATTTCTCTCCATCTATTTTCTAGCATTAATCCGCTAAATTTAGTTATGTAACTGCAAACAGAAGATGTTGAATTACTCGGCTTACGTAAACCAACTACGAGTTAACTGTGACTTAAGAGTAAACTAGTTTGTATGGTTTTTAGAGCTTATGATTATTCGTGAATTGTCTTATAGGTATTATGTTCGTATGCAGTGTGATAACAATAAGGTGTAGCCATGTGGGCTTACTCCTCGTCGTACTACCAACTCGTGCCACCAGTGCAGTGGTACGAGAAGGAATTTCATTTCCTCTTCGTGCCACCGATTGAAATTTTAATGTGACGCCATGATATATGCTCTACTTACATTACTTAATAAAAATTATAAAATAAAATACAAAAATCTTATATTTATGTACATGTGTTATGTACATTTTGTATTGCTTTATTTAATAATATTAATAATAATATTCTATCACATACACACAACACCATCTAGCCCAAACTAAGCAGAGCTTGTACTATGGGTACTAGACAATGGATAAACATACATATATACGTTTTTTTTGTAAATACACAATAAAATAAAAGTACACAAATATAAAATTTAAATTTTATATTTATGTATAAAATAACGTTTCTCTATGGTAAGTCAATAAAATTCAGTTATTTAATGGTTATGACCTTTAGTACAACGGTGGAATTATGTCCAACTAGTTGTACCACGGGTATAGGTACCTAAAATAAGTTAGAAAAGTGTTTTGTGTAAAACAAATGAACGTGTCTACAAAACAAATGACTATCAGAAAGTGATCATCCATCGATAGTGCTTACAAAAAACAGGTGCATGCGATTTTCGACCTTATTGATAGTTATTCATGACAGACGTTTTTCTTTCATATTTTCTTGCTTTCTGCCATTAATACGTTAATAAAATTATAAATTCTGACTAATGTCATGGGTTTACGGTTTTATAATTATTTCGTTAAGGTGTTAATTGAAAAAACGCAAGGGCAACGATAATGTAAGAAGTGCGTGCTATGAATGAATTCTCGTAACACTGATGTAGTCTAATAAATAAACGACACAACTGCGTGCTCTCAATATTTTTATTTTTATCGACACAAGTATTCATAGTAATAAATACTAGTGTGAATTAAAATGAAAAGATGAAAATAAACTTCAGTAGCAACTTTGCGGTTTCATCTGCACCAAGGTTTCTAGCGTGTTACATCTCCATAATTATGTTACAAAAATAATTATCTTTTTATCTGTCTGGTAGTTCCAGAGATCGAAAAGGCGAAGAGTGTTCAACTTGAGGGGTTAACAAGAATGCTAGTAATTTGAAAACCAAATTGCGAAAATTCTTAAACAAAAAACAAATCATACAAACAATCTTTATAATATTAGTTCAAACATCAAATATCGTATGTCTCCAAATACACGCATATAATTTGATTTGTTTATTTTGTAAGTGGCAGCTAGTAATGTAACTTAGTAATGCGAAGAAATGCGAAACGATTCATCGTCGTCATATCGTCGAGATGTATTGTCGTACAATCGCACATGAGACGATAGTTATTCATTTGCTGACAAGACACTCTACATTCACAGCCGCTTTCATAGATAACACACTAAGCAATACATACATAATCTCTGTTTATGTATAGGTCATTGTTAACGTCATCACTTCTCACGCCCCGACTCTTACTTTCCTCTAAGCCTCCGCGCGCATACGACAATTATTTTATCGTCTGGGTATCTTAATCGATTTATCTAAATGAAAATCAACAGTATACCAATTCTATGTTTGAGTATACACTAAATATTTTTTAATGTAATCTATACTTCTTTACAAATATTACAAACATTAGATTTTTTAAATGATTGTTTGTAAGGATTGAACTCAAAAACTACTCAACCGATTTTAAAAATTATTTCACCATTTGAAAGCTATATTATCACCGAGTATATAAAGTATACTTTATTTTTTCTAAAGTACTGTTTATAACCTAACGGGCGAAACCGCAGGTTAAAACTAGTAGTAAATATATTTCCTTCAGTTCTTCTAAAGTTCTACTTATATTTATTACATCTGAGAAACTAAATTTTTCCATTGTTTGCATGCTTTTAATACTCTTGAACGTAAATTGTTTTACGATGGATTCTGAAGTGAAAATAATTTGTAATCGGAGATATATTTCATTCAATAATAATTAGTTATGACTTTTTAGATAAATAAAACATACACTCTTTTTAGATAATAAACAAACGCCATAATTTTTTTCATGCCATGTGTACGTATAATTATTGCCGTTTACTTAATTCATTAATAAGACCCAAGCATCCATTTTTACTTCCATTTTGAATCAGTGTTAACTCACGCTACTTCATTCAGGCTTGCTGCATTGATTCTCTATGGGTCAACTACCGGGCGGTGAACAATTCTCGTTGCTTGCTGGCTCTTAGAGAACTCGAATAATACCGTTGATTTAGTGAGATCGTTGCGTTAACAAAAAGCTCGTTATAGAAACACATCGAGTGATCTGCACGTATCATCTGAACATCGTTTATTTAGTCGAGGTAGATTGTAAAATTGTGCCCGATCATGTATTGATAATGTCGAACGGAACATGATGTATGTGTGTTTCTATTCTAACCTCTTTATATTATTGTAATGAAAGCTCGGTCGTCTCGTTTATACTTTAATGTTCTTATTCGAATCGCAAAATACCATGTGTCGTGTAATCAAGAAAAAAACGGGATAGGTATGGCATTTCACACATTCTGCGTACACATAGATGATCATAGGCTGTATGTACTAACTTAACGCCATAGCGTATGCTAATTCTATATATTGCTAAATCTGTAGGCATTTGTCTCGAACATTATTGGACAATCGGATCGACTAAATGCAATCTGTGAAAATTGTAAATTACACATATATACAACCTTACTTATAAAAAATAATTACTGCTTCGCTCTGAAATACATGATCAATGATTAACCTTTGATCAACGGCCCGCCGTGTCGCTGTTACTTAACCATTATTCAACTCACACTCAACGTTGGATAATATTTATAAGTATTTTTCTGGTTAGGCGCTAGTTAATGCTTAGCTATGATGCAGTCTTGACTAAATTAAGAGAAAATATATGATTATGTGCTATTTGTTACATGATGTAACAGATAATGACCAATTAATACAGCAGACGTTTTGTTGAGAAATATATTATTAGGTGGCAGTGTAAAAGTCTCATAGACGAACAGTATAATGTGCGGTTTAGTAATAATAGGAAAACGTACAAAATGAAAGTGTCATCTGCTAACTAATCTTATAACGTAGCTATTCAATTACATAAGCCTTTCGAGAAAAGAAACAAAAATATTATTTAATATCAACAGATGTAACTGCCTCTAATTGTCTCCATTTATCTATTAGTAAACAATTTTATAAAACACAATATGTTTACAATAGAAAATTGCTGGATATTATCACAATAAAGTTTGGGTGGTATGACACGATTGTAAGATGTTCAGTTAGTCGATTACATCATCGATAAACGAGTAAATGTGTGTATTTTACATACGTAATATTAGGCGAAGTTGTAAATATCATTTGTTACAATAATTATTACATCGAAATAAAATTAAACACTTGCAATTCACTCCATCAAGTTTGTTAAGCATTGCGTTTTTCTAGCCATAATAGCATGCAATGGCTTATTGGTCGTTTTGAACGAATTGTGCGAAACGACTCGCACACCAACTTTTTCAGATCGGTAAGTTTCGCACTCAAATTATATGGATGTGTACGACTCGACACTTAAATAAATATTATTTTAAAAGTGCTGTTTTGCTTCGTGCGATCAGATTCATGCGAAACGACCAATAAGCCCATGCACTTTCATCAATCAATTTTTTTAAGCACCAGTTTTGGTATGCATATTTATTAAGGATTGTTGGATTGGTTTTTAAAGGCCTGAAGCTATTTTCGTGCACGTGATTTAATTCTTGGATTTATTGTAGTGGTCTAGTAAATGATAACTTTGATAGCGTACATGAGTAAGTTGGTTCTTATATCATGTATGTATTTTCTAATAATATTTGATAATAAAAATGTTTTGCTAAATAAGTCGATATTCACATTTATGAAATTGATTATCCAAGCATTTTATTTTTTTATTTATTCATGCATTCGCATCAACTGTTTGCAAATCACGTAGTTACTGTACTTATCTATCATAAACAAACATTCATTTTAAAAATTGTAACTGTAAAAATTAATGCTGACAATCTAATAAAATACAAGAAAACATTTCACCCATATACTCGTAATATAACTTGATTTTTACAATAAATGCAACATTTTCGTTAATAGAAGCATGGATATAATTATTTCCAATATCAATTAATACCTGCCATATACGGCGCTTTAGTTAACTGATCCCGCTCTAAACTGAACCCGCGGGATGAGTTGACTTAATAACTAATTTTATTATTTTTGCTTTGTCAACTGATCCCACTTTAAAAAGAAGAATATTATTTATATTTATGCAATATAAATATATACACACGTGAACAAAAGTGTTTGGGGATAGAAATGACACACCATCGATTGGTTATATTAAAAAATGGGTAGTATTTAACTGCACAGCAAAAAAATACTAATTGCACAGCAAAATATACTTACTAAAAATACTAATTGCACAGCATAATATATTTAAAGAGATCAAACTAAGTCGACGGAGCCACGCTTCGCGGGGCTCTTATTTTTGGGTAGGTTTAAGAAGGAACCTAACATAACCGAACCCTTCCGAGACGGAATGCAGTGATTTGAGGCGTATAGATGCTCGTTATGCTGTGCAATATTTGCTGTGCAATTAGTATTTTTGATGGTCATTATATTTAATCCCTTAAAATATCACAGCCGTAACACTTTTTTACGTGTCTGTATAAATCATAAAATTTATCAATGGGATCAGTTGTCCGATTCAAAACATTCGTTAGGTCAACTGATCCCGCGGGTCCAGTTCAAGCGGGTTCCGTTAACTAAACAGCCTCTTATACGATGTTTTAGTTTTTAGATATCCACTTACACGGTTTCGTACTCCTAAATACCTGACCTAACAAGACATAAAATATAGAAGCATGTATGTCATAATCTATTAGTAGCCCAGATTGAAATGTCGACTTGTGACATAGTATGCTTGCACAAAGCTACAAGTCATATTGATATACATACATCTCACATGTACACATAACTGCTGTGGTAATGGGCTTGTACATAAAAGGCGCATATCATCGTCAACTCGTTACAAAATCCAAATTGGTGTACCTTTATTAAAATAAATCATACTAGGTATGTCAAGTAGAAACTGAAGATGTTATGCACAAGTATGTGCTATGTCGCATTGCTTCGTCAACTAACAATATCATTTCTTTGTATCTTCTTGTAATATAAATGAAAGCGTGTTCTTATAAGGGCTTATTATTTTGGAGCAAACGTTCTATAGTAACAGAAAATTATGATAAAATCTCTACAACGGCGTAGTGGAAGTTTTATCGGCGGGTTTGAAATTTTTAGGCTCATTTCGCACGTATTTGTAAATACTCACCTAACAATGTACACAGCATTGTGAAAGTAACGTCTATTCGTCCATTCGCAAACCGCAATAAACATGGAAACACGTCTCAGACTTAATGAAGGAAAATATAACATTAGATAACCGACTATATTCCCATACAGACAATGGGTAAACAGGTGCTATAAGAGAAATATCATTATACGAAAGTAAAAGTACGATTGAGCACCTATTGTTCCAAGTTACTGGCACTTACTTACATATGTAATACAGAGCTCATAATTCTATTAATTTAATAAACGCTGCTGTGAAACACAATAATAAGATTTCTATTAAAAAAATATTGGTATTTCAGCCAAAGATTTCGTACGAAAGTCTCCACATTTAAAATATTGAGCATACACATTACATTTATACTATAAAGAACGAAAGTAATTAATTTGCAATATAAGTGAGCGTGATAATGCTATATTTGGAAACCAGAAAGATACGGTTCTTATCCAGAATTAGATCCTGTCTAGAATTATATTTAAGCGTAATAGGGCGCACCTTTAATTTAAATCTTTGACTTCAGCGCTGTATTAAATGCAAAACGCAGCAATCAGAAATAAAACTGGCTTTTCTATTATGAATAGTCATGATAGATTGAGCTTGAAGTCTAATCAGAAACGACTAACTAAATGTAACTTTACTGTGTGATTCTATTACCAATGCAATCAGAAATAAAACTGGCTTTTCTATTATGAATAGTCATGATAGATTGAGCTTGAAGTCTAATCAGAAACGACTAACTAAATGTAACTTTACTGTGTGATTCTATTACCAATGCAATCAGAAATAAAACTGGCTTTTCTATTATGAATAGTCATGATAGATTGAGCTTGAAGTCTAATCAGAAACGACTAACTAAATGTAACTTTACTGTGTGATTCTATTACCTATGCTATGTTGAAAAATAGTTAGCATTTGGTGTTAAATGTGCATGACTACGGAATGCACTTTGTTGATTGCAATAAATCAATGACTTGCATTGCAATAAGGAATTTACTCATCAAACTGCACAGAAGGCGTAGTGGTTTAAGTGGTCGCCTCGCCACTACGCCAAGTGTTGTGGGTTTGATCCCCACTTGGGACAAAAATCTGTGTGATCCAAAATTAATTGTTCCGGCTCTGGGTGTTCTTTGTGTCCGTTGTTTAAATCTTTGTAAAGACCGACGCGATACATGATTTATTACTAGCGCGTGAGTGGTCTTTTTAAAGAGAGAAATACTATTAATTACGATATAAAGCCACAAATTATAACAATTATGACAAAAAAGAAAAAAACATGTATATAAATTTTCTTTTCTTTTTATTCAAGTGATTTAGGTGTTCAGTACCAAGATATACAATACAAGGATTGTTCTTTTTTTCAGGTGGGCCGTGTCCACGGTGATGACTAGACAAAACAACGTACAACTGGCCGACGCAGATGTTACGGCTTTTATTCCTTTATGGGATATGTGCAATCATGAACATGGCAAAGTAAAGTATTTTTTAAATTAATGTATTTTGTACTCGTATCATGGCTTTATTTTGTTTACTGTATTAATAATATTGTTTTATAATTTAACTGCCTAGTGGCACAGCAGTAGTGAATGCGACTACACGATTGACTGTACAAGGTTATAGGTTCGATTCCCGGGTCTAGCAAAATGCGATAACCCTTTGTATTTCCCTCAATTATGAGGGACCTAAAACATAGTCGTCGACATGTGGGCTTTGTATACCTCTTTAGGCATAGCGACGTGAGATAGGTACCTACATTATCTCTGTATTGTAAAAATAATATATTATCCAGTTTTTTTTTTTCAGATTCTTTGTGTTATATTTGTAATTTGTGTTTTGTCCAATCACTATCCGCAGGGGCTTTCACGCGGATTCTAGACTTAGTCGTTTAGAGAAAGCGTATTGTTTACATAAGCGATGTTTATGCAAATAATAAAAATACAATATTGTCTATTTTTATTTGTGATATATTAAAAAACAAAGAGCATCAGAAAACAACACATTATAAGAATATTTAAATAATTTTACATAAATCTCAAATTCTAGAAACTATCAGATTTTAGATATTAAATTTCATTTTCTTTTTCTTGTGATTGCTCTTATATAATAATTTATTTGTTACGTTATTTTTACAAATATGACAATAATATAAGTATCTATAGACAGATAGCATAATAGATATTAAGAAATAGATATTTTCAATCATTTTTAAATCGTGTTTATTCGTAAATAAATATTTAAAAGAGAGCATTTATGGTTCGTTATTATTTTTTATCAAAAGTCTTTATCTGTAAACACTTCTTGGACACGTTAGTTAACTCATATATAAATCAAAATGAACATAATTATAAAAAGACAAAAATACTGCATTGTAACAAAGACTTGTATGTAAGGGCATGGGCACTTGTCCCACCGCCGACGATGGACGAGAAGCGAATAGGTAGAGCTAGAAACTAGAAACGAGTTGGCGAGCAGCGGGAAACCAGTGTGTAGTTCCTATAATTTTGTCGCTGGGTTAAACTGAGTGTGCGAGTGCGACAGGCGATTACTCCCGCTACTCGCTCACGACAAACCTGCACGCGCGATACACGTTCTCCCAACGAGAAAAGTGCTGTGTTAAAGTTTGTTCCAAGTAACTAGACTAACTAGACAACAATGAAAATTCAAATGATTGTTCGATATCCATAACAAATAAAAATACGTGTACTTTTAAAGCCGCACTGTAGAGAAATAACCGCTAGATGGTCTCTCGGCGTGACTTCTGATCGCCAAGCGAGTATCGCTGAGCAAGCATCGCTGAACGAGTATTATCTTTAATAGCTTTTGTCGCTCAACAACAAACTAGTGGAGCGAGACCTCGCCGGCAGTGTAAACACTAAACAGTCAGCGATCAACTATTAATATATGCATCTCTTTTGTTTACACGGAATGTATATCTATTGTACGTTTCTTGAGCGAGAAAATTGCCGATAGTTAGTCGCTTCCTCACTGGGGCGGTGGGACAACTGCCTTAGGTTACAATGGCGTGTAGATACCGACTTTCAACATTAATATTGTGTTTATTCACCACTCATAGCCAGTTGCACTCACTGATCGGTAAACGATTAGCGAGGTTAAGCAACGTTGGGTGCGGTCAGTCTATAGATGGGTGACCGCTTAGTGGTATTTCATCTGAGCGTCTCCGTGCTTCGAAAGGCACGTAAAAGTCGGTCCTGGTTGTAGACATGTCAGAGGCCAACAGAGGAACAACTCTTGACAACAGGTTGGCCACTAACCACATGAAACGAAGAAGAAGACCACGCTTATACAAATTTTTACAACCGACGCGATGCAGCAGAATTATATGCGACGTGACTGTTCTCCATGAGGTCACAGGTGCGCTTCTCGGGTCGGTTAAATTGTTGGTATTAGGTTTTTCTGTTAAGAAATTCTCAGTAACAGCACGGAGTCTAGATTTGTGTCCGGTAATGGGATGTAAAGCCTTATCTTGCGAAATATGGATGTACTTCTGCCCACTGCTTCGGCCTTCGGATATACCTACTCTCCATAATAATATAAATTTTCCCTTTAGAGGTTATTTTCTTAGTACAGTTGCTGCTTAGGTAGGTATAGTTATTACTTTAAATTTAATAATTTATAAAAAAAAATTGCGTGATAGCGGCCATATTGTTATGTAATAATTATTGTCTATACCTATGTACCTATTATATAGATATTTAACGACAGGCCAAGTAGCACTAACGAACTAACTTTCTATCCGCATAGACTTAGATTTAAACATTATTCCGAAGAAATCGGTTCTTGTTGACTTGTTTGTTAATTTATTAATTGGTAACACAATCTACTAATACTACAAGTTATCTCAGCAAAATATTGCCCGAAGAAGAAAATAAAATGTTAAATTATCGCGATTAGACTATTTTAATACATTTAATGACACAAGTGGGGGAAGATTGAATTTATTTCTTAAATTGGTTTATGAAGTACTAGCTTTTACACGGCTTTTTCTGGATGAAGGGGTACCCTATATCGTTTTATGTACCTACCCCTGACATCGTCTATGCTAAAGTTCATGATAATTGGTCGAGTAGTTAAGCCATCGATCTCGTTTACATTACTGAACCAACGTTTTAAGTCATATTTATTTGTAATATATTTTAGTTTTCCTTAATTATTTGTATACTAGTAAAGTTATTAGGACTGCGCCGAGCGTAAGACAGAGCTCGTATGGCGCATAATCAAATCGGCCCGCGGCCGCCATAGTGAAATTGTAAGGAGGATTTGAAGTGCTTTTTTGATAAATATGTATCTTTATTGTCAACCAATAACTTAAATATTTGGGACGGACAAATTGTAATATAACTATTTATGTTTCGTTTAAGCTGTAAACTAGGGTAGATTACTACTGTTATAATCTAAAAATCACGTAACACGAGCAAATTTACGTAATTTTGTAGGCGAAAATATTAATTATTTTATGTTTTTTACACAGAGTAATTTTAAACACATTCATTGTTATGGTAAATGTATATTTTATATTTGTATTAACAAAATGTGTTGATTTTATTCACTTAACTGTGACCGCCTGTTTTGGCACATTTCGCTCGGCGCAGTGTTAGGGCGTGAAATCGTAACAAACAAATAAACATACTCACAATCGCATTTTTCTATATTAAAACGGATACTTTCTAATTATTACAATATATTTATTAAAGAGGCACAATGCCAAACTGCGTGCTACTACTGCAAATGTCCTAAATAAGATTTCAAAAAGAAATGACCTGTTCGTAAATCGTGAACCCAGGAACTTACAATCACAGTACACGGTGCCTACATTCGTTTATATTGTTACAGATCACTACAGACTTCAATAAGGAACTAAACCGCGGCGAATGCTACGCCCTACGTGACTTCAAGCCTGGCGAGCAGATCTTCATATTCTATGGCGCAAGACCAAATGCTGACCTGTTCCTACACAATGGGTGAATATATTAACATTTTTACTAAACCAAAATAGTAATAATTATTCTCTATGGCGATGGTTACATTATATTACGTATGATCATCTACATACGTAATGTAACCTTAATATCTTAATTGTCATAACAGACACACATGGACGGCAATACAATGTCTCATGTTCAGATCATTCTGATCGATCCAAACAAACTCTGAAATGCACACCAAAATTATCAGCATTCAACGGGACGGCTAAGAAGTTAAAGCAGATATTAGTGAATGTATGATCGACGATTTAGGTGCTTTTTCAACTCTGTACAGCGGCTGAACTATAAACCTTTTCAATGGGTTTTGTGTGATACCAAATCAAAATACAGACAGGTTCTGATAATCCAATCGATAGCTAATCTCAAGTAACTACATTTCAAAAATTACTATAATTTTACAAAAATTACTATCTGTTCGCTGCGTTTTCATCCAAGTTTATGTTGTCTGCTCTTCTCCTGTATCTGGTAGTGTGAAGTTATATATAGTATATCCTAATATTTTAAATCCGAATGTGAGTTTGTTTGTTATGCTTTGTTGCCTTAACTACTGGACCGATCATCATGAAAGGACATCAGGCATTCTAATCTAAAATAAAAAATGGGCGGCCAGCTCTAGGAATTTTTCTTATGGCTAGGTCATATACACCTTAAACTACTACTATGGATTTAACCCTTTGACTACAGTTTCTGAATAGTAAAAAAAAATATGAAGATGTAGGGATTATGAGTCCATTCCCAGTACGACCCCGTTCCTAGTACGACACCATTCTCAGCACGACCCTATTTCCAGTACGACCTCATTCCCAGTACGACCCTATTCCCAACACGACCCCATTCCCTGTACGACCCCATTCCCAGTAAAACCCCATAGTTTTCGTACTCGTATTAGTTTTTTTAAAATGCATAAAGACATTTTTTAAATTATATATTTTTTTAAACTGAATCGCTACTCAGAAAATGCAGTTACAGGGTTAAGTTCGTATATTTTTTGTAGGTCTTAATATGAAATAGCTATTAGACCGACTATGTTTGGAGATTGTCTCATGTCCTTTCGTATATATGTACGTTTTCAGGGTACAGAATGGGACATATTATGGTGGGTACCTTTTATGCAGGAATAGGACTTCCTATCCGTCGGCAATAGACTAACCTATTCCCTACGGATAGGAATTTATTGACAAAATCTAAATAATAATCTAAGTGAAGCCGCGGGTAAAATCTAGTCCTTCCATAATAAATGGATTACACAATTTAGTTCCAAAAATCTTTGCGATATAATGAATTTTCAGCTTAAACATAATATATTAGTTTAGATAGATTAATAAATTTTAAATGACTCAATCTTAAAAAATTCTTAATCTTTTTCTTTTCCTTGTATACGAAATTATGAATACTAAAATCAAATTTTATTGAAATAAAATACAATACGTTACATAAATAACACAATGTTATACAATCACTTTATCGTATAACATAAAAGAAACACTAAATACATACGTATCGTTGTTATCTACGTTTATAAAATGCTAATTTAAATTCGAATGTATTACTTGTATTATGCTAACTCAGTATTATGTGATAGACTGCTATTCGAGAAATAATTCAGCAACAACTTGAACAAGTAAAATCTACATAGTAGGTCCTGGAGGGTCTCGTTTACCGTCACATGTCTTCATCGGTTTATATATGACGCAATTTGGAAGTCTTTTTAATGTAAACACTATTAGATAGCACTAAGAATTATTTATTAAATTTACTGACATTTGATAAACATGGATACGTTAAGTCATGTACTGACATTACATACTTAACATATCCCTTATGTCTTTTACACCATTCAGCATGTGATACAGCACCCGTTTTCCTAATAAGTATACAACATTTAGGAGTAAACGAATTTGATATAAATAAATAATGAGTAATACTATTTTATTTTAGTTTAATTAGAACGGCTACAGGCCAATAGTATTAACTAAACTTGATTATACAAAAATATACACAACAATGAAAAGAAACTAGACGAAACCGATCATACATAATTCTCATAGAACAATTACAATATTATATTTATCTATTATTATAGATTATGCATTAATATTACATGTAGCAAAGCTAAGGAAGCATTCCATAACAATGGGAGTGGGGTACGATTAAACATTAAACGACCAGATCATTCGAATATTCAAGTGATTTGAATGTACCTATTCGTAATTTAATAATTATTTACAACCACCATATACACGAGAAAATAAAAAATCTACTATAAACTAAAGAAAAACGATAAGACCACAATTAGCAACGGATATTTGATAAATAAAGCGCTTTTATCAAAGCATCATCAAATCGTGATGCGAATAATAATCATTAATCAGTGACAACAAAAAGATCAACATTCGAATGCGGAGTCCCACTATTTTCGAAACATTGCTTTTTGCCTATTGTAGATATAATACATCTCGAATAAGCTTCATAATTGCAGAGTTACTAAGCTTAATCGGGTTGTAAATCAGATAGCTAGGAACAATATTACTAATATGTACATAAATTAATCGTGGCGCCAGACGAAAGAAGTGGCGAGAGTTATTGTGTAAAGTAGAACAGAATCATTCCTTTCTCAATTTGCTGCCATTTCAAAAAATAAATAAGTATTTGCACAAAAAAGCTATATTATTGGTAAATAAGCATACGATTGATACAGAAATTTTCACAAATCTACATGCAAGTGTTTGTTCCTGGTTCATAACAGTTGATGTAACCATTCGTGTGCTATTGATTATATCACTCAGTGGTCGTAAGTCATTGCTGTGAACAGTATGACGGTTCATATAATTTATAACTACGTACTGTTAGATGTAGACAGTATTAAATTGTTTATAGCATATGTTAGGGTTTCGTGTTTCCAAAGGTGAAAAGTCTTTAAAAAGGTAGGTAGCTATATTATATACCCAAAAAAATATTTTTGTTTTAGTTTATACTAATATTTAATATTGTCTTACATTAAGGCGAATCTTATACATTGAAATTAAACAATTTTATACGGAGTCTATCGCGTTTTTTATTTTTTATAAAACACTATAATTACTAAATTTTGAAACTTTAAACTACTACTATGAAACATTTTTACTAGTTACTTATTACTTCTATTTATATTTGTATATTACGTACCTTGCCACGGCTAGACTAGATTCGTTATCACACCCGTCAAAGAGTATGGAAGGCGGTAGCTTAGTACTGATAAGTAGGTATAGGTCGTGACTGTTGCGTTATACATATCATTGTACCTACTCGATACATCGCTGGTATGACGTCATACTTGTATTTATAGTCTATTCACATTCTGATAAAAATATATACAAACCAAATTGATGTTAAATTTGTTAAATTTATCACATAATTACTTACTAAATAAAAAAAGTAACACATTTATCCGTATTTTCAACGTTTTCACATGATATCATGATATGATATAGTGTATTTTAATACACTATATCATTTGGGTAATAAGTAGCCAAAAATAATGTTTATTTATATTTTTAACATTTCAGTAATAAAAAAACAAAAAGTGAAAGAAGAGCACCCCAGGATTTGAACCACCCTTATTATATTTTAGTGATAATGTGATTAGACTCGTTATCCGCTCCGCTATCGGAACTTGCGATGTATTTTACTTAATTTTTTACTGTGTACCATATTGTGTTTGCTCAACTGCGGACATCGAATGATGGGTACAATTGTACGCGCTATAATTATAGCGCGTTAAGATATAATTGTAGCAGTGTCTATGTTATTTTTAACTCTTTCGATACATCAAATCGAATGATTTGATTAGGTAATTAGTTGACTTACAATTTCCGCTACAATTGGACATCACTAAAATGTCTATGGTCATGTCAATGAACCGTTTGTGTACCTTTTTATTTTATAAGATTGGAATAGACTATAGCTACAATTAGGTATATTACTAGTTGTTCTTAAAACTATACGGACGTCGACGGCAGCTCACAAGCATCTTGACTTTTTTATTTCAGATTCGTGTATCCCAATAACCAGCACGATAGCCTATCCCTATCGCTAGGCGTGTCTTCAAGCGACCCACTCCGTGACACCAAGTTGGCATTACTGAATAAGCTCGGCTTAGCTGGAGTGACACACTTCAACCTGTATACCGGAGAGAACCCAATAAGTGCTGAGTTGCTGGCCTTCATCAGGATATTTAATATGAATCAAGGTAAAGTATATGTTTTGTATCTTAACTCTTAACCTTTAAGGGGTACGAGGGAATGGGTAATTTGTATACGTTAGTGTTCGTTCACACCGCACTCCGTTTTACAGGCCTGTTTTAGCGTAAACCGTTTTTTTTAAATTTTTTTACGGAGTTTACATACAACATTACAGTTTTCCAGATACAGTAAAAAAATATCGGCCCGTAAAAATATATAGCGGACCCTTTTATAGTTTCGTTTTGTGTAGTTGTATGAGTGTATGCCCAGATACAATAGTATTAAAACACTGATTCGTTTTATCGGATCGCTCGCAGCCGACTCACAAGATTATAGGCATATATGTAATTAAGATTAAACTACTTTACATGTCTGCTAAAAAGAAACTAAAACGACGGGAATATTTAAATTGTAATATTATAGATTGAAATTTACATAGCTAAACAAGACGTTTAATTTCAATATGTAACATTTACATAACGTAAGACAATATTAAGATTTGTAATATCCTAGTAGAGAGACGGTTGCGACTACCACAAAGAGGTGTTCATCTCAATCCCACGGTACGCGCCTCTGACTTTTGTAATAGTAAGTTATAGCTTGCTTGATGATGATGCAGGAAAACATAACATGTAACGATCTCGAAGATGTGTGAAGTCTGCATATCCACATTAGGCCGGCTTGGTGGATAAGTCGTAACGCATATAATTCTGAAAAAGCAATGAGACATTTTATAACCTCGCCTGGTATTATATGGTATTTGGTACTTGTCATTTACTAGACTTTACCGGCGGCGTAGCTCGTAGTATAGGTTAGGTTAGTATCAGTACTTTTGTTTAGATGAAAGGTCGTATGTCTTTTTTGTTCCCCTTACAACGAGTATGCGAAATTTCATGAATATCGGTCGAGTAGTAAAGGCATGAAAGCGTTACAAACAAACAAACTCACATCAGCATTTATAATATTAAATAGGATAGCTGGCATACTTTGCAAACGCTGAACTTTTATATTTATCCCAGTTTTGACACAAGTTATTGTTCTGTATTGCATAGAATCCACCTGACTACCTCCACACTGCGCCTTAATATTGTCGATGTACTCATTTACCCATAATAGCCGTGTTTTCATTTAAAGATTAACGACAACAATAGGTAAATTGAAATGAGAAACGACGTCTTTTTCACTTTTTCATTCATTTGCACACGAAGATAACTCACGAGTCACGATAGTTGATACATAATTATCGCTATCTATTTCCACCGTCTAAGAAACTATGTCGTCATTAAAATTGTCATAGGGCAGTTATAATGATTACCGGTTTTGATCATGTTGCGTACAATTATTGACAGCGTGAGTGGTGAAGTGGCTTTAGCGAGATCTCATGTCTACTGATGCACCAAAATTGTAAAGAGTTTGATCCCCGCACTAGTCACGAATCTGTGTGTTGTACAGGATCTATTTGAAGCGTATGTTCTTTTTTGATATAGTTAGTAGGGTTTATAGAGTAAGTGTTTTCCAAATGCGTTGTTACATTGCGTGTAAAATCCTCATTATATTATATTGAAGTAGTCTCCAGTCAAAACGCTTAAAAATAATAGTTATGTACAATTTAGTATATTTATTTATTGTAAAATTTTAGTATCCGCAATTAAATGGGCTAATTATAATAGCGTTTATAACTTTGGTTAGCCTACAGTTTGGTGACATAACATAATTATCGAAATAATGATACAGCATTTCCGAGTAATGTCTCTAAAATAAATGTTTATTATATCCAGCTCACTACTCGTATATTTTGTGTATTTTCGTTAATATTTAAGTGTCCTATTTATCTATTCTCCGTTCCATCGGGATATATTTAAATGACATACATATATTACTTATCCTATTGTGTGGCAGCACACCGGCGGCCAGACACAATAGGTTTTCAATTATGTCTGGCATTCCAAGCATTGACAGGTTAAATAGGCTATTTCTATCGTTCTTCATTATATTTCAGAGGAGCTAGCAAAATGGTCAGAACAAGGACTACCAGGAGATCTCGTGTCGTCCGACGGGTCAAGCGCCGAAGCAGTAGGCACTGCTATCGATCGTCGCGCGTACACATATTTGTTGACAAGATGCAAGCTCATTGCCGCCTCATATAAGAAGGGCAGTGAGAATGTAGATTATTTACATAGGTGAGTAGTCATTATATTAATTGTATTGTCTGTTAAAATTATATGTCATGTTTAAACATTAAACAGGTTGATGGAAAAGTTGGTTGATGCTGCTCGTTTTAATAAATCTATATATATATATAAAACTCTTCCGTTACTGAGTGACTGACAGACAACGCACAGCCGAAACTACTGAACGCTAGAAGCTGAAATTTGGCATGTATGTTCCTTGGAGAGTGTAGGGAGGCACTAAGAGAGGATTTTTGGAAATCCTCTTTTTACAATTCCACGCACGGGCAAAAGATAGTCTTTTATAAAGCGCTAATAATGTAATTAAAGTTAAAGGAGCTAATAGTATAGTCAAAGTTGAGACGACTGCGTTGGTCGGCGGCAGTTTTGTTAGACCACCAGAAAACATGCATTCTATAGTGATGATAAATTGTAACAAAGATTTATAAAAGTAATCAAACGATGAGACGTATAACATGAGGTAACAAGTAAAACTTACTACGCGTATATAAGCTGCTCTAGCTTATTCGTCGCAAGCATCTTAAAGCTACAAAAAAACTACCTACCTACTGAAATATATATACCGATATCTTCTCTCTTAGCCTTTATTATTCCCAAGTCACTTGGGGTCGGCTTTTCTGGTCTAACTGGATTTGACTGGATATCAGTTTTTACACGGAGCGGCTGCCACCTGACCTCCACAACCCGAAGGCTAACGATACCCTAAGGCTAGACCAGTGTCAGGATATTAGAGGGTACTGACTTTCCCAATAACGACTGCCATGATGTTCATGGCAGCCGGGACCAACGGCTTAATGTTTTCTCCGAGGCACGGAGCAGGCGATAATTGTCAATCAATACGCACATAATTTCGAAAAGTCATGTAACTTCCGAAAGTCAGAGGTGCGCGACGAGGGTTCGGACCCGAGACCCTCTGCATTGCAGTCTGTTGGTCTCCCCACTGAGCTATCGCTGCCACTTCTCATATACCGATATATAATAATACAATTATAACAAAATAATATAATACTAGGTCATAACTCTAAGAAATAAAGCTTTACATACAGTATTACATAAATATTTAAGAAAATCAACTAGGTTAGTAAATGGAATGTTTTCAGGACTCATTAGGTATTGTGTAAATGATTGTTGTCACTTCCCTGTCCCTTTTTTAGCGATATCTCCGTTTTGTACTAACCTATAGTTATCAAACCTTATTCTTCGTTCCAGACAAAATATAAAGCTGTTAAAGGAGTGCGAAGTACAAATACTAGAAGGTGCCATCAAGCATTTAGAAGAAGTTGTACGTAAACTACCCACCGGAGAGGACAAAACAAATAAATAAATAATTGTTTATATTTATTATTACAATAATGTACCGATGTATATTAATGTGATTTACACAGAACAAATCATGACAGTATTTTTGTTTTAAAACCTCATTACAAATCATTTTATAATTTTACTTACTTAATATTTTGTACAACGAATTTCGATTACTGGGATTTTTGTTATAATTTAGCGTGTTTATTGTTGTTTTCTAGTTTGTACTTACGTTTGATGTGCAATTATTTAATATATACTTAATGTGTTCTTATGATTATGTTTTATTTACCTTGGTTCCCTTTTTGACTTATATTAGCATCTAGCTTAGCTGTGACTATTAATAGTATCTAGTAGTAGTGTAACAATTTCAAAACTATGTAATAAAGTGTAAAATAAACAACGCGATAAAATCCGTATATAGTAGTTTAATTTCAATGAATAACATTCGCGTAAACAGAAGACAATATTATATAATAATGTATATATTTTATTAGCCTTTTAAATATTACAAAATATTACATGTTATAAAAATAAAACGTATAGATAACTTAACTAATTATAAAAAAGTCTTACATTAATATTTACAGGTTAGAAATATGTGTAAATTACTTTATAAATAAATTTGTAGGAATAAGACATTATTGTCGTTGTTTGTATTTATACTAAGTCAGTGATAGCATTTTGTAGAATAACGGCTTTACCGATTCTATGATACATTTTCTATAATAAGTAAAGTACCTACCATACAACTCTTAAATTATAGGACAGTATTTTTTTAACTAATAATCCGTAGGTCGTAATAAATGCCAAGTTTCTGACAGGCAAATCAACACAAAAACATTGATAAATGACAGTCTATTGCATGCAATTGCTATGATTGGCTGACTGTATTAGCAACAGCCAATCATATCACTTGACATAAGTTTGACACAACTTTGATTTGCCGTTTACAAACCGGGTGAAATCATATTACTTTGTTAACTAAGTTAAGCATAATCATTTTTAGTGTCCTACACATTAAGTATTTATAAAATATAAATAACTGCAACGTCCAGATTAAAAAATAAAATCGTTTTTATTGTAAGCTGCTTAGCATTCGATAGGCACATGGTAAAAAAATGTATTTATCCAGATTCTGTTATAGAAGCTACAGTTCATGTATTTTTTTATATTAAAAGACTTATTAAATATAATTAAGCCTTATTAAATATCTATTCATAACCACATAATGATAAGCTGGTGACACATCAGACGGAACGGAAATAGCCATCTTAAACATTAAAAAGCATAGTTCGTTGTATTACACTATGTTTAATTCTATTTAATACTTATTTTATCACAACTTTGAGAACTGCATATATAAATAGTGCAAGACAAACGGAGGAGGTAATTTTTAATGTTAAAAATATAGATCCTCTCAATTTGTCCGAGTATTATAATAATTATAAATTAATAGGTTACTAAAATAATATTCCACATCTAGTTAGTTACAAGTCTTACTAATTATGTTTAGTCGGATGACTTTAATTAATCTCTTAGAAAGGCACCGTATGACAGACAGACCTATCTATTTTTAAACTAAATGCGGATCAAATTGGGAGCTTGGTATCGTGCTAAATACTGCACGGTATACAATACTTTCTTAAAATCTATTATGACATGGAACATTCCACGAATGATCGGATGATTATTAATTGTCTAGAATCTTTAGAAAAATGGCAGGCCGCTAAAAGAGATTCATCCATTAAATACAGGTGTACTCGTAGGTATTCATTTTTATTCTCGGTTATGAAATTAAGGGGTTGATAAATATACTCATGCTAATATTGTTGGCCTTTGACTTATACAGTCACAATCGTCAATTTAATTATGTATTATACCTATATGAATCTTTACAGGAGACAAAAATAAGTTTATTAAGCGTTTATTGTTTTGAAGGCCATGTAATATCTGTATAATGCCTAGGGATGTGTGCTTTACCTAGCGATCGGCTGAGCTGAATCCAACAGGTCAAAACCATGCATTTCCTATAAACAAGCTTTGTCTAAAGACTCTTAATCAGATCATCTTGCAACAAATGCCAACTCGTTTAACCAGTCAATTTATCTTTTCTGTCACTTTAGAAATTTGAAGCGTTTTAGGTTATTAACTTATTTAATTCGTCCCTTATGGGGCACGTATGCATGATGGGGTGATCGACCTTCACGCCGGCAGCCTCTCACAGCAGCCAGAACGCCACCGCATAACGCCGCGATCAGCACTCCACATGAAGCCATCATCGCAGAGAGCGCTGATGTTTTCATACAAGTTTGGCCTTCGGGAGCCGCTAGAAATTAAATATAAATAATCAAAATATGTAACAAACACATCTTATGGTGAGCAGTAGGTACTTATTTCAAACGAGGAGCTATATCATGCCGTGCGGTAACTAAAAAGACTAAGCCATATGCGTTCCATAGCATGTCGTTTTAGTTAGTAGATGGCAGTTCAACAGATGTTGGAAATCATAGGAAAATGTAAAACTGCGAAGAGCTTACAACGATTTTGTGTAAGTATCTGGTCTTCCTGTTGATTTACAACTACAAAATTGAATGGTTTTCTACAGGATACTAGTTTTAATTACACGTTTTGTCATTAGTCGTGTTAAAACATCTTCGTTTGAATGTATGTAAGTTTATACATATACTTATCCATCGGAGAACTTACGTAACATTATTATTAAAGGTATGTGTCTATTGTTTGCATTGGTTGTGGCTGTCTATTACATCTATTACCAAAAGGCTTCCTCGAATAGCCAAAAGGCCCAGCTCAAGAATCAGCGCTGTCTCCAGACATACAAAAATTCCTTACATAAATTACCTGTGCTGGCAGCTAGTTCGGAGTCTTCCTCGCCTTCCTGTAAGACTCTGAGTGACTGGAACAGCGAGATATTCTCGGAGAGGCGTGGCGCGACACTCGCAGCCGGATCCGCTCCGGGCACGGCTGCTTCGATTGAACGACGTTTCACGCTTTTCATGTTGCGCCAATGACAGGGTTGTGACTAGAAATAGAAAATCATATCTATAATATTAATTTTAAATTACAATAACATATGATATTTCTTTCGAAATCTAAATATAGGTATACCTATCTCTAGGTAGGTAGACGAAGACGACAAGGGCATATAGTGTAATACAAACAATGGTTCGAAAGTATTGAACTGAAGAAGTATTGAAAAGTCTGTTATACTAAATAGATAATAATATAGCAGTATATTTATAAATACGTCTCATCTTAAAACAATCGCTTCAACCATAGTGAAGAAGCCACTTAGACAAAAATGTGCTATTTTTACAGTGGAAGTAATGTACCTATATAGGTATAATAAATACACAATAATTGAAGATGCCATAGTAGTATTTTCTAATCATACGA
Organism: Catocala fraxini; assembly: GCA_930367265.1. Taxonomy (NCBI): domain Eukaryota; kingdom Metazoa; phylum Arthropoda; class Insecta; order Lepidoptera; family Erebidae; genus Catocala; species Catocala fraxini. The sequence goes on from OV884035.1 coordinate 15,314,729, forward strand.
GTAAATACTGAATCTCCGTTAAATCATGTGACGTTGTCTTAGTCCTAGTGGCAAGAGAAACCGTAAAATATAATATAAGTACTCACAGGACATCTTCCGTGACACATCCTTACATCACACTCGATGTAAAGAGCCGGCGATCCAGTGAAACGGAATGTCTTCATATACGCGTACACCTGCGTCTCGAATACACCAGATTCCGACCACGAGCCGCGGAAACGAGAAATCAATTTGTCGTCTACCGGACAGCTGAGGAATAAAATGTATTTGTAAGTACTTACTTATATTACATTACCTATTCATAGTTTTGGAATTTGGACACCTATCCAAGTATGTAACTTTTTAAAATAGTATTGTAAAGTCTCGCGATAATACTAGATTCATCCATCAGCGTAAAGATCTGGTGTCCAGACACAATGCTTCTATCATAATATCTCAATGAAGGGTTAAATCAAGTTAATAATATCAATGTTTATGAAATAGACATTTATATTGTTTTCGAAAACAGTTAGGTACATTTGACTAGTAAATCAAACGTAACTGTTACATGTTACGTAACTTAGACAGAAGTCGGTAGAGTTTTAATCATACCTTAAAGGATTTTACTCAGATTGGGCGTATTATCAAAACCACAATAATTTAAAAAAGGTCTGTATTCTATGTATTTTGATCAGGCATAAGTCACGTATGCATATAATAGCTTACCCATATTCATCAATAAGTTGTATCCGCTTCGTAGCACCGTTATGCGCGAAACAGTCATTCACCACAATATCGAATCCATCTGAAAATACGAACATAATATTTTATATATTCGAAACTACCATATATACCTAGTGTGTTTCGAATAAAGGTTTTAGGGTTTTGAGACGTTTCTGGACAATACTTAGTAGATATTTACAGAATAACTACATATGCCCAGGGAAAACTAGGGGATGATACATTTTCTTGGTTTTTGAAACATGACGTCTTAAGACGTTCTTGAATATGCTTTATCAAGTTTTTGTTACGAATTAGGACACGAATATATTATCTATAAGGAGAAATAATCGCATTTGTAAGTTACTTTATAACAGTAAAAATCCCGTGAGAAGAGATTTACAAGTATTGCGTGATTTGTTAAAATTTTGCTAGACGGACGTAACGGATTTTATACTACCAACTAACTTTTGATGGTAATGTGCTTCATATTATTTAGAAATACTTATATGTTCCTATGATCATGCAGATTCTTACGTAGGTACCTACTTTATACCAAATAAATACACACAGTCTCACGCTTATATTCTCGATATTTTTAGAAGGGTAAGCAGAGGAACAGCTCATTGTAAGCGTAATATTTTATTTTATTTTTATTTTATACACCTACATATATTTCGCCAGCTATTGTTTTAAGTAACTCATGATCAGGGTCCATGCTGCAATTAAGATTTTCTAGATAGAAACCTAATGTACCATGGATTCGAACTAGAGACCTTCTAACCTAACTAACTGGCTAACCTGGCTAACCGGGATTTCTTTAAGTAGTTATTTTTAAAGATGGCGACTCTCACCACAATAAATGCCATGACAAGTTAGAAGGTACATATTTTTTTAACACAACTAAACTAACTGCTTTGCACAGTAGGCAATCAAAATTATGTTTCAACTTTTCTTATCGATCACAATTTGTTGTTTAAATACATTATTCAAAAGCGATCAGACTTAAGCATATTTACATCGCTTTATAATTGCGTCCATACCGTTCCATTTCCATTTACCATAAACGCAAGAGCACTTGATTGGAATTGCTCGAAATATTTCTGGATCCACATAGCACTTAGACATGCAATCTTAACAATAAAAACCGTTAAACCTTGCCCTTAAAGTTACGGTATTTAATTGTTATCGGCATATTTGGTTCACTCGAACTTTACGGTAAAAATGTCTAGTAAATATTTTATAATGACAAAAACCGGTCAGTTTCCTTGAGAGAAGATTATTTAAAAACCGCTTTATAGGAACATAAATGTTGGTTCCACTCGTTACACGTGCGTTTATCTGGCTATTATCTGGAACTAATTAACAATTTTGCAGAGGCATCTGCCCGCAATGGGTTTAGGTATAGGTTTTTTTCTATTTGTCCGTTCAGACTTGCGGCATACAGATGGTTGGACACAATAGCTTTTCATTTATGTCTGGCATTACAACAATTGACAGTTTAAATAGATTAAATACCATTTGTATAGTAGAATTTAAAACTCATCTATGTATGTATCACACAAAAAATAATCTCTATGTGCAAATTCAGACTAAGAACGGCAGCGAAAATAGTGAAGTGACTTTTCATTTTAATTACAGTACCTATCATTTGTCCAATCAGAAGAAGAATTCTATATATTCTAAGAATTCTAAGCTCACGTGCATAGCTCCCGTGTTAACTACCAAAATAATTTTTAACTAACCATAAGCGCTTCTCATGTAAATGAGCAGTGTGAGTGGATCGCCGACACGCACAGGGCCTGATACCCTCGCGCCGTTGGCGCCGTATCCCGAGCGGATCTCCATGTAGCACTCAGGCGGCTGAAGAGTGAACACCACCGGGTTTCCTGTCGCCACTCTGTATGAGGAGAGTTAAAAGTTTAGTTTACTCCGAAAAGTGAAATCACATTTATGACGATAATCCTGGTCTCAAATAGATATGAAAATTCTTTATTTGAAAGGCAATAGTCGAAATTAATTATAATCTAATACAAAATATTCAAATGAAAGACAAAAAATTTTGCTGGATACGAACAAATATTTAATACTACATTTTGACCACGGCTTCGCTCACGTAAATGTAGATTAGGTTAGTAACAGTACTTTTTCTTGATGAAAGATACCATATGTCTTTTTCTGTTCCCCTGACAACGTATATGCGAAATTTTATGATGATCGGTCGAGTAGTTAAGGCGTGGAAGCGAAACAAACAAACTCACATTCGCATTTCATTTTATAATATTAGTTGGGTTTAGAATGAAATTCGATTTTCCGTTAATCCTTAAGATTTTAAATATCTACAGATAGTAAGAAGTATGCAAGTAATAGTAGACAAAATTTACAAAAGTAATGTTTAGAAATCAACCATCTCTAAATCTTTCTTAGTATTTCTATAAAGTTATCGTCAGCATCTAAATCGATATTCAGTTATCGATTACTTAGTCGGTATCTATGTCAACAAAATCATGCGTGCGCGACGTCAAAGTCGACAAGCGCTACCACTGATCTGCTATGGTTTACGGGCGCTACTGTGGTTTGTAGCTAAAACAAAATTAAAAACTACTCGTTTCACTTTTTTCTTCTGTAAAAGAAAACATTCTACGATTGAAGATACGTCTAAGATACCTACTGCTTGGGGGAAATGCGTCACCATTTCAATATAGCTGGTCAATATTAAAGCTAAGTTTACGCAGAAAAGGGCACGGCATTTGCTATTGTAGTATTTACAGAATAATGAGCACCATGTACTTTCGAGATTTTAGACCTATTAAAATCAAGTTAAGTTCTATTTGAAGCTGTAGGGTTACCTATCATAACGACTTATTTGCAAATGAGTCTCTCTTGGAATATTTCAATTATTGTCAGAAATATGTTGTCATAATATTATTTATTTATTTGCAATATCATAAATATTTTACTGATAAGTACCGTGAAACGGCTTTTCTCAACGTTTGAAGAATATTACTTTAAATTAATATTTGATATCACTACTAATAAATATTAATGTGTCTGACTGTTCTGGTTTTGACAATTATAAGCTAACAAAAGGACAATTGTTTGACGGTGATACACGTAATACTAGAGTGTAGAGTAGAATAGACAGCGAGCATATTGACGTCTACCAGGTTTAGTTTCTTAAAAACTACCTTGCCCGATATTCAATCATGGGAATAAGAACATCTCATAAATATTGGCTTCGCGTAAATTCATACAGATTTAAACACTGATAATGCAAATCTTCCATACTTATTCTTTAATTTATATTTTTGATCTACTTACTCTACTTTTCTACCATGAAGATAAAATGTGACTAATAGCCACCATACACTCTACTTATATACCTCCATTGACATATAAAAGAGCACAATAAAGAAAATTTAAAATAAAAATACACATTTTTCTTTTACTCACTCGACATCCAAGAAGGGGAAAGTGACAGTCTTCCAGAAATCGTAGCCATATTCGCAGGTGACCTTGAAGTGTTCATCTAACTCTTCCTCGATGAGCGGGTTGTACTGCACCGTGATAGTATTCCACATCAGGTTCTTCTGTCACACAGAACATAATAAAATGTTTTATATCTTTGTTTTAATTTTGTGTTTGTTTCATGTTTTCCTATCTTTAATTATTTTAATTGGTGTACAACCGTCATAATTAAACAAATTAATAATATCTTAAGAAGAGATATGGCCGTCTTAATATTTACTTTAATATTTTTGTCTTTAAGCTAGTAGCTTTATTTAACACACATATGTGCGTACATAAATAGACTCACGCCCATGTCTCGAAGGGAAAAGCATTGGTTACAAAATTTAATTTGTTCCGATCCTAATAATATCTAGTAATCAGAGGAAATCATACTATTGGTAGCATTGTTTTTGAAGTAAAAAACATTATGTTGAAGGTTATTGCGTTTGTAATAGCTTTAAAGGTTTAGTTCGTTTTATTTTAGAAAGGGTGCTATATGATTTACTTCTATGTTACTACGACTTTAAGGCAGGCGATCTTCTGCTCCTATCGAATCAATTATCAGTAACACTTGTATTAAGACATTGAACACGCATGCGATCTTATTACTGCACGTTTCTATCTGCTGTAGTCCGAAATTGCGGTTTCTGTTTTAAAGATTTCATTTCATTCATAAATAAACAGACTGATTTTTTTCTTTTTATTCACGACTGACAATCAACTGTATGTTGTAGAGGATCGTCGATAAGCTTTATTTGATACACTTAAGTCAACAGCAGTTTAGAAAAGAAGCAAAGTTACATTAACACATTACGATGACATGATATTAATATGCCATTACACTGCATCTGTGAGCGTAAACCTTAAACTCATACTAATGTTTACAATAAAAAGTTAGTAAGTTTGAAATAACAAGAGCGTGAAGTAAACAAGAAATCTACTTGGAGATTGTAAATTGTCTCACAGTGGGATGTTTCCTGCTGTCGTCATGTTGTCCGTTCCGTCCGAGTGTTCCGCATCTGTTCAGTTGGATGTAGAACTCGTAGTAGTCTCGACCAGTGCCGTTTATGTACATACAATCCGGATCATATGAGTAGCCTGCAACGTATGGCGCGTTAATATATTGCTCTTAAAAAAGCTACATTGGTTTCACGTTTTTACTAGCTGACCCGCGCAACTTCGTCTGCTTCACATTAGAGAATTTTCCCCGTTTTTGCAACATTTTTCATTGATGCTCCGCTCCTATTGGTCATAACGCGATGTTATATAGCTTACTGCATTGATAAATTGGCTATCCAACACTAAAAGAATTTTTAAATTCGAACCAGTAGTTCCTGAGAATAACGCATTCAACCAAACAAACTCTTTAGCTTTATAATATTAGTCTTCTCTCTTAGCCTTTACTATTCCCAAGTGACTTGGGGTCGGCTTTTCTAGTCTAACCGGATTTGACTAGATATCAGTTTTTACACGGAGCGGCTGTTACCTGACCTCCGCAACCCGAAGGCTAACGATACCCTAAGGCTAGACCAGTGTCAGGATATTAGAGAGTACTGACTTTCCCAATAACGACTGCCATAGATGTTCATGGCAGCCGGGACCGACGACAACGTGCTCTCTGAGGCCCGTGCCTGCTCCGTAGCAGGCGATAATTGTCAATCATTACGCACATAATTCCGAAAAGTCATATAACTTCCGAAAATCAGAGTTGCGCGACGTCGGTTCGAACCCGAGACCCTCTGCATTGCAGACTGTTGGTCTTTCCACTGAGCTATCGCTTTATAATATTAGTATAGATAATAAATTAGTAGATATCCCAACCTACAAGAAAATTATTTTACAACTTCACAGCAGGGCCCACCCAATCTCACAGGATTTAATATTTACAAAACATGTGGCCAGCGAATACATGACCTGCCTTATGGTAAGCAGTTAATCTAACCTATTATTGCTTACAATACCATGGGTATCACTCGCGAGATACCAACCATAAAGTTAAGCAAAGGTATTAGTTGGGATACTTACATCAAAATGACCGTATGTCAACCTCCGAAACAACTGTACTATGTTGCTACCTACAGCAGTGTTATCTTTCTCCAAAAACAGGGTGTCTAATAAAACAAAATACTAGCAGGCACGCAAATACATATGTATTTTGGGTTATTATAAACATCTAAAACAGTTTATATTTTAGGGTTTCTATTTTCCGATTTGTCTACTTGTTTATCATATTGCTTGTTTGTTTAAACGTGGCAATCTGTAGAATGCCCAGCCGGATTTGAAAAATATATATTGAGAATAGTTAAGTATATACTATCTCAAACCACGCTACGACCCTTGAAAGCGTAGCAGTTATTTATATTCTAGATTCTTAAACTCAACTATCTAATTAACCTAAACCTTAATATATAAGCAAATCAAGAACTTATAAACTAGATATGATTCTATGATACCTACCTAGCTTAAAAAAGATTTAACCATGATAAGATAATGATAGAACCACTAGCTGATCTGAACTTTAGATAAGTAAAGTACGCGAGTAGCAACACGATCTACCAAACAACATCTGATCGCAAAACAATGTCACGACGAACTAAAACATGACTGTAATTCATCTCACCACAAGTAATTCACAAAATTGTCGTCGCCACAGCCGTTAACACCGAAGAAAGTGTTTAGAGACCGAAACCGTCGAACAAACTAGTACATTTACGTTATCTAGGTAAAAAGGTTATCTAAAACACGGTCAAAAGTTACAACTAATTGCCTTCTCACTACGTGTTTATTTAATATGGCGGTAATTTGCTACAACGGGACAGCGAATTAAACATTTGTCTCACGTATGGCTAAACAATGATGAATTTAATCTCACAGTAATAGGGTAATACTAGTAAATTATATACACTTATAATACTGTACGTTTAATGCCTAGTAATCTGTTGATCGAGTGTCTTACTAGGGCGACTTTGTACCTCAAACGGCTCTCGGTTGATTTCGTACTGCGATTTTATTGATCTGTATTATTTGCCCATTCACATTGCAATTTAGTTGTGCAACCAGCTGTAATACTTTTGAGTTGAAAGACCATTGCTTTATGAGATGTAATTCGTAGTTTAACTGCCACGAACACTTAAGAAAGTGTATAGTTCAACATTAAAGAAGATAATATATGGCCATAAAAACACGTAGTTGTAATTCTGTGTAGCCTTAATACATGTCTAACCCATAAAGACTAAAAGTTAATAACTAAATAATTAAAGTAAAATTTTATATTATAAAATAAACAAACACTAACAACTTAATATCAAATAAAATTTAAAATAAATTACTAAGTCTGTACCTAGTATTTATGCGAATGAGCAATTGTGGAATATAAGAGAGCTTCTAGAAGATTGTAAAAACATGTTGAACTTATATTTGCATGTCGACCAAAGTATTCTGCAAGATAACCCGCTAAATACACCTATTTATATTCATAAAGTAGCATCATGCTTTCAAGAGGTATGAGAACCGAGCTTATCACGTCGCAAAATTATCACATCATAACATCCAACATGCTCACGCCCTTCTGAACCGTGATACGCGATCACAAAGCTGACTCGTACGGAACGAGCACACATACGAACACACATAGTACAATGTGGTAGTTGCGCAGGCGCATCAAACGTATGTAACAATAACGGTGTAATGACACTTGTCTAGTCTCGTGGCTTAATTGTTCCACATATCTGCACAATAGGTATAGGGCTTGTGATGACCAATTACACTGGTTTCCTTAGCAACTGTATTAATGTAACGGTTAGGTGGAACTTCTTATTTGATCTTAACACAACAGCCCCGATAACAACTCGTCAACTGTTATTCATTGTTTAGTACCCATAGTACAAGCTCTGCTTAGTTTGGGCTAGATGGTGTTGTGTGTATGTGATAGAATATTATATATCATATTAACTATTTTATTTTGGAGAAAGCACTACTGATAATCGTAATACTGCAGGGTTTGTTGGCTAAAGGCTCAGTAGATACTTTTGTTTTATAATTCTATTGGATTCCTGGATGGCAATTACCAGTAGCTGTAGTAGCAGGTAGCTCCAGCTTAAGGTTAAGGGCGACAACGTCTTTGTTTCTTGAATAGCTCACAAAAGTTGTTGTTTGAATATATTTAATACTCAATTAGTCTGTCAAATCATTTTAATTAAATGAATGGATAGATTTTCACTCTCAAATTATCCAGAGGTCTTGTCTTTTTTTGAGTCACAATAGTAGAAGAAATGTTTACCAACATTCGCGAAAAGTGGAAAATTTGCCACAAAAAATGGTGCCCACTTATCGACAGGTTTATCTTATATTAAAATAACGTAGCCTATTTTAGTAAAATTTAAGTATACATAGCTTTATTACCTGCTGAATAGACCAATCCTGCGAAAGACCCGTTGAAGCCGACCCTAATCTTCATAAAATCATCTTGACACTCCGCCTCGATATCTGTTAAAACAATAATGAGTATTTCACATCACGTGTAAAGGTATTCTTAAAACTATCCCACTCTGTCATGCGCGGACAATGGTATCGGGAAGATCGTAACCATTATAATCCTGCCAGTTTGAATGGTTCAATAAAAACTAATAAAAAGGGAAACAAAGGGTTATGTAAGCGCGCCGCCACGCGCCTTCGATAACATCTCAATTTGCCCGGTTGCACAATACCAGTTAGGCGTCATGATTATCAGTCTGTCATATTATTAGTTTATAGATAAATTTACTTGCTATATAACTAAATACGTATTGTAACTAAAACTAAATACCAACTAGATACCATCTCTTCATCTTCATCACTATTATGTATGACTTGCTTACAAAGATAGCAATATAATATTTTACAGTTACATATTATGTCATTGACAGTTACTGATCAATAACCTATCGATTTATATTCTAGGAACAGCAAAGGGGTGGAGTCAATAATATCACAACAATATTATATTTACTACAGAAATTGTCAGTAACACGCTCCCTCAGTTTTGTTGTGTTTTGTTTTTTTTCCAGATATTAAAAAAGGGAAGTACTCTATTTTAATATCTGGATTTATACCTGATATGTGCCATAAGAAAGCGATGTTTAATATTTTGAACGCATTTGTTTTATAGAGCGGCGGTTGCTTAATAATTAAGAAATGTAAATTGCGATCTCCATCGTCAAGGGTTTGACCATCAATGTAAACCGACTCCTAAGACAAGCACGCAGTAATGTAATTAATTTTACTAGACAATCATAAAAATAAATTAGATGGGGCTGTTAAGTGGAATATTATTACGCCAATATTGACATCAGAATAGATGCCGATATGTTGTTTAAAACAAACTAAATAAACTCACACTGCACTCTGCTACCGTTGGTGCGATGTCTTCTATACTCGCGCTCCCAGGCAGGCGGCTCGCGCCACGCAGTGTCCACCTGCGGCGAGCGAGGCTTTATGCTCACCGGGATGTAACTGTTCTTGTCTGATAGGAACACCACCTGAACAATCAAATAGACAGACATTATTATAAAGGGTGCTCGCAGCCAATGACTGGCAGGTTGCTGAGAAATATGTTTTCTTCTTTAGTTAGAAAGTAAATGCAATACCATATGAATTAAAAGTAAAATATTTGCTGTATAAGTATGTTTTATGTAATAAAAAGAATCTTTTTTGAATATTTTAAATAATACGTTCACTACCCTACAATTTTATGATATCACTAATATTAAAATTTAATTATAGTTAGTATTCAGAGGGACCAAACGAATATATTACTTAAATAAAAAAGGAAGTCGTGCAAGAGTAGTGATAAGTATAAGTCAAGCTTCGCTGCGTCAACATGTCCTTAACTATTTTATTAATAAGCTCAGCATAGTCCGTAACGACCTCCAAAGTCGAAATACGGACAATATTTTAATTAAGTCAAAGTACTTATCTTACAAATATTGATAGAACACGTACTAAATGTTTTAAACAACTGCATTTAAAGTAATATTAAGGATTCATATAACACCACAGAACCTTCAAAACTTCCACATTGAACACCCAAAGGAATAGATCTAATCCGGATATAGTTACTTATTCATAGTTGCAAAATTCGCCCTTAGAAAAATTATAAACGCAATAACAGTGAAGCGGCAAAATACAAGTTACGATATTAAATCTAAATAACTCATTTTGTACAAACATTCCTTACGCGAAGAGCGCACTGCCAAGCAGGTAGCTGGCGCGGAGGTGGTGCAACATCAGATAGCCCTGAGATAACATAAGCCTAACAACCAAGTTCCGGCACACGCGACTTTTGACTGCCTTCAACGCATTTTACAACCTCCGCTAATTAGCCGCATAAACGACTATTAACGAACAAAACAAACAAAAATCCCGAAAGAAAAACGGTTACCGGTTATTGTGCTACAGCATTCACTAGACACCTACAAAAAATTCAAAACAAACTATCGAATTACGACGGCGGTAATGCACCATTTCACAGTCACGACCCCTTGAAAGTTTTGCACAAAAACTCATAAATGGCCGTAAGTATGTCAGGGCGGTTCGCACGGCAGCCACGCAGCTTCGCCGCCTACCTACGCATTATCAAATTGGGCCAGTGGAGTGCCGAGCGAGGCGCCATCGTGTCACCGGCGCTCGCGCGGCTGCTGCCGTCGTCGCCACATCACTTTACAAAATTGATTGCAATAAAACAACAAATAAAACGAGGCCACACAGTGTCAGAGATTTTATATAGAAATAGAAATAGAAATTACCTAGACAAATTCGGAGCAGTTCACTTTCATAACCAATAAAATGACTAATTTGGAGACTTTTTGTCTGTGCATTTGTGCACGGTAATCTCCACAGTGCCTAAATCAATTCGGCTGTGGTTCTCGGTGCTGAGATAGGCTAAAAAAAAGCTTTAACTTATAAACATATCGTAGAATTTGTTACGTAAATCGATTGACACAAATCTGACAAGTTTAAAGGCCGGGTACGAAGATATTTGCGCACATCAAATCGAGAGCACAGTTAATAACTAATTAGTTGAGGGAAAATAGTAGGTATTTTCATGTCAGTTGATTCCATATAAGCTATGCAGCTTATATGGAAAACAACTGACACTGCCGCTCAGCAACGACCGGTCCGCGTTACAACTTGTACAATAATCTAAACGTAAAATTATTTTGTAACTGTTAACAAATTGAAATAACTTAAGAACAAAACTGGAACAATTCGGTATTTCACGGAGCGTTTACAATTCAACAATGTTAGGATTCCGTCTACTAAACGACATAAATGGAACCCTTATGTAAGTTTAGCGAAAACTGATTTTGATTAGTTTCAATAGAGATATCTGAAATTAGTCTGTCTGTTCGCCTCGCTATCTATCGCTTACCAACATGAAAAGTCGTTTATTGTTAAGTAACGCTTTATTGATCAGACGATACAGGTAAATAAATTTAACGGGTACCTAGGTTAAGAAAAGTATCATATTGTAATGGTGTAGTAAAGTATCATAAGATTTCGTTGGGACATTGTAAAATAAACATTACCTCCTATCCAATGACGACGACTCTTTGCAAGTACTAGGACGAATTAACATCATATTGGGCACTATATTTATATTAAATTTAAAAAAGGCAACGGCACGAAGTGTAGTACCAGTACGACGGGGTAAGTCAAAGTCAAAAGTTAAAAATCATTTATTCACTTAGATCACAAAGTAACACTTATGAACGTCAAAGGGGTTAGTGAGTTTATTACATTTACTGAATTTATATTTACGTTAGTTGCAAGGTTCAGGCAAAAGGTTGAACCTATGAGATGATACCTGCAAAAAACTCCAGGCCACTCTTTTAAATCGCCATCAACTTATTATTTCAGTATTGTACAACTCATTTATATATGTTACTGTCCATATAAAACTAAATTCTAAAAATAAAGAAAATGTTAATAATATTGTGTAAGAAGCATTTGAGGTTTGAAATAATATTTATCAGTAGGTAGCCATTTGTAATAGACAGTAGTTTGGCATGAGGACGCATACACTTACACTTTGAACATGAAAAGGTAGTTCGTGACTAAATGTAGCTAAAACAAAATTTACTTTAATACTTATAACGTTTGTTTAAAAGAAAAGAAAGATACTTTAACATCACAAAATAAATACGAACTACCTTCACATAACTAATTTGACTTATATAATACATATATTGTTTGAATCCTGTATGAAACAAGCAACTAGTGCCATGAGTTTTTATCATTTAAGTAATCATTGATTGAATAATAGCCCTTCCGGATAAGCTGACTTTTAATAGCACTTTTAAATTTGAGTAAATGTAAATTTATAATATCAATCGGTAGTTTATTAAAAAAGCGTATACTGAGTCCCGCAAATTTCCGTCAATTGTACGTATTTTACAAACATTAAAACTACAATAAAACAATGTTTTATACATTGAATTCCGTATACAGCACCAACGATGCGCAATTTCCACTCACACTTGGCAGGCTTTTTCTATTCGGCAGTACTTACTTTATAGATAGGTACCTACATAAGCTAAGATCACGATATCAATATTTGAATGATTCCAAAATCGGTGCTAATAGACCTTTAGAAAAATGCATATCGGTATTTTTATAATAAAACTGCCTTACTGGTCTGGCCTTGTAAATATTAAGCACTTTCACATCTGTTGACCCTTAGGTATCGAGTTCAATATCTGGATAATATAGGATGTGTTTATCAGAAAACTGTTAGTAATCACATGATATCTGGAGACACATGACGCATGACGTGCAAGTCGAATAACAGTGGTCTAATACAGTTGAGGTAAGATAATCATTTGTGGATCACACAAATATTCGGTTAGGATTCGAACCCACAACACGTGGTATATTTAATGGCGAGATGACTATTCAAACTAATACAATAAGTCCCGTGTTTCAAGTCTCTGAATATTTTACCACATTAAATGACATAGATAAGATCCTTCAGACCGAATTTCGATCACAGCAGTCAACCATCTGCCCAGGAGCAAGTGTGTGCGCGAACACAAGAACATTCTTTATTCCTTAACTCTCATAGTCTGATAGAACAGCCATCCGACATGACCGGGCAGAATTCAGGCATAGTACAAATGGATTTACGTGATTTCCAAGGCACGAGTGAATATCAACTTCCTAACTTGGGAACTTATTGAGATCTTTTGACAGAAAACATTTTTGTTCGCCAGATCCGACATTTGAATCCATATCTCATACACAATAGTCGCATACCTAAACACCGCTACGCAACCAAGGCAATTACAAAAATGACATAGAAACAGTCACCTAAATGATATTAATTAAATGCAGAAAGGGAAGTCTAATGTAGGACACACGGCTCACCGTTGTTCATGGTTTAAATGCAATGTGAGACAACTAACTGGTATTTTGCAGCCGCGACACTCGCAGGTCACAGATGGATATCTCAACACTTGGTTCTTTGAAACACAAGAGTAACAGTAGCGGCTCATTCTCACGATGTAATTCGATTACGCAATTCCTTGGGCAAGGATGACGAGGGTACGAACCATTCACGACTACTACCGTCTAATGAGATCGGTTAAAATTTAAAAGGAGAAAATGGCTCTCTTTGCGAACATTACATTTTACATTGCAAACATTGAAGAAATAAAATGCATGGTGAAGTTTTTCTGAGGCAGGAATTTGAGATATTAAAACACTGAATACAGTTAACCCTTTTACACGGTTTCTAAAAGGCAGATCAACACAGAGATGTCGAGTTATGGTTTATTACATACACACATTTACCAGGTATGGTTTAAGGTCCTTCGTTAAAGGCAGCTATTCTATTGTCCGTTATAATGAGGGACCGAGGGGCTGTTTCAGGCACAATTCTATACTTCGTGCTGGTCCTGACCACTCCTATCAGGTAAATCTAATAACAGTTTAGCCAATTCAGGAATCGATTATTTGACCGCATGCATACCAGCCACATTCGCTACTTAACAATGAGATTATCATAAAAACTGTCTCTCTCATTGACAGATGATAGCGACAAAATAAGCGTTGCTCTTATATTAGGAACCTATTACCTCGGCGGAGCAGAGGTAGTGAATGGTGCTGCTGTGCTTGAGGTCTAAGATTCGATGTCCGAGGCAGGCAACGTTTTACGGGTTAGTCTGTCAAGAAAATGTGGTACTGTGGCCGGTAGACGTCAATACTCTACGTCCTCTGTTACGTAGGATCAAATATATTAGTTACCGGCACTTGTAATGCACCTCTATATAAGAGACTAGCTGTGCCCGTAGTTTCACCCGTGTTTATAGTTACTGCGCGGCCACCGTGGGTCGTACCGTGATGTTATATAACCTATAGCCTTCCTCGATAAATAAGCTATCCAACACTAAAATATATTTTTAATTCGAACCTGTAGTTCCTGAGATTAGCGCGCTCAACCAAACAAACAAAGAAACTCTTCAGCTTTACAATATTAGTATAGTTAGAAGCGTGAAACTATGTATAATAATAATAATAACTGGTGTTGCTCTCTGATGCTTTTAAGGTTTGTATGCCTATAGCGGCAATTCATCTATTAAGTTGGCGAGTCCCCGTCTGCCTATACGACTTGATGCTATTAGAATATTCAGGGCAAACGCCAGTTTTCATCCAAAGTTAAATGTATAATGATACCAGTCCACCAAACATCCATCCCCAAAGCCCAGATATATTAGAGTCCATACGTAGCGCCACTGTAGGTGTTCCATCCCACTTTAGATTAAAAGTCTCAAAGGGCCTTTTCATCTGGACCTATGTTTGTCCCCGTGTAAGCCTCCCAAAGTGCCTGGTATTTTTCTAATGATATATTTGAAAATACCTGTCATAAAAGAAACATAATAATAAAATGTAGAACCATTAATTTATAAATATTGTTATAGACTAATAATGTGCCATCGATTAAAGTACCTGAATTATTTAATTTTATACATTCGAGCAGTGAAGTGATTATGATTCTATCCTGGAATAAAGGTAGGTTACCTGTCAAAATGGACAAAATTCATTTAGTTTAACCGCGCAAAATGTACATCAAAATCACCGATATTTTATTTGCAGCACAAAGCCGTACTTCAACTTTAGTCAAATAAGAATCACGAGGTAATGTACAACCACTGCAATAACAGACAGAAGGAGCAATTGGATCCATACTAACTACACAAGTTATTATCAAAACAACAAAGTAAACGAACAAATAATAAAGTGATTGATATGTAAACTTCCTCGTGGATGTAACACATCAAATCTAGAACGGAACTAGAGATGATAACCTAATCAGATTAGAAAAGCCCTTCGCAACTTCAATATTGTATTGCACAAGCCCTCCGTGAGGCTGTGGTGTGGCCTCCTCCATTCAGTCGGACACTGCAGTACTAGTGAATTAAGCAACTAGCTACCGAGCCAACTGTATGCGTACCACCCAGGGGTACTCACGCGTGTAAAAGAAATAATAGCATTTTTACCCATTGTATTTCAATATTTGATTACCGAAATCTACAAAACGTTTATTTCACGCGTTACCAACAACTTCATTCAAGATCAATGTTTTCCTTAAAAACGTCGCTGAGAAATAATTTAAATCTAATTGTAATATTCGCTCATGCGTATTGTTGAATGTTAATTGCAATACTAAAAGTAGGTCCGATTACATGTCAAACAAAACATCATACCATTCACGTTCAATACAAATTGACCGTAAAACCAATGCCACAAATAAGTGCAGCAATCCCGCAAAACGAAAGGAAAAGATAGACTGCGTCGAATCGTGTATTCTTAGAAGAATTCTTTCAATCAGTCCATCAATAGTTGTACAAATGGGTGAAGATTGGTCTATTATGTCGCACCTTTCACCCATTTTTGTATTTAAACTCATGGGTAATTGTGCGATCATGGTGGCGTTTATTTGAACGGGTCACTTTTTCTTTTCGTGGCCTAAAATAAGGCACTTTGTAGTCCATTTCTGATTATGTTTGTTAAAAAGCGAAATTAATGTGTAATTAGGTAGTCAGTCAAGCCGTGCATGTAATGTATGAATTAAATTTCGACGTTTGTGGTTCTATTTGCCATTATTGAACTTGTAAGTGTGTCAAAATTTCTGCAACGTCGAGAAAGCGAACAGAATTCCCGTTTCTACTCTATTAACTTTTCTATATAAAGTTTAATACTAAAATTTGTCATGTTTATACGAGGTGATACGTGATACCCCTAGCGTTTAGAAAACAACAATCGTTTTCAATTGTCCACACAGAGTTCAGCTACACAAAGAATCTAGCAATCTAAAAATCTTGCAAATAATTGAGTTATAAATTTGGTGTAGTTAACAAATGCGGCTATTTTCAGAGCCATTAAGCACGATGAAAGAGACAGGGTTGAGCGGTGGCGTATTCTTTTATATCTAGAGATGGTTCATTGTTCGTGTGGGTTACATTACTCGCTATGTACGCTACACTACGAATATATACAGCCAGTTTCAAGGCCGCTCTATGAATACAAGAGAGTGAAAACAACATACAAACGTTTCGTCTTCACTTTCTTTGTGAAGCTAGTTTTTAAGTGCTATCAATTGCAACTAATAACAAGAATAATAATTAATAGATTGTTTAATTGAATAACTATGATATTGTGCTTTATATTATCATACCATAGTCTTTCAGCCTGTATAACTCGCGATTTACAAACTCTGCTAAAACAGAGTCACTGGGCTATCTGCGCAAAGGACTAAACCTCTTATAACTATGCTGACAGCACAGCGCCGCTTAGAAAAGTTCTCAATACGCATTTGCCTCAAAAACAAAACGCAGATAGCGTTCTGATTTGAGACAAGTAGAGTCTGCGATAAATGACCAATAACACTAGCCAACAAAAAATGCCTATAAATATAGCCGCTTCTAAAATATATATTTAGTATGTAATTGTATTTTTATTTCGACCTTCTTTCAGTCATATAGTTATAAAGTCTTATCTCATAGAATAGAGTCAATTTAACAAATCTGATATTTTCTTGTATTCAGCATACTGAACTTACACAAAATTGACTTTAACTTACTATGCCGCAAAATGACTGTTCCCCAGTGAATATATGTATGTTTAAATTGTTTAATAATAATAAATGATCTATAGTAATAATAAAAATAATAATATTCTACCACATACACACAACGCCATCTAGCCCAAACTAAGCAGAGCTTGTACTATGGGTACTAGACAATGGATAAACATACATATATTTTTTTTGTAAATACATACATATTATACATAGAAACACCCATACCAATAGACCACCAAGTGTGTTGTTAGTTTTGAGAACATAACAGATACAAATCTAAGACGCAATATCTTTGTTGATTATGAAAAGGAAGCGTAATATCTTAGCAAAAATCTATTAAGATATTGCTCTCGCAGAGAGCTCGCTATTTCCCAAGGGTTATACCTTTTAGATTTAGAAAAACTAAATTCTCAATAAAGAATATTAGAATAGGAAAATGGAAGACAACTTACGACGTTGTATGCTACGCATTGTACGGGTTGTACCTTCAGTGTAAATGCTGAATGTGTTTACCACCTTTGGAACGTTGATATCAAACCATTTTCATTTTATAGCAACGCATTTTATCACTATAATACTTACAGTGTGAATAATGATGTAGGGATACGGTTTTACAAATAGAATTCAAAAATTTCAGAAACTGTCGAGATACTTCTGGAGTTGTAAGAGTGCATGCACTAATAAGTGGGCCGTATGTTTGCTTCCCACCTTAGTGGTTACAAACCAATCTTTTAGGGAAAGTATCTACATACAAGTATTTGGACTCTATTAAACTTGACTTTAGCTCAAGACGTTTAAGCTGCTAGCCATTTCAGTACGAACAATGAAAAGTTAACTCACCGGATCTTGTTCACTGCCATCAGATTTGAGGGCTTCCCGTGTTTCATTCTGCAAAATTAAAAGTATGATTAGATAGGGTTTTTAATTATGCTTTTAAGGTAATTCGATATTCTATTGACGTTTTTTAAAGACATTTTTTTGTAGCTGCACAAAGTTTGATAGTGTAAAGGGCGATGCAACCGCAACTTTTTTAACTCTAAGAATGGATACAAGCATGTTACTATGTTAACTTGTTATCTAAATGTATGGCAATTTATTTGGTATAATCTTTGCTCTAGGTCGGTAGTGTCTCACGCACTATGACATGTAGCAGGAGTACCAATATGACAAATACAACACATAGATATTTAGTTCAGGTTCATACCAAAACTACAAACTATATATGTACTACAAATTATTTCTAAATATGATAGGCTTACCATCATATTTTAAAGCATTTATATTGCAAGATGAAAACGACACAGCGCTTATCAGAGATCTTTAAGATACAATAGTGCAGCTCTACATCCTATCTTGGGAGCTTGCAAAATGAAGAACAAATAAGCAACCAACCTTTGCGCTAGAAGAAGATGGGTCAGGTGGATCATCACCAGACCCTTCGTGTAGTTCTGATGATGCTGATGAAGAACTGGCAGACGACACGACCGATATCTCCGTAGAATCGGAGTACTCCGCCGAGTCGATGTGTTGTGAGGCAGAGTCAGCATGCTGAGTGCAAAAATACACTATATAATGTACTCAGTCAGCTCTGAAGTTTTCATAGATTTGTTCGCTTTTTTGTTTAGAGTGTAATGTAATGAACTCTACTATTTTATCATTTTAACTAATTTTACTTACAGGCATTTTTCATAAAGATAAATAGTAGTGATCTAATAATTAATTAGTACCTATAACTGTTAATATTTGAACAATAAAGCATTACTTATTAATATTATTGTATAATAATAATAATGTTTTAAAAAGATGTACATTTGTAAAAGTACTAGTATCTAAAGGCATAATAAGCTCCAAACTGTTTCTGAAAACTATATGCCTTAAACCAATGCGATTTATAATAGGTTAAAGTAATATCAACAAAAAAAAATTCTATATATGACTGCACTTATTACATTACGTGAAAGTACTTTTGTCTGGGATAAATAATAATCACAATAACTGTACAACAAGATACTTCAGCTCTTGGTAAATGTATAAAAAATATTTCAATTTCGATGTAACTGAATCATTATAGAATATGAAATCTACTTAATGTCGAACAGCGCGTTCTTAGAAAAGTAATACGGTTATTTTTTAATCCATGATCCCTGGCCATAAAAGAGATTTGAAAAAAGAACTTACTCTCGATATAATGAGATAACTGCACACGATGATAAATCTGAAACAAAATAAATAAAATGATACCTTACAGCCCTTGTATTACATAAATAACCCCAGCTCACATATTACCATAGATTAGCAACCGCAGAAAAAATAAAGAAATTTATACAATAACATGTTTTGCGGACAGATGAGATTGAATCATGATACATTCTAATGATTACTTATATCGGCAAACAAATGTAAGTAAACGTGGCTAAACTTGGTATCGTGACTTTCAGCACCGGCGGGCTCATTGTTCTCGATGACGGCTTCCATCTAATGACGGGTCAAAAGACACGGCAGGCTAATGACAGGCCATGGGATTGGATTGATCCCAGAGAATCAATATCAATCAGTCTACGTATAAAATTGTTGAATGTTGAATCACGTACGTAACGTAAATACGGTATTACGCCATTTCAATTGATATTTTGTTCGTTCTATTTGTGATGAGCTCTCGGCAGATGTTAAAGGTGAACGAATCTTGCGTGTCGTGTAATGAACTTTATGCAGAAAAAGTCAATTAGATGACGTGGTTCTGTAGCACTTTTATGCGGGAAATGGAATTTTGTAGCTTTATTATTAAGTTGATTCAGTATTTTTGTTTAGATGATGGACGCTCTATATGCCGAATGTAGGTATTACACGGTATATAGTTAAAAAATATTGACTCACGAGACTTTAGATTCACTCAGTCGTGTTCATTGGCGATGCTTCGCACTTTAGAATAAAATTTCGTAACTCTCTCCGTTGATGCATAAGGAAACTGACTTTTGCGAATCATAAAGATAGAGCATACTATGATACATCCCTACCAGCGTAATGTAATATTTAAGAATTTTTAACCTGCCTGGAGAACAAAAGTAACATATGATATATTAGTATCGCTTATAGTTACATGCATTGCTGATTTTTAATACTATAAAGCTTGCCATTTTATGACATTACTTATGCTTTTCTTAATTGAGAAATGCATCAAAGACGACAAAAACACCTTAAGGAATCTTCTAAATATGCATATCGATAGTAAGTATACCACTACAAAATAAAATATACTTTAAAAATTGGTAATTTTGTAAAATTCGGCAAGATGAGACTTCCATTCTAACTTAAGCCGAGTAGCCGTCAATGACTAATGCTATTCAAACACATTACGGCTGACAAATTGTTAGTCACGAGTCACTCGTTTAATTCAATTGCAAGCAGTCACTTAGTTTTCCATTCATCAGTAACAATTTATATATTATATTTATTCTGAGCCTTTTCCTTCCTATAACCATAGGAAAGCAAAAATTTACTACCGCTTGCCCGATTGGGTAAAAGGATAGATTTGCTTTTTTCTTATTTAATCTAGCACGACTTGGAAAATTCACATTGGATAATTTAAAAAAGAAAGCGTATTGCCCTATATACTGTTTTCATTAAAAATAGCGTATAATTTGCTACAATGCTTTTTTATATTAATTAGCTGCAAGTTTTATTCTTTTTATTACCTTTGATATAACAACCCACCACATTTTAATGGGTGCGGAGCATTTCATAAAGATAGGTCTATTACTAAGGAACATAAATAATATAGATATTTAAACAATTCTCCAACAGAAGAAAAGTACCAGCACTAGAATCATATCATGATACGAGAAAACCAGTGGCACCGAATGATCGAATAATTCGACCTTGTATAGCGGTACATTAATATGATTATAGAAAAACCTACAAGAAAGTTAAACTGCAAAAAACGACAGCCACCATAAAATTTAATACGACTTCATTTCAATAATCCGTTACATATTTTATTCATCTGGGCAGTAATGTCTATTGTTTCTCGATAGTTACATTTCTAATAATGTTCGGTGGTCCCTGGGTCAATGGCCTTAGCAATAGACCGTGACCTTCGTGTCCTTCGACCAATAAAGACGAATCGAACCGAAACTGAATAATCATTGTGCAACGTGCCATCAGAAGACTGAATTCAGAAAAAAGTACCGAATGTAACAAGCTTAATTTAATCTAGATTTTATATCTGATTCCAGTCAATCAAGTTGTCTTATTTATTGAAGATCTGATAACTTAATATCTAGAGTTTATGCTTCTTAACTGCCTCCATTGCGTAGCTGTAGTGAATGCGACTGCTGTGCATGAGGTCTCGGGTTTGAATCCCGGGTCGGGCCAACAAAAAGATATTGGATTTCTCTGTTAAGAAATCTCAATAGCAGCTCGGAATTAGGAAGTTGGCGGTGTTAGACACCCCCGTGCCTCGGAAAGCACGTAAAGCCGTTGGTCCTGCGCCCGATTTCTCTCCAGTCGTGTGGGATACCGTCCCATCGGATCATGACAGTTAGGGAACCGAGAGTGCACTTCTGTTTGCGCACACACTTGTGTACTATAATATCTCCTGCACAGACGGCCTGTCTTCGTTAAGACTGGCCGCCGTGGCCGAAATTCGGTCTGGAGGACATTATTATTATTATCTAGAGTTTTAATAAGGATGTATTTTACCGAACGGTCTGGTTCGAATGACTGACACTGCACTTTAAATTAAGGCATTTGACAGTGAAGACGCTATGGATGTTAATACATCAAGAATAACTCTCGCACCGATCACGTCAAATGTGTGTTTAACCGGTAGAGAAAAGTGGAAATAAAAAAAACAATGGATTCCCTAAATACTCCTTTTGCTGACGAACCTTCAGTAAAAGAGGAAAAGAGAGATACATATTACATCACTATTTCACATTGCTATGTTCGTGATCAGAACCAAAATTAATGGTCGATCATCGTTTGAGTTATAATCGTTATTCGTTTCGTGATCGGCCCGCTGCCCGTTATTCGTGTGTCCAGGGGGCGACATGGCGTAATGTTTATAAAGTCTTGTACCGCTTAGATACTAGACTGGCATTGTTGGTAAAAGCTGTTATAGACTACCAAGACCACCATGTACTCTATACATATTTTGATAAGTAGTATAAGTTAAAAATCCACATTTCATTGACGCATAAAGACTGGTTATTAGTATATACCTTTCAGATTTTAACCGTTATTATTTGCAATAGATTTTAACATTACATCTTAAACTACGCTACATAGACGTTTTTGACTAGACCGGCGACATTCTGGAAAAAGTGACGCATGAAGAGATTATGTCAGGAGCAAGTGGAAGTCTGTAGTCTCTGACCACCCCTCCGGCAAACAGCCGCAATATATGATCGCTAATAATGCTTAGGTGCCCGGATCATCTAATTACTATCATACACATATGATACATCACAACACTGTCTTTGTTGTACTATGTATAGTGTCTGTATCATGTCTATCAATGATACAAGATGATCAATGGGACTACACAATCAAATGTCCTGAGTTTCCAATTCTCTACGTATACCTATAATTTATTAGTCCTCGTGTGGAACAGCTTATAATTATAACTGTTCTAAACATATTACTTGGCATGATCAGAGTAATATTTGAGTAGAAACAAGGTTTTATATACGAAATTTTCCCTTTTGTAAAAGCCCGCGGGAGGCTTCGAGATGACTGAAGTGCACGATAGGTCACAGATCCCCGTAATTGAATAGTGATTTAGAACTAGCTTTGGTATATTAAGAATACCGTTTGCTGAACGAATGCGTAAGGAAAATAAAATTATGGTATTGAGAATAATCTAAGTTAAATTATCGTTATAAATGCAAAGAAAAATCTCGAATTTCCTTTGGATACTTGTTCATAATATTCTCCAGAGTATGTGAACAGTGCTAACTTGCATTGTATTGTCTTTTTGTTGAATGTGTTTGTATAAATAATCCAATAAAGTGGTAAAATTTATCTTATTTAAAAAGAAGCCCCTTGCTCAACGCTAAGTCAATATGGGTAGTCACTGTAATTATTATTATAAGTAATTAAATCTCTGTAGGAGGCAAACGCACACTCTTGAAAAGTCGATTCATAAAATGAGTATGCATTAATTTTGTTCCAAGATTTTTTAACTGACAACCTTTTCTTGGTCTTATCTGTTATCTTAAGTTAAAAATATGTATTGCCATTTTATGTGATAAGATTTCCTTGGTACCCTTTAAGTTTAGGCAAAATATATTTACTGTTTCACATAATATGTTTGTTTAATTTGTCCATTGGCTTCCAGGCATATTTGGTAATGTTTCGATAAAATTAAGCTAACAGGTTAAGCGAAAATTATTCCATAATAATCTTGTTGTCATATTATTGTATTTAAAGTTTGTACCGCGAGCGCGCGATTGCGTTTATGTCTTTTGTTTCCGCTAACTTCATTTGCGTAGCATCGTACCATAATTCAGTACTACTTATATGTATGTAATAAAAATTTTTCGCACTCATGACGTTGTCCTTTACGTAGTCATATGCAGTTTCGATCTTCGCATGACCTGTAAGGTTTCAGGCAAAATCCTTGTCGTAAGTAATTTTGTGAACATTGAAACAGCGGTACAGATAATAAATACTAAACTACGGAAAAGACAAATTTTTTAATAGTTGTATTTGATATACAAGTATTAGTGATATATTTTGTTATATATGTAAATTGTATATAGTCTGTTAAGTTCAGTCGGAGTATCTATTTAATTCTTTATTTTAGTGCTTAAAAGGCCAATGCAGTTCAAAGCAGACTAGGAACCACCTTCAAAAAGCAACCAAAATGTAGGTATTTATATTTACAAAAGTCATTACAGTCATTATTTAAACTACACGAATACAGCGTACTAAACTAATAAATCATTGTTTGTTCACGCTCTAGTCGACTTACATTACCTACAACAAAGGTGACGGTCAAATTACACAAAACGGAAACTTATTATATCATACGAAACAGTTCCTCTATGAAATTAATTTTATTCTATTGCATAATAATAAATATTTGGTGGATCTCCCGGGCACGTTCGGGGGTCTTCGGTAATGGTCGGAAATGCTCGGCCTCGAGCCGTTTCCTACATCTCGTATCGCACGGCCTCATTACCGCTTCCTTACAAACATTCTACGTGCATGCTCACTTAATTCGATATAACTAGGTCATAATATACGACCAAGGATGTTCATCCCGATTTAAATACACCGTGGAAATTACACACATGGTTAAAGGTAGATGACATCATGTGAAACTAGACTCTCATTGCCTGCACGTAAAGCGCAGTAGTTAAGTTAGCCACCTCGCTGCTACACATTACGCTGAGTGTTATGGGTCCAATCTTCACACGTGTCAAATAATTGTGCGAGCCACAAATAGGACTCGTGTGCCTGGTTGTCTTTCGTATCCGTTCTTTCAAAGTGAGTAAAGTCAGCGAGTCAGCGAAGGGTAAACGATATTTGCCTATTTAAAATACAGTTAAGTAGAAATTAACGAAAAGATTCTAAACTCTGAAATACTAGACAACTGTATCGACTAGCATTTATGCCAATACCACTTGAAAATACTTTCATATTTAGAACTCTGTGGACGTTGGCTAAATATCCTCAAAGTTCGCAAGTATTCAAGAAAGCTGTCTAGTTGATAAAATATCATGTTATTAATTAAATTAGCATGTTTGTATTTGTTATTTTAGTGTTACGGACGCCACTGGCATATACATCTACATATGTCAAACAATCAAAATATAAATAATAAAAAATAAATAAAGCTTTTTAACAGTCCACGTTACCAGGTCACCAATAAATAGGTATAGGGGGACTTAATGGACGCTTTCTTTTTATATATTATACACTGCACTTCTTTTTATATATAATATATACATGCTGCAACCATATAATAATATTTTGCAAAAGCATAACAGTCTTTCTTTATGAGAGTGCCTTTATTTTCTCATTACATAATATCGGTTCCCCATATGTCCTCATTGGTTAGTAAAATTTGACAGTGAAGTGGTTTCTTTGATTTGGTCTGACTCAACTTAGTAAAATCTTTGGAACACCAAATACTTCTGGACCAATTTAAAATTATTTAATAAATTGCTTTAAGGAAGTACCTATTGATTAACAAATTTATTTTTAAATAAGCTTAAAGGCATTATAAGTATGTATGTTCTGTTAAAAAAATACTGCATCATAATAAATTAAGGTGATTTGAAGCAACGAACCTGCGTTTACACTGAACGATATGTCGTTCATTGTATATTCGTATGTGCCAATTTAGTCACAATTTTCGTAAGTATAAAGTAGGTAAGTATAAAATTAAATAGGAAATTAATATGTGATTATTATTTCAATATGTGACAATTTTTTAAACTATAGTTTTAACTATTCTGACGAGATATTTTTCTGAGCTCGTCTGATCGCGTCCTCCACACCATTGGCTGGCACACACATCCTCTTGCTGACAGGTATCATTTAACAACCTTTTTAAAACATCATAATTGATAACTGAACTGGCTAATTAAAGATTAGATAATAAATATACACTACGGCTAACATTGAATGAATACTAGAGCCTCTTTACAGAAATGCTCATTGAGCAGCCACTCAGAAACTCTCACGTATGTCACGTAGGGTAGTCCCAAGATTTAACACATTCTCGAGTTAAGTGAGGGCGGCGGGCGGAACGCACCGTTAGTGCACGGGTGGCGTGACAAGCGGCTCACACCTCCACACTGCACAGCACTAACCCGGCTCTGTGACCTGGTGAGTGACGTCACCACACATCACGACGACCTCTATCTGTGAAAACCCATCTCTCCTGTTTGTCAACACACGATTCTGAGAAGGCTACATTTACATTTTAACTGATTTGGGATATGAGAATATTGCTTTGTGCTGAAAAAGCTACTAACATTATGATTGAAATACGTCTTTAAATAAGAAAAGCCCGATAGGTCTTACTGGTTCCAACGACGAAGTTTTAGATATACTACGTCGTTGGGTGCAGTAATACCTATCGGAGCCAAGGAACGGAGCGGAGGCTTTAAAGCTAGAATTAGGTTTAGTTATCATAAGTACTATAACTAAATAGTAAAGGGAGTTCATTTGACCTGAGTTTTTGTCGTAAGAAGAACAATCTATCCAAAAATTCAAATTTGTAGTTGGTAGTAGTTATGTAAATTTAAATTAGATTACAACAATCGATTTTTTGTAGCCAACGGGATTAAAAGTAACAATATCAAATACCATTCTTAGCCAAAAGTTTTACCGGTTGCAATCATTCCAAGTTAATGGATATTAAACGACCCATGTTGTCTCATTTTAATACTAAGAATTTCAGAAACATCGACCGCCGCGAAACAAGTAATGATTCGTTACATTTGAAAAGTAACACAGGCCCTGAATAAATTCACTATAACTATGAAAAATGAGAACAATAGCACAATAAATTATCTTGCGGTGAACTGTCAAATCTATAGACGAAAACATCGGCCTCAAACCTGTGGCAGCTGCTCAAATTGTTGCTTTTGCAGGCTTCGATGCAAATAAGCCATGGCTTTTATTCCGTTCAAGCGTAGCGGGGTCACAGAACTAGTACAGATATAATTTTGTTGTAGCGTCGCGAATTTCCTTATTTATTTGTTCAACTGTACATTATTTGCCAATAAAATTGATTGTGTAGGACGAGGATCATTGTGTAAAACTACGTACTATTTATTATATTTACCTAGCTCCAGTTATAACATTGCTGTCAAGGGTCAAGTTGAAGACAGGCACAAAACACCCTTTATGTTGCATGCGAATTCACTAGCTAACTGTATAGGTATTTATGCTCACTGCATAGCTAACTGTATAGGTTTTATGAGGAATAATGTCATATAATTTAATTAGTTTATTTACCAGCTAATGAGAGCTTTTAGTATTTTCATCGCTGCATACGTTAACCCACCTAGTAACGCATAGGGCTTACCATCGAAAGGATGCGGATACGTATTCCTTTAAGTCAGCATACAACTATTTTAGCTATCTCATGATAGCTAAAATATAAGATATGGTAGCCACCGAGTAGTACAAATAAAGTTCTTGAATTATAGAGTTTATGCAACATAATTAATCAAGACGCTTCTCGATAAATAACGTCGCATATACTTTATCATTAATATGATAACTAAAGAAACTCACAGATACATTGTTTGCCGATCTAAGCGATAGTAAACGCAATTACTTAACCCTACAAACACAACCACTCAAAAATAAAAACAACCATTCAAAGCCATTTCACGCACCACATTTCTAATTTACTTACCTCAGGGTTAGCACCATTTTGCACTTAGCGAACCACAGTAACACTGGCTCATTCGATAACACTGCCACCACAATGGTTTATTTCTAATCACTATACGCGTGAGTTGAGAAGAGCGTACGTAAGTTCGCGAGAAGTAGTAGTTCAGTGGTGCTTATCACGCGCGCGTCTCCCGCAGCGTCTAACAATAAAGTGTTGGTCTGTGGTCGTCGAGTCAGCCTCCACCGTGCCCCTTCATCCGCGTAAGGCTTTGCCCGACGAGAGGGGGCTAATCACTTCCAAAACCATTTGGAAGAAACAATGTCCAGGTGCGCTTTAGCCGCCGTCACGCTCAATCTGTTGCGACTAATGACAGTTCAAGCAATTAGCCTGTTAATGAAATCACAGTCAAGTGGTTACTAAAAGCTCGCTCACTACTTATTTTTAAACATTGTTTTCTTACTAACATTTAAGGCTTCGCTTGCATGTATATCGAATTTTATAATCAGAATTAAAAGGACATAAAACGCTTCTCGTTCATAATCATGAATTTCTTAATATTTGAAAAGTATCAGCCACCATAATAATTTTTTTTTATTTAGAATTTTCAACTAATTTTTTAGACTTTAATAATAACTAATAATTTTAAAGAATTACACGTCTTTAGATTATTTATTTGCGAGGCTCAAAAATATAAAGAAACGTACTTTCACACTTTTAAGATAATATATTATATTCGGAGTCCTTTACAAGTGTGGCGTAATATTAATTTGTAATAAAAAATATCTCCTATATCTAAACGTTTCGGTAATTGGGTAGTCTTCTACCTAACAAACAGAGCATGGTGTGTCGCAAGTACGACCTTCGCATGAAGCATACGAATATATATGTAAACATAGTCTCAGTCATTTATCCCTCAAGGAGTAGGCATTACATCCACATTTCGCCAGGTATGGTTTAGCTCCCACAATGTAGAGGGCAAGTAGATAACTTGGTGCTGCTACTAATAATATAATTATTACAGAAAAGCCAATAGCAACAGTCATATGTCATCAATACAGTTGCCAAATAAAGGGTATGAGTATATCAATCCGTTTTATAATAATGGCATTAAGGATAATCTATGTGTAGCGGCCTTTAAAAACTTTAAATCAACGACTATCAACTATAGTACAGCATTGGAAATTAGTGAATCACACATTTTTTTGTCAAAATTGCGTGCGCGGCAGAGCCACTGTTCAGATCTCATATTAGTGGACTGGAAATGTATTTCAACTCTACAAAACATAGCATTCCAATAATCTTCTGGTGTATCGCTGTAAAAAGTACGGTTCAAGAGCTTCTTAATTGATAATATAATTGATATAATTGAGCACATGCTCAATAAATATAACTGTCAACACTATCGTGACATCAAGGGCGTATTGACACCCTGGATGTCGCGACATTGTCAATGCATAATTGATTGGCTACAGTTATTGAGTTTGTTGCTGACCTGCAGCACTAGCGCAAGGAATAAAACAGTGCATGAGTTACGTTATCCACTTGCCGTCAGCTGATCGCGTGCTTGTTTTCCTTATAAATAGTTGAATCATAAATAAATATTGGTAACGCACGTGCAAATAAAAAAAGCCTAATAGTGTCTTAAACAAAACTTTATTTCATTCACAACACAGTAACGATTTAGTAGATAGATAATTTTTCATTTCAAAAAAGTAACTCACATTTCGGCTGGGCTGTAACTTGCTTTGCATTAGTTTAGTTACAATTTAATTATTTTGCGTTATGTTCTTTTTTAATTATTTTATCGAATTTATATATAACAGAAATGATTATGACGTAGTTGGTATATTCAATAACATTTCAGTATCGAAAACCGATGACTCTTTCCATACGCAGCAGGAGGTTCATACCGACCACGAGCGATGTCATTGTTACAACGCCGATCGTTATTTTCATTGGTCTGTAACAAAGACGTAACTGAGATTGATTCTGCTGCACTTTACTTCAAGTCCACATGAGACATAAAAATAAAAGGTGAATGATACCAAAGCTCTACTTATAGAAACTTTAGCTTCATTGTACTCATATATCTCTACTAGATGTGACCGCGGTTTCACCCGCGTTTATGATCACTGCGCCGTCCCCGTGAGTCGTAGCGTGATGTTATACAAACTCACGTCTCTCGCCTAAGCATAAAAATAAACTCTAATTAAATAACAGTTCCTAAAATGAGGAAAGTGTCACACATGGCAATCATTGATGGGCTATTATGTCAAGATATTCTTAATAGCAGCAGAAAGTCCGGCGAAAGAGGTCATACATAAAATACGTTTCGGAGGGTA
Organism: Catocala fraxini; assembly: GCA_930367265.1. Lineage (NCBI taxonomy): Eukaryota > Metazoa > Arthropoda > Insecta > Lepidoptera > Erebidae > Catocala > Catocala fraxini. The sequence continues at coordinate 15,344,757 of OV884035.1, forward strand.
CAAAAGGCCGGCACCATGAACCATGGCAATCAAATTAGAAATTAAGACCTTATTACAATACAAAGCACTCTCTGATAAAAGAATGCAAAACAAATATTTTAACGTTTCTTTCGAAATCATGGATTACTTACATAGTTGGGTAAGTATAGTCGTAAAATCTTTATCATAACATTAACAAAGCATATATATTTTATATATTTGCAGTCTAATCTGTCCCACTGCAGGGCAAAGGCCTCCCCACCCTCTTTCCACTTCTCTCTTTCTTGAGCTACAATTTGCCAGTCTTTATTGTAAAGCTGCATATCATTACTCCATCTGACTTTTGGTCTGCCGCGAGGTCGTTGTCGATTTGGGACCCACAAGGTGAGACCAACAAATCATAATCGCAATAAAAAGAATTGCCTGTATTGTATTAATTGTATTGAATTAACTGCATCATCTCTATAAATTATACCCTGCATTGATGAACCCTGACTGTACTCACACGTCAGCATTGTGGAAGTAAAGGGCACTTCTTAGCGTGTAGTATACGAGCTGCATATAACAATAGATGATGTAGTAGAGTGCTAGTGCCGTCGCAGTCACCGACAGCTGGACCAACTGCACTACTTCAGTAATTATTTGCCAAAATGTACTGCGCAACTGCAACAACAATAAAGAAGGGTAAGTACGGTCGGCTAAACTAAAATATTAACTGCGATTAAGAAAACTAAAATAAAAGGGTAGTTCTTTCAGGTGTATGACACAATTTAGAAATATGTATTTTGTCTTGCTTGAAATAAATAAATAATTTGTGTGGTTATTATTGCGGTCTCGAACTAGCAATAACATCTCAGGAACTTTATAAGCGCTGAAACAATGAGTCTTTGTATATTATCGGATGTTATTTATTATTTTCTTTTCTTTATTTCTTAACAACTAAATATTATCACCCGTGCAGTCACCAAAGGGATCTAGTTCAAACCAGCGCCAGGCTTCCTTAGCCTGGCATATGCTATACTAGGTCCCATTTGGCAAAATTTATTTATTTTATACTAGTTGACCCGGCAAACGTTGTTCTGTCATATAAATTACTTCTTCACCTAACGGTATGACATCTACTTTATGGCCTATTTTCATACCTTGGTAGGTATATATATATACAAAAAGAAATCATACAAATCAGTCGTGCCGTTTCGGAGACGTGCGACCACAAACACCGTGACAGGAGATTTTTATAAATATAGATTATATTTTCTTAATTTCCAAGGAAATTAATTTTCTTCTTTATTTACAATGAACTCAAAAGAAGCATCGGTATACGACCTTAATCTCAAGACGTTTCGGACCCGAAACTCTCGAATCGCTAGCAGCGGAAAATTGCTCCAAAAATCTTAGCGTTCATGTTGTGTGTTTGCCTTATGCATGTAAATTTAATAACAATATGACAATTATTGCTTTAAATTGCCGAAAATATCAACCCAGTCTATCTACAATGCAATCTGCAAGTTACAGAAAATTCAAATATAGCGCTACATTTGTCACTTAACTAAACACCTCATTGTAAGATTGTTAGCTGTAAATTCCAGACCAAACGATTAGCCACAGCACCGTTATGCTGATATTTTTGCCTTTTTAAAATATCTAGTTCTTAAATTTACAAAACCTTTCAAGATGTCATTGTCGTTTCAGCTGAATATAAAAGGTTTCATGGCAAGCTACCATCGATAAAAGTTTACCTTTCAATGGTTGTATCTACAAAAGAAAATGTGAAAGACGCGAATAATTTCTGAAATTGCTTACTTATTGTTACGATGTTAATACAGTGTTTGGTGAAAATAAGAGAAAAAATTAAACTATCTGCAGGGCAGTGATTTAAATAGTTGTGACCCATGCGTATACTGTAGAAAATTCGATCTACGTACGAAAAAAGTTGAGAATTGTAATCTAAATAGTGTTATTTCTGAGTTTGGATTGAAACACTTAAGATTGTCTTTATTGAGTATGTTCTCTTTTGAACAAAAACATTGTCGAAATAAGATTAATATTATTAATTTTAAGGTACTATGGCTGTTTTTATTTTGTTTTATTGTTTAAGATAACTTCCCGTTGTAATTCCTTTGAAATAATTACTTTTTAAATCAAGTGGTAAATTTCAAAGGATACGCGGTTTTCCTTGTGATAAAAACTGTGCAAGTACTATTTTATTGTTTTATGTCAGTAGTGTAATGTAATGGATGACGGACTAACCCAAGATTTTGTGATCGGCAATGCAATGCCTTACCCATTGCGATAGTATGCAGTTTCTAAACAATGCTTTAATCTACACTTATCAGAAGTAGTAGTAAATTACCATAATACCATAAATGTACTAATGTAATCATACAGTTTCATTCAGAAGAATACGAGATGTTTTCTTGCGAATGAAAATGTATAACACACATACCAACATTTCTGTAACCATGAAGTCTTGCAAAAATATATTAGTGTATTCGCTTAAATGTAATCAAATAAATTCTACGTAATTTAATTTACTCACTTAGATTCATACACTCGTGAGTAGATTCAAGCAAAGATTAAAAAAACAATTGATGCCCTCCTAAAACCCATGTTGCTATTCAAGGAACTCGATCGGCATCAGGTGAATGAATGACCGGCACCGTCCAATTTAGCGGTCGGTAGAAACACAAGTTAGTTCACTTACTGTACTTGGTCTTAACCTAGAGAGATCTCTATCTATACACTTTAATTACACATTAACAAACATTACGCGGCGCAACCTCAATTGGGTTCATCTAACAAGGTTTCGTTTAGTAAATAAAACACTTAATAACAATATACTTCCTTTTCCCCTTTCCATTTGTGTATCGTGTATACATGTATAATTATTTTTAAATAAGCTCAATACAATGATATTATAATCATAGGAACTCACCTATGACTAAAATTGTGATCTTTGATCCTTCGAATCGTATTAAGCAATTATCAACATGGATGGAAATCAGCTTTTGGGGCGGCGTATAATTTATTTAAAATAATTAGGTTATATAGTTTAGACATAGGTATCTATTTCACAAGATTAAGCTGATTCAGAGTACAAAAAGCTTTGATGTTTTGGCTATGTTAGCCAGCCCCAGTAAACATACTTGCAATATTTATCAATTATTTTTGTACAATCGTAACTAACCTTTTACGCCAATTTTACAAAGAGTAAATTACTCTAAATAGTTACTTTTGCGAGGTAATGATTATTAATAAATAGCTTGCTCATCAAAGGGATCACGAGTACGTTTCCAGCTGCTAAAAGCATAGTAGAGACTTCATAACAAATCTGTAAGACCACAACGTAAGATTTCTGTAGCAGCTACTTTCCCAGTCTAGCTATTATAGTTTGAGCGAAATTCCGCGAGGTTTAAAGGATAGATTTCCAGGTTTAAAGGATCACGCTGTACTCTCAATAACTGTTTTCACGTTACAACATTTGGAAAAATACTCTAAGGATATGCTTTAAAAGCCTTTATCACACCATTCTGTAACACGTTAAAGTTTAAATAGCTACAGCAAGATAATGAATCTTGCATCTCTAGCAAGACCGAACATGTAAACGACACTCAAAAGAATGCCGATAGTATTAGGGTACAGAGAGAGCAGCGATAGCTCAGTGGGGAGACCAACAGACTGCAAAGCAGAGGGTCTCGGGTTCGAACCCATGTCGCGCACCTCTGACTTTCGGAAGTTAAATAACTTTTCGAAATTATGTGCGTATTGATTGACAATTATCGCCTGCTCCGTGCCTCGGAGAGCACGTTAAGCCGTCGGTCCCGGCTGCCATGAACATCTATGGCAGTTGTTATTGGGAGAGTGTCGACGCAAAAAATCCCATTGGGTCGAAGTGTCGCCGGTCTGCACTGACTGGCCCCCACATAAGATAAGATAAGATTCGGCTACAGAGATTCTTGTCTCTTGCTTATAGCATTATACTAGTTTGATAATAAATCATCGGGCTATTTACATGTATATACTATATACATTTACAGAAAGCTTTGTGCATTACCGCGACAATTATAGTTGCACCGCTTAGTGTACGTTTTCGAATTTACTTCAACTACGATTGCAAGAGTTGTATCTTTTTGGGATAACTTAAAGTGCTCGGATTTTGTGATGACGAGTACGATTCAGATTTTTAAAAATAAAGAAGTATTTTCTACGGGCCATTTTTAAGTAGTAACACGGTGTCTTTAAATGTAAAGTATAAATATCTTAGCCTATTAAGTGGGTTCTAAATAAGGCTAGCGAAACGCCGATATTTATAGAAACAGCCAAAATAACGGCGAGTGACATCTGCTGATGTTTATCTCTATAAATTTGCATATAAAACGATATACAACATGATGGTGTAACTGAAGATGGCCCTGAATAGCTTTTTTAAATGTTACAAGCGCTACATAAGCTTAACGTCCTTTAACTTGAAAGACTTTAAGCCATACGCGTTCCTCTTTATAACCTCGCTAAAAAGTTAACGACACTGTACTGATAGCATATCACGGATTAGTGGTTTCTGTCTTAAGATTTGGTGTGATCTTTTGGAGAAACAGTAGCTATAGAGAAAGTGCTTGCAAATCTCAAAAACGTTGAATAAGATCAATTTTCAACTTAAAAGCTAAAGATAATTGTGTACCGAGTTTAAAAACTTATAAATTGCTAACTTTTCCTGCATTTATATACTGGAAATAGCAACTATTCCCGACCCGTCATTTATAATAAACGACTCAAAAATATTAAGGAGCAATTTGTTCTTCAAGCTGTTTAGCAATCTTCTATTTAAAAAGCGTCTTGAGGCCTTACTAGTTCAGAAATGTTATTAATCAGTTACAGACTTATTGAAGATACATTATAATAAATATTCTACTACTACCAATTTGCCACTATTAGTAAAAGTATCTTTATCAGGATAACTTTTTTCTGTTGTTGATCAGGATTCTGATACCTAATTTTATTATATAATATTATGAGTAGTAGAGCCTCGCTGATTTCAGCATGAATGGGCCGGCCCGACCGGGGAAGGACTACCCTCTCACAGAATATCGACGTGAAATAGCAGTATTCCTACTGTTGTGTTTCGTTCGGTGAGTGAGAGTGCCGGAGGCCCAATCACCCTCTTTCCCCCTTCCCGCTCCTTCTCCTTCCCACTTCCTTTCCTTAAGGATCGGCAACGCGCAAGTGATGCCTCTCAAAGTGTCCATAGACACTTGCAATACCAGGGCCACTGTGGCTATGGTGACCACTTACCATCAGGTGGGCCGTATGCTTGTTTGCCACATGTAGCATAAAAAAAAGAACAGGATAACTTTTTTATTTTCGATTGTATTTATTTCCAGAATTTTTTACTTTGTGTTCATTATTATCTCTCTTTCTATTTAAATGACTGTATTAATTTTTGCATACCGTAAGGTAGAATGTGTAAGGATACCAATAAACATGTAAACATCTTAACTTGTAAACCTACACTCTATGCAAATAAATAGGTATTTCTATTCTATTCTATCACTTAACGTCGTTTTAGTTAGTGGACGGCAACATACGTTTTACCAGCTCGATACAAGAGTTAATCGAGAGACAGCTATTATTAAGTCCATACAAGATTATACGGAGAAATACAGGATATAAACCGAGCACAAAAGCTACTACTGAAAATTACAAACCAATTGGCCGCCGCAAAATCATTCCCGGAACGTCACGCTCGTTTACGCTTACTCCACTAAACAAACAAGGCAACAACAAATAAGATCCATTTCTATAATAAAGATTATATAAATAAAGATAAACATTAATTTAATTTACTACCTAATGTAATTGTAAAAAAACCTTCGCACCATCCGCAGTATCATCCGGTAAAGCCTTATCAATATTACGTACGAATTGTTTTTGTAACAATAGTTAACTTACTTATGTTAGTAATTTAAAAACTAAACGTGTCTTGAAATTCATTTCATACTTTTAGTCGCGAGGCCGTCAAGGGTTTCGACAAATTAAACGTTTTACGGAAGGATAATTCTAAATATGCTGTTTTCAATGTTTTATCGAATCTTATGATTATTATTAATACAGTCTCTTTTAAGCTTGAAGTGGTTTTGGGCTTAAAAGTAAACCTAACAATCGGCTGACTAAAATGTCGAACCTTGAACTTTTCGTATTAAGTATATAAAATTGTAACTAAGTTGACCTGATTCATTCGGAAGATGTAGATTTATTTGTATAATTATTATATAATCTCTGATATATCATTAAACACAGACAGGCATGAACTGTATATGCCTGAAGGACGTGTAGAGGCCTGTTATACCAACATTTCACGAGCTAAGTTTTAGGTGCCAAGTAAAAGGCGACAATGTCTACCGGCCTAGATACGTGCTACTATTTAGCATTGCCTGACAAGAAAACTTAATAATCCCTTGGTATAAACGGAAATCGATTCCGAGATCCGGGTACAAAAAGGCATCAAATTAAAATCCTTAGCATCCTTGACTCCTAAATTAAAGGTCATAAAACTTAGTATTACGTAAGCATTTAAAATGTCCATTCGCAGTGGGAATGTTAGTGGTGCGGTGCGCAGGCGCCGCCGCGTCACGATCCTAGTCTCGATGCTATCACACTTCACGAGCATCCATTACCTAAGGCCTCACTCCTACGCCGCTGCGCCCTAACATCGCCACATTCACTTACATTATCGCTACAATCCCTACTTTACGATATTCATAACAAGCTGATTATCTGGAAGCTCTCGAAGAACTAACATTCTTTGAACGATTTCGACAGATGATAAGGACAGAATAGTAAATGTGTACATTAGGTACTGTGGGTCGAAATATCAGTGGTAATATCGAACCTTGTGGTAATACTACCAGCGATAGTTTTCGACTGATGCCTCTCCCACAGGAACAAAGTAGGTACTATATAATATTTAGAGCTTTTATGTAATATTTAGTTTTCACGTGCAATCATAATTTTTTCACACATCTTATTATTGTATCTACCTACCTAAAATATCATGTAATTATTTTTAATAATAATAAGTCAATACTCTTTTTACTTACAAAGGTACTAAATTCTTTTAAAAATGAATACCTAAAGGATCTCTCAATAGCAATTTAATCGAACATCACCGCGTCGGTCAGTATTTCACTGCCTATGAACACTGATAATCATAATAAACATCGTTGCAATTAATGATAGCATAGAACAGTATTGTATGCTATGAAACTAAAACATGGAGTTGAATACCAAGGTTTCCTTTACGTTAAAAATGTGAGGTTTAGAACTGTCACACTTTACAAATCCTTCTATCCATGTTCATTTAGTTCTCAATTCATCCACCATTTAACAAATGTCTACTTAATCGTAATTGAAATGAAACCTTATAATAAAAACGGGATCCAATCTCGTTTTAAAAAGGTCATTATTTAAACAAAACGCCAGAATTTTTATATTTAAGATACAATTGAAAGCGCTGAGAGTTCCTGGTTCCTGCGGCTAGTCAAAGGGCAGGTCGCCGCGTGTCTGTAACGTTGTTACAAGACAAGGGCAAGATTCCTGAGTAACAACAGCGGGGCTCGTAGCGCCAGGAGCGATGGGCGATAGTCGGCGCACGACTAGTGCCCAGCTCGCTCACGACCGACGCCAGCGCCGCGCTGCGCCGCACCCCTACACTAGTGCTTATGACGATGCCATCGATTTGATTAATTAAGAGCGACACTTCTGAATAGATAAGCATGCCGAGACGGTCTAATATGTCAAAGTGCATCAAGAGACCCAATAAGAATAAGGAAACAACTAGTTTTTGCCCACGGCTTCGATAAATTTGTATCTCTCGGGAACAGTACTTATTTTCGGATGAACGGTATGTCATTTTTTGCTCTCCTTACAACGTTTCATTATGATCGGTAAAGTAGCTAAGGAGTGAAAGGTTAATAAACAAAAACAATATTATTTATACCTATGTATCTTTATATATATAATTCTACTGTACGTGTGTATGTCACTGAACTCCTCCTAAACGGCTGGACCGATTTTGATAAAAAAAATTGTGTTTTCATGTGAATTCGAGGATGGTTTAGATTTGGTTTTCTTTTCGTGTGTACAGAACAACGTCTGTCGGAACAGCTAGTATATATATATATATTATGTCGGCGCAAGTCCACATAACTAATTATTTTAATACATCATTTTACAGATAATTGACTTATGGTCGGGTCTCTATTTATTTACTAAGATTACTTCATGATTACCACATTGTTTATGCCAGTTTTACCAGTTATTGCTTAAATAAGAGTTGTAATGGTTTGTTGTTGTTCGAGACGACAAACTATTACTCATTATAATTTAAACATTCATTTTGAAGTAATTGAGCAACTGCTAAATTCATAACTTGATTTTTAAGCAATAACAAGTTGATTTCTAGATATTTTTGTTGAGTTCAAAGTAATTCAAATGTGTCGGCGCAAGTCTGTATAACCGATTATTTTAATGCATCTATTTGCCGCTAATTGACTTATAATCAGGTCTCTATTTATTTACAAAGATTATTTCAATGATTACCACATTGTTTACGCGAGTCTTACCAGTTATTGCTTAAAATAAGAGTTGTAATGGTTTGTTGTTGGTTGAGACGACAAACTATTACTCATTATAATTTAAACATTCGTTTTGAAGTAATTAAGCAATTGCTAAATTCATAACTTGATTTTTAAGCAATAACGAATTGATTTCTAGACATTTTTGTTGAGTTTAAAGTAATTCGAATACTTTCAAGTTCAAGATTAAATTGCAGAGTCAAACAGTCGTTTATTAAAACATTTGAACTGAAATTAAAACGTTCCAAATATTAAAAGCGGTCTGTTGATTTTTGTAAAGAATTAACGTAATTAAATTAGCTATTAAGGAAGTGTGTGTTAAAATAATAGTGAAATATTGTGATTGTGTATTGACCTCCCAACGCCCGCCATCTTGAGCGCGTTTGGCGTTGTAAAGTCAAGCATTCTATTAAGAGTTCTCACGGAGGCAAGAGCTCTTCATAAAATTGTAATCTTGTGAGTACTAAATTTAATATTGATTTTTACTATGTTGCTACATAGTTAAGATTAAGATTGTGCTTAAGAATTATAAGTGTTTATTATCGAAAGCGTGTTTCATTATTTGCAATGAGTGATCCATCTATTGAGAATAGTGACGTCAGCTCTGCTGACTTCACAGCTTTTAAAAACCCTGCTGGACCTTATGCTGCGTTATATACATATATAAACTACCTACGAGAAAATGTAAAACGGTATTTAATTAAGAATATATTATATTGGTAGTGTATGTGTTGTTATATAGACTGCTCTGCCGCAGTAGAGAAGGAAATACTAGAAATACCTAAAAACAATGAGTGGATAAATCATAGGTTATATATTTTTTTTTTTGCAAGGGTCATGCATCTTTACCAAGTTTAAATCGGAAACAAACAAAGTTTATTTAAATCTAATTATATTTTATAAAAAATAGGTTTGCTAGATATTAATGATGATTTTATCTATTACATTAACTGCCTCCGTGGCGTAGCGGTAATGAATGTGACTGCTGTGCATGAGCTTTAGGAAGTTGGTGGTGTTAGACACCACCTCTGTGCCTCGAAAAGCAAGTAAGTCCTGCGCCTGATCTCTCTACGGTCGTGTCGGACCATGAGAGTTAGCGAACAGAGAATGCACTTGTGTTTGGCGCACACACTTTTGCACTTTAATATCTCCTGCGCAGATGCTCACCCACAGTCCGCGTAAAGTTGTAGAGGCAATCTGAGGCTAACACATAAAAAAAAATATCTCCGTTAAGATTGCCCGCCGTGACCGAAATTCGATCTGGAGAACATTATAATTTTATCTAATTAATAATAAAATTGATATGTTTACCTTTACCTGGATTACTTTTTGTTCTTCTATTACTTCATAATTAGTGTAGGTCTTCCCTGCTGGACACACGTAATAATTCGCCGCGCGCAATTTAGAACACTGAAAGAAAATACAAATATGCAAAGCATGGCAAATTACTTCCAATAACAATAATTAAATTAATAACTAATAAATTTACTTCGTCATTTATGGTATTGGAAATAATAAATTCGTACACTATAAGATGAAATATCGCTTTCCCGGTAGAAAGTTAGACCTCAAAGTATATCAGAATACTAAGGTAAAAATGGAAAATACTACTAAAAAAATCTTGTTTTCTTCAGCATTAATGGGTACTAACTACATATTTATAAACCACATAGCTTTAAGGCCATACTACGAGATTTTGATTGAGTCCACCACGCTGGCTCAGTGTAGGTTGGCAGACTTCACATATCTTCGAGAACATTATGGAGAACTCTCAGACATGCAGGTTTCCTCAGGATGTTTTCCTTTACCATTAAAGCAAGCAAATATTAATTATTAATACGCGCATAACTTCGAAAAGTCGGAGTTGCGCGCCTTGGGATCGTACTCGAGATCTCTGCGTGGCAGTCCAACAGTTTCCCACCAGGCTATCGCTGCATCGAACCTCTGCGTGGCAATAAAGAGTGTTACCTTGTGTTCAATTGGGGCATTGGTTCCCAAGTTATGTAACGGCGTAGGCGGTGGCGGTGCAGGGAATTTGTGAAGAATCCTCTTCAGTTTCTCGCTGGTCCGGATGCATCCACACTTACGCCTCCAATCCAAGACTTCCTTCGACAATTGCTCTTCAACATTATCAACAAGCTTTGGATCGCACATGTGACTACGACTTGATCTATCGAAATGATTACAAATCTATATTAATATTATAAAGCTGATGAGTTTGTTTGTTTGGTTGAACGCGTTAATCTCAAGAACTACTAGTTCGAATTAAACAATTATTTTGGTGTTGGATAGCCTAGTTATCGAGGAAGGTTATAAGCTATATAACATCACGCTACGACCAATAAGAGCGGAGCATAAATGAAAAATGTTGCAAAAACGGGGAAAATTATCTTATGTGAAGCAGACGAAGTTGCGCGGGTCAGCTATATCTATATAAGGCTGTTAGATTAGCAGGGTATACCTCGCGAGGAAACCTGCATGTCCACACCTGCACTAGGCTAGCGTGGTGGACTATAGCCAAACCCTTCTCACCCCAAAAAAAGACCCGTGCTCAGCAGTGGGATAGTTCTTATACAGGGCTGATATTATTATATACATAAGTATATAATCAGCCATATATCAGCCGGCGCCTGGCTATGCCAGGATCCGTTGAATGGAAATCCGCGAAGCTATAGTTTTTAAAATAATATCAAAGGAAAATCAAACTTGCAGTGGCTATACGGACGGCGCAATATTTTTGTAGTTATAATCTCACATTAGTTATTAGTATGGTCCATAGGTAAAATATAGACATTCTGAGTAACTAAGTGTAATGTTATTTTAGATTAAGACAGTTAGTTAGGGAGTTTAATGTTTTTAAATTTCCTGTATCCTATATAGAGACTTCCTTCCTGCCTTCTAGCTTACCGTAACTCTTATGCAAATCTTGCAAATGGTTTTCAATGACGGAGATGGATAAAAAACTTTACGTTATCACACTTTAAATAATAATAGAAATGTTTATGTAGTTAAAGTTAAAATGCTAGTTAGATTGAATATACCAAATTGTACACAAAACACGGTGAATTTTTGTAAAAACACAAGATAAAAACAACATATAATAACAAACGCCTTGACGGATCACTTGTCACGATAAAACACTATTTTCCCAAATGACGATTTCATTTATTTTTTTATCCTTCATACTTCTATTTGTTTTAGTTATACCAGACCTCCTTTGATGTATTACTTATAGTTTTTGCATAGAGTTATTGTAAGACTATAACTGAAAATATAACATCTAGGTATTGTTAACTGCATCAATACATAAAAAAATACAGTTTTAAAAAGAATTGCTTAGTTGCCTTGCAACCTATTAAAATACAACTAAATCATTAATTATGCACCCATCAAATCTCATCCTAAGCTCTGTTAGTGCCTCTCTAGTAACCATAACAACAACTGTTATCGCCATGGTTACTGAAGGAAAACCCAAACCAGGTAATATATGTCTATGACCCGAACTATAATAGTGCCGGAGCTGGTGCTGCAGCGGAAAACTTCAAACGGCGCAAATACAGTCATTTGATTGGTAATTACGTTTTCGAGCCTTTTGTGGTGGAGACGCTAGGTTCATGGGGTCCGGGCGCTCGTGCGCTTTCAGATATCTTTCTAAGCGGCTAATCGACGCTTCGCGTGACCAGAACGATGGCTGGACTTTTCTTGGCTCAAATAATTTAATCAGCATTTAGCACTGCCATTCAACGTGACTGCTAAATACCTATTGTCTAGTACCCATAGTACAAGCTCTGCTTAGTTTGGGCTAGATGGTGTTGTGTGTAAGTGATATAATATTATTATTATTATAATGCCGCCAGGCTTCTGGGCACTTTCCCGGTCGACAGCGATGCTGAGGAATTTTAGTCATTATTTTTACTTTATTTGTCTTTTTTAATTTACTGTGCTATATTTTGTGCCATTTTATTTTGTTTTACTTATGATTGTTCATAATTTACAATTTAACTAATATTAACAAACCTAATAAAAATAACTATTGTATGGTGCATCCGTACATACATATTTCATAGTCATTATGTAGGCCATGCGTCAGTACGCATCATTTTATTCATTATTTCGTTAGTTCACGTTTTCGCCTATTACACGGTAGACCCGTACTTATTGTTATCAATATTCATATATCAATCAATAAACTATCAAAATATCAATTAGTTCTTTTAATATAAATATCTTAAAACAACTATAATAGCCGATTAGGATGTCATCGTTAAGACCAGTTTATTTATTACGTAATCAATTTACAACCTCAGTTAGATTTATACATTTCGAATAGTCTTAACCAAATAATAATAATAATATTCTATCACACACACAACCACAGTATATATACTAAGAACAGTAAGTCATCTTTATAGAAATGTGCCGCTGCCGGTTTGATGTGTGCGTGCGCGCCGGGCGCCGTGTACGCACGCGCTGCCACGCACACATTAGCATAATATGCGGCGGAATACTGTGGCGGCAGCGTGGACCGTACTGTGAGTGTGTCGTGTGATCAGGCACGTTTAAGTACCTACGCTTCACGCCCGCTCGCGTTCGCCTGCTCTCATGTTATATTTTATACAAATAAATACATAGTGATATTTAATTAAAAATAAAAGTGACAACCTTAAGCGCCAACGCAAGAGTAGGCTAATAACTCGCCGAGCGGTCTTAGATAAACTACTGTTCTTAGTATACTGTGACACAACACCATATAGCCCAAACGAAGCAGAGTTTGTACTATGGGTATTATACAATATAAATAGGTGCATTAAATTAAGGTGTTGTGTATTTATAAAAAAATGACATACCTAACCACTGATATTACGCATTTATTTGAACGCAAAATTAAAAGTACACATACATAAATAATAGACAAACACTATTACAACCTATTTCCGTAGTCTGAAAGTGGTGTGCATTCTCAGTAGCTGGGCGACTGGCCTGGTAACCGGCTGTGACCGAGCACGTACCGGGTGGGTCCGTGCGAAACAACACTGCCTGCACTTCACACTTAATGCAGACCTAATTATTTGTGTTTTTTGGGACAAATAAACGTTATAAAATTAAAACGCAACGCTTTGCATGGTTAATGATGACAAAATAGGCAGTAGAGTGAAGTTAAACTACTTAAAACGGAATGATTCACAGTTTTAACAACATTTTAATTATTATTATTGTGCTTTTTAACAGCCATGTTCACAGGGAAAATAAGTGGGGTGTCGTAGACATAGATTGAGTCTAGCGAAAATATTCGAAGTCTAAAGTCCTCGATGTTAAACATCGCAATAAAATCCGTTTAAAGTAGTTTAACTTCAATCTGTAATATTTGCGCAAACAAGCCAGATACTGTACGGATAGTGTAATGGTTAAGGTGGTCGGCATCTAACTGCCACTACACCAAATGTTGTTAACGCGAGTCCAACCATTTGTGTAATGTATAAATAGTTCTTCTGTAGCTGGGTGTTCTTTGTGGCTGCTGTTTAAACGTTTATAAAGTCCTCTGCAATGCGAGAAGTATTCCTAGTACAGGAATAGTCTTTTTAAAAATTAACAAGCCTGTTGTATGTATTACATCTATACTAATATTATAAAGCTGAAGAGTTTGTTTGGTTGGTTGAACGCGCCTATCTCAGGAACTACTGATTCGAATTGAAAATTCATTTGATGTCCCATTTATCAAGGAAGGTTACAGGCTATATATTACATCACGTTACGACCGAAAGGAGCAGAGCATAAATTAAAAATGTTGCAAAAACGTGGAAAATCTCTTATGTGAAGCAGACGAAGTTGTGCCGGTCAGCCAGTTTTATTATATATGTATTTAGTTGCTCACGCCTATTTCCCGGAGGGATAGGCACGCTACGCTACGCTTTTCTGTTTGTTTTCATCCTGGCATATGTGTGTCACATGCTTCATTTACACTTATCTTATTCTTATGAATGTATATAATAGCACAACCAATTCATCTATATATTAATACGTGAAGCAAAAACTTTGTACCCCTTTTTACGAAAATTGGGCGGATGGAGGAGTATGAAATTTGGCACAGTTAAAGTTTATATGGAGAAGGAATGGTGAATTCTAATATTTTTATAAAATATGCATTAGAAATACATTAAATGAATGAAAAAACACTACACGCACACAACCATGCATTTGAAACACGCAATCGAATCGCGGTCGTAGTATTTCGGCATGGTTCGGTCGATGTCGTACAATTCTTCGCAACTATGGGTAACCGTAGTTACCCATAGTACTGTACTAGTAATAGTATAGTATTATATTATCTGTGCTATGGTTACATACCTTAAGTACCTTTTGCAATTTCGCGGTATATGTAATAACGATCAATCTTAAAATTTAAATCAGTTATTGTCCAATTTCGACCACTTGGCGACCGCTAGTCTATATATTATTACGTGAAGCAAAAACGTTGTACCCCTTTTTACGTAAATTGCGCGGAAGGAAGAGTATGAAATTTGGCACAGTTAAATTTTATATGGAGAAGGTGGGGTGAATTCTAATATTTATATAAAATATCCTATTAGAAATACATACATCAAATTAATGAAAAAACACTACACGCACACAACCATGCATTTGACACACACAGTCGAATCCTGTTCGTAGTATTTCGCAATGTTCGGTTGATGTAATTCTTCGTAATTATGGTTACATAATAATATGTACATCAATATATAATGACGTATATCAGCAGTATCTTACAGGCAACCTTTGGGCGGATTGGAATGATATATACTATTTATATTATAATATATTTATGTATTTATATGAAACTATCAAACTTAAAATTTAAATCAATTATGGTCGAATTTCGACCAATAGGCGACCGCTAGTACATATTTTTACAATATTAAATTTCGTTATATAGTATTTTGTCTGATATGTATGACAATTTCGGTATACCTACATAGCATTGGCTAATTATAGAGAAGTTAAGTGTTTACCTTTTTATATAACTATTACATATAACTTAATCAAATTTTAATTTATCTTAAAAAGGTTATACTTTACTAGAGATAAAATAAAACAAACAAAGCTTTGAATTTTCTAAACTAATAACAAAAAATGTCAATGTCTGGATTGTGTGCTTAGATAATATTGCGCTGATTAAGAAACTCCATCTAAAGGTGAATGCCGACCCAAATTAGTGCTACAAAATGGTATATGAAAGATTATATTGATTTTATGCCTACGATAAGAGCGAGGAATAGCCGAGGGTACTTTTTGTAATAGATAACTGCACTGTATTTGATTGTACATTAATTTATTAAGGAAATAAAGGTCAACTGTCAAGTTGTCTTGTTCGTCATGTACCTACGTACATATACATTCCTAAAAAAGGCAGGTAGTACTCGGGTACAACCTAACCTTTCCTAAAGTGTCTGATTGTTTGCGACCTGGTCAGAGAATTTTTCGTTTCGTTCACCATCTTCGTCCTCTAAATGTCCTATTCATATTTGTCTTATACATAGGTACATATAGTAGGTTGGCAAATTGTTTGTCATCTATTCTTTCCACATGCGATGCCAATTAAGGACAATAATGCTGTATCATTATTTATAGATAGGTACTGACGCACTCCTTTCTAATTTATTTTCAATTTTTAGACCAGCCGCACTTTTGACGCGTTTTCGTACGAATTTCCCTCGTGCGAGATCGAACACGAAATTCACGAACAACCCCAACCTTCCAAGTAATATGCAAGCGCGCGAATTAGACGTAGTTCCGACGTCCGAAAACAATCCTACAATCTCCTTGTCTAAGTAGTTGAGGCAAACCAAATCCTTTAAATGTTCAATTAAAAAGTAATAAAATTATCCAGACAAACGTAGATACAGATAATTACTGCTTCGCTAGCCAACACTTGCGGTTTATTCTCCCACTAACATTACATTCTATCTACGAACTCATCACCTCAATGCTTTTCCAAACGTCCTAATGTGTTTAAATTATAGCTTAATTTGTTTCGGAGATAATCGTTATGTCAAATGGCCCTAATTTACTGCGCTGTGCCATACCGTTCCGCTATTGTGGCAGGTTCTTTCGGATCTTACAAGTGCCGCAGCCGTGTCTTTTTGTTGAGTGCGTTTCCATTGTATCGTCACGTGTAAGGTTACTCAAAATACCAAATGACTCGGTGTATTTATTGTACGTAATGCTGTCTTATCGCTGTTTGGTACCAAACAATATTCCTCTAAATCGTAACGCATTCATTTTCACCTTTGCAAATTTGAATGTGAAATACATACCTAGATATTTACTATCTTATATAAGGTTCACCTGTTGTTAATACCACATCGTTGGATTACGACCCAACGATAACTTTGTTTATATGATGTATAGTATGAAACTACATACATACGTACATATATTATTATATACATAATATTACTCCTATATACTCGAACGATTGAATACTGTGTATTAGACTACAGATGCCTGTAGTTTATGACACAGTATTCAAATACATATGTATTACACCTACATTTCGCCAACTATGATTTAACTTATGATATTTTTTATTTACGTATTAAAATAGATACGAACGTATTACCATTTACAGTACAGGCACAGTTACAGACTATGCCAGACCCGGAAATCGAAAAGAAGACCGCATGTACAGCAGTTGTGTACATTACAGCAGCGACACCGCAGCACACCACTACAATAGTTTTTGATTGTACTATTTAGCGATTGTTCCAAAAAATTACTGACATTATTCTATTAAGATTGTGATAATTGCTAGCAATTCGAACTCTACCTATGCCTACCTTTATAACCCTTCAGATAACATATTATTATGTACTTTGTGTACCATAAAATAGAATATTAGAAACCAATTTTGGATTTTCTCACTTGCTTCTCATGTCTATCTTGTCAAGATCGCTGATAAATCAAAGAGGATATCATAGAGTAGCAAACAAGCCCACGATTCGCCTGTTACTTTTACCAATGTACGTACGCTTATAAAGTACCTATGACAACACTGACGAAAGAATTCATATCGTGTCCTACAGTGGACTCATATCCGTATGTTACGAGCCGATTATCATTTGCGCTGCGTGCGTGTTTTCGACAGTGTGAACTCGACTAATTTATATTACCACGGTAGACAGTTACCCGTGGTGTAACGGTGAATGACAATTCTAAACTTTACCTCATTGTCACTGCCAACGTAATACAGTTCGCATAAAACTAAGTCCTAACGTCACTCGATTCATGAACTCATGGTCGACTACGTGCAAATCTTAGCGGATCTTTTGCATAACTGACATAACCATATAACTGTTTTGAACATAACGAGCCTCACGAATTGGACACATGCGAAAAGTCATGCAACAATGTGTTATATGTAGTTACGTCGTTTAGAATTTTTACAGATGACTTAGATATAATGTGACCGATGGTAGCAAACGATATGATCAAAGGAGGATCATAATTATGGCGTAGTACTACAATATATTGATATTTCGAATGTTGCATAGGTCTACTTAGATCCTCAATTAGTCGACTCTAAGGGACTCTTGCTTGGGTTTGTACCTTGGAATGGTCGAGCATCAGTGAAGAACTTAATTAATAGAAACTCAACGGTGTATGCAACCTAACCAAATTAGGCAGTTGAGTAGCAGCTCACGAGTTGCCGACCAAAAGAAGGTATAAAAGACGTAGGTAGTGAAAAGAAGGACATGGGAGAGTTACTTAGATATATATGCCGGGCGAAATGCTGTAATGTCACTGTCTCCGTGGCGCAGCGGTATAACTACATTAACATGCAACTGCTGTGCTTGAGGTCTCGGTTTCGAATCCCGGGTCGGACCAACATAAAGTTATTGAGTTTTTCTGTCAAGAAATCTCAATACCAGCCCGGCATTAGGATGTTGGCGGTGTTAGACACCACGTGCCTCGGAAAGCACGTAAAGCCGTTGGTCGTGCGCCTGATCTCTCTCCGGTCGTATCGGATTACCGACCCATCGGATTATGTGAGTTAGGGAACAGAGAGTGCACTTGTATTTGCGCACATGCTTGTGCACTATAATATCTCCTGCGCAGTTGGCCAGTCTCCGTTAAGATTGACCGAAATTCTGTCTGGAAGACACACAATAACTCCGATTTCAACGAGAGTAGTAGGTACTTACCTGGAGGTGTCGGTTCATTTGCACCCTTACCGAATAAATGGCAATAGTGGGTTGGTAGCCAAATTAAATTTTGTAAGCTTTAGTTATCAAGTTATTCAAAAAAACGATACGATACGGTTCTGGATCCGTGATAAACTATCCAAGACAATGACACCTTATTTTTTTCAGTTATGCTTTTCATAACACCACACTACATATTTTGGACTCTTACCGTAACCAAATGTTCTTAATACTCAACCGATAGCTTTTATGACGCTTCAATAACAATGGTATCGTGTATCCGTGAAATTTATGTCTTATTGATTGATTGTAAAACAGTTGTACAGTAGACGCTCAAGCGGTTTCAAACAAAAACATGGATTATCCGCCTTGTGCAGTCATTTGTTCCAGTTTTTGTTTAAAACAAATTGCTTTCAATATGACCTCAGGGGAGACTCAAAGAGGGAAGAATTTTCCATAAATAAGTTATATAATAGAGGTAAACTTTGTTACAGTGACCTTATACAATATCTTTGACCGTGACCGTTACAATAATGATTGATTCGAGCGCACACGTCATTCAGTTCACACGGCAATTTCGTGAAATCAAAGTAAAAATGTTAGATAAGTAGATAAGTAAATAAATAAACTGACCTGGAATCTTGTAAAAATAGGATCGGCAATCAGTGTACCTATAACCACATTATGACTGCAATAGTTTTTACAGTAGTCACCTCGCCACTACCACTACTCCAAATGGGTCGTGGGTTCAAATCCCACACGGGACAAAAATTTGTAAGAGCCACAAATGGTTGTTTCGCGTCTGGGTATGCTTTGTGTCCGTCGTTTGAATGTTGGTAAAGACCCCCGAGACACATGAATTACACCAAGAACGGGCAACATCAAGTAAAATTGTAGGTGCTACGCCTTCTTAAGAAAATTATACTTAGGTATATGTTGCTGTTGTGTTGTACAAAACAACCAAAGTCGTAACCAACATTGTCCTGAGTGCCTAGTGCGAGTTTGTTTTACGTTACCGCGATCGACACGTTTATGACGTTCGGTGCTGCGATTGACCCGCTCCAAACTCCTAACCAATCAGAAAGCCAAACGCGGTAAACGTTTCGATCGCATTAACGTAAAAACAACTCGCATTAGACACCCAGCTCTTGCTAAGTTATACATTTGTGTTACTATGGTTACGTTTTGGTAAATCGATGCTCAATTATAGATAAACCATTCTAAAAATGAACGCCCCTCTACAACGCGCGGTTACGCTCGCATGCAAAGGTGTATAGATTCAATACTCATAAATTAGTCTTTGTTACCACATTACATACATACATTACATACACATTACATACCACATTACACATCTCGAACTGTTCTATCACTGCCTTGTACTAGGTAGGTTTAGTCACACAGAAAAAGATGTATACGAAGCCACGGTAATGTTATCTAACAGTATTGTAACTCGGCTCTGTCCTTGAAATAATTACCTACAGGCGCGCGGTCCGCAAATGCGTGAGAGGGCTGCCCACCTACAGTATTTTAATTACATCTACCTACTTGAGTTTCTTTCTAGTTTAGTGATTGTAAATATTATATGTTTTATTCAAAAAAATGAAATTTGTTGTGAATGAAATAGGAAGTGTTCAATAAAAATCGTGTATGCTTATTGATTATTAAATTTAATAAAAAACAACTTTATATATTTGAGACTCAAAAATATTTGCGTCTCGTCCTAGACGTACGTGGGTAGCTTTATTTTTAAATTTAATAGTATAAACATATCGGCATTCGGATAAAATACTTTTGTTTACAATTGCACTTTGCCATAATTATTACGTTAGTACTTGTACTTATTTCCATCAAATATTAACAAATCGAACGCTTACTGCTTACAAAACCATACACCGTCCGTTCAGCGCTGCGGCGCATTCGCGACTGGTTGAGTACTGAGTGCATACCAACCTCGAGGCGCGTAGGTATGACTTGCGTTCCGACCGTTCGTATGAAGATAGAATACTGTTAGATAACATTACCGTGACGAAACAGAGATACAAAAAGTATTGTGTACATCTATTATATATCATATATGACCTACTTCGTTATTAGGTAGGTAAGCCATAGTTCGATTATTAGGGACATACCTACAAACTTATGAAATATCGCGATTGCAAAGTTTTGGAACACATATTATTTAGTCTTGACTAGTTACAGTAAATGTCATGTTTTGCCACAATAATTGAAAAATTTATGGCATATTAGATGTACATACACATTACAATTAAGAGAACTGTACCTACCTACCTAGTTCCCTATTCTACCTACAAAACGTTCAACAACCTGCATCTAATCTGCCACGATTGCAACGTCATATCATTCATCATAATCAATCAGCGGTTCAGGAAGGGAAACACAAAGAAGGTATACGAGGTGTCCATTGTAGTGCATGCTTTCCTCGGCATTAAGAGTGGCCGCCTGGCGCGTGGCGCGAATCGCACGGTCGTTCACTTGCGATGTTATGATCGCTATTACGACTGCCATGGCAGTGCGGATAATACAGTGTGGAGTGCTATACATTAAATAATGGCTTGCCTAAGCTTCTTTTCCTACTCAGAGGAAATAAAAATAATTGTTATTAGAACATCACCACACGCGCGTCTTAAGGAACTGTTGAAGAATTTAAATAAGTTGAATAATTGGTGATCTTCAAGTTAAAATTACCAATTTATTTATTACCACATTTGCATTCGCATAGGTAATATTAGAATGCATTGACATCATCAGGTAGGTATGCGTGAGCACACTCTCTGCGTAATTTTTAGGAAAAGTAGATATCACGCTGTGCACATCTTTATTTGATTATCATTCGAAACTATATAGGTATAAGCATCAGTACCTACTCCTGCATTCATCGTCATCATATCAGCCCTGTAATAAACTGTCTCATTTCTGGGCTCGGACCTCTTCTCAGTGTGAGAACGATTAGGCCATAGTCCACCACGCACACAGATTTCACATATCTTTTAGAACGTTAAGGAGAACTCTGACATGCAGGTTGCCTCACGATGTTTTCCTTTTAACTTTAAAGCGAGCGATAAATAATTAACTATTTAATATGCACTTAACTTTGATACGTTAAAAGACTTAACGTATCAAAGTTAAGTGCCTTGGGTTCAAACTCGAGACCTCTGTGTGGCAGTCCAACGCGCAACGGTCTCCCGCTACCTCTAGAATAGTGATATTCATATACGGTGTATACATCTACCACACCTACTTTATTATATATAGGTAGGTACTTATAAATAAAGGTCATATAAATATTCGTTGTTGTGCACGCGAGTTTAACGATTATAGCAAAGTTACTACCAACCAATTGGTACGCAAATAATCGAATTTGTTAAGACCACGTCGCTATTTACGACGGATGTTAAATAAATTCGTCCTTCATGCGACATTGCATTACAACTGTTGTAATATTATCCCACGCTATCGTCTAAATTCTCAATTGCTCACGTCTCTATTTCGATACGTCTGACAGTGAAACGAATACGCTTTAAAATTGGTACTAAACTGGGTCGCTTACATAAACATTAAAAACAAACATCCTCAGATAAAAACACACAATTACGCCTGTTAATCATCCAAGGTGAAATTATATGTTAAAGCGAAAATTGAAGACGGTGCTGTGAACAATGGGTTAAGCTCTGTACAAGGTCGAGAACACAATGGACTTGCCCGTAGTATTTTGAAAATGCGAAGGTCAGCCGTGTCGTGATCCATGATAAGCCCTTCTTTCTTGTTAGCAACGATAACCTATTTCATGCTACCGTGAACACGCACAACCCCACGTTTATTACGGCGGCGGGACAAAAACAATTGACAATACGTTTTATGTATTTTTATAGGAAGGTACTTTATTTCATCGGTCGTGATTTCACAGAGACTTAAAACGCAAGTCAGACCTAGAGTATATTCTAAACCACTTGGTGTAACAAAGTGGGTATAAAAAAATGTACTTAGTACTATTTTTTAATTTTACGCGCAACTTATTTCAGTTCCATCATATTATCCTAAACATAATGCTACACATATTAAACTATTTTAATACATCCGACATGAATTTGAACAGAACTTTCGCGTCATCGCTATTTGATTTCGATAACATTTTATGAAACTACTATTATGTAGGTACTATTCGTCTTGCGCGTGAAAAACCACCGAAAAATAGGTAGGTAACTGACGTTAAAAAAGGACATTGAAATAAAACCCTTGTATGTTCACAATATTGTTTAATTAATAAACACATATTACATTTACGCCGCTGAAGCTAGTCAGTGGGAGCAGCCCTAGCATTCTGTGAATATTCCTGGGAAAGCATATAACTATATCTAACTTAATTCTAGGGGCACCACAAGCTTCATGAATAATGGAGTATCAAATTATTATATGATTATAATCAAAAGGATGAGACCATTGAATTCAAAAACTAACCTGAAGTGTCAACATTTACTAGTTAAACCTTCAAACTGGCTTTATATTTCAGAATAATACACATTGTTAAAGCAGTGTTTACGACTAAAAAGCGTTTTATTGATGATAAGGTACATAAATGTGAGCTAATAAAAATGACACTCCTGATCGTTTGGTAATCGATAATCAATAAATCACAGATCAACATTTTCGAGACTAAATACGAGATGTAAAGGTTTTAAATAAATACTTGGGTATAAATATAAGCCATGCCTACGTATAGGGTACACGCACGAGGAATGTGTTCTCGCAGCCGGGACTTGGTTGACACAATCACTAACACATGACGACACTAACTTGTGCTCAATACGCTAAACATTACCCATTTCCGTGGCCAGGTATCTTCTACTCTCTAACATTTCATCTCCTAACTACTGTATACAGATCACATAACTAATTTAAAAATATAATTTCCTTTGATATAGGAAAATATGCATAAAGACACCCATTTTGACATAACATATCTTTTTATATAAAAACTTGTACATGTGTAAGCAGAGGCAAGATAATACATTGTGTATGAAGTAGTATCAGGGCATAAGATTAGTATCAAGGATTACATTTTCAATACTTTATACTAAACACTGATAATGTTACCCTTCAAATATATTTGAATAAATATTGATATCTGAGTATGAATAATACAGGTATTATGGAGAATAATAAATATTGCAAAACATGAAAATGTATCTGAAATATATACTAGCTTGTTGCAATCGTCAACGTCGGGCGTACGAATAGTATGTGTAAATCTTTACAGAGTAATATTGAAAATATACGCACTTATATTTAAGTACATTATTTTATGGTCAAGTTGCTCATATTTTCGTTCGTCTTTGCTCAATAATATAAAAATGTATTAATGCCGCTTTTGACTGTTGCAACTAACTTGAAACTTATTTAACGTTGACTGTAATATACATATATAATATACGAAGAAATGTTATCACAAACACACTCAACGATAAGTGTAATACTTTTTGTTACATTTAACACAAAAAATACATTAAACAACTATTAACACTTTATTAATATAACCAATAACTATTTATAATATAACACGTGTCACGAAAGAACTCATGGATAAGGATAACAACGTTTACCTCACTTAAACATATTAAGTACAAATCTGAATAAAATAAATATGTTTGTTTGTCTTACCAAGTTCAGAAAAGACACATGTAAGTAGTCATCAAGTTTTCTGGTAACATCAATGAGTTATAAGAAAATAATTTCTGTGCCATAATTTTAGTTATAGTTTCAAGTAAATCCATTGCTAGAATATTTTGTACGTTAGGCAAATTTAAATACTATCTTATATTTTGCATTTATCACATTTATTCGAAAGCGTACTAATATTGTGATAGTAAAAATCTGAGATGATACAAAACTAGAACACTACACTGACACACGGTACAAAGTCATGCTGAGTGAACGATGACGCGCACTCGGCGCTCGCCAAGTGACGCCGAACGTTTACAAACAGCTCTTATTACTCGTATTCTTATTACTTTAATATTGGCGATGCTTTTATTCCTATTCTAAGCTACTCTAGCAAACGACAGCCTTGTTTGTAATCAGTATCGATCTTCAAACGACTAACACTGACGTGGACTACCTTACACGAAACAAATTCGAAATGTACGAAGCTCTGAAATCAAAATTTGTGCTCGCCACCATAATTTCATACATCAACTCAACTTCATGTCTGTGTACTCATCATCTCCACGCTCGTTCCAAAAAAGTGTATAAATAATATAAATGCCTTACAAAACACGAAACTTTATATAAGGTGAACCGAGGCAAGTGTGACACTGAGGGAAGTGTGACGAATTCAAATTACGCGCCTAATGCACATTATTTGTATAATTGCCATCTATACAACAATGCTCGAACTTTTAAACTGCCGTGCTGTTCTGGTTTGACGTCCATAGAGTTGACTGTTTTACCGACAGACGCGATTTTGTAAAACACCGTCACAGTATACAAAAAAATCTCGATAGAGCAAAGGTGGTCTACCTTTAGGATCATTGATATTAGTGATAAAATAAGATGTTCACATACATTTAGACAAATTTAGTAGCAAAATACAGGTGTTGAAGTACGAACCATAATAAAAAAAGGTTGACTGTTACACTTGCCCCAGAAAGGTGAAAGTGTGACAATCGTCTACCTTCCAAAGGCTATTATTTTTTTTACTTAATTTATTGTTAATTTATAAAATATATTTTATAAAATTAAATATCAGTTATTAATGGACTCAAAAGAAAATATTTAATCAGATTATTTACAAAACAGAACAGATTTATTTCAACCAAAACAATTATACTGATCGATTTATGTCACATTTGCCTCGGTTCACCTTAATGTAAATCTTATATTAAAAATCTTTTATGCGTAATAATCGAAACACACGCACGAAGGACTAGTTTAAATAATAGATCAATATGAGCAGTAAATAATCTTCAGTATGCTTAACACATCGAAGAAACGAGAAATATCTACACTTAGGAACATGTTATGAATCGATATTTTATAAGTCATAAAATCCAATAGTTCAGATTTTATATAAATCAAAATCTCATTCACTTTGACAGAAGCTGCAAAATAAACAAGAGAGCACGTCTGATATACGTGTATCCAACCTATGCTTAAAAATGGAATGCACGTTGATTCAACTATCGTAGCTACCTACTGTGGAAATTATACATCAGTCTCAGTTTTACTGCTTGTGCGTCGACTCCTCCCCACTGAGGCCGAGTTCACCCAATGTGGTCCACTCAATAAAAACTTCTTTACATTGTACTCCATTCGCGCCAAATCCTCGGGCGTAATCTCTTTGTCAGCTTTCACTCTGAGTCCTTCAGTAACGTTGTATTCCTCGGCGTTGCCCCTATTCTTTGGATTAGTATCGGTTATTTCAGTAATGGTCGCATCTCCACATTCTACAGGAAATATTGTTTCTTTGATTACGTGACTGGCTAGTTTTGGCATGGAGATGTTCTGTTTCACTGTCTTGTCTTGACTTTGCGCCGATACGTTATTGTGCACTAGTGCGTTATGGCCATCCCTGGCGTATGACTTAGAATATTTGCTGACAGGATGGGGCATATTAAGTGCCAGTTCGTTCAGAGTCTCCGTAAGCCTTGACAGTTTGCTATCTCTTCTCAAAGCTCTATTAGCGAAAGTAACATCCTCATCTAAGGGTTCATTGTAACTGTTTTGTTGCTCCAAATTTTTCTCCACCCACTCCGCAACTCTGAGCAACTGCTGTTTCTGCAATAAAGCTGCACTGTCGTCACTCGATAATGAACTTGTGCTCTGCTCATTTGTGAAAACTTTGGTGGTTTCATTTACTTTCAAATGAGTTTGAGTAAGGTTTGGATAAACGTTAACTATGGGCGGCAAAGGAGTCTTTGTTATCTCTGGCTTCTTATCTATCTTTGGTAAATCGCCTTGAGGTGGCAAATCTTTTGAAATTTTTGTATTTTCAAGGGAGTGTAGTTGTGACATATCTATTTTCCTTAGAGGCTTATTATACTGATTAGACAATTTGTTCTGTTCATAGCGATCAAAATTAAATATTTTCACATCATGATTATCGGTGGGAGTAATGACATCGAGTTTTTTAGTTTCATCATTAGTTGGATTGTTATTATTTTGACCATTATTAATGTCTGCGTTAAAATCATTCAACAAATTATCAATTTCAGATGTGTTCTGTTGACTTTCAATGCTTTGGGACTTGTTGTTATTATTTTCTGAGCTGTTGGAAAATGTATGAGTTTTTAACGGTTGCAATGGGGAAGACGAAACATTCAATAAGACTGGGTTAATAGATGAGGTTTTGGTGGTGACACTAGTATCTTTGATATTATTGTCAACATGGACGTCAATCAGAGTGGTTTCTACAACGATATTATCATTTTTAATATCTTCTTTAATAGTATCATCATTAGTTTTATCTAGATCAATAAAGTTATCAACATCATCAGTGAGATCTTTAAATATAGAGTTTTCATTGCATTTGCTTTGTCGCCGATACAAGACAGGAGGCACATCTGGCTCGGCATTGTCGAGAAGAATATTTTTCGAGCCAGCCTGCATACGCAAATGGCAAAACCTGGGACCTGGCCCGACTTGTGTGTTAGATTTATGTGTGCTTACCGTAGACTTAGCTATAGATGATGTCCTGCTGACGGCACCCATGGAACTGTGAGAGTTCTTCCTTAGACTAATATTATCTGTCGTCTTTTCGATTATTGGTTGAATATCTTTATTGTTCAACATATCTTTAGCAAGGAGCAAATCTTCATTCCCAGCGCTGTGTACGCTACTTTTTTTACTAGAAATTGAACTTTTTGTTCGATCACAAAGTTTGTGATGTACAGCAGGCTCCATAGTCACACTATTAGTCTTCCTGAATTGCTTTGGATCTTCCATTTTAGACGGAGCTTCTTTTTGTACCATTGTTTCCAATACATTATTTTCACTTACTTTTATTTTATCGACCACTACTACCCCGTTATTCTTCGGCTTGTCTATAACTGGCGTTTGAACTTCTTTGATGGGTTCAGAGGTTTGCGGTAATATGTATAATGGACTGACAACTCCATGATTAACAGCTTTTTCGGTAATAAGTTTGACAGCATGCGGCGAGCTACTTCTAATACTAAGATTGGAATGAATCGACTTTATGTCAGCGTTGCAACTCAAGCAAAGGGAATTTTTCATTTCGCCGCCCAGCATCGTTTGGGTAGCAACAGAATAATAGCTCTCATTATAACAGAAAGGCTTATTTTGAGATTTATTGCAAGTACACGTGTCACAGTGCTTCGTCACGGTATCTTGGATGCTGTCTTCTAGAATCTTCGACATCAGTGAGGCGGAGATGTTGAACTCGTATTCACTAGCATCGAAAGTGTCAATCTCATTGCCGTTTTTGGACTGAGCTGATGAACCAGAAGGTTTGGACGTTTTGGACATCACATATTGTGATACGCGAGCTTGAGTATCGACAGGCAGCTGTAAAAAAAGACAAATCGATTATGCAACACATAAACAAAAAGCCATTCATTTAAACCATGGTATCTCAATTTTGGACCTCAACATACATTAAAATCAAAATATGCCATATGGAATTATTTAATCAATAAAATCATGAATGATTAATGTAAGCGCTAGATTGGTTCCGCGTTCATTATTATTGAATTAATTATGTAAATATACTAACGAATCTGTATGTGTTTATATTTTTTATTTTGAGACATTCTGATTTGGTCTTAGTTATGAAGTTTTACTTACATTATCCAATTTCTGGGACACAAAATTATCAGGCTTACACTGCAACAACTGAATTGCTAAATTCATGTCATTCTTGTATCTCTCCTGTAATTAAAGAATTAACATTATAATAAAAAAAATTAACTAACATAATATTTATTTATATAAAAAATATACATACATTTTCTTTTTGCAGCATGCTGTAGTTATGCTTAGACTCTGCTAATCTCACAGATAAAGTTGCAATATCCTTGGTCAGTTGACTTTTTTCACCTTTCATCTTGTCAACCATTTGCAATAGTTTATCTTCAAGCACTTGATTCAGTTTTTGTACTCTTTTGTGAGAATCATATAATCTGTGAAAATATATAATTAAGAATAAGTAGTATATATTAAGCTATTTAGATTTTATCTAAATTAGTGATCAGTGAGCTTGTGTGGATGTATGAAACAAAAGCTATTGGCAATCACTACCTTGAAATGTAATGATTTAGAAAGTTTGATCTAGTTATTACCTACTGAATTACACAAACAACAGTTTTGAAATGATTCCAATGAAAAATGTATTCCTTATTATTTATTGTAATGTAAATATGTGTTTAGATTTTAAATTGATCTATCCTAAACCAATATATTGTTTCGGTTCTGTCATGACTTCATTTGTATATGTTGCTTGGTAGTTTTTGTATGAATATAAATTGTCAGATCAGGTCTTGTTATATCTATTGTAGTCTAGCACAAGTGAGTTTAAACTATCTGGAAGATAAGATGTATATTAAACCATCTATGCGATCATCTGCCATAATAACCAGAGTGAAAGTATTCAAATTAGATTTCAAATGCTGATAATATAATATAAAATAAATAATAAATAAATGTTTGATGTACAAGTAACAATAAATTGAATGGCCTGAATACATAGCAATTTAATTTATTTAACATGTTCTAGGTGATGTGGTAAGTTTTTATCCAGATGATAACATAAAATTTTGTATAAAGATATTATTTATTACCTTTCATATTTCTCCCGCCAAGTGCCAAGCTGTTCTTCAAGATCAGTAGCTCGGCTAGTGCACTTGATGAATTCTCCCTCAAGAGCTACAATGTGGGCATCTCTCTCTGCAAGGTGCTGCCTCAGATGTTCCACCTCGGCATGTAGCTGGAGCTCCTCCACACCATCACACTCCTAGCAAGGTTGTGCAACATCAAACAAAACAAGCGAGTGTAGAAGTAACATTCCAATTTTGAATTTGTGGTTTTAATTTAGAGGAACATAAATTGTGATTTAGTAACCTAGTTAGTAGCAATCAGCAACAAATTTTGGTATGTAAACTAATATGTGTATTGGAATATACAGGCATTTATCCCAATAAACTAAACCTATCTATACTAATATTATAAAGCTGAAGAGTTTGTTTGTTTGTTTGAACGCGCTAATCTCAGGAACTACAGGTTTGATTTGAAAAATTATTTTAGTGTTGGATAGCCTATTTTTTCGAGGAAGACTATAGGCTATATAACATCACGCAACGACCCACGGGGCGGCGCAGTAACGATAAACGCGGGTGAAACCGCGGAAACATCTAGTTATAAATAAAACTGAAGTCCGCCAATGCAGGCTATTCTGTTAAAGCAATTCTTCTCAGAAGAAATGTCACTCAGTTTGTTATCATCAAATATTTAAAGACAAGTCGTTTTAGAAACAAAGTATGTTCTGTAGGTCAGACTTTGATTCTACAAATATTCTATGTTACCAGTATTGTATAAGGTATAGAATGAGGAATAATAATTATGACTTATACCTTCACTTAACCCTTTCAATTATGTCATAAAACAACCCTTGTCTACATGCCAG
The DNA here is from genome assembly GCA_930367265.1 of Catocala fraxini. Lineage (NCBI taxonomy): Eukaryota > Metazoa > Arthropoda > Insecta > Lepidoptera > Erebidae > Catocala > Catocala fraxini. The sequence continues at coordinate 15,375,221 of OV884035.1, forward strand.
TGTAACTGAACATTTTACATCACTATTTGGGTTTGTCTTTTGTAAATCCCTACCAAACCACAAATTAATGTAAAAGCAGGGTTTATATCATGTAAATCATTATCATTATTGCAACAGTATATCAAGAACCTGTATCACCCAAATGTACTTAACTACAAACCATATTGTTATCACAAACAATATTGATATGTAATGTCTTTTTTCTAAGATTTAGATGAAGCAAATGACTATTTATGAATTTATACTTCTATTTAGCTGTAAAATTGAAAGTAATGCCTAGGATTTGCATATAGCATGGATTTAAAAGAATTAGATTTTTTGCCTAATTCTTGTATGCTTTTACATCCACAGTTTTTGAGATTGCACAGGCCAGGACACTTTCAGTTAACCTTTTGAGTCAGACCAGCACACTGTTAACTTGACAACTGGTTTTTAACCTTTTGAGTCACAGGGGCACACTTGTAGCCAGACAATATATATAATTATGTCTGACATTCCAAGACTTAACAGATTAAAACTGTAGTAATATTTATTATGTATGCTCATCTGTTCTAGTGACTCAGGCAGTACCCAGCTTGTAGGCCAAAACGGGTAGACGTATGGAGGAACGTGGGGAAGTGGGTGTGCCTTATACAGCTCCTGCACCATACCGGAGATATGGGAGGCGGCTTCTCCATAGGCTTCAGCGAGGTTATCATTAGCAACTCTTAGAGTCTGCGAGTGGTGAGCGGGTTTATTGCTCCGGCACCTATCTGGACAATAGGTAGTGCCACTTGGGCACGAGGTAGCTTGCTAACGAGAACCCGGTCTCAGGATTTGGGGACAAGACCTGTCTATAACTGGTCCCCGAAGGTGCTTTCGGGCACCGGAAGGTACAGCGGCTCTCACTTATATACCAAAAGGTGGGAGAGTGGGAACGCTATATCATAAACTTGAGTAGCAGTCTGTTCTAAATACCAAACAAGTATAGCATGCTTTTGTATGAAATATAGAAATAAGATACAAAGTTGTTTTCATATACATGACACTATTGTTACATTGTTCAACATGCCATATGACATGAAAATTTGTTGTTGTGTTCTGCTTTGAATGACAATTCTAGTGCCATTACTATTATTTGAATTATCTCATAAGTATATGGAAAGGAAACACATACAACATGAAAGACATTAATACAAAGAAAACCAGAGTATAGAACAATATAAAACTAATATAGTACAAATAAATATATATATAAATCACACAAGAAACTACAATTTATACTCTTAAGAAAATAAATTCAATTCAACACATTTATGTTCCTCTAAACACACACAGTTAAAAACAGAAAAAAAAATGAAACTACTGGTTAAAACTAGTTATGTTAAATTTGTAAAAATAATTAATTTTACTGTGTAACAAATGCAAATTAAGAAAGAGAAGCAATGTGCATTCTATCTTCAATATATCATATCTTTTTTTTTCATATATTATCTCATTAATTATAATAAAATTAAAGAAAGTTTTACCATCATAATAAAATCTTGCATTCACAATAAACTGGTATAACAATGTACCATAACTCTAAAGCAAATAAATTCCAACTGTTATATGAAATAGTTTGATAAGTATATCCCCTTGATGGTTCAACTACAAACCATATATTATGGTATTACACACATATTAGAATAAAAGTAATTATTTATTAAAAGTACATAAATGTATAGCCATTATCACAATCTAAAACTGTATGCACTAATGGCATAACTAATCAAAGCAAAATGAATTAATACTTAATTATCAACAATAAGAAAAGTCAGCTCAGATCTTTCTACAGTCAGAAGAGGACTAAACAGCAAAACATTGGTAAATTTTACCTTACAAGGGGAATTCTTAGTACTCTCATCCATCGCTCAACAAGCGTTAATTCTACTTCACATTTCAGATTATTGTATATCCAATTTGTCGAATAAATTGAACGACGTCACACACAAAGTGATTTTATTAGCGATTATTACCAATAAGCCACTGTTAAAACAAAATAAAATAAAATCAATCTTGACACACAACGTGAAATATTTACTTATTTTATACGCTATTGCCAGCTGCCAATGTTAAGTGACTCATATAAATGAAGCTAATATCAACACAAAACTGGAAATGTATTATACATTTAGATATGTATAAAAATTGGATTTTCCCAAAAGAAAATTCGTACTGTGATGTGAATTTCGATTATGTGGCTGATAACTAACTGACGTTTGACAATTCGCAATTTTATATGAATCTGTGAAAAAGCTATGTTCGGAACCTTAGCTTTTGAGCGATACCTATCTTTAATTATATGTAGGAATCTGCATTCTACAGCTACGTCATTTCTATTATTTTTAAAGTTATGTAATTGATATTATGTTTATACGTAAATTTTAAAAACAGATTCATCTATGTTTTAACACTGGTGTATTTATGTGAGAACGTTAGATCTAAAATTAATTGAAGTTGTATTGTATATTAATGTGTTTTTGCATGAGCTTTAACGCAAACTTCCTTATCTTTATCACCATTTTAAGTCTAAATGAATTTAAGTTTGAAGGATATTTATATGACCCACACTATTGTATCCGAAATTGATATTGCAGTACGGGGTACGGCGCGGCGCACTGTGGGCTGAAAATCGACCTCCATAGACATAGAAATGAAAGTTGCTAGATGTTCGTTTTGTTGACGGATATGGCTTCTATTAGCTATTATACATATAACAATGTCATCTGAGCTAACTCAGCACAAAAATGAATTTATTATAAGGTTTTTTCGAAAAAAATGTATTGAGCTAGCATGAAAAATCTGAATATCTCTGAACTTGCAAGGAAAACCGTAATATCCTCAGAGATGGTTATAGGACTAATTATTTGTGATTTTTTGACATACTTCATATAACGGTACCCGCTGCAGATTTTTTTTTAAAAATCATCGAATTTTTAATTATTTTTTTTAACATTAAACTATTTGTTTTGGTGTATAATTAAAGAAACAACACGTTATATGCATATAATACTAAATCTTCGCCAGTTATTTGTTAAAATATCAAGAAAATTATTTTTGCCTAACATAGTATATATGTTTTAAAACATTTAATTGGATACCATTACTGAACTTTGCATACAGGTAAACTACTGAATAATAAATTAGCCTTCTAATGAGTTCTGAATAAGAGATTAAGTGATTTGCAATGTCGCACAATGGTAACTACGAATTACACTAATTAAAATCTTACAGGTAAGTACATAAGTAACTTAAATAGTTAATTAGACATGTTACGAGTTCTAAGAAATATTTTCGACAACTGTCTAATTATTTTATTATTATGTCTAAATGAAGGTATTTTTTTAAATCATTAAATTCTACTAATGTCAAAGTAAAGATCAATCGATAAGTTAGTTATTTTATTAACGCTAATAATAGGCATTAAATAAAAAGAAAAATAAATTAAAAAGGTATTTTTTAATAGTTGATAAAATTTATATAAAACAAAACATAGGTACAAAAGTATGCAAAAATACAAATAGGTACAAGAATAGTAATATAAAATATTTAAAAAAAAAAACAATTGCAAAACATAGTTACGTACCAAAGCTAAATAACGAAAGATCATGAAAAAATTACATTGAATAGAATTATAATTAAAAGTTTCTAGTTTTCCTTATCACTCTCGTCAATTTCTGAATCAGAATCTAGATTGCCTACAAACTCAAAGTCAGTTTCTTGAAACTGAATTAAATTGAGGGTTTCAGGAAATAAATCCTCCTTTTTCTTGGCATCTAACTTGGGCCTTTGTACATTTATAAAAGGATCCGAAGAAACAACTAACATATTAAGGATATCATGATTCGAATCTTGCCTGCTCTTTTTCTGCGAATGATGTTCCTGAAACCTCCTAAAATCTTTATTGCGAGACTCGGATGCTTCTTCCGAGAGACTTCCTATGGGTACAACATCATTCATCTCGATTATGTCTGCCCCGTGTATAAGTAATTTGTGGACGGTTGATGACATATAGTACCAGTCATATAATTCCACGTACCTCTCTGCTGTTTTGAAGGCATAATCTTTAAATTTAATTATATCTACTTTTCCCCCGGAAGTTATTGCCTGTAAAATCACAGCAAATCTTCTTATTAGTTCTTCGTCCAACCCAGTAATGGCTGCAGTTTTATGGGGAAATTTTCATTTTTTCATTCCATACAATTTATACGGGCGTGTAGAGATGACAATCCAAACTCGTATATGTCAGAAGATACGGTCTTTGCTGTTACTACACCCAAACGGTTCATTTCTGTCGGTTTTGCCAAACACAAATAGCATGATGAACTTGATCTGGCTTGAGACAAATACGTGCAGACTTTACCATCGATCATTGTCATCATTAGGTGATGATTCACCCTGTTTCTATTATTGCACTCTGTAGGAATGAGAGCCTTAATTTCTTCATCCATTTGTCGTTTGTGTTCGATGACTACTGCTTCGCTTTCCTTCACAAAAGTAAATTGAACTGGACGACAATACATTGCTGAGCATGGTTTTGGGTTCATCCACAAAGTATTGTCTCCATCAGTCAGTTTTAGTGGCACCAAGGAAGTCATGAAAATACTTGAATCGTCTTGATCGCTATCCATTTTCTGCTTGTATCGGCTTTGGTTTGACGCACCATCGAAACCCCATTTAGATATCAATTTTAAATCCTTATTTTGCACATCATCGTTAGGAAAACTTTGGAGGATTCTTTTGACCGTAATGTCGAGTAAAGCTTGAAGGGTTATTCTTGCCGATGAATCGGTCACTAACACTGATTGCTTCGGAGGATAGCATGCCAGCTTGGTTTGTTGCACTTTATAGTAGGATGGATAAATATCCTTTCTACCTTCCCGAATAGCTGACTCTCGTAAAGTGATGTATTGCCACTTTGATAATTTAATGAAAGGAGTAATCCAAGTGCTTTTTCTGGTGTAAATAAGATAGTTTTCACCGGTTGCTTAAGCGTTTCCTTAATTTTAGAGGCTGCTTCAGGATGTTTCAGCATATATTCGATTACAGATGCGATATCCTCACAACCTTCTTCCTTAAAACGCGCTGCTGCTGTATGTGCCAATTCACTGGGATTGTCAGTTTTATGCTCATCAGATTTTCTCTTCTTCTGTTTGCTTCCCAGATCTTCGAATGGTTTTCGTGACCTCTTTGTCATTGTACCAACAGAGTATGATGTTGAGGGTTCTGGAGAGATTGATCTTGATCCCTCAGCAACAGTTGGTTCTTGAGCGACTAAATTTATACAACTTGGCCAATCGATAGTTGCTTGCAGCCAAATTTCGTATTGTTTTCTAAAAGTATCAAGAATTCGGTGAGATTTTTGCCACCTTTGTGATGCAGCTCGTACAAATCTCTGACAAAATTCTTTTAGAGTCACTTGATCTTCAACGGAAAGACAAACGTCTAGGCGGGATATAACTTCACTAAACAATACCTCATGATCAAATGAAGTACTCTTACATTTTAGAAGAACGAATAGGTCTAAATTGGTATTTAAACTTTCCATTATAAAATTTCACAGTGATATGTTAGGGGTAACAAAGCTTAGAATAAACTAAATTATGATGCAAAATGTTAACCCTTTTATATTTCAGTCCAACATTAGTTAACGACCTCATTAGACAGTTGTCGAAAATATTTCTTAGAACTCGTAACATGTCTAATTAACTATTTAAGTTACTTATGTACTTACCTGTAAGATTTTAATTAGTGTAATCCGTAGTTACCATTGTGCGACATTGCAAATCACTTAATCTCTTATTCAGAACTCATTAGAAGGCTAATTTATTATTCAGTAGTTTACCTGTATGCAAAGTTCAGTAATGGTATCCAATTAACTGTTTTAAAACATATATACTATGTTAGGCAAAAATAATTTTCTTGATATTTTAACAAATAACTGGCGAAGATTTAGTATTATATGCATATAACGTGTTGTTTCTTTAATTATACACCAAAACAAATCGTTTAATGTTAAAAAAAAATAATTAAAAATTCGATGATTTTTAAAAAAAATTCTGCAGCAGGTACCGTTATATGAAGTATGTCAAAAAATCACAAATAATTAGTCCTATAACCATCTCTGAGGATATTACGGTTTTCCTTGCAAGTTCAGAGATATTCAGATTTTTCATGCTAGCTCCATACATTTTTTTCGAAAAAACCTTATAATAAATTCATTTTTGTGCTGAGTTAGCTCAGATGACATTGTTATATGTATAATAGCTAATAGAAGCCATATCCGTCAACAAAACGAACATCTAGCAACTTTCATTTCTATGTCTATGGAGGTCGATTTTCAGCCCACAGTGCGGCGTAGGGTAAGAATTATTGTTATTGAATCAGCGAGATAATATAAGTAGTAAATAGCTAGAGTAGGTAATACAGCAAAAATCTCCCAACAGACATGGTTTTTATTTCCATTGATGAAACACGACCAATACGCGTAGGTATAGTTCTACAACGTACTTAAAAACTAAGCATTGTGCATTCTCTTCTTCAATATCTATAAAACATCTTTCTTAATTACTCAGGCTATAAGAGTATTATAGATTTTAAAAGCGTTACACGGTTCATTTTGTAAGTCCGTTGCCCGTCTGCAGTCGTAAGACCTAAGTCACGTTATAATATGTTATGTACCTACCTACTTACATAAATATAATTATTTTTCAGATCATCCGATATAACTGTAAAATTGTATCAATTACTACTTACTGCTGTCAGGTGGATGTCTTACGGTCTTCTTATAATATTTATAGCAACTAATAATAATAATATAATATCCTCCAGACCGAATTTCGGCCACGGTGGCCAGTCTTATCGAAGACTGGCCAACTACGCAGGAGATATTATTGTGCACAAGTGTGTGCGCAAACACAAGTGCACCCTCTGTTCCCTAACTCTCATGGTCCGATGGGACGGTAATCCGACACGACCAGAGAAAGAACAGTCGCAGGACCGACGGCTTTTACATGCTATCTGAGACAGGGGGGTGTCTTACACCGCTAATTTTCTAACTCCAGGCTGCTATTGGGATTTCTTAATTAAAAACCCAATAACTGTTTGTTGGCCCGACCCGGGTTCGAACTCGAGACCTCATGCACAGCAGTCGCATTCACTACCGGTGCACCACGGAGGCAATAACTATAAAGAATATTATTGCACCGCTTCTGAGCAAAATGATTCGTTCATCTTTCCAAATGTTACGCTATTAGATCTAATTATTTTCAAGAAAAGCACTGTACCATGATAGATATTCAACTAACAGCCTCATTGACAATCAACTAACTGTCCATAAGATGCCACCTCTTTGGAACTGTCTGAATAAAATGATCTTATATTTGCGTATATACATATGTAGTGTCTCATTTTGTATTTTTTTATTTTTTTTGTAATTTTCTATACTGTCAGGCATATTTTACAAAGCCAGTACTAGATTTATTTGACAGCCAAGATGAAAAGGGATTGCTGTTTGATCCCGACCCATAAGTTTGCAATAGATCAAGAGAATACGGGTTTATTTTCGGGGTCGGGTGATAGGTTATTGGGTTTTCTGTTAACTAATTCCCAATAGCAACACGAATTCAGAAGATGTCCCCGGTGAAAGATAATACGCTTGCCCTCTGTTTTATGTGTAGGACCGAATACATAAGTGGTAAAACGCTGTTGTAATACATTTCTTTCGCCCTTGCTAGATATAAAGAGAGTATGTAGTACCTAAACTTTTCTTTGTAGGCTCCTTGCTAAATTCTTTATAGGTAGGTACTTAAGAATAAAAAGAATAAATACTTACGCAAGGTTGTGGCAACTTGCAAATACCAAATTAATAAGTAGGTAGGTAATTAGATATAGGTTCGTAACGCCAACATATACGTTATATGTAGACAGTTTCTCCTTCTCACTTAAAGTTAATGTTATTTTATTGTGGACTCCTTGCTATTTCAGCGTAACAGGCAATAGTCTGTAGATGTCGGGTGCAGCGGGAATACTAATAACACTGTGGCGGCTGTATTTATTTATTTCACATTTAAAGGCTTAGCTAACGTGAAAACTATACATAGCCGGTAAGAGTATCAATCTCTAGTCACAGTCTTTTTAGGCGCGCTCACCTGTCAAAATAACAGAAGCGTTCCTAAATATTAATGCTACACCACCCCCCTACGGAGAAGGAGAATCCGTACAAAAGAAAGGGAGTTCACAGGTCGAAAGGCTTGGAGAAATGGACTCTACGGCCAGACCGGGTGGTATATTGTGGTATAGGTGGGGAAGAAGAAGCAGGCGTATGTGCAGATAGCACAGGAGGGGAAGGCAGGGAGGGAGCAAGATTCGTTTGCATAGGTTGTGGCACAGCAACACGTGGTAATGGTGCCTAAACTGGAGAATGTGAAGTGCTCGTATGCTCGACGAAAGCTGGCTTGAGTCTGCCGACACTTACAGTCGTCGGCTTGCCTTTGACCTCTTTTGACATTGTCTTACCGTCCTTAGCTCTGGAAAGAACTTTATGAGGGCCGGCTGTAAAGAACGTCAAACAGTATCATCCCTAAGCATGACGTGTGATGGGGTGGCGAGCTCCTTGAAAACAAAGGGAGATAACTTTGAATGTTGAGAAGCCGGAGTGGGTTTCAAACTGGACATGTGCTGTCGTAATTTGTAGACCTGGTCCGATTGGTCCTCAAAACCTGATTCTCCGGAGGATACTAATAGTTCCTCAGGGAGCGTCACAGATTCTCCATAGAGCAGTTCCGCTGCAGTTGCTTTAATATCCTCTTTGTAAGCAGAGCGCATCCCAAGCAAGACCAAGGCTAAGCACTCGCATTGCACTTGCACTCAGCCAAGAATTGCCGTGGCATATTAGAGCAGCCATAAACTGCCTATGCATACGCTCAACGAGCCCATTGGCACAGGGATGATAGCTGGTAGTACGAATAGGCTTGGTACTTACCACACAAGTCCACAATATTATTATTATTATTAAAAATAAAGTCAGTAAGGCGTCTGAAAAGGTCAGACTCAAACTGTCACTCCTGATCAGTTGTAATGACAGCAGGGACCCCAAAACGGGCAATCAAACCAGCCACAAAGGTACTAGCCACTTCTTCCGCAATTATACCAGTCATTGGCCAAGCTTTGAGCCACCAGATATATCGGTCAACTGCGGTGAGACAATATTGGAAGCCAGAACAGGATGGCAATGGTTCAATTATGTCAATGTGGACATGTTTAAGCCGTGATATAGGGCTAGAGATGTTTCCGGGCGAAGAATGTGTATGCCGAGTCACTTTGCTACGCTGACAAGCGACGTAAATCTAGCACCAACGGCGGCAGTCTTTGACAATGCCAGGCCAAACAAAACGGTCGGAGACTAGCCGTATGGCAGCTCGGGCGCCAGGGTGACTCAAGTTGTATAAATGGGCAAAAAATTTTTTTCGCATTGTTTCCGGAACAAATGGTCGTGGTCGTCCAGTGGACATATCACAGACCAAGGTAGCGTTAGTACCGGGGACAACGATGTTCTCTAGTTTCAGAGAAGAATTGGCATCGTCACGATATTTCTTCAACTTGTCGTCAAGATGTTGGCACGAAGCAAGGGCAGAATGATCAACCTCGAAACTAACAGCTTCGATGCGGGACATAGCGACCGCTAACGTATTATCGACCCCTTTTACATAGATGATGTCCGTCGTAAATTGTGAGATAAAAGAGAGTTGGTTCAGCTGTACTGGAGGAAGCTTTTCACGTCGCTGCGCAAATGCGTAAACCAACGGTTTATGATCCGTGTAAATGCGAACGTGTTACGTAACGAGATAATGGCGGTAATGCTGAACACTCTTGTAGATTGCGAGAAGTTCTCGATAATAAGCTAGCGACTGGGACTGCCGGGGCTTCAGCTTTATTCTAAAGAAACCCTACGGTTCCCAAGCATCACCAACTTTCTGCTGAAGGCAGGCACAAACATGCGAGCTAGATGCATCGGTAAAAAGCCCTAACTCAGCATTTGGCATTGGATGGACCAGAAGAGTGGCAGAAGATAAGCTGTCTTTACAGGCCTGAAAGCGTTTTTCGAGCTCAAGCGTCCAGGAGACCGCGGTGGAACCTTTGCCTTGGATGGTCACGACGGCTTCAACTAGCGGTGCTTGCATTTCTGCAGCATTGTGCAAGAATCGGTGATAATAATTGACCATCCCAAGAAACCACTGCAGTCCCTGTACGGTCTTTGAGGACGGGAAATCCTTCAAAGCCTGAATACGCTACGAAGGTGTTCAGCGTGCTGAATGGCATCGCAGGAGTACACCAAAATGTCATCAACGTACGCAAAGCAGAAGTTAAGACCTTGGACAACATCGTCAATAAAACGTTGAAACGTTTGGCCCGCATTGCGCAAACCAAACGTCATGTAATTGAACTCGTAAAGTCCAAACTGTGTGATGATGGCCGTCTTACAAATGTCGTCCGGCGCGACTGGAATTTGCTGATAGGCATTTACGAGATCAATTGTACTAAATATAGTACAACCAGAGATGTTGTGGCCAACGTCACCAATATGGTGGACCGAATAGCAGTCGGGGTTGGTGCGAGAATTTAATGTGCGATAGTCCCTGCAGGGTCGCCAAGTGCCGTCACTTTTAGGGACTATGTGTAGGAGAGAGGACCACGAACTTTTCGATGGCCTAGCTATGCCACACTGTACCATGTCATCAAAAACTTTTTTCGCTTCTTGAAGCTTTTGAGGCGCTAATCCTTCAGTGGTCAAAATGTGGTGGACAGTGCTATGCCTCGCCAAAAGCGCGCTGAATTCGGAAGTCGGGGCGGAAACCACTTTGACGCTAGTCTGGTCTAAAAGTGCGACGGAGGCAACGCATGACAAACCGGTACTGCTGTCAACAAGCCTTTTACCGGCACAATCTGGCAATAGCCGATAATGTGCCAAAAAGTCGGAGCCAATAATGGCGGTGTTGACGTCGGCGATAATGAATCGCCACTGAAAGGCGCGACGCAGACCGACGTTGAGAGATAGTTCAATGAAACCAAAGGTGCGAATCTCACTACCATTGGCTGCTGCCAATGTGTAGTTTGACCGCGTCGGCTTATTTGCTAGCCATTGGTAAGGATAGCAGGATCGGTCGGAGCCGGAGTCAATCAAAAATTGACGCTTAGAAACGTTTTCGGTAACAAAGAGTCGATGACTTTATGGAAGGCAATCTGTCGCCATCGCTACGGCCTGACGTTTGTGTTTACCGAAGGAGACGGTGGCGTCCACGTACACGGCTTGACACACTTGGCTGCCTTGGCCCCATACTTGCGATGGTAAAAGCATATTTTGACCTTGGCAGGGGTTTGCGAACGATCTCGGTGGTTCAAGGAAACGCGGGACCTATCCCTGTTGCGGTCAAATGCGAGGGCAGCAACTTGGCGAGAGAGATCATCTAAACGCCGTGTGATAACATCAAGAGATGTAGACGTCACTGTAGTACTTGCTGTAAAGACAGATGATCCTGGAGCAGCTATAGCAGGCGAGAACTCCAATACTTTGTGGGCTAACTCAACAACTTTAGCAAAGGGGAGCTCGGATTGAACTGCCAAGATTGCCTGAAAATGCTGTGGAATGCATACAAAGATGGCGGAGCAGATTTTCATCCGTGAGGGAGTTCCCAGCTAACGACCGTAGGTGCCGTAGCAACTACGAAGGGCGACGATCACCGAATTCCTCATCGCTAACAAGCTGACGGACACGTTGCTCCTCGGATATGGAAAGTCTATTAATAAGCTCCAATTTTAGGTGATCATATTAGTTCTCAGCCGGCGGTTGGAGAACAATGTCCTCTATTTCACCAATCACCCGGGCATCCAACTGAGCGACAACTTAGTTGTACCAAGCAGTGATACCTGAAATGGTAAACTGTGCCTCCACCTGTGCAAACCATAATGTAGGCCGATCGGGCCAAAAAGGTGGCAGTTTAACAGCCACCCTGTATAATGAGGGGATTGGGAAGTGTGGGGGTCTGCGGGGGGTGTGTCTTTCTTATGTGGTTCCATTATATAACAAAACCAATTGAAATATAAAAGAAACCATACACCAATATTGTTAAATATGCTAAAAAAATAGTAAAAAACAACAGTTAATACCCACAATAAAATACAGCAATAAGATAAAAGCAGAAATAAAATTGTAATTCAGCGGTCCACACAAAATGTTAGGTTAGCAAACCCCATATAAATAATTTTCTTTTTTTTTTACAATAAATGCAATTTGTTTATACAAGGATATATGCAAGAGAACAATAAAAAAATGTATCCCAATAATGTGTTATAATAATCACAAAAGTTAGGTACAACCTTAACTAAAAACAAAATGTGTACAGTAGCACCAGAGACTATGCACCCTAAGTAAATTTACACACAAACTATATTTTTTTAAATAATGAACTATAAGTATTAGAATAATTAATGCAGCAATGACGGTTTGCAATACACAAGTTATTAAATTAATTTTTGAACAGGAAATCACCAAGTTAGTTTAAAAGAAATGTTAAAAATTAATGTGTTACCACCAATAACCGAGTAAAAGTTAATGTTTTTTGTAACTGTTAATAAATGGAACAGGAATACATGCGTGCACAGCTCCTCAGGATGCTGCTGCGTGTTGCTTTAGGATGACGAATGATGTGCTGTTCTAGGTGCAGGAAAAGTAAGGCGCTTGGCGGTGTAAGTGTTATTATGAAGCTTGCCCAGTGAAAAAGCTTGTCCTTGACGGTCAGAGCACAGGTTGTAAGTGCAGGTTATGGATGTAGCCGATGTCGTGAGGCGCTGCAGAAGTGACAATGTCACTATCAAAGTGTCGTAATGATCTCGAAGTTCCAAGGTGCAAATTCACGACCACGGGAGGCGCCGAAGGAATGACGATGTCTCTCTCGAATAGTCGATGACTCTGCCTCGATGACGGCACGTATTTTGCAGTGATTGGAGTAGTGGATGGTCACATCACATCACAAAAACTTGGAGACTCGTAGATTGCATGTAGAAAAGCGGGTGACCATTGTAGATGTCGAGTGCAGCGGGAATACTAATAACACTGTGGCGGTTTGGTTAAAGCTGTATTTATTTATTTCACATGTAAAGGCTTAGCTAACGTGAAAACTATACATAGCCGGTGAGAGTATAAATCTCTAGTCACAATATTTTTAGGCACGCTCACCTGTCAAAATGACATAAGCGTTCCGAAATATTAACGCTACAAGTCATTGGATAAGTATGTACGACTGTTAGTACTTAAGTACCGTACTTCGCTAGATCAGCTGGATTTCGATTGACATACAAATAGCTCCCAGAATAATATTTGCATCGCGGCTTTCAAATTCACTAGGTGAAATAACGTAGTTAAGTGTTCAGCTAATATACTAAGACACATATGTTAACACGAGGCAGAATGTAGCACTAATACAAATTGCATAGGTACATTTTTACTAAAAATATAGCTTTTAGAAAGAAAGAAATACAACACCTGCACTAAGCATGATCCCTGTATCGCCAGTGACTTTACAACAATTTAAACACCTAGACCCGGACCCAACCATTTGCGAATCACACAAATTATTGATTTGTGCGGGATCCGAACTCATAAAACTTGGCGTAGCAACAGAGGCGAATCAACCACTTAAACCACTACGTCATCCGTGCAATCGAATTTATTTAGGATTATAGTGCAATAACTAGACATTTCCAGTACTTCATCCGTGCAGTAGAATTTATTTAGGATTAAAGTGCAATAACCAGACATTTCCAGTACTTCAACCGTGCAGTAGAATTTATTTAGGATTAAAGTACAATAACCAGACATTTCCAGTACTTCAACCGTGCAGTAGAATTTATTTAGGATTAAAGTGCAAAACCCAGGCGTTGACTTTTATTTGAAGGTAAATTATATGCCTTTTTTGTATTTCGCATCGTATGTACAAAATAACATTAACATTATTTTATCCGGCAACCAGCAAAGTCGAAAATAAGGCACTAAATCTTGTGCAGGGCAGTGCACCTGCAACATTGGTTACTGTGTCAAAGAACCTGGAGTCATTTCAAGTCTGTAGGAAATCCGCAACAAGCTTCTAACGTAAAATACATACCCATAGATACTAGGTTGTACATTCATTTGAACTTAATAAAAATCTGTAATGGTCTTTTTCGTCTTTAGTAGGCGAAATGGGATTATGGCAGGTATCGATCTTGATAATTCTGTTTATCACCAAATGAAAGGACCAATATAATTATAGGTACATATATATGCTGGACAATAGGTTTTCAATTATTATAATTGTCATTCTAAGAATTGACAGGATAAAAAAACAAAGATTAAAACTATATACCGAATACATATAACATATTGCACAAAATAAATAGCAATACATATTTTGATAATGTACCTAATACATCTATCATAATTATGTACCTATTGCCAATTATTATAGGTGTCAAACCTATTGCCATCGCAATGGGTTTGCTCCCTATTGGGACCTAAATCCAAGGATATAGACGTGACTCTATTACCATGTGCTATATTCTATATTTATGTTATATTATTAGATGATCATAAAAATCAGCATCCTATCTATCCATCCTATACTATCCTATACCGTATATATGAATGAAGAATGTTTATGTCTGGCGTAGTGAGTGTAACATAATTTATACAAAACGGTGGTCATCCAATGGGTAAGACATTGAACTTATCGAGAGAGGTTCGAATCCCACTCATTACACACAAGCATTCTAGCTTAGCGAGAAGAATTAACTTGTAACCTTAATTACTGGAATTGTATTAAAAAATATTCTCTGCTTATGCCTCCGGGTATAACAAACAGACGTGACATTATGTAAGTATGTAAAATAATATTATCGTTTTATACTAACGAGACTGGTATAAGCACGTTAAATGCTCTATTTAGTTTTGATCACACTTTTATAAATTAATACACGTTCTATCTTTAATATATTTAAATTAGCCGAAATAGTAGAAATGGATGTAGTTTACCTTGGCTTGATTCTAAGATATTAATATGTCAATAAGTTATCACCACGTTGATATTTGAAACCACTTGTGCCTTTCCTTACCTAAAACTTCAACAACAATGGTTTAAATAAAACCCTTATTATCGGGCATTGAACCCGAGCACAGCAACCGCTTCCTAGGTCGGGCAAAGTGTTCTTGGATTATTCTGTCAGAAATTTTTTTACCGCGGCAGGTCCCGGGCATCTAGTACTGTGCCTGGTTGGTTGGTTGGTTGGTTCAATAGTTTCACCACCTATCGTAAAATCTTTTATAGCGAAATATGGATGTACACCTATATATATATCCCTTTTGTAGAGTCGTGAGACTATATATATATGTATGAAAAACAATAATCATACTACGTGTAGCTATGGCAATATCCTTTGTGTATTTTGTTTAAAACACGTGTACCTAAAATTCAATCGCAGATGCGGTCTCCGCAGCAAGAAAGTAGAAAATAGCATTCGTGCACAAACATACTCATAGATCACTTCACAATCACAGAAAGCTGTGTTAGAGTATCCATACTATTTCGTAAAAAATATCACGGAGCCTATGCCACATCTATAACAACCAGTAGACGGGTGAATTAATTAAAAAAATTAAAAATAAATTACATAATTATTATCTATTATACCTAGTTTGTAGAAAATCTCAAATTTATACTGCGTTTTCCAAAGTGTATTTGAATAATACTTTACAAAATTGCGCACTTTCGTGGCATATGAGACACGTGCGTTCTTATAAATTGCTAGGATTGCGGTCATAACAATACTTATAACTTTTGAAATCACATTATTTTTATTAGAGCTTTTGTATTAGGATGTATTGCTGCTCCATAAAACAATATTTGATTGGCATTTATATTGATATACGGTTAGTATTTGAATCATGCAGTGTGCCTATTAAAGAATACAATTTTATTAATAACGAGGTTATCACATCAGAACTGTGTACGTCTTTAGTCGTTACATCTCGAGCTATCAATCCCTGGGTCCTTAGTCTAATCACAAGGATTATTTGACAAATTTTTTTTAATGTGAATCTGTCTACCGTCTTTAAAAGGCAAGCCTAATGTTATAATACGTTAAGTATTACAGGTATTTGAAAGTAGAATTGACTTTGCGAATAAGTAAAGGTAGGTTCCGACTTATACTTAATCCGTTTCAAACTCCGTCTATTTATTCCTAAAGTAGATCATAGGGTTATCATTATGTTTTCTTTTAAAATATAGGGGTGAACGGATACTAGGTATATAGAGCTTATATCGTTAACCACAAAATTGAAGTCTTTATGAAAACGCTGTCCTAGTTTAATTATACATCCCCTTCTTAAATACTTATCGTAAGCTATTTTAGTTTAGGAAATCCTTGTAGTACTTGCCACCAAACTCCTTTAAGATTATCTACGTATTTTACAGTTTTCATAAATATCTAAAGTACACTTACACTGCCTTTGTTGTTTTTTTCCAAAACTATTTTTATAAGGCATAAAAAGCAGTTTAGCTTTTCATTTCGGTACCTGAGTGTACGACACAAAAAGCATTTCTCGAAACTCAACCAAGGTCGACTTTCCCCGACGCATCACAATATAGGCGTGGGTATACCTATTACGTATGGCTATAGGTAGTGACTCTGGAAATACCCTGTTAAAAATAATATATTGACAGAGATTCGCCGGAAAAATCTTCGCGCATACACACACTAAAGCGCACTATACTTGTGCGCGGCGAACGTCTGGAGCTGACGAGGGATCTATTTCGGGAAACGCTTGCTTCGTCGAACATACGCGTAAGTCCAACGAGTCGACAGTCCTTTGTCTGATTAAAAACGTACCGGTCGTTACGTATATTAAATACACACATCAGCGAACCGTACTTGCGCGGATGAAAGTACCTCTGGTTTATAAAAGTATTCCAAAATGGGAAATATAGTCAGTAGTGCCCCAACAAGGGAAGGAAACGTAGAACGCGTCAATAGTGAAAGTGAAACAATGAGCAACACAAATGTTTGCAGTGACGCTAAAGAAAATGAAGATGTTTTTGACGATGCTGATAACGAGAATGCAGATGAAGCTAGAGCTAAGGCTAAAGAGAAAGAAATGAATGAATTCAAAAGGCAGCTTACACTAAAACGTGAACAGAGAAAAGAAATATTAGCTCGTCATAGATCTGAAAAGGAAGAATTAGAGAGATCATTACAGAGTGAGAAAGCTGCCAAATTAGAATTAAGTGAAAGCAACAAACTACTTTGCGAATTATTAATGAAAAATAATATTGAAATCCCTGAAAATCTCAGGGCACCAAGAGGAAATTCTGAATTCACGAATACTTTAGTGCAAATGAGAGAGGAGTTCATTATAATAAAGTCAAATAACACAAAACTGAGAAAGGATCTTGCTGAAACGAACAATGCTTTACAAAGTGCATATTCAGATATTGCAGACCTTAATTTTCAAAATACTGAATCTATAAAGCAGATACGTGCATTAAAGGATGTAGTTTCAGTCAGCAAAACTATGATAAATCTTCGTGAAGAACAATTAAATGAGGTAAATATTTATAATACCATATTTAAAACTTTTACTAGGACTGTACCATTTTATAAAATGATAAAACAATAGCAATTTATTAGTTTTACATTTATTAGATAAACATGAAGGATGTCTAATCCTCCGTTAACCTTTAATCTTATTATTATATGATATCACTAGGAGTTATTGCAGCAAAAGGAATCCTTTTTCCAAATGATAATTATGATTTTTCGATAGTTCTAAAATGTTACACCATTTTATAAAAATTTTCGTTAAACGCCTTTTAGCAGAACTAGATGTTTTGCTAAAAAGCATTTAGCATTAACATTAATTAGTTGTTTATCTCTACAACAAAAATGTATTGATAAACAATTAATAATTTCCAATGTCATGTCTACGAGCCAACGACCTGGAGGCAGCAAGTCTTTACCCGGTCACGGACCGCCGACGTACGGCACGCGAACGCATCATTGTACTTTGCGTAGTTGCCCATCTTGACAAAATGCCAACTACACTACAAACAGCTGCAATAAAACCTTCCTAGATAAACATGGATAGGGCCTGATATTAATTATATTCATCACAGATATTATGTCGACCATCACTATATTTATTTTCATAACTATGTCCACCAACGTCAGAGCTAAAAAGGCAATTGTTTTACAGCTAAAGGATAAATTAAATGAAATAGAGCGAACACTAGCTGATAGAGAAACAAATCTACTATCCGCTGATCTCAGACAAGAATATGAGCGGCAATTGCAGAACATTCGTACATTGCGAGGCCTGTACGAAGAGCGAGCCCGTCTTGCTGAAGTTACCAGACAAGGTTTAATTCGGGAGCTGGATGAACACAAAGTATTATATCAAGCGGAAGTCAAAAAGTAAGCAACATTTTCGTACGTATATTATCTATAAAGTGTTATAAATTAGTTAAAGTGTCTTAATGATGCTGAATACCCCGTTTCAGATGTAAGGATCTAACAGAAAAGGTAGAAGAACTTGAGAATAAAATAGATTCATTAATTGAAACGATTGACAACAAAAACTCGCAAATAACTCTATGCCAAGAAGAAACAAATGTATTGAAAGCAGAAATGGCAGTTGTAAATAAAGTAAGTGCCGTTTACTGACCTTTGATTTTTGATGCTTATGTTTAATTAGGGTTTGTGCATCTTAATAACATATTGATTTTATTTCAGCTTTTCTCTCAAGTACTACTCGGCTATAAAACAAAGCAAGACCTGGACACATTAGTTCACAGACTTCAAGAAAATCATGGTATACTGACACAGATGGCAGAAAGAGAGAATGGATCAGAAGTCTCCTCAGCGTTACCTAAACTTTTGTTGGAATTAGTGAGCCAAGTTGATGAAAACAATGACTGCCAAGCTGAAGAGAATTCTGAAACTATAGATGAATTATTAAACCAACAAGTAGTGAAAATACAAGAGTCAGGTAAAGAGCATGTGTTTATTTACTTTATTTCAAATAAATTAGCAAATTATTTGAAGACTAACAGTTTTTAATTAAAACTTTTAGAACCTCAGAAAACCGCCACTACTGCCGAGGATATAGTTGAGAATCTTCCAAAAGTTTGGAAAGTACTCATAGAGCTATTGAGTCATCAAAATGCATCAGATGTGGACTCCGCAGAAAAAGTTACAACATGTTACAAATCTGTCGAGACAGCGTCAGGACCTGTTTTAGTGCCAAGTGTTAGTCAGACGTACATCAGACTAAAGGTAAGCAATGAACTCATTGTAACTACAATAATTGTTAATAACTCTGCATCAAAATTATGCGTCACGTTAAATTAAATATAAAAATAAACATGTTCATGATCAATATTTTACTGCACGAAAAATGCGGTGTATTTTAAATTGGTACAGAGCCAATCTTTGGCGTACTCTTCGAAAACAAAAGAATAAAAATGTATTATTTGACCCACTATTACGCTCGGTAATTACTTTATTTTATGTCTCACTTACGCCAAATTACTTTACTTTCAGGATCTTATATTAGAAAAATTGGGTCTAATTAAAGAGGTTAATCGTATGAAACAACTCAATACACATCTAGAAACGCGGCTTGAAGAACAAGAACGTAGACTATGTCTTGTTACTAGTGAGTTAAGTAAGACATGGCATGTTGTCGGAAGATTGCGAAGACATCATCATCAGTTACATACTCACGAGAAAATACTTAAATACGAACTACAACAGAAAAGAAAATTATTAAATGAGCTTAAAGAAGAGCTTGAATACTGTCGAGAGAAATGGGAACAAGCGCGTGAAAAGAACACACAATCAGAAAGAGATTGGAGAAAACTACGAGCTGAGTTCACTAGTAGGAAAACTAAATCAGGATCTCCGTCATTCAATCATTCAGGAGAAAGTGGGTATAGTGATGAACGACCATCAGATGAATCATCTGAATCTAATGATGAAAGTGAATACGTCGCGGAGCCACTAGTGAGATGCAAGAAGAAAGTAAAGAAATCTTTTGAGACCATTCTGGACTCCAGTACGGACTTCAATTTAGCAGCGGAAAGAGAGGATCCCGCTAGTGATATGCTTGATGTAGCTGATTTACCCTTGGATACACAAGATAGTGAGGAAAATCATGGACTAGTATCAGAACATAGTAAAAGCGGTCACATTTCTAAGAGTGAAAAAATATGCGAGGAAACTGAAGATGAAGTGGCAGATATTACTCACGACGATTCTTGTCCTGAAGAACCCTGTACTGAAGATCCATTAGATGATGAAACAACGACTACTACTAATGTTAGTAGCGAAGATAATAATGTAATAACTACAATAATTCCATCCAAAGAACCATCATCAAATGTTGTACTAATTGACCCCGCAGAAATTTTAAGAAACGTTAGTATTCAAGATGAACGCCTAGCATATAAAGACGAACGGCTCAAAAATCTGGAAAGTGATAGTGCTGCTTTAATGGATAAAACACGAGCAACAGTTGCAATTGGTGAACAAATATGTAGTACTTTGGATCACATTATCAATCGTCCTGCCACAGGTACTTCAAATAATCATGAATTCGACAATATATCTAGTGATACAGCTGATTTCAATATTACAGAAACAATTAATGAGCCAGGTGAAACGATTTCATCGAATGCAGTATCTATGGACATTAATGAAATTAAGTCTACGAATCCAGAAGTTACCATACAAAGAATCGAGGCTATAAATGCAAATTCTGTGAGTGCTCAACAAAATTCCAATAATGTTTCAACCCCGGATTTCAAAGCAATATTAGAAAACGTCAAAAAACAAAACGAGAGATTGGCACAGAAAGACGAAAGGCTAAAAAGGTTAGAGAACGATTGTTCTGATGTCATAAATAATTTATCTAACACTCTTAATTCGGGAGACAAATTGATTGAAAAATTGGAATCTATCCATAATGAGCATGAAAGTAACGATAATGATACTTCACCAGAAGAACATTCAAAAAAGGATGATTCTAGTACCGAAAGAGATGATTCGGGGCCATCGACATCTAACGATATTGACCACGAAGCTCGATTTGCTGCGCGTGATCTGCGCTTGAGAAGGTTGGAAGAACAAACTAAATCACTCGTGAGCAAAGTGTACAAAACCACATCAAAAGGAGTTAAGATAAATTACAAATTGGACGAGTTGCATAACATCTACGGATCAGAGAATTCTAGAGCTGGCACACCATCGGAAGAAAATGAGGATAAAAATAACGATAATGAATCGCCAGAAGAATAACATGGTATTTTTCAAAATATGTAACACTAATTACTGCACAAATTTTGTAATTCGGCATTATTATTAACTAAATTCTGTATAATCTATTAATTATTGTAAAAAAACTTCAATCGAGAATAAATCTTTATTTTAGACTAATTTATTATTATTTATCACAAAAATGATTACAAATATTAAAATACCAATTCAGGTACATTTCTTCCACGACGTTACGACACATATCGCAATAATTATAATTAAACGTCACTAGAACGTTATGATGGGTCTAGAATTTTAATACATTAAATTATTTATTCGATATAAGAATAATTATGGTGCTTAAAATTACTGGGAGTGGCAAAATTTATTAGATCTACTACAAAGGTGGCTTAAACATAATCACCGTTGCTTAGAAGGTTTAAGGATTCTATTTAATAAAGTAAAACACTAATTAAAGAGATCCCACACTATCCGATATAATATCGATATTACACGCACAATCGGATATTGAACACGACGTTATAATTACTATAATCGGACTAATTATAGTTAATATAACGTCAAATATAGTAAATAACATCAATGTAAGCTATAACGCATCCTGCCCGCGCGTTCAAACTATTTATCGGAATTAAATGGAGACTACAATATGGTATCGAAGGTCAGTTATCGGCATCAAAAACCGATATTATGTCGTATAATGTGTAAACGATCTTAAATTCAATATTTTCAATCATCAACATTAATATTATTATTGAAATTCTTATTATCTATGCCCTCTCTTATACTTTTTACTTCTATGGATCTAATGTTGTCATCAAGCGTCGATATTGATTTTTCTTTCTGCGGACTGTTTAAGTCTTTTCCTGGGGGTACGCTGTATAGTCGACATGCCCATATTGATAGTAGAAGCATCTCCATCAACATGATGCAGTTTTGAATCACTGGAATAAAAAAAATATAATTTAGATAGAATTCGTCATATTATACAGTCGCCAAAAGTTTGACAATTCATTTTAGTGTTTTATTGTTTTTTTATTGCAGTCGTAAAGACCTAAAAATACAAGCTGTTGTCAGCACGACCGACTGCTATTTGTCAACATATTCTTCATTAAATCGTATTTCGAACGTTCTGTTATCCTACTAACACATAGAATAATTCTTATACCGGTAGCGTCTTGTGGAATTGAGAAAAATCGCAAGCAGATTGTGAAAATCTATTAATTCTATTATATTATTAATCAAAAACAAAGAATTGGCAGAAATCAGTAAAAATTTAGATGCGTAATTATTATGCAATTAAGGAGTACGCAAGTAGGTACTTATTAATTCCATGGAAATCATGCGTCAACTTTCGAATCATTAGGTTCTTTTCAGAGCAATTGCATAGCACTAAAAGATGGTCTATTTTTAAACATGTGTAATTCTAATATAAAATACTTACTACTAGCAAAAACGACGGGATGCATTTTCACTAGGCAGGGTCCGTTGATGACTTCTGCGAGGGTCTTAGCTATTCCGACTTGAAGTTTCACGATGATGAGCGCCAACTGTATGGTTAAGAACCTCGGCTTCGGGTTATGGCCTATTGAGATGGCAGTACGGACACACATGACCACACCCCACATACCAGAGAGGATGGATGCTGCGACGAACGGTTGGAAGTATATGAAGTTACGGCTATACAGATTCTAGAATTAATAAAAAGAAATGTTAAGTTACACTTACTTACTACTAAAGACATTTTATATATATATATAACATTTTTATTATCAAAAAACCAAATACAGTTTTGCCGTCTTAATCAAATATAAAAGTATCATTATTTATTTATTTATTCATTTGTTCTTACATGCTAACAGGTATGACACCTAAAACGCTTACAAGATTTATAATAATACATTATATACAACGCCAGGTACAACGCTATGTATTTTTAGAGATGAGAGTGAGTGTGGGAGTCTTTCACTGTGCTAGTATTAACTGTGTTACAGACATTAAAAGTATTACTAGTCAATCTCCTTAGCTCACTACGAATTAAATAGTGAATGTCATCAATTTGCAAGTACAAAAAAAATTTGATTGCTCTACAAATACACTAACTTTAGTGCTTTTTGACACGCTCAAGCAGCCAGTACGCGCCGAATTGTGGCAAATGCAAAGTGCACTCTGGCGTACACACAATCAAAATGTAATAATGAAATGAGCGCAATTTATTTCATAAATTTCTTTATACAACTACGATCGATACTTTAAAGTAATTAAATCCGGCAGCCGAAATGTGTATAAACGGACTTATGTTTAGCATAAAATCATTTGACGAGGATAAATAAATTATTGTCATTAACTAAATAAATTTTCATAATATCTTGTATTAAGCTTCTTTCGCTAAAGAAATATACGTAGAAGTAATTGCACATACTTAGATGGCTTCATGTCTAATTAGTCTCCAAAAGTCAACATACTCACATATAACGGATAATGCAGAGGTAATTGGCAGTAGATATATACATTGCGAGAAGGTTTATTAAACTTAACATAACGTAAATTTTGTGGGTAGCACACACAATCTTTATAACTCAGAATTATATCGTCACACTAACATGCAAATAAAACTTTTATTGTTACAGTAGCAATTAAAGAGACAAGAAACAAAAGCCTGATAGTGGTTTTAATTATCTATTTTTATCAGGTTACCCATTACCTAGTAAGATACTTGCCAACCTGTTATACAAGTGAACTGGTAAACAATTATCACAGCATATATAGCGTTTAATAGAAAGGTGTGGTCGTATTTAAGCGTCACATAATATAGGCCCTGTACAATGGAAAACCGCAACAGATAAATGCGCGTACATTATTTTCACTAAGATATAGCTTTTTCTTAACGCCAATATAAAGAAAATGCTATATCTATTCGATGCTATATCAATATCAGGACATTCTAGTCGATTCTTTAAAAACACTAACAGCTTCCTTGATGACCTGCTTGAAACCGAAAATGATCAGGCGCAATTTTTATGGTAAAGTAACGCGTTTGTTTCGGTGTTTAAGTAATTCATGAATAAATATAATTTAAGATAATTCGTTTTAGTCCAGCAATAAGGTACATAGGTAATTTTCAGATATACATTACGGTCCTAAAATATGAATACATCCTTTTATTACAAACTATATATTTTTGCAATGGTACTGGGCATTGCGGACTTCGCATAAAAGGAGTCGCTGATCTACTTGTATGAGGAATAATCATTACTGGTCTACCTACTGACAGGAAAGCGCCTTCTTACAAGGCAATGTAAATCTTATTCTCACCGGTGCATTGCTCTAGTTCATTTTACAGGACTTGTTTTTTCGATTCTAGTTCTTATAACTTAACCTCATGTATTTGAAAGTAGGAAGTAGGTACTTACAAAATCTTCTGCCCATAAAGCGAGTATAAGCAGGTAAATGATTGCTTGAATGATTGGCATTTGCAGAACCAAGTAATTTAACCCCGCCAAGCTTCGTCTGAAAAATAAATAATAAAGGAATTTTATAAGGGATCTCTGGTGCTTTGTTAAATTAGGATAATTTCTCTAAGCAAGCTAGTCTGGCTACTGGGAAGTACCTAGTGTCATACTGTTTTTTTTATCGAACTAACACAGAGATCATGTGACTTGTTTCTAGAGAAGTAATTTCGTGTCAATTGAGCATGTCGACTGTCATTCGACATTAGTAGCTGTAATGCTGTAACGTGGAGGAATCCATAGACATGGATCGCTGATTATATAATATTATCGAGATAAGTGAGAATTTGCAAAAAGCCACATCTATCATATATACCTCATAAAGCACATTAATTTGTCAAGTCTTGGAATACTTGACATAATTAAAAATCTATTGTGTCTATCCACCGGTGTGCTGCAACTCAATAGATTAAATCATAAGCGCGCCTGTCAGAAATTCCCTACAAATGCTCAGGCAACTGGTCTAACCTAATATTATCGAAACATTTCAGTTACATACAGTATAGTTTAATCTGTAAACCGACGCCAATATACATAAAATTACCATCACTATGCAAACATAATAATATCCCCTTCCTACTTTATAACTCAAATTACGCAGAAAATACATTTAAGTACACGTATTTTTATTTAGTGTTTGACCCTGAAAGCATTAGTGGTTTTGTACCACACTTACATTGTCAGCTTTCGGTAACCGTGTTAGTCATAAAAAATCAAATAACACTATACTTGATCGCGTAATATAACCAAACACAACAATAAGCATATGCGCATACGATCCATTGGACATACTTGGCTAACAAAGTGGTAAATTATCAAGGGCATTGATTCTTAATCCTAACTAATATTATAAATGCGAATGTGAGTTTTTGTTACGCTTTCACGCTGACGAAACATCATAAAATTTCGCATACAGGTTATCAGGGCTACAGAAATGGACATAGGGTACCTTTCATCCAGAACGTACGGTTTCAGAGGGATTGAAAATTTACATAGCCTTACCTTAACGTAACATTATGCGAGCAAAGCCGCGGGCAAATCTAATAATTACTATACATCGTAAATATTGGATTAAATTAAGGGTGTTTAACTACTGTTTAATTATATGCTGTGGTTACTCGTAAAGGTGTGACTGATAAGTTCACAGCTACAAAGTATTTCGTCCTTGTCAAGTCCAAGTAACACAATTTTAATTGAATTTCTGTGAACATTGCTCTAGGGGTGTCGGGACTCCTATTAAAATCACTATTAGTAACTAATCTATTGTAGGTAATGTAGCAATTTTCTCATATTAACACTCGAATTAATTGGATCAAAGGTCGTCGGACGTACGGGAATAATTTTGTTATATGATACAATTATTATTGTTCGTTGACCAGAATTACTTTGATGAACGATTATGTGTAATTATATGTTCTCCCATTGACAAGTACTTTGAATAGTCAGTGACAGCAAATACACGCAACCGATCACATAAATATTCGTTCGTGCGAGGGAATCGAGACGATAGCTAGCGGCATCAAGCAGTTCGTTATAATAACAGCAAAGTAAATATCTTATGCTTCACCTTACTATTATAATTTTATAAAATATAGCGATATTGTGTTCGTTAGTCTGTCTTTTTTTTTTCTCACGCTGCGATGAAGATGACATTTTAGAGCCTGCCTTTATCTCGACTAAATCCACGATTCCTGTTGAAAAATATCTTCTTACCACAGGAACAAACATACAAGTAAAAGCTAGTTGAGAATAAAATCTTTGTTAAGAACACACATCTCTTTGCGGAAATCAATTAATTTTGTGTACTGAGTTCCCTTTTGGTTCCCTATATCATATTATGAGTGAAACACACATGATATATTGACAGGAGCACCGTACCTTTTTTTAAGTATAGCTGTACCTAACCGAATGTGGTCGCCAAAGACATTTACCTACATTTGTTTTCCTACCTTGGGTAGTATTTTTATCGCCCAATAAGGAGCTACTCTTCTGTCAGAAGAACTTAGCGGTTTTCTGCTGACTGACCTACCACTATTATACAAAAAGTAGAAGAAAACGCAACACGACTAAAATATAGCATTGCGCTGCGTTTTCTTTTTCAGGCATCGAAGCGACCATAGGCTGTGGTCGTAACTTGCTTATAATAGGAGCACTTCCTGTGACGCGAGGGACTTTAAAGAAATTCAAACAATGGACAAAGAACAACCGGACTCGGATCAATAATTTGTGTATCACACAAATTTATGTCCCGTGTGGGGATGGAGTACACAATACTCGACGCAGCGGCAGCGGCACTTAGCCCACGCCATTCGTGCAGTCATCTGATTCTGTAGTAACAGCTTACCATACAAATTAATATTTTTTATACTTCCTTATGCATAATAACGTCTGTTGACTGCTTGTAATTCAAGCATAAATAAATCTATTTAAACAAAATAATAAACCAGGTGCTGCAAACAATTAAGTACCTACTTGTATTAGGTACCATTCTACTGGATCAGTTCCGCATAATAATAATTAAATGCATGAAGTGTCGTGACTTGCTTAGTCATTCATACCTAGAAAGAAACAGGTAACGAACACTTAAGGGCTAACGGTTTTAAATGTACGAATACGACTAGCACGCAATAGTTAGTTTCATAATAAATACGGAGCCTTGCTATAGAGACGGCATTCTGATGGTAAAGAAATTAAATTTTATGAATACGGGAACAAGTTTAGTTGAAGACTTTGACTTTAGTAGGTATTGTCTTTTATACACATTATTCTTCAGTATAAATACTTAAGAATAATCTGATTAAACTGCCCCGCTTCTATTTACGATCTCTATATTAGAAGATTAACCTATTGAGTCGCAGCGACACACCCATGGCCAGATACAATGGATTTTAAATTATGTCTGGTATTCTAAGACTTGACAGATTAAGGCCTTATTCCATTACAAAGATACGCCTTGGGTTCGAACTCGTGATCTCTATGGCAGTCTATCAATCTTTCCATTAGGTTATCGCTGCTATTTACTACATAAAAACATATATACAGGTTGTCCCAGAATATGTGAATCAAATTGAAACGGGCGATTCCTTAGGTAAGGACCTTTCAAAAGTGCAAAAAGTAAATTTTAATTATGACATTTGCGTAAAAATTAAAAAATCTAAGTTTGTAGAAAAGTACGACTTTTTCATACTTTTAAGCACATGTGCTTCGTTGATGGGAAATTTTAATTTTTTTCTCTATTATTATTTGTGAAGGATTGATTCGTCAAACTACAACCTTTTTTTTTAAATTGACTTACTTTTGAAATCGTAGCTTTTATTTTAGTGTGTGTCGTAAGTACTTTTTTAAACATTGATTTTTTTATTTAGCCCATTTGAAAGGTCCTTAACTAAGGAATCTCATGTTACAATTTGATTCACATATTCTGAGACACCTGTATGCATTTTAACCACTCAGACATTATTTTAATAATTGCCTATTAATAATTCTCAAAAAGTTGATGGCACGTCCGTTTTTATTTGCTAATATTTGTTAAAAAACAGAACGCAAATTATTAAATTTGTTTGTAAGTAGGTACTTGTATTTTTGTGTAGAATAAAAATGCTATATATTTAGTCTCATTGTTTTAATACCTGTGTATTAATACAAATGTGACTAGGCCCTTCTGTCGTAAGCTATAAAGGTAGAGCATAAACTCTTGTCACCGGAGACAAGCTTCCCAAGGCCAATAGTTGTGGCTTGCATTATTGTTTTTAGATATAAAACTGAACGTTCTCTTGCCAGGCGCCTCGACTGAGAATATTCGACAGATGAAAACAGTCAATCTGAAAATTTTTTTCAGACTTACATCCAATCACGATTTTGACATACAGATTTGACTTTTCTTTTATGTACCTATCTTTATTGCATAAGTCGCAAATGTCAATTTTTTTTATTACCTAAGAATTTCTTCTCATAGTCTAATGATCATCATCAAGTATCTCATATTTATCAATGGAAAACGTTAGCTCAATTCGAGCTATTAATTATAAGCATACCTATAAAAAAACTTAGGATGACAAAAATAATCTGGACATAATTAAAGAGCTCGTATACATAATAACGCCATATGCCGCAGGCGATATACCTACGCAATAGACTAAAAAAAAAAATGTATGCCATCAGCTAGTTTGACATCTGTACACGGGTACAGATGTCAAACTAGCTGATGGCATTCGCGAGAAACAGTAGTTTCTTGCGAATCTGTTTAATAATCAGCATGGTAACTTACTTGCTTATCTTCGGCCTCGGTATGACGCAACATGGCCAACAGCAACATGGTAATACTCGCGTTTGCAAATTTGATCCACCGGTACTTCTGTAAATATTGAAATAAGGAGTAGATAAAATACATATATTATGATATAAGTACACATAGATACGATAGTACGAAGTACACATAAATACGATACGAACGAGGAATGCATAAAAGATTAAGAATACCGTTTTACCAGATCGTCTTAATATTCAGTAACTTAGTAAACTTACTAACCTATATATTTTGACATTCATAAGTGTTACTTTGTAACTAAATGAGTTAATGATTTTTGAATTTGCCGTAAACTTTGCCTGCAAAGCGCAATAGTTGTTTTTATAGTATACTAGCAACCCGCCCTAGCTTCGAACGGGTAGTACCAAAACCTTAACAAATTATACACCTAAACCTTCCTCATAAATCACTCTATCTATTGCTGAAAACCCCATTAATATCCATGTAGTAGTTTTTTAGTTTATCGCGAACAGACAGACACACGCGGTGAGGCATCTTATTTTATAATATGTTCATTTACTAAGTAACGACTCCTAATATTTGCGTGTGCAATAGTTACTAGGCGTACCTATGGGCAACGCAGACAAACACGGCAACTTAAGAGATATTTGGCTTCATTTAGCTTTCGAGTGTTTAATTACGGTAATAGTCTTAGCTACAACAATCATAAGTCAGCTGATTCTACTAAACTATCAAAACATTCAGGTCTCCAAATAGAATTTGTTAAAATCAATATGAGGAAACACGGCAGTGTGGAATCTTTGCTCATGTCAATGACCCGACATAAAATGAGAAAATGAAACGCAATAAGTAGTTTTTTTATCCCTCTATTCAGTCCACTGTTGAATATTCAACAGTGGAGAACTATATAGTTCTCCCTGTATTTACTTAACCTATTTCTGTTCCCTGCGTCAGTCACGTTCAGTGACGTCATAAAGGTTTGATGTCATTCCGCCTGAGCAACTGGTTGATATCGTCCCACCGTTAATTATTTATGTCTTAGTACTCACCTAGCCCTTCTACGTTCTCGATAAATGCCGTATTCGTTGATCCGATTACCGCCTAAGATAACGTTGTATTTCTCTTTACACTACGATAATCAGTGTTAAACTGACCCTCAAACTTAGAAAATTAGAAATAGCAATAATATAATAGTTAATCAAAGCAAATGACGAAAATATTACGTCATGATTTCATATTCCTTTCTATAATCCTAAGCAGAATAGAGATATTTACAACCAACTGTTCTGAAACCATTTTATATGTTTTAAATAAACTTTTCGCGACGCGGCTTTTCTTTTCTTGTGTAAGGTCAAACAATAAGAACAACACCCAGAATTGGCATCGTATCCATAGTTGTTCAACCGGCGCGTAGTAATCTCGAAAAGACTCTTGCCAATAAAATTATTCTTTCGTGTCTTTACCAGCAATTTTTGTCATTTTCTTCCAGGTCATAAGCGATCTTTATCAAGTAGCAAATCTTCTGTATATTTTTCTAAAGAATATTCTCCCTCTAATGACTTGTGAATGAAACCGTGTGTATGATAACTAATTATTCACAACTTCCACTACCTCGACCTGTTTATTAACGTAACCGTGATTGAATAATTAACTACTGGTCTTGAGGTTCCAGATAGGATTTTCGGGCAAGCTGTTATTGGTACATGTGAGATAGCGTTAATAAAAAAAATGTTTTTATAAAATACTCAGTAACAATGTAGTAGTCTGTGCCCTCGCGACGGGAACAGCAAACATGCTCCGTGTTATCCTAACTAATATTATAAATGCGTATGAGAGTTTGTTTGTTTGTTACGCTTTCACGCCGTAACTACTCGGCCGATTATCATGAAATCTTTCATACACATTGTCATGAGTACCGAAAATAAATAGGGTACCTTGCATTAAAAAAGATTACTGTTCCCGAGAAACTAGAACTTTACAGACAAAACCTACATCACGCGGACGAAGCTGCGGATAAAATCTAGTATGGTAAATTATAATATAGCTCTTCGGAATTAACTTAATCCTTTTTCAAATAAGGTTTAAAGAGAGTACTACTATCATGGTGGGCTTAGCTGTATATACTCTTGACATTGCTAAAGTCCATGGCTAACGTTTACCACTTACTACCAGGTGAGCAGTGATAGCTTAGTGGAGAGACCAACAGACTGCAATGCAGAGGGTCTCGGGTTCGAACCCACGCCGCGCACCTCTAACTTTCGGCAGTTATATAACTTTTCGAATTTATGTGCGTATTGATTGACAATTATCGCCTGCTCCGTGCCTCGGAGAGCACGTTAAGCCGTCGGTCCCGCCTGCCATGAACATCTATGGCAGTCGTTATTGGGAGAGTGTCGACACAAGAGATCCCACTGGGTCGAAGTATCGCCGGTCTGCACTGACTGGCCCCCACATAACATACATACATACATACTACCAGGTGGTCCACAAGCTTGACTGCCACTAGAGACAATACAAAAAAAATATTATCGACACAAAATTCATTCAGCGGTTACAATATATTTACCACTGAACGTAATCAAAGATGTAATGTAAGTCGTAATCCCAGTCTAACCCTTTGGTTTAAGAAGAAATATCTGCGTTTTAAAAGAAGTTTATCCTTAAATCCTCAGATATACACAAAGATATAATGTTACGCAAATCGTAACAGTTTAGCGGAGAGAAATCGAATACCCCTACTTAACGCACTATTAACACCGTTGCGTTAGGTAAAGCATTGCTTATGCTGACGACACTCTCGTCACAGCCCGAGGGGGTAACTTCGAGGAGGCAGCCCGCCTGGCCACCGTGGGGGTCTCTCAGGTGGTCGGGCGTATCGAGGCGCTAGGTTTGAGGGTGGCTCTGTCCAAAACGGAGGCCCTACTTTTTATGGGCCCCGTCGCAAGCCACCCAGCGGCGCCTCGATAGTGGTGGGCTCGGTTCGTGTACCACTCCAGGCCCATATGAGGTACTTGGGCCTGGTACTAGAAGGGCGATGGCGTTTCGCCGAGCACTTCAGCCGTCTCGCTCCGAGGCTCCTAGGCGCTGCTTGGGCGGGCCCAGCGTCGGTTGTCGTCGGCTCTACACGGGGGTTGTTCGGTCGATGGCGCTTTACGGCGCACCGGTGTGGGTGGACTCCCTGACCGCCCAATGTAGGGCTCTCTTGCGGAGACCGCAGAGAGTCATGGCGGTCAGGGTCATACGCGGATATCGCACGGTGTCGGCCGACGCAGCCTGCGCTTTGGCCGGAACTCCCCCGTGGGACTTGGAAGCGGAGGTGCTCGCCGAAACCTTTAAAGTGATATTGTCGGTATGGTAGGAGATGGGTGTTCGTCCTCTCCCAGAGGTTTTAACTGGTACAAGGAACCGAGCCCACCAGGGCGTATTCCGAAAGTGGAAGGCGCGGCTGGAGGTGCCTTTAGCAGGATTCAGAACCGTTGAGGCCCTCCAGCCGGTTTTGAAGCGGTGGGCAGAGCGGCAGCATGGGACTCTTTCCTTCCGACTGGTGCAGGTGTTGTCAGGGCACGGTTGCTTTGGCAAGTACCTGCACACGGTCGCTAGGAGGGAACCGAGTCCCATCTGCCACCACTGCGGGTGTGTAGAGGACACGGCGCAGCACACGCTTGAGGCATGTCCTGCCTGGGCGGTGCAACGCCGTGAACTTGTAGGCATTGTGGGAGTCGACCTCTCGCTGCCGGCCGTGATCAAAGCGATGGTCGACAGCGAGAGGAACTGGATAGCGGTCGCATCCTTCTGCGAGGACGTTATCTCGCGGAAGGAGGCGGCGGAGCGGATCCGTGAGGAGAGTATCCTTACGGATCCGAGCCGCCGCCGGCGGACCGGGCGGCGCAGGCGCGCCTATGCGCGCCTGATGCCGCCATAGCGAGGGCCGCGGGCGGGAGATAGGGGATCTCCCGTCCGCCAGCCATTGAGTCGGAGTGACTCCCTTTGTCGTGCCGGGGTGTCACCCAGGAGTCGTCGTCCGTGTTGTGTTGGACACTGCTGGGTGGGTCGCTGATGTAGTTTCAGTTCCAGCGACTCACCCACCATTCAAGGCAGCGAGTTGGCACACCGTGGTAGGTTTAGTCGGTAGTACCCGGGATGTTCCATCTTTTCCCGGGTGAGCCCGACATAACCTCTCCGCTCCCCTTTTCAGCGGAGAGGTATGCGTAAAAGCATTCACCCACGTTAAAAAAAAAAAAAACATAGAAGGTAAAGCATTGCTAGCTTACGTTGCATAAAATCACTTAGTAAATTACGCTTCGCATAAATATTCACGCTCGTAGCTCTACGAAAGGGTAGGCAGAGGTGTATTACAAATACACTTCACTATGTTTTTAGGTCTTACGTAATTAGGGTTAAGCTTCTATTGACCCTTTGACATATTCCGTGCTCTACAGCAAAATATACATACACAGATTCATGCCTGTTTCCGGCAGGGAAAGCAGAGATAATTAATTTAATTCTAATGAGGAGATCCGCAGGAAAACTAAGGTTTCTGACATAGCTCTCCGGATAGCCAAGCTGAAGTAGCAGTGGGCAGGACACACAGCACACAGAACCGATGGCCCTTGGGGCAGAAAGGTTCTGGAGTGGCGGCCATGCACCGGAAGACGCAGCAGAGGTAGGCCTCCCACAAGGTGGAACGACGACCTGGTAAAGGTCGCGGAAAGCGGTTGGATGCTGGTGGCCCAAGACTGGTCTGCGTGGAAGACCTTGGGAGAGGCCTATGTCCAGCAGTGGACGTCTTTCGGCTGAGATGATTATCATACCCTACTATATATCTGTTGCTTCATTTATATAATAATATATTTACATTCATCATGCACGTTGGTTTAGGGCATTCTTCTTTCATCAGAATGTGTCTTAAATATAATAACAATATATTTTTGGAATCTAAACCCAGAATGAAATCTCTGCTATATGATTATCCAGGTCTTAATCTACCAACGTGCCAACATTCATCACAATACATTCAGCGATTTGGTTATAAAAACACCCAAACATATAAATATCTAAGCTTCCATTTTCATAATGTCCTCCAGACCGAATTTCGGCCACGATGACCAATCTTAAACAGAGACTGGCCATCTGCGCAAAAGATATTACAGTGCACAAGTATATGCGTAAACACAAGTGCACTCTCTGTTGCCTAACCTTCATAATCCGATGGGACGGTAATCCAATACGACCGGAGAGAGATCAGGCGCAGGACCAACGGCTTTACGTGCTTCTAGAGGGGCAGGAGTGTCTAACACCTCCATTTTCCTAACTCCGGGCTCGTATTGAGATTTCTAAACAGAAAAATTCAATATCCTTTTGTTGGCCCGACCCGCGATTCGAACCCGAAACCTCATGCACAGCAGTCGCATTCACTAACGCTGCGCCAAGGAGGCAGTTCTTTTCCATTTTTATATTAGTACGATAAAAGGATTATTAATATTTCTTTCTTTCAGTCAAAACCACAAGTAAACCCTAATATAATTCTGAGAATATACACGATTAAATGAAAAATACTAATAACCTTCAACCCGTGTCTTCTTTACATAACAATTAACAAATTTTGTTCTAGATTTTTTACTACTCTTAATTATCTCCCTAAGAGGTAGGTTAGGTATAATGATTCTCGCACAACGCCTTCTTCTTGAAATTTGTAAAGAAGTAAGTCACGTTTGTAGCATGGTATAAATAAGTCACGGTTAAAAGGTTATGAGTATTTTCCAATTAATCCTGTATACATACAATCGTATGTTGTAAGTAAACAATTTACATATGAAACTATGAAAGTTCGACCTTCAAAGCTATTTGACACTGAAACTTTTCACCTTTATAAGCATCTCATATTTCTATAGTGTTGTAATCCGTCTAGAAATCTAATCTAAATCATAACATCATACATATTAAGAACTTAACACAAACATAAAAGTTATGTAAAAAACTAACAACCAGATTTGCGGTTTATTTATTTGTAAGGTTTCTGGCTTTTCGTCTATATTTTGTAGGCACGATTGCCAATTTAGTATACCAGCAAAAAATGAACCATAGTCACTCAATGCGGTTGGGTACATGCGGAAGTAAATTAGAAATAGGTATCTGTACAAATTGATTTACTGATTGATATGTTTGATTGGTTTTAAGTTTATAATAGCAGAGATACGACATATACGAAATGTTATAATAAAATAATACTGAAGATTGATTTCCTGATATGGTTAGTAGGGAAGTGCTTTAATTTAATGCTTATAACTTGTGTAGGTATATAAAGTACGTAGTAGAAGTAATAAATTCAGTATGAGAACGAACACAATAGAAGCTAGAAAGTGTAACAATATTGCTATTAAAGTTCAAGGCTAAGTTCAAAAGACATTAAATTATAACCTTTTTTTTATGCAGCTAATAATATTTTCCTTTTAACTGCCTAAAGGCGCAACGGTAGTAATAAGAGCTGCTGTCGATGAAGTTTAAGGTTAATTCCCAAATTAAGCAACGCATATTTACAGGAATACAGGAATTTTCTGTAAGAAATTCTTATAAGGTCTTAAAATATACCCAAAAAGTCTGCCATCAATTGATACGCGTGACGTAAACCGTAGTTGGCAAAAAAATTATGTAGTAAATCTCTCTCTTTTACGGACATAGGCGTGAAACTATGTATACGCGCCATTTCCAAAGCTGTATAGAATTAATTAAATGTTTTGCAAAAATAACATGTCAGTTGCAACTAAGAAAATAATTATGCTATGTTCACTTTGCTCTTGATACTGACCTGATTAGTTGTTCAGCTCCACCACATTCTGCGATGACGAGACAGAAGAAGTGGTACAACGCCACTGTTACAATCTGCTGTGCTATCGCCTCAGCTGGGATCCGAAACCGCGGCACCACTATGGCTATGAAAGCACCCACTGCCACGATCTAAACAAACACAAAATATGGTAAATTAAATCAGATATTACTTGCCAAAATTCCATTTTAAAGTATAATGGAAGAATTTCTCGCCATCTTACTATTGAGATTATTTTGAAAGCTCTGAATTAGATATGTATACTGCATTTGCACGTACATATTTAGTAGAAAAATTGCCATAGGTACAAAGTACATCATTATAAAGTTGATTCATACAAAGTAGCTGTCACTTTGTGCAGAACTGTATCAGAAAACAAATATGCGCATTCCTATGTATTTCAAAATACAAGAGCAGGTTTCTTTTCTCAAAAATAAAATCCTAATCCTAAATACTAACTGATATTATAAATGCATATGTGTATTTTCACGCCTTAACTACTCGATCGATCATAATGAAATTTTGCATACACATTGTCAGGGTACAGAAAAGGATATATGGTGCCTTACATCCAGGAAAAAGCACTGTTTCCGATAAAATTTTCATTAACCGATTCCGTGCGGATGATGCCGCACAGGCACCATGTAAATCTATTGCGTATGGCGTGTGGTGCCCGAGAGGATACAAAACTAAAACATAAAAAAATCGGCTAAAACGACATTTGTCAAAAGAGTCCCGTAAATAAAAGTGTCTTTATTTGTCACCCATATCATGCCTACAGTGTTCGTTTCAAGTAATTTCGTAAATTAGCAGACTTCAGGGGTTGTAAACCAAGTTGTCGAGTCACATTTTATTATTGATTATTGCAACGTTAATCACTGGATAATTCTAACAGTCAATTTCTGGAATGTTTTTCAAAAATTCAAATGCTTTTGTCATAAGGTTCATTTTTGCCTCAAAACATGATGGGGTTACAAAGAGTGCGGGGCGGATCGGCGACTTAACAAACAATGGGTTTTACCCATTTTTTTTTGCGTTGTTTGCCGGCCTTTCGCCTACAAAGATCCGTATGCCCTTGCGTATACGGTTGATTATTGTTTAAAACTACGCACCGTTCATAATTGCTTGCGCCGGCGCGGCGCATAATTTTTCACCCCGCACTTCTGTCTTGCTACCCTTTTTAAACAGACGTGATCTTACTGTTTATATTATCGACGACATTCGACATTTTTAAATAGTTAGACATATGTAGATATTTTTTATCAATAAAAATACATTTACATTCTTATCCAAATAAAACACTTTATAATCATGTAAGTGTTTGTAGGTACGAGTAGAATATTTTTGATTCATTAGAATCGGACCCATAAGACATCCCATTTAGTTATATGTTCTATATTACAGTGTTTTGTAGAGAAACAATGTTACCATCAAAATAGCGGATTTAATCCTTAAGTCCCCAAGCGGTTGCGGGCTACTAAAACTATTGTTCGCGAACAATAGTTTTTTCTATTGTGTCTGGTTTCTGTGTAGTCAATAGGTAAGATTGTTTCCCTACAAAACACTGGAATATAGAACATATAACTATAAATAAGTATCAAATCGCTGCAAACTCAAATGGTACGTGAACAAATTCTATATAACACTTTTGAATAAATAAATCCATAAAATAATGCAAAAAGGTTTACAACACCTAATAGAAATTAGTCACTTACCTTCCATTTCCATAAAAACACAGAGATTGTCACTTTTAAACGCTCTGGAGGAATTTACTGACCGCGTACGTTCGATACACAATGGCAAATGACTCTTTAACAAGTGGAAACACGAGAAAAAGCTAAAAGTTACAATTCATGGCGGATGATTCCCCAGGGGAATCATCAAAGTCTCTGGCGCTTGGTGCCCCAGAGGCATCACGGATTTTTTGTTTGACGCCAGGCACTAAAGATTGCTAAAAAGACCTCCGCACGGAATCAGTTAACTGGATCTAGTACTTTATAAACATCAGTTCTACTAAGCGGATTAAACAAATCATATGATAAGCTTTACCTAATTTCCTCTATGCCTTTCCGATATATTCCTTAAATCCCATTCACGTACTTATATTACAACTTGGTTATAACATACTATGAGCTAAATTAATGTGCTGCCATTATCTGCGTGAGGTCACGCGGGTTATAGAAATGTATGTATGTATACATTTTTTATTGAACTATTGCGACTGCCAACCTATAACGAATAAAGAGAAAAGATAGAAATAATGTATAAATTACGTGTGAAGGTCATTATAGCCTATAAAATGTATGATAGGCGACTTTATTACGCGTTAATGTAGATTTTATAAATAAATTTCTATTACTCTGGAATAGATATTTTTTGAGTAAAAGGTACACTAGTCCTTTTCTATACCCCTGACAACGTATATGCGAAATTTCACGATGATTAATCGACTAGTTAAAGCGTAAAAGCATAACAAACAAGCAAATAAACAAAATCACTTTCGCATTTGTAATATTTGTAAGGATTGACTATCAAAACCATCAAAGTATTTGTGATGCCGGGATCCGAAACCCCGGCGGCCAGACACGTTTTGATGTTTATCTTGTCTAAGTTTAAATCGCGTTATGTTTAAGCGGACAGGTTGAAGAACATACAGAATTACTGTATGTTCTTCAACCTGAATTTATAGAATTATTCAGAATTTGTTTGGAATATTCGTCCAAAAACCTTGCCCGTTGGTTGCATACGTTTCTGCTGTGTTAGAAACTATAGCCGCTACATAAAGGCTAAGTGATACCAATCTCGCCCGGAACTTAACACATTTTATTTCTATATTTTAATTACATGATTCAAACGATACCTAATAGTATATTTACGAATAACATTTAAAGAAAGATAGAAGTTGCTAAGCCGTTTTATTATTCTTATTTTTATTTAGGGGTTTTTTCGATATCAGATATGATAGTCATACTTTTGAACACAAAAGCTATTTTAGGTATAGGTTAGTGCCTATTATTAACAATCAAGTTATCTTAAAGACGAGAGTTACACGTAGTAACTGTTATCAAACGACATAGTTTCTTCGATATTCGACTATAGATTTATTCTTAGGAGATATTATAGACCTCTTCAGGCAACTTCACATACCCTACGCGTAATATTAATTGGGAACAAAGTGTTCAAAAGGATGGCCATGCATTTTATTTTCATCTTATACTTACCATTACTTCAAAGCCATCCAGTATCCAAACAAAAAAATAATTATGTAGGTAGTGCATTGTATTTTGGTGTGGATTTTCGGTCGTTTTCCATGTGCTAACAGTAAAAAAACGTCGTGCATATTTTATCTTTTAAGGCCTTAACGATCATAGTGTCTCTCATAAACTTTTGCATAATAATCATTGTGTTTAAATTTAATTAAGTTTTGTTCGAGAATGATTCCCACCATCGCCGTCGTTGACGTTTATAATTTAAATACGGTCAAGTACAAAGCATTACAATTTGCTGTTTTAGTATTCAAAGCCAT
The DNA here is from genome assembly GCA_930367265.1 of Catocala fraxini. Classification (NCBI taxonomy): domain Eukaryota; kingdom Metazoa; phylum Arthropoda; class Insecta; order Lepidoptera; family Erebidae; genus Catocala; species Catocala fraxini. The sequence goes on from OV884035.1 coordinate 15,414,727, forward strand.
TGTAATACGAGTTTATTGACGTATCTACCTAATAAATTGCCATAGTCATGTCAATTGCTCAAGGGATAGAGATCCCAAAATTTGCTACAGGCCCTGCGCTTGTTTCGGTACTGAGGTACTGAAACAAGCGCAGGGCCTGTAGCAAATTATGTAAATAATGCTCATTTTACACATCATTAAATGGTGCTACTAACAACAAACATTACTCAATTACATGTTAGCTTTCCTTCATTAGGTATTTCGCAAGTACTACTGACTTAAATGTTTTTGCCTGAACGCGGGGTTCCTAGGGAACACGGGGTCTCTGCTTTTGTATCTTCTGCAATTCACTATATGAGTTATTCAATATTAAGGCTTACCAGTACTGGGGCGGCTTGAAGCGCTAAAACAGCGGCCAGGGATTATATTACCCACTAGCTGACTCGCGCAACTTCGTCTGTTTCACATAAGAGAATTTTCCCCGTTTTTTAAACATTTTTCATTGATACTCCGCTCCTATTGGTCGTAGCGTGATGTTATATAGTCTTCCTCAATAAATGGGCTATTCAACACTTAAAATTACTCGAATTATTCAATTCGAACCAGTAGTTCCCGGGATTAGCGCACCGCTCCTATTGGTCGTAGCGTGATGTTATATAGCTTATAGATTTCCTCAATAAATGGGCTATCCAACACTAAAAATTACTCGAATTATTCAATTCGAAACAGTAGTTCCTGAGATTACCGCGTTCAACCAAACAAACAAACTCTTCAACAATATTATTATAGATATATTCTTTCACCATTTTATACGAAAATGAGACGTTAGAAGCGCAGAATAAAGATATTGCGCGTCGCGTAATCAATTCTTTCACCAATTTATACGAAAATGAGACGTTAGATGCGCAGAGTATAGATCTTGTGCGTCGCGTAATCTACGCACATTGTCTACTACGAGCGTAAATCGGTTCTGACATTCGTGTAAGATGACATGAGAATTGCTTTCTTCTTACAGAGTGACGATTGTGTTTTGAATATATGAATAGTAGAACAAAGAAATATGAACATGAAAGCGCTTAACTTTGATACCTGTCCGTAAAAAATGTTGATGTCTTTTGAATAGGTTTACTGTCTTGTACTTCTCAGCAAACGATTTATAGCTAAAGGTACTACTAACAACAACACTACACACCAAACATAGCTCGGCATCTTCTGAAAGTTGCAAGCCGGAACAACTTTGCCGGTGCGGCACGAAAGCCGCAGCATTAACGTCATATTTCATTCTCATTGAGTAATTGAGGAGTGTGCGGAGTGGTTGTATGTGTATTCTTAATAATTTAAGCACCTTCGGAACAATTAATAATTAAATTTAACTGAGCGAGTGTGCCCTCGAACTGCAGGCTTGCCGCCGGGTAGAATAAATATGCCGCTTCCATGCGAGTGGCATATTTATTCCAAAATAAGACCAATAATAAAATAAGCATATTCCCACTTACGTAGTTACTATAATTAAATATATTATTATTAAAAACGACCACCTGCTGCGATATCCATGCCATATGACGAAAATATAAATCCTACGAGAATCTCTTAATAAATAACTTGCCGTTCTTTCAACTAGCTTTTTCATAAAACCACAACTTTTCAGAAACCTTTTACAACAAATTGAATGAATAAATTATATGTAATACTTTTGATGACACTTGATTACGATTATATTTATTAATGACTAGTTGCTATCGGTCACAGTAATAAATAATATATATAATAAGTTAGTTATATGTAGATATATATACAATAAAATTATATAAATATTAGCACAGTATATTTATGACTCACTCACACAACCCGCTGTTGGGCACGGGCCTGTTCTCAGTGTGAGAAGGGTTAGGCCATAGTAACTTGGTGTTATACAACTTTATAAATCTTTCCAATAGTGTTCTTATTTAATAATAATTATTATTGTTATGTTTCTTATTTAAAAATTACATACTACTTAACTTACGATTTTTGTAAGTACCTATTTGTGTCGTCTTGGGCCAACAATTTGATGATACCAACCAACCATACTATTGGCTCATTGACCGCAAATATAAATTGCTTAACAATGATTTAACCAAACAATAAACCATTCTCTTTGTGAGGGATGATTTATGAGATTACCAAACATCCAATCTTTAAATGAACGATGTATTGCGCAAAACTAAATTCTTAAACACTGCAATACAAAAACATCATATTATTCACACGATTATTTAAATGCGTAAGCACTTAGTAATGATGTTGTTCAGTCTGACTATCTCCCTCCATCCACACAAATAAATTGTGACAGAAATATGTATAAACTAGGATTCTTATAGAATTTTAAACTAAAAATAAATTACTAGTATTTTTAATAATATCAAATAATATAACAGTATTTTTTTTTGCGATCCTTTACATATTTTAGTACGTTGTTTTAAGACAATTACAGACAATAGGTATGTGATTCAGTATCTTTTTTATTAAACTGGTTGACTACTATCTAGCATCAGAGTCTATGTTTCTACAATTTTAAGTATTTATACAATTTTTTTTCCATACATATATGACCCCCTATATCTATTGAATCTATTACTTAACACGATGCTCATTTTTTTTATTTGTTTATTTATTTCAGTTCTATGCAGGTTTAAAAACAAACAGTAAACAATAAGTATTTAACAGATATTGTTTATACAGAAACTAGCAAGGCATTGTCCTTTACTGACATGACTTTCAATTCTAACCGATACGCAACTTATTAGTAATCTGTGCCAACATCCGAATGTACTAACTCAGAGGAACACTAATAGTATATAGATATTCTGAGTATACGAATCTAACAGTGCAATAGCCACTTTACTTTAAAAACTATTCACTTACAAACTTTTGTTAGGCTCGGTTTGTGTTTGTAGAAGTATACCCCGAAAGGTTACGCAAGAAAGCCTAATAAAGATAACAACGCTTTTATTTAAAAATTTATCTAGATATATTTTGGTCAGTTTTTTGACAGTGTCCGCCTCCATATATCCACTGACGATTACCTTACAAATTTCAAGTAACACATTTGCTGATCTGTGAATCAAAGGCAAGCCTAACGTTCAGAAGTTGCGCATGTACTTACTCATATATAACCACTGCGTAGCTACAAAATAAAATCTATTCTAAAATACAATAAAAAAGTATGTAACGCAAAACTAATATTGAAGCGACTCGAGTTTCTGCTATCAATAAGATCCCTTGATCTCATTTCCATTCTTCTACATTCTGCATTAATTACACAAAAATACGAACGGCCTCAGTTTTATTGCATAAAATTGTAAAAAAACAACTTTCTTATTTGTTCGTGTGGCCGTTTAGTCATCAGGCAGTATCGCGGACTCGCGGTGTTCGTCAGACAATAATTACACAACACTACCATTACGCAATTATGACCAATGAGCCTCAGACAGACGGTTGTACCCCCTGTTTACTGACTATTAGCATATTTGTTTCTAGATCTAATTGTGTTTGTGTATCAATAGGTATATACGTATGCCTGCAAATCACATATACGCGCCATTTATCTCTGAGAGTTCATTATGGAATCTCCGGTATTTATGAGTGAGGGGAATAAGGGAATTTATTCCGCGAATTGTTGAGGGAATGCCAGCATTCGTCCCGGGACGTCGCATAATATTATTATGTAGTTAATTTATTGCATATTAAATTAATGATATTTGGGAAAGAAAATTAAATTGATGCTTTTATTTCTGATCATCGATCGGTATGACCTATTAACAATGCACGATGTAAACAACTAATTTAAGAAATCATTTATTCAGCACTAGCTTGTACCTATGTCATTAAACTATACTATATACTTAACACTCGTTTGTACTGAGTCTGTTTTCCACGACACAGGGCAACCTAAAGCGGGAAACAGTGTAACAATTTTATACCAAAAAGAAGCCAGAAATAAGTATATTTTCATTTTACATTCTCATTTTTCAAATATCTTATCTATGAATATAGTCTATGTTATTCATAGACGCTGTAATAATTAAATAATTTTAATAATCAGTTTAGTAGTTCTAGATTTATATGTAGGAGAAATTAATATGTTTATATTAATATGTTTTATAGTATTTGTATGTTTCCTTTATATAAATATGCAATTAAATCAATGCGTGGCTTTATAAATACTAGCTGTAAGTTTATAATTTAAGTAAGTATCTATAGATAATTATACTAATTTATTTTTATATTAAGATGTTGCATACTGACTTAATGGCTCATACATACAACACAACAAATTCAATATGTACTTAATAGATTTATTATTTAAAGAACTGAGGAGAAAATTTAATCTTAAAAGCAGTGCCATGCCCTAATTGTCTTAAGAATGCAATGACGCAATGTCCGGGCTAATGGTATCGCCGCCTCCGTGGGTGATAGCATCGCCAGTACCAAAGCGTAAGCGTATAAAATAATTATGTTATTACTACATAGAAAGAAACATGGAACATGGAAGAGTATACTTAACCGCCTTCTGACAGTTCAGTGTGTACGATTGAGCTTATTATATTCTCCGTAATAACAAGGCAGCCTATAACTCATTTTTAGATCTGGCCTAACTAAGTGCTTTGTGTGAAGTAAATAGATGGAGCTATATAAAGAAGATAAAGCAACCAAATTATATACATTTAGGATTCAACTCTACAATCTGGTAGATAGTAGCACAGTAATTGTAAGCCGAGTGTCATGGCGTTATTATATGTATACCTTTCTTAATTAATAAAGGCGACTTAAAAAGGATGATTGATATTGCGGTTGTTAACCTCGGGTAATGCAGGGGAACTTGTGATGCTTGATTCGAAACGCTATAAGAAAACCGCATGCTTTAAGCAACCAAAACGGAAATAATAAAAAACTCATACTTAGTAATTATTTGAAGAAGCTGAATTTGTACACTAATAGCGGCAGTATCTATTATAAAGGTTGCGTAGCCTAGTAGATTTTGACTATATCTACGTTATAGTAGTAAATCTTAAACTTATTTATTATATTTGAAATACTCTTGTAAGCAGCTAGCCAAAAGGCCTATCCACCTAAGACCAAAAGAGAATACAGCCTTTCATAACAAAATTAATTAACTAGCCATACTGGCTAGTTCTAAATCAGGCTGTACCTTTTTTAATGCAAAACACATGAACTGCATTAAAAAAGATACAGCCTGACTAAATACATATGTGCTTTACGATGCAAGCTACATAGCTTGCAACGTAAAGCATATATGTATTAATTATAATATAATATAATAAATAATAAAACCATTTGTTCTCTCTTCACAATAGTTTCTTATAATTTAGTTATGTATAGGCAACAGTGTAAATAGCACATTATAAACAAAATTTTCAAAATTTTGTCTCAATACTTCATGAAGTAGGCTTAAAAAAAACCTGTATTACAAGTTATTATACTTAAACTGTAGAAAACTCAGGCTTGCTAAAATTTGGTGTCTCTGGAATCTTATGTATTCAACACAAAATTCCAGAGACGCGAAATGTTAGCAAAGCATATCTTTAGATTTTCGGTGACAAAAGGTAATTCTTATTGTCAATATTAACAGAATACTAAATCATCTTTATTATCACGTGAATTTCATATAGAAAATACTGCAGCTTTTTAATAATAATTATAAAGCAACGTTTATCTCCACGCCTGATATGATGCTTGTTTTATTTAAGATAACTTGAGCTTGATTAAATAATGGGTATGTTACATAATAGGCAGATATAATAAACACGCAATGTATCTTAAGCATTTACGTCAATTAACCATAAATACTGCCCAGTTTTATAACTATAATTTTGCTATCTGTTTAATTATTCAATAATCCTGACTTGAAATGACTTCAATCCTTGCATCAACTTTACAGCAGCAAGATACATTTTTAGTGTAATGTAGTTAAACATATTTCGTTACTTTATTTATTTATATATATATTATATATATTCGTTAAATTAAAAATAATAATATTACAAGTAGTAAGGCATTTCTCTAATCGGCTCACCTTATTTAAAGGGATTAAATATAATGACCATCAAAATTACTAATTGCACAGCAAAATATGCTAACTGAAATATATCATAACGAGCACCTACACGCCTCAAATCACTGCATTCCGTCTCGGAAGGGTTAGGTTATGTTAGGTTCCTTCTTAAACCCACCCAAAAATAGGAGCCCCGCTTTGCGGGGCTCCATCGACTTAGTTTGATCTCTTTAAATATATTTTGCTGTGCAATTAGTATTTTCGGTAAGCATATTTTGCTGTGCAATTAGCATTTTTGAGCTGTGCAGTTAAATACTACCCTTATTTAAAGAACATTCGGAAAAATCATGACAATCTTAACTAGCATTATAAATCTGAATGTGAGATTGTTTCTCACAATCATCATGAAATTTCGCATACACATTGTCTGAGGTGCAGAAAAGGGCATAGGATACCTTTCATCCAGAAAAAAGTAGTGTTTCCGAGGGATAGAAATTATTTGACAAAATCTAGTAGGTAGGTGGGTTGATAACGTTGATATCGAGTATATTGTTCTTACCTACATGTTACGTTCGAATTTCGTAAAAGCCACGATACGAAATTCGCTATGTAGTCATTCAGTATTTGATGCAAGCAAGGCGTCTTGGACGTTTTTACTTATATCTCAATTTGGATGTTTTAAAAAAAAACACAACTCATTGTGGGCCTTTAATTGGTTTAATAAGAGTTTTCATTCTTTGGGCCTAACATAACATAGTTACATCGCATCAATCCTTGACATGAAATCTCATGACAAAACACAGTAATTACTTCATATTATTTCGTGTAAGTAACCGAAACCAACATCTTGCCTAACATTATAAAAGTGAAATTTTGTTTATTCATTTGTCTCTCTGTATTCTGCCCCTTACGTTCGTACGTAGTTACTATTTTATTATAGACATAGATAGATGTCTATAATAACATAGTACGTATGTATCTTATGTGGGGGCCAGTCAGTGCAGACCAGCGACACTTCGACCCAGTGGGATCTTTTGTGTCGACACTCTCCCAATAACGACTGCCATAGATGTTCATGGCAGCCGGGACCGACGGCTTAACTAATAAAATAGTAACTGGATTGATAGACATCAATTAGATACAGACGTACATAAGATATATATTAGACAAATAACATTATAGGAGCTGTTTAAACCAAGGCATTTAAGCATTTTTGTCTGTCTGTAGGCACATCATTCCAAAATAATTGCACGAAATTGTATTAATTTTCACAATTGTATTTCTGGACTTTAAATCGGGTGCATGTTTCATTTCGATATGCTATCTAGAAATCAAATATTAATAAATTATCCTCCTCCTCCACCTCCTTATTCGAAGTCTCATGCAAGAGCTAGTAAACTGTTAAATTATTTTCATTTAATATCAGTTAGCTCACATTATTATTTACTTATAAAGCAACGACATAGAAGGCATTGGTTGCCACATGAATTAATAAAAAATCACTTTCAAGGAACACGTAAAGAAAATTCCCAATTTAAAACTCATCATGGTTGTCTTGTGTTAAATTAAAAGCTAAAATTTGACCTTCATTTAGTTCGATCTGATATTGGATAGATACTTGATACATTTGTGAGGAAGTTTTTGTAGCCATCGTCAAAAATGGCCTGAATAGTTTATTGACCTAGTCGCTTGATTTAGAAAGACGTGATCCGTGAAAACATTTTGTTTCACTCATGAATTTTGAATGCGGAAATCCTTCATAAGCAGATACTTAAGTTTTATAAATGAATGGCTACGAAGAACCTAGTAAGTTTTCCTACTGTTATTGAAGCTATTTATTATGACATGTTTTAGATAATATATTACTCACTAATATTATTTAAGATTAGTAGCACGGTTCAGATATGAGTTACGCTCACTCCAAGGACAAGGTTGAAAATCCCAATTTGGGCCCAAAATAGGTCCAGTTTACCTTATGGTCGAACCTTAAAACAAATAAAGGCTCTATATATGCCCTAGGTTTGGTCAAAGCCCACAAGATCCCAAAGAAATGCTATATTTAACACTCAATATAACAGTCTAGCCGTCCCACGCGGTTTTATCCAAACTTATGATTACTGCTACATCATATCATAAGTAAGAACCATGGCTCGTAATGTAATATTATATATACCTATGTCACCTATCCACCTCTCACCATAACGTAACTTTCTAATAGTGAAATAATTATTAAAATCGGTTTAGTAGTTCAGTGTTTATCGATTAAAAACAAACAAATTCATTTTTCTTCTTTGTAATATTAATATAGATAGATGGTACCTACTATGAAACTTGCAGTAATGCTCTCCTAGAAGCCATAATCACCCTAAAACAGGACGAAGAAGAGAGAGAAGAAGTCCAAAAAACGCGTACTAAGAATGTATGAAATACTTACAGGATATACACTAAGTACCACAGCCACATGGTTGATGAACTGCTGCCAGTGCCGCATCGCAGCGCGCATTGTGACGACGTATAAAATGCATATTGCGATCACAATTGCCAGACCGCAGCCCCATAGCACCCACGCGTACGGGTATGTGAGAGCTGGAAATAAAAAGAAGAATGGTGCGTTTACTGTCCATGAGCATATTAATTAAAGGGACATAGATAAAATCTGATAGATTTGTTAAGTTTATAAGTTACAAGTTTTTGCCCGCGGCGTCGCTCGCGTTAATCTAGATTTTGTCAATAAATTTCAATCCCTCGGGAGCAGTACTTTTTTGCTGGATTTGCCTATTTCCTTTTCTGTACAACGTACATATATGCAAAATTTCACAACGATCGGTCGAGTTGTTAAGGTGTCAAAGCGTACAAACAAACTCACATTCGCATTTATAATATTAGTTAAGATGTTTTTAAGCTCATCTGCAACAACGAGGATACTCTCTGTGTTAAATCGCTAGGAACATTGAAACAAAGGTATCAAAGAACGCCCGAGCCCGAAAAATCTATATGTGGATTACACAGATCTTTTTCACTGTGCCGAATGCCGATGCCGTATCCGAATCCACAACATTTGGAGCAATGGTAGTACCAAGATAAATAAGCACTTCGTCATCCGTGCAGTTCTATTGGTTCTTAAGTACCTTATTTTTTTACACACGTTAACAATTATTACATTTGTCGGCTTCGATGGCGTAGTGGTCAGTGTAACCGACTGCCACGCCTGAGGTCGCGGATTCAATTCTCGCACAAGTCAAACATTTGTGTGCATGAACAAGGATGTTTGTCTTGGTCTGGGTGTTTCTATGTATAATATGTATGTATTTACAAAAAAAAGTATAATAATATTTATGTCTATCAATTGTCTTAAGACTCTAAACAAGAAAGCGTACATAAAGCATCCGAGACTAGCAAGAATCTATCAAGAATATATCGAATATCTATATTTTTCAGGCTCCTAGTATCTGGAAAACCGAGGTCAATGCCTACTACTCCAGGAAACATGCGTAAGTCAGTATTTAAAATTTAAAAGGTCTAAGGTAACTGTCTTGGGACTACGCAAACTTTATATTATTCTAATAACAGAACACTCAATATGCATCTAAAATGTACTGATTTCCCAGCAATCCATATTAATAATAGTCCTTTAATTCAAGTGTTACTTTACGTTCAATGTACACAAAAGAGTACTTCAAGTTTAGTGTAACACTATATTTTATGAATGACTGATACTACCTAAACTATTATCTATACCCCTGTATCATTATTATTACACTAATTAAGCATATTACACGTGTATTGTGTAGTATATGACTTTAATAGTTAAAATAATTGTAAAAATATAAATAATTATAATACTACGTAAATATTAACAAAACTGGTAAAGCGTCGAACAATTTGCCACGTTGAATAGCAATGCTGATTTTTTGAGCCAAGAAAAGACTAACCTATTGATTACGCGAAGCGTCGTCGATCGGACGTTTTGCGAGCCTTTCGAACGTTTGTACCGAGATGCGTTTGAACATTTGTTTAACACAAATGTATCATTGCCAAATTTGCCTGGAATCTATAGAGCGCCTTGCAATAACATATAATATAATAACATAACATATTTATAAGACGAATCAATTTTATTTATACCCACGGACATACATACATAACGATCCGTCGATCCACACAGACCACACAATACCTAGATATTATTTAAAATCCTAGAAGAATTTTCGCAAGTAGTTACGTGCTCGATATTGGCACAATGATCGTGACCGCTTCTGTTGCGAAGGCTATTTATAGCAAAACTCGTAGTTATTAAAAGTTAAAAAGACTAAAAAATCTAAAGGCTAAGAAATACACCGTGCGGCGTGGAAAATCGGTTTGCAAGATATTTTTTGTTGCGGTTTGAATAGCAATAAATTAACAAGTACCTCGACAACTATGTAGTTTCCCTCTACACCTGTGTCAACATACAACATTGCTGATAATTATCCACTAAATTAAGTTTTTATTCATAAATTATAAGCTGACTGTGTTTACATATATTAGTATGACGTATTTGCAGAAAATCACCGAGGAAAAGTTAATTTTACCTTTTTCACTATGGTTGGTAATCATAATTAGATTCAAAGACTTATCAGTGTTACGCCTAAATATCCACGAGAAGTGCCTTGCACCCACGTTTCGCCAGCTATTTAGGTCGTTATATGGCCCGGTACTATTGTTATCAATCGGACACATTACCAATCTGATCATCAATTCATAGTTCTGTAGGGACACTGCTGACTTAGCTGATGTGTTTTATTGTTTATCATTTAACTCCTCGCGAATCGGAACATAGATCTAAGCAAGCCAATACCTTTCCATTACCTATAGCTGAAATGCTAGCAGATAAGAGGTTAAAGCCAAATATGCAGGTTTCCTGCCGACATTACCTTCGCCGTTAAAGCGAGCTTTAATTAACTATTTAATAGGCTCATAACTACTAAAAGTCAGTGACGTAAGTTGTGGAATTGCAGCCGAAATATACTTTGTATAACAAAACTTAAGTACCTATTTTAAACTAATCTATGTGAGTCTTCCAAAAACTTAGTGCACTACCTTTATGCAAGTCTGACAGACCGACGTGATTGTCTAAAACGCTTTATCCAAATCTACGCATTTTGTTTCGAACCTAATACAATGGCTTTTATAGTTTTTAAATAGTTGATCCGTATCCTAACTAATATTATAATTATGAATGTGAGTTTGTTTGTTTGTTACGCTTTCACGCCTTTACTACTCGACCGATCATCATGGTATTTTGGAAACGCGTAGTGTCCTTTTCTGTTACCCTGGACAGAAAAGGACATAGGGCACCTTTCATACCGAAAAAATACTAACCTAACCTACATTTACACGAGCGAAGCCGCGGTTATATAATAATAATATAAGCTTATTTATAAACTGAATATAACAAGGGTTGGATCATAATCTATAATGCTGGCCCAGTGCAGATTGTCAGACATCACATAATATTGGAGAACACCCAGACATGCAGATTTTGTCAGAATAAAGAAAGAAAGTGTTTGTCAGAACAGAGAAAGAAAGAAGCGATAATAGGACTATACTGATAACAGGATATAAGACAAAGGTCTCCAAACAGGCTATATATTTGCTCCCTAATAGTCTGTCAAAAATACTTATTTCCAATATTTGTATGTACAGACTGTAACGAACGAGAACGAACTGACCGTCTGTCAAACAATAACGAGTCTTTACTATAACAGTTTTTGGTAGCCAAGATTACTAGTTAGAGAGAAAATGATTCCTCTCTTGTATATCGTTTAAGTAACCTACCTCTTGTATACAGTAGTTAGTAGTAATAAAATTATGTAGTGAAAAAGGGTATGGATCTATAGTCTCACTGCAAGAATAATGAAAGAGCAATCGATACGTAACACTGATCACGCAGCGCTAATACAACTGTACCTACTCATTTAGGGATATGTAGCATAACATTGTTTTATCTAGACAAAAATGTGCAAATAAAGCAATTTGCATTTAGATAGCTTGTAGGGTTGTTCGGTATAACATGTCAACTCTAGATGACGTACATGAGATATTTAAATTAACATGCTAATGAACAAATAATTAAAGAATTCACAGATGTACATAAAATAGCAATTGTAACACATCCAATTCAGGTTCTATGTCATTACAAATACCTTTGCTTACGTTCAAATAGATAGCAATAATATTTAGTATGACACTATCGTTTTCATTCCATTATTTTGAGAATCTTATTATTCACTAAGAATAGGCGCCGCAGCTGCTATTTTTGTTCCTTTTACCTAATATTAGAAAACTGTGTTTTATCAATATCCATTTAGATTGTTGCATTACTTACGTATTCTGCTCTGGCCTGGCGTATACTTGTTAGCCTTCGCTTCTGCGAAGTATACGGCAGGCCAGAGGTTAATAGCATACGACAACGCTTGCAAGTTTCCAACAGCAGTGAAAGTAGGTACAAAACCCTGCAATAAAGAGACGATATACATTCACCTGCCAACAGATGCTCTCTGAAAGACCTTTTAACCCGGTACGATATAAAATAGATTCTGTTAGGTGGATACTGTAATTCCCCATTGGGGAAACCCCAAGCTTTTGGTAGGGAACGCCATACTTCCAAAGAATCTTCTATTTTTTATATAACTGACGTTTACGACAGTCAAGCAAGGCGTCATACATATTACAACACATTCTAGACTTGGTGTTGTTACTACGACATACTTGACAGTAACACTCTATTACAATTTGCCCGATATGCCAATTACGAAAACACACAATCTAGAATAAATTTTACAGCACTTTGAGCCTAGTACTACTTGATATGTAGGACATGTCAAGTATAAACAGGGCAGTCAGACTCACGCTCTTACCTATAAACTCCACTCAAATTTAAGTTTGAGTAACGTTTATGTATTTTCCTGATTAGGCACTAGTACTAATACCTAATTACCTCTTAATATTTGAGAGTGGTGTTTAAGGCTGAATGATTATCGTGATTTTTTAATACCTTTTCCAACCACAATATAGTCAACATCAATATTACAATGTAAATAAATTACTTATTTTGTTTTCCATAAACGGTAATGAATCATATTTTCTTATAAATAAATCAGCCTCGATGGCGTAGTGGTTAGTGTAACCGACTGCCATCCCTAAGGTCGCGGTTTCGATTCCCGCACAAGTCAAACATTTGTGTTCATAAACATGGATGTTTGTTTTGTTCTGGGTGTTTCTATATATAATACGTATGTTTTTAAAAAAAAAAGAAGAAGCTTATATGTATGTCCATCCGTTGTCTAGTACCTACCCATAGTACAAGCTCTACTTAATTTGGACTAGATGGTGTTGTGTGTATGTGATAGAATATTATATTATATATTATTATATACCTATTATATAAATATATAATTAATCAAATCAACGATAAGAAAATGTACAGCTTATAGGTATTCAGATTTCCCTGTAATATTATTATATTTTCCTTGTCGGTATTATTAATATTATGTTATTGATTTGGAAATATCAACCCTAACCTAAACTAACATAAGGACCTAAAGATCGACCTTGGCTTTCAATTTATCTTTGACTGGAGTATTGTATTAACCAATCATAATATGTACCCAATGTTGATATATTTGATATGATATTAAATATTAAAAAATATGCCATGTTTAGAACCCACATCTCGTCTACTATGTCTACCACACCCACTTACTAGAAAGCCTAACTAATACCTATATAACACAAGACATCCAACTCCGTACAAATAGATAATTTCTAACAGGAAATATAGAAAACATCTTTTAGAAAATCGATAACGAATTGATCTGACAGTTTCATATATATTTTTATAGTATACATAAAATACCAATAATTTTCAGTATTTTTTAATCAAAACATACATCAAAAAATTAATTAAATACCTACTTCAATTCAAATTCTAACTCATATAATTTTATACTTATTACAGTTCTTCACATATTATTACAATTAATAAAAAAACGATATACAAATGAATATAAAATTAAAACGACTGAGTGAAGCTTATCACATGCGTCAATAACAGTCAAATAAATTTTCCAGCGGAGCCTAATTATTCGCTTGGCCATTTGCTAAAGTTCATCCAACCGAAATCGAATTTCATCAGCTACCTGGTCCTCTAATGGACATCAAAAAAGTCATATTACAAAATATTATTATGAATTATAATGACGATCCAATCAATTCCTCGAATAAAAAACCTCGGTCTATTTTTACCGCACTACATTAAATACATGTTTAAAAATAAGATAGTTATATGTACCTAAAAAACTAATACTGAATAGACAACCAATTATTACTAGATTACTTTTTCAGCAGGTTGAACAATAAACTGCACAGACTGCAGGGATGGCGTAGTGGTTTAAATGATTGCCTAGTCGTGCCACTGCGCTAAATGTTGTGGGTTCGATCATCACACGGGGCAAAAATTTGTGTGGTCCGCAAATAGTTGTTCTTTGTGTCCGTTATTGGAATGTTTGTAAAGTCATCCATGATACAGGATTTAGTCCTAGTAAGGAAGACGTGATTAAAAAAAATATAGGTAATAGTTGCCCATTTTTTTTCTCCTTTCGAAATAACTAACACTGGGTTAATTGTATACACCTACATCCGAAGCACACCCTTTCTCTTTGTCAGCACGTCAAACAATTTTTGAATGATTATGTTTTCGCGGTTTACAGTGTCGTTAAGTCATTAATAAAAATAAACATAACAACAACGTGCCCGTTGATTACAATAACTAGTAAAATTACGAAGAAAATTCGGAAATGTGCTCTTCTTATGAACAACTTTATTTTTAACGTAATAATTGTTTAACATTCATATACACGAACTAACTATTCATTAGTATAGTTCTTGTTCATAAATTGGCTCGCTGGAACCACATCTCCAAATAGGCAAATCCAGGTCATAGTCCAGCTGCTCATGTCTATGTGCAAGTAGATTTTTAAGACAATTAATAAAACATAACGTACGGCTTTGCTCGACTCTTTATCTCCGGTCCGGATTTATATCTGAACCGTTAAAATAACACTAAGCTATGCGAATTTCAAAATGTTTGAAAACTCAGTTCATGTTTAGGGCATAGTTCTGCATATGCAGCAAATGATCTAAAATGCTTGAGTTGAGGATAATGGTTTGAATGAATAGACAACAACGACTATATAAATTAAGCAGCAGTATTGCATACTCACTTTGATAGTATTATATCAGTTAGTCCTGTATATAAACTACTCTGCCGGGCACGGGCCTGGGCCTCTTCTCAGTGTGAAAATGGTTAAGCCAGTGCAACACGGTGCGTGACTTAGTAGACTTACATATCTTTGAGAACATTATAAAATTCTTTTCTTTCAAAGAATTTTATAATGTATAATATAAGGAAATCCTTATTATGTTTTTCTTTAAAGTATGCGATGATCGATCCGCAAATATAAAAAATTCTAAATTCAAAATAAATATATTCAAGTTAGGTTACAAGGTAACACTTATGAATGTCAAATTTACACTTAATTTTATTCTGTGAATTTACATTTACTGCCACGTTCAGCAAAGCAAGTGTGTAGGGCTCATGAGAAGAACGAGCAAGAAACTCATGGCCACTCTTTTTAATCGCCAAGTTTTTCGTTTACAAATCATAACAGCTGTAAGGTGCTGCAACCATTTCTCCATGAACTACTACTGAAGATACTCAAGCATTTTATAAAATTTGATGGTAGCCTCTAAAGCAGCAGTATGGTAAATAGGAGCATCCACTTACATGTACATATTGATTACATATTGTGGGGCCAGTCAGTGTAGACCGGCGACACTTCGACCCAATGGGATCTTTTGTGTCGACACTCTCCCAATAACGACTGCCATAGATGTTCATGGCAGCCGGGACGGACGGCTTAACGCGCTCTCCGAGGCACGGAGCAGGCGATAATTGTCAATCAATACGCACATAATTTCGAAAGGTCATATAACTTCCGAAAGTCAGAGGTGCGCGACGTGGGTTCGAACCCGAGACCCTCTGCATTGCAGTCTGTTGGTCTCCCCACTGAGCTATCGCTGCTTACAATAATCATTTATATTATAATATGCTTTAGAAATTAAGCAAGTTTTAATCTTAACTTCAAATGTATTATGTGGTACATCTAGAATATTGGTCTGAATTTTATTATAAAAACGTATACCAAGACCCATGAAGGAACCATGAACTTTATGTAGACGGTAGAATGGAACACATAATTTATATTTATTTATAGTATTGATGTTATGTATGTCACTATTTTTATGTATAAATGTATATGTTGACAGACGTGCATAATATAAATATACATAATTTGTATATCAGCTGCTTTACCCCATAATAATATTCCATATGACATAACGCTGTGAAAGTAACTAAAGTAAACTAATCTGGCTGTGTCAACGTCAGTTAATCCACGGACTTTTCTAATGGCGTAAGCGGCCGAACTAAGTTTCGCTGAGAGATAAGATATGTGCGCACCCCACTGTAATTTTGAATCAAGTGTAATGCCCAGAAACACTGCGGATTCTATTGCTTCCAGTACCTCACCCTTCAATATTATGCTAGGACCAAGATGTTTTACATTAGGCAGTGTTAATTTAACACATTTTGTTTTTTTGGCGTTCAGTACTAAATAATTTGAAGTAAATCATTTTGTTACTTGAATTAATGCACTGTTTACTTCGTCAAAATGGTAAATACAACATCACAAATATTGTTCAAGTAAAAAGGTAAATCGTTTATATAAATTAAAAACAAAAATGGGCCTAAAATCGAACCTTGCGGCACCCCTAGCTTTACAGGTAAGCTATTTGATTTCGAGCCATTAACTTCTACACACTGGATCCTGTTATTCAAGTACGACGTAATTACATCCAGTGCATTACTCTGAACACCGTAATGCCTTAGTTTTACGTATGAGCGTATCATGACAGACGCAGTCGAATGCTTTTGAGAGGTCGCAAAAAACACCAATAGTTTTTGTGAGTTTTCCCACGCACTGTATATATGTTTGAGTAAAGCTAACCCTGCATCCGTTGTTGAACGACCCTTAGTAAAGCCATATTGGCTGTCGTGAAAGTGGCTATAAATAATAAATAAATATCAAAGTAATTGCTTGAGTATGACTTTTTCATATATTTTCCTAAAAACTGGTAGAATTGATATTGGCCTAAAATTACTAGGATCAGTTTTACTACCAGATTTAAATAAAGGTATGATTTTACTATTTTCCATCAAATCTGGAAAAGTTCCCGAATCTACACACCTATTAAATAACCCATTTTAATAAGGAGCAACTATATCTATTATACTTTTACGACCTTAACAGAGATACCCCAGAGATCTCCCGATTTATAGATTCCAGAGATTTTAAAGCGTTGATAATATCAGTCGCGTTAACATAATCAAATCTAAATAAGACTCTACACTTCGCTGGAATGTAATAATATTATAATATCGGGTCTGGGTGTTCTTTGTGTCCATTGTTCTAATGTAAAGTCCCCCACGATACATTTAATAATCCTGGTGCGGGAGTTGTATACAAATAAACATGGCAAATTCTATTATATACGCGCATCATTTCGAAAAATCTGATGTGCCTCGGTATCGAACTCGACGCCTGGTTATGCAACGGTCTAGGCTATGGCTGCTCCTGCAGAAAGAATGCACGAGCGATCCTTGCACCCCGGCCATAGACCGTGTGAAGGAACACCGTGGTAGATTTAGTCAGTAGGACTCGCGACTTTCTATCTTTCCCCGGGTGAGCCCGACATAACCTCTCCCGTCCCCGCTCCCGCGGAGGAATATGCGACATAGCAATGCCCCACATAAAAAAAATAATGGTTATGGCTGCTTCTATATTACTATATTAATAAAACGAGTAAACGAGTTGGCTTATCATATCATTGTTAAGTAATTATCAGTAAACTCGTTCTACATCCTGTAGTTATAATTGCTAGACTGTAGTAACACTACACAAATGTAAATATAAAATTTAAAATATTGCTCTCTTAGGCCTTGTTACACGAACTTTTCCGTTAATAGTTATAATTCATTATATATTATGATGTTATTAATTATAGACGTAAGATTTATATAGACATTACGGGACTAATTGCTACGACATGAACTTGCTTACCTTACTTTTTGTTCCATATCTTCAACTATATATCATTACTAGATTTTCTCCGCGGCTTCACACGCGTAAATGTAGGTAAGGGTAGGTTAGTAACAGTACGTTTTCCTGGACCAAAGGTACCCTATTTCCTTTCTGTTCCCCTGACAACGTGTATGTGAAATTTCATGATGATCGATCAATTAGCTAAAGCGTGAAAGCGTAACAAACAAACAAACTCACATTCGCATAATTTATAGGTAATATTAGTCAGGATTAACGTATATTTTTAGGTGGCGGCGTGTCTTGATAAAATATATAAATACCTTAAAAAAGACATGAAACAACCATCCGGTCCTTTAATGGATTGATTACCATATAATGATAAATACCTGCGATTTTTTTCTTTTGTAAATTTTACATTATTATAGTTTTACATTTATTCAGTTGTTGTGGCTTTTCAGCAGTGGTAAGCGGCAAATATTTTAAAGTAGCGTGCTACCACGTCGAATGGATTCTATTCTAGTATTTTTTATTTTAGAAGATAAATAGTTACTGTTATTATTAGATATACTAAATGTTGTAGGCGTATGCAGTAAGCGTTACAGTATATTGGGCAAGTAGAATATAGGTTAATGACGAAAGACAAGTCGTCGTTACGAAAGAAGAACAAAATATATATTTACTTATATACTATATTATATACTAGGTTTACAGCACAGTTAATACCAAGAAATTTAAGGACACGGGTATATTACAAGGCTTTAAGTAAGTAGAGGCAAAAAGGCCCAACACGGTGAGTCTTTCGTCACAGGGCCACTTGTCGTAATAAAGTGAAGTCCCCTATCTTGTTTTAGTTTTATAAATATCACAAATGGTAGTTTCTAAAATTAAAATAAACGTCAAATGCATCAACATAAAGTTTATTAAACTGGTTCGGAACTTTATTTTGAACAGATTTTATTACGAGAACCAGCCCAGATCTTTAAAGTCATGTCTGGTAAAAATGAAGTTTAAACTCGAATTACTAGCTAGCAGTCATTCTATATATCCATTACAGTACATCAGTACCATTAATCAAACTATCGATAAAATTGTAATGGTCACGATTTCCCGTGCAATTACTGGACGTATTTTTGTATTGTCACCAGAAGTGCAAACATTCGGTCATTTTCATTGGAATCCTAGTAAACACATACATACATATTTTAAGCCTCGATTGTTTTAGCACATGTCATTGTGTTGAGCACAGAACTATTGATACGTTCTAAGTCTAATATCAAGGGTGTGAATGCGGACTCAAGTGGGTAGTACAATCTTATAATGGCTTTTAGCTTTTTAATCAGTTACTATGGCACTATTGGATTCTACAATAAAGATAATTAATTTTTTAGTTTATTATATTCTTCGTAATGTTTATACCTAATATTTCCAGATATTTAAATGTTTTTATACTATTCAGTTTAAAAACATATATAAGGTCCGCCTAACGGTAAGCGGTTACTGAAGTGGACGCTTGCCACAACAGGGGTATCACTCAGGCGTTGTCAACTCTTAGCGCAAGGAACAAAGATCAGACAGCCTTCTTATGACAGGGCATTATTTCCCCAAAAAGTATTTTTGACCTACTCTTTGCAGGAACAATGAGGATGATGAGCAATGCGGAGATATTTCCCCCCAAGTAACTGCCCTAGTTTGAGTGGATATTGCATAGCCTCGCTTGTCATTGTTCCAATCTCTCTGTGTTTTGTGAATGTTATTTACGGACGTGGTTACTTAAGATAAAAGAAGTGATATAATTATATATCATTAAATTGTTGTCAGTGTTTAATATAACTGGAAAAGGTATGCTGTATTTACGTAAATTGTTATGTCTCTTACTTTGACTGCTTCGTTGGTCAAGTGGCACAAGGCAGAGTATTTACGCAACTGATGATTATAAGCTCTGGGTTTGATTTCCAGATCGTTCAAAATGTTAATGGCTTTTCTGTCATAAAATTCGAAGATAGACAATGGGTGTGAACACAAAAGACAGCTCTTGGACCGGCTGATTTGGATTGTCGTTGACCACAGAGGCAATACTTTCGTATATAAGCTCATAAGCCTGGCGCCCTATCATTGCTAAAACCGTTTCTCATTTTCTGTAGGTATAATATAGTATATTAGTATAGACTAATATTATAAAGCTGAACAGTTTGTTGGTTTGGTTGAACGCTCAAATCTCAGGTACTACTGGTTCGAATTGAAAAATTATTTTAGTGTTGGATAGCCTATTTATCGAGGAACGCCATAGGCTATATAACATCACGCTAAGACTCACAGGGGTGGCGCGTTAACCATAAAAGCGGGTGAAACCGCGGGCACAGCTAGTTAAAATTTATAATATTTATTTATAAATAGGGGCAGCAATTCCTAAATTAGAATTTTTTTACAATTCAAAATGGACGGGCTTAGCTATTGTTGCGTGTGACTACACCACTGTTGTTACGACGCGACGCGACATGCGGATTCAATGTCTTCAAAACATTGATAATACTCGGACCGGGCCGACTTTTGCTCAGTCCTTGAGCAAGTCTATTGGTACAGAAATATCATTATTATATTATACTTCCATCACCCCTGAGTTATAGATGCGACACCTAGCCTACTTGGAAGACCATTAGACTGAAGTTTTGACGATATGTTACATTCCATCATAATTCGCATATGCAAGCGATATTTAACTAAACCGCTAAAGCAAACGGTGCAAGCAAAAATATTGTAAGTAAACAATTCAAGTCTGAGATTTCTCCATAATGTTATCGAAGATATGTTAAGTCTGCCAACCCGCAGTGGATCAGCATTATGGACTATGGCCTATCTCTTTTCACAATGAAAAGAGAATAGTGCCGAGCAGAGGTTATATACAAGGCTGATATTATTATACGCGACGTAAAGCACGGTTTGAAGATATCCTACGAAAACGATTTCCTAACGGCATGAGTAACATTGTCTGCGGTACCTTTCCTGGACAACTGTACAACTTGTGAGATAGCCCAAAGGGCAGTGCAAACATCCTTAGGCTACGGTGACCATCCACCCATACCACCCCACCCAGGGTATAAACTTGCACCACAATCGTATAAAAATTGTATTACAATGAGCTATGTGTTATAAATACATAAGTTTTTTAATAATAGAGTCATTAATCTGTCTATGTATAACACTTTAATATACTTAATAACAAGTGTATGACGTGAATGATTAAATTTAATTTAATAGGATCAAAACAACACAATGATAATTACAAAATCAATCACTTTTGATGTTTTCAATTATGAAAATGATTAAACTAATTTCGTAAGTGGATTCAATATTTTTGCTATAGGAATTTGCCGCTAACAACCTCGAACTAATTAAGTTCGTTATTTTTTTGTGATGTTGAATTTGTACAATAATTGCTTTACATTATTTATAACATTCAATATAATCATTTATAATTTTACCAAATAATAATCGGTAATAACTTATTTCGCTATAGATATAATCCCAATATTTGCGGCGAACATTACAAGCCTTGTAAAAACCACAGAAAACATTTAGTCATAAAGTAAATATCTGAGGATCATACAATGCATGCAGTGTGTGGACTGGTGTCCTAAAGGGCCGTAGTACTACATAGTATACGTAGTAGAGTTTGGACTAATGACTTGAACTCTAGGACTGATAAATCATTCCATCCTCTTACCACGGAATTTATTAAATGCACTTTATGAGTAAAATAATAGTGGCCTATTCTTTTACGGATCTATTGACGGTTGGAATAGTTCAAGTTATTAGTCCAAACATTACTATGGACATAGGTACATAATATTGTAAACCAAACTGCGATATCAGCGGTATTACATATCTTGAAACAGTGGAAAAAGAATCCTCAACCATATGCAATTCTCTAATGTTTACGCAAATGTTACTTGTTTCACACAACAAAGGTATCAAAAAAGTATCCGGTACCGGATGGGGAGCAGTATCGTAGCTTACGATCACTTTCAATACGAGAGGTAGAAATCCTTAGGTAAAAGGTATTAAACATGTGTTGAAGGGATACGAATAAGGGTAAATACTAATTACTATGGATAGCGTAGTGATTAAGTGGTAGCCACGCCACTCCCACTACATCGTCCGATTCCCACGGGATAACAATTTGTGAGATCCACACACAGTTGTTCCGAGTGTGGGTGTTATTTGAGTCCGTTGTTTAAATGCTTGTCGGGATCCCAGCGACAAAGGATTTAATCATAGTGAGAGAGATGTTTTTATTAAAAAGAAAAATGTGTATGTTAGCCGGCAGAACTTTGACTCGTCGATCGAAACACACTCTTACGCAACTCTCCACTATACAGTGTGTCCGGTCATGGACTAGCGATATTCTAAATACATAAATAACAACTATTTTAATACACAAATACGCTCTACACTTGGGCCTAATCCACTTCCTCGCTATGTGGCAGCCATTTTGTTTTTTCGTCGAATATTTCCTATGTGTATACAAAAATATGTATATCTCCCAAAGTTTTGGTCTTATTGAGATAAAAATAGGCTTATTTGAAGGGCAACAATACTGTCTATCGTTTACATTACAAAACAATGTGTTCACATGTCCATTATTTATGATAACAATATGAAACTCAATAAAAGATCAGAAAATTATGCAAATCAACAAATTATTGTAAATTACCTAATAAACACCCAACCCTTTTCATTTTTGTACTAGATCGACAAATGCTGAGTTAAACTACAATACAACATTTAATTTACAACTGTGTGTCTATTACTTTAAAAGTTATTGTTGTTTGAACACAGCGTATGCGCAAGCACAAAAGGTCTTTGTCGGAACCCTAAACAGAAAAAAATTAAATACACTTAGCATTCATATAAGATTTTATTAATGGTTTTACAATATTGAATTATAATAGCTTCAGCAGGTACCCACTCAAAGTGGCCACCTTTAGCTTATATAGACACGTAGCCACATAGCGAGGAAGTGGATTAGGCCCAAGTGTAGAGCGTATTTGTGTATTAAAATATCGCTATTAATCGTTATTTAGAATATCGCTAGTCCATGACCGGACAGACTGTATATTAATATGGATATTCAGTTTAACCTTCGCTTTACAGACCAGCATCAAAAAACGATGATTACAAAGATGTCTTAACAGTTCATTGATCTATTAGATGTTTCAAGTCAACCAAAGGAATTTCACAACAAATTTAATCTTGTCGTGAGTGTAGGAAAGCCTAGTCTGGTACTAATTTATAACTATTTATAAGCTTCATTAACTCACAAAATCATTTACCGAGCTTTCACCGTTGAGTACCAACCACGCATTCAATATTACTCTCTTTGTTTTACTAATGATCAGGTTTCAAGCCTGAAATAGGAGTAGTGCTATATCGGTAATGCTTATGTTAGGGATTCTGACCAGTTTGTAATTTCTTAATTTTTTTTTGTATTCCACTAAGGTGGCAAATTAGCATACGGCCCACCTGATGGTAAGTGGCCACCGTAACCTATGAACGCCTGCAACACCAGAAGCATTACTTGCGCGTTGCCGACCCTTTAGGAAAAAAGGAAGTGGGAAGAAGAAGGAGCGGGAAAAGGGAAGAAGGGTGATTGGGCCTCCGGCACTCTCACTCACCAAACGAAACACGATAGTAGGAATACTGCTATTTCACGTCGATATTCTGTGAGAGGGTAGTACTTCCCCGGTCAAGCCGGCACATTCATGCTGAAACCAGCGAGGCTCTACTACTCAAAAGGTCCCATAGCATCGTTCCGGCAAGGAGGCTCGCAGCCTCGAACGAGATCGTGCGGTACCCTCTAATTAAGGCGTGTTGATAATCCATTAGCTGAACTTAATTTAGCAAACAGTTATTTTTGATTCAAAAAGTACATGTCAGGGTGTATAAGCATAAATGTATGTTTACAGTAATGTACTTTCAATAATTAAGTAGATCACTAGCTTTTGCCCGTGGCTTCTCTAGCGAAAAAGTAGGTAAGGTTATGTTAGTAAAAATACTTTTTTTTACATAAAATTTAGCCTATGTTACTCTGTGATAATAAAGCTTTTTAATGGAAAATATTTTTTTAAGTCAACTGATTAGTTTTTCTTTTAATTCCTTACAAACAAACAAAAAATCTAATATTTCCTCGTTATACCTAAAATTAGTATAGATGTAATAAACACACGTTCGCATTTATAATATTAGTTACGATTTTTGCTTACGTATCCTATTTGATAAACAAATACTCACATTATAATTTATTTAAATTATTTTACTTGCTGCTTGCCGATTATATTCGTTTTCTAATAAATAAGATGACAGAAAAATAAAGATAATACATAGATATGCGTCTCTTTGTATTGTTTCTAGCTATCAATGTACCTATATCCTAACTAATATTATAAATGCGTATGTGAGTTTGTTTGTTACGCTTTCACACCTTAACTACTCGACTGATTTTCATGAAATTTAGTAAACGTGTTGTCAGGGGTACAGAAAAGGCAATAAGGTACCTTTTATCCAGGGACAATCTACTATTTCCGACCGAGCGAAGCCGCAGGTAAAATGTAATACCTGCTAATAACTAATATTTAAATGTAATACGTAAACTAAAAGGTGTACAATCGAAATAAATATTCGATCCAAACCAAAACCTTTAGATGTAAGATTATAAATAAATAACTCTGCCAGCAAACAAATTCTTAATCTTAAGTACTAAACAACATTATTTTCGTCCGGTAGTTAGGATTTTAAGGTACGTAATTTTCTTTTTCTTTTTAACGTGGGGTATTTGGTATTGACGCCTGCCCCCGCGGAGGGGTTCTGTCGGACTCACCGGGGTAAAATAAAGATGTTGAAATGATGATAATGGACCTCCCGGAATACCGACTAAACCTACCACGGTGTTCCTCAACAAAACCGCTATCGGCGGGGCCGCACGAATCACTTGCACATGCGGTTGCGACAACGCCGAGGTTTCGGCCCGCCGTATGAAACGGCAGGTCACTACTCGACAAGACCTACCCTATAGGCACTACTTACTTAAAAGCCCTACTGTCCCCCCGCCTAAAGGTAAGACGGACACAACACAGAGGCGCGCGTGAGAACACGTACGCCGCCTCTCGGACCTGGTGCTGATCCAATGGTGGACAGGCCCACGAAGCCCACCACCCCCAGGTCAATCCTTAGGGTGGCTGGAGGTCATCTCGCGCCCTTCGGCGCCCGGCTCTGACGGCTAGGAGCGAGAGGGCAACCAATCCGATTGTCGCGATCAACTCACGGCGCTGCGATGCCCAGGCGGGGCAATCCGCCAAAGTGTGCAGCGCCGTGTCCTCAACAATGTCGCGGCAGTCACCGCAGTGGTGACAACCGGGCGTCTCTTGCCGGCTTATACGATACATGAACCCGCCAAAACAACCATGGCCAGTCATTACCTGTGTCGGCCGGAAGGTGAGGACTTACCGCCACTATCGTTGCGTGCCCGGTACTGGGGTGCAGAAGTCGCTCCTTCCACTTCTCCACTAGGAGCTGGCGGAGCTCGGAATGGTTCGGGCCGTCAGGTTGTCCGCCCAAACTGGGGCTCCGTAGAGGGCCATAGACCGCACGACCCCCTCGTAGAGCCTCGGGCAGGAGGTGTTTGGCCCCCCAAGGTCGGGCAGCCGGCGCGCGAGCGCACCTACAGCGCCCCGAAGAATGGGGGCCAAACGTCTAAGATGGGCTGTGAAGTCCCATCGGCTGTCGAGCAAGAGACCTAAATACTTTAGGGTTGACTCGACGTCGATGCGGATCCCTCCTACCATGATATGGGCCCCTGTAGGTGGCCGTTTCCGAGGGCCGTGGAAACAAACGGCCTCGGACTTGGACAGGGCCACCTCGAGGCCCAACCGCGAGATACGATTGACGACTTGTGCGACCCCAGCGGTTGCCAGTATGGCCGCCACCCGGTGCGACTTACCCTTCGCCGTGACAAGCGTGTCGTCGGCGTAACAAATGACGGCAACGCCTCGGAGGAGCGCACCTCGCAGCACCCAGTCGTAACCGATGTTTCACAGGAGCGAACCCAGAACCAATCCCTGTAGAACACCGCACGACATCTCTCGCCGACTCCAACCGTCGTGACCCAGGTAGACTACTACCCTCTCCAATAGATATGCCCCGACAATGCGGCGAAGGTAGGTCGACACTCGATGAAAAATGAGTGCCTCCCTAATACACCTCCAGGGCAAGGGGTTGAAGGCATTCACGAGGTCCAAAGACACCGCGAAGACGATCTCACCCCGGGACACCGCATCCTCCGCCAGGCTTCACACTCGGAGGACTGCGTCGATTGTGGAGCTCCCGCGGCGGAAACCATACTGGTTGTCTGCCAAGTCCGGACCCACAGAAGAAAGACGCTGGATAAGGCGCTCCGCGATGATAAATTCGAACAATTTAGCCACCTCGTCCAGCAACACGATGGGCCGGTTGGCGGACAGACTGTCCGCCGGGCGCCCTTCCTTCCTGATCAGGATCAGTTTCCTCACCTTCAACTGGCGTGGAAACTGACCCTACTGCAAACACTCACTGAAGAGCCCCCTGAGTCGAGGCGCGAGCTTCTCGAGGGCCAGGGCCAAAACAAGGCCTGGAATGCCGTTGGGCCCTAGGGCGGTGTTTTTCGAGTGAAATCTCGACACCACCGTTCGCAACTCTACCTGGGTCACTTCGGGAACCATGACGTCGTCAAAGTCCGCGCTGGACGCCATGGAAGGCGGAACCATCGGCGGAGGAGTGTGCTCTGCCCGTGAGGGAAACAGAGTGGCCACCACCTTCTCCAACAACTGTGGCTGGAGACTCTGGGACGACGGGGGCGCTTAGGGGCGAAGCTTGCCCCTGACCACAAGATATGGACGCTCCCAGAGATTACGGTCCAGAGTCCCCAGCAGCTCTTGGCGGGCCTGATGTTTGGCCCGCTTGATGACTAATTTAAGAACCTAAGGTTCGTATACTTAAAATAAGAAGCACCAACGACGACTTACCATTTATTTTTATTTGCACCGAGTAAGCGACCGACGCGACGTGATACAAATAATTGGATCACTAATTATAGATTTTTAGCGTTCGTTCCTTTAATGTAAGTTTCTTTTTTATCTTTGTAGATCTTGCAACGATTAGATAATACTATAATGATGTATTTGTTTCAGTAATATGTCACGATACACAAATTGCTGTGGTGTGAACTTCTCATAGGCTGTTTACTTTATTTGTTATTAATTTAAAATAAAAGCTTACAATAAAATCTTATTATAGATGATACTACACTATTAATTGGGTATATCATGATAAAATAGTTGTATGTATAAATAAATGATGCTATCGTTCTGCAGACTGAAAGTTTCAAGAATATCTTATATCTGTAGTAATCATTATTATTTTAGAAATAAAACAGATAATATAATACTGAACTAGTAGTAATACTACTTATGAGTAAAGATTTGTCAAATAATTAGAGAAGCGATAACTACTTTAAATCCTAGATGATAATCCAGGATTTATTGTGGGTGCATTTTGATTAATTTTAATTATAAATTTTATTTTAAGTACATTACACAGAGCAATAAATTCCCACATTACGATAATCGGTGATGTACGTAGTAACACACGTTCGAACAATTTCTAAATATGGTATACCTACTTTCACTTTTACGCTAAGACAAGTCAGGTTATTTAGAACAACAATGCCCCTCCTTTTCTAAACACACGTGTTTTTATCTCTATCTCTTTCTTTCCCCCTTTAATTCACATGGTGGTGGGGCTAGCATTCCTCAAAATTATGTGTATATCTATGATAACTCGTATTCTCTAATTATTATTATATGCTTTGTATTTAGTTTCATCTTAGAAGACACCGCATTCTAAAGGTTTATCTTAGTATTCTTCCACTTGGAGTTAGGGCCTCTGTGCGATCGCTGGGTCTCTGATCTCGGCTATACACCGTGTTAAGCCTTTTCTATAAGCTCAGGCAAGTATATTTTTAGTGTCAACCTGCCAATCCAGCGGCAATGTCCCCACTCTTAAGCCTTACCGCCCGCTGTTTGTATCGCTCTGTTTAGGATTTTGTTATAGTTGCAATATGTGAGTTGATTACACAAAAGTAGGTACTCTACATACAAACGTTTTTGTCTGTAATATCAAAGATACACAGGGTAATGAAGTGTTATGTTAATTACACAACTGCCGTATCGTATATCATCAAAGCATAAGTACGCTCGTCTGTGAGTTGCATATGCGTATCCGTATATTCGTGACATAATTGGGCAGAAAATGTCAAGAAAGATGTTTTCTAAGAGTTTGTTTTCATATCTCAGTCAAACATTAACAAAGGAAAAATTGGTCATGTCGACAAGTTTTACGGCGAATTAAATCCCTGTTATTTTTTCCTTCTTACATGATCTAATCGACGATTAAAAATCGGCCCTTAGGGTAGTTAGGTTAGTTAATCAACTATAAAACGCCATGGGTTTTCAAAGAAATTATCCATTTCAACAAATAGACCAGTAAATTATACTTCATATACCTACTTGTTATGTGTGCCCACCTTCCTATTAGATACGGTATAGGCTAAAAGTACGCACTATAATCTTCGTAACATGACGCCAATATTGTTCAACTAATGGATTATCAACGTCAGTTGGTGTAACCGTTTGTTTTGAAACCCTAGCTTGACGATCCCCTCTTCTAAAATATTATGACGTGGACCTTGAAGTGAGGTGATTAGTTTATTACTGTAGCAACTATTACTTACGGTGTGTTTACACACACGAAGTGTGAAAGTTTATAAAACAAGTTAGGTACATCGACAAAGTAAAACATTGAATGGGTAAATTTCGTAACAGAAAACCCATTGTCACTTCCCGAACCACGATACTTAGATAAAAAGCTTGCCTCGAGACCAAGGAAAGAAAATGATAAGTTAGATATAATTTATTATATAATAATTTATACCTTATATTCATTCATTTTTATATAAGTAAAAATCGAATACTACATAAATAAGAAAAACTAACAAACACATTTAGTAGGTAACGAGGTAATGGTAATTCTTAATTTTGAAACAAAATACTTACATATAAGTATTACCTAGCTCAAAATCATTTCTACAATCGATTGTATTATTGATTCTTAACCAAATATATTCAGTTTTATACCAAGACGTACTATGCTGCTGTAAATAATATTATACAAAAAGGAACCTAACTGTGTTTTAAATTCAGTAAAAGTAATTGTACATTAATATTGGTTATAAATAGTACGCTAGTATCAGCAACACTTTCCCGCACGGCATGGCATGTCTAAATTAGTCGTAACGAACCATTACATTCCTAGCTTCGGTTTGATGTGTGAGAACTCATCAAACGATTGAGACATTCTCGTAAAGCGTCTATTAATATACATAGGTAAAATATATTCGAGAAAGATGGATAAGACTCGTTAAAAAGGAAAAATAATTTATTCTTAGAAACAAGGTCTTCTTGCTCTCTTGAACTCATTCTTTTGATTTACAAGCGAATAGATCATTTTAGTCTTTCATTACATCAGTGGTGCACCAAACCAAATGTCAATACTATATAATGTAGTGTACCACATTATATAGTATTGAAATTTGGTTTGGACAGGAATTCCATAATTTATGAATTATAACTTTACAGCTTAGAAGGGACATTACTGTTTCCTTCACGCTTTAAAATTGGGAACTGAGCTGTAGAGTCAACTAAATAAATTATTATATTGGAATAATAATAATGACTGTTGAATAAAATAGTTTAACTAGAATATTTAGTTAATCTTAAATTATCTTCTTAATTAAACACAGTTACTACATATATGAATAACACTGCTGTTCCAAGATACACCTAACCTGCTTAGTTATACAAAGTATTTTCGTTTACGTTTACTTTTAGTTTAATATTAAAAATTAAAAAAGTGTTTAGTAGAGATATTATCATAAGGCAGTACATTACATCTTCTTCAGGATTTGGACAGTTCCTAAAGTTAAAACTTATAGGTACTTGGAATTTTGCAAGTATGCAAAGAAGCAATCGCTGAGATGTTGACATAATAATATAATTAGAACGAAATAGTTTGCCGTTTGCTCATTGTGTCAGAGTCGGATATCAAGAAGAATGAGTAATTGTTGAGTCTAGCTATTTAGATTTTAAATTACAGATGTACATGAACACCTTTAATCCAATTAAACCAATTAAGTGTTATTGAGTTCAATGTCATGTCATAAAACCATTTAGTGGTCATAAATTTGTTCTCACCTGCGTCACTCTAGTTACAAATTACTATAGGAAAAACGTATTCCACTTCTAATTATTTTGCGAAATTGATTTAATCGAATTTATAATTGAAAACATCAAGTGATTAATCTTTTAGTATCATTATGTTTTAATTGCATGTCATCAATATAGATGACTATATATATATGTATGTACCTACGTCAAAATACTGACATAATATTATTACATTATGTTGTTTAAGATACAAAGATAAATTACTTTGCTGGTCAAAGCTTAAATGTATTTATAAGAGGCTGTTATTAGCTTGATTAAGATAATAATTTTATTATTAATATTAAGTTATCATGTTGTACGATTTTGTAATAATTAAGTTTTGTAAGCTAGCTTTTTACTTTTTTACAAGACGTATAATAATAGCATACATTTTATATCAGACATTTTAAGAATAACGGATAATCTCTTTTGGCTTTGATAATTACCTTATTTAAAAAGGGGATTACAGATTTTACCAGGTGTAGTCTTAAACCAATATCACCAGTTCAAAAATATTTTATGGTGGTGATTATTACTGTTGACTAAATCTACAAACCAAAAAAATTACAGTCTTTACCTTAATACAGTCTATTATTATGTTTTGGTGGGCGGTTATACTCTAGGGTACGGTACTTGAATTGGAAGGAGCGACTTGTGCACCCCAGTGCCGGGCACGCCACGATCGTGGCGGTAAGTCCCGTGTTTGAGGAGTGACTGGAGACGCGGCATGGCGCCCTCACCTTCCGGCTGACACAGGTAATGACTGGCCACGGTTGTTTTGGCCAGTTCCTGTGTCGTATACGCCGGCAAGAGACGCCTGGTTGTCACCACTGCGGCGACTGCCGCGACGTAGTTGAGGACACGGCGCTGCACACTTTGGCGGTTTGTCCCGCCTGGGCATCGCAGCGCCGTAAGTTGATCGCGGCAGTCGGATTGGTTGCCCTCTCGCTCCCGGTCGTAGTTCAGTCTATGGTCCGGAGTGAGAGGTCGTGGAACGCCGTCGCCTCCTTCTGTGAGGAAGTCATTTCCATCAAGGAGGCGGCAGAGCGGGAGAGGGAGCGTTTAAACCCTCTCCCCAACCGCAGAGCCGGGCGCCGGAGGGCGCGGGACGACCTCCAGCCACCCTGAGGTTTGACCTGGGGGTGGCAGGCTTTGTGGGCCTGCCCGCCATCCGTTCAGCACCAGGTCCGAGAGGCGGCGTGCGTGTTCCCACGTGCGCCTCTGTTTCGAGTCCGTCTCCCCTCTAGGGGGGACAGTAGGGAGTGTTAGAAGTGCCTTTGGGTAGGTCTTTCGTGTAGTGGCCTGCCTTAAGTTATACGGCGGGCCGAAACCTCGGCGGGGTCGCGACCGCATGCGAAAGTGATTCGCGCGGCTCCGTCGATAGTGGTTTTGTCGAGGAACACCGTGGTAGGTTTAGTCGGTATTCCGGGAGGTACATTTTCTTCTTAACATCTTTCTTTTACCCCGGCGAGTCCGACATAACCCCTCCGCCCGCCCCCGCGGAGGGATATGCGTCATGAATATCCCCACGTAAAAAAAAAAAAAAAACGGCTACGGTACTTAGTCGTTAATCGGCAACTCATAAGATCGCTTAAATATAATAAAGTCATTTTTCTGGTCGCAATACAAAATATTGCTAGTTTGCTACGTTTGTGGGACAATAATGACATTGACTTTGTTTTACTACAATAACATTGTATAACACTAATAATAATCCAATCTCATAATGAAGGTAACAAGGTAACAATATTATTTATATATGTATATTAGTTATATTAGTTGTGCCTCCGAATTTATACGAGTAAACATCGATCATCTATTTATAAATACTAACGTCCTTTAAAATTGACATATATTTTGAAATGAAAACTTCTTCAGGCGCGTTGAGCACTTTTTGGGTGAATAAAAATTATGAAACTCGCGTCATTGTCACCGAACGCTTTCCATGAGCTATATGTATACTGTGTATATATATATGAGTACTTTTTGGGTGAACATAAAGCGTGAAACTCGCTTCATCTTCACCGAACGTCATAATTCAAAATTCAAAAATAATAATTCAATAGCTCGACGATACAATTCACAAGTTACTTAGTTTTCACTTCTATCGGCAGTCCCCAAAGACTGCCCCGCATGTTTTTTTTAATTGTACGGTGTTGTAAGCGGGACAGGCTAAGGAAACATTGACGCGATGATCAGGATACATAAAATTTTTCAATGACAGGCGGAGTGAAGGTCTATATAGGGACTGTTAAAGAAATGTAAGGAAGATTTTTGCCCAGTAATGGGACAGTATACATTAAGAAAAAAAGGTTTTAGGCATCGGTAGACTTTTGTAGTTTCGACATCAGTAATCTTATGTAGGCTCGATTGCCAGAGCTTACTAAGTTGAGGGTATGGTGAGCAAGGGAACCAGTAAGATGTGTCTTGCTTCGAGAACGAACAAGATCCTAATTTACTAATTGTGTAAAAAGCATGTCATATCTGGTGCTTCAAGCTACGGCAGCAACTTATCAGACAGGTCGTTTGCATGCTTACCTCCACGGAGATCGGCAAAAGATACAATTATTTATCTTTCTTAATATGCAAAATTAGTGTGTAAACTTTTTAAGTAAAATAATAATTAAAGAAGCTAAGTTAAAAACAGAAACCTATTAAAGCCTATGATAAAAGTAAGTACCTACTGAAATAAACAATACTGCAAAATATTTATCAATTTCTGGTTGTCTAATTATTACACTTAACAAATACAACAAAATAATGCTTCAGGTGGACATGTTGCAAAATAGTCTGAAGGCCAGTTTCACAACTGTCTAGTAAAAGTTATCCGAAAGATAAATCGCATGCTATCTAACTCTTGTTAGATTAAAGAATAGAGATGGCTGGACTTTTATCTCAGATAAATGCTATTTGGAGGTGGTGGAACAGGCCCTTTATAGACAGGGGTCGTCTATTACTATTTAGCAATAGCTAAAATATTATCGGTAAAATGTGGGAACAGAACCCCTGTTCTGTTCCCATATTTTACCAATAATATTTAGGCATGTACTACGTATTATAAAACTACCACACTCAGTTTTAGATTATATGTATTGACAATCATATCGATGATACCTACCGATATTATTAATTTCATTAATAGGCTTGTGTAATATTACCGTGTACCTATGTGTATTCATAATTAGCATTCTAAGTATGCGGCTTGGTAAACAGTTTGGATTATATATTATTATTTAGGTGTAATTTATATACGTACATATATAAAGCATAATCACACTATTGACTACGCGGTTGTAATCCTATAAAGGTTTGCGATCGAGAGTCGTAGGTGACATGTGACGAAAAGTGGATTTTTTACGATAACCGTAAGCAAAAAATGCAATGGCTGACCCCAGGTCAAACGCCGCAATAGTGCCCTAAAGCTTACCACCAAAAAGTTAATGGTAATTGTTTGGTTGTCTCTTCATGGTGTCATTCACTATAGCTTTCTCAGGTCTGGTCAAGCAATAACAGCAGATGTTTACTGTGCCGAACTTCGAACAATGATGGCGAAACTGGCAGTGAAACAGCCCCGACTCGTGAATCGATTTTCATCATTATTGCTCGATGATAACGCAAGACCTCACACTGCACGAGAAACCGTTGTAACTCTACAGGAGCTACAGTTAGAAACCATACGTCATCCTCCGTACTCGCCAGACCTTGCTCCAACGGACTGCCATTTCTTTTGTGATTTGGACAATTTTCTAGGTTTAAAAAAAATCCCAGTAGGCAGTACAAAATGCTTTCACACAGCTTGTCGAATCTAGATCTCCGGAGTTCTATCGTAAAGGCATAAATGAACTTCCGTTTAGATGGCAGTAATGTATAGATAATGAGGGTAAATATTTTGATTAAATAAATATACATGGTACATCTTAGAAAAAAACCAGTTTCAATTTTTCTGTTCAAATCAGCAATTTCATACTTTAATTTCTAATATTATAAAGCTGAAGAGTTTGTTTGTTTGTTTGGTTGGTTGAACGCGCTAATCTCAGGAACTAATGGTTCGAATTGAAAAATTATTTTAGTGTTGGATAGCCTATTTATCGAGGAAGGCTATAGGCTATATAACATCAAGCTACCACCTACGGGAGCGGCGCAGTAACCATAAACGCGGGTGAAACCGCGGGCACAGCTGGTACTTAATATTATAAAGCTAATGATTTTGTTTGCTAAACGTTAAATAAGCCATTAAAAAATCTTTACTAGTAGAAACAAAATATAAATCAAATAACTATGTAATTCATACGTAATTACAATAGCAATATGAAATAAATTATTATAATGTATTTAATAAAATCAGCTCTGTATTAAATTGTCCCACTAAAAAGGGTTAGGCCATAGTCCACCACGCTGGCCCAGTGCGGATTGGCACTCTTCACATATCTTTGAAGACATTACGGAGTACTCTCAAACCTGTAGGTTTCCTCAAGATCTTTTCCTTCAGCCTTAGAGCGAGCGATAATTAACTATTTAATACGCACATAACTTTGATAAGTCAGAGATGTACGCCTTAGGCCTTAGGATTGATCTCGAGATCTCCTCTGTATGGCACTCCAACGGTCTCCCACTAGGCTATTGCTCGTGTATTAAATATTACCTACTAACTCATAATACCAAATAAACTCTGTATCTGAGGCTGCTAAATATTATTATGTATAAGTTATTGAAATAGTGTAATCATGCAATTGACTAATAAATGACTACTTCTTTTTACATAAACATGATATGAAATATATATGCTGAATTGTATAGTTACTTACCTAACCCTGAGAATATTGACTATAGAACTAACAAACGCAAAACAACAGCCTAAAAACGAAACAATAATTATTGAATGTGTAAAACAATAAACGAGCTTTACATACATAGAAATTTAAATGGTTTTGTATATCGAATGCTTTATTTTTCTTTATATTTCAATAGCCTCTTTTGCGAGTATCTGTGGTTTGCCAAATCGTAAGTAGTTGTTGGTCCCCTGTTGCACGTGTTCACACACACCAACCGAAACGTCGGGGCAAAAGTAAGCATAAATATAAATAGATTTAATTAATTTAAATAGCTTAAATTCAGTAAAGTTCATTAATAGTAGTATAAGAGTTTCAAAATTATGTAATTAAAATGTTTTAAAATAAACAACGTGACTAAATCCGTATAAAGTAGTTTAATTTCAATAAATTATTTTTCTTTTAGTTTCAATATTTGTATAATAGTAAGAACAACTTTAAAAAATAAATGATTGTTTACTTATTGTATAGATACACTGTATACCTATAGTTTAAAACCATTAACGAACCGCGTTACATATATGCATGCCCCGAGTACCTATATAGAATGCTGTTAATAATACGATAAATGTCAAGATACTTTATATAGATACAACGATCAAATTAATATTTTATAAAGTACCTTCGTATGAAGTACCTACTAATTATTATGTTCGAGAATGGCCTAAATGAAAAAGTTATCTTGGTCTGATGATAAAAGAACTATGTAAAGTAATAAATACAGTGGACACAGGCTATTTATCAGTAAGTGTCGAACGTAAATCCCCTTGACCTTTTTATTGAACCTGTGTAAGTGAGTACCCTTAACGATTCAGGAAACGTATTACTTTTTGTAAAGGAAAGGAAGTTGTTATCACTCATATAGGCATGTACCTATTCATCATTTCTTATCTTCATCGTTTAATAATATATAGGTACGTACAAAAAAATAAGGAAGTATATAGCTTTTACCATTTTACTATAACATCATGTCAATCGCAATCTAGCACTGCTACCTATAAGTAAAAATAAACAGTGTGATGTTGATTGGAAAAGCTAGTCCGTTGAATAGAACCGGCACAACTGTCATCCCGATTGGATTCTGCGCTAGTTTTTTGAATTCGTCTTTAACTTAACGTTTTATAAAAAATATGATTTATTATATTTGACTGCATGTGAGGCGTAGTGGTCGCCTCGCCACGGATACTACGCCGTGTGTTATAGATTCAATCCTCACACGAAACTACATTTATCGATCGATAGTTGTTAGAATAGAATATATTTATAATTACTTTTATTTAATATTTTTTTCTCATAATATGGTTCATTGAAGTCTTATATTTAACATTAATTCACATTTACTTCCATTGCTACTTTTGTTCCAAGTCTTTAAAGTTCTTTGTGTCCGTTGTTTACATTTTTGTAAAGTCCGTCGCAGCGCAGCGCTGTCATTATTGCTAGTGCCGGACAAGATATTTTAAAAATAAAACAATATACATATCTATAATTTTATGGTTATTACTTTATTAGCCTAACAAGGAAGCAGAACTATTCACATAGGATAAATGTAAATTTGAAGTTAATTGGAAACTACAATATAAAGCTACAAAAAGCTACAGAATATCAAGTCACGAGTCCTTTGTGAAGTGACGCTAAACAATCAAGATTCCACGATCAATTAAATCACGATCGTTTATATGGTAATTCTACTTGTAAGGAGGAAAATAGTTAGGTAACAATAATAAATATACAATCGCTCTAAACCGAACCACTTTGCTATTTCTACTCGATGTACGAGGTGATTCAGATGTTGGACAATTACAATTGCCTTTTTCAATCAGGCAATTCCCAATATTACAAGTCTGGAACTATGCGTCGTTATCGGCATAGAATTTCCTCATACAGGAACACGCTATTTATTCTTACCATACTTTAGTATGCTAGTAAGAACTAAACAAGAACATACATCAATTTTATTAACCCCTGCCTAAAATTGCTAAATTATACCGGCGTGTTATTATGTCACGGTACGTTAATATTTATATCGACTTTAGCCGCGATTTCTATATGCATGTATTTTGACAGATTTTAATGTGTACCTGATACATTTTTGCCATGTGTTCAAAATCAGGATAAATAGATGATACGAGACTCGATTTCGAATGGAATAATTATGTCGGTACCTTCCATTATATTGCACCTCTAAAGCCAACACCTGGTTCGATGTATCAAATTGGAGACATTTTACATACGCAACCGCCAGAGCCATGACACACGCTTCATCATCATAAGAGAAAATCTCATTGAAATGTAATAAATTAACAAAAATTATGAAACAGATTTCATAATTCAAACATTTCATAACATTTTAAACATACCACTTGTATTTATATGCGGGTATGTAACCCGACAGTTGCGGTGGTATACCATATTAATATAGTAATACCTTCTATGAAACAATAATTAAATTGTTTATTAAAATCATACATTCGCATCAGTCAAACAAAATAATAATTTTTTTAAATACAGTTGGACGCAGAAATCGGTGGGATATTGGTGAAATATCGGCATAATTTATAAGGGTCCCTCCCGCCCGAAAAGTTTGTTTGTTACTTTTCCATATACAAGGGTACAAGGGTAGGTAGTATTTATGCATGCTTACCAATATTTAAAAAGTTATGGTAAGGATCATGAAAGTTATATTAATTACAGAGAATATAGAAGATAATTTAAGTATAACACAAAAATACTAAAATGTTTGCATTTTAAAAAGCATTTACTTAACCATTTATCTAGCCTACGGGATCTTTACAAAATATATACGGCTACGAGCCCGTACGCCCCTTGACATTCGCCCCTTTCATAGAAAGACTATTTTTGGTGAATTTTAAGAAGAAACCTAACAAATACCTACTAGGGGGCGAACCTTGAGGGGCGAACGCGCTCGTAACCAAATATACGCAACAAAATTATTGCAGTGGCTAACCAACATTTTGTTCGTTATAAATGGATTTCACTATGGCAAAACGATGTTACGGCACAGTTTCGCAATATTTATAGCAAGAAACATAAAATTACCTGAGTAGTAAGATGCAAAATCTGGATAATTGCTGTAACTATGGCACAACAGCGTCGAATTAATTTCATTATTGCTTTCTGGAAGAGTTTTGTCTGCACTTATGTGACGCGCGGTAAGAACACGCGACTCACGAGATGCTTCGCTATCCAAATCCATGTTTACTATTAATCACTCAAGAATGCTTTACAAAAATCACGTTTAATCGGTTAATTTTTATTTTAAGTACCAACTTTTATTCATAACATAGTCCCTATGTTAGTTATGTGATAGGTATATCATTGTTTAATTTTCGCGCGTTA
Source organism: Catocala fraxini (assembly GCA_930367265.1). Lineage (NCBI taxonomy): Eukaryota > Metazoa > Arthropoda > Insecta > Lepidoptera > Erebidae > Catocala > Catocala fraxini. Next base: position 15,453,500 of record OV884035.1, read on the forward strand.
ACCGTCTTCGTTGCGATACGACGAGTATCGAGGCGAAGGCATCTGAGCATACTGCCGAGTTGACGCTGTGCCGCGGTCGCCGCTTATTGCGTTCACTTTCTTTCGACATTTTAGTGGCTTGTCTGCGCAACATTACCACTAGTGATGTACAAAAAAGTTTCTTCTTTCAATTAATAAAAAATAAACTACCGGACACCATGACAAAATAGTTAAGACTGTTATCAGTAAGCATTTGATCTATATTTCGCATGTATCTAATAGATAAAGTACGATAAGATTACTCATGTATACTGTGTTGGTATGTGGTCATTTAGATAGCGAATATTGGTATACGAGAACCTAGTGGCAAACGTTCTATACATTTTATTCTTTGTCACAAATAAGTCGCTAGTTATTATAGAAATGTTAAAAATATTTATTTATTAGACTATAATTCATTTTATTTACCTAAATCTTATCCTAAATTTCAAAGTATATCCTATATAATGCCATGAAGATAATCTAAAGATGCTTATATTAATTAAAATATTTCATTACAAACATGCGTTACGAACAAGTTAAACATTACTGATCGATTTGGAATAAAAATATATAAGTACCACTTCGATAAAGGCAATCTTCTTATATGGAATAGTTGAATTTAAGTTCATTAAACCTTTAAAGAGTCGTAACCTCTATAATATAATTTATTTTTTTATAATATATATTAAATTTAATAAAATTCATTAACATAAATTTAATTTAAATATTTAATCCTTTCGTACTAAAATATCTATTTTCTTAAAAGATAGAAACCAACCTGGCTCACACCGGTTTGAACTCAGATCATGTAAGATTTTAATGATCGAACAAATCAAAATTTTAAACTTCTACATTTAAATTTTATCTTAATCCAACATCGAGGTCGCACTCTTTTTACTAGCTGAACTAAAATAAAATTACGCTGTTATCCCTAAGGTAATTTTTCTTATAATCAAAAAAATTGGATCAATCATTCACTTATATATGTTTTTTATTAAAAATAAAAGCTATTTTTATTTTTTATCACTCGAATAAAATAATTTATTAAATTTAAATTTCTTATTTTATAAATAACTGAAATTAAATAAATTATAAAACTCTATAGGGTCTTCTCGTCTTTTTAATTTATTTTAACTTTTTAATTAATTAAATTCTACAATTTAATTAAGAGAGTTTATATTTCATCCAATACTAAATTGTGTACGATAAAATTATGACGATCATTTTTATAATTTCATAATGGTGATCCTTACATATATATCGATAAGAAAGTTTATCGAATGTGCACAACACTAAGGTATGGTGAGGTAACACCTTGGTAACAGTTGGACCACGGCGTAATATAAAATCTAACCGGCCGACTTCATGCATTGCTGCTTATTGCAAACATTACCATTATTGTACACATGCGTTATATGCTATCCTTAATCATAGCATGTAAACAAAGCGGCCAAGTACGAAATACGCCCTTACTAGTTTTTTCCTTTTCTAGATTCTCGATTTTAAAATGTTTGTTTATTGTTTTCAAATCTTATTATTTTCCCATTTCTCTTTGGGAACGTGCTACTTACTTTACTACATATAAATTGCAGCACAAAAAAAGGAAAGGAAGAATATATATTTGGACATGGACGCGGGGCGTTGCTTGCGTAAATCCTACGGGAACACATACAGGGGTTAAAATCATCCTATCTAGAACATGGACTATTTCCGTGCGAAGTTTTACCCAAACACTTTCAATAGTTAATGACAAATTGAGTAACAAACAGTAGTTTGATGTTTATTTCTTAATGTTCACAAACTTTCACATATTTTATAATACTAGCGCTCGCCTAGTGGTCAAATTCGACCAAAATTCCTAAGCTTGCTACTTTGTTTACTTTTTTCTTTATTACATGTAACTAAGGTATAGGTAACCAAGTTACAAAGAATTGTACGACGTCAGACGAACAATACCGAAATACTACGAACGCGATTCGACTGCGTGTATCAAATGCATGGATGTGTGCGTTTAGTGTTTTTTTTATTAATTTAATGTTAATAAATTTCTAATGCATATTTTATAAAAATATAAGGATTCGCCCCTCCTTCTCCATATAAACTTTAACTGTGCCAAATTTCATACTCCTCCATCCGCGCAATTTTCGTAAAAAGGAGTACAAAGTTTTTGCTTCACGTATTAATATATATGTAGATTAGTAGATATATAATATCTTTATTCATGTGGACTGTATTACGACGACTGCACAATAGCTCTTATAATTAGATATGAACTAGGTCCTGGCAGAGCCTGGGTCCTGTCGCATCCAAGGCAACTATCCAATTTACTACCTTTAGGATATCATTTACTAGCTTTGCCCCACGGTTTTGCTCGCGTAAGTAGGTTAGGTTATGTTAGTAATAGTACTTTTTTTCAACAAAATATAGCCGGTAATAATATAGCTTCCAATGAAGAAATAATTTTTAAAATCGGTCGAGTAGTATATAACTTAAATCCTTCTAAACAAAAAAAAAATCTTTCCTGTTGATAATATTTTACATAGATTATATAGCCAGATCTTGACTCAGGGCAATAGGTATATAGGTATCAGAACCTAGAGAGAGCCGGGATTAGGTAATCTAACTCTGTTAGTAAGGCAGCAGTAGCATTTCAATCACAAGTTTTAAGAATACAGAATAAGATGTTCTATTTGTAAGTCGCAATAAAACGATGAACGATCTTAGATTAACTTATAGTGCTATCGTCCAATCGATGCAATCTATCTCAATCTATAAGGGCAATCGATATTACACTTTATCAGTGGGTCACGATCTGTGTTTTATGATACCATTCCATCACAGAACAGAGATTTATATCTCTGTTCTGACTCGTTGAATTGATTTGGATTGCCTTTAAATATTTCACAAGCCGTCAGGATATACGACACCGCCAGGCGCTAATTACTTACATACCGACTGACTGTGAATGCTTTGACCGAAAACCCAAAATTACTTTTCTATTTGTCGGTCTTTGAATTTGAACCTGGAACTTTAATTCACAGCCGTTGTACTCGCCACCGCTTCGCAATACAGACAATCCAACAGAATACGTATATACGTATACAATAAGTACCACTACCCTACATCAAATTGCCGTTGCCATATAGCAATACCCGATCAATGCAGATCGAGTAAGTGAAGGAAATACCTTACTGTGCCACAGTTTGTCAAAAGGACTTGTAAATTATATTTACAATGTAATTCGAAATAATGAACAAAGAGTTTTTATACGTTTTAACAAAATATCTTTGGTTTTTAATAATTCATACCTTCCAAAGAGGTTTCTTGTATGCCGAACTAAATATTGACATTAATACCAAAAAGTATTATTCTAACGAGAATTTACTGTTTACAATACGCATAAAAAGTATTTATGAACAAATGTTTAATGTGTAAACTGACGGCCTTATTCATAAAAATATCATACTAAAAGCTTTATCATAAATTTTCTGTAAACCTTTATCTATACTTCTATTTATTAATATTATAAAGAGGAATGATTTGATTGTTTGTTTGTTTGTTTGCATTGAATAGGCTCCGAAACTACGGTACCGATTTAAAAATTATTTTACCGTTGCTAAGCTGGAAGCTACACTATCCCCGGGTGACACAGGCTTTATTATATTTTCAAAAAAATTAGGGATCCTTACTAAAACTCCAATAATGTAACCCAAGGTGTAAAAAAATTAGTTTTAATTTGCGCATGCGCATCTTTCTCAATTTTGTAAGGAACCATGTGTACTTTTGTATCGTATTAGTATATTCTTTACTCTGTAATTGTGTACTATTAGGTCATTATAACCCAAGCCGCTTGCAATGTTGATAATTTTAATTATTATGTCTATCGTGGTAACTGTTGACGTTGTTGACAATGACAGATGTCAGTCTGGCATGTATGCTGCGTTCGTAAACCTCGTTTTACAAGATGCGGTAATAAATATTTATAATTATTATCTATATATTATTATTATTTATTCTGTATTTGCATGTTGTTGTTATATTATATTTAAAATTATAATATTATTAGGTATATTTATATATAATTTATAATGTAATCATATAATTTTAAGAAATTTTAATCTTAAGGCTTTTATTTTATGTTAGGCCTGCGAGAATACCAGCGTTGCAGTTAAACTGCAACAATAGCTGACGCAGATGCCTATTTTACCACCTCTATTTAAATAATTTAATTGTTTGTGTACTGTATGTTTATGTTGGTAAATAAACTTTTTCATTTCATTTCATTTCAAAAAATTCCTTACTTCAAGTGCGCTGCGAAAATTATTGATGATAGAACAAAATAGTACATTATTTTGTACGACTTTGCAGAACACATCATTATCTACAAAAAGTGTTGAAACAGCATATGTCTAACTATTATAGTTATGTCACAATAAGGGTTCTTTTATTTTAAAATTTAATTGAAATGCCGCCGCTGGAAATGTCTCTTTATTTGTACCTTGGTATTGATCCTCATCAAAATAAATTACTTCATATTCAAGACTGCTCGAATACCTTTATATAACTTTTTAAATGATTCAATTCGGACATTCCAATCGAAAGATATCACGAGTTCAACAAGCCACCAAATACATTTGTAAATATATCTACGAATATTATAAAGGATCTGACCAAGCTACTTTTAGCGTCAGAAACCCAAATGATGAAGTTTAAAACTACGTGAATCGCCGGTACATAAGTACATCCGAAGCTGTCTGGCGTATATTCGAATTTCCGATCCACGAGAGGCATCTTAGTCTTGCAGTTAGCTGTCCACTTAGAAAACGGCTAAAGGGTGTATTTTACCGTAAAACGGCTGAACAAGTGGCCCAAAATCCACGTAAAACTACTTTGCTGGCTTTCATTGAGCTCTGTAATGAAGATGAATTCGCAAAGACACTTCTATACTACGAAGTCCCGTAATACTACACATGGGCCAATAATAAATTCACAAGAAGGAGGTGTCGCGAGGACGTAGTTGGCCATCCAGGCATAAAAAAGATGTCGCTTTAGGAGGAGTCTACGGTGTTCATCCTTCTCAATCAGAGTGTTTTTATCTTAGGATGTTACTACATCACGTACACAGTCCAACAAATAATTTGACCGCTTTTGTCAATAAAAACCTGCCAAAATTAGTCCCAGATCAAAGACATGCTTTTAGACTATAGTCGATAGCGTGAATAATGATTTGAATATTTTTTTGCGTGCGCCTTTTCGCACTGGAGAGACGTTTCTTGCAAGTTTGATACTTGCTAAGATAAGACAATCAGGGAAGATAGCGATAGCAGTTGCTTCGTCAGGAATTGCTGCAACTCTCTTAAAGGATGAAAAAACTGCTCATTCTGCTTTTAAACTTCCGCTATCCGTAAATCTTGAGCAACAATCTATATGTTCTATGCGCAAAAATGGGCCTCTTGTTAAATTACTAGAAGATGCCTCATTGATTATGTGGGATAAATCCACCATGAGCCATAGAGCACATATAGAGGCCGTGGACAGAACCTTAAAAGATTTTAGAAACTCTTCTACTTCTTGGGCTTAAGATACTTTTGTATTTGCTGGAGATTTCCGACAGACTCTTCCCGTCATTAACAAAGGTACGCGAGCAGATATCATTAAAGCATGCTTGAGATCGTCTCCCTTATGGACATCGATTGAAAATTTAAAATTACGGGCGAATATGAGAGCTCATCTTCATGAAATCACATATAGTGATTTCCCACAACAACTGCTAAAACTTTTTTGGAATTTTTTCCACTCCAAATTAAAGCATAAATTGTGACATACTTCTGCATGAGTCTCGAGGCCAAGTAGTCCATAATTTAGTAATTTTAATAGATGCAGTATACCCTGACATCGCGAATTTGCACGAAAAAGACTTTCATTGGTTGTGTTCTAGAGCAATAGTGTCACCTAGGAATGATACTGTCAACGAAATAAACAATTTAATTATTCAAAAAGTCCCCGGCCATATAAAAAATTACAAATCGGTCGACACCGTGACTAATATCGAAGACGCAGTCCATTATCCACAAGAATTTTTTAATTCACTAAACCCTTCTGGAATGCCACCACATAAATTGATGTTAAAAATTTGAATTCCAATCACGCTTTTGAGAAATTTAAGCCCTCCGAGCATGTGCAATGGGACGAGGCTGCTTATTAAGGAATTGAAGAACAATTTCATTGTAGCGACTATTATTACCGGCCCAGCAGCTGGTCAACTATCTCGTATAGCGAAAATACCAATGATGCCAACTGATCCCGTTTAAACGGCTTCAATTTCCGGTAAAAACATCTTTCACGTTAACTATTAACAAGTCTCAAGGCCAAACCTTCGAATTAGTAAGGATCGACCTACGAAAATATTTTTTTACTCATGGCCAACTGTATGTTGGCCCTATCGCGAGTCGGAGATCCTAAAAATCAATTTATTTTGCTGCCACAAAATAAAACAACATCAAATATCATTTACAGGGAAGCTCCGACTCAATAAATTTAATTGCTTTTGTTTGTAGTTATGAACATTTCACAAAATTTATAAATAAAAATAAAATAATCGGATATTAAAAGAACAAAAAATAATAACAAAAAAAACATTTAAATAATAATATCCAAACTTTCTTTATAATGTACTCTTTTTTAGCAACCCGACGCAAAAAAAGAGTGATTGAGTTAAATTTATAATTTTTTAGATTTTTGTTAAATGTGCGAAGCCAATACATATAACCAATATAAGTCTTGTTTCAATAAAGATATTTTTATTTATTTAATTTTTATTTATACAGCATTGTTGTTAGCCAAGCACGTATTCATATGCTTTATTATGATTAATACTTTTTAGATTTTTTACTTATATCGACCCTCTTGCAAGTTTTATGAATATGGCCGTAAACATATTCAATATAATATCATCAGTCCTGGATACAAATTATCTCACTGCTGAGTATGGTCCTCAGTATAAAAAGGTTTATGCCATAGTTCACCGCAATGGCTGGTTCAGTGCTGATTGCATATTTTACTTATATAATAATATCCAAACTATTATATAATTATAAATTAAAAACATATTTACTAAAAAAATGCTATTATAATGTAAATGAATTTTTAAATGATATAGAACATATATTGTAGTAATTTCTATTTTATTTAAATTTATTATTTATCTTTTCAAATAGTAATTATAAGGATATACTATAATATTGATATTTTTGAATTTATATTGGCATCTAAATCCATTTATTTCTTTTGATATTGCTAATTATATTGTGTATTCTAGCGTTTTTTGTTTTTATACTTTGTTCTGACTGGTTTTTATATTATATTATTTTATTTTTTGACATGAAATGAATGGGATTGTTTTTTTAATTATTGTTGACCTTATTATATTATATTCAATTGTATTTAACTTTTTCATAATATTAATGTGCTTGTTTTGGTTTTATTTTACTAAATGCGAAAATATTTTCAACACAAATGTAATTTGTTCTGACTTATGACTTATCGTCGTAAGCAGGTAGAACTTTCAGACATGCAGCTTTCCTCTTATTATTTTTATTTAATACACTCAAAACACTGCCTACTTAGCTCTTACAATTAAATATGACCTAGGTCTTGACGAGAGTCTGTCGCATCCAAGGTAACCAAGGGCCATACAACCGTCTGTTAAAACAGTTCCAATTTAGTATTACTGTCGATCAGAATAAGTCAATCCTATAATCGGTGCACAGTAATGGTTTATTCTATTATAAAATTAAAATAAAAAGACAATAATACTGGTAGATAGAAAACTTGGTAATAATCAGTAAAATTAATTTTGTATGTTTCGAGGTCGTCCAAGTATTACTACGTAAGCACCAATAAGGTCTTTGCTTTGCTTATTTTTTATGACATATTGATTTCAAGACATGTCTATTCTATATTCTATCACATACATGCAACACCATCTAGCCCAAACTAAGCAGAGCTTGTACTATGGGTACTAGACAATGGATAAACATACATATATTTTTTTTGTAAATACATACATATTATACATAGAAACACCCAGACCAAGACAAACATCCATGTTCATGCACAAAAATTTTTGACTTGTACGGGAATCGAACCCGCGACCTCAGGCGTGGCAGTCGGTTACACTAACCACTACACCATCGATTTGTCACTATGCTCGAAAGCAGAAAGGACGTTAGGGCATTTGATGCAATTTTGTGTAAGGTGGGTGGACCATGGAAGGCCATGCTCCTTCGAAGGCCATTTATTAAAAAGTCGTAGTTATTGTCATGTGATAACAAATTCCTTCTACTCACACCCCATCAAACTAAAGAACACTGACGCGGCTGCGACTCGCTCGCGCTGCTATTTTGTCTGTGCGATCCTTCGTTTCGTTGACTTCGGTCGTCGACGTTAAAATTGTAATTTACGCTCACAGCAAAACATAAGATTTTAGGTAAATAACCTATTATTTTGTTTTTTTTTTACTCTGTATTAATATAATTATAATGATTGGCTGTGGTACTAAAGAAAAATATGACTTTATTTCGATTTCAGTTAAAATATCAGTAGTGTTCCTAGAAACGTTAATAGTTCCTTGTACGGCAGATCAAAATGTTGTAGGATGGCCTTACTAGGGCACATAGGCCTTACTAGAAATCACAATATTATTAATACTTAGTTTTGAGTTGTAAATATGTATCGAGTAAGTTAAAACAATGTATTGGTTTATTATATTATAGAATACTAAGAGTACTTAGTCTCCTTTTTGTTAGGCTTATTTGATATCGATAGAATACTCATTGGTATTATTTTTAAAACATTTCTACGAATACATTCTTAGTTACCTATACGATTCTATTCAAGTAATGTTCGTTGAGTATTTTAGGAGTGAATAACTGTTATGTATATTATACATACAGAGATATTATAACGACGATAGACCGGTACAGCTAAATTAGGTACTAAGGAATGCCTTTCTTTAATCAATAGTATAACTGACAATGCATATCCCTACATTTGGGTATCGTTATGAGTGAGTGTTTGCAACTATGTACATACGTAAGATTATGTAAATTTCTATAAGAGTACTATTTGGTATCCGGACAAATTTTCTTTCCATATTCGATATTACAAATTTATTACAACGCCATCTATACGCGCAAGTATAATTGTTTTACAATAGTTATATAACAAATTACATAGATGGTGCTTTTAAGAAAGTTCAATATTGATTGATCAAGTCATTGCTTGCTCTCTATGATAATAAATAAATAAATAATTTAATGCCAACAGTAACAATAATTTTTATTTTAAGTGGTATAAGAGTTGTACATCTTTTCACAGTATTACTTACCAGATGCTTAACTCAAGCATTGCCGATGTTTCTAAAACGGGTCATCAAAGAGGTAAATATCAGCGATTCTTCTAAAGAGTAAGTGCAAGAGATAAATACCTCTGAACAAACTTGACCGCTTCTTATTTTTATAATCTACTTATTTTTCTTTACTTACTAGATACCTACCCATTCGTCAGCGCCTAGAGTGCATAGACATTAGTCATTTCACTGATTAAAGTGTGCATAGCACAACTATTTAAGTAGTAGATGCTATAGGCATAGGAGACGTTAAGATAGAATAGGTAGGGTGGATGCCAGCTTCAACCTTTTTGTTTTCACGCGTGGATATGCACCTGATGCATACCTCCTCGCCACTAGGGGAGGCGAGAGGGTTATGTCCGGCTCTCCCGTATTTCGGGCATACGGATCCTAGATAGCCGTGTGTACAACGATTTGTTTTTGTACTTAGTCGCGTAACTGGTGTTGACGCAGCACTAAATGCATATCATGGTTATGTGTCCTCAATTTTACGCTATGGCCTTGTAATATGAGGTAATTCAGTTGACATTATAAATGTTTTCCATGCTCTAAAAAGGTGTATTCGTGCTATAACCAATGCACAGCCTTTAGAGAGTAGTCTCCCCTTGTTTAAAAATTAAAATACTACCACTTCCAGCATTGTACGTATATGAAATTTGTGTCTTTGTCCATAAGCATACATATTTATTCGAGTTTCTTAATAATGTTGTAATAAGGAAAAGTAGGAAGATTCATAAATTGTATGTACCCTAACAAAGAATTCAACTATTCTCAAATGATGTCTTCTGTATCATACGGCAATACGTATTTATAATAGATTACCAGACAATTTTAAAACATTGAATTCTATGACATTTAAAAATAAATTATTCCATTTTCTTTTATACAAATGTTACTATTCAACATATGACTTCCTAAATGAAACTTTGACATACTATAATTAAATTATTTTATACATTTGACATTTTTTAATTATCGACATGGTATTTATCTCGACTTTCTTTCTATATTTTTTTTGACATATAGTTTTTTTCTTTATTACTCCCAATTATTAGTGTACCTATCTGAATATTTGTACGCTGGAAACGGCAGGATATTATGAACATATACATTTTTGTAACACCATTGTAACTACAATAATATGACCAATAAACTTTATTATTATTATTGTAATAAAAGTACTTCGAGCGACTCACTCAAGTGTTGATTAGCTGAACTACCAAATACAATTTAGTTTAGCTATTTCTCACTAGATGGCAGCATCTAATGCTAAATACTCAAATACAGGTATTTATAAATCAATACAACTGGATTTTAAATAATAATGAGTGTAAATAATGTTAATTTACACCCACACATTATATACCTTCTGTATGAAAAATGTATAATTCGCATATCATAAATACTTGCTAATAGATTTAAATACCTATATATAAATCAAGTTTATAAACACGTTTTTGAAACCAGCTGAAACGCATTTAATTTAATACGACTACAAGTTTGATACGAAATAAATATCAATTCTAATATCTTATCTATTTAACTAATAAATATTTAGTGAATAGAAGTTGATAATAAAAAAGAACTATTTACTTATATTAATTCTTGTTTTATTACGATTAAGTGTTGCACAAAATATTAGGTGGACATTATAATTTATAATTACCTACTTGTAAACATCAATAATGAATACATACATAACTGCTTTACCTACTTAATAAAATGTCACGTTGTATACCAGTTTAATCGTGATTACAACAACAAAAGTTTATAATAATATTACTATGTGATTAAGACAGTTGTATGTTGCGTAATATTATCTTAATAATGCGGTTATTACTCGATAGGGTCACTTAAATACGTACACGTGAGGGATTATTTTGATAAGTTCGCTCAATAAAATTACACAAATGAATTATGAAATATATCTGCTTACTCTGTTTTCAATGTCTAGTTACATATATGATTACACTGCTGCAATAAGTTTACTTATTATTTATGTCAACATCTATAAACTATATTAACAAAAAACTGATCAACATTTTTACAATTCCTACCTACGATTGTTCATTATTGCTGACTTGTTGAGGCAATAAAACTAATACATAAAACTGTTTACAATAATGTTATTAAAACCTTTCCTTATTTTGAATTATGTTGAATATTATAGGAACATGTAAAATCATAGAGAGGATAATGTAACAAAACAAATATGTAAGAATTACGTAGGTAGTTCATAAGTCTGAATTAAGTAGTTAGCTGCGTTTAGTAGGTACTTTTGCCGGACGTTTATGTAACTAGGCATATCATAATTGTAACTATTGTTGCGATCATTTTACTACTTGGATCACGTAACCAGTGATTAGAAAATAAAATTAAACGCAGTAACGTGTGATATCTTTATTTGAAGGTCAAAGTAGAGGAAGTTGTCGTCCACTATTACATTTCCCACAGTTACTTCAAATATAAATCTAACGCAAAATACCTTTAAACCTAGTTACTTTCAAAATTGTTAAACACGCATTCTAAATGTGTCGTTAACTGTATAAAGTCTTCTATTAATATTATCGTTGGAAATGTATGTAGGATATACAGAGAAACACGTGCTCTTGACACAACTAGAAACGTGCAAAACATTATTGAAATACCACTCTAATAATAGATGTAATAGATGCCAGGCAGTTAGTAGAATTATTTAATTCATTTAAACTTAATAAAATATCGTTTGTAATGTTATTACAAGTAAACCTCGTGGCAAGAATGTTTACGTTATAGGATGTTTGTAAAATGACACTGGAGTGGTAAAAAACGTGCTTACAGAAAGCATCGCTCGCACCATTTAGGAGTCAATGACACCATGTGGCGGTTGCTGTAAAATTACCTTAGTAATTATTTGCCATGTGATTATTAGCAGATCATTCGTTGAAATGTTATAAGTGTAGTATAAACTATAAAGGTTCATTTACCGTAGCTATTCTGAATATCAACAATGGCCTAAATCTATAAAACTTTAACAATAAAATATATACTTAATTACATATAACGCGCGAAGTCTCAATGAAAAAGATAATAATATGAAGTAGTGTACAACTTATGGCAATCATAATAACATCAAATGAACTCAACGTGATCATAGTCTGGAAAAAACCGAGGGCATTGCCCGTTTTTAGTTTTGTTTCAACCGAATACACAAGACACACTACGCATCATACAGATCAACGTCGTCGTCGCGTCACATAATAATATGTTGTTGCCTATTAATGTTTCATTATAACAATCATAATTACCGATAAACTTGTTTAATTATCATACTATGGCAATTATACGAAAATGATGATTAATATTTTGAAATACATTCCCACTTTATCTAACATTGCACGCTTGGGTAATTTTATTAGTCATGAATCTAGATAATCAAGTAAAAATTTTTATATTTAGAATCAAAATATTTTAGTTAAATTTAGCAGCTCGGTATTTTACGTTTTCTGTACCCAAATATTATTGTTTACTTCAGAGAAAATAATAATTATTATTCAAATGGAGTTTATTAGTTGTTATTATTACTATTACTCATGCTGTTTTCATTACTCACCACATACATACAAGTTGTAAATAAAGCATTCGTTTGTATCTACACGTCTGTTATTATTGAGCGTACGACCTACCTGTCTCCTATAGTTGTATTTATTGAAACCTTTTCATAATAATTCGACAAGGCAATTGGTCGAATAGCTAACCCAACTAACACAGAGATAACACCGTTCACAATACAGGCATATAACGAGTCTGTCTTGTGTTTATTTACGTCCATCGTATTGTTTGTATACAGCCCGGCACGACTGCGCATCTGACTACGTCATTACTCCCTCTTCACTTGTACCCCCGCTGAGACCTGTCTTTCCTACGCTGGGGTCGACTCGACTGGCTCACTGAGCTCACTCGCTCATTCATTCGGCATTCGCAAACGTTATTGCTCGCCGCCCACGGTACCGGTGAGATCTCTAGTCCCTTGCTAAATCAATTTATCAAATTTCAAATTGTTCTTCACTTCACTATGTTGAAAGAGAGGTCTAGATATGACACTCGTCATTCCTCTGAAGCAGAAGGTCGTCAACTAGCATCCAGTAGATTACCAGCGATTGAGGAACTAACCCTTGGTTTGAAACAAAAGCTTCACCTGCAGGCTCGAGCTCGTGCTGCACCTTACTACATTAGAAAACAAGAACCTGTCGATCTTGTAGAAAGGTTGCTGGAGCAACGCGCCCTTGTCGCCGAGGCTGTTCGGAGATTACAAGAAAAGAAACAACCGTGTCATGAAATCTCTGTAGATTCATAATTTTATAAACAAAACATTTTAGTTGTGAAAGTGTCGAACGTGTTGTGAAATCGCTTGTGTGTAAGAAACGTGTCGGGTTACAATGGTGCTATATGCGGAGAGTGTGCGAGAAGGAGATAGCCACCAATGACGTGTCCCGCACGACACGAGTCACGAGAACGAACCAAAATGGCCGCGCGTACTCTACAATCATAATATTTATTCTTCGTTTTATAGTGACCTTAACTGATCATGATCAAAGTACTGAATGACGTAACTAGCCTTTAGTATTGTTATGCGTTCTAAAGTACCTACTTACTTCTTAAATAATACAACTTGACTGAATGTCGCGTTTAAAGACATTTCCAACTTAATAGATTAGCTAATATGAAGTATAATTCAAGAGCTTTAACTATTGTTTATGTAATTATTTAAAGTATTCGATAGTAAATGTTCGTCGTCTTTCATAACTACATATTGTTTCTATGTTTAAGTGAACTGCTTTATTAGTTTTAAATATCTCTCATTAATGATCTACATTACATCAGATATTTCGTTAGAAATGTTTACTCACTAGCGAAATACTTAACTTATACGTTCAATTAGGTCATTGTTAGTGTATAAAAACTTTCAAAAAGTGATTGTAGAGATAACAGTACATATTTACATTGTAACAAGTACAGTTACTTCCTCGCATGTAGTAGTTTAGGTAAAATCGATTTTACACGTTGTACAATGCGATTTCAGAAAGTATCTATTTGTTGTGACGGTCAATGTCCAACCTAGACAATTTATAGAATATAGTTATATAAAATTCCTATCTAGCTAATACTTTATTTCATCATTGTAGTAACTATGTACAATTGTACCAAATATGGTATAAAAATCATTATATTATTACATGTATGCATGTTTTAGTGCATTTTGTGATTTTTAGGTAGTTTAATTTATCGTCGATCTTGTGATTTAGATAAGGTTTAAGTAATAAATGGAATGAATTTCAAGAAATAAATTTTTTGAATTACATTCTTGAATTTAGCTGTACAAAATATTGAAAATAGCATTCTACGCAACCTTTCAGTGTTAGATCTATTTTTCGTCTATTAAATATTTGATGATTTTATTTATTTCTTTTATTTTACATCCTGTATTCATAATAAAACATTCAGTGGTGAAACCCATTTGAAATAATTACTTTATTACCTATCTACCTATGTAGTAACGGTACATATAACAGTACCTAAGTTGTAGTTATCCACGTGGTAATTTTCCTCATTATCTTGCATGCAGAATAAACTGTAACTGCTTCTAGTCATATACTTTTACGTTTTATCGTAAATATGAATTGACTCATCACTATTGATTGTAAACTTACAAACTAATATCTACCTATCCTACTTTCAATAATAATGAGTCAACAGTAAAAGTATTGTAATCTCAGATCCGGAATTGCAGCAATACATGGAATAGTCTCATAACCGCTATTAGTCATCGTTGTATATGCACAACAATTTTAGACTGACATTGCTATCTTACTAGTGCTGTAAAATAACAAATACGATAAGTGTGCACCTCTACTAATTGTGCCTTAATCTTTATTACGGTTATAATGTTTGGTCTAACAGCTGACTTTTTAAAAACATTACTACTAGTGCCATCTAATGGTGAGTAGCTGACTTGTTTGACTTTACTATTTTTGTATAAGGCAACTACACATAACAAATGTTTTTTACACTAGTAACTCAATAAAGTGACAACTGGCAGATAGAAATCAAATAAGAGCACTCAAATGATAGATTTAGTATATACTCAACAATACTAAATCAATAACTTAAATAGTTTTATGGGTTCTGTAGAATATAATTTCTACGGATTTCGAAATAGTCATGTATTCTATATACTATATACTATACTATACTATATATATACTATACTATATATCTATTTCTCCCTTCACCCCTAAAATTAGTTTATTTATCAGCTAATACAGAATAGCAATTGTCTGAATCGGCAGATATCTCTGAAATTTTCTTAATCGGCCATATAAAAGATTTATTAACCATTATGTGTTTGTTAAAACATCATCTCAATTATCCATCCATCCATTATACTAACTGTCATTGGCGAAAAGACAACGAATGCTGAACTGCCGTTTTTTAAGGTATATCTCGGACTAGCTTGTAGTTTAACGAACAAAACAACAAATGTTACAACTGAATACCTATTATTTACGAGATAAATTTTTTGCTACCCGCTTTAGCAAAAGCGTTACTATCGTATCCGAAGATTATAATGCCTCTACGCTACGTTAATGCTGAACGAATTGTTCACGATAAACTATTGAGATGATATGGATTTATAAAAATTTAAAAAATAGAAACTAACTATTTGATCTTGAAAGGTTATTAATTTAAGACATTATAATGCATTGGAGCAATATCTTACAAAATCATGGAAAATTAATGTTATTCCAATACCTAGCTCATAACAGGGACGCAAATTTAGATAGAAAAATCGCTTTGATTTAATAAGGATTCTTTGGTAAGGTACCTGGAAAATTCGACAGTAAAAATATATTTGATTTCAAATCGAGTTCTGTCATCGGACTGTTCTCTCTTTCAATTACTCAGCATACGGTATTCTAAAATTATGACATTGTCAATTACGCAAAATGTAAATATTTTTATTGTATATTATTACATATTAATAATCTTTCGAATTGGGTTTTATAAATGTTAAAAACAAGATATTTATATAATATAATCAGTAAACAATGTTTGTCAAATAAGTTGCCTCATATCAAGCAGAACTTTAACGTGTATCGCAATCTCTATCATATACATAGTTTACGCTTATCGTGTCAAAGGATTCAATTGTGCCGGCTGGCAACTAAGTTTAGTATCAGTTTGTCAACGAAGATGGCAGCTACGTGGTCTATGGGTCCTGGAACTTACGAAGTGCCGCTGTCTCTGTTCGCGAAAAACAGAGCTAGGCTAGCAGAAAAGCTGAAAAGTGGACAAGTAGTCGTTTTGCAAGGCGGTGAAGACATTAGCCACTATGATACCGATATTCAATATGTGTTTAGACAGGTATTTGTAATTTGATAAATTACTCAATTGCAGAATAGTACAAAGTCCTTAATTTCCTAACTAATATAATCAAGGAGATAACAGAACCCAACAATACATTACTAATATGATTTCTGTTTCATGAAATTTATATCTACTTATAGTTTTACCGCTTACATGTAACTTTATTATTCTAAAGACATGTGAATGTTTTATAATTCTTCTTTTAAGTATTTTAACAATTCTTTGGACCATATTTGATGGAGGTAATATGTTATTATTATTCATTTAAAATAAATTCTCCTTTTTTAAGATTCTCTATATGCTCCACTTTACTGTTCATTGTCTTTGTTGTTGTAAATGGTTGCACACACCTCAAATTCTAAAATACATAGTAAATTTTTAATGTACTCATTTAATCTTTTTATCAACATTTTGGTCCCTGGAGCTGTACATAATAATTTTTCTATGTATCTTGATTCTAGCTTCTGAATAATTAAAGTTAATATATATATTAAGTTTCATAACACTGAATCCTTATATACTTTTGTTAGATCGTTTCATCATCCAGATAGCTATTCTAAATATGAATATTCTATGTCTTTGTATTTCTACAGAAAAACCCACATAACAAAGAGGTTATTCATGTCCTAAAAATGTCTTTTTTTACTTTTAGGAAGCCTACTTTACCTGGGTGTGTGGTGTCCGTGAACCTGGCTGCTATTTTGCCCTAGATGTGAAGACCAACAAAGGAATATTGTTTGTGCCACGTCTACCTGAAGAGTATGAGGTCTGGATGGGCAAACTGTTATGCTGCAATGACTTTAGGAAACTATATGGTGTTGATGAAGTGTATTTTGTAGATGAGGTAAGAAAATTGACCTATGTTTTATCATCTATAATGGTCATGTGCAGGATGGTGTGATGAAGAGTGAATTCTATTAAGTGTTACCACACTTACTAGAATTCATTATCCATCTCACCAAAAAGGTAGCCAAAAAGAGACAAATTTAAATATATTTTAGTGCTCCCATCAAGCAAAGTTAAAGTAACTGGGATATTGGTTGATGAATATTGAGATTATGATATTAAAAAGGCATTTGTTTATGATTAAATTAAATTTAAATAATATCATTCTATTAAAAGGGAATCACATTATCATTGATTACTGTTTGGGTTTTTATATTACAGCGGAAAGCATTGTAACAGGAATTTACTTATGACTAAACCTATTTAATATTTATTTTTATTAGAATTTCCTTTTTATATTTCATATATAGAATAATAATAATGTTATCATTTTTTTAATGTTTACTTTTGATTGTTCTTTTCAGCTTTATGATGTACTCAAGAAGTTAAATCCAGATAAATTATTAACTTTGGTAAGTACAAATATTTATGATTTTCATTCAGAGTATAAAATAATAGAATACAATAAAAATGATTACATTGATGCATTAGCTTACTTTGTTTAGATTCAGCATGACTATTAACTTATTGAGTAGCCGTGGCATATTAGCCACCAGACACATCAGTTATGTCTGGCATTCCAATAACTGACAGGTTTGATATATATACATAATGATGTCTAAACATACTAAAAATACATTTGGCAATGTTATATGTTACATAAGAGTATATTGTTTGCAGATGATACCACCATAGTAGTAAAATCTGGTGACATAAAAAATCATGAAATTGATGTTAATAATTGTTTTAGAAATGTAATTAATTATATGAATTCAAACAGTCTTAAAATAAATATAGATAAAACTAAAATAATCAATTTTAAAACATATAAAAGAAAACCTGTAACATTAAATATTAAGAATAACAATAAAATTATAGAACAAGTTAATAATATAAAATTCCTAGGTATACATATTGATGCACATTTGTCATGGAAGAATCACATTGAAGCTATTTGTATTAAACTAAATAATCTGGTATTTGCTTTAAAAAAATTAAAACATTGCACACCTGCAGCAACTTTACTGACAGTCTACCACGCCTATGTTTGCTCGATAATCCGATATGGTATTATTGTTTGGGGAAATGGAACAGACCTACTAAGGGTATTCATAGCGCAAAAGAAGTGTATCAGAGCTATTTATGGTATGCGATGGGATGAATCTTGTAAGCCTGTATTTAAAACTAAAAAAATACTTACTGTGCCTAGCATCTATATTTACGAGATGGCCAAATTTGTCAAACATAATATGACAATGTTCGAAGTCAATTCAAATTTCAATAAAAGGACGACTACACACATTAGTCTTAAAATGCCTGTTCCTTCCTTAGAGTTGTTCCGTAAAAATTGTTCATATATGGCACCTTTAATATACAATTCTCTGCCGCGAGAAATAATTAAACAGCCTTGCAATAAATTCTGCATGGACTTAAAAAAATGGTTAATTGAGGAGAGCTTCTATACCGTTGAAGATTTTTTACAGAAAGGGTCATGTCGATTTTATAGATATGGAAATGCACTGTAGATGAATAAATAGTGAATAATTATAGCTATTATGGTAATTATAAGTTAAATATAAGCTTAAATATTTGCATGCCAACTTTATTTGGCGGAATGTGTCGCTGCTCTAAATATAATAATATTGTACCAACTTTTGTATATACCACATTTTAGGCAAATAAATGATATTATTATTATTATTATTATTATTACAACTATTCCGAAGCTTACCTATTATTTGCTATTGAGGAATGAGTTTGAAAGTTGTTTGTTCTATTGATATTGCCATTATAAAAAACATAAACAAAACTATTTACATTTAATTTTAGTCAAAGTTAAATAGACAAATACCTACAATAAATAGGTCTACTTTTTATTTACATTGACATGTATCTTAAGTGTTTCTGTAGATGCACAACTGTAACTGTTAAAGAGTTCTAATAGAATACTGATTAGAACTGTCACATGTTTGGTACTGCTGGATGTGGTGTTGGTGTTCAAGCCAGCCTTATGAAAATATTTAGAATTCTAAGTAATATAATAAATGCTGTTATATATTAACACTTGTATTAGACTGATTTATATGATTGATACATTTTTATTGTGTGTGCTTGTTTAAATATATAAAAGGAATTTAATTCTACACACTTAAACGAGACATCTGTTATCATACATACATACATACATACATAGATTCACGCCTGTGTTCCAGAGGGGTAGGCAGAGACTATGGATTTCAATTTGCTACGATCC
Organism: Catocala fraxini; assembly: GCA_930367265.1. Classification (NCBI taxonomy): domain Eukaryota; kingdom Metazoa; phylum Arthropoda; class Insecta; order Lepidoptera; family Erebidae; genus Catocala; species Catocala fraxini. Next base: position 15,473,536 of record OV884035.1, read on the forward strand.
TGACACACTTCTTTGGCTTCATTCACTTTCATAACTTTCCTCATACACACTCGCTGGTTTAAAGTGCTCTTAACCTGGCCTTAATCCAGAACGTCTCCGATCTAATCAAGAAACGTTTGCGTAGGTCCTCCCTTTGCGACGGTTGCATTCACACTAGCCTTATAAACTTTCTTAGTCAGTCTTTTCTCTTCCATTCTTTCTACGTGCCCAAACCAGCTTAATATTCCCTTTTTTATTCTCGTCACTATATCCACTTTCAGGCCGCATCTCTCTTTATTTACACTATTCCTTATTCTATCTTTTAGAGTCACACCACATATGTTTCTCAGCGCTTTTATTTCTACAGCATTTATTCTGCTCTCATGCTTCTTTTGCCACACCCAACTTTCACTTCCATGCATAAATGTAGGCACTAATCCTAAACTCCTTTGTGCACAGCCAAACGTGCCTTTTCTGATCCGAAAAGGCAGGTTTGGCTGTGCATAAAAGCGCGTAGAGCTCCATTCTCTTTATTGCCAGCAATCGTTCTCCTTTCAATATCTCCCTCATGTCTACCATCCCTTGTAAACACTTGTTCTCCATCAATCATAATATTACACATCGTCATGCACTCCTTCTTTTCAAATACCATTACTTTCGTCTTGCTTACATTCATTTTCATTCCTTTACTCTCAAAAACACCATGCATAATAGTTACCATCGCCTGCAACTCTTCCGCCGATGACGCAAGTATTACTTGGTCGTCGGCATAAAGAAGACATTTGACAAGTCTTCTTTATGCCGACGACCGAATCTTTCAAACAATTGTCCATGTATAGGTTAAATAGGCAGGGTGACGCTACACATCCTTGTCTTACATCTGTTAACAACAATACATAATTTATTTTAATAACACTTATAATTATGTTACCTACGAACAAAATACTCTGTTCATGGAGCTAGAAGGGAAGTAAGTAGCATTATACTTCGATAGCTAATCTTAAACATCCACGATTATGACCTCATTACATTTGTCTTGATGGATATTTTAATTATATCATAGCTTTTTTAACTATAATTATCTTCATTTTTCTTCAGAGCGGACCCAACACTGATAGTGGTTTGACTGCTAAGGAGGCAGCGTTTGATGGCATCAATGAGTGAGTAAAGATCATACTAATTTAAATAGATAAGATAACACTTATAAATACAATACTCAGAGACATCTTTTAACATGTATATAATCATTGCCTAAATTTGTCCAAACATATCCATAGACTCACGCATGTCTTCTAAAAGAAATCAAAGAATAGGAACAACAATCGTACACATACGATACAACAAAAAAATCTATATATTTAATTTTTTTTACCTTATACCAACATATTATTAAATTTAATTAAATTCTTTTTTAATTTATTTATCAATAATCACAATATAAATCAAGCAAAATCATCATAATATATTATGCAAAGTAAAACATGTTTTGTATTAAACTGCATCTTTTCTAGAGCTGAACCCCCTAAAATACAGGCACTCGCCTAGTTTGGGTGACCAGTATCAGTATGTTATAAATAAAAATAATACAACAACAATGTTCTAGCAGAATCAAATTGTATGTGTAACAAGTTTATATTTATCTGAGACAATAAAGATATTATTATTATGTAGGTGAATAACATACTTGTTACCTAAATATGGTGGTTTAAGGTGAAACCACCACCACCGTTTTAAAAATATGGTGATGCTAATGAAAAAAGATAGATACGCTTTTGTCTTTTTTTTACGTCATCATCATCATCATCATCTCAGCCGAAAGACGTCCACTGCTGGACTTAGACATACGTTATATTAATTTTTTTTACGTGGGTTGACTTAATTTTTTTAAATGTTTTTTTTGCATTTACGTATACCCCTCCGCAGGGGCGAGCGGAGGGGTTATGTCGGACTCACCGGGGTAAAAGAAAGATGTTGAAAAGATAATGGATCTCCCGGAATACCGACTAAACCTACCACGGCGTTCCTCGATAAAACCACTATCGACAGGGCTGCGCGAATCACTTGCACATGCGGTCGCGACCCCGCCGAGGTTTCGGCTCGCCGTATGAAACGGCAGGCCATTACACAAAGAGATCTACCCATAGGCACTTACTCACTTATAAACCTCCCCCCCTCCCCTCCCTAGAGGGGAGACGGTCTCGACACAGAGGCGCGCGTGGGAACACGCACGCCGTCTCCCGGACCCTCCGCATCTCGCACCCTCCGGCGCCCGGCTCTGCGGTTGGGGAGAGGGTTTAAGCGCTCCCTCTCCCGCCCCGCCGCCTCCTTGATGGAAATCACTTCCTCACAGAAGGAGGCGACGGCGTTCCACGACCTCTTACTCCGGACCATAGACTGAACTACGGCCTGGAGTGAGAGGGCAACCAATCCGACTGCCGCGATCAACTCACGGCGCTGCGATACCCAGGCGGTGCAATCCGCCAAAATGTGCAGCGCCGTGTCCTCAACAACGTCGCGGCAGTCGCCGCAGTGGTGACAACCGGGCGTCTCTTGTCGGCGTATACGACACAGGAACTGGCCAAAACAACCGTGGCCAGTCATTACCTGTGTCAGCCGGAAGGTGAGGGCGCCATGCCGCCTCTCGGCTACTCCTGAAACACGGGACTTACTGCCACGATCGTGGCGTGCCCGGTCATCGTCATCACGTCTACCAATTTGGAATGATCATACCCAAATATTTTTTAATAAGCTCTTTAATATTTCAGTTTCAACGTTGACAACGAGATTTTATTCCCTATTATCGCAGAACTGTAAGTATTTAAAAAACTTAAGCCTGCTTGAACCTATTTATTTATCTATATCTCTTATGTAAATGCGCTTATCACTTTACTTTTATCAAATGTATTACATAGTAATAATCGATTTGTTTTTGATATGATAAAGAAAATAATCATGTATTACAATTTCATATTTATGTATTTCAATAAGGTACATGATATTATTACAATAGACCATAAAAGTAGCCATTGTTTTCAACGACCATTCACGGTTAAAATACCTCGTAACTCTTGATATCTACATGTACTACTTTATTGTTTATATGATTATTATATAATTCTATTATGTACCTATATACTTCGATTCTTTAATACTCTCAAAGCATACAAGCCTTATGATTAGCTTTCGAATGATTTTCGAATACACGCATGAGGCGATACCTCGATACCTACTTTGGTGAAGGACGCACGCGGTGTGGAGTTGTCAACACATTCGAATGTATGATTGTACAGTCGGCTAAGAAAGTGCTCTACCAGCTTTGATAATGGCTTCTGTGAAATCTAATTATCGTTATGGCTGACTTTTCTAACGGAGTGTAAGAGATGCACAATTATAACGTATTGTCCGTGATGCCTGACACTTGAAGTCATGGGTTAATAATGTTATTTTAACCTGTATTATCAATACAACAACTATTATTTTGCATTAATACAATCTTCCCTTAAATTGAGCTTCTTCGAGAAAACTTTTTGCAACTGAAAATGAAGTAGTAGGTATCACTGACAAGTGTCATAATATTGTTGCAAGGGGAAATCGACCTTGTTGTTTCATGACGTTCAAATGGACCTCAACCGTAGGGTGGTAGACCACATTTTTGGCCGACCGTACCTACATCTCGCTAGTCTAATAGTAAGCGGTTATCGTTATGATCGCTTGCAAAAGAATCTAACTAGTTGCATTCGAATAAGGAATTGAAATGCTGTCAGCGTAAGGGACAGGTACCACATTCGGCTCCTATTGACAGCACAGCGAAGCCGTCTGCCCTAAAGGCATGTAAAATCTCTTTTCACAACAGGAACACAAATCAAGGTTGTTTGGCTATGACCTTCTGTATGTTGAAAGTATTTTTCTTTCTAATAATTAAAATGTATTATTATTATTATATTTATTAAACATTAAACCCGTTATTAAACATAGTCATATTTTTTAAGTTTGCAAATTACAAATAATTTTTATAAAAATATCTTTATAAATACATATATATATAATATAATACCTACTATACTATAAATATTGTATTTAAATGTTTCAGGCGTGTTATCAAGACACCAGAGGAGATTGAAGTAATGCGATACGTGTGCAAAGTATCATCGGACGCGCACAAACAGGTCATACATTTTTATTACCCATACACAACCTATTCATGTAACGCATGCAGCTATTGATTGGCTATCAAGAGATAAACGGTTTTTAATTAATGCCGATAGTGGGTATAATCATTTTTGCTGTATTGACGCCGTTGAGACGAGCTTTGTCCTAGGGAATAAAGAAGACATTATCTTTATCCCTACTAATATTAATAAATGCGAAAGTAGTCTGTCTGTCTGTTACGCTTTCACGCCTAAACCATTGAACCGATTTTGATGAAATTTAGTACAAAGATAGACTAGACCTTAGAAAAGGACATAGGTTACCTTTTGTTGTAAAAAAGGGCATGAAGGGGTTGAAATAAGGGATGAAAGTTTGTATGGCAATTCGTCATATTTGCGCCTAAACCACAACCGATTTTGATGAAATTTGCTACAGAGACAAAATAAACCTTGGGAAAAGACACATGTTACCTTTTGTTGTAAAAAGGGTATGAAAGGGTTGATAAGGCATGAAAGTTTGTATGAGAATTCGTCGTTGTCGTGCCTAAATCACAACCGATTTTGATGGAATTTGGTACAGAGATAGACTAGACAAACTGGAAAGGACAAAGGTTACATGTTCTTGTAAAAAAGGGGAATGAAGGTTGTATGGGAATTCGTTATTATCGAAGATAAAACCATGATACTTTGTATTTAGGCAGTTGATAAGAAGGCAATAACTATAAAAATAAACATTTGATCCAGCGATTTTGAAATTTCGACTTACGGTCAGGTGAAAAAGTCGTGTAGCAATTTTAAAAAGCGTTAGAATCACAACGAGGTGTACTTACGACCTTTTTCAATATAATCGCACATACACACCTCACTTATACTGTCGCCTGTTCTTTATTATGATTCCGAGTATTAATTTAAAATAAACAACTAAGTGATTTTGTAGCTACGTTGGTGATAGTGCGATCTAAAATGTAACGCTTGTTGGTTCTATCCCCAGGAAGCGATAATCTTATTGTATTTTTTTCTTATATTAGAAACATCGATGACTTTTTACTTTACTTTAAGACTTATTTAAACCGCAGTTATTCAAAAGATGAGGGTGGATTTAAAAGATATAATAATTTCTCACTTGAATAGAATTAAGTGATGTTGTTGGTTGGTGATCTTTGTTACGAGCGTTTGTCATTATTATTGCAATATTTTTTTAAATATTTTGATTGAAAGTTTACATTTTAAATGCAAACTAATATAAACATTGAATCCAGGATAAATATATGGCATAATTATGGGCTTAATATATCTTAAATTGACGACGAAACTGGATTAAACTCTGAGAGTAAGTTATTTTTTAAATATTATGTTATGGTATTGTGATTTACGATTTCGCTGTTAAGGAATCGCTATCTACGATTATGTCATAAGATTTTTTATTTTATTTCAGAGAAATACTGTAAGAGTTTGACTGAAACTATTTAAAGAAGAAGGTAGCTTAAAAAGTCGGGCGGGAAGTGGAAGAACGCTTCTTATTAACCAAACTCAGCGAAGACGAATGGTGAATGCTTATGAATCAAAAGGTATCTACCGACGAGACCGTTGCGAGCTATGTGTGCTCCATGCATAGACGTCTCTTGAGCTGTATTAAGAACAATACAAAACGAAGTTGTTTCAAATAGGGACGTGCTGGTTGACGATGTTAGAATTGAGGTTAAGTTTTAATCCTCTTTTCCTTGTGAAAAAGAATAATTAAGCTATAACCTGAATTGTTATTATAATTGTAAAATATTATTTGTAAGTAAAATGAATCTAAACATGTTTTTTTTATTATAAGTATTGAAATATTTACGGAAAATTTAATAAAAGTTGTTGTTTTTTCGGTAATCCTATTTGACATTGTTTTTTATAATTAAATATTATTGTTATAAATTAAATAAAATTTTGTTTTTCTAAATTATAATTTGCATTATTTATTTATTTATTAAAAATAAAAACAAAATGTGATTTTTTAGAAACTAAACTAATTCTGATATAATAATTATTACAAATAAAATAATTTAATTCTTAGTATAGTACCTAAAAACACTGTTTGTGTTTTTATATCATTCTAACTTAATAAGTAGACAAAAATAACGTATATCTTTATTATTTGAAAATTCCAATAATAAAAAGACATAAAGTGGAATTAGAGGATCCCAGGATTTGAACCACCGTCATTATATTTTAGTGATAAAATGAGAAGACTCGTTGACTACTCCGCTATCGCAACCTGCAATACATTAGTTTATCGGCCTCGATGGCGTAGTGGTTAGTGTAACCGACTGCTACGCCTGAGGTCGCGGGTTCGATTCCCGCACAAGTCAAACATTTGTGTGCATGAACATGGATGTTTGTCTTGGTCTGGGTGTTTCTATGTATAATATGTATGTATTTACAAAAAGAAAGGTATATATGTATGTTTATCCATTGTCTAGTACCCATGTTACAAGCTCTGTTTAGTTTGGGCTAGATAGTGTTGTGTGTATGTGGTAGAATATTATATTATTATATTATTAGGCAAATGTAAGCATTAGGCTAAGTTCAGATGGCCGCGCGTTGGCGCGCGACAAAGGAGTTCAGATGACAAGCGGTTGCTCACGGCAGTCAGGCGCGATCAGTCAGTACTCCGTACGTCTGCACGCTGGTTGATACGTGAGTAAAGGAACTCAATACGCGCGCAAACGCGCATCAAGATACCGGCGATGGAGCAGCGACCGTAGCTGCGTGTAGACGCGCGTTCATGTAAACGGTCTGATGTATTTACTTAGATGTTCTTTACGCGCGTAAGGATGAACGCGTGTCAATGCGCGACCATCTGAACTTAGCCTTAATTGTAAAAGCGGACTAACAGAGACACTGTTGTTCAATATAAGGGATAGTAGTTATTATAGTTATATATACATGAACTCGTTTTTGTCTCGCCTTGCACACATGCGCATGACGAACTTCACCTACTATCATTACATTAAATAATGTTTCATTGTTTGCGTTAAAACATCACACACACAAAGATATTCGCTCGGCTCTGTATTCGAATGTGTACCTTACGATGCTACTCGACTTTTGTCTTTGACCGTACATTGGGATGAAATAGGACGAAAGTTCGTGTAGAAGCCCAAACAAATCTGTCTATTTTTACAATACTTATATTAATCGGAAACATTTATAATTAGTAAAAATGCCGTCTTAATATATATATACGTCGCGCGAGCGCAGGACACGCCAAGCGCCATGCACAGTGAACGATGCGCCGGCGGCGGCGCAGCGCGACGTAGTGAGGGTGTCTGTAACATTAGCAAAAGCGGTTTGTTATTAATGTACGATGTCCCGTAAAAGAGCAATCGAGGCACTATACCGCACAATGAAAGATATCATGAGCTACCACGGTGTCATCATCACTTTTAGCTGGTGACTTTAGACAGACCCTACCGGTTATTACTGGCAGATGAAATAAATGCCTGTCGGAGAAGATTGTATGCTAACAGAAAGTAACGGCATGATTACACTAAGACGTGAATTCTGTAAAATTGTCCATAACACAGATAATTTAAATAATAATGTTTATCTACAAATAAGTGTGGGCAGTCGAGAATGGTTGTGTGACAGGTTAATTTTGGGGTCGGCAAATGAGACAGTACGCCAGATAATCGAACACAATATGTCAGATGTTAAGGGAGATGTTGTCGTGTACCTCTCAGTAGACAATATTATGGACACTGAACAAGTGACGTCGAACCCTATATAGTTTCTTAACTCTTTAGAATTATCAGGAATACCTTTCCATAAGTTAAGGCTAAAAATTGGTATTCCAGTTCTGTTAATGAGAAATCTTGACGCACCAAGGCAACGGTAACGGTGTAACGGTACACGGCAACAAATTACTCATCTAGGACGCAATATTATATAAGCTATAATCATGACTAGAATGGCAAAAGGAGAAAATGTTTTAATTCCCCGTATTCCCAAGACTAGGAGGCTAAGACTAAGGTAATTTTTCTAGATTAATGTTGTTTCACCATGAAAAGTACCTTTGCCGAGGATAGACAATTGAGATAAACTACATTTACGCGAGCGAAGCCGCGGGCAAAATCTATTCACACATATTTTTGACCCTTGTGGAGATCGAACCCACTACACGCACATAGGCAAGTGGTAAGGCGAATATGTCGAACATTAAGCCATCCGCGCAGTCAGGTCAATAAAAAAATAATTGCGTACAGGTGATGCTATACGCCAAGCCGGGTCTGAAGGAGTACCAGTGCGAGTCAGTGTTCCTGGACCACTGCTACCGCGTGGGCGGCTGTCGCCACGTGTCGTACACGTGCATCTGCGGCTCGGGGGACAACGGCGCTGTGCTGCACTACGGACACGCCGCCGCACCCAACACCAAGCTCATACAGGATGGCGATATGTGGTAAGACCTCTATTATGAGTCTTTATCCGGGACTTGTGCCCCGTAGTCATTAATATGGATACCAGATAAAACGGGATCAAACTGCGTCAAAATCCATTGGTTTCGTCCGGTCCAGTTTCTATATCAAGAAACGAATCGTTTTACCTACGAACAGTTCCTTTTTGTCACACATACATATACATATCTATAAACAATAAATAAGTCAATATTTTTTCATTCGTCAGACGTGTTCACTGTTTAAGTGGTCGCCTCGCCAATGCCACTACGCTGAGTGTTGTGGGTCCAACACCGGACAAAAAATTGTGGGGTCCAAAAACGGTTGCTCCGAGTCTGGAAGTCCTTGCGTCCGTTGTTTAAATGTTTGTTAAGTCTTCCGCGATACAGGAAATATTCGAAGCGCAGGAGTCGTATTTTAAAAAAAAACGACCTTTTATTGTCCGTAGTTAAATCGACTCGTTTCGTTGATGGTGGAACCGAGCCCTAGTAGTTTAAACGCTATGACTTGGAATGTTGCCATTACTTTAAATGTCTTTTTAGTAAGAAAATGTAGCATAAATTAAACATCAGTAATAAATTTCAAGGTTTTTAAAATAGAGGGTTTATCTAAAAAAATGTTGTGTAGCAATTCAATCGTACACACAGCGACACATCAACCTAGACTGTTTCGACTTTGAACTCTTAGAAGTTGAACGCTGCGAAAAGTGCGAGAGAGTGTTATATTTTTGTTACGCTCTATCCTTACCATTACATCGACACCACTATGCACTGTCCTTTTCCGACAATTCTCTATTTTGTATGTAGCGTAGTTATGCGTATATAGAGTGTCTAACTTGATGTGTAGCCGTGTGTACCTAAACAACGTCCTAACTAATATCGTGCATCCTTTTTCTACCATTTGACAATAAGTATTACTAAAGATGGGCTCTACCAATAACTCATTTTTTTATTGTGTGTACGTAACCACATAACTAATAAAATTGTCGTTCATTCTGTCAAAATTTCAGAATCTATTAAGTGATTATTTTTAATATTCTTATTCCAATATTGTCGGTTATTACGTCTCAATAGTTGAGTGCCAACTATAAGTAATTATTTTAATATTCTATTTCCAGTTTGTTCGACATGGGAGGGAATTACGCCGGGTACGCAGCTGACATAACGTGCTCATTCCCCGCCAACGGTAAATTCACCGAAGACCAGAAACTGATCTATGAGGCAGTATTGGCGGGAAGAAATGCTGTCATCAGGTGATTATCGAACCTTTATAATATAATAATTCGTAATGTGTAATCAGGATTACACACACATTAGTAGTGTGCCGTGTTGTGGATGCGATCGCATAATGGCACAAAACATTATGTATTCCACAGATGAATGTTTCTCTACTTACCAATATATCGCAAATCTTTTTAAATAACTTAGTAAATTAGTCAAATATTCAAGTTGGTATAAAGAGTAGGTTTATTTAAGTCCAACGAGTTTATAATTGAGTATCTGATATAAGAATTTGATAAATCCCTACTATAATATTATAAATGCGAAAGTAACTCTGTCTGTTACGCTTTCACGCCTAAACCACTGAACCAATTTTGATGAAATTTGGTACAAAAATAGACTAGACCTTGGGAAAGGACATATGTTACCTTTTGTTGTAAAAAAGGGCATGAAGGAGTTGAAATAAGGGATGAAAGTTTGTATGGCAATTCGTCATATTTGCGGCTAAACCACAACCGATTTTGATGAAATTTGCTACAAAGACAAAATAAACCTTGGGAAAGGACACAGTTTACCTTTTGTTGTAAAAAGGATATGAAAGGGTTGAAATAAGAGATGAAAGTTTGTATGAGAATTCGTCATTATCGTGCCTAAATCACAACCGATTTTGATAAATTTGGTACAGGGATAGACTAGGCCTTGGGAAAGGACATAGGTTACCTTTTGTTAGGAAAAAAAGGGATGAAGGGATTGAAATAAGAGATGAAACTTTGTATGGGAATTCGTTATTATCGCAGATAAAACCTGTGATGTGAGAGAGAATGAGACTTTGTGTTTAGGCACTTGATAAGAAGGCAATAAGTAAACATTTGTTCAAGCGATTTTGAAATTTCGACGTACATTGGGATGAAATACGCGACGAAAGTTCGTGTAGAAACCCAAACAAATCTGTCTATTTTTACAATACGTATATTTATGGGAAACATTTATAATTAGTAAAAATGCCGTCTTAATATATACACGTCGCGCGAGCGCAGGACACGCCAAGCGCCATGCACAGTGGACGACAGCGCGACGTAGTGAGGGAGTCGGTAACCTTAGCTAAAGCGGTGAGCGCGGAAAAACTTTGCAACAGTGTAAGCTAAGTTGGTTTGGTATTAATGTACGATGTCCTATAAAAGAGAAATCGAGGCACTATACCGCACCATGAAAGATATCATGAGCTACTACGGTGTCATGAGAGGGATTGGGTACTTTTAGCTGGTGACTTTAGACAGACCCTACCGGTTATTACTAGGGGTACACTAGCAGATAAAATAAATTCCTGTCGGAGAAGATTGTAACTATGCTAACAGAAAGTAACGGCATGATTACACTAAGACGTGAATTCTGTAAAATTGTCCATAACACAGATAATTTAAATAATAATGTCTATCCACATCTACAACTAAGTATGGGCAGTCGAAAATGGTTGTGTGACAGGTTAATTTTGGGGCCGGCAAATGAGACAGTAGGCCAGATAATCGAACACATTATGTCAGATGTTAAGGGACATGTTGTCGTGTACCTCTCAGTAGACAATATTATGACCACTAAGTAATATCGTACCCTTACGTCTTAGTTTCTTAACTCTATATAATTATCAGGAATACCTTTCCATAAGTTAAGGCTGAAGGTTGGTATTCCAGTTCTATTAATGAGAAATCTTGACGCACCAAGGCTATGTAAAGGTACACGGCAACAAATTACTCATCTGGGACACAATATTATTAAAACTATAATCATGACTAGAATGGCAAAAGGAGAAAATGTTTTAATTCCCCGTATTCCGATAATTCCAACCGATTTGCCATTTCAGTTTAAAGAGTGCAGATTCCCCTAAAAGCAGCAATTACGATATCAATAAACAAACCTGTTTTCCATGGGCATCTCTATGTGGCGTGCTCACAAGTATCAAACCCGCAAAATGTTTATGTTTTAGCATAGGACGGAAAAACAAAAATGTAGAGTATAAAAATGTATTAAAATAAGCTATTTGAAGTAAACCACAGCATTTAGGTATATGCGAATGATATGTAAGATAGTACCAAAAAGTTTAAAAAATTAAAATGCTGCCCAAAGTAACTATTCTACGCCGACGAAGTCGCGGGCAAAAGCTAGTATTAAATATATAAAGCGAAATATTACTTTTAACATACCTAATAATACATTCACAGAGCACATAATTCGCTAGCTGCCTACTAGACGCTACGTTAGATGCCTACGCTCAACTAGCATATTATATACAAGCTATCCCTTACAAAACAATACTTTTTTCCTGGGTGCAATGTAACCCATGTAATTTTCTGTAGCCCTCCCAACGTGTGTGCGAAATTTCATGATGATCGGTCGAGTAGTTAAGGCGTAAAAGCGTAACAAATAAACTCACATTAGCATTTCTTATATTCGTTAGGATAGCCCAAGCGTGTCAATGACAAGTACGTTGGCGCCCGTTCCGTCGTTCGTCACAAATGTTATTATGACTTTCGTCTCTAATATTAGAAGCACGGCGTTCATTATCTGATGTTCTGTGATGCTATGATTTCTTAAATAACTACATTGAATATGCCTTGAGTACCTATATGTAGATTTCTTTTGCATCAGTTATTTTAATGTATCTATAAGTAAGCTTATCCTTTCTAACATATCAAAATCTTTATTATGAAATAGTAATTTAATAAAAAGAATAGTAGTAGTAGAATATAATTATGGATTACATATTATAATGTTGCCTTTTTAAATTACAGAGAAGCGAAACCTGGCGTGATGTGGCACGAAATGCACTTGACGGCTAACAGAGCGATGCTTGAACATTTAAAAACTGGGAACCTTCTCAAGGGCAATGTTGAAGACATGATCAAGGTACCAAAACTATCTATTTCCCATCGATTAACGTATTTTTCTTCTAATAATAATAAACAACAAAGATTATTATGTAAATATAACGATAATGTAAAATTTTATACTTGCGGATTAAGACTGCGCCGAGTGAAATGTGCCAAAACAGGCGGTCACAGTTAAGTGAATAAAATCAACACTTTTTGTTTAATACTAATTTTAAATATACATTTACCATAAAAATGTGAATACAATTACTCCGTAAAAAACTTAAAATAATTAATATTTTCTTCTATAGAATTACATAAATTTGCACGAAAAATGCAAAAACGTAAGCTAGTGTTACATGATTTTTAGATTATAACAGTAAAAATCTATCCTATTTTACAGCTTAAACTAAACTTAAATAGTTATATTACAAATTGTCTGTCCCAAATATTTAAGTTGGTTGACAATAAAAATACATATTTATCAAAAAAGCACTTCAAATCCTCCTTACAATTTTACTATGGCGGCCGTGCGCCAATTTGAATATGCGCTGCACGAGCTCTGTCATTATCTCTTACGCATGGCGCAGTCTTAATGCATGCGTTAAGTACCTACAACCTGCAACATGAGTAGCTGAACATTAAACACATTAAGTAAACGTATTTTTTGAATTATGAATCTTAATTATTATTTTGTAATTTTAAAGTGATTATATTAACTATCATAGCTATAACTAATATTTATAATTTTGAAAAATGGCTTGTCAATATCCTACAAAAATTTGCTGACCCTGCGGTTTCTTCTACCTTTATGATTACTTTGCCGAGCTCGTGGTTTAAAGCGTGATGTTATAATATAACCTTCGTTACTTCTGGATAAAGTAGCTTTCTAACGGGGATAGAATGTTAAAATAGGTTCAGTATTTTTTGAGTTTATTCATTACAAACAAGCATACAAATATTGTCTCGTTATGATATTTATTATTATTTATAAAGGATATAAAGATCTTTTTAGATCGTTTGTGGTTCTTAATCTATACTAGGTAATATTATAAAGAGGAAAGATTTGATTATGCCTGTTTGTAAGGATAACGCAAAAACAAATAAATCGATTTTAAAAAATCTTTCGCCATTAGAAAGCCTTATTATTATCTAGTAATAAATACTATATTTTATTTTAAAAGAACAAGATACTGTTTCTAACATAACCTAACTTACTTTTACGTGAGCGAAGCTGCGGGCAAAAGCTAGTAAAGGATAAAAAGATGCGATTTTGTTAATAGATTGTCTATGGTTCTTAATAAAAAATAAAACCAATTAAAAAGTAAATATTTATTGTTTTTAGAACGGCATCCACGGCATCCTGCAGCCGCACGGGCTGGGTCACCTGATCGGCCTGGACGTGCACGACGTGGGCGGCTACCTGCCCGCGTGCCCGCCGCGCCCCGCGGGCCCGCTCGCCCGCCTGCGCACGGCCAGGCGCCTGCAGGCCGGCATGGCGCTGACCATCGAGCCGGGCTGCTATTTTATATCTAGAGTGAGTATCTATGCTAACTGTACCTACGGTATATTGCTGATTTATCAATTATTAGCTACCTATACCTCGGAAACAGTACTTTTACTGGATGAAAAGCCATACCTTTCTAAATTTCGCTTACACATAGTCAGTTTTCTGTACTCCTATGTGTATGTGAAATTTTATGATTATGAATCGAGTAGTTAAGGCGTGAAAGCGTAACAAAGAAACTCACATTCGCATCACTATATATTATAAAACGAAAGTCCCTGTTCGCGATAAACTCAAAAATTATTGAATGAATTTTTATGCGGTTATCACCAATTCTGATTATCTCTGTATTCTTATATCATTTATTACATGGCTAAACCACTGAATGAATTTTATTAAATTTGACAAATAAATTCGCGGGTGTATCTACTACTAATAGATAAAACACATTTTTATATCTTACACTATTAATAGTAGAACACGAGAACATTTAGATTAGAACAACTATTTGAAGATTGTAATTTTTTTTGTCTCATTTTATATTATTGACAACTTAACTAATATTATAATTGCGAATAATAATATAATAATAATAATATTCTACCACATACACACAACACCATCTAGCCCAAACTAAGCAGAGCTTGTACTATGGGTACTAGACAATGGATAAACATACTTATATACTTTTTTTTGTAAATACATATATGTATATTATACATAGAAACACCCAGACCAAGACAAACATCATCAAGACAACATGCATGTTCATGCACACAAATATTTGCCTTGTGCGGGAATCGAACCCGCGACCTCAAGCGTGGCATTCGGTTACACTAACCACTACGCCATCGAGGCCGACGAATGTGAGTTTGTTTGTTTTTTAAGCTTTTACGCTTTACTTACTTGACCGATCATCGTGAAATTTCGAGTTTGTCAGGGGCACAGAAAAGGACATAGGGTACCTTTTATCAAGAAATAAGTACTGTTACCGACTTAACCTAATCTACATTTACGCGAAGCAGCGGGCAATATCTAATAGGTATTTATATATTTGCCATTGTTGAGTGACTAGACTAATTCCATGTTCCTTGTCTCTCAGCTATTAAACGATGCAAAGAATAACCCAGCGCAGTCAGTATTCTTCAACTGGGAGAAGGTGGACCGCTTACGTGACTTCGGCGGCGTACGCATTGAAGACGATGTAGTTATCACCGAGCAAGGCGTCGAGAACCTTACTTTCGTACCCAGAACGTAAGTTAAACTATTTGTAATGGTTTAAGTGGTCGCCTCGCCACTACCACTGCGCGACTTGTTGTGGGTCCGAATCCCACACGGGACAAAAAATTGTTTGATTCATAAAGAATGGGCCGGCTCGACCGGAGTGATACCATGGCCTCACAGAAAAACCGGCGTGAAATAGCGCTTGCGTTGTGTTTCGTTGAGTGAATGAGGGTACCGAAGGCCCAACCATCCTCCCTCCCTTCTGGTGGGGGCAAATTTCGAAGGCTGGCAACGCAATTGTGACTCCTCTGGTGTTGCGGGTGTCCATGGGCGGCGGTAATCGCTTACCATCAGGCGATCCGTCTGCAATTTGCCCACTATACGTGTACGTACGTATGTGTCCGTTGTTTGAATGTTTGTAAAGTCACAGTATACAAAAAACAGTAGTTTATTTAAGACCGCTCGGCGAGTTATTAGCCTACTCTTGCGTTGGCGCTTAAGGTTGTCATTTTTATTTTTAGCTAAGTAAATATTATTTGCGTAGAGCAGCACTATGTGTTTATTTATATAATATAACGTGTATTATATAATATAACGTGTATTATATAATATAACGTGTATTATATAATATAACGTGTATTATATAATATAACGTGAGAGCAGGCGAACGCGAGCGGGCGTGCAGCGTAGGTACTTGAACGCGCCCGATCACACGACACACACGGTAGGGCCCACGCTGCCGCCACAGTATTCCGCCGTATATTATGCTAATGTGTGCGTGGCAGCGCGTGCGAACACGGCGCCCGGCGCACACATTCAAACCGTTCTATGAAGATGACTTACTGTCCTTAGTATACTGTGGTAAAGTCTCCCGCGACACAGGAATTATTCCAAATTCGGTGCCCTTTTAAAAAAATTATCAATTAATAAATGTCAAAATTATTAATGACTTCTTAACATATTTAAGTTAGCATCCGATCGTGAGACTCGAGTCCCGGTTCAGGTTGTGAGTTATTCAGTTTTGCTTTTGGGAATTCTCAGTAGTATCATAAAATCTGAAGATGGCAATAGGAATAGGCAGTAACCTACCATGTTAGACACGAGATTAAAGCATACCTGGCAAATATATAAAACGTTCATTTCCAGACCAAAACTAAATAAGTTTAGACCATTAATCAATTTAACTTTTTTTTACAGAGTTGCTGAAATTGAAGAGCACATGGCGAATGGCGCTAACTTTAAAAAATAATCTTGTATAACTATAATATAATTATGTACCTAATCAGAGAAACAATGTATAATATATTAGGCTTTTGGGACATGTTATCTATACAAACAATGATAGTCTGTTGTATAATATAATTAAGTGCAAGTATATTAATGAATAAATTATTTTTATTATTCACTAAATTGAGTTTGATTTGACAGTGAAATTTTTGTTAGACAGTTTATTAGGCGTTTACCACTGGAGGCCGAAATTCTTTTGACCGTTTAACACAAGACCGAAAAAGCTATAGTTCATTCTTTAGTTGATCGACTAAACAATTGACCAAGAGATTTGGTCGAACAAACCATTGATATTTTTACATTTGATCGAGTGAATGTTTGGTCGAAAATATTGCAAACTGCTATCGTTTGTCAAATAGACCCAAGACCCAAAAACAATGGTTGGATTAAAAATATTGTATTATTGTATTATTATTTACCTATTCAGTGTTGATAGAAAACGCTGTTTTCACTCTCAATCTATATTATTTATAATAATAATAACTATTTATTTCGCATGGCATAGACGCATACCTTACCTACCTTACCATACCTTATGAACTAACATACATACAATTCGTGTTAGTATTTATGTATACCGACTGTTTCGCGAGTCGCGGTTACGAGCACACGCGTATCGGGTTATATTTTTTGTAACTAAAAGTATCTACATATTATTACTTATTTTCATTCCTTGTGACGATGGATGACGATAACGATGATGAAAATTTGAGTGTTTCCGAACCACATTATAATATACAAAATTATGAGCGCGATGTGAATACTATGTTGGAAGAAAATTCTAGAAGGATTGTTGAGAAGAGAAAACAAAGAGAAGAGGAGAATACTGATGATGAGGAATTTATTACAGTAAACAGAAGAAAACCTAAGCGTTTGATCAGAAGTGAATCAACAGATACCGAAAAAAATAAGGGGGTAGATTTAGAAAAAAGTGATAATTATACAGAAAACTATGAAGTTTGCGTCAGCTCAACAGTTGCATTGCCTAAACAAATAGCTATGGCCAAGTTATTACAGTCTGAGAACATAAGGGGCATTACAAAAATTAAATACAAAAATTCCTTTAAAGTTCTTATTAATTTTGATAAAAAGGAAGACGCTTTAAAATTGTTGGAATGCACTAAAATCAAGGAAAAGGGCTTCAAATGTCAATTAACACAAGATCTTACAATGTCATATGGTTTGGTGAGAGGTGTCGACCTAGATCTGAATGAAAAAGAACTTTTAGATATATTTGAGTCATCAGTTGAAGTATATTCTGTAAAACGATTAAAACGCTTAAACGTGGATGGAAAGTGGGTAGATAGCGAAGCGATAAGAATTTGTTTTAAAAATAATACCCTACCATCTTTTATCTACGCGTATGATTGTCGGTTCAAGGTTGAAGCGTATTTTTTTCCTGTGACGCAATGTACCGGTTGCTGGAAATATGGTCACTTCTTAAAATACTGCCCTGTTAAGAAAATGTTATGCCCCAAGTGTGGCGGTGATCACTTGAACTGTACTATAGAGAACTTTCATTGTTTAAATTGCAAAGGAGATCATTTTGTTTTGGACAAACAATGCCCCGTTTATCTGAAAGAAAAAGCAATAAGGCATATTATGGGTAAGGAGCAAATAACATATCGCAAAGCATTACAATTATTTTATGATGCAAAACAGAAAGATGAGAACCAGGGTTTAAACACTTATGAACACAATGAGCAGTACACCCAGCCCATGACTACATCTAGCAATACACAATCTTATCGGGATAAACTTGTCAATGGCTCAAAACAGCCAGAAAAAGTGATAAATATAGTATGTTTAGAAGACGATTCTGATAGCAGTTCAACAATGCAGTTTCACAAGACCACATTTCAAAAAGCAAGAATACCGCGAAATAGGAGTAAGAACCAAACAACAGAGTGTCATCATAATTTTACAGAGCAATCGATGGAAGGCGCAAATGATAGCTCACAGTGGAAGAAAGACGAAGGAAATTGTGATAGAAGAACTGAAGAAATGATTTACAGGTTCGAGTTTAAGAAGTTGTGGCTTGAAATGAAAAGAATTATAATTTCTGAAGACAAATTGGAGGATAAAATTATGGCTGTGTTAAAAGTTATTTCGAGTGAAGTAAAGGCGTTTGTGACTGATAGGCTATTTCGTGGGGACCTTTTTCAACAAGTAATTAATTTCATAAATGGATAATCGGTCTGAACATATTAAATTAAACATATACCAATGGAATGCCCAAAGTTTAAGACCTAAAATGATTAGTTTTGTGGATTTACTAGTAAGAGAAAATATTCATATAGCGATTATTAATGAGACATGGCTTGACAGTAATTCCCCGATTAATGTAAGTAGTTATAATGTTTACCGAGTTGATAGATATGATTCGTACGGAGGTGTTGCAATTATGGTTCACAGATCTATTCAATCCCATTTACATTCTTTTCATTTAAGCAACTCAGGTATTGAAGTAATATGTATAAAATTAATTAATTGCAAAGATTTAGAATATGTCCTGTCTATTTATTGTCCGTCTTCAGTATTTACGCAGCCTGCAGACTGGGATACACTTTTTTCAAAATTTTCTGTAAAAACTCTTATTGCCGGTGATTTTAATGGCCATCATACGAACTGGTCGGTTAAAAATGACACAAGAGGGACTCAAATTATGGATGCAGCTCTAGATAATGGTTTCATATCCCTCAATAATGGTGCGATTACACGAATGAAGCTAGTCAATGGTAATATGCAACAAACGTCACCAGACATCTCGTTTGCCTCATCTGACCTGGCTATCAAATTTTTATGGCAAGTTACAAACGAAAACCTTGGTAGCGACCACCTTATAATTAAATTATCAATTAACATAGAAAATATTTATAATTTTGTGAAAAAGCGGTATTTCAAGATGGCTAATTGGGCAGGTTATCGTCAAGCTTTTTCTGATGAACCTATTAGCTATATTCATGGGCCTGAATATCTACAAGTGATGTATGATAACTTCATTGAACAGATTAATAGAACAGCGGACTTACATATACCATATAAGAGATACTGTAATAAACCTGAAGCAAAATTCTCTCCCAAAGACTATTGGAACCCTCAGTTATCAAAAATAGTAGCTAAACGTAGACTGGCTTTGCGTAATTTCCGCCGTAACCCAACACCGGCTAATCTGTCGATATTAGAAGCTTTAACTCGCGAATCTCATATCCATATTCGTGATGCAAAATACCGTAGTTGGCAACAATTTTGTAATTCAATTGATGAAACTACCTCGGCTTCTGAATTATGGCGTCGTATGAAGTGGATGAAGGGTGCAAGACAGTCAAAATCCTATTTTTCTTTTGAAAAACAGAACCAGCTTTTATGTTCTCTTACACCACATTACGCTGCAAATGATATGCCAATCTTTTTATCGAGAAATCAATTTTTAGAGTCAGAATTTACAATGCAAGAACTTAAAAGCTGCTTAAAAAAGAAAGATACAGCGCCAGGGCAGGATAATATAACTTATTCAATGTTATATTATTTACCACATACGGCAAAGCAGTTTCTGCTCCAGTTATATAATACAATTTTTAGCTTTAGTGTAGTCCCTCAGCAGTGGCGGAATATACAAATAATTGCCATACCTAAAGTTGCCTCTAGCTCACATGTTGAACCCAAGTTAAGACCTATATCTTTGCTATCTTGTTTATGTAAAATATTTCACCTAATGATACTTAAACGTATTGAGTGGTTCATTGAAAAAAATAAAATCCTTTCACCTCATACGGTTGGCTTCAGAAAGTCTCAATCTTGCTTAGATTCGTTATCTCGGTTAGTCACATATATTCAGATAGGATTCTCAAATAATAGTCCAACTCTAGCTTGTTTTTTGGATATCGATAATGCCTACAACAATGTATCCGTTGATGTTGCTATAAAATGCTTAGACAATCTTCAAATAGGTGCAAGAATATGCACATATCTTTGGTCTTTTTTAAGTGAACGATATTTAAACATTAAATTTAATAACGAACAGGATATATTTTCTAGATGGACCAATAAAGGCCTCGCTCAAGGGGATCCGTTATCCCCCTTACTTTTTAATCTGATAACACTTCAAATATGTCATCAAACCCAAAATGTGTTAATATCGCAGTATGCTGACGATTTTGTCTTATTTGTTAGCGATAAAGATATAAACAAATGTGCAACATACATTCAAGATGCTTTAAATTGTGTGATAAAATCATTACACGAATTAGGATTAACGTTGTCGCCAAACAAGTCGAATTATTGTATATTTAGCAGGGGCAGAAGAAGATCGTTCCCTACTTTAAGTGCATACGGACAGAGAATAGCTAGATTGAACTGTGTTAAGTATTTAGGTATGTGGTTAGATGAGAACCTACGCTGGGGAAAGCAAATTAATGAGACTAAAGATAAATGTTCTAAATTTCTTAATATTTTAAAATTATTGTCTGGTAGTACATGGGGCGTGCACATAAAACACTTGCGACGTTTGTATATATCACTTATTAGGAGTAGATTAGATTATGGCAGCTTTTTATACGATTGTGCCGCTAAAACGCATGTCAGCAAGCTTGATAAGATTCAAAATCAAGCGCTTAGGATAGTGGGAGGATTCATAAAAAGTACCCCAATTCATGTGATGGAGTCTGACTTAAACATTATGCCTTTATTTTTAAGAAGACATTTTTTAGCGTATAAGTTTATTATGAAATGTGTATCTTGGTCGGATAATGCAACTGTTGATCTTATAGCAGATTTGGAAGCTCTTTGCCAAATTAGATATTGGTACAACAAAAAAAAGCCCTTGTTGCCAAAGTTGTTTAATGATGTAAGGGAATTAGAGATCGCTTCATCAGATGTTCTTAAAATGTTCAGTCTAGATATCTATATATCAGCCATTGACTTACAAGAAAATATTCACTGTGACCTTGAATGCGTAAAGAATAACAAAAACGCTATCGAACCCTTTACCTTATTATACAATGTTACTGTGGAAATTGATACAAAATACAACGGCTGGCAAAAAATATTTACAGATGGTTCAAAGAGCGCACAAGGGCAAGGAGCTGGATTCTTTTGTCAAAATTTAAATTTTAACGTCGGTTTTAAAGTATGTAGTTATGTGTCAATTATGTCGCTGGAACTAATTGCAATTTTGCAAGCTATGTCATACGCTGCAGCTCAAGGGTTGAATAAATTTGTAATTTTATCTGATAGTAAAAGCGCTTTGCAGCATGTGGCTCGATGCGCCTCTGGTATCAGAGGTGCATCGATAGCCTACGATATTATAAATATGATTTATAACTTTAATAAAAATAATATTGCGTTCAAGTTGCAATGGGTTCCAGCACATATAGGTGTAAGGGGTAATGAAATGGCTGATCATGTTTCAAAATTAGCAGCATTAACCGGTACAGAAATAGAGTTCCGCCCGGACTTTTCAGATTTAGTTCCTAAGTTTAAAATGAGATGCTATAATGATTGGAAACAATACTTTAATAATATATCTGAAACAAAGGGCATTTGGTACAAGAGCATTCAAAGTCAGCCTCCTCTTACCCCTTGGTTCGACGATAGTAACCTCAATAGAAATTACATAAAATTAGCCTTAAGGTTACGATCAGGACATTTCCCTTCCGCAAAATTCGCATTCCTGATGAAAAAGGTGGATTCACCCAACTGTAATGTCTGCAATAAAATAGAGGATGTGCAACATTTATTAATAGAATGTGTCAGAAACATTAGTAAAAGGGAAGAAATGATAAGGAAATTTGCATTAAACAAATTAGATGTGGGCTTAATCCAGTCTATCCTATCATATCCAAAGACTGATGTAGCAAAAAGTCTGTGTTCCTTGGCTACTGTTATATACCAATAATTTATAGATTTAGTTGTATAAATTGTCCTATTTTATTTTTGTGTTAGTTATGTTATAAGGTACAATAGGGTTGGCATGTCCATGTAGACAAAAACCCTTATAAAGCAATAAAGATATAAAAAATAAAAAAAAAATAAAAAAAAAAAAAATTTATGTATACAACTTAGTCACTATGTTAGTAATGTTTCACTTGCACTCTATTGTTGTGCGTTCATGTGGCACTTGTCCGCGGAAGCGACGGAACACCACACCCTTCGGCCAGAAGTCCTCCTTCATAAATACATGCAATAAGCAAGTCGGGAACTCGCACCACAAACACCTTGAAGTTGACGTTGCGACACGACTCCAGCAACTGCACGCTTGGCATGTACTTAAGACTTCTGGCGCATACATGAGTTTAGAAAAAATAGAATCCATAATGTATTATTTAATGCGTGTAGGTATTACCTTATACATAAACTTAAAAAAAAACAACAGTTATGTCAACTATATTTTTGTTATTATTCTGTTGTAATTTCGTTAAACATCCGATTCGATTTCATATTTTGTGCTATCACGTCCATATTAATAAGGACACATCTATTGTAAAGAAGTACCCACCATTACAAATTGTTTTTTTAAGTTTCAGTACAAGGTAATACCTATCTACACGCATTCAATAAGATATTATGGGTTCTATACTTTCTAAATTCATGTATGAATAATATAGATTGAGAGCAATAATAATAGTACTTTTAAAATATTCATAATATAATACAATATTTTTAATGCAACCATTGTTTTTCGGTCTTGGGTCTATTTGACAAACGATAGCAAAGTTTGCAATGTTTTCAACCAAACGTTCACTTGATCAAATGTAAAAATATCAATGGTTCATTAGACCAAATCTCTTTTGGTCAATTGTTTAGTCAATCAATTAAAGAATGACCAATAGCTTTTTCGGTCTTGTGTTAAACGGTCAAAGGAATATCGGCCTGCAGTGATAAACTTGTTTATTAGATACCTTTTTACCAAGCAAGATCACATTTTCACTTAATATCAATTGGTTGTTTTAAATATTATAATTATGAACTAATTCTCAATGTACCTTAAATAATTTTTAATTATTGGAGGTACAGGTAGACGATTGATTAAATCTAAAAAGGAGGTTGTGGTGAATTCTATTGTAATATCCTTTCTCCATCTCATTTTATTTCTGAAGAAACTACGTATTCTATATCTGCAAAGATGCTTTAGACTTGGCACGCAGTATTCAAGGGATTCAGCTGTGATATTGTTGAATTTTTTATCTATCATCATCAATAGTTCCCTTTGTACCTGAAAACACAAAACAGGTAAAATACAACTATGAACATTTTAATCTTAAAATGAAATTCAAGTATAACAATATTTTCATGGACTTCAATAACTAAGAATATTGATATTATTACAAAAAGGCCTTTTAAGAAGCAATTTAATCTTTTGAACGCCAACGACGTCTATACTCGACATGCGCAAGCGTGCCCTGTGCGCCAACGTCGTCTATACTCGACAAAACTGTTTTTTGTCGGTTCACAGAAAAATACAAAATAAACATATTAAATCATTAGTTTTCTGCGTTTTAGTGCTACAACTTAAAAATTGAATCCCCAATTATTACTTAATTGTATACAGCAAACAAAATTGTTATTAGTTATTGAAATATTTGATCATAAAAACAATATATAATATATCGATTTTCGGGCTTGGCGTACAGGACATCGAGGTGCCGTTATGGCGTGGCGTTCAAAAGGTTAATAAAATCTTAACCTCACATTAAATAATCTAAGCATTTAAATTAAGTGTATTCATTACCTTGACCAATCTTGTCTGTTGTGGCTTAATACAAAAAAAAATGATTTAATACTATTACTTACTTGCAGAGGCATTGTACCTATAAATTTATTCCTGATAGCATATTGTAGGTAACCCCCTGGCTCATTGTAAAGACTATATGGCATCATGACTGGAGCAGACCATGGACAAAAATCCAGGGCTGTAAGAAATGCATCGGATATACAAATATCATTGTACCAGCATTTCTCTGAGCTGCAGAAATCTACATCACAACTATTCTCTAGAAGTATATTGAACACCTAAAATTGAATTAAAATATTAGATATTTAGATAGAGTTCATTCGTGATGGAACTCATTCAGCTGTTTATTTTATAGTTTATTTGACTAATTCAGCATTTAAAGTTAAAACTTGTTTCCTGCATTTTATTCAGAGACCAACAAGTTAAAAAGTGTCAGTCATGTCTATATTAGTTATATAATTGAAATAATTGTGTCACTTTCCTTAAGAAGTCAAGTGAGCAATATCATAAATTGAATTAGCACCCAGTTACAAGTCTTTGTTTACTAAGAAGCTATGTCCAAAAATTAGCTTTTTCTTTTCTACATGAAAAATAGTTACCTATTCCTCATTGTCAAAAGGAGAATATGGGGTGATCTAATCTTATTTTCACATATACCTACAACATACAACAATTTGGTAACATTTAGTGTTTTAAAATATTGTATACAACCTAAGTGGCCTTGGCGAAAAGTCAGCTCTAATTGACTTGAGATTTAGAACTTACCTCACTGAAACATGATGGATATATGTGAGGGTCAATTTGATGAATGATTTGTAAATACACAAGTGGTGGACATTCTGTTGCATGTAAAGGATTTACATTCACACCTTGCATCAAAAACAAATACAAGAATTCCCTTAACCTTTCAGGTGACTTCTTAAAAATATATCCACATATGTATAAATAATGATTCAATGGTGCGTGTGTTAGATATCTTGTGTGAATTAGACTCGTCATATCTGTGTTAAAGGGTTTAACAACATTATAAAACTCTGGTCCCAAATCACTATACAATAGAGTTTCTAAGATCTTAAACTGAAATTTGTGTGGCTTGCAAGCAGTGATAATTATGTTTTTATTTATTTTATCTCTATCAGTAACAGCTAACAGTTTTTTTAATACTGCTGCACTTGTAGTCAATGCTAGATCAATAGGCATTTCACCACTACAATTCATAATATTAGGATCAGCTCCATTATCTAATAAGAAATATACAATATCATCATTTGACCCATGCAGTGCAAAGTGTAAGGATGTTTCTCCTGACGTTGTTTGATGATTAATATCAATAACAAAAGGATATAAACTTTCAACATTTGGGTAGTAGCCCTTGCAGCATGCCAAGTGAAATGGTGTGAAGCCTCCAGGTGTATTCCTGATCTCTGGATCGGCACCAGCATACAGCAAAGTGACCAAAGCTCCATGTTGAGCTGCAAGTGCAGCTTCATGCAATGGTGTGTCACCATCAAAGTCTTGCACATCAATAATTGCACCATATTGTAATAATAGCTCTATTAACTCCATGTTTCCTTGAGAACTAGCGATATGCAGTGGAGTCACTCCTTCTGTGCTACCATAATTTGCAATATTGTGGACAGAGTCAAGAAGTGCTCTTACTGTTTTTAATGAACAGTTATTTTTACAAGCTAGGTACAAAGCCGTATGACCTTCATGAGTCTCAGCTCGTCCTCTAATACGAGGGCACTTTAATATCAGCATCAGGCTCTCGTAGCTATCGGAATAAGCAGCTTCGTGCAGACATGTCCAGCCTCTGTTATCAACACAGTTTGGATTTAACTTTTTAAGTAATCGCGCCACATTATTAACGTCGTTATTTCTCGCGGCTAGATTAAGTACATTTGATGTAGCAGGGTTTTGTGAACTAAAATCCATATTTCCTTTAAATGCCTTTATATTCAAATATATCCTTATTTAATATCAATAATTTCAGCAGGTATCAAGAAACCCAGACCCCATTTTATATAGAACCATCAACCATCTATTACAATAAGTGAATAGGTACTTTATGGTAGTTTATGGTAATTATAAACAAAGTAAAAAAATTTTAGGACTGTTTCAAATGGCATGTCATTACCAGTCATTTTGTACCTACAGTATTGATTAACTATTAACGCATAGACATTTGACAGTTTTGACACAGGGTCACTATGGGTGACAGTAAGTGTCAAATGTTAGGGTTGCCAACCAAATGATTAAAAATGTTAGTACCATATATGTATTATAATTTAGCCAACGCATAGTAATTGTGCCGTAAACACTCCATTTTTTACTCCATCTACGAATTGTGCATAATATTACAAAGGATACCGATTATCCTTTGTAACATAGATATCATTTGTTGATAGCCACTGAACATTATACCAATTATCCGTTACACCTTTTTTGGAATCTAACTTATCATAGTTCGGTAGACAATTGTACTCGGTTGATAACTGCAAATAATGTCAAAGATGCAAAAGCCCTGTTTTGAGTGGTTTCATTGGTCAGGATATCACAAAAACACATTTTAATAGTTTATATTTTAACTAGCTGTTTAAAAGATTTAAACGATTGTGAATGGGGATTAAGAATGAATGAGTTACTAGTCAAATGTCTTCTTTATGCCGATGACCAAGTAATACTTGCGTCATTTGTCGGCCTCGATGGCGTAGTGGTTAGTGTAACCGACTGCCACGCCTGAGGTCGCGGGTTCGATTCCCGCACAAGTCAAACATTTGTGTGCATGAATATGGATGTTTGTCTTGGTCTGGGTGTTTCTATGTATAATATGTATGTATTTACAAAAAAAAAAGTATATATGTATGTTTATCCATTGTCTAGTATCCATAGTACAAGCTCTGCTTAGTTTGGGCTAGATGGTGTTGTGTGTATGTGGTAGAATATTATTATTATTATTATCAGCAAAAGAAAGAAAGATGGTAACTATTATGCATGGTGCTTTTGAGAGTAAAGGAATGAAAATAAATGTAAGCAAGACGAAAGTAATGGTATTTGAAAAGGAAGAGTGCGTGACGATGTGTAATATTATGATTGATGGAGAAAAAGTGGAGCAAGTTTTCACTTGCTCCACTTTTTCTCCATCTTTCGAGTTTGTATATTTAGGTACTTTGTTTACAAGGGATGGTAAACATGAGGGAGGTATTGAAAGGAGAACGATTGCTGGCAACAAAGTCAATGGAGCTCTACGCGCTTTTATGAACAGCCGAAATGTATCCGAAAAGGCACGTTTGACTGTTCATAGGGGACTATTAGTGCACACACTTATGTATGGAAGTGAAAGTTGGGTATGGCAAAAGAAGCATGAGAGCAGAATAAATGCTGTAGAAATGAGATCGCTAAGAAATATATGTGGTGTGACCCTGAAAGATAGAATAAGGAATAGTGTGATTAGAGCTCTCTCTAATCACACTATTCCTTATTCATTTCTACAGCATTTATGCGGCATGAAAGTGGATATAGTGACAAGAATAGAAAAGGGTATGTTAAGCTGGTTTGGGCATGTAGAAAGAATGGACGAGGAAAGACTGACTAAGAAAGTTTATAAGGCTAGTGTGAATGGAACAGTCGCAAGAGGAAGACCTAGGCGAACGTTTCTCGATCAGATCGGAGGCGTTCTGGACAAAGGCCAGGTTAAGAGCACCTTGAACCGACGGGCGAGTATGAGGAATGTGATGAAAGTGAATGAAGCCAGAGAAGTGTGTCAGGATCGTAGCAAATGGCAATCCGTAGTCTCTGCCTACCCCTCTGGGAAACAGGCGTGAATCTATGTATGTATGTAGCTGTTACCTGCCACTTCGTCCGCGTGGGATTAACAAAAAGTTTTTTTTTTGTGGAACCTATTTTCTCTAAAGTAAAAGTAGCCCAAGTTACTCCTCATAACATCAGCTATCAGCCAGTGAACAAACAGATAGACAGACAAACATTTTAAAAATAGTTTTTTTTATATAAGTGTCCTAGATATATACTTTCAGATGTTATTTTGACATTTTGTTTATATGGTATTTCTGTAGATTATAGTTCAGACCATCGATAAGACACTGTTCAGACCAAAGTAATATCCCTTATTCTTTAGGTAATGAGCGAACTATTATTTTATGAGTAGTATTTAACTGCACAGCAAAATATGCTTACCAAAAATACTAATTGCACAGCAAAATATATTTAAAGAGATCAAACTAAGTCGACGGAGCTCCTCTTTGCGGAGCTCCTATTTTTGTGTGGGTTTAAGAAGGAACCTAACATAACCTAACCCTTCCAAGACGGAATGCAGTGATTTGAGGCGTATAGTGTGCGTAAGAGGTGCTTGTTATGCTGTGCAATATTTGCTATGCAATTAGTATTTTTGATAGTCACTTTATTTAATCCCTTATAGTTAGGTTACCAGCGCACCGCCTCGAAACTAAATGGGATAGGCAATTGCCTCTAATAATACAATATTCTTATTAAAACCTTATAATAATTGCAATTTAAACATGATTAGCACCACTAATAAGAAATAATTTGCCAGCATGATTATTGTCTACGTAGGTACTGTCTGATATTTTATATAATTAGCAAACGGAATCTATTTGCTTTAGTCATTAACTCATTATTCTAGGTCTTGAATTATTGTCTAGTACCGTCCTTGTTTTCATAATTGCGAAGTACTTGAAAATATGAAACTTATTTCATGAAATTAATATAGGTAGGTACCTACATTAATTTCATGAAATAAGTTTATAATGTATGTATGTAGGTAGGTACATAAAGTATGTAGGTACGTACTTACTATTAAATTCATAACTTATATTTCATTAAAGCACAACATTTCCCATAATTCTCATTACATCCCAAAGTTTTATTCGTTGTGTATCGAATAATGCAACAACAAGAGCTTAACAATTTAAGTTTATTGCATCCATTGACATGTCCAGGAAGAGGTTCCAGTCCCTGAACAGCAACAGCCTACGTACAAGTCTAGAAACAATCTATAAAATATATTCTAAGAATAAGAATCATTTATTTGCATTAAAATGTTAACATTTAGTTTGGTTATCGGTGGCATAGATAAAACACTATATAATCGGTGGTCTCGACACTAAGCTCAAGGCTTGTGTCCCTGTGACCTGAAAAGTTAGCACGAGGCTTATACTCTAAATAATTTCACATATTTAATACCTACCCATACACTGGCACCGGCTCGATAAGCAAAAAGAACAAAAATGTAACCCAGCATACTGGCATGGGCGTAAAAGGAGGAGTTAGTTCGGCACAGATGTAGATACGAGTGAGGTCATTCGTGTATTGTCTTGTTACTCTCTAAGCAACATGCTACCTTCCTCTTCGCTCTTGACCATTGACTGGCGATGCTGTTAGTAACCTGTCCGTGAGAGGTATGGCTATAGGAACTAAAACGAATTTATGACGATTCAATAGTATCAAAAACATCTGCAATGTAAAAATATTCAGTCGGTTAACATAACCCATAGCTACTGGCTTGCCGACAATAAAAAAACACCGATCAGAGTCAAGAAATATTTTAATCATGTATGTGTTTAAAAATCATTATACCAATTATTGTCAGATACAATTACTAATATTAGATTCATACAATC
The DNA here is from genome assembly GCA_930367265.1 of Catocala fraxini. Classification (NCBI taxonomy): domain Eukaryota; kingdom Metazoa; phylum Arthropoda; class Insecta; order Lepidoptera; family Erebidae; genus Catocala; species Catocala fraxini. The sequence goes on from OV884035.1 coordinate 15,503,590, forward strand.
ATGTACATACATATAAATTATTTATATAATATATATAATAAACACACGTGGTGTTGTTTTATAACTGGTCATAATTTAACATAAATAGTTACATAAGCGAATGCTGACATAAACTTAAACCAAATTGATCTCAATTAACTAAACATTCCTATGTGCCTTGGTACAATAAAAATAAAGCATAGATTCCTAATGCTCAATCAACATTACTCATGACTCATGACCTTCCATAATTTTTATTTGACGTGATTATTGTGTCAATAAATTTCTCAATCTACACACGACTAACAATCTGAATTAAAGGGAATGCGCCTGCGATTCCTAACAAGGAGCTATGCACAAATTCAAAACTATCATCGCTAAAGGTTTTAAGACTTTCGCGATTTGTACACCTAAGTACTTAATTTTGGTGTATTTCCTGATTCAATGAAGAATAGTAAAATAATACCTCTCTTTAAAGCAGGTAAAACATCAGACCCAACCAATTTTAGACCTATTTCTGTGTTACCTACGTATAACAAAATTTTTTAAAAGATTTTTTTTTTAATCAATTTCCGACCTTTTTTAATAGTAATAAAGTACTTCATAATAAACAATTTGGTTTTACAAGGGGTCGCACCACCACTGACGCCGGTGTTGAGCTTGTAAAACATATTTTTGACGCCTGGGAGGAATCACGAGATGAGCTAGGTATTTTCTGTGATTTGTCTAGGGCTTTTGACTGTGTACTTCGTGAAACATTAATCAGGAAATTACATCCCTATGTCAAAAATTCAGCACTCAATCTTCTTACATCCTATTTGAGTAACAGGATTCAGAAAGTTGATGTTAATAGTAAGCGATCTCCGGGATCTGTGATTGAAATGGGGGTTTCTCAGGGTTCAATCCTCGGCCCGTTTTTATATTTAGTTTATATTAATGACTTATCCCAGCTCGTGAGGGATATACATGAGATAGTACTGTTTGCGGATGATACCTCACTATTATTTAAATTAAAATGCCAAGAAACGGTTCTGAACGATGTAAACATTGCTATCTCTAAAGTAGTTCACTGGTTTGATGTTAACAACCTACTTTTAAATGGGGGAAAGACCAAATGTATCCGATTTTTAACCCCAATGTCAAACAAGTGAAGACATCTATAAAAATTAAGGACGACATGTTGGACCTTGTTGATACCACCCAATTTCTAGGGATTACACAAGATTCAAAGCTGCAGTGGGGCCCACAAATTAGTAAGTTGTCGAATAGGTTCAGCTCTGCAGCGTACGCAGTCAGAAAAATTCGCCAACTTACTGACATAGATACCGCCTGGCTAGTATATCATAGCTAATTACACAATATAATGTTGTATGGTATTCTATTGTGCGGGAATGCTGCCGACATTCAAACTATCTTCGTACTGCAGAAAAGGGCTATTCGAGCAATTTACAACATGAAAACAAGAATACAATAAGAAATAAATTTAAGGAAATAAATATATTCACAGTAGCCAGCCAATACATATATTAAAATTGAATTTATGTATATTAGAACATTGATTTATACTATAAGAAAAGCGACATATATAATATAAATACAAGAAACAAAAACAGACAACTAGTGCCGGCCTACCGGCAACAAAAAATTAATAAGTCGTTTAAAGGTCAATGCATGCGCTTTTACAAATAACTCCCAAGTGACATTCAAAATCTCAGTTTTAATAAATTTAAAACAGTTGTATAACAAAAATTATGTTCGAAAGGTTATTACTCAGTAACTGAATATATAGAAGATAAAAATGCTTGGGATTGAGTTGATTCCACTCACAGGTTATTTCTAATCATATTATTAAGTTAACTGTAATATGAGTTGCTGTGACTATTATTTCATTTGTTATTAATATGTATCTTATATTTAAAAAAGATTACTTTTTAAATCTTATTGAAATAAATAACTGTAACAACTATACACAGCAGCTCATATAAGGAAAATAATATAACATTGAATTGTATTGATGTAAACTTTTGGCGATTGAAAAGAGTGTGGCCATGAGTTTCTCGCCTGCTTCTTCTCATGAAAGCTTTACTCCTCGAACAGGCTTTTTTCAATGCAAAATTTTTATTTCCTTCTATTTATTTTTATTATTATTTTTCATTAATATAATCGTGAATTGACGTGTCCAAGAACTGTTTGCACATTTTTAAGGAAATAAGGATTTTTGACTTAACTTAATATAATGCTAGACAACAGGTCTTACTCGCGATAAAGCATTTAAAAGGTAATAAATACCTATTGAACTCCATACAGCCTAACATCCGCTTTACTTACGAAATGGAGGTGGACAGATCGTTACCCTTTCTCGATGTAAAAATAACAGTGAGAGGGCACCCTGGGACACACTGTATACCGCAAACCAACAGAAACTGACAGGTATCTTAACGCCTACTCGCATCACCATCCGCGGCGATTAGGTACAATCCGTTGTAGCATCACTGACGAACAGAGCGTATGACCTCTGTGACCCCTGAACACCTAGAAAGTGAGCTCACACATGTTCAGGAGGTACTTAGGCGCAACGGATATAAGGGTAAGATACACCGTCCGAGGAGAAAGGATAGCCAACCTGGGGTCAGCAGAGTGCCTGCTTACATACATGCCGCATATAATAGGAGTAACGGACAAAGTTGGAACAGCACTGAAGAAATACTCCATTAAGACTGTATATAGTCTGTTCTCCAAAGTAGTAAGCTATCTACGCACTCCAAATGATGTTATCCCTTTTCAAACAACTGGCCTCTATAAGGTGGATTGCAGTTGTGGTAGTTCTTATATCGGACAGACCAAACGTACAATCGCTGAAAGGGTCAAGGAACATATCACAGCTGTCAATAACCGGTTAGTAAACAAGTCTGCTGTAGCCGAGCATTTGCTGGAGTCTGGACCAAACCACTGGATTGAGTTACATAAACCACAGGTTTTATCCACCGATCGTCACTGTTATTTCAGGATAGTACGTGAAGCGGTTGAAATTAAGAAATATCGCAATTTCAACCGTGAGGATGGATACCGTTTGTCTACATCTTGGAATCCAATCATCAGCAAATGTAAACGTCGCCGTAGTGATTTAGGTCGCCGTTAGTGTTGTGTGTCGAAATACCGACAGGGCGAATATAAATTGTGACCAAGTGAGGGTAGTTGCCGAAACCCGCACTTCACGAAGGCGCCGCTGAGCTCACAATGCTCACATCAGTCAATGGTCGAAACGTCGGGCAATCAATAGGTGTTTATTACAGTCCAGCATTATATTAAGTACCTATATCATCGCTAATTAAAATATTAAGTAAATATATGTATATAACAACTGATCCATATGTTAAGTAAAATAATGATATCAGCATAATTTTATAATAAAATATTCTTCAATATCACATCTTATACCAACGTCTTTTAATGCTCTGTTGCATTAAAAAACATAAAGCACAAACTCATTGTCTTATACTGTTAACATTCTCAGTCCGAACCTCAATAAATCCCTATATAATTATAAGTTTCCTACTTCGTGACTAATTCACTGTTACCGAGTGCACTTCCGTTAGGAAATTTAAGGGGTGACATTGTTGTTCGAGGCATAGAGTTAGCTCGGGGGGATCGTGGAGAATGGGGTGATCGGGAACACCGTGCAGCGGGATAAGGTCGAGACCGCAGCTCTTCTGTACTACGGAATGTGTTGCGAGCCACTCGCCGGCGGTATAACGATGTTACTGTTGTTTCTTGTAAGAGGCACCTGAAAATAAAATACAAATAATTATGAATGAAAATTCTCTATAATATACATATATATCGCATAATATCAATCAAATGTCTCTAATGAATAAGTATTTATTTCCTGTTTGTGTGGCCAGCATCATTGCAGAATCTACATATACAAAATATAGGTAGATATCACATGGAACCAAAACAAAAGCTGGTAAAATGTGGGTATTTACAAATCTGTTATCTGACACTGTATGTTATACTTTGTTTATTTTTATGTTTTATATGTTAAACTATTATTTTATCAAACAAAGAAAATACTCTGTAGTATTTGTAAATGATTAATTATCCGTCAAGACTAGTTGTTAAACTGTTAGACAAAACGCTGGTCTCGAGTTCGATTCCAAGGCATACCTGTGACATTTCGAAGTTATGTGTGTATTTAATAGTTAATTATTACTCGTTTTTACGGTGAAGGAAAACATTGTAAGGAAATCTGTATGTCGAAGTTCTCGTTCTCCATAATGTTCTTGAAGATGTGTGAATAGACTATGGCTTAACCTTTCTCCAACTGAGAAGAGGCCCGTGCCTAGTAGAGGACAGTTTATTTACGAGGCTGATATTATTATTATAAGAATAATACTGTTACGCCCAGTGACATCTCTCGGCAGTGTGGGAAAGACTCGGCAGTTCTGTCTAATAATTTATTACACCGCCATCTATTGACATCTTACAGAACTATGTAGTAGGTATCGGTACGAGAATCATAGAGAGAATGCTGGTACTTTCTCGAATCATCGTACTGTTTACATACCGGGTATATCGTTACTAGAAAACTCTAGAAACGCTTTACCCGCGTATAAATAGGGCGCACGCGCACCGCCGAGTCAGAGTTTACAATCGTAAGCGGTCAAGTGTTCATCGAAGCGAACGGAAGCGGAAATACTACGGAGTTTGAAGCAGTACAGTGAAAAAGTGTGGTATAGTGTTTGTTGTGTTTTAAATTTAATTGTGTGTTTGAATAAAACGTGTTCTAGTATTGTTTATATTCTTATCCGTCGAACCCAGCACGTAACAATACTATATTAGTAATTACCATTAAGGCTAAAGGGACTGACACTTAACTATCATACCTTCACCGACTTATTGTACTAGGTAGGTATTTTCTTCTTGGTTGGTTTCATAAATACTATACATAATTGTTTGTAACATTAATATGCACCCCATTTGAATTATTTATTTCTTAATTAATGCTGTATTGCAGAATATGACGACACAAATGTATAATTAGCATTACCATCGATATATTTACCTACCTACCTATTAAAATAATGTAAAGATGAAAAATGTTTGCTTGTTAAATCAAAAAATACTTAACGCAGCCTTATGATTTGCATTCGGTTAGGCCATCCTCTCTCTCTACGACTAGTCCGGTTTATGATATAGTGGGAGCCACTGTGCCTTCCAGTGCCCGAGAGCACCTTCCGGGACTAGTTATACACAGGTCTTGTCCCCAAATCTCGATTTCTCCAACCTAACTCCAGAGATCCGGTTCTCGTAAGCGAGCTACCTCGTGCCCAAGTGGCACTACCTATTCTCCAGATAGGTGCCAGAGCAATAAAGCCGCTCACCACTCGCAACTCTGGGAATTGCTAACGAGAACCTCGCTGAAGCCGACGGAGAAGCCGCCTCCTATGTCTCCAGTATGGTACCGGAGTTTTATATGGCACGCTCACTTCCCGACGTACATCCATACATCTACCCAAATAGGCCTACAAGCCGGGTATGGCCCGAATAACTTTAGCTATGACTCTTACTTGCTGAGCAGGCAAGCACCCAAGATGCGTTGTGGCAGCGAAACCACGCCGCCACTTCGCTAAAGACAATTCTTTGTCTCGCGCGACCGACTGGTTCGCACTAGCCGCGCATGACTCCGACGCTCGAACGCCACGTGCTTGCCGAGCAACGAACATGTTGTCTTTTGCGGCTAACCACATAGCCCCTGTGAGTCCATCCACAATGTCAGGCACCGCGCCCTCTAGTCAGCGGTCGATAGAACACGACTTTCGAGGCGCAGTGGGCTTCCTGACCCCGCAGTACCCTGGTCTTAAGGGGAAGACCCGTAATTCTCCCCCCGAAACCCTATCTACTAGCCCCCGTATTGCGAGACATTTTACAAATATAAGAACAACGGATAAAGAAAATCAGAGTCGGCGCAGCGATTTGTGTTAAGGTGAAAGTTCGCGTCGCGACAGAGACAGGAGACCGAGATAGGAGACTGAGACGGGAGACCGCGACCGTTACTTGACTTTAGGCAATGTATAAGCATTAGTTCGCGAGCGAGACAGAGACAGGATGCAGAGACGCGAGACAGGAGGCTGCGCGGCGGTCGCTGCCTCTGACCAGTAGTGTCTCGTGTCGCGCTCGAAAAGCACGTGTGTTTATTATAAAAATGACTTCTTTTTCTGACGAAGATTGTGAAAAGCTAATTGAATTAATCAGACAGCACAATTCGATATACGAAGCACAACTAGACTCCTACAGAGACGAAAATTTTAAGGACAATATTTGGAAAAGCATAGCTGAAACCATAAATAAAACAGGTTAGTTATTTTTCATTGATTTATTTTGCATAAAATCAATATAGGAACAACTTAAGCAAGCCGTGTGACATGTTGTTCTTGCCAGTGTACTGCTCCTTTCTGTGACGTAAAGAAATCGGAATCGTAATTTTGTTCTAATATCTATCCGTTGCTGTTCGAAAACCCTCCTGTTCCACCTAATGAAACGAAATTTGAAGGTAAATTTTCTTCTTGGTTCCATTTATGTAAGGGCATTTGAGCAGTTTTCAAAAATCCATCTCTTAATAGGTTATGCAAGCAACAGGCAACTAAGATCATGTCAGTACATATTTCTGGCGCTATTCCGATAGGAGTGTAAAATATTCTTAGCACCTGAGAGAGTAAACCAAACGTGTTTTCTGATATTCGTCTAGCACGACAAAGGCGGTAGTTAAATATTTCTTTGCTTAATCGCTTTTTACAACTTTTCTAGCGTCAGGTTTCATCATAAAAGTATGAAGACTAAATGCTTCATCTCCAACTAAAAAATGTGGTAATTTCATGTTCGAATTTGGTAGATTTTTTGGTTCTGGAAAATTAAATTCATTATGCATGATGTTTTTTCCCATTTTAGACTTTTGGAATATTCGACTATCTCCTTTACCGTAAGAGCCAACGTCTATTGCAATGAACTTGTAATTATGGTCTACAATAGCCAAAAATCGAGTAATATAACTTATAATTAAAATACAACGTCCCACTATTTTCAGGGGCTCTTATTCTCACGTGCTTCCCGTCAATAGCGCCTGTGGAATTAGGGAATTGCCATTTGTCCCAAAAGCCTTCAGATATAAGCCTAAAATTACTTTCATTTGGAATAGGTATTAAAATTGGACTAAAACAATTAAAATTTCAACAAACAGGTGATGATATATCGACATTTACAAAACATATCGAAATGACGCTAAGAAAATTGAGCGCACGTTCGAGAGCAATGGCAAAAAATGAAATATTTAGTATTGTCTCTAAGTATGAGATCATAGATATCGACGGTTAAGGTGAACGCCCTTATACAAGTTCATCATACTATTCGAATTCTCCAATAAGTGAAGCTTCATCAGAATACCAAACACAAGAGTGATTTGATTGATTTATCATGTCGCCAATTACAAAACATTTCGAGTGAACCATTTCAAAACATTTTGAACGACGAATTCGACCAGAACAATTACCATGATTTGACAAACATACCTTAGAGTTAGTGGTAATTTTTCTTTCAATGATATTCTTCCTTTTGTACGCATTGTCTTTTTCAGTAAATTTAATACGTAATCAAACTGTGTTTTATTCAGCCGAAAATACTTCCTGAATATATAGTCATCAAACAATAGGTGCTTCTTCACTAATAGCTAAAATGATCCTTCTTGGCTTCTAGTTAAATATAATTCGTTAATAGGTAATCTTCTTTTAAATTTTTATTTGTGATAATAATATAAGAGAAAATCATCGTCTTCTTCTTCCTCCAATAGAAGTTCTACTTGGCTTTTAATTACAGTGTAAATAAATGACACAGTACAACACAACTGACTCCATCGACAGACTCGCCGATACTGAATGAATTGTAGCTTTGGTTGCGGTCTCGGTCTAGACCCACAGTACATGCAGCAGAGACCGAGACACTTGTCGCAGTCTCCTGTCTCGGTCTCCTGTCTCAGTTGCGACGCGAACCGCCACCTTTACATACAAATTTTTGTTTGGATCAAAATGCGTAGGTTCTTGGCTGCATGGCCGGTGCAATCATTTAAGTAAGCCACTGCCCCACGTGTTTATATAGATTTATATAGACATTCCCTATAATCCGGAAGCTGCCTTTTAATAAAACAAAAAAGGAATAGTCAGTAGGTAGTTTTATTTTAAATAATCTATTGGTTGTTCGGTCAAGGTAAAGCAGATAAACGATTTATACAAGAATAAAATATTTGATCCTCGTAATAAGGAACCTATTAATAATTCTAACAGGAATATGCGTGAAAAATGCGCTAGGTAAGCTAACTGATGCAGTGCGGGGACATCTTCACGATGGCCCATCTTCAGAAACATCCGCGGACACAATCATCCGTCGTATATCCTGCTTTGCTCCGTACTTCATAATTCATATTATAACTACACCACTAAGAAGCATCTCTACTTTCATATCTAATACCCGCGCGCGCGGACATTATCAAGGTTAAGGCGCGCAAATATGCAGACAAGTTCGCTTCATAGAACCCTTTTCCACCGAAAGTTAATTAAGTTAAGCTATGAAACTTTAAATCATAATAGTGAGTATCGCACATATGCTAGGCATTCTCGTAAGTTTCTGATTAAAGACACAATTGCACTCACAATAGAACTTACTTTTCCAGCTCGCTGAGTTGTTGTTTAGGAGTTGAGGAGGCCACTGGTCGGGCCCGTCCTAACTTGGCGCGTGTCGACTGCAGCATTTGTTGCGTCACGAGAGGCTGTTGGCCATCCTTAGCCGCTGGCTTCGAACGTATTGGATTGTCCTGAAGACAAATGCTGTATTTTATTTATGCATTACATAAGTACTAGGTACTACTACTACTGTACTACTGATTACAAATCAAATCCATTTATTGTGGGGTATAGGTCAAAAAAGATGTACACATAAAACATACTTAGATTACCATTATGTCCTGCAGTTAAACATACAACACTTACAAATTAAAAAAAAAGACATGCTCATTTTATATATCTAACAAATTCAACACAATATCTAACAAATTGTACAATACATGATTGCTTTAGAATTGAATAGAATTGTATGGAATTACTTTGATATCTTTAATAGACACTTTTTCAAATGGTTTTATCCATCAAATAACCTTATTCACAGGCACTAGCTCGCTAAATAGAATAGAGGAAAAGAGACTTAATTGGAGATTGCGTATTTAAGGTAGGGCAACCACAGGCCAGGTGGACCGTTAAGCATGAAAAAGAAGTACCATATCACATATAATGGAAGCGCATTTTGGAAAAAGTTGACGTTTAGAACAACCAGACTCGGCAGCAGTGGACTACAATGGATTGATTTAAAAGATCAGGTTCTTCAGATAATTAGCCTACGTTCTTTGTCAAGAGATGTCACACAAACCAAATTTTAAAAAATCCGTTTTTTAAGAAAGAAGATCTATCGTGTTTATAATATTAGATTGGACTTATCTATACTATATCTATTATTTATTGTACAACTGCCGTGTAGAATAATGTATACTATTTTATAGTAATAGACAGGTTTATTATAGTCATTGTAAATACCGCCATGACACTGCTTCTTTTTAAATTAATAGTTTACAAACAATTTGTGTCAGTAATACCTACACAGATGTGATACTGTATATAAATGTCATGAACCGAATTCGGCGGCTCAGCTGAAATGCATACCTACGTCTACTAACGTAGAAGGTTGCACAGATGGCGGTTTAAGTGGTCACCTCGCCACCGCCACTATGGAGAGTCTAGTGGGTTCGAATCCCAGACGGGACAAAAAATTGTGTTGTCCACAAATGGTTGTTCCGAGTCTAGGTGTTATTTGTGTCCATTGTTTAAATGTTTGTAAAGTCTCTTGCGACACAGCATTTAATCCTAGTGCGCGAGTTCTTCTTTTACATAAAAAAAACACAGTAAGCATTAGCTTACTAGGCACAGATACAGACACTGTGCTGCTATTTTCTATAAAGAATTAATAACAAAACTACCGGATTAATGGTACGGCCCTGTATTAAACTGTACCACTGTGTAGGGCAGCATATAAAGAAAAGCTACTTCAGTACGTCTCCACTGAAGTGAATTAGCATTTTCAAACGATAAACACCCATAAATGCTGTTCCAATATCTCAGAGGGTACTGCATTAGAAGTACAAATATACGTCACATTAGTTTATACTAGTTTGAATATAATGTATTGCGGATAAACTTATCTTAATGTTTTAATTATCATTTTATGCAATTACTTTTGCACACGTTGTTATTACGATATTGAAATTACACCTGATGTTGTTGTTGGTTGGTTAAAAAGACAACTTCCGCACTATAAATAAATCCTGTGTCGGGGAGGACTTTACAAACATTTAAACAACGAATACAAAGAACACTCACGACTCGGAACAACAATTTATGGATGACACAATTTATTGTTCCGTGTTGGGATCGAACCAACAACAGTCGGCGCGGCAACAGTGACGATGCGACCACTTAAACCACTACGCCATCTGTGCATACATCATAATATATAAGAGTTATATTTTTCAGCTATCTGCGCTCCTTCTCCATATAATCTTGCCATGCCAAATCTCGCAGTCTTCCGTGCGCGCAATATACTTAAAAACGTGTACAAAAATTTCACATTATGTATAAAAAATATTTTGAGTAGCAACCCGGAGAAGTAATGTTAGCAATTTTCGATCCGTGCCTTGGAAACCAGGTTAAGTCGTTGGTCTTATGATTGATCTATCTCTGCTCGTGACAAATAGCCGTCTCTTAGAACTATGAGCAAAGAAGGAAGAAAGGAAATAGGCAACATTGGACTGTTGTCTGCACACTCTACACTTCTAGCAAAAATGGCTCACTTAATTTAAAATTGGTTGCTGTGACCGAAATGCGGTCTGTCGGACATGACAACGTATGTAGTTATATTTACTATAACAGGTGGCTTGTAACTTTCCATCACTTTTAAATACTGCTCCTTAATAAGTCATCATTTCAGTGACGTCACTAAAATGAGTTGTATAGTCGCGACCGTGAGGTCTTCGGTTTAACTTCGGACCAGCAGATATTGGGATTTTCTTTTAGGTAATTCTAGGTAGCAGCACGGTGTCTGGCAATTTGTCCAACAGATGGCGATACGCTCACAAATTTCATGAGTAAATAACATGTGCAAAATATGGCTGTGATAGACCTCCGTCTACCCTTTAGGAGATATACAGACGAGAGTCTACATTTACTAGTAAGTATATAATATGCATATTTAAAAATATAAATAGGTAGTCCTAACTAATGTCCATTCGATTTCCGCACCAGTCAAACATTCGTGTGCATGGACATGGATGTTTGTCATGGTCTAGGTGTTTCTATGTACAATATGTAAGTATACTTTTACAAAAAAGAAGTATATATGTATCCATATGTATATATGTTCATCCATTGTTTAGTACCCATAGTACAAGCTCTGCTTAGTTTGGGCTAGATGGTGTTGTGTGTATCGAATATTATTATTTGTTTCTCTTTCACGGTTATTTCCCTAATACATTAGGGAAATAACCGGCCCTTTGGGAGACTTACACGGGGACACGGGTCCAACATGCAGAGACCCTTGTCTGTCATAATTATTATTATTATAAATGCGAATGTGTTTTGTTTGTTACGCTTTCACGCCTTAACTACTCGACCGCTCATCATGTAGTTTCGCATACACGTTGTCAGGGGATCAGAAAAGGACATAAGGTAGTTAATTATCCTGAAAACAGTAATGCTACTAATCTAACCTAACCAACTTAACCACGCGAGAGAAGCCGCGCTCAATATAACAAAAACTTAAAATAATAACACAGCGTCACAATGAACCGTAAAATATCTAATTTGCTAGTGGTATGCATAGCTACAATTAAATTTACTTACGAATAATTTAAAAAATGCATTCTTTCTGATATGAAGTAGAGGTATTGAAACAGTAGTGTGTTACAATTCCATTAATAATTTTTAACCTTGAACACATTAAATAAGTCACACTTTCCCATTTACCACTTCGATACAAGATTTGCTTTGTATAATACCGTACCTAACTCAAAGTAGGTAGTATTATTTATTTTCCGAACAAAAATATAATTTTGCGGTCATAATTTTAAATAAGTTTATACCATCTACACTAATATTAAAAAGAGAAAATATTAGTATTTTGTTTGTAATTATCAATCCAAAAACTACTAGACCTATTTTAATAATTAAAATAGGTCTAGTAGTCTATCTAGAACTTTATCCAGAATTAACATAGGCTATAATATTATAACATCAGGCTATAAGCCACAGGAGCGGAGCAGTAATCATAAACGTGGGGTTATGCCTAAGTGCATTTTTCGAATGTACATATATTTAAGTATATTCTCTAAAAATTTAAAGTTGATCCGGTTAATATTTTCGGAGATATGAGCGCCTTTGTAACCATGTCACCAAGCGCTTGAAAGTTGGCGGAGCGCAAACCGGAGTAGCAGCTGCTTCTCTTACCCTTTGTCCATGCCTTCAATTGTCCTTGTAATTATAAAGGTAATATAAAAGATCTATTTTATACCTGAGAGCGAAATTTAGAATTTGTTTGTACAAAACAGGTCAATTTCGTCAGTCGAAACTGTTCTGCCACGTTGTTACGTTGTGTGAGTTTTAGCTCATCTTCATTCAGTTCATTCAGTTGATTTTCTCAGTTCGTAGTGTTGTTTTTCAAAATGCCTTGCAAAATAAGCAGGACAAATAGCAAGTACAAAAGCGCAATTATCACGATCAAAGAAACGTAGACAAAGTTTAAATCCAAAAATAGCAGAATATGATGAAAGTAGTTTTAGTGCGTCAGCAAAAAAGTTTCAAGTCCCAAGATGAAATTTTTGTGCCACGTGATATCAATCACTTTCTTAAAGTACATTAAATTCTCTAAATGTACATGTATTTGATGTATTTATATAATTAAATGCCTCTTCACAAAAAAATCCGGAAAAACACATTTTTTTAGACTTCCAAACTAGGCATGGCATAACCCCTTAAAAGAGCTTAGAAAAGCTAGTAACAAAACTAAATAAAAAAAATTGGTTTTCTACCAGGAATCCAAACAGTAAATTTTAAAATATTCTGAATGAAATGTGTGAACTGTGAAATATAGATATTTCACTGTACACACACATTTCATTCAGAATGTTTTATCTATATTTCACTGTACACACACATTTCATTTAAAATGTTTTAAAGGTTATTGTTTGGATAAATTGTATTAGATTATTGGATTAGCAAGTGCGAAAATATAAAGTGCCTATAGATAGTCACTTTATATTTTCGCACTTACTTTTGTTATTCGATTTATCCATATTTGTAAGAAGTTTTAAACAAAAGAGGCTATAGTAACCATAAACCTAAAACAATACATACTTTAATCCATTGTATTATGTCCATAAAATCATGCATCCATGTCTAACATCTATTTGCAAAACCGGTGAAATGTGTACCTATAACCAAAGCATTTGAACATTGCCAAAAAATTGGATTAAGAAGATATAAACACAAATCGTAGAGCTTTAATTTCGAACTGCAAATATACAAACGTACGCACTTGTGCCTCGAGATAGAAAAATCGACGTAACTGGACTTTATGACCTAATGCGATGGAAGCCGATAACAAGTAATAACATTCTTGTACACACAGCGATACCAATACTAATGGTTTATTACACTTTGTTCACCCAGTCTATTGTAAAGTTGAGATGAGCATTACTTTTTTGTCTTTTGTGTTGAATATAGACATTTCATATTATATAAACTTATATTCAATGTATACAAATGCTGTCTTTACAGTCTGAACGCGATTCACATGAATTCTATAGATTTGAATAAAACTGGGTGCTCTAATGGCGTATTTTTTGGTTTAGTAAGTACCTATACTCCATTTGGTTAGGTACTTAACTAAAGGTAAACAATCTTGATGTGTCTTTTTATCTAAAACATCAGTTTAAAAATGAAATGTTGCTGTAAATGGTTACATTTACGTTGATTAACTATGATAACTAACGGTTCAATTGATTTAGTAATCTAAGTTTAAGCAGTAGTTTATTTTTTTAATATGTGTTTGTGTAAAAAGTCACATCAAGATTGTTTACCTTTAGTTAAGTACCTAACCAAATGGAGTATAGGTACTCATCAGTTTTATTCGTATGAGCAAAGCCGGGATTCATTTATCTCATATTCGTTACTAATAACTTTTCGTTTGTCATAATTATATTAATTTTATATTTAATTACTACGCATAATTCTACGCACAATTAAATTGTTAGGTATATAAATAATATTTATTGTCAGTAATTTTTCTATTTATAAGTTACATTATTGATTTATGGAATAAGAAGGCTTTTATACAAAGTTTATAGCAAAATGGATGTACATGGTGAATGACGAATATTGTACATAAGATTATAAAAAATAAATTGTCATTGTTCACCTCTGAGATCTAATTCCAAACGTATCGAAAAATGTCTACTAGATTATACCACCCAGGTGAAATGATTCCGGATGAGTTGAGGCAACTATAAACTCTTACTATGTTCACAAGAGTGTACAAATTAGAATAAGCCATACTAATATATAGATACGATAATATTTTTGTACGCCACACTTATGTAAAAATTAAGTACTAAGCCGATTAAACAAATTCTTAACAAGTAATTTAGGTAGGTACAGGCAATATTCAAGGAAAGACAAGTTTTAGCAATACAATTCCTTCAATGTTATCCTTGTAAATTCCCGTTACCAGGTAAGGACAATACATCCAGCGAATAACGATTTATACAGAACGTTTATTAAATAATCTTTTTATTTATTGTGTATTAAACTACTTAACATATTATGTCTTTAAGAAAGGATTTTTTTATTAAGTAATGAGATAAAGTATATTATACCACGAAAATAGAACGCGCACATATTGCACCAAGCGTAAACAGCATTAGCTACTTTTTCACGATCAGAAAAGTAAGGCTTTCGGTTCATCATGTTTTAGGCACGTAATAGCAGCAAATAGCCTAGTGGGAGACCGTTGGATTGCCACGCAGAGGTTTCGAGTTCGATCCCAAGGCGCGCATCTCCGATTTTTCGAAGTCATGTGCGTATTAAATAGTTAATTATCGCTCGCTTTAACGGCGAAGGAAAACATCGTGATGAAACCTACATGCCTGAGAGTGCTCTATAATGTTCTCGAAGATATGTGAAGTCTGCTAACCCGCACTGGGCCAGCCTGGTGGTCTATGGCCTTACCATTCTCACGCTGAGTCGAGGCCTATGCCTAGCAGTGGGACAGTTTAATGCAGGGCTGACATTATTGGCACGTACCTATCTACTTTATTTGTTTTCCGATACACTACTGCATGTGAGACAATTGACTGTTAAACACAAACGTTACTTATTAAGTCTTTATAATGTTCACTCAGCGTTAAAGTGCTCATCGTACATACATACATGCCTAAATACTTACTTGAATACGTGCATTCTATAAGAAACGACTGCACACATATGTAATTGTTCAAAGTTATATGCGTTATTCAAAAGTTAATTACTAGTTGCTTTTACGATGACGTAAAACATCGTACCGCAACCTGTATTTACGCATGTGCGTGACTTTAATTTACTTAACCTTTCAAACCACGGCAGCACACCGATGGCCAGACGCAATAGATTTTTAATTACGTCTGGTATTCTAAGACTTGACAGATTAACTGATGTGCAGACTGGTGATTGTCGTTACCGCACTTGCCTTACCCCGTTACTCTTAAAGATCTTATTCATATCAAACTCAGTTTTCCGTTTTCAATATCATAATAATTAACTAGAAGACACTGTGGTATGCTGTAAATTTATGGCAGTATATATGAGCGATTTCGTAAATACGTGACGTATAATCATTACGGTGAATTAGATAGAATATCCAATTCGAAACTAAACTAAAGCAGCGATAGCTCAGTGGGGAGACCAACAGACTGCAATGCTGAGGGTCTCGGGTTCGAACCCACGTCGCGCACCTCTGACTTTCGAAAGTTATATGACTTTTCGAAATTATGTGCGTATTGATTGACAATTATCGCCTGCTCCGTGCCTCGGAGAGCACGTTAAGCCGTCGGTCCCGGCTGCCATGAACATCTATGGCAGTCGTTATTGGGAAAGTCAGTTCCCTCTAATATCCTGACACTGGTCTAGCTTTAGGGTATCGTTAGCCTTCGGGTTGCGGAGGTCAGGTGGCAGCCGCTCCGTGTAAAAACTGATATCCAGTCAAATCCGGTTAGACTAGAAAAGCCGACCCCAAGTGACTTGGGAATAATAAAGGCTAAGAGAGAAGATCCAATTCGAAACTACCCCCAATTTTTTAAGTCCTATCATTTAAGTTACTAGACTATAGTCAGTGTTGAAGTGAATTGACTTCGAGATGAAAGCTTTAAGAGAATTGCAACGTTAGTTTAACTCCTCATTACCTATTCTGAGAGAAGTCACATTTTTCTATTTTGTGTTCATGTTTATAAAAAAAGTGTCCTACTGCTTAAAGGCTATTAAGAGGTATCACCAAAATTATTATTCCCTCTAGTACATTCAAAATTATGTTTCATACTTTCTATTTTAACATTAATGTTATTGTTATTTATCTTTTTAGATAAACTGTTGTCATTATACTCATAATTAATATTATACAGGTCAAAGTACGGCTGTTATCGAGCTCGGCCGACCCTACCATAATGGTGAACGGAGTGAACGTCCCTAGCAAACCGGTTGACGGAGGGCATTATTTTTCATTTTCATTCATAGATGAAACTAAATGACAAAACTAGCATCCATTACGCCAAAACTGTCTCAACAATTTACATAAAACAACTTCCGCTAAATAAATAACACTGATAACGTTAAGAGAACGGCTGCGGTGCGGCGCAAGCGCAGCATTGTGAGGCAACAAACAACGTTGTTCTGTCAGTTTAAAACCGCAGCTCGCACGGTACGCTGCGTGGGCACAATCAACAACCAAGTGCCATTGAATATCTCGTGCATGACTGTATATCGTAATATCTTAAGTGACAATAATATAAACACATAATGGAGATGCAAGACCAAAACGGTAAGCCTATTTGCCAGTACCTAGTGAAAGTTAGTTAAGCCAGTTTGTGTTGACCCCGATACTTAGTGCCTTGGCGAGTTAGCATTGACACTGAGAAAAGTGTTGCGAATTCTTCAACGTGTCCATGCATATTTGTCCAATTGGTAGGTCCTGTTTAGCAGGTGTTTTAGCATTTATTGCTTATTATCATACATAGTGGTGTATAATATGAAATAACGTGATCACGCATTTGTTTACCTTAGTTTCGTTCACGTTTCGTCCATTCCTTGTGAACCTGATTGTTACAATATTGTTCCGGGTAGTTGTTCTTTAAGTATGACTTCCGATGTTGTTTATCTCTTAGTAAAGTTATGATCATGGTCAATAATATTTTAATTGCGTGCACATTCAATATTCGAAGCAAAACACAGATAATAATTTAGAAAGCCCATAGTGAAACTTTGCTGTCTTGTTCTTTTTACTTTCGCGATACACCTAATACTTACAATAATTATAGGCAATTAGTACCTATCGTGTTTGATTCTTATGATTCGATAGAAATATTTGTAATTTTACCATGATTTATTGCGTGATCATACTGATCATAATACACAGATAATTAGTTGGTCCAGTCTAAAAAGGTATTACATATATTATTATACAACGTGTCCTAAAATTCAACGATAAGCGCGCACCAAAAGGTGGACCTGAAACTTAAAAATATAATAAGGGGTGTACATTCTTTAAGGATTTCGCTAATGAAAAAAAAATCAAGATATAATTTTTTTCTTTTTTACTCGATTGCCTTACTCGAGAAAAATTATATTTTTACCATTGCTACAGCTTTACAAATACTTCTGGTTTTTTTTTGTATTGGCAACGTAAGTAGCACGCACTACTATCCATCACAACCATTAAAAAATTCCAGAATGGCTGTAGTTTTTACACAGAGAGAGATGTATAGTTGTCCTCAATCCTCAGCAAGTCAGTACGCTCTTTTTAAAAATTGGCGCAGCTAACCACGATTCCAAAATGGTACAATATTCTACTTCTCTACCTGCACTAAGGTTAATAAACAATGAGTATCTATCTATCTCCCTCTAATGCATAACCTCTCTCTATCTATCTCTCTCTAACTTATTTTATGGACTACGCACATGTCCCATTCAAATTCTAGGAACTTGCAACAAAAAACCTTTTGGATACATAGTAAAAGTGATTACTATCAACACTAATAATTTGCGAAATATAGTTGTTGTTCAGTAAATGTACCTATGCATATTTTTGTGGCTAGTTTGCCTAGAATATTATATCATTTTGGAAACGTAGTTACGCCAATTGTTAAAAATATTTGCCATAGTAGAGTCAATACTTTTTTTTTTCACCACGATGTGTGAACTGGATCTCAAAATCTTACATAATGGAAACAACATGATTTTGGTTGATTTTTGTGTAAAAACTACGACGAATTTTAATGATTGTAATAGTACCTACTTATGTTGTAAATACAAAAAAAACAAGTACATATTTGTAAAATTGTAGCAATGGTACTTAAGAATATAATATGGGGTGTCCATTTTTAAGGACTTCGCTTTTCTTTACGTAATGAAAGAAAAATCAAGATGCAATTTTTGCTCTCGAATAGTCATAAGTAGGTCTACCACCTTTTGGTGCACGCTTATCATTGAATTTTGGGACACATTGTATAAGTAGTCTATTTATGAAACGTTTTTAAAATATTTATTGACATGAACGTTAACAGATCCTAACATAGTACCGTACTAACATTGTAGTCATTTTAAGTAGATTGTCGACTTCATTATTTTTTACACAAACATTCTGTGACAAATCTGGACAGCCACGCAATGTCTACGAGTTTAATTATTCATGACAGCTGTTGTTTCTGAAAATCTACAAATAGAATATTTCATCGTAATATTTCAACGTCCTATAAAGTTACGGGTTTTCTGTGAGAACCTTAAGAGGAAACACAATGGCCGTTTTCCCATACAAACGTTGTTTCCTCACTGGATAATGCCAGTAGAGCAATATTTTTTTTCTAAAAATGTATGGCCCCTTTTAGCATGTCCCTGCTTTCCTTCTTTTCATAAATTTATTATTAAAAGAAACATGAGCCCAGAAAATCCTCAAAAATTGCCCATATTTTCCGCTGTGTTCAAACATCCAGAAAAAAATTTGACTAGATTATGTATAAAAAAGGAAAACACAGGAACACCGCCAAAGCCTTTCTTTAATTTTTGATGAAATAAGTAGTTGAATCAGTCAAGTTTTGGAGAAGAAAACTACGAAACGTTGTTTTTGTGTACTTTTAATAACTTTTTGCGATCCAAGCTGCCTGCTGCAGTTGTCTTCTATCGCGCTCTGCGGGCACTGCGCGACAGCGGGTTGTTGTACATTCGTCAC
Organism: Catocala fraxini; assembly: GCA_930367265.1. NCBI lineage: Eukaryota > Metazoa > Arthropoda > Insecta > Lepidoptera > Erebidae > Catocala > Catocala fraxini. The sequence continues at coordinate 15,523,183 of OV884035.1, forward strand.
AAAGTAAATTCGTCACATTTTGAAAAATCCATACAATTAAAGTAAATTCGTCACATGTATTAAAAAATATGTGTAAATTCGTCACAGGTACATGAGGGTTATTGTAAATTTATCACAAATCCTCATTTTACATAATTTTTGCTTAAAGTAGCGATAGCAAGCAAAGTTATTGATTTTAGCGCTCCATCATCGCACTAATCGGAGAACTATGATTATCTACGTAGGTGTTGTTAGGTTATTACATTTATTTATATAGTTGTAGGCAAGTCAGCAACTCGCGATCTGTGATTTTTTTTAGGAGTTTAATTAAATTAAAAAATATATGATTATTACTGTAATTTAATTATCTTTCTATTGTTTATCTTATAATTGTAATGTTGTGGGCAAATCGTCCACTTGAGAACTGTGATTTTTATGTACATGTAAGGTAAATTATTAAACTTAGGGTAGTATTTAACTGCCGGGCACGCCACAATCGTGGCGGTAAGCCCCGTTTTTGAGGAGTGGCTGGAAAGGCGGCATGACGCCCTCACTGGCTGACACAGGTAATGACTGGCCACGGTTGTTTTGGCCAGTTCCTGTGTCGCATAGGCCGGCAAGAGACGCCCGGATGTCATCACGACGGCGGCTGCCGCGATATTGTTGTGGACACGGCGCTGCACACTTTGGCGGAATGCCCCGCCTGGGCATCGCAGCGCCGTGAGTTGATTGCGGCAGTCGGACAGGTTGTCCTCTCACTCCCGGCCGTGGTTCAGTCTATGGTCCGGAGTGAGAGATCGTGGAACGCCGTCGCCTCCTTTTGTGAGGAAGTAATTTCCATCAAGGAGGTGGCGGAGCGGGAGAGGGAGCGCTTAAACCTTCCCCCAACCGCAGAACCGGGCGCCGGAGGGCGCGAGATGATCTCCAGCCACCCTGAGGTTTGACCTGGGGTTGGTGGGCTGCGTGGGCCTGCTCACCACCCGATCAGCACCAGGTCTGAGAGGCGGCGTGCGTGTTCCCACGTGCGCCTCTGTATCGTGTCTTTGTCCCTCCCAGGGGGACGGTGGAGGAAGTATTTCTGTGTAGTGGCCTGCCGTTTTACACGGCGGGCCGAAACCACGGCGGGGTCGCGATTGCATGTGAAAACGATTCGCGCGGCCTCGCCGTCTATGGTTATGTCGAGGAACACCGTGGTAGGTTTAGTCAGTATTACCGGGGTATCTTTTCCCTGGTGAGCCCGACATAACCTCTCCGTCGCCCCGCGGAGAGGTATGCGTCAAAGCATTCCCACACGCAAAAAAAAAACTTAACTGCACAGCAAAATATATTTAAAGAGATCAAACTAAGTCGACGGAGCCCCTATTTTTGGGTGGGTTTAAGAAGGAACCTAACATAACCTAACTTTTCCGAGACGAAATGCAGTGATTTGAGGCGTATAGGTGCTCGTTATGTTGTTCAATAAGTATTTCTGATGGTCATCGTATTTAATCCCTTAAACTTACTGTGATTATGAAAAATATACCACATTTTTATTTTAATAGTTGTTTAATTTTTTTGCTATCGGTGCGGGTAAAAAACCTTATGACGAATTTACAATAAACAAAATTAATATATTGAAAATTTATTGCATAAATTAGAATTGTGACGAATTTACACATACTTTTTTTCGTGACGAATTTACTTTGTGACGAATGTACAACAACCCGCGACAGCAATAGATTTTACAAATATCTATTTTCAATTCTCTCGCCCTTAGTATTTCCTCTTAATCTTATGATTACTGGCTTTTAACACCGTATGATTCTTATATGAATACATTTTAATGTCACCCACTCGATTTACAACTGACTATGGAGCTTTTTAAATTTATTCCTGTAATATAGTTAGGTATATTAGTTATATAATTTTATTAAAATTATTATATATTACATGTTGCATTATATAAAACTTTATTATGCACTACCATAGATATCAAATACGATATCCGTGTGCGATACCGATATATGTAGAGTGCATTGAAAGCGCAAAGGCAGCCTCACAAATGAGCACCTATTGTTTGTGAATTTGTTTTTTTGGAAGGGACATAAATTGTATGTATCCTATGTAATAATGAACACAAATAATACACAAACTTCGCATAGGTACCTATAATTTATTTGTGAATTTTTATGTTTATTATTTACTTACATGTTTGTGATGCCACTTGCAGCACAGACATTATTCCGAGTATGGTTGTCGTCGGGAATACCAAACAATGGAATGAAACTAAGGATAATAATTAATAATACATATTTATAATACGTTAAACATTTTAAACCTTCGCAGATGTACCTAAACAATTGAATTAAGACCTTGAAACCCAAAGAAATGAATAGTTAGCTAGAGAGGTTCATCACTCTGAAATTTATTTATTTATTACTTAGCAGATCTTTAGACGTAAACATTATTTACAAACAGTTTATTTAACATTATTATGAACAGCCTGATTTACGCCGGCAGCGTTGTTCGCGTAGAGTAAACTTAAAATACAGCTTATATTTATTTATGTATCTACTTAGTTACTAACCAATATAGTTGCTTAATATTAGCTGAAGGAGCGATTCAGTAGTGTTAAAAAAATAAACAAACAATCTTATTACTTACATATTTGCTAGGTTCAGGCAAAGGGTTTAGCCTATTTGAAGAAACCTGCAAGAAACTCACGGCCACTATTTTAAATCGCCAATTAAATATAATTTCAGTATTTTACAACTTATATCAACAAGGTGTACTACAATAATACCTAATGTTACTTTACCGTCATGATAATTATTCTATGTCTAGTAGTTACAGTAACTGACAAATCGCAAAATAGGTCCCGCAACCATCGCCACTTCGTTAATAAGGCTCTGCTAATCGCTCTCTATTATCCTAAATTGGAAATATCTAATCGCAGTTTATTATGCTAAACTGTAGCTACAAGTATTATCGCTGATGGAACATACAGAGAAACGATGTTGAAATGTCATGTGGCTTTATAAAAAATATTAAAATCAACTAATACTCGTTTATTCCGTTGAAACAATGTGTTTTTATATTAGTCTTGTAATTTGTGTTGGTAGACACACAACACTAATTTGACTGGACCATACTATAGTTTAGTGGTGAGCCACTGGTACCTACCCACGAAAAAAATGGAAAATTTTAAAGATGATCGTTAGAAATAAATTTTAGTCGATAATAGCATATCGGTAGTATTTATCAGTAATTTATTAACTACGAAAACAGCGTATCTGACTATGAATCTACACTACTATTGTAAAAAGAGGTAAAATTCGTTTGTTTGTATATTACAACCTAAATGTAAGCTACATTTAGGTTGTAATATACAAACAAACGAATGTTACAGTATCTTAGTAAACTCACTAACCTATATGTATATTTTAACGTTCATAACTTTGTGACCTAAATGAATAAATGATTTTCGACTTTTGACTTTTTTGACTATTGTACTTTAAATGGGTATTGAACAAACTATTAAGGGCAATCTGTATCTAGATATGTTGGAGCAAGGTCTTCGTATAATCTCAGTGGTTACTATAATCCGAAATAGTAAATTAGGTATATTGCAGATGATATAGTGCTTTAAGTGATCAGCCGCCTTACCACTGCCATTACGCCAAGTGTTGCATGTTTGAAACCAACACGAGACAAAAATTAATGTGATTTACGAGTTGTTCTTAAGAACACCCGAATTAATTCGGGTGTTCTTTTTGTCCGCTTTTGAATGTTTGTAGATTTCCCCACGATACAGGATTCACGACTATGGCGGGAATTACCTTTCATAAAAGAAAAATAATAAGAAAATACCTAAATAAATACTATTTTTGTAATATAACTACCGCTATCTAACGCTAGTGCCAGTACTAGTTGACAACTAAGTTTGGCAAAAGATATTCAAAGGAAAAATATACCTATCTGTTGCTAGGCGCCGCACTACAAATGAAATGCAAATTCAACGCTTACCTAAATACGTATAATCTATTTAGCTCAGAGGAATCGAGCCTTAAAAGTCTGAAGTTCAACTACCTTAAGATTTGTCATAATATGTTACTTTGAAACCTGTTTCGTTTTAAAATATAACACGAGTCGTCTTCTAAACGCAATTTTAATTTTTAGTTATGTCAGTTAACCTCTATAAATTAACCTCGATAGTAAAAAAATGCGAAACATTAAATACGCAAAAATATTTTATAATTGTTATAAGTACCTATTGTATGACGAGTACTTTGTTAATACTTGCCTAATTTGAGAATACTGGTTTATCATTATTTACGGAAAAACATGTCTACTATCACTCTACTTCCATAGTTTTCGTATAAATTGCTAGTAACCGTGTTGTTTCGTTTCGGATGTACACTCGGCTACACACATCAATTTAGGCACCCTATACACGCATAACTACGCTACATACAAAATAGAGAATTGTAGGAAAGGGACAGTGCATAGTGGTGTCGATGTAATGGTAAGGATAGAGCGTAACAAAAATATAACGCATTCTCTCGATTCGCAGCGTTCAACTTCTAATAGTTTAAAGTCCAAACAGTCTAGGTTGATGTGTCGCTGTGTGTACCTAAGAAAATTTAGAAACTGTACTAGGGCGGTCTCAGAAGTACCCGGCCTGACCAAGACATGGCAGTAGTTGTTTGAAAATTTCACTGTAATGGAAAGTACGCAGATAAAGCATATGTTTCAAGTTTGAAAGCGCCACGTTGTTTAGTATTTGTTTGGCAGCCATCAATAGTGAACGTTGTCAGTGATTTTGCGAAAATGGACAAAATTGGTCATCTTTATGTGACACAATATTTTTATTTGAAAAGCCTCAGCCCAGCCAATATAAAAGCTGAACTGGACTCTACTCTGGGTGAGTCTGCTCTATCGTTTACAACAGTAAAATTTTTGGTTGCCGAGTTTAAACGAGGCCGTACGAGCTGTCAAAACGAGCATCGCAGTGGTCGACCAAATGAGGTGACGACTCCAGAAATGCTGAAGAAAATCCACAAAGCGGTACTGGATGATCATCGACTGAAAGAGCGCGAGCTAGCAGACATTGTTGGCATTTCAAAAAGTATAGTAAGCTCATATTATTTGTAAATTTGGACATGAGAAAGCTGTGTGCAGGATGGGTGCCGCGTTTGCTCACACTCGAGCAAAAACAGTGTCATGAAGAGGTTTTAATTGAGTGTTTACCGAAGTTTCAAAGCAACAAAGCAGAATTTTTACGCCGTTTGAAGAACTGAAAGGCGATTATGTTGAAAATTATTGTATATATGTTTTCCTTGTTGGGTTGGGTACTTCTGGGACCGCCCTCGTATATAAGTAGGTATAGTTTGAATACACCCGTTCGGTCTTTCATGCTAATCTATCCGTTTATAAGACGAAGATCTTTTATTTATTCGAAATAAAAATAGATTTGTGTTATTAATCATTATCGCCGATAAAACTAGAGACGACAATAACCACTTATTTTGTTTTAATATTCGTAAAAGAAACATAATTAGTTATGTACTTTTGTTAACTATACAATGTGTCCGCGCATGTAGTACTTAATAAAACCTTAGGGGTGGTAAATACATGTAATTTTATCGATAAAAACATTCCATTTATGGGGTTTAACTCCAAAACTCCAAAGATGGAGCAATTTTAATATTTGACTTAGGTATTTAGACCTCTAAGTGATCTAACAATCGCAACTTTAAACCTAGGTCACACAGACGCATATTTTTTATGTTTTCCAAAAGTTTACAGCATACGCAATCAAAAAAGAACCTTAGCGGCCATACGTTATGCAAGTTACTTTTGTTTTGTTATGAACTTATGACTTATGACCTTATGAGTCATAAAAGAGAAATTTCAAGCACACTATCATACATTATTTTAAAATTTTCTAAGGTAATACAAAATCTTTCAGGGTACAAATTTAATTTTTATTAGTTTTATTGTTAGTTGTTGAGTTGCTCTACACTCCAGTAAAAGAATCACAAATGTAAATTCACTAATGGTAGAGTTATTGTTACTCAAAGATGTCCCTACGCACGCCCTTTGTTACGCAGGTAGCAAAACCGGATTATGCGGAAGCGAAAACAATATTATTATGTTTTTGTCGTTGGTGAGATATTTGTGTGGATCATTTCCTTTGCGTCATACAATCTTAATGTTAGCAACGAAGATTAGTTAGCTGCTACATTTGATTTTTGCTTGCTCTGTGCTTGTTCTTATTGTGCAACGAGCTGCACATGCGCCGAAAAGGTCAAACGAAACAAGTTTTGGCTCTTTGTCTTACGATTACTCAAAATAAAGGTGAAAGCTTGGGCATACTTTCTGTAAATAAGGATTCTTACTGATTTACATTAACCGGTTCGATGATAAACAAATATTACAATATCCAATTGAATCGACGCGGCGACGTTGAAAATATTAGATAATATTTATGATGTCATTATGTCTTTTTAATTTTTCTTTAACTAGTCTAGATTTCGTCATCGATCAAAGTAAATGTCTTAGGAATGCATGACAACAACCTAGACTACAATGTTGTCCTGTCTAGAAATGTTAGATACTATTAAATAATTTATATATTGCACAATGTTTCTGTTGGCAGCGAATAAAAAGGCAAATGTCTCATTTGTTCTTTTACCACACTAAATATTATCGGCAAATTAACCATCTGTAGTCATTATATGTATGATATAATGACTAAATATGGTTGCTTTTTGTCTGATATTATTATATCAAACAAAAATCATCTAAAACACAAAACGAGGCAAGTGTATCAAAAAGTCGTCAAATCAATCAAACTCAAAGGAGGCATATTTAATCAGATACTTAACGAAAGATAACATCTTAAGGAAACCGAAAAAAGCGGTAGGTATCTCGTTCGAAGGAATTAGGTTAATAAGTACTATTGTACCGTCGTGTCCCTATTGTCAAAAGACTTTACGAAGGTGCACCTATTGTGTTAGCACGAAACTAGCATTTTTTGCCCCTTGCGCTGCCTGCACAACAATTATTTTTTTCGGTTACGCACTTCTTGTATGATGTTGCAAGCTTCAATTGGCTACCTGTAAACCCGTAATCGTCTTCCATCAGGCGGACTGTATACTTACCTTAGCTGTATAAAAAAGTTAGCCGAACCAAATGTTTACAAACTTTGAAACAACTCATACAAAGAACCAACGGAATTGGCACTTATACCTCTATTATTTACTGGAAAGAGATTAAGCCCGCTGCATTCACATTCGTGCAATTATGATATTAATTTTTGAAGGCTTTAAGTGTAGGTACTTACATAATTTAGTTAATAGAGCAAACGTATATTATTATGTAGTCATCAAATTAGCCTCGGTGAACACAAACGGACAATTCTGTGCCTATTTGTACTAAATAGGTAGGCAAGGCAATCATTCTAATAGAGTGAATGCACACTTTATTGTGTTATTTATTATCAATTTCATGGATTACAATTTTATATAAAAGTAGCGTAATAATTTCGTATAGTTTGAGAGATAGTAGATATTGATAAGATGATTTTATTTTACGCTGTGGTTATATATATATTCTACGTAGGCAGGAATATACCTCATTCAATGCACCCTCCCACTTATTTAATTTTATAACTAGCTGAGCTAGCTAGCTAACTTTCTGAGATTAGCGCGTTCCACCAAACAAACAAACTCTTCAGCTTTATAATATTAGTTTAGATATTGGCATTTGTATATGGTAGTCTGGTAGAATATTCGTCTGCACATTAGGTTTTGCACAGATAAAAGTTTATTAACCGAATCGTTTATAAATAAATAATGGTTAATTTAATAAGGCTTTCTTTACAAATTTGTAGAAGATATTTAGAAGGGATATTTAGGTATTTCTAGATATCTGTTATAAAAAAACGTGCCGTTTAATATCTGTTTACATTGATTCCATTCCTATAGAAACTGCAAAAGCACTTAAGTACATGTACATACAACATCTTGAATACAAGATCCTCAGATCTTCATATATAAGTTTTTTTTATACGACTAGTGTGGCGAACTAGCATATGGCCCACCTGATGGTAAACGGTTACCGTAGCCTATGGACGCCTGCAACACCAGAGGCATCACTTGCGCGTTTCCGAACTTTTAGGAATAAAAGGAAGTGGAAAGGAGAAGGAACGGGAAGGTGGAAGAGGGTGATTGGGCCTCCGGCACTCTCACTCACCGAAAGAAACACAACAGTAGGAATACTGTTATTTCACGTCGATATTCTGTGAGAGGGGGTAGTCCTTCCCCGGTCGAGCAGGCCCGTTTATGCTGAAATCAGCGAGGCTCTACTACTAATAACTACATATATTAAGATTTAACTTTATAATTATTAAACGTTGGATTAGAAACTTATAGAGTTGCCTCCTTTTAGTAACTAATAGTATAGATGTATTTATTAAAAACCCTGAAGTACGAATATAGAATTAATATGTATTAATTCTTACACCGATATAAAGTAACTCTTATTTTAATGATCCTGGATCTAAATATGCATACTTTAAGACTAATATGCATACTTTATTTGTGTAACGTGAATATGTTGTGTACACAGGTGGACAGTTTTAACATGAATTTTAATATTAAGTATATCATTTTCTATTTACTTGGTCATCCATCTAATCTTTATGTGCACTTGCCGGTGTCGCAATTTCCATCCATCGGTCCGATGCCAAATCCTTCAGTTCTCGATACTTTCTTCTTGGTCTCTTTCTCTTTGCCTCTATTTTTCCTTCCATAAAAATGGTAATAAATTTGTCATGTCTAAAGTAAATGACTAATTACGTTTCCTCTTCTATTCACTGTAAGTTCTAGTATTTGTCTGTTTTCATTTACTCTTCTCGATTTACTAGGTACACATACATACATGATGTAACTTATAGTATAATTGTCATCGGTATACCAACAGACGGCGATAGAAAAATAGTGGCACATACTTTTAAACTTCAGTGACATAACTGTTTCTGATAAGTCTTCGGTTTTGTGGTCAATATTACACACATTTGCGAAAGTTAGCCTTGCTGAATACTTGACAAAGTAGCTAGTAGGTATTCTCTCGATATTATTATTATTATTTTGTAACCGTACAAGTAAACATTTATATGCATTAATGTATATGAATGGTATATATGATAAAATTAAAACCAGCCCTCTCGAAAATATTTGTGGTTACATGTACATAACATTTCAAAATTATAATAGACCATTTAAAGGATCTAAATTCAATCATATTGCTTAACTAAATGCACATAGTAAGCACGTATGGCGTAGTTGTCACCTGGCCTCTGCCGCTGCACCGAGTGTTGTGGGCTCGATCCTCACCCGAAACAAAAATTGGTGTGATCCACAAATAGTTGTTCCGAGTCTGGGTGTTAAGTCTCCCGCGACACAGGAATTATTCTTTGTGCAGGAGTTGTGCTCTTATATAGAAAAAAATCTTCAGAAACAGTATAATTAACTCCCAGATGCATGTGTTCAATCAGCTTTATTTTGTTCCTATTACACGCACAAAACCTTGTAAAAAATTACAATCTCTCGGTAATCTTATTATCATTTTGTGGTGTTTGCATGATTAAATTACAAATTGCATGGGAATATGTGTCAAACGAATTATAATCAAGAATTCCGCAAAGATGCACCAGTGTTATTATATTACAATCTATTAGAAAACCACACTGCGGTCTCATAGGTATAAATAATAAGGTGAAAGATTGACATATTATATATCTCTTGTCGATTGACAAGTGATATGTTATGGTCAATAATAGACACAGATCACTGACTCGTAGATAATAAGGAATGTTTTGATAAGGCATATCTTAGTATGTAATCTGTCCTCTGCTTATTTACCGATGTAATATATAACATTTACCTATATTATACAATGTGTCCGCGCATTTAGTAATAAAACTTTAGGAGCGGTAAATACATGTAATTTTATCGGTAAAAACATCCCATTTATGGGGTCGAATTTCGAACACTAGGTGACTGCTAGTTAGTATAGATACAGAAGTCATAACGAAAGTAACTTCCATTACGTATGGCCGTTAAGGTTCTTTTTTGATTGCGTATGCTGTAAACTTTTGAAAACATCACATGTGTGCGTCTGTGTGACTTGGTTTAATGTTGCAATTGTTAGATTACTTAGAGGTCAAAATACGTAAGTCAAATATTAAAATTGCTCCATCTTTAGAGTTTTGGAGTCAGACTTCATAAATGGGATGTTTTTACAGATAAAATTACATGTATTTACCGCCCCTAAAGTTTTATTACTACATGCTCGGACACATTGTATATTTTTTTAAATCACTATCTTTTATCGAGTTACTGTGGATATAAAGATAACTTTGTTACTAATTATTTAAAACAACTGATTTGACTATCAACAATATTGTAGATATGATCCAGTTCTAATTACGAAAGTAATTTTGCGTCCTTAAAATAGAAATTAATTATATTTATAAAATATTTTATTAATATCTACTGATAGCGAAGTTTGTATATTATATCATAATCATCACGATCATTATGAAATATCGTATACACGTTGTCGGGGAAACAGAAAAGAACATAGGATACCTTTCCATCGGATAAATTACTGTTACTATACTAACCTAATCTACATTTTCGCGGGCGAAGACGCTGGCAAAACCTAGTTGTAAAAAAATTATATCAATGTCATCAGCTGATAACGTTACAGTTAAAGTTGTTAAATAATTAAATTCACTTAGTACACGTAGATATTGGAAGCGTAAACAGATGCCTTTACTAATTCAAATATATTTAAAATTTAAAAGTATCAAGGTTAACACAACCGCTCAACTGGATATGTACACTTATACTGGATATGACTATTGGATAAATTGGTACGACATTAGAAACATAATTAAACATCAAATTGAGGGCATTAATCAAGCTAAAAGAGAATATAATATAACCGACCTTAAACACTTGTTCCTTATATCTAGATCAATATTCAAACCATTACAAAGTGTCTAAAATTAGATCTGACCATATCCGTCATGGGTCAATGGGAGCTACAATTTTCGATCCACAAATAGATACATTCTGTAAAGTCAAAATTGATAAAGATTGTCCATTATGTACCTTGAATTAATTGCCATCTCTGAGGCACTATCTTACATTAAATTAATTGACTATAATAAATTTGTAATTTTAACAGACTCAAAAAGCGACATACAACACGTGGCTCGATGCATCTCTTCTTTAAAAGGCACACCGATCGCCTATAGTATTATTAAAACAATATTTGAACTAAAGGAACACTTATTCAAGCAATCACCCTTCAGTGGATTCCTTTGCATATTGGTTTACTAGGGAATAAGAAAGTGGATGTATTAGCAAAAGAAGCTTCTTGTGATGACGTGTCTATTAATGTTTCGCCATACTTCTCAGACAGCTTTTACATAGTTAAAGAATATTGTTTTGAAATGTGGAATGGTCATTTCTGAGAAACATCCAGGGATAAAGGAATATGGTATAGGACATTGCAAAATGAACCTTTGAATTGTCCGTGGTTGGAGCATTTCACTGCAAACAGAGATACGTTGATAACAGCCTTTAGACTTCGATCCGGACACAATCCGCTTAATAAATTTGCTTTTTTAATGAAAAACGTGCCATCACCACTTTGTTCCGAGTGCAGAGTAATAGAGGATGTATTACATATTATGTTGGAGTGTGTCCGAAACGAAGACATTAGATTTGATGTATTGAGCTAAGTAATAGATTTAAAAAATGTCGGGTGCTGTAATAGTGTTCTTGCATACCCGCTGTCAGACAGCTAATTTATTGTATCGTACTGTACAAGTTAGCTTACGACGACGTGTATAATGATTAGTTACATATTGTTTAAGTTTTTCTGTGAAGTATAGTGTAAGAGTAATTCCAATGGAGCGGCATAGTGATATAATTGACAAAGCTCCTTAACAAAGAATAAAAATAAACAATTATAATAATACGGTAATAGTACGGTCTTTGGTTGTCTAGAGATAGGCAACTAAATACAATTTTTGTAGATTTGATCAAGGTTTTGGCAAAGAGTCGTCATGTCTTATGATTTGCGTTAAATAGGGCTTCTTCTAACCTATCCGTGCTCCGTAAGGAGTCCCTGTGCCATCACCAGAGAGACCCAGTAAATAATATTTTGCTCTTGCGCTGATTGCACGGTGACTCCTGACGTTGCAAGCTTTCATATCATATGCTGTGATAACCGCTTATCAAGCGGGTCGTATTATTGTTTACTGCACTAGACATATAAACAAATATAATGTAATATTCTACCATAACAATAATATTAGGAAACATGTTATATACATCTTTATTAGAGTACCTACTTAGTTATTTCGTCATCATCAGTCAAGAAGACTCGTGAAACAATTTGACTGGACTTCGATAAAAAACGAATTAAATAGATCAATTGTGAATGGCGGCCATTGGCATCTAATGAACGTCATTATATTGCTTCTGTTGACCTTTGATGTGGCAATAAACAGTTTAGTTTAAATAATATTTACTACGACTGTACAAAACATATAATTCTTGCTTCATGAAGTGTTTGAGAGTCCATTATATTGTATGGTTTGATTAATTGATGATATAAGTATCTGTTAAATTTTAAATGAAGAAAAAGACACGTGTACTTTCTTTTTGTTAAGAGCATGCATTAATTTATTAAGGCAACTAATTCTATTCCATAACATGCAAATACCACATAGATATGTATATATTCCATTCGATTAGAATCATAAAAGTATAGCAAAATGAATACCTTTTATTAAACTCGGACTATAAAAATATAAAGCTTATCCTCTTTACCCATTCACAGAGAGCTGTCTTCAGAAAGGGTGAAGCTGTCATACTTTAACATCGTATACAAATAAAGCATATTGTCATACTAAATTATTATTTAATAGATATGTAACAAGCCATGCTAAGCAACATTTTATTTCTTATTTTCAGGTAAACCGCCTGCACCGGAAGTGCAAATGGACTTAATACAAAAAGTGATGGGGTCTTTCGGCAAATACCATTTATGGTTATGTCTCTTAATCTTTTTGACAAAATTGCCCGTTGCCTTTCATCAACTGGCCATTTTGTTTTTGGCTCCAAGAGTTTCATACTCATGTGGCGATTTAGGAGACAATGCATGTCCTTGTCCAGAGCCAAACTACGACACCTCAATATTTACGAGAACCATTATAATGGAATGGGATTTGATATGTGATAAGAGGTGGTTGACAAGCTTTACTCAGATGTTATTTCAATTAGGGACTTTGGTGGGCAGTGTTATTTTTGGAATGGCAGCTGACAGGTGACGATATCCTTTTCTATATTTTAATTTTGTCATGTACACACAGCAACACATCAACCTAGACTGTTTGGAATTTGAACTATTAGAAGTTAACCGCTGCGAATCGTGCGAGAGAGAGCGTTATATTTTTGTTACGCTCTATTCTTACCATTACATCGACACCACTATGCATTTTCCCTTTCCGACAATTCTCTATTTTGTATGTAGCGTAGTTATGCGTATTTAGGGTGCCTAACTTGAAGTGTAGCCGTGTGTACATCTACAATTCGTTATGAATTGAAAATTATTAGGAGATTAATTTTTTTAGATACGGAAGGAAGAATCCTCTCCTAGTGGCGGTGGTTATACAAATAGCAGCCGGAGTGGCAGCTGCATATGCACCAGATTACTGGACATTTACATTCCTGCGATTCTTGATCGGCATGTCCGTCGCCGGTACAATGGTCACAGGATTTGTTATCGTTATGGAATTCGTCGGAGCACAGTATAGAGATGTCATCTCAGCGGTATATCAAATACCCTTCAATTTAGGCCATATGATGGTGCCAATGTTTGCCTATTTTTTCAGAGATTATTCAGGCTTTCAGCTAGCGATATCAGTGCCCGTTGTTATTCTGCTAATATATTTCTTCTTGGTTCCTGAGACGCCAAGATGGCTCCTAGCAATGAAAAGAACAGATGAGGCCATTACTCTCTTAGAAAGTGTCGCGAAAGTGTAAGTTTTTAAAACATAAGTACCTACTATTACAATAACAACACTAGTCTCCTATATTAACGATCAACCTTTTTCCAGAAACAAACGCCCTACAGAAAATATCAAAGCAGACGTCGAAGCCTACCAAGCGGCCATAGAAAAACATCAACTGAAGAAAGGAAATATTGTTGACCTTTTCCGGACTCCTAACTTGAGGAAAAACATTTTAGCCATGATGTTTAACTGGTTGGCGTGCAGTTATTGTTTCTACGGTGTCTCACAATACGTAGGTCAACTTAGTGGTAACGTCTTCCTGAACGTTTTGGGAAGCGCCAGCGTCACTTTACTCGGCACTCTGGCATCCATCCCTATAATGAAACTTATTGGTAGAAAATATATTGTAATAATATTTCACCTGGTCTGCGCTCTTTGTTTGTTTGTATTAGCTGTCATACCTTCTGGTATAGGATCGGTTATATGTGCGTGTATTGGTGTCGTAGCTAGCTTTATTGTCTTCGTAGTTGTATATCTATATTGTTCAGAGTTATTCCCAACAGTCGTCCGAAATGCAGCGATAGGTGTTTCGTCTATGACAGCACGAGTTGGTTCCATGGTTGCTCCTTTCGTAATAGAATTGCAAGAAGTAGCAGACTGGATGCCACCAGTAATTTTTGCCATCGTACCACTAATTGCTGCTTTTGTAACTTTTGTTTTACCCGAAACCAAAGGCTGTGAACTAACAACCACTATAGAAGAAGGTGAACAGTTTGGTAAAAAGATAAAATCGAGCGAAAAGAAATGATTTTATATGTTAATAATTATTAGTGAGACGATTAATATAGTTGTGTATCTACCAGCCGGTTGGCGGACATTGTACAGGAATAAATTTAAGATAATAATAATAAGGTCATTGCAGATTATGTAACGAACAAAATTAAAATAATATGGAAATGCATCTATTAAATTATATTATAAATACGTGTGTGCTGTACATATAGTTATAAGACAGTATTAATATCAATATAGCCGGAGTCACATAAACTCACGTACGTTGATGATTCGATTTATCTAGCCTGATAACTATAGGTCTTATAAATTTACTTACAATAAGTATATATAAGAATGTATAATATTTAAATATTTATATTGTTGGTTTATAATATATTCTAAATGATATCGGCCAAAGATGTTTTATAACAAATAACAATAACAGTTGCCGATATGTGGTAAAAGCAACAAAAGTTTTGCATCAGAGATTTTCAAGTATTGAAACACCTGTCTATCCTTACCAATTGATAAATTATATATATAATAATTTGATCATGTCTAGTTTTTTTGTTACGGTTGTACTTGATACCAGTAAAATTAAGTATGTCTATAATTTAGAAACCCCTCTCTTTAAATAGTCATCATTCCAGTAAAGTGGTTTTGAAGACATAGTAAATTAAATAATGATGAGAAAGTGTTAGTATGTTCCTGTCAAGTTTAGTTATAGTTATGGGATGGTTACTTTTAAATTGAGCATTGAGAATTTCACATCGTTAGTAAAGTAATACATGTGAACGTTATTTTGGTTTTTCTCTAGGACACCAATACATAACGTAGGTTCTTCATATCTGTTGTCGTCAGTTGTGCAGCTTTTAATTTGATAATTTGATCCTCGTTTTCATTTTTAAAATATATATCAACATACCTACATATATTATTACAATAAGTGTTTGAAATGTTTTCATAATTAATCAAAAGCCTACACAAAAGCGTATCTTGTAAAAAGAATACCTACTATGTATAAGCTTTTATGTTAAAAATGTTTGGTCGATCATTGAAGTAGGCTGTCTAAATATCATGCCATTAGTGTACACTACACATACACATATACATACATAATTATGTACTTTTTGCACATACTTTTAAAATGTATCCTTGAACTTTTTAGTAGCATGCAAGATATATTATTGTGTATGTACGTAGGCTACATTTATAATTCGAGATTATAAGAGTTCTAAGGACTGTGAACTAACGCGGACGCTTGACTGGAAAGTGACGGCATACCAAGGCTACATACAGAGTACCTAGTTTATATAATTCCAGGCATTTGGAACAGTAAGGGGAGCCACAACAGAAGCCTGCGTATATTAGAGTTTTAGCGTATTGTGACTTGGCGCTGGGCAAAGTGTACCTATATATTAAATTGTTTACTCAATGTGATAAAGATATTAATAAAGCGAGTGCGGAAAAAAATTATGGGTCTGTTTTTATACTTGTATACCTATGTAGATAGCAGTGAGCAGTAACTATAAAGCAACAAGCATTTATCGGACATACTTTGTATCGTAGTGCAGTCAATGATATTATATACATAAAAGAAGTGGATATTATTCTACCAGCGCACGAAAATTGAAGACTTATAAATGATCCAATTGGGTCGTTATTCTATTATACTCAAAACAAAATCGGTCCAACAAAAGCCTTTGCAAAACAGTCAAAGCATATTTGTTCGAATGATAGCTATTTCCTTTACATAATTTCTATTGTTATCTAATGTGCTACTTAGGTACCTACTTAAACAATTTTCAACACAATTAACAAAATTGTATGGATCAGATTTTCGACGTCCATTACTATGAAAGTGATGTACTTATCTAGTATATTATATCATGACTAGAGTAGATAACTACAGATTTTCTGGTAATGCACAGAAGGCAGTATTTTCATTAAAACGTGACTGTTTCCAAATTCATGTATAACGTTGCTGCCATATCGTAATCTCTTTAAGTCAATATTTTACAATGTTTTCAAATAAGATTAAATACTCAACATTAATTTCAGATAAGAGTAAGACATCTGTTTAAGAATACCTAATATTATTTTTATTCTATGAATTTAATTTGTTCGTCTGTTTGTTTTTAAAGTCTAACGTAAAGTAAAACTTGTCGTAAAATACTAAAGTCTAGAAAGAAGAGAAGACCACTTCAATAACTAAATTTATAGGTACTTATGTGTTTCCCCAGCATTTAAAAAAAGATAAACTTTAAGCAGCGTTCTTGAGTTCGATCCTATGGCGCGCATCTTTGACTTTTCGAAGTTATGTGCGTATTAAATAGTTGATTATCGCTCACTTTAACGGTGACGGAAAACATCGTGAGGAAACCTGCATGTCTGAGAGATCTCCATGTTTTTTTTTTTCCTAATGAGTGCTTTCACTCATACCCCTCCGCGGGGGCAGGCGGCGAGGTTATGTCGGACTTGGCGGGGTAAAAAAGACAGATGGAATAAGAATAATGTACCTCCCGGAATACCGACTAAACCTACCACGGTGTTCCTCGACAAAACCGCTATCGACGGGGCCGCGCGAATCACTTGCACATACGGTCGCGACCCCGCCGAGGTTTCGGCTCGCCGTATGAAACGGCAGGCCAATACACGAAGAGGCCTACCTTTTAGGCTAAACGCCTTCCCCAAAGCCTACTGTCTCCTCCCCCTAGAGGGGAGACGGACTCGACACAGAGGCGCGCATGGGAACACGCACGCCGCCTCTCGGACCTGGTGCTGAACGGGTGGTGGGCAGGCCCACGAAGCCCACCACCCCCAGGTCAATCCTCAGGGTGGCTGGAGGTCATCTTGTGCCCTCCGGCGCCAGGCTCTGCGGTTGGGGAGAGGGTTTAAGCGCTCCCTCTCCCGCTCCGCCGCCTCCTTGATGGAAATCACTTCCTCACAGAAGGAAGCGACGGCGTTCCACGACTCCGGACCATAGACTAAACTACGGCCGGCATCTGCTGAGTGTTTTCTAGGACCTTATACACAGTGGTCCCTGTCGGTTTACATAGGTGTAACAGAGATATACTTATCTTATAATTTTTATGTTAAAATACAATATAATTATGTATTGCCATCTTTAGAAATATTATTATCATGAGAAGTCTTAGAAGGACGATTTTTTAATAATCAATTGTTTTATTTAAGAAGTAAGGTTTATAAGCTTTTATTATCTATTTAAATGATCGTTCAGCAAGGTAATATTTCATATTAATCTACCTAATATGCAATATCAGAATATATTTGAATCAGTTGCAAGTAGATAGGATTATCACAATCGCCAATAAAGAAATTGTGATATAATTTGGGTTTGTGATGTACCTATACCTACAAGTAGGTATGGATAGTAATAATCTATTCCAATATAATAGAGCTCTAGGGATTATTTGTTTTTGTTCGAACGCGTTAATCTCTGGGACTAGCCCAGTCGGATCTCAAAATGCTTATTGTATTTGGTAGCTCAATTCTTGAGGAACATTTTATGATAACTTTTAGCTTTTCAGGCTATATATGTAATATGACGCTACTAACCACAGGACCGAAGTAGGTAGTAACTGTAGTCATATACATACGTTGGTGATACCGCGGGGAACCGTTAGTAAATAATTATAATTATATTGACAGTATATAAAAACCGAAAGTAACTACACTTTAGGGTTTACACTTTTAAAACCATATTACTACTTATTATATTATTTATTTTATAGTTTTTTATAACTTTACAGCACTACTTATATGGGTACATTTCCATGATAAGATATATTTCTTCAGTATGCGTATTTAGATTATTCTGTTACCTCCGTTTAAGAAGATGTAATCTTGACATCCCAGCGTCATCAAAATACAAGTGGATGTCTAGATAAACGCTAATACAATATACTAGTTTTTTCATTACAAGTATTATACACATTTTCCATTGACAAATATGTAGGTACATAATAAGGTAAAATATTTTTAACCAAGTGGTGTCCGGCAAAAATTTGCCCTGATAAAAGTGGAATATCGTATTTAAGCACCCAATACAAAAATATGAAAGAGGCCCCTATCGCTCTCTCTGAGAATCATATCTAACACTTGCTATAAACTTTCCGAAAGAATGGAATAGACATGGCTTATGCTCAGCAACAGATGCGTTCAACAAATTGAAGCTATTTCCAAAGGAATCGTTAGAATTAGTGATACGTAGAAGCATAATAATTTTCCTTCTGGGATTGTTATTTAACAGTGAGCTGCTAAGTACGCCTTGACCAACGATTTTTATTCTTTTTATAATTACTCGGCAAAGTGTTTGTAACGGACCTGATGGAAAGCCCAATTACAATCCAGAGACAGTGACGACGCGCGACGAGGAGAAGATAGATGTCTTCTAGCCGTTGCCAGTGTGTTGCCGTGCCATTTCTAAGTCCGTATATGTACAATTCACCTTTGCTAAAACGAAGTCCATGGAACTAAATATTAAAGTACACTCATGCATACCTCCTAGTGGACTTTCAACTGTAATCCCCAGTGTCCATGTTTGTCAATCTGTAGACAAGCGACAGTAAAATACTTGGGTATTATTTTAGATGAAAACCTTAGTTTTAAGAGACTTCGACATGTAGCCGAATACCAGCTTCTACGATCAATATATTACGCCCTAGCCCAATCTATCATAAATTACTGCATCACTGTTTGGGATGGTGCCTGCAAAACCACCATCATTCAGCTAGAGAAAGCCCAAAGATCACTGCTAAAAACCATGACATTTAAACCATACCGATTCTCTACTAAAAGCCTTTATGAAAATTGTGGTGTCTTAACGGATAGACAATTGTATCTATTTAATATAATATCGAAAAAACATCGTGTCACTCCGATTGACCATGCAAACTTAACGAAACGAACTGCTACTAATGTTTGCACACCCGTACAATGTAGGACCTCAGCAGCTAGACATCAAAATGTCTACCTGGCCACTTATATTTATAATAAAGTGAATAAAATCCTTAGGATTAATTCCATAACTAGATGAAGCACAAAAGAAGATTAAGAAGTGGCTTTTATCACTAGATTACACACAAACAGAAAATATTTTACTTTAAATTATTAGTAACAGTCATTTACTCATCATTTAAGATTGGCAGGGCACACATGTTACTTAAACAACATACACACTCAGACGCTTATACGTTAAGGGGACACCGCGAAAATTATCGTTTAGAATAGCTCCGCCCATATCCGCCCCAATGACACTCATTGTGTATCAATCCTTAAATAGCGGTCATAAGGTCTGAACTTGCGATGCGCCCGCAACGATCGAGAACGCATTGAAATTGTTAAAGAAAAATTAAAATATTATTCAAAAATGATTGGTTTTAGTTATGGAAATAATGAGCTAGCAAATCACTAATATTGATGTTACGAATATATTTGAGTAATTCCTACGCATAATGATAGTATAACTTCCTTGTAATTTCAAAAATAGTAATTTTTCAGAGGTGTTTTCAAAAATAATTATGATCGAGCCAAAATCACAATATCGTGTTTTTGAGCTAGTAAATTCTAGTTAAAGACATCAATTTACCTATATCAAAATTCTAGATTAATTGGTCTTCTCATAGTCCTAAAGGTGTTAGCGACGGACGACAAAAATTTGTTTGCACGGCTTTGACGAGGCTCCAGTATGCTCGGCTACGTGCAGGGTGGCCGTCAGCTGCTGGCCAATCCGTGAGACGCGCGGAGCATCTGCTCTTAAGTAAGACATGCAAGATGGCTTCTCTTGCATGTCTTGGTGGCTTTGTTGTAAGCTGCTTTAAGGGAAGCAAGGTTCGGATCCTTTGCAGCACGACCCCTGATCCAAGCGCGATACGCAGCTTGTCTATGGTTGACAGCGTCTTGGCATTCATAATTGAACCAAAGGCGGCCTCTACGATTGATGACGATATTAGAGGCTGGAATATAGGATTCCATGGCCAAGGTAATCTCGTCAGTAATCGCCGCGGCACTCGCTGAGGTATATATCTCCTTAAAACAGCGTTGCAACCAAGGGACGGACGCAAAATAGTCGCGCATACCGTTCCAATCCGCTGACGAGTGTCGCTTGATCGCCTTTCTGGAAGAAGGCGGCGCACTTGATACTCTACATTCAACCAAGCAGTGACTGAATTGCCCAATGGGGCACTGATAGATACAGCGCACTCAGTTGGATGACTCGCCAGCAAAAGGTCAAGCAAGGCCTGACCTAAAACATCTGGGACCCGGGTGGGCTGGGTTGCCAGTTGGGTGTAGAAAAGGAAGGGCCCTCCAGATAGCGCAGACGCCGACAGCATACGTCTGAACGAATGTACGCACCGACCCTAGCTTTGGCCAGAAAATTCTCCATGAGCGTGTAGCCGGGTAAAGGAGGTAGGCGTAATCGTTAGGACAACGAATCTGCGTCTCTGTCAAGAACAGCAGGGCAGGCCAGACCGTCTGCAAGTGATGATGGACGGCTTTCAGATTGGAGTGGAGTCTCCGAATGTTGCTGAACTCCAAAAGAACGGTGAGGGGGTTAGTCACCGCTATAAAACTGTTCTTCTTTGTAGGCGCTGTCATGGTGGGTTTAGGGCAGTTGTAGTGTGAAGCGGGGAGCTTTCGGCATGATAATGTAGAGGAGAAATGGTATGCCGTTACATTGGCAGAGAACTACAGTTGAACTACCGCACAGAAGGGCATCCATACCCGCCAGAATCGGCCGCCGGGACCCCAAATTCCGATCACTATCCAGAACGACGACCAACCCCGAGATTATGCACGTGCATGATAGGGCAGCCTCTTGGGGTAGTTACTCCTAATTGGGCCCCTGTACTATACCGCGGGCGGCCAGCGGACAACCGTTTCTACAGGTCTCGCTGGCCAGCAGATTAAGAGGACGTCCCCTGTCAGTGACATATTAAATATCATAAATATCAATAATACATAATATTATAATAACAGTACGTCAGCTTTTTAAACATCACCTTTACCCTGTAAACCTCCCTCTTTAGCAAGGTAAGAACAAATATATTTAATGTCAGGCACAGAATAGTAGCAAAGAGCAAGAAAACTTGAAACTGCTCAAACCTCTGGGCTCTTGGTCAGGTTATTCCATTTTACAATGCTTTATTAAAGGCTGAAAAAGATCGGAGTCATTAATACCGATCTCAACCCTGACACTAATTATATAATTCAAGTAGGTACATTTTCCTTGTACTGAATGTCTGATGTCTCTTTAAGTAGGTAACTCGGTCACGGTCGGTGAAGGTCCCATTTTTTAAAGTAAGATATATTTTTTTAATAGATATCTAATAAGCCTATCCTACTAAGATTGATATCTCGCAGCTTGTGGTAAACAGCTTCGTGAACTCTGTACGCTTGCAAGTTGCAACATCAGAAGGTATCACTTGTGTGATGCCGGCTTCTGTTTATACGTATTTCGTTTTAAACAAATGAGGGCAACTATCCATCAAAGCGCAATCCAAGCTGTCGCAAAAGAATTATCATGTCATTTTTAATTTATTTTGGTTTATTAATCGTAACATAGTAGTGAAAGCAACAATCATAATTTACAACTTAACTAATATTAACAAAACTAACCACTTATAAATAGAACAAAATGAAGAATAACAAAATATGGCACTGTAAAAATTAATAAAAAAGGATGGCCGGTTTAGGCAGCGTCGTAAAATTCCTCAGCATCGCTGTCGACCGGGAGTGTGCCCAGAAGACTGGCAGCATTGCCACGCTGAATGGCAATGCTGATTCTTTGAGCCAAAAAAAGTCCAGCTTTCTGGTCACGCGAAGCGTCGATTAGCCGCTTAGATATATCTCTAAAAAGCGCACGAGCGCCCGGACCCCATGAACCCAGCGTCTCTACCCCAAACGGCTCGAAAACGTAATTACCAATTAAATTACTGTATTTACGCCGTTTGAGGTTTTCCGCCGCTACAGCAGCAGCACTGGCACAGCTCACCGTGCTCGGAAGATGTGATGGCGCAAGGGTGTCGACGCATGTGGCATCCCACACCAAAGGCCTACCCATTTTCCAAGGTAACAAAGACATACCATCAGGTCTCTTCCCATCGTCACGTACCAAGCCTATGGGTTCTAATACTGCTGGTACGCCGGCGGTGATAAGAGCACCATGTCATATATGTCATGTCATCATGTCATAAATAAAATATTGAATATAATATGAAGGCGGAAGACCGGATGTTGTGGCGTAAAATGGGAGAGGCCTATGTCCAGCAGTGGACTGCGGTGGGCTGATTGATTGATTGATTGATTGAAATAAAATATTCATGTGATAGATGAAGGTTCAGGCAGAGGTCATAGACTTATAAATTATACACAATTAAATAAATCAATGGCAGAGATACAGGAGGTCTAAGTTTGGCCAAGTATCTGGTGCATTATAATGATACATGCAAGGCCGGTGTACGTTAACTTACTAACCACAGCAGTAAAACCTTCTAGCAAGCATAAGTTAGCATTAGCTTATTTCTTAACAACCAGCAACTTTCTTAGCAACAGCCAGTGCCTCATTGCTATTTAAATCTTTTTAACAAAACTTTTTTGCCTTGCCTGGTGTTAAAAGTTCGAGTCTACCAATATGTCTAACGAAACACATTTCCAAATACGGTAGAGGCTGAGAAATTCTTAACAGGAAAAGTTTTCACAGTCAAACGCCGCGTTAATGTCTTTAGCGCGTTTCAATGAATCGAAGTCCCATTTGACAGATGATCGTTGAACAGCGATAGTGAAGAGACCGTTACAATCGACACATCACGAAATCGATTACCGATTAACTTTTCAAACAAACTGTAATTGTGGGTTTACAATCGAAACAAAAATGATAGAAACTGAAAAACAAAAAAGGAGTCCATCTATGTTTGACATATCGAAAGAATAGTTACATCAAAGTTATATATAACGTGTTTAATTGTAAAAAAATCTGGACTTATCCTTGATTAATTCCTAGTATCACATACTTACTCCATACTTATATTATAAGGGTATAATAATTGTGGTTTAACAGATTTTGATTCAAGACGACTACTCTTCAAAAACTATGGAATATTTAAACCATACGTCCAATATCGCATTCACAAATCCATTTTTTTGATAAAGAAAATATATTAAGGGTTTGCAAAATGTGATTTAAGGTACGGTGCAACGTAATAATAATTAATAACAAATACAAATTTACAAAAGTATTTCTCGGACAATTGTTTTTACCTCGAATTAATTCGATTTTATCCGATTCATATTGTCGCGTCACTATGACTAAAAGTAAAAAAGTACCTTAATGCGTAACCATAGTATTGTAGTAAAATATTATTTTATTTAGATGTTTAAATTATTTCAGACTACTAATATCAATAGAAATTATGATATTAGTTGATTATGTTTGTGAAACAATTAAGTACATCATGTTTCGTATAGATTCTAACTAGATTCTAATTTCGGCAGATATATGTAGACGTCTTCGGCAATGGATTGGAGAAATTCAAAAAGAAACTGTATGATCAGTTGAGGATTAGTTCTTAGACAAATGTTTATAGTTCCTATTTTCTATATTTTGCCTTACGTTCTGTGTTTATTTAGAGTATTTTTGATAAATTTCTATAATATATTTTTTTATTAGCTTTCATTTTTAATTTAACTTTGTTTTGTTGAATTTGTATTTGTATTCTTGTCAATTTACCAAACTGTTTACCTTCTTATAAAAAACATTTTTTGTAAACAATGTTAAATGATGATCACGTTAATTGAAGGAGCACAAATTCTCTAACAACTTTTTGTAATTATTGCATTTACTGTGTATCCTTTGTTGGAGTTCCTAGAATAAATAAATAGACGAATTTTTAATTAGTCTTTAGTAGGTACTCTATGTAATCATTGTTTATTTTAGCAATTTATATGAAATGTGCAGAGTTACGTGCTATGAAGTGTCAAAACGGACTTTGTATTTGAAACAGAATAATATAGCGCTTACAATCGATGTTGTCAAAAATGGAATATAGGTACATAGTTTACCATTCATATCCGAATGGACAACTATCAGCGGTAGCCTAGTGGGAGATCGTTGGACTGCCACACACAGAGGTCTCGAGTTCGATTAAACAAGGCGCTTCAGACTTGTTGAATTATGCACGTATTAAATAGCTAATTGTCGTTAGCTTTAACGGCGAATCAAAACATCGTGAAGAAAATTGCATGAAGTTCTACGTAATATTCTCGAAAATATGCTAAGTCTACCAACCCTTACCAGGCCACTTTGATGGACTATGGCCTAAACCTTCTAGCACTCAGAAGAGTCCGTGCACATTAGTGGGACAGTTTTCGAGGGCTGATAAGTATTATTATTACATCAGTAGTTCCAAAGCCGTTGCCTAGATAAGGAGAGACAGCTGTTCTTTTTAGAATCAATAATATACCAGTTACATAATTATAGTAATAAAGACATTTAAATAATAGCTAATGTGGACACTAAATTTACCAATACCGTAACTCACATTACAAACAACATGTTATCCGTTACGATGTGCGTCTTGATGTATTGAAACATTACTATTTCATTTATGTCTTACAGTCTTGCTTCCAAGCACGTGTTTCGGTAAGATACATCTCATTTTATGTCACGTGTGTGTATAATATGTTTCGTTTAACGCGCGGCATACACTACCTTGTCCAAGGTCCCTGATATTGTTTATCAGAGATGTTTATCACTTTATTTTCTTCCCAACTACTGACATTAATCCATCCGCTTCTAGCGTAGTCTACGCCTAGCAACTACAATAAAATAGTTCCTACCTTGACATTTATAAGTATCACTTCGTGAACTACATGAATAAAACAATTTGCATCTTCGAATCTATAGTTTTGTATTGTATAAATTACAAAACCAATTTACACATTTATTGCTTAACTTAAATGCATAACCATTACAAAGTTATTTCCTTATTAAAATAATATGAGGAATGTTTTATTTATGTTTTAACTACCTACTGAAATAGGTTCGTAATGCGTGTAAATAAAATAACGATTTTATAACCTGTACCTAGTTGTTTTAAATTTATTTCCTTCTAACCGCCGATAATTAATACCACTTTTTATTTGGTTTAATGTGGCCTACCTGGCAAGCCACCTGGCAAGTGGTGATAGACATGGCAGTAATCTCATAAGATGGTTGGCTTTATTCACCGGGTTTTGAAGGAACTAAACCTACGTGTACATACATAACCTAAGTATAAGTGGGGTATTGAGTTAATATGTTCAATGTACTAGAGGAGACATCTCAACAATTTATTCTATAGCACAAGTTACATGATTTCTAAATTACTTAAACGATTAGATAATTGCAACGACACGTTGGAGTGCAAAATGTTAAGACTTGAAACAAGCTATCATGTGTATTACGCTACTGCTTAAGACTGCGCCGAGCGTAAGACAGATAATGACAGAGCTCGTGCGGCGCATATTCAAATCGGCGCTCGGCCGCCATAGTAAAATTGTAAGGAGGATTTGAAGTGCTTTTTTGATAAATATGTATCTTCAACCAATAACTTAAATATCTGGGAAGGACTAATTGTAGTATAACTATTTATGATTCGTTTAAGCTGTAAAATAGGACAGATTTCTATCTAAAATGCAAATTTACGTCATTTTGTAGGCGAAAATATGAATTATTTTTAGTTTTTTACATGGAGTAATTGTAAACACATACATTGTTATGGTAAATGTATATTTTATATTTGTATTAAATAAAAGGTGTTGATTTTATTCACTTAATTGTGACCGCCTGTTTTGGCACATTTCGCTCGGCGCAGTCTCAATTATTATTGCTGAAACTGACACTGAAACGTGTCATTCCCGTAATCGCCTCGGATTAATTGGGTTAGACTTTAGAGCATGCACTCTAACTAGTGTTAGAAAAATAAAAGAGGAGGCCTTCCAGTACGTAGTACTTAACTTTTACTTAATAGACTTTATATGTTTAAGGACATCGTGCCGCCATAATAGCCAATCGCATCAAGAGGAAAGGTGATCACATTCAGATATGAATTCTACTAACGGCCAGTTTCACCACTATCAAGTAAAAGTTATCCAAAAGTTAAATCGCATGCTGTCCCACTCTTGTTAGGTTAAAGAATGCAAATAAATGCTATTTGGAGATGGTGGGACAGGCACTTAATCTAATAAACGTTACCAAACAATATTTTACACCAAATAGCTGTAAAAATTATTTTAACAAGTCTCTATTTGTCAAGGATACGATATGATCCAATTTGATATTTTCGATCGATTCGAATCGATATATTTAAGATAGTCAAAACGAGCGATTAATTAATTCATTAGTATGAATTAATTAATCGCTCGTTTTGAGTCCGTGCATAAGTATCTAAAACTTATATTTAAATTATTTTATTACGCATCATCTTATAATAATATATACATATGCCACAGTTTACTTAAGTTTCCCAATTCGGTTACCACGATAAATTAGGGTATTATGTATGTTGATAATCATTATTATTCTATTCTCAGATCTACGAGGGTCACTTAGAAATTTTCAATACTTCATGAAATTTTCGAAAATGTGCTAAACTACGCTTTTTACGTATAATTATAAATAAATATTTAAAACATTGCTTAATCTTTTGAAAAAAGGCCAAAGTTTCTTGTTTTAATCACCGAATATCACATGACATGGACATGTTGCCATGATGTAGCAAAAGTGTTTGGTCGATTATTGTTTACCAAAACTTACGAGGAGCAGTAACAAAACGAAACCTTGTTTAGGTTCAAAAATGTGCGATCAATATTTTGCTTGCACGCTCGCTTTATTTCAGTTGATTAAAATTAATACATTTTGAAACAGTCAAACAGTGAACTGATGCTTTGCTTTAGGATTAGAAAGAGGAGCTTGCTTATAATTTTGCTATAATGTCATGCTGTTCATATAGCGTAATTATGTGAGACGGTTTGGTTGTCAGTCTGAAGCCATGTGAGGAGTCAGGCGACATAGCAAGATATTATTAGTTAAGGTACATAATATTAAGGGCTTATCATTGCATTAATGTTACATTTAGTCATTCTTCTTTGACAATAAGATATAACCTAACTATTTAATGGTGAAAGAATTTTCAATTATCGATTGAGTAGTTTTATGAGTTAAATCCTTACAAACAAACAATAAATCAAATCTTTCCTCTTTTTAATATTAGTATAGACTAAAGAATTAAATAAATTGGACTAAAGAAATCGTTACTTGATAAATTAAGTATTGACCTTTATTAAAATATCGTTAAGCGTGCTCTTTTTAAACTAGAAACAGAGCAATTCCAAGTTACGAGCCCGTTCGCCCCTCAAGGTTCGCCCTCTAGTAGGTATTTGTTAGGTTTCTTCTTAAATCCACCCAAAAATAGGACGAAGCGATGCGAAGCGGGACTCCGTCGATTCTATGAAAGGGGCGAAAGTCAAAAGGCGTACGGGCTCGTAGCCCTATTCCAGCTCCTTGCCAGTTCTGCACTGTACATTTGACTATAACTATATAACCGTAATAAGTATCTAATAGTCCTATAATACTTTAATGTCATATTACTTATGTACCCCTTCATCAATCCACTTATCATAATCATTGTAGCGTGACTGGTCAGATAAACAATAGGTACAATTATTACTCTTTAATTTGGTCTATGCCCACGAGCGTAATATGATAGTTTAGTACATAACTATATATACATCAGCAGTACTAAGACGTCTGCGAATTTAGTAACATTGTCGTCATTAATGCTGTCCGTAAACAATGCAATATTGATTACCTACTTATTTTTAAGTGCACATGTTTACAACCGCCCACAAAACCCACAAACGTGTGGAACAAGCACCTAAACTGCATCGTACTTTTAAACATTTCAAGTCAACCTCTTCCTACGATAAACACGCGTACTAGTTATTGAAATTTTAATCTCTCTACGAACTGCACGATGGCTTAGTGTTTTAAGTGGTCGCCTCGCCACTGCCATCGCGCTGAGTGTTGTGGGTTCGATCCCCAAAACGGACAAAAAATTGTGTGATTTACAAATAGTTGCTCCGTGTCTTTGTGTCCGTTATTTGAATGTGAAAATGAAAAGCGACACAGGAGTTATTCCTAGTGCGTAAGCTGTCTTTTTAAAGAAAAATAATTAGAAAATTTTGCTGTTTGGAAAATGTAGCTTCTGTATTGGTTCTAGTAGTTTAATGGGTAATAATCTTGTATTAACAAGATAAATGGCGCTCGCACACTTCCTCATTAAAGCTTAATGAAGAATTTTCTTAAAAACCTTTGTAAAGAAGGAAGTAGGTAATGGTACATTACCTTAGTTTTTCTCAGCTTGACATTAGCTATATCTTGCGGCGTGATGGTGAGCCTTGGCGCAGGTATCCTCGGCGGCGCGGAGCCACACCGTGGTAAGGTATGCGATCGAACTGGCAGCTTCGATATGGGGGGAGGTGGTGGTGGGGGAGGAGGGGGAGGAGGAGGTGGCGGTGGTGGCGGTGGAGCCTTTTGAGGTTTCGTCTGCACACACGAGTCGTTATTTCGGCTAAAATGATAAAATGCGAAAGGGTAAGGCGAGATTAGTTGTTCCGACTCTGGGTGTTCTTTGTGTCATGTTGTTTAAATGTTTGTAAAGTCTTAACACAGGTACCTATTACTGCTACTGCGGTAATTGTCTTTTTCACAAATGTAAATAGGTAGTGTTGCTGACATAATACAATAACAGATTTTAATAATTTTGGAAACAATTTAATTATCAAACCAAAAGCCTTCAATTAATACGCTTTCGATTTTATATGCATTCGCATTATTTTTGTTATCTTTTTAAAGTTGTGAACTATTGTAAATATGTCTTATAACATATTATCTTTATGAATGAGCAACAAAATAGCTGTTTTCCTAAAATAATATAGATAAGACAAATAGTATAGTCTACTCCAATGCATTCTGCTGAAAATGTACACAAACCAAATTTTGTTTAATTTATCATAATTACTTACATAATAGAATAAGTTTGGTAAGTTTATCCGTATTTTGAAGGTTTTCACTAATGTTAAAACCTTGAAAATACGGGCACAAAGCATTTTAAATTAATTGCAGTTTGATTAATAAATGATAACCTATTTATTTTTAAAAATCTTAGTCAAAATCTGAGAGACTTAAGATTTTTAGTAATTGATTACTTAATCGAAATTTGCTATGCAAAAAGATAGTTAAAATTAATTTGCAATTAAATATACGGTATTTAGAGGAATTTAAAATTTAAATTAATCTGTTTATTGCTGCCATTAAAACTAAGCAGAAGTAAGTATTTACGTGCTATAGGAAAGTTCACTGTTGCCGATACCGTGTGTAGTAACAGAGGTTTGTCATTTTGAAAAAGGTTGACTATGCTATGGGTTCGAATCACACACGGGACAAACATTTGCGTGATCCACAAATCGTTTTTCCGAGTCTGAGTGTTTTTATGTCCTTTGTTTGAATGTTTGTAAAGTCTTCTGCGATACAATATTTAAATATAGTGCGGGAATTAAAAAAGAAATTGATATTTGTTGTTTTTTAGTACAGTATTATATTGTATTTCAGGTTTCAATCACTATAATAGTGTTATTTATTAGTGTTTCTATAAAAATATCTAAATACAACGCAACAGGTTACGTCGCTTATTTATATTTTAAAATTACAAAATTTACTTTCGCCGCATGGTGGAGCCGCTTCTGCAAGTGCGATCTAGATCCAAGCAGTCACTCACACAGTCACAGTCTCAAACCCTTTTGAAACGGAGGGTTATTCCAGTATATCATAAAGGCTTACATACAAACATAGACGCAAATCTATGTAATGATCAGATATAATACAATTGTACCGTAATTGTAACCGGATGTATTTAAGGGAATGATATTTTTCCAGACAAGTTGCCTCATTCGACCCAATGATTGGAACGGCAGGCTGTTTCTCTAAACTCATTCTCTTACTCAGACTTTAGGTACCTGTATAAGTGTAGGCATATAATAATTGTTGTAGTTACTATTGTAATAGTAGATAGATAGTGTTAGAAGTTTTACCTGAGCTTACCCTCGAGTTCTTCAATCTTTTTCATCATAATCTTCATCACTTCCTTCAGACTTTGATTTTCCTCAGCGAGCTGTCCCTGCTTTTTGTCCATTTCTTCTAAAATCTTCCTTACATTATTTAATTCGTCAGAATAATCGTTGTCTTTTTTATGCACTAACGGTTCTCGTAGTACGTCGGTATAGAGGCCGGTGATGGATTGATATCCCTGAAGAAGTAAAATAAACTAAATTACTTATGAGTTTTTCTTCTTAGCTATATTGCCTACTGCTTGGCTAACCTCTCTCAGTATAATTTTATTCCGTTTAAGATGTTTGCATAGCACTGATTTGTACGAAGTCTATTTGAAAGAAACAACCCCCGCACTAGGAATGATTCCTGTGACACGATGGACTTTACAAACATTCAAAGAACCCGTATGGGTTCGAACCCACGACACTCGGCGCAATGGCTCAATATTATAATATAATCTATATTAATGTATCTAATACCAATATGGCTAAGAGAGCACCTAACAATTCATTAGATAAGAAAATCAGGTTCTAAATAGGTAGAGAATATGAGTATGTTTATATACAAACCTCAAGTCAGATACACCCTTACTGCATAAAACATACCACGTTCCAAGATTTGAAAATAAACCGAGAGAGGATTGCAGTGGCGTGCAGTGTGGTGAAGGATTAATAGAAAAAGTGTGACTACTTAATTATTTTCATATACCTAACTCAAGAACCTCTCATCGTAAAATATTCAATTTTGTTATGAATAATCTCAAAAGCCTTTTCACTGTAATAGTGTACTAGGTATTAGTTTTTATATGTAAGTACTAAGACGAAATAGCTCCTAAGAATGACAAGTTAATTTGACTTGGCTATTTAAGTATTTGACTATTTACTTCACCAAACAAGTGCATAATATTTTGGCAGTCTGTTTGGCAGGCAGTCAAGACTGCTAAAATATTATAAATTATTAGAAATATTCATCATTAAAATGTCAGTCCTCTACTGCTTTGCTCATAGAATATTTTAAGGCACTTTAGCGTCTTCAAAACAAATTGCGCCCCAAGCCCTAAGCTAACCCGATTGAAACGTCACTATATTATGAATTATCATATAATATATTTTGGAACGGTTCATACCTATCAGTCTACCACAATTGGCATGTGAAATTACATCTTAATCCCTACTTAATATTAGGGGTTAAAGCATGAAATTACCGATTTGTACTGAAAAATTTTTCTAAGATGTTCCATATTTAATATTTATATATATTAAAGCATTATGTACTGCCACCTGGGAAGAAAATTTAAACACAAGTTTCAACACGTCTTTCTTTCTGCAGATCAGTGAAATTATGATTTGACAGTTATTTTTCATATTTTTTTATCTTATTGATTTGATGCAAATGACCTAATATTGTAGGTAGGGTAACATTAAACCATGCCGCTAATTCCTGGGTAGTTTGACTCAGATCGGCTTCCACCATCTCCTTCAATTCAGCGTTATTCACCTGTGTGAGCGGTCTGCCACGTGGTTCGTTCGTTCAAGTCGAAGTTTCCATTACGAAAGCGTTTAAACCAAAAACGCACGGTGCGTTCATAAGGAGTCTTCTCTCCAAACGCAGCGTTGATATTGCGAGCTGTTTCTGCCGCGTTAGTTCCGCGTCGGAACTCGTATTCAAAAATGACTCGGATTTTCGAAGTATCCATCTTTCCCGTCTAAGCTGAATAAAAAACCAAAAGTCGAAAATCGAATGATGCCCATTTTTTTAAAGAAGAATCTTATAGGTATCATTTGAAAAAAAATTCACCCGAAAATCTCACAATATGAAGGTTTTATGTCAATTCAAAGTATCTATTACTATACAACGGCAACTTCATACTTTAACCCCTATTATTATAAATGCGAAAGTAACTCTGTCTGCCAGTCTGTTACGCTTTAACGTCTAAACCACCGAACCAATTTTGATGAAATTTGGTACAGAGGTAGAGTAGACTACTAGTAGGCTACCTTTTATTGTAAAAAAGGGTATTGTTAAAATAAGGGATGAAGGTTTGTATGGGAATTCTTCATTATAGAAGATAAAACCATGAGACTGTATTTAGTCACTTAATAAGAAGTAAATAAACATTTGTTCTAGCGTTTTTGAATTTTCTACGTACCCTAGGTACTTATATCCTGTATAATATTATAGATACGAATGCGTGTTTGTTTGGTTGTTTGTTATGCTTTGACGTCTTAATTACTGGACCAATCATCATCAAATTTCGCATACACGTTGTCAGGGGTATAGAAAAGGATATAGGGTACCTTTCATCCAGGAAATAACTACTGTTCCCGAGGGATACAAAAAAAAACTTTAAATGGTCGTCCGCTATAACAACTCGGGCGACTGATATTAATGAATTACAACGTGACGCCTGGAGTACAGAAAAAGGGATCTACTGTATCCCGGTAGAAATTTGATATCCCAAATAAAAATCTGTTCCCAAGTAATTTTAAGCACATCAATCTCAAAATAATTACATTCAGCTAATCAGGCTCTGTCTGTTCACTTATTTAAGGTAATTGACAAAGTTGTCGTAAGAAGTTTGGTATTATACAGTGTTAAAATGAAATAAAATAATATTTCAATACTAAAGTACCTTTAACGTTTAGTATTATAATAACTCGATAGATGGCGCGATATAGATTTGTCATGTTGTACTTAAATTAATTCATTCCAACATCCGACAGATGGCGCTAAACACATGTGAAGTTTGGAGAGAGGAAGTTGGGGGATCGTATTGATGAGAAATAGCAATAATTACAATTACATCGATTCATTTGTTTATAAATATTGATTTGTACTATTCTAATAATATTGTTGGTTATGGAAGGCTTCGTAAACAAGCAGAGGCGTCTCTAGCCCATGTAGCGCCCGTGTGCAATAATTACCCTAGCGCCCTCTAGTATTATTTTTTATTATAAACTACCGCATTCGCAATGATTGTCGGCGTGCTGTCAAACGAATCAAAACAGGTGCCGGCACGCGCCAATGGTAGTGATGCGAAACTCACCTTTTAGTAATAAAAAAGGATTTAATAAATTGGCGAGTCCGATCGAGAGGTCTCAGTTTGGGTTAAAGGGGTTGTGCAAAATGTTAGTTGATTTGTTTGTTACGTATTTCTTAGCAACAACATGGTTACGGAGTCGTACAATGTGTACGGTAATCGCATGTAAAAACTTAGCTGGTAAAACGTGGTGTAATAATAGGTACACCTATACCCAACTCTTCGGGGATACTGCCGTGAGTCCATGTATGTATTAATTTTTTTTTATTTATTCTAAAGAAAATTTATAGTTACATAAAGTTGAATTTTGCACACAAGAGTCTTTCTTGTTTTTTACAAATAAGTTTAACTTGCATCCTTAAAATTTCGTACCTCGATATTTTTATTTGATCGATAGTTACATCCCTAACGCGGTGCGATTGTCTAGGTACAAACGCGGCGAGCGATGAGGCGGCTCGTTGGACGGCTAACCTTTGACAGAAAACTGACAAATTTCAATAGAAAATAAATACATCAAGGAATCCGCGGTTTAGTGGAGTGTTGCCAGTCTGTGCGAAATTTCGGTAATTGAAGGGTAAAAATTCTTATCAATACTGCACTTTAAAATATTATGTATGTATTAAAAATATTGTGTGTATGTATGTATCTTATGTGGGAGCCAGTCAGTGCAGACCGGCGATACTTCGACCCAGTGGGATCTTTTGTGTCGACACTCTCCCAATAACAACTGCAATAGATGTTCATGGCAGCCGGGACCGACGGCTTAACGTGCTCTCCGA
This sequence comes from Catocala fraxini, assembly GCA_930367265.1. NCBI lineage: Eukaryota > Metazoa > Arthropoda > Insecta > Lepidoptera > Erebidae > Catocala > Catocala fraxini. Next base: position 15,558,006 of record OV884035.1, read on the forward strand.
GGCACGGAGCACGCGATAATTATCAATCAATACGCACATAATTTCGAAATGTCATATAACTTCCGAAAGTCAGAGGTGCGCGACGTGGGTTCGAACCCGAGACCCTCTGCATTGCAGTCTGTTGGTCTCCCCACTGAGCTATCACTGCTCAAAAGAAAATCACTTACATTATATAAAATATTATGTAAGTGATTTACGATAATATAGATTCTTTTTATTATTTTTCTTAGCATGTTTGTTAAGAGAGAAATAAGCCCATAATGGATCGGACAGGGTTGTCTATACATACTGTATAATTATCTGTTTTAAGATTTATTTCATGTTGAAACAAAAGTTACTATTGTAAGAGCTGCTCGTGGCGCGCCTTGCTTTGCTGTAACTCGAGACATATTATAAAAAGAGCTCCGGATGCCATACGAAATGTATGCAAACCGGAGCTCTTTTTACGTGGAGTTGAGTTATAACGCACGGCGTCATAACACGGGCGCAGGTTCATTGAAAGTGCCGAGGCCGGCGTCCCCTAACCGCTGCGCCCGTGTGCACCGCACACCCTGCACCATAGGTGAAGTCGCCTCTGTAAACAAGTAACATAACGAATCATCCGATCGAGCGGCTTTTAAAAGCATGTTCAACGCAAACGAGTCACTTTGTCATCGAGCGGCGGACGGAACGGACGTGCTGTGTGTTAGTTATTGGGTGATATCAATTATTATGTTTAACTTCGTTTGTTAATGTATTTCTTTAATTAATGGTAATAACAACCATCCTGCAAAATTAAATGATTATTTAACAATGAAAGTACGTTTGTAATCATTTTTTAGGCTGTTTCACTTCTGATTCCTAACATCAGAAGTGGGATAAAGATTCCTTTGCTCACAAATAATAGAACTAGGTTCTGGCGTTTAAAAATAAAATTAACACATTACATCGTTCTCTTTTAAGGTTAGGTCTACCAACGTGAGACTGTCACGTAATAGGCACGATTGTGGTAGAAGATCGTGTTTTACGTCTCAAGATCGCGAGCATTCTGCAATCTGCAAAGCCATTCGAGTATGCGGAATCTTGTTTTGGCTACCGTCAGTCAATCGTTTGAGATTATTTGTCTCACGATTTAAAGTGTTGGAGGACCGTTCACAGGTAATAGTAACACCAGATGTTTTGAGTACTTATGTATCAAGCGGCTACTGAGGAGGTGGTAAGAGCCATACAATCTTAAGGTCTGTAAATTATCATCATTTTATTTTTTGTATGCCAGCTAGCTTTATGTAATCCTGTGGTTCGAAAAGAAGATAGAGGACGGCCAAAGGGTTACACGTGAATTGAGCAGACCAAGATTAATGTGTCAATGACAACCAACAGCCGCCACATGTTAATCGGAAGGGTGATCTGGTTTTGAATCTGTGTGGTATGCAAACTTTGTGACTATGCCAACAGTCATTGTGAGGTAATCGAACTTTGTACCTTTGCCAACAGTCGTTGTGAGGTACGCAAAGTTTGAGCCTATACCTACAATGTTTGAATGTGCGTAATATGCGCACTTTGTGCCTATGCCAACAGTCATTGTGAGGTACGCAAATTTGTGTGGTATGCGAACTTTGTGCCTATACCAGCAAACTTTGAGCCTATACCTTATTAATAATTAATATTTAGATTTCAATGTTCATAGTTACAGTAGTGTCTATAATTCAAACGCTTTAGACAACATCACTACTTTATATGCACATTCATTATCTTCTATATTTTATTACCTTTGAGCAAAGTGATATTCGCATCTAAATATAATTAATTTTATTTGGGGGTTATGGCGTTATCTGGCAGATGGAATACATTGAACAACACCGCGGGACAACGGAGAGGTTATTTCGGACTCTCCCGGGGAAAGATGGTGACATCCCGGTCATACCGACCAAATCTACCACGTTGTTCCTCAATATAACCAGAGACGGCCAGGCCGGGCGAATCACTTTCACGTGCCATCGCGACTTCAGCCCGCCGTATGAAACGGCAGGCCACTATACAATACTACCTTGCCTTATTATGAGATAAATTTCATCCCTACGGCTGCCATTATAGCAAGCAAGACTGTGTAGTCTAGTTGTGTAACTGAGAGGGGCGTAGGGGAACACGCACGCCGCCTCTCGGACCTGCAGCTGACCTGCAACTGATCGGGTCATAGGCAGGCCCACGAAGCCCACCCCCAGGTACACCTTATGGTGGCTAGAGTTCGTCTTGCGCCCTCCGGCCCCGGTTCTGCGGTTGGGGAGAGAATCAAGCGTACCCTATCCCGCTCCGCTGCCTTCTTGATGGAAATTATTTCCTCACAGAAGGAGGCAACAGTGTCCCACAACCTCTCTCTCTGGACCATAGACTGAACCACGGCCGGGAACGAGGGGGCAACCATTCCGACTGCCGCGATCAACTCACGACGCTGCTATACTCAAGCGGGGCAATCCGCTAACGTGTGCAGTATCGTAACTACATTGTGGCAGTCGCCGCAGTGATGACATCCGGGCGTCTCCTTCCAGCCTATTCGACACAGTCAAAACAACCGTGGCCAGTCATTACCCGAGTCAGCGGGAAGGTAAGGGCGTGATGCCACCTCCCCAGCTATTCTTTAAAAACGAGACCTATCGCCACAACAGTGGCGTTATTTTTTTACGTGTTGTAATGCTTTGACTCCTCTCCGCGGGGCGGCGGAGAGCTTATGTCGGGATCACTGGGGAAAAGATACACTGGTAATACAGACTAAACCTACCAAGGTATTCCTCGACATAACCTTAGACGGCAAGGCCGCGCGAATCGCTTTCACATGCAATCGCGACCCCGCCGTGAGAAACAGCAGACCACTTACAAAAAATACTTCCTCCACCGTCTCCCTAGAGGGGGAAGGGGGGACAAAGACATGATACAGAGGCGCACGTGGGAACACGCACGCCGCCTCTCTGACTTGGTACTGATCGGGTGGCGAGTAGGCCCATGCAACCCACCACTCCCAGGTCAAACCTCAGGGTGGCTTGAGGTCAACTCGCGCCCTCCGGTGCCCGGTTCTACGGTTGGGGAGAGGGTTTAAGCACTCCCACTCCCGCTCCGCCGCCTCCTTGATGGAAATTACTTCCTCACAGAAGAAGGCGACGGCGTTTCACGATCTCTCACTCCGGACTATAGACTGAACCACAGCCGGAGTAAGAGGGCAACCAGCCTGACTGCCGCGATCAGCTCACATCGTGGCGTGCCCAAACATAACATAACTTAACCTAACCTACTTTTACGCGAGCGAAGCCGCGGGCAAAAGCTAGTCCCAAAATAAAGAAGACACTTAAAGGTAGGTAATAAACAAACTTGGGTAGGTACCTACTATTTGTAATTACTTAAGGTAAAAAAATCTGTTAATATAATCCACGAGAATATTATAATTAAAATAATTATAAAGCGAATCTTATCAAATGAGGCCATAATTTTTAAAACTAGTTTTTTCGTAGATAATAATGCTTTGAAAATCGAAATCAACTGCGTATAAGTACCTAAGTAGGTACAACTTTTGGATATTACTACATATGTTTAAGTAAAAATATTTCTATACACACTACAAATATCATTGAGAAAAAGTGAAATTATTTGAGCAGAATTCAAAACTTCAATTTCGCTGTTGTACCTACACGTGTACTACGAAGGCCCTCTAGACCGAAATTTAGTTATGGCAGTCAATCTCAACGGAGCTTGGTCAGCTGCGTAGGAGATATTATAGTACACAAGTGTTCGTGCACTGTTTATCACTACACCGGAGAGAAAACAGGCGTAGAAACAATGGCTTTTCGTGCTTTCCGTGGCACAGGGATGTACAACGCCGTCAACTAAGTTCTGCCTGCTGTTACGAATTTCATCACAGAAGAACCCCATAAGTTTATGTTACCGACCCGGGATTCGAACCCGTGAGTATACAACGTGAATAGACATAGTAATTGCATGCTGTGCATCCTCATGCACAGCATGCAATTACTATGCCTACTCACGTTGTGCAATAAGTAATACACTACCGCTGCTAATAGCCAAAAAAAATATAAGCTAGGAGTTCGGCGTTTCATCGTCTTAATTGCAGATTAGTTTTATATTTTAGACTTATATTATTTCAACTTAATGTCCGTTGTATGCCGTTGCCGTTCCACAGCGAGTTTTAAACATCAAATACAATGCGTGGGTATTCAACAGGTTCGATCTCAGACGACAAAAATATAACTATGACCTATATCCATAGTTGTGAGTTGTTCTAGGTTGGGCGAAACATGCTTAGTAGTCTGACAACTTTGTATGATCTATATCAACGATCACCAATAAAATAATATATAATCGATCCTACGATAGCCTTGTTGACCTTTCAAAATGGGATCACATTTAAATGTAAAACGACATCGATATATATTTCTTAAAAGAAAATTATCTAAATGTCTGAAAAATTTATGACTACTAGCTGTCCCTCGGGAACAGTAATTTTCTCTGGATGAAAGATATCCCCTATATCCTTTTCTGCATATCCCTGACAACGTGTATGCGAAATTTCATGATGATCGGTCAAATAGTTAGGGCGTGAAAGCGTAACAAACCAATAAACAAACACATTCGCATATATAAGTTATTTTCTCTGGATGAAAGATCCACTATATCCTTTTTTGCACCCCTGACAACGTGTATGCGAAATTTCATGATGATCGCTCAAATAGTTAGGGCGTGAAAGCGTAACAAATAAATAAACAAACACACATTCACATTTATAAGTTATTACTTATTAGGATCTACACTATAGGTCACCTTAACTTAGTTTATCTAATAATGACGATTATGGTCACAAGTTATCAAAGCACAGATGTTATCTCCATCTCGTAGTACTCACATAATCTACACAAATTTAAATGTTGTTTTGATGTTTTCTTAATAGGTACTTAGATCAATTTATTAATAGATCAGTTTGTAATAATTAGCGTTGGATGCAGTTTGATATCGGATTTCAGAAACTCGTTTAATATAAGTATAATGTTGTATAAAAGTAAGTTAATCCTGGATTACAAATCAAATATAACTTATAAAAGTTTTGTAATGTATAGTAATAACTGGGCATGAATATTTAAATGATTAATCTTATAATGATATAATGAATAATAAAGAAAAGTCCAGATACTAACTACCTTTCTGCCAATCCACGCGCACAAATCCACGATCCTCCATGGTTTAGACTTGTTATTCCTCCGGTAATTCCTCTCCTTGCGTGGTGTTCCTCCTGACAACATAAACCACTCCATTTCACTCAAATGTGTCGTATCTAAAGCACATTCAATCTCCAATTCCACTTTAATGCTATTCTCTGTTAGACGGCTCATAATTAAAACAACAAATTAGTTTTCATTAGCAGGAAAACTAGATGATATTCGCGTCAAAACTTGCGTAAAGTTGTCTTTAAACTATAACACACAGGGGATTATACAATTCCGCGACCGTATAATGTTATACTGGGTTTTAAAATTTTATATTGCGACTGGTCTGTTTTAGCCGTTACAAGTCAGACTTGAATGTTCAAGCGACCCGATGATGTCACTACTATATTAGCAGCTGACTGAATCTATGTATGGAATAAAAAGAGTTATCTTGTGTGATAACAAGTTCAAGTTTATTAAACTAACCCCTTGTTAATATACGTAAACTGTATACATGTGTACCTATTCTCTTGTCTTAATATCGTCATAGTAGGTATGTACTTAACTGATGTAAATTGTATTTATTTACACCCAATTATTACCTATAACTGCGTACTAATTAATTGAAACGGTGGAACGTGCTGAATGATCTATTGACTTAATTAATACTCTCCATAATAATATGAATAAACAAAGATGTATTAGGTAGATATTTAAAATGCAACTTACGGGCAACTTTCTAAAAACCGTGCTGCTTATGTTAATTTAATACAGTGGTGGACATATAATTAGAAACAGTACATAAAACTTAGGTAAACAGAACTAACTATCGTTATGAGTAAAAAATATAAAGATTAAATCACTATTAACTATGCCAGAATATAGCCAATGAGTTAAAACATACATACATAGATTCACGCCTGTTTCCCAGAGGGGTAGGCAGAGACTACGGATTTCCATTGGCTACGATCCTGACACACTTCTCTGGCTTCATTCACTTTCATCACATTCCTCATACACGCCCGTCGGTTCAAGGTGCTATTAACTTGGCCTTCAAGGCGTCTTGCCGTCTTGGCGTCCAAAACGCCTCCGCTCTGATCAAGAAACGTTCGCCTAGGTCTTCCTCTTGCGACTGTTCCATTCACACTAGCCTTATAAACTTCCTTAGTCAGTCTTTCCTCGTCCATTCTTTCTACATGCCCAAACCAGCTTAACATAGGTACCTTTTTCCATTCTTGCCACTATATCCACTTTTATGCCGCATCTCTCTCTAATAACACTATTCCTTATTCTATCTTTCAGAGTCACACCACATATATTTCTCAGCGCTCTCATTTCTACAGCATTTATTCTGCTCTCATGTTTCTTTTGCCATACCCAACTTTCACTTCCATACATAAGTGTGGGCACTAATAGCCCTCTATGAACAGCCAAACGTACCTTTTCGGAAACATTTCGACTGTTCATAAAAGCGCGTAGAGCTCCATTCACTTTGTTGCCCGCAATCGTTCTCCTTGAGTTAAAAAACACATAAAATAAAATAAAAAAGGAATCTGTTCTATCTTTAATTATTAAAAGCGTTTAAATATGAATGATAGTTGAATTTCTATTACTGACTGCTTGGACAATTTAACTAATTAGAAAAAGGATCAATGGTTCGTTCCATTTATGAAATTTAAAAAAAACCTCTTTCTACGCTTTTCCCGTAATTTCGGCGGCAATTAAACGTCAATTTGGAATTACGTGAATAATAAGTTTTGTTAAAAATGGGTAAAAATAAGAGTTGTGACGAGTCAACTAGACAATTAATTGTTAAATTACATTTAGATCAAAAGTGGACTTATAGAAGAATTGCTAATCATCTAGAATGTTCTGTGAAGAAAGTTTTCAACGCTATTGCTCATTATAAAAGAAACGGAACTACTAAAAGTGTTGTTAGAAAGGCTCGTCTAAGGAAAACGTCTCCCTGGAAAGATTTGCAAATAATACGTGTAGCTAAACAAAACCCGTTTAAAGGCTCCAACGAGATTAGAAATGAAGTTTTTTCACCTGATGACCCAAGAAACATTTTCTCGAAACTGGTACGCCACAGATTAGTGGAAGCTAAATTGTTCGGGAGGTTTTCTCGAAAGGTACCGCTTCTTACCAAGTAACACCGAGAGAAGCGATTATTATTTGCAAAGAAATATCTTAACTGGACCGTACGAGAATGGAAAAAGTGTTGTACTCAGATGAAACAAAAATAAATATGGTGAATTCAGACGGCAAACGCTACGTCAGACGTCCAATAAACTATGCTTTTGATTATAAATACACAAGGAGCATAGTCAAACACGGCGGTGCTAACATTAAAGTATGGGGATGTTTTTTTGGTTGCGGAGTTGGACCCGTCCGTAAGATTGAAGGTATAATGGATCAATTTCAGTACAATAACATCTTAGAAGAGACAATGATTCACTACACCGACGACCATTTGCCTGTGATCTGGATCTTTCAGCACGATAACGACCCAAAACACACGGCCCGCAGTGTTAAATCCTTTCTTAGTGAGCAACGTATTGCCATTTTAGACTGGCCTGCAAATAGTCCCGATTTAAATCCTATTGAAAATTAGTGGAACGTCGTCAAAAAAAAGTCTCCGTTAAACGTAATTCTAGTCAAAATTAACTTTACGAAGCCTTTGTTGAAGCATGGAACTCGATCCCACTCGATAAATGTATGAAATTACTTGAATCAATGCCACGTCGTTGCAGAGCCGTCATTAATAACAAAGGCTATGCAACCAAATAAATTTTTTTAGAAATTTTGTAAACCAAACAATTTTACATAAATAATTTGAAATTGATGACGTTAACACGTTAATAACTTTCTTTATTGTTTCTAATTACTTGTCCATGACGGATGGTACTCCAAATGTCGTTTAGTTGTTTGTACGTAACTAAATATCTAAATGGTAATTGTAAACTCGGATATTTATTTGATTTTTAATTAATTATAAGTTGTTGAACGTATTCTATGCATTTTGTTGTTTTATTTCCAAAAACAAAAGTTTTACGGCAATGTGCCTTTTATAATGTGAAATACGTCGCAAGTGTTTTTTATTATATGTCCACCACTGTATGTGCTACGTACCTACGTACTACTAGTACAGTGAAATAGTTAAATATTGTAAACCTTTTTAACTAAATGATTTGGGTGCTAGGTCTGCCAACAAACTGTTTTGCAGTTTGGCAGAATTATTCGTTGTTATATATTTAAAATGTTTTACAGTGAATAAATACATTCCGATTCCTTCTTTCTTAATTTAAATAAAATAGGGTAAATTACAGCTTAATGATTATGGGATAAATGATTTACGCCATCATAATATGCACGGTATTGTTATATAACATTACCGTGTCATATGTTTTTGTTTGTACATACTTATTTGACAGCTTTGTGCCCCAGATCATTAACACTTGGACAAAGAATAGCGAACTACAAAATTGATTAGTTTAAAAACGATAATGACTTACTGCAGGCAAAATTAATAAAGTAACAAATTACTTAAAAAGATTAAGTTAATAGGTACCTACAAGAAAGTTACCTGAATTGGAGTTGTCCAAATAGCTTCGTTTTGAAAAAAATGTGTTTCTGCGCGATCTTTGAACAGCATCCTTAAATAAATCCGATTCAGATTTCATACGTCTTTTTCTAATTTTGAATGAATGATTGCTGTTAATAGACTTAAAAGACACTTCTGAATTACTAGACACTGGAGAAGAAGAAGGCTCAAGCTTATGTTTTGAATTCGAGAAATCAGACGTGCTCGATGAACACGAGTCAATGCATTTAGTCATTTTCCATGGTCGCAGTTCTTTATGTTCTGCGTCACTGGAGTCACGTCTGTAGCGTTTATTTCTTAAAGATTGCTCAGAGTTTTCATTAGAGGTGGAATCTTGTATGTTGAAGTCCTTGCTAAAAGAAAGACTCACGTCAACGTAGCTGCAGTTCACTGGCAGGCTCACATAAGGTTCCGTTTGAGTTGAACAAGTCGATGTATTTCCAAGTTCTGGACTAGGATCGTCAGACTCTTCGGTTGCCATTATGCTCACAAAAGGGGGTGTCTTGTCGTATTCTTTTTCTTTGATATCATGAATAACATGAAATCTAAGATCCCATGATGTATTAGGCGTGTCTGTAAGAGAGCTTTTCCGTATAACTTCTGGCGAAATATTGCAATATCCCCTTTTTTCAGAAGTATCAATGACAGTAACCATTGTATTTTCTTCGCTCGTAAATGGCATTTTTAAATCAATAGGTAAAAAGCCAGCATTAAAACTGATTTCGGTTTTAAACATGTTTTGGCTACTTCAGAGCTATCCCTCAAATAGGTAAAAGCAATCTATAAGTATTTAAAGCAATTTTACCAACAATATACGATATCTACCCTCGTTTATACGAATAGTCTAAAGTAATTTGAAATAGAAATTGATTACGAAGTTGCGGAGTTTAGAAATAGATTTCTTTACAACAATTATAAACGAAAAGAGGAACTTTACTGCATTATACTTTAATTTAATCAGTTTTAATATTTTATTGTTTTGAATTATACTATGCGAATTTGTTGTTAGCGGTCGGCAATTCAGAACGAACAATCAGCTGTTTCGTGCAATGCCAGATTTCACTGTCAAAATCATCAACCTATCAATCGATCGTAAACAATACGGTGTATTATTTTATTATCCTAATTTATTAATTATTTTAGGGAATAGAACACAGTTTAGTCATTTTAATAAGTTTGTCAATTGCTTCACGTAAATAAAAACAATGCGTTATGCGTATAAAAAGAAAATTTTATATTGCGTTATAGTTATGATTACAGTGATAATACTGCTGCATCCTGATATGAATGCACGTAGAACTTACGAGTATATTGAAAAAGAAAATATTCTTAATAGTCTTCATGAAGAAACAGCTGTGAACTTCTCAAGTACCGCTTTAATTGACTGTGAATACGACGACGTTATACATGACGAAACTACTCTGTCTGTTAGCTTAGTTGATGGTGATTTAATAGAAGGCCATAAGATAAAGGAGGGTGGAGAATATGCGCCATCTGATTGTAAGCCTAAGTATAGTACTGCCATTATTGTACCTTATCGGTGAGTGTCAAATAACCTTTAAATTATTTAAACATAGATAGTTAGTTATTAATTAAAAGATAGATAAGATTCTACATAAGATTGACAACCATAGCACTAGGCAGATTCGCATCTCACCTACTTTTTCAGCTTTGTTTGGGCCCTACAAGCCCATTACCCATACAGGGCATGGGTAATGGGCTTGTCAGGCCTGGCAAGGCCTGGCAGGCTTGGCAAGCCCATTACCCATGCCCTGTACCAGAACAATGAAACTTACATCTAAGAATTTTCTTGTAGCAAAATGCTGTAGCTTGTATCACTTAACCAGTAAACCCAGATTGTCTTATTAAGCAGTTGCAATTAAGGCTTACTAGTACCTAACCTTAACTTTTTAGTCAGTGTGGAATGCCAGCTAATTTTGAATTATATCTGGCAGTCCAAGAATTGACAGGTAATTGTAATTGGACTCCCTTTTCCACATTTGAACTCCAAGTTGGTCCATTATGCGTGAGAGTCGGCCGATTATGGAGATAGCCAGCCCATGTCCGCCCAGAAGCACAGAAGATTTCTGGAGTCTTCACAGGCTTTGCGGAGTGACCTCGTGTTGTTGAGGATTTACTTATGTTGTGCTCCCACTCCCACACATTCCAGGACTACATGGGCAGCAGATTCTTATTCGGTCAGACATCCCCTACAGAGTGGGCTGTCTGTTGCTCTGATGTTGTACAGATGTTTGTTCAGGGGACAGTGTCCTGTTGAGATCCCCACGATGGTCCGAAGGTCCAATCTTTGTAGGTTGAGCAGGCGTTGTGTCAAACTTGATGAGATGGTTGGTAGGGCTGCTCTCGACTGTCTGCAGTCCGTTGTCTGTGCCCAGCGTTTATTTTGTTGGCTCTGAGTGCGAAGCTTAGTTGTGAGAATGGTAGAGGGAGGAATGGAAGTGGATCTTGCGTGGTGCTTTCCGATCCTTTTCTAGCCAACTCATCTGCAGCATCATTACCCAGTGATTCACTGTGCCTCTTTATCCATTGTAAGGTCACTATTTTTTTTGTGGATATTCTTTCAAGAGCAAGGTGGCATTCGTAAACGAGCCTGGAGTTGCAGCTATTGCTCGCTAGGGCTCTAAGTATTGCTGTGCTGTCGGAGAGGATTCGTATCCTGTAGCCTTCAATCCGACTCCTATCGATCGCGGTGCCGGCCTCCGTGATGGCCACACTTTCGCATTGGAAGAACTGTGTGAGCCTAATGTCATAGATATGTTAATATTGAGATCCAGGGAGTGAACTCTCGCGCCCGTTCCCTGTATGGTTTTTGAGCCAACAGTGTAGACTAGGCCCTCGTTGATTCCCGATTGATATCTCTGTTCCTCGTGAAGTTGTATATGGTAGTTCTTTTGAAATAGATGTTGTTTGGGGATCTTGTCACACGGGGCGGCGAGCAGTGGTTCGTAAGCTGTAGCTCGATTTAAGATCGATGCATGTGGGCTTCTAGTGGTGCCCCACTGGCCCTGATGTTTCAGCCGTAATGCGGCCATAGTCGCTTCTTGTTGTATGTAAATGTCTAAGGGGGCCAGCCCTAGGATGACTTTGAGGGCGGCTGTCTGTGTTGTTCTCATACACCCTGTTATTGCTGAGCATGCCATTCTCTGGAATCTCTGCAGCTTGGTGATGACGGTATTGAGTTCAGTCCTGGTCCACTATACGATGGCACCGTATGTTATTGTTGGTCTAATTATGGCGGTATATAGCCACAATGTTATTTTTGGGGAGAGTCCCCATGTCTTTCCGAGCATTCTGCTGCATTGGAAGAAGCATGCGCATGCTCGTTGTAGTTTGTAGTCAAGGTGCTTGTTCCACAGAAATTTGCTGTCTAGTATGACTCCTAGATACTTGACTTCGTTGGTAAGTTTTATTTCGGTGTTGAATAGTTTCGGTAGTCTGAGGTTGTTTGAGTTTCTCTTGCGAGTAAACATTATGAGTTCTGTTTTTGTTGGGTTGACCAATAAGCCATAGTTTATGCACCATTCTTCGATTATTCTGAAGGCAGATTTCATGAGGTCACATAGTGTATCCTCGAAGCATCCGGTCGCGAGAATTGCAAGGTCATTTGCATATCCCACTGTGAAGAGCCCTCTGTCGTTCAGTTTTCGTATTAAGTCATCGATCACTATGTTCCATAAGAGTGGCGAAAGTACACCACCTTGTGGACAACCTCTGGCCACAATTCTCCTGGTTGTTGTGTTAACTGACAGTTGTATCGCTCTGTATTTCAGTATATTGTTTATCCACTCTGATAGTGTTGGAGCGACACCATACGCTTCTAGTGCTTCGGTTATGCTGTTAAATTTGGTTTTGTCAAAGGCTTCTTCGATATATGAAGGCGCCCAGCGTCGGTTGTTTTACGGTTAGTCCGTCTCCAATTCGCGATGCAACGCTGTGGAGCGCTGATTCTGTGGATTTGCCTTGGCTGTTATAGGCGTGTTGATGTGGGTGTAGAAGTTTGTGAGTGTTTCCTCTTATTTTTTTATTTCATAGCCTCTCTAGTATTTTGAGGAGTAACGACGTGAGACTTATTGGCCGAAAGGATTTCGCTAAAATGCTTCCCTCCATTTCCGTGGTACGTATCGGTGAGCGACGCATGCTCTGAATATATTAACAAGGTGGTCTGCTACGAGATCGCCGCTCCATCTTAGTAGGCCGGGGAAGATACCGTCTAGCCCTGCGGATTTGAAGGGAAAGAAGCTGTTTATAGCCCATAACACTTTCTCTCTGTTTATGAGGTCCAGGGCTACAGTCTAATCTTTACTACTGCATGCTCGTTCAGTGTACACTTCCCAGTTGTGAGTGTCGCTAATCTGGCACCCGGGAAAGTGTGTCTCTAGCAGTAGTGCGCTGGTTTCAGAATCTGATTTAGTGTAGGTGTTGTCAGGTTTCTTCAGACAGCCTAGTATGTTCTCAGGTACACTTGATAGTATGCCCTTTACTCTAGTTGCCTGGCTGGTGTTTTCAATGTTGGTACCAAAAACGCTTCCAGCATTCCAGTTTACGGAGCCGTATGCGCTTTTTGTAGGTTGATTTTGTGGTTTAATAGGTTTCACAGTCATTTTGTCGTCGCGTATTTATTGCTTTGTTGAACAGACGCCTTACTTTGCGACGTAATTTCTGCAATTCAGGGCCCGCCAGTGACGTTTGGGGCCTGTTTTGGGCGTCACGAGAGGGCAATTCTGTTCATAACGGTGGGTAATAATACAAGTGAGTGTATCGACATATTGTTCAATGTCTTCGACTTCTGTATGCTGGCGGTAGCGAGTGCTGATTTAACAGTTATAACAAATTTTAACCTATCCGTCTTACGTGGGACGCGCCTAGGTTGTGGTGTGGGTAAGGCTATACTAAGGTTAAAGCGTATCCATCTGTAGTCCGAGCTTGACGCCTCCTTGGAGACGTGCCAGTCGGTAAGTAAGTAAGATCTATAATAGTTTGTGCTCTTGAGTTTACAAATGTCGGTTATTAACTAAAAGGAGGTTAGTAGTGAAAAGATAGTTTACCAGTTCCTCTCCACGGGCGTTTGACTTATCGCTGCTCCACAAAGTGTGGTGCACGTTGGAGTCAGTGCATATGATGAGTTCCAGCTTTTCTTTTGCGCAGTATTCCACCAGGGACATCAGTTCTGACGATGGTATGTCTTCGTCGCTTGGCAGGTAAGCGGACGCTAGGACTAGATTGCAGGACTGATTATTGATTGCTGCAGGGAACCTGGCAGCTGTTAAGGCTCTAGAACAGAATTCGGTTATTAAAAGTGTTTTGACATGTTTGGGGGCATAGTTACTTTGTTGTGTGTGTTCTGGGGTTACTTAAGATGGTGTTCACAACGAGTTTTACAGCGATGTTGTTGAGACCACAGATTCTGCGTTTCCTAATCCACGGCTCCAGGATTAGGGCTATGGTCTTAGGGTTTGGAGTTGGTTGGTTGGTTTGGAGTATGGGAGTGTAGCTAATCTCGAAGAATTGTCAGGTTAAACCACTACACTAATGAAAACTTAGATTTAATGACACTAGTATAAAGAAAATAAAACCATTCTAAACAACAACAATATTTCTGTTACAGAGACAGAGCAGAGGAATTACGAGGATTCTTAGTATACATGCATACATTTTTCCATCGTCAACATATACATTATCGCATATATGTTGTAGAACAAGTGGATTCTCGCCCCTTCAATCGAGCTAAGCTTATGAATATAGGGGCTGTTGCTGCTATGAAAGCAGGGTATCCTTGTTTAATACTCCATGATGTAAATTTGCTGCCGCTGAGGCCAGCAAATTTGTATGCTTGCACTGACCGTCCCAGACATATGTCATCTAGTATCAATCAATATAGGTATGTATCAATGTTAAAAATTTATTTTTATGTGTTGGTATTATGACTGAGATAAATGGATTAGTTTTTTTGATGTACAAACCACATATAGATAAAAGTACCTGATAAATAACTTTCTTTATTCTTTTGTTTTATTATATTTTGCTTTTTATATTGCATTAATCTTATTCTCATCAGCCCAGTTCATCACCTCATTGCTAAACAAAGACATCTAATTAGGATTCCAAATATGTACCTACCTATATTTTTTTAGAACATTATTTGTTCATTGTATAAGCTATTTCAAAATTAATTGGAATGTAAGCCTTTTTTAATTACATAGTCATTTAATCATATATATTTGTTTTATTATATTAAAATGTGAAATAAACACTTCATTATTTGACCTTTTTGCATGCCCTTAACATTTCCACTGCTCTGGAAAGGTGTGTCATAGCTATGTACAAATGCATACAGTGCAATTAATGCTTGTTTTGTTTACTTTTTAGTTCCATATATGATAGATAAATAGCTAATGTAGTATCCATACTTAGCCTTTGCCAGCAACATTGGGACCAGCGTTAAGTTTCCTATGAATTTTATATTATCAATGAATGTAAGTAATTATTTATCATATTTTTCTGCTATTAGTGACCCTGTAGTAGTGCTAGTATACCAAATATGATCCATACATTACTTTGTGACTTACACCTTGTAAGATATGCCTACAAGGACTGTGCAGTAGTTAAGAATCAATTTGCCACAGCCAATGTATTAGTGTTGTAGATTTGTCAAAATCTGCCTTCATTATTGGTGTTCCTCCAGTTGCCCACGACACTTGGGTATCAGACGGCCGAAGATCTCGTTAATATTCTTCCGCCCTCCTCTTTTATACAGAGATTATTCCATATATAGCTTTGTATTTTAAAATGAAAAGGATATAATAAACCTACATTTTAGAGACAAAGGAATAGAAGTAGTGAAAGCGACTGCTATGCACAAGATCTTGGGTTCGATTCCTGCACAGTGTAATTGGGTTTTTATTAGTAGTACGGAGCAGTTCTAGAACTGTGCCTTGTAGATCTTTCGTGAAATAGCTACCTCCAAATTTAATGTCACACATATTCCTTTGACCTCGGCATCACTATAATTTGTTAAGGTATTTTTAGGTCTTCATGACAGCCACGACTAATGAGGCTTTGCACATCTACACACCGAATTCACGAAAAAATATACTAGATCAAGGAATGCCTACAAATAAAATGTATATAAAATTTAAAGTTTCTTTGTTAATACTTACTATACTTTAATTATCAGAAAACCATTACATTGTTGTCTCTTTTAAACGCGCGGTACAGAGAGAGTCAACTTGTTAACGACACATAGTTTTACGTACAATAATTCTTAGAATTTGTTATGTACTTACTGAAATATTATTTTCAGATTTGTACTACCGTACCTGAACCTCTTTGGTGGCGCCATAGCAATAGCATCGAAGCAATACAAGCAAATAAATGGTATGAGCAATGAATTTTATGGCTGGGAGGGAGAGGATGTCGATTTATACTCACGACTAGCAGCACATGAGCTTAAATTGTGCAGATTTGAACCAGATACAAGTCGGTATCACTTGGTCACGCATAGGCCAGAAAGAAAAACGTAAGTACTTTGATACTTGTTATAGTATGCATACGTGGGAGAAATCATTACTGAATCTGAAACCGGGTGAGCCCTACTGCGGTATTGAGTGGACGGTAGCAGAAGTAAGATGATGTTCTGTCAGCGACATAAGTAGCTGAACATTAAACTTTGTAACAGTACCTACCTATTTTATTAATGAAAATTGATATTTATATTGTTCTGTAAAAATTATTCAAATAACTCTACTTTAACTGTTACTGCAGTAGAATATGAGGAATTACCATTGTTGTGTATAATAGAGCACTTTAACATCTCGGGAATGTTTATCGACTTATTTCTATTTATTTTTATTTTATTTTTATGTCGTTGACTGTATCAATTTGAACACTTTCTTAAAGCACTTCCCTTAAAAGAGACGATAGATGCACGCACCTGGATCCAAAGACTGTGTTGTTTCAACGCTAGATACGTCCGTGTCTGAGATTGGAATAATCAACGTCTAATTTTTTCCCGCAGCTTCGCTCGCATTACTCTAAATTTTGTCAATGAATTTCTATCCCTTAAGAACAATAATTTTTTGTAGATAATAGGTACCCTATGTCCTCTGTACCCCTGACGTCTATGCGAAATTTTATGATGATCGGTCGAGTAGTTAAGGCATAAAAGCGTAATAATGGCTGGCGCTCACTGGCCGACGGCGGGGGAGAGCATCACAGAGGATTCCTCTATGCGCCAGCGCACACTGTCAAGTAAAATCCATCGTATGCCGTATGCCACGGTATCCACCGAGTAGCCAGCGTTCGTCGGAATTTGATTATTCTATTAGTGACCACGCAACATTGATATATAAAAATGGTTTTCATACATCAATGCCACGCAATCGAAAAGTCGTTTCTGCGCGCGGCGCATGCCGGGCGTGCTCTTTGATGCTACAGAGATAACTGCGCTGCGATGCTCCGAGGCCGATCACCGAGCATTCAAATATATACCATATTTCGATTGGATAACTATTCAATTTAATTAATAAATTTATAATCGTCTGCTGTCCCGTCCGCCAGTGTGCGCAGGCCATTACAAGCACAAACTCACATTCGCATTTAAGGGTAATTAGGATTTGAAAGTCTTTGTAATGTGGGAAGTAGATAAAGCTGGCATTGAGAAGCCTCTGCCCGAAGGTGATAACAGTGACATAGTGAAGGTCATTTACAGGGCAAATGACCTTCACTATGTCAATGTGAAGTTCCACTTACAACGTTATTTTGCTTGCCAATATGTCTTAGACCCCCAAATTACTCCTAAATCGGACCTTGTTTGCATTGTCGAAAATCGAATGTCGCAATATTCTGAAAATATTGCGACATTCGTATAGACAAACATGGAGATTCACTCGGCATTTTTCCAAGTCTTTCTTCGTGGGATTCAATTAAACTAAATTGTTTTCATTGCACTCGGACCTAGCCGAAGATGTGCGGATGTGTACTCTGAATCTTCAGGTACCTACAGACGAAAATTGTGACCATCTTTCTTGCACCGTATTCCGTAGTTGATCTGGTGATAGCAAAGTCGTTCCTGAATGAACTGCCCAGTGCTCCAAGTTGGACTGTAATTTATTTATTTTGTTTCATTAATGCACTTCTTCTCCATAAACTTTGACTATGCCAAATACACTAACCTGTCATATATTTAAAGGAGTGCCTTCGAAGTCTTCACGTATTAATATGTATATGGAAAAATTATTAAATAATGAATTATAATTAAATTAAATAATGTTTTCAGGGAACAACGAAAGAGGCTATTAGGTTTTTCCAAGGAGCGGATGGAAATCGATGGTTTAAACTCATTGAAGTACACTGAGGTAGCCACAGTTCTTCATCCACTTTTTACCCATATCATGGTCGACTTGTAGCATATCGTGACGATTGATAATATTGCTAAAATTACATTCATATCACTTGTTCAATTTCGCTTTAATAATGAAATTTTAAGAACCACTAACTGATAAGTAGTGAGCTAGATTAATAGGGTTTGTCTTATTAGTATTTAAAATTTAGATTCGTACTTATAGCTTTATCTTGGCTGTTGAGAGTTCTGTCAAATTTACGATTGATAATAAATTCATTGATGTAGGTTTTAATATGCAAAAAAATAGAGAGTACTAAGCAGAATTGGTGTGAAATTACTTTGATTACTAAACATATATTGTAACATAACAAAGCCTTTTTAGGTTGATTTACTGGAAATATGTATGATGGAATACCTAAACACGTTTTCAAAAAAAGTGGTAAAGTACATGTAATGTGTAGGTAACTAGGTCATTTTCCGTTTAGTACTCTTGCCTTTTATAAATATAGTAGGTAGGTAAGTATTATGAACAATATTGTTAATGTTTATTTGTCAATTATTCAACAATTAAATACTGACTACAATTGTTATACAATACCTAATTAAATAAAGGTATCAAAATACCTATAATATATAATATTTAAATTAGTGATGCACATTACTGCATTCGAATGATAATCGAATACAATTATGGAATACTGTATTCGAATATTGTTCGGGCAACGCGATACCTGCTTTTTATGGTGAACGCATTCAAATATAATTCGATTGTGTACATCGCTAATTTAAGTATGTACTTAGATTATACTTTTATTCTAAGTAAAATAACTCAATGTTATAAAATCCCTTATAAACCACATAGTTCACAGGTTAGTTAGAAGTAGTATTTAGAATTGAAGATCACGTTCCCAAATAGAAGCAGGACATGTTTCGCTAGGGAATATTTTACAAAACTACATTCATGTAAATTAGGACAATAGAAAGAAACTAGTTTCACGTGATATTAATGTTTATGGCAAATATTTCGAACAAAAGTTATCTAGTCTAACATCTAGGTTTACTGCAATACGTATTCAGTAACATTTTAAAATATAACAGAACATCTAATGTTACAAAAATAAGTACTAATACCTACATGTGAAAATAAAGCCAAACATCCTGAGCCTTACTGTTCTTAGAATAAAATTAAATACTAGAAACGAAACACACTATTTCACTAAAAACTCGACGTAAAATTTATATGATTTACTGTGAACATGTTAACGTACCGTTACACGCGCGTTCCTGTCAGCTGCAGAAAGTAAATGACAGCCACGAACGCTTTACAATTTTGTTTTCTAAATCTGCCGTCAACAGGCGCTCATTGGTGTATCCTTTTTGTAACGTTAGATGTTTTCATACTTTGTAATCTCGCTCTATTCGCCTTTGAGCACCAAGCTTATAATAATATTTTAAGAATACCTACATTTTTATCAGTACTGCTAACGTTCCTATTAAATAGTTTAAACAATTTTTCATAGCAATAATAAAATAATAATTCATTGTGATATTCTTGTTGAGGGATT
This sequence comes from Catocala fraxini, assembly GCA_930367265.1. Taxonomy (NCBI): domain Eukaryota; kingdom Metazoa; phylum Arthropoda; class Insecta; order Lepidoptera; family Erebidae; genus Catocala; species Catocala fraxini. The sequence goes on from OV884035.1 coordinate 15,577,719, forward strand.
GTACTAATTCTGTCCATTGAATCCCTATAATACAAAATAAATTAGTGCAATTGACGTAAGATATTGTAAGAAATAATGATATTGTTTTAAATTGTTGACTCGTTTGTATTGATTAGCTATTTATGTTTAGTTGGTATTGGTATTTGAAGTTATGCAGAATGATTGCATATCATAAAATTATGTAAAATTTTTGTCAAATTTGTTAAGGTTAATAGGGCCCGAAGGCCGTGGAAACCAAATGAGATACATGTAGTTATGCTTTTTTAATATATATTAATATACCTACATAATAATATATTTATCAGCACAAAATACTGGGCAAGTGTTATTATAAAGCATTGTATAAAAGTCTTATTTGGATATGCTTGTATGCTTTGGATCAAAATCACACAAAATAACTTCATATTTGGGTTCAAAAACGGATTCAACTTAGCCAATCTAATAATTATGTCATTCTTGTAAACACGTAAAGTGAAATTTGTATCTCGATCCTGTCGGCTTACTATACCGTAGATACCTAAAACTTTCGTATTCCTGGTCCTCATAGATTTAAGGCTAGCATTTCAAAATAAAATAACCATTGGCTGCTAACGGCTGCACGCATAATGAATTTTGCGCCTAAAACTAAGACTATATTAAAATATCTATTTTTAAATTTTGAAACTATACCTACCATTTTTGTATTCATGGTCAAAACGGAATTATTATTACTGTGTTGTTTGTGAAGGTTTTGCAGATTTGTACCTACTGGTAGTTGTACTGTTTCAGTTGTTACGAATAAATTGTATTTTAATTTAAAAATATAGTGTACATACATAGTTTAGTTAAATTATTGCTATAAAAAGCATATCATTGCAAGCTAAAAACAACACCTTTAGTTTTTATAAATAATAATTTAATAAAGAGACTGCAAGCTTGCTAAGCGAAGACTAATTTGTTCTTAGTATCTGCTAAATACATTTCAATTATACGAAGAGCGAGCGAAATACCGAGTTATCTTTCCAAGGTCTCATAATTTAGCGGCCTTATTCATAAAAATATGTCACTAAAGGCTTATACAATGGTTAGTTAAAATACTCAGTAGGTACATATGTCTAATAAACGCATTGAAAAACACTTAATTCATTTTTTTTGCATATGTACCTCTATATTACATAGGTACAACATCGTTATTAAGCAAGCTATTAATCTTATGTAATATTATGAATTATACTTTTAAGAATTTTAACTTATAACAACGTTATTACCGTCTTGTAAGTTTTATGAATATGGCCGTAATCTATATCGTTAAATTCTGGAGCCCGTTGGAGTCTTAACACGGTGGATCTGACGCTTTTCAGATAAGTGTTACATAGTCATAGACTTGGCCTAATCTTATAATTATGTAACAGGATACAAATGCTAGTTAGTACATTTTCTCAAGTTCACGCTGTTACGTTTGATATCACTACGAACTTAATATAGAAAATAAAGTTACCAAGAAAGCTAAAATTTGTCTTTTTATTTCCTTGTTGGTAGTTTAATTTTATTGCGGTGCCCCGAGAGTTATAGGAACCGAAGTGGATGATCACTATAGTTAGAATGTTGCTATTTTGTTTATAATGTCAGCTTTTCAATATTATTTATTGTATAATATTGGTTTCCGCTCAATCAATCTATAATTCCTAAGATCTTTTCTTCTCTCTAGCCTTTATTATTCCCAAGTCACTTAGGGTCGGCTTTTCTATTTTAACCGGATTTGACTGTATATCAGTTTTTACACGGAGCGGCTGCCACCTGACCTCCGTAACCCGAAGGCTAACGATACCCTAGGCTAGACCAGTGTCAGGATATTAGAGGGTACTGACTTTCCCAATAACGACTGCCATAGATGTTCATGGTAGCTGGGACCGACGGCTTAACATGCTCTCCGAGACAGGGAGCAGGCGATAATTGTATCAATACGCACATCATTTCGAAAAGTCATATAACTTCCGAAAGTCAGAGGTGCGCGACGTGGGTTCGAACCCGAGACCCTCTGCATTGCAGTCTGATGGTCTCCCCACTGAGCTATCGCTGCGACTTATTCTAATTCTAATTCCTCAGATCTCTATAATATCGTAATTATGGACGTACCTTTAAATATATATGTCACATTTCTTAAAACATTATTTTTTACTTTTGCATCGTAAGTTCATGTCATGCATAGTCACTGGCTCGAATATCGCTTCTGGATATATAAATGTCATAAGCACAATTCATCTTCTATGTTTTTCATAATAATTATTTGAGTGTTTCAAGATCATCTGGAAACGGCTAGACTAATAGCCCAAATAGAACGCTGCAGTTTACGTGCTTTTAGCAACAAGTATTCTTTGTATACTTGTTGCTAAAAAAAATACGGCAGATCTTGAGTTATTCTTATATTTTTAATGTATACATACTTCAGTTGTATTTTATCTTCTTACATCCCTTGTCCTTCTAGGTTTATAAGCATTTTATGTTTAACGTGGCTGTAGGCAATTATATGTGCAGCAGTTGTCTTACAAATAAGAGCGAAAATACTCTAGGAATATACTAATCACAATAAAACAATATAATTTTGATTTTAGATATATTTGGCATGAACATTTTCACAGCAGGTGGTCCCAAATCACAGGACTATTAAAAAAACCATTATCTGCATATACAAGCATTGATAATTTCCATTATATTTACATTGATCACAAAAAGCTTCCAATGTTTTTATTCAATTCTGTACACCGTTAAAGTATTTACAACTGTAATAATTAATTGTGATGGCACTCAAAGACGAAATAACATAATAAAATAGTTTATAGGCACGGGAGTTCATATTATTTTCGATATCAACAATTTGCGAGTCTGACAGCATTCCTAAGTTCTATAATGAAGATGTTTAATTATGTTATAGTACCTAATTATTTCGTCATGCTGTCTCATCGGTGAGCACCTAGCTCTATAATTACTACACAATCTATAATTATTTACACAAGAATCTAGCACATACCTATGCAGCATTTTATACAGCTGTTCGATTTACAATAGAGAGTTAAATTTACAATACTAAATTCTAAATACCATAGGTACCAGGATAGCTTGGCCAGGAAAATAATAAACTAAATGTTTTAGAGGTTGCTATTATAAAACCTTTATTTTGTATCTCTCGTTGGAATTTTTTACAGACTTACATAAAAAACCAACTATTAAAGAATTATTTTTATTTTTTTGGTCAGGCTATACACAATACCTTTTACACATATTGAGTAATTCATGTCAATAATTCGATACATTTGTAGCTTTAAAAGCAAGGTACGACGTCAATATAGAGAGTAATTTAAGAATAAAACACGAAATTAAAGTCAATTATAATTATTAGCACCTATCTGAAAATTTAAATCACACAATGTTAAAATTTTGCACCATACACCTATCACAAATTAAATGACTAAAATGTTAAAATTAATGTAGATTAACCATAAACCATTTTAAACAATAGCACACAGAATAAAAATACAGATCAATGTTTTGATAATATTTCATAACATAGGTACCTTGTTGAAACATCTTTGTGATTCTTTTCAAACATTAAAACAATCCTGACCAAGGAATGACATAGAGTCAAATAACATACCATTTATTGGTCCATTACTACCTATTTAATCAGTTCATTAAAGGATTTGCACTATGTCGCGATACGGAATTGGCACAGGGTTAAAACGGGATTTTTGCGTACAACTCTGCGATTAGATGCTATTATCTCTTTGACGTACAGCATCAAATATATAGCTTTTAATATTATGGCAATTAAGAGTGATTTATTAAGTACGAACGTAACGTGTTCGCGGCTGTCACCTGCGCAGTGCAGTTGCGAAATGTTTTAACCTTTTTAATTAATATTCTCATAGCATATCAATTACTTTTGAATTCCTTTCATTTTCAATTATTGTATTGTATACAGCGAATATCTGATACCGCAGTAATGTATGTTAAAAAATACAGATTCATGATACGGAACAAGTCTTGTTCTAAATCTTACAAAACGTAATAACATTTAGGTACTTCTCATCAAATCTATTAACTCAAGTTATTTATTTTTCTAGGTTGCAGTAAGCAAGTTATAATTTATGACAATATTAATCGGATTTCATTGTCCCTTTTTTAAATAATTAAGTAGTAAACTTGATTGTAGGTAGGTACTGCCGACTTTCTGTAGATTTGATTGTTTATATAACTTATACACTTTTGCTGCATCATATTACCCCCATAATCGCATGTCCCTACATCTAGCATGCTAGCTGCCTGACTGGACAAACATTATTTTAACGTTTTAAAGTAAACAAAATCATAAGATTCAAATCATATTTCACAATTTTAACTGTCACAGTTTTAATTACAATTATTATTATTCTTTAACAGTTTAATATCATGAAATTTTATTGCCAATGCATAATAGAAACTTAAATAAAATAGTTTTTATTGGTCTATGGAAGTATCAACACCGTAAATGTCTGTATACGTTACTAACGTAAATTGTCTGTAAGTTATAAGCTTCAAGGATGTCGCTGATTAAAGCATTATAATATTCTTATAAAAACTGAGTAAGTGCCTACGTAGAATATGCATCATGAAGCGAGTTAACACTCGGAGTTTTGCTCTTTTTATCTGAATAACAATATACTGTAAAGGAATACTAAGTAGTACCTACCTATCATTAAATCAAGAAGTAATTTCAAAAAGCAAGAGATCATCCAAAACTTATTGGTTGTTTAATAAATTGATTTAAGATAAATATATCAAACGGGTCAGAAAATAAGTTCATTCTTCGATCTCTTGTCCTCTTTTTTAATATGAAGTAAAATGAGTAAGTTTACATAATATTGTCTTCTATTTACGCGAATATTATTCATTGAAATTAAACTGCTATATACGGATTTTATCGCGTTGTTTATTTGACACTTTATTACAAAATTTTGAATTTTTTTACACTACTATTACTATTCTACTGTTAAACTTTACTAATTTTTTCAAAATTTTGTAATAAAGTGTCAAATAAACAACGCGATAAAATCCGTATATAGCAGTTTAATTTCAATGAGTAAGTTTACGAAAAAAAAAGCATAATTTGGTTTTCCTTCAGGATGTTACTATTATTTTATAGTTACATTAGACTAAGGCCGTCTAGAAGTCCTATTTTGGTTACGCTCATGTAATACATCGATTATGGTCCTATATTCACCTATCTACATATTTTAATATAACTTCGTTTACATGTTATGTGCCTTTTAACAATATAGCAATAAAATTTCATAACATAAACTTGTGTATTACTAAAGAATACAAGTCCTATGGTCGTAATACAAGCATACAGACAAGGCCAAGAACGAAAGAGAATACCAGTTTGAGGCTAGAGCCAATGTGGAGCCAGTCAGGCCATTGTGATTTGATTACTTGTTCTGGCTGCGTTGGTAAAAGGAGTGCGGCTATACAGCATATGCTGACTGCAACTGCTACCACATTTACTGGTTGGTCTCTGAAATATGAAAATTCAGCTTTTCTAATGTGTCCAGATCTAGTGAAAGCTTTATATAATTATACTTAAATCTTCTTATAAAATAAATTCGCGCGCATTTTGATTGGTTTGTAGCAATGAGATCGATTGTAAGGTCAATATCTATTTTCTATCTAAGGGGACACTTACAATCGTAACTCGTACTTTGTATGTAACAAAGTCAAAGTCAGAAATCATTTGTTCACTTAAGTCACAAAGTAACACTTATGAACGTCAAAGGGGTTAGTGAGTTTATTACATTAACTGAATTTACATTTATGTTAGTTGCAATGTTCATAAAATTTCATAACAAACGTACATAACGAGTCCGCGTCTGCGTCATGAACTTGTATAACGAGTAATACCTACATATAAGTATATGCTGCTGGAACAGTTGTATGCTATTGTACCTTAAATAGTTGTATAATACATAGGCCTGTACTTATACTATGTTAGAGCACTATAATTAAAATGACTGTATGATATATATCAATTATACCTACAAGCGATTTGAATATTTGCGAGTCATAGTGATCCGTTTCATTAACTAGGTACGTGCAATGAATTATGAAGAAAATATATATAGGTACCTAGTTTTTGAATGTATTAAATTAACATAATTATATATTTATGTAAATGTCGAGTTTTAATGATTTGATTGCATAGAATAATGTTATCAACTCTCTAAATTTGTTGAAAATAACTCATTAACATACAATGTTTTATTTACGATTGATACAATTTAAATGTTTTATGAAGCTATTTTCACTAATAGCTAATATCAACATTCACTGTGTACATTTATTGGAGCAGCTCTATCCCAAGCCTTTTGTCCTCAATATAGTCATTCACAGTATAAAAAGCTTTCTGGCATAGTTTCCGCTTTATAAAAGATTTGACTTTATTAAGGCTTAGTTCTTGAATGTGGCTAGGAAGTTTATTATAAAAACGTACACATTGGCATCTAAACGAGCCACCTATTTTGCTTTCTTGATCCTGGTTGTAGGAACAACAAATTTGTGTTTGTTCCTAGTATTTATATTATGGATATTACTGTATTTTTTAAACAGATTAATATATGTGCATACAAAAGATTTTCATAAATATATTGAGAAGGCATGAATTTGTCTCTGAGGGAGTGTCTGGGTCTTAACTTATAAATTGAACGAATTGCCCTTTTTTGTAAAACAAAAATAGTCTGAATATCGGCGACATCACACTATGAAAATAACTAAAGTATACTAAACGGGCTGTTTCTAAATCAGTTAAATCACGAATTTTTTAACTGCGTATGCTGCAGAGCTTAGCTTTTTGGACAATTTATCTATATGGGGCCCCATTAAAGCTTGGCATCCAAAGTTATGCCCAAAAACACTGTGGAATCTTCGGAATTCAACTCTTCACCCTTTATGAGCACACTAGTTTTTACTTGTCTAACATGAGGTAGGTATCGTAAACTTTATACATTTAGTTTTTTTCTAGTTAAGAAGAGCCGCCATGTATAGCATATACATGGTGGCTCAATAATATTAGTAAATAACCAGCTTAAATTTTACTCTGCTGAACGAACTACCAACCTTGTGTTACTAAAATTAAACATGAATTAGTGGCTTTTAAGCCAATGTTCTGTCATACAAAAAATATCTATATTGTTACAATTCAGGAATAATTCTACTTCTAAATCTTTGTTCAAAAACCCTTGAATGTTTTGATGCACCAGATTGATAAAATTTAAATCACAACAGTTTGATTTATTACTTGACTTCCTTACATTTTTGCATGATGTTGCCTCTATTGTGAGAAGTCAAGTAAAAGGTTATAAGACTTATCAGTGTTATGAATATTATATTTTATTTATTTTATTGTGAGTCTAAAGTCCATTGATAAATGAATTCATTAGTCGATTCATAGTTTTGTAGAAAAGATAGGTAACAAAATTAGTTGTCAAATGATATTTACATTTTAAAGGCAAAAACATTAATAAACTCTAAAAATGTATTACAAATGTAGGCATTAGATAAGGATTATTCTTATCATGCTTAACATTTATTTATTATATAAGGTCACTAACCTTTTAATTGTTTATTTGTATATATTATACGCATTAGTCAGTCAGTGTAAATATTTAGGGGAAATTTATTTAAAAAAAAAAATTATGTTACAAATGGTTATTCTACAAATATTTTAGAAATTGCCTTCTATGGGTATTTAAATTTAAGTGGAATACTTTCTGAAGCATTCTCCATAAAACACAAACAGTTTTGTGTAGTCAGTAATACAAGTTATACCCTTGATGCTACAAGCAGCCAACAGCAACAAAACTGGCAGGTACTATGGATAGTCAGAAATTTACAATTCAGTGACTCAATTATTCAAACACATAACCTGACTGATCACAGTGATCATACACAGTTGTGTGATCCGTGTTATGTGTAAAGCAACCCATACTGGGTTGCTTTTTCACATAACACAATGTGTTTCACAATGCAAAGTAACTGCTTAGTTCCCATCCAGGTAATTGTATTATAATAATATGTTATGAGTAGAGATCGGAAATTCGGATGCATAGTTACCTAAAGTTCAGGTTTGCTATTATTAATTTCTTTTCTATGTATTATCTGTATGTGCAAAATAAATAAATATTTAAATAAATAATACTGAGTTCAAAATATTTACCTTTATTTATGTTTTTCTTTACCACACCACCTTTTCCTTCACACCCTACATACACACATACTTGAATGGGGAACTAAAATTTAATGTAAGCTAAATATACATCCGACTAGTTAAGCAATACTGGTAACACGGGATTTTAGTTTTAATAAAAATATTCTCACAATCCGCTTCCTTAATGTGGTAGCCGAAAATTAATTTTAGGTAAATATGCATCCGAATATCCGATCTCTAGTTATGAGTGAAACTCACCTACGATGTGTTGGATGCTGACAAGTTGCTCTTGAATGTTCCTCAACAGGTCTCATTGGTGCCACCCGTGATACCAGAGGGTGGAAACTGTCACTTAAACTCTCCTGGTTTGTATTTGATGGCTCACCCTCTATTAGTTTTGTTGGTATATCTCTTTTACCCAGTGCCTGTAATGTGATACATACATACATATTCACGCCTGTTTCTCAGAGGGGTAGGCAGAGACTACGGATTTCCATTTGCTACGATCCTGACATTTCTCTGGCTTCATTCACTGTCATCACATTCCTCATACACGCCCGTTAGTTCAAGGTGCTCTTAACCTGGCCTTGTCCAGAACGCCTCTGATCTGATCGAGAAACATTCGCCTAGTTCTTCCTCTTGCGACTGTTCCACTCACACTAGCCTTATAAACTTTCTTAGTCAGTCTTTCCTCGTCCATTCTTTCTACATGCCCAAACCAGCTTAACATACCCTTTTCTATTCTTGTCACTATATCCACTTTCATGCCGCATCTCTCTCTAATCACACTATTCCTTATTCTATCTTTCAGAGTCACACCATATATTTCTCAGCGCTCTCATTTCTACAGCATTTATTCTGCTCTCATGCTTCTTTTGCCATACCCAACTTTCACTTCCATACATAAGTGTGAGCAGTAATAGTCCTCTATGAACAGCCAAACATGCCTTTTTGGATACATTTCAACTGTTCATAAAAGCGCATAGAGCTCCATTCACTTTGTTGCCAGCAATCATTCGCCTTTCAATATCTCCCTTATATTTACCATCTGTAATGTGATATGATTTGATAAAGCTGGCCAATAAATCCAATAACTTTGATTATGTATCTACATAACTGCTAAAAGACTAGGATGTTGATAGAAATGAGACACAATCAAATGAACAATGTGATTCTTATACAGCAGCAACAAAAGGTAGCTGTGACATGTTTATATTGAAAAAGACCACATGTCCTTCAAACCGATTAATAAATGATTAAAAATGAATTAGATAAAAACATTTTATTTCAGATCAATATGTTAATAAATGCTTTAAGTACTTTCACTTACAACAGACATCATATTTACATACAACTATTGTAGCCTTGACCCAATTATATTGTTTGCCAATTTTTCATAAAAATATATCTAGCTACTTAAGTTAATGAAATTAAAAATACATGCATATCATATAATAATTATTCATACCTGCTGTGTGTTTTTGTCATACATTGTTATTCTAAATTTTTCTATGGTATCGCAGTGGGAGACAGATGGTTGGGTATAACGAACAACTATATCTATGCAGCTCTGAGGGGCGATCACACCCTCGGGGTCGATCACCGTGAACTTGTTCGGAGACGTACATAGAACTGTAAAAAAACCACACGCCTCTAACACAAAAAATCAACACGATAATTACGACACGTCTTAGATTCATATATTACCTACCTTTGAAATTAACAGAGAAATCGTAAGGATTGTACACAGTTAACAACTGTTTGTGAGTGTGCCGTGCATTTAAATAGAATTCTAAAGATACTGGAAACACGAATACTGGAAAGTTTTTCATTTTTTAATTTGATTTCGGTAACAACACAACAGAAAACAATAACAATTTCGCGATTGCACATACACAACTGACAATGACGTTGTTGACAGCTGTAATATTGTGACATAAGTGTTGACTTAACTGGATATGAATATCCACGGTAAATCGATTATGTATTTAATCCATAATAATCTCGTGATATAGAATTATTGTTTTTTCACAGAGTTTATTTCTATAGTAAGAATTGCATTTATTGAACTAAAACGAATAACACAGATATTATAATTGCAGAAGTGTTTGTTTTAATTTTTTTAGTCGGAAGAATACTGACTGGAAGCGGCGAGTGTGCAATCCGAGCCTGCGCGCGAGAACTGTAAGCGTGCGTCAGATCGTTTTAGAAGGAATGATTTCGGTTCGTGTGTGTTAAAGTCCCTGAATGATAGACTCACTATTCGACCAGATAGGTGACACTGCGATTAGGCTCTAGGATCTTTTTATTCGTTTAGGTAGGAAACGTCTGACGGGGCGTCTGTACTTATTATTGTAATCCTTATTCGTGATAAGAATATTATTACAAAATGTTGAAATACTATGGTAGTCTTATCATCGAAACTTACATTCATTAGGGACTCGGTGTGCACATATCAGTTTATGTTGAAGATTGGAATGTTCGAGTTTCCTTATTGTTATTTATTTTATTAGATAAAACATTGCCGAATCCAATTTGCCGTTACGGTCAAATATATAATACAACCCTAAGATCAAATAAATCTGTTCATTCTTAAGGTCTAGTAAATAAAACTTTTATGTTTCTTATATATTTATTTTATTGTTTTAAATACAAAAATGTGTTTATGGTATTTACATTAAATATTTAATGTTAAAGATTGGAAACGATAAATTGCAAATTATAAATTGCCGGTTATTATAATGTATAGTTTTAGTTAACTGTAAAGATACAACAAAAAGTATTTTAATATTGTTAAAACAGAAATTGTTGAAAATTAACACAATCACTTGAAAGATTTATATAATATGACATAAAACTTGAATCTAGCACCTCGCCACAAGATATATTTTATATCTTGTGTATCTTGTGTAATACAATCTAGACAATTATGTATTCGAAACATAGATTCGCTAAAAGCTAAACATAAATAATCTAAAATATAAATAAGTACCTAGGTATTTTCTATTAAATTTAGGAACAGCCAACCATAATTAATTTAGTAGTGCCAATTATACCCAGGGCCACATTAATCATGTTTGAAAACATTTTTGATACAATTGGTGATGCATTTACACAGTTATTGTTGTGCAGTATTAGAGAGCACATTTACACTAAAAACCGATTATACACATTATAAAAATGTTATGAGAATCTTCAATATTAGCACAATATAAATAAATCAATAATTTTGTAGATATATGTAGCTTTTTTTTCATTTTATACCAGTGCCGACAACAATAATAGCACACAGATATTACAATAGATCTTAACACTGACGCTTCAAGGCACTATGATACATTATGGTCTATGGAAGTACTATCTGACAGCTATAAGGCGGCACACAAATCACATGACATGGTATCGCTTTAAAAGCTTTTATCATTCGAAAAAATCAGATGCACTTGGTTTTAGACTATTTCTAACACTATACAAACATACATACAAACAAATTTTGACACATGTCAAAATTGTCACAAATATCCATAGAGAATGGACTGGTCATTCATTAAACTAAGAAGTAAAAAAAAACTGCAGTGTGGAAGAGACAAAGCGGTAGTGTCAGCCAGTAGTTGGGCTACTATGTGTGAGAGACAAAGCGGTAGTGTCAGCCAGTAGTTGGGCTACTATGTGTGAGAGACAAAGCGGTAGTGTCAGCCAGTAGTTGTCTCACGTTCAAAGAATATTTCATAGGCGGTTACTGCGCCTATCTCAATTTTAACTATGACCATACAAACCTAAAAAAGGAAACAAGTAGCACAGTCGTTGTCTCATTCTAGAGCTATCAATTTTGTGACGATATTAATCAGTCCATTGTCTATGCATTTAACATATCAAATGAAAATCATAAACATGTATTTTAGTAGCAGTTTTGACTTGCCTCTGGTTATCGAAACTGCTATAGAGAATCCATTTTGCAGTTATTATAAGGTGTTATAGAAATGATATTCCATTTTATAAAGCCCAGCAAATCACAGTTGTCAATCACAAATGTCAGTACTGGAAATGTCAAAGGGAGCACCTAACTTGATATAGTTGTCAGACTTCATAAATGAGTTATTGGTAGGGATACAACATGGCGACTGCTGGGTCTTCAGTCTCGAAGGTGATGAGTACATCCTTAAACTTGTCTAGAAGCTGCATCAGTTGCGACCGGCTGACGTTCTCCATGAACATTATCTCTTCTAAATGCTGTTCACCACGGAGGTAACCTAATTAAACAAAATTATAGTTATACAATTTATTAAAAGGTTACTTTCAGCATACAATCTTAAAATTGCCATATAAGTAACACAAGTGCTGTAAATGAAATAATGGATTTTTTTCGGTAGAATATATTGCATATTTTAGCTATTCCACAAACATATACAGTGGTGGACATATAATTAGAAATAGTACATAAAACTTAGTTAACACAGAATTAACTATCGTTATGAGTAAAAAATATATATGTTAAATCACTATTAACTATGCCAGAATATAGCCGATGAGATAAAACTCACAAAATATAAAAAAATAGAAATCTGTTCTACCTTTAATTATTAAAAGAGTTTAAATATGAATGATTGTTGAATTTCTATTACTGGTCGCTTGGACAACTAATTAAAAACTGGAGCCATGGTTCGTTCCATTTATGAAATTTAAAAAAAAAACTCTTTCTACGTTTTTCCTGTAGTTTCGGCGGCAATTAAATCAATTTGGAATTACGTATACTAAGTTTTGTTAAAAATGGGTAAAAATAAGAGTTGTGACGACTAGGCAATTAATTGTTAAATTACATTTAGATCGAAAGTGGACTTATAGAAGTATTGCTAATCATCTAGAATGTTCTGTGAAAAAAGTTTTCAACGCTATTGCTCATTATAAAAGAAAGGGAACTACTAAAAGTGTTAGAGTAAGGCTCGTCCAAGGAAAACGTCTCCCCGGGAAGATTTGCAAATAATACGTGTAGCTAAACAAAACCCGTTTAAAGGCTCCAACGAGATTAGAAATGAAGTTTTTCACCTGATGACCCAAGGAACATTTCCTCGAAACTGGTACGCAGCAGAATAGTGGAAGCTAAATTGTTCGGGAGAGTTTCTCGAAAGGTACCGCTTCTTATCAAGCAACACCGAGAGAAGCGATTATTATTTGCAAAGAAATATCTTAACTGGACCTTACGAGAATGGGAAAAAGTGTTGTACTCGGATGAAACAAAAATAAATATGGTGAATTCAGACGGCAAACGCTACGTTAGACGTCCAATAAACTACACTTTTGATTATAAATACACGAGGAGCATAGTCAAACACGGCGGTGGTAACATTAAAGTATGGGGATGTTTTTCTGGTTGTGGAGTTGGACCCGTCCGTAAGATTGAAGATATAATGGTTCAATTTCAATACAAAAACATCTTAGAAGAGACAATGACAGCGGTGTAGGGAACTACACCGACGACCATTTGCCTGTGACCTGGATCTTTCAGCACGATAACGACCCAAAACACACGGCCCGCAGTGTTAAATCCTTTCTTAGTGAGCAACGTGTTACCATGTTAGATTGGCCTGCAAATAGTCCCGATTTAAATCCTATTGAAAATTTGTGATACGTCATTAAAAAAAAGTCACCGTTAAACGTAATTCCAGTCAAAATGAACTTCACGAAGCCTATGTTGAAGCATGGAACTCGATCCCACTCGATAAATGTATGAAATTACTTGAATCAATGCCACGTCGTTGCAGAGCCGTCATTAATAACAAAGGCTATGCAGTTAAATATATTTTTTTTAGAAATTTAGTCATCGAAACATAATTTTACATAAATAATTTGAAATTGATGACGTTATAACACGTTAATAACTTAGATTTTTACCTCATTTCTTTATTGTTTCTAATTACTTGTCCATGGCGGATGGTACTGCAAATGTCGTTTAGTTGTTTGTACGTAACTAAATATCTAAATGGTAGTTGTAAACTCGGATATTTATTTGTTTTTTTAATGAATTATAAGTTGTTGAACGTATTCTATGCATTTTGTTGTTTTATTTCCAAAAACAACAGTTTTGCGGCAATGTGCCTTGTATAATGTGAAATACGTCGCAAGTGTTTCGAATTATATGTCAACCATTGTATATACCAACTAGACGTGCCCGCGGTTTCACTCACGTTTATGGTTATTGTGTCGCCCCCGTGGGTCGTAGTGTGATGTCATATTGCCTATAGCCTTCCACGATAAATAGGCTATCCAACACTAAAATAATTTTTCAATTCGAATCAGTAGTTCCTGAGATTAGCGCGTTCAACCAAACAAACAAACAAACTCTTCAGCTTTATAATATTAGTTTAGATATGTATGTAGTATAGCTAAATATATGGATATATACAAATATTTTTGGTCCTATACTCTTACTCCTTAGAGAGATGGTCTGTCTCAATTTATTGTATCCTAACTTAATATTACAAATGCGAATGTGAGTTTGTTTGTTACGCTTTCACGCGTTAGCTACTCGACCGATTATCATAAAATTTCGTATACACGTTGTCATGAGAACAGAAATGGACATACCCTTCATCCAGAAAAAGTACTATTACTAACCTAACCTAACCTAGATTTACGGGAGCAAAGCCGCGGGAAAAACATAGTTCATAATATCTGAATACACAACTATATTCTTCAAATTGATTCAGTATAATACTATACCTTTCTTATGCAACTGAGCCAGTAACAACAGATCATCCGTATTCTTGGCGGCGGGTATAGTAGCGAGTGCGGCGCGTTCCTCCGCAGTGAACGTGTCCAGTAGCGACTCCGTGGTGGGCGGCTCGTTGGGTATTCTACACGCGTCTACTACGTCACAACTCGCCGGCACGTTCCATACGGTTGGTTGTTGAAAGCTGTAAGATATAGGATTGGTTAGGTTCAGCGAAATAACTAGTCTACTTTGTCTCGTTGTTCTCGGTCTCACGCCTATATCCTTGAGATATATAATATATTTTGTACCCACATTGAGCCAACTTCGCATTTTGGTCCCATTTATTTATTTATTGACGTGTTTTCTGTCAAAAATCCCAATAACACTATGCCCGAACCGGGAATCGAACCCGAGACCTCATGCACAGCAGTCGAATTATAATAAGTTTATTTATTTTCTTCACAAAGGTATTATGACATTCAAATATTTGATGTATATATATCTTATATATATATATATATATATATATATAAATATCTTAAATTTAAATACATGTATATATTTTTATTACACCTTTGTGAGAAACTTGGAGTCTGTGCTAGAGTTACCCCTGTGTTACAGATCCCCAAGCATTAACTACCCAGTGGTAGTGTACCTAGTGGCACACCCAATATATGGATAAAAGTAGCACCGAGTCAGGCAGAGATTGCTTTGGAAACACATATTTTCTATGTTCTGCGTGATAATTGGCAGAATGTGCTAATAACTAAATGTTGACTCAACAGTGTTATGAAATCGGAAATCAATTCCAATACCTCACAAGCACACACATGCGATTACGTACACTAGACTCAAAAACCACTTAAATATAATAAAAGTAACTAGACTGAAAACTCACCTCATCTCACTTTGTAGCTTCAAATTTAGAGACACACCATTTTTCTTCTCTGTTCCGTTAACCATACCATTGGTTTTCAACCGCGGCGATATATCCTGATCACTTTCAAATTTATCATCATCACTACTTGTGTCTTTATTCCCGCTGTTCACCGTACTTTCGCTGTCTTTCAGTGAAAGATCTGACAGCCTTGACGGTAGCCCTTTCTTCTCAGTTTCTAACTTATCTATATCTGTCTTCGCAAGATCAGCATGTCCGTTCTCAACGATGTCACCATTGGATACACAATTATTGTTGTTAGTTCCATTTATATTACTCGAGATACCACTATCAACTGAGTTTCCTTGTATTTTCTTCTGTGCCTTTTCTCCTTTAGTATCATAATCACAACCGTTTGTATTAGGCTTCGTGCCATCAACAACATCGATCCCGTCATCGAAAGAGTGGTTAGCTGAATCGACTTCTCGGAATTTATCGTATTTCGTATGTTCTGAATCGATTACTATAGGTTTAGTGTGAGAGAAATCTGTTTGGTTAAGGTTATTTGCTGTTGGATAGTCTTCATCGGAATCTGGGAATATGTTGTTGTTTTCTCTAGGTTCGACCGGTTCGGGGACATTGAGCTGCATTTGGTTGAGGGATGAGAATGAAACGCTACAGGACTGGTTGTACATGTCGTGTTTCTCACAGTAGTATTCTTTGCCATCTATAAAAATAGTTACATTGTTTAAATAAAACTAATAAATGTCATTTTTATATGACCACTAGCGGTATAGCATGATATTCCACCGTGTATAACACGATATATAGCGCCACTGACAAATAGTAAAAAAAAATATGGGTGTAGTGGTTGTGGAAATTACTCTCTACGTAATTTTCCATTCAACGACAACTGTCCCTGCTTATAAATGCTGTATCGCAGGGGAATTTAAAAACATTTGAATAACGGACACAAAGACACTAGACTCAGAACAGTTACGTGTGGGTCACACAATTTTTTGCCCCGTGTAGAGATCGAACTCGGCGCAGTGGCAATATCAAAGTGGCAATATCAAATAAGCAAACCACTAAGACATCTGTGCGATCAAATTCGACGGAACACATTGCATAAAATAAACAATAAAAGTTTAATATTGTCTTACGTTTACGCGACTGTTATACATTTAAATTATAACTACTTTATACGGAAATTGTCGCGTTGTTTATTTTAGAACAATTTTATTCTGTTAATAGTAGGTAGTGTTATAGTTCACAATGATGTAATAAAAGTGTAGTTACCTGGGTCTCTTCCCCAGTGCGGCGAGTTGAACTGCACGTAAGTATGCAGCTGCAGCAGCAGGCGCCGCCGCAGCAGCCACGCCACGCAGCGCGCCAGCCGCGCGCCGCCGCCGCCCCCGCAGCCGTTGCGCGACACGTACCACAGCGGCGCCGGCAGAGAGAACTCGCTTAACATCTGGGCAACAAAGTGTAGTTACCTGGGTCTCTTCCCCAGTGCGGCGAGTTGAACTGCACGTAAGTATGCAGCTGCAGCAGCAGGCGCCGCCGCAGCAGCCACGCCACGCAGCGCGCCAGCCGCGCGCCGCCGCCGCCCCCGCAGCCGTTGCGCGACACGTACCACAGCGGCGCCGGCAGAGAGAACTCGCTTAACATCTGGGCAACAAAGTGTAGTTACCTGGGTCTCTTCCCCAGTGCGGCGAGTTGAACTGCACGTAAGTATGCAGCTGCAGCAGCAGGCGCCGCCGCAGCAGCCACGCCACGCAGCGCGCCAGCCGCGCGCCGCCGCCGCCCCCGCAGCCGTTGCGCGACACGTACCACAGCGGCGCCGGCAGAGAGAACTCGCTTAACATCTGGGCAACAAAGTGTAGTTACCTGGGTCTCTTCCCCAGTGCGGCGAGTTGAACTGCACGTAAGTATGCAGCTGCAGCAGCAGGCGCCGCCGCAGCAGCCACGCCACGCAGCGCGCCAGCCGCGCGCCGCCGCCGCCCCCGCAGCCGTTGCGCGACACGTACCACAGCGGCGCCGGCAGAGAGAACTCGCTTAACATCTGGGCAACAAAGTGTAGTTACCTGGGTCTCTTCCCCAGTGCGGCGAGTTGAACTGCACGTAAGTATGCAGCTGCAGCAGCAGGCGCCGCCGCAGCAGCCACGCCACGCAGCGCGCCAGCCGCGCGCCGCCGCCGCCCCCGCAGCCGTTGCGCGACACGTACCACAGCGGCGCCGGCAGAGAGAACTCGCTTAACATCTGGGCAACAAAGTGTAGTTACCTGGGTCTCTTCCCCAGTGCGGCGAGTTGAACTGCACGTAAGTATGCAGCTGCAGCAGCAGGCGCCGCCGCAGCAGCCACGCCACGCAGCGCGCCAGCCGCGCGCCGCCGCCGCCCCCGCAGCCGTTGCGCGACACGTACCACAGCGGCGCCGGCAGAGAGAACTCGCTTAACATCTGGGCAACAAAGTGTAGTTACCTGGGTCTCTTCCCCAGTGCGGCGAGTTGAACTGCACGTAAGTATGCAGCTGCAGCAGCAGGCGCCGCCGCAGCAGCCACGCCACGCAGCGCGCCAGCCGCGCGCCGCCGCCGCCCCCGCAGCCGTTGCGCGACACGTACCACAGCGGCGCCGGCAGAGAGAACTCGCTTAACATCTGGGCAACAAAGTGTAGTTACCTGGGTCTCTTCCCCAGTGCGGCGAGTTGAACTGCACGTAAGTATGCAGCTGCAGCAGCAGGCGCCGCCGCAGCAGCCACGCCACGCAGCGCGCCAGCCGCGCGCCGCCGCCGCCCCCGCAGCCGTTGCGCGACACGTACCACAGCGGCGCCGGCAGAGAGAACTCGCTTAACATCTGGGCAACAAAGTGTAGTTACCTGGGTCTCTTCCCCAGTGCGGCGAGTTGAACTGCACGTAAGTATGCAGCTGCAGCAGCAGGCGCCGCCGCAGCAGCCACGCCACGCAGCGCGCCAGCCGCGCGCCGCCGCCGCCCCCGCAGCCGTTGCGCGACACGTACCACAGCGGCGCCGGCAGAGAGAACTCGCTTAACATCTGGGCAACAAAGTGTAGTTACCTGGGTCTCTTCCCCAGTGCGGCGAGTTGAACTGCACGTAAGTATGCAGCTGCAGCAGCAGGCGCCGCCGCAGCAGCCACGCCACGCAGCGCGCCAGCCGCGCGCCGCCGCCGCCCCCGCAGCCGTTGCGCGACACGTACCACAGCGGCGCCGGCAGAGAAAACTCGCTTAACATCTGGGCAACAAAGTGTAGTTACCTGGGTCTCTTCCCCAGTGCGGCGAGTTGAACTGCACGTAAGTATGCAGCTGCAGCAGCAGGCGCCGCCGCAGCAGCCACGCCACGCAGCGCGCCAGCCGCGCGCCGCCGCCGCCCCCGCAGCCGTTGCGCGACACGTACCACAGCGGCGCCGGCAGAGAGAACTCGCTTAACATCTGGGCAACAAAGTGTAGTTACCTGGGTCTCTTCCCCAGTGCGGCGAGTTGAACTGCACGTAAGTATGCAGCTGCAGCAGCAGGCGCCGCCGCAGCAGCCACGCCACGCAGCGCGCCAGCCGCGCGCCGCCGCCGCCCCCGCAGCCGTTGCGCGACACGTACCACAGCGGCGCCGGCAGAGAGAACTCGCTTAACATCTGGGCAACAAAGTGTAGTTACCTGGGTCTCTTCCCCAGTGCGGCGAGTTGAACTGCACGTAAGTATGCAGCTGCAGCAGCAGGCGCCGCCGCAGCAGCCACGCCACGCAGCGCGCCAGCCGCGCGCCGCCGCCGCCCCCGCAGCCGTTGCGCGACACGTACCACAGCGGCGCCGGCAGAGAAAACTCGCTTAACATCTGGGAAACAAAGCTAATGTCATGACTGTAGTGTAGAGCTAGCACATACCTAAACATGTATTCCATGTAACCTTTATAATATGACACAATATATCTAATATTTAATCAACAACCATTTATATTTTACCATCCTTTACTTGGCGGCACTGCCTGTAACTGGAAACGGACTGACGTGAGTGCTTTCCAAACATGTGACAATATCGCAAAGTGAGATTAGATGAAAAAAAATTAATAATCTTAAGAAAAGGCTTGATTAGAATTTACGTACATAATACATTTCGTAATTATTTTTTTGTTTTTCGAGCGGTTACTTCTAATTCGGAGTATTGGATTTGAGAACTGAAGCTTACACAGAAATATGATAATACTAGATGTATCACCCGCGTTTATCGTTATTGCGCCTCCCCCCATGGGTCGTAGCGTGATGTTATGTAGCCTATAGCCTTCCTCGATAAATAGGCTATCCAACACTAAAATAATTTTTAAATCGAACTAGTTATTCCTGAAGTTAGCGCGTTCAAACAAACAAACAAACTCTTCAGCTTTATAATATTAGTGTAGATAAGTCCTATTCCTGATGAAGCTTAGGGACATACTAGTAATAAAAGGAATGGTTGTTATCATGTGATAAGATACAAAGACAATAAAAAGCAATACCAGTGATCAGTTATATGTTGACCTTGTGAGACGATGTTTTAAAATGACGTGTTAGTGACCTATGTTCGGGTTCAGTAATGCTGTCAACACAGAGAGCGCAGTAGTCTGTGTTTTGCACTTACAGTGGAATATCCTTTTCTGTAAAACTGGCAACATACCTATTCTGGATACCCACATACCTAGCCTTCCTATTCATTCATCATTAGGCAGATAGTTTTTAAATTTGTTTCCAAAATAAAATATAGTAGGTAATTAAATGATAAGTATTCTAAATAACTCCGTACTGATATTTAGGCAATTCGGCATCTAGGCGACAAACGGCAAAACTTTAACGAATACAATACTACATTTGAAATACAACGTTATTCCGTGATAGACATTATAAAAAATATATTGCTACATATTTTATGTGATTCATCGAACTGGGGACCTGTTAATAGGAATATCTAACTTACAAACACAACTAATATATACTTTACAATGATCCATAAGTATTATAATTAAAACCATACACAACTGGCAACATAAACGTAACAGAAAGAAAAATATAAGAGAAAGTCAATTAAAACAAATTCTACACTGACCTGCAATAGACACAATCCTGGGAACTCCTTAGCAAACTCTTCAACAAGCGGCGAATGAATATCAACGTTAGCTCCTGGCGCAACCACGTACACATTACTTTCACAGAGAGGGTATATTACTGTTGCTTTTGCCCAATATACTAAATGGCCTGTTAACTGAGACACCTAGAAACAACAAATAAAACCTTAACAATATGTATAGTAATTACTTTTTAGAAAGAAACTCCTAAAAGGTTGAAGAAATGACTATATGATAAGGTTTTCTATAATTTAAATGAGTTTTTTCGATAAGGAATAATATGTGTCAATTATTATAGTGTTTGTGGCTTTTATTACTTATGTTGCATGTCCGATATGGATATACTGTTGAGCCAAAAATCTTTTGTTTTACGAATATGACCAGACATTGTAAAAGTTTAACAATAAATAAATCTTTATCTTTAATGCAGCCATTAGAAAAAAGCCTTGTAATGTAGCCTTTAGAAGCTTTTTCTGTATTGGACATTTACAAATATTAAACAACGTACACAAGGAAGCTCTCAGTGATCCCCGACCCTCCACAATTTGTTTTTTTATTGTCACGCAATTTTGAGCTTCGCAGGGTTAGAATCTACAACACTCGGCGCACTAGCAGTGGCGAGAAGACTGTTTAAGTAAGACGCTAATCGCGCGTTTTTAATACAACAATTATAATTTTTGCGTATAATACTTGAGAACAAATAAGCAGAGGTGTGTTGCCCCCTTAATTTCATCTTTGACATACGTAATATAGTGCTATTACTTAGATTTTCTTAGGCCTTGTTCCTATATTCCAGAAACGAGTCGTTTTACCTTAGGATAGTTAATTATGACACATTTTCTATAAAAAGCCAGGTCGCAGGGGACTTTACAAACATTCTATGTATAATATGTAAGTATTTACAAAAAAATATATTTAATATGTATGTTTATCCATTGTCTAGTACCCATAGTACAAGCTCTGCTTAGTTTGGGCTAGATGGTGTTGTGTGTATGTGATAGAATATTATTATTATTATTCAAACAACACTCGGCGCAGAGACAATGGCGAGGCGACCACTTAAACCTAGTGGTGGTAGTAATGGTGTAGTCACCATCTGTGCAGTCAAACGACTCGTTTCTTGATATAGGAACCGGGCTCAAATAACTACATCAATATTATCTCAGCTATATAAAAACTCATTAATGAACTATACGTAAGCAAATGATTAATGAACTATTCAGTACAAATTTAGCTAAATTACCTAGATTAAAACTAATTTAAATTTAAAATTAAACTAATTTAGCTAGATTCGTATTTGCTATTAAACGTTTACGACAGATCATGTCAATGGAAGCGGCACTTAGTGCGTACCACGGATACGTGTCATCGGTACTCTCATATAGTCTTTTGTTGTGGGGTAATTCGGTTGAGATTGAAAAAGCATTTCTGGTGCAACAGAAATGCGTGAGAGCGATATGTGGAGCCTGGTTTACAGACAGTTGTAAGCCACTATTTACAAAGTTCCATATCCTACCACTAGTTTGCATGTAGCATAGTCCCTATGTGTCTTTGTCAAACTGCATCCACAATATTTTAGCAAATTTTCTGATAAGGTGGGTAGAAATTCTAGAAATAAATTTAAGCTTCTCCGACCTAGGTGTAGGTGTGTGTGAATGTCTATGTGAAGGCCATAGATGTATATAATAAGTTACCAGATAAATTCAAAGAATAACAGCTTACTTCGTTTAAGAGAAAAGTTAGTGTGGCTTGCAGAAAAATGCTTCTACACTTTAAAGGATTTTATGACATATAAAGAAAATGATGTAATTAATTAATGTTGAAATTTCTTAATATCACTGACATTGCAACACATTAATTGCTTCTAAATTTGTTTTCACTTGACATTCCTGTACAATTACCTTATTTATTACAATAATTATTCACGCCATAAATTTTGACGTTAATTAACTAAATAACTAATTACAAATCAATAATATATCAAACCAATATAATGATCAACATATTTGTACAATATCTGTCTATAACTTTGACATATTTACGCACCATTGTTATGGTAAAATGTGATAGCACCACAATTACCCCATTTCTTGTGAATAAAAGATTATTATTATTATTATTATATCACTTAAGTACCCAACATAACGTTAAGTTTTTTTTTTAAACCATGTTCACTGGCCGTTTTCACAAGCTGACTGACCGACTGAACTTGTGACCATGGTCAGTGTAACCTGGTCGAAACGTCAAACGAAAGCATTAAAAGGTGCATGATCGCGTTAATACCCGCTACGTAATATATATAATTATACCATTAAGTGTGCTACATACTATTTACTCATAGGTACCTGTTTCAAAGAAAGATCGGCTTCTATGGCAAGTGTTTGTAAGCTCTTGAGTGGGCTGTAAAGCTTTATCAGTCTTAGTAACGCAGAACTGCTGTCTAGAGGTATTGATGCTAGTAGGTCATTGGGATTTACCTGAAATATTACAATATACTTATAGTCATCATTTTATATTACTAATTGAATAATAAAATAATTTTTTATGATGATAAGTTATAAATTTCTATTACGGTTTGTTGCGGTTCGCTACTACATAATACGCAACTAAATTGTAAAACATAATTGAAATCTTTAGCGTAATTATTCTAGCGTAATTTCTTTTCTTTCTTTCTTAATTACTTCGACGGCAAAGAGAAGCAGAAATAAATACATACTTCATTTATAAACAAATAAAGATAATATTCTTACCATAAGCAGTATGCCATGATATGGCCTAAGCTTCTGTAAGCATTTGTCTATAGTTTCTGGCTCTATGATCAAACCTCTATTGTGTATTTGGTGCGCTTTATGTGGTAAACAGAATGAAAGCAATACCCATTTGTTTATACGAACTTGAACTATACCTGGAAGTAAAAATTACAAATTATTCGAAAAGAGGTAGTCTCGCGTACAGGCGGTTATTGAGTTAGGGTAACAGGCTACTGTCTGTCATGCCGGGGAGTCGCCCAGGAGTGTCTGCCGCAGATATTTTCTTGTCTGCATTAGGCACTGCTTGGTTATGTAGTTTCAGTTACAGCGACCCACCTACCATACAAAGCAGCGAGTTGGCACACCTTAGGGGTAAAAGGCCACGTTAACACTAACAACATAAGCGCAAGGCCGACATTACGCACTTATATTTGTGTGACCTGTTATCGTAACTCAATGAACTGTAAATGTGTGTTATATGAATTCAAGTACATGCATAACACTTGGTCACTGGCATAAAAATAAAGTTATATTGATAAAAAAATAATAACCCTGTGTTGCTTTTAAATAACTATAACTAAAGGAGAATGGGCAATTGTAAAATCAGCCTTGAAAGAGAACTAGGCATAGTGTACCTATGTTCTGAAAACCCACGTTCATTTTTAAAACGTTCATGATTTGTCCTGTAGTGTTAAGTTCTAAAAGCTATACTTCTTTTTCAATAAATTAAGATTGAAACGATTCGTATAGTTTTATTTTGACTTCAAAACTGTTTGTAAAACAGTTGCGAAGGATTATCAGGGTTACCAGCAATAAAGACATCGTTATTTAAATATCTCACTCAAAAATATTATAATTGCAGAAAATATACCTAATTATACTTTTTAATATCAACTATCGTCTTATTAATTATTTGCAAAACAATTATATAAAATGAAGAAAGCAGTTAATATACAGTGGTGGACATAATATAATTAGAAACACTGTTCACATTATACAAGGCACATTGCCGTAAAACTTTTGTTTTTGGAAATAAAACAACAGAATGCATATAATACGTTCAACAAATTATAATTCATTACAAAACAAATAAATATCCGAGTTTACAACTACCATTTAGATATTTAGTTACGTACAAACAACTAAATGACATTTGCAGTACCATCCGTCATGGACAAGTAATTAGAAACAATAAAGAAATTAGGTAAAAATCAAAGTTATTAACGTGTTAACGTCTTCAATTTCAAATTATTTATGTAAAATTATGTTTGGTATACTAAATTTCTTAAAATATAATATTTCTTTGCATAGCCTTTGTTATTAATGACGGCTCTGCAACGACGTGGTATTGATTCAAGTAATTTCATACATTTATCGAGTGGGATCGAGTTCCATGCTTCAACAAAGGCTTCGTTCATTTTGACCGGAATTACGTTTAACGGAGACTTTTTTTTAACGACGTACAAAGGTCATTGGGCAAAATCTGACCCACATTAACAAAAGTTTTCCTACAAAAATCAAATTAAGTGAAATAGTTAAGTATTAACCAACTATTAATTTTATGTAGTTATTTTTTTTAAACCATTGGAATAAAAATTAAAAGATGAATAATAAATCTGTATTCAGTGAGCATTTTTATATATAAAATGTTTAGATAAAACAATTTCAATGAAGCATTCTGTTAAATAGACAAGGATTTAAGGATCGCTAGATCATACGTTCACGAACACTTGCGACCAAATGGTCTGTACATTGTTGAACTCTACCGGCACCATGAATAGGTTAACAACAAAATATTAATAAGAGGTAAAATGCAGTCCCGATATGTTAGGAGCAAAAAATACTACACATATATATTGGTGAATCCAACAAGACAGGGAAGAGAGAGTATCGAAGGTTACTACTGGTCTTGTATCCTCGGCCGCCGCACTATTGGATATTGCGCGCATATAGCCAGCATAGTATATTTTTTGTCTTGGGCCAGACATCAAGAGCAAATAGACGCGCCTGCGGGGTTTTAAGACGATACAATTATTCCTGTAGACATTGATCATATCGAATAAAACATAAAAACTTTTCTGTTGTTATTTTATTTTTAAATCCTTGGTACTAACAAGAAACCAATAAAAATGTCCGAAACCTTATTATAATTAACCTTATTATATTATTTTTCATTTTTATATTTTGGCCTGAATCCCATTTTCTGCATTAATGCGACATATATATTCGTAAACTAGAGATGTTTATCTGAACTTCTTACTCTATTTTTTTTCTGTAGGTCGTGGGTATAGATTTCATACTAAGGTGCCCAATAACCTTTTCAATAGGATTTAAATCGGGACTATTTGCAGGCCAATCTAACATGGTAACACGTTGCTCACTAAGAAAGGATTTAACACTGCGGGCCGTGTGTTTTGGGTCGTTATCGTGCTGAAAGATCCAGGTCACAGGCAAATGGTCGTCGGTGTAGTTCCCTACACCGCTGTCATTGTCTCTTCTAAGATGTTTTTGTATTGAAATTGATCCATTATACCTTCAATCTTACGGACGGGTCCAACTCCACAACCAGAAAAACATCCCCATACTTTAATGTTAGCACCGCCGTGTTTGACTATGCTCCTCGTGTATTTATAATCAAAAGTATAGTTTATTGGACGTCTAACGTAGCGTTTGCCGTCTGAATTCACCATATTTATTTTTGTTTCATCTGAGTACAACACTTTTTCCATTCTCGTAAGGTCCAGTTAAGATATTTCTTTGCAAATAATAATCGCTTCTCTCGGTGTTACTTGGTAAGAAGCGGTACCTTTCGAGAAAACCTCCCGAACAATTTAGCTTCCACTAATCTGTGGCGTACCAGTTTTGAGAAAATGTTTCTTGGGTCATCAGGTGAAAAAACTTCATTTCTAATCTCGTTGGAGCCTTTAAACGGGTTTTGTTTAGCTACACGTATTATTTGCAAATCTTCCCGGGGAGACGTTTTCCTTGGACGAGCCTTTCTAACACTTTTAGTAGTTCCGTTTCTTTTATAATGAGCAATAGCGTTGAAAACTTTTGTCACAGAACATTCTAGATGATTAGCAATTCTTCTATAAGTCCACTTTCGATCTAAATGTAATTTAACAATTAATTGCCTAGTTGACTCGTGACAACTCTTATTTTTACCCATTTTTAACAAAACTTATTATTCACGTAATTCTAAATTGACGTTTAATTGCCGCCGAAATTACAGAAAAATCGTAAAAGAGGTTTTTTATGTAATTTTAAAATGGGACCAACCGTGTATCCTTTTTCTAATTAGTTGTCCAAGCGGCCAGTAATAGAAATTCAAGTATCATTCATATTTAAACTCTTTTAATAATTAAAGATAGAACAGATTCCCTTTTTTTTATATTTTATGAGCTTTTTAACTCATTGGCTATATTCTGGCATAGTTAATAGTGATTTAATCTATATATTTTTTACTCATAACGATAGTTAATTCTGTGTTTACCTAAGTTTTATGTACTGTTTCTAATTATATTTTCTAAAATCAATATTATAATGTGTCTAATAATAATATGGCAACAAGTGCAACAACACATTGCTGGGTTTAACATATTAAAAAAATATACCAAAATGGAGGCCATATCAATCCCTATATTATGACTTTCCACATGAGCAACACTGCGGGTGGAAACTTGATTTGGTAGTTTTATTAACTTATTATGTTGTGAAATATAACTCAGTTTTGCAATTCCTTGCTCTTAAATGTGTATTGGTATTATAAATATGACGTGTTACACATAACTGCTGATTTTTTAACATCTAAGATAAAGTTAAAAGTACTGTAACGGTGTACGGTAACTGTTTTTAAAAGAGCATTTTAAATTCTAAGATCTCGGCGCTTTTTGTAAATCATATTTATTTTTCTTTAAAGTATTTATAATACCCTATGCCCTATATAATGAGGTATCTTTCATCTCGACTCAAAAAATATTTATACCAATATAAACTGATACTGGAATCCATACAAGCCAGAGCATTCTCCTTTTGAGTACTTAATTTTTAAATGTCAGTTACTTCAAACATAAAATACAAAGACTTTTTTATACATCTCAATCAGTACAAATTATAAAAAAAAATCCCCGCCGCGGCTTTTCGCGATAAACTCAAAAACTACTTAACGTATTTTCACGTGGTTTTCAACGATAGACAGAGTGATACATGGGGAAGGTTTAGGTGTATAATTTGTTAAGGTTTTGTTCTACACATGCAGAGCTGGGGCGGGTCGCTAGTAATAAATGAGGTAGGCGTCTTTCAAACCAGTTAGAAGAGGTCATTGTCAGTGCAGGCAAAAGAATATAGAAAATGCGTATTTGTAAAATTGTGCTACTTACCAGTACTACTAAGCTCCTCGAATACAGACTTCATGGACCTCGCCAGCGAGCTTCGCTGCAGTATGAGATGGAAGGCAGACTTTGGTGTGGAATCAGTGCCATTTTCACTACTGTAAGTAGCTGAACTGACTGAATGACGGAGATTATCTTCCTCGTCGTCGCCATCGCCATTCATTTCACTGTCCAGGGCTGATACTTCGTCGTGAGCTGCCAACTGAAAGTCAGATAAAATGCAATTACTGTTTCATAGTGAAAGCGCCCGTTGTTACCTACTAATTATTTGGTGCAGACATGAAGGAGCCGGCTCGTTCAAAGAAGTAACACAATATTACAGAAAATTATGCAAAAGCAGTAACATGAAAGCCCGCCACACATTCACACAAGAGCCAGAGCCATTATGTGCAATGTTTTATACTAATTCGAACAATACGACAAAAGCGCCATCAGTACCGCTCCGCCTCCGGTGTCTGTGTGTGGCGGGCTTTATACGTTTCGGAGGCTCACGTACCTAACTACCGTAATCCTCCGACAATTAATAATCCTAGTATTGCAAAGGATCATACCGATAATAGATTATTATCAGGTAGGTACGCTAGTTGGGCTCATTGACAATATAAAAAAGAAAAAAGCACGCGTGCTAGTTAAAAGCTAATAACTTCGTTAGCATAGATCACTAAAAAACAGAGATGGAAGTTCTTTAGACATGTCTTGCGAGGTGCTAGACCAGACTTTTTATCATAGATCACTTTCAAAATTTAGCAGGTTCCGCTGGACCCACTGCAGCTACATTTCTACCATATTCCTTGGCATTCGTATTTATATGTGGGCTGATTTTTTTTTCTTTTTAATAGTCGGGTCTGACCTTACCACGGTAGACGGGCTGACCATTTTTTTTATTTTTAGACCTCTGGTACAGATTATGGAATATGCAAGTTTTTACAAGTAACAGTCGCTGAGCTTCTTAAAATATTATATCTGCCTATATTGATAGGTGAAGTCAAGCCAACATTTTAGCTCTTCACTATCGACAGCAAATAAATTTTTGTGGATCGCCGCTTACGCATGGTGGACCATCATTTTTTTTGTCACGCCACCGTAGACACCCGTCTCGTCTCCCCTGGACCACTTTAGGAATTCATGTGCTAGACTATCGATACTGTACTGTTGTACTTTATAGAGTAGCTATTTATTTACATATATATATTTTAGAGTGAACGTCCTATTAAGTATTCTGCATTAAGTTAAATTTCAATGGTGTTTCTTTAGAAATTTAATAATTATAATAATAAATAATTATATTAATAAATAATTATTTATTATTATAATTATAATTGCCTGTTCACTAGCACTCTTTGCACTCAACCTTTGACAGTGAACTTCGCTTAACGTGAGAGAGTATGTTCAAAGTTCAGAGTATAATAAAATATGGTAAAAACTGCAGAATAATTAAATGTTTGTGAAGGTGAAACCAATCGCGACATATTAGTTAAATTCAATTTAGTAAACATTTTTTATATGCATTCTAGCACACCCGTGATGAATACCACGAATGTGTGCTAAGCGTGGGCGTACTATATGTAGTGATCTTAAAAGCTATTACTTCGTAGGAAAATGTTATATACAAAATACCTCTACATTAATGTACAGTCTTTACCAATGAGTCACTATACAGAATTTTGTTGAAAGCCAATCATGGGAAATGTTAGCAGTTTCAACCATATTTTTGTTTTGACTACGCCAAGAAGTGTGCTAAACCTTCATGATGTACAATTATAGATTGTAGATTTTAGTATATTTGCACAGACAATAAAAAGCTCCATTTTAAGATAAGGTTATTAATGCAAGCGTAAATAACATAAGATAACAGACATGTATATAGCATAGTCACATGTACATATACTGTAAGAGTAGGTAAAGGGTTGTGTATTTTCCAGCCATATTTAGGACCCACATAATAGTGCTAGTCCAATAATGAAATAAAGTTATGCAATTGGTTACTGCTAAGCCTACATATCTATGAAGGGTTAGGATATGGTGTGTCATAGTCACATTTCACTCAAGTTAGGCCACAGGCAATAAGAACTGGCTTTATTGCCATTTACCAGGTATCATTTTCGAGTCTGTGCTACTGTCCTGGCTGATTATGTTACATTACTATTATTATTATATATAGTGTTTATCAAATACAAGCTTAGTAAGCTGATGCATGTAGTAGCTGTGTCGATTTTTTGTTCCTAATAACTACCGTCGCAACCAAAGACACATGTTGTTTGCCGTGCCATCATGTCGCATCGTAGCGCGCGCTAAGTCACCCATACCACGCTCGCTTTCTGCTCTCAACGCTCTCCTGTACGCCAGTCCTGACTGTGACTTGTTTGCGGATGGATGGCCGAATATATTGTTAGTGTGTCAGCGATTTTGTGAGAGGAAGGAATGATTGTTTGTCTTGGTATCCATATAATTGTTTATTTGTTTTATATCTTTGTTTTTAATTTTGTGTTTGTTTCATGTTTTCCTATCTTTAATTATTGTAATTGGTGTACAACCGTTATAATTAAATAAATAAATGTATAATACCAGATTGAAAGAATTTGTATATAAAGCATTTCAATCACAATGCCTTTATGGCACTTTTGTGGAGTCTGTTTCATGCTGTGACTAATCAGCTTTGTAATGAGCTTCAGAAAATGTTCTAATTTCTATGACTCAATAGTTTTTGTACTTTGGTCATTTACAATTTAAATACTATAATGCATTTCTTAAATTTCTAAGTACTTTGTACAAAATACATACATACTTGTATGTTTTTTTGTCTAAATGATGAAAGCATAATATTTACTATTTATATCATGTGTGTAAATTTAGACATAGTAATAAGAAGAACAATAATAATAAACTTACCATTATTTTCATTTCTTCAGTCAAATATGAACATCTCTTTTCTTCATGTCTCAGTGCATTGCCCAGTCTTTTACTCAGATCGTAATAACATTTGACTGGAAAATAAAGCATTACATAGTAAATTATTGATGCACTGGTCAATTATAAGGCAGGGTGTATATCGTTTGCTATGCATCATGCATAAGAGTTCAACAAAAAGAGTAGCAGGACCAACAAATTAAAAGAAAAATGATAAGACTACACTCAAAAACATTGTATAATACTCCTTAGTTGAATATTCAAATACAATTTGATGATAACTTACCAACTGAATGACTGGCGGAAGCTTGCAGTGCAAACACAATATTAATAAGGATCATGGTGGCCGTGTCATCTTTGTTAGTTCTGTAAGGTAGCAGGGTTGGGTGCCCTACAAACCTTACATCATTGACTTTAAGTTCAAACTTCATATTGCACAGCTCTGCCTTCACCGCAAACAGGGTGGATAGCATTTCATCTGTGAAGCCACTCAACTGACCTGGAAGTATCATGTTTAACATTTGGATATGTAATAACCTGGCTCTAAAGCCATAGCTCTACTCATTCTATGAAACCGAGGACAGTATATACACAGGACTGACAGTATTGATTAAATGAACACTAAACATCAATAACTATCAACCAAATTAATGTTTGGTCCGTAGTGAAATATCCCAAGTCATTTTGATGATATTTATTGATTTGATGTAAAATAAATAAATATTAAATCCCTACAGACCAAACATTTATATATCAATGCACAAATTCAATTAGAACCATTGTTCTAATATGTATTGGAACAATTGCATTTGTTTATTGATATCTAATTAAGTAGAATCTTAAATCTTTTCCTCTGCTAAAACAGACTATTTTTTTTTTTTTTTTTTTGATGTTCTAAATAAAAAATAAAAAAAAAGTTTATTGGCACAAAAAGAGTATACATACATTCACTGTGGGCTATTAAACACTAACTATACAAGTATGTATTTCTGAAAAGGTACTGAGACTGTTACCAAACTAGGCAAGAGCCTGTATTTTGGCTGACAGTGTTCAGTCGTGGTAATTGACACTGGTGTAAATAGACGTTTAGATGAAGACGTAAATAATAATAATAATAATATTTATTTAATAATAATAATAATAATATTTATTTAATAATAATAATAATAATATTTATTTAATAATAATAATAATAATATTTATTTAAATAATAGGTACAATAATTTATAATAAATGACTAATTAATTTATAAAATACATTTCTTGTTGTTTGCCCGAACTAGATTGAACCTGTGGCTCGGGCGAAGAAGTGCTTACAAACTATTTTAGCAATATAAATTTACATAACTACAATTCAATAATAACATTTTAATAACCTGCATAAGCAACTAGCAGTACCGGTAATAAGTGGGTCAATAATAATGATGCGTTAAGATAGATCAGCAAAATTTTTATTTGCTTACTTGAAGTAACTGCTCAGTTTGCTCATACGACAAAATTTGTAAATAATTATATAATATGTTCTTACAGTTAACATAATTTAATTTATAAATACTTAACTCTCTATTTAATTTATTATATAAAAATGGACCTAGGAAAGAAAGAAATCTATTTGAAAAAATGAATTTTGAAACTGATTGTGAGGCGCAGACTATATCTTTTCGTCTTGTGTTAGTAACATCTTCGTGATATGTAAGCAATGTGTGCTGTTTTAGTACTGTGTGATATATGAAAATTTGGCGAACAGTCATCACCTTGCACGATTTATATAACATAATTGTGGGAAAAATGAAAGGTCGCGTTGTGGCTACTTTTAGAATTGCTCTTTGAGCTCTTTCTAGCGGCAGTAATATTGTTTTTAGTGCTCCACCCCATGAAGTTATGCAATATTGGATGATAGATTGACATAAAGATAAATACACTTGAATGATTAATTTTAAATCTGCTATAGCTCGCAGTTTTTTAAATACATACATTAATTTACGAACTCTACTTACCAAACTATCTATGTGTTTTCTAAAAGAGAGGATGTCGTCGATTATGATGCCTAGATATTTTACATTATTGGTTTCCTGGATAGTAGGACAATTACACAAGGGCACTGACAAATTGTGGTAGGAGAGAGGACAATGGTGTGCGTATATATAATTGTTAGTCACAGTGTACTGATTTTTGCGCATGGAAAAATGAATGTATTTAGTCTTGTCAGCATTTAATGTTAAAAGATTATTATTTAACCAGGTATAGACAATATTAAAGCCAGACTGGGCGCTATCGTATAATTCGTTGGTAGTTTTGGCAGTAAAAATTAGGGCGGTGTCATCAGCGTAGGATATTATCTTTCCATGTTTTAAGGTAAGATTACATAGGTCGTTAATATATACCAGGAAGAGCGTAGGAGCTAGGATACTTCCCTGGGGAATTCCATATCCTGGTATTTTTTCATCATGGCTTACGACATTTCCTATTTTAACACATTGGTGCCGATTGCTTAAATAATCTGCAAAAATTCTCAGTTGCGTATCCCTTATACCAAGTGCCTCCAATTTGTTTAGCAATGAAGAAATTGAGATAGTGTCAAATGCCTTGGCAAGGTCAAGGAAGATCCCTAGAGTCTGATTACCTTTGCTGAGTTCACCAGTGATAAAATTAGTTAAATTATGCACCGCGTCAGCTGTTGATAATTTATTTCTAAATCCATATTGCGCAGGTGAAAGAAAATTATTATGTTCTAGGTAATTAACTAATCTACTGTTTATTATTTTTTCTAATATTTTTGATATTGAAGGGAGAATCGATATAGGTCTATAGTTGGTGACTAGGTCTTTGCTTCCAGATTTAAAAACAGGTATAACTACCGCCTTTTTCAGGCATGTCGGAAAGATACCTTCAGAAAGGCAGAGGCGAAAAATATGCGATAGTGGAGGTACCAGAATGTGCTTAAATCGCTTAAGAATCTTATTACTTATGTTATCCCAGCCGATGGCGCAATTGTCACGCATACCTAAGATGATTCGCTCTATTTCGCCTTCATCAGTGTCCAGCATAACAAAAGAGTTTAGACTAGGATTGTTACTTGCTTTTTTAAGAGGTGTAGAATGGCTACTAGTTCGTTGCAGAGTCCGTTCGGCGAGCTTTTTACCTACGTTCACAAAATAATTATTTACCTTGTTAGCTGACAGCAGTGGCATAGTATTAGCATCCAATAAACTCGAGTTTGATTCACGGTGTTTTGAGGTATAAGTGACGTTTTTAATATGTTTCCAAATTTCTTTACTGTTATTACCTGCTCTATGCAATATATATTTATCGTAGTTAATTTTTAATTTCTTCAAAAGATTATTACATATGTTTCTGTACCTCTTGTATGTTGTTTGAAGCGCTAAATTATATGGAGATCGTCGAGCGCTCTGATGGAGTTTGTCTCTATGTCTTATACTTCGAACTAGACCAGGAGTAATCCAAGGTTTAATATTGAAATACTTCTTTTTTAAGACAATTGTTGATGTGTTTTGTAATATTGCATGTTGGACATTCTGTATTAACCTCTTGTATGCCGGAATACCAGACATAATAGAAAAAGCATTGTGTCTCGCGTAGATCCACGTTCCGGCATACCACAGGTTAAATACGATAAAGATAAATTAGCATCAGCACTATTGTAAACTGGGCTAAAATTAATATTACGTAAATCATACTCGAGTTTGTTTATATTTAAATTAGACTTTGTTGTAGGTTGATTTTGCCTAGGTAGCGTTAAATTTATAGCAAGTACGACGGCGTGATGGTCAGTAAAAGTAGCGTTAGTAACAAGCGTGGTAGATGATAAGCTGGATTTGATCATCATATGATCGAGACAGGAACCGCTCTGATGCGTAGGTAATGTGTGCGTGGGGAGAAGCCCATGGTATGAGCACAGACTAAGGTAATATTGTGTTCCTGTATCGTGATGCTCAGAGCCGATATCTATGTTTATGTCACCTGTTAGAATAATATTTTTAAACGCACTAAGCTTTTGCAGAGTCTGATTAAGGAAATTATGAAAGGCGTCTAAATTTCTTACTGAAGGAGATCTATATATAGCAATAATCGCTGTGTTCGTGCCAATTTTGATAATTAAACAATTACAGTCTTGAAAAGGTAGCTCTTCGATTGAAAATTGTAATGCTTCCTTAATATATACTACCACACCATCATTCTGATTATGGTTTAACGCGCTGTGGTATGTATTGTATCCGGCAATTACCGGGAGAGTTTCGCTGCGATTAGATAACCAACACTCAGTAAGAACAATTACATCACATATAATGTTTAGTCTATGTTGAAAAATATGAAAGCTATCCATATTCTTATAAATACTGCGTATATTTTGGGTAAGTATGGTTAGTGAGTCCCGATAAACGGAAAGATATTGTCTGCAGTCCTCCACTGTACACGCTTTTGCGTCTGAGGCAGAAACATTATCTATTTCTGTAAATAAATCAATATCCATAAACTATTATAATAAAGGGGTAGATCTAATATATACAAGCTAATATGCGACGCTCTTAGGCGCCTTCATAATCAACAGAATTAATATACCTATATTCAGCTGCCTGTTTAGCTGGGCAATCGGCGTCTCCCGTCTTGTGGTTGCTTGGCTTTTTGAAGCGCAAGCATGTTGCACATTTTGGTGACTCCGCTTTTCTTGTGCAGTCTTGGATGGAGTGACCGTCTTCGCCACAATGTCCGCAAGTAGAGGTCGCTGTTTTGCACGTCTTGGCTGCGTGCCCGTACTGCTGGCACTTGTAGCATCTGGTCACTATCGTAAAGTCCCTGACCGGACAGGAGGTCCAGTTAATAAATAACCGATTCTGGGTAATGAGCGCTTTACGTATAATGGCTGATACTTCAATAACGTAGTTGCAGGTCTCAGCATTTTTCTTGCCAGATTTGTGGCTAAGTTTTATTGAGGTCATAAATGTATTTCTTGTCATATCACGTAGTTTTTCTGCTAGATTCTGTTCATAAATACATTTATAAACCTCATTTTCGGCCATTGATGTTGGAACTCCTATTATGATAATACGAGGCTTGCGCTTGTAAGGCTCGTCAACCTTAAGCCCTGATTCAGCAAGTTGGACAGTCTGCTTGAGCTTCTCGATATCTCTTTTGGTCTCAGTACTGATAACAACAGCGCCATTTCTTATCTTGCGGACTCCTCGAACTTGCAGTTTCATAGCTTCAGGGCTAATTATTTTCTGGACCATGGTCTTTGTATCCTCGCTGGTTTTCGAATTATCATTAGGATAAATGACTACCGAGCTCAAAGTGCTAGGGCGAACAAAGTTACTGGTTCCTTTCTTTACCATATCGGCAAAGGAAGTGCTGGCTGGTACCTGCTTCACATTCGACTCCTGAATGGCCTGCTTGATCTGCGTTAAGGAATTCATAAGTTCTTGTGTTTCTGCTGCGTCTTGTAAAGAATTGTGAGCTTGAATGGCTCTGTGCTTGAGCGACTGATATTGAACAGCCATGTGGGCAACTCCGTTTGTTACTTTACGGCAAAGGGTATTTATTTTGAGTTTTAATTCCGAGTTTAGCTTGCCTTCAGATGCAATACAACAAACTTCATTTAAGCACTGCTCAATAGACCCCATCCAACCCTGTATCTCCGGGGTTGACGCTATTTCCATTTTCTCACTGGGCTCAGGTCTAGGTTTTAGAGGAGTCGTAGGTGGGGGAGTACGGCGAGTTATACCGCTCCTATTAAATGGACTACTATCCATAGTCACTATATTACAATATTCATTTTCTTTGTACAAACTAATTATTATTCACTGTAACATTAATGTGCATACTACGTAAGACACATTAAAACTAGGTCAATGTTTTTATAAAATGTAAATTTACAATTTATTATTATTGCACGTCTGTTCGTGACAACGCTACG
Organism: Catocala fraxini; assembly: GCA_930367265.1. Lineage (NCBI taxonomy): Eukaryota > Metazoa > Arthropoda > Insecta > Lepidoptera > Erebidae > Catocala > Catocala fraxini. The sequence goes on from OV884035.1 coordinate 15,614,597, forward strand.
CTACGCTTAGCCCTAACTATAAATCCATATAATAAAAAAAAAGACTTATTAAATATGTACATATATTGTAACATACATAATTATATCAAGTACCTATAGATATAATACAAGATCAATATACTTTTGATTCACACAGTAAGAAAAATAGTCTATTTTAGTTTTAAATTGTTATTGCATATATTGCTTATTTATATGGGGCATTGTTTATACATATAACAATTAATAAACAAAACAAAGAGTAATTTGTAAGTACTTATCAAATAAAATTTAATTTAGAGATAACATTACAATAGATATAACCATAAATATAAAGAAGGCAAGGTTCATTAATCAATGTCAGAATGTCTATCTTTATCAGTGCAAAATATTTATTTTAACAGTTAACCATATTTTGGTAGTATTTTATAGTATAAAAAGGGACATTAAATGTTTAATATGTTTAAAAATAATAATGTATGACAGAACTGACCTTTACAAATGTTAGATGTCTGCGACTGAAGATTCTGCAGCAAGTCCTCAGTGGAATTAACGGCGTAAGGATTGTGACGACCATATTTTTTCTGTTTACTTTCATCCTTGTTTTCTGTTGTATTCGGATATCTAAACAGCAATCTATCACCCTTACTATCCGATTTAACAAAAAAGATATTCAAAGGATTTACTTCCATTATCACAGCGCAATTTTTAAATAGGTAAATTACGAATAACGTGTAGTAAACAAGGTGACCACCAAAAGGTTTTGCAACAAAGTAATCAAAGGGAGTTTGATGTTATTAAATTTTTCGCACATTTTACACTTGTATGTCAACACGTAGTTTACTTTCGTTCTTGAAATATTACACAACTGTTTATAATTTATGACTACCTATATTATTTTCTTCCAAGAATATAGAGAAAACATGCACTCTGTGACGTTTAAACATTTGTCAATTTGTCATCTTGTAGATGTCATACTTGTCATCGGATTTACGCTCAATTACGTTCCATTTTTTTTGTATTTAAATCTTTACTCACTTATTTTTCATTACTTGTTTCATCAAAGTTGAATATTATATTTTACAGCTACACTGTCACGAAAAAGAATTTATTTATATATACTATATACCTATATAACTGCAGTATCGAATCCAATCCAATCGGTATTACATGACAACTCGTCCAAATTAAACATATTACACATTCAAATAAAATTACATGATCAGCTAATGGCTATCCATAGCTAAGATTGGGTAAGATCATACTAATTACTAAGATTATGAAACTATATAATAATATAGGTATCTGTTTGTAAAGTTATAATATTAAATTATTTTTGTCTTTGATGTGATAAAATGTTGTCTCAAAAGACCACATTTTGTACAAGTGCTTAAAAAGTAACGACGACAAATCATTTGTCAAAACTAGAATACGATAAATCCGAAAATTTTGCTTTGCGAAAATCTTTTAAGATGCAAAAAATGGCTAATGAAACTGAATATAACTATAAAGTGAACCCTGAAAAAATTCCTCTCGAAACTGATCAGGGTATTGTGGAAAGTGAAGAAAGAAAATGGGGAATGCCACTGAAAGATGTGTACAAACATGGATTCACTTTTTTTAAAGGTAAATTTTCGATATATTTAATCTGATAATCGTTTCTATAAAAGTCATGATAGTATATTTTACATGTATTAACGTAATATTTTTAGTTCCCTATTACCTACACTGCATTTATCTTATATTAGAATATTACTTATCTTGTACTAGGGCGGTATATCTAGTGTCCATTAATTTTTATTGATATACACACATTACTCATACTTCCTGCTTAGTATATTATGGTTACAATATGTTGTTTACAGATAAGGAAGGTAAAGCTCTACACCTGAGTTATGAGGATAGATTGAAGCTTGTGGCTTACACGCAGCAGACAGCTCATGGGCCATTGGACCCAAACTCAGCATCTCCATTAGGAGTATTAGATGTTATTGGACGAGATAGACGGGCTGCTTGGCAAGCTTTAGGACAAATGTCCCAGATTCAAGCTATGGCTGGCTTTGTGCACACTTTAGACAGGTATTGACACTTGACAAGAATGCTTGTCTTGAATATTTCAAAATAAATTTGCTTAGTGGTAGATGCAAGCTTTTTGATTTTTATATATAAGTACTATAATATCTAAAATGTTTTGAGCTGCAGCAGCCTGTAAGTGGCCACACTCAATTGCTTTTTTTTTAAATATATGGCATGCCAGCAGTTTACATACATACATTGTCTCACACTTATATCCCTAAAAGGGTAGGCAGTGAAAACATGACTAATTAGGTTAATACTATGTAACCTCTTGCAAAGTGTGCAGCTCCGGCAATATGCAGTCATTGATGTAACACAATAAACATTGGACAGCACACAGCAAGTGTGACATCAAAGTAAATGTAGCCAATCAAAATTGAAAACAAACAAATAGCTACAAAAAAAATAAAATTAAGGTGCTTTAGATGCTTTATAGTAAAAATAAAATATAATAATAATCCAATACAACATTATTGCAAATTGCTTTTTAAATCCATAATCTGGCAGTCAAGAAGTCATTACTTTTCTGACTGTGAAAATATATCTTATTGAACGAGCACAATACATGTATATGTGATTCTTCTTCAATATTAGATGTGTATCCTTTGTTGGCAATTCAAATTCAATTCCTTTGTGGTTCAATTAAAATAATTATAAACCAAATAAATAAAATTTAGTAACACATTTGTATATTTCCTGAGGATTGGACAGAGGTGCAGAATACCCACAACTGATTCGCCTCCTTTTACATTGGATCTAAAAATAGTTAGCAACAAGATTTAGGCAAAATTATAACTCAATACGATTAAAATCTGTGACTTTTGGTTCAATATTTATTTATTTCTTATAAAAGACAATTACACATTGTTTACATAAGACAATACAAACAAATGAATTACACTAATTAGTCCGTTAACATAATACATATATGTAGGTATCAAAACAAAAACACAGAACAAAACATAATATATAACTATGTGATCCCACTTCTATGAATAACTTGTGCGGTGGTTTAAGTTAAGCACTTAGCATGTTTTAAAAGAAAACAAATACAAACAAACTATAAAAAAGCTAAAATGGAATGGTCGTCATTAATTAGCTCAAGCACCCTTCTTTTGAAGACACTTAATGAGTTTGCTTGATTTTGCTTTCTTAATGTCATTGGGAATTTTGTTATACAGTTGTGCTCCCGCAAATGTAATGGCATTTTGGCCATAGTTAGTTCTTGCTTTGGGTAATACAAGATTATTAGCGCGGCGTGATGAATACTTGTTTGTTTTACTTTGGGCCTTTGTGGTGAGTGTGATGTGTGTGTATCATGTGGTATATTATTTTGTAGATGAGTATGCATGTGGAAAAAGTATATAATTGGATAAGGTTTAAGAGCTTGGTTTTAGGTGTTTATCAAGTGTGAGTCTAAGACATTTCTCTTTATTGAATTCACGCAGTACTTCGCTATCAATCGTCAGAGCAGTGTGGTTCTGTATTTTTTTTATTTTTGGCACTAAGAATCATATTTGTTGTTTTTGACTTGTTAATAGTTAAAGATTGTATTAGAACCAATTATGTAATAGGTCAAGGTCTTGTTGCGCTATTTGAATAGTATCACTGAGGTTATGGCCAAAGTAAAATAGACATGTATCATCAGCGTAGAGAGTGAGATTTCCTGCCAGGCCTGCTTGGTAGACATTATTAACATATATCAGGAACAACAGAGGGCCTAGAATTGACCCTTGTGGGACGCCGCAATTTAAGAGTAAAGTGTCACTCTCGTATTTTCCTATTTTAATAATTTGGTATCTATTTGTAAGGTAAGAGGTTAAGATCTTGTGGACGGTTCCAGTTACCCCTATGCTATTAAGTTTTTTTAATAGTAACAAATGGCTGACGGTAATAAATACTTTCTTTAGATCGATAAACACAACAAGCGCCACCTTTTTATTATAGACTTTTCTACATTTAATCAAATATTTGTATGAATGACTAAATATGAAACAAATATTTGACTCATCCCTAATTTACATGAATTTATAGTAATCATGCTGATAATTTCATTAACTATTATTTTTACCTTTCCAGGTTGTGCCCACTATTTAAGCCATACCTGGAAGCAATACAAAAGGATTTCGAAGACAAAAAACAACAAGAGTGAGTTTTACTTACAGACAGTATTTCTAAATTCAAAGCATTAAGATATACAACAGACATATGTCTTTGCATATTTAATCACATGGATCAATACTGCATTTATATTTAATGAAATCAATAGTTCTTTGTGTTGTGGTGAGGTGAGGTTGAGGTGTTTGTTTTAAGTTTTTATATCAGTTATTACTTATATAGTTTATTACTTAATTTTTGTGTTTCTATGTACAATAGATTAAAAAAAGAAGAAGAGGCAAGAGCGCACTTAGAGCTTCAAAACAGAATTATGCTTGAGAAACAGAAGCAACAGAGCAATAAAGTGACTGAGGAACAGCAAGTGTATGTATTAATTTATCAACTAAGTTTCTTTATTTAGGTATTATTAATTAGTAAACTTGTTATACTGAGCCATGTTTACTTGCTGCTGAATTTGTCAACAGATTATATGAAAATTAGCTCAGCCGCATACGCAATTCGGGAAATAAGACAGTTTACTGATGTACTGCAAGACTAGTATATTTCAGTTACTTTCATAGTGCCATGTCCTACGGTATATTATTGTGGGGCAAGGCAGCTGTATCAAGACAATTTTTATTCTTCAAAAGCGTGCAGTACTTAGCATTTATAATTTAGGACCACGAGTTTCCCTGAAAGATCGCTTTAATGAAATAGGCATACTTACTGTTGCGTCGCAATATATATATTTGCTAACATTATGTTTATTAAACATAATATTCACTTATATAATAAGAATAGTGATATCCATAACGTAAATACTAGAAATAAGCATAAGTTAGTAGGCCCATATCATCGTTTACATAAAGTTCACAATACATTTGCGGGACTCGGTATACGTCTTTTTAATAAATTATCTATTAATATAATTAATTTACCATTGCTTAAATTTAAAAGCGCCGTTGAAATACAACTTATTGGGATGAGTTATTATTCAGTCAACGACTATTTAAATGCCAAAAACTCATGGAACTAGTTGCATGTTGTATACAGGATTTAAAGATCTGTATTACTTATAAGTCAATTTAGTAATGTAGTAATGTAATTTAGTAGTCACAAAGTGAAACTGTATGCGCATCATGCCATCCTACTGTCTATTTTAGATTTAAATTAAAACATGTACCTTAGCCCAAATTATTTCATCTCTATAATATTATGAGGTTATTATTGTTATTATCTTTAGTTTTTTATAGTCAGTAGTATATGGTATAATGGCAACACCTTGTTAATCTGAGTTGTTAAATAATGAAATTATATTAAATTGGCGATTTAAGAGTGGCCGTGAGTAGCAGGTTTCTTCTCATAGGCTCAACCCTTTGCCTGAACCTAGCAACTAACCTAAATGTAGCTTCAGTAACTTACTTACTTACTTACTTACTTATAAGTCAATTTAGTAATGTAGTAATGTAATTTAGTAGTCACAAAGTGAAACTGTATGCGCATCATGCCATCCTACTGTCTATTTTAGATTTAAATTAAAACATGTACCTTAGCCCAAATTATTTCATCTCTATAATATTATGAGGTTATTATTGTTATTATCTTTAGTTTTTTATAGTCAGTAGTATATGGTATAATGGCAACACCTTGTTAATCTGAGTTGTTAAATAATGAAATTATATTAAATTGGCGATTTAAGAGTGGCCGTGAGTAGCAGGTTTCTTCTCATAGGCTCAACCCTTTGCCTGAACCTAGCAACTAACCTAAATGTAGCTTCAGTAACTTACTTACTTACTTACTTACTTATAAGTCAATTTAGTAATGTAGTAATGTAATTTAGTAGTCACAAAGTGAAACTGTATGCGCATCATGCCATCCTACTGTCTATTTTAGATTTAAATTAAAACATGTACCTTAGCCCAAATTATTTCATCTCTATAATATTATGAGGTTATTATTGTTATTATCTTTAGTTTTTTATAGTCAGTAGTATATGGTATAATGGCAACACCTTGTTAATCTGAGTTGTTAAATAATGAAATTATATTAAATTGGCGATTTAAGAGTGGCCGTGAGTAGCAGGTTTCTTCTCATAGGCTCAACCCTTTGCCTGAACCTAGCAACTAACCTAAATGTAGCTTCAGTAACTTAGTAAGCTCACTAACCTATATATTTTGACGTTCACAAGTGTTACTTTGTGACCTAAATGAATAAATGATTTTTGACTTTGACTTTGACTATATCTGCAGCATATAGAGTCATGTGACATTTGAATTATTCTGAAATAATAAAATATAATAAACTAGTACTAATCATTATATAGATATACCTATTACATAGTATTAATAGTCAAATGTTTATAAAATTCTCCTTTGTAGTTGAATGTTTACATATGGAAAAAGTAACTCAATACGAAAAAAAACAGTTATTGCCAAGAGTGACCAGAAGATTAATCTGACATTTCATTTTAAGAAAGCTTCTAAAATATTTGACTTTGGAAGTTTATAATTGCTTATAAAGGTGCTTTTCAATAAGCAATAAATAGCTAGGCAAGCTGTTGCTGCCAAAACTTTATGCATAACTATACAAATACAAGGACTGGTACTCACTACCTTTATTTAAAATACACCTTAGTTTTCTTTTGTAAGTTTCACATTTTAATTGGGTAAATAACAATTTCAGGCAAAGAATTAAAGATGCGCTTAATGCCCAAACATACGACCAGTTCCTGCAATATGCCCAACAGCAGTACCCAGGCAATTTTGATCAACAGGCGGTTCTGATTCGTCAACTACAAGATCGACACTACCAGCAATACATACAACAGTTAGCAGTTGACCAGCGACTTGCTAACTCAAACATAAAAGATACAATTGAAGATAAGGAAAATGAGAATAATACTAATGTTGACACAAAGATAGAGGGAGCCACTGTATCTGACTACAATTTAAATGAAAATGAAGTCAACATTATTGATAATAACAAGTAAGTATTATTTGTAACACAACTGATACCTAATCTAGTCAAGAATAATCATTTATGAAATTTTGTCAAGAAAGCACATTACGGTGTAATACCGATGCGATTATCGATTGTAAGTGTTAAAAATAATCAATATTTTTTACACATACCATCGATAATCGCATCAGTTGTAGTAGCATATAATGCATTAAACTTGCATTTGAGATGTAAAAGTGCCCTGGAGTAGCCAGGCGAAGAATTGGCATTTGAATTATGTTTGAATACAATTGTGCTCAATGCATTACTTAGTTTGTATAGACAAGGACATATATAACATTTAAATATAATTGTAAAGCAATTGTTTGCAACATTATTCAAGAGGTTAAAATTTAGTGCTTAATTGATTATCTGTCTAAAATTCATTATAATGTTTTTAATTAGAATTGGAGGCTCAATTGCAGAATGTCCACTTCTCACAATGTCTAGAATGTCCCTTTCGCAAAATATACCTTGTTTCCAATTCCTTCGTAAAACATGGAAAACGTTTAAGTACGAATAAGATTTGCGAAGGGTCCATAATTATTATATGTTCTCAGATAGATATCACAAAAACTACAATAAAGGTCACTCATGTGCTACATAGTTTACTAGGTTTGTTTATATTGCCAAGTGTTTATAATGGAAAATAAAATAGGTAGGAAACGAGGGTCATTTTGGAAAAGGGACGTTCTGCGAAAGGCACATTGTACGACCTGTAGACATTTTGCGAAATGGACATTCCGTTACTGACCCTTGACCTATATAAAAGTAATAGCATTTATACTAGTAATAATACAAATAAATTATAAGATGCTTGATGGTTCAGTGAAATAAAGACAGTCTAATATTACATTTGCGATTTGTTTATGGTATTAAAATTTGGAAGGCTAATTGAGTGACTACTTAGGTAAAATAGGTTTATTTAATTTTACATTTCTTTGATTGAATTTTATGGTTGTGTATTAGATATTATTTGCTCTATTATAGAAATCTGATTGTTTTAGTTATTGTTAGTGGAGTTGCTTTACGTTTTTGGTTCAGAAAAAGTAAACTTTGTTAACTATTATTTCAACTTATGCCAATCATTTATTTTAAATACACTAGCTAAGAATTTAAATAAATTTATTGTGTTGGGTTGTGGATGTTAGATAGCAATTATTCTACGAAAATGTAATTTACAGCTGCGTTCTATTATACTAGAAGCCTGGCCCTCATATAAGTATATATGGCTAACAAAAAGAGAAGAAGACCAGCCAAGTAGGCAGCTATAAGACATTATTTTTGGAGTATGACTGCCATACATATAATTCAGCAGGTGTAGAGTAGTTTAGTTGGTATAGTTAGTTACCTTATCCTATTTACTATTCTGCCGGCAGAAGGTGGCCTACTTCCTTCCTTCGCTGGCTCAGAAAACCAACGAGAATGAAAGCTTTAAACGGTTACACCAGCTTGTCCGATGAAACTGAAGATTCTCACAACCAGTTAGTGAGGCTGAATGTTTGCAGATATCTATTGTAGTTTCTTATAAAATAAGGGGATTTCTATATTAAATTGTCGGAGAATTCCTGTGTTGCCGAATTATTCTTTAGGAGGTATATTTACTGTTACAGAGCTCAGCAGACTACTGATAAAATAGATTCTAACGAATATACAGAAGAGCCCAGGGATGAAAATACCGACGAAGAAGGTAATAATCACAATTTATTAAGAATTTAAGCGCCGCCCCTACTTACGCGTTTTATTGAATGTGTTCTCAGTATTGGGATGATTTATTAATGATATAGGTAATTTGACAAATTAATTGAGTATATTTTAATATCATAAAAATATTGAATACTGATTGGCGCGAAAATGAGAAAACACAATGGGTGCGTTCCACTAAGCGCTCACGACACTCATGCTCACGACCACGGTTTTTACCATTCCACCTGTTTCCGAGCGTTACAAATTGTACACTCAAGTGGAACGGATAATTGAGTGTTTTGAGCGTTAATGTAAATAATACAAATGGCGAATTATAAAAAACAAGTGAGAAACGGCCATGAATTGCCGTAAATCTTAGAGTTCGAAAAAATGGTACCACGTGAGCTTGAGGTCAGAGGTCAAAGGTGATAGTCATTTCGGAGGTATATCGACTATGCTTAGTCGAATGGCGTTGACCGCGAGTCTCTAGCTCTTACGGTTCTTGAGTTGTAAGATGGTATCACGTGGCCATGAGGTCAGAGGTTAAAGGTCATCATCATATTTAATAAGTTACCTGGGGTAACTTATTAAATATGATTGGTTGAAAAACATTAAACAATAATGCATTTAAAAATCAACTGAAGGATTTTCTTACGAGTAAAGCCTATTATACTGTTACAGAATATCTAATGGATAATATTTCTTAATTATATAAAATTGCTTCAGTAAAACATGAATTTATTGATGTTACATATATTTGAATAATTTTGCCCATTGTCTATTTATATTCTTTGCCAAATAATTTATTTTTATTCATTATTTATAATTATCAATTTCTAAATACCTTTGACATTACTTAATTTATTTTCATTGACATGTATGTGATATAATTGAAATACGATAATTTACTCTTACTTTACTTTATATTTATTGACATGTACATATGTGATATAATTAAAATAATACTTTAGTTTTTATTTAATGTCAAATATTTGTACGCCACAGCATGAGGCTAAACATGACTCGACATATTAATATATTAAATATAACTACTACGTGTATGCTTCTGTATGTAACAACACACATGTTTTTAAGAAATAAAGAATTATTATTGTTATTATAATGGATGGATGTTTGTTACTCTTTCACGCAAAAACTACTGAACGGATTTTAATGAAACTTTATAGTATTATTGTTCATTCATCGCAATAACATGGCTACAGCTTGGTTGAAACTGCTGAAACGTGAGCGAAGCTGCGGACAAAATCTAGTATTTCATAATTTTGTGGAGTATTTAATTAATTTACATTCAAATATATTCAAAATGTGTTTTACGGCAACAGTAGGATATTTGGTAGTGCGTTGCAATAATGCTCCAGAAAGTACTAATTCATCCAGTTCAGATAAAGAGTGGAATACCAGTCTACAAAATCATGATCGTGAAAAACGTAAACTTAGATCTCGTATTTACGATTTACATAATGTAATTAATCGTTACTCTGATGAAGAATTCAAAAGACTGACAACTGAAAAACTATAGATTATAAAATTTTATTTATTCATCGTTTCATCAAAATCGCATCAAATAAATTTATATATTTGTAGTCTCCATCTTAGTTAGGGACTTTATATTTTTTAAATGGCGCTGAATTTCTCAACGCTCACTACGAAACACCTCTCAGGATAAGTCGTGAGCTTTCCGGGAGCGTGAGTCATGACGTCATGAGTGACGTTTTCGCCCCGACCACAACGATCGCAGTCGTCATGTGGAACGACTTTTTTTCTCATAGACCACTTTCAAAAGGACATTGTTCAGCTGCCATACATTATTAGCCCAAGAACCAACAGCCACAAACAATGATAAATATGTGGTTAAGGATGACCACATTCAATTAAAAGTGAATATAAATCACGGACACTTCTGAATAATCAGGAAGACCCATTATTATCATTATTATTCCATCTTTTTCTTTTACCCCGGTGAGTCCGACATAACTCGCCCCCGCGGAGGGGTACGCGTCAATGCATTCCACCACGTAAAAAAAAGTGTTGTCATGCTTGCACTATAGAAAAACGTATAATACCGAGAAAGTGGTACATATTTATATGGTATTTTACATTAAAGTTATGACTTTTAAGAAATTGGTCATATCTATGATGAAGTTCAATAATGGTATTTATAGAACAGCATTCGTATTAACTACGTAAGAAAAATAACAGACAAGCTAAATAGAAAATAAATTCTCTGATAAAACCGTACACATATTGTAAAAACTGTAGGCAAGTAGGCAAACACTGCGTGTCTCAGGTGTAAACAATGGATGCTGATGTATGTGAAATCGCGAAAATACTTTTTAACACGAAAATAAGATTCGGACGTGTCCGTGAGATTGTAATGATTGATTATTAAATCATAAAATAATTGACAAGAATAGAAAAGGGTTTGTTAAGCTGGTTTGGGCATGTAGAAAGAATGGACGAGGAAAGACTGACTAAGAAAGTTTATAAGGCTAGTGTGAATGGAACACTCGCAAGAGGAAGACCTAGGCGAACGTTTCTCGATCAGATCGGAGGCGTTCTGGACAAAGGCCAGGTTAAGAGCACCTTGAACCGACGGGCGTGTATGAGGAATGTGATCAAAGTGAATGAAGCCAGAGAAGTGTGTCAGGATCGTAGCAAATGGAAATCCGTAGTCTCTGCCTACCCCTCTGGGAAACAGGCGTGAATCGATGTATGTATGTATGTAAAATAAAATACAAATTATTGTTTAGGTGGAATGTGTGTTGATTCTTAAGCCAAATTGTTCATTGTCCTTTAGCAGGTTCCGGTGGCCCTTGATCAAATCTCTACGGAATGACCTTTTCATTTTTAGGCGGCCTGACTTTTTATTTTAGATCCCCTGTACTGAATGTGGAATATGCAAGTTTTAACAAGTAACAGTCGCTGGGCTTCTTAAAATATTATCTACCTACATTGATAGGTGAAGTCAAGCCAACATTTTAGTTCTTCACTATCGAAAGCAAATAAATTTTCGTGAACCCCCACTTACGAATTGTGGACCCAATTTTTTTTCACGCCAGCGTAGTACTCTGTTGAGTCTCCCCTGGGAGTCCACCTGGACCACTTTGGGAACTAATTATCTAAGGCCTCGTGTAGGTAGACGCGGGACGATGCGCGGCGCGTCCGATGTCGCGTCGCGCGGTCAATTCAAACATATGGGAATATAATATGAGAGTGTTCAAGCACAAGCGCGATCACGCGCGTTTTGTTTGATATTGAGCGCTGCTCGCGGCGGTTCACGCTTCGCCCGCCGCCGCGTGCCCCACCGCGTCGCATCGCTCGTCTGTCAATGAGTTTGATGGTTCTCCTCTAGCAGTATACAAAACACTCATGCTTTAAGTAACAATTATCTTTTAGTATTGATAAAATCGTAGTTCATTGTAACGACACGTCTGCGTTGAGAGATGTTCAAAGAAGACTGTCAAATGTGGTAGCTACGGTACCCGCTACGGCAGCCCCGGCGGACACCGTCATTCCGTGCGCCGTGCACCACGCGCCGCGTAACGCCCCGCGTCTCCTCAAACGCAACTGCACATTGTCTTGTGTTTGTCTTTGTGCGTGCAACGCCGCGGGCCCCGCCTGCCGCTTCACGCGCCGCTTCTCCTTGAACGGAAAAACGCACGACGCGCCGCGTGTCGCGACGTCCAATGCGCCGCGCAACGCCCCGCGTCTCCCTAAACGAGGCCTTAGGCGTTGTGAATGCTAAGCGGAACGCACCCAATGAATATTCTTATAAGAATGACAGATTCCAAATACAAATGTAAAAGTTTTTTTATTTAATTGTAACAGTGTTTATAGTCAGACTAACTGCCGCTTTTTAAATTTAATCTCAATTGAAATATTGCTATCTGAGTTAGAATGTTGACAGATCTTCCATAGAAGTTCGAAAGATCGAAATGTTGCTATCTAGCAACATTTCGATTGAGAGTGGATATAGAAAGCAGCCGTAAGTAGTATTGAAAGCAAAAATATTTTTATTGATATAGCTTATTTTTTCATGCTGAGAATACATTGAACGCAAACAGCATAACTGGATACAGATTACACATTTCAACTTGAAATAAGTATATAGTATATCAGAAATAAGTATAGCTATAAATAATAATTTAACGCTTTGTTTTCACCGTGATAATCTATTGAGCGTTAAATAAGGTATGGCACTGATCACAATGTGTCTCTGGGTAGTATCTTATTAAAATAATGTTCTCGAGATGCAGATGATCTCATAGAAGATGTGGATCACTAGTCAAAAGTATGACGTAGCGATTGAAACATTGCAGACGGATTCCTGGCTGTGGAAGAAGCCCGCATGTGGACACGCACGGACATGGCGCAGTTCAAGGACACCGCACGCGCGGGCGGCGGGCGCCTGTGCGTGGGGCACGGTGAGACCGTCACCGTGCGCGTGCCCACGCACCCGCGCGCGCGATGCCTGTGCTGGGAGTTCGCCACCGACAACTACGATATAGGTAATGCAGGCCAAGGACACGGCGCGCGCGGGCGGCGGGCGCCTGTGCGTGGGGCACGGCGAGACCGTCACGGTGCGCGAGCCCAGCGCGCTGCCTGTGCTGGGAGTTCGCCACCGACAACTACGATATAGGTAATGCAGGCCAAGGACACGGCGCGCGCGGGCGGCGGGCGCCTGTGCGTGGGGCACGGCGAGACCGTCACCGTGCGCGAGCCCAGCGCGCTGCCTGTGCTGGGAGTTCGCCACCGACAACTACGATATAGGTAATGCAGGCCAAGGACACGGCGCGCGCGGGCGGCGGGCGCCTGTGCGTGGGGCACGGCGAGACCGTCACCGTGCGCGAGCCCAGCGCGCTGCCTGTGCTGGGAGTTCGCCACCGACAACTACGATATAGGTAATGCAGGCCAAGGACACGGCGCGCCCGGGCGGCGGGCGCCTGTGCGTGGGGCACGGCGAGACCGTCACCGTGCGCGAGCCCAGCGCGCTGCCTGTGCTGGGAGTTCGCCACCGACAACTACGATATAGGTAATGCAGGCCAAGGACACGGCGCGCGCGGGCGGCGGGCGCCTGTGCGTGGGGCACGGCGAGACCGTCACCGTGCGCGAGCCCAGCGCGCTGCCTGTGCTGGGAGTTCGCCACCGACAACTACGATATAGGTAATGCAGGCCAAGGACACGGCGCGCGCGGGCGGCGGGCGCCTGTGCGTGGGGCACGGCGAGACCGTCACCGTGCGCGAGCCCAGCGCGCTGCCTGTGCTGGGAGTTCGCCACCGACAACTACGATATAGGTAATGCAGGCGATGTCTACGATTGATTCCCAATTCTTAATTGCCCACGTGTGTAATTTTTCAAATTATTATCGAGACGAATTCTTCTTTATTTAAATTCTTAATTTCACCAATTCTTAATTTTCCGAATGCCTCATTTTCTTAATTATAGATAGTACAAATTCTGAATATTTCTAATAAGTACAGTCACAAGCATAAATATGAATTTTACAAAAAAAAGCCTTTCAAACTCAAACTCAAATTCATTCATTTAGATCAAATACATGATACTTATCAACGTCAAAGAAATGATAAAAAGTCAGCAAATTCTTCTGAGTGGACCAATTTTTTTTGTGTTTGAAAGCTGCTGCTTCCCGCTTGGTCCCATTTTAATTTGGTCCAGATTTGACAGTGACATCCGTGAGAAAAACCATAAACAAGTTGAAGTCGGTTGTTTTTTTGGTATATTATTTTTATATATAGATATTTACTTAAATCGACATAAATTTCGCAAGCTTTCTTCAGGTGTGACTTTCCCAATTAGTAGGTCTTCTATAATTTTGCAAATTTTAGCGTCTTTGATAATAAATTTTGATCGTCTTTTCCGGGGCTCAGTATATACTTTATTTTGTTTAATCTTTCTTTCAAAATAAGTTGCTATTTTTTTCAAAAAATGTATATATGAGAAAAGATCTGTCTTCCCAATCTTTTTGTTTAGGCGGAAGTGCCATCCTTCTAGGGCGTTCGTGGTCCTGTGGCGCTCATGAGAGCAACACCAGGTATTTGAACATAATTATGTCATCCACTGTTTTTCGAAATATGACACAAAATTTTCTGTTATGGTATCGTTCAAAGCCTCGTTCAAAATAAACAACCAAGCTTCTGGAACAAATTGAACAGGTAGAAGAGCTAAATTAGCTGTCAGTCTTACTATCCTTCTGTGCTGTTTATCGATTACCATACCTATTTTGTCTGCATTTTTCCAAATCGCCTTCGTAAAATGGTAAAAACAACCTTTTATACGCACCAAAGGATACACAGTTTTGACTGCATTCATAATGGCAGTTTCCCAGTCACTTTTGAAAAAAGTTATTGTCACATGAAACTTTTCTTTCAAAACCCGAAACACTTCGGTATAAGTCGATTCCTTTTTGTTAGGTAATAAGCAAAAAAATATTGGTATTATTGTAGTCACTTCTCTTGTACTGCCAATGTCTACATGAATCGTAAACAATTGTTCGAAAGGTTTTGGTACGCTTCGAAATGTCCCATCAGCTAAATACAAATCTGTTTTACTAATTAACTTCATGCACCCTGGACTACCAAAAATAAAAAAATTGTCATCTCCTTCTCCTTCATGTAAAAGAAAATTCTTACGAAGTAGATCCGGAATCTTGACTTCCTGAACACTTCCGAACCTCAATTTGGAAATATCTAAAGCAGCCTTACGTGCGGAGTAGCATGCGTCTTTTATTGAACTGAATGGCGGTGGTTCCAAGTTTTCGCTTGAATCCGAATCGCTATCTAAACCCTTCATAGACTCTTCGTATAATTCTGAAATTGGCTTCCATTCTGTGCGGCAACGGTTTTTTAATTTATTAACAGCAAATGTTACTTTATTTTTCGAAAAGTCTGGTTTGCACGTATGGCTACTTTCTCTTAATACTGAATTCATTGCAGAGTTCAGGGTTACAGACGCATTGCACCGTATTCCTTTGTTAGAACAACGCCAAATCTGTGTTCCGTTTTTATTTTTTGCTTGAAAATAATATTGATAGCCACCACGTACTAACTTTTTTTTTCCTTTTTCTCCTACGTTAACGAAATTTAAATCGACGACTACCGCACTCGAGGAAGCCATAGTTATTTAGTTTAAATCACAGGTTTAAAATTATGCAACTATTCACGCATAGGACGGGAGATCTTGAACTGATAATTTTATTGACGTTTATACTTGACATTTTAATCTCTTTGATTGATTACGTAATGAGTTTCTTAGTAAATATATGTATTATATAAATATAATTTCACTATGCCTAACTGTACTGTCTTCTGTAAAAAGCAGAATTCGTACTATCTATAATTAAGAAAATGAGGCATTCGGAAAATTAAGAATTGGTGAAATTAAGAATTTGAATAAAGAAGAATTCGTCTCGATAATAATTTGAAAAATTACACACGTGGGAAATTAAGAATTGGGAATCAATCGTAGACATCATGCAGGCCAAGGACACGGCGCGGGCGGGCGGCGGGCGCCTGTGCGTGGGGCACGGCGAGACCGTCACCGTGCGCGAGCCCAGCGCGCTGCCTGTGCTGGGAGTTCGCCACCGACAACTACGATATAGGTAATGCAGGCCAAGGACACGGCGCGCGCGGGCGGCGGGCGCCTGTGCGTGGGGCACGGCGAGACCGTCACCGTGCGCGAGCCCAGCGCGCTGCCTGTGCTGGGAGTTCGCCACCGACAACTACGATATAGGTAATGCAGGCCAAGGACACGGCGCGCGCGGGCGGCGGGCGCCTGTGCGTGGGGCACGGCGAGACCGTCACCGTGCGCGAGCCCAGCGCGCTGCCTGTGCTGGGAGTTCGCCACCGACAACTACGATATAGGTAATGCAGGCCAAGGACACGGCGCGCGCGGGCGGCGGGCGCCTGTGCGTGGGGCACGGCGAGACCGTCACCGTGCGCGAGCCCAGCGCGCTGCCTGTGCTGGGAGTTCGCCACCGACAACTACGATATAGGTAATGCAGGCCAAGGACACGGCGCGCGCGGGCGGCGGGCGCCTGTGCGTGGGGCACGGCGAGACCGTCACCGTGCGCGAGCCCAGCGCGCTGCCTGTGCTGGGAGTTCGCCACCGACAACTACGATATAGGTCAATGAGACGGTGCTGATCTGAAAATTGTAGACGTTTTAGCAGTTGGACTGGCAGTAATGTGTAGTGCTGCGCCCCACACTGCCACAATTTGGAAACCCTTGTAGTACAATTACTGCACATGATCACAATTTGTTGCTTTGTTTCAGGATTCGGATTGTACTTCGAGTGGAGTAAGTCTGACACAACTGAGATCACCATTCACGTTTCGGAGAGTGATGACGAGGACGATGTTAAAGATCCTGATGCGCCCGACTACCAAGATGATGGTACGTATTTTATTAAAAACACTAGGTACGTAATTGTTAGTATAGTAGCTTTATTGAAAATTATGCGAGTCTAGTGCAAAAGGAATCAGCTTGCCGGAGACGTATCTAGAGCACGTGCTGCGACTGAAATTTTCTCATGACAAAATATCAATACGACTTCTTGCAAAGACGTCGATCGTTCGTACAATGGTATGCAAGTCTTATAGTCTTATCTTAAAATTTTCGATCAAATAGGTTACTTAATATCGGGTCGAAGCTTAATCATCAGTCCGGCCAGTGAGATCTCACTAGCGGCGTGGGGCTGCCTGGGCGCGGGTGAGATTTTATCGTACTGCAAGTAATATTGAGCATTATGTTGTGACCTATAGGGTTTACATTACATCGTGGACATCTTTTGCGTATTTCATACTTGTGCACAGTTGAGTAGCGTTTACAATGTCCGGTTTAACCAAATGATTTGTTCGTGGTCGGCAGGCGATGCAATCCACGAGTACACGATTCACGGCACGCGCACGCGCGCCGACCCCGAGCTGGGAGCCGCGGCGCGCGCGCCCGGCCCCGCGCCGCCGCCGCCGCCGCTCAGCCTCGTCGTGCCCGTCTACCGCCGCGACTGCCACACTGAGGTACTATCTCACGCACATACCTGATACTTACCTGGATATTATACCTGGTAAAAATTGTAAAGCGTGGGTCACCTTGTTTCCTTACCTGGAGCTGGCTGTTCATTTTGTTTATCATTTTCACTACCACTAACTGTGTTTTGGAAAGTTAGTATCTGTAATTTACTTTTCAGGTTTATGCTGGTTCACACACATATCCAGGTGAAGGGGTATATTTACTCAAGTTCGACAACACCTACAGTCTATGGCGATCCAAAACACTCTACTACAAAGTATACTATACACAGTAAATTATATTATGAAATTATTGTAGACCCATGACAAAGAGTTATATGGAAAATATGTAATATATACATATATTAAATTATTTGATACTATAATATTTATAACGGCGATGTACACAATTGTATTCGGATTATATTCGAATGTATTGACGACAGTTAACATTAGTGCATATGCGCTACGTCCATGATCAAGCTATGTAAGTATTACGTTGTTCACGACTGTATTCGAATGTCATTCGAATACAATTATCCACGTCAAATATTTATGATAGCTACAACTCTTCGAAAATGTCTAAACCTTGCAGAATCTTTCATTGTGATGTAATGTTAGTCTGTGTACCAGACATGACTGCGTGGAAGAGTTTGCCGTTTGTGATGGTCCGATGGACAATTTTGTGACGTCATTTGCCAGGAAAATAGAGATTTTCGATGATTTGTCCCAATATTGTACTGCCAGTATTTATTTTTGACTCCGTTAATGTTCTTGTCGCGAAATATAATAACACATTTCAGTGCAATAGATGCTTATTTAGATTTTTAAGACTATTAATATTATTAAGCTTTGAAATTACGAGAATGCTGTATGAGATTTTATGTTGGTTTTGAAGGAACATGGATTTATGTTAGTCGGTCTTGTTATTTGTATCTCATATATATGGATGGAATGAGTTGAAAGCACGTAAACCCATAAGTTGAGTAATACCGTGTTATTCTATGACTTATAGTGTATAGTGCATTTTATTTCTGCGCTTGCTTGTGAGTATCGAGAATTTATTTATTTTATTTAATATACTGTGCTGGTCATATTGTTATAGTAGGGTATCTATACATTGAAAATAGTTATGTTAAATGAATGTTCTAGAATGACTCGCAACTACGTATACTGTAACGCTATAATATGATCCAAGAGAGAAGAGCCGCCGGCAAAAACTAGTTCTATGTTAATATTCTGTGCCATTAGAAGGGTTAAGGAGTAATGGTATTGGTAAGTACTTAAACTGCTAAGTATGTGTTAAATGTCTATAATACGTGATACCAGTTCCTTTTTGTGTTTGAGAAATACTTTATTTATTCTAAGGGAATAGCACTGTAGAGTAACTGGCGGCTGCCTTTAATAATATTTACAAATAAAATGTAATCTGAATGTTGATTATTGCTATAATATGCTCCATTTTGATTGAGACTACGCTACTATCAATTTTATTTTAATTAAAGGTATAATAAAGCAGCATAGGTAACACTTTAAATTCCGATCTTGTGTCCGAGTGACGAGTGAGTCTAGTGCTTAATTGTCTTATGTGACATTATTTAGTACACGGTATTTTAAGATGGATTTGTTTTGAAGTGGCATTGAAGTTTGTAATTATGAAAATCAGATATGCAGTTTTCTATAAAAATTACGAACGCTATCGTATGTGCTACTATAAAGTTACAGTATATTGGATTACTTACGATCTTTGCTTGTAATCTGATTTTTACAAATCTGTATTAAAATTAGCTTTAAATCACATTTGTGGAAGATATATGCCACTTCTTGCGTCCATCTTCTTATAAACCCTCGTTGTTTTGTAACTGTAGGTATTTAGTTCCTGAGATAACTTTTTAAAATGTATTATGAATATTTGCATTCCTGGACGCTCACATACCTGCCCCTTTCATCTTGAATACCTTTTCCCTAGAAGCGGCAACGCCCCCAACTATACTACAAATCGTATCCAACGGGCCGTATATGACCCTATGATAGGTACCTATTTAAAATATAAATCAAATGATAAATAATTGAACAAACTTACAAATGTGTTACGTTGATGTCTATTGCATTTTCTACAGCTTCTATTTGTGTCTAGAATAATTTGTTAATTATCACATTAGTGAGGCGGTCACATTATATAAATGTTTATAAAATATTGGATGTCAACATATTAATAGAAAATACCTACACTTTATTTACTTCACGATGTTAGTATTAATAGCATTTAATATGTCTAGAAATGTTAGTTCAATAACATATATGTTTAGTATTGTGTTGTATATTATTATACACAACTATAAAGCGGATCGCTGACCGAAACGATCACGACGCGTGCTACGTTCGCGATTATAATGCGTCCAGTTGGCGACTGATAGCCGCTGTCTAGACGCTCGATAGCATTACCACTACATCTGATTGAGTTCAATTGATGCCACGGATCGATAGTTGAATCAGGTACATCAACATTGCTTGAACCCATTGATCAGTGTTGACTGAACCGGTGAGTTTTCACTATATTACAGCGGTCTATTCCGCCATTCGATCTTTACGGATACATCTTCTATTGTCGATCGATTAGACAATGATTCTCGCATGACGATTTCGTACGCAAACGTTCCGTTTGATGTACCATTCATTTATAGTGAATTGATTCTTTCATTGTCCGCTATAGATCGATAAGCTAAAAATTATACATAAATCAATAAGCAATGCACGATTAGGTACATTGACCAGCCTCGGTTTATTGGATGTGGTAACATCAGTCGCAAGTATTTGATCGCAAGCCTGGATCGCACACGGTTTGATCGATTCGGTTTGTCTGCCGCTCTATTATATCAAAACGAATTATGGCAATTATTTATTGTAGTTGTTTTAAATCAAGTTATGCGAATATGAATCGAATCTTGCTGTTACAACAATTTATTGCCAAAATTATTGCGGTTTTATGAATGCTGAGGTGAAGATTTTACTCTCCTTATTGGAACAAGGTTTATATGTATTGAATCAAATTTAAAGGCAATCAAGTGTTCATCGATCGGACTGAAGATTTATATATGCTCTGATGTATACAGATGGCTGTCTCACTTACTGGGTAGAAGAAAAAGTTATTTTACTTCAAATGTTTTCAATATCTATTCATCAATTAATTTTCGTACCTGATTATACGCATAAATGATTTTATGACTGTTACATTATGCCATGAGTTTGTTTTAGAATTTTATAGTATAAATAATTATACTATCTATTGAATGCATTATTTTCACGTTACCCAGTGAAGTTCTATTATATTTCAAGCAGTCGTTTAAATGTATGTACAATACTGGATATAAATAAAGTAAACATAAATGAAAATGATTGTTTTATTTGATTGCCAAAATGCCAACATTCCATTACTCATATTTGAAAAGTTTATCTATCGAGAACTTAGGTAGGTATTGTCGATTATTTGAAAAATCTTTTCTTTGGAATAATATTTAGGCACAAAATCGATTTTAGAAATCGTATTACGATTTCTAAAATCGATTTGGTGCCTAAATTTTAATCGAATTATTGAAGATTTATCAATATATTTTGTCCGAGATTTAGATCGAATATAAGTTCATTTCGCTCGAGAGCGAATTGATATACCTACCTACCTATTTGACATGCTGGATCGATGGCATATCGTTCCGCTGAATATAGAAGTTTCGATTTAATCAATATATTTTGTCGATAATCTAATCTGAGTTCACTTTTCTCGAGAATGTATCGATATACCTTCTTGACATGATCGATAGATGGTCTAGCGAAGGATATCGACGAATAAGTAGGTATGGCTCATCTTAGCACAGCCACCATCGCAAACTGGAAATCCACTTACGTAGTGAATTAGTCAAATTTGGTCGTAAAATACTAAAATTGGTCGATCTGCCGTTTAAAAGATACAAGGGGGTATTGATGGCTGTGCCAATATGAGTGCTTATCTTGGCACAGCTACCTCAATACCTAGCGAAAATCTGGTTGCACCCTTAATTAGTCGTTAATTGGTCGACATTAGCCACAAACTGCCAGAATTAGTCGGTGCTTCTGAAAAGAGAAATTCAGGCTTATTTTTCACATAGATTCGGTCGATGGACAGTCACGTACTTATTGACTTATTGAATGAACAAATGGATGAATGTATTAAATGTTTATCTTTTGTTGCAAAGGTGCAGATCTAAAAAAACATCGCGCATTTTGCATGACTCTATATTTACATACTTATTGATGCAATAAATAATAAATAATTGACAAAATATAGGTAATTTCAAAATTGCCGATGTTGCGTTGCATATCAGTTTTAGCTTTGCTTTGATGTATGAATTGAGAAAATGCATAGATAGAAGCCATTGTTTTCTCGTGTTAACAACAGCGAGTAGCTAATTATGTGATTTCTGTTATAAACCACAAAACATAAATTATTCTTAGGTATCATTCATTGATGTATAAAAAACATAGATACGGAATCGGCGTCAAAAAACGTCCTCACCAAATGAGCACCCACTTGAACATTTGGTGCTCTTTTAATTTAGTACCGTTCGATCGCTTCGAGAGAAGGTAAACATGTCGCAGAGCTCGTTTAAAGCTTGTAAAATCACACTTCCAGGTCACTAAAAAAGGATAGTATTTCATATTTTCGGTAAGTAATAATGTTATTATTATAATTATATAATAATACTGATTATTGCGTCAAGGAATCAAGGTAATTTTTTTTTTAATTTGCTTCGTGTCAAAGAGCGACCTTATAACACGGCTTATTTAAATGAACACTAACTAAACGCATTAATCATACTATTGTTTTTCCACTTGATTAGACCGGTTTACATGTTGACTCTGTTCTAATATAAATAGAGACGTTGTTACTTTTTATAAATAAATATATTTTATTTGGTTTAAAATGATAATGCGATTGTATATATTATTTATTACTAGACTTGTTTTATTATACTTAAACCATAACAGTACATGTTTTGAAATGATCTTTTCAGTATCCTTATAGTAGGATATTTATAAAATGTATCTACATACTTATGTTGTATTTTAGCTTACCTCGAGATCCCGTGCGATGTGCAAAATGAATATCCGTCATAGTACAGCAACGATCACAAGCAAACACAGCAACAACAACACTTATCCTAATTATTGGGGGTTAGCTTATATTATTTAAAGTGCCATATTATCAAATAACAATCATGTAAATAATACTATTAAATCTATTATCTAGAGATATATCAAGATAGGATTGCATTATATAATAAAGAAAGATACGGAAATGGTTAAAATCCGTCAAAAAGAAGATTATACAATAAACTCAATTTATTTCAAGGAAATTAAAAATATTATGTCGTATCTTTCAAGTTTGGAGTCTTAATTTTCTCTCTCATTTTATTGTTTTATATTACTTTAATTTGTAAGTACAATCAGTCGCGGAATGTTCAAACACGTATAATTTTAAAGTCGGGCAGCCAACTATATGAACAGCAACAAAACATACTCGTAATATAATTTACGTGCGTATTAATTATCTATTAATATATTAAAAATATGCTATTTTACAAATGTTTTACTTGTCTTGTCTATTTTGTTAAATAAGTACTACTGTTATGTCTGGTAAAATAATAAAAGATTTTCTACCATCTGTTTAAGAGCTGCCATATATAAATTATTATTGAACATCATAGGACACAAACAGCTATGGTACTAACAAATAGGTAAAAGTAAAAACAAATATGTGTATAAAACACACATTCACATGAATTTTATAAATTCTACATAATTACGTCAGAATATTAACTTACATTAAAATTTGTAAAAACAGTATTCAACCCCATTTATTCTTTATTCTATCGCCCAATTCTGCTCCTAAAATTTTATTTCTTTTTATAGATAGCCTTGTATATTCACTTGAAGTTAAGGCAGTAAGGTTTAATTTGCATTAATGAAGGTTTATATAGTTAATATAACTACTTATAAGCGACGGAGGACAGTTTTAAGTGTAAGTTTTGTATTGGATTTTTATATATCAACTAGATGACCCGGTGTACTTCGTATCACCTATCCTAACGAATGTTTCTATATATTCTCACCGTTTAAACCTTCCCTGGACTACGACAAACATTTCAAAACCAAAATCAGCTAAATCGGCCCAGCCGTTCTCGACTTTTATCGAGACAAACGAACAGCAATTGATTTTTATATATATAGAAGATGGTATTATTGAACCAGTAACCAACAGTTGCTATTTACCGAACCCAATCTCAGTTACTTGCGACGAGATAAGATTTTCTTTTTCATAAATTTCCATTTGGATTTATAACTAAAGATATTGTAATTATTAGATTTAAAGTAAGTAATAAGATATGCTTGTGCACGTAGTGAAGCTTACTGATGGAAGAAGTAGAAGAGATATATATTAATGTAGGGCAATATTTTAATGTGACATTGGTTATCAAAATTTAATATAACAATACTTACCTACTATTGAGTAGCTACTTACAGCACATTCAGATTGCACTTGAAGCATATTGTTAAATGTACTAATGTGTAATTGTTAAATGGTTTAATATTTTTTCATAAGTTGTACTAACTTGGATATTAAATGATAACAATAAAATTAAATACTAATTGCTTAAATTATACACACTTACTTACTATACTACATTAATTATACATAATAATTTAAATACGGTTTATATACTAAATAAAATTCGGAAATCGAAAAATAACGTTAAAGCGCCAAGTTTTTGTGTGTTAGTTCTAGAAAAAGTCTCGTAGAAAAAAATAAACTTAATTTTCTCTTTTTAAAAGCACCAACTAATTCTGGCAGTTTGTGACTAATGTCGACCAATAAACGACTAATTATTAGTGCAATCAGATTATCCCTAGGCATTGTAGTTCCCGAGATATTGAGGTGGCTGTGCCAAGATGAGCGCTCATTTTGCCACAGCCACCAATACTGCCTTATATCTTTTAAACGGGGGCTCGTAGAAAGCTGATATTTTGTGATCAATGTCGACTAATTATTGATATAGTTAGATCTTCGTTCGGTGCTGTGGTTTTAGAAATACAAGGTGTCTGTGCCAAAGTGAGCGCTCGTCTTGGCACAGCCACCAATACCCCCTTGTATCTTTAAGAAGGCGAACTGACCAATTCTGGTATTTGACGACCAAATTCGACTAATTAACGACTAATTTACTACGTAAATAGATTTCCAGTTTGCGATGGTGAATGTGCCAAGACGAGCCATATGAAAAATAGTAATCAAAATGTATGGAAATGTGCGCCGCCAATCGATCATCGATAAACTATGAAAACATACGCTAAGCATGGTATTATTGTACCGTGTCAAGAATATTTTTCTTCATGCTGAATATATTCTGTATACATTCTCACCCCGATCTCGATCGATACATAAATAATATACATAATTATAAGCTCTACTGACAGACTTAAGAAGTAAATAAATTACTTGTTATATGTCTCTGATAAACTTATTTACATTTTTGGGATAAAGATTATAATATTATAAAATGCGTATTCAATTTCTTTTTTCGTAATACGCATAATATGATTACCCATGAATTTAGAGCTGATCCATATCTATTATTTTAACTTATATTTTAATAATCCTAACCTGTCGTATACCGCCGGCTCGCATACCAGCCGGCAGATTTGTACCCGTCGTAGGCCGGTGGCTCGCATGCGAGCTACCAAATTGGCGCCAGAACGCCGCGCGCCGCCTTCGCTTAAGCGCGGCGTAAATTGGCGCCAATTTGGTGGCTCGCATGCGAGCCACCGGCCTACGACGGGTACAAATCTGCCGGCTGGTATGCGAGCCGGCGGTATACGACCGGTTAATACTTATTTATATCTTAAAAGTAAATTTTCTCTAAGCGTGTAGGTAAAGAAGTATAGAGAACTTACATATTGAAATTTAAAAATTATAATGTAAATATATTCCTTTTACATAATTATTAAACTAAGTAGGCATCTACTTGATAACTTCATGCCTAATCGACCAATATTTAAAAAATATTCCAAGTAATATATTAAAATTAACTATTCCAATTTATTTATGCATATTGTGCATATTCCAATAAGATTTATGCTAGTTAGTTTGAGGATTTATGTAATTATTCATAATTAAATCTATGTTCTGACCATTGACTATCTCGAATATTGTAAAATATGTCAAATGTGTCAGTTATCAATATCATGTTTACGGAGAGATGAGCTGTTTTTTTTTGGGTTTCAGTTATATAGATATAAAAATAAATTAAAATGTTACAACGTCTTATTCTATGTAAATTTCAGCTAAAAATATCAAGTAAACAAACACGATCGTTGTTTAGTATCTCGACCAAAAATAATTTGTGTCATCAGTGTGGAACCAGGTTATATGCTTGTCATAAGGTGCCAGTTCTTCGGAATTATTTGGAAAGGAACTTTTATAACAGAAATGGTTTGTTTAATTTCAAATTACGACATTACACGACTCAAGTGGACACTCAGAAGAAAAATGAGCACATCGAAAGTATAAAAGACAAAACTGCCTTAGAAACATCGAAAAAGATCAATGTCAAATTAAAGACATCAGAATTAAAAAGACTGTTTGGTTTAGCAGAACCAGAAAAATGGACATTGGCTGGTAAGTAATCTGCCTTTAATATTCATCGTCAGGGACGAAGAAGACTGATGAAATTGTTTTTGTTTCAGGTGCTATTGGTTTTCTTATTATATCGTCCAGTGTCACTATGGCCATACCATTTTCGTTAGGAAAGGTTCTAGATATTATATACAGCAGTACCAGTGACTTGGGTGCTGCCAGAGAGAAACTAGATACTTTGTGTCTAATGCTATGTGGAGTTTTTCTTGTTGGTGGTCTTTGCAACTTTGGCAGAGTATACCTGATGTCTATCTCAGGTAAATATTGCAAATAAATACACTATTATTCCAGAATATATGAGTTAACTTATTTACTTTGACAATGTTCAAATCAACAGCCTTTACAGATCATAGAATATTAAAGTATAAATTATACTGCATTGATTACTTTGACTTTTAACTCCTGATTTAACCACCACTTGTGGCCAGACACAATAGGTTTTCAATTGTGGCTGGCATGAAACTGGTAAAACAAGTAAAAATTACTTTAACATAATTATGTAGGGATGAATATAAACAACCCTTACATCATATCAAGTTGTTGGAAAACCAGTGGCAACAAGCTAATTGTATAATCTCAGGTTTGTAAGCTCATAACAACACCATTCTAGCTGCATCAAACCAAAGTTTCTTTAATGAGTTGTTAGCCACCAGCACCAATTTTGTTAATAATAAACATCCCTCTGTAATTATAGACCTCATTTGTGATGAAATGCCTGTCAGTTCTGCTAGTAAATCTGCTGTGATGTTTTCTAAATGTAGCAAGAATAAAAACAAATGTGCTTCTGATTCTTCTAAATCATACTCCTATTCATTATGCTATAGTATAATTTGGAAACACCTTAATTATTCATATGAGCTTC
Source organism: Catocala fraxini (assembly GCA_930367265.1). NCBI lineage: Eukaryota > Metazoa > Arthropoda > Insecta > Lepidoptera > Erebidae > Catocala > Catocala fraxini. The sequence continues at coordinate 15,642,062 of OV884035.1, forward strand.
ACAAAATCCAAACTGTTATATCTCAATGTCATTTTCCACATGCACAATAAGTCTTGACTGACATATTGAACTTCACAAAATCAAAATATGATTATTCATGTAGGTCACAAAGTAACACTCATGAATGTAAAAGTTACACTTATTAATGTGAATTTACAATTATATTTACCTGTTGCCATGTTCAGCATGGTAAGAGCATAGAACCAATGAGAAGAACAGGCAAGAAACTCACTACTCTTTTCAATTGCCAAGTTACACACACCAAGCAATCTTATAGTGTAAAACAAAGCTCATGTACATTTTGATAGGTCAGATCAGGATGATGAACAAGTGGCCCTGTATGTTCTCTTATGAAGCTTCTTTAGATCACTATGTAATTTTCTACTAAATATTTACTATCAAAATATGTTACATAATTGCTTTAAAATATGATGCATTTATAGTCATGTGACATGTGATCTAGCACACATAAGAATTTCAATGTGTATTCTGATCTGATTAAATATAGTTTGTTTGGGCAAAAGAGTTAATTATTAGAAAGCTACACTACCTTTGAGTTCCTCACATCAAATGTCCTTAAGATAGCCTATCATACCTATGTTTTTAAGCGAAGCTGTAGGTGGCAACTCATAAATTATATTTTTAGGTCAAAGAATGACACAGGTACTCCGTAAACAAGCTTATAGTGCCATATTGCGTCAAGAGGCTGCTTGGTTTGGCAAAACATCGACAGGAGAACTGGTGAACAGGCTATCTGCAGACACACAACTTGTTGGTCGAAATCTTAGTCAAAATGTTAGTGATGGCTTACGGTCACTATTTATGGTGGGGGCTGGTACTGGAATGATGGTAAGTAAGTTATAATAAGCACTTGTGTTTATTTAAATTGCTATTGTAGAGCATCAGTAAAAAGATGGCTTGTCCAACATATAGAAGTTTGGATATAAATGACTTTATAGCAATCCAAAGCTTTTCAAGAGTATCTTGCGAAAGCTCTTGACTATTCATAGGGGGACCACACCATAAAGTATGCTGCTTTTCCTTTAAAAGGTTAGCATTGTGCTAGTGTTTTCTCTTAGGTTGCAAGTGCCTAAATGCTTCGACTTTTTATCAAACAGGTTGTTTGCTCCTGTGCCAATTTGCATATGAAACAGCATGTTAGATCCATAACTCAATCAGCAGTCGTCATGGAGTTTTGCATTCCACATAGTACAAATATTAAGTATTTTGGCTAACTGGCCAAATATTCAGTATTCAGATTCGATTCTACATGTAACCATACTGATGAAGTTTTTGAAGTCTTGGACATTACTTATTTCTATGGTAAACTATGGTGAATAAGAATGCATATAGTTTCTAATACTTTCAACATAGCATCAGTATAGGCAAAACATAGCTGATTTATATCAATGTATTACAAAACAAATAGAGTTAAGATTAGTAATAAAAATAATGGAAACAACAAGTCATTTAGAATGCTAATAAAGTGTGACCTTTTGAGTTTCTTATCACCGCAATTGTGATAGATTTAAGAATTTAGTACTTGGTATATTCTTCAAGTCTAACCTAATCAAACATAAATTAATTCTTTAAAATATGTAATTAATATGTTAATATTTTTTGTAGTTCTATATGTCTCCATCACTGGCACTCATTGGGCTATGTGTGGTGCCGCCAGTCTCGATGCTGGCTGTAATATATGGACGATTTGTACGCGGCATTACAAGACAGCTGCAAGACTCTTTGGCGGAGGCTAGTGAGGTATACAACTTTTTCCATTATATTCCTATATACCTTTCAGTGTAACCTGTCCTATTAAAATAGTTGCAAGGAAAGAATTATATAACAAAAATTAATTAAATATCGAAACCAGTCTGTTTTTGTTATCGCTAACAGTAAACATAATAATGTGTTTTCTAGAAGTTAAAGTAATAAATGCATAATGTAAATTCTAAGAAATAAGTCCGTCTAATCAAGAAACTATTAGCGTTCAAATAGTTCTTACTTTTCAAGTAAAAAATGCAAAAAGCTACAGTCAACTATTCGGCACTACTAACGTTTGCCGTCACAAGCCAGTAGCGTTATTTAAAAATAATATATAAATAAAATAATAATAAAAAGTAGAAAATCATTTAATAATTTTAATGTAAAAACGCGTGGGGTGCTTTCTAAGATATATTGATAACCCCCACCCCACGCTTTTTTACATTAAAATTATTAAATTATTTTCTACTTTTTAGTTCGGTTTTTTTTATAATGTGTTTTTTATTTTTTCACAATTATTAATTTTATATATTTTCTAAACTATTGTATTGTCATTGTTCCTCGATAAGAGAGCAGTTTCAAATCAATCCGTCGGTTTGAAAGGGGTGAAAATCACGTTCAAAGATTCCGTTACATAAATTCATAGATATATAGACACATAGATACATACATACCAAGCTAATAAAAGCGTGTTAAAAATATAATATTCCATGGATTTTCGTAATTACGGTTTTTCAATTTCTTGACCACTGTAATTTTTTGTGATGTATTATAGTATTCAAATAGGAGAATCTTATATCTATTATATGAATGCATAAGAATTTAATGGAATAGATAAGAGAGCGACACGAGGCATACAAATAATAATGTTGTAAATTGTCTACATAATATATGTAATGTAAGTAATTTAAAACATTGTATGCAAAATGCTTACTTATTGTGTAACTACTAGTCTATTCTAATATACTTATATTATATTATTAGTTTAACTGGATTATGTGCTATGCAGATTGCCCGTTAACCGGGAAGTACGCAGCATTTTAAATACCTAAGGATATCATTAGCTATTTCAATTATTAATTAATGAATATGCATAAATAAAAAACAAACTAAGTTTTCTTGGATCCTGAGTCCTTAACGCGGGGCAAGAAAAAGCGTCCTTAGGCCGTTAAAGTAGAGACCCTGGGCTCTTTTCATGGACTACACGACTGCTTACCATCAGGCGGAATATAGTCATTTTGGCTGGCAACAATAAAACACACACTCATTAACCGGTCGTATACCGCCGGCTCGCATACCAGCCGGCAGATTTGTACCCGTCGTAGGCCGGTGGCTCGCATGCGAGCCACCAAATTGGCGCCAAAACGCCGCGCGCCGCCTTCGCTTAAGCTTAAGCGTTTTGGCGCCAATTTGGTGGCTCGCATGCGAGCCACCGGCCTACGACGGGTACAAATCTGCCGGCTGGTATGCGAGCCGGCGGTATACGACCGGTTAAAGGGATTAGACAACTAAGCAACATCAACTCTACAATGATTTACCTACAATACGAAATGGCAAAATTTAATTTAGCATCAACCCGATCATTAAACTTGAGCTATGCATCTCGGCACGCAGTTAAAGTGCTAAATAGAATCCCTACTAATATTATAAATGCGAAAATAACTCTGTCTGTCTGTTAAGCTTTCACGCCTAAACCACAACCGGTTTAATGAAATTTGGTACAGACAGACTAGACCTTGGGAAAGGACATGGGTTACCTTTTGTTGTAAAAAAGAGCATGAAGGGGTTGAAATAAGGGATGAAGGTTTGTATGGAAATTCGTCATTATCGAAGATAAAACCATGAGACTTTGTATTTAGGCACTTGATAAGAAGTAAATAAGTAAAAATATTTTGCAGCTATTTTAAAATGTCTAAAAATGCCGTCTTAATATATACACGTCGTGCGAGTACCTACTGGACACGATAAGCGCCATACAGTATTAAAGATGCGCCGGTGGCGGTGCAACGCAGCGTAATGAGAGAGTTTGTAATATTAGCAAAAACGTTACAGCAGTGTAAGGAGTTGGGTTTGGGATGAATGTACGATGTCCCACAAAAAAGCAATCGAAGCACCATATCGTGGCATGAAATATATCAAGAGTAACCAGAGTATCATGGTGGTACTTTAAGCTGGTGACTTCAGACAGACCCTGCCGGTTATTACTAGGGGTATACCGGCAGATGAAACGTCTGTATAACGGGTACACGTAAAAAGGTTTTGTCTGACTACAAATAAATATGCTAGTACAACTACACAACAACTCTCAACCAGGACAATATGCGGCTGGTCTTCTAAAAGTCGGAGAAGATTGTATGCCAGCAGACAGTAACGGCATGATTACACTAAGACGTGAATTCTGTTAAATTGTCGATAACACAGATAATTTAAATAATAATGTCTATCCAGATCTACAAATAAGTATGGGCAATCGAGAATGGTTGTGTGACAGGTCAATTTCGGCGCCGACAAATTAGATAGTAGGTCAGATAAACGAACAAATCACTTCAGATTTTGAGGGAGATGTTGTCGTGTCCTCTCAGTAGACAATGTTATGGACACTGAACAAGTGACCCTATACAGTATCTCAAGTCTTTAGAATTATGAGGGCACTCCTCATAATTCTAAAGACTTCCCTTCCCATGAGTTAAGGCTGAAAGTTGGTATTCCAGTGCTGTTAATGAGAAATCTTGACGCACCAAGGTTATGTAATGGTACACGGCAACAAATTACTCATCTAGGACGCAATATTATAAAAGCTATAATCATGACTAGAATGGCAAAAGGAGAAAACATTTTAATTCCCCGTATTCGGATAATTCCGAACCAGTTGCCATTTCAGTTTAAAAGAGTGCAAATTCCCCTAAAAACAGCAATTACAATAATAATAAACAAAACTGTTTTCCATTGGCAATTCTATGTGGCGTGCTCACGAGTATCATACCCGCAAAATCTATATCTTTTTGTTTTAAAACAAAAACGTAGTTTATAAAAAATTATTAAATTAAGCTATTTGCAGTAAACTACAGCATTTATATATATATATTATTTGCAAAATAAGTTTCTTGAAAAATAAAAATGCTGCTCAAAGTAACTATTCCACGCGGACGAAGTCGCGGGCAAAAGCTAGTATTCAATATTTGATACTACAGATAATGACATAATATTTCCTTCATAAGTAGTAAGACGTGCGAGATCAATGACTTTACGTCTCTTGCAAACATTTACTTTATGCGGCAGTGCCAATTTATATTTTTGACTGTTATTTTTAATAGCTCGACTGATTGCGACATGGGCTCGTGTTTATCCTTAGTGACATTTTTGTTTCCATGCGGCCGAAATACTGTTCTGTACTGTTAAATTTTCTATTACATTTTTCTCTCTACCTTAGTATGACCTATTTATAAAATTTCTCTATTACATTTCATCAAGTACCTAACATCAATACAATAAATAGTTAACAAATGTTTAATATATAAAACCCAGTTCCATTTTATGTTTGTTTTAACCATTACGGACACCTGTTATACGATCAGGAAAATGGAATAATACATTGTCCATCGCCGGGCATTACTAGATACTCAGGTAAAACCTAAAGGAATCTACTGTTTTAAATTAGTTTTTTCGGAGCATCACTTGCGAGAAAGAGAATCGAACACGCGTATATACTTCTTCTTTAATACATTGCTAGCGATTTTTTCTTACACTGAGTCACTTTACTTAAATGTGTCCTTGAAACAGATACTATATTCTGACGCCTAAAGATACATACCACTAACTAAGTAACTCGGTTTACTGTTGTCTAAGTTGTATTACCTAAAAAATTTACAAATCCTTCTGTTTACAGCTAGCTGAAGAGAAGATATCAAACATAAAGACTGTTAAAGCATTTAGTAAAGAACGCGCAGAATGTGAGACATACAGCCAAAGAATAGAAAACTTACTACAGCTTGCTTACAAGGAATCTTTGGCTGTCGGCAGTTTCTACGGATTGGTATGCATTTGCTTTTTGTCTTTCTTCCTTACTTCAGTTAATTGTCGATTTCACCTATTAAATATTATATTAGAGATTTGATTTGCAACCTTAATAGTTTTTATAATTATACCATTTTTCCATTACCAGTATTTTACGATACGGAAATATTCCCCGTAAGTTTCTATTATTACCGGTAATATTCCCTAACGCTGGTAATATTGTTTACGACTGCGCCGAGCGACATGTGCCAAAACAGCCGGTCACAATTAAGTGAATAAAATCAACACTTTTGTTTAATACAAATATAAAATATACATTTACCATAAAAATGAATGAGTTTACAATTACTCCGTGTAAAAATTTTTTTTAGTTGGTCGTGTAATATATATATATTTTTTTTACTTATAAACTTGAAGCTTACCATTTATATTCCCAGACAGAAACTTGTATACCTAGAAAGTTACTGTATGGGAAGTTACTCAGTAAGTTTCTCGAAACTTACTCTTTAAGTTACTAGGAATATTGGGAAAATAATAATTAACATTAAAATTTTGATTGCATTTAAACTAGAAGTGGTAAGAAGTCTTATCGGATCACTCATAATCACAAATGAAATTTAAGAAAAACAATATTTTTTCCTGTTACCCTAATTTACTATTTTTTAGAATGTTACTGGTATCGTTACTAGGAAAATACTCGACTAGAGTAAATTACTGGTAATAGCACATCACTACTTACGATACATGTTCAATGCTACAATGGTAACTTGTGTCGTAAGTTATAAAATACTCGAATTTTAAATTGTAGCATCCTCTAGACAAAACAAACAACTGCGATGACCCACAGATAATTACTCTCAAACGTGGTGTTTGAGAAATTAAATTAATTCAAAAGATAAAGATACAAAATCACGTTTTAACGCATGGCCTGATTGTTTCGTCACTCTGCCGCGCGTAGTGAGTTCGATCTCTGCATGTGAAAAATGGTGTAATCTACATATAGTTGTTCCGAGTTTAAGTGTCCTTTATATCCATTGTTTCTGTGCTTATTAAGCCTCTGTTACAAACACATTTAAACCGAGAATTGCCTTATAAAGCCTATTTAGACTGTAATTATTTCTTTAGTATAAATATTTTTTTTGGTAAATATCCCGCACTAGGAATAAATCCTGTGTCGCGGAGGGCTTTACAAACATTCTAACAACGGACACAAAGAACCCCCAGACTCGGAACAACCATTTGTGGATCACACAAAGTTTTGTCCCGTGTGGGATTCGAACCCATAACACTCAGCGTAGTGGCAGTGGCGAGGCGACCATTTAAATCACAACGCCATCCGTGCAGTCAATTTATTACAGTTTTTCTTGTGTAATTACAGACAGGGCTCGCTGGAAACACAATAATAATTCTCGTACTATACTATGGCGGTGGCATGGTAGCTACTGAACAGTTGACTGTTGGGAACCTCACATCTTTCCTACTGTACGCCGCATATGTGGGCATCAGTATTGGAGGCCTAAGTAGCTTCTATACCGACCTGAACAAAGGTGTAGGAGCAGCGACGAGGTTATGGGAAATTATAGATAGGGAACCTGCTATTCCTGTCTCAGGTTAGTACAAATACAATTAATTGCTAGGATACTGCCTCGTTGTTTCCGTGCTATAAGTTTGTGCATGTCTGCGTGCGATCGTGAAGTCCGGCTCGTCAACGGGCCTTCACGATCGCACGCACACATAAAATTTTCCTGTTGTGTAGCTAACAGAAAAATTCAATAACACGCTCCGTCAGTTCGTGTTACCTATTGAATTTTTCTGTTAGGTAGCTTTCACCCGGCATAGGAAATGCAAGCATAGTTGCCGAAAAGTTGCTGAATACATCTACGACTTTGAGTATATACGGCCGTGACTCTATATTTGTATGAAAGTGAATTGGGCCGAATACCATTAAAACTACATAATATATACATACATATCTTGCTCTTGCTTGTTGTCTAGTTAACTCAAGATGTAAAAAGATAAGTATCATTTCAAATAAAAGGAACTGTCGGCATAATTATATTCAATACAAATCGCATTCAAATATCAATTCTGATAAAGTAATACAATGTATAGATAGTATGCTCACATGAGGTCTACGATCTTTGTTGGCTGTAGTGAAACGTGCGACGCAGAGATAAGAGATACACACGCTTTACTTTGCTTTACATTGTCGCGTTCAAATATTTGTGTAATCGTGATAATATTAAATGCATTATATATAATATCAGCCCTGTATTAAACTGTCCCACTGCTGGTCACGGGCCTCTTCTCAGTGTGAGAAGGGTTAGTCCAAAGTCCACCACGCTGGCCCAGTGCGGATTGACAGATTTCATATATCTTTGAGAACATTATTGAGAACTCTTAGACATGTAGGTTTCCATAATTAACTATTTAATACGCACATAACTTCGAAAAGTCAGAGTTGCGCGCCTTGGGATCGAACTCGAGACCTCTGCGTAGCAGTCCAACGGTTTCCCACTAGGCAATTGCTGCTATATGCTAGCATGTATAATGCATTATATTCTGCTAGTAATTTTAGACTACATAATGAGCTAGCAAGGTTTCCTTGTCTGTTTATTCTATTGAGTAGCAGTGGCACATCGGCGGCCAGATACAATGGGTTTTTATGATGTCTGGCATTCCAACAATTGACAGGTAAAGAGCGAAAACTTGCGTTTACCGATCGTAACGTGTTAAGTTCCAAATCTTTGGCATAGTTTTATTAAGTCAGCGATATCTCAGTTACAGCACAATCTGGCATTTTGTCTGCTTGACGACAATATTGGGTTGCCAAAAATGTGACTGTGTTAAACTGTGTTAGCTAAGTCGTGTTGGTGTCATATATCAAAGAACAAATATTTAATTAATGAAACGAAAAGAAACGAACGACAATAAACAATAAGCACGAAATCTATATATTAATCCGTGAAACAAAAATGTTGTACCCTTTATTACGAAAATAGCGCGGACGGAGGAGTATGAAATTTGGCACAGTTAAAGTTTATATGGAGGAGGCGGGGCAAATATTAATATTTTTATGAAATATGCATTAGAAATACATTAAATTAATGAAAAAACACTACACGCACACAACCATGCAATTTCGACATTGTTCGTCTGACGTCGTAAAATTATTTGTAACTATGGTTACCTATACCTTATTTATATGTCATAGAGAAAAACAGAAAACAAAGTAGCAAGCTTAGGAATTTTGGTAGAATTTTGACCACTAGGCGACCGCTAGTTTAAATAAATACCCTTTTTAAATACTACTACGGTGGCAAGAGAGCATACGGTCTGCTTATAAGCAGTTCTAGAGCGGTAATAGTGCTATACCGATTTTGCTAAAAGAAGAGGCAGAGCTGTTTGTGCAAGGGATAAAGACCATTGAAACCCCATGTGCATAGTATTAGGGGTTAAAGTATAAAATTGCCGATTGGTACCGAAAAATTGATACTCGTTTTTTCTAAACGTCTCGATAAAGAAAAGACAGATCGCGGACAGTGCGCGGACATGATGCGGCCGCGCGGACACGACGCTTCTATACATTTTGTATGAAAATTGATTGGAGGGGCGCCGCGTCTTACGTCTTTTTCGTTTGTCTTGCGCCTGAGATGTACTATATTTATTTAATCGAAATATTTACCCTCATCATCTATACATTGCTGCCATCTAAACGGAAGTTCATTTATGTCTTTACGATAGAACTCTGGGATCTAGATTCGACAAACTGTGTGAAAGCATTTTATACTGCCTCCTGGGAAGAAATTTTTTTATCATGTAGAAAATTATCCAAGTCACGAAAAAATGCTAGTTCGTTGGAGCAAGGTCTGGCGAGTACGGAGGATGACGTATGGTTTCTAACTGCAGCTCCTGTAGAGTTACAACGGTTTCTCGTGCAGTGTGAGGTCTTGTGTTATCATGGAGCAATAATGGTGAAGATCGATTCACGAGTCGGGGCTGTTTCACTGCAAGTTTCACCATCATTGTCCGAAATTCGGCACAGTAAACATCTGCTGTTATTGCTTGACCAGACCTGAGAAAGCTTTAGTGAATATCATCATGAAGAGACCACCGAACAGTTACCACTAACTTTTTATTGGTAAGCTTTGCTTTAGGGCACTGTTGCGGCGTTTGACCTGGGGTCAGTCATTGCATTTTTCGGCTTCCACCATCTCCTTCAATTCAGCTTTATTCACCTGTGTTCTTCCACATGGAATGAATGAATATGAATATCTATGTCAATTCAAAGTATCTATTACTATACAACGGCAACTTCATACCCCTATTATTTACTGCGTGTCCTTAAACTATTGAGTGCCAGCGGCAAACCGGTGGCCAGACGCAATAGGTTTTTAAATATGTCTAGCATTTCAAGGTTTCTAACACTCTTTATCCTGTCAAAGGTTAAGGAGCGTTAGAAACCTTTTAAGATCATTTCATACTCTTGTTGAAATTAACTTCTGCGCCTTTTTAAGGAGCTGCGTAAATCTATTTCTCTGCAAAATTACTTACACCACATGAAGTTATTTAGTCTTTACAACAGACCGCGAATCTGTTATTTAGTATAAGATTTGATGCAAATCCTACTGGCACCTACCTCTCAATAAATCATTGTGTTTCTTTTTAGGTGGTCTAAGACCAACGAAAAGGCCGAGAGGCGAAATTGTACTCGAAAACATTCATTACTCGTACCAAAAAGCGCCGTTGATCAAGGGTTTAAACCTGCATCTGTTACCTGGAAAGTCAATAGCTCTGGTTGGGCGTTCTGGATGTGGCAAAAGTACGGTCGCTGCGTTAATCATGAGGCTATATGAGCCGGATAAGGGCAGAATACTGATGGATGGTGTTGATATCAGAGATCTGGATCCAGTGTGGCTGAGGAGTCATATAGGTTATGTTAGTCAGGTATGTTGAGAATTATGGTAACATAATTTAAGAATGTTCACGAAAAACGTCTATAGGCCCATCGTCTATACGAGATTTCTGATTTCTAGTTGATATAATGTGGATATAATACTTAAATACCTTACTCTTAGACTGGATGGATGGTACTGTGGTTTAAGTGGTCGCCTCGTCACTGCCAGTCTGTTTAAGTAGGGTAGGTTCGATTGTCATACGAACAAAAAGTTGTATGGTCATGAAATTGTTGTTCAGAGTCTGGATGTTCTTTGTCTCCATTGTGTCCATGTTTTTAATGTCGCCGCTATACAAAGTTTATCCTTAATGCCTGAGCTTTATCGCAAATAGGAAATAGGGTTTATTTGCCTTGAAATACGTAAAAGACATAAAACTTGGTAGTCCGTTCAAAGTGATTTCTACCTGGATATTTCTACCTGCGCGAGGATGGATGCTTCAAAATTTTATTTTTTATCTATTAAATTGCAGCGCCATACCGGTGGCAAGACACAAAAGGTTTTCAATGATGTCTTGTTTATCAATAATTGACAGGTTAATATGCTCATTATTTAGAATAAATAAATATCAAATTCAGTATAAACTCATATAAAATAAGATTTTGAACATTTTACGACTTGCCACAAATCAGATTTTATTATATTATCCTAATTAATATAATAAATGCGCTAGTGTGTCTTTTGTCCTTTATTTACGTTGAATGATTAATGTGACAGAGGCACCGATAGCTGGGTATCATCCAAAACAAACTGTATTTGTTAATATTATCATTATGCTGCAATCAAAACGCTTAATCTAAAAACTTTATAGTGTATTTTATTAAAATGAAGTAACAAAACAACTTTAAGGACAATAAACCATCAGAATCAACTTTTGTCTGCCGATGAATAAACAATTATTTCCGTATTTTCTTTTTCTTAAAATGGCAACAGTTCACCCACATTGGTATAATTATTCATTTGTCGCGAGATACTTTACAAACATTCAAACAATGGACACAAAGAACGACCAGACCCTGAGCAATTATTTGAAAATCATACAAATTTTAGTTCCATGTTGGAACTACAACACTCAGCGGATTGGCGTTGGCGAGACAACCACTTTAACAATTTCAGTACTGTTGGGTATCTACTTCTCAGATCGACGGGTAAATCCATAGGGCACCCGTTGACAAAATGCTAGTATGCAGACTTCACACGTGTTTCAAAATTTAATAGGCAGCATTTACACATGCATTTTTTTTTAACCCGAAATTTTATGGATATATTTTTAACTAGAGACTAACTAGATGTCTCCCGCGGTTGAATTCACGTTTTTGCTTACTGCTGTAGCCTGTGTTACTTCGTGATAAGTAATATGGTCTATATGACGTCATGGGTAGTACCTCTAACGATGTAAGTATTATTAAAACCGGTCCAGTCGTTTTTGAGTTTATTTAAAACAAAAATACAAATCTTTTCTCTCTGTAATATTAGTGTAGATAACAAGTGTAGGATAAAATAAATAACAATTCATTATAACAGCCATATTGTTTATCTCTCTTGACATAAGGTTATCGCACATACGATTTAGATTTTATTTTACTATACATTTCGAACATATACATTTCGAAATATTAATTGACACTATTTTTATTATTTCAGGAACCTGTATTATTTAGTGGATCTATTAAAGAAAATATACTATATGGTGCTGTTGAAGATATGGAAGAGGATGTATCAATTGGAGATGGGAAAGTAAGAACTACATATAATGTATTAGCGACCCGCCCCAGCTTCAAACGGACAGTACAGAACCTTAACAAACTATACACCTAAACCTCCTTCACGAATCACTCTGTCTATTGGTGAAAATCGCATGAAAATCCGTTTAGTAGTTTTTAAGTTTATCGTGTACAGACGCGACGGGGGACTTTGTTTTATAATATGTAGTGATTGAAAGTAATACGCAATGCAAGTTTAATAAACGCAAGCCTTATCCATTGAATTATCACGATTGTCCAATGGACTTGCGCGATCAAGAGATGGTGGGTACGCATCCTACTCATTGTACTACCGACGTGAACCCACTTCTAATAGCTTAGGTTAGTTAGTTAGTTTTAGCTTCGGTGGAAGACTTAACAAGAATGCTACTAATTTGTTAGTTATCGGAAAATAAAAATAAAATATAATAGACAGTTGTGATTATGTGAGTGTTGTAGGTACCTCGTAATTAATGATAACCTCAAAACACAATAAAATCAATGTAGGAAATGACATCTTTACGAAATTTATAGAATAGCTGTGCCCTTTCAGCATAGACGAATGTAGGCATTGATAGATGGCACCTCCCATGCTAGAAATTGGCCCCTTCTGAGGGCAAACTTTAAAAAAATTTATTGAGCACTTGCAGCATAGGCGTAGAAATTTATAGACGGCAGCTCTGAAATTAGAAACATCATTTCATCTGATATGATGGATCGCTGGATATATGCTGGATATATGCTGGTTCGCTTACAATACTGAAATTGGCCGAAAACCCGTCATTAATAAGCGACACGATAGACACGACACACAAACGTACTTACTTACCTTTTTTAAGTAAAGTAGTATAAAATATTGATTGTGTTTTGTCATGGATATACGTAAAGTATAATAACTATAGTCGACTGCAATCCATTAGGATGTAAATGTATACAAACCAAATTGATGTAAAATTTGTTTTATTCATCACATAATTACTTACTGAATGGAATAAGTAACACATTTATCCATATTTTCAACGTTTTCACATGATATCTTAGTGTATTTTAAAGCAATTGGCGTTTGATTAATAAATAATTATTTGATTTGAAAAATATTAGACGACAAGTGAGGTTATTTGTCAGATGAAAAAATATCTATAATTTATAATTGCATAAGGCTGTAAGTACGACAAAAAAAATCGTTTATGTCGTAAAATTTTTAATAATTGATTAGTTAATTGAAACTTTTTCAACTAAAAGAAAGTTATAATTAATTTGCAATAAAATACACAGTATTTAGAGAAATTTACAATCTATATATTAATACGTGAAGCAAAAACTTTGTATCCCTTTTTACGAAAATTGCGCGGACGAGGAGTATGAAATTTGGCACAGTTAAAGTTTATATGGAGAAGGAGGGGCGAATCCTAATATTTATATAAAATATGCATTAGAAATACATTAAATTAATGAAAAAACACTACACGCACACAACCATGCATTTGACACACGCAGTCGAAGCGCGTAACTATGGTTACATTCATCAATATATGATGACATAATATCAGCAATATCTTTGGTCGAATTTCGAGCACTCGGTGACCGCTAGTTTAAATTAATCTGGCATTAAAGACCTACTAACTAATGGTACACAAGACCTAAACATAGGGCGGGTGTAAAAAAAAATGTATACGGCTGGCCACTTCAACTCATGGTGTTAGCCGCAAAAACAATACAAAAATAGAAATATAAATATATTTTAAACATTCTAAAAAATATTATTCTGACCTTCAAGAAAACTGCCATTTTGTTCTTCTTCGCTGATTTTTTATGTCTTCGGGTGCTATATTACTTTTGTACATCTACTATATTCGGTTTGGTCAACTGCGGACATTGAATTATGGGTACAAATATAGCACGGTAAGAGATAATTGTAGCAGTGTTTATGTCATTTCTAAGTCTTTCGCTGTATCAAATCGAATGATTTGATTAGGTAATTAATTGATTTACAATTGACACTACAACGACATCTCTAAAATGTCTATGGTCATGTCAATGAACTATTTGTGTACCTTTTGATTTAGTTGTATTGAAATTGACTAAACAATATTTAATTCATTTGTAGCGACTAACACCAAAACGCTACTACAATTAACCGCTATCATTAGTACTTTGCGCCTCGTAAAATCACGGCACCCGATCAGGTGATTGTGACGTCAGATCACCGGCGAAGATTTTAAGCCACGCCTACCACTATACGGCTGCCGACGCCCATTATTTAACGGCGCGCGCGCAACATGGCCGCCGCGCGGCTATTGTTCTAAACTCCGCCTAATGGTCAATACCGAACCATTACTATTAATTGTAAAATGTGTCAAGCACGATCGTTAATTATTATTAATAACTGTTTTGTATAAGTAGCGTGTCTAATGGTATTAAATATTATTGTCTCTTGAGCTCTGGTGCAACTAATTACATCGTTACTTGAAGTTTAACGTTTTTTGATTACTACCAGTATCCCAGTACAGTACATGGATACAAACCCTGACCACTTCACATTCATACATACTTACCCGCCCGCCACATTAGTGCGTTAAAACATTGTTAACGAGACGGTGTCCGTATATTCCTAAGTCTAATGCCTTTCAGATATAAAAATTATGATATATCTCCGATATATATAAAGAGAATACGCTATATCGCAAGATTAAGTTTAAAATGTTAAATAATGATTGACATGTTTGCTTACTCGTTCAAATAATATACATTTAAGATATAGGATAAAATACAATATGATTGACCTGAGTACACTTATCAGATAGATAAATAGTTTAGCGATAACGAGTTCAGTGCTACGGTATTAATTAAAAGTATAGTAGTAGGTAAACATTTAGCATCACAACTGCTTCATACTGAAGGATATGTACTAGGAAAAACCAAGAATGCGAAACCGATGTGCGTGTAATAGTGGGCGAGCTTTGATGATAAAATCTTGAGAGCTAACATACAGAATGTTTTCTTTAAAAATCGTTTTGACATTTATACAATTAAGTATTGCTACACCCAGTGCCATCTCTCGGCATTGTGGGGAAGACTCGGCAGTTCCATCTAATAATTTATTACAGCGCGATCTATTGAAATCTTACCGGAACTACGTAGTTTGTCGGTACGCGAATAGTAGAGAGAACACTGGAACTTTCTACAATCTACGTACTGTTACATACCGGGTATGGTTTTTATAGAAATCTTCAGAAACGCTTTACCCGCGTATAAATAGAGAGCACGCGCTCGCCGAGTCAGTATACCATCATAAGGGATCAAGTATTCATCGAAGCGAACGGAAGCGAAAATACTAGAGTTTAAAGCTAGTTATAGTGGAAAGGTGTAGTATAGTATGTGTTGTGTTTTAAGTTTAATTGTGCGTTAGAATAGAACGTGTTTTAGTCGGTAATATTGTTTACATTATTATCCCTCGAACCCAGCACGTAACAATATTATTATTCTCGTGGCCTATAAATATACGAGAGGACTGCTTTAATTAAATATACGCCATTAAAAAAGCTTTAACAGCAAAACGTAGTAGATAAAGCATTATTAAAATATGACCACAGCCTAAATGAAGCTTCTCAATGTACCTACTGCTAGATATCGGATCACGGATAATCATTTTTTGAGCATTATCTGCGCCTATGTGCTGTTTAATTGCAGTTTTCCTTTAGGTTCGATAGTTAAATCTGTACAAATTTACTTTAGAAAACGATTGAAGGAACGTGTACTGAGTCTTAGTAAACAAGCTAATAACTTAAAATTAATTAAAGTTAGCAAAGCGGTTCAGAACAATATTAAAATTACCTTTTTAATGCTGTAATGTTTATTTTACGGACAAGAGCAAGATGATGTTTATGTTGACTTAGAAGGAAGGAAGAATATTTAAAGCAGGGATCCTTTTTCAGTCAATAATCATTCAGAGCCCTCTATTTGGCCATACCCTGGCACGGACGTGACTGACATAGTTATTTTCGTATAATATAGGTACAATGTTTTCTAATAATTTATTTAAAACCAGTTATGTCTTTTTGATGAGATGTTTATTACAGTATGGAAAAATGAAAGCGTATATATTTCACGCATTTAATTTAATCACATCGAAACTGTGATTATTTATGCACATGGAGTTGCACACGGTTTCAAACCCGTATTTTCTTTCACTAAAGAATAATCTATATATTTTAAAGAAACAGATATTTATCGGCAAATTACTTGACTTCGACTATTTGGAAGACTGTATAAAGAAAATATGACGTAGACGAGAGACGTAGAAACCAGCGACGGATTTTGTAGTTTTCACAGATTGGCTTTAAATCGAAATACTTTCAGTGGATCCTCAGCTATAGCGTGCTCACTACAGTGCACAAATCTCCGGTTCACAATGCATAGTGAGATTCACGTAAATGAAGACTTGCGAATGCTGGCGTCCATGCGAAGAAGCCGCGGGCAAAAGCTGGTTTGAAATATAATCTCTAGGAAATCAAGTTACTTATGTCGAATTTATGCACACAACAATGCAACGCTGTCTATCTGTCAAAAAGTATATATCTAAGACGTTACTTAAGTTAGTCCGAAGAAAATAAGAGCTGATGATAGCACGGGTCTCTGAGGGTCAGTTAGCGTCCTTCGTACATCGTCCTTCAACTAAAGACATACCTACACGTCATAAGAAACAAATTCGGTGTAAATACAACCATCTAGCAAAACAACTGCATAGCCTTGATGGAAGACAGACAAGGAACAGAAATAAACCAACGGTATTAGATTTTGTTAAAAGTGACCCCTCGTGTTTGTCTATAGTTCTAACCTGAGATGTGTGAGCTAGAAAATAAATAAAGAAAGACATATTTATTGCTACAGACAGTGAGGCACAATAGAACAAATAAAGCAAAATATACAACAACGACTTAACAAAAAACCTAAACCTAATGAAATAAATTTAAAAACATAATACAAATACTACTAAAATAATATGAATATTATACTTGGATCTTTTGCGCTTAAACTGAAGAATAGAATAGAGACTAAGCGAAATCTCTGCTTTCATTGGAGATATTGTTTATAGTGGAGGTGCTAAAAAGTACCTTCGTTTATCAAGCAGAAGATCGCAGCCAAACAACCTGGTGTTGTTTCTTGGTGGTCAGAGTCTCTAAGCTTCTTAAAGAATATGCTATGAGAACTGATTGGAATAGTGATCCTTGGATGATTCTCAGCATACAGATTCTTTTCGGTTTGCGAAGGGTCGGTAACGTGCTAGCAGGGCTTACCTACACACGGTTCCTAAAAACCTAATCATCGACGTGTCAAAATCAAATCCATGTCAAGCAATTTCATTGGCTGTTACTAATAATCAGTCAGTCTGTTAATAAATTATTGTATTGATCTGCCTTACAGAAACCAGGTGTTGGTTATGTTAGTTATCATGTGGTCCTGGGTTATCGTCATACCCTCGATAGCTGCGTGATATTAGGCGAACATTGCTCAAGAAGAGATCCTCTAGATAGCGAACATGTTGCGTGTTAATTATCCACTTAACCTGTAAATGTACATTATTATACATAATTAAGTTATGTATAATTATGTATGACATTAGTGTACATAATTAAAAACCTATTGTGTCTGACCGCCGATGTGCCGCTGCGACTACTGAGTCGAACTTACTGAGATTAAACATCTTATATATCGCCTGATACTGATACCCAACACGCTCAGCACTTTCTGTGTGCTAGTAACTTGGCTTTGGCGGTTCATCAGTGCCTTCCACTGATGTTGACATACAAATATATTTACAAATGTTACCAAACTTAAAATCATAAGAGCTTCGTGCACTCTACTAGGCCATCCAGGCTATCCATCCAACAAACCACTTGTAGGCCAAAGCAAAATGTGCAAAGAGAAGCATTCGCCACCATATTAGTGTGTGAATGCTCAAGAAACTCTGCCACCCCGTTGTGAATTGCAGTTACCAATATAGAAAGTGCTCAATCGCCTGCGTACGCAGGTAGGCCGCTGCAAACATAATTTCGCGAAAGGGTTTATAGATCCATCCCTCACCCTGTTCCATCGCCAGCTGCGGTTAATGAACTGGGCGCAAATAGTGAAGAAAAAGTACTGACGATATGAAAACAATTAAAAGAAGGGTTATTATATTAAAGAGGACGTGCCGTTAAAACCGTTCAGACCCACGCGTGGGTCTGAACGGTTTTTAACGACCTACTACTGCTACTTGCAGACGTATTGCTCGGGATTTTCATTTCACCAGGTCTATTATTGGTCCAAACTCTTTGAGACTGCATTAGTATATAAACGTCTGTCGCCCCTTTTATAAATGAACATAGAGTTCAGACAAACAAAGCTATTTAAAAAAACTGCACTAATTTTGATTATTACCTACACAATTTTATTATAGTCTATGCCAATAGAATTTGAGAAAAAGGTAAACAACTTTTAGTGAATTTTACCATAAAATACTTTTCTGTAAAATAAATTTATGGTTATTTATCAAAAGAAAGACTTTCATACGGCTTTTTGTATTCATTAACTACTTTTCAAAGAGAGTTTGAATTTTCTAAATGACTTTATGTTTAATTAAGCATGAAACGATTGTTTACATAAAATATTAATTCTATTGGGACAGAGTATACGTCGTTGAGGTTATCGTTACTCGGTCAGTGTTGAGTTGCGCATCCAATTGATAGGTTGTGTGTACAATTAACGCTTCAAACAGGTTTTAACTTTTGTTTACTACTCGCGAGGACCGGCCGCCGCGCGCCGTCGGCCGGGCCAGGTGTTCGCTTATTAGATTAATTATTATAAATGATATAATGTTGGAAGGTGATAATATGCTATTAGACAATACAGTTAGAGAGGTTTTAACACAAATTGAGAGAGAAAGCATGCAGGAAGATGACAATACACAAGGGGGAAAAAAAAGATTAAGAGAAGATGATTCATCGGGAAGCTGGACGACTGTTACCAGACAGCAAAAAGGAGTACTGAGGACTCCTACGCCTACGCCTTTTGAGAAACCACCAGAAAAACAAGAGGTACGAGTTACATGTGAAAAAATGTTTCCGAAACAATTTGCGTTCGCAAAATTGTTAAAGACCAACAACATATCGAGTATATCGCGGGTAAAATACGTTAATCCGTACAAGCTACTGATTACATTTGATGGGGAAACATCTGCTAACAAATTTATGTCGTGTGAAGCATTTATAGAAATGGGACAGCGATATCAAAAAACTGATGAAGTCGGACTGTCATGCGGCTTAGTTAGAAATATCGAGTTAGACATTTCCATTAAAGATTTTTTGCAAAATGTATCGTGTGATGTCGATATAGTGTCCGCGACAAGACTTAATCGAAGGCGACGAGATAGTGATACTGATAAAAATACCAGTGACTGGGTGGCGAGCGAAGCGATTCGCGTAAACTTTAAAGGTGCGAGGATGCCCCCGGATATTTATATATATTTGGTATGAGAGTTCCGGTTGAAAAGTACGTGTTCCCTGTAACACAATGCTCAAAGTGTTGGAGATTCGGCCATAGTTCTAAAATGTGTCCATCTAAAAAGATCACTTGCCCGAAATGCGGTCAAAACCACGAGAATTGTAACACACTTGATTTCCGATGTGTTAATTGTTCTAAAAAACATTTGGCGCTAGATAAAAGTTGTCCTGCCTACATGAAGGAAAAAAGGATTCGGGAGTTGATGACTGAATTTAATTGTACGTATCGTAAGGCACTCACGTTGTATGTCCCACGATCACCGACACCTGCACCACAAACTATTAGCAACGCTGATATTTCTATAAACAATAGACCTGAGACACCATGTATGCAGCAAAAGTCTCATCAAAAGCAGGACATTAATACCGATCGAGCACCAACTAACAATCCTCCCAGCTATGAGAAACCACCGAGACTCGCCAGTAAAACTCCACATTCTCAAAAAAGATCGTTGCGAACCAAAAAACGTCGTCAATCGAACAAAAAGTCTAACGACATGGACTGGGACTCCGATATAACAAACTCGTCAATGTACGCGTGTATTGACGATCGCCCGTCGTCGTCGGTGCCGCATGAATCATCAAGCGATAAGCGCGACAAACGCAAATCAGCTTTATCTTTCACATATTTTTTGAACAAAATGAAGGAAGCATGTTTGAAGGAGGATTCACTAGAGGTTACAATTCAATGTTGTTTTAGGATATTAATAGACTGGGTGGTATCTTTAGTGGTAAGTCATTTAGCTGATGGATCTTTGTTAACCGGTCGTATACCGCCGGCTCGCATACCAGCCGGCAGATTTGTACCCGTCGTAGGCCGGTGGCTCGCATGCGAGCC
This sequence comes from Catocala fraxini, assembly GCA_930367265.1. Taxonomy (NCBI): domain Eukaryota; kingdom Metazoa; phylum Arthropoda; class Insecta; order Lepidoptera; family Erebidae; genus Catocala; species Catocala fraxini. The sequence goes on from OV884035.1 coordinate 15,662,916, forward strand.
ACCAAATTGGCGCCAAAACGCCGCGCGCCGCCTTCGCTTAAGCGACGCCAATTTGGCGCCAATTTGGTGGCTCGCATGCGAGCCACCGGCCTACGACGGGTACAAATCTGCCGGCTGGTATGCGAGCCGGCGGTATACGACCGGTTAAGTAATATAATTCGCAGCCTCGCTCCATAGATTAAATATTATACAATGGAACGCACAAAGCGTTAAACCAAAGTCGTTACTATTAGATCAATTTTTGAATCAAGAAAATATCCATATTGCCGTCCTTAGCGAAACCTGGCTTGAAACGGACAGTAACTTTGGATTGAAAGGTTATAATATTTTCAGATTAGATCGTTATGACGGTTATGGAGGCGTGGCTATTGCAACACACAATTCGATAAAAGTACAACTTTTTAGTATAAATAATATTAATGCGGGTATAGAATTAGTATATATAAACATATTTAATTGTAAGCATATCGAGAATATTGTTTCATTATATTGCCCTTCAACGGTTCGTACTACACAAAATGATTGGGATTCTATTTTCTCCTTGTTTAGCCATAAATCTTTATTATTGGGCGATTTTAACGGACATCATGTTAGTTGGTCTTATAAAACTGATCAGCGTGGTTCGCAAATATTAGACTCCATGTTAGATCATAATTTTGTATTGTTAAATGATGGGAACGCAACCCGTATACGTATGGTTAATAATGTAGTGCAACAATCATCGCCTGACATATCGTTTGTTACGTCAGATCTAGCCTTAAAGTTACGATGGCAAGTGTCAAATGAGTCTCTTGGCAGTGACCACCTCATCATTAAATTAGTTTTGGAGATAAACACTTTTGGACAGTCGGTCGGTTCAAATTAAGTGACTGGGGCAAATATTCCTCGACAGTTGAGGGTACACTATCGAGTTCCGTCTTCCCAAAAGACGTTCAATTGTTTTATAATGTTTTCGAAAATACCTTGCAAGCAGCCGCAAATGCTCATATACCAGTTATTAAATTTCCTCAACAAATAAAAAAAAATTTAAACCAAAATGTTTCTGGAACCCAAATTTATCAAAAGCGGTCGCTGAAAGACGTTTAGCACTGGCCGAGTTTCGACACAATCCTACACCGTACAATTATGATAGATTACGAAATAAAATTCGTAACTCTCAACGTTTGATTCGAAAGGCAAAATGTGAGTCGTGGCAAAAATTCTGCTCATCTATTGATTATCATTCGTCTGTTGGCGACGTATGGAATAAAATGAGATGGATAAAAGGTTGTAGCTATAACCATCAATTCATTCATTCAGATACAGCTCAGAGTTTACTTAATGAATTAACACCCGACTTTGTCTCACCTCCGAAACCAAATTTTCTGTCACAAAATACAAAACTCGATTCAGCCATCACAATACAAGAGTTAGAAAATTCTATAAAGTCTAAAGACACGGCTTCTGGATGCGACGAAATATCGTTTTCAATGATTAAATATCTACCAGCTATTGGGAAGTCTGTATTACTCACATTATATAATAATATTTTTAATAATGGCTTTATCCCCGCGCAGTGGAGAAACATTCGGGTTATACCTATTCCTAAACCCGGCCGTGAACCAGGACTGACATCTTCACTGAGGCCTATATCATTAATGTCATGTCTCTGCAAAATCTTTCATTGTCATCTTAAGCAAGCGTTTAGAGTTGTATTTAGAAAGCAAAGACATATTTTCTGACTATACAGTAGGTTTCCGCAAATCCAGGTCTTGCGTCGATAGCCTAACTCATTTAGTGACCACTATATACATATATGGGATATTCGAAGGATTTAACAACGATCGGCTGTTTTATCGATTTAACCAACGCGTATAATAATGTAGATATTAGCGTGTTACTGCAAATATTAGATAAACTAGAAATTGGTAATAAAATATGTACTTATTTATGGTCTTTTTTACATGAAAGATTTCTCAAAATTTCAATAAATGACGATGAATTCTGTAGATCTACTGGACGTGGCTTAGCCCAAGGGGATCCTTTATCCCCATTACTGTTTAATGTCGCTACTTTTAATATTTGCGGTACAATCAGAAACGTTAATATATCTCAATATGCTGATGATTTTGTCCTATTCAAGTCAGGTAAAAACATGTCTGTTATCGCTAATGAGTTACAAATTGCTATAAATCATTTTACAAAATTAGTGACTAACTTGGGCCTAGAAGTATCAACTACGAAATCGAATGTTTGTATATTTAAAAAAGGAATTGGTACACGATCTGTTAATTTAACTATTAATCATTACCCTTTAAAGGTAGTTTGTAATGTGAAGTATCTGGGGATGTGGTTGGATCAGTCACTCAGATGGGGAAAGCATATTAGTGAGACTGTACAAAAGACGTCAAAATTTATTAATATTTTAAAAATATTGAGCGGTCCTGGTTGGGGTGTTCATCCAAAACATTTACGACGCTTATATATTGCTTTAATCCGCAGTCGATTAGATTACGCTTCCTTTTTGTATGACTGCAGTTACAAGTGTAACCTAGTGAAACTGGACAGAATACAAAACCAAGCCCTTAGAGTAATCGGTGGCTTTATTAGGAGCACTCCCATCCATGTTATGGAAAATGAGATGAGCTTAGCTCCTCTGAATGTTCGCAGAAGATATCTAGGTGGTAAATATAATCTTAAGACTAAATCATTCATAGAAACTAAAATTTCAAGTTTATTTGAGTCATTCGATAGTCATGAGCAATGTCGTTATTGGAGTATTCGAAAAAAACCTTTGTTACTTAATATGTATAGTAATTTTAAATCTGTGCCTATGCATTCAGTCGATGTTCTCGAAATGTTCTCACTTGATATGTGGATTAGCAATAGCGATATACGCAATAATATTAGGCACGATATTCCAACTATTTCTAAATCGAAGCGACAATATAATTCTCATAGTATTCGACATATTTGTGTAAATTATTTAAATGAACAATACCAAGACTTTTATCAAGTTTACACCGACGGTTCTAAATCTGAAGCTGGTAAAGGTGCTGCTGTTTTTGATCCACAATTAAAATCTTCTATCAAGCTTAGTATAGACTCCGATGTATCAGTAATGCACGTCGAACTAATTGCCATAGCGGAAGCACTTTTCTATATAAATTCCGTAAATTTTAACAAGTTCGTCATACTAACAGACTCCAAGAGTTCGTTATTACATTTGGCTCGGTGTATCTCGTCCGTGCGAGGGACACCGATAGCCTACACAATATTGGATGTCATGACTAAGCTTAAATCACAATCAAGAACTGTAATTTTACAATGGGTATCTTCCCATGTCCATATTGAACACAATGAGACTGTTGACTTATTGGCTAAGCAAAGTGTACTTGATGGTATTCCTATTTGTGTAACACCATTATACTCAGACTACATAAAATTATTGAAAAAGCAGTGTAATGATGTGTGGCAAGAATTCTTTGATAGACGGTCAGTTGAGAAAGGCATCTGGTATAAGACCATCCAACCACATCTCCATAACAAAGTCTTCATTGATGACATGTGTCTCGACAGAAATACAACAGTGATGGCTTTAAGACTCCGTTCTGGACATATTCCATCAAACAAATTTGGATTCCTCATGAAGAAGTTAACATCTCCCAATTGTAATGAATGTGGGGTAATCGAGGATATACAACATGTTCTGATGGAATGTGTCCGGAACAAAAGGATAAGGAGGGCAATAGTAGGGTCGGAAAAATTATATGACATCGGTTTTTGTAATAGCATTTTAGCTCAGCCGCTATCCGACAAGGCTGTTATGTTGTATCAGCTCGCCAAGTTAGGACTTCATAAAGTGTAATATTTTGTATTTTAGAACTGTGAAATAATGAAATAATTGTGATTTTCTTACTGGGCGACGTTATCGCTAAGCGATAAAGGCCCATAAATAAAGAGTTAAAAAAAAATCGTTACTCGGTAATTTTAAGGTGTTGTTATCGTTCTTAGTCGAACTTTAAAATTAATATCATGTGTATTTATTTTTGCTTGAATGCCATAATACGCAAATACTGCAAAAATACAACATTTTTATCGCACAGGCATCAAAGTCCACCCTTTATCTGTCACTTGACCTAATGTAAAAATGTGTTTATCAAGGTAACATTTTAACGCTGCGCTATTCTAGGTGTTAATATTCGGGGTTGAAGCGCCATATCAAAATACATCGCAATCAGTTTAGTTGTTAAAACGTAACAAACAGACAGAATTATTTTTCGCATTGATAATAAAACTATAAATGTTCAGGGTGTCCGGTAATTAATGGATAACCTTGAAATGTCTTATAGAAGAACTGTTCGGCCGTTCAGAAAAAAATATGAAAAATAATCTATCCTAACTACCACCTGAGATATGTTTTTTTTTTTTATTTGCTTATCTGAATGTTTTCCATAATGTTCTCGAAGATATGTAAAATCTGCCTAGCCGCACTGGGGTAGCGTAGGACTATGGCCTAGGTCTAACCCTTCTCACGTGCCCGTGTCCAGCAGTGGGACGTTTAATACAGTGCTGATATTAATATTATTTTATTTATTTTATGTTTATGTGTTAAAAATATATTATTTTGTTAATAGAAAGAGCCAGCCTGGATGTCGGCAGCTCGTACGGCGCATCTACAAGAACTAGTGGCAGCGACCGCCCTGGGGTGGGACCGACAAGTAGGGGCGAGGGGCGGACAACTCAGCGGCGGACAGAAGCAAAGAGTTGCCATAGCTAGGGCTATAGTTAAGGTAATGAAGCCCTATGCTTATACGATACCCCTTATAACCCCGTGAGTTTCTTGCAGATTTCTTCTCATAGGTTCAACCCTTTGTCTCAACCTAGCAACTAACCTAAATGTAGCTTCAGTAACTTAATAAACTCACTAACCTATATATTTTGACGTTAATAAATGTTACTTTGTGACCTATATGAATAAATGATTTTGACTTTGACTGATTAACTGCATATGGGCTACAACGTACACACAGTCTAACCACGCCAAGTCTGACCTACCAGACTTTCCTAGACGAACGTTTTTAAGATTTTGAAGCAAGTAGGATTTAACAGTATATCTTTCCTTAACCTGTCAATTGTTAGAATGTCAGACATGATTGAAAACCTATTGTGTCTGGCCGCTGGTGTGCTGTTGCCACAAAAGGTTTATGACTAACATCGATGTTAGAATGTCTTTATAATATTGGCAAGAAAAACATCGCGTTACTTTTAGGAACAGTGCTTTGCGTATGTTTATTGAAATCCAATATAGTTACTATTTTATAAAATAAGATTTTTGGTTCTCACTTCGCAAATTGACGTGTCATTTAATAACAATAATAGTAGACGACAGTATACGTGCTTCTTTGCATGCAGCTGTTAATATAACTTAGTCATTTATATACCTGTCGTGACTTAAAACATCGGCACTGCTAATGACTTTAGACGTTAAACATACTCTTTGTTACAGAACCCAAAAATCCTTATACTCGATGAAGCTACCTCAGCATTAGACACATACTCAGAGTACTTAGTCGACAAAGCTTTAAAAGAGATCAGCAAAGATCGTTCGGTTCTTACTATAGCGCATAGACTGAGCACTATACAGTCGGCCGATGAGGTTGCAGTCGTAGAAAACGGTGTTGTAGTTGAGAAAGGTTCGTATGCTGACCTAATGGCGAAGCAGGATGGCTTTTTCCGGGAATTCATCACCCACCAAAACTTCACAGCAAAAACCAAGCAGAACCAACAGAAGCAAGAAGTGCATAAAACGTGAAACGTTATTGTTTACCAAAATTTATAAGTATAAAGTATATTATATAATATATACTAAAGAGGTTGATGTTTTATATTATTTACCAATCAGGTTGGTTTGGCTATGTTTAGAGACGATTCAGTTAGTTATGTATCAAGATTTAAGCAATATTCGATGCTATACAGCCTTTCTAATAAACAGGACATACGATTATTATATAATAAATAGAATAGTTGATTGTACCTAGTGTATAATGTACCTCAGTGATTGCTCTTTATTTCCTGACGTTAGTGATAGATATTATCTTATAGAAAATGTTCTGTAAATATACATATGTACACACTCTTCCCATGAATAATTTTGTGATAAAATATAGGTGATAGTTTATATATTTTAATTTATAATGTTTTGGCATGGAACAAATACATGTATAAATGTGGGCTTCACGATTATGTGTTCAAAATGTCCAAATGCCTGATTTGTTACATAATTTATTAAATTTTATCAGTAAGGTTTAAATCATAGAGTGACAAACGGGTAAAGGAATATTTTTGTGTGACACAAATAAAATGGTTGTTGTTATTTTAATACTGTATTTTATTGAACCCTTTCTCTATTATACAATTAACAAATATTCGCTAATATCAGTTCGACGCGCACAACTGTCCTTATAATTATAAAGGTATAGTAGGTAAGTAGTAGGTACACAGAGCAAGCAGTATCGTGCCTCATTCATTACTACAATGATAACGTTGCTTTCGTAATGTACGTAGCCTACTGTTTATTATGAGTTTTCCATCACAGCCACAACAAACAGGTTAAATAAGTAAATGGACCTTGCCCTCGTCGGGTGCGGAGAACGCGCCAAAACTCGCCAGTGGAAGCGGCGGGTAACATTTACGCGCCAACGCTTCGCGGGTAAACATTGTCAGCTAAAACATGTCTCATTTAAAAGTTTTGCGCGGGAATGTGTCGCGGCAAATATTTAATTCGTTATCTTGTGCTAAACAAGGCAAGAAGCCTAAAGTAATTCGTGTTTCATGCAATCTTCTCTCGATTAGAGGTTTATCTACTCAAACTGCGACAGCTGTGGACTATAAACATTTAAATTCGCCATGGGGTGAGATACAAATTGGAAATGAAACTTTAACCGATTACGTGTTTTCGGACGTCGAATCTTGGGCAGATGAACCTTCAGTAGTAAGTATATTTATAGAATTTATTAAAATAAAAATTGTTTAACATCAGTTTGGTCACTCTGTGTAAGTTTCCAGTGCCATAGACAAAAAATAAATGATCGTTCCAGCTTCATTCCAGCAAAATAAATTGCACAGTATTTTATTATTAAGTATGTGGACCGAGTGTAGTTGTTATTTACATCCAATTACGTACTATTAAATCTGTGTGCATTGCATCGCTACACTGTTAGGTAGGTATTAGTACAAAGTTCGTTATTCTATACGGATGTTATACGAGAGTGATAGGGACTTATAAATAGTTCGTACCTATTTGAAGGTTAGGGCTACATGTCTACGGTGTGCCAAACATGCATCTCAATAAAATTGGAAAGAATTATGTTCACTAGCATTAATCCCGGCGTTTCTTGTGCGTTTATGATGTATAAATCTATCTTTGATTTTGTAAAGCATTTTAAATAGACCGTTTCAAATAAATTGCTAATTCTATCTTCAATCCATCGTCAAGTTGTATGCCTAAACTTTTCGTTATGAACAAATCCGTTATGCATCCTTTATCACCGGGGTTAAGGGAGACCGGGAGTTAAGTAGATCTCTCCCAATTAGAACCGGAACCTATGTTGTGCCTTCATTCGATTTTTGGTGTAGCAGAATTAGTAATATGACAGATTTTTGGTACGACTATGGGTTCTAATAATATTTAAGGTCAGACCGAGCGCAATCTAAGTTATATAGACTTTTATAAATTGCTCAAAATGTCTTCTGACCTAGTTTCGATATACCTACGTATTTGAAGATAGTGTGTTATTGATTGTTATATATAACAGTATTCTATCACATACACAAAACACCATCTAGCTTAAACTAAGCAGAGCTTGTATGTACTATGGGTACTAGACAATGGGTAAGCATAGGTACATATATACTTTTTTCTGTAAATACATACATATTATATATAGAAACACCCAGAACAAGACAAACATCCATGTTCATGCACACGAATGTGCGGGAATCGAACCCGCGAGCTCAGACGTGGCAGTCGGTTACACTGACCACTACGCCATCGAGGCCGACCGTATACCGCATGTACTGTCATGGTTTATTTTCTAACTTGCATTAGGTAGGTAATTAAATGTTGTAACTACGCGTGCGGTAAAGTATTTAAAGTCATACTCATAAGGTAGTATCAAAAACAAACGATAAAAACTTATCGTTAGGCGGAAAATAAAATATATCTTTGCATGTATGTGATTACTTCATATGGATTAACTATTAGTTAAAACGCCGTCGTTTATAGCTAACCTTGAGGTAGACAATTGTTGACTAGTCGGCCATATATAATGTACTACAAACGTAAATATCAGGTAGGCACGTGCCGAGACAGATTTAACGGCCTGTCCTTTAAATTTGTAAGCCCTAATATCTACCTACTTAGTTTCTGTTGAATCTAAAACGGATGCACGGACAGCCTACCGTATTGTTCTATATTCCATTTGGTTAGGTACTTAACTAAAGGTAAACAATCTTGATGTGTCTTTTTTATATTTTTATCTAAAAACTCAGTTATAAATAAAATGCTGCTAAAGATCAATGTAAATACGACAATAATGATTACTAAATCAATTGAACCGTTAGTTTAAGCAGTAGATTATTTGTTTAATATGTGTTTGTCTAAAAAGGCACATCAAGATTGTTTACTTTTTGTTAAGTATCTAACCAAATGGAGTATAGGTGTGAAGAGATTAAACGCAGCCTGTGATTTTAGTTTACATTTATGCAAAATATGCCCAAATCAAAAGCGAAAGTCACTCCAATATAACCGAGGACAAAAAGTAGAAGTGCATTAGTCTTTTCATGGTCAATATGCAAGACGTCAAGAAGTTAGTGTTGCATAAGTGTTATAGGTTTATCAAAAATAATTCCATGACCTACAATTCAATCAGTTCGGCGCCAGATGCTATGTAAATTTTTGTTTGATTGTAGGTACCCATAGTAATATTGGCACATACCTAATTTCTAGAACTTTGGTCATCATCTTCATTAATACGCAGATAAGTACTTTTGTGTAGACGGTTTATTTGAGCTATAATGATACATACGTATGTTATTTGTGTTTAATGACTTCCAAAATACCTTCAATAACAACTTTACTATAACAGTGCTGTGACATCAGAAATGTTGTTCTGTTATTCAGAAGTTCATTCGAGTTTTCATTTATGAATATAAAGTATAAGAGCTCGCACTGATATGGTCGCGTGCCAAATACTCTGTGTAGCACGTTTATACGTTATTTCAATATCAAATGCTGGACTTTGAGCAGATTTCTTTAATATAGATTACATAATGAGTTTATCTTCATTATTTACAAACGTGCTATGCCCCGCGGTATCACCTGCGTTATAAGATTTGTATGTTTACTGCTCCACTCCTTTGCGCCCGAGCATGATTTTAAGTGGCCGTCATCTCCATATACTACTAATGTAGGTATACCAATGAGACTATTGTGTATTAACTTTCTTATAGATTTGTTTTTAATTGCGGTAAATGTTATTTCTGGTTCCATGTGGTTTGGTAGCCGTACTACTATTTGGTTTATTACAATTGTAAAAAAGCCTAGTTGTTTCTGTTCCCATTTCTTTACGGTATCAGCCTTATTGGCCGTAGGTATTCCCTTGAGATTGCTAAAGTTGATGAGCGGTGATCCAGTTTCACATCATGAGCAAACTCGCCTGAGTCGTTTTCCAAAGCACAATACACCTGACCTATGAATCAAGCAGCCTCACGTAGCCCATAACGGAACGTTCTCTGAACTCTTTCAGTTTGCGACACAACACCCTGACATTGAACTCTCGCATACAGTCTATCTCGGCTTTCGTTTTAAGGTTATTGTTGTGCTTTATGTTTACCAAGGTACGGTCTCTATTCTCGGACTCCCTACCTTTAAACTTTATCGGTCTTTCTACGAACGGCCACAGAGTTGGTCGTTTGTAGAAAGACTGATAGCGTACGCTACTTTAGGCTATTCTCTAATTTCTGGTGACTTTGCTTTACTTACTTTACTTTTTCTGGTTCAAAGTTGAACCTTTACATAAAAAAATATATATTTATTTATACATACCTACTACCGATATTTTAAATGATTTCTCGTATGTAATTCTCAACAACAGGAAAACTGGACTGAATTCCTATAAGATTTTTTTACGGAATAAAATATCACCTTTAATGCCATAAACATTAGTCCTAATCTTAGTGAGGCACTAAGATCAGGTTCTATTCGATGCTCTAGAACTGAAACAGGTTACAATCAGACAAAGATTAGATGACTAAAAAAAGAAGAAGCAGGTACGCTAAATAATAATTGACCGAAGATCGATTAAGTGACATTCACTTGTTACTAATCCCTTAATGATTTCATTTTTATTTCAGACATGCGGCGCTTCAGGTCGTGGTTACGACTACAACATGATGCGTATGATGATTGAGAGATGCGCCGGTGCCCTCGCTGGACATTTGCGATTAGCATCAGGGGAGAGACTGGGACTCATTCTGCCGAACATCCCCGAGTTTGTCGTCCTTATACATGGAGCTATGAAGGCTGGACTGGTTGTGACTTTTGCCAATCCTCTGTATACGGCAGGTAAGTTCTCTTTAAGTACTTAATATTTTTTTTTGTCATTTTAGGACATCATAAAGTACCTATTATTTTATTATAAGATGGCTCTTTTTGCCTAGTTGCTTTTCTTTGGTGACATCTTGTCGTTCGCTGTTTTGAATTTTTAATGTTCCACTTTCTAAAATCGTAACCATTATTTGTTTTATTCTGATGGATTAAGAATGTCGGTCAATCCTATTAAATAAATGGACCATGTATATTTTTCTTACAATTTAAGTCAATTTGTGTGACTGAATATTAAATTAACAATTTTATATAATATTCATCTTAATTTGGTATTTGTATTGACACAGTATTTATTAATTAAAATTGCGGACCGAACTCCTTAATTATTGACAATATTCTGTTGTTCGCCTTTTGAACTCTATTTATCTGGGTTTCTTCCCAGCATCATATCATACAGACAGTGACTAGAGTCGGCAAACACGTCCGAAATTGTAAACAAATTACATAAGCGTTATATTTTTGCATAGTTAAAAGAGAATTGGATGATACTACCTAGGTACTGCTTATATTTTTTTACTCAGATATTATTATAAAGCTTGTAAGCTAGAAGATTGGTTGCTAACTGGCTGATAGACACTAGGTTACGATAACACCTATTAATATATAAACCTTGGCCTGTATGAACTGATGTAGGTTCATTCAGCCGTTACCCAGTATTTTATCAGCCGTAATAACTACTTTTACACGTTTTTCCTGAAGTACATCCGTATCTTACCTGATTAGGGTATTAATGGCCTTAAAAGTATTAAATTTGACTTTATGTATATCAGTCATTATCTCTAACTATACGATGTTATTTATTACTTGTAACATTTTTATATACCATGAGGAAATTACAAAAATACAATGAAACCTGCCGTATAAAAACCATAATTTTAATGGCCAAATATGTACCTATCATTAAAAATATTGTTTAATGTTTAGTTTATCACAGTACGCTTGAGAAGTGTTATCTTGTAGGTAAATAACTGTTTACAACTACAGATATTTACTACTTGTTCTATTATGTTTATGATAAGATAAAAATTGTCATGTCTACCAACGTAGATAATAAGATTTAGGAAAGGGCTCGTCTTTGTCGCATGTATAAAACGTTTAATGTTATCGACAATCACAGTAGGTAGGTACTAAATATTTAGTTAATTTGCATTAATATATCTACTTTTCTATTTTCTGCCTACTAATTAAATGATTGCTTAAAATAGAGTGCTTCTTTTCAGCGTCTCTGCGTGTGCCGATGACTTTAAATGATAACTTATTAAGACGTGAATGGCCTGATCCGATTAACACGCTTATGATATTTCTAAAGTCTTTAAGTACCTACTCCGGATTAATGAGCTTGTTTTTATTTCGCAACTAGATATTGCCTCGGAGAGCACGTTAAGCCGTCGGTCCCGGCTGCCATGAACATCTATGGCAGTCGTTATTAGGAAAGTTAGTACCCACTAATATCCTGACACTGGTCTAGCCTTAGGGTATCGTTAGCCTTCGGGTTGCGGAGGTCAGGTGGCAGCCGCTCCGTGTAAAAACTGATATCCAGTTAAACCCGGTTAGACTAGAAAAGCCGACCCCAAGTGACTTGGGAATAATAAAGGTTAAGGAGAAGAAGAAGATATTTTATAATCCTTTCTCCCTATCCCTATAATATTACTGTAGCTGAGAGGTAAAGAATAATAAGTCCACTTTCTAAAGAGCCTATTTTTGTTTAGCACTTCCTAGAGTGCACATTTAGGAGTATAAATAAGTCAAAAAAAATTCATAACTTGGATTTATATTTTCACCTCTCAGCTACAGATTAATCAGTATAATATACTGAATATTAGTTTATGCTAAGTAATAAACTTTATAATAATTCTATCGTACCTGGAGCATAAACAGAGAGGTTGCAATCAAATAGTATCACGTAATTGCATAGTCAGCACACAAACTAAATTAATACAACTGCGATGCTTCATCAAATCATCATGATCTTAAATAGGGAACCTGTTTTTTCAACACTTATTTTTATACAACTTAGGTATCGTAAACTATAGATGTTTGCAACATTAGCAGTACATGCTACATACGTTGTACTCGCGCGGCTCACCACGCTGTGCTGACAGCGCCAGGAACAAAGTTTTGCGGTTACCTTCTGATAGCTAAGCGTTTCCTTAAGGTGCTTGACCACCCTACTATTCGCGGAATCACCACGCAAAAGTATTAAGCTATGGTCTTCTAAAAGTTAGAAGTACTTTCCTAGCAGAGTTGTTCTAATATCTGCGTAATGCCTAGTCTAAGTAACGCTCCGTCTGTGCCCCTACTTATTTTATATTGCGTGATTGATTTTGACTATTATCTTCGTAAAATCTATTTTATTATTTCTAAATTTACTTTTTCTTTAAATTCAGACCGTGTGGTGGCCTATGGCTTGACCCTTCTCTCACTAAAAAGAGGCCCGTGCCCAGTAGTTGGACAGTTTATACATACATACATAGATTCATGCCTGTTTCCCAGAGGGGTAGACAGAGACTACGGCTTTCCATTTGCTAAGATCCTGACACTCTTCTCTGGCTTCATTCACTTTCATCACATTCCTCATACACGCCCATCGGTTAAGGTGCTCTTAACCTGGCCTTTCTTCAGAACGCCTCCGATCTGATCAAGAAACCTTCGCCTAGGTCTTCCTCTTGCGACTGTTCCATTCACACTAGCCTTATAAACTTTCTTAGTCAGTCTGTCCTCGTCCATTCTTTCTACATGCCCAAACCAGCTTAACATACCCTTATCTATTCTTGTCACTATATCCACTTTCATGCCGCATCTCTCTCTAATCACACTATTCCTTATTCTATCTTTCAGAGTCACACCACATATATTTCTCAGCGCTCTCATTTCTACAGCATTTATTCTGCTCTCATGCTTCTTTTGCCATACCCAACTTTCACTTCCATACATAAGTGTGGGCACTAATAGTCCTCTATGAACAGCCAAACGTGCCTTTTCGGAAACATTTCGACTGTTCATAAAAGCGCGTAGAGCTCCATTCATTTTGTTTCCCGCAATCGTTCTCCTTTCAATAACTCGCTCATGTTTACCATACCTTGTTCCCAGTTTATAAGCTGGGCTAATATTATAATCTCCTTTACACAAGATCATATCAAATATACCTATCTACTATCAATTGCCTATAAAGGAGTAAATAATTTCAAATCGTTTCTTCATGATGAATGTGTAAAGGATGCAGAATGTAACAAATCGATTAACAACACAATAAACTAAATTGATTCATGTAACATTGTGTTGCAGCGTGCAATTATAAAGGAATAGAAAACGTGTACCTATAGAGAGTACGGCACAATACATGCATTTGATCTAGCAACCAATTAACGATAGTTAATGATTACTCAACTGCAGTCAAGGTCGAGGAAATCAGACGGCTGCTTACCCAACTGCCACGTGCGCTACGTTATCTCTGTGTACAGTTCACGGCAGTAATTAAGGTTTAAAGTGCAATGTGATGATTCTAATGAACGGCGATGACTCTATTTAGTCTGATAACTTGTATGAAGCTATGTAAGTAGGTATCTATGTTTGTTTAGACAGTGGAGTAATTTCCGGGTTGATAGGATTGGCAAATATTTATATAAAAAATTATGCAATTGTAATCATTATTTATATAATGATTTGAGAAACTAAGTATAACAACATTATAAATAGATTACTAGTTTACAGAATCTAAGAATAAAATGTATTTGACATTTCATTTTGATAGACCTTTTCCTTTGCTTGTACCTTACCTAGTACCTACCTACTTATTTACCTACTTATAATTTTTATGGATCTACTTTTAAATAACGTATGTAAAATTTCTAAAACATTCTTCATCTACTGCCAAAAAGCATTTAGTTATTGTAATTGTCGGAAATATTGTAGTTTTAATAAGATTTCTTTAATATAATTATCTTTTACATAGGTAGTGCTTTAGATGACAACCCTAGTTAAATCATAGATCCGCTTTAGACCGTTCAGCGGCAATCCCAGTCTTTATCATTTTACATTCAATGAATTATTGAACAGACATTCGCTATTATATTTAAACCAGCCATGCTACAGTAATGTTGCGATATTAGTAACGAGTTAACGATAAGGGTTGCAATCCTAGCTCTTAAAATAGCTCTGTTGACCCATAATAATGATCATAACTATATAGTTTTCCTTCATCATAATATTATGATGAAAGAAAACTATATAGTTATGCTGAATATGTCAATAAAACTATGAAAAACTACATCTGACTATTGTAACGGATACTAAGTCATATTGTCTAGCAAATCCCAAACTTGTTCCTAATCTGTAATCTTACCCATTCAAAAGCAGATATGATTACATTTCAAGCTTTTTTAAACCTATTAGTCCCCAGTCGAAATCGAAAGTAAACTTATGCAATTATTAGTATCGAAATCGAATTATATATTATTTTTTATTCTTTAAAATTTTCGCTTTTATTCTCATTTTATCATCCCGTTTCTTTATCTTTATAGAAGTCGCTTTTGGTTGTAATTGACCTTCAATGAACTTAACTTACATGCCTGTTTAGCTTTGGGCATACACTAGTTGACGGTGGATGGTTGTTCAGTTAAAGGCCTAATAAAATTCGTTTTTCTAACATGACTTGAAGGTTTATGAGAAGTAGAATAGTTCGAGCTTAGCAGTCCAACTGTTAGTGTACTTCCTTTCCTCTACCGAAGATTGCAGTCAATTATCCGTTCTGTAATGTTGTGGTGTGTGGTTTGCCAGACCCTCTTAAGTAGGCACAATACTGTCGATGGTTGTATAGATGAGAGTGGGTATAACTAGGCTCATTTTCGTTACGATCACCTAGTCTGATTGGATTCTGCTTTTGTATCAGAGTAACACCTCACACAAACACTCCAATACTGCTCAAACTCTTGAGATCCATGAGATTTCTCTTAGAAGAGAAGTAAACTAGAAAATAATGATCGAATCATTTGCACAAAAAATTCCAATAAACAAATAGTATTCACTTTAATATTCAAAACAAAATATTCACGTAAACTACTTCCTTGAACTCGTGGCATAGATTACGGTTTCGCTGATATCTAACTGTGGTGCCCCGGGGTTGATTTCCGGGTCGGGCAAAGCGAGATTGACTTTTTGTAAGGCATTTTTTTCAGAAGCAATATGCCTGGTTGACGGTTATAGGATCCGTAACCTATCCTATTATTTGGTTTGTATTTTCGTTAGTAATGAGTAAACACTAAAACTACAGAAGGGATTAAATCCTACTTTAATCACAGGCAAGCTACTTTATCCAGAAGTTACATAGGGTATATAACATCACTTTACGATCCTCAAAAGCAGAACAGTAATCACAAACGTAGGTAAAACTGCGGCGGAAAGCTAGTCTAAAATAAATCTAGCGACATTGATGTAACACTCCAGTAGCTTGGAGGATATGCAATCGTGAGCCAATATGTAAAATATGTTTTGTTAATTGCAGAGGAAGTAAAGCGCCAATTCTCAGACTGCAACGTGAAGGCCATCGCTACGATTGAAATGTTCATGCCGGTCGCTGAAGAGGTCGGGAAGGCGCTGAAAGATTACAAAGGCACTATCTGGGTTGGCGGTGAAGACGATAAGACTAAAGGTAAATATTTGCTTAATCTCTTTTTATCTTCTCCATTTACTTGTAGATTATCGGAATGACAGATATAATTGAAAACCTATTGGGTCAAGCAGCTGACGAAGTATTGACGCTCGGTAGGTTAATTAATATGCTTAAGAGACGATTAAGTTTGTTAATATGGTGGCGTACCACGTGTTCTGATAGTTCTGGAGCTTAACCATCATCTTATAGCATGATCATGGTATACGGGAGACAGTGCGTTACAAAGAGTAGCTTCGGGCCCTTTTTACGCATGCAATGAAAGTGCTTTAAGAAATGGTGATCCTTACCACCCTAGGATGCAACTGAATACGTCATCAACGACATATCATGCCTTATTTCATTTTTGAAAGCGTTTCTTTAAATGTCGTCCATGCAATTATCAAACTGTATGGCGAGACTCTTCCCTCCTCTCTTTCGCATGGGCCCAGAGCTAAGAGAACTATTCGTAGGCTCTCAGACAAGACGACAATCAAACATAAGGTCGTTCCGTTTGAATAGCTCTGTTACTCCATTTATTTCAAAGGTATCGTACTTCAGAGATATTTGATTTCACAAATGGTAAAATGATCTTGGAAAATATGTTATAGTTTCTCTTATTTTCTAAAATAATTATCTATTTCTAAGGTTTCGGATTCGTTTGCCGATTCTTGAAAACATTATTGGGGTTTTCTGTAAGAAGAGACTATAGCTAACTAACGATAAAAGGCTCGCCAACTAAATAAATAATGTATTTGGTTGGTGAACCTAAATAGACGTGGCAAAATTTAGGGCTTGCACTTCGACTTAATCCTAAATAATCCTTTGGTATTAATTAGATACGTGCTTTGATATAATTCCCTTATTGTTGTTTGTAGGTATAGTTATTGCTGTACTGTGCACTGTACTACGTGTTTCAAATATAGATTTCTTTATTATTTACTTAACGAGTATAGAAATAATTTTGCAATGTATGATTTCTAATACCAGCTTACCTATAGACCTGTTACTGAATGTTCGGCGTTAGGAAATGTTAGACCAGACTCAACATTCCCTTTACAATACCAGTTTTAGATGTCGACATGATTTAATTTACTTTTATATATTGCTGAGCTGCCAAGATTATTAGTTTTATTATACATATTTATTTGATAAGGTTGTTTTTACGGCAGATTATATGGAACTATTATTAACAATAATAATAATAATAAAAGTACTTTTTAAATATTACAGTCTTGCTATTTGTAAATTATTTAATTTGTCAAGTCTTAGAATACCAGACATGATTTAAAATATTTTGTGTCTGGCCACTGGTGTGCCAGTGCGACTAAATAGGGTGAATTAATTGGAGGCGATTATTTATTTATTTATTTAAAGTTACACCATCGACACGTCGCTAATGTCACTATACAACAACATTATAATTTAAAACAGTAAGGGAATGGGTTAAAAAAGAAACAACGTAGGTACAATTTGTTGTGTTGCTGATTTATGTTTTACGACAACAGCATTTGTTAATGAAAGTAAAACAGTTTTAGTCTAATAAGATTTAGGTACACAAATCAGCTGATTGATGTATATCACGTAGCTACCTATATAATAATGTATCTTGCGACGCAGGAATGTAGTAGGTACTATTACCTACTAGAATGTATGCTTAGTAACTCGAAACTTTAGTCATTCGACAGTAACGGTATCTTTAAAAATTTCGAAATGACTTTATGTACGTGATGAAAACTTTAAGAAAATACTATTTACGACTGTAGGTAGCTGCAAGTACTTTAATAAATATCTCCCGACATTTCCATTTATCGATAATTTAATGTTAATAGAAATGAAAACGTTTTGACTTTGATCCCACGTTGGTATAATGTAGTTACTCAACGATAATTGCAAGCGCAACGACAATTCCCAAAGGGGACCTGTAGTTAGGCGCCTGACCTGTCAACGTCATGCCAGGATACTTAGCTCATCCATGACATGACCTAGTTGCGTCCTAAATAGTCGGGGCTTCTAACATAATCCGCTATTTTTCTCATGATCGCAACTTTTATTCATTACTTAGGTAATATTTTTTAATTTAATTGAGGTATAAAAGAGATTGTTATTCCTCGCTGTTGTCAATTATTAGGTAACGAAACTAATAAGTCAGCTCTTCTACAGAAAACAGGCGTAGGTAAAAGTAGTAATACAGTTAGAATATAATTACATATTATACTAGATGACCCCGTGTACTTCGTATCACCTATCCTAACGAATTTTTCTATATTTTATCACCGTTTAAACCTTCCCTGGACTACGACAAACATTTCAAAACCAAAATCAGCTAAATCAGCCCAGCCGTTCTCGAGTTTTAGCGAGACAAACGAACAGCAATTGATTTTTATATATATTGATTATAATTATATTGTATAGTTCAGTTCTCGACGCTGACCTACCTCACTTATTTATTTTCTTTCATCCTTTCTTTTTTTACTTTTCCCTAGTATCGGCACTACGCGCGTAATAAATACCCTTTACCCAGATGGACCGTTTGCTTGTATGCCACACCACAACATTGATGAAATAAATTTTTTGTTCATGCAGATACGGCTAAATATTATATTACATAACTATCATATTGTATAACTATCGAATTTGATGTCATAATATATTCTACAATTTAATAGATTTAATATATAATATTATGTCTTTATAAATTATGCGTCTGTTGCGTTTAAATCGGTTGCGTTCCTAATATCCACTTACTTGGATATCAAGGGTACACCTAGTGTAAAATAATAATAATAATAATAATAATCCACACATAATGACAGCTGCTCGTCCCAGAAATACTACGCCAGCGTGGCAGTGCAGGATTGAGCGTCGTATCGCTGAGTCCAGGGCACTCATCGGAAAGCTTATCTGTTTCAGGGAGGGTAATGCACGACCGAGAGTGATGCGTTATGTGACTCGGGCGTTTGCAGGGACTGACGTATGTCCCCAAGATTATGTCGCCCGGGTTACAGAACGCATCGACTTCCTGAAGCAGAGAATTTGTGCGTGGGCAAGCCGAGTGAGGCGCTACAAAAAAAGAGCTGATCGATATGCCCAAAATCGTGCATTCCAGAGAGATGAGAGGTGGGTGTACAGAAGGTGGGAGCATCCTGATTCTAGTGGGGATGGTTGTCTACCAGATACAGAAGCCACGACTGCTTTTTGGCGTAGTATTTGGTCGACGCCCGTCGACCACGAAGAGGGGGATTGGTTTGGGGATGTTAGGCAGGCATGCGACACTATACCTCAAATGGAGCCAATTAACATACGACCAGAAGACGTTTCTTGTGCGGTTCGTTCGTTACCAAACTGGAAAGCAGCGGGACCGGACGGACTGCACAACTTCTGGTTGAAATGGTTCCGCAGTGCGCATGCATGCTTGGCATCCCTATTCCAGTCATCTTTGGAATCAGGATTGCTGCCTGAGTTTTTGACCACTGGCACCACTCATCTGCTCTACAAATCAGGTAGTGTCACGGACCCAAAAAATTATAGACCGATAACATGCCTACCGACGGTCTATAAACTTCTTACATCCATTTTGAGATCTAAACTTTCACTACATATTACAGCAAATAACATCATGTCTGTATCTCAAAATGGATGTAGAAGTGGGGCACGTGGTACTAAAGAGCTACTCCTAATTGACATGACCATCAGTCAACAAATACACCGCCTTAAGAAAGATCTTGCGACATGCTGGATAGATTATAAGAAAGCCTATGACTCTGTACCTCATGCATGGCTCTTGAGGGTGCTGGAGTTGTATAAAGTTGATGCAACTCTTTGCACTTTCTTGAAGTCATGTATGAGGCAGTGGAGAACGGTTTTACGCTATCCAGGATGTCGCCAGATCGGGGAAAGCGGTGTATCTATCAAGATCAAGCGAGGTATATTTCAGGGCGACAGTTTGAGTCCCTTATGGTTCTGTCTAGCGCTGAACCCTCTTAGTACTTTACTGGAGAGTTCAGGGCTAGGCTATCGATTGCGGAGAGATGGTCAAGTTATATCCCACCTTCTTTACATGGATGACCTAAAACTATTTGCCTCCACCAGACCCCAACTGACGGCGTTACTTAAGGTAACGGAAACCTTCAGTAATTCCATCAGGATGGAGTTTGGTGTTGACAAGTGTGCAGTTATGTATGTAAAGCGAGGCAGGGTTGTGGAATCTGATGGCATTGAACTCTCAGATTTTACTAGACTTAGGTCTCTCTCTGCAAACGAAACCTATAAATATCTGGGTATGTCACAGGCATTAGGTATCACTGAGGACGGTATGAAACGGACGTTGCGGGCGCGCTTCTTTGGCCGCTTGAAAAAAATACTGAAAAGTCTTTTGTCAGGCGGCAACAGGGTGCGCGCCTGTAACGGTTGGGCCATGCCGATCCTTATGTACTCCTTTGGCATACTCAGATGGACGCAAACGGAATTAGATGCCCTGGATAGAAGGATCCGTACACTGTTGACTGCATACTGAATGCACCACCCGCGCTCCTCGGTAATGAGATTGTACATCCCACGGAAGTGTGGGGGTCGCGGTTTTTTAAATGCCAAGACCCTCCACAACCGTGAAGTGTGCAATCTCAGAGAATATTTTCTCCGAACCGATGTGGGCGTTCATCGCGATGTAGTCGCAGTGGATACGGGCTTTACCCCGCTTGCTCTGGCTAAGGAGAACTGGCGCAAACCTGTTATGCTTGGAACTGACGAGCGCAGGGATGTATGGAAAGGAAAAGAGCTGCATGGACGCTTTTTTCGGGCCCTGAATGGGCCCGACATAGATTTTCAGTCATCGGTGTCCTGGCTACGTTTCGGCGATCTCTTCGCTGAGACCGAAGGTTTTGTATGTGCAATAATGGACGAAGTTGTTATGACGAACAACTACCGGAGATATATCCTGAAGGATGGGACGGTTGACATATGTCGGGCATGTCACCAGCCCGGAGAATCTCTCAGACATATTATCTCCGGTTGTTCTCGTCTTGCCAATGGAGAGTATTTGCATAGACACAACCAAGTAGCCAGGATTGTCCATCAGCAACTTGCCTTAAATTATGACCTTGTGGAATCTGAAGTGCCGTATTACAGGTATGTGCCCGATCCAGTTCTCGAAAATGGTCGTGCTACTTTGTACTGGGATCGGTCTATCATCACTGATAGGACAATTGTGGCGAACAAGCCAGATATTGTGCTGATAGACCGATTGGAGCGCCGAGCAATGATCATCGATGTTACCATTCCGCATGACGAGAATCTTGTGAAAGCTGAAAAAGAAAAAGAGTTGAAATACTTAGACCTAGTTCACGAGATTGTCGACATGTGGCGTGTGGACTCGGCGATCATTGTGCCGATAGTCATTACAGTCAATGGTTTAATACCTAAGAGCCTCGACCACCACCTGCAGAGGCTCGCGTTAGATGGCTGGATCAAGTCCTTGATGCAAAAGGCAGTACTACTCGATACGGCGCGTATTGTGAGGAGATTCCTCTCTCTGGGGCCCTAACCACCGGCAGCTTGGACCCTGTTCCCGATGTCGGTGGGTCATTTCAGTTTTTATATTTTTAAATATGTATAGATTTTATATTTATATTTAAAAATGTAATTATTAGAAAAAAAAAAGTAATAAAGAGAATAATAATAATAATAAGTAGGTAACCTTAAAAAGGTCGAATCCAAATGGTAATTATGGAAACAATATAAAAAGGAATAGATATGTATACAATACTTAATGATGTATTAGGTATATAAAACGGACGATGATAATGATTTTTGTGACGGTACTGTTGATATGTAGATTTAAATAATGTTTTAGATTTATATCGTAGTGATTATCTAGAACTAAAATTTTGTAATATGCGGCATATTATTCAGAATGAAATAATACGTTTGATCCTCAATTAGGTGTATACCTATGTAATTATTTATATATACATAATTACATTCTGCGTTGACGCGGTTCTATGAAGGCACTAAATGAGGAACAAGTTAGCTCGCAGGCAAAAATCATCAGATTTTTGCCTGCGAGCTAACTTGTTCCTCAGCTAACTTTGAGCTAACTTTGATATGCTCTTTGTGATCAAAGAGCATATCAAAGTTATTTGCATTCAGATATATTTACTTCATTATGTTCCACTACATTTTGCCCGCGGCTTCGCTCGCGTAAATGTAGGTTAGGTTATGTTAGTAACAGTACTTTTTTCTGGTTGAAAGGTACCTTATGTACTTTTCTGTAATTTACTTACTTTTCTGTTTTTATTTTTCATAAATAAACTCAGATTCGTATTTATAACTTTAGTAAGGAATTAAGGATATCGGAGAAGACTCGCTAAATCTATAGTGCATGTATAGACTATGAGCAACCGTTAATACTTACCTACTTTTTGATGGGCCCCTAGTTCATTAGCCACTAGGGAATGACAAAATAAAAACTAAATTGTTGTCCTGTGTGGGGCTCGAGACCACAACTCGTGATCACTTGAAACTAATGCACCACTCGTGCGTGAGTCTTATATCATAATGGACGAAATTTTATACACTTTTGTTTTACTTTTTCGAAATATAGATTCAAGCGTAATCTATTATGAATTGATAACTAACAATACATTTGGCAAATTGAGATGACTAGGCAATATTCCATACACAGCGCGTGTAGTTAAGTTATATTTAAAAATCGTACGTTAGTAGGTAAACACGTAGGTACACATTTTATCTGGAAAGTCTTAGTAAAGCTTTTACTGAGTGAAAATATTTCAACAAAATGATAATCTGAGAGAACTGCTAATAATCAACACTACTCGACTAATGTTGATGGCATGTCTGTCGATCCAACTTGTTCGAAAGAGGTCATCAATCTGTCAAGTCTTAGAATACCAGACAATTAAAAATCTATTGTGTCTGGCCACCGGTGTGCCGCTGCGAGTCAACAGGTTAAAAATATAAATAAACTACTTACTAGTATTACTATGAAAGAAAAACAATTTGTTTTGAATTATGTATCTTCATAAGAAAAATCTTATAAAGATTTGCATATGTGCGTGTTTTGAAAGTAGGTAACTGTTTTTGCAGAAATCTGTTTTAGACTACCAATACTATATGCTCCTAAAATATGACTATACCATTGTTACACCCAATATTATCATACGTTCCTAGAAAAATTTATGGCAATTTATTTTTCCAGGTGTATACGGTCTTCGATCATTGCTGATGGCTGATCACAAGGCAGATCTTCCAACAGTGAAATGCGACGATGTCTGTCTGATTCCTTATTCGAGTGGCACTACTGGCATGCCCAAAGGAGTCATGTTGACACATAAGAACTTGGTGTGCAACCTCAAACAAGTCCATTGTTCTAAAATGATGAAGTATGAAGGAGAGAAAGGTATGTGTAAAACATCCAGGCTAAAAGGAAAAAGTTCGCCAGCAGGTTTGGCCTCGCCTGGTCAGCGAGAAACAATATAAATGCATACCACGACGCTACTTGGATATATAATATTAATAGGATTCTGAATGTGTGTGAAATTTACATTTCGGCACAACTAAAATTGGGAATTCCAAAAATGCGTGTACCCAGCAGCGGATTAAGTTAATATTATTATTGTTTTTATAATAACGTGGCTGTATTACACCTCTGCCTGTCCCTTCGGGCATAGACGCATTAGACAAATCTTAATATTAGGGGTTAAAGTATGAAATTGCCGATATGTACTGAAAATTACTCGTTTTTTTCTAAGATGTACCATATTTATTTAATCGAAATATTTACCCTCATTATTTATACATTGCTGCCATCTAAAAGTACATTTACGCCTTTACGATAGAACTCCGGGGATCTAGATTCGACAAACTGTGTGAAAGCATTTTGTATTGCCTCTTGTGAAGATTTTTTTTTATCACGTAGAAAATTATCCAAGTCACAAAAAAAATGGTAGTCCGTTAAAGCAAGGTCTGGCGAGTACGGAGGATGACGTATGGTTTCTAACTGCAGCTCCTGTAGAGTTATAACGGTTTCTCGTGCAGTGTGAGGTTTTGCGTTATTATGGAGCAATAATGGTGAAGATCGATTCACGAGTCGGAGCTGTTTCACTGTCAGTTTCGCAATCATTGTTCGAAGTTCGGCACAGTAAACATCTGCTGTTATTGCTTGACCAGACCTGAGAAAGCTATTAGTAAATAACACCATCAAGAGACCACGAAACACTTAATTGGTAAACTTTGCTTAAGGGCACTGTTGCGGCGTTTGACCTAGGGTCAGCCATTGCACTTTTCGCTTACGTTTATCGTAAAGAATTCACTTTTCGTCACATGTCACAATTCGATCCAATATTCCTTCACTTCTGTACCGATCCAACAAGGCAACACAAGTTTCAACACGCATTTCTTCCTGCAGATCAGTCAAATCATGAGGCACCTATTGTTCATATTTTTTCATCTTATTGATTTGATACAAATGAGCCAATATTGTAGGTAGGGTAACGTTAAACCATGCTGCTAATTCCTGAGTAGTTTGATTCGGATCGGCTTCCACCATCTCCTTCAATTCAGCGTTATTCACCTGTGTGGGCTGTGTCTTCCACGTGGTTCGTTCTTCAAGTCGAAGTTTCCATTACGAAAGCGTTTAAACAAAAAACGCACAGTGCATTCATTAGCAGTCTCCACTCCAAACGCAGCGTTGATATTGCGAGCCGTTTCTGCCGCGTTAGTTCCGCGTCAGAACTTGTATTAAAAAATTACTTGGATTTTCGAAGTATCCATCTTTTCCGTCTAAGCTGAATATAAAAAACAATTGAAAGTCGAAAATCGAATTTAAACGAAGAATCTTATAGGTATCATGTGAAAAATGCTTCAATCATAAATCTCACACCATGAAGCTTTTATGCCAATTCAATGTATCTATTACTATACTATATTATAATTTTGATTGTTTTGTCTAGGTAAAGGTGATGTGGTGTTGACCGTGCCACCTTTCTTTCACATCTACGGTTTCAACGGAATACTCAACTACAATCTCACACTAGGCTACCATTTAGTCACAATGCCCAGGTAATGAACAACACATTGCACTTATTTTTAATCTGAAATATCTTACTGATATGTAGATATTTATGCTTTCTCATGCCCGTTAGCAGATTTACAAGTATTGCTCACACCGATCTCTTATTTGCGTAAGGCTCAGAGTCCAAATATCCAAAGGTCGTCTTGATTAATGGTAAATCGTTTGTGTACACGCAAGACTAACCATTAGTAAAAAGTGATAAATTTCTGTGTAAGTACATACCTATGGTGTCGTATGCATGTGTTGACTGCTCTACGTCCGCTTTTTATTAGTAGGTACTAATGATTTTTTTAATTTATTTGTTACAACCCAACAGCGATACAGATATGGCTAATAAAAGGTTTCCTTATTTTTCTAGAAAAGTACACAATTCAGTCTACCGACAGAAAAAGGAATCATTTTGATGCTGTGATAGATATCATAATTATAAGCCAAATGCGTAATTTACAAATAGAGTAGAGAACAAAAGCTATATTAACGTCTCAATCCGAGAGCGGTTGCTAATACATTATTAATTCGATATTTTTTGCTTAAACGATGCTTCAGAATTTCAGATATTAGATATAGATTTGATATTTATCCATATTCTATTCGTAATTCCAGATTCACACCAGATGACTACATTAAGTGCTTGGTGGAGTACGAACCGACCACCTTGTTCGTGGTGCCATCTCTCTTAGCGTTCTTGGCTACTCATCCTTTAGTGAAGAAAGAACATTTGCAGTCAGTCGAGACCATCATGGTAGGGGCTGCTCCTACCACGGACAGTATGCTTGAGAAGTTCTTACTAAAATGCGAGAAGACTAAGGACCAAATAAGATTGTTGCAAGGTTGGTATTGGCTGCCATTGTTTTGGTAAAAAGAAGTGAAGTTGCTTGAAGATAGCTTGTAAAGAAAACCATTAGAACTGCAATTATATGTTCTTGAATATAGTGAAATAGAATGCAATACAAAATATTATATTACTGTAGCGTCTATAAAGTCATATAAAATAATTATTTTTATGAATGCGGCCCACAATACAGTAGTTGATCTTCATACAGGTAACTCGCATTCTACTTGTAAAAACATCAAGGAAAAATGTGTCTTTCTCTTATCATTTGGTATGCGAGTAAAATTATTATTAATATACAATGTGTATTATTAATTTAATCCAAACACTACCAACTTAGTTTCAAATATTAGCACAAAGTACAATTTTGCTGATTCATTAATAAAATATTTCGTTTCAAGCAGCTATATCTAGCTCTTGTTTTGAATATTAGCTGCAGAAAATATTTATACCAAACAATACACGATTAGTGGTTTTTTAATCTAAGTGTTTCCCCCAGGTTATGGTATGACAGAGAGTTCGCCTGTCACGCTGATGACTCCATACATCTATCCGTACAGCAAAGTGGGCTCAGTAGGACAACTGGTGCCCAGCACACAGGCGAAGATTGTGTCTCTTACAACTGGAGAAATGCTGGGACCACACAAGTCTGGAGAACTGTGGTTGAGGGGACCACAAGTAAGTAAAAGTAGTTTTAGCTACTCTTATCGTATATGTAGATTTCGAGTACTACTTATTTTTCTACTACTAACCTTGCATACTGGCTGTGAGTAAGCGGCTACAGTAGTCTTTGGATACTGTCAACATCAGAAGTATCACTTGTGCCTTGTTAAACCTTAAAAAAAGGAGACCCTGTGATGCTAGCGCAAGAGACAAAAATTACTAGAGCTGCCAGCACAATGCTTCTATGAGGAGAGTGGAATCCTCATTCACTGCAGAAACTCAACATAAAATTGTTTAATGATCTCCTCACGAGATATGCCTAATGTTACCATTTTGGATTGCCGAGGCTTCATTGTACGGTAATGGCTCCAAGAGTACTTACCATCGTAAGTTTTACAGTAATTTATTGGATGTATTGAGCGAACTTTATCTTACACAGTTAACAGTTAACAGTTCGGAACCATTAACTCTGTAAGTCTAAGTCTGAACTAATGGAGGAGACGAAGTCGTACCTAGCCACAGTTTGGAGATAACATTGTCAAATTGAACGAAACAGCATCTAAGGCCTGTAGTACGTGTTTGGGTAGTTTTCAAATTGGAACCCTTAATATTTTCCTTTTTATTTGAGGCACTACAGCTGAAGCCTATATTACATGTGACAATTATTGTACCTACGTTCAACAATATTTTGCGGGTACGGAAGGGAATATTTGTACAGTGAAAAACCGTTCGTATTTAAATTGATACCTAAGACTAACTTGCCAAACCACAAAAACGTTCCAGTACGGCATTTCATTAATACGAAAACCAATATATTTTTTTAATTTATGGTCTAGCATTTGTATCTTGGTAAATAGGAACCTATGTTATTGTTGTACCAACACGAGTGTAAATTGTTAACTTATAGATACTTTTATTTTAAGAATAATTAAATCTGTTTAGTTGTTGAATATAACACAGTTGGAAATAGTAGTAAGAGTGTGATAGTGATGTTGTTTCGAGTTCGACTCCTTTATAGGACAAATAATGTAGCGTAGGTTATCCACAAATATCCGTTCTAAGTCTGGGTGTTCTTTATCGTAATTTGAATGATTGAAAAATGGACACATGGTTGAAATTATTCATACTGCATGTTAGATTAGAACAGTTTTAATTACCAACAAAATCAATACGTTTGGAACACACAAATATAAAAACAACCGGCACATGGCACGGACTCGATTATTTGTGGATCTATGTGCGAATGGGCCTTCGCAACAGTACCTAGCACTCGGCGCATTGGTATTGTTAGATATTCGATCGGTATAATGCAGTGGTCGGCAACCTTGTCGTCCAAAAAAGCCAAATATACACAATTCACAAGTGAAATCTATTCAAAGAGCCATTTTTTTACTCATACTTTGCTTTAGCAGGGGACATTGTTACGGAAAAATAGAATTAAAAGTACACTCTCGAGCTTGCCTTTGTCAAATAAGTCTTAGTTTAATTAACAGTTCTTCTTCTCCCTAGCCTTTATTATTCCTAAGTCACTTGAAAGTGGTTTTTTTTGGCTAACCGGATTTGACTGGATATCATTTTTACACGGAGCGACTGCTACCTGACCTCCGCAACTCGAAGGCTAACGATATCCTAAGGCTAGACCAGTGTCAGGATATTAGAGGGTACTGACTTTCCCAACAATAACGACTGCCATAGATGTTCATAGCAGCCGGGACCGACGGCTTAACGTGCTGTCCGAAGCACGGAGCAGGCGATAATTGTCAATCAATACGCACATAATTTCGAAAAGTCATATAAATTCCGAAAGTCAGAGGTGCGCGACGTGGGTTCGAACCCGAGACCCTCTGCATTGCAGTCTGTTGGTCTCCCCACTGAGCTATCGCTGCTATTTAAGTTATTTAGTTTATTTAACAATTATCAAATAAAATTTGGTATCATAGTTATATGTAAGGCAAGTTAATAAGTAATAATATGTCTGCACTAAACATTTCGTGGAAGAGCCGCAGCCGAGGAGTCAAAGAGCCGCATGCGGCTCGCGAGCAGCGGGTTGCCGACCACTGGTATAATGGGATCATAAACCAAACCAGTACCGTCAAAATATATCTAAGATATACTTATATAATAATATAGGTACAGGTGTTTGAGAGTATTAAATAGGTATTTAATACTCTCAGATTCGTACCTAAACTAATTGTCATTATCTTCTAGGTAATGAAAGGCTACTGGAACAACGAAGCGGCTACTAAAGAGACAATGGACAGCGAAGGCTGGCTACACACAGGCGACGTCGCTTACTACGATGACGAATACTATTTTTACATCGTCGATCGTACTAAAGAACTCATTAAGGTTAAGGGCAATCAGGTACGCAGACACAAGTAGCGCTCAATATATTTTAGGCGCTTGCAAAACACTAACTGATAGGCCGCTGACCGTTGCACTCATTAGCCAGACCTATATCACAAGCCCTTGCTACTTGGAAGTAATAGGTAGGTACACAAGACTATCTGTGTACGGGTAAGATGAGGCAGTCTACCTACAATTTATTTGCAAACAGATCTATGAATAGACTTGATTGACTCCGTGGGTGTCGTAAACATTATTAGATGGTTAGACAGCATTACAAAGCAGTTTTATGTAGACACACTTTGAATAGGAACGCAAGACAATGCCAAAAAAACGATCTAATATCCTATCAAGTCTTTTTGTGTATTAATAAATGATACTTTAAGCTATAATCCTTTTAAAACTTTTGTACAGGTATCTCCAACAGAATTAGAAAGCGTAATCATGGAACGTCCCGAGGTAGCTGACGTGGCAGTCGTCGGTATTCCAGACCCCTTAGCAGGCGAGGTGCCCAAAGCTTTCGTCGTACTTAAGTCTAAACACAAGCTTACAGAAAAAGACGTATATGACTGGGTCGCACAGAAACTAACTAAATACAAACACCTTGAAGGAGGCGTTGTATTTTTAGATGCGATCCCAAGGAACGTGGCTGGTAAGATATTGAGAAATGAACTCAAAGTTCTCGGACCTAAACATTAGTTAGTTTGTAAATAAGGAAAGTATTATTTTAGTATTTTTGTAATACTAGTGCTATTAATGACTTGTGAGCTATATTTATGTAGAATAATAGGACTGAATTGTTACTATGAAATTTAGATTAAGTTTTATTCCAACACATATGTGTATGTAAATAGAAATTTGATGTTGATCAAATAATAAAATGTTTATTTTTTTAGTTTTATTTCTTATTTGGTATAAATAAACTGCATCTTTTATTTGACTGCAATAACCTTTCAATGTATGTATTTACAATAAAAGGTATATAATATGTATGTTTATCTATTGTTTAGTACCCATAGTACAAGCTCTGTTTAGTTTGGGCTAGATGGTGTTGTGTGTAGGTATGTGATAGAATCTATATATATAAAACTCTTCCGTTACCGAGTGATTGACAGACAACGCACAGCCGGAACTACTGAACGCAAGAAGCTGAAATTTGGCATGTATGTTCCTTGGAGAGTGTAGGGGAGCAGTAAGAGAGGATTTTTGGAGATTCCACCCCCGAAGGGGGTGAAACCCGATAACCACACGGGAACGGGACTTACGCGGGTGAAACCGCGGGAAAGCTACTAGTATTATATAAAATATAAACAATGATTCACGAAGTCAAATTACACCCACATGCCACATTCCATACGTTTTCAACATAAGTGTATTGTGGTCATTATTTTGTGGTCAACAAGGCATTGTCTTCTGTACTATTATAGGTTAAGAGTACTATTACTGAGATTTTCTTAAAAATAACAGAAATATATACCAACATACCTATGTCTGTAACTCTGAATGTTGATATAAACACTTTGTAGGTACCTACGTACAAAGTGTTTATATCAACATTCAGACAGAACATTGTGAATAGGTATGTGACAGGCGGTTGCAACTTTAAAAAAAGGTAGAAATTGATTCATCATTTATTCCTCATATATTACATTAACGGTATAAAATAATACTAAGTTACATTCATTCATATGCAATCCAAATTATTTCATAGATAATTTGCCATATAGTACTTGTTTATATTAGCTATTATAAAGTTGAGTACAAATATTTAGTCATGAAAGACAAAAAGAGGATTATATTGTAAAATATTGACTATTTTGAACCATAGACTGATAAAGAATGTTCATGGCTTTCAAGCCTAAAGGTAATTCAATCACTTTTTCTACTTATGAACTAACAGTTACAGAATAAAACAGTACTTTAAACTATAGAGCCCTAAAGTCTATGACTCTGTTTGATTCTGCTCCAGTTCAACACTCTCAGACTTTGCTTCTTCTGTTTTTTCAGGCTCCTTACTTTCTTTTTCTTTCACAACTTCTGGTGTCTTAGGCCTTGCAGCCGGTGGTTGAGGTAGCTCCGAGTTAACATCAGATATTGAGTAGTTATCCGATTCTATTGTAACTTTAGGGGGATCTTCAGCAGGTTTTCCTGGTTTTTCAGGCTCTGGAGTTTGCTCAGGCTCAGGCTCAGGCTCTTTAACATTGCTTTCTTCTGAGGTAGTTTCTGATGGAGTGTCTGACTGATTAGACTCTTCTTGCACATCTAAGTGCCTTTCATCTGTTTTGGGTGAATTGCTATTCCCATCTGTGTTGTCACTAGATGAAGAACTTTCCTCACTTGAGGTAGACACTTCTGAAATTAGTTTAGGCTCTACATCTTCTTTTGTTGTGGAATCGGAACTGCTTTCATCCATAGCTACAGACTGTGTTTCTATCACAGTCTTTGTCTGTGTGACAGCAGGTTCTTTTTCACTAGTTTCATTTGTATCTTCAACTTTGTCTACAGAAGACTGTTCACTAAGACGCTGCTCTGTCATTTCAGCATCATCTACTTTTATTTCTGGAATGATTAACGAGTGTGTGCTGGCTTCAGGTTTCATATCAATGTCAGCTTTTACTCCTACAGGAGTTGGCTCTGATGAAGTTGTTGCTTCTATTTTATTAACTTCCTCTGTGGATACAGATGCTTGAGGGTTTATATCTGTATTTGTTTTTATTTCTGTTGGCTGTTCTTCAGTATTTACATTTAATTCTGGGGGCGTAACTGATTCATACTGAGTGGCAATTTTATCTTGGGTATCCATTGGAGCGTCTTGTTTAGCTTTCAATCGAGCTTCAATATCATCTACTGTAATGTGAGCATCTGATGAGCCAGGCTGTGGTTCAGACATCTGCTGTTGTTCAGCATTTTCCTTCCATGACATGTCTTCCATTTCAACATCTACATTATATTCGGAATTGTTGTCAGAACCATTCACAATGGGTTCATTAGGTTCACCATTCTCGGGTTCAGGGTGTCGCTGGATACCCGGCTCTCTGGTGCTTACGACCAAAATATTTTTCTCGACTGCCCTCATAAACTTGTCCACGCGATTGTACTGTTTCCGCGGATATGTAAGTAATTCACAAATTCTTTGAACTGTAAATGGGGCAGAGGCGAAAGAATCAAGGCGTTCTAATAGAGCATTTTTCATACTATCGTAATTGAATGGGTCCACGTTAGGATACGGTGGAATGTCGATACCCGGTGAAGTTTCATAGAAATCGGTAATGACAGATACAAGTTTTTCTTTGAATAAAGGTCTTACGAGAGACCATTGGTAGACTGGATCACCGGTACGCGCTACGTATGCCAAATATTCGTTAAGCTCTTGTGGAATAGTTTTAGGTTTGCGTTTGGAAAAGTCTTCAAGGAAGTTGAATATTTCTTCCGCGTTTTCCATCTTAACAGTAAGTGTATAAAATATGAAAAATAATAAAACCACACTAATCCACACAACAAATCACAAAATTATTGTAGACCATACATAATCATAGACAAGGATACTTTCAAGCCATAAACAAAATACAAAAAAATATAGACTACATATATAAGAAGTAGCGATTAGCGAATAGCGATACATTCCAAGATGGAGAACCTATAATATTAACTTTATTACCTATCTTTTAAGGCCATGAAAATCTCAGGACAATAACTAAAAGATGTCGAGCTATGACTACGTCTATGGTAATATTATTTTTATGGTATAATGACTTTGACACTTGAACAGCCGTGTGACGTAACAAAACTAACAGATGAGCATTGAGCATACTGATGAGTGACAGACGTGACAGTTTTCTCTTATTCTGGAGCTGAAATAAATTAAAACAAAAGAATTTATTATTTAATTGGTTGCAAGTTAATAGATTTACAATAAACTCAATCATATATTACGAAAAATGACGAGCATTCTACGAAGAAGTATTTTTCCAATTTACAACAATACCCTGAAGATATCAAGTCGATTATTCGCCGACGCTCCAATAAAAGATAAAATTGATACTTTGGTTAAGAATAATAAAGTGGTAGTATTCATGAAAGGTGTCCCGGATGCCCCGAGGTGTGGATTTAGTAATGCAGTTGTTCAGATAATGAGAATGCACGCCGTAACGTACGACAGTCACGATGTTCTGGCTGATGAAAATCTTAGACAAGGTTAGTTTTCACTTGTATGTACATATTGACTTAAAAAACCACTACGTGGTTTTAAATTAATTAACTACAACAATTTTAGAAAATGCGGACATAAAAAAAATGTTTGTTAGCCAATATGATAATGCAAAGATTTTTTGTTATAACTATTACTTTGAATCATGACCTCTTACTTTTCAACTAGTTAACATGGTTAGTTAATTAGATATCGTTATATAGTATTTGGACTCCAAAACAACACTAAATTACAATTTAATTCCTAACTGAATATTTGGATACAATATCCAGACAAAGCATTTTATATTATATCTAGATATCAAAATTAACCTATTGAGTCGCAGCAGCATACTGGTGGCCAGACATAGTAGATTTTTATTTATGTCTGGTTGTTTAAGACTTTATAGACTACATAATAGTATGAAGTAGACAAAATATTGAAATGGAAAGGTTTACTAAAGAAACTTATATGTTGGATGGCTTATATGCATTAAAAACATTTATCTTTAGATTAGCGTGTGTAATGAGTAGTGACGCACATAGTTGCATTCAAGCAATGTTTAAATACAGGTGTGTGGAATGCAATACCTACTTAAAGTCTGTTTGTAAAATGTCACAGCACATAACCTTGCACATTTCATATAAATTGCTAAAATAAACAATCATTACTTAGGGTACTAAAGACTATTTAAAAATAATTAGAATATATACAAAACATTATGTAATTGTTTCACAAATATAATCAACTAATATTTCTATTGATATTAGTCATAAATAATTTAAACATTAAAATAATATAATATTTTACTACAATACCATTTTACATATTACCATTTTATTACACACTAAGGTATCCTTTTTACTTTCAGTCATAGTGATGTGACAATATGAATCGGATAAAATTGAACTAATTCGAGGTAAAAACAATTGTCTGAGAAATGCTTATGTAAATTTGTATTTGGTATTAATTATAATTATGTTGCAACATTGGTATGGTGGTATGGAGTATATATGTACAAAATAATATAACGTTTTACTACAATACCATTTTACATATTACCATTTTATTATGCACTAAGGTATCTTTTTTACTTTCGGTCATAGTGATGCGACAATATGAATCGGATAAAATCGACCTAACTCGAGCCAAAAACAATTGAACGAGAAATATTTTTGTGTACTTGGTATTAATTATTATTAAGTTGCAACATACAGTGACCTTGATCTCAGGACCAGTGACCTTGACCTTAAGGCCAGTTACATTGATCCCAAGGTCAGCGAACTTGATCTTAAGGTCAGTGACCTTGACATGAAGTTTAGTATCGTCTCTTGTAATGTGTCGACGGAGCCCCGTTATGCGTTATGCTATCTCTGGGTGATCACGACAAAAATAACCAAGAAGGGTACGGCGGGAGCTAAGCTCCTGCCTCCGACTTCTAACCTAACTAGAGAATACAAACCCGAGATTCGGGATCCCCGGATCCCGGCCGGTTTTCTGGCCACCGAAAATTCCGGGACTGTACTTGGCTTATCTCGGGATTGTCACAAACAGGTCTAGTTTGCATTCCGTTGCGCCTTGACAATAACCTTGCCTAGATTATATTATTAGTATTTATTATATAACGACAAAAAATCCTTAAATTCGTGGTACGATACGTACTACACACGTACAGCCCTAATAATATGTTTGTCGTAGAACTTAGAAGGGACTTCCCCACTCGGGATACTTCAATACTACACTCTTAAGGTAATTCCCCAACGGGCTAACAGGGGAATTACCCGATCACCTCGTATATCATAATATTGTTGCGAGGTATTTCCCGTTGGGGATTCCCTGTACGAAAGTATAAATACGCCAATCAGGTTTTATTTTTTCATTTATTATTCTGCCAGTGACGAGGTTACGTAGGTTAAGTCATTTAAATTTAAAAGTTAATTATCTGAAATTAAGTATTTTAAATGGTGGGAGACTGTTAAACATAAAAAAGACAGTGATACGACGTCAGTGTGGACTTATTTTTTAGTTACGAAGGACGGGAATAGTGCTAAATATAAGCGATGCCAAGCCATTCTCAAGACTGGGTGGATCGACTAAGGGATTACATACACATTTGTCATCAAAACATAACGTCAAGGTTATATCAGCTTCAACAAATCAAGATTCTAAAAATCTGAACACAGCACCGCCGTCAGCCCAGCGAAAGTTAGATGACTATTTTACTAAAAATGCCGACGATAGCCTGGATGATGTTTTGGCAAGAATGATTGCATCAGATGGATTTCCATTCAGTGTATTCATAACTTCAGATGATTTGGGAAAATTGCTCTTAGCAAAATACACAGATTTACCAAAGTCAGCCGTCATTCAAAAACGTTATGAATTACAGTGAAAAAATCAGAAAGCAAATAACTGCAGAATTGAAACATTTGAAAAGTGCAGGTGAAAGATTTAGTCTGTCTTTCGACGAACGGACTTGAACGTCCAATAAACGATAAATGGCTGTCAACGATCATTCATATAAAAAAATTTGGAACTTAGGACCTGCTCCTATTTATGGAAGTATGACAGCTGAAAATTGTCTTCGTATATTGAAAGAGCGTCTAAGTAAATTTAATATTTCCGTGGAAACTGACATCGCGGCTATTGTAACCGATGGACCGAATGTTATGATAAAGGTGGGACGGCTTGATTTCACTGAACAACAACCGTGTCTCGCACATGGTGTCAATTTGGCCGTCTGTGATGTTCTTTATGAAAAACATAATGTTTTGCAAAATAGTCCTACCTCAGATGATACTATAAATGAACCAGCTGTGGCTGTTGATTGATGTCGACAGCGATGATGATGACCACTAGAAGACTTAGACTGTCCAGAATCAGGTTTAATCTTAATGTCACAAAATGACCTTGCGCGAGAAGTGCGAGAACACATACCAGAAGTGAGTTAACAAAAGATGAAAACATTAATGAGCTGATAAAGAAAATCCATAAAGTTGTTGAGTATTTAAAAAAATCACCATTGATAGATGAAACAGTACTTCAAAAATATGTGAAAATTTAACATGGAAAAGAGCTTTCACTTCTTTTGGACTGTAAAACCAGGTGGAATAGTCTTTTAACCCATTCGTTGCGGCGGACGCCTGTCGGCATTTTTTTATTTAACATTCAGGTGCGGAATACGCCAATTGGCGTCTTTTTTGCTTAAATCCGTGCGAAAAAAAAGTCACAAAAAAAAATATGCAACATATTTTTAAAAACATAGCAAGATACAAGTCGTCGTTTCCGGAATTTTAACTTTTAGAAAAATTGCGACTTCCTTTTTAGGTGCTAAAGACGCCTAAGTGCGTTTTCCAGGTTTAACAACTTTGATTCTAAATATATTTATTTAATATTATTTTTCTATGTGCCTCGGAGAGCACCTTAAGCCGTTGGTCCCAACTTGAACATCTATGGCAGTCGTTATTGGGAAAGTCAGTACCCTCTAATATCCTGACACTGGTCTAGACTTAGGGTATCGATAGCCTTCGGGTTGCGGAGGTCAGGTGGCAGCCGCTCCGTGTAAAAACTGATATCCAGTCACATCCGGTTAGACCAGAAAAGCCGACCCCAAGTGACTTGGAAATAATAAAGGCTAAGAGAGAAGATTATTTTTCTATAATTGAGGTATTTTTAGGGATGCCTTTAATTCGCATTATTATATACTAACTGACCAAAAAGAACATTCCGTTTATCTTCACTTCCAATATTGTCTATGACAATCTTACAATCGTCGCATGTTGAATCTTCTTTGTCTTTTTTTTGTCCTACTAGTCAAGATTCTCAGTCTATTTTGTTACCCCAAGGTAAAGACTGAGAATCTTGACTATCTTCTAATAAATAGAGTGACCAGGGACGTTTTTATCTAAAAAAATAAAGAACAAGACGTTAAATATAGGTATAATTAGGTGTCGCATCGGGAGCCTAGTGAATAAGTAGGGAATTAGTACCGACAAATAAGTACGGCTAGGGTTGCTACCATAGGTAATCCTCGTGAGTTGAGTTCGACTAACCATGTATGAGAACGGTGCAGAGTAGAGCTCAAATCTCAATAGAATACCGAGTATAGCGAACCCACGAGGTAAGTTATAGCTAAACTAATCCTATACTCACTTAAACTTTGTTTATAGAAGCATTCCTGTTTAAGCCACAAGGAAATTTAACGTCATTATTATATAAATTAAAGAAATTTATAAGAAGTTAAAACACAAAATAGATAGGTACAGAAGTCAATCTACATATAAAGTGCGCTCGAGCAACGCACACAGATACTACTCACGGACACGATATCTCAGAGCGGTTGTTTAAATTCCACATTATTTCCAAAGTTGACAACTGTAGCGGGACCACCGAACGTAGGAATGAAAAGTTAAGTACCTACACTACATACATGAGATTGACTTCTCTACCTACCTATTGTGTGTTTAAAACAGGTCCATGCTCTATAGTGTCGACAATTGCATCAATTCTTTCAACAAGAGTTCATTTTGTTACGAATTTTTAGGTTAACAAAAATATCCATGAAAATAAGGTGTATAATTAAATAATAGTAATATCATAAAAGTAAAAAAAGGTTTACAACCTATGATATTAATTTATAATGATAATTTAGCCTTTCTTGTCATTGATAACTAAAATATATGAGACGGTAGTTTAAAAGTAAAGTACAATTATTTAATTAAAATAATTTACTTACCATTTATCGCCATATTCTCCTTATTTTCACAATCCAACTATTACAGAACAAAAACTTCACAAAAATACTCCTAGTCGATGTCAATTTATTTTTAACACCAAATACGATCGTTATCGTACCACCCGTTTCGCGTATTTGTAGTTTTTCTAAGATTTTAGTGTAAGCATGCTCAATTTTATTAAACAGTGCTGAAAACGCCAATCGGCGCTTTATATTATCCTTATGAGGTGCGGAGGACGCCCATCGGCGTTTGCGACGAAAACCGCCCCGCACCTGACTAATAAAAGTATTTTTACTGCCGCAGCGAATGGGTTAAAAATGCTGGAGCGATTTTATCTTTTAAAAAACCTGCATTCAAAAAGCTCTTATCTTAATCATCCAATTTGTTTAGAAAATGTTGATTTTGAATTGGTAATTAAAATTGTTGATGTGCTGACCTCAATTAAATTGACAGTAGAAGCGATCAATTGGCGAGATACTAATTTATGCACAGCTAAAGCCGCTTTGAAATTTCTTATAAAACAACTGTCTAGCAAAAACTTATCACTTGCCAAAAAAATGAAAATATCCTTAGTGGAACGTATAAAGCAACGACGAAGTGATGATTTAACTGGTGTGTTGAATTATTTACAAAATCCGCGAAATGATGATGAAAATCAATTATCGGATTTGGAATGGCATGACTGATTTCCAGTTCCTACACAGGCTTTAGTGAGGAAGCAAATACAGAGTATTGTTAAAAGACTTAATAGCCGAGATGACACGGAAGAAGAAGAAAGGTTAGGATCACAGGCAGACGATGAGCTAAGGTCAAAAACCACCCAATCCCAATTGACATTAAAGGAAAAGTTACAGCTGGGAATTGATAAGAGTATGGAATCCCCAGATCCTGAAGTACAAGTACAAAATGAATCAGGGTTGGCAAATAGTATAAGACGTGAAATGAGCCTGTTCGAAAAGTTTTTTAAGAAATTACTAATATTTTTTTCATTTGAGCCCAATTAGAAACCACAAGTTGGTTATTACACTATATCATAGTCTAATGCAGGATTTACGAGATTTTTGATGCGATTGAAAAACATGCTCGGGATTGTATTCTCTAAACCTAACCTATCCAAGTCGGAATCCTTAGATTCAGGTCTCGGGGCGTTTACCTTCCGAAAGAAATTCTGACCTTGACCTCAAGTTCAGTTACCTTGACCTCGAGTTCAGTGACCTTGACCTCAAGCTTGTTCTTGTCCTGTAGTGTCACCAGCGTATTGCAAAGACTTGAAAATATTTTGTTTAGTGTTTCGAAAATATGGTACATTAAGTTTTTTGAGTATTCTATTGTGTTGAAGGGTACGAAATAACCATATATCTCTCTTTTAAATTCGCTATTTCTAATAGTTCCACGGCAAAAAGCGATTCAAAGTTTTATCGTCGTACTAAAAACGCCGATTATCTCACAAATCATCCATCCTAGACAATCTTTCGGCTTATTTTTAGTCGTCTTATACGATAAAATTAAAATAGCAATGAGTTTGGAAGTCCCAAGTCGCCCACGTAGTTCAAAGGACTTTTTTTTAGGTATTCTATCGTATAGAGCAGTAGTTCCCAAAGTGGTCCAGGTGGATCCCTAGGTGTCCACGGGAGACTCGACGGGGGTCTACGTTGGCGTGACAAAAAAATGGGGGTTCACAATTCGTAAGAGGAGGTCCACGAAAAGGTATTTGCTTTCGATAGTGAAGAATTAAAATGTTGGCTTGACTTCACCTATAAACATCGATCGACGGATATTTCGAGGAATACCACTCGCTAAAGACGTCGTGTCTTCTGTCTTCACTACAATTTTTTTTATGCTATTGGAGAGCTAATTCGTAATCACATTTAATAGTTAGCATTTTTATTTGACAATGCTGTTTAATAAGATGAAACAAGCATTCATAGATTGCCTGCTTTTTATCCGGGAGTAACCCATAAAATATTCTCATAACACTAGTTGTTTCATCACAACTATTTAAATCAATGTGTATCAATAACAATTTGTAAAATGGTTTAGGTACAGACTTGAAAGTTTTTATTTTTTTTTAACGTGGGGGAATGCTTGATGCATACCCCTCCGCGGGGGCGGGCAGAGGGGTTATGTCGGACTCTCCGGGGTAAAAGAAAGATGTTAAGAAGAAAATGTACCTCCCGGAATACCGACTAAACCTACCACGGTGTTCCTCGACAAAACCACTATCGACGGGGCCGCGCGAATCACTTTCGCATGCGGTCGCGACCCCGCCGAGGTTTCGGCCCGCCGTATGAAACGGCAGGCCACTACACGAAAGATCTACCCAAAGGCACTTCTAACACTCCCTACTGTCCCCCCTAGAGGGGAGACGGACTCGAAACAACAGAGGCGCGCGTGGGAACACGCACGCCGCCTCTCGGACCTGGTGCTGAACGGATGGCGGGCAGGCCCACAAAGCCCGCCACCCCCAGGTCAAACCTCAGGGTGGCTGGAGGTCGTCTCGCGCCCTCCGGCGCAGACTTGAAAGTTGCATTAATAAAATACAACCTATTTTTTATTATACTAATGCATTTTCTACTCACGGGTGTTGAAAATATTAATATTTTATTATTCTCATACCCATCTTCCCATACAAGGAATTTATCGGCAAAAATTTTTGGAATCACAACTTCGTTTAAGTTTTGGAATACAGTTTTAATTGCGACGTGCCCTAAATAACGTGTCTTTCTTTGAATTAAAATGTGGAACCTGTTCGATTTCATTCATTTATATAAACTCCTTTTTCGCATACTAATTTCTTGCATTTATGCATCACTTTATTTAACTTTATTTTTATCGAAATCAGCTTTGCAACTGTGTTGTTTCAACTGACGAATTACTTTATCCTCATCTTTATTAATTGTGACAGAAGCACTACACTCATTGCGCTTTGCACACCTCCATAGCGTTGACCCGACTTTTTTATTTTTTTATATACCATGATAGGCTTGCGTTTGACCGCGAACTCACCTATCTTTATTAGTAACATTCAAATTGTACCGATAACCGTTCAACAGAAGAACACGTTTTTTCTTTTGACTTTCAGTAAAAACAAACTCTAGATTCGCATTCATTTTTAGCTAGGTGACTAGTTCTTGACTCAGGAAATGAATAATGTGATGACCATAGTGATGACTATAACTATCAAATTATTTTTTTCTCAAGACATCTTTATTTTCATAATTTAGGTCAGTTAATGGCCAGTACTACATATTAACAGAAATATAAATTAAACCTATGAAATCTATTTGCCTAATCAAATCTGACGGAAAAAGGTCGTACCTATATTAGGTAAAACAGATCTAAATATTTTTATACCCAAGTGTACAGGCATCATGAGAATTAGACGATTAGCTAATTGGACGTTTTGCTACATAGGTGGT
The DNA here is from genome assembly GCA_930367265.1 of Catocala fraxini. Lineage (NCBI taxonomy): Eukaryota > Metazoa > Arthropoda > Insecta > Lepidoptera > Erebidae > Catocala > Catocala fraxini. The sequence continues at coordinate 15,704,481 of OV884035.1, forward strand.
TCCATAGTTAGACGTTTTGCTACAAAGACGATTTGCTACTTAGACGTATTGCTAACTGGACGTTTAGGGTACTTGGACATATTGCTACGTAGACGTATTGATCGTAATGCTAATAAAATTCAAATGTAATTTTACACATTGTTATTTCAGAGCAGCAGAATGTTTTTTGTAATTCTCAATGAATTAATTAATTCATAATCAAAAATTTATGATTGAAATCATAGCAGTCATTGGAAAATCAAAAATTAAATAAATTGAAATGATCTGGCAACCACCTGTCCAAATATAAAGCCAGAAGAATTGTGGAAAAGAATATACAAATAAATCAATTAATTGTCACTCATTCAAAGCATAAATTGAATATTTAAAACTTGATGGCATGTACAATATCTACATGTCTATTTGTGTATGGCCATTTGGCCATACACAAATTGAGTATTTACTCAATCAACTGATATTAAATGTTGCATCTGAATATTTATTAAAGTTTAGAATATGTAGATATTCTTGAAAAATGTAAATTAGATGTAATTTTCTTGTTTTTTGACGGCATGAATGGCATAGGTAAGTGGTTACTGAGTGTTGTGAGTTTGATCACACACACAGGACGAACAATTGTGAGGTCCACAAACAGTTGTTCCAATTTAAAATTATACCAAGTGCTGAAGATGACTTTAAAAAATAACCAAATATGTGTGTTCAAAACATAGGTTGTCTTGCAAGCAAGACAACATTTTTTTTAACATTTTATCCTGACCTGACTTATTTCACTAGAACATTGGTTGTTCTGGTGAAATAAGTCTGCTCAAGTTATGGTTCTGAAATATCATGAGGTCCTGGCATTCCAGGGATTGAATTGCCAGAATGGAATTATTACTGCCTTTTCCATCAAAAAAGTTTCATTTCGATTTGGTATGGAGTTTGAAAATGTGTCTAGTATGTGACAATTGTCTTGCCAATCCACCTCAAAAGCATAACTGGCCAAATGTAGGTATAATGTCTCAGCCTATTCCCCCATTCAGATTAAGTATATAAGTTTTAATCTATAGAAGTAATCTAATATTTATCATGTATATTTTGATTTCAGGTATCAAAGATTACTCTAATTGGCCAACAATACCTCAAGTTTTCATCAATGGGGAGTTTGTTGGAGGTTGTGACATAATGCTGCAGATGCACCAATCAGGTGAGCTCATTGAGGAACTGAAGAAAGTTGGCATAAAGAGTGCCTTATTAACAGCAGCTGAAGAGTCTAAGCAGGAGAAAAAGGAATAAACCAATAGACCTCTTTTTGTTTTTTAGTCTTACATAGTTTTTTTATAGTTGTTGATAGCATAATTAATTATGTAATTTATTAATATCCCATGTTGTGGCTCTATCATAGAATGTGTTAAATAAATTTGATTTGAAATATTGTATAAATATTTCTATATGTATATTACTTGCTTAATATATAATATGGCATACTTTCCTTGAATTATGACACTTTGATCTGTACTATTCATACACAAAACATTTTATAATATATGAAATGTTATTTACTTCTTTTCAAACTATTTTATTCTTATTTGAATAGTACTTTTATTTAGTTCTTAGGTAGTTTTGCAAATAAAAAGTTAATTTGTTTAAGAGCTTTTTATTAAATTAGCTGTACATTCGAGTTAGTATACTTTTGGGCACATAAGTCATTCTTATTCTACATACCGTTGCTGTCTTGTGTAACATAATTGGTTGGATTACAACACATTCATTATTAAAAGACAAAGATATGGCAGATCATTTATTTAGAGTACTCGTTCCAATACCCTCACAAACGATAATCATATAAAATGATAAATAAATAGATGCAGGCAAGCTATGGCAATCTATGATATAAATAATTTGTGTGACACTTCCCTGCAACATTTATAATAAATTTAGAAAACTTAAAACAATATTGTGCCTACCATCATACTATAATTACTAATGGCAGTAAATAAAAATCGAACTTGTATAAATAATGTTTGCTTATAAATAAAAAAAATATAACAAAAACATTCTCACAATGTGAATGAGTCTTATTTTGGTGTCACACATTAGTCAAGCCTAACATTAGCACCATTTTTATCTTACAAATAATTTTTTTGTGACTTCCCTGAGAATTTCTTATAAAAGTTAAAAATACCTAATGCTAGTGTATAAATAGATTGTTGTAAACATATAAAATGATTTCTCTGATTTGAGCCAAAAGGTTACTAAACATTAGGAAGGAGTTTTATGGTATGAAAGTTAATGGCATTTTTGGTTTGAACATTGCACATAATATTTAATATAGAACTGTTTTATAGACTAAATTATATCACAAAAATTGTTTGCTCTACACTGACCCTGGTTTAGGGCGATATCTGAGATGTGGGTCAGTGTAAGGAAAATAATCTTTGTGCGCCATTACGTCGCCGCTGGAGTCTCGGGCCGTGGTGTTAGTAAGCGCGATGCCGCGCCGTCTCGTTAGGTACCCTCCTTGACTGATGACGTGGATGACTATGTCCTATGATACGACATCTGTGACCTGTGTCTGAGTAAAAAACGTTTCAGTTTCTATATATACCAACACAACAAAATATGTAAACAGAGTGGGTGTTAGGCAGTGGCCCAATCGCAAACTGGATGCTTGCCAAATACCATTGTGTACTTGGGAAAGTTGAAAGCCTATGAGATTTCTTTAAGATTTTATTTCCAGACTATTACCTATAGAATAAATTAACATTTTTGAGATTTTTGGTTAATACAAAATACAATTTTCGGTGAGTACCTAAAGGTCGGTCTCGCCATAGAGCGCGGTGGAGAATGCCATGTAGTCTAGGGCGCCGGGCGGGGCTCCTGAGCCGCGGTACGGTGGCATGCGTGCTACGCAGTACTCCGCCTGGTCGGGAGGCAGCTCACGTCGGAGTTCATCCGCGGTGATGTAAGGCTGAAAAGTAAAATAGTGAATAAGATTCAATTCGTTATTAACCTCAAAAAATGGATCTTCCATTTGAAATATTATTTACCTTATCGCCAGCTAAGATCCTAAAGCTGTCAATGACCTGTTCAGCGGTGTCTGTGTCTGTAGATTCCCTTGTCATGAAGTCCAAGAACGCATCGAACGATACGTAACCTATAAATAATACAAACATACCCGTCAGATTTATATTTCCAGCTATAGACGTTTATTCATAATTGATAGAGCAAATAGAAAGTGCTTCATACCTGTGTTGTTGGGGTCAACGACGGCAAGAATGCGCTGGAAGTCAAGTTCTCCTTGTCTGTCCTTGCCAATGCTGTAGCCAAGAGACACCAGGCACGATTTGTATTCTTCGGGTGCTAGGCGGCCTGTTAATTGTACAATTGGTTAAATAGGAGCCTTCTTCAAAATAATAACATATCATGATACTCCACGATGGTTTCTTGCTTACCGGTGCGGTTTTTGTCGAAGTGGTTGAATGAAGCGCGGAACTCTGTGAGTTGTTCTTGAGTGATGCCCTTCGAATCGCGAGTCAGGATCTGGTTCTCAACTTCGTTAATAGTGCGGTTGATAGAAGTGAGGAGTTGTTCCCAGCCGACACGCAGAGTTTCCATTGTGTATTGCGAATACCTGTTATAAGTCAGTTGTTAATATTTTGTCAGTTAGATAAGATTTTGATATTGGTATATCAGGTTTCTTGTAAACTTGCCTGTTTTCAAAGATCATGCCCTCTTGGACAGCCTGGTGGATACGCTCGAGTTCCTCAATGTGTGGTTTGTAAGCGTAAACGCCAGCCTCGTACTCCTTGAGGCGACGCAGTTGGTCTTCCAGAGATCCCTTACAAGATAATTAAATACATTAGTATTGACTACCTCTCAAATTGAATTCTTGTACGTTATAGTTTACTTGTATGTTTAATTGCCGTGATCATCAAACAGAAATATGGCGGTATATTTACCTGCAGACCCATCCCGATGGCGGTGACGGCGTCCATTTGCCTTTCGATCCAAGGTCCGACGGCGTTGGCTTTCTCGGCGAACTGGCGCCTGAGGGTTTCGTTGTTCTGTTGCTTGCGCAGCTCGGCGGCGAGTGTGTTGTCGCGCTGGGGCACCAACTGTCTCACGTCCGACCACTTGCGGTTCAGCTCGTGAGCAGTCAGAGTGGTGTAGGGGTTCTCCAAACCTCCGGGGATCTGGTGCTGTTTCACGATAGACTCAACCTGGTGTACCAGGTTGACTATCGCCTGTAAAATTCAAAATGTCTTAGTATATGTTATCTATTTGACACGTATGTATTATTAATTGTGGCATTTTAAGCAGTCCGATTAAGCAGTATGTTAGTTAATATACCTGGTACTCCTTGTCAGCTTCACCAAGGGTAGCCTTGAAGCGAGCATGTGCGTCCATGAGACCAGAGATCTCCTCAATGGTATGCACGATGAACATGTCCACAAGGTCCTCTCGGGTTCCGTCCAACCTAAAACCAGTAATTAAATATTACATTTTCAAAGTATATGTAAATGTTTTATATCCTCCTACTTATAGAAGAGTGACTAGGTAGGCTCGGATAGACCGCTCATTCTTGAACCATATTCATTTAAAGGTCCTAAACTAGTTACTTTTATTCAGATCAGCATAGTTCTATTCAGGATCGCGATCGATTATCATTTTTGAGCTATAGCTTATTTGCTTATCCTTTTTTTAAGCCCACCACACACAGACACCGGTGCGGTGGCGAAGTGGTACCGGTGGCAGATATTTGTATTGTTCGCATTAGTATGAAACATTACACACATGATCGTTTCGGATCGTGTGTGGTGGGCTTTAATTCTGGGAGAGCAACATTGTGGTCGGTGGAAGGCCGGATAGTTGATGACGTACCAGTTGTTAAAGGGCGCGGCGCGCTTGGCGAACTCGAGGTGCAGCAGGTCGATCTGCTCGAGCACGCGCTCGGCGTCGTCGAGCGCGTGGCGGCGGCGCTGCGTGAGCGCGCCCAGGCGGTCCCACTGCGAGCAGATGCGCTGGCAGCGCGCGTTCACTGACGCCACGTCGTGGTACTCCAGCGTGCTGCAAGCCACACGACAACAGTTATAAGCTACAGTTTTACCCTCATGCGGTCTTATTGACGGAGTCGTTTCTTATCCTATTTTTGCCCCCAAGGGCTCAGCCTTCTTGTTTAACTAAATTCGGCTATTTAAGAGTTTACGTTGGAGTGACATTCGATCTTCGAAATCGTCCGCATTTTGAAGATCGAACGTCACTCCAACTAACACTATTTTAAAGTTAGATTGGATGTCAGACTAATATTGGGGCTACTGATAACTTCTCATTGCAAATACCGACAACCGGGACTGACACCTTTTATGAATACCTATTAGTAAAGAAATAAAAATAGTGTAATAGATTATAAAGGCAGTATATACTCTGTTTTCCATTAATAATGATAAATCTAATTATGTGGCGACGTTTAAGTTACCACTAGTTTGTATCGGGTGTCTTAAAAAATATGGTCTAAGTGAAAATGTTTCTTACTTGAGCTCCTGCGCAATAGCAGCGATTTGCTCAACACGGTCCTGGTGCGCGGCGAGGTCTGATTCGAAAGCCTCGTGCTTCTTCTTCAGGGCCTTGATGTCGTACAGCTTGCATTGACGGAAATCCTGAGATTGCAGCATCTCCTCTTTACCTAAAATAAAGACAACCCATAAATTAATATAGGTCAGTAGTTTAACTGCCTTATTGTATTACCGGTTTTGCTGCGGTTTGAAATTGCACTTATGTTTGTATCTGACCTTGAGGTCAGGAAAACTTATTGGGATTTTTAGGTATGAAATTCTCAGTAGCACCTTGCTTTTTGCAAATATCTAGTAAGCGGCAGTGCTAGGGCACTGCCTGCACTGCATTAAGGGTAAAGCTTCGTAATAGGTTACGTAGCTTTACCCTTAATGGTTGGATGTTAAACTCTCTTCTAACTATCATTTCGGCGCTATACAAGCAGCGTAGGTACATATGTATTAAAAGAAATGGGAATATTTATTTATTTTTGAACCTACCCCTGGTCCAGTCCTCGTGGATGTCGGCTTTGTGCTTGAACTTCTGGGCCAGGTAGTCAAGACGCTCAAGGCGCATCATCTCGCTAAGCAGCCACTCCTCGAATGCCTTCTCGGCAATCTCCAGTCCCTTCCAGGCTCCAGCGATGTCCTTAAATAAAAAAAAAAAATATATATATTCGTATTCGATTATTGAAGGTCATTATGAATATACTTATATAGAGTGGTAATACTTACAGAGACCATCTTGCCTTCGGTAGGCATGTAAGCGGGGCGGTTGCTCAGACGAAGCTTAGTCTGAAGGGTGTTGAAGTTTGTCTCCAGTTTGGCCTTCTGTTCCACACGTGGTGGCTTATGTTTACGCCTAAAAACATTTGCTCATTTTAGTTAAAACTAATTAAATAATTGCTGATGTATAAACTTCAAAAAGTATTGTGTTTTAGTACCTGTAAGTACGGTAGTCTTCCAGCTTTTTCTGGCAACCGGCAAGAGAATTGTCGGTTTGGCGGCTGTTCAGCCAAGGCATGGTACGCCTGATCCAGTCCAACAGCTATAAATTAAAATATATGCAATAAATAGCGCATTCTTACTTGGAAATAGATAGATCATAATTTATTTTGATTTATGTGGATACTTACATCGCTGGCAAGACGCTCATACTCTTCCATGAGGCGTTCGTTCTCCTGGTTGACTTTGAGAACTTTGCAAATGCGGTTCGCGGCGGTCTCAGCCTGGTAACATAACGAAACTTTTGTCATGACTTGCAACAGCTATCAACATTTATTAACTTTAACAATCATAATAGATACTTGAAATAACTACATGATTTATGTTGGATTATGACTTCTTAGTTCAAGATTTTCAAAACCTCACTCAAAACTGCTTAGTTATTTCATAACTTGAATGTTGCAAGATGTGCTTATTAGTAGGTGTATTTAGTCAATACAAACCTTTTGAGCGCCAGAGAAGCAATGGTAGTATGAAGAGACGTATGTCATGACGGCACGTTCGTCCGGCATCGCCGTGTTCTGCAGATCTGACAAGCGGCACGCAAGCGACACGGTGTTAGTTCTCATGCGATGTATCATGAATTATTCTTTATTAGAATGCTTGTGTTTTATCCTCTGAAGAGTGCCTTCGTCTATCATTATTTCTATCCAGAGCGTTGTATTCAAAAACGAATGAAGCAAAACGTGATAAAAACAACGCGTTTTGAAGCGCCCGCATTGTCTTATCACATTTAAAAATAGCAACTGAAACAGGAAAATTAAATGCTGCGCTAATTGTCAGTTTAACTGAACATCTAGACAACGAAGTAAATGACACGTTGTATCGAATAGCTGCGAATTACGAAAGCGATTCATTAGAACACAAGCATTCTTTCGTTTCATCAATATAACGTTCTATATGGTAGTTAACAACATAAAGCTTAGGTATTTCTTTTCTATATCAATTGAATATTTTATGAATAGATTGATTAGGCAAAAAGGTCATAATTGATTATAAATTAGGGGTTTCAAAGGACCTCTGTATCAACACAATAATGGTGTAATAGGAATATTTAAAGATAATACTCAAATTCATAGTACGGGTTTATAATATTTGAACTCGGACGACCTTTCTTTAGTAGGTCACGTATTTAATATTGACGCAATAGAACCACTTTAGATGTTTCCATTGTAGTTACAAATAGTGATATTAAATCTGAGCCAGTAGTCAGCAGGATATAACTATCTCTACCTCAGGCTAAGCTTAAGAAGATCTTATCATGGAAATTTCGTCCGAGTTCCTTAGATTAGTTTCTGAACACTGAAAAAAGAGCTCCTCACAAATAAAGCGAAAGGCACTCATCATGCTATAAGTTACACACAAAGGCCTGGCGTTAGGGGCTTGGGTATCAAACGCGGAAGTTGGCGGTGACGCCTGGCGGCCATTTTATTTGTTTTGTACCTGTTGCGCGCCTTGGAAGGCGTGGTAGTAACACGACACATAGGTCATAATGGCGCGCTCGTCCGGCTTTGGTGTGTTTATTAGGTCTGCAATATGCATTCACATTTTATTTTCATGATTTCTTCAATCTTATAGATCTCGTCATCGGATCAATCTAGCATCAGCTGATCAATTAGGTAATGTTCAACTCTTTTAAATAATATAAACAGGATAAACTTTTTCATATTCCTGGGTTTGTCATACATAGTAAATAAATTAATATTTTTCCCAGTATATATTTAGTTTTGCTATAATAATATGTAATAAAAGCGTGTAGGCGTATAAAGAGACACCTTACCGTCGGGGTCCAACATGCGGGGGATATCGAGATACTTCTCGGCCACATCGAAAGCCGTGTTCAAGTTCTCGAGAGGATTGTCCTTGGACAGTTTGCTGTAGTCGATGAGGTCGGGTCTGTGCCTGTGGATCAAGGCACAGAAAGCCAGACCGTCCTTGAATGACAGGTGGAAGTTCTGGACATTGACATTCTTGTATGGCGCTGTCTTGCGTTGGCACCAGAGCAGCAGACCTTCCTGTTGTATTAAACAAGATTTTGAGTTGTCGTGCGTATAACAACAAATATGTGTCTTTAGTTGTTGTATTATAACAAAAATGTTGCGCAGACATTTACAATAACCATTATATTTGTTAACAATGTTTCACAACAAAGTGAGTTACGGTCCACCACTATTTCATTAACTTACTATACACCAATGTGTAGAAAATCGATTATAGGTATAATAATCTAAATGAAATAAAACATTCATATTCACGCACATTTTTGCTGGTGAGTAATACAGTTGTTTACATAGTCGTACACAAAAGTGTATATTATTGCTTGGACGATTACCTTGGCGGTCATTTCTTCAACTGAGATATCCTGGATAGCGAATCGCAGGATGATGGTCCAGATCATACCCAGAGTCATCTTCAGGTTGCCATCGACGATTTCTTCGGCACCGATGGACACCAACTTCACGCCTGAAAAAACAAATTTAATCGTACACATATTTGTACAATTTTAACATCCATAAAATATGTATTGTACCAAAATAGTTTCAACGTCTAAATTAGTTATGGGAAGAATATAAACACGGCAGATTTCCTTAAATAAAGTATGACCTAAGTATTAGATACCTACTGACGTCATACCATTGAGCCACCTTTGGATAATATTATATGAAGCTCTACTTTTATAGAAGGTATGTTGCGATTAGTCACAACCTATAGCGTATACCTATGTACGAAGATATGAACATGGCGCGAATATTTCCTGTTAAGCTTGATAAGCTATGTTCCCGTCTGTCATAACAACGTCTATCGTTCGTTGCAATCGACGTCTGGCGCTACAGGGAATCAGAAGCCTGACAACTGGCTAAGCCTTGAACAGACAGCAGCATAGTTTATACGAAGTAACAGCAGACTGCAATTTCTTCGTATAAGCGACGCAGCAAAAAAACTACAATACTTGGAAAACGACGAGGAAGATAGGTACCTATATATAGTCATCTTTTTCTATGCCCCCGCAAGACTAAGTGACAATAACACGACTGCCATAGACTCCTAGACTCACTATTAGAACAGGTTGTGCTGTAAAATCTACTTTTTAGATAAATAAACCTATAATTATCACTTAGCACTGTTGCAAACGACTACTTTAACAGTTACTAGATATAACTGTCGGCAAATATTACATTTATATACATTCACTAGTTTGAATGATGCAGAAATATTGAAGTCTCATCGATAATTTCTTTAGCTTTGCTTAATTACGTCCATAGTCGAGTTTATCTTTAAAATTCTGTGTTAGACAACGGTTATTTTTCTGAGGTGTTGAGCTGGAGTGTGAATACACCTCTGCGTAACATTATGCACAATGTATTCGATCTAAAATGTTGAGTGTAGGTGTAAGAGATAGGCTTTTAGTACGTCGCCTACATATCGTTAAGTTGGTAATGCAGTAAAATATTTGTAACTCGCTACCTATGGGAGTTATATTTTATTCCATATTAATTCTATTTTAAAAGTCACTGTAATTTCTTGTTAGAAATGAAGTGACATCAAAGCTCAATTGAATTAGGTACCTAACTAAATACCAATTTGATGGACAGTACTTTGATCTGTAGTTATTGTTTCAAATTTCAAAGAATGTAAGATAAAATTGATATAATACATTCGTTGATATGGATCGTCCAAATTTCTAATTAATAAATAAAGTAATGGATTTTATTTAAAGTGTTAGATTTAGGTAAAGTACATGAAGTCAGATCTAGTGGTTTATAATCGTTGGAGTAAAAGTGTACCTACCTATTACAAAGCTGATTGTGGCAATACTTGACATTAAGACTTATTATATTTAATTAAGATCTGTTTACCTTTGGAGGCAATGAAGTCCAGGGCCTTGTTAACGTTAGCGATCTTGTGGAAACGCATTTTGCCGCGGTCGGGCTTAGGCAGGGTTTCGCCAGAGATAACCTCCAGCAGCAACATAAGCTTCAGGCCATTGCGGAAGTCGTCCTCGATGTTTTCGATACCGGTGCCGGCTTTCCTCAGGTGGCTGTTGCACCATGCGGTGAAGGTCTGAAATGGAAAGTAAGAAACGTGTTAGTTGTTTTGTATAGGTCAACAACTGAATACACTGATTTCTTTAGATTGATTACATGAAAGTTGATATTATTCTTCTAATCAATTGCATTTTGTGTTTAATAAGCGGATTATATAAAAGTTCAATCATATTATTAAATACATTAAAATTCAAATCGCTTGTCAATTCATAGAGATTTAATTTAGATGATAATTTGGTCCATAAAATGAAATCGGAAATACGATTTCGAATGTACAAGTGCCGTTAATCAATACTGCAGTTGCATCAGGTAGGGGAACGGTCGAGGGGTCCGACCCTCGTAGTGCCGAATTCGCGGACGGTTATTAGCCATTCGCCGCTTTCTGTTTGCAATTTTGTCGCTCATAGCAATGGCTACACTGAATATCGTTGTGTAAGTACGATTAACATATTTTGAAGAGGACAGATCTTCATTACGACTCTCAGCTCTTTGGTTTATTTGTATTCTGTGGCTATCATTGTACTCGTTCGTGGAATTATAAACAGAAAAAAAGGTTCGTATTTGATTTTAAAACGAGTTAACTGTGGCATTTTAAGCGGATACATTTATAAATATACGTACATTTGTATGCGAGTATTTGTATTGTTGTCATTAGACGATAGACAATAATCTTTATAATAGATCACGCATTCGTCATTCAGATAGATTATATCACTAGGCAAGTATCGAAAACTCGTCTGATTCGAATAGCGCCTCAATAATCCATTCTATTGGATGTTGAATAAGATTTGAAAGGAAATAATGGTTCACAAATGGCGCTCCTATGCAAACTTACAAACTCGATTGGTTCCGGAGGTGGCGTCAAGGTCGAAACTGATAAATAGAATTCAATACATTCAACAGATTGCGTGAACATGCGCCGAAGTAAAGCTGATGGTGACAATTAATTCAAAGAAAACCACCAGTTCAATTGAAATATGTTGCGTCATCAATTCATTCCTGTGCACGAAGGCTAAGTGCTAAGTTTCAGATTAATTAAACCTTTCAAAGAAATAGAAAACCATGGTATTATAGATACCTACCCGACCGATTACAAGCCAATCACATAGATAACTATGCTATTGTTAACCAGTTCACAGACAAAGTAGACATAAACAAAGGCATGTGAGACATGAGCAAAAAATTCTACCTGCAAGCACATTTGAATTCAAAGGTTCGCGTTACATAAATTTGATTCTTTTGCCGATGCAGTTAAAAAGTATTTTGCAATAAAAGCAATGTGACATAGAATTATTGAGCATCTATATCCATAGATACGATGCGAGGTTAGCAGAGATGCCATCACTGCGGAACATTAAAAGTGACCGAACTGCATTCTGAGATCGTAATGTATGAATCATCTTTGGAACTCGCGTCTTGGCACAGGACAGAAAATAATAATAAACTTACCTTCCATGATCACTTGACCTACAGCATGCAGGTGAAGGTATAAGTTGCCTAGCTACCATATGTCGTAAATTAAAAGTGCAGTTAACGGGCCACGAATGGGAGCGCAGCTCGTAAAGACGCTTTATAATGGTTTATGTGATATTTCGTTTAAAAAAGAAAGTTTTGAATCATTGATAGTATCGGTAATTTATCGGGGAAAACGTTAATAGCGTTGGATATATGCAAAAGTACCTACTATTTATGGATGAGACGACGTCATGGTACATTAAAGAGATGGTTGTTTACGTAAAAGTACATAGCTATGCGTTGCCTATCTTTGTTAATGCTGACAATAAAGCCCACGTCATGTATACAGTACGTTCTGTATTTTACATCTGTTTGGCTCGTAACCCACATATAGTAGTCAGAAATCTCAATGTTAGATACCTTGTGCAAGGTGGAATTTAAATATGAGTTAGTTATAACATTGTCACATAAATAGTGCGCGCGACCTCGTATAAACAGGAATATCAGTGTCCCTGAGACAAAACACACATCGTGACCCAGAATATGAAAATAATCTGGCGTCACCTTGCGGGCTACCATCACGGCCAGCGTTGATCTAAAATAAGGAACGCAGGTGTAGACAGCGGACTGTTTAAGATGTGTAGAATGGGAACTACAGTGAAGATGGCGCATCACTGAATTGTTTGAATTATATTTTCATAGAGAGCTATGAATGTTATGTTGTCAGTTTGTCAGCGTCTGTTAAACATCGAACAACAGAGTCGTTTACTAATGTTTATACTCGGCAAATTAGCTAATTAATGAGGAGCATAATAAACTAAATTGTGTTGGACAGAATATTCAACAAATAAACAATATAGGCTAATATACAAAATTAGGAAAGGTTTTAATGTGAAATTCACAGTAGGTCTTTACTGTGAATTTCTAAACGAGTTAATACAAATAACTCGCTTCGAACGTTAGAACGTGTCACTTTCTCTTGATAGTGACAAATAATTGTCCCAAATTACTGATGTAAGTATCTTAATAACAACGCAACGCTCTGAAATTACGGGTGACATTGAAAAGGAACACATGACTAAACTGATACGTAAATAACGAAAGGAAGTTATTGAGCTCATTGAAATCGTTTCGAACAATAGTTCTGTTGACATTGTTCTTTGAGGTCGTTTAAATAATAATGTCTAATTTCGTTAATTAAGAAATGTAGGCCGCATTTTATTTTGCGCGTTTTTAAGGACGACGTTTCACGCAAATACCTCTACAATAGTAATTGCCAAGAAACTTTAATCCTGTACATATTGTACGTTGATGAAGTAGATGAATGCAGCTGTATCCAGTTAGTACAGCTATTTCTAGCGCCCGTAAGCCAATAACTTTTTGCTGAGCGCGTGCTTTGGCTTATGTCGCCTGTTATTAGGTGCCCTCTATTTGTCTTTAGTAAATAACAAATCTGTCAGCTGGTTATGATTTATGCAAAATCATATAGAGTGCCAAACTGCATTTATATGAGCAATTAGGTGCCAGGGAAGGTGCATTTGGCGTGATTTAGCACTTGATTCGTAGGCCGTAGGAATGTTCATTCATCATTTTGTCTTGTTCGCGGCTTCGTTTCATGATTATTGAATATTATTAATTCCATGTTGCGTGGTATAGATTACGTAAGAAACGGCCATAGTTGTTTGAATAGGTGATCTATATTTCGTATGGCAATCATAGCAATCAAATATGGAAAATCAAAGGTCAAAAAGTGCATGTCTATCCATCAGATTTCTTTAGCCCATACCACAGTTATGTGACGAAAAGTTAGGTAATCATAAAAATATAAATATGAAAGTGAATATTTAATGTTAGCCATGTTTGGAAAGGCGCCGATGTTTCTTGTTTTGAGCAATCGCTTATATGTATATTATGAATATTCAATTAACAAAAATGTTCAGATCACGGAAAGCACGACTCGTTTTAAATTATCGAATAGAGAAACGACTCAAATAAATTATGCTTATTAATAACGTTGTTATTCGATAAAATTCTTAATCCATGTTTTGCTACGACCTGCCATTGTTATGCTAGTGGCCATCTCTACAAAAGCAGAAATAAAAACGTCATTTTCATGTAATTGATTACCCAATATATTAATTTGCTTCCAAAATACCCTGTATTTCGAAACTTGTGTTACCGCTGGTAAAGAAATACATAGTAGTAGATATATATTTTCTCGAATAATAGGGACATGAACAAACACAGATAACCTATTTTTAAGATAGAGATGGAATTTTAGATATGTGGGTTTCCCCATGATGTGGATTGCTGCTACTCAATCAGAAGTGATAATTACTAAGAGGATAGCTGATAATTACTACGCACTTCTGTAAACGGTATTATACGGTAGTGCAAGAAAACATTGCCATGTTTACATCAAGCAAAGGCTAGTTCGACACACCAGACACATCTATTTGTTGTAAACTAAGGCTACCGTGTCACAATGAAGTCAGTTTATTTTTATTTTATTTAATTTTTTCTATTTGGGAAACTTACAGCTAGTACATTCATTTTAAAATCTTAACAATTTAAGGCCATTTACAAGTTTAGAGTTCAAGTTTTAGGTTAGGTACTTTATTTCTTTGATTTTTTTTTACTGTCTACTCCCCCGCACTAGTTATAATTCCTTTGACGCAGGGGACTTTATAAACATCAAAACAACGAAAACAAAGAACCCACCATTTGTGGATCACACAAATTTTTGTCCCGTGTGGGATTCGAATATACAACATTCGGAGCAGTGGCAGCGGCGGCGAGGCGACCACTTAAACCACTACGCCATCCGTGCAGTCGATTTAAGTAAAACGTTAATGTCAATGATAAACAATACATTTACTACTAATTATTATTGCTTGATTTATGTCTTTACTAATGTTCTTAAGTGAAAATACGAGATTTTGAGGTTACGAGCCCGTTCGCCCCTCCAAATAATTCCATTACCTTTTCGCCCCTTAATATAAGATAAAAAAAGTTAGGGTTTAGGTTATGTTAGATTCCTTCTTAAAACCACCCAAAAATAGGAGCCCCGCGAAGTGGGTCTTCGTCGACTTAGTTTGATCTGTTTAAAATATTTTAGTAAGCATATTTTGCTGTGCAATTAGTATTTTTGGTGGAACAAAAGCAAAAAATTGAGGAACAGTTAATGTCCTTTTTTACTATTAAACAGTAAAGATGAAGAAATGAGAGATAAAGAGAGGCGAAAAGGTACGCTAAAACAACAACAACTTTCTATGAAAGGGGTGAAAGTCAAGGGGCGTACGGGCTCGAACCCGATTTTGATACCATTATACGTAATTGTATCAAAATCGGGTCTTTAATGAGACTTTTTAACTATTTAATGTATTTTCTAAGACAATAATTTGTGTTATTTACTTTCTTGCACCCATTACCGATGCATCGCTATATAAAATTTTATGTAAGAGTTATTGCCATGATTATCATATTTAGGTACTACTTTTATGTACTTATTTTAATGTAAATTAATAGTAATTCTTGTAAAAGGCCAGTATTTTTAATGATTGTCTCAGTGCAGTACTTAAACGAAGGACGTATAAGATGATCACGAGAGTTTGGTAAATTGCTTGTAATTTTATTGCATACTAAACGTTTAAGTATGTACAATAAAATAATTTACATTAAGGATAGTTTTACTTATATACCGCTGTTTTATATAATATATATAAATATATTTATTATTATTTTAATTACAAGCGTAGCAATCAGTGATACTACAAAACATTCGCGAGATAGCATTTATATTATGACTGAAGGCAAGATGTAAATGTACATTCTTTTGAATGCCTTTGGGTATTCTGTCGCTATTAAAACAACATGACATTCACCAGACATTGATGTTATTAAGACGGTAAACCGTATAAAGGAACATATAACGCTAATAGTTTCGTGAACTCCAAAAACACTTGCCCATCTATAAACTTTCATGGTTTGGCTGTTTGTTTCAGTGCATAAGAGACCATAATACATCATTGCGATTAAAATACGCTGTAGATTAAATATTTGTTAGCAATAATTCGATGCTACATTAACTTGGTATTTAACGAATAAATAATACCTATCATAAATGTGAAGGAATCGAAATATGTTATTCAGTAGCGTCGTAATTAAAATACGAATTTGAATAAAATTTGTATCTATATTAATGGAAAACTCAACATAATACGCTCAGCATATGATAACGTTCTTTATCTCCAAATGTAGGTCACGTAAGCGCATTTGCTTGCAAAAGCTAATATTTAAAAGCGTCTGAACGGCTGCACACAGATACTTTCACTGCAAATCACAAATGCGGTTCAAGGTGCAACTTGCGTCGTGCAGCTGTTACTGCACTATTAGCTTAAATTGTTCATGGAGAGGTTGTGCTCGTGTCAAATGGTAGGTATTAAGGTCTCAGTGCCGTTACACGGATGGTTTTTAACATGTACCTACATCTAGATTTCTACGACTCGGTTTTTAATGGAGCGAAGAAAATGTTGTTAGGCGTCAAAGCGCCTAAACCTTCTATTAGATCGAAGCTAAAATAAAATACATCCAAATTCTCAAAGTGAATAAGTATGAAGAGTAAAAGATGGCAAAGTAAGCTTTCGAATCTATATTAGAAAGGCTTAATGCAAATATCTATTTATATTATGTTAATCAGAAGAACTTTAATAGAATATTATATTTAGGCAATTTAAAAGGCAAAATAACGACTGAAAGTCAAGCTCGGGCCAGCTTAAAACCGTCTACTATTTCTTATTCAGGGGGTTTCCAGTAAAATGTAAAATGGCATGTATGTAGTGGGAATCCATTGGACTACCACGCAGAGGTCTCGAGTTCGAACCCAAGGCGCGCATCTCCGACTATTCGAAGTTATATGCGTTTTAAATAGTTAATTATCACTTGTTTTAACGGAGAAGAAAAACATCGTGAGGAAACCTGCATGTCTGTGTATTCTCCATAATGTTCTCGAAGATATGTGAAGTCTGCCAACCCGCACTAGGCCAGCGTGGTGGACTATGGCCTACCCTTCTTACACTGAGAAGAGGCCCGTGCCCAGCAGTGGGACAGTTTAATACAGGGCTAATATTATTATATATTCGTAAAGCGTTGAGGTCCCAGAAGAGGCGTGTTTTTGTGACGTCAAACCACTAGAGTACGGCGGATTAAAGCCAATCTAAAGGTAAGCACGCAGATCAAATAGTCCATTTGCTAGATTACACTGGAAAGGTATTGCTTTTTGTATAGTATTTTAGCTCAGTATGTTTATATTTATATTCATATTATGTAATAAGTATATAAGATATAACTAGGGCGAATGATATATTACTATAGTAATTATCACAAATACTTAGTTGCTCCACGTCTTTCTGTCTGTTAGTACTCGTATAATGTTTGTCTCCGCGGTAGTGTACTGTATAACCTATATGGCATAAAACCGCATACTACTGCATAATTTATTTATGAAATCAGTTGATGACATTTAGGATAATAAAATTAATAAATGTATTTATACATGCCATGACTTGGGCATTGATATACCTATTTCTAACATTTATATGTTTAATCTGCAAATTAATAGCTTATATTCGGTCATTGAGGCCGTTAGGCATAGAATTTAAATATTTTGAAGTATAAGCAGTGACAAAAACGTAGAGAAAGTGTAAAAAAAAAAATGACGTTATAAAATGCCTAATAAGTACATTATTATGCATTGCTATCTTCGAAATTGAATTAAATAAATGAATATGCAAATGAAATCCGCTCATTTGGCAGCTATTAATAGATATGTTAATCAATATTTAGATGAAAATATATTGCCTCAATTATTTACAAATTATGATTACATGTTTGGTTGACTAATAATACTAAAGTTTTCTAAACAGCATTGAGCTCATAGAGTAATGACGAAGGCACAAACTAAAACTGTTATGAAGTTTAATACAAGAGTGGCAAGACAATTGGTGATTATTTTGATTGATGACGGGTACTTCGGTAGTGGGCGATGATGATCGATCCTAACGGTGTGTTGATACGATTAGCACAAATTACTCATTCAATTGCTCTTTTATGCAGATGACTCAGGTCGATTTATAACATGAACAGTAGCAACCGATAACAAGAAACGACAGGTTTACTTTCTTCGAGAATATCATTCACCACATTATTGTAATTATCAGTTATAAGGCTCTTGAAGCGAGTTACTGTAATCTATTTTGCAATCAATTGCCTTTCTTCCAGATACATATTGTTTAGTAAACAATATGTATCTATAGTATAAGCATGTATTTATAATATAAGTATCTATTATATAATATGTATCTTTAATAGATTGAATCAAGTATCGAATCACTTTCTTATAATCGATGGGTACATTTTATTAAACTGTACTATTGGCGCAAATGTCTCATTAATACAGTTACGTTCAACAAACCCCTTAGTAGTAGATATTTAATTTGCCTAGATAACGCCATAGACTTTAATAGAACGAGTTAGACGTTATTGTCACCTTTGAAAATATTAAAAGAGACAAGGCCATAGCTGTCATAAAAAAATATAAGGAGGTCATATAATCTCTAAACATCGGTTATTCATACCGATGTTTAGACTTCACTTGAGTAAAGTAATATAATTTAACATATGAATGTCTTTCCAAAAGATAGCTGTTTTACAGCTTTCAACTTAAAAAGTTTCTAAATGATTTTATGCAACAATTTATTGTATGAACATTTCGTTTGCCTAATAAAAATTGCGTTTGTTACATTGAATGTCGATACATAAAAAATAATTGTATTATTTATTATCAATGTTGAAATAAGCATAATTAACCAAGACACTCGTAACGAGGCCAATTTTGGAATCACATATTTACAATAAGATATTTCAATGCCATGCTCAACTATGGCTTCAATAGTGTAAATAAATGACGAATATTTGTTCAATTGAGGTTCGATTATGGCGCTGTGTAATTAGGCATTCGGCGTGGTACCTGCTATTGGAATATAGGTAGATACTGACACACCTGCGGAGGTGGTACTATCGGGCCTCGCGCCAAACCACCCACTGTAATTTCGATAAACAATAACGTGACCGTTAGAAAGCAGTTGACGGCATACATTTAATAATTATAGTATTCTGTAAACACAGACGCGGCGTGCATCACACGTCTAGATCCAAGTTATAAATATTGTCTAGAGATTTTTTAACGTTCATATCTTGATAGCAAACTACTAAGATCAACGACCGACGATATCAGCCGAATATATTTTGGGAATGTTGTAAAAGCGAGCGAACAATTTGCGCGTCGGTGTTAACTTGCGAATGCTCACACTCACTCACATTTAGTATGACGTGTCATTTTGTTGAATGTATCCCGATAACTGTCAGACCCAGTTTAGTACCTGCAAAAAGGAAAAATCAATGAGTAAAGCGAATATCATCAATCAACATTTTAAATGTAAGAGAAAAATAAATGATGGTTATTTTGTATATCTATAATTAAGATTAAAAAGAACGTGACAATTTAGTATTCTATTATTTAGTAGGCTGATTTTACGACAAGAAATTCAAACGATTTATTTAAAATGTCTCAATGTCATCTTAGAAATATGGTTGAGAGGTAGGTAATAAATAAGATATATACATTGCATCATGTGAGGATTTAGTTCTTTATTGCATCTTATAAATCACAAGCATCTAAAAGAGTCACAGCAATGGAATTCGGAAAAGGTTATGTATGACGAAAATAATGCGTGTCGTTCGAAAAATAACCTATGACGGCTTTAGAAAAAGTATAATATTATAATATCTGCCATGGGAACAGCTGGGAGATTGTATGTTGATAGGCAGCTTTTCGTGTGGGCGAACGAATCCGGAGCCGCGGATATTTTCATCCACCGGAGGCTATTTGTTAAAGAGAACAACTTCAGTTTGTCGGTGCGGGAATGCGAAAAGAATGAACGAAACATTCAAAACATAATCCACTTTAACAACCACATAATTTGTTTGTTAAAGAGGGTTCATTTAGGTTACGATTTTCTTTAGATTACAACGTTTAATCCATGATTGTTTATGTCGTTTTATCAAAATAAACCTTCGTTTGTATTTTGCGTGTGTTTTATCATTAGGCTAGTTAAATTGCTGTAAAACTGGTGGTTATGAAAATGTTGACCTACAATCATTCGTTGCAATTGTTTGTAGACGCTGTTGCTAATCGAAAATGCTGTTTCTCTAGATATAATAAATTATCATAAACAAACCCGCCATTAATGCTAACTAATAATCCAGTATTACTTCCGATAACCGTAAATGTAAGCATGGTTTGTTCGAGGTCATCTCTACAAATATACGTCATATGTATTTTTTTTATGAAGAGTCAAATTTGTCAACATTTAGCAGCTGCAATGAGCCGACGCGACTCCTCGAGAATGTACAACAAATCATGTGAGTCATCTATTGATTCTTGACATCAACAAGATGTTAACGAAATAAATTGCACAAGCGGATTCGTGGACAATCGTTAGGGCGCAGCAACAAAACCACATAAATAACTGATTATAATGTAACGTAAACTCGGTTAACAGGACTGTGAACCATATTACAATTGGTTTTTAAAAATACGTCCGCCATAAACCCACTTACTCAACCATTGGTTAACTATAAATAAAGTTTCAGTAAAATATGTTTCGCAACCTTACGTGCCCGTCTGAAAACTTCCTTATGTAAATAATGATGTAAGAGCAGCGTCGGTCAAATCATAAATTATTTAGTCTTGGTAATGCTCAATCCGGTAACCCCGCAACACACCGGTATATTTAGCAGGCTCAGTAATAGTCTGCTTATGTGTATACAGTTTCCGTTATTCTGAAGAAGTATAACATTTTAAAAGCTTTATAGGAATCAATGTGTTTCTGACAGACCAAATATTTGTTGCGTCTATTGTTTAATGGATTGGAATAAAAGCATTCTATAAAACTGAAGCTAAAATATATTTAGATATTACAAATAAACAAATCTAGCAAACAAGAAAGTACTAAATCGCTAGGAATCATCAAAAAGAACTTTAAATTCTGGGATATAAGACGGATAAAATCGGTTTCAAACCTAAATCTGTAACACATATCATTATTACACGTAATTTACACGCACACGATCTCGAGAATAGGTTAACGTTCTATAAGATTGAAATGTTCATTTAAATCTCAGCAGCATCTTGATTTAATAAATGCAAGTAGCTTTAAGTCTATAAAGTAATAATTCCTTTGTAAGCAATAAAGCATCCTGCCTGTAAAATAATCTTCAATAAACTTCTTATTGATCGGCTTTATGACGATTTGGATCATACAAGCGATATATCATTATTTGGACTGAAATATCCAAGAGTCGACCCAGTTGTTTCACCAAGCTGTGAACTTTCAGTTATATATAGACCGCTAGAGTGACAGCGACGGTTTCTTCCGCAATTTTTTAGTTCAAAATTATCTTGGATCAGTCACTGCTGTTACGCTTACTCGCACTGACACATCGTGTTTCATCAATTTTTAATTTCTGAACTAGTTTCTAAATAGTAATTTTAATTGCTCTGTGGTTTAAACAAATTCGAAATCATTTATTCATTAAGACCAGAAAGTAAAACATTAGACATCATAACAATTTTATAAGATAAATACATTTGATATTTTTATAGCGATTTGCAGAGTTATGTCTATAGCTACATACCTGCAAAATCTCGGAGCCAGTTATCGGCGTGATATCAATAATCAAATTAACCATACTATAGCAATTAAAACATTACCGTAATTGCATAAGTAACAATTTTATATGCTTTACAACAAACTAGTAGGTTTTGTCGTAATTAAAACCGGGTGTAAAACACTATTGTGTTTTCGCTTTTATGTTGAGCTGCGTCGTGTGAAGACGACGTGGAAAGCCAGTACATCTCATATTTCATTAATACAACTCGTTTCACTTTTGCCTCTCTAAATTGTTGATACTTGCAAAGCTACCGCAGTACGCTTTACGTAAAGCTGGATAGATCTATAACCTTCAAATACCAGTTCTGCTCTTTAGTACACCTGTTTTCGTTCTGATTTACAATAAATAACCGAGTTTCGTATAAACAAGTCCCGCTGATTGAGGGGTGATTACAAAATAAAAGTAAATTCCTCAGTGTGTAGACGGAATATTCTTCAAGTCATGTTGTGTAATGTTTGTTAACTTTTATAACGCGCCAATTAGGTGTAATTGAACACGACTCCCATCTAACGGCTGTGTGGATATTTATTGTTGTTTTATGAGTTATAGATTTGCTATCTTAGATTTTTAAACAACCCGTAAATGAAGAGACAGGACAATAGCGCGTTCCGCACGAAGCTCAACAATGACAATCCGATATCAATGCGTGTTCCGGTTCATGTCACTTATCTCGACGCTCTCTCATTTTCAATATTAGCAATATTACAAAAAATTAACTCTTCGGCACAGAATACTTGTGGCTGATATCGTAGCTTGTTAAACATACGCAATTACTGTACGTAGATATTGATCGTGTGATCTTTATTTTTTCTATGTCACCTTGAACAATTACTTCACGTAAGTAGTGACACGATTTGCAGTTAGCTCATTACTAATGTATAGAGCTAGTACTAAAAGTAACAGTAACATTCAAAGGTCATTTCTACCTCAAACTCAATTGGAATTTACGTTCTATAATGGTTCTATACTTTTCGATCTTAATAAGCACCAAATATTTGTCCATTGTTTTGATGCCGTCGACCCTCGGGGCATGTTAAATGAGCGGCTTTAAGTCTATTGTTACAGTTTCTCCTCCGGCGTTCATTTGCGTATTCGGTTGTAAAGGTAGCAACGGCACAGAGTAGCCTCCGCTCAGACTGACTGTATCGATCTGTCTCTCTGTGTTTCTAGGCAACCAGTCTAGCATCTGTCGTTCGCCCGGGTATCTGCGCCATACGGTTTAGGATGGTTTGCTTTATCAACATTAGTCATAGTTTTATAACTGGTTAAAATTGGAAGGGTAATAAAATAGCAGCCTGTATTTGGTCGGGCTGCGGTTGGTTTTACCTTTTGTAGACAATGTGTTATTTTGAATAAGCGAAACAAAAGAGAGCGGTCAGCTATTCACGCCACGACAACAATGAGGCTGGCTTGTTATGACGCTGGCACGCTTCGTCATTCAATGTAATATTAGGACCTAATTTATTATGATCTTATTCTTGCGTGAGGCCTTTACCTGTGAAATGTAGATTAGAGGTTATAAAAAAGAATGTACCAACATTTCATTATTGTGTTTTAGTCGTACAGTTACTTTAGCTCGATGTTTTTTTAAATAATATGTAAGAAATAAAATTAAAGTGCTATGTATATCTGCATACTGCATAATATTTTGTATACGTAAACAATACAGCCCGCCTGCCCTTATTCAGTAACCAGTGGATACTTCAACATGAAGGTTGACACTCGTGTGTTGTTATCTTCCACAAAAGGAATCGCTGCATAGTGAGGTACAAAGAACATTGGTCGTCCTACTCGCTGCAGGAACACAACACAAGGTTATGTTGCGAAAATGCTTTTTTATCCAGCTGAGTTGTAGAGTGGAAATTACATTGAGTCCTACCACTTACTCAAGACCAGCTGCCGTTCACAGCTTGTCTTGAATCTCTAGCGGGTCTTGTCATTAAAACATAACAGGGATTGAGTAGCTAGTTATGATTAAATAAACATGTTATGTACGGATCTATCGAAGATCTAAGCGGTTTCTTGGATAGCAATCTTCAACAATAATTTTATTTAGACACATCAAGCCGTTTAAATGTACCAACCCATCAACGTCCTTTCGTACTCTGTAACCTTTTGTAATCTCTTTGACTTTGTATATTAGCATAACAATTACTAAGATCTAATTAAATATTCTTAGACAAACAGCCCCGCCCACTTATTCTAAACTGGGCTTTTTGGCAATGGCCACTACATTCATTTGTGATCTATTGTTAAGCATCGTGGGCTTGCCACAAAATAAACAGAGTGCAAATTATGTCACTGGAGACACAAAGCTTCAACAAATAACACAGTTAAATGTGTTCAGGGATGCCAGTGGTCCAAGGTTATTCATAATAATATATTAATTTAATATTTGTGGTACAATCTGTACCACCAAACACCCTACTACTAGCACAGGACGAAACTAATTGAAAGGAAAGGAAGCAACAGATTGAACAAAGCTTTGATAAAATTATGCGGGCCATAAAGATAGAACTCGGGCATTCTATGACCAGGTGTGTCGAATATGCTACGAATATTGGTACCAACCGTATTTAGGTGAAGCAAGGCGTGTACAGGAGTGTTACTTACCTGGATTTTATGGCATGCGTATGTGAGATCCAAGTTTAGTAGTTTTTGTTCGGTACTTATACAATGGTTATGATACATTGTTGTCGGCCTCTATGGCGTAGTGGTAAGTGTAACCGACTGCCACGCCTGAGGTCGCGGGTTCGATTCCCGCACAAGTCAAACATTTGTGTGCATGAACATGGATGTTTGTCTTGGTCTGGGTGTTTCTATGTATAATATGTATGTATTTACAAAAAAAAAAAGTATATATGTATGTTTATCCATTGTCTAGTACCCATAGTACAAGCTCTGCTTAGTTTGGGCTAGATAGTGTTGTGTGTATGTGGTAGAATATTATTATTATTATATTATTATTATTATTGTTGAATGACAACCCTACCTGCAATATTGCCTAGTTCGCCTACATCGCTGATCCTCTTTATTGTGTCCTTAATACATCTCGTTATTTAGATCATGTACTTCGACAGCAAGACGTCCTATTTCTTAGTACTTGAGATGTTACAGCTATACATATAATAGATTTTAATGTAACTATCATCGGCTAATTAACGAGTATTTGCATTTCTATATTCTATCCCATCGTGATGCTAAAGACTATATTTTCAAAGAACATAATTATATTTTATCTCTTTTTACTGGTATAATGTCTTTGTCATGATTTCGTTAATGTCTGCTAATGTTCGAGTCGTGCAAATATGGCAAGTAGTAAAATACTAATGTTATGAATATAACGACGATTGCCATATTTGTCACCTAAAAGTGTGTAGTTTCATCTTTCTGACTACATAATTTTTTACTATAATATTAGAAGGTCCACAAATCTAGACCGATTGTAAATAAACCATATTTGTAATTGACCGACTTTGTAGTTGAATGAACTCGTGGTATATTTGCTGAAAATATAAATGAGGCAAAGTATTTTGCTGATAATAATATTATTGCTCTTTAAGAAGGTATATAGACTATTGTTATTGTTGTGTAAGATAAAAGATATGACGGCATATATAATCACAGCTTATCACTTGTTGCACTCAATATCTAACAACGTGTTCAGGATAATAATAATACTTCATTACAAATTGGTAGCGAATGAATAAGTTTATAGAGGAAGAGACTTGTGATCCAGACATCCTGTGAGCGAACTGTGGAGCAGCAATAAAAACAGATTCGCGAGCACGATCCATATATGTAATACAAAGTGCCTCATGCAAAAACTGATCTATTACTTCTAGTTTTGGTGTGGAAATCTGAGAGTGCCCTATTTTAGAATGACGCCGATGTTTCTAAGAACCGTTTGCGCGGTTATAAAAACGTTGATTACGTTACATGTGTGTTGGAATCCGAAGCAGAATTCGGCATCTTTATAGCGAACGTGATAATCTGTAATCACTTATGCAACGATGGAACTATTTGATAATTGGAATAATTGAGTTTATATAATTTACGCGGATTTAAATCTTGTTTGATCACATGTTATCCGATGTGCTATAATTATAAGATTTGTAGTCACCATTTGTCATTTTATTCTGCATGGGAAATGGCACGCCTCTTTATAATTAATAACATGACTAATTACATCACTGTAACTGACGCAACCACCCACTAATTTGCGACTTTGTGTTCAATGTGAAGTTTGATATATTTGGCGTAGAATTGTATTGATACGATGTAGTAGCGGAAGCATCCTACGTATAGGTATCTGTTTATCAACTCCGTTTGGAATCTGACACTGGACGCAAGAATGTGTCGACACTGATTGCATTGACGAACGTTTGAAATCCTGAACGTACACATTTTGTATTAGTCATTTTGTGTTTCGCTTGATTACATCGTTTGATTATGAACATTGCGGAACTAAATGTTGCGTCTGCCATTGAAATCTGAGAAGATTTACCAATCAGTGTACGAATTTTGTGAACAGCTGTTCCATTCGTTCGAAGTCCATTCAGGTGTTTTTTGCTTGGCTTTACCCTCAGCTTATTCTATTGTGAACGAGAGAGGGTCCGAATGAATAACAACTAAAAGACAGTCCCCTCGCTAACTCGCGACGGCTGTTTCATTTATCTAAATAGATAATCGGTGAAGATAGCTTGGTATAGCCACACGTGGTTAGGCGTTTGTGTGATAAACACAGAAACACTATCATTTTGAATGACATGTATTAGAGTACTACTACGTAGTCAAATACTTCTAAAACTAAAACCCATGAGATATTAGACATGTAAGTTTGAATGCAGTTCTGTTGGCAAAATGAATTTTATACACATCATAAAAAGTTTGCAGATAGTTAAAATGTATTTTCAGATGCTAACGCCTTTCGTGCGTCGGAATTAAATTTGGTTCCTACGATTTTCTAATTATAATAGCAAGTGAGTGTAAGCATTTCGCGTGGGCGATTGGTCGGAGTCAAAAATAGATGATGTTGGCATCGGCTGGTTTGCCCTCTGTCCGGAATCGTACGATCCTGTCTGTCAGTCTTGCTGATGGTTTTTGAAAATATTATATAAGACATTTTTAAACAAGCCACATTCTCTAGCTCCACTTACGATTGCTATCCCTTTGGTTAATATCAGCTGACAAATTGACAAAAGTATTCATAAGTCTACTGAACTATTAACTACACATAAATGTGGTTCGGGTGGAAGATCACAAAATTTGCGATGAGAATAGAATTTAATTCTAAAATGAAATAGCTTATGCGCTATAGGCAGCTCAAAAACACCACTAAAGCTTTAGAAAGAAAAGCTAGTTGAAAATATCACAATATTAGGTATAATAGAATGTAATAACACAATTGTGTAACGATAAGACAAGGTTGACAGTACGCTGCGCTCGCGCAGGTCGGAACGCACCTGGGTGCAGTAAGTGGGCGGACATAGCGACGCCTACTTATCTACTCTCCGCGTTTTGAAACACACGACGCCTAAGGAATAATGAGACACGACTCGATAACGAAGCGACACGACCGAGATGCAACCATCTATCCACTAACTTTAACATGGACGGAGCTATCCATTGTAGCGCTGATGCTTTATTTAGTCGTATTTACGATCAAGTTCTGCAAACCCACAGTGTTGCTTAACTGATATCACATAACAATGTAAAATTGAAATTGAAATACGAGACTGCCTCTTGTACTCAATATGCTAAGGGAAAAAGAAAATAATAACTCTGCGAGGTAACGAGTCTTGTTCGGTAGCAGATAATAGTAGCAATCAGTAATTTGTCGTCCAAATACTGAATGACAAAACAAATGTAAGGTGTAGCCGTGGAGAAGATGAAACCCCTAGAAAAAGCTAGGCATAAACCTCTCTATGAAATTAAAAAGATGCGGCTTATAGGTTCTTAATTTTCAACAGGAAGATATCGCCATCAGAGTATACCCTTTATATGCTCTTATTTCTCCTTAACTACATTTAACAAGGTTTTTTTTCACCACTCTGTCAGAAGTATATCATAAATATACTGGCCGGTATCATTTTAACCGAGTAAATACACATATACCTATCCAAAACCGCTTTTAAGTGAAAGTCTTGGATCCACCTTAAACGGAATCAATGATGCCAAACGAAAATGTGCCTCAAAAAGTAATAGAAGTTTAAAATACCAATACAATGTCATCATTACTGTCAGTACAATTAAGTAATACGGAGGGTCTATAATTTAATATGTCTACGTGCTTAGTAGGATTGTCCGCGGGAGAACCGGTCCACTTAAAATGATATTATTGACGTGGTCCAGAGACCAAACAACATGCCTACTACGACGTACTCATGCGGTGCGGTTTTTACTAGAAATTCAATGAGTAATTTTGTTCTTTTGGTTTCGTAGATTTACTTTCACTTAATGATTCAAGTTGTAAAGGATTCTCTGACGATATTGCTCGTGATGAATTGTAAATAAACTGACGTATAGCAATTTTAACAATATGAGCTTTATAGTGTATTTGTGTTGTGAAGATGTTGCGTTTTTATTACTTAACTACAAATTGATATACGAATATTCCATCGTATTGTTTTTCCTTGACGATTTTGATTAACATACTTTTATTCTTGAAATGCTTTAATATATTATAATTTGGTCCAATCTTCAGATGAATTCCACAAGGAATAAGTTTATTACATTAATTGCCCACACATAAACTGCCATAATGTCAAATTTGTTTGACCTTAACTGAGGATTTTTCTTTTTTTACATTTGAAAGAACGAAAACCTTTTAAGAAATCGCTTGTAGAACATGCAAATCTCGGACGACATAAGCTTTGAATATTTAAAATGAATACGCAGTTTGGAGTATCATATTGAACCAGGTCTGGTTTTAAAGTGTCTTCGACTTTTAATATGACACTATAAACATTAATGCATAAGTACTTTAGATATAATGTAGTCTTTGTTATCTTAATCCTATTAATTATTGTAAAGTTTTCAAATACTGCTTATTGACGTAGCTTTTTATTTACATTAGATGACTTTATTTACTTTTTTATAATTTAATCTTCTATTTAGTTATCGTATCTCGGTTATATTGGTTATTTTTCTAAAGATACAGTTTATCGGTTAAGTACATTCGTTACGTCGTAGGAACTGGTTGTGTAGTATGGATCGTCACGAGAGTTGGTTCAGCTCGGTCGATACAAGCGAATTCTGATAAACTCTTAGAAAGTTTAATTTCACCGTTAAGTTTATGTTAATTAGTAACTTATTACCGCGTAATTCAATATTCAAGGTCGTTTGTATTTTGTTTCTTTATTTGCATGCCAATGACATGAAAACTGGTATGACAAGAATTCAACGTCTTAATTTAATTCACTATAAGGTTTGTATGTTCCAGAAGTTTGGTCACTTTTCCATCAGTAGGAATGCCGTTCTCTGCAAACATTATCTTTGATTTTATTGAAAGAATTTAAACTATATACTTTCGGTAAAGAACTGCTTGCCAATCGGTTCGATTGCCTATGTTTATTTACATAATGGCGTCTAACAACCGCAAGGTAATATAAATATCGATAAATATAGTTTAGAACCGACGCCGACGTCTGCATTTTGGCGTTACATACCTACTTGAGACCTTTGTAATATCTTTTTTGTTGACATAGCTTGAGGTGACATTTACTTTTTAATTACAGTACGTGTTTACCTACAATTACACCATATTTAACGGCACCTCTTTTAGGACAGGAAATTAAATGAGTTATCTACATTCTTCGAGGACACTGAAGTTTCTGAGTGAACCGATGACTCGGTATGTCGTTGAGTCGTTCTTTTTATGTTGATAATTCTTTACCGCGTCCTCGTTCAATATTGAATGTTAATTGCCTCCGAGAAATGAGTGACTAGGTACCGAGAAATATGAATGTAACGTGCACCTTGTGCGAAGGAAGTTGAATTCTCAACCAGCGGTGTGTAGGCGGACGTAGACACCTTAATAAACATTTGACACCACGGATGTGGTTCTCGAACATAACAAGACCCTTTAAACTGACGTTGTGGTCCGCCTGCATACAAAATCATAATTACATTTAAGTGTTTTTTTATGATTTATTCAGAGGTGCAGAGAGTTGGGAGGCGATACTCGTGTTCCTCGATTTTTGACTGCGTGCCAAAAGCGAGCTAACAACGACAAGGAAAAAATAGCCATGTCAAATGTTATGTAACTGATATTATACGTCTACGTCAACATATTTCTGATCGACTTCCAAAACAATTTTCTGCTAGGAATGTTTTTTACAAAAATAACGAATGATTTGATATTGATACAAATCAATGATGTTTCACGCTTAGTTGTTATTCAATTTGAGTTCGAAATAAAAGTGACTACCGAACAATGTGGGATCTTGTTTTAGATACATTTTAAATCCTTAATGTCGCAAAAACCGCAAGGTCGCAAAAAGCCTTATTATGAAATAGAATATCAAACCTTCATTCAAATGTTTGCATTATGTTAAAGTGGAATGCATTACAATGTGTAACAGGAAAATATAAAGTCCTATATTATGCCTATACAGAATTCCTACGTATTAGCTTATCGGATGTCGATGACCCCTCTGGCGAAAGGTATGCCAAGGTGATGATTATTTGGCTAATGACAAGGTTAATATTATGGATATACCAGCTATTGTCTCCATGTTATAGAGAAAACTGTGTTTTTGATAAAATCAAATTAGAAATACTAAGAAATATATTCTAGCTGTTGAATAAAACATGTTCTCAAATCGTTCTAATAAGTCTAGCTCATATTGTGTTTGTCGTTATTATACAGAAATGTTATAAAATACCAATATAGGCAAATAGTGAGTTATTATAACATCTATGAACCCTGATCATATGGACAGAATAATTGAGGCGTTTTATTTAAATTACTAATTTTATAACCAGTTTAACAGCTCGTCCTCACCACTTTCACACCCGATTTCTAGCGTAACCAGATGCTCGATGTTACTTTTGATAAATTAATGTTAAACCACTATTCGTGAAGCTTTCCACAAAAATTACTTATTTATAATAATGATGTAACACCTATGTTTATCGGTGATGCCTGGTTAATTAATTTTAGAAAGTGAGTTATCTATTAGTATCGATCGCACGTAGGAGTCTTTAGTACTACATGCTTGGGACCTTTCGTTGAGGAAAGCATGTGTAGCTTGAGTGCGCTACTGACCTCCTTGCGGAAGACCGATTCCAGTAGTTGGGAGTGCGAGTGCGACTCGTCGGGCGACTTTTCCGCGCAGACGCATCTCAAGTTGGTCGACCGCGACATTGACCCGCCATACATGATCGGCCAATGCACTGAGTGTCGCAGGCTCTTTGTTTATATCCTGCGAGGCCTCGAGCCTCGGTCGTTCATTGTCCTCTTCCCAGAGTAAGTCATCTAGCTAGAGCAACAACTAACTTCAAACATTCTCGCGTGGGTTGTCTCGTGACATTCTGCTGCGAAAAATGCTTAGAGGTGCAAACGACTAGTGTTCAGGGTTACTTCGCGCAGAGCCTTGACGGTACGCCAACTGCTATTGTTTTCTTAGTGACATAATTTTGTTTAAATACTTGTTCGCGCTCTAAACATATTTCAATTTTCATTAATACATTTAATTTTTTGTCTCATCTCGTCGCTTGTAAATAGAATTTGTGCCACCCTTGGGTTGTCATATTAATCATTAGCTAAAACAATATCGGTAGCTATAGGCTTACTTTTATTTTTAGGTATCGTAAAAGCTGAATGGAAGGACTAAATAAAATTTAATTGAAGCTGAAGAGCGTGTGGAGTGTATCGTAAGTCGTTAATGACATTCCACAGGTTGCGCTGCCGGGGTGCGTCAGAGCATTCGTCACGGACCACCAGGTCATCGCGTAAATAGCGAACGTTCAAAATGCAGTTTACGCAGACACTGTAGCCATACCAATTTCCTGAAATATGGTTTTCATGGTGACGTAAAGTCGGACGCCCGCGCTTTCAGCGGCGCCTGCGCTGGACCCATTTTAGGACATGACTAACGGAAATTCGACTCCTCTCTCTCTGGCCCGCTCCCTCCCGTGGGAAGCGGCGTGCGCTCGTCTCGCTCGCACGAAAAGCTTCAAGAAATCTTTTAATAGTGTCCACGGCCGCGATCTACTTTCAACTAGCGGCGGGAAATGTGCAAGAGAGGATTTGAATTTTAAAAATGCGCGCGTATTCTCAAAATTTGAAAATATCTTTTTTCATAATATTTATTTGCTACTCCTTTTACTTGATTTATTAATATAAAAAATAATATTCAGCGGTGTCTATTACTACTGATAGCTTTATCTAAAAATAGATTCATAATCTGATAATTATATCAGTCCTGCTAATGAATAAGCCAGGTGCGAGATCAGATGTAGTAAACGAGTAGTAAGCTGTGCTAACAGTAGGAACTCTGTTTTATCGATTCACAGATAATGTACGTATTTTTTGTAAATATACAAACATGAGTCACGTATGAGATAAGGGTTTCCTGACAATACAATTTTTATTGCGAGCTCGGCATACATGTTTAATAATTATTCAAAGTTTACGTTTACCTACCCCACGATACGTGTGTGTCAACATTGTGTGAGGTGTGTGAAACTGACCTTTTTCTGTTGTTTCTCCCAAGCCGGGTCTAGCAGACCCTCGCGTTCCCACTCCTCCTCCTGTTCCATGTACCCATCCCCGTACACCCCCCCATCATAGTTATTTGTCATCACCCCGTTGTCCATCATCATGGTCACCGCACTGACCGTCGATTTCGATGTTCGTTCGAGCCTATGACCGCGAACTCGCGTGTGTTGGTTCGTACCGCGCACTGCAACAAGCAGCTGGCCGCGCGCCCGCTGCAAGAAGACTGGCGCACAAGCGCTACCCGCGGCGGCGTGACGAACTTTCCAATGACGTTTCGTTACACCACCACACCTGTCAAAATTATCCGCAGCGGGGAATGGAACGTTGTGGAATATAACACCAGAAACATATTCGCGGCGCGTAGTGGAACAAACTTTGCTTAACCTACTTTATTTTTACTCGACTTTTCATATGCTGTTGAGGGTTACGTATTTAGCGAATCTGTAAATAGCATTTTGGCGTTATAATGCGTGGGCAGGATATATTATTTAACGCTAATTTTTACTCGTGACTTCTTTGACAGTATAAGTGTTAGGCGGTGCGTGGTGTTCGGAAATTCGTTAATTTGATCAACATGTACAAAGACTACATTCCTATATTATAATAATAATATTCTACCACATACACACAACACCGTCTAGCCCAAACTAAGCAGAGCTTGTACTATGGGTACTAGACAATGAATAAACATACTTATATACTTTTTTTTTGTAAATACATACATACTATACATATAAACACCCAGACCAAGACAAACATCCATGTTCATGCACACAAATGTTTGACTTGTGCGGGAATCGAACCCGCGACCTCAGGCGTGGCAGTCGGTTACACTAACCACTACGCCATCGAGGCCGACTATATATTATATATTAGAAGTATGATACTTCCGGTCTAGTATTTAAGCGTGAAATTTTGATTTAGACTGACGGCGTCAAAAGAATTTAAGTCCAATTATCGGTAATTGATTTAATTTGGATTTATAAGAATAAATTGACTCACTATCCGTCTAGCCCGTTCTTCAATATTAGCTTCTAGTTCAGATGTGTGTGATTATTGTCACAGCTTAGTACCTCCATAATCAGCACATCATTACAAACATGTACCTATAGAAAATATTAACAAAGCAATAATAAGGCGTACTGATATGACCGGGTAAGAATGCTGGTAAGTGCCAATAAGGTTACAGATGGATAACATTGCATCCAACACCCATAAGAATGTTGAGGCGATATAAAAATAGGATTGGGATGTATACAAATAATTAATGCAATAGGAATACGGATTGAGATAATGTTATTTGTAGAGAATTCATAAATGGCAGCAGATAGTTAAAGTAGGTAAAGAACAGTGTCAATTGTTCTTTTTTTTTTTTACTCGGGAAATGTGCAGATCACATTCCCCATCGCCGGTTTTGGGGGGGGGGGGGGGGGCGATGGGGATATGTCGGGATCCAGCCCATAAGATGTAAATTTGGGCTGAACCGACTAAAACCACCGCGGTGTTCCTCACACCTTTATGGCGGGGTCGCGCAGATCGCTCTCGCATTCAAATCGCGACCCCGTCAAAGGTTTGACCCGCCGATGGACATGGCGGGTCCCACACAACCATCACACAAACTCACAAACTCAACAAAAAACGCACACAATTGGGGGACCTGGTCCCCGACGACAAAGCGGGGACCTAGTCCCCCTTCCGACATCAAGAGGCGTGCGCGGAACACGAACGCCGCCTACTCGGACCTGCGCTGATCGGACGATGGACGGCCCCAATGGGTCCACCGCCCGCAGGCTTCTATTCAGGGTGGCTGGAGGTCGTCTCGCGCCCTCCTGCGCCCGGCTCTGCTGTTAGGGAGAGGGATTGAACGTTCCCTCTCCCTCTCCGCCGCCTCCTTCACTAACATCACCTCCTCACAGAAGGAGGCGACGGCATTCTAAGACCTCTCGCTCGAAACCATGGACAGAATCATAGCCTCGAGCGAGAAGATGACCCTACCGACTGCCGCGTGCATGACACAGCGTTGCGTGGCCCAAGCAGGGCAATCTACCAATGTATGCAACGCCGTGTCTTCCACAACGACGCGGCAGTCGCCGCAGTGATGACAACCGGGCGTCTCCTGTTTGCCTATTCGACACAGGTACCGACCGAAACAACCGTGGTCGGTCAGCACCTGCGTCAGACGAAACGTGAGGGCGCCATGACGCCTCTCCAGCCACTCTCTAAGTATGGGTCTTACCGCCACGATTGTGACGTGCCCGAGTGTCAATTGTTCTATGTTAACTTTTTGAAAGAAGTTTTAAGTCCGTATAAATATATATATATATATATATATATATATATATATATATATATATATATATATATATATATATATATATATATATATATATATATAAATATATATATATATATATAAATATATATATATATATATATAAGTAGATTGTGCAAAACATGATAAGTCACAGTTTAGCTGAAGCTAAACATATATGTAGGTAGTTTACTAACGAACGCAATGACATGACAATAAACAGAAGAACGCACTGACATGACAACAAACAGAGAACTAATGCGGAAGATGTGAGGAAAGACAACAATGGTTGGTACCAGCCAATGATTGGTTTAGATCATTAGTTCCTAAAGTGATCCAGGTGTATCCCCAGGAGTCCACGGGAGACTCGACGGGGAGCTACGTCGGCGTGACAAAAAATGGTGATCCACAATTCGTAAGACCCCCTCTCCATTATTTGCTTTCGATAGTGAAGAACTAAAATGTTGGCTTGACTTCACCTATCAATGTAGGCAGATAATATTTTAAAAAGCTCAGCGACTGTTACTTGTAAAATCTTCCATATTCCATATTCAGTACCAGTGGTCTCGAACCTACCGATTGTTCGGTAGAGAATGTCAAAGAAAAACAAACTGATCAAATTTTTTAATTGTAGACTTGATTGATTCTGCTTCAATATAAATACGAAGTGCAAGGAATATGGTAGAAATGTAGCTGCAGGGGGTCCACCAGAACCTACTAAATTTTGAAAGTGGTCTATGAGAAAAAATGTCGGGGAACCTCTGGTTTAGATTATCATATAGTTAAACTTTTTTCGTATACAATATCTTTGCTTTTTTGAGTAATTACCTTTAAAATCTGTTACAGCTGAAGATTCTTCTAAAAAAATTCTATCTGATAGTAATTGCTTGCATAATCTATACCAGGGATTATTAGGGCATATACAAATAATCTCTAATATAATATGGCAATGCTTACTAATATAATTAATGTGAATGTGAGTTATTTTGTTTGTTTATTTGTTACGCTTGCACGCCTTAATTACTCGACCGATCATCATAAAGTTTCCTATACACGTTGTCAGGGGAGAGAAAAGGACATAGGGCACCTTTCATCCAGAAACAAGTACTGTGTTTGTTACACAGCCGTGGGCAAAATTACGTATATATAACATAGCCGGTCATATTGAATTATTAGATTATGTATTGATTGCTTTTAAAACCAAAGTCTTTATATTTGTGGCATTTGTTAAAAGCCATATGATAATTGTAAATTACAGTGACATAAATAACTGAGCATTGAATAAAGTACTTAAAGATTTATATGAATTTAAATTTAAAATTGCCTGACTGTTGTTAGGAGTTATAAATTGTCACCAAGTGAACCAAACTACTACTGCTATAAGAAATTGAAAATGACTATTATTTTGTTTGAATATGCAATTTTAGATCTCGCAAATGTTAATCAACTTATGGCGCTGACTGCACGCGTCAGATGTTCTGTTTGAAGATATTATATTTGCAGTGTCAGCAAATTACAAGTCCATATGATAAATACTTAAACGATTCTCCTTTAATAAAATCATTCTGAAATTATTTATGAAGGTTACATTACATCATTCTTGGCGTCCAGTAATATTATCAGATTTAATCGCGGTTTTTCGATGGCCGTGAAAAACAGTTAGACCTTCGGGGTAGTGTTATTACATTCAAAATAGTTTTTCATTTACGAAACTTGTTTAAGTTCGGCAATAAAATCTTTAAACGTTGGATTTTATACTATTTAATGAATTTGTCACAATATATCTATTTATCCGACTATTCTAATACTTTTCAGCTTGCACAGAAAATATTAACGTATCAATGTCAGAAATTGTATGTTATCACGAAATATCTATTGATGTATTACAAACGATAGTCGCTTTTATGCATACGTTTAAAATACCATCATTCAAAAAAAGAATGTTAGCCATTTGATCACATTAATTATAAACAGTGAGTTATACACTATTATTAAATATTAATTGACAGACCTAAAACGAGTGCATGTTGAAACTAGGTCAGCGGATTCTGACCTAGCTTCTCAATGTTTGGACTTTTGTTGGTCTCTGTGCAATCGATTGCGTATCATATATTATAATATTACAGCTGCAGAGCTAGTACTAGTCGTATGTTTTTACTGCACGTATCGTGACTTTGCCTTTTGCCTGAACATAGCAACTAACATAAATGTAAATTTTGTAAACTCACTAACCCAACGTTAATAAGTGTTACTTTGTGACTTAAATGAATAAATTATTTTTATTTTGACTATTTTAAATTTAAAATGATATAAAAATTATCTGCCTAAAGAGATGCAGCATAGGTGAACGTTTTGGACTAAGTTTACCAGAAATTCTTTAGCGCATTAAATGTTGTTTTGAATATTTTTATTAATGAAAGCGGTCCATTGGTCATTATAAGCAATATTTTGCAGCTATAACTGAGGGCGCACTCTATGACAGAGAACTGTACCTTGTGTCAAAAACAACCACGCGCATTTTTAAAACGTCACCTTTCAAACTCACTAAATACTACGTAAGCGTCAACAAGTATGCTTTCGCTTAATCCGTCTCATCGTAAACGGCTGTTTAAGTATATGGACACTTGCAAAACCAAAGAATAAATGATGAGACGTCAAACTGCAAAAAAAAATGTCATTGCTTTGCCCGGCCTAGGAATAAAGATGACGAGTCTACCTCACTAGAACATTAGACAAGGTTATTTCTTCTGAAGGTGGTACTTTTTCAGTCATATTGTTACAGCTTTGTTAGAGGTTGCCCTATGTCTTACATCTTTGTAAGATAACAGTGGTCGAAGTCACGGCAATTTTCGAATAAGTCTAAAGTATTCTTTTACAAATAGATACATTCGAATATCCATTATAAAACGTTGAAATTTAATTCACTTTATCTTCCTTTTTGATAGATTGCCAAGAAGCCGTTGACAAGTTAATTTAATTACTATAGCGAAAATAGAATAAACTATTATTAATACATTATACAGTTAAAAATCTCTTATTTCTTTTTCAGTAGTAGGTATATTACTCCATTAAATGTTTGAGATGTTGAATGCCTCTGCGATCTCCCGGCGTCCGCAAACAATAGTTTGTGTAGTGGTCTACTGCGTGGCGTTTGAAGATTGTGTTTATTGACACTGATCAGAAAATTATACCACTATAGTGTAAAATTCAGAGCTCTGAATCTTCTTGTTTCATATTTGAGATACAGAAAGTTGGTGTTAATATAAAACAATTGCCAGGTCGGTGTTAAAAATGAAGGTTCCTCAGGGCGTAATCCTCAGCACAAGTTTTTTTCAACTAGCTTTTGCCCGCGGCTTCGCTAGGGAACAGTACATACCTACTTTTTCTGGATGAAAGGCTTCCTATGTTTCTTTCTGTACCCCCTGAGAACGTGATCGTGAAATTTTATGATGATCGGTCGATTAGTTTAGTCATGAAGTTCGCAATTATAATTATAATAAAAATCATCCTAACTTATATTATAATATAAGTTAGGATGAATTACAACACCCCGCAAGGGACTAACAGGATATATGTAGTACTGTTTGCGAATGATGCGGATTACCTCATAACTAAAATACAAACCATCATGGACAGCGTAAACATTGCTGTAGCCAAAATGGTTCACTGTTTTGTCCATGTTGACATGTTCGGTAACCGAAATATCATAAAAGCATAAGAGCGGCAGAATTTCGGTCTAAAATCATAAATAGCTTAGTGTCTAGACTATGATGTGCCTTGGGTATTTTCAGACATGTTTTTGCCAATTTGATGCTAACTGGCATGTTTCAAACAAAACAAGAGTTTAATCCAAATTGGATCGCTATTAACATTCTACAAGTAGATTGTTAGATGTCCTTAAATGGAGCAGACCTAATAAATGTGTTCATGTTCGACGTGTTTTGTTTGATCGTATGTACATACTCAGCTTAACACATGTATTTAGAATATCTACAACGTCGTGTTATTAACGTCTTTGCCTTAGGATTTTATTTATGCGGCTCACAATATGCACCACATCTCCGGTTTTTTTTAACGGAAAACTGTAAAAATGCGAGCTATCAAACTGTGAAATTTGTGAATCCTTTCAGTGGTTCATTTATTTATTAAAAGTTACACCATCAGCTCGTCATTTTACAATTATAATTCAAAATAGCGAATGGCACGCCTTTAGTTTCTAGCGATACTGCTGACGCTTTAGTTTTATATAGTTAGGCGCAAAAAGGCAGTCGATTCCTCGCAACCACTGAGTTAGGGCGTAGCTCAATATGTATTTATATTCTATGTAACTGGTCCAGTAAATATCATCCATAACTATCAAGAACCATTTTATTTGACCAACGACAAAAACGCTTCTGATTACCTATACATTGGTGACCTCGACGTGATACCCCAGGAGCGTGATATACAAGCTTTTATACAAAGTTGATGATGATGGCCAGAACAAATATATACCTACTTATACAGATATATACGAGAAATCGAAATAGTCGGCCTCATTTTTTTACGCAAATATCCATTCATCCATTGTACAAACATTAAAGTTATTTTTGAAAAGATTGACAAGATAAGATTATTGTTAGTATATAAGATAATACAGTATATAACAGAAAAGCGTAGTATATAGTACAAAGGTGGTTCGTGAATAAAACCCATGATTTTCTTGCTTAAATTTTTATTTTAGTGTGGCAATCAATTGTTTGGCAGGCCGCCTGGTAGTAGGGAAATTAGAACCTTAACGGAAGCTCGCAAAACCATTAGCTCGTAACCGAACTTTATAAATGCGTTTGCTATTCTAGCGTAAGGCAAATCGATAAGTGGTCTCCTGCGGCCAGCTTATTGCCTAGTTCAAGAGTCTAAAAGCCATACCTCATTAGCAGCAAGAAGCCACAAAATGTGTGTATATTTTTTGGTAGCAATTAATGATGCGTTTGAGTTTACCTGGGCAAATTCGTGTTAATAAATAATTAAGTCAAATAATAAACACCAAAGCAAGATCACAGTTTCCCCTGAAATTGACTATATTTGTAACTTATCCAACGCAAGAAGTAATGATAAACACCAAAGTATGAAATGAAACAACAAAAAAATACACAAAAAAATTTATTCACCACATAAAATTTCATTGGATAATAATCTTGCTTTGCTCATGCAAAATAACAGTTATAATTTTATATTTTTGAAGATCCCACATTTTAACATACTTATAGCAACATTCACGATCACAGGAAGGTTAAAATTTTGGAATAGAAAACTTATTTACCATCGAAGAACTTGACACTTAATTTGGTGTTCCTACAAATTAAACCTATAGATACATACATGAGTATTATATATGTAAAACTCATAAGACATCGGGTATTCATGCATTACACAGTTATATGACATCCATTGAATATTATATATCGGCGTATTCATAGAAGCTTTGAGCAAAGTTATAACTAAACGATATAAAACTATAGACAATAGAAGAATTTATCATCATGTATAATTTTCATTAAGTATAAAAATTTTACTGACAATTCAACTTTTATGTCATTCGCCAGAACGTTAGAAACGTTTGAATTTAGGCTACATATATTTATATATTAACACCTATTTTATTAGAAGATTAATTAAGTTTCAGAAGACCCATTTCATATATATATTTACTTATATTATTTAGAATGTCGACAGCAAGTGCTCGCGAAAATGGAACTTGGCACTAAGGCAGGGATGATTGTTGATAAAAATGGAAGTATTTTGATGTTCGGTGCCTAAACAATAATAAAAACTAAAATTGTAGTATTGAAATAATATTATACTATATTTAAATGTATTAAATACATTTAAACATATGATGTCAAACTGTGGAATAGCTCATAAAGGAGATATTGAAATTAAGGTACGTGCATTCAACTCCAGAAGTGACGTAATAAATAATATTTCGCCCAATCGAGAGTTAAACACAGTTTGCTTTTTCCAAGATGTTGTTACTTACATATAATGTAATTTTTTATGATATTATAAAGATGGCAATTCATAAAATAAAAACAGCGACAAACCAAAATAATATGTTTATAACATTCAATCTAATTATTGAATTTATCAACTTAATTATGACTGGCATAATGAATACCAGCTTGGCATATACTTGTTTAGAATATTTATTTCCGTAGGGATTTCAGACATTAGTTTACATTAAAACAATACACTAATATTATTTTTGCTTATAACGGTTTTACACATACTCATTTATGTGTTGCCATCATTATGGGTAATTGATATTACCAAGAGAAGGGAAGTGACGATGTCCCTTCGTACTTTCTAAATTTAGGATGTCGGAATAACACGTAAAATTGCCAGACGACAATCACTCTGTAAATAACAGTACAATTAGTGTCAGTAAATAAAAGTAAATGTAAGCATATTTGTAAAAAAGCTATTAATGGTAGAAATAATACATAATATGAACGATTATATATATTATCATAGTTGTAGATATTTTAGAAGACATTTACATACTTTGACATTTACTGCATAAAATCTCTCTCAATATATAACATAGCGAAATGGGTCTAAAAGTATTTATACAGTATAGAACAATAAAAAATACTATAACACTTGGTTCTGAAGTTCATTTTAACAATTAACACAAAGTACACTTATCTAAATGAGAATAAGAAAGGTTCTAGACATAATAAATTATAGCTATGCAGTCTGTATGTCACGTCATAAGGTTATAGGTACTTATCCTAAGCACAGACTGCACAAATCAGTTACTTTTTCATAGAATTGGTAACATCACGATCAGTTATACCATGAACTGTTGTCGTTCACATTAGAAGTATTTGAGATTTGAGACAAACACAATAGTTGTGTGATGCGTCATTTACACTTGGTCGGTGGCCAAATCTGTTTATCAAATGCAGGCAAGAACTGGGATATATCATTCTATTGGGCGGTGTGTTCAACACACAGACTTTAATCGTTATTAAGGTAGAATTTTAAAAATCTTGGCACAAACATTCATTTACTTGATAGCTGATAGATTTGTGTAAGAAACTAATTTGACGCAAATTGCCCAATTTTATTGCGAACAGCGTGACAATTATTTTCCTAGTGTATCGGATACCTATGGGTTATTAACGCGACCAAATGTAATCCACACACTTTGAGAAATATCTATATTTTTATGGATTTGGTATTTTATTTTTAACGGACAACAATATCTATCTATGTGACACATTTAAAGGAAGCTTGTTCGTTAAAGTAAAATGCTCATGTCCATCCATTCATGTTCGCTGAGCTTAAGATAGTGATAAATTAAAGCTTTAATATGAATATAAATTGTGCGAAGAATAAAAATTTGTCACCAATTTTATCGGCAATATATTAAGAAAATAAATTATACCCGTTCCGGTACACGTACATATATTTATATTAAGCCGCAATGCGGTTATATCCATCATAATAATATATTTATATACGATATGCTTTACATTTCCATAAGAAAAATTGGTGACAACTTTCTGCTTATCTCGTAATACAACAACACTCAACAGTATACATATAGATAGGTTAAAAAGTAATATTTTACATTTCTGAAGGCAATAGCAGTAATCTATGGTATCGTGAAAGGATCTCAAGAATGAGACTTACATAACATTCATTTTTATATATATAATATATGGAATTATAATATACGGTTAAGTCTGTTTTATGAATAAGTTAGGTTTTGTACAAATTACTGTCATTTGAGAACAATTGTAGGTTAACATTGAATAACAGGTTATGTATCAGTCATTTGAAAATGATTGCGTCTACGTTGAGGTTTTAACAAGAAACATATAATCTATGTATAATATATTCTTAATTATTGAAATATTTCTGCTACATACACTGTAAGTACATATTATGAACGATTCTTAATTTGTTGATGAATCACAGAAGGAAAAGGTTAACATGTGCTAGACATACATATAGTTACATTGATACAAACACATCTTGCGGTAATTTTGTCATCGCCAACTATGAACATTTTATTCGTAATTTTGGTACCAAAAATAGAGATGATTATGCTGAACACATCTAGCTAGATGTAAAAAATATAGGTATCAATGAACAACAACAAGGAGTAGGTATCCGAGAAGTGTACAAATATTTCTCGTACCTCTACAGTACTCAAGTACATCTATAACAATAATACTTTTAGAAGGCGTCAACATACCACATTATAAGAAAGACCCAGCTCAGTCACTCTTCATAATCTATCTAATACACTGATATTTCTCACAGCTCCAAGTTTTATATACCATAGTCGAAACTTTCGAACTCTGAAAACCTTGAGTCCTGCTTCTGCAGCCGCTGCTGGCAGGCCTCGATGTAGCTGTCTTGGATCCTGTACATCCCCGAGTTGGCTTGGTACATAAGCGTCTCCAGGATGCGCTCGTTCTTGATAGCCTTCGACGGGAGCACCACTTTTATCAATTCCTGCGGTGAGATCCTGTAAAGCTTCAGATCTCTCGCTAATCTCTCCATAATGCATTTAAATTCATTTTTAGCATCAGTCTTATTGGCGGACTTGGCTTTGATTTTATTCCGAGCCCAGCTGAGCATCGCTTCGAATTTCCTCACTTCGGGGACTTCGAGGTTCCTACACATGATCATTTGCACCATGGACTCGGAGAGATTGAGGAACTCAGGTGTTTGAAACAAAGCGTAAGCTCGCTGCTCAATGAAGGCCAGGATCATGTTTACCAATTCCGAGGCTGACGTATATCGCCAGTAGTAGTTTTCTAATGATATGAGCATCGTGCATACCTGAAATATAGGAGAACATATGTTTTTACTATTATCTATTTTTATGTTACGAGGCCGCTCAACAATTTGTAACTTAATCGTAAGTAACAGACAATGTAAACAATATTGCTTGGATTGAATTTGATACGACGGTCTGCGCCTTTCCTGTTATAAGTAAATCAAATTTTTGGTACCATCTTGAATAAATGTGCTTCGCCTGTTTAATTGAAACAATTCAAAAGTATTGCGGTAATTTAATACTTACCACTTCTATTCTAAGAAATTGCTTAGCATGATGGAAGCATGCCTGCAGTAATTCGGGCAGATCATAGTGCTCAGCAGCACAGATAAGGCCTGGTATGGAGGCGCAGGTCAACGGACAGCTGCCCGTATGCAAGTAGTCCAAGAGAATCCGGAATGTTTCTGGGTCGAATTCTATTATTGAGAACTAGAAAAATACAATATATGCTATAGGATATTTGGTTCAGGTTATTAAAATATGATAAATCTATATTTTGTTTTGTTTACCTCAGTCTGTGCTAGTTTAGCACGATCAACTTTTTGTGCATCTGCACATACTGAAAGCCTTGGCACTGCAAGTGCTGCATTTTTCTCTTTTTCTTTGTCTTTGCCTTCTTTATCTGTTAGAACAATTAATAAGTCATTATTATGTTTTTTAATTGTATAATAGAACGACGCCTGTAGTAATGGTACAGGTGACGGGA
Organism: Catocala fraxini; assembly: GCA_930367265.1. Classification (NCBI taxonomy): domain Eukaryota; kingdom Metazoa; phylum Arthropoda; class Insecta; order Lepidoptera; family Erebidae; genus Catocala; species Catocala fraxini. The sequence continues at coordinate 15,748,892 of OV884035.1, forward strand.
TATTTCGAGTTGTAGCAGCATTGTATGCTCAGAATTATTTGTAAGGAGTTTTATTTTTGACGTAATAGTAAGATCGCCAGTCGTACAGTGCTGCAATAGATTATAAAATTTATACTGTAATAGGGTGTGTCTATATGAAATAATGATCAATATAAAGTACCTACTGTGTTTTTCTTGGTATGTTTTGCCGATAGTTGTATATTTGACAGTATATCGATCATTGACATTTTGATACAACTTATAAACATTTAAAAAATACGGTTATCCAAATTCGATTTGTTTTAAAAAAATAAATAAGTATACTTACTGGAACAATCCTGTGAACTGGCCCATTTCTTTTTATCTTCTGCATTGAGTTGCGAATGCTGTTTACGAATTGAACGACCCCAACCAGCCGTGATAGTCCCCAGGCGTGAAAACGCGCGCTTCACCATCGGTGAACTCGGGACGCTTTTTGGTCTGAAATTATTAGTACATAACATGTTAATCTGTTAGCCATCACTCGGACCCCGGGCTTCGACCTCAATGTTTTCCAATTATTTTTATTTCATACCACTAATTAGAACATTGTGTGTGATTGTGTCTGAACACAATCCTTTTGTCTGGATTATAATTGAGTTATTAAAGCAAATATAGGCACCTAAATACCATATATCATTACCACAATCTCACGCCATGTGACGTGACTAAGATTTTTTGACACAAAACCGTAATAATACTACACGTCTCTGCAAACTTACTTGATTGTCATATACTATGTTTGATGGAGACTGGACAATGTACATATTTTACAGATTCAATCTCAATTCTTATCTAGTTTTATGTGTGTAATTGTTGTAATTTCTTTGAATCTTACCTCGGCGATTCAATGTCAGGAACTTGTAAAAAGTTGCTACTCTTCTGCCTGGCAGGTGTTGGTGAGAGTAGTGTAGGCGCCGGTCGCGCAAGTAGTTCGGCTACAGGAACTTGAGGAGACCCGAAGCCTGTTTGTATCCCGTACAGCATTTCTTGAAATACTCTGTGAACCACAAAGACGTTGTGTTATAACTGTTATAAGTAAAGGCAACAACATAAGTAGCTAACCATTTAACAAATTCGTGAAAGTATTTTATGAATTGAAAATATGTCAACGATCTTTTAACTATTACTGCTATAAAAAACTAGAACTTTTTTTAATTTTGAAAGATAGAGCCTATAGAAACCTCGCAAGTGTGTAGCGATTATTAGAAATATATGTATACAAAATGTTTAAAATCAACGCAATGTTTTTGTACTGTCCAGAGACGCAAAATTGAATAGTGTAGGACTTCAAAATGCGACTTCACCATACTGTTACACGTCACATATACATATAATGTATAACATTAAATATTAAATATAAATATAGTTCAGTTCTTCTTTTGAGTATATGTGGCTATATAATAAATAAAATAATTTTCTGTACGTGCTTTACTTTAATCTAAGTTTCTGTTGTTTTTAAGTACAATTCCCGCACTAGTATAAATCATTTCTACATACAAATTTACCTGCTTCTAACTCCAAGTATGGCTCTCACGCCAATAAACTTGGTCTTCTGCTTAGATTGTCCCACGAGAAAGACCACGTCGAACAGCTGAGCATTCTGCGCTGCGTTTAGTTCACTATTCAGGAACACTCTTGTGAAGTCCTTAGCAAGTTGATCGTAATCCTCGAATTGATCGCGTACTGAGTCAAGCAGAGGCGACGAAGGTCTCATGTGGCCAATTGGACGCCAAGATCCTGAAGAATTTCAATTAAATAATTTGTTTTAGTCTGTTGAAACAAAAACGAATCTTTCTTAGAAATTGGTTTCCAAGACTGAACTATAAAAATAGACTTTCTTACTAATCAAACTTTGCTGAATTGATAAATGAAACTGAGTTGCTTTGAATAACGAACTATGGCGAAAACTATAAATTTCAGTTCATAAGGTAACATTTGGTAAGAATTAACCTTTTTAGAGTTTGAAAAAATTCTACTACAACACAACAGCTTTGTCCGTCTGTCCGTCCGTCCGTCCGTCTGTCTGTTTACAACTTTCAACTCAAGAACCGTAAGAGCTATAGACTCGCGGTCAACGCCATTCGACTCAGCATAGTCGATATACCCCCGAAATGACTATGACCTTTGACCTCTGACCTCAAGGTGACGTGATACCATCTTTCAACTAAAGAACCGTAAGAGCTAGAGACTCGCGGTCAATGCTGTTCGACTTAGCATAGTTGATATACCCCCGAAATGACTCACGGTCACGTGATACCATTTTTTCGAACTTTAAGATTTACGGCAATTCTTGGCCGTTTCTCACTTGTTTGAATAGCGTCAACTTGACATGAAGTACGTGACAATCCTAAGCAAATCAAATGTTCGTGATTATCAATTAATCGTTTCTGTTTTGTATCATGCTTGATTAAATTAAGTCAGTGATCGAGAAGTACGTGATCGGAGCGATCTTTTATATGTATGGTTCGTAGCATCTAGCAATACCATAACTGACGTCAGTAGATATTTTACACGTAGGTATATGACATTTGCCCTTATTTTGTTTCCAATTACTTACAAATATCTGTTTTACATCCAGTCTTAAGTATGTGTAAAGGAAACCATAAACAGGAACTTATTTTTATCTGTGTGGATAAGTACATTAATAAAACATTATACGTAAATTTCTTACCCCTTCGATACGGTTTAGGTATTTGTCCAGTTTCGGCGTGGTTCTGCAAGTTCGCGACAATATCTTCAAGCATTTGACTGCGTGTTCTTTCTTGCATTCGCGCAAATTTAGGCGCTGAATATGATGCCCTTTCTCCATTTACTATTTTTGTCAGTAGCCACTCCCTGAAAAATTTAACATTTGACGTGAGACGTGGACGGAATAGTGCAAAGAAGACATCCTTACCAGTTATGTACACAACATTTAGCGCTAATTTGGGATCAAATATAATTTCAAAGTAATGGATAGATAATAGGGTAGTTGCCTATGTCTGAATTTGTATGTTAATTTACACACAAGAGCCAATAGCAATCAATAGAAATCTTTTGGTGCAAAAGGCATCAAAATTGGTTACAAAATTAGGGAGTAATTAATATTTTAAAGTTTGATATGAAAAATCGGAGATGTAGTATATCTCGTTGTCTTCTTCGGACAGCAGCGTTTAAATAGAGGTGACATCACAGTTAGTATCGTGCAACCTTTTTCTACCACTTGAAAATTACCCCTACTACCTGATTTAAAATCATTGATTATAATTCTTTTTATATTTTAGAGTTTGCGTAATGTAAGTGTTTGACTGGAATAATAAAAATATGTAAGTTACCTACCCTATTATTGTTTGTTTATTCCATCCTAACAAACATCTTTAGTGGTAAAAGTTAAGCTTGGTCTTAAGAAAAATGGGGTTATGGTAGCAAAATATATTTATAAAAGAAGTTTTGCATTATTGATTATGTGTACGTCACGGCTAAAATATTTTATCGTCAATTATTATGTTAGTTTTTATTAAATATATTTATTGAATTAAACTAGAATCTCAGAAGAGTAAAGGAGTAGTAAGAAATTATAAAATTTATTGAATGATTAAATTCATCTTATTTATTTTCTTCGTTGTTAGTATTTATTTGATGATTTAAAAACGGAACTTAATGTTATTCACTGTTTATGATTTTTATGGATCGAGACCTCCTTCGTCATTATTGATTTATGATTAATAAGTCTTGCGGTTTGAAACATGTGAATCTCGAAGGCTTGTTTGTGGCCTCACTCAGCTCAATTATAACTTTAGCCTGAACCTTCTCAGAGAACCTAATTGCAATAGTTTCGCAAATCTACAGAAATATTCTGATCTCATTTCCAGTGAATCGGTGCCTTCAGTTTATCAACGAGAATAGTTCTCCACAAAGCAGATAGATTACCTGAACATCGCTCCTTTGTCAAAGACGCTTTGCTCCCAAAGGTAGGGTTTGTAAGCACCGACTTCATCCCGAGTAACCACAGACACTTCATACCGGGTCGGACGACGTTTGATTTTAGCTGATACCCGAACTGTGAAGTTATTGCGTGGATAATTGATTAGAACACACAAATAGGGTGCTAGAATTACGTAACTTTGTTCATAGGCTGTGACAGAAACATAAAGTTTGCGTATCCTTCGTATTACTCCAAAGTTGCGTTTAAGATTAGGGAAAAGAATTACGGAACAGCTAAAACATTACTTAGTCAACTTTTAGGACAGACCTAAACAGATTAAGAAAACTTTTAGAACGTATACGATTCTTATTTACCTAGAATAAAAGTATGCAAGAAGTGGCTCTTGATACAAGCCGGAGAGAAGGCAGTATTGTCCGCTTCTAAAAACACGACACACACTATGTCGTTGCCTATATGACGTTTTCTTTGTAACTTTTGAGGGTCGTGTCGTTCGTAGGGCAGTAAAGTTGACACGTGGAACATTATTTCTATGCCTCGCCAGTTCGTGTATACGGAATATAGACCAGTCAAATCGTGGACCGTATCTAAACCACCCTTGTATTTGTCGAAACCTATAAAAAAGAACATCACATTAATTAAAACGTTTATTTAATCCTAATGTGTTCAGTGTACTCGAGACCATTAAAACACCGCCTAACTTCTTAGAGAGGAAAAACGGTTTAAAACCCACAAACAATAAAGTTAAAGTCGTAATTTTATGGTTGTTTTATTAAGGAACCGAATCTTTGTTTCTTTTTTAATGCCTTTTGAGTAACGGCGTCGGCTAAACGGTAAGCATTAAATTGTTTTATTCTAAATTTGGCACAGTCGATGTAGGGTGATATGCATATTTACCTTTAAGTCTGACTTTTTCGCCCAAAACTTGCAAAAACTCCTCAAACATTGGTGAGTTTTCGTTATTGTCCAGAATTTCTTCCTCCGTGTATTGATTCTCTTTCACGTAAATGACACCAACTTTTAGCTCCGACTTTATGAATACCTGTAAATGAAAGTTACCCTTTAGCCTAAAGCTAAACTATAATTATAATTACATATAGCTTGCGTTTGTTTTTATATCGGTGGCTATAAACAAACATCTTAACATGATTACAATCTTTCTCATTCCTACTTGTAGTCTTCTGATTACAAGCTAAGCTTCTGCTTATTCTTATTGTCAACTGACCGATTACAATAAAGGTGGCTCGTGTATTTGAATTCGGCTCCTCGAACCATCGATGAAGCACAGCCTATTAAATTTAAGCCGCGGTATTGGAGTCCTACTCCTTTCTCCCTCTCTTATCAATAGAGAGGTGGTAAAGAACCGTATTATTATTGTAATTGCCTAATTATTGCTGCCTTAAAAAAGGTTGTGTTTATTCCAGTTGCTAAGCAGGTTTAGGTTTCGGACGAAGGGCGGTTTAGTTATTCCTACATTCCCTTACTTTATAGTACGGCCAGCGTCTTGATTGCGTTTTATACAAGGAATGTAATAGAACATGGCTATATATATACGTGACGATGTTATTAAACAATAAAAAAGCTATCGATGGGTAAATAGTCGTAAGCCTTAAAAATATTTTAGCATTTATCATACAATATTTTCGGTATTTTACTGCAAAAATCACGTGGTAAAAAACAAATGCTAAAATATTCTAAATACTTCGTGAATTAAAATTAATAAGTTTTATTTGTCAGAACATGGTTGTTCTACAGGATATTTTAATTATTTGCACAACATATTCTATTAAATATGGCGTGTATGTTTTATATAATTAACGTTGTATAAAATCTACTTATCACAAAATTAATGATAATTATTTTGCACCTTTGTAATCAATAGGCATTATCTTTTTAATTTACAATCTTATTCGATTTATTGGATGTGATTTACAAAATTAAGTGTTATTTACACATTATTTAATACGTGAGTATTAAATTCTGCCAGCGGTTGCAATTGCATATATTATACGGGACCGCACACCCGCTTGTTTTAAAAGTACTTCTTGTTTTTATCGGACACGGTCTATTAAATTTGTTCAGTCGTTTACATGTGATTGAGTACTTATCCAACATCTGAACAATCTTACAAACATTTACAAGTATATTAGTAGTATTCTAAGACAAACCTTCTGTAGATACCGTTTGTTAAAAAATGAAAAGTATGTCAATCCCGTCTTGTAAGTTTACTTAAACCAAGACAACTAATATTTTCTCAAAAGCTGCACCATTATTCTCGAATAAATGAAAAATAAGGAAGCAATTTATTGTACGAAGTCTTTGATCGGTTAGTCTGTATTTCGATCGCAGTGGGCCTCCGGGAAGACACTCATTATCTTTCTCATCTCGGTTTTCATACAATGGTCCCCAATGTACGGTGATAATAAAAGCGTAGTCCAATGTTTGTTCATCAGCTAGCGTTATAATAGAAATGGGCATTATAAATATTGGCTATTTATTTCGTGATTGCCTTAGTTATTTAATATTTATTAGGATAAAAATAGTACAGCAACATTGACAAGATAATAAATATTTTCAGATGCGTTGCGTGTTTCGAAAATGCTGCTTTTAAACATCACGTAGACGTGACCTTCGAAAATATACAGATATATTTTCAGCGTTTAATATTTACGACAGTTACGTCAAGATACATGCAGGCTACCAAGTCTAGTGCACATATCTTTACTTCCTAGCTGGCAAACAAGGTTGGTAGGCTACATGATGGTAAGCGGCTACTGTAGCCTATAGCCGTATGTAACTATAGGAGTATCGCTAGCATTGCCTTTAACCTCTTGTATTCCACATCTTAAACGTCACTATGTTGTTTTATTATTTCAAAGGTGCAGCGAAATTACACATACCAATACCTGGCAATACCGAGTAAAAAAATATAAAGATGAGTCGGCACGTTTTCCGGTATCGAGTGTAGCCTCCCTAGAGGAGCTTAGGTATCTGCCTATTTGAATGTGATTGAGGGTACAAAAAGGCAAGTATATTTTTTCTGTTGAGTTGATTTTGCTAAAGAGCAACGTCGCACGTTCTCGTTAGTCGACTTTGATATAAAATTGACAATAAATCAAATTTGGCCTCTACTTATAAAATAGAGCGTATTATTTTAGGTATTCTATTATTGAGGTTGCTGATATGAGTGTCGTATCTGGATACCCGGACAAATACTGTAAATGCGAGCAATTTTTTTTGTTATGTTAACGACACGTATAAAATATATAAAATTATTCATAGTGTCTTCATGTTAACTTTTAAGTTCTTGGCGACACAAGTCTTAATCTTGGGCTTAGTGTCGAGACCGATAACCAAATTAATAGTATTTATTAATTCAGCAAAATTTTATTATTTTCAATTAATGTAAGCGTTATAAATTAATAATACTGTTAATTGTTCGCAGTGTGGCAGAATTAAACAGGCTGTTAAGCACCGGACGCGTAAAACCAAAACTATATCAATAATTAACCGTAACGGATTACCGGAATTTTGTAACAACAGTGTTTCAACAACGCTTCGATACCCACGTTCCCGATTTTGCGATGAATAGTTTATTCACCGTTAGTGGTTAGAGTACCTAATTAATATTTAAGTAGGTTCAATAGGTATCTACTCCATTTCATAGACAGCATGTCAAAAGCAAAATGTGAGCAACACGAAAATACACTCAGCCTCGCCCAAAACAAAGTTGTTCCAAGAGACGAGGAGAATGAATAAATACAATAGTATATTTTGATAGTCATCCTTCACTAGTGCGTGAAACGTGCTTTTTTAGTTATTCTGGAAGTTTAGTCAGTGTACGAGTAATTTAGTGTTCACAGCAGTGTTGACGTGCTAATGATCAAATCTTTGAATTGTTTTCGTAAAGTGTTTCTGGGAATTGTAAACTGTTTTATTACAGGTCATATATTTATTAGTACTCAAAAACTATTAGAAGGGGAAAACGTAAGACGAGACACCGTGCTGTAACTGAATATTTATTAGTTCAATAAAGTCTTATTGATGTCGGTTGGTTCGTTTCTCCAGTGTTATAAGTATGACCTTCTGTACAAGTGACGATCTACACAAGTGACAATTGTAAAATGAAATGAAAATAAAAGTATCAGCCAGTTACTATAGTATTATAACACACCACATATATCTCAAGTCATCTATTCTGAATGTTGAAACTCTACGATAAACATAGTGAGAATTTAGTAGTTAAAGTGCCTAAGCTTATATTAAAGTCCGTGAAAAGTTTAGAAATATTTGACACTATTTAACGTATTCAGCAGAAATAAATAATATATAACCAAGTTGCTGCACTGAGAGTTACATGTTGAGAACAAAGTATTACCTAACCATAGATTTTGGTTTTTATATCAAGTTTCCTTAAACTGTTATTGACTGAGATTTGCTACTTTCCTCAATTTAGTATCCAGGAGTTAGAATTAATTAGATACTTGGGCCACTGTAGCTCAGTTGATGTGATATAGCAGTCGCTCGGTTCAACATCTCACGTCAGCTACAAAACAACAACAGACTAGACGAACATTTCGTTTGATGAGAACACATTTTACTGCCGTTCTACTACCTAATAAAGGAGACATAAGGTACGTAGGTAGTACCCTAAGTATGTTCACTGCGCCCCGCGAATACTTTATGTTTACTATATTATTAGTTTTTGTATGCCTTAAATGTACATGTTAAAGTAGATGGAGGTGAATTGCAAATAAAATACAGATGAAAGTGAATGATAATAGATATCATTTAGAACTGTGACCTATATTAAAAAATTGTATTTGTTTTAGGTAAACCTAAGCTAATACTGCTTCGATTTAAGACTTTAATAGCTTCCTAACTAATATTATATATGCAAATGTGAGTATGTTTGTTTCATCATGAACTGAAGCCGCGGTTAAAATTTAGTTACTTAAAATATTGGTAATTTCTACTTAGCAACCTTTCCACTGAGTAGGCTTAAGCTACATATTTGAATAATGAATAACTTTTTTACTTATAAACCAGATTACATTTTTTAGACTTTCCTGTCAATCTACTATTACTCAACTTACTCTCAAAGTTGAAATACGTTTATACTCGTAGGTGTGATACGAAATGGTGCACACTGTGTTACAAGATTCAAAAATATTTTATAACTATCGCTTCACATCTCATCATAACATTTAACATTCTAGTCATTTGTAATGGCATTTTGAAGTCGAATATATTGAGTTTGCCAAATATTGTAATTTCTGATTAGGCAATACAAAGTTTACTTTCATACATTATTATTTCTAAACATTGCGAATTATTCCACAAAGAAGTCTTGCGTCAAATACGAGTATGAAATTACGGATTTATATTTTTATTGTTTAATGTTTTAAATTAATTAATTTTATTAGCTAACCGCTCGAATCTGCATCTCGCCATCCTTACGTGTACTCGTATGTAGTAAGAAGCTTTCTACGCTGTTAAATTATATATTATGAAAGAACAATTGCTCATAAATTTTGTTTGCGAAATATTTATTTTGATAAATGCTATTAATGACGTTAATGTGGCAATATAATGAAATAACTGACTGACTATGAAAGTTTATAAGCCTAGTGTGAATGGAACAGTCGCAAGACCTAGGCGAACGTTTCTCGATCAGATCGGAGGCGTTATGGACAAAGGCCAGGTTAAGAGCACCTTAAACTGACGAACGTGTATGAGAAATGTGATGAAAGTCGAATGAAGCCAGAGAAGTGTGTCAGGATCGTAACAAATGGAAATCCGTGGTCTCTACCTACCCTTCTGGAAAAAGACTTGAATTTTTTAAATTGTATGTATAATGAAATAAATGATTTGTGAAATTAGGTGTTGTAATAAATCGATCTTATTTTACAATATCGGCTTGGCTTAATCTAAAAGGTAAAAATGAGGAGTAAATTATCTAATGTTAATTTTAAAATGTGTATGTGTTGACTTTTATGAGATCTTTTAGGTTTGACGATATAAAATATGTCATGGTGGAAAAAGAAAATGCGAATGGCGCATAATATATCATGAAAATTTAAATATTATCCAATTTTGGATTGATGTAAATGTAAAATTCATTAGATATGCTTTGACGTTCACGCGAATGTTACGTAATGAAATTAAACTACGTGGAGAATATCGTGAATTACTGAATTTCGGGAAAAGCGTTAAAATAATGAGTTAAACCATGATACATATCGTAGAAAATTGGTTTAATTTAAAATTATCGTATTTTAAGTTAGATTAGATATATGAAACTGTTAACGAAACTACCTACTATTTTCGATCTAACTTCAAATAGTTTTAGAATAAACTACATATAAAGACAAAACTTATACTTACCTACAGGATCCTGTTTCTATTCGATAGATATTATTACTATAAGGTGAAAATCTAAAGCTGCATAAAACGAGCTCAACGATCGACGTAGCGTCCCACGGTTGTGGGAGTGACGGCAACAGAAAAACATTTTATGACATTGTTAACGTTCGAGGGGAAACAGCCAGATAAGGTGTGGAAGAAGTGAGGGAAGGTTAATGTTCTCTTTAAGCTTTTAAAAGACGATTTAAAACGATTTTTGTCTCAGTCGTTCTTTTATTTAGCGACTATTTAATGTGTCTATAAAACATTCGTGATACCAACGCAGATTGCTTTCGATTCTAAAGTAAAATGTACCTATTCGAAACTCCATAAAATGACACTTAACTAAATGTAAACATTTTCACCGAATAAAGGGAAAATATAAAAGTTTAAGCATACGAGAGCGTGAGTCGTTCAGGCGAAAAATGTCGTCAATAATGTTACCAGGCAGTATCTAATCCAGAAAGAATATTGAATAGACTCGAAACAGTGGCCCGTTTTTTGTCAAACCATCCATGTCAAAGTGCGTTACTGTAATACACGTTACGGCCACACAACGTTATTGTCAGGCGAGACATGTTTCGAACGTTTCTCTTATGTACAGATTTCAATCAAGAGAAGTGTATAAAATAGAACAGAAAATTGAAACGCTTTTATTAATAGTCTTCGGACCGGTGGTTCTTAATAGATATATATATATATATATATATATATATATATATATATATATATATATATATATATATATATATAGATCATGAAATTGGATATTCATTCTGTGCTAGGCTATCATTGAAAGTTTAGAATCGTGCCTCTCTTTAATTTAAGCCATACTATCGCTCTATATAATTATAATATATATATTCTTCATGACACGAATTTGTTTTTATTTAGAAACTTCACTTAACCCGTAGGCCCGTGGCTCGCATGCGAGCCACCGGCCTCTGGTATGCGAGCCGGCGGAATACGACCGGTTAATTATAAACATTGTTAACCGACCATAATATAAAGTCTATTCAATCTATGACCTGGTCAAAATAGCGATTATCACTGATAATTTGCATTTTCAAGTAATTCTTATTTAAAGAGCTATTTATAATTATTGATTAAGTATCGATACGCAAATAACACCTAGGGATGGGCAAGAAAGAAGCACATTACCATGCTCATGTCAAATACAATGACATCAGACAAAATCATCGAATTGTATTTTAATGAATAATCAACAACATTATTAAAATATTTTTAATTCGAATAATATCAGTGACAACAAATCAACATTAGGATGCTTCTTTCGAATGATTTTAGTTTTAGTTACTTTCGTACATCGCTATTTGAAGTGTCAGCAAGCCGTTGGATGCAGGCGATACAACGCAAATCACCGTAGAATTAATGATTTACAGTAAAGGACATAAAACGTCTAAAATTATAACCATTCGTAGTTTTAATCCATATATGCCGATCCGCCACGAAAACGTTCTCCACAAACTTGGTATATAACACAGTATTAGTTCATCACGCCTTGTTCATGGAAGCTGGATGTGTGAAACTAATCAAATCACACTACTGGCGTTGGAGATAAGCGTGGGACTGGTTGTGCATTGTTGACATTGTAGTTTCAGAGCAACATGGTTTTTGATCAAATGTTTTTAAAGAGTACATACCTTATTTACATGTACAAAAGCAATAATCATAATGTCGTTCAACTAATATTAACAAACCTAACTAGTTATGTATAAGTAATCTAAACTAATATTATAAAGAGAAAAGATTTGAATCAATTTTGTAACGATTTAGCTGGAAAACTACGCAGCCGATTTAAAAAATGTATTTACAGAAAGTACTGTTGCTAACATAACCTATTTTTACGCGGGCGAAGCTGCGAGCAAAGGCTAGTACAAAATAAAAAGGAATAACACAAAATATAATTGCAATTAAATACAATAGCTGGTTTAGGCAGCGTCGTAAAATTCCTCAGCAATATAAGTACCTACATAAGTCGATTTTGCAAATACATAATAAATAAAGAACCTGAACAAAACTTCTAGTTAAATAATCTAGCTTGAATTCTCGTTCAATATTGCCTTAACTTAGGCTATTTCCCCAGGATTTGTAGTCATTACTGAAGCTACTATTGTTTTAGGCTGTAATAAAGACTCGGATCGTCAGTTACCTAAGTTCTACTCGCGCAGTGCGTTGTTTTACCGCATAAATATATTGATCAGCTACACGTAAGACTACGAGCCCTCAATGTATATTGGGATAAAATAAAGATATATTTAGCTAATGATTATTGCGTTCAATAAACATCCATGTAATCTAATCTTCAATCTAATTAATTAACCCAATTAGAGTCGAAATTGATGCACAGTTGCTAGGTAAAAGTCAATGACAACTGCCATTCCAATTAGATTATTCGTTCGACAGCGGTGAGCTGCCATTTTGTTATTCTCAATACAACGAGGTTATTGTGATATAAATAACGTATTTTTATTCGCCGATATGGACGTTCTTTAAAATGTTTTGTTTGTCTGGTTTGTCCGTTGAAACAATTTTAATTTCCATTCCATTTCCAGGGATTAATTCGTACATGTGAGCCCACTCACCGTTATATTCATAAAATCAGACATTGCCAGTGAATCCGAAATGTAAAGGACGGACAAGGCCTCGTCGGCTTGCGAAGTTCCGACTTAAAAGCGTACCTCCGGCGGTACCTAATGAAAATTGGCAGCTCAGTGGATCGAACAAACTTGCTTCTAACAAATACGACATTCGAAAGTGGATCTTTTGCCCCAGATATTTAAGTGTCTTTCATTTATTTCTGCGTCAAGCACTTACGATATCACTAACGGTTAAGCATACGTTTATTCGAAGATGAACTTTTATAACGTTGTATTGTTTTGGGAGATATTAGTATAACATATTTGTACATGTACAATTGTACATAAAATTTATTATAATATATTTAACGAGATGTGAATGAACGTTTAAATGAGAAATATGATATCGAATCCCATACTGTAATGTTTTATTTTCAAAGAGTCGAGTTTTATTGTTTTATGCTATAATATGAGCGTACTGACTTGACTCGTAAATTTTGTTTCTAGTTCTTTCAGTATTGCTGGATAAAAGAAGAAACTTTTAGATTGGTTTCAAATAAAGTTTAAGTGAGTAACAATGTTAACGTAAATAACACAGCGGCAAGCGAGATCAAGGGTAGAGAATTGAAGTATATTTAAATGACTACACGTCTAAATCCACTCTCAGTAATTAGCTCGTACGTACTCGTTATCAAAGTAAGTCGCATTTCAATTTCAAAGTTGCAAAATTGGCTAACATTTTAATGTGTCCCATCATACATTTGATGTGAGCATCAAGTTTGTACATGAAGCCGAGAGAAGTAGTTGGGCATCTAACTTGTCATTACTCCATTACCGTGATTAGTGGGAGCTATGGAGAGAGCTTCCCCCTAGGGCACTGAGAGAGTGCGCCGAAAGACGTCTCCCTACGCTGGCGTTGCTCACGCCTAACGGGCCTCATCAATGTTTCACGGCTGTAAGCGGTGGCATCGTTTATTCGTAATTGGTAACTGAAAAAACAATCGTAGCGACGGAGGAAAGGTTTTACTGCTAATTTACTTGCGATCCTGAGCTCGTCCGGGTCGAATGCTAAATGAGATAAGACCAAATTTCGTCGTGATTTTCTTGTGTTTATTTTATTTTCTCGGTGGCGTGCTTACCCTTGCTTTGGCACATGCTAATTAATAGCGCTGTAATGCGACGTGTAAGCTGCTTACATAACGTTCGTATTTTTATAAAACGCAGATATTCTGTGGCACTTTAAATCGTTGTAATACGTACAACGTGGTATAAAAGCTTTAGTCAAATAAATATTTAAACGGATATTGTGTTTCAAATATGGAATTTATAAATTCTTACGTACTACTAAAGTACTTAATAATTGCATGGCTATAAATTAATATTATTTGAACGTTTGAATTAGTTTAGTTTATGTCAAAATAAATTATTTACGTTTATAGGTACCAAATCAACATTATATTATTATAATAATTGATATAAAATCATTTAAACTGAAAAAAAGAATGCATATCTGATATTATCGTGTTGGTAAATGTTTACCTGTAATGGGAATACAAGTACGAATATTGAAGATATAATTAATTACTGTTACGATTTTAATATATTTATGCTATTGGTATACCAGCCAATATTTCTTACGGTCCAATACAAAAATCTTACATTAATGATCTGTTCAAGAATAGTCAGTAGCTAGCATATGTCGGACAGCTATCTACGATGAGTGGCGGTGTGATGTCGACTTCCTTCCTTAGCGAGCGCTCTGCTTTTCACACTATTGTACTGCGAATATTCACGATGAAGGAATCATGTCACGAACTACTTTTCTTTAAGGAATATTAGCAATTAAGACAGCAAGGTTTTTTTTAAATACGTCTTTTACACTTAGACTAATTCCTGTGTCGCGGGGGACTTTACAAACATTCCAACAACAAACACAAAAAACTCTCAGTCTCGTAACAACAATTTGTGGCTCACGTAAAGTTTTGTACCGTGTGAGAATCGAACACACAACACTTGGCGTAGTGGCAGTGGCGAGGCGATCACTTAAACCACTACGCCATCCGTGCAGTTACTAGTATTCTTGCTAACCTCTTCAGTTAAGTTAAATGCTAACAGTTCACATCGTTGGTCCAATAGATGAGAATTGAGTCAATTACCTCGAGCGCAATTCTGATGACCTACCATTACCTGGTCAAGTTTAAGAAGCTCTTCCGGCGTGTCCGGCAACTGTCCGAGCATGAGCGGTGGGTTGATGTTGACCTCCTTGCCGAGGGAGCGCACTACCTCCTCCCGGTTGTAGCGGTCCGCGAACACGCATGACGCCGGGATCAAACCGTGGACTGTGTAGCTTATTGCTCGAACCAGGATTCTGAAAGGAATAAAATCTATTTAATTATGTACTGGTGAATGAAAGGAATATGGTGCTTTTCTAAATATTGGGTCGAAAGGTTTATATTTCATCTATGATACATTTTTATCTTAGTCTGTAGAGAGTAGTAAAAACTATTTTTAACTTTAAAATTTGTTGACGTTGGCGCTGGGAACAGGATGCAAGGCGTTAACGTCCTTGAGTGGTTGCCTCGCCACCACCACTGCGTCAAGCGTTGTCCTTCCCATATCTTTGTTCCTTTGTACAACACTCGACGCAGTGGTAATGGCGATCACACATATTTAGAAAAATAATAGTTATTCCGTGGGACACGAAGTATAGTTGTTCCGAGTCTAGATGTTCTTTGTTTATTTGTACTTTGAATATTTGTAAAGTTCTCTGCGACACAAACAAAGTTACCTTCTTTTTTATTTTATTAGGTCGATTTACAATCTGTAGATAACTTTTATCTGGGGAATAAATTTGACGTTTTGACAGCTTTTATATAAAAAATATGTTAAACCGCCATATTTATTCATCAAAACTTCGCAAAGAAGTGCGCGTCCGAGGTTCTATTCCCGTGTGGGACAAAGTGCTATTTGATTTCTTTGTTAGAAAATGTTAAGTAGTCAGTAATGGCGCCAACGATGTCGTAAGGTGAAGGTGAGGTATATTTGGCACTCTTACGGCAGTTATGTTTGTTGAACACGTATTAAGATATAATCTTGTATCGGGCGCAGTTTATTGATTACAGTAATAACCAACAAAGCCTCATCGCATCTAGGTTCGCTGGATTTAGGTGGAAAAGAAGAAAAAAATATGGCAATACTTCACAACACACTATAAAAGAAAATTACAATGATAATGTAGGACATATTCCTGTACCGAAACAACAGACACAAAAAATACTGCATTCGACTTGTTTTCTGTGTTGTTTCGCAATAATAAATTACATATTTCGTTCTAGAAAATATCTCTTTACAACGAGGAAATTTGTAAACTTTAAAACGACTAACTCAAGAAACTCCTACACGAGGCGCAACTATGTATGTTTTTGTGGCATCATAAAAGTTTCGTTCTTAAGGGAATTAAACCTAAAATACTTGCCGCACTGCCACTGACGAGGTGACACATCAAACACTGCGCCAATCATACCATTCTATCTTAATATTATAAACTCACTTCCGAGTTCTTTTTTTCATTTCTTTGTTGTGCTTGCATGCATTAACTACTCGTCTGATCATCATAAAATTTTGCATACGCGTTGTCAGCGGTACAAAAAAGGGAAATAGAGTACCTTTAGAAAAAAAAAATACTGCTGTTGGGGGATAGAAAATTTATTGACATATTAATCTACATTAACACGAGTGAAACCGCAGGCAAAATCTAGTAAAATAGGTCCTTGTCATCATCTTTTGGTTTCATTATAATTTTAGACATACAAGCACATCATTACACATTAAAACAATAGTACATATCTACATAAATGTTTAAAGGTCATATATCATACAAAGCAAAACATGTATATGTATGTCAGAAGGTATACATACCTACATACCCATACACGCATGTTATTGGTACAATAGTGGGTAGTCATAAGTGTCGTGTGAGGGAAATAGGTCACCGTAGTGCTCGAAAGCCAGGTTGGTTAATATTGGCTTTCGTACTATTGCAATTGGACAACCAATACCTTTTGAATGTTATGCTCTCTACCCAGTGCACAGTGTTAGTATTGTTGCGGAAGCGAATTGTGTGAAATAATAAACATACGCCTAGGAGAACAGCTATTGCATTGACTAATCAATTTAGAGGTTGTTTTGTTTAAAGCATCACGGCTGTAAGAATATTCTCAAAGTTCTGGGACCTAATAGCCTAGAATATTACCGTATGTATGTAGGAAGAAATTGTGCAGTTACTGAGAATTATTATTAAAAATTCCTAATCTGTAAATAAATGTCACCACAGTCACCACCACAAATGGCAGTACTTATGTTACTTACCGACTGCTGCAATGGCTCGTACCATGGCAGCAGTCGGAATGGAAATATGTAATGTTAGCCATTAGATGTCTTCTTAAATGCATTTAGCGTCTAATGTGTACGTGTCTTCAGTAAGCTATTACTTAATTTCTGAACTATTAATTTATCGATATACCTCAACAACTTCTAATTGATAGTTAAAAATGAATTAGCCGGCAACCAGACACAATGAAAATAGCTATGTGGTTGGGCTCCTAGGGTTCTAAGAGATTCAAAAATGAGTCAGTTAGGATTTAATCCATATTTCTAATCAAAGGCTCTGGGATATTCTAATTCTATCATTGGACTCTCGACATCATGTGTAGCAACCACCACTGTTGAAATACAAAATTATATACAAGTCCTTTAGCTTTATTTTTTGACGAGACTATAATAAGTTAAGCATTTGTGCAGGGACTTACCCTCAGCAATAAACTGCTATAGCTATATGCTATATTAACCTACCACCCTAACTACTACTAGACATAATGATAAAAGCATTGTGTCTAGACGCGGGCGTCCGTACGCAGTTAGAAGAAATAATTGTTGACAAAAGTCATTCTAACAATAATTTATAATAAAGAAACCCCACCCTCATTTTCGGTTTTAGTAATTGGAGAAAGCAATCCCCGAAGGATACAAGAAACTTTTTTCAGTACATCTATATATTATGCGGCCAATTCCCAGCGTGAAAAGGGCGAGTCGATCTTCATTTATTGGTAATAGCTACCGTTCTGGGCTATAATAGCGGCAGAAAGTATTGCGCTTTCACAGGATTAGAGTAGCTTCTTTTTATGTTGTTCGTAATTATTTTTAGAGGTTTTCCTAGCCATTCGTAGGTTCAGACGATTACTTGTCAGTATATTTTATTCTTAACTACTCATATTGATTTTCCTATACGTATAATGGGGAATGAATCTAAGCTTTATGTATGTATGTGCTCTTTGCTGTTGGTAGGTACTGCCAGGAACTTAGATCGTAACTGGCGAAATGTAGATGTGATTCATCTTCGCGAAGGGAGCTTCGGTGATATAGATATGAGACTTTTAAATACTTCCACTTGTACTGTTTATAATTCCTTTATCGCGGGATTTTTACAAATATTCAAACAAAGCCCATAAAGAACACCTGGACTCGGCATAATCCTTTGTGGAACACAATTTTTGTCTCGTGTAGGATTCGAATTCACAACACTTGGTGTACCATTTAAACCATTACGCCATCCAGCATATTGCATGTAATTTTTTTTTTGTCCGACTAATTTTCGAACTGGCATACGGTCTACCTGATGGTAAGTGGTCACAGTAACCTATGGACGCCTGTAACACTAGAGGCATCACTTGCGCGTTGCCGACCCTTTAGGAAAGGAATTGGGAAGGAGAAGGAGCGGGAAGGAGGAAAGAGAGTGATTGGGCCTCTGGAATTCTCACTCACCGAACGAAACACAACAGTAAGAATACTGCTATTTCACGTCGATATTCTGTGAGAGGGTAGTCCTGCCCCCGTCGAGCCGGCTCATTCATGCTGAAACCAGCGAGACTCTACTAATCATAAAACTTTCTTAGCAGAAGAAGAATCTTTATGTTCAATAGTTGCAACAGCTTATACATTCATACTACTAAGCCGATGAGGTAGTTAGGTATACATAATCTATACTAATGCGAAAATAGCTGCCTTTGTTACGTTTTCATGTCTAAAACAATGTACCAATTTTCATAAAAGGTATACTTTAAAACAATGCGAAGAAGTTGCAGGTAACTACGTAGATATACAATTGTTGGCGTTGAGTAAAGGAATTAAATAAGCTCGTTGAATTTAACCACAACATATTAGCATTAAGACAACGAGCTTTTAAACACGTTGAAGCGGGAGGCAGGCGTGAGTCTACGTATCTGAGTGATAAGTAAGTACGGAGACAACTTAACGTGAACATTTCATTCTTCACTATTACAAGTACCGTAGTCTCATGTTTTTGAGCATGTGTAAGTATATTTAAAGTACTCGTATGGTCACAGATTACGTAGGTATAGTATCATAAAATGTGGAAAGAGACGCACTCACACACTGACATTGTCAATAGTGATTGACATTGTCGGTGTCAGTCAAAGGCAGTGGCCTTTAGCACCTAAGTACTATCTCTTAAAGCATTGTCGTTCCGAGCATATGTTAAAGCGCGTTATTAGCGTATAGCTTTGTCTTTTTGTCGCGTATGCAATGACTGGTAAGGTCTATGAATTCGCGCCGTGCACACGTGTCTATGTGTGAGTTTGTCAATTTTCTCAGTCTTCTGTTTTTTATTGAGACAAGGTTCTGTACGTATGTGTATGGCTTGTGGTATAGTATTGTATGATTGCTTTCTTTGTTGTATAAAGTAAGCTTGCGCTTACGAGGGTCGGGCTCAGCAGAATTGTTATTGAGTTTTTTGGTGGAAATTCTCAGTACCTGCACGGATTCTCTTGTCACTGTGCCGGCTATATGGCAATAGTTTCGCTCCATGTAGCTAAACATATATAGTATGCACAATATGGGTGTCACCTTATACTTATATATGTGCATGAACAAACATTTCTGCTTACCCGTATACAGTCGAGATACTTGGACGTAATCCAATTTTATGCATATTTTAGACATCCTCGTGTAATTTGTAGTTTAAGGAAATGACTGTAAAACCTGTTCAATATAGTTAAAAAATAGTAGTAAAACCCTGGTGTTCAATATAGTTTGTTAAAAGTATAATATCTAATATTATTTTCATTTATGGCCAATAAGCATTTACCAACGGTTTGCCTTTTTTATTCTAAAAATAGGAACTGTGAATTTTAAGCTATAAAAATACCTATATATATAACTTTCAGGCCTATAACTTATCGCTATGTTATACATCTATGTCTATATAATATAAAATACCAACGGAGAAACCAGTAAACATAATGTCGTATTTAAAACATTTGTAAAGATTAAAATAAAATACTAGGTTTCTTGCTTTGCATAGTATCTGATAACCATAAATGTAACTTCCTTATATTTACGCAGATAATAACATTGACTTTTCACAGTGTTGTGTTATAAAATGATTTTAAATTTTGGAATAAATATAGAGGCGCGGTCAAGCGGGGTGCCGAAATGCGGGCAGCTGGTTGCGTGCGTAATAATGTTAGTATTAGAACTTAGTAGGGGTCATTCGTCAATTACGTCACATGTTATTGGGGAGGACGGCCGCCAACATAATGAGATAGGGTATAAAGGGGATTACAGTAGCCTAGTGACGTCACACGTATTACGCCAAATAATTGTTTACTATATATTTAAAAATTAAAATAGTCTAAATTCAATAATATAGGTTACCTGAAATATCCTATCATATCAGAAGCCGAAGGTAGCAGAAAGACTGTGTTGTTTGGCAACTGTTGCAATAATGTATGTATTAATCTCTATAAATTGTTTAAGCTTGATTTGTTTTTGTGTTATTATGTTATACTAGATTTTGCCCGCGGTGCGCTCGCGTTAATGTAGATTTATGTTAAGATAGACTTTTTAGTAGCATATATGTTATTTTGATGTATAAAAATAATACTGTAAAGTTTAATCAAAATCCGTTCAGTAATTTTTGCGTGAAATAGTAACAGACACTCATCCATCCATCCATCCTCTCAAACTTTCACATTTATAATATACGTAGGAAGATGCAATAGCGTTGGTGTGTCCACATGTACATAAACCCTTAAAATTTAAGACTAATTAAAAAATATTTTTTTTTGACGACCCGATGGCGTAGTCGTTAGTGTAACTGACTGCCACGCCTGAGGTCGCGGGTTCGATTCCCGCACAAGTCAAACATTTGTGTGCATGAACATGAGTGTTTGTCTTGGTCTGGGTGTTTCTATGTATAATATGTATGTATTTACAAAAAAAGAAAAAGTATATAATATGTATGTTTATCCATTGTCTAGTACCCATAGTACAAGCTCTGCTTAGTTTGGGCTCGATGATGTTGTGTGTATGTGGTAGAATATTATAAATTCAAATTGTTTAAAAAAAAAAAAAAAAAAAAATGTTAAGTCAGTCTAGTAGTAAGTAAGAGCTCTTGTGTTCTCTATGCGAGCGTGTAGTACGGATTGGGTATAGTGTAACTGCGCTATTTATTTTCTTAGTAGCTATCAGAAACCTAAAGCTGCATCCAATAAACGGCCATAAAACTCCCCTTTACTGGACCTATGGTATTGTTGATTTTATATAGAAGATATATTATGTATAGGCAAATTGTTGGCAAAGCAAGTGCTTTACAAACAATTTGGCTATAATATGGCTTTATATGTGTGAAACCTTGATGAATACACATCAGAAGGTTGTATGAATCTTTTAAAAAGTATGACGGCGTTTTCTGTAGTATGGTCAGGGCCGGACTTATGTGAGAGCACAGAAGCTACTCCTGGGCTTGCACAAAAAAAGGCTTCCATAAGCGATTTTACAGACTACTGTGAAAACAAGATTCTATTTCTACTTGGTTCAACTATTCTGATCCATTATTTCGTCAGCACCAGGCTGAAGAAGTATCACTTTCAGTGTGAGCAACATGCGACGGATACTTGACAATTTCGCAGTGTCATATGGCCATAATAGAATATTCAAGATAGCTGTATTGTTTACATCAAACAGCGGTTATCAATTTACCTGTTCAGTGAGTGGTAATAATGCAAGAAGATTTGATAAGAGAAGTAAGCTTCTACAGATGGTAAGGTCGCTCAGCTGGTTAACAGATAAATTACTTGGAATTAATAACCGTTTGAACTACCTAATCTATATATTAATACGCGTAAAGAAATCTCTGGACACCTTTTAAGCATATTGCGCGCATGGAGGATATTTGGCATAGTCAATGTTTGCAAGGAATAGGAGCGAAGAAAACGAAAAATTTACATAGAATGCCGATTGCATTTTAACCATTGAGTGGACTAGTTCAATGTAATTCGTTCACGTGTTCAATAAAATATGCTTTTGTTAAGTATATAACGTCACACCTAAATATTTCGACATGCAAATCAGATATGCAGTTATTATAGTATATCTGCTTTATTACTATTAGCACCTACAGTTACTCTACGTCTTCTAAATACCATGCCATATCTATACTATACTATCATGGCTCCCGGGTTGAACATTTTGCCTCCCACGTATAGTGGTAGCCATCTATTAGGCATGTTACCAGAACTATTAACAATATTATTTATGGCTATCGAACCTTAAAACTTTCGACCGGCTCCAGGAATAAACACCAGCTAATGCCCATAAGCAGTTGTCTATACAAGCTATATTTAATTTTTTAATCTTATTGGAAACGGATAACATTTTATTAAGAAAGTTTGTTAAAATACATAAGAAAGGATCCAGTTCTTCTTAGAACTACGTTGTTATCGAGAGTTTCTCGACTGTAAACTGTATCACTAATCCCGAGAGGATTCCAACACGAAGCATTTCGCAATCAGCAATTGTGCTCACGATAAATAGTTTAACGATGCTTTTAAATACTGCTTCAATATTTTTACTATTAATAGTTTAATGAACTAGTGAGTAATGCAACGACGCGACGTTATCGGTGCTAATGGTTTCTATTCCCGAGGTGAAAACTTAGCAATTAGTTACTTTTGTTACCAACAATTAATAGTGCTATGGAATATGCAACTTAATTATATTATGCTATTCGTCCATCGAGGGTTTGCTTGTGTATGTCTTATACAAGGTATTTTCCTAGTGTTATAAATGTTATAAATATATTATTATTAAATAATATATTTATATAATATTGTCTTCTGTTTACGCGAATACTTTGAAGTATACTTTTACTTTTTTAAATTAACAGCTAGACTTCATGATACTTTGAGCTCATTCTGCGTAAATAGAAACACCAATGATTAAATTATGTTCGGGTACTTTGAAATAACTACACTGGAACATTGAGACAACTACCATCTTAATCTCCCCGTGACCATGGCTGCTGAAAAGCAACCGAAACGTCGGGGAAAGTGTAAAATTAAATTAAATCTAAATAGTTTTAATAGTTTTGATAATAATTTAATTAGCATAAAAATTAGTAAAGTTTAAAAGTAGTGTAACAGTTTTCAAAATTATGTAATAAAGTGTCAAATAACCAACGCGATAAAATCCGTATATAGTAGTTTAATTTCAATAATATATTTATAATATTATTTAATAATAATATTTTCTATTATATTATTTATTATTATAAATGTGGATATTGTGTGGATGTTTGTTACTAAATTACACCTAAACCCCTCAACTTATTTTGATGAAATTTGGTATGGATAAAGATCAAACTACGGGTAAGGACATAGACTATATTTAATAGGAACGTAAACCAAGTCGCAAGTAATAGCTAGTTTTAGGTATCCTTTACAGCATTTATTACAGCACCATCATTAGGGTTTTATACTAAGGTATTAAGTAGGTTATGTTTATTTCATTACTAGTTACCTTTTTATAATAATGATGTAGCGTTTTTTTTAACTTGACGAAAGGCTATGTAAATACTTTTGCTCGTTGGCAATAATAAAGGGCCAATAATATTATAAATAATTCTGTATGTGTGATAATTGCATTGCATTATCGTCTTATGTAAGTCAACTCCTAGCACGAGCATATTAGCTTAGCCAGTGGGGTTAACGAGTACTACTACAATTACAGCCAGTATTTTATAATCCATATTACTAGGAACACTTGTTGAAAAAGATAATAAAAACAACAAACTATTCATATTTTATCCAAATAGGTTCGGCGGCTTACGATACGCAACAAATATACGGGGTGTCCGGTAATTAATGGATAACCTTGAAACGTCTTATTGTACAACTGAAGGACGATCAGAAAAAAAATATAATAATTTAAAAATGCAATAGCTAGTCATACTTTTGACCGTCTATCTATTAGCGTAATTAGTGTTTAATAATAAAACAACAAAAAACTCATGGAGTTCTTTCATATATGGTCGTAGTGTTGAAGAAAGTTAAAAATGGTAATTAAAAAAAAAATATATTTTGATCGACAGATGGGACAGATGTTTTTCTAATAAATTAAAAAAATATCTATCCTGTCTGATAGTATAGATTTATTACAAAAATATTTTAAAAAAAGTCAGTCCTGTCTGATAGTAAAGATTTTTTTCAATTTTTGTCCTGATCGGCCATCAGTTCTAATATAAGACATTTCAAGGTTATCCATTAATTACTAGACAACCTGTATAAAATTTCTGACTGCATCACGTAGTTTAATCGTATACTTTTCAGTCCGGGATTAGAAGCGATTTCTAGCGCTCTTGTGACGGGCAAAGTTCTAATAACCTTGCATAACCATTACAGGTATAATAAAATGAGCATAACATAGTATAATAAAGATTGGCACATCTTTCAATTATAACGAAAACAAAAACAGCTATCAAATATCATTTCTAATTAACACAATCTCAATTAATTTCGTTTCGCAATGAAGGCTGAACATTTGAGTTCTGTCAAACCGGTCTAAAAATTTGAACAGCCAACGTTTTTAATTAAATTCTCCCGTTGTCTCGTCGCGTTTCAGTTTACCTATGACAGAGTATAATGAAAATGCCGGCATTTACGGTGAGCATCCAAGGAATCTCCCTGCAAGTAATTCCTATGTAAAAAGGGAGACATTTTTGTGGCGTGTCTTGATTTTATATGATGTACTGTTTTGTTCTTTCTGACCCGCTTTAAATGCTTTTAGGCTTTTGTTAGAGCAAGCCATTAATATAAGGAGAAATTTTAATGAGAAAGGCATTGACAACAATGGAATGTAAATGTTTATGAGAATGAAAAATATTAAAGTACGCAAATAAGAAAAGTACTCGCCCGTCGAAGATGTCAGTAAAGTTGTTCTGCGCTGTGAAATTGATTGACAGAGAGTTTTTGTTAGGAGGAAAATAACTTAATAGATTATTTAAGTATTCGCCAAGCACGGAAAAAAGGCAATTGGAATATAGAGTTCAACGAACTTAAATAAAAATAGCTAAGTATTATAATATAGGTGGTTAATTTATTCTTCACACACAACAAAAATACATAGGCAGTGCTTACTTTTTTAGGCAATCTTTTCCTGTACAACTGCTAGAGGAAATGTGAAAATATCGACGTATTTACATTCCATCTCTAGGTACGTTGCATAAAGCGATTTTAGTCCTATGGGTATGTAATATCTATCAGACAACCTTTGGATAGTACAGAGAAAAGGCTTATAAATATTAGTTGACTGTTTGTGTGATTGTTAATCTGCTGCGACATTGAGCTAGGCACATTTAGCATAGTGTCCCCCGAAAACCCCGAAAATATTTATGCTAAAAAAATAAGATGTTCTTTACATATTACTATAAGGTTTGAAATAATATTTTCGAACAAAAACTTTACATAAAGCTTTATATATCTCAATGTTGACATAAAATATTTATTTAAACATTTTACGACTGCAGAAATTGCTTCTAATTTTATGGCTTTATTTCATGTCGATAAATCCCAGATGATATCACCATGCCACACCACAAAAATGCAGAGGATTACTGAACAATCTGCACTGGTATTATTGTAGTCTATTCGGTAATAAACGTGATATTTATAGAAATCCTTGAAAACTGTCGTATGAATATTAATATATCTTCAGAATAGTGAGTAAACAGAGCTACGAATAATTATATGTAGGAAATTAGTGTTGCAGTTTCAGTTTATAATTACGTAGATTTAGCCCGCGGGTCGGCTCGCGTAAATGTAGGTTATGTCTATTTTCGATCCTTTGGGCACAGTACTTTTTCTGGATAAAAGTACGATATGTCCTTTCCTGTATCCCTGACATACACGTTGTTTGCGAAATATCATGATGATTCTGTCGAGTCGTTAATGTTTGAAAGCGTAACGAACAAACAAACTGCCATACGCATTTATAATATTAGTTAGGATACTTACATAGCTTTACGCCTGTTTCCAAGAGGGGTAGGAAGACTACGGATTTCCATTTGCTACGATTCTGACACACTTCTCTGGATCATCCACATTCCTCATACACGTTCGCCGGTTTAAAGTGCGCTTAACCTGTCCTTTGTCCAGAACGTCTCCGATCTGATCGAGCAACGTTCGCCCTATATGAGTAAGGATATGGGACCTAAATTATACTTTAGTAGGTAGTCTACATACAAACACATTTACTAACCATACGAATAATATAAGGAGTCTTTTGTGAAGTAGGTATCGTTAGGTATCTATATGTATTATATGGCGGTCAGCCCTCAAATTTGCAACTAGGTACTGTCAAAGCCGGCTAATTTTAAAGTACCTATTATACAATATTTATAACTTAATGTACACTTGGATTGTAAATAAATGATGATTTATTTACAGACTTCTTTAAATCAGTGTAAGCCGGCCTCTGTTTTTAGGTTTAATTACTTTATTTTTCAAAAGAATATATTTTTACTACAGGATCCCTGTAAAAATACCTGCTGGACGGATGTCGTAGTGATTTAATTGGTCGCCTCACTGCTGCCACTTTGTCGAGCATTGTAGGTTCCAACCGCACATGGGACAAAAAGTTGTGATTGACTAATAGTTGTGTTTCTTGTGTTCGTTATTTTTTATATTTGAATATTGTCCCGTTGTTTTTAGGAGTTATGCGTGACTTTGTGTCCGTAACTTTGACACAATACACGTTTTCCGAATGCCCTCACTATACTTACGAATCTATTCTGTGGTGGAAGCTACGCTTTGACGAATCGGATCCCGAATGGTTGATCACTGTTTTACATAAATTGGGAATTCGGATAGCAAGTGGGCGCATCTTGAACGATTCTTCTAATGTATTTAAATATATGTTTCAGGACTTGAGTTTGAGATTCAGGGAACTGGATGCCTGGAATGAGTACCCTTTACAAGATTACATATCGAATACAGTTAGGTACGTTCATCCGAGATGAGGTTCTTGGTTTTGTAAATTGAATTATAACAGCGAATAAAGGAATCTCCGTACAGACCCCAGATTAGATCTCAGACATTATGTATACACTTCTTTGTTTAGAAATAAGTCATCTCCTGTCTCAAGTATAATTAATAAAAACCTTGTCACGGTCTTAACAAACACGGAATCAAGGGACACAAAGAACACACACACACAAATACTGTTACTAGCATAACTAAACCTAAATTACTTTTACGCGAGCGAAGCCGTGGGCAAAATCTAGTTAATAAACAACGCGAGGCAATCCGTTTAAAGCAGTTTAATTTCAATATAACTTAAGCTTTCTAAAACTGTTCATCTGCATTCTAAGAAAGGTGGTGTCAAAACAAAAATAGATTTTACTTCTAATAAAATTCAATAGGTACAAAATAAAACAACCTTACAATAAAACATCAAAGCTGATCGTATGATCTTGTATAACAATTGGCCTTCGTCGGTGACCAGGCGAGGGTTAACGACGACTAGACACGCGATAGTCTCGTTGAAGACGTATTGCCAATCTGGAAGCCAACTACCACCTACTTACTACCCTCATTAATACAAAGCTATGTTTTTACATTATATGTCAAGAAACTTAGTAAAATTGTAAATGTATATTGCGTCTAAAAGTTGGTACCAATTTTGTACTTTTTGTATATTTACACAGTGTTCCTTGAAGTCGTACAGAGTATATTATTCTGCATAATATATCATTTGATACACAAATTACTATTTTGAAGCGACTGTAGCCCATTGGTTTAGGCTTCTAATCGCAAGGTGATCAACTGCTCATCGATCGATCATAGGCCGATTTTCATCAACTGAACTATCAAAGTGAATCTATACCTAACATAAGATCTTGGCTTAATTGGAGAGGTCGTCAAGAAAGACCAAAGTGCAAGAGAATTCCTTATAATTACTTCAACAAAAATACATTACAAATTGGTCTACTTGATAGACTAGAAGTAGAGACGAATACCTACATGAACAATAAGCATGTAATTTGTCGGTATAATAAAATGATTTCACCATTTTGAGGGGTCTGTAATAAAATGTCAAAGTTAAAGTTAAGAAATGGAGCTCGTAAACCGAAGGTGTATAATATTTAAGTTTAATATAATTTCTGAGAAGGCAAGATATTATACCGAAAAATTAAAATATTGTACTAGAACGATCCATTGAGCCAACTATGAACTAAAACAATATCAAGTTAATTTAGGTTAGAAATTAATTATCCAAAAAAGCAAAGCGATGACGGAGGGCCTCAAATATCGTTTTGAAAAGCAATGCCTAAGGTATTTTATTACTATAAAATGATGGCAAAGCTCTCTCATGTTTCTGAGATGCAGGAATGTGATTATTCGTAAAGATGCCATGTTTAAAAGATGGTATGAGAAAGTACTTGGTTATGAAAATGTTTCTAATACATTTCAGTGCTGCCAATCTACCGAACTTTGTGATGTGAATTTCGTTTTAATGAAATACCCTAAGGTATAATTAAAATTCGGTAGAATTGTAATAACACCTTTTATGTGTGGAAGGGTGAGGCCACATTAGAGTCGTCTAGCGCGTTAACACTGGAGCGCTGCCATGAAAGATCGTTGGTGACATTTATTGCTTTTTGAGACTAACAGACGGCTTGGCTGTAAGGCACATTGCCTTTGCTCTGCAAGATATAAAAGCCTAATGAGAATTATATTAATTAAAGAAATGATTTTAAGTCTGCTGGAGTCAGGTGAATTAGGTAGAAACAAAATATTGTTCATTGCGGTAACAAAACGTATATTCATACTATACAATATCAGTTAACCTTAGTTGTTTAAACACCTGGTTTCTGCTACATTATGCTAATTGAATACTTGTTTTACGAGAGGGTCGTGGAGGTAAACCCCAGTGAGGTCATCGCCGTTACAGGCCAGTTAATTATAGCACCTACAAACAATTTACAAAGGCCCATTCTATTTTACAATATCTTGCCATTTTTAATTAAAATGCACCCCACGTTGGCAGATAGCACTTTTATATTGAGAGTGAAATGCGCCAAAGTTCATTTGTTTTACGAGAAATAACACAAAAATGTAAATCCTCTTTCTCGCATTGCACCGAAAGCCTTCAAGTACAAAGATTTAATTAAAAGTGTTTATATGGCAAAATAGCATTTTATGAATTTTAAACATTCAAATTCTTAATATAAAAGAAAAAGGGTGTTTGTTTGTCTTGTGTCTACGTCTGAATGATAAAACAAATATAATTATGATTTTAACAGAAATAATAATACGTCGATTAGCTCTAAAAATAATTTAGTACCTCCATTTTTATAAATTTTACTGTATATTAAATCTAAACTATCTCACAAAGAAAACTAAATAAGAGAATCTATATTTATCTCTAATATGTTATTATATACATACATCTCAATCTATATTTTAAAGAACTTTAATCAAGTATTTTCAGCTATAATAAACTTTTTTGTAGGCACATGTTAGACGTTAGAGGCAGCTACAAAAAATAAAACAAAAATAAAAACCTAAAAGGATACTCTACGGGAAGTATACGTAATTAAAGTGGACACTTGCTCGAGAGGTGGAAAAGCTTTTCTATTAACCGCTCTCAAGAGCCTTCAAGTGCAATGTACTGAGATCACTTTAGGGTGCAAAGTCGCCTCTCTCTTGACCGAGGGATCGAGTACTCTATTTTAACTCCAGAACCATATAAATTACGATACACGACAAGTATTGCGATTTGGATGCTTGTTGTCTTTGTAATATCATGTTTGTAAAGATGTCGCAACATAGTAATGCTGCTCAGTGACACAATAGCCTTATTTAAAACTTACTAATATGATTTTTCAAGATGACTAATAAACTTTCGGTCTGCCTGGTGGTAAGCAGTTACTATAACTCATGATCGGTAATGAATTCCAAGATTTTCACTCGCGTATTGCCGATCCTAGGGAAAAGGAGTTCGAGAAGGAAGGTAAGAAAAGGGCGTAAATCTTATTACCGATACTTCTTATTGGCAATTTGCTTATATAAAGATATTCTAAATATAAATTACATGTAAACGTTCTTAAAATAAAGAAAAATTCAAGAGACGATATTTTCCCTTTTCAAGATGTTTCTGATTAGAACATTGCCAACTCTATGATTACAATATTGGTGCTTGCAATCCTGAATGCAATTACGTGCCTGTTTTCAATCAGTATTTTAAAGTATTTTAAGATTTTTATGTCAAGTGGAATTTAATATCAAATACAATGTATTTTTCAACAGATAGCAATAAATATGAAACTAGGTCAATAGGATACACAAACATTAATGTGTCGTAATAAGGTTATGAATTCATAAAATTAATGTCGATTAGCATTAATAACACGGCAATTATTTTCAATATGGCTCCCGAGACGGCCGGCCCCGACAGGAATTTCATATTTTGCTAACCACTCGTCGGCTCCGTGTGCACTGAAATATCGGTTTAACATAATTATATTTGATTAAATTCCATTACCGGCAGTTTCCCAGCGAGACGATGCGATTCGGTACATTCCGAGTGTTTCGATAGCTACAAATGCTTGAATACCTTATCGATTCATCGTCGCTCTTATAATTTTAGATCTGTATCGACAATAATAAAATTAATTTGGAATAAAATAGTAATTTATATCTTATTATGAACTTTATTCGTACTATAAAATGATGGCCTAGCATGTATCAATGTTCCGTTACCTTTTTTTTCATACAGATATTTAAAAGTAAAACCAAGATTTCAAAAGTTATATAGCTATGAGCACTCCACTTTAGAATTAGGTTGATGGATGGGATGGATACCTGGCTGGATCTTATTCTCACCTCTGCTCCTACCTTAGTTCACCGTCATGGCCAACACCTGGCTCCTGGATTGCCCATCATGATATCATATTCCTTTTCTATAACCTTAAACCACCCAAACCCTGTCCTAACATTCTGCACAGGCGTTGTTTTGGGCGGATGGATGTGGACAAGCTACGTAAGGATGCTTCTGCTCTTAGCTGGGATCTTTTGGAGTCAGCCTCCACATTGGACCAAAAAGTTGGTATTTTAATAATGTCGTTGTGAACCTTTTTAATGTCCGGTCCGTAGAATTAAGGTAAAGCGCCCACCCGTCCCTTGGATGTTGAGGGGTATTCGGATGGCGATGCAGGGCAAAGACCGTGAATATCGCACTTTAAAAAAAATCGCTCTGTTGACAACTTGGCTCTTTTTAAGGTTGCGAGGAATCGGTGTAATCAGATGATACGTAATGCAAATCGCCACCATATTCTCGATAATCTAACATCCTCATCTCTTGCTGATATCTGGCAGTTTCTTGGAACTCTAGGCATTGGTAACAAGCAACAAGGTGATCCGCATGCGACGATTGACTTGGATGATATCAATCAAAATTTCACCTCTTCCATTTTGCTGGATCAACAAGTTGAGCATCGTATTGTGGATAACTGAGTTAACCTACCCAGACCCAACATCAATTCATTTCTGTTTTCTTCAGTGAAACCGGGTGTATTCAACTCCTTCCCGCCATATCCCATATCGTAAATTTTTCTCTTAGCACTGGGATTTTTCCTTCCTTGTGGCGTGATGCCTTTGTCATCCCTCTACCTAAGATACCAAGTCCTTCCCTTCCTAAACACTACAGACACATATCCATTCTTCCTTTCCTATCTAAAGTGCTTGAGGCCTGTGTACACAAACATCTTGCGCAGTTTGTGAACCTGAATAACCTATTGTGTCCTTTCTAATCTGGCTTCTGTCCCGGGCACAGCACTACTTCCGCTCTCCTCAAAGTGACCGGCGATATCAGGGCGGGCATGGAGGATACTAAAGTCACTGTGTTGGCTTTGGTTGACTTCTCAAACGCCTTCAATACCGTCAGTCATGACATCCTACTAGCGATCCTATCCCATCTTAATATCTCACCTGGTGTATGGTATGGTTCTCGACATATCTTTAGGGCGCCAGCAGTCAGTACGCATCGATGACATGTTATCGACTTGGCGTGACCTTAACTCTGGTGGTCCTTAAGGCGGCATTCTATCTCCGTTACTATTTTCTCTATTTATTAACTTCATAACTCAGAATCTTCAGTACTCTTATCATCTTTATGCCGATGACTTGCAGCTATATGCACAAGATACTGCGGATAATCTACCTGAAACCATTTCTATACTAAATGTTGATCTTAAAACAATTAGAAGCTGGTCTGGCAGATTTGGATTGTCTGTTAATCCGACTAAGTGTCAGTCAATCATAGTTGGAAGTCAACGATTGATAAGCAGGCTGGACTCCAGTATTTTACCATCTGTTATGTATGATGAGACACCTATACCATGCAGTCCTACTGTAAAGGATCTGGGTTTGCTCTTTGACTCCAATTTAAATTGGCAAGCTCAGGTTACTAGTGTCCGTCAGAGAGTAACCGGAACGCTACGCGCCTTGTATCGCCTAAAGAATTTTCTTACATCTAAGACAAAAATAATGCTTGTGCAGACATTGATCTTTACCTTAATTGACTATGGTGATGTGTGTTACTATGACCTGAATGCAGATCTACTTAATAAATATGACCGACTTCTTATCCAGAAGAGTTCGGTATTGTAAAGTTTTTTATATTGCAATAGTTGGGGTGGGCAATAGGGGATCTTCTCTTCCCAATATTTTTTACTAACCGTTGCTAGTAGGAAACATACATTTATACATATTATTCTTCAGCGTTATCCTCACATATATGTTTGTTACTGTCATCTGTTACCCTAACTCAATTACCGATTGTTTATCAATCATTATTAGAAAAAAGAGATAATTACATAACAAAACACCATAACATGCGTATGAGACAGGTTGTCATACGCATGTTTCGTTAGCTTTATTTAGATACCACGCAATAGGGGTCAATCATACACTCTTTATCAGGCATGGTTTTGAAGTGCTCTTAATTTACTGACCCTATAAAACTCTATAATAATTTTCCCGATATAGCAATAGATCTAGATAGTCGACGCTGGACATCTATACTACCCAGTAGTACCCAACGAAGTTATGTCCTGAATCGAAAATTAGTAGTCAAATATAAAAATACACTGTAATATTGTGAGGCAATGTAGAGTAAAGAAACTTACTAAATAATAACATCTCTATTTTTCTTAATTATTGGTATAAGAACACAAAAAGGGGGGGCAATCTTAACAACACTCGAAAGGGTAGACTGGCACTGCAGTGGTTTAAATGGTCCTTTTTTATTATCCCTAGAGTGAGAATTAGATAGCCAATAAAATAGACTCACCTGAACTGATCTCTGCCATTAAGCGTCTCCTGCTTGATCGACAGTATAACGGGACCGAGGTCTTCGTCATTTGTGAAGTAGTTCCAATGTTCTGTTGCGTAGAAGTACTTCTCATACGTCTCTTGTTCCACAGACGTGAGTTCGAAGCCGCCGGATCTATCCCATTGTTCCTCAATAGCCGTTTTCTTCTTCGGTGTACTGCCGCCGTTGTCACTGCTATCTTCAGCCGCCTCGTCGAGCGACCCTGACTTTCGGTGACGATCTGTGAAAAATACGATATTTAGAAATATCTATTACTTCAATCTATGCTAGAGATCGTATCTAAGTTATATTTATGATTGAGTTATTATAGCAGACAACTTAAGACAATTCTTCGTTTTATACGTTAGGTTGGATGCTCTCAAACTCACTTAGTCTGGACTATGTTGCAACGTGCCACGCTTATGTACAAAATGTATAGTAGTACTGCTTAATTTCATTTGCACTCAAATAAGGGCATTCAGACCAAATGAGTTAGAGAGCATACTCTCTAATGCCTATTACAAGCAATTACTTCAGTTGTTACTACTACCATATTAAATCACTGACGTATGTGGTAAATTTCAACCTTTCAATGAAAAGCATCTCTACTACAGATTTGTTAAATTAGTCATTACAAAGGCTTATTTCATATAAGAATATAGCAATAGTGTTCCTAATTACATTTAAGATATCATTGCGACAATACACCCACTGAAAGCCTAGTACTGTAAAGATGTAGGACGATGACGCAGCCTCTAGATTAAGTTTGAGATTAATGACATCGATAAAACATTGTTGTCATGCTTCGATATGTCACGAGCGATTTCTCTATAGCCAATTCGGTCACGCGAAAGCGACATAAAGTAAATCAACCTCAAAACTTACGACTTAAAGTTAAAAGTTGACAGTATTCACAGGAAAATTTTCCTGTAAATACTGGCAACATTTCCAAAAAGTGTAAGACAACTGTTGAAAATGGAATCCTGAATATTTTTATAATACATCCTTGCCTTTCAGTAGTGCGTGTTCCAGACGGAGTCATACAAAATGTACGCAATGATAACAGAATTCTTCCATTAGATTTTGAATTCACAAATAAACGAATAGAACGGGTAGGTACGTAAACAAGAAAACCGGCGTCTAACGCCTCTGTCATATAATTTGATGAAACAAGAGTTTCATATAAGGCTTTTATTTTTGTCGAGGTCCCAGTCTCATTTTTAATTCAAGCTCAGATAATCGGATTATTTTGAACGTGACACGTAACGTGCCGCCGTGAAATTACGAGCATTATTATTCGTGTTAGATGTCTTATATGTAACATCGCTTTTGAATTTGTTCCATTACGTTAATTGCCCAAACATTTTATTGCAAATTTACTTCATAAGAAAGAAAGGAAGATTACCTTAAGTATAAATTGAAAACCAGTTCTTATAAAATGATTTTAAATGTGACATAGTCAATTTATGTAAATAGGCAAAGACAAAGAATTTTTGGAGGTATAGACGGGCTTGAAAGTTATCATAGACGACTCGATGGTGTAGTGGTTAGTGTAACTGACTGCCACGCTTGAGGTTGCGGGTTCGATTCCCGCACAAGTCAAACATTTGTGTGCATGAACATGGATGTTTGTCTTGGTCTGGGTGTTTCTATGTATAACATGTATGTATTTACGAAAAAAAAAGTATACATGTATGTTTATCCATTGTCTAGTACCCATAGTACAAGCTTTGCTTAGTTTGGGCTAGATGGTGTTGTGTGTATGTGGTAGAATATTATTATATATTATTATTATATTATTATCAATAAAAAGATTATGGTCGAATTTCGACCACTGGACACTGATAAAAGAAATGATAATTAATTTCATTTATTTAATGATAAAAACGAATACCGAAATCCTATAACCACAATGGTGTACAAAAGACCAAATACATGTTGGAATAAAGTTGAAATTCTTCCTATGTTATTAAATCACATACTTTTAATTACCAGTCGCTTTTTATTCATTGCTTCTTTCGGGATCTCATTGAAAGTCCCCGGCGGACAGGTAGGTATTTATTAAGAGCTGAAGCTGCCACCGGTTATCGGGCAGGCTTGTTAGTTTGCATGACGGCTGCCTGGCCAAAGCCAAGCTTAACATATAATTTATGCTTCAGTTCACATGTTTGAACAGCTCATATTAATTTTCAGAGTAAATATTTTGTGTCTCATGTATTTGCCGCTCAATGGCGCCCTGATTGCGTCTACTGCGATGTATGTATCATTTACATCATAAGACAGTTTAATTTCGTTGTCAGTTTATTCGGCAATCATTTTGGTTTATTAAAATGATTGTGTTTGCTTTAGCTGTTTTTCGACAGTAATTATGGTTTGATTACTATTACATACAATTATGTATATTCATATGTGTTTATTACTAGGAAATTCAATTTCATTTCGTATACCTACTAAGTTTCATGAGTACTGGCGGCTATGATACGAACACAGGCGTCAATATAGTATAGCAATAAATTATTAAAAAGATGTGATGCTAATAAGAGAGTTTTAATCATATAATTGCATTGCATTAATCTGTCAAGTCTTACAATAGCAACAATAATTAAAATCTATTGTATCTGGCCGCTGCTGTGACTTAATAAGTTAAAAGTAACATAAGCCGTTATGCCTTGCTTCGTATATGTGACAAAAACCCTCGCTCATTTTTTTATTCAAAGGATGGATGATACAAGTTTATTTTACAGACATGACCGTTTTCCATTTTAAAATTATTCACCATTTTTACAGACTCACACTGAGTTTGCGAAAATTGTGTATAATTTTTACAGTGAGGGTGGAAACATATAAATGTTACATTCAGTTAGTTTTCTTCTTCGGTTTTAGTTCCGACTTAGTCTAGACTTACGTGGCGCAATTCAATTGCTACCTGCCGGGCATATTATAGTATTGGTAATCAATCATAAACAAATTATTGATATTCCATGTCTAAAAGAACGACATTTGTCTGTATATTCAGTATTTATTTTAACAATACTTGATAATATTTGCAAAATAAATGAAGGCAAATGTGCCCCTTATCAACATCCCATTTTTACCATATCAAAAGCCCGTCTGTTTGTTTTAGCATAGCATCGTTGTCAGAGCGGCAAATTGCTATGAAACACAATCCGATGCAAACAGTCTAGGGGTTGATGGGAGTTCCATACGTCCGTTTATTTATTACCCTACCTCGTCTATTAGAAACGTCTATGAAGGCTTTTGAAATACGACACTATGTCTACGTTTTGCTGGTGTCGGCATTGCCACTAGCGGTTTGACAGCGGATGGGCTGTTTGAATACCTGGGGTAAATCCAATATTAATGTCCTGGCGTTAAAATTATCCATGTCTGTAGTTATTGTGGCACAAAATGTTGGTTAAATTTAGTTTCATGGATTCTGTCCACATCAAAATTTTAATGCCTTTGTTATATGCTTACTTTGCACGGCTATATTTTGTTATATCTCAAAGGGATTAGGCAGCGTTTTCAATTAAAGCTAACAGGCGGCTTGACTTTTGCCCGAAATTTTCGACTATTATCGTCATATTTTAATTAATTTACACAAAACCTTAACAAATTCCTCGAAACCTTCCTCATGAATCACTCTGCTTATTGGTGAAAACCGCATGAAAATCCGTTCAGTAGTTTTGAGTTTATCGCGAACAGACAGACAGACGCGGTGGGTTTTTTTATGATATGTAGTGATTGTATGCTTATTGTATGTAGCATACATACGTGCATAGACTGACGCCTATACATCTGTAAAGTGTACAAAGGTACACAAACAAATTTGGCCAGCTATGTTTTTAGATTTTTCATTTACACAATTTCAGACATATATTTACATACTCGATGCGGCTTTTAAGAATACCCTAACAGCAAATCCTAATAATACGATAATGATCGCGCAAACAGAACTACAAACCTATGTCTTGCAAACAGAACTACAAACTTATGTATAACGAGATTTCACACAAAATTCGAGTCAAAAAGACGTAATCAATACGAAGGCAGGTGACATTTGCTAATCCATTTTGTTTGGAAAACTAAATAATAACCCGTTAATATCCACTGATTTCATATTGTCAGCTTAATCCCCAGCTATACGTTTATATTTTAGCGCCAGTTGAAAAGATACAAAGGCATAATCTCGTAAGATGCCTTTTGCACCTGACTGAACTTGAAATACAGTACGTGAAAAGAAGATTGAACACAATTTTAGTTAGAGTTTTAGCTATTAAATAATAATACTTGTTTGAACTTTATGTAAAATAATCGTTTTTTTTTTAACACTAAACTGCAAGCAAACCGCTTATTTCGATTCACGTGTAGTTCTAAGATGAATAAGAAGTAAGTAGAGCGAGTTAATACCTTTAAATATTTTGCCAACATATTGTTATGCTTTTGGGTCAAGCACCAGAATAAGATAGCTCATTACAAAGTCAACATTTAGAACTGTTAGGCACATAATATAAAGGTGAAACAATTAAAACTCAGATATATTAAGAGATTCCCCGTGAACATGGCTGAGAAGCAACCGAAACGTCGGGGAAAGTGTAAAATTAAATGAAAATAGTTTTAATAATATGAATTTTATAATTTGAATAGCTTGAATAGAAGTAAACGGTAACTAGTCAAAGTGTGTAACAGTATAAGTTTAAAGTTTCAAAATTATGTAATATTAGCGGTTCATAAAAAATAAACAACGCGATTAAAGCCGTATAAAAAAGCTTAATTTCAATGTATTACATTCGCGTAAACGTAAAACAATATTAAAATGTAGTGATTCGTTCGTTCGTTCACCATACGGGACATAAATTGTGCCATCCATTGTTCGAATATTTTTAAAGTCTCTATAACAGGGTTTATACCTAACACAGGAGTCGCACCACTTGAACATATTTGACAGTTCCTTTTGTTTATCTTCCCTAATAATGCAAATGTAAGAAATTCAATAACTGAAGTGTTAAAAAGAAAATCAATCTTTGATCAATGATATTCAAATTTTCTTTGAACTTTAAGTGGAAATTTTATGTTGATGAGGTAAAGTTGTTACCGCCGTTAGCCAATACAATATTTCGTGAACCTTTGTAAATAGAATGGAAAAGTATAAGAATAAAATATTTTGCATATAAATGAATATAAAAAGAAAATTTTGCTTGAATTTCGTAGAAAATTATCAAAAACTTAGGTGCGGCGATATCTATATATGTATATAAAAATCAATTGCTGTTCGTTTGTCTCGCTAAAACTCGGGAACGTCTGGGCCGATTTAGCTGATTTTGGATTTGAAATGTTTGTCGTAGTCCAGGGAAGGTTTAAACGGTGAAAATATAGTAAAAATCGTTAGGATAGGTGATACTAAGTACACCGGGTCATCTAGTATTAAATAAAATAATTGTCTTTTAGTATCTGTTCTCTTGAAAATAGGGACTATTGCATAATGTTACAGTTACTGTCGATTATAAGCAATATACAAAATTATTAGAAAGAAAGACTATGTAATTATTATATTATAAGAAAACATTTGTACAGTTGCGTCGCGTGTTTAAAATCATTTATCAATGTGTTGTTTGATTCTGCGGTTAGCAAAGAGTTATGCGCTGTTATTTCCAGAAAGTGCGACGGAATGTGATAAATCACATACCCGTTTGGTCGGCGGCAATAGTCTGTTCATCTGTTACTTAAAACCTATATTTAAGTATTGATGAGACTTACTCGATGGCGCAGGGGTAATAAATGCGACTGCTGTGCATAAGAGCCTGATTGGGAAAACTATTATTGTTTTTTCTGTACCTCGGTAGTAGCGCGGTGTTTGTTAGTAGTACGCCCCCATTACGTGGGAGCTAATTATATAATAATAATAATAATAATAATAATTTATTCAACTTAAATTGGTACAACTGGATACAGAGCTTAGGTTAAATCATAAAGGTAATATATAAGGGGTGCTTGTACTAGGGTAAACCTGTGCCACAGGCATTAAGGGCAGATACTGTATAATATACATATATATAAATTCTAAAATAATACGTATAAAATTTTGTTATTTGTATACAAAAACTTATGAATTACATTATAAACTATGTGATTATTATGAGTAATTAAAAAAATATTTTATTGCGTAACACTTATTGAACAGCGGTCATAAAATTTTCAGTTTGATCGTAGTTCAAGATTTGTAAATATTGTTGAACTAATTGCTTAGTGTTAGCATAATTTTTGTCATAAATCGCAGTTATTTTGTTTATATTATTATAAAGAAATGGACATAAAAATGCGAAAAACCTATTGGTAAAAATATACTAAGATTGAGACTGAGTAGTACAAACGATGTCTTTCCGTCGCTTAGTGTTAGTAAGTTTCGGGTTATAATGAAGAGTAGTATGTTGCTTGAGTACCGTGTGCATTATAAAAAGCTGCCGGACTGTTAGTACTTTAGAATTTTGATACAAAAGGCATGTGGGATAGCGAAAAGGTCAATGTGTAGCTACTTTTAGGATTTCTCTTTGTGCTCTTTCAATTTGAAGAATAACAGATTTTGCGATGTCTCCTCATGAGGTAATACAGTATTGAATAATGGATTGGCACAGTGCCTTGTAGATACTCGTATGTATAATAAGATTATTGTGTGCGATATAACGCAGTTTTTTAAAAACGTATTTTACTTTACGTAGTCTGCTTGACGAAGCGGCTACGTGTTGTTTAAATGAAAGAGCGTGATCTATTATAACCTCCAGATATTTAATGTTAGTTGTACTATGGATTGTAGACCATGTACAATCATCATTCATGGTGTTGTTACAATGGTGTGCATATAGTTGAATATTACTTAAATGATGTTGTTGATTGCACATGTTAAACTTAATGAATTTGGTTTTATCAGTATTTAATGTAAGCAAGTTATTTCTAAGCCATTTATTAACCCCATCGAACCCACGCTGGGTATTTTTAAGGACTGCCTCATTTGTGTCGGCGGAGAAGAGAAGGGCGGTGTCATCTGCGTACAAAACGATTTTGCCGCTAGGTAAACTTAAGTTGGGGCGCAATGAGGTCCTTCTGCGAAACTGTCATCTCGCAGAAGGAGGCGGCGGAACGGGGGCGTGAGGAAGATCCTTACGCCCCGGAAGTCCGCCGCCGGAGGAGAGGGCGCAGGAGACGCGCTTTTGTCACTCTCCTGCCACCCACCTAAGGGTTCCGGGTGGAAAGGCCTCAGGGGACCCTGCCACCCGTAAATTAATAACCCTGAGAGGGCGCGCGCGGTGTTCCCGCGCGCCTTCCTCCGTCGAAAGGGGAGAGCGGTGAGGCTCTCCCCTGGGGACAAGAGGTGATCGGGTCCGTTTGACCCGACCCGCACCCACATGAGGGGGCCTGCTATGGATGAATCCTTCAAGAGCTCCCAACTGGCCCCCCATATTGGATGAGAGAGGGAACACCCCAGGTTTTTTAGTGGGTATACCAGCACTTCTTGCTGGGAGTCCCACACACCCCCGCCGGTGCCGTCCCCTAGACGGCGGGCAGTGCATCAAGCATTTTTCCTGGGAACCAAAAAAAAAAGAAAGGTAAACTTAAGTTACAAAGATCGTTAATGTACACAAAAAATAGAGTACTTCCAAGGACTTTCCAGGGCACTTGTCTGTCGGCACTTATGATGTTATCTTTTTTCATGTACCTATTCTGTAGATAGGCCGTTAGCAGCTTAAGCTGTGTGCCTCGTATTCCTAAAGCATCTTATTTTTTTAATAGGATAAGAACGGATACACTTTCAAATGCTTTTGCGAGGTCGAGGAAGATTCCAATTACTTGTTTTCTTTTCCCAAGTTCCCATGAGATAAAAGCTGTTAAGTTGTGTACTGGATCTGCTGTTGACAACTTAGGTCTGAAGCCTAATTGCATATGGGAAAATAGAGAATTTTGTTCAAGAAGTGTACTTTGTATTGTAATGTACTAACTTATTGTTAATTATTTTCTCTAGCACTTTTGAGAAAGTAGGCAATAGCGAGATCGGTCGATAATTTGTTACAAGGTCTTTCGTACCAGACTTATGTATGGCAATCACTATTGCTTTTTAAGGCATAGAGGGAAGACTCCGATTGATAGACAAATTCGGAAAATGTGAGTTAATGGAGGCACCAGGATATGCTTAAAGGTCTTTAATATGTTACATCTTATATTGTCCCATCGAGGTGCACAATAATTTTTTAACGAGAGAATAACCCGCTCTATTTCTTTTTCATCCGGATCCAACATAACAAAATATTTACCGCTTTTCAGATACGTTGAAACTAGAGGAGAACTGTTATTAGTGCTGCATTGACTTTCTATTTTCTTTGCCAAAGTTGTGCCAATATTTACAAAAAACTTATTGACGTTGTTGACAGAGGAAAGCGGAGAGGAATGTGTTTGCAATAAACTTCTATCAATTTTTATGATGTTTTGAAGTAAATGAGTTTTTTTTTTAATTTTCAAAGTTGCTTTGTGTCTTTTTACTTTTTAGCTCTTTGTAATTGTGACATGTCGTACTCTATTTTTAAATTCTTCAAAAGATTATATAAATAATATATTAAGATTATAACTTGTGAAATGTGGGTGTATTACACCACAGCGGTATAAAACTATGTATGTATTAATTTAGTCTATTATTCTGTTAATCTTATGTGCATGTGTACATATATTTTAAAATAGATAATTGATACACTGGGACCAACAGACTGCAATGCAGAGGGTCTCGGGTTCAAAGCCACGTCGCGCACCTCTGACTTTCGGAAATTATATGACTTCGAAATGATGTGCGTATTAATTGATAATTATCGTCTGCTCCGTGCCTCGGAGAGCGCGTTAAGCCGTCGGTCCCGGCTGCCATGAACATCTATGGCAGTCGTTATTGGGAAAGTTAGTACCCTATAATATCCTGACACTGGTCTAGCCTTAGGGTTTTGTTAGCCTTCGGGTTGCGGAGGTCAGGTGGCAGCCGCTCCGTATAAAAACTGATATTCAGTCAAATCTGGTTAGATTAGAAAAGCCGACTCCAAGTGACTTGGGAATAATAATAAAGGCTAGGGAGAAGACTACATTAAATATTGAAGAAATATCTCTACTCATGCCTTATTAAAAACGTTGTATCGTTAATTCAGTTTCGTGTCTGTTTTGAAACCCTGGGTTGAAGAAGGATTGAACTAAACACTCAATAACTTCGAGTAGCCTGGTAAAATGACTAATCGACATGGATAGATCCGTCTCCTATTATGTGTGATATTTAAACAAAGCTGGTGCCATAAAGCATGTAAAACGCCTTTACCTGACCCTTCAGTGATGTATTAACGTTATACAACGGTATATAATACGTAATAAAACCTAAACGTAATTTAATAAGTATGCCACTTATCACATTGAAGCTTTAAGACGCAGCTGCTAGGGACGTCGTATAATTTTATTAGAGATATTTTTACATCGTTCTATAGCTGTTATTCGATTCGAGGCAGATCCCTTGACAACGATATGAATGTTATGTGATCATTGTTCCCCGTATTAATAACTAGGTTTTGCCCTCGGCTTCTGTCGCTTAAATGTAGGTTAGGTTAGATAAGTAATAGTGCTTTTTCTGGATGAAAGGTACCGTATATTCTTCTTTGTAGTCTTGACAACGTGTATACGAAATTTTATGATGATCGTTCAAGTAGTTAAGGCGTGAAGTGAAAGCATAAGAAACGAAGAAACTCACATTCGCATTTATACTATTTGTTAGGATTATGTGATAGTCTTATGTTTGCAAGCAATTGTGAAGTTTTGAGTTTGCTTCGTTAAAGTATTATAGGGGTTTTCTGTTTGGATATTCTAAGCAGCAGTACGGAGTTTGGAAATGAGCTTGGTATACGACAATAAGGTCTGCTACTATTACGTGGGATCCAGAAACATAGCTGACGAATTGTGTATGTAATACATTTCTGCTTAGTCAGTAATTATATTATGCTGTTGTTAATAATCTCTTGTAGGTAGAAGCTCAGTGGGGAGACCAACAGACTGCAATGCAGAGGGTCTCGGGTTCAAAGCCACGTCGCGCACCTCTGACTTTCGGAAATTATATGACTTCGAAATGATGTGCGTATTAATTGACAATTATCGTCTGCTCCGTGCCTCGGAGAGCGCGTTAAGCCGTCGGTCCCGGCTGCCATGAACATCTATGGCAGTCGTT
This sequence comes from Catocala fraxini, assembly GCA_930367265.1. Lineage (NCBI taxonomy): Eukaryota > Metazoa > Arthropoda > Insecta > Lepidoptera > Erebidae > Catocala > Catocala fraxini. Next base: position 15,792,798 of record OV884035.1, read on the forward strand.
ATTGGGAAAGTTAGTACCCTCTAATATCCTGACACTGGTCTATCCTTAGGGTATCGTTAGCCTTCGGGTTGCGGAGATCAGGTGGCAGCCGCTCCGTGTAACAACTGATATCCAGTCAAATCCGGTTAGACTAGAAAAGCCGACCCCAAGTGACTTGGGAATAATAAAGGCTAAGAGAGAAGAAGAAGGTAGAACTACGCAAGACAATGCATTTTTCTATTACGTCTGGCCTTACGGTAGTAATTAGGTTTAAATATAAGGTACTAGGCGTTATTATATTCAATGAATTTATATAGTACGGCAAATATTGCCTTTGACGCGTTGGACGTGATATATCTATAGTATATACTCGTATCTGCACACGTAGTTATGGATTGTCTCGCAGTAGGAATATAAAGAGAGTCGTGGTTGGGATATGCTTACAAAGCACTGGCATGATGACCTGACTTCTTTTAACAAATGGTCACGAGGTCCGTTATACCCACGTTCACTCCCTTTGTTGTGCAATATATTTGCTTAACAGTAGAACAAATTAGTACATAGGATACAATGTATAGCACAAAAGACTGTCGGTTTGTAGAAACAATTAGAATGTTCTTGGAGTTATCGCCGAATAGGATTGAAGGTTCTAATCATCTTGCAATCTCGCCTTACTTAAAACGATAGCAAACAACGGTTGCATGCTGTCCTACCAAATGTAAACAGGGAAACTAGAGAGTTCCCACGGGAAGAAACGAAAGGCATGGTGCGTTGTCAGCCCTGATTTACCGCTCTAAATAGATATTCCGTGGCTACGCACTTCACATGGCTACTGGGGTAGTTTACGTTGGGGAAAATCACGCAGAGACAGCTTTCAATTCCCGGAAGTAATAGCGTTAGCAAACTACTAAATATTTTTGGAAATAGTATTTATGTTTGTAATATTTTTTGTGTGGTGACGGACTTGAGATATAAACATGAACAAAACAAACATAATTTTTTATAAAACACAACTCCCGCCCTAGGAATAGTGCCGCGGTGTCGTGTCGCGAGGGTTTTTAGAAACATTCAACGTACACCCAGACTCGGAACAACTATCTGTGGGTCACAAAATTTATTGTTCCGTGCGAGGTGACCACTTTAATCACTACGCCATCCACGCAGTCAAACCTAATTCTGTTTTATTTAAAAATGCTAGGTACATCATAATGTCTTGTGTCTTGTAAATTAAGAAATAAATAATTATTATTATAATCATACTGAATGAATAATGACGTGAAATTAAATTATAAGTATTATTATCCTAACTAATATTATAAATGCGAATGTGCGTTTATATGTTTGTTGATTTGTTTGCTTGTATGTTTTTTTTCAAGCCTTAACTACACGACCGATTTTAATAAAATTTTATCAGTCAGAGTCAGTCAGGGGAACAGAAAAAACAAAAATTACCTTTCATCCAGAACAAATGCGTGTAAAATCTAGTCTCAAATATTATAACAAACTGAGTAAAAGTATGTACTTGGATGCGGAGCTATGAAAATAGAGCAATAACAGATCATCTTCACCTGTACAGATACAAAAGTAATTCATTAATCTATTAGTATGTACGAAGAAGCTATGCAGTGATTGATGATCTCCCGCGGGCATCGACAGAAAAAAAGAATACAAACAAGCAGCAAGGCAAAGGAAACAAATTCAATAGCTATCTAATTTGGAAATGGGTTCGCTTCAGAAGGTGGATCTTTGTATTGATTTCAACTTTAGTTCGGCTTACGGATATCTGTTACTAGTTTTGGTCCGTATGTTAATAGGAGTTTTATAAACGCATTTACGATGTTTGTTTTTTCGGGATTAAAGTAAAACGGGCAATTTCATTAGGTACTTACGTTGATGTTTAATGCACTAACTCTCTTTAAAAGTATTGACTTTTAAAGATAGTTAGTAGCTTTCTGCGCAATCTTGGTACAGTCTGGCCGGAAAGGTACATATGCCTGCTTTACAGAAGATCATTTATACGATATTAATATACCGTGCAAGTGTGTGCAATATGCAAGTTACCGCTTTCGTGTAGGTACAAAAATCGCTGTGCTCTTATACACTTAGCACATAGAGCTACACTAGGACGTTAGGCATTTTTGATACGTATAAATTATGTAGTACTTGTAGCCGCTAGTTCATGATTTTTTGTTTTTAGTGCACTTTACAGAACTACTTAGTTCACCGTCTACCGTTAGTTCTTCACGTGTGTAATTTGTTTAATATCATGTAGATTAATCTTCAAAGCTTCATGATATTCTGTCTCACTGAATACTTGTGATATTTCTTATTAATATTGTTTACACTTACGCCATCGTCCAGAGCGTGATATTTGGTTATCGTTACACAAGCGGTGTTTGAATGAAATTGTATACTAGAACTTATAAGGTCTCTAAAGGCTTTCTAGTTAATTGGTCTTTAATATTGTAGCTTATTCTTCGTTAAGTATTGCTACGCTTACTAGCTAGGTGTTTTTAGCCTTATGCCGTAGCCTTATCTGCGTGTTTATTAGTTAAGGTTAAACCGATTTATTTTACATTTTATATATCTTTAAATTAAAGATAGCGTAAAGTAATTTAATTTGATAATTAAACAATATTAACTAGTGGTCGTCCAGTAGTCAAAATTCGACTGTAATAAATTAAATCTTAAATTAAATGAATCAGTTTATTTTATACATTTTGGCAATCTGCACTCTTTTCAATATGAACTTTGGCTATTCTTAATCCAGCACTCGTGCTTGCGCCTAATATACTCAATAAGTTTTCTCCTCATGCGTAAATATAATTTAATAATTTTTTTAATGATCAGTATGTTTCTACTTATAAATTGTACTTTTGTCTCAGTATCTCATTTTTAAGATACTATTCCTAAACGTCATATAAAGTAAAATATATCACAATAAAAGCCGTGTCATTTTGCATAAAGTTAATCACTCTTTTTAGGAACTATTACTAGAAACAACGCAAATAAGTTTGCCAAACTCAGTTCCAACGTAACGTATAAGTCACTAAAAGCAACACTGCCGCAATATGTACACTCAAATTTATAAACAGTACCCGTACATTTACTTGAATCATGTTATTTGCATTCAGCAGATTATGTTGAGATTACTTTGGCAGTAATCTGTAGACGACGATTTTTAAAATGGGAAATATTTTCTAAGGCTTACTCAAACAACACGTTTATTTACTTTGATGTGCTTAAATGTAACTCGCGAAACAAACTTTATGAAGGGTCCCTTGCCCAACACAATACCGCTGACCAGCGTTATTAAATTTATTGACGAACTTGGGGCCTGTTTTACGAGTATGGGTTTTTGGGACAACCGCTGTCCATCTATGGTAAACGACTATATTTAAAATTATGTCACATAATATTAAAGGCACCACTAAGGAGATAGGTACGTAAATTTGTAAGCCGTATTTGTATAATTATATAGAAGATCATTTTTGAGGTTTATTGCTCTTGGGCTGGGGTAGGCTCCAGTTTGCTTTAGCAAGGACCTGCATACGGTTGCTAGGAGGGAACCGAGTCTGATCTGTCACCACTGCGAGTGTACAGAGGACACGGCGCAGCACACGCTCGAGGTATGTCCTGCTTGGGCGGTGCAGCTCCGTGAACTCATCGACGTTGTGGGCGTCGATTTCTCCTTGCCAGCCGTGATCAAAGCCATGGTCGACAGCGAGAGGAATTGGATAGCGGTCGCATTCTTCTGCGAGGACGTTATCTCGCGGAAGGAGGCGGAGCGGATCCGTGAGGAAAGTATTCTTGCGGATCCAATTTATAGTAGTCGGTAGTACTCGGAACGTTTCATATTTTACCGGGTGAGCCCGATATAACTCCACTTTTCCGCGGAGAGGTATTTGTCAATGCATTACCACAAGTTAAAAAAAAGGCTCCAGTTGATTTAGAAAACTAAGGATATTTTAAAGTTTTTTATTTATGTGTTATATAAATAAAATATTATCGACTATAATCTCCCGTGGTTCTAAGGACACCCAGAACCTGACTGTAGGTCTGATAAGTCTATCAATCCTACAGTTCCTGTTAACTGTGTATGTGCGATGTTTGATTTAGGTCTCGAAGAGTCTCTCTTTTCCTATTAGTAGAAATAAAGATATTATTGTAGACATTGTTACAAGACAGAAAAACCCTGGATGATGATCGATTACTATCAGAAAATGACGTAAATTTTGTGGCTAAATTACAGACGTTCTCGTGAATTTTAGATTAAGATCTATCATATCATCTCATCTTAATAGTAGTAAGTGCATCGAGATTTTTTTAACACAGACTTACTCTAATTGTGAAGTAAATTAGGGATGTAAAAGCATGAGACGTCAAGACGACAAGGTCACTTATACGAATCTATGTTTGTAAATGACATCTTTCCAAACATTTAGATTTATGAAGCTATTGCACTCATGACTATCATTGAAATAACCAATTACAAAACCAACATTTCATTTATACATAAATATGTTCGTAAAGTTACATTAACTTAAAATGGACTAGTCCAACATTATTACTGCGATCCTTCTTTTTCTTTTCTGCGGGCATTACAGTTGGCTTCTCTTACTTAAATCTTCTTAATGCTGATAAAATCTAATGGCATCACACACGCTTGTCTACAAATAAACTAAGTCCAGTGAGAATCACTAAAGCTTAGTTATTTTCAGAGACATTTACCAATGAATTAAAAGTTAATTAGGTACACATTTTTTGTGTCTCGATATAACTGTCTGCGTGTTAAAAATAAATACTATAATTAGGAGGCAGAGATTACGGTGTTTCTAATTCAAACGATCTTGCCTAAATCCAGTTTGAGAATTAATATAAAACATGACCAATGTTTATAGAATTGCAAATGTATTTTTAAATATATGTAATGGAGGAATAATGACCTCTGCTACGCAGTCTTATTGTGGATTCAGAGCTTACTTTTTCAAAATTTTTATCTTATGTAAAAAATTTCATTGATTTAAGAGCTCGAGGTTCGGAAGTACTATATAAGCGATTACTAGCAGAACCAGTAGACATTGTCTTGCTTGAAGGTTGACTTGCAACCCAATCGCAGCGCCACCTACCAGGTCAAATTGTGAATCTAAACCATCCACGACCCCATTCAAACACACAAAATATATCAAAATCGGCCTAGGCGCTTAGGAGGAGCTCAGTGACATACAGAATGTGTGAAGAATTATATAGGTACATGATTTCTTGCATATCGATAATTATTTGTTATCCACACAGCCGATTAAATATAGACATTCTTTAGAAAGGGATATGCCTAGCAAACGATAAAGCACGCCCGCATCCAGCTAAACTTGGTTGTTTACCCATTTATGACTTGAGTCTATTGGAGATATCCAAAGAAACAGTTTCTCGATCAATGTAATTTCTGCTGATTTTATGGTTTGTCTTACTAACTGATTTAATTAACTAGTTAATTGATATGCCTTATTAAAAATTAGAATTTATTAGCAATTTCGCTCCAGTGTAGAAAAATAGCCTATATCATCTTCCCATAATATATACTCGGCCCGTAGTTGATATCTATGCAAAAATAATGTCGATTTGGTGTCGCGTTGTTATGAATGAAGGACAAATTAGCAAACACACTTTCGCATTTATAATATTAGAAAATATATTAGTTGAGTGATAGAGGCCAATTATTCGGTGCTGGTTCAAATGAGCTGGTTTGCCCGGGATAGTACAATTTCTTATAGGAAGCTAAGTAAGAGTCATTATCATCATCTCAGCCGAAAGACGTCCACTGCTGGACATAGGCCTCCCCTAAGATTTTCCACAAAGACCGGACTTTCGCCAACCGCATTCAAAAGTTTCCCGCGTCTTTTAGCAGGTCGTCGGTCTACCTTATGGGAGGCCTACCCCTGCTGCATCTCTAAGAGTAGCAACACTGTTAACCTCTCTCCTCCTTTTTAGTCGTAAGAGATATATAGATATGTAATGAAAATGCGTAGGTTGGGCAAAGTGTTAATTGGATTTTTCTGTTAAGAAATTCTCAGTAACACTTCGATGACTGAACTTGTGGTAGACTGCTATAGTGTCGCCCCTTATAGCCTTAAACCATCGCCAGCGAAATTTGGGTGTAATACATATCTGCTCACCCCTTTAAGATATAGATGTGCGACTATTTTATGCTTGTATTAGTTACTTTTATTATATTTAGTAAAGTAATAAAAATAGTATTCTGCAACTTTCCTAATTAGAATATAATGCGACTGTACGTTCTAGGCACTTTCTTTATACATAGCAATTACCTGTTGTAGTCTAGTGACGTCACAAATATTCGTCTTATCGTATCAAATCGTATCTGTTAGACGATCAGATATTTGTCTATACAACAAAACCCAAGACAGCCAATCTATATCGTATAATACACAAAGTGCCCCGTCCACTCAAAGGACAGAACGAGTCTATTGAAATAGCTACTTGCAGTGACCTATGTCCACATATAAAGCTACATGCTGACAAACAACTCGTCCATTTAATACAACGTTTGGTAATTCTACTCGGCAAATTACATGACAGTCTTGCTTGTAACAATAGGGTGTCGAATTTTAGAGGCTCTATTAAGATTTATATAGAACATCTAAATCTTCATTAAGTCACAGAATACATATTAGAGCTTGTATGATTTGACACCCTATACTTACAAGTAATTGGCTAGTAGTTTAAGATGTAATTAAGATGCTATAACTATATTTTAGATGATAATTGTCTATTGAAAATGGATTCTCAGTTTACTCGTTGTCTTTATAATCTGTTTTATACGTCAATAATGTTGCGTCACGCGAGGATACTAGCGCATTATTACGGGATAGTAAGCTATTTATTTAATAGTATGGGTGGTATTATATTTTATTTGAGTATGAAAGTATGTTGAGCCGGTATGATCCAGTCAGTTTGATATTGGATTTGCCAGGTGCATTATTTAAATTCAGTATTTTTATATATGGAGAAATAGATGCTACATTTTATAGTGTTCAGTAGTAAATTAAGAATGTTGTAATTCAAAGGAGATTTAAAAAGAGTGGCTACTCAATAACCTTGTTTGTATCTTGTCATAGAACAGACTCTTCTCTCGAAGTCTTGCCTGAATCTTCTTAGATTCCTGCTAACATAAATATGACTCCAGTTTGGTAACTTTGGTAAACTCGCTATCTACTAAAAACTCTGACATTCATAAGGGTTACTTAGTAAGTTAAACGAAAAAAGTAAAAAAAAAATCGAATTTGCATAATAATTCTGTTTTCTTTCAGAGTATCAGTGATAGTATGGAGTTTGCCACCATAGCAGTATGATAAGTACATATATTTGGCAATGGTATTCTGTGGTTACTTTTATTAAATAATAATAACAAGAACAAATAAGGGTCGCCAACTGATTTAGGTGTTTCGAGTCCTTTTGTGCAGGGATCTCAATGTGCCCTTTATCTCTTGACTTACGCTCTTGAACTGAAAGTCTGTATATAAAACTATTAATTACGTTTATTCTATTCTGTTCTATTTGTTTTATCGGAGACTGTTTATATTCTATTTTAAAAACATTTAATCAATTCTGATTGCAAATAAAGTTGAGCACAACAAATTTAGAAATACGAATACAAAGCCTCATTGTTGTGAACATCAAACACCTTTTTTCAGAATTATTCATTCTCTTGAAAAATTTACCTATTTGTATTCCAAAACAAAGACACGACTAATTAAATAGGTTAGCTTTGAGCTGAGTTAGAATTTATTACACAAAGCGATGCAAAATATTCGCGATTTATAGATTTTCAAACACGCTTCAACGAAAAATGTTTGTGTAGGTACTACTCACTACTAGTATCAAGTATGAACCATAGCCGCTAAAAGCAATCAAAATTTTGATGATGAAAGCGTGGAATTAAAAGCTGGACTGAACATTTTTAGGAGGTCTATGCCTACATAAATATTATTATGTAAGTAGATTTTGCCCGCGACTTCGCATACGGTAATCTTAAATAAATTTCTATCCCTGAGGAAAAGAACAGTATACATACAGTCTTTTCTGGATGAATGGTACCCCTGACAACGTGTATGCGAAATTTCATGGTGATAGGTCGAGTAGTTAAGGCGTGAAAGTGTAAAAATCAAACAAACATCTCACTTAACCATTTATAATATTAGTTAGGATTACTCAATTAAGCAGTGAGCCATAGGAGCGGCTTAATAGTTATTATTTCTAAGTCCTTAGTTGAGATGCTAAACATAACAGATCTCGTACAACATTGAGTTTTTATGTAACTCAACTAGATTGCTTGTAACATGGGATATAGAGCGTATGCACCCTTTAACTACTTCTTCTAATCTAACATTACAATGTATACCTTGTCATTTGTGTGATTGTGTGAGGCAACCAACTATATAGTTGAGTTGTCTCCTTAAGAAGTTAGTACATATTAACTCAAAGAGCCTCTAAGGGTTTTATCTAGCTTTTATTTTTACCTCTTGCGTGACTTTGGCCAAATATGAGTATATATTTCGTAAAACCACATAATGTAGTAGAGAAACTATGATAATAGCTCGCAAAAATATGAAAATGTCATAATAATACTATTCATTATTTATTATTATTTTTGGTCTTCTTTTATTTTCTCTGCTAGGCGGAAAGTAGAAGATGTCACGAGCCTAAGCCAACATCAGAAATATGTATTTAGTTAGTCAGTGGAGTGTGTACGATGTGAGTATGTGTTAATGGTTGAATATTATCTGGTTCGCTTTGCAGGAATTTTCTTACCAGTCTGCATGTATTCAATGTTACTGCCTTTTGGAGGAGGTAGTAGGTTGTTGGTGGTAAGTGTTTAAGGGACTGGTGCAACTGCTTTGGCATGACTCCTGTTGTAGATAGAACAATAGGGACGATAATAACTTTTTCTAGATGCCACAATCGAGTAATTTCGTCTTTTAATTTAATATATTTACTAAGTTTTTCTGCTATTGTTGTCTGTATATTGTGTGTATTCGGTACGGCGATGTCAATTAGGTATCCTATTTAGTAGCCTTATTTATTAAATTTATGTCCTGTCTATTAAAATGCACAGTTCGGTCAGTAAGGATGGCTCGGTCGAAATACATCTTTGTTGTGGTGTTCTCTAGGACGGTTTGAGGGCTATATTTGTAGTACGCTGTGATGGAAACTATAAGTTCGTATTGTTGTGCTAGTTTTTGATGTATAACATTGACTTACTGGTCGTGTCTGTGTTTGTAGTCAGTTTGGGCAATCGACTTGCAAGCACCTGTAATGTGTTAAATTATTTCTGGTGAGCTGTTGCATTTTCGGCAGATATCAAAGTGTAAATTCTTTATTATGTGTTTTTGATAGTTTTTGATTTCAATTACGTGGTCCTGTATAGCGACCATGAATCCTTCTATTTCTGGAAAGAGCTCGCCTCGGCTCAGCCACGTGTTCGATGCCTCTTTAACGACGTTTTGTTGGCATAACTCTTGACGGTGTCTGCCATGCAGAGATTTTTGGAACCATTCTGTTATTTTACTTTAAGAGTAGTAGAGCCTCGCTGATTTCAGCATGAATGGCCCATCCGGCTCGACCGGGAAAGAACTACCCTCTCACAGAATATCGACGTGAAATAGCAGTATTCTTACTGCTGTGTTACATTCGGTGGGTGAGAGTGCCGGAGGCCCAATCACCCTCTTGCCCCCTTCCCGCTCCTTCTCCCTCCAACTTCCTTTCCTAAAGGGTCGGCAACGCGCAAGTGATGCATCTGGTGTTCAAAAATATTGTCTATTCGTTTTTTGTTATTTTGTTGTGTTATGTCTTTAGGGTTCAGTGTCGATGAGCCCCCTCCTTCTTTTCAGGGTAGCGTTAGTCTTTGTAGACAGGATTTTGGGTGATCTTTACGATACTTTGTCATTGTAGTGATAATTTTCCGCTGGAGATTTCTAAGTTCTGTTTTAGTACAGTTTATTATGCCAAAAGAGTAGTTGAGGAGAGGGATGACAAAAGTGTTAATAGCTTTTACAGAGTTTCTTGAATTGATCTGCGTTTTTAATATAGTGTTGAGCCTGTGTTAGAATTGGAGTGATTCATTTTTGTTTCGTGTCTTTGTGATGAATTTGTAGCGATTGATTATACCCTAAGTATTTGTAGGAGTCATGTTCATCAAATGATTCTATTTCTTCGCCTGTGTCTAGAAAGTAGTGATGTTGGTAAGTATTCCCTGCTTTAATCGAGTTTATTTTACATTACATTTATTTATGCCAAATTCCATTTTTATATTTTTCGTATACTGTTTTGCAAGGTGAGCTAATTCATATACTTGATTCTCAGTTTTAGCATAAAGTTTAATGTCATCCATATAAAGCAAACGATTTAACTTATATTCGTGTATATTAGTCGCTTCATCTGTTGCAGTTGATTTTAATGGATATCCTATTGATGTCGAGTTTAATAAATTAGAGAGGGAGTTTAGAGCCAGACAGAACCACAATGGACTTAAAGCATCCCCTTGAAATATACCTCTCTGTATGTGGATCGGATTCGTTAATATTGTTTCTGTTGAAGTAGTGACTGATAATACAGTTGACCATTTTCCCATTATGGTCTTTATTATTGTCGGCCTCTATGGCGTAGTGGTTAGTATAACCGACTGCCACGCCTGAGGTCACCGGTTCGATTCCCGCACAAGTCAAACATTTGTGTGCATGAACATGGATATTTGTCTTGGTCTAGGTGTTTTTATATATAATATGAACGAAAAAAAAAGTATATATATGTATGTTTATCTATTGTCTAGTACCCATAGTAAAAGCTCTGCTTAGTTTGGGCTAGATGGTGTTGTGTGTATGTGATAGAATAGGTACTATTATTATTATTATTATTATTATTCTTACTATATTAATGTTATTACTTGTTGGTTTCGTGGTTCAAGCATTGATAATTGCGTGCGATCGTAAGACCAGGATTTATTTAATTCCCAGGCCAGATAAAGTGATTTTTCTGTAAAAAAACTTGTTAGTAATATGTAATGTGATTACTTGATGCGGGGATTTTAGAAATTCAACCGTTAGATAGCAACAGCTATCCATTACGTTGGGCTAAAAACATACCTTGCTGGCGAAATATGGATGTTATATAAACTTCTCTACTCCTTCGAAGATGAAAGGGCTTCATGATGTCTATGTATATACTTTACATTTTTTTACACGAGTAAAATAAGTCTTTATTTTATAATAATTAGTTTAAAAAAGCACAATACAGCAATATGTATCCAATGTCATGTTAAACTAAAATCCAAATAATGCCATATTTAAATTTAATTAAAAACGCCGCAGGAACATAAAAGCATTTTCAATACAATAAACAGACAAGTATTTATGTATATCTGTATAATAATCTTTTATTTATTAAATTTACCAGTAGAATTATATCGGGCAATAATTCCATGATATAATATCTTCAACGAGAAGTAAATTCGTGTGACATCACTAGAAAATGTAAACACTTTACGGTCACGTCCTTAGCCGATTGAGATGAAAAGCACACAACAGTGGGAAACAGGACAACGGGTCAGTGTGTCATTACAGTATCGTGGCATTCTAACACATGACGTGACTTTTGAATAGTGTCGCCGATAAGGGCGGAGACGCAACGACGGGCGCCGAAGATCCTCGCATCTCCAACCCCACTATTACAGACAATGAGGAGAACGCCGATAAATTGAAAACGTGTGTCGAATGAGACATCGCCGATGGACGAGGGCGTTTACACAATCTGTCCGGGTGTCCGGGCACACTTTAACTGGAAAAATAGATAAACAAACCGCCTCCTGTCTGCGTACATGAATTCTTGGCTACAACGAGATGTTGGGAATCAGGGTCAGTAATACTGGTCTTATGTGTCTAATAAAGCTAAGATCGTGTTGAGAAAATGTGGGAGGATGATGCGGCTTATTGTTGGGGATAGTGCGCGATGCGTGGGTTTAATAAAATTCTTCAATTATCTATAGTATTTATACAGCGTGTAACAATAAGGTGTGGTCAAATTTTATAGGTATGTTCATAATAAAGTGGACCCTGTGACACCAACGACAAAAAATTAAGAGAAAACATCTTCATGTTTTTTCGATATATTATATAAAACTACGTCTTAAAAAAATATTGGTGCACATATTTGATGTTATTTAAAAAAAATGCGTGTGAACGAATTTTATTCATATTTATTTTAAATACAATTAAATATTGCCTTGCCAAGTTTCACTTATGTAAGTTTTATGATTATGTATTTATAATTTATTTTTAATAAGTATTGATTATATTTTCATTTATTTATTTCTAAAAGTATATGATATAAGCGTTATAAAGGCAAACAATCAAACAATTAGACAGGACACAGATGAAAAGCAAGAACAGGAAGTTATTTGTCAAAGTGATGAGTCAATCGATGCTTCGTCATCCGAAGAAAACACAATGAAATAAACAAAGGGATGTTTTCGAGGGTGCAAGTACTCTATTATAAACTTAAAGATATAATTTTATCGAAGAAAACATTAGAAGAAAAGGTTTGTGTATGTATACAACACATTATTACAGAAGTCACTTCATTTTAAGTGAAACATTCTTGAATGGAGACCTATTGTATTGTATTGTAATTGGACTCCCTTTTCCGCATTTGAACTCTAAGTTGGACCATTGGATTGTCCATTATGCGCGAGTGTCGGCCGGTTATGGAGATAGCCAGCCCAACTCCGCCCAGAAGCACAGAAGTTTCCTGGGGTCTTCGCAGGCTTCGCGGAGTTACCTCGGGTTGTTGAGGATTTCCTTACGTTGTGCTGTTACTCCCACACATTTCAGGACTACATGGGCAGCAGATTCTTGTTCGGTCAGACATCCCCTACAGAGTGGGCTGTCTGTTGCTCCGATGTTGTAGAGATGTTTGTTCAGGGGACAGTGACCTGTTAGGATCCCCACGATGGTCCGAAGGTCCAATCTTTGTAGGTTGAGCCGGCGGTGTGTCAGACGTGGTGAGATGGCCGGTAGGGCTGCTCTCAACTGTCTGCAGTCCGTTGTCCGTGCCCAGCGTTTATTATGTTGGCTGTGAGTGCGAAGCCGCATCCATGTTTTTAGTTGTGAGAATGGTAGAGGGAGGAATGGAGATGGATCTTCTGTGGTGGTTCCCGACCCTCTTCTAGCCAACTCATCTGCAGCATCATTGCCCAGCGATTCACTATGCCCCTTTATCCATTGTAAGGTCACTATGTTTTTTATGGATATTCTTTCAAGAGCAAGGTGGCATTCGTAAACGAGCCTGGAGTTGCAGCCATTGCTCTCTAGGGCTCTAAGTACTGCTGTGCTGTCGGAGAGGATTCGTATTCTGTAGCCTTCAATCCGTCTCCTATCGATCGCGGTGGCGGCCTCCGTGATAGCCACATATTCGCATTGGAAGATAGAACTGTGTGAGCCTAGTGTCATAGATATGTTAATATTGAGATCCAGGGAGTGAACTCCCGCGCCCGTTCCCTGTATGGTTTTTGAACCATCGATGTAGATACGGACCTCGTTGATTCCCGATTGATCTCTCTGTTCCTCATGAAGTTGTACATGGTAGTTTTTATTAAATAAATTTTGTTTGGAGATCTTATCACACGGAGCGGCGAGCAGTGGTTCGTAAGCTATAGCTCGCTCTAAGATCGATGCATGTGAGCTCCTAGTGGTTCCCCACAAGCCCTGGTGTTTCAACCGTATTGTGGCCATAGTCGCTTCTTGTTGTATGTAGAGGTCTAAGGGGACCAGCCCTAGAATTACTTCGAGGGCGGCTGTCGGTGTTGTTCTCATACATCCTGTTATTGCTGAGCATGCCATTCTCTGCAATCTCTGCAGCTTGTTGATGACGGTATTGAGTTCAGTCCGGGCCCACCATACGATGGCACCGTATGTTATTGTTGGTCTGATTATGGCGGTGTATAGCCACAGTGTTATTTTTGGGGAGAGTCCCCATGTCTTTCCGAGCATTTTGCTGCATTGGATTGCGCAAGCATGCGCATGTTCGTTGTAGTTGAATGGAGACCTATTAAATCTTTTATTTAAAAACATAAACAATGGCTAGAAATTAAAACTTTAATATAGCTCAATGGAATGCAAAACGTTTAAAGCCGAAGATACCTAATTTTGAAATGTTATTTAATAGGGAGAAAATCTATGCGACAATAGTAAGCGACACATGGTTATAACCAGACTCGCACCTAAGCTTAACAGGGTATAATATACATATATCGGCAAGATAGGTTAGACGGCTATGGTGGTGTAGCAATAATATACCACAAATCTTTAAGAACTATCAGTACCATTATTAACGTATATAATTCTGGCATAGAGATTATTAGTATTAAAATGTTAAACTGCAAATTATTACATAATATTGTGTCCATATATTGTCCATCGTTTGTTCGCTCTTCTCAAATAGGTAGGGATGAAATTTCTTAAAAAAATTCTAGTAGTACCTTAGTGGCAGGTGAATTTAATGGCCACGACAATAATTGGTCGAACAGAAATTATTCACAAGGTAATCAAGTATTTGATAGTGCTCTTGACAATGATTATATCTCACTTAATAATGGTAAAACCACTAGAGTAAGGCTTGTGAATGGTGTGCTACAAGAAACTTCTGATATCTCGATCTGTTCCGAAAAAATTGCTGTGAATGCTGAATGGGATGTACCTAACGAAAGTTTAGGTAGTGATCATCTAATTATTAAAATATGTTTATCATATGAGGACTCTTTACAATATATTACAAAAATAAACTTGAAACTAGCAAACTGGTCTATATATGGTGAGAAATCTAACATCACAAATGAATAGAAACTGTGATAATGTGCAGGATTTGTATGATGGTTTTATAGCTAATATTAATCAGGAAGTTGAGCAAACTATTCACTGTAAAAAATAAAAATAAATCCCGTCTGTGAGTTTATGCTCAAGGTTTACTGGAACCAAGAATGATCAAAGGTAAAAGCACAACGTCGTCGCGCACTTAAACAGTTTAGACGAAATCCAACTCCGCAAAATGTAACTAGTTTAAACTTAAAAATTTCTGAAGCTCAACGTTTAGTAAGGCGATCCAAATCTCAGAGCTTTCACAACTTTTGTGATAGTATCGATGAATCTACCTCCTTAGCAGATATGTGGCGTAAAATGAGATGGATGAAGGAAAATAAACAAGCTAAGTCATATACCTTCGATCAGGCTGAACTAGATCTTTTGTGTTCTTTAGCTCCCGATTAGGTAACTGACCCTCCTAGAACATTTTCATCGACGAATCTCAAACTTGACTCGAGTTTTACTCTACAGAAAATGGAGCACTGTTTTAAGCGCAAGGATACTTCACTTGGGCATGACGGTATATACTATTCTATGATCTATAATCTGCCCGATATAGGCAAACAAGTGCTACTTCAATTGCACAATCTTATATATAGAACTGGTTATGTTCCTAATTAATGGAGAAAGATACAGATCGTGCCAATACCTAAACATTATAGTACTTTAAATTCTAAGCTTCGACCTATTGCCTTAATCTCGTGTCTGTGCAAAATTTTCCACTTGATGCTTGTTAGACGCTTACGGAGCATAATATTATTTTATCATCAAATTCAGTAGGGTTTAGGAGAGGACAATCGTGTCTGGACAGTTTGGCTCGTCATATTACAAGTATTCAAATTGGTTTTATGCAAGATATCACAACCATCGCATGCTTTTTAGATATAGAGGGTGCATATAATAATGTTCTTGTAGATAAGGTAGTGCGATTTTGGACGATTTTCATGTTGGAGCTCAAATGTGGTCATATCTACAGGAGTTTTTGAAAGAAAAGAATCTTCAAATTGAGTGCGATGAACAAGAGAATCAGATATTGGCGAGATGGTCTAACAGAGGAATTGCTCAAGGCGATCCCATATCTCCTTTATTGTTCAACATTGTCATTATTGAGATTTGTCACAAAATGAATTAGACATTTATAAGTCAATACGCGGACGACTTAGTCCTATTTGCAAAATATAACAGAATAGAACATAGTGTCTCTTAGCAGTATCTGTTTTCAATACCTATAAGTAAAATCGTATATTCAATTTCCCAAACAAAGCGCTTCAAACGTTTTTATTACGACTTCGTGTTACTATACGTTTTATTTATACAAACTTTACTTTTTATCTTTAACCTCGTAACAACTTAAAGAAAACTTTTCAAATAAGCGAAACGTTTCGGCTTCATCCATAATAATAACTTCTAGTTAAAGCGCTGCTAAACTTTTATGTCGCTCGAGATACTCGGGCGACAAGGCGGAGATGCTACAACTAACTACACACAAGACAACCAGCGAAGCATCGTTGCTTATTCCTCTGTCCTCGTGTACTCTAAATAATCCGCTTTGCATAACCAATGTCTTTCGAAGTTTGGCGTCTCCATGCTATTCAAGCCTCGTCTTCTACCAACAACTCATTATGTAACTACATAAAGTACACTAAAAGCAAGCATGTTTTTTTTACAAAACTGACTACGCAAATGTTCCACGTTTGTATTCCCACATTAATGAAACATTCCATAGTAGTCATATTTAAAAAGAGCCTACAGTTTAATTAGCTCACAAATACCCGCATTTCATGTATTCACTTTATATTATATGCGAGCAATAAATTGAAAATTCTCGTTAAATAACTTATTTTTATTGGACCGCGTTGTGGTATAAACTTTGTAATAACAAGAGGGGCCATAAATATGTCCCAAATGAGGCATATTTATCATATGGAAGCGTAAAACTTTTGGGAATGCTGAGAATTTTATGGTCTTCAATACAATCATCATCAGGCTATAATAGTCCACTGCTGGATACAATAAGCGATCGATTTTATTGCATTGTAAGGAAGCTCACTGATTGGGTATTTGCTTCTATTCGATTTTGGATAACAAAAACTATTTTGTCCAGAAGGTTGAAGGGATGTTACTGAGTTCGTTTGATGTCTACACATTCGTGTCCATTTCTGGAATTGTTATTTTTCGCAGTCTTAGAATATCAAAAGCCTGTGCTTGTATTTACCGATGGTAGTATATTGAGTTACGTTACTCGTCTAAAATATTGAATAGCAATAGAGGTTAGGTCTTATATTTATAATTGTAAGACTTTATGCGAGTTTCTTTGAATAATACTCCATAAGAATTTCTAAACAAATATACTTCGGAAACCTTCCAAAATGTACGTTAATAGAAATGTACCTATAAACGTCTAATATTAATTTTTTGAATGGATGGGCTCCTCAATCGTAGGGATACATCATTCTGTTTGACAGTATCAATATACTCTCAAAAAATAATGCTTACAGGATACAAAAATGATATCTGTGTCTGTCATAATAAGAACTATGAACGCACCTGTCTATTGATATGATGCGGGTAGCGATGTTTTTATATCCTAATGTGATGTTTATATGATGCTAAAGGATCGATACAGGCTCTCGACGTATTCTGTCCATGGACAAAGAGTTCGTAAAGCTAGCTCGTATAGTTGTTCAAGAATTACCTGCTTCTACAAATTGAGTGTAGAAAGTAAATTTTTCACGATCTTCGTTATAGTCGCAAGCACTCTGTAACTTGCTCACTGAATTACCGTTACATTCAAAACTGAACTGCGAATTTTCACGTCGAGATTTGTAAAGGTTGCTACATATTATATGAGCTTTTCCTGAATCGATGCGTCGGAAAAAGGGAGGCAAATTTAATTTTCGCCTTGACTCGTAGCTAATGTGACATCGGAAGAATTATCTTCGCCAACTCCTACGTTCAGTATTATTCAAGAGAACACTAACTTTGTTTCAGTGTGACACCGCCATTTGCGTTTGAATTTGTTGATTTTTTATAACCATTTACGTTTACGTAAAAGGGCTTTTTGTATTTTTTTTATGGTCTGGTGGTATTCGAGTAATATTGATGAGTGTTTATGTTAGTTTTCTTTTCAATGTTGAGAGAATACTTTAGACGTTTAATAATGTATAAGTACATAATTTAGGTATTATTAGATTCGAATCGAATGAAAAAAAGAGAATATTTCAAACCAGAATTGTTTATATTATATTGAATTTCTAAAATTAAGACTGAAAAGAACTGTAATTTTTACAACAACATATGCTACACATTTAAGCAAAGCTTTGTGGACGTGAGTACTTCTTTATACACATATTGGCAGCAACGTCATGAATAATATTGATATTTTATTGGTTCATGCATTACCACATTTTTGGGAACTACAATACCTCATATTTCCTCAAGAATTAAGTGCATTTGTGCTTGTGCACACACTTGTCAACTATTACATCACCAGCGCAGATAGTCAATTTATTTATTGATCGCCGTGGTCGAAATTGGCCCTAAAGGACTTTAAGAATATGTATATTAGAATCTCAACATAATTTTTTAAATAATAATTACCAATAGACCAACGAATGATATAAGTAGGTATATGCCGGCAGTAAAGACGCATAGTGTAACTAAATATAAATATCTTCATGATTTATTTTTATATAACATACTTATATTTTTTTAAGAGATAACCCGCGCTATTTTGATATCATGTTTCACGAACAAGGGACAGGAAGAACACCCACATTCAGAATAACTATTAGTGGATCACACAGTTTTTCTTTCCGGGTGGGATTCAAATTTGCCACACTAGGCGCGGCGCGGCGGCAAACTACTTAGACCATTGCGCCAACAATTAGAACCTATAACAGAGAATCACATTTTTTTTGTTTTGATTTCTATAATAATAATAATAATAATAATATTCTATCACATACACACAACACCATCTAGCCCAAACTAAGCAGAGCTTGTACTATGGGTACTAGACAATACATAAACATACATATATACTTTTTTTTTTGTAAATACATACATATTATACATAGGAACACCCAGACCAAGACAAACATCCATGTTCACGCACACAAATGTTTGACTTGTGCGGGAATCGAACCCGCGACCTTAGGCGTGGTAGTCGGTTACACTAATCACTACGCCATCGAGTCGTCTTATCTTGTCTTATATTCTATGATCCAATACTATGCAATATTCACCATGCAGTCACAATAGTGATGTGAGCTTCTTAATTAAACGCTGTTATTTGTATTCTTATATGCAGTGTTCTGAACAATGACAGTAACTAATATTCAAGAATAAGTAATCACCACAATCTTGTAACCGAGTATGTACCGTACAATGTTCATAATTTCATTCAAAGGTTGAGTTCAACCGCCGCAACGGAATGGAGGCGTTAGGGAAAGTATAAAATTTCATTTTCATCTCACAGCTAATATGACAGGGGAGAAATCACCGACGAAGCGATCCCTTATTTAATAAAACCGGAACCCTATTTCCATGCTTAAGTATATTATGTTTTAGTCACGACAGATGAATTGAGGTGTCACGGTGGCAGGGCTTACCTCATAGTTGTACTATGAAATATTTGGCTCAGTGTACCGATTCAGGAGATTATTCACTATGGCCACGGCGGCTTTACAATATGGCTGATGGTTATTGGACTTTATATTGACATTGTTTGTAGGCGTATTACGTGCTATGAACTGGTTTATCTTAGGTTAATGCAAAGCTGAATTATTAGGAAGAAGAGTAGTGAGTGATATTGTAATAGGTATATATACGGCGTGTAACAGTTAAGTGGGGCCAAATTTATTTATTTATTTTAGGAGAAAACAAACAGTTATACACTTATATTACTAAATAATTTAACGATAGGTAACAAGAATTGTACATATGTGTAACCTACAGCGTTATCCACGTATTTAACATTATAATGTTAGCTATAAACTGATTGATTCATAATATTTAGACTAAACTTAAATAATAAGATTTATGACAAACAATATGGGGTAAATATTTAAAATAAAATACATATATTATTCCTAAGCTAAATGACGTGTATTCTATTGAAAATGTTACCTAATCTTTTCTATCTATTTATTTATTTACGCCATTAAAGCACTTCTGAATTTACTAACTGATAGAGTAAACAAGTCTAGATCTATGAAATGCTCATTATTCTTGTTTGATATTCGGTGCAAAGGTGCGCCGAATCTAGCGTTAGTGCGACAACAGGAAACAACAAAAAATGGACATGCGCGCACCTCGCATATAATATATAAGTATAACTTTCATAATTATATGTAAATATAGTCTTTTTGACGGTCTCGATGGCGTTGTGGTTAGTGTAACCGACTGCCACGCCCGAGGTTGCGCGATTCTCGCACATTTAAAACATTTTGTGCATGGACAATATGGACATGGAGGTTTGTCTTGGTCTGGGTGTTTCTAAGTATAATATGTATGTATACAAAAAACACGTATATATTTAGGTATGTTTATCCATTGTCTAGTACCTATAGTACAAGCTCTGCGTAGTTTGGGCTAGATGATGTTGTGTGTATGTGATAGAATATTATTATTATTATTACAATACTGAAAAATTTGGTCATAAGACTACGGGTTAGCATTAAATGCTGTTCTTGACATAATTTACCTCTCTTGCTTAATCTATTCCAATTATCAGCTTGGCCTTTCTGCAAAACAACCCTTTTGTAATAATATAATCGCTTATCGCTTTGTGTGATCAAAAGTCTGGAGTCTTTTGATTTTGAATGGCAATAGGATTCGGATTGCCATTCAACGTGACAATGTTGCAAGCCTTTTGGCCACATTATCAGCCGACAGCGATACTTGCGAATTTTACAACGCTTAAACCAGTTATGTTAATATTATAGCTTATAGAATTATTAGTTATCTCTTTTTGAATACTTGTTTACATATTAAGTATTAGATTAGTTCGTAGATAATAATGTAGAATATATTAAAATGAATCTGATTATTATCATAACATCTAGGTCTTAAATCTAAATAAATAAGCTGCAAAATAGGTCTTCATACATTTTTATCACACACACAAAAATAAGGAGTTTAATATTCTCGTGAAATCTTTACAAATTTGTTTAACTATTTATTTATCATATTTATTTTATTCTCCGTGATTCGGAGGGCACGTTAAATGTCGGTCCCGGTTGTTGTAAAATTGACAGCAGTCGTTAAGCCATGTCAGAGTTCTACAACAACAACAACAACTCTTGACAACAGGTTGGCCATTAACCACACGAAAAGAAGAAGAACCTATATATTTAACCTACTATCTAACTAGTCCTACCGTGAGCAGAGCTGACGTCATAAAATATCTTGGACTGCAATTAGATGTAAGCTTAACCTGGAAGAACCACTTACAATCGATGTCCGCAAGAATCAGGAAATTCATTTTTGTGTTCAAAAATATGCGGGTGTCGGCATACATTAAGATTTTTAATATAGTATACAACGCGCTTTGTGAATCAATCCTTAGCTACTGTATCACCGCTTGGGGTGGCGCCACCAAAACATCAATAATATAATTAGAACGTGCACAGCGTGCTGTGATTAAGGTTCTCCTTAGCAAGCCTTTCCGGTGCCCAACCCGGGAACTGTACAAAGGCTACGGAATGTTAACGGTTAGACAGCTCTTTATCTTACGCTTAATTATGCGTAAGCATAAAACCCTACCCAGACAACCAGACGTCAGTCCCACTAAAAAGAAGAAGACCAAAACCTCCTTGTCGCAAAATATACACAAACACAACATTCGCGCAACGACACTATCCATACATAAGCACACTTGTATATAACAAACTACACTCCATACTAAACATACACAACTTGAATAATTATAAGTGCAAGCAATTAACAAAGGAATACCTTCTTACATTAAATTACAACGACACTGAAGACTTTATCAAACCATATTATGCCATATGAATTTATTTTTACGCAGGTTCAAGACATTACATTTTTGTGCATTTTACCTTCACACACACACACGCTCACACACACACACACACACACACACACACATACTCTATCACAAACTCACACACATTAACTACACGTACTTACACACAGTCTAGCATACACTATATCGTTTTTACTTTTATAAACATAGATTTTTTCGAAACATTCTATTTATACTCCAACACGTAATTGTTGTTATAGGAAATGTGGTTCACTTAAAAAACAAATAAGTACTAAATTAAAACAAACGGATGGATGACTCACATAACACAGGAATTTCCTAGCATGGGGGTCATAGATCAATTAATACCTGTAAATGTTGTTTAAAGTGCAGCACTATTGTATCATTTTTATGTAACCTTATAATGACAAATAAATAAATAATAATTTTTATTATTTATGAAGGAAGATGAAGAGTTATGCCAGAAACAAGTGGAAGTCCGTAGCCTATGCCTAACCCTCTGTGAAATATGTGTGAGACGATACAGTTAAGTGTTTATTACATATTGCCAGATATTTCACTTGTTTCATCGACTTGCTTCATATTTATTACTGCCATAATAACTGTTTCTTATAAAGGTACATATACTCCTAGTATCGCCAGTAAATGCTCATGGTAAAAACGATTAATCATAATTTAGTTTCCGATGTTGACTTTCTTCCTGGGGCGTATTCTACCAATAAAAAGAATCCAGCAATCAAATCGCCACACCTTCCTATGATGCGTTCTATGTCAGTTATACCGGGTTTAAAAAAGTTAATATTCCGAGTTTGTTAAAAATGTACCACATTTTATATTTTTTATGGAAATAAACGAATAAAAAAAAAAGTTATGTCGGCCTCGATGGCGTAGTGGTTAATGAAACCGACTGCCAAGCCCGAGGTCGCGGGTTCGATTCCCGCACAAGTCAAACATTTGTGTGCATGAACATGGATGTTTGACTTGGTCTGGGTGTTTCTATGTATAATATGTATGTATTTACAAAAAAAAAAGTATATATGTATGTTTATCCATTGTCTAGAACCCATAGTACAAGCTCTGCTTAGTTTGGGCTAGATGGTGTTACGCGTCGAGAGTAGTAGTGTGTATGTGGTAGAATATTATTATTATTATTATTATTATACACAAGTGAAGATTGACCAGGGTTGTCATGCTATCTATATTTTATCTTACTAGTTTTCTATACCTCGGTAACAGTATTTATTTTTGGATGAAAGTTACCCTGTGTCCTTTTCTGCACCCCGGACAACGTGTATTCAAAATTTCATGATGATCGATCGAGTAGTTAAGGTGTCAACGCGTAATAATCTCACATTTGCATTTATAATAGTTAGGATTTTACTCCATATTTTTCACTGTTCAATACAAATAAAGTCAACATATACTGTTTTCGACTGGTATCTAGGGCCGAATATGATACTTATCTTGCCAAAAATAAATACAGAAATTTGTATTGTAAACATTAAATATGTTTATTCATTTATAATACCGTTAAATTTCCATTTCCAACCTAATATAGGTCCTTTTTTTATGAATAGTCCATGATATGTATAAGGTACTGGAATTACGATTGATACGTCGTGGTGGTTGCCACCAATCTTGGGCCGTAAACACACTCCTATCACAGGCATTTTAACTTAGCAAAGAGTTGGCATGCCTACGTCTGACGGTAACTTGCCGTGGACATGGCGCGGCCATGACAAACGATGAGATGGATGCATGACGATGACGTAGCTGTACCACATTGCCTGTGTGACACGGGACACCTGATTTTATGAGTGTAAATATGTATCTATAGTCTACGGCGTCGTTGGTCGCGCCATATAAGTTTGCATTTACGCGTCGAGAGTAGTGGTATTGTTTTTTATTAAATACATCTCTTGCACTAGGGATAAAAGTGCTTCGCGGCTATATCTATAAACATCTAAACAACAGACATCTAGAACATCCTGACTCATAATAACTATTTGTAGATCACACACATTTTTGTTCCACACTCGGGCATATAATCTTATGAACGAATCTACAACATTCGGCGCAGTGGCAATAGCGAGGTAAACATTTAACCACAACGCCATTCATGCAGTCCAGTCCGTAGTTTATTGTAGCAGTATTATTGCATTGTACGATATTATTGTTGTATTTTTAGTAGCAACATGGAGTCCGGATATGTACTTAATAAGATAGCGATAGGCTCGCCGCATATTACCTCTGTCCAAAAACATACCTTACTAACGTAATGTGGATATAATACCAACCCGAGTATTCCTAATAAGCCAGTTACCATGTATCGAGCAATTTGCCATACTCCGTACAACTAAGAATGTTCTAATAGAGAAACCATTTTTAATTTTTAAATTAATATATATATTGCCCAATCCGGGAATCGCATTCAGAATAACATGCTAACATAAGTTGCCTACTTATTAAAATAACGAGGCTGATAAACAAATGTATGCATTACCTAATCTTCTAGAAAATAAGCAGGCAACTTTATAAAAGCGATAAAAACATGCAGTCAGAGAGCATCAGAGGTAAAGTAATTACGAGGTCCACTTTGGGGAGTGGAGTCTGAAAGCCCATTGTAGTGGCCAGAGCTACTTCGATGCTTCTTTAATAGGCTTATTTAATGTACAATATTCTGCGGCGAGAGAAAACTTTGCGAAGAATACTTTATAGCAAAGCACTTCGATTTTATGGTAACGCTATTAAAGACTGAATTATTAAAGGTATATAACTGCTGCCGAATTAGGCATCTTGGATGTCTGTTTCCTAATTAGCATTATGCTTGTTTTTGCAAAGGTATTATAGGCAGATGTGTATTGCACATACTGGGTGTAAAGGGCGGCGTACCGAAAACTTTAGTAAGACGTCTTTATAGGTACTTATGTCGACGCAAACGTCTATTAATCATAAAACGCAAGATTAAGATTTTATATTGATTAACATTATTACGCGGTACGCAATGGATTGCTACCAATACAACGCACCGTTCGCGCCGGCGGGAATGATCTCTGCGTTCCGCGCGCATAAAAACAGCTGATCTGTTTAAATTACGACGATTTAATTACAGTGCTGTATTTTAATGTGGTTTTCTTTGATTTTTAATCAATAAAATGGATAGTTTATGCATTATGTTATGATTCACAGATAGAAAAATGAAAATAGCAGAACAAAAATTGTGATCGTTCCTAACGAAAATTCCAATGATTTTTAACACAGAATAATGGTCTGAATCTACTGTTTCAGTTTTCGGTACACCGTCCCTTACACCCAGTATACCGATATTATTATTTTTGTTGGGTTTATTTTGGTTTCATCTAAGTGGGAAAGTGGTGGGTATACATAAGTTATTAGACCTGCGATCGAAAAGTCGAGGATCAATTTCAAGTCATACTACCGCCGCGGAACTACTCCTAACGCAAGCATTATAGTTTAGCTGGAGAGATTAACGTGAATGATAGTAACTTGCAACCAAAATTGTTAGTAATCTAAATAAATATACTTTGTTGGTCTGGTATTGGACTCACGTATTATGTGCAAACGAAGCAATCAAATTACAATAATGTATACAATTATGTTACGTACTTGAAGTTAGTATAAAAAATAAATTATCTGGTACGTCTTATTTGTAAAAGTTCACGATTTTTCGTTGTCGAGTTTCCACTCCTATATATAGAGGATGAGGCCCCAAAATTTTCCCAATCTGTAAACAAAACCTTTTTGGCCAGAATTGAAACTGACATGTCAAAGAAAAGGTCACCATACATGTTTTGTCGTTTTAGAGACATCGTCCTCTGTATTTAATCCATTTTATTTTGAAATAAAATGGTTAACAGATTGCAGTATATTAAGTGAATAATGTATTCGGTGTAATAAAATGGCGCTGTATATTAAGTGGGCAGTGTAAATTCGATTTTCCATGGGTTCATAGTTTTATGCATCTGTAGCTTGCGTGAATTTTCCCTCAAATCTTGGGACTTTTACAATAAATAGGGATATAGACAGTTTAAACAGAGTTTGCATTGTTGGTATCTAAAACGGATCTCAAAAGTGGTTTACTTGTTATCTGGGATAGCTGTTTTCTTTTTTGTGATGATCGTTCAAGATACGTCGGGGGATATCAGATTTCTTGTGTCGGGGATATAAAATAGGGTGCTCTATCTCCTATGGTTTTCAGTTTTCTCTGAATACGTACACTTCAGAGCGAGCATCGTTGTTCGATGTAAAGTTTATAAGACTACTGTGAAGTTTTATTGTCAAGAATGGGCTTTCGGTGTAAGAGTTATAATAAAGCAGTATGTATTTCGTCATACAATTTTTATTTAGTCAAATATTATTTAGACCCACACCCTGAGATGTTACATTAAGTAGGTATAAACTGTTTGATTCAGTTCGGATTCTCTTTGTGTCAGTACTTTAGGTTTTTTAAAGCCTTATGTTTTTTCTAAGTCAGTAGACTCGTATCCATCGTCTATTCTTACCGTACAAAGTAATTTATTTTTAATTCATGACGTTGAATTTACCGCAAGATTTCTTTTCTCGCTTGATTATTGTTTATATTTCTGGACCACAAGATAGGTTAGAAAATGTTATTTAAATACTTACCAGTGTCAGCGTTTTCTTTGTCTGGTCCACTGTCGTGTTCTGACTCCGACTCGTCCCATATAGTGTCAGTCGCAATCTTCTGACGCGAGCACTCGATCCAGTAGCCCGGAGTAGGGATCAGGCTGTGAGGATACTCCTCGCAGAATTCATCTGTTAAAATATTTTTTTATTGTTTTTACCAGAATATCGAAAGGAGACAAAGTACCCTGAAAATATACAATAATATTGAAAATATTCTGAAAACTATAAATGTGTTAAGAATTCCTTGACAAAAGCCAATGTATTTGCACGCAAGTTAAGCCTTTTGATTATGCGAAAATAGGTTATTTTACTCGTGTGTGCGTGTTTGTTGGTGAAAGTACCTATTTCAATTACGCCCACATTAACACTAATGCACAAATATATTTTTTAAGAGTACATTTATTAAAATGAATATGAATTAGCGCTAGTGACATATATAGTTACAAATATAATGTAACTTAATTATAATTGAACATTGCAATTATGGAAATAAAATAAGATTTAATAGATTATTGAATATAGATAAATGAGTATAAAAACAGCATCAATTAAAAATATTGCATCGTTTTATTTCACGAAATATCTTTAAAAGTCTGTATATAGAAAAAAATGTGTAATATAAATAAAAAAAGTATATTAAAATATATCTGTACACCACAAAATATGATATAATTATATGTCCGTAGCAGTAGCTGAAAACCTAAACATATATTGAAACTAAAGTAGCTCAACTAGACTAACTAAACTAACTCACATTATTAAAATGTTTCAATACACGGCAAGGTGTTAGGAGATACAGTTCTGTAAGCAGCGGTGCCATCTTTTCCCTGGAAGTCTTGAACTCGGGCACCGAGGCAGAGCTTGATAACGCTTGATATATAGTTTTAAGGCAGTACAAAGTCGTACTAATAAACATTTTTTGTTACCTTTATTGAAGTCTTAAAAGTTCCCTTTGAGTATTTCTACTAAATAAATTTCATTATTGTTAATAGAAGGCTCCGAACCGAGCCCTTTTATTGGCTATTAATTTATTTAGCTTCGTTAAGTGGCCATTTGAGCGTAAGTCAGACTGAGTTTTGATCATTACTGAAGTTAGCTTTGTGTACAGTTTCTACTTCTAACATGTACCTATGCGAATTATTACTAATTAGTTTAATTTATTTTAAAACAAATATGATATAAATTTGTTTTATTAATAAATAAATGACAACAAAATTGATATCAAAGGAAAATTCGTTGCTTGTTTCAGATGTAAAGAAATTACTACTAAACGGCTAAAAATGAGGGATTGGTTTGAACATAAATGAATATTTCTTAATAATTACGAGTTTTGACTTTACCGATAATACAAAAATTCAATTTGACATTACAACGAATACATTTGTCCAGATAAAGTTACATTTTAAATAACATAATACAAATCATTTATCCCATATAGCAATTTTTTTCTACTAGTCTTATTTGGCTAACACACAACTCATTATAAAATCATTGCATTCAAACGATCTTCGTTCGCTAATAAATAGTCGTAAAAATATGAGTTTCATAGAAATCTTTCATAGAGAGTCACTAAATTCTGTCTAATTACGCCACATTTGTTTTCTAAATGAGAATAGTAAGAAAGACAGCTATAAATATTGTAGGAAAATTTCAATCACTAGAAGATAGTAAACATGGATGAAAGAACTCAAGGATTCATGTGACATGAATATTAAGGTAAACAAGCGGAGGCCGGCCGTTTTTATTAATATTTCTGCACTTATCCTTGCGAGGAAATCTGATGCTGATGCTATTAACGGGTCGGCCTGTGAGATCAAAATAAAATATTTACATAGGAGCGCGGCCGCCCACCGCTAGCGCACCGCGCGCGCCGACCGCACAGTCCACTCGGCTGCCATGTCTTTACGGGCACAACTAAATATGAAAGCCGCACAGTATCTCTTTATTGAATATTTTATCGCAACAGTAAAAGATTTAAAAAGTTGCGGTAAATGTTTTTTTCGTTACTCAAAGTTTGCTGTGGAAATAAACAACGCTCCCAGAACTCGCATTAATTTTCGGTCAAAGGATCTCTCTCATAAAGATACATTTACACATTTTATGAACGTTTACATAAGGCATATTAAATTAACATGTATGTCTAAATATTATGTTACTTCCTTATCAATAACTTATCTTGTAATGAATTATATTTATACCTCTTCCCCTCGTTTTTCTTGCTCGGTGTATCTTCCGAAGTTGTGATGATCGATTGGCGCTCAGTTCACTGTAAGGTAGAACACCAAACTCTATTCAATATGCTTGGCGTTCATACTTAGAGTGAACCGAACTAACCAAAGCTTCTTTCAAATTTGTAGACGAAGTCAATCTTCTGGTGTATCTTGAAGTTTCTACATAATGCTGGAAGTTAACAATAATATTACAGAAGTTCTACCAATAAAAGGAAATCTCGAGTTAGAGAGGTATCATCGTATTACTTTTTGGTATAGTTTAATAGGTCGTTCGTGAGATTTCAACGTTCAAATCATGTTCCGGAACTGTTCGTGGGAAATGAATGCGGTGACAATTTTCTTTGTCAATTTGTTCCATTTCTAATTACTGAATAAGATGTTTATTTTAACATTTGAATTCAAGCCTTTACCTTGCTTTAGCAAAGTTGCCAGTGTACTGAACGTGTCTATTAAATTAATTATATTATCCTTTGTTGTTCGAGTCAAACAAAGTGGTAGTGTAGTATTAAGGAAAGTTTGTTCCAAATTAGTAAGAGGAAGCACGTAATCTTTACATAACTTAATAAGTCTGAAAATAGTTTTTTAAGGAATGGTATTCCATTAATTGCACAACTATCCTAGATAGAATATCATGTCCAAACATGATACCTACTAGTCTAGTTATATTCGAAGTGTATTGAACTCAGGTTATATTTAAAGCGGTATCTCGATTCCAATAATAAAGAAAAAATAATATAATCAAGTAAATGATATAAAACTCATTTCGTTGTTTAATAGTGTAAATATACTGCCTCCGTGGCGCAGCGGTAGTGAATGCGACTGCTGTGCATGAGGTCTCGGGTTCGAATCCCGGGTCGGGCCAACAAAAAGCTATTGGGTTTTTCTGTAAAAGAAATCTCAATAGCAGCCCGGAGTTAGGAAGTTGGCGGTGTTAGACACCCCCGTGCCTCGGAAAGCACGTAAAGCCGTTGGTCCTGCGCCTGATCTCTCTCCGGTCGTGTCGGATTGCCGTCCCATCGGGTCATGAGAGTTAGGGAACAGAGAGTGCACTTATGTTTGCGCACACACTTGTGCACTATAATATCTCCTGCGCAGATGGCCAGTCTCTGTTAAGACTGGCCGCCGTGGCCGAAATTCGGTCTGGAGGACATTATTATAAATGTATTATTTAACAGCCAAATTAGGTGTTTTAAGGACGACGAAACGACGAAGCACATTTTTTTATATATATTTTTATTTAGTATATTTTTAATAACTAATATAATATTTGTGAAAGCTTCAAATCATGGTTTTATCCATCAACGCGTCACAACCAGACAATTACTTTCGCATTTCTAAAATTAGTGTTTTGTAAAATTAATTTAACAGATGCTATAAATGACGTCAAAATGCTGACACAAGAAAATTAATTATATATAATAAGTCTTCAGGAGATTGATGAAACATCCAGAACTGAAGATGCTTTGTTACATAAAAAGAGATAAATTTAAGGCGGAGCAGTAACTTATTAAGAATACTTGTTATTAGCTGCGTATCTGAGTTGAAAATAACTGTCAAGAAATTTATATTAGCAGCACGCAGTTTGCAAATTTTCCCAGTAGACAGCAATGTGATCGTCCTCTATTATATGAGATCTAGAATGATGGCTGATGAAATGTAGATGTAATGTATTACCCCCTACCCCTTCAGAGTGATAGATGATAGATGTAATGTGAATATACATACATATATCAGAAAAACCATACATAGCCTAAATTGCCATATTTTCCTGCTGTCATTTTTGTCAACTCCATCTTCTACTCGTACTAAATAAGGTATAATATAAGGTTAACGTCACTTGTATATTTATGCTTCCTTGTTAAGTAGTTAAAGAACCAAATAAACTTCTGACCACTTTCGTGTAAAAATCATATGCTAAATTCTATATTTGACTATTCCAAACCCGTATTACGTTAACCGCTCCAAAAATGGAAGTCGAGCATCAGATACAAATATATAACGCAACTTGGAATGGATATTTCCTGACCCTTGGGTAAACCAAGCCTGATCTTTGACGCTGCATCATATTTTTGCGATCCTCACAATCGCGAAAAATTGCGAGTTCTAAAAACTGTATCGATTCTACTCGAGTCTTGTGAATCCTTGTTTGGCTTAGTAGTGCGTTGAAAATTCAGTCGCCGGATCGTGCTCACAAAAACCTTTAACGCAGTGATTGAATTGTGAGAAAAGCTTTTAGTTTCTGCATACAATCCAAAAAATGTTTGCCATACCGAAAACAATCATATTCACCTTGTCCTTTAAAAGGGCCTGTTATGTAACTCATATAAGCACACAGATAATTAACAACAATGTATTATAATATACGTTTTCATTA
Organism: Catocala fraxini; assembly: GCA_930367265.1. NCBI lineage: Eukaryota > Metazoa > Arthropoda > Insecta > Lepidoptera > Erebidae > Catocala > Catocala fraxini. The sequence goes on from OV884035.1 coordinate 15,823,992, forward strand.
CTAAAATTTTAAGCTGGCCCACATGTTCGTATCTGTTTATCAAAGCTACAAAGGAAATATTAATTTCCGTTCCATGGGAAGGGTTCTTTTACATCTAGGCACAAAGATCGAGAACTTTTCGACTCGTACTACGTTTGTAGGACAATACTGACCTGCTTTTTTATTTATTGTGCTTATCTCTTGCAGAGTATGCTTTTATAATGAGATTTAGATTCGTATAATGGTTCTGTTTTTTTGCAGAATTATGCTATTTAAGTTTAAAATGTTTTCCTTAAAAATATAGCTTGATATAATTTTGACCTATTTACGAAATGTTAGGTACGACTGCATAGGAAAACGGAAACTTGAGTACTAGATTAATCAAATCTTATTACAGTCAATATGATTACATCATAATATTTGGTTGACATTTTGAACGCCTATATAAATAGTAATTATTTTATATGGATTTGACGATATCATTTATTGAGTTCTTGCAGTTAGTTGACTATATTAAGTTAGTAAGCCTGCATATCTAATACGAATACGTTCCTAATACGCAATAAGGCGTAAGACACCCACATTTTGATATATTTAATTCCAGTTACCTCAAACAGCTTTAGGTTCTGTGGTATGACAGTAAATGTACTGACAGAAAAACCTTAAAGCATTGTAAAAAGATACTATTGACTTCCTTTTATATCAAAGATTTCCAGAATACTTTCTGTGATTTAGTTATTCTAAGACGGTATTAATCGCAACAACTTCCCCAAAGCCGTAAAACAAAACGCGTAATATCACATTTTACATCATTATTTTTTAATCCCGCCTCGTGTGTAATGTTATCTGCCAGACATTCTTTATGGAGGGTATGTCATAAAGGGGGTTTGTTCCGAGGGCAAACGAGGAGACTATGCGTGCCCCCTGACGTGACTCACCGTTTAATTTTACTGCCTACACCCTGAACGTATTGCTTATCTGAACGTATCGCAGTCGTTCCGAAGGCCGATGGAATTAAATGAGTGCGACACGCATCCCACCGACTCATCGTATGGCTATAGTTGATACTTATGTATACACCGTGTAACAGAAAGGTGTGTTCGTATTTTAGGTACGAAATGTATATCTGAAAAATAGCCTATGTGGCCTATCTCTGGATCAAAACAAATGATTTAAATTGTATGTCAATTACCACTTTCAAATTTATTTATTATGCATATATCAAAACCAAAGCATTAAATCACTATCAAGATTGTGCCTAGTCATTTTCGGGTTCACGGATGTCACGGAGTCAGTGTTGTTTAAATGTCAACTGGAATGTGCTCATATTGATAAGTCAATGAAAAAGAAAATGCTATATCTTAGTAAAAAAATGTATACAGATTTGTCACGGTTTTCCGTTGGAAACCGCGACAAATCTGTATACATTTTTTACATAATACCTATAGCCCTTGTACAATGGTACAAGGCTATAGGTATTATGTGTCGCTTAAATATGACCAGACTTTTCCGTTACACGCTGTATATCAATATAGTAAAACTTAGAAATCTGCGGTCTTACGGATTTCTAATATCGGCAAAGTTTGTAGATCATAGTGCTCAATGTTATAAGCGAGAACGGATTTCGGCGAATATTGTCAAAGTTGCTCCATTTCTTGATATATGCGTGGAATTATGAATACAGAGCTGCTTATACTATAATGAATAAGTCCTCAGCATATACGCGTTGGAGATATATTATGTAATAGTTTTTTGTTTATTGTGGCTTTGTCCGCGTGATTCTCTTGGTATCGCAGTACCAAGATAGAAAGTAGAACATGGTCTACAGTAAATCAAATTTGATCTAAATCAGTTCAATGGCTCACGTTAGCTTAAGTTACACATATCTAAGCACTTTTACATGTATAATGGTAGGACTATACTACCTAGTTGGAACTAGACCTGGAGGTCTGAAGGTGGTTATCGTAGCGCATGATGACTTGCTATAGGTACCAAGGATATCACTTGAGCATTGTCAGTCCTACGGAAAAAGAATTAACGAGGGGATGGCAATGTCCATATTGTATGATCATATTATAGTGAGGGGCTTGTCAAGTGCGCATGATAGATAGTTATGACAGTCCTTTTGAATAAAGGCTTTTAAAAAAGGCCTAACATATAATTTCAACACTCTATGTTCATTTTAAAAGTATTCTTTTGTATTTACTTATGCAGTTGTTCTGTCAGTAACACGTTGTATTTCGTATCTATTTTTGTTATCATAAGTTAGAATGTAAGCAATTTAATTTGCACAGGATGATTTATTTGCGTAAAGATCAGTCCGTTTTCAATTTGATTTTAATCTTCTTACCAGATTGAACTCAAACAAAGGAAGTAACATGAAAGAACATCTATTTTGTAGGATTATTATGGTCCGGCTTCGTTATAACTGAAGATTTTGCCGAATAGGCTTGTCTTGTCTCGTTCTCTTCTTATTCATCAATTATGATTGCATCTCGAGAATGAGCTCTACAAAGCATACTAAAGGCATATTAGTGCTAGATTAAATGTAATAATCTATTATAAGGATATTCTAGACCGAGTATTTTTGTTAGGCAAGCCAGGTTTTTGGAGTTCTTTCTATACAATGCAATTTTGTATGAGTTTATTTTTATTCATTTTGTTTATTTTTTAATAAAACGAACGTTCAGCTCGAGATGTTCTTGAAAAAAACCTGTATTAATTTTTTATCGCAAATGTGTCAAGGACTTTTTCGTAAAGTGTGTTTCATATTATTCATAATTATATTGAGAAAAATATAGACAGCAAATAAAACAAAAAATAAAAGAAATAGACAGTAAAATAGAAATCACTATACTATTTTATATAAAGCGAGGTATATTAAAAAAAAAGTTGTTGTCCTTTCCGAACGGCAATCCTTGTATCACACCATCGGAATATAGGCGTACATCTATAATTGTATAGGTAAACTACAGTTTATATTTAGTAATTTTCTTTTAAAGGTTTACTTAAAAGATACACAGGTGTTTTTTGATCAATCCCATAAAAGTTACAAAAGGCAGGACATAAATTATGCCAGGCTTGATGATACATGACGTAACGGAACAAACTACATTACAGCCCTTCGTCAAGGGACCGACGATGACGTTTTTTGAATTTTCATTTTCACCCTATTTTCGTTCCACGTAAGTAACCGTTACGAAGGGGAACCTTCACAGAAAATTTCAAGCTATATTGTTACGGAGAATAATGTTATGTTATGCATAAAAGTGAGTGAGTTTCTTGGCGATATTCTTTCTTTATATTAGTGATACTGTGCTTTGCGCATCTAGTAACTTAATGTAAGTAACTTTTGATACTTGTATGTTTAACTTTGTGTCGTAATGAATAAATTGCATAGACTCATTTGTGTCTTGAGTTTCATTTTGTTTACATTCATAAAGAGAAAGAGAATATTGACGGTGCAACGTAAATTATCGTGGGAGCGTCATTCCAACTAATATTATAAATGCGAATGTAAGTTTGTTTGTTACCCTTTCATGCCTTAACTACTCGACCGATCATCATGCAGGCATACACGTTGTCAGGGTTACAAAAAAGGACATAGGGTACCTTTTATCCAGGATAAAGTACTTTTCCCGAATGATAATAATTTATTTACAAAATTTTGATTAATGCGAGCGAAACTGCGGGAACTATCTAGCAGTTGTATAATCCACGATTAATTGTATCAAGTCACAAAGACTGGCCTACGAACTACACATGTAAAATCTTCATCGATTATTGCATAGTTGCATTTAAAAACAAGATCATAAGAATAAAGCCAAATGCAAATACGTGGGCACATTCTAATGATGTGTAAGCACACTGGCTTAACAGCTTGGCAGTGTTTGCACCTTTCCATCGATTCACTTGATATGCAATATGTTAACAGCCCGTCGCTTTAAAGGTTACCAGTGCTTACATAGGTAACTACACAGGCTCTGAGAGCACGTTAAGCCGACGGCTTAGAGTAAATTGTCACGAGTATCTGCTGTATGGCGATGTAGTTACACGATAACTTGACGCAATAGTATTATGTGTAAGCGAAAAATAGTATAACTATATTTACTAGAATATGCGCGTTCACCTATACTTTGCCAATACATCTGAACCTTCCTCATGAATCATTCTGACTATTAGTGAAAACCGCATGAAAATCCGTTCAGTAGTTTTTGAGTTTATCGGGAACAAACAGACAGGCAAAGGCGTCGGAGGACTTGGTATTATAATATGTAGTGACTGCAGACTCTCATACATTGGTCAAACCAAGAGAAGCATAGGCACCCGCATAAAAGAACACATAGCTGATGTAAAACACCAACGCTCGTTGAAGTCTGCTGTGTGTGAACATGTGCAACAGGGGACTAACCACTACCTGAGATTTGACAAACCACAGATTCTCGCTAAAGAACACCGATCCCTACCAAGGATGCTTCGCGAGGCTATTGAAATCAAAAAACATCCTAATTTTAATAGAGAAGATGGTTGGAATGTACCACCAGCTTGGGATCCAGTAATTCAAATAGTCAAACTCAAGAAGAAGCAAACAGCAGCTAGACTTTATGATACTTTGAGCTCATTGTGCGTAAATAGAAACACCAATGATTAAATTTTGTTCGGGTACTTTGAAATAACTACACTGGAACATTGAGACAACTACCATCTTGGTCTCCCCGTGACCATGGCTGCTGAAAAGCAACCGAAAAGTCGGGGCAAGTATAAACTTAAATATAAATAGATTTAATAATTTAATTAGCTTAAAAATTTGAAAAGTTTAACAGTAGTAGTGTAACAGTTTTCAAAATTATGTAATAAAGTGTTAAATAAACAATGCGATAAAACCCGTATATAGTAGTCAATGTAGTGATATGTTAGTCGTGTTTTTACCAAAGTCTGCTGTATAATCTGTACAGAGTGGTTTAACTTCAAAGCTACTAAACTATGTGTTTTGTTAATATATGGGTCTTTATCACAATTATGTTCAATTGCTGCCTCTATAATGGCAGTAGTTTTTTAGTTAGGTCTCGATTTTCATTGCTAGGTTAGGCTAAGTATCATTAGATTTTTGCTAGGATATTATCAAAAGTTCTAGTAACTAATACGGAATCTGGCAATGTAACCAGTAGATGTAAATAGGCTCTATTACATTGTACCTAAAAACGCTCGGAAAATGGTGTATAAGACACCTTTGCCTCTTCCTTTGTAGACCGGCGTTAGTTACGTATATTTCAAAATGTTTAACTTAAAAAAATACTGAGGTAACTACCAGTTAACAGATAAAGAATGAAACAAATGATGGTGTGATAAGATGTAGAAATTAAGATACTCAATATTGTATTGCATTTTATATTTATAATGGTATATAACGATGGACTTATAAAACAAATTTGATCATTATGGGCCCTATCGGGCACAGCAAATTAGGATAATTATACTAAAGTTTCGGGACCTAGCAACCCGTTTATGGGCTAGGCGGTGGGGCCTCTCTTAGAAAATTATTAATAGCAACACGAAAAAATACACGCTCTCTATAACGTGGGAACTAAAATATTCATGGCAGCGTGGATGTAATATTATTCTGTCTAGCCTTTCTATGGTATATATAATAATATAAGCCCAGTATTAATCAGTCCTACTGTTGGGCACGGGCCTCTTCTCAGTGTGAGAAGGATTAGTCCACCACGCTGGCCCAATGCGGGTTGGCAGACTTTACATATCTTCTAGAACATTATGGAGTATTCACAGACATGCAGGTTTCCTCACGATCATTTCCTTTACTGTCAAACCAAATAATAATTACTTATTTAATACGCACATACCTTTTAAAAGTCAGAGATACGTGCCTTGCAATCGATCTCGAGAACTCTGCTAGGCAGTCCAACGGTGTCCTACTACGCTATAGCTGCATTTAATTTTACTGGTTTGGTATACAGGTCTGCAATAATCACGTATACAAGTCAACAAACAGTTTTATGAGCTGCGTGCTTTATCGTGCTGTATAAACGTTGAAATTAATGCTTGTCTGTTTGTACTAGCTACGTAAACATACACACGGCCATTTTTAACGAAATTTCAATTTGCCATTGTTTGGATTTCAGTTCAAATTGGATGATATTGAATATTGTTTGCTTGGTGTTTTTTTATTAATTGATAGTAATTTTCAATTTTATACCCTGTTTTTTTAATTTTATTTAGATTATGCATCGTGTGAAACCAAATGTTATGCATACATAGATTCACTGTTGTTCATCGCCTGAATCCCCTCAGGGGTAGGTAGAGATACACCTATAAGCTCTAAAATCATAGATGGACAATGTGGATAACCAGCTATGGCTTTAGAACTTCTAGACAGCAAGCCTATTCCTGTCTATCATGCACAGTGCAGACTCCATGCTGCTACTAAAACTTACTTGGCAGAAAAATCCAACAACACTTTTTCCAAGCCGGACTGACTACGGTTGCGCTTCCGAAGGTATTGATGCCTGTTTTCTAATTGACCAAATATATATCTTATGGCAGGGCACTCTATTTCTTAATAGGGTGCCTAGCCATAAGATATATATAGTGCGATACGACGATAACTATTGAAAATTTCTGCAGAGCAAATATTAGGCGTCTCTTCAAAACAAACCATCTCAAGTGATTCAATCTCTTAATCATTTGTAGTGAAAATTACGATTGCGTGTTCAGAATTCTTGTTTATTCGATCATCATGAGAGTATTTATATTATAATATTAAGAATGTGTGAGCATACACATATACACACATGTAAAGATAAATATATTCCTAAGTAAAATATTAAATAATATTTCAGCACAATTGAGTAATACAATTAATGAGGTCGTAAGTCGTCTAAAAGATTGAGGTGACATAGTTGTAATGAACCTTCACATTAATGAAAAATGTGTGCTGTCCTAAACTATTACTTGCAATTTTTTGTAGTTTACTAAACTATTAATATTTACATACATACATATATTCACGCCTGTTTCCCAGAGGGGTAGGCAGAGACTATGGATTTCCATTTGCTACGATCCTGACACACTTCTCTGGCTTCATTCACCTTTATCACATTACTCATATATCATCATTAATATTTGACTAAAAGTTTTAATGATGTGTACTAATTTAATTATATAAAATTCAAAAGGATTGCCGATAGAAGACAGCCTTTACTCATAACTGACTGTTGCGTCAGTAACATATATATTTTTCATACATATAGCATAGTCACAATATTCCCAAAGGAGTTACTTCGCCTAGGTAGCTACCTAAGAGCATGAGTGTAATACCTATTACACCCATATTTAGCCAGCTTTGTTTTAATACAGTTTTAGTAAGTTTTAGTTTTGTTTTGTATACACATAATAAAGGGGGAACCTAAAATAAAAATCCAGTAACACTCTGCCCGATTTAGGAACTCAACTTGAGATTTAAAGATTGCACGCAAACATAAAAAAAAAACTGCTACGCTACCAGTTTTCTGTAGTATATTATTATGACAAACAAGGCTGCAATAAATAACGCTAATAACAGTATTGTGCAAAGCAGGCTGCACTGGTAAACATTATAAATGTTCAGTATTACTAAAATAACGGTTTACGTAAAGCAGTTTTACTCTATTTAATGCGATTTACATCCCTTAAACCGCTACCACATAACTCCTATTGAAGGCGAAAAATATTATGACCCACCACTATTTTTTACATTACCGTATTCAGGTTAAGCCGTTTCGGATATGGCGAAAGTTAGGGGAAACCGGAGCGGTGGAAGTTTGCAAATATATTAGGTCTACAGAATGGGCCGGCACAAACACAATTTGGTCGTGGCCTTCCTTTCAAGGGGTAGATCACGATCGAAGCCTGCGTCTTAGCACCCGAGACAAATGTTCGAGGAAAAGCCTATCTATTGTCTGCTAAGTAAGTTATGTATATGTACTTTTGGTTTAGTTTTAATATCTCAATGTCGTGGTCTGAGAGATAAATGTAATGAGATAGATATATGTTTGGTTGTGCACGAAATTTTATTCCAAATAACTTGTTATTACTAATTCCTTGAGCGTATAATTTTTTTTAAATTTAGAATTCTTTCTGCTGCTCTCAGGTTTAAACGTTGAAAGGCGACGTGGATCTTTACCAAACATAATTACATTTGAAAAACACCTAGCCAACAACACACCGAATCAGATTCGATACAACTATTCGTGGCTTTGTCTCATGCGGAGATGTATGATAACCAAAATGTTGATTATAAAGATCATAAAATGATCACGACCCTCAAATCTACGAAGGTGTCGCTAAATACAAGCAACGGCTATCTACAATCATTGTGCCCAGGCTTAGGGCAATAAGAGATTAACGGGAGCTACTACCCCAGTGACTATTGTACTACCATACACGAAATCAACTATGTAAAGTTTGTGATTTATTTAACTATTTGACAGATAAAATATGCATTTTCTAAATTTTACTGCCAATATCATGAACCAGAGACTACAAAAATCGACGTGTTTCAGTCCTAATATCCCTTGAGATTTTAATTGGTAAAAGTAGCGTGTGATCGAATGATTTTAAAGTTTGTACACTAATTGATTAAAAGCTTTTCGGGTTTGTCCGAGTACAATTCAATTACAAAAGTTTAAAGCCTTGTTACAAGTATATAATTTACTTTTAGGAGATATGAAATTAAGTTTGTGTTTCGGTAACTATACAGATTTATTTGTATATTTTTTGATTACGTGTTCTTCAATTTAGTCTATACTAATATTAAACGAATATTATATATGTATTTGTCGGTAATGAATAAGTTCAAAAACTAAACGATCGCTTTTAAAAATTGATTCACCAATAGAAAGCTTCTTTATCCAGAAGTAACAAAGGCTATATAATATCTTGCTATGAGCCACGGGAGTTATAAACGTGGATGAAACGTTTGTACATACAGCGCGTAACAGAAAGGTGTGGTTATATTATTTTCAAGTTTTTAGTAATTTTTAAACATTTTATTTATGTTTTGTACTTTAAACATTGAAACAAACGAAGTGAATCCCTATCAAAACTGCGCCGGTCATTTTAGTATTCACGGAGATCACCCGAGTCAGTTGTTAGTATTGCTTACGTTTCGAATAGAATATGCTGACATTGCTAAGTCTATAAAAAAAAATTCTTTATTTTTGTGATATTTGAACATTGCGATTTTCCATTGTACAGAGGTTATATTATGTGTTTCTTAAATATGACCACACCTTTCTGTTACACGCTGTATTCACCCATTATTACGGATTAAAAGTTCATTAGAAAAAGATAAGAGTGAAAGAACCCGCCGACGTTGCTAATTTTTTGAAGAGGGTGCGAATTAGACGACTCACCCACGGAAATATAACACTCACAGATAACCGGAATCAGAGTAGTAACATTGTTACTGCTTTTGCCCAGCACAAGCACGAGCTTTGAAAGTTTATATAACTATCTCTGCTAATCCTTGCCGTTCATCCAGTCTTTACTTTTTTAACACTAGGGTCGGCAACGCGCAAGCGATATCTCTGGTATTGCAAAAGATAGATCACGGCAACCGCTTACCATAAGACTGCTTATGCTCTGCTAGTATAGAAAAAGAAACAGTACTTTAATGTCATTACCAAATATACCAACCATATGTGCGTTCTTTCTTACTATATCGTTTAATGCATAATGAAGTTATAGGTTAACAAAAGGTATGACACTCTAGCAGTATGCGCTAAATATAGGCTAAAACCTGACCCAATTGTATGTCTGCACTAGACAGATGCAGACAATCGTTTCATTAGCATACATACAAGTAGAGGCAAATGAACGTCTACAATTTCATACTATTGAGATTTATTGTGAAGCCTCCAGCGTCGAGAGAGCTCTTGAATAACAAATTCTTACTTGTAGCTACGTGTGTGAATTGCTCACCTTCGTTTGCTTGGGCTGGACTTTCCGGTACTTGAAGAAACTGCGTTGAAAATATTATGTAACAACAAACCGAGCCTAATCCGAGTGTGATCGGTTCGATCTCCACACGAGACAAAAAAATTGTGTTTACCAAATGATTGTTCCGGGTCTAGATGTTCTTTGTGTCCATTGTTTGGATGTTCGTAAAGTGCGTCGCGACACAAAAATTTACTCTTAGCGTTCTATTCAAGTTATTAGCCCTCTACAACATAGTCACCAAACGCGATAAAAGCGTGTGTGAGCCTCAAATAGTTGTACCAAGTTTGGCTGTTTTTGTGTTTGTTGTCTCGGTGTTGACCAAATACAATTTAGCGATTTATTTATATTATTTACAATTTATAATATTATAAATGGGTATGTTTGTTTGTTCACGGCTTAACTAATCGGCCAATCATTACGAAATTTCGGATACACGTTGTCAGCGGTACAAAATAGGACATAGAGTACTTTTCTTTCAGGAAAAAGTACTGCCACTAACTTAACGTATCCTAAATTTACGCGAGCGAAGCCACGGGCACCATCTAGTATCCCATAAAGAAAGATTCATGAAATAATACAAACGATTATGATTTTATATCGTATTATTTTCTGTACTAAGATTGCTAAAATATTTGTTTCTTACACTTTCATGCCTCAATCATGCGACCGATCATCATCAAATTTCAAACCGCATACCGTGTATGCGATATAAAATTTGATGATGGTCTATAGAGGAAAGTCTGGGGTAGAGGAAAATATACAGAATCACCCTTTTTCTAGGAAAAAGTACTATTCACGAGCGAGCAAAGCCACGGGCTAAACCTAGTTCATTATAAAACCATTCAGTTACTGCTTTCAGACTACATTCATTCTATTATAGATAGCGATGACAAAAACGTAAGACTATACATAGTGATAGGTCTTTATGTATTGTCTCTAGATATCAATACGCTATTTGTTAATAAATAAAAATGCAAGAAAATATGCACTGTACTTACATAAAATATATAAATAACAAATAATTTGCACAATGCGTACTTTAGCTACAAAACGTGAATGACACGTTATCACCCCAGTCTCAGTGTGCCGTCAAATGGCCTCATTATGCAAACTGCATAGTACCCAAGACGTGGCAGTTCCCAATGTAAATGTTGAGTAAGACGCACCCTTCAATTACTCAAGCCCGAACCCTCGCCGAACAACTTGAACAACTTGCCAAAAAGTGTTGACAATGCATTAACGTTATATTATACCCATTATACGCACAATACAAATCTAACCGAAATAACCAAGCTTAAATATTTTATAGGTACTTGTTTGCGAGGTTGTTCGTGTGGGCGAGACTCGACCGGCCGTTTATTATTAGAAAAGTTTTTACCTTTCTGCGGTTGGATTTTGATCTACTTAAACGGGTATGGCGAGACGGAAATTGAGTTTTCTTGCATTTCATTTCATGACTGCCAGTGGGGTCCTATTGTCAAACCGTAGAGACAGACCCTTCGACCGACGTTGATGGACGTTTCGGATCGGTAATAAATATCTAAAGCTTTGTACGCATTGGAACCTGTTTATACTGATGGTGTTTGGTCAAGGTATTATATATTTTTGTGGACATTCAACATCAATTTACTGGTTTTACCTGCTGCTTTATACTTTCAGGATGAAAGTTACCCTATCTCCTTTTCTGTTCAGCTGACTAAGTGTATATGAAAGTTCATGATAATTGGTCGAGTGGTTGCAAACGTAACAAACGAATTAACAAACGCATTTATAATATCAGTATGGATTCTTTGAACACAAATAATTCAATATCAATTTATTACAGAACCATGTCAAAGAAAGCTTAGTTGATTATTATATACAGGTCAACAACGAAGCACGTTTCGAACCTGTAGCAATTAATTATAATAATTAAAGTATTAACCCTATATTTTCCTTTTTATGATTTAATATCCTGCTTTATGCTAAGCAAGCTAAATTATACAAAGCCAAAACTGCTATTAAAATTCTTATAATATTTCAATGTTAGGCGGCAGTTTTCACGACCTGTGTGTTTGTTAGTCTAAATATAATATACTATCACATACACACAACACCATCTAGCTCAAACTAAGCAGAGCTTGTACTATGGGTACTAGACAATGGATAAACATACATATAATATTTATTTTTTGTAAATACATACTTATTATACATAGAAACACCCAGGCCAAGACAAACATCCATGTTCATGCACACAAAATATTTGACTTGTGCGGGAATCGAACCCGCGACCTCAGGCGTGGCAGTCGGTTACACTAACCACTACGCCATCGAGGCCGTGATGTGTGAGACAATTATTATTTTGTACATATTAGGGGAGTAAGTTCAATTCTAAAAGCATACACTTACAGTGTTGCTGTACCAACTGATTTACGAAGTATTTTTTGTAGTAGACTTAAATAATTTATAGATCGTTTTTTAAGAAATTTCGCTGTTGTGTCCCAGCCTAAATTTGGTTCCCAGAAGTCTTTCCATGAATTAAAACAACGGATTCAAAAATCACCTTGACTTCTAAGAATTACCTAATCGTGAATCACGTCAGTTTAAATCTCCCGCAAAATGGGTAGCGACCACATTTTTGCTTGATGCATACCCCTCCGCGGGGGCGGGCGGAGGGGTTATGTCGGACTCGCCGGGGTAAAAGAAAGAAAACCTACCACGGTGTTCCTCGACAAAACCACTATCGACGGGGCCGCGCGAATCACTTTCGCATGCGGTCGCGACCCCGCCGAGGTTTCGGCCCGCCGTATGAAACGGCAGGCCACTACACGAAAGACCTACCCAAAGGCACTCCTCACAAATTATCCCTACTGTCCCCCCTAGAGGGGAGACGGACTCGAAACAACAGAGGCGCGCGCGGGAACACGCACGCCGCCTCTCGGACCTGGTGCTGAACGGATGGCGGGCAGGCCAGCGACCACATACCCAAACCTTAATTAAGTCTGGAAGTCGCGCTTTAAACCTCGTCGGCTTATATAAAATACCATAATTTACAAATAATTATTTTAGTAACAGTTATACAAATACCCTTAAATAACGGTTACAAAGTGTTACCGTTATAATTACAAACACTTCTTTTACTTTGTTTGATTGCACGGATGGCGTAGTGGTTTAAGTGGTCGTCTTGCTAATTCTACTGTGCCGAGTGTTGTGGGCTCGAATCCCATGCGGGAGAAAATATTGTGTGATCCACAAATGGTTGTTTCAAGTCTGGACGTTCCGATTTTTGAATGTTTGTGAAGTCCCCTGCGACACAGGAAGAACTAGTGTGGGCGTCATTTTTATAAATAAAAACACGAAACTGCACCAAAATATTGTAGGTACATCACTATAAAGTATTTAAGTAAGTGTTAGTATAATAGGTACTTACGGTTGATTATTTTGTTGTGACGCGGTGCGTAGACAGCAGTATAAACACCAAAGGACTACTAACAGATGTTAGTGTATTGTTCACTGAGCATATACCTTAATATTGTTACTGAGAATGAACTACCACTTATCGTGCGCCAGTATATTTTTAATTAAGAATTTTAATATTGTAGTTGAGACTGAAATATATTTGCAAAGTTAGCGAAAGAATCGCGCTGCACGAAGTTAGTTTGACAGAGTTCTCATATTCTTATTAATACGACAGGTAAAACTGCAGTCTTTATTTTAGGGAGGATATTTAATTACAATAGTTTCTTTTGCCGTCAAAGCAATACGTAACTAACTTTTAAAAACTCACATTTATTTTCAAACTGGGAGAGATACTTTCTAAATGCATCAGTCTCTTTTTTTCTTTGCTTTGATCCTTCAAATGTATTAAGGGCTTAATTTCGGCAACTTTGTTGGCAGTATGATGGTTTTCTTTCTTCTTTCTCCAATTCTATAGTTATTCTAAGAGAAGCATTCAAGCGTGAGACGAAAACAAACATCACACTGCAGGTTTAAAATTTCAAAGACGTTTAAAATAGCCATGTTATCGATCAATGACCAAGGTTAAGTGAAGTTTCTAGGCATCAATTTTAGATGTCTTCAATTATAAAAGCGAGGCTGTCTTTGTATTTATACGTAAATATCGTTCCATCGAACGATAAACGTTTTGTTTCGCCTTCAAATTCTACATGGATACCACGAGAATAGTATTTTATCTGTGAAAGAAGTGATTATTTATGAAAAGCACTAGGAGATAATATATTTCATGTTTAAATCATTAATCATCATTATTTGATAATTAATGATTTTAATTTAATAAGAATTTATAATTTATATGATGAAGATTATGTTATATTAAAAAGTATATTTGTATTGTTATTTATAAGAGTAGTAAGAGGAAGATTTTTGAGATGAATAATTTTTTCTTATCCTTATATAATTTATTTACCTTTTAATTTAAAAATAATAGTAATTTATGTTAGACTTATAGGAAGAATGTTAGGTTATATGATTAGAAATATACAAATTTATTCTGTTAATAAATTTTTAATAACTTATAATTTAAGAAATTTTTTATGTTTAATGTGATTTATACCAATATTATCAACTTATGGTTTAAGATATTATTTTCTTAATTTTGGTCAAAAAATATAAAAAAATATTGATATAGGATGAAGTGAAGTTTATAGAGGTTGGGGTTTAATGATAATTATTAAAAAATATTCAGTTTTTATAATATTTTCAAATAAATAGATTAAAAATTTATTTATTTAGATTTATTATTTGAATAATAATAAGTTTATTTATATTATTATTATTATATTTAAATCATGATCAATCATGATTTAATGATGATGTATGATCGCATTACATTCGTTTATAAAATTGTATATTTTAAATGAAAACAAAAATTGTATTATAACACTATTTAATGAATCGAAATAGGTTGCATCATTTCTACCTTTTTTCGCCTACGATATCATCATATTAATTAATGAAAAACCTCACCTCACCTCATCTGTACACCGGAACTGTCACACAAAAGGGTTTACCGATACTTAAGTACGTACCTTTATGAGTATCACATCACTACACCAATATAAAGTACTAGGTAAGTTGCACGAGTATTGAGTGTTGATCGTCAGGTAACAAGTATTTTCCATTGGCTCTGACGTTATTGACCGACGCGGCGACGGTCATATGAGCCGGCTGCTGTTAAAAGCTTTCAAAATCATAACTAATGTCGAAGGCTGCTACAGTCGAGTATTGCAGCCTTCAAAGTTATATCATGTAGTCGTATACAGGTTAAAATTTGTTTAGTATTATATTTTTTAAACAGACAGCTCCCGCGGTATTATTTATTCCTGTGTCGCAAGGGACTTTACAAACATTCAGACATTGGACATAAAGTACACCCAGACCCGGAAGAACCATTTTTGAATCACACAAATTTCTGTCACGTGTGGGGATCGAAACGACTACGCTATTCAAGCAGTCGAATAGTCGAAAAGTCGAAATATCGTACTATAATATAATGCATATGTTAATAGACTGCCTCGATATTCTTATGTTTGTTTAAGATCGTGAGATCTTAGGTCACGTATATAGAGTAGGTGAAAATTTAAAGGCGTGTTGCATTTAAATAGAGAGAAAATAACACGCAACTTAACAATACAACAAGCAAATAGTTATTTTATGAAAGTTTAAATGAATAACATCGCATATTAGAATAAAATAATTATTTTTATTATTACAGGAAATAAGCAACTCTAAATTTATTTTTTTACTTTTTGTCCTTTATGTTTTCCTTATCTAAACTAATATTATAAAGAGGAAACATTTGTGTTTTTGTATGTATGTTTGTAATATTTTCACACAAAGACTGTTAGACCGATTTCAAAAATTCTATCACCATTAGAAGCTGCATCTTCACTGAGTGACACAGGCTACATTATATTTAAAAAAAAAATAGGGGTCCTTAATAAAAATGCAATAATATAACCCAAGGTGTGAAAAAATGAGTCATAAAAATTCTGTCATCACGTGCGCTGCGGAAACTATTGATGATAGAACAAAAAAATGTTCTACAGTATTATAGAACGTATCAATATCTACAAAAAAGTCAGCGATACCATATGTATTTTATGAATATATAGCTAACTACACCTATATAGGTGTAGTTAGACTTATTAATTTCTTTAGTTGTAGTTTTATATATTAAAATTAGATAACAAATTAAATGTAGGCATTGGGTAATAAATTAAAGTCCACGCGGACGAAGTCGCGGGCAACAGCTAGTAACGTATAATAGTAAGCCTACCTAAGCAAAATTTCAGATAAATTGAACACCGGGGTATGGGACAAATTTAACCGATTTGTTTACAATCGATTACTAGTACAGGTGCAACTAAAATAAAATAATCTATTGAAGTATAATTACATCGTAGAGCCCACGTGATATAAGTTTGCGCTTATTTTTAGGCCAGGATCCTGCAGTGTTACTGCAATTTATTATGAATACTGTCCTCTAGACTAAAATTCGGTCACGGCGGCCTATCTTAAAGGAGACTGTCGGCCTCGGTGGCGTAGTGGTTAGTGTAACCGACTGCCATGCCTCAGGTCGCGGGTTCGATTCCCGCACAAGTCAAACATTTGTGTGCATGAACATGGATGTTTGTCTTGGGCTGGGTGTTTCTATATATAATATGTATGTATTTACAAAAAAAAAGTATCTATGTATGTTTATCCATTGTCTAGTACCCATAGTACAAGCTCTGCTTAGTTTGGGCTAGATGGTGTTGTGTGTATGTGATAGAATATTATTATTATTATATTATTAAGACTGGCAATCTGCGCAGGAGGTATTAAAGTGCACAAGTGTGTGCGTAAACACAAGTGCACTTTCTGTTCCCTAACCCTCATGATCCGATGGGACGGATAATCCGACACGACCGGAGAGAGATCAGGCGCAGGACCCCTTGTTGTGGTGGTGACTCGGAAAGCACGTAAAGCCCTTGGTTTACGTGCTTTCCGAGGCACGAGGGTGTCTAATACCGCCAACTTACTAATTCCGGTGTCGTTTTGAGATTTCTTAACAGAAAAACTACGAAACAACGATGCGAACCCGTGACCTCGTGCATAGCAGTCGCATTCACTACCGCTGCGCCACGGAGGTAGCAGCATGACAGCATTAATATTACATACAAATTAAAACTCAATATATACAAGGGCATGTGGGTATAATACATTTCTGTTTAGCCCTTCCGGTGTACATAGGTATTTGTGTATGTATGGCAAATACAAACAAACAATAAATATTTTTTATTGCATCTAGCTACAAAGTGTAAACTAAGTAGGATGACCTTAAAAGGATTTCACTTTCATGTCTTGTCAATTGTAAGAGATAAGTGAACGAGAAAGGAAATTTGTGACGCATGGTGAGGAGTATTTTACGTTACAAACGCGAGTAATAGCACAAAGGGTGTCTATTTCGACACGTGCAGAGAAGCACGTGTGACTGTTATGGAAAAAGTCGAAAGACTTGTACCCTTATATCGGAGTTTATAATGCAGATTGTTCTGTATAAAGGAATTCTAATATAATATTTATATTAGTTAATATTTCTTTAAAACTATTTATAACTATACTAGCTTTTTTCCCGCGGCTTCGCTTGCGTAAATGTACTTAAGGTTAGGTTAGATTAGTAACAGTAATTTTTTTTTAATAAGATTGGTATCCTATTTTCTTTTTTGTACAACTTTTGACTGTGACATCGTGTAAGCGAAATTTTATGATGGTCGGTCGAGTAGTTAAGGCGTGAAAGCGTAACAAACAAACTCACATTCACATTAAAATATTAGTTAGAATTACGTTAATAGAAAACTTTGTACTCCATTGTTAGGTACACTGAAGAGTGTGGGATTTCAAATAGTCAAACTTTATATGGAGAAGGAGCGCAAACTGTACATAAAATATTATGTCAATGATAAATAATCTTTATACATTATAAATAAAAATAAACTTATTTTAATCAGATGATAATATGGATATTGAGTATTTTTGGGGTGAATAATGTATTATCTTTTTAGGGTACTAGGTGGGCATATGAATCATACTGCCATGTATGTACGACTATTAGATAATTTGTTAGCTCTGTTACCCTAAACTACTGAGTCGACTTCACCCAATTATGTGACCATATTTTTTAATTTAGGTACTAGTATTACCTTTCAGTACTCTAGACTGAAGTTGGTAAACTCGCTATAAATATTAAAATAACAAACTTGTTTATTTTGTAAGCTTTCTTTTGATCGCGGCATTAAAAATATAAGTCTAAATGCTCAAAGGCTGAGAGACTAAATAAAAACGAGTAGTTGGACGAATAATACGAACATTATGTGTATGTGGTAGAATATTATTATTATATTATATATGTATATTATTATTATTATTATACTTATTTTAACAAACAAGCTCATCATTATTAACAAGAGAATCGCGTGACATTTAGAAGTCGAAAAAATTATACCTGTCCAAGCAAAACGTATAAAATGTAAGCATCTTCAAGACAAAATAAACTCGTTAACTGAGCGCTAATTCCGTCCAAACTTGGAGGCGAAATCTTCATTTAAGTGAAAGTAAAACTGAACGTAATTATTCAGTTCTGTGAGTTTAGGAATGTTTAAAAGGAGTAGCGAATGGTTGGCGCGTTTAATGTTGTCAATTAAATGGAACATTGGTGCGGCGCCGCGTCGTCCGCGTCGCGGAATAACGATTAACCGTCGCTGTTAGATTAATTGGGGTCGCAGGCCGTATAACAAATTTTTATACATTTGAACACCATTTTGACTTACGAGTACATCAATTTTTGCAGTTGTCATTTCGCACTTAAAACTGTGTATGTTTGAATGATAGCGAAGTATTTGTATTCATGTTCGCAGTTATGCAAAGGATAATTTTTAAGGCTAATGTAATATGCTTATATGTAGACATTACATTAAACATGTTTGACCTCCTAAAATATACAATAATTTTAGGCAGGTCTATATCAAAAATAAAAAGTTAAATACTTTTGAAAAATCACATCATACTAAACTCATCAGTGCTAACTAGGTTGTAACTTGTTCGATGGCAGTACAGATGTGGCAAGTAGTCATACAGCCTGTTCCATTTGCTCAATTGGTGTCTACTGATATGAAAAGGGGGAGGAAAAAGCTTCTACCCATTTTCCTATAAGTGGTGGCAGTATTTTGTATTAATTTGTTTTGTTCCATATAATAGCAGTCGCGAACGGGTTAGTACCACCATTTTGCCTATTTCAGCCACCCTGCAGGTTGTGTACGTACCGATTGTTACGCAGTCAATAGCCCAAGGCCACTTATGTTCGTTTTCCTTTATATCAGGTATTGGCAGTGTACTCTCGGCATTACTTTTATTTAATTGTCAATCATACAACAAGTTATAGTCATGACTATGATCGAAAGTTACCGCTTAACATCAGGTAGACCGCTGCATCATCTGCCACCAAAGGTAATAAAAAACAAGTCCGCAGCTACACATATCGAATCCATTACAGCCTGGAACATTTCCCTTAACGGCCATAATATGTTTTACGACCTGGGAATTCAATCCATCACACTATAGGCTTAGGCAAACTTAGAGCACTGGATCGATAAGACAGTCGTACGTTAGGATGAAATTGATTCCATTTCTGCAAGTACTATTTTTATTTCCAATCGTATTTGCTGGTACCTACCTAATATATGTAAATTGAGTTCTAGGAGCGCATCTTGAGATTATCAGCTATTTATTTAGTAAGCACGTAAACGTTTCAATGTTGATCTGGAATCATGTAACGAGAATAACTATTTTATTCATTTGATATTCTATATGCGCCGCATAATCGTGTCGACGCCTCATCGAGCGGGTAAGTAAGCGCTTAGGCTACTGCTGATTTCGAAATTCTAGGTTTAAGCAAAACTGTTTTAATTTGTCAAGTTCTTAAGTTTTCTGTTAGAAAATTGAAGTGCTCGCTTAGTGCCAATACTATATGCGATCTATTAGGTAGATGTAGCTGACGTGAGTTAGTTCCGACATTTCATGATCACCTACACATAGTTGTGACACGCGCATGACAGCTCAATGGCATTACCTTCGTCTTCAACTATACCGTAACAGTGATAGCTTACATCCTTTGTGCTGAAATGTTAGTAAATGCTGTATAATGCATTTATTAACATTTCAGCACAAATAGTAAAATTTTCTTATACATGAAAAAAGTGAAACGTGGGAGACAACATTCTACAATGTGTAAATTCATGAAACAAAGATGCAAATTTTATTATCTCAAGCTTCACCACATAATTCAAACTCCATGTTTTTAGAAAACCTTAGGGAGACATCGGTTGTTGACTCGCTTTGTACTTATGTTTATATGTATAAGCTAATACAGTGCATAATAGTGGTGTAACTACGAGATTTATGAGAATACGAGCGAGTTGGTCGCGTTAAACCGAGACGTGGTTACTTTCAGCATCACGTACCGAAGTATCTATTTTGTTTTAAATTATTGTGGTGGAAATACCGAGAAGATACAGCCTTTTGTAATGAAAGTAATATAAAATATGTGTAAATAATGTTTGTGTTCATGTATTCTCGAGGCGCCTTATTGTATTAGGTTTTCGAATATTATTAATATATTTGTGATTGCTTTATTTTATATTATTAATGCGACAGCGTATTTATTAGTGTCTTCTTCTCTCTCATTTCTAATTTCAATTCATCAAACATTTATAAAAGCTGTAATTATAACTCTATTTAATAGAAACGACATTATTTTCAAGACAGAAACTTAAAGAAAGTTAGGCGTATTTGGTACTACTTTTCAAAACTGATATGGTTTATGTAAATATGTATATTTTATTTGATTTTATTATTTTCAACTCCCTACAAAAAAGTGAGGGTGTTATGCTTAGAACTTAGCTCCCGAAGGGATAGTTTGCTTTTAACGCGTTCTTTACATTATGTTTTGGTGTAATTCGATCCCGCGAGAAAGAATTTTGCAATTCTGACATCCCTAGTGAGGATTATTCCATAGAAAGTACTATAGTAGATAATAAGTCAATTCATTCCTTTAATCTAACTTTGAAATGCAACTAAAGTTTACCGATTCTCGTTAACGAAGAACTCGATAGCAGCCATACAAGGAAAGCTCTCGGTTCAAGTTGGTGTAATCAGATAATTATCAACTTTATAAACTTTAAGTGATGTCGAAGGGCGGATTAGCCAACCATAAAAGAATTTGCTTTCTCAGCTCATGATTACGATCAAGCTTAGTAGTACTTACAACTTAATTAAAGACTTGTTTCGCGAACATTATTAATTTTATAATGTTCCGAAAATACTCAAAGGCTGTAACAATGAAAATGAAAACAAGAAAAGAAAGAAAAGTTTTAGTTCTATTATTATTTTAAAAGTAACGGCTGTGTTTTATAAATATAGATAAATAATAGTAATACAAATATATATGACAAAAATATTGGAATCGGTTATTGAGAGGACCCTAAACCCAATACAATAGTTTTCTAATTAGAATTAGTCTGCCTATTTGTTGCGGCATCACAGGCGAACTTTTTGTCAAAGCGGGCAAAGGCGTGTGCAGATTCTAGTAAACTATATTTTTTGGGAGTATTCTATAGTATCTGACTTATAATCAAGATCCAGAATACCAAGATTTGATCTGGATAGGACAGTTATTCGTGTATAGTTTCTTAACGAACGATTTTTAGTCAATATGAGTCTACAAATCAACTTTTTAGTTAATATTGGTTAATTTTTTTGGGTATCCTAACACAGGTATCATTTTATATTTAAATGATACCTCAATCCTAAGATATAAGTACTTATGTAAGTGGTATCAAAATACACCCTAATATATTTTTATTTATTTTATAACTGTTTGATTAAGAATATGCCACTTTTCATTATTTTACGTGTGATTGAGTTAAAGTATAACCTAAGACTGACAGGATCATCGTCACTGTCAGCGCGATTAAACACACGAGGCAAACCATAGACGAAAGCTAACGCTTAGTCAGTATTTAGCACACGCAATTAAACTGAGGTTCATAAACTTGTAGTACTGCATGCCACGTGTACAAAAACACGCAGAGCATTAAATGTGTTAGCGTTGCAACCTTTTATTTAAATGCTTCGCTGTTATTTACCTACCACGTGTTTGCTGGTGAATGAAGTAATTATACTGACATTATATTGAATATTGCAACTGAGGCTTGAAGTCAGAATGTTAATAGACTTTGAGAAAATTATAATTAAAAGTAGTCGTATATCCTTACTTAAAATTAAACTACTTAACTTAAAAAGGTCTTATTACTTGATGTTTTGATTTGAATTTCAAAGATTTTTTCGATTACTTCTAAAGGCAGTTAAGGTTTTTAGAGTGTAATATATATATCGTCGCCAAGCTCTACGGCCTAATTGGCTTGATGGGTAATAAATTAAACCTCTGTAAAATTTTCCCAATAGTACGAGTTAAGAATATGTCCTCCATCAGTGATTTTACTTACCGCGCTAATTACTTAAAATTTTAGATTCATATGTGATACTGATTATGGATTTTCCCTAGTCGTTTAGCACTAGACTTAGTTCAGTTAGCACATGATTCCATATGGCAAGGATGTAATGTTCATTATTAAAAACCCCGATTCAGTTCAAAACAATTCGAGCAAGCTCGAACAAAATTATATTATATATTACCACAAGTTTCTATAAATATAAACTTAAGCAAGTTGTTATTCATTTAGATTTAATACAATAAAGGCTAAAAATACATTTGGTAAATTATATTCTAAGCATTGAATAATACCACTAACAATAAAATATACATAAATCTGAATTTCTCTCTGTAAACAATTAAATCAAACCATTTATGGTTAGAATACAGCACATCGCGAAACATCGTCTGCGAAAACGTAAATCTCCAAATAGAAAACACAGATGAAATTGATAATTGACCTTAAGCTTAATAGGTTTAAGATACAATATAGATTGACACGATAGTACGTATTAGTTCTATTATCCATACGTACGAACCAAGTGAATTAGCTTATAGCAACAAAGGATTATAATAGCCCAACGGCATATTACAAAAAACAGCAATTATATTTTAGATATATGCCGTTATCGTACAACAGACATAAAAGTAAATCGTAACCTTACCGTATCATCATTGCAACCGAAAAACATCCGTTGTTAGATATAGGCCTGCTCCAAGCTTTTCCACACAGATCGGGTCGTCCACGTCCAACCGCTTTCCGCGATCCTTGCCAGGTCGTCGGTCTTCCGGTGCGTGGCCGCCACTCCACAACCTTAACTGTACCGTATACAGACTTACAAACGTGGTTTAATTGTACCTGAGCAGGCTTGCGGCGGCAGCGGGAATATAAGGGTGGTGGAAGACTTGCGCCGTGCGACGGCGCAGCCTAGTGACTGGGGTTTGAAGCTGCGCAGCTGCTGCATGAAGTCGCTGCACTCCATGAGCGCGACGTCCGCGAAGTGCAGGTCGCACAGTATCTGGTTCTTGAAGCGACGAGCGCGTTTCTGTGCAAGCAAAACAATACATATATGAAATATGTCAGACATTTCAAATTATCGTATATAGTCTTCGTGTCGAACCCCTGTTGCAGAAGAGGGATTTTATATGGCACTAACTGACTATGCAACTTCGTCTGCTTCACATAAGAGAATTTGCCCCGTTTTTGCAACATTTTTCATTAATGCTCCTCTCCTATTGGTCGTAGCGTGATGTTATATAGCCTTCCTCGATAAATGGGCTATCCAACACTAAAATAGTTCTTCAAGTCGAACCAGTAGCGCCTGAGATTAGCGCGTTCAATAAAACAAACAAACAAACTCTTCAGCTTTATAATATTAGTAATAGATGATCGTGATTTTCTAAATTTGTTGTTTTACATGTTTATATGTTGAGCCTTTTTAAAAACATTCAGTCTTTTTCTAGTTGGTGTTGGTACAAGTATCACGCATTAAAACAAGTTTATACGTCTCTTATAACAGTTTAATATAACTCAAATTTTAACATAATATTATAGCTGTTATGATATTATGTTATATTATAGCTGTTTATGATACTATTTTTACTCTTTTCCTGACGTTTCGGTTATCCAGTCTTCTCGTGATAACAGATATTGTCGTGTAACCTAACAAATAAAACTTCATTTCTTTTTCTTTAACAATACACAGTTAACACTGAACTTCTTTTTTTATAGCTTGATAACTAGCAAGCTATGAAAATAGAAGTTGGACACAAGACCTACCTTGTCAAGAAACAATTTTCTATGGACCACATTTACTTTTAAACGGTGGGCATTAAATTCATAGCTATTCCCTAAACCATTCATGCAAACAAATACAAGTCGACCGAGGCATGTTGGCTACCAGATTGCTTAAGACGCCATTAAATTTTCAAAAGTACACAGCAGTAGATTGCGTCCATTAATCAGTTAATCCATTTTAACGACACCTGGAGCCATTTAGCAAGTAATGTCACCTGGCTAGAATCTGCCGTAACAACTTGGTTAGAGCCATCTCTGAACAAAAACTGTTTTATTAGGACAAAGGAAAAAATAAAAAGCTGAGCGTTGTAAATTTTACAACATATTACTTGATTTCGACAATGAAATGTCTTCTTAAGGCCGTGATCATGACTGCTGCAAAGTAACCAAAACGGCGGCGAGAGTTTAAATTTTTGTGTTTAATAGTTAGAAAAATCGTAATAGTGTTTTCAAATAAACCGCGTTAAAATTCGTATATAATTATTTATATGGATTCGTATATATAATTATATAATATAATATCATTTCAACACGTGATATTAAATATAATTTAGCATTTAATCTTTTGTGCAGTTGTATTGAATGCGACCACAATGTGCATGAGATCTCGGGTTACATTCCCGGGTTGGGCAAAGAGTTATTCGATTTTGTAGTTAGCATGGAGGCTTAGACAGTGTCCTGTAGACGACAATATTGCTGTAATAAGGCATGCCCTTAATCTCGAGGAACCATACACCATAGCGGGCAAAATAGGGATGTTATACATCTCTTCTAATCTCTCGCGGTGACTATAAAGCTTTTTTGATATCGATAACTGCATAACAATTACATTTTCTTGTACTGATCGCGTTTGCCCAATGCTTATTTAAGCAATGTAAGCAGCGATGACCATAGGTAATTAATAGCTGCATTTTTACTCTTGCCTAACTCTTGCCTACGCGTCACCTTTTATAAATAACATAGCTAATTATTCTTATACAACTTTGCTTAATTTGACAATCGAATCAAGAACCTCATAATCGGTGTCACTCAAGTACCGAGGCGCTACAATTGACCATAGAGATAAAAGTCTGAAATATCTAAATAAGCATAGGTATGTTATCTAAATTGGACATTTAAAATGACATTAACAAAATTTATTGATACTGGTAATCCTTTTGAGTTCATGAAAACATTTGAAAGCGCGGCATTTAAACTGAATTACAAATTAATATGTTGGCGTAAAGTTCAATCTGTCCTAGCGGATCGTTTGACCCTCTCCTCGGCTTTTGAATACAGTCTTATTGAATGTTAGGCTTGTGGCTCTTGTGCTACGAAAACCGATTTGAATTATGCCTGGAACTCAGATTATGAATTTATCATTTAAAATACATACATACATATCTAGTCTTACCCTATACCCCCGGTAGAGTGTCAAATGTATGTAGATGTAGTTAGTATAAATACATTTTAAAAGCTATGGTTTTAGGTCACACGTAAAAGAAGTTGAGCCTTTTATCGTCTAAAGGATACAGTTTACAATTTCGTAACAGAAACATTTAAAAAGACTGCCTGACGTGGCAATTGAACCGGTGACTTAAAACACAGTAACCGCATATACTAACGTTGCGCTACTGTGACTAAAATTTGAACATGTATTAACATACATAACATACAGGTTGCATAGCAACCTTTTTCAAGTGATTAGCAATAACAGCAATTGTATCGCTCGCGAATTATACACTTTTTTTGACATTAATGTATAGAATACAGTAACGTCTTACTATCAGGCAGATTTATGCTAGTCGGCCATTTTGAGTGTAAAAACATTATATTTATCATAACAGAATTTATGTTAATTTATGTCCGAATAGGTTTCAATTAAATAACGTTTTAAACCAGAAATGCCACTTTTACGGTGATGGATGTCGATAATCTGGTGCCCAGGATATTTTGTTATTATAACTGTTTCTTTTTAAATATTATAACTGATAAATAGCGCAATATAATATGTTTATGGAAAAAGCTTACGTGAAAAAGATGCGTAACATTTAAATAATTGTGCTTGAAATGTTTAGCAAGACATTTTGTTAAGGCGATTTTGTTTTGAGATCACGAGAATAACGTCCCTATTGCGAGACTTTTCAGTCTTCACTTTGGATGCGTTAGTAACATATTGTATGTAGATTGGGTTAAATTAGTAACATCACATTTTATGGAAGAAATGTACCCTATGTCCTTTTTCTTGTACTTAAAACGTGAATGCGAAATTTCATGATGATCAGTCAAGTAGTTAAGGTGTGAAAGCGTAACAGACAAACAAACTGACGTTAGCATTTATAATATTAGTAGTTAGCATAATATAATTATTTCTGTCTATTATAACTTTGTCCATTTAATATGGTTGCCTTCGAAAACATAACAATAAATATGAAGTCAATCCAACAACGAAAGCAATTCTAGATAGACTTTTTTATTCTGTCAGTTCTCATTCTGTAACTTATTAAACAATAGCTTTTCTTCAAGTGTTGTTTTCACAAAGGTCCACTTTCTTATTAATTTTACTTCTGTGTACCCATCCTGGATCTAGTAATCCTTATTTGATTGTTTTAGGAATAAAGATGTTTTTATATTAAATTGTTTATTAGTTTGTCGGGCGATGGAATATTTTTCTACGTTAGTAATCTTAGCAATGATGGTAATGAAATGAAACGTATATATCTATCATAGGTAATTTAGAGGTGATCGTTGATAAGACAAAGGAAGACCTTAAAGGTCAAGGTTAAGAACTCACGTGCTAGCCAGCCATTTACAGACTGCACTGCAGAATATGGCCGAGAATAGAGTTGCTTTACAGAAATATTATGAACACTGGCCGTCTCGTGATCTCACAGAGTGAGAAATATTGTAATGTACATCATTTATACAACGAAAAGTTACGTTCAGAAAGCTCTTTTGACACCATTGCTTAAACATATAAACACTCAACTTCGATATAATTGATACAAAAGTCAAACAGATGAAATAAGATAAGACCCTAAGTATCGACATACACAACATTTTAATAGCAGTCATATATATGTATATATATTGCTGATAGTTTTGTGTTTGTAGCTTAGGCCAAATATAATATTAAACATTTTTTTTATTTTTATTACTAAGCTTGCAAACGGGCATACGGCCCGCCTGATGGTAAGTGGTCACCGTAGCCTATGGACGCCTGCAACACCAGAGGCATCACTTGCGCGTTGCCGACGCTTTAGGAAAGGAAGTAGGAAGGAGAAGGAACGAGAAGGGGGAAGGGGGTGATTGGGTCTCCTTAATAAATAAAGTACTTAAGTCCTTAATAAAGTACTAACATAAAGCAATTAACTAAAGACAAACTCACAGCACTATAGTGCCTCATTATACTCAAGTAACAAACACTACATAAAATTACTAACGTGTAAAGCTCGCTAAGCAATCATGAATGATAAGAACCTGTTATCTTCCCCTCTATCACGAAATATCTATGTCCTATCTTTGACCTTAAATGTATCCGAATTACTCCCATTGTAAACATTCAGTAGCAAAATAAATAACGTAAGAACAAAGCATTCATTGTTCTTACATAAAGGTTTACCTATTAGCAGGTATTTTCCATAAATGGCTGATCGGTAAATTCCCCTCTATCGGGGATCAGGTGATTGTGCCTCGAAAAACAATTTCCTACAGGTATAATGGGAACGGGAATCAGCCTAATGCCTACCTATTTGGTACATTTACAACGGTTACGTCCTAAAATAACTTTATCGACTTTTTACTAGACCTCTGCGTCGTGCTATGAAAGCCTTTATAAAGCGAATATTTGGGTATTTGTTGGAGTTAGGCATGAGATATTATGGCCGCGTGAATGACTTAGAGGCTTATTACCTCACCACATCCAATGCGCCGCACATAGTAGTTTCACCGCTCGATCAAATATTTGTGTGATCCACAGACTTATATCATACAGTTACTTAATAATAGTAAATAAGTACCTTATTTATTGATACTGAGGTGCTCATAGCCAGTTGCACTCACTGATCGGTAAACTATTAGCGAGGTTAAGCAACGTTGGGTGCGGTCAGTCTATAGATGGGTGACTGCTTACTGGTATTTCATCTGAGCGTCTAAGTGCTTCGGAGGGCACGTAAAAAGTCGGTCCCGGTTGTTGTCAAATTGACATGTCAGAGGCCTACGGGCGGAACAACTCTTGAGAACAGGTTGGCTACTAACCACACAAAAAGAAGAAGAAGAATAAGTACCTTACTTGTTGTGAAAGCTAGTGTCTTTTCGAAAATTTAGGACGGTAATTACATCAGGTCTGTTTATAAATGTTGCACTGCTGGGCACGTCCATTAGCTATCCACATTTCTATTTCTATCACGCCAACCCAACGCCATTCAGCTAATTTAACCAAACATGAATTTTTCATTGTATATGTAGGTAAGTGGCTGTATTTTCGTATATACCTACTCAAAAATTTGCTATCACAGTGTTCATCATGTTGATAAATAAAGTCTATGTTAAACACACGGCAATGCTTTAACAGAAATATCTACTATTACAGTACTATAATACTATTAGAGTTGGTAGGGCACAACCTACTTACATTAATAAAATCTCAGCAACAGCATGGAGTCTGGCGATGTGCCCGTTGGACAGCAATAGGTTCGCTCACTATTATGACCTTTATAGGGATGGTTTGCCATACCTTGCTAAATCTGGCTGTATTACTTCTTTCTTTCGACCTTTTCGGGATGTAGACGTAAGCTTATGCATGCTTAACAGCGTAACTGCAGCCAACTTGTACTCCTAACTCCTGAGAAGGAACTTTAATGTGTGCAACCTTTGTCGGCCTCGGTGGCGTAGTGGTTAGTGTAACCGACTGCCACGCCTGAGGTCACGGGTTCGATTCCCGCACAAGTCAAACATTTGTGTGCATGAACATGGATGTTTGTCTTGGTCTGGGTGTTTCTATGTATAATATGTATGTATTTACAAAAAAAAAAGTATATATGTATGTTTATCCATTGTCTAGAACCCATAGTACAAGCTCTGCTTAGTTTGGGCTAGATGGTGTTGTGTGTGTGTGATAGAATATTATTATTATATTATTATTATTATTAACCTTATAATAGCTCGTTAAGTTTACCGTAATAGACTGAATGCCAACCATCCATCGCTGAGTATAATATGCCATGAAATGCGAGAAGGCGAAATAAAATCACGAAGTAACAGCCCTTGTACAAGTAGTGAGGGAGAGCGAACAGCTGCGTCACCGTGTGATAGGGTCGCATGCCTTCAGACCATCATGCAACACTAAAATGACGTAGGTTAGAAGCTATAGCGGGATTGAGCGAGGCAAGTGATTTAGATTGAGTTTTTTGTGTCTCTCTTCTAGAGATAATACCTGGTTGTTGTTAGACCTGGCGCAATTTCAAGAGCCATTTTTTTGCGTTAAAGAAATAGTGATATTACAATCTATATTTCTTTTTACATTTACTTTGTACTACTCACAGAAAAAGAACTTCACTTTTTCAATTAAGTATGAGTTAGACACTATTCTAAATATGTTTTCTGATCCTCATAATAAAAGACGCGCTTATCGTGCCCGTTTCTTAACAAAAGCTAGTATTCCTTTCCCCTACCCGCGAATCGACACTAGGACCTGAGAATAGGCCACAAGTAATTTAATTTAAGCTACAGAACCAACGAAGTAGGTTTTTAAGTTCATAAGAACGAGTAAATTTTTTTAATGAATGTGAACTGTGATTACAATATAGTAACAAAGTCACAAACTATAGTAAAACTTCATCTAACTAAGTTATACTTAAGAAAACAAACTTGCTGCCTCTTATAACATAAACCACACCAATGTCGTAAGAACTACCTTAAGCCTAAAAGCGAATTCAGACATCCCACATACGTGACCTCGCCTATTAGTTCCAATCGTAGCCAAAATATGACTTCATGGAAATTTACATTGGCCAATTTCTTATTGTTTTGGACAAATGTTGGCAAGTGTATCGGTACCGTAATCGACTTCGTTTGTCTAAATCTTCGTGGCTTACGGCGAACAATACACATCACATTTTATTTGTATCGTTGTTGGAGATAGTCGTGCACGCTATTTTTTCTATTCCGTGCGATTCTTTCGTTTTGCATTTTTAAACGGTAAGCTACTGTCTGCTTTGTACGGCAGAATATATAAATTGGTTAGTGTTGTTGGACTTCTAGAAAGTTATGACCTATCTGGTTATAGTTTTTGCTTGTAGTATGTATGTATCTTATGTGGGGGCCAGTCAGTGCAGACCGGTGACACTTCGACCCAGTGGGATCTTTTGTATCGACACTCTCCCAATAACGACTGCCATAGATGTACATGGCAGCCGGGACCGACGGCTTAACGTGCTCTCCGAGGCATGGAGCAGGAGATAATTGTTAATCAATACGCACATAATTTCGAAAAGTCATATAACTTCCGAAAGTCAGAGATGCGCGACGTGGGTTCGAACCCAAGACCCTCTGCATTGCAGTCTATTAGTCTCCCCACTGAGCTATCGCTGCTCTGCTTGTAGTAACATGTCATTATTAGATACTACCAAAAAAATTCAATATTAGGTTTTCATGTTTTTATACAAAAATTAATTATGACGACCTCGATGGCGTAGTGGTTAGTGTAACCGACTGCCACGCCTGAGGTCGCGGGTTCGATTCCCGCACAAGTCAAACATTTGTGTGCATGAACATGGATGTTTATCTTGGTCTGGGTGTTTCTATATATAATATGTATGTATTTACAAAAAAAAAAGTATATGTGTATGTTTATCCATTGTCTAGTACCCATAGTACAAGCTCTGCTAAGTTTGGGCTAGATGGTGTTGTGTGTATGTTATAGAATATTATTATTATAGAATATTAATTAGAAGATTTAAATACATCTTTGTAATTGTAAGCAGTACAGTTTTTTTTGGGTTTATGTTGGAATGATGTTTACAAATCGTTACTCATTATTTATAGCATATCACCATATATGCACCTCAAGGAAGGTTTTAAATTCGTTGTCTACATTTATGTATTATCGTGCAATGTTATTATTTTGAAATACATAACATCGAGACTTTCGAAAAACCATAGGGCACAGAACAATGCTATCAAATCTGGATTATTACCCGTCATGCTACGCAACAGAAGATCGTAGCCAAAAATGTACAGCGAGAAGAGTTCCTGAAGTTCCGTAAGGAATGACTATGGGCTTATGTAAATACAACAATCCCTTTACATAATTGCCGCAATTATAACGTCAACAATCTGGCAAGTTGGCATAGCCAAAGGAACCAATTCTTTGGCTATAAACTGCTCGAAAAGAATTCACTAACCTAAGAAAATATTACAAACAAGAATTGATAAAAATAAGATATCGGCTGCATCGCCAGTAGTATTTACGTCGATATATTAAGTATAGAAGAGGTCACTTAGCCAAATAATACAGGGTCGATCACAAGCTTAATATTTAATCTGGAACAACCAGCAATGTATTTATATACTAATTGGGTCAAGAATAGACAGCTTGTCAGGGGGATTTATTTGCATCTGACAGCCGTATCTTCGTAATAGAAATGGATCCTACAATCCGTATTCATAATGATGTCATACCTTCTTACACAACGTTCGTTATCAGGACTCAGCGAGTAGAAAATTGCGTCTTAAATGTTATCAGATCTGCTAAATTAATAACGGTACAAAAGTAGTCGCATATGAAGCGTGTTACAGTAAAATGTGGTCGTATTTTAATGTACACTTTTGATATATTTTATTTAAAATCTTAATTTTAATAGATTAATATTATTTTGATATCAAGAACATGCGGTAAGAAGAAAGCCGATACTACGAATTTCTTTTTATACTTATAGGTGAATTGATTTGCAATATTTATAGGTACATACATGACTATATGTAGTATATAACACGTCAAAACTTCCCAGGAAATTACTGAGTAAAAAAATTAAGACGTTTTGATAGCTCAACATTTACTGAAATATATATATAAAGATATAAACCGTTTCAGAAACCACCACGGGAAAAGGCAGACATGTTTGTAGATTTAAACATCCTTATCCAGTACAATTGTATATGAATCGCAGCAAAATCACCGCAATGGTTAGTCACTTCATCACTATGCTGCGCCAATAGTTGTATATGTTCACACACGGAATAAAAAAATATGGTCCGCAAATAATTTTGTTGTTTGTAAAGTCTTCCACGATATTGGAAGTTAGTTGTTAGAAGATGATTTGTTTCATTGTCAAGCCTATTTTACAAGCTTAGTGATTGGAGCAAAATAATGCTTGTGTTAGACGATTATACAATAACCTAGTATTTGTTGTGATTTACTAATTATATTACTATTATAATATATAGTCATTAGTGAATCTTTGTTATTAATATAATAACAAACATCCCTTGAATGTTAACGGCAGTTAATTGTTTTCAATCGGTTTAGTTCAATCGGCTTTCAATAAACTCAACTAGTTTTCGAAGGTTGATATTTCAATGATTTTCAAACTCTTAGGAGAGTGTTGAGCTTCTAACACTCATTAAAGTCACATGTATACCACTGGATGAAACGCGCGAGACTTATGTAAGGCTCATGTACATTGACGTTTTACTAGTTAAAGATAAGTGTACGCCAATATACGTATTTTTATAAGTAAGGTGATAGCGCAAAATTAATTTTATTATAATCATCATGCCTATACCAGGTATTCTTGTTAAATATAATAAACAACAATTAATTGACAGAAGATAAATTAGATTAGATCCTAAGTAGTATTATCCTAATATTATAAATGCGAATGACAGTTTGTTAGTTTGTTTGTTACGCTTTCACGCCTTACCTACTCAACCAATCATTATGCAATTTAGCATACCCGTTGTCAGGGAGACAGAAAAAGAAATAGGGTACAATAAAATCAGAAAAAAAATTACTAACCTACACTTACGCGAACGAAGCTGCGGGCAAAATTTAGTAATATTATGAATGCAAATGTGAGTTTATTTGTTTGTTACGCTTTCTCACCTTAACTACTCGACCGATCATCATGAATTTCGCATACATGTGTCAGGGAAACAGAAAAGGACATAGGTTACCTTCCATCCAGAAAAAAAATCTGTTTCTAACCAAATTTAACCTGCATTTACGCGAGCGAATCCGTGGAGAGAATCTAGTATAGTATAGTAGAGCGTGATGGCATGCATGCACTGTAAGTGTCCGAACTAAGAATTACGCGGTGTATGTGCCACGTGCCAATATACAAAATGTATATGTCTCTGAAAGTCTGGCCATACGTGACATCTACCTTTCATCATCACTGATGACGTCATAGTGGTTTTCGTGTTCCATCTACACAACAATGGAGCAAAGCAAGACGTTACCGTCTTGAAGAGAAGATTTTTTTTTTAATTCTGTGTTTTCACTTTTTTTTCTCGAATGAAGTATTTTGACAACGCAGGATTATTTATAAGTTATATATGTAGTTCATTGACATTAAACTACTATATACGGATTTTATCGCGTTGTTTATTTTACACTATTACATAATTTAGAAACTGTTACACTACTACTAGATACTATTAAACTTTACAAATTTTTAAGCCAATTAAATTATTAAAACTATTAAAACTATTTATATTTAAGTTAACACTTTCTCCGACGTTTCGGTTGCTTTTCAGCAGCCATGGTCACGGGGAGACTAAGATGGTAGTTATCTCAATGTACCAATGTAGTTATTTCAAAGTACCCGAACATAATTTAATCATTGGTGTTTCTATTTCTGAGCGCAGA
This sequence comes from Catocala fraxini, assembly GCA_930367265.1. Taxonomy (NCBI): domain Eukaryota; kingdom Metazoa; phylum Arthropoda; class Insecta; order Lepidoptera; family Erebidae; genus Catocala; species Catocala fraxini. Next base: position 15,858,144 of record OV884035.1, read on the forward strand.
ATGAGCTCAGAGTATCATGAAGTCAAGCTGTGGTTTGCTTCTTCTTGGGTTTAACTATTTGAATTACTGGATCCCAAGCTGGTGGTATATTCCAACCATCTTCTCTATTGAAATTAGGATGTTTTTTCATTTCAATGGCCTCGCGAAGCATCCTTGGTAGGAATCGGTGTTCTTTAGCGAGAATCTGTGGTTTGTCAAATCTCAGGTAGTGGTTGGTCCCCTGTTGCACATGTTTACACACAGCAGACTTCAACGAGCGTTGGTGTTTTACATCAGCTATGTGTTCTTTCATGCGGGTGCCTATGCTTCTCTTGGTTTGACTAGTGTATGAGAGTCCGCAGTCACAATCTATTTTATAGACCCCTGCATCTTGTAAAGGTAGTTGGCACTTGACGGATGGTAAAAATTGACTTATCTTCGTTGGCGGCTTGAAGCTTGAAGTTGGTGGCTTAATAGTGTAAAATAAACAACGCGATAAAATCCGTATATAGTAGTTTAATTTCAATGAATAATATTCGCGTAAACAGAAGACAATATTATATATGTAGTTATAACTGTTTTTTTTTTTGCAATAATTTATTTATTCAATAGAACGGCCGCAGGCTACTTACACCTATTAAGAGAAGATAGCCTGATAGCTTTCCCTTACTCTAGCTCACCCTTAACTTTAGTATTAGCCATAGTCACCAATAAATCATTGACTTTACTAATAGACTAGCTGTTGCCCGCGACTTTGTCCGCACGGATTTTAATTTATTACCCAATATCTACTTTTAATTTGTTATCTAATTTTAATATATAAAACTACAGCTAAAGAAATTAATAAGTCTAACTACACCTATATAGGTGTAGTTAGCTATATATTCAAAAAATACATATGGTATCACGAACTTTTTTGTAGATATTGATACGTTCTATAATACTGTGGAACATTTTTTTGTTCTATCATCAATAGTTTCCGCAGCGCACGCGATGACAGATTTTTTATGACTAATTTTTTCTGACCTTGGTTTATATTATTGCATTTTTATTGAAGATCCCTATTTTTTTTGAAAATGTAATATCGCCTATGTCCCTCAATGAAGATGCAGCTTCCTAATGGTGAAAGAATTTTTGAAATCGGTCCAGTAGTTTTTGTGTGAAAACATTACAAACATACATACAAAAACACAAATGTTTCCTCTTTATAATATTAGTTTAGATTACTCCAATATATACTATATCCTCACTTTTACTACTAACTGAAATTATTGTTTACATTTTGCTAAAGTAGTATTAAACAAATGTTGCGTTTACCAATTCTTAGCTACGTACTGAAATCCATTTGCACTATGCTATAAGCCCCATCGACATTAACATTAACAGGCTGTTGATGATGATTAAAAAACTTTGTTTAATGCGAAACACATCTCGTTTGGGTTCATACTCCCGGTATTTATGATGTAAGTAACGCCCCAAGGCTGTAAAGCTAAATGAAGGATGCTTCCATTTAACTTTTGGAGTATTTACAGTAAAATACATACACGTTAAATTAAACTGTAAAAGGCAGAGAATATGTTATGTGTGTTTGCTTCGTCAATTCGATTTTATTATAATCCCAGTTAAATATGAAAAGCTGTAAAATCAGTTACGTGACCAAATTGAAAATAGAACACATCGTGAACTTAGAATGAAGTTGGGTAAGTTGGGTACGAATCGGCTTTAGAATACAGCATAAAGCTAGAGTACCTTTGTAAATATATAAACGACTTATTGTATGTATATAGTTGCAAATAAGTCTATCAGGGTAGTTGGCACAGTTCTTTTTATTATTTACGTCAAATAGTTACATTACTCAACCTTTGAAAACAAAGAAGTTTTATAATCTACCCAGGAATAAATATGATCGAAGCGGTTTGAATCTGGTAGTGGGGATCTTGTCAAATAACAAAAAATGGATGCACGATACAAACTGTGACGTAAGCGCTATTTAAATGCATCTTTCCGAGGGAGATAGTGAGATATCCCCGCTACAATTCCACTCTTTCTTAAATCCGTTTTTAATTTCTCCCTTATTTTGCAACCAATTTTGATACTATTTTTACAAAAGATTTATTTTTATTGTTATTTGCTCTTGAGTGTAAAATAATGTACAAAATAAAACAGGCAACTATCTGACTTACGCGAAAGTTGACGAAGAGATTCCCATTGACATAACCCAGGCTTGTACAAAATGCCGACCTGACTACTTAAGTAGTTGCACCACGCAAACAGTTAATCGACTATTTACCTAATGTTTGTATCTTTAAATAAAATGAAGTCCTAGATATTATTTTGAATCTTTTTGATAGAAATTAGTTACTGTAGACGACGATTGTTTTCAATACCCAGGGCTATGTATCTATCTTTAAATAGAATAAAATCCTAGATATTATTTGAAGCCTTTTGGTAAAAATCAGTTACCATAGACGACGATTGTTTGTAATACCCGGGGTATTAACTAGCACAGGTATTAAAGATGCAAGCAATTGAAGAAAGTGCTTCAAACTTCATATTTTAGTATTATTCTGAGTAGGATATCTCTGGCCTCTTTTTCACAAGAAACTCTGCTACCATTTATAGCATTGAATCTAAAATCTCAAAGCAGTAAAATGATTTCTGCGCGCCTTTGGTACCTACATATTTCTAGGACAATAAAGCAATTTGTCTTTATTGCAAAACAAAAAAAGCCATTTTCTTGACGTTTTGGGCCTTTTATACGGGTCGTGGTTGCGGTTGGATCGTTATGGACCGCGGACCGTAAAATTGGTTTTATTTTAAGGTCCTTTGTATTTATTTGAAATAGATTCTGTTCGATTTATTTGAGATGCTATTTTTAATATATTATACAAGTTACTATTATAAGTACGTTATTATTATATTACTAGTATTCAATTGACTAATTCTAAACTTCGAGTATTCTGATTAAAAAGAATATGTGTAGTATAATAATAATTATACTACACATACTCTTTGTAAGATTAAGATTTAGATTAAGTAGTGTTTTGGATACTGAGGCTCCGCTGAATAGAATACCAAAATATACTGTAATGACAAGTGAGGTCTTTGAAGACTAGCTTATAGTTTACTAAAGACTTTTGTTCTAAGACATCTTTTTCAAGTATTTGTTACGTACATACACGTGGACATTAAAAATAAAAGAATATTGGATTTGATGCTGATAAAAAAACATCCGGCAATAACCTAAATGCCTGACAGTTTTTTTATAAAGTTTGTCTTGTTGACCTGCATTTCGCGAATATATATGTATATATTTTTACGTATAGCCGTGCTCTTTTTCCCTTGTTCTGACCCAAAATTAACAGCGGTATAAGTTTATTAGACCAAACACACATAAGATTACGTATAGATAGAGAGTGAAGCTTTATCACAAAGATTTGCTATTTGAGTTCCACTTATTATAAAAAATATAATACATATATACTAATGTTATGTCGGCCTCGGTGGCGTAGTGGTTAGTGTAACCGACTGCCACGCCTGAGGTCGCGGGTTCGATTCCCGCACAAGTCAAACATTTGTGTGCATGAACATGGATGTTTGTCTTGGTCTGGGTGTTTCTATATATAATATGTATGTATTTACAATAAAAAAGTATATGTGTATGTTTATCCATTGTCTAGTACCCATAATACAAGCTCTGCTTAGTTTGGGCTAGATGGTGTTGTGTGTATGTGATAGAATATATTATAATGTATTATTACTGCGTATATAGGTACGTATAGTATAGGCGATCTCTTGGCTAGAATATTCAGCAATACTGTGTTTCATAACTAGAGCCAAAAAACTAGAATAATATAATCGGCACTTGACAACATATTGACTCTACCTATTTTAATAAAGATAAGAGACAAAAAAAATTCTATTCGCGATTACGGAAATTTTAAATAAAAATTGTAAGGCAGCCTATACCCACCCATTTGATACCGTTAGACACGCTATAACCTAAAATAAACCTCACGGTATTAAGATTTTTTAATAATTAAAGTAATTATGATTATTTTTACTAACCAAAGCTAATAATGAAACGCTTTACTCGAAAACAACATTTCAGAAAAAAAATTGGCTGACCGGACCATTAGTAAGAGGTTCATTAAAGACTTTCCCGGGTTTGCTAGGATCAGGTTCTAGACTAATCTAAAACGGTAAATTAATTGGTATGTTACGAAGTGATTACAACGTGACCTTTGGAAACCAGAACTAATGAGGATGTCTGGCGTAAAGGGAGATTTGTTATCAAATTTGTTTAGGCTGCTGATCCATTAATACCTTCATTAAATATTAGGGGTGATGATGTTTATATATGTATTTGTCTGAGAAGGTCAGATGGTGATGTACATTACGCAACTGGAGCAGTTGTTTTAGTGGTCATCTTGCCACTTAAAAGAAGCCAAGTTATGCCGATTTTGTATCCGTGTGAGGCAAAGAACAGTGCAATTCAGAAGTGTTGACTAATTAACCAATTTTCTGATGCATTCAGGCCCAATGCTTTCATCATTATATCTTGATGCTAAACCAAAGCAGACAGATTCAGGGTAAGTTTAACCACATAGCATATATCTGTAAGATAATAATATAATATTCTACCACATACACACAACACCATCTAGCCCAAACTAAGCAGAGCTTGTACTATGGGTACTAGACAATGGATAAACATACATATATACTTTTTTTTTTGTAAATACGAACATTTTATACATATAAACACCCAGACCAAGACAAACATCCATGTTTATGCACACAAATGTTTGACTTGTGCGGGAATCGAACCCGCGACCTCAGGCGTGGCAGTCGGTTACACTAACCACTACGCTATCGAGGTCGTCAAAGATGAATGTTATGTCATCACATTTTTAACCCAGATATATCTTCGTCTATCTAAAGATCTTCAAGATAAAGACAGCATGCGATTTAATCTATAGGTGCGATTAAGAACCGCGGTCCCGGTCCTAAAAGCCCTCCGACCCGTAACGAATAACTTTTAATTGATCATTTTGAAAAAGTCATAAATATTAAAAACGTAATGTTCATTTCGTTTTCTAAATATGTAGATATTTAAAGAACGAGTTGTCTTAGGCCAACTCTATCTTTACCGTAGTTTTAGAATAAGGATAAAACACTGGAAGATATCCTCACTGATGTATGTATTCCCGATAACTAAGCCTAGTTGTACCGATATATCTTTAAAGACATATGTACATTTGCGATGTTGAAACCCGATATGCCAATATAACCTCGATATGCCAAATGTTATGATGATATATGTATATGTATAAGACATAATATAGTTAATCAAAACTGACACATAAACCCAACTGAAAACGTTTAATCGCCTAAATGTCGCCAGATTTATGCCGAAAAAAGCGTGAATAAAATTAGAAGAAAGGTACGTTGTAACATTTTTACAGCGCTCCACATTTACATAAAGGATCGTCACATGTCAGTGGGATCCTGACAAAAGGCAAGTTTATCTAAAACCCAATTTTGTACAAAAGACGTCGAGTACGAACTAAATAAAGCAAATAACAGACTTGAGTCCTTTGTTTACACGCGGCGGGAATTTTATGCAGTCTTTTGAACCCTGTCTCGGCGCCTCAAATTTATTTTGCCATCGTGTCTTCGTAGTTTTAGAGTAAGGTTTATTTATCGTACATCTTATTATGTTCCAGCGTTTTGTTAAACACTTGTCGGCGGATCATTTTGTTGCTGGAAAGGCTTATTTTTATTACTTGTTCGCTGTGATTGGCAGACTTACTGGTAAGCTTATTTGCTTTACTCGCTGATGTACTTTATAGACGGTAATAGGAATTTAAGACTGATTTTATAATCAGTCACTTTATAGTGCTGCTTATATTATAGAGTAATAATAATGTCTGCGATTTCCTTGTCGTGGTCTAAAGTTCGGCTGGAACTTCATTTTTGTGATTCACAAAATGCACTATAACTTCGATTCATCTGAATGGCAAGCTGAAACATCGCTTAATTTTTTTAGGTTATCAAACGGGAAAACCATATCAAAATACGTTATATGGTTTTTGCATAAAGCTTAAACAAACAAAAATTAACAAATATTTAGGGATTTGGGCACCCTTATAATTCATCCGAGTTAGTTTAGTTCAAATATCTTTAATGTACGTATGTGGTATAGTAAAGATATGCCATATAAAATACAAGGCTAAATTATACAATACAATAAAAATTCCATTACTAATAAAGGGCTGTAATAAGCGGTTGACCGAATGAAAAGTATATATATAAATATAATATAATATAATATAATTATTATTAGTAATTGCAGAGTTGATATTTAGGTTAGTAGCACGAGATTTGATGGTGTTGATGGGTGTAAGTTAGCGTCATAAGGTATCCGTCTAGTCTAAATCAAGATTTCAATTGGATAGATCAGGCAATTATTGGTTTCATATTATTGTTTCAAAATTGGCATTACATGGGACATTTGACAAACTAATGATACTAAATATAATTTTAATTATAATTTGTTAGTTACCAAAATCTAAAATTTAATCAAGAGGAGTGCTGTCAGGCCTCCTTAAGTTCGATAGATTATTTGATACCTGTCAAGGATTCCAAGTAGGCTCGATCAAAGATGTCCGATACCGCTAACTTTAACGGATCCTACTAAACGTTCACAATTTCAAGGACACCAATTTTCGATTAGATCACTAAGGCGATAAAATGATTTTAGAATTGATTAAATATATATTTTAAGAGGATATCTAGGGCAATTGAAAGCTCGAAGAATATTAGGTTTAAATTTTTAAGACATTTCCATTATAGTATATTCTGATAACTGGTCTAGTCGACTACACCATTCTTCACATAAAATCATAACTATTAGACCTAGGTCTAGACCTGTCGATGGGCTAGAAAACGCCTTGACCCATGAAATAGGGTGCGAATATTTTTAAATCATGCAATAAATTCCACGGATCAAAATATCGAGACAGTAACTGATTCACACGGCCAACGTAAATTTTAAACCTTTTGGATATATATTATTTCTAGAATAATATGAATAATTTAAAAATTTGTGTAATAATACGTACGATGACATATAATGCTAGTTACTGAGAATTCTACTAACAGTAAATTTTAACAATTCTTAGTCTAACTCAAGATTCAAACAGGCTAAAACAAATCAACAAGAAAAGCCGTTCAAAAATTATACCTTCAAAAAGTTTTGTAAGCGAAAGGCGTTTTACCAGAGAATTCACAAAATTCATTTAATTTATTGAGTAAATAAATTATGGGGCAGATTGCGTATTGATGCGGAAACCTGCCTGTTTATCCAGGGACAACATATGGACGACTGACGGCTATGAATAAAAATGGCGATTGGCTTTGAGCCGAGGTAAATAAATATTGATATCATGGATTGTGCAAGACAAACGAAATACGAATCGGTTTCGGAAATATATTGCACGCATGATATTGGCCAATATATGTAAAGTGAAATAAGTGAAGTTGCCATGTAAATACACGCCGGATGTATTTGTCGATAAATGTTTTATATATAGCAGAAACTTTCACATATTTTTATATATTTTATTTTATTTTTGCATACATGGAAAGCTTGATAGCTACTTTGAAATCAACGTAAATCTTTATACGTAATGCGACAAAAAAATATTTTCTAATATAAACAATATTTACTTTTACTATCGAATAATTTTCACAATAGAAGCAAACTTAAAATCGATAATGGTAACTCTCATTCATTCATTCATTCTTAAGTAGCGGTACGACTGACAACAGAAACCGTTTTAAGAGACAAACCAATACTGTAAAGTCGCATGTCCTGGTTTGTGATATAAAACTAACCTTATTAAAATAACTAGACTGCTGCTGGCATCATTCTGTAAATCCGAATTAGTTGTAATTTGGCTTAGTTTTTAACTTTAACTTCAAACTACAAAACCGCACCAAATTCCGTTTTTTGGTAGTATAGATTACAAACAGTCCAAACTTTAAACGAAACTCATATGCAAACCAAAGTATACTATGATACAGATTTATTAACTCGTCGAGCCGCTCTTTGTGAATTAGAATCCGGTTGGTATGCTTTGTACAAAAGGGTCCTGTATGTAGGCCGAAGGTCGAGGCTTATGTGAATCTCCTCCGGCGGATATGAGCGGAGATATGAAATATCTTGTCGCTGAAACCACCATGTTTTGCTATATCACGCACACATATATACATATACAAGTAAAGTATAATGAAGTATGACACACATACAACTACGTAGTTGTGACACATAATGCATTGTAGAATTCTTTGTATCAATTCTTCCATTTACATTTATCGGTACCTAACGTAGAGATAGCATTTCTAAGGAATCGTAATGTCGTGTGCTTATGACGTTAGATTCGATACATGTGATTTGAGAACTGACATGTCTTGCTTACAGGTTTTTAGGGCTCCGTATAAAGGTTGACATATTGGTGCCCTATTACTAAGACTATGTATGTCTTGTCCTATTTTAAAGTACTGTATCTCTTGAATGGTAATAGGTATTCAACTGGAATGATATGATATAAGATGACGATATAAATGTTTTGGGTTATTATGTGGCGATTCTGTAAAATAATAAGAAATAACAACTGAAGAGTCTTTCGAGTATTATACCCTAATTTTGTAACTTTACATTATCCTTGGTGCGGAAGCCTGACTTTATTTGTTGTTAAATTTGAAATAAATGCAGTTCACGTTTTATGCTGTTTGAGATATCCCTTTATATATATATCCTTTATAAAAATCCGTTTCGTGTAACGCTCGGGCTTACAATACTTGTAATCTGTGCCGTAGCCCTACGAGAAGTCTACTCTTAGCTAATCTTGTCGAGTCTGTAGTGAACTAAAAGTTATATTATGGCTTCAGCAAATTTTATAATAGATTGGATTATTATATTACTCTTATATCAGACGTGGTATAACTCGTGTGGTCTGTTGTACTATTCCCTTTTCGTGCCCGCGATACGCGGCGTTAAATCTTTAATTTTTTGTAGTGTTTATTTATATCCAAAATCTGTTATTCTTAATAACTAATGTTATCTTTTCTTTTTTTCCTTTTTTTTTACGTGGGGGATTGCTTGAAGCATACCCCTCCGCGGGGGCAGGCGGAGGGGTTATGTCGGACTGTTGCCCCGGCAACAGAAAGATGTTAAGAAGATAATGTACCTCCCGGAATACCGACTAAACCTACCACGGTGTTCCTCGACAAAACCACTATCGACGGGGCCGCGCGAATCACTTGCACATGCGGTCGCGATCCCGCCGAGGTTTCGGCCCGCCGTATGAAACGGCAGGCCACTACACGAACAGACCTACCCAAAGGCACTTCTCACAAATTATCCCTACTGTCCACCCTAGAGGGGAGACGGACTCGACACAGAGGCGCGCGTGGGAGCACGCACGCCGCCTCTCGGACCTGGTGCTGAACGGATGGCGGGCAGGCCCATAAAGCCCGCCACCCCCAGGTCAATCCTCAGGGTGGCTGGAGGTCATCTCGCGCCCTCTGGCGCCCGGTTCTGCGGTTGGTAAGAGGGTTTAAACGCTCCCTCTCCCGCTCCGCCGCCTCCTTGATGGAAATGACTTCCTCACAAAAGGAGGCGACGGCGTTCCACGACCTCTCACTCCGGACCATAGACTGAACTACGGCCGGGAGCAAGAGGGCAACCAATCCGACTGCCGCGATCAACTTACGGCGCTGCGATGCCCAGGCGGGGCAATCCGCCAAAGTGTGCAGCGCCGTGTCCATAACAACGTTGCGGCAGTCGCCGCAGTGGTGACAACCGGGCGTCTCTTGCCTGCGTATACGACACAGGAACTGGTCAAAACAACCGTGGCCAGTCATTACCTGTGTCAGCCGGAAGGTGAGGGCGCCATGCCGCCTCTCCAGCCACTCCTCAAACACGGGACTTACCACCACGATAGTGGCGTGCCCGGATAACTGATGTTATCTATCGTAACCAGAAGCAAATCATAAGCACACATATTCTCAGATAGACTGACGTATAGATGATGTATTTTGTATTTGTAATATTTTATAGTTTTGACATGCACTTCTGGAACTACAGGTTCAATTTAAAAATATATTTAGTTGTTTGATAGTTTCACTTTTATTAAGACACAAGGCTATGTTTTACACATATCATTACGCCTGTATATTGAAAGAAATACGCAGAAGATTTTAATTGTAAATAGGCTGGCGTTTAGCTACAAACTATAGGCACCAAGTTATAGGCACCAAGATAAAAATAGTATCTAAACTGTGTACCCTTAACCTAGAAGAGGTACAAACCATATGATAGCTGTTCTGTTATTAATTTGAATAAAATTATTTAGTTGCGGTATGAATGTTTACTTAGTTATGAGAATTGGTATCTGGTATCTATGCGTGTTCCCTTGATGTTATTCAATTCCCGAATTTGAATATAAACTGAATTTGCCCTCGATTATTATATGAAACGTATGTGTGTGTAAATTGTAAACGTTAAAATGTTGTACCTATATATAGATATGTATAGTTACGAATATATATTAAAGACTTTTACTCAATTTTCAGTAGGTACACAGAAGCTACAATTATAAGTCTAATTACAAGCTACTGTTACTTCGCGATCAATTGAGTTCGATCCTCATCACTACATATTGTAAAACAAAATTTTACCAATAGACAGAGTGATTCATGAGGAAGGTTTAGGTATATAATTTTGTAAAGTTTTGTACCACCCGTGCGAAGCCGGGGTGGGTCGCTAGTACAAATATAAATTATAAAGTGGTCTAGTTGTACCTATTCTACATTAACTTAGGATTGTAATTTACGTATTATTACCTACTTCTGGTATATTATATCAGTTACCTCACTAACCATTATATATTTACGTTTAAAGGAGTTATATTGTGGAAAAGTTAATAAATGATTGGAGTTTTACTGTAGCAGTTAAGGGTTTTAAAAGAAATAAGTGCACAAATAACAAAAATTGCTTTTTCCGGCGGCTTCGCTCGGTCGAGAAAAGTACGTTTTTTTATGATCTTCAAAACTAGGTGTATTATGCTTCACGTAAAAAACTCATGTGATTTTTTTTATTGTTCTGAATTGGAGTGAACTTTGTGTGTTAATGTAAAGTCCGCTACGACACAGCTTGAATCTAATGCGAGAAGGTATCTTAAAATATTTATTCAAAGTTGAATTTACGAATAAATATCGTAATATTATATTTTCTTTAATAAAGTTAGCGTACCGTTCATAAAAAAAGAACCATGCCGTTATCTATCGCAACAGCAAAAGTCAACATTTTAATTTAAAACTTGTTCGTACCTATATAAATTGCATTCCATTTTCGAAAACACCGGATATTAAATATTCTATTCAATGTCAATATTACTTTATTTCCGGAGCAGACACCAAAGAAATATTAAGTAATTTCAGATGAAAAGGTACACCGTGAATTTCATTTTGTCTCATCACACTTTTAATCTGAAACAGAGATACGAAGAAGTGAAATTCTTTTGAGTGTAAGATCTAGATTGTTATATAGTCTAATCATGCGCGGTCAGCCTAAAGGCGGTACACGTAATAAGACCATCCATATTATTATTATATTGTAGTTCATAATAGAGTCACTACAAAGAAACTGTTGGCAATAGTTTGGGTTTCCTTTGCTTTACGTAATCCTTACTTCCTTACTAATATTAATATTGCGAATGTGAGTGTGTTTGCTTGTTAAGCTTTCACGCCTTAACTACTCGACTGATCATCATGAAATTTTGCATACACGTTGTCAGAGATACTGAAAAGTACACAGAATTTTCTGTCTATTCTATTCCCAAGGATATAAATTTATTGACGAATTTTAAAACTCACGGGTAAAATCTAATTGTACGACATTTGTTTGACAGTGTTAATCACTTAATGCCAATTGTATAAAATAGAGGCAATGCTGCGAACTGTACCTACGTAAACTTAAGTAGTCGTATTACCAAGTACTGTGTAATAGATATTTATAATATAAAGCAATGGATATAAATAAAACCACAGTAGTTGTGAAGAATATAATATTTTTGATTATAACCATTATAACCACTCATTATAAAATTATTCAGCTCCTGCTTTCAGACTATATTCGTCTATATTAATATTAAAAAGGGGAAAGATTTGATTTTTTGTTTGTTTGTTGGTAAGGATTTAAATCAAAAACTGTTCAACCCATTTTAAAAATTCTTTTACCATTAGAAAGCTGTATTATCACCAATTTATTTTATTTGAAAAAGATGTACTGTTACTAACATAACCTCTTACTTTAACGTGAGCGAAGCCGCAGGCTTAAGCTAGTTCTTTACTAAAAAGATGCCGAAAAAGAAATATTTAGATATGAGTTTCATGTATTGTCTCCAGCTGTCAGTCTATTCGTTTATTATTATAAGTAAGACATGTGACAAAAATGGACTAAACGTATAATTAGATTCCATTTTTATAATGATATTGATATGTAGAACATAAATGTTCAACTGATAACTAAACTAAAACCGCGCGCCAGCTGAATGTGCCACAATAACTTTAATTTAAAACAAATTCTTAGAGACACTTTTGCATGTATGTCTTGTGTTTGTGTTTGTGTTTCTTGTATTTATAAGCCCGTAATGTTTCACTGCAGAGTATAGCCTTTCTCACTTTCTTTCTATCCATTTCTGTCTAGAGACGCTAATGTTAAAACATAAGGTGCTCCTTGGTAACTTACAACTATCCAGCAGCCCACTGCTGTTTTAAGTTACTAAGGAGGCGAAGAATCTTGCGATTTATCTGATAAAAAGAGGTTACTTTGTCCTATGAATGTACTTATACGTGTGTGCATTCTTGATCTTCAAATAAATAGTCGCTGCGCTGTCAGCGTAAGCAAAACTAATACTGGACTTAAAGCATATTTAAAAAACCTAAAAATCTGTTTTCATGTTTAAACACAAGACTAGGCTATTTAACTACCACCTTTTTTCTTAGAATGGCGTTTAATTCTAGGATAAATAGCAGATGTAGCTGTGCCTAGTTTTTCGCATACTAGAGATAGTCGAAATAATTTTATATAATTATATGCTGTAATATATATAAAATAATTATTAAAATAACATTTGAAACATTAATGCTATTGACCCTCAAACGAAAATGTGCTCTATGAATTGCATTAATAAGTTATCATTTTGAAGACTCAGAATTTTTATTTGAAATTAATCTTAAAATATAATTTATTTTATGACTTAGTCCAGAGATAAACGACTCTAATTAAACGACGTTTTATTAGCTATTTATTTTAAAAGTAAACTCTGTAATCACTAAACTTTTAAGTTGTTAGCTTTGTGACCAATATGAATAAATTATTTTTGCCCTGACTTTGAACGACGAGCTTCAAACTAGGTTGCCTTCTTATACTAACTAGGTATAATATTGTTAATAACTTGTTATAACAATACCTATATCTTATGGAACGAATAGTAAGCTTCGTATCCAAATAAAAAAATTCAGATTTAGGGTGCAATTCAAACTGATCAATTCAATTGCTTGCCAGAATTTACATCTAGACTCATTCATTTTTGTGGTCTGCTGTGGTCATGTTTAAAAACCAACACATGTTATCCTACGATTTCATTCACTTCCAAAGGTATAACCAAGTGGAAGTACCATATTTCATCCCAATACGTTTATCCTTATGCGTGCGAGCACATCAAAGTAAAAGCGAAATGATTACAGAAAATGTGCTAAAAGATTACCAGCTAATAAGTCAGTAATTTCTGATGTGTTCATTAGCGACAGCTCAAGAAGCAAGTTTGTAGCCACCCTTTAACAGCACTCCACCGTTTAATGATGATTTCTCCTACACCTGTCTTATCGTTACAATTGCAACACTCACCTCGTAAGGGGAAGCGAGTATTATATGGTAAATATTCGTAATAATAATATAATAGACGTTTTATGCGCCTAAGAAAACAAGCTGAGCCAGTAGCTTTAGGTGAACGTGTAGGGTCGTAAATTTAAAGTCTCGTATACTTAGGCAAGGCTAATGGTACAGTTTAAAGTATGTAGTACTACATTTTATTAAGTAAGTAGCGTCCTAGTTTTGAAAGAAGAAAATATATTGCAGGATAAAGTGGTAATTAGGCTTTTGCTAAAACTGGTCTTAACTTTGACGATCTTTAAATTGCAGCCGTACTATGTGTTATATTTATCTGATGTGTATGGTCTCTAGAGATCTTAAGATGGTACTGTATACTGGCACTTTTAGCAAAAGACTAGTGTTTTATTTAGGTTTAAAAGAAAATACTCGCAGTAAAGTAAAATCTTTCAAAACAAAGCGACAACGCAAAACTTATGGTCCAGATATTCAAGGGTACACAGGCTATGATGATCACGACTAGAAGGACAGCCAATACAAGGTGGTGGTGAGCCTCGGATACAATTAGTGACAGGAACTTCAGACCTATATGCCCAAAAGCTTGAGTAATGAATTAAATAATTATAATTATATTTTGTAATTCAACAGATTTTTCTACGTATTGTATGATTTTTTAAATAGCACTGTAAGTAGTTCGACTTGCTGTAGTATTGCCCTTAGTCATACAACTGAATACAAGCAGAATGATAAGAAAATCGATGGCAAAAATCTAATCCAAATGTTTAAGAATTTAAGTCAACTGGAATGGGATAAAGAACCTATAAAGCCTAAAGGTCTGTTTATATAATTCGTAGTATTTTTTAAAGATGGGGTAAAGTTTTCCGACTATTGGAAGGTTAAATCAATTACAGTTTTGTATGGCTTCAAGATAGGGCCTTGAAAACTGAATTAGATTTTCGTTTTTCTTTTCTGTATAAGTGTATAAAATCTGCAGCAGTAGGTCTGTTATATTCATTCATGTCAACTCAGGTGATATTATGGATGAAATTCAATTTAAATGTCAAACAAGTATTTCATTGAGATTGAGAATATTTTCGAAGAAAAACATTTTTGTAAAAGTTATATTCTCAAAATAATACTATTTTATATACTTGAGTAAAAAGGGGGTGGTTATAATTTATAGCGCGGTAAGGTTCATATCAAAGAAATAAAGAATTGTTCTGAATAATAATTATTTTTAATTTCTTTACCCTTAAGTCTTTCTTACCAACACGATTAAAATGCTGTCCCATATTGTATCGAAATACTATCCATTTTTTTACATAATTAATAAATAACGTTATTTTCTAATAATTATACTCATAGTATAAATATTCTAGTAAAATAAAAAAAAACATTTTATGTAGACAAAACTATTAATATCATAACATACATGATTCGTGACCATACCTATTTCTTACTCGCTGTCTAAGGAAAACTTTGTAATCATCATTCTTTCTCCCATTATATAATATTCTTGGTCATTAAAACGTCGTAACAATGATGGGACGTAAGATTTCACTTAGTGGGCAATGCAATGGGTGATTACGTAAAAATAAATGTCACTTTCTGCTCGTTGGGGCGCATTAGAATGGATTAAGTCGAAATCGAAGTGGTCGCTTTCAGAATAAAATCAATTTAATATTAGTAATCACGCATATTTCCCGATGGCTTATTGACTTAACTAATGTGTTCCACTTATTTTGCTCCCATTCTGAATGCTTAATCATTGGCAGAGTACTTTTAGCAGGATGCAGTTACTTCTTTTTGTACGATTGGCAAATGTAGCAGCACTCAGGTTACAATAACCTTTCATTATCAAAAGGGTAGTATGCATGTTGTTACCTTTGATGTATAAAATACGATTCAAATTTGCTTCATTCAATGGGCGTGATTAGTCCAAACGGTAGTCCAAAGTAGTATATATAATATTAGGTACTTAAAGAATATGAAAATCAAAATGAGTCCCTAGCGACAGCCCTATCGACCATTGTCCCAGAAGAGATTTCTGTATTTGTTTTGTCATTCGCCATGTGATTGATTCGCCTTCACGCCGGTAATAACTCAACGCTGGGCTTCTCTAATTCATCTTTGATTAATTTATATCAAAGTCGTTGTGTATACGAGTGCCTACAGAGTCGACATTTACAAAAGCGCTACTAGCTGCTTATTATATATTTTTATTTCTTTAGATTCATCGTGAGCTGACAATAAAATGTCGAAAGCAATGACTACAAATAGTAGGTCCTCTGATTTAATACAAATCATTGGAGACAAGACTAATTGCGATCCTGACCGACTATATTCTCTCATCAATTTGAATTATATTCGTTATCTAAAAAAGAAATTGATATTGTGTCTAACCTTAGATTCTCAAAGTATGGCTAATTAAAAGTATCTCAAACCTCGAGATAAGTGTACAGTAAATTTGTGTACAAAATAAACTGCTACTTTTACTTAGACGCAGACGACGGACAAAGATAAACATTCCCAGGTTCTTTAAATTATTAGAACAGAAAAAAGCTATTTCCATCACTTGTCAAAGGAACTTTATTGTACTGAGGATATTGTCCAGTTATATTACAACTTCTATATTGTTAAAACATATTTTTCTGATGAAATATATAATATATTTAGTAGAGAACTGAATAACAATAAAATCGATTGCAAGACTCAAGAGAAAAAATTGCAACTACTTTTAATACGGTGGAATTTAAAGCTTACTACTGACACTTCCAGCACACGAGACTGTATGATGTACGTAAAGGCAAGAGACATTTCCAATTATAATTTAATGTATATATGCAATCGCAGCTTGTAGCAGTCCAACATTGCTTCTTCAGGCTGCCCATGTATTGCCCTAATTAATTTCCTAGGACTTGTATAGGTCACATATAGTGCACGCGAGGACTACATGCATTGTTTAGTCATACGGGTTAATTGCATCGGTGCCTTACAAGATGCATACAACCCGTGCAAGCGCCTCAACTTGCTCATATTACCCGCGTTGTGTTTAAAGCTATTCCATATTCGTAAATATGTTAGTACCGATTAGCTTTACATAAGTTACTTGCTCAACTTTCTGAAGAATTAAATGTTAGTACCACAACAACTATTCAGTTTACGAGAACTATCTCTAAAGCAAGTATGCGCAGATACTAAGTCAGTTGTGGTGTATTCAAATCCGCAACATTACTAGCACTTTCGACAAGTTCCTATAGACAAAAGTCAATTGTCTTCTCAATTAATCGTGGCTCAACTTGATCAAACATGTCTTTATTATTCACCAGTCTGCTCCGCAATTAAAACACTGTTTTAGGGAAGTCCATTTGCAATAAAACATCGGTATTTTTATCGATATGTTTTTATATTATGTTTATATGCATAATATTAAATTATGCTTTTATGCATAATATTATATTACAATGCATACGGTACGCTTGATGGTGTATAAAATAAAACTGCAGAGAAACACTTACGATTTATAATAGGAGTTACTACGCTGCCAGGATCAAGTAAACTTCTGTTATAACTATATATTCTATTTAACGTATTTTCTATGCAAATTATTGCTCGTTTAAAAAACCCCGTTAAATCTATAATTATAAGCTAACTTCCACATCAAATGCTTTTCAATTAACTATACATTTTCTTTGAATTTGCAACGGAGTAATTATGCCCTCTGTAAGGTTAATTAGCATTAATACAAGCATAAAGTATTTTCGATATTTTCATCGATAATCGAGTATATTTGATACATCGACTATAAAACATGTCGTTTCCCATCCCTAAACTAGAATAGTCTTGTTACCCGTCCTTCATGTGTCGACGACTCGCAGACATACATTAATTTTCTATTAGACCGACAATCAAAACGTATGTATAAAAAATCTATACTGAATAGGTTGGATGGCGTCCAAAATCCAGTCAGAGTAATAATTATTTCATCAGTTCACAACTAACCCTACTCAATGTTTCAGTACAAAAGACTAACAGTTTATTTGATTGACAGGTCTATAATGTGCGCCACATTCTCAACATTCTGGGCGCCGCGCCGCATTTGCGCTGAATCGTGAAATGATTGATGACTTGGTATTTGCGACCTGGTAAAATGTTTTACAGTTTTATAGAATACATTGACGTTTTATAATGTAAGTTTTAGAAGTCAATAGAAGTTCAACGAGCAGTGATAATAATAATATGACTTTAGGGCCACGGTCAAGCGTCGTGAGAAGCATGAGGTAAAATCAAAATATGTATGATTATTATATAGTTGCTCAGTCAGTCCCTAAACTTTAATGTAATTTCTTCTCTCTTAGCCTTTATTATTCCCAAGTCACTTGGGGTCGGCTTTTCTGGTCTATCCGGATTTGACTGGATATCAGTTTTTACACGGAGCGGCTGCCACCTGACCTCCACAACCCGAAGGCTAACGATACCCTAAGGCTAGACCAGTGTCAGGATATTAGAGGGTACTGACTTTCCCAATAACGACTGCCATAGATGTTCATGGCAGCCGGGATCAACGGCTTAACGTGCTCTCCGAGGCACGGAGCAGGCGATAATTGTCAATCAATACCCACATAATTTCGAAAAGTCATATAACTTTTGAAAGTCAGAGGTGCGCGACGTGGGTTCGAACCCGAGACCCTCTGCATTGCAGGCTGTTGGTCTCTCCACTGAACTATCGCTGCTTTAATGTAATAATCATTGTTATTTTGATTATGAGTAAATGCGTAAATGTGATTTAATTTAAATAAAAATTTACTAAAGTTTATTATTTTTATAGATTCATTGTTGTTAGTGATGCCGTCAACATGATACCAGGATAGTATTCGAAGTGCCGAGCTTCAATCATCTTTGTTTCTTATTCTTTCTCTTGATTATATGTTTCTTTAAAGTAGATGCGAATATAGTCTTGGTTGCGCAGCGGTTGTGAATGCGATTGCTGTCTCGGGTTCAATTTCCGGGTCGGACAAAGCATTTTCGAGATTTTCTTTCTAAGAACTCTTAGTTGGTAATAAGAGAGCAGCACGGTCTCTTGAACTGTATATACTTAAACCACCGGGTGTTATGTTAATTAAATAATAATGGATTCTATTTGGCAATAAGCTTTGTTTACATAAACGGATTATGTTTGAAATAAAAAAATCTGCTGGATTCGGATTATATCGCAGATACAATATTATATTTGTTCATTAAGTAATCGTTATAAATGAATATTTAATTTTATACTAGATTCAGTAAAATGTTTTTGTAAATTGTGATTTGCATATTATAGTAAAAATAACTTCTTTCAAAAATTTATGCATTGCATTAAAAGCTATTTCTCACCTACGACTTTCGTTATATTTATTTGAAAAACTGTCGAATAACTGAATCTACTAAACATTTCTATCAATGTGTCAACATAGGTCCATAGTAGATTAGAATATTATAAAGACGTGTGACGTTTTTACATCCTCATGGAACATTAAAATAAATATAGGCTATTAGCACTTTGGTTAAGCCGGTATCAGACACATCCTAATATCGGTTATCGGCCAATCAGGATGGGTCCCGCCACCATTAAAGTCTCCAGATACATTTGTTTCGCTCACCACAGAAAGAGGTATCGGCGGGTACAGTCCCAAATTAAATACTTAGTGAAGGTCATTTGAATAATCATTAAGGCTTTAATGGAAATGTTACAAACTACCGCAAGGTGATAACACAAAAGGATTCCTGTAAATAATTTGTGTTGCTTTTTGCTCATTTAGATATAATAATCATATGTTTTTTTTTATACCACTAAAGTGGCGAACAGACGCACGGCCCACCTGATGGTAGATGGTCACCGTACCGTATGGACGCCTGCAACACCAGAGGCATCATTTGTGCGTTGCCGACCTTCTGAAAACCTTTTAACGCCTTTTTTGAAGAACCTCATATTGTAGTCTTGTGGGAAAATCTGGGCAGGGAGTTCATTCCACAACCTGAGAGTCCGCGGGAGAAAATTCCTTTGGAACCGCTTGGTGCGGCACCAATTAGCTTGTAAATGTATAAATAAATATGTAAACTGTCTTACTGCTGGGCTCGGGCCTCTACTCAGTGTGGCAAAAGGTTAGGCCAATTGCCACCGCGCTGGCCCAATGCAAGTTGGCAGACTTCACATTAATTTGAGCACATCATGTCGTACTCTCAGACATGTAGGGTTCCTTACAATGTTTTCCTTCACCGTTAAAGCAAGCGATAATTAACTATTATATTCATAATTTCAGAGGAATCTTGAGATCGAACTCGTAACCGTGGCAATCTGAAGATTTTCAACAAGGCAATCGCTGTATTTAGATATTTTTAAGTAATACACCAATGATAAAATGGCGAGTAAAATAGCTAGTAGGGTAGCAGATAAGGTCATCGGCTACCGTAATGTGTTTCTGCGAGAGTCATTTCTAGATATTTTAACTCCATTACGCTGCTTTTAGTGTTGCCAGCAAGAGGTTTGAGCAAAGCAAAAAAGAAATTTGTGTTACTTATAGATATCGTTTTTGCTGGGTTGGCAACGCAAGCTTAAAGCTATTGCAAATAAATATGACGTAATTTGTTAAAATAAAAATAAATCCAAAATCTATAATGATCATGTTTGTAATATTTTTTGGTCTTTACATACTTCGTTCAGAATGTTTCGGCTAATACAAACTATTACCTATAGGCTATTGAAACATTTTAGGGGACTCAGGAAATATTTTGTTTATATAAAACAATGACATTTCAAATTTATCTTTTCATAATTTCAAGTATATGTAGATTTCTATTATTTGTGATGTCTTCATGTAAAAATTTTCGTCACTGTTGGACTTTGGCAGCGACACAACCGTTCCACCAGCTGACATTGTGCATTTGTATGCGCACTACCACTTAAGTAGTGACTGCACTTCGCAAATGCAACGTCAAACCAAAATGTCTATTTCAGACTGAATTTATCCACAGTATTTTTATAGAAATAATTTAGCAGATTTTGTTATTGTTACACTAAACCCGTATGGAAAGTTACTTCAGTTCAAATGTTTACTTATTCAAGCTGTTTATCTAAAATCTAATTTTAAGGATTTAATTGGTTTACTACTAACTAACTCTCCTCAGTTGTGTTTTTATTTAAAATGGATTACAGCTTGACTGTTTTTGATGATTTAAAGATTTTTTTATATAAAACTACGAGTGCGTTAATTCGACGTATCTTTTGTAGCACTACTAAATTAACGTTACGATCTTAGTTTTGTATAAATTATACGGCCCTAGATTTCCATTAACCGTTGTTTGAATGTTTGTAAAGCTTCCCGTGAGACAAGATATATACCTAGTGTGTGATTTGTCTTTAAAAATATATACGCATAGTCTCACATCTATATTTTCCAAAAGCTAGCCAGAAGTGTATCACACCCAATTTCCGCCAAGTATGGTTTCCAGTCAGTCCGTTTAAATGAGCAAAATTTTCACATTTGGTAGTAATTATCCCAATTTCTTTTTACTTTATAAAATCAATAACATTTACGTGTTTAAAACACGTCCTTAAAAGAAACCTAGGCACTTCTACATATTAAAGAACACCAAAACATAAATATTGAAATAAATTACGTTTGTCTATTTACCAAACAGATACTGAATCAAATAAATGAGTAATAAAAATAAAGACTTAAAGTTTTGGACACGTAAGTAAATTTATATAATAATTTCAACAAAGTCTAGTTGTGAAAGTCAAAGTATTTAACAACTTAAATTTCTTTGTAGAGTTACGTGAAATAAATAGAAAGAAGAAGAATAGTACTAATTGAAAACGTTTTAATCTTGTATCAAATAATTAAACAATTTGAATAGGCATTTAAACGAATTAACGAACTTAAGACTGCGCCAAGCAAAATGTGCCAAAACAGGCGGTCACAGTTAAGTTAATAAAATCAACACTTTTTGTTTATTACAAATATAAAATATACATTTACCATAACAATGAATGTATTTACAACTAATCCGTGTAAAAAACTTAAAATAATTAATATTTTCACCTACTTTTGTAGGCGAAAATATTAATTATTTTATCAAATTATTTTACGTAAATTTGCACGAAAAATGCAAAAACGTAAGTTCGTGTTACGTGATTTTTAGATTAGGTATAACAATATAAATCTGTCCTATTTTACAGCTTAAACGAAACATAAATAGTTATATTACAATTTGTCCGTCCCAAATATTTAAGTTATTGGTTGACAATAAAGATACATATTTATCAAAAAAGCACTTCAAATTCTCCATACAATTTTACTATGGCGGCCGCGCGCCGATTTGAATATGCGCTGCACGAGCTCTGTCATTATCTGTCTTACGCTCGGCGCAGTCTTAAGCATTCGACTAGGATCGAAAAGGTTCAACAAAAATGCAAAAAATTACGAAACGGATTTCTGATGAATATGTTCACACAATAAGACGAAAAAGATACTACATTACGTGAGGAAAGTATCTAAGAGAGCATTTATCTGTTAATCGATATTGAAGTATCTGTTTATGAGAGTAGTAAATATAAAACTTACGGATAGATGCCTGTTTGAGACCATACTATTTAACATGGTGGGGGGGTCTATATGAAAATAACTATTTATATTATTTGTATTTATATTTTATAGAATATGTAGCGTTTAGGGGGAAACAGTTTTGTGGGACGATGTTATCCATAGTGTTATCCGGTGTTATCGGTATCGTAACAAATAAGTAATTAATCTCAAAAATGTTGCTGCGGTCAATATTTTCATAATATTTATTCTAACTAAAGAATATCGTTATAACTTCGTCAGCCAAATAAATGTGTCGGTTTCCAGCACTCTTGGGCAAAAAAGTTCGGTAAAAATTGATGAGCTAAGTATCTGACTAACCTGATTGGGTCCGGTGAGGTTCAGCCCACAGGAGTTGCAGCGAAGACATTCCTCGTGGTAATGGTTATTGTCGTACAGCGGTGATGGTTCTGCAATTCAAGAGTACAATTAGTATCGCTCATAATATTGTCGTCTGTTTACGCGAATATTATTCATTGAAATTAAACTACTATATACGGAGTTTATCGCGTTCTTGCACTTTATTACATAATTTTGAAAATTGTTACACTACTACTACTATTAAACTTTACTAATTTTAAGCTAATTATATTATTATTAAAACTATTTAGATTTAATTTAATTTTACACTTTCTCCAACGCTTCGGTTGCTTTTCAGCAGCCATGGTCA
The DNA here is from genome assembly GCA_930367265.1 of Catocala fraxini. NCBI lineage: Eukaryota > Metazoa > Arthropoda > Insecta > Lepidoptera > Erebidae > Catocala > Catocala fraxini. Next base: position 15,881,377 of record OV884035.1, read on the forward strand.
CGGGGAGACTAAGATGGTAGTTGTCTCAATGTTCCAGTGTAGTTATTTCGAAGTACCCGAACATAATTTAATCATTGGTGTTTCTATTTACGCAGAATGAGCTCAAAGTATCATGAAGTCTAGCTGTGGTTAGAGAAGCAACTTTGTTACAAAATAAAATAACGTGGAAATGAGACCGATGAGGACCTTTCAAGTTTTAGCCTGAAAACCGCAAAGAAAAGATGAATTTTCTTGACGTGAGGAGATGGAAGGAGGCCCTCATCCAGGTGAATCTTTGATAAATGTAAATCTAGTAAACGAGTCTAAATTTGTTTAATAAGTAAGTCCTAATCTTGTTTTATTTTATCTTAACATGGCATTCAGTTACGTGTAATTATATACAATATATCTATTGAGGAGTTATCAAGACATGTAACCCTCTCCCAAGTTGCCAGGTATATAAAATCATATACAAGCAGATTCGCGAATCACAATTCTTATGCTGGTACAAAAATGTTGTTTGAAAAATATTCAATGACTCCATCAGACTCAAGACTCGATGTCTTATGATGGAGAGCTGTATATGCGTTTACACGTATGCAACTAAATCTACGAGAGGGAGAGAGACCCAATACTTCAAAATTAGTTGTAGAAGTATCTATATACTTCTACAACTAATTTTAAAGTATAATGAAGTATAAGTATACAACGTAGCTATATACGGTGCATCCGAATTCTAAAAGAGTGCGAATAATATAGAGTTTGTAACAAAATACTAGAACGTGGATAGAATTTTAATTTATCAGAAGCGATGTCATGCCAGTTGACTGATGTAGTGAGCCTATTTTCTATATCGTATTGCCCTGTTAGTTATATAAGACAATTACAAAAATTAAATTTTTGCTTGTATACGATAAATAAATGTGTGTCAAAAGTATTGTAAATTGTCACACATACATCGTTGTTTTGTGTTTATTACCGGTTTTTATTTATATATTTTTTTTTTTTTTAATTTTCCCCATGAAGTGGACTTTTGTTGATCGATTAAGTGTTTTTTATAAATATGTTATCAGATATTGTTTTATAAGGTTCACCTCATACTATTGACCCTAAATCATCTTTACCATCTAAAAGATAATAGAAAAAAAACACTGTCTTTACCACTTGTACAAATGACTCTTAAGAAAACAGACAGGCATTCGGTTCGCTCTTAGAAAGAACTTTTATCTTATAATTGAGTAATAAAAATTCTATAAACTGCCTAAAATGGTTAGAAGAGAAAAATGAATTTGAATATATAACAAGTTGAATCAAAGCAGCTATTGGCTTTGCTTCAACCCTGATACTTGAAGACCCAAGAGTATAATATTGCTTTGAAAGGTTTCTTCGAAAAATAACCTTCGTGTGAAGATTTGTTCGTCGTTTACTTTGTAGTAGAGGGTCTTTGGGTTACCCTTAAAGTCGAGCTTATGAAAACTGTAAAATGTTGAAGGTTTTGAACAATAAATAAGTTAAGGTTACACATGAAGTCTGGGCTCGAGCAAACTTTGACTTTGACTTATTGGTACTTGTTTGTATCTGATTTACATTAATGCAATTTGTATTAATATTAATATAAAATATATAATTAATATTAAATTAATATTAATAAAATATAAGGATTACATTATGTAAGTCAGCCAGTCCCCCATGACTATTATTAGAATTAAATTAGCTGACGCTAAAAAAGAGTCGTTCTGATGGTACAATAGCTGCTACTAACCTTAGCAAAAGTAGCGGCAATGACTGTGCTAACGTACAATGCCGCTTCAAGTTTATCATTAATGCATAGGTCAGCGGTGTCTTGACGGCGCGAAGACTTAACAAAAACTGTAGGTTATGATCTACATTGCGGAGTATTTGACAAAATAAGGGACTAGTGTAAACGCCCGTCGCACCCCTTAACTCGTTGTATTCGACCATATTCGACCACTACAAGCAAAATTGCCAGTTTCTTGTACGAATGGTGCGTAAACTTGTTCCGAATGGGATACAAAATTACTGAGTACTTAGTCTCATATGACAGCACTATGTTCTAGATACTATTCCAGACATATGTATATAGTTATAAAGTTATATTATATATAGTCAAAATTATGTATGACTATATACATGTTGATTAATTTCTTTCGCAGTGATATCGAAAGTAGCTGCGGTTACTGTGTACGTAGTATATCGCCTCAGTTTCTAATTTGAAAGCGAAACATGCTTTGTTACTGCCTTTCGACTTCAGAAAATTTGTGGTTTAAGGCAATGTGCTTGAGTCCGTTAGTTACTCGCTATTCGCTATTAGCGTGAACTTGTAGTACACCACGAATTATTAAACAATATATTAAAAGGTGGAAGCAACATTTCTTCCTTGGCATTGCGCCAAAGGGTACAATGATGTGTGTCGGAAATTTGCCAAGAATCCAGACTTTAACATTTTAAGTCCAAGTTATTGACGGTCCTCTGTCATAACGTGTGACAACCACTTAGGTATTCTTAACGGACTCGCAGGACTTCTAAACAAAATGCATTATAGATCAACGTATTTCTAGCAAGATATAAAGTAGACAATGTAGACACTTGTGTAAAAACTTGATGAAAAGGATCTTTTCTTCTTAAATAAGTTCCAAGACAGCAAACTGACAGTTCTTTGTTTAATCCAATGAGAGTTCTATTCCATTTCTTGAAAATGAATTTTTCTGCGCCTCTACCTTTTGATTGATCATAGATTAAGCTATTTGACAAGCTAATTCCAAGAAACAAGGTCTCAAGCCTGAATGCTAAATAGTTAACAGTTCATTGTATTTCTATAATCAACATTTTGATAAATGGTTCCCGGCTGAGATAAAACTTGTTAAACTTTGTGAAGGTACTTAGTGTCAATATTGATTTTGAATTTGGAGTAATAACTTGTGTCCCAGTAAGTTGATGAATTCTTATTTAAAATTCGATACATTTTCTGATAACAATAAGTAGGAAGGAGAAAATAAATACTTAAGTTATATCGTTGGGATTACACGACGTTAAGAGAATTGAATCAGTTTACAAGTTAATAAATTTTAAGGGCCATTAAAAAGCTATTTGCCGTCATTACTGGGAATTGAGACAAGGATACTCATAAAACAAAGTTGGTACGATTTCTATATTGAAATATTAAACGATGGCCATAGAAAACAGAGCGTAATTAATGTGATCACGCTATAAAGTGGGCAGTAAATAAGTATTTCCATCTTTTTATAGCGAAGGAAGTATATGGCGGTGATAATATTGATGTTACGAGTCTCCATAACAATGTTGTTTCAATATTCTATGCGTTTATCGTTTTCGTCAGTTATAGCAATAATGGATATCGTTATTAAAATAGGCCACAGCGCGATGTTATCGGTTATGCCTGGGTTTCTTTTATGAAAATATTTTCGTATAACTTCTTTAATAAAAGATTAACGTTACTTGGTCCTTTACTTCTTACGTTGAATACTATATAACAATATATATAACTATATGCATATATAACTATATGCATATATAACTATATGCTATTTAATGAGGATTTTCTATGTAAATGACATGTTGCATTTCGCGATGTTTTACGACTTTACGTTAGTAATATCAATAACAATAGGTTTGAAATGTAGAGATGAAATCAGTAGATACTAACATGCAATATTTGCTTAGATAGACGGTGAAAAGATTAAACTAGTGATTGTTGTAACCCATTTGTGTGTGCTATCTTATACTTACTCTTATACACTTATACAAACCAAAAATAAATGTGTGATCTACAGATAGTATTATAAAACTATCGTGGACTTTATTAAGTAAACAATATAATATTATGATAATATGAATTTAGACGGTCTGGAAAAATTATTAACATTCTTCAAAACAAATACTAATTCAATCGACTTTAATTATAACGTTAGTAAACTAATTACTGACATTAAAACAGCTAACGATTTAAAATTAAAATAAACGACATAAAACAGAAATTTACCTATATATTTTGATCTTACGTAGGTAATAAGACTCGCAAGTAGTTTAAATAGAAATCTTCAACGGGAAGATATCACTAATGTACAGTATAAAGAGCGCAAAACTACCGGCAGATCCGGCTTACGTGGGGTACTTGTTTTTATGTTCATGTTTAACTTAAAATTGTGGTAATCAACATTTCGCTAAACGACAGTATTATTATATTAAAAGGCACCGATATAAGTAAACTGCCTGAAAAGTTGATATAAATTGGTCTATATGTGTATTTGTATATTTTTATTGTTGTTAGGTTTTTTGCGTCTATAATAGATATCTTATAATTCCAAGTTAGAGCGGAGCGACGGTTATTTGGAAAGGAGGTTAAAGTACCCGTGACGATATCGTTATTAAATTAATCTTTGTTATAAGTTTTACAGTGTGTTACTTTATTGGTTTCGTATAGTAAAGGAAAAATAAGACAAACCACAAGAAAATTTTCAGTATTTTTCATCGAAAGCTTTTACGGAAAATAAGGGTTTTAAATTTAGTAGATACCGAAATTATCTTTTTAAAGATAGCAACTGAAATGACAAACCCCTATGTAATAGTCCTCATTAAAGTATAAATGTATCATACAATATGCCACCGTATGTTGATATATCATAAAATATTACGACTGTAATAAAATTTTTACAAAATATATATCAAGTATTGATATAATAGTTATGATGAATCATGGTGTAAGACTTTTTTAACTTCTGATGTATGTATATAATATACCAACAATGAAAAGAAGGGTTTCTTGAGAACATTTATCGAGTTTTGTTTTTACTCTTATGTGACTGATCATCGTTTACATCTTACACGCTGCATAAACAAAATTGTTATTATATTACACTATAATAAGTACATTTTTGTATATTTTTTATAGTCAAGTAAGTGTTGAAAGCTATATCAGTACCGTGTGACGAAATAAGTTGGTAACGTACAAACAATTAACACTTATACTATTATTTCAACAATATACTACTTTTACAATGTAGCTGTACTTTCCTTAACAAGTGCACACATTACTTACTAAGAAGGGTGCTCTTAGCATCGGTGACACTCCATCGGTAACACTCTTACAAAAGTAATGTTGGATTTGTTATATTTACGAAGTAGTAGTAACTTTTTTTTGTAAAGTATTTGATCACAGGCTAAGCGAATATTGTACAAATCTTTGTTTGCGTGCTGTGTGACTTGAGTTAGATTCAATCTAGGCATTTAAAAGCTCGGTGACGCAGCGATAGTAAAGGCGTATGCTGTGTACGAAGTCTCGGGTGCGATTGACCAGGTCAGGCAAACTGTTATGCCCTCTATTACGTGGAAATTAATGAATTTCCACGTAATAGAGGGCATATATAAGCTTGAAAAAGTGGTAGTAATACACCTAGCCTGCCCCTTTGGAAATACAGCCGTGAGATTTATGTAATTTGGTAATAAACAGAAACTCGTCATTTTATATTCAAATAAATAAACACTTTGTTGTATATTCTAACAACGGATGCTAGTATCGCTGGTTTAGTTTTAAAGATAACGAAAGACGTATAGCGAAAGCATTTTAACATTTTATAAATAGAAAATTCGGCACCCAGATTCAAATAATATGTCTGTAGATCGCGCATTTTTAGTCCATCGTCTAATACACCCCAGGGCATTTATACTGAGGAAGTAAACTACTTAAACTATTGCACATACTCCAAACTCTAAGTTACTCCATTGCCAAACGCCGCGCTGTAGTACATACATAGACTTACACACCTGTATCTTCTCGAATGGAGTAAGCAGAACTGTGTTACACGGCGAACACACCCACGTGTCGCTCTATAGACATTCTTTTAGCTCCCATGAAGTAAAGAGCGAGCCTATTGCCTTCTAATAGACATATTTTGAACTCCGTGGTGCTACCAAGTATTAAAAGCTATGACTGCACGAATGGCGTAATGGTTGTAGTTGCCTCGCCACTGCCATTGCGCCAAGTGTTGTGGGTTCAAATTCCACACGAAAAAACTTTGTGTGATCCACAAATGGTCGATCCGAGTTCGGGTGATCTTTGTATCCGTTGTTTGAATGTATCTAAAGTCCGACACGGGAATTAGTTCTAATGCAGGAATTATCATTTTTGTTTAAATAAAATTTAAGAAACCTTGTAATAAACCTAAAATACTTTAAATTACTTTACTTTACATGACGTTATCGGCTTTTTATCAAAAAACAAAATTCGTTCCTTTTATCATTCATAATAGTCGTTGGTCTAGTTTGATTATTAAACCGTAACATTTTAGTAAACACCAAATGACCTATTACACATAGAATGCTTAGTAATAACTTAAACATACATATCGTACCCAAATTAATAATAATAAATCATACAAGTAATATCTATTCCAACATTTCCACTCGAAACTATTAAATTGTTGATACAGTATAACGTATAGCCGAACTAACAATATGCCGTAGGTGTGTTACTACTAACCATAACTCATTCTCCTAGATGATATACCTATAGGCAACAATAAATTAATTACAACACTTTAATCTACCCCTAATTAATATTTCATATTTGGATCAGCGTTTATGTGCCCCATAATTTATAATATTCGTACGAAGAAAATCTCCTTACTTACGAAACGGGAACGTTTTTCATGTTAAATATTATAATTTGGCTTTTGACTATAAACCAGTACACAGTGAATAAACATTTATAAGACTTTTGTAAGTCAAAAATATTTAATAAATAGTTTGAAAGTGATTGGAGAACTAAACAAAACTATTTTGTTTAGTTGTCCAATCACGAAGTCAATGAAAGTGGAGAAGTGGAAGTCATACTACTATGAAATAACGTTAGTAACGTAGCCGTCGCTGAAAAAGCTTCACAGCTTTGCTATAAGCCCAACTCGATTATCAAAAGGCTTTATCTCTTTGTCCTTTTTCAGCAGGGCAGACAATCATATCAAAGGAGCTCATTTTGAACTTGATTGCTAAAAGAAAGTAGGCTGTGACAGCGGCTTGCCCTTGAATTATTTGGAATTCAAATAAAATCTTTTAGTTATGTACTTGGTTGGCTTTAAGAATCTGAATTAATGAAGAATATGAAGGTGAACCTATTTTTTATAAGATAAAACGCAGGTCGTCCGAACATCGCGGTATAATTTTACATTTACAAGTTTCAAAAATAAACTTTTTTCGGCTAACTCCTTTGAATACAACTTTCGCTATAGTTACGATCAGACAACATATTATAAAAATATCTAAAATTAATTACTCACCATAGTTTTCGGTTGATCAATCACACGTGTATTTAATTACAAAGATATTTTTATTTAATCTAACAAGAAGATACGATATTTATTATTACGCTAATATTTATTTACGACACGATTATTTATTTTTTGTTTTATTTTTACAGCACACTAATCTACAGGCTATATTTAGTCTCTTGTAAATAATGTTATTCAGCAATGTCACACGCTACTGTCCCGATAAGAAATCCTTCTTATCACATAGTTATTTTCAAGTCACAAATATAAAACATGTCATCAAAATATATTATTTTAACTGTACAAAATGGTATTGCCAAAAAAAGTAAGGAACCAAAACGAGTTTAATTCACCACTATTGCAATATTTTATCTAATATTGAAATTCGTTGTAATAACTACGTTAAAATTTACTGTAAATGTATTTTTTGCGAATTTAGGCTGTCAATGTTATGTTATTTGAGGTTATTCGTTGTGTACGGCACGTCACTTTCGTTCTAGTAAACATGGCAGCATTCGGCAACAGATGACAGGGCGCGGGCGGGCGGGCCTGCGCCGGGCGCTCGCGTTCATCTCATCTCGATCAGGTCCGCGCGATCGCGCTGCCAGCTTAAAGTGGCTGGCCGACACCGTGTACGACCGTCAGTGGCGCCACTAGACCCGCTACACTCCCTCAATATACAGGGATTTTCACCCGTCAACCCTCTCCTACCCGTCGGTAAAGCAGGGCCGCTAGACAGAGACGAAGGAGCATCGCGTGAATCGATTGGCTGATAGAAAGGGGCGGGGGCTGAGCACGTGGCAATGGCTGTTGTCAGTGAGTAGTGCTCGTATGCCGATTGAGTTTGCTGTTGTAATGCGTTTCACGTCCCGCAAAAGCTCTTCAGCGCTTGTTAGCTGAAACTTGTTCGTCGCGCGCTAGCGCGGTAACTTTAATCAACTTTGAATATAATTTTTTATGGCTTATTGTGAAAAATAATGTCAGATTAATCAAAATATTTTTATAATTATTAATATTGTACCCCAAAGTAACTAGCTATTATATGAATTAAATGCAAGTAAATATTGATTATCTCATATTGGAAAGAGGCTTGTACCTAACAGTGAGACAATGAAGAAACAGGCTTTATTATAGGTATATTAATTCGTAATTAGAAAACGTTTGAATTTAGTTTATCAAGTTTGTGATTTAACCTCTATGCGACCTGCTTATAATATTATTTAATATCTAAGTATGTATATAGTTACTTACCAGTTTGCGTGCTGGAATCGAAGAACGTGCTTGTAGTCTCAACGGTCATGGTCCCAATTGTGCCATCTAGTATTTGAGTAGAAGAGTCGCGACGGCCTCGAGCACGCATGCAGGCGTCATCACTTTGCGAGCTTTGGCGCCGAAAATTCCTACATCTAATCATTTCTTCAGTCGTCGATTGACGTCGGAACCCACGGGCTATTAGTATCTCTTCAGTCGTAGATTGCCTTCGAATCATGGATCGCTCAGGGGGCCGCGCACATGGGCTTGGATCACGACTTGAGCAAGAACTCGATTCGGGACTTCGAGCGCGTCCCATTCGGGCACATGACGCTTGTCTCCTCAATCGTCCCCTACGTCGGGCAGCTGATGGACTTAGCTCACCACCACCAGCACGATCAGGGCTTAACTGTGAACGTTCTCGTCGTGGTCTTGCAGCCGAATCAGGGCTTAAGGAATCTCTCCTGGCTCTTCCTTCATCATCAGGACCTAAGGAAGGTCCGGAATCCCTGCGCCTTGCACCAGGAGGCCCAGTTGGATCATCAAAAGCAGTGGCTTGACGTTGCAGTCTACCTAGTCTCCGTTCTGGACTAGCAGCTGCTCTAGAATCCCTCCTAGCGCGGCCGCACTGCGTGGTGGAGTCTCGACGGCCTCCTAAGTTCGGTGGACTTCGGCCACCGGGAGTAGCTTGAGTTCCCTGAGCTGATGTTTGAATGGTTTGCGTTGCATTAGTATTGGGTGTCGTAGGCGATGTAGGTGAGGGTGTCACAGCAGATGTTATAATAGTTGGCATTGTCATAGTTGGCTGACATTCTCCATCAGAACGGCTTGGTTCATGTATAGCAACTATGGTCACTGATGGCATTTGAGTGGATGGTCCAGGATCAGAGGAAGCATCTACAAATGATGGTGGTGCTGGAGTGGGGGGTGAAGCACGTCGTTTTCTATGTGTAGCGACTATCCGCGGAGGTTGTGCTACTGAGTCACGGCGATGGCGATGGCCATCTACGGAATCTCTGCGTTCTTTATTGTCGTCCCCGGACCCACGTCTTTTGATGCGCCGCTCCCTTGTTGGCATAATCGTAGTTGAGTCTTTGCGATCGAAATAGGTGGGAAAATCGGAGCGAAAATCGTGTGGTGCTGCTTTTGAATCTCGACGCTTTGAAGCCATTGACTTGATTCCTGAGTCGGCTGAGGAGTCTCGTCGGCGCCGTGGTGGAGGCTCGTGACGCGCCCAGGGCAGCGAACGAGCAAGGTCCGCCAGGGTTTCGCGTCGTGAAAGTGGCGCTCGCTGGCGCCGAGGAGCGCTGCCCCCGCCACCCCACTCGCGTAGAATGTCGGTTAATTGAGCCAAAGAGGAGCGGCGGCGGCGAGGTCCACCTACGAACAAGTGATCGTTGTTTATTAAATAACTCGTCTCATATTTGAAGAATTGCATCATTGGTTACGGGTTTATCTAGAGTAAGGGTTATTTATTAAGTATTTAAGGGAGATAAGGGGCGGGAAAGTGCTATCGTCGCTCATACTACTACTATCGCAGTCAAAAAGCACAAGTTGTATTACTATGTAAATGCCTGCTATATTTGCAGGAAGCAGGTAGTCCAGGCTACTTAAGATACATTTCTGTGACAGATAGTTTTAGAGAAGGGTAATCATCGAAACCTATTTCAAAAAAGGTATATTATTTCTGATGTCCATGTTCAACCCGCGCAAAGCTGGGGCGGGCAGCTAGTTGAAATATAAAAACAAACATTTTCCTATCCATACGTAGCACACAAGTTAACTTAAGTTTTCATAAGTATTTTATATATTTAAGAATATAATACCTCTGGGCTGATTTTCGACATCTGGTTCTGGCGGCGATAGACAAGACACTTGAGCAGCGGAATCTCGTCGACTGCCAAGCCTCTGTCGTAACGTCGACTCTTCTAAAGTGGACCGGGTGAGCTCGTCCCAGCCGTTCCCTCCGGCCCACACCAGTCCCACTTGATGTGAGAGTATCGGTAGGTTGCAAACGAAACATATTGCTGTCATAGTCCTGCCAAAAATAAAAGCACGATTAATCTCACGTTTATCTTCATGGCACTAAAATCGCGTGCTTTACGCAGACGTTTAGTCATCACTCACGCTTTATTATTCCTAAAATTGATACCGCGATACATGACTGTGGTTCGTCTACCCGGTAGTTCGTGTGAATAAGCGTGAAGCGACATATCGCGCCCTTGTGCTCGCATCACCGGCCTGATAACCGAACTACCGATATTAAGTAATAACCACTCCCCTTGCTGTTGACGTGTATTACATTATCAATGAACAATTGATGCGATACTATAATATTCTTGTCGGATTATAATTGTATTGATTATCACCGACAAACGATGATATTGATGTTTCTTCGTGTATATTTTTGGGAATTTATCTGTGATTCTGTTTCAAAAGCTTTGTCATTTTGATGGTGCCTTTGAGTAGTGTTGATTCACGGTTGTCGAGACAAAAGTTACCTTTGATAAAGCGAGTATCATTGTTATTGTTGCGACACAGTCAGTCGATGCATGATGTTTTGATAATGCCTATCTGCCGGCTATTCGGATGAACGAGTTTCCCTTGGTGTGTCTGAGCACTGCGCAAAGCGGTGATAATATTATTGAAGTGGAAACAGGGAATGTGCTCACTCGATTTGAAATCTCTTGACAATGAGATCCAATTTACTCGTAAACTTAAAGTACTTTGTAATAGATAAGTCGGTACATGAAAATGAACACTTGATAGGCTCAATTTCAATTATTGCTCGATGTCTCGAGGTCGTGGAATTCATAGTATATCAATTGACGAACATATTCCAACATTCTCATGTGTGCTTTGCTAGTAAAATTATGTTGACTACTTAAACTATTCTTAATCTAAGGTGTACTACCTACCTGAAGAGAACTTTCATCAGAACGATTAAAATGTTCATCTCTTTAACAATTTACTTGCACTAAGACTTTTTGGTATAAAGCTTACAGTTCTGACGAAAGTTCTTTTGTATATAAAGTAAATTAAACGCTACTTAAAATTATAGGTAGAAAAGTGATATTAGCTTGCAATATGTTAGGTTTGTATATTATACTACATTATATTATAAATACTTTAAGCTAAATGTTAATAACTTAAGTATTTTATTTATTCTACTATTTTTATGCTAAGTTACCTACCTACCTGATTTCTATTTCTACAGTGCGTTTAACTTATTACTACTTAAATAATAGTTTATAACTACCTATTTAATCTAATGATATATGTTTTTTACAGATGTTCGTTTTATTTATGAAAATGTGTGTGTATTATGAAAGTGCATGTTAAAGGTTATGTTTACTTTATGAATTGCGTTTTGGATTATGTTTGGTATTAAAGAATATTAAACTAATATATTTTTATTTCGGTAAAAAGATATACATATTCATATATTTCAGAACTGCGCCAATAAAATTGCACGTAGCTCCAAAACTGGCTAAGATAAACTTGTGAACTTAAGAGAATGATTGTATGAAGTAGAATAAAGATAAGCTGACTGCTAAAAATTGTTTCAATTAGGATTTATTTTGTAAAAGTGCTTAAATAAATGTTACCTTCAGAAATTAGCAGTAGTAGTAGTCAATTTTGGTATTCATAAAACTACGGTTCGCAAGTTAACCTTTATGATAATCTCCTACTGAAGTTGATTATCCAAGAAAGCATTAGTACACTGGGCGAAATGCATGGTTATGAGCCAGCTAATGAAGCTATTTATATGAGACATGCTCTTTTTAATACAATTCAAAATTATATGTTACTTAAATAAAAATGAAGGCAATAGTAGCTTTTTCATCTTGCATTTGTTTGCTTTATAAAGCATGTTGCCAAAACAGTGTAATATATACTCTAAGCATATTACACCATTTTGGCGAAAAGTTTAAATGTGTTTCATGCTACATTCAAATAAAATTTAAGCTTGGATTTAACATGGTTTATCCTACATTAAAGCATGGTTCATGCTCGATTCAAATGCGTTTCATGCTAGCTTCAAATGTGTTTCATGCTTGGTTTAAACATATTTCATGCTAGGTTCAAATACTCATGCTTGGTTAGTCCAGGGACCTGTAATGGCGCAGACGAGGTGAGGGGGACTGAGGCATGTCGAAAGCCGGGTCATTTGGGGTCAAGGCGCTAACTGAGGGTAATTCCCACATAGAATATCACATCAAACACTTTGTACATCTGAAACAATAGGTTATTAAAACTTATTAGTGCTGAAATGTTGTAAACGTAAAGTAATATTAGCAAATAATTATTGTCAGCTTTGGTATTTAACTAAAGGTTGCTTAAGTTTATAAATAATCTCTAAATACAATTCTAATAGCGCTAATCGTGTTGTTTTATTTAAGTATGTACCTATGTGTATCTTATGTAAAACCTGTGTAGAAATTACAAATTACTAAAGCTCATTACTTTAATATCCCTACTTAAGTTAAAATATTACCTCCCTACTTAAGGTAATACAATTCGTATTTTCCCTTTACTGTTCAGTACCTTCTTCATTGTAAAGTATGACATGTTGCCTACCGTACCATTCTACTTAATTATGCACGGTATAAATGGAAAATACGTGTTTCTTGTCGTAAACTCACAAATTAGGCCTACGTCATCAAATGTCAACTTGGAAAATTGCTTCGGATGTATAATGATTTGCGAACCGAGTAAAGAATTACTTTGCCTAACCACAGTGTCCACTGTCTATTACAGCGACACATAGCAGCGGCACATTTTCAAACAATTTTCTGGAAACCCTAGTCAAGTTTTCCGAGAAGTATCCGTAAACGAGTATAGATGGCACCACTCGAATGATCCGTAAAACAAAGCTTGGTTGTGGACGAGTATACCCACGTTGTGGATAGATGGCGCTACAGAGGCTAACAGCTAAAAAAATTAGTGGTTTCCGTGAATTAATACGCGGCAACCTATACCATTAAATTATCCTATTGCAGTTTAAATTTGATATGTGGCTTTTAATACTACAAAAGATAAAGTACACTTTAAAATTTACTATTTAATTACACCTAGTAAAGAAGAGAGCTAAGAACTAACTTCTCTTCTATAAAAAAAAGTTAAGTAAGTTAATTTATTATTTTATTATAATACGCTTAAAAATTATTAACTACTAGATTATTTCTAATATGAAAAATGTTGAGTGCTAGATTTTTATCACAGACATAGTCTCACTCTATTATAGTACTTAGTGCAAATCCGAACAATATTTTGTAGAAGTTATTGAGTTAATAACGGTGCTTTACAGTAAAACATGAGAAGACTAAGGATTCATTTGACTTAAAATCTTTGATGTACCTACAAAACTATTGTAATACTAGATTTTGTATTAGTAGAATAGTACATATTCCCTTAGCATCGCCCACGTAAATGCGTACCCGGATAAAAGCCCCAATCCAATGTATCCAGGACCTATCCTGGATACATAGGATTGGCACTTGTCTATTTACGTAAATAAACCCAAGGTTAAACCAAATCCGTTGCACGATATACGCGTAATTGAGTAATAAACAATTACACATCTTTTCAACTATCACATTTATCATATTAATATGGTGTAATCCATATATTATTATGATATCTATACTTATTGTTATTGATACAAAACACTTGATCAATATGAAAATGATTACAGTGATTTAACTCAATGAAAACCGCACTCGGTGCCATTTCTCGGAACTAAACATGAAACAGGCAGTGTAAATCTCAGTAAAGGGAAGCTAGATTCGCTTTATAGAACGCAACCAATTATGTATTTCTCGAGCCGTCTTAAACATATTTTCCAGGTATTTTCTCCATTAATTTTGCATGGAAACGGGTACCTTTTATCTTAAAGCTTGTACCACACACAGGTAGAGTATATTTTCTCGATTGTAACAGCCGAATAAGAGTATTCGCTGTATTGACTAATTCGCTCAATTGGTTGCTTTTAAATCGTTAATATTTTACAGAGTCTGTTAAAAAACAGAAATTTTACTCAATTTATATTGGTTTTTGATTGATGGGGACGGGTAAAGTTTTAAATGAATTTCATTGCGAACGTCCCGGTCGCTCCCGGCCTCTTCATTCAATTAGACCTGAACAAATAATACGTTTTCTGTAATGACATATTTCGGTATGACGGACTACGTTACGATGTGGATTACATGGTTCTTATATAACTGTATATATTATTCTTGGCGTGCAAGCAGGTAATAATGCCTACATATATGTATTAAGACTGAATTAAAGACTCGAGAGCTCGTCTAATCTTCAGTTGTTAGCGACTGAGGTCAGTCTTGAGTCTCTATTTAAATGACTAATTTACCAACTTACATCAAAGGATCCTTTCACGCCTATTGTACCTGCGATTATGTGTTGAAGTTTTCATGGTCTAATGTTGATATTTTTATTTATTTCTTGTTTACGTATATACTGATAGTCACGCTTGTATATCCTTGAAAGGGTAGGCAGAGGCTCAAGCATTTCGCCAGATTTTTGGGTCCCGTAATACAGGCCAAGTCTATTATTATTAATGAAGATTGCCGCTCATAGACATCGATAATACTAGGAGCACAGCTAAGTAAGTCGCTGCTTAACGAGAAATTAGTATCTGCCCCTTCAATATTTTTCAATAAACAAAATATATTAATAAAGAGCAAGCCTACTAAGGCTTTGCCTCTTCTACTTTGAACTTAAAAAGATAATTCACCCAATTGATATATATATAATTAAGTTGGCAATTCAATTATGCAAGGCAAATATAGAGAGATTTAGACCATAGGATAATTATTAGACTATAAATTTTCAGGCCCAGTACTGCTGCTGAAAGTTTCTTATTAGAGAAATCAATAACACTCAACGGGAATCAAACCCGAGATCTAACAATAGCACGCGAACAGAAGCGCATTCTTGTACTACGGGACTTAAAAGGCAGAATTGGCTTCTTTATAATATAAAGATTATCTTAAAATGCTTTTTTTAATACGAGGAAGCTTATTACTTAACCAGATGAGTACAAAACATCTAAATTATTAAGTATGAATTTTAGTTTTTAACCAAATTCCATACTTTATAACTGCATTTTAGGTATAAAATGTTTCCTTGTTTATTGCGTAACCCTAAAAATATTCAAATCACGACGTACGTTGGGCGTTAAATCGGTGTGTTTGTTGATGTTGTTGATTTATACGTTGAATTATTCATAAGTAACTAAAAACGCAATGCATTGGACATTTTGGACTGTTTACATTTTTAGGAACTTTATATAACAACGCAAATTTGGGTAGCTTTAATTTTATACCATGCGATAATTATCTATACTTTGTGAAGCACTTATGAAATTGTATTATTATGTTATAAAAATACATCTGCGGTATTCTAGGATCTTTGTTGTCCTCCAGATATAGGCCTCTGTGACGTCACGGGACATCAGACATAAGCTGCGGTAACTTTCAAAACATTAAAATATCAGACACAAAGTACACTCACTCGGAACAATTCTTTATAGATCTCACAAACGTTTCTCCCGCAAGAGATCACGCCGACAACACTCAGTGGATAGCGGCGAGTCGACCACTTTAACCAACACTGCAGTATAGTCGAAGTCAATTTTGTTTGAAAAATATTTATACTTTTACACTTTTATTTTATTTACATTTACATTATATTTTATTTCTTTGACATGGTGAAGCAATTGTGTTGCCAACATTTAAACAACAACAACCTTAACAACAAACAAAATAACCTGGAACAGTTAAAACTAAAAATAATAAAATAATTTAATATTATGAAATTGTTGTTTCTGCAAACGATTTTTCTTATTTTGTGTTAAATATTTTTTCCAAATCAAGTATAATATTGTTAATCTTCTTTTCCATCAAAAGTAAATGTTTTTGAAGTACATAGTACGTAGATGTAATGACCTATACAATATTTGTAAGCGTAACTTATAAAAAATATCAACACCTTTTATTACAAATTCCAACTTGTAATTGTATAGGTATGTACTTATGTTTTTACAGATAAATTATAATTATTATTTAATTTGACTGTGATGTGTTCTCTTTAGCGAACCTACTAATT
Source organism: Catocala fraxini (assembly GCA_930367265.1). Classification (NCBI taxonomy): domain Eukaryota; kingdom Metazoa; phylum Arthropoda; class Insecta; order Lepidoptera; family Erebidae; genus Catocala; species Catocala fraxini. The sequence continues at coordinate 15,898,035 of OV884035.1, forward strand.
TCAAAGTTCGCTTTACATCTGTAAAACGTACACTAGTTTATTTCAATTGTATCCAAGACAAGTCTGATACGGTATAAATTCAACCAACTGTAAGATAACTGCTTTTACTACCTGATGGAAATTATCACAATACGATGCTAATAATAATCCAAGTTAGTTTCATAGCGTTGAATTCTCTGCAAAGTTCAAATGAACTTACATCTCGAGTGAAACTATTTAATTCTACTAACTGGATGCTGCCGAATTGTTTCAGTTCACGGCGCTTCAATAGTAATTTCGATTGAACCGGGTGCCCCGTGTGCATTCGAGATTGCCTCGAATTGCCTTTATTCTTTGTTATCAGTAATTATATGCAATTAAAAAAATGAGCTTTATAGGGATGAGACTTATTTCATGGTAAGCAGTGGCCTGCTTATTGACAGTTTGGATGGATTTAAGTGGTCGCCTCATTGCTACCACTGCGTCGAATGTTGCGGGTTTGATCCCTACTCGGGACAAAATATTGTGTGATCCCCAAACATTAGTTGTTTCTTGTCTGAGTGTTTTTTGTTGAATGTTAGTAATGTTCTCCGCGAAACAGTATAATTACCTAGTGTGGGAGTTACTTTAAAACAAATAAAGACAAAGAGGTCTATGAGTGGCGTTTTACATTTACCATTAGGCTTAGTTGCCATTAAAAGCGAATATAAAATGCAGTTTGTCGTTGCTTCAGTGGACCTAATGCGTAATTGTCTATTCTAAGAGCTGGGATTTATTTTACGTTGGTTTGCTGTTACAGTTGTAGTACATAAGGACAAAAAAAAATTATAATTTATTTTGTATTGTATTTTATTATAAAGTTGTATTTCACAAGTAAGCGTCCAACTATTATCTAAATGTTTATAATAACGATGTACTCTACCAATAAATTTCATTAAGCTCATTTGTTTTAAGTCTCTAAGCTAGCTTCGTAGGGGTAATACAATTTCCGGATAAGGGCACGCATGTTTTTGGTTTACAGGTTCACCAAAGTTCAGTTAAACCTACTGATGTTTCGCAAAATTTTAACAATCATAGCCACATAGATGTTAAGGCAAGTAACATCGGCATCACGGAGTTTTAATCAATACGATATGTGATCGATGGATAGAGCATACTATGGACTGCAAAGGTTAACTGTTGTTTTCTAAAGTGGGTTTTTGTAACGGTAGCCAATCTTAGAGACGACTAGTCATATTGTCTGCGTAGATGTCTAGTCTACCACAAAACACAGCATACAAGAGTTTGCACAAACACAAATGCACTCTTAATGTCCTCTCTCCCGATAGTAGTCCTATTGACCCATGAGGGTTGCAGTCCCATCATAGGACAGCAACCCGACACGAATGGAGAGTTCAGGCGCAGGACCATAAGCTCTATGCGCTCACTCTCTCTGCCTAACTGCAGAGAAGCACTGAAAACTTATTGAAGCAAGCAAGCAATAAATTACATTTTTGTTCACAACAATAAAGGTATTAGACCTTTATTGTTGTGAACAAAAATGTTAATTGTTATCGATCGTCGATAGTTTAAACATAGTGCGTAGAATACCTCTGTATAGATTTTCGCGGATACAAAGTCGCGATGCAGTGCAGTATGTAATTAATTATCACGGAGTTCTTACATTACACAGATGATGCATTGTGTATAATATGGACGGACATGCATTGTTATCGGTGGTCTATTGTTGTTTGATCATTAATGGCAGACTGCGTCCGATAATTAATATTGGACACAATATCAAATGTAAATCAGGTTCGAAACCTTAAATAACGGCGCGTCAAAATACGTAATAGGAAAATTTTAATGCGTCGGTTTAGTAATGTATTGCTTACAGAGGTATATATTGTTAAAATAGCGGTCGAAATTAATAAGTAAGCTTTATATTTATCGCGCCTTTGATAAAGTTAATCGTTTCTTGATATGTTCAGAATAACTGTTATAATCAATTAGTCTGAGTAACTTAGTTAAGTAGTTCATTTCATTTTAAAAAGATAACTGCCATACTAGGATTCCATTTTTTGTTTTCGTATATTTTTCTTCGTTTCATTTAAGTCAGCAGGAGGTCTATGGATCAAGGTGAATAACGATCGAGGGATTTTTATTCAAATTAGCAAGTCACGCATACAAAATATTTTGATTCTTCCGCGGAGGTAATGGGCAAGTAATGACATGGCCGGTTTCAAGCTGCTTGAATTTTAAGTTTAGGTTTTAGGGACTTAGTGATGTGCCTAATATCTGTTTTGTTTAGTTTGCTAGAGAAAAGAGTAGTAACACTGTCCCTAAGTTTCGCCAGGTAAATATAAGGAGCACATACCTACATCACCACTTTTTTCATACCAGCTTATATTCCTTTTCCCCAGATATGGAACCCATGAGAAATACCTCTGGAATTGCATATAGTTGGCTTTGGTAACCAAATACTAAACAAAAATAATAATAGCTATAAAAATCCTTCATCTACAGTTCGACAACTGCCGAGCAAAACCATACAGGATCAGTACCGAGGATATTGTTAATGTGAAATAAATGGCGTGTTCATATACTTTAACTATATAAACATATCACAGCCGTATAAACATTGCTCTACAAAATTAATTAAACTTCGGCCAGTTTTCCAATATTACGGTTTGCTTTAAAAACGATGTATACCTATTTGTTCAATACGTTGGTACGTAGCTTGCAGAGTTCGGTCAGATAGCCCTCGTTGAAACTTGATACCAGGTATTTCGGAATTTCGGTAAAATCGGACATACCCAGAGCCGGCTCTTATAATTCTGATAACATCACTCTATAAAGCAGCCATTTTTATAAAAATAGATATCTTCTTTGTCTTCCATTTTTGAAAAAGACAATGTCCCGCATTAGGAATATATCCTGTCTCGAGGGCGCTTTACAATCGTTGAAACAACGGACACAAAGAACATCCAGACTTGGAACAACCATTTGTGGATTACACAAATTTTCGTCTCGTGTGGGATTCGAACCCACAACACTCGGCGTAGTAGCAGTGGCGAGGCAATCACTAAAACCACTACGCCATCCGCGCAGTCAGAATATAAATATATACATTAAAAAAATAGAAGAATATATTACCTCTTTCCACATAATAGAAGTCGAGCCTACGGCTACTTTTATCGAGAACAGCTGTCGATTTTTAAATTTTTCGTGCCAAGTGACGGGTGATGCCGAGCAAACACAGCTGCGTCGGTGAGACAGTACGCACATTTAATTACTATTTTATATCGCCATTGTAGCTGTAATTTTTCCCTTTTTTTATTAAAAGGCAACTGCATTATAAATGGCTCGCGGGGGATTTTACAAACATCAAACAACGAACACAAAGAACACCCAGACTCGGAACAACTATTTGTGGACCACACAAATTTTTGTCCAGTGTGGGGATCGAACCCATTCGCCATCCGTGCAGTTATTGATACGTTTGAAACGTATGGCACATGTTAAGCCATAGTATCTAGTAGAATGCTTATGATTGTTACGACCTCTCTGAAGTTCAAGGATAAGCGCTACCATATACCAAGTGCTATAACTGAGGAAGTTTGTACGCTACACTCAAACCATGCATGCACTGCTGGAAATCATATTATGTTCCTATAACTGTTATTTTGAGATCTGCTTGCTTTGCTAGCGATTCTAGCTTAACATATTGTATGCTGTATAGCAGACACAATATACAATGTGTTGTATGCGGTATTTTTTACGGGCACGTCGTTGGGCATGTGTTTAGAGTCTCAAGCAAGTATTTTTCTGTACACCAAGATCCTAAATTATTCATTGCTATGTAAATTAAAATTGACAGGTGACAAATAGGCTTACTTTAGAAATCAAGATATAATTGAATACCGGCTTATTTAATAATAAATCATGTTAAGTCGGTTCGTACTATTTTCTGACTAAAGTGAGAATAGGTCGTTTTTATAATGAAAGTAGATGGCCTATAATTACGGGTGCTTACATCACTTCTTTAGGAGAATCATCGCCATGTCACCTTCGTAAATAGTGCCATTTGTGATAAATCCAACCATTTATCAGAAACGCAACTATTTTTTATTTATTACTTATACCTATTTTTTTCACTAAATACTCTAAGTTCTATTAGAACCGTATTAAATATTCACTATAAATATTTTTACTGTCAATCGAGTAATAGGATCCATTTTCTTAATTATTTTGGAGGTGAATTATAAATATGGACGTCTACATTATTCAAAGAATGTGTATGCAAAATTCCAAGTAGCTGCGTCGATATTACAGTCAATTTCTTTTTTATATGTTTAAAATATTAGTATTCCATAGCATTTGAGTTAACATCACGGTGTTAATCGTTTTACGAAAAGACTGATAGTATTGGTTATATCAATACTAAGACTTCTGTGTATGTTCAAAGCTATTCGTATATGTCAGTATCAGTAACCAGACGGCAACAGATGACGCGTTATCTCATACATCACGTTACATGGAGAGTATTACCACGTAACACAGAGTGATGAATTGTAAGGTGTTTCGTTTGACGTGTTTTAATATCTTACTAATGAGTAAGATGATTGTGGAATGAATGTTAATAGTTTACTGCAGCAAAAAGGATTAAGGTACCTGCTTTATAAAAATATATTGTAAAAGCTGTAAGTAAAAGGTTTAGCAATTGACTATAATAGAAACTGTATTTGTTTGAAACCTGGTATACAATCAAGAAGAACATTTTAAGAGGGTTTGAACAAATTTTGTCCTTAGTTATCGTATATTCGAATAATCAATTATCTCTCATTGCCTTATATTTGCAGCCGATCGTGAGTTCAATTCAGCTTTCGTTAGCGTTCAATAGTAATATATAATTTTTTTTTTTTTAATAGTTATTATTTTATTAGTGATATATAATTAATCTGTTACAGTAACAGCACAGAATTTTGAAATATGACCAGTAGACGCAAGCTCCACTTAACGGTTGGGTAATTATAGTAAAGATACATCTCTATCTACCGCTTCAGGACATGAGTCTATGTATGTATGATATTTACGAAAATAAAATTTTAAACAAAAATGTATTAGATGAAGATATTCATTGTTGAACTGTGTTGGAAAATATATGCAATATCTTTCTATTTATGTTTTCCCAATATTGTTGAACGATAATAAGTCATATTACATATAAACCTAGATATTTTACAGAAAAATAGCTTAGGAATACCTTAAGGAACAACAATATAACCTACTGCCTAATTATTTTATCTGACAATCATAGATTCTACTTAAGAAAACAACTATCTAAAGAAGCTGGGATTATTTAAACGAAATTTAGTACGATTGCCGTAGTCTCTTGTCTTTAAAATAGTTCGTGCATTTACAAGCAAATGAAATCATTTAATGTAACAAACTTCTTACATTATATTACCTTGTTTATTTGGAAGCACGAACAAAACATTGTGTATCAGGAAATAAATGTATACAGAGCTTGCCATCGGTCGGACGTGAAATGGGCTTTAAACCCGACGATTTCGTTTTATGACGAGTTGCTAATAAACATGTACACACGAAGTTAGATAAATGTATGGATATCTGTTGCATGTGGATATTGTGTTACATATTTACTCAAGGCGGCGATGGAAGCGAGGTCATAAATGTATGAGTAAGGTAAATTGGTCTGCTAGTATCTGGTGCAGTGTTTGCGTCTTAAAAAACTGACTTCTGAATAAGGATAAATTCATCAAAATATATTATTATACATAACAACTAACTAGCTTAGATCAAAAACTTATGATATAAGATTTTTGAATGTGAAATTATCATTTTGTGATGTTCTTTTTTTGCTTTTTGTTAAAGCTTCTACAGAAAGCTTCTATAGATGGGTGATCGCTTAGTGGTATTTCATCTGAGCGTCTCCGTGCATCTGAGGGCATAAAAAGTCGGCCCCGGTTGTTGTCAAATTGGCAGCATTCGTTAAGCCATGTCGGAGGCCTACGGGCGGCTTGAACAACTCTTAACAACAGGTTGGCCACTAACCACCCGAAAAGGAAAAAGAATTTTAAAATATCAATCACGATCGATATTTTTCTGTTCAGCAGCACTGCAGTTATGACATAAAATGATAACGTAATACACAATAAGAAGCAATATTGACTCACGTAGCAGACCGCCTGGCAGTACTGCGGTGCCGGCGACACTCGGTCTTACGCGTGAATATGAGATATTACACGTATAGCGTTTGGTTGTTTATACGTATAGCGTTGTCCTTATCCGACTCCATGAGCTCAATCCTACGATGATTAGCCCGATCCGTCCGTAATAGTTGTAGGTGCTTTAGTTATAAAATGTCATGTAAATTGCATTGCGAGCGAATTGTAATCTACGCGGATGTAGTCACGGCATAATGTAATATTATAATATTATGATAGTTTGAAATCGTGACCGAGACCGAAATCATAGATTATTGATCACTTAATCGTTTTGTCCTACTACTTCGTATGTATGGAATTTGGAAGTCGGTACCTATTTCTATTTTGCTTCCGTTGCATGTAAGAAAAAGTTGATCTATACAAATAATACTTGACTCGTAGGCGGTGAATCAAAATGTAACATGTACCTGATTTTAAGTTAGACTTCTAGCAAAACAACAAAGAGAACTGTAAAAATCCCATTCAATTTTGTGCAGTAGTTTTTGCGTGATGCGCATACAAACATACAGACAGAGAGACACAAAAATTTAAAAAATATTTTCTTTTACTTCTATAGCTCTTTTCCAGACTTCTGTCATTTTTTTCCTTTAATATCTCTCTTATTTATTAAGAATTTCTGTCAAGAACTTCTAATCAGCCCGGAGTTAGGAAGTTGGCGTTGTTTCACCCCTGTGCATCGGAAAGCACATTAAACAGTGAGTCCCGGCTGTCATGAACATCTATGGCAGTCGTTATTGGGAAGTCAGCACCCTCAAATATCCTGACGACGGGTCTAACCATAGAATGATGTTATCCTTCTGGGTTAGGGATGTCAGATGGCAGTCGCTCCGTGTAAAAACTGATATTCATCTAAATCTCGTTAGACCCTGGCATAAGCTGGGATTAATAATCGCTAGGAAGAAGAAGACCAGTTATAAATGTATTATATGTATAGGTTAAAACAAGTTTGAAATCGAATTTTTTTTTTTTTTTAAACCATCAAAGATAGCTCTGGGTAGTTTGCAACATATGAGAGCCCATAGCGCCCTCACCTTCCGGCTGACACAGGTAATGACTGGCCACGGTTGTTTTGGCCAGTTCCTGTGTCGTATACGCCGGCAAGAGACGCCCGGTTGTCACCACTGCGGCGACTGCCGCGACGTAGTTGAGGACACGGCGCTGCACACTTTGGCGGTTTGCCCCGCCTGGGCATCGCAGCGCCGTGAATTGATCGCGGCAGTCGGATTGGTTGCCCTCTCGCTCCCGGCCGTAGTTCAGTCTATGGTCCGGAGTGAGAGGTCGTGGAACGCCGTCGCCTCCTTTTGTGAGGAAGTCATTTCCATCAAGGAGGCGGCGGAGCGGGAGAGGGAGCGTTTGAACCCTTGCCCCAACCGCAGAGCCGGGCGCCGGAGGGCGCGGGACGACCTCCAGCCACCCTGAGGTTTGACCTGGGGGTGGCGGGCTTTGTGGGCCTGCCCGGCATCCGTTCAGCACCAGGTCCGAGAGGCGGCGTGCGTGTTCCCACGCGCGCCTCTGTGTTGAGTCCGTCTCCCCTCTAGGGGAGACAGTAGGGAGTGGTAGAAGTGCCTTTAGGGTAGGTCTTTCGTGTAGTGGCCTGCCGTTTCATACGGCGGGCCGAAACCTCGGCGGGGTCGCGACCGCATGTGAAAGTGATTCGCGCGGCCCCGTCGATAGTGGTTTTGTCGAGGAACACCGTGGTAGGTTTAGTCGGTATTCCGGGAGGTACTTTATCATCTTAACATCTTATTTTACCCCGGCGAGTCCGACAAAACCCCTTCGCCCGCCCCCGCGGAGGGGTATGCGTCATGCATTCCCCCAAGTAAAAAAAAAAAAATATATATTTTGTTATTTGTTCACAAACAACGATAAACCAACACAAATATGCCGCACGGTAGATATTTTAGCTGAATGATTACGGGAATGTAGCCTTTGATATGTGAACTGGTAAATGATGCGTTATTTACAATAGAAAACATTTTGCGTCGCATCGTATTTCAATACAGCAGCCGTGCAAATACAGAGAATTAATATTATTGGAATTTGAGAATTTAATGATGACGCAATTTCCTGGCTTTTATTTACGATGTAAAATTGCATCGACGTTGAAAATTGTTTTGCTTGTTATTAATTGCTAGTTTGTGCCCATTGCTTCACTCACGTGAATTTAACGAAAACACTTATTGAAATATGATGTATTCTATGTGTAAATAAGACATGGTCTAGCTGTTTACCAAGTTTCAAATATGTCCTACGATTTACGCGTGATTTAGTAACAAACGTCTATAGAAACTTTTGCATTAATTATATTAGGCGAAATAAAATCCTAGGACAAATAAATTAAAATGGGATAAAAGAAATACATGAGGCAGACTGCCCTTTATGCCTCCGGTACTCTTCATGTGATGTGACGTGAATTCAGCTATGCGTTTGATCCTCATCAATTGCACTAATATAAATAAACTGATAACATAAGTACTTACTTTAAAAAAAATATCGGTTTCTTGACTAAAAAAACTTTTGTGAGCCCCTATATTGACTTATAGCAGCTCACATCCATAAACGAGTTACAGCGTTTTCTATTTAATGAAACCTCCTTCTAATATGTATGTATATGTTTTTTAAATATGGCCGCTAATGCTTTAAAATAACAAAGATTTTGAACTAATAGCATAAAATAAAGATGTATTATTATTCATTGGCCTCTCAGCAATTTTATATAAAGGTTAAAACTTCGTACTCTCGATTTTATTATACTGGCATTGAAGCAAACAAATCACTCAAGTAAGAGTATTATACCCAATATCATTTTTGTGTGTTCAATTTGTATACTACTACAAATTATAATTTTAGGGAGAAAATGGATTTATTTGGTAAATTTTTCATTAAATTATTTTCTATCTTCTTTTTGCAAGAGCTTTTTGCTAACTAATAAAAAGTAATATTGGTTCTTTGATAAAATACCTAGTTTTATGCACTTGTATATGTTTATAGAGCTCTACTAATAATACTAGACTGTGCTCTCTCCATTAATAATATCAAGTTTTAATTTTTATTAAAATTGTGGACCTTTTTTATGCGCTTGAGGACGTATTGACAACCCTAGACTGGACTGGACAAGGAGTCAATGTGAATGGTAAGTACATCTTACACCTTTAGATAACAGGAAGACGCCTATGTCTGATGATGATTGACTGAGGCAAAAATAAATTTATGATGAATACCTTTTTTATGTTTTGTTTCTATATATTTTTATACGTATGCAAGCTAACAATAAACGTTATACTTAGAGACTGAGTTGAGCCTTAAGTACATAAAATAATTCATTCTAAGAGAATATGAGCTTAAAGGCAACAAATGTTTTGGTTTCTCGAACAATTTATTTTAATGCAAATAAGGATATATTTAAATGTTTGTACTGACTACTGCAGCTGTCTGATGTATCTGATAACTCTATCAGGTAGCCATAATACATCCAGACAAAATGACAAGAACGTTGCTTCTAGACTCTAAAGTGCAAGTATTGGCTAAGCTTAATATAATTTTATACAAAGCATGTTACGATCTATTTCATATAGCACGAATTACTAATCCAAACAGTTATGAGTTACAACAAATTTTTGACATTTATCGACGTATCATACCATTCTTATTTATTAAGAGGAAATTAAAACTGAATTTTAATTAAACTTCACAAAAGCTTGTTTCATGTATCCTTTGAGAGAGACATTGTAAAATAATTTAAGGATTTTATTAAATAAATCAGTGGGGGAAATTTAAATACCTAATTTGAATGAGAAAAACAAAGATAACGACCGTTAATGAATGATAAACGAAAGGGTAGACTTGTAAAGTTTGAGAAGGTCTGCGGGTTAAGACGATAAGGGTCGCCGGAATTGTTTTCAGACATTAGGAACAGACTTTGAATATTTATTGTAGTGTCTATTTAGAATTGTATTTAGTTGTATGATTACAGATAACTCTGAAAACGTCCGTGATTTATACTATAATTTGCAGTTGATGAAAAATAAATCATAACATATAAGTATTATTAAGAATGTAACTTTTGTAAAGTGTTAGACATCGTTACACCCAGAAAATTAGACATCGTTTGCGCTCGGTTGATTACTTATTTTATGTACGAGTAATTATATCTGTACAAAATATTGTCCGAACAGTCTATGGAGACTGAATACTTTATAACGTTATATACATGTATGCGGACGCCATCTAGACATAAATTAATTGTCCAAAAACCTTAATAGATATACAAATATATATTTAAACTGCTACCTTAACCGGCCGCTCAACTACTATTCGTAGTTTTAGTTAGGTGTAAATAGGTACTTGTAGTTGTGTGTCTGGAAATATTTGCAAATGAATTTATATTTATATGAAATATAATATCTTATAATTGGATGGATGGATTATGGGCGCTGCAGATTTTTAGAGCGCATAGATAGTTTTTTACACATCTGTAATAAAAGTATAATTTGCAATACCTACTCCAGAAATACGTGCGCTGAGGGAATGTTATATAAATTTTACATAAATACGTTTTTAGCGTTTCAGCTAAAACAAGCACTTCCTAGGCGTTACTGAAATTGGGTATAAAAATATATATGTCAGTCTCTTACGTAAGTCATAAAAACGGGTCTAAGGGAAAAGGGTTGGGTACTATTATGCTCATAGTACCGCGAAATCATTAATTTCAATATAAACGCCAGATGTGACAAGGCCGGAGGGATGTGACTTGGACATTTTGTGTTAAACAATATATAATTATAAAACTTTCAGCGTCATATGCAGGGTTGTTACTTATATTTTTTAATACAAAAGTCTAATGAATATTACTGGAATTGTTCAAAATTAAATAAAAATTTCTTAACGGTTCGTATCATCTGAATTATTTTTGCACAACACTAACTTCAGTGTCCTTATGATCACTGTGCCATGCAGTCTCTTTATCATGCAATTGTTATGATCCTAAAATATGATTATATCTTGCCGATACATGCTGCTTATTAAGTACGTCCAATAGGTTAGTTTTACCCTAGATTACAATTTAGTCGGTACTGTAATCTTTTTATTCTTTTGTAATTAACGATTTAATTTTTATGGTAGAGAATAAAACAGAAGCTACTCTTCCCATGTAGATCATTTGTCTTGATACCCCATAAAAGACAGTTGAAGGAGTAAAAACAAAGTAAAATAACGACACATAATGTCGTACTAAGCCGTTAAAGTAGGAAACAAATTTTTTATAGGAAAAGACATTGCTTTTATTGTTTATTGCACCATTTATTGGTTTTAGGACATCGTTTGCAGAAGATTACGTCTTCTACTCGTAAATAAGTGGCGAGAGAACTGATGGCCACGTAAAATACTTCGGTCAGGTGTTGAAATACTTTCACATAGTATAAACACCTAGTATATCATAGGCGCTTTCATGGCGCAGATGTGGTGAATATGGCTGCTTTAAATGAGGTCTCGGCTCCAATATCCGGTTAGGCTAACAAAAAGTCATGAAATTTTCTAACAAGAAATTCATCACACAGCTTGCAGCTCCATAGTGAAGGTAAACTGCAGATTCGGGTCGGCTGGAGCAAGGAAAACATGTTTAGTTGGAGATTAGGGATGATATCAATCTGTTTTGTTAGTACGGTGTGACTCAAATTATATTCTAGGTTACATTGTGCTTTGCATGTGCTACTACTGCCTCCGTTAATGCAATCAATGTAGCCGCATTCTGGGCAGCAATAATACAATTTGTAGTAATGTTTGCAGTCACAAACCCAAGAAGAAGATTGGCTTTGATAGAACGAGTAAAACAGTAACGCCCAGTATAGCCACAGACATAAATAAAGTTAGATAATGATCCCTTTTGAGTTCATTCAACTAAGTTAGATTTGCTTATTCTAGAAATGGTATCACCACAGCGGTTCAGAGGGTAAGGATTAGAGCTCCCCATTAATTTGTCGCTCAATCAAAGGCTTAGCTCTGAGGCTTGCGTTGAATTCGTCGAGCTGTTTGTAACAGATTCATGGAAACCACAGATAATAAATCAGAGTTTTAATGAGCTTGGTTAAGAGCCGTCATCTTTTGAAAGATATTCTAGTAATATTATAAATGTAAGAGTTCTGATGTTTGAATATTTGTCACCAATCGGTAACGAATGGGTTTGGATGTAATTGGGATGGCTGATCAAGTTATGACTTATATTAACATATAGGGTTCGGTAGAACCTTTAGCTTTGTGGCATTTTTGGCAAAAACTGGTATGGAAATGATTGTAAACTGATTGTTGATATTTAATACATTCAGGTGATTCGTACTAGAGCTATTTGTATACAAAACGTATCAATGCAATACCATTTTTATCTTTTTAAATAATTACTTCGCCCGAACACTCCTTTAATTTTTTGTGGGTGTCAATCATAGCGCAATCTAAAATGAAAATTCACGTTTTGTTATTTTGTTTTACCGATTAAGTTACTGTCCGAACTGGCAGTACAACCCCTGATTCCGTAGCGCAAAAACGTTGGACTCATGATTAAGCAACCTGATTGGGTTCAATACCAGTCGGGCAAAACCGGTAACAAAATGTAAGATAAATGTTTTTTAGATTGCATTAATCCAGCCATCAAAACAATTTTAAATGACGGACGCATAATACAACTAAAAACAAAAATATGGATTAAAAAATGTGCTATTCCGAATTGCCCCATTAACCAGCGCGATTAAGTTGGATATGTTTTAGGCCAGTGATCACTGAAACTATTGTTCCCTCTGAAAAGAGAAACACTGAACATTACAATATTTGCGACACTAATTAGCAACACACCGGTTTAAGTGGTTAGCTCACCCCTAGCTTCACCGAGCGTTGCAGTTTCGAGGCCGCATGATATAATAAATGGAGCACCCTATAGCTACGTATACCAAGCCTGGCTACTTTACTCTTGATTTATATTATATACTATTGCGGGATATAACATCTCTAGAGGAATCACATTTTGCCAGCTATGTCTGATTTCTTTGAGGTGATACCGAATCTGAATTCAAAGCAAAAAAGTTGATGCTTTTATTAACTACAAGGTTCATATGATGTATATATTAGAAAACACTATATTGGCACAAAAAACCAAAAGAACGTCATAAAAAAACTGATTGACATTTTGTCCACTCCGGACCAGAACCTGGGGCCAAATGATCGGTCCTAAATGTTACGCTTGTACTGATGTATTCGCTTGGATCACATAACTTAGCTTTAGGATTAACGAGGTAGACAATTAATATTATCAACTTTATAATCCTAAGTTATTATATTAAACGCTTGTAATTGTATTTAGAGTCCCTTTTCCGCATTTGAACTCCAAGTTGGTCCATTATGCGTGAGAGTTGGCCGGTTATGGAGATAGCCAGCCCAACTCCGCCCAGAAGCACAGAAGATTCCTGGGGTCTTCGCAGACTTCGCGGAGTGACCTCGGGTTGTTGAGGATTTCCTTACACTGTGCTATTACTTCCACGTATTCCAGGATTACGTGGGCAGCAGAATTTTCTTCGGTCAGACTTCCCCTACAGAGTGGGCTGTCTATTGCTCCGATGTTGTACAGATGTTTGTTCAGGGGACAGTGTCCTGTTAGGGTCCCCACGATGGTCCGAAGGTCCAATCTTTGTATTTAGAGCAGGCGTTGTTATTAAACGCTTAAAGTTAATAAGTTATATAATAACTTTTTCGTTAGAACGTAAATATGTTCTATGTTCAGTCTGTTACGAACTAAGGCAAGTTGAGAACCACTTAATTACTTAATCAAATACTGGTGTAACTAACTACTAGACTCGTAATTTTTGTTTGCTCGCCCAAGTGTTGGTATGCGGTATAAAGTTTCTTAAACGATTTTGCACTAAGTACTGAGTTAATGAAATTTTATGTTAATTTATTCCTGCTAATGACTCCTGTGTGGGAATAACAATAAGATATTTTATGTAAGCCTTTTTGTCCCATAGGTAATTAAGTTAATTTATGATTTTATACGTAGTTGTATATATAGGCACTACGTTTACATGCTCATTTGTAATTTAGGAGTCGAAATATACAATCCAATTTTGGCATCAGCGTTTGTTGATTTTGCTATTGAATGATGTTGTATCAAAATAAAGATCGACAGTTAATGTGCATTAACTAAACATTATAATAATTACTTGACTTAAATGTACGACAAGAAACACGTAATAAATTTGACTATATCTCATTTAAATAAATCTCTCACTTCTTAACAATTTATTAGTATTTTAAGAGTCAGTAACTTTTATAGTAGGTATAACAAGTTTGAAATCTATAACACTAATTAAAAAATATATAATTTAAGCTAAGTAGGTAATATCTTAATATTCATTTATCTAAATATTTCTTAATTTATGTGTCTCTTATATATTAAAAATAAAAGTATATAATATGTATATTGTGTAGCACAGTTTAATGCTTTCATTCTTTTTTTAAAAGCTGTGGCATCCAATTTTTACCAGGCCCAAAATTATCGAATTCATAACTGTGATATAAATTCGAAAACCGAATACCAACGATAGGATGACAATTTACTTTTGGAACATTATCCAAAACTGATTGTCATTGATTGGATTATTGATTTATATTTTATATTAAATTCAGTTCTATGTTATATTAAAAATTAACATGTATATAAACCGCAAACCGCATTAATTGGTCGCTGTAAATTTAAATCAGTGTCAAAGGGATGAATATCAATTTACATAAGTGATTCCTGTGGTTTGAACACACACAACAGTTCATATTATGGACTACATTATCAATAAATATACTTACATTTTGCCTAAAATATATCACCAATTTCCTTTCTTCTGTATTGTCAGCATCTGTAACAAAAAAAAGAAAATCATTAACACCTTCTACATTATTTTTATATTTTCTATGTGTTATGGTCCGTCTGTTGCAAAGCCGTGATGTATGAACCTTTGGTATGCACATCATTAAAATAATTATGGTAAGCTATCACTTCGCTTAGCCTGACGGTAGTTATTTTCCTGTAGCGAATACATCTGTAATCATATACGTGTAAGTAAACCTCGTTTGCGTATCCTTGGAGACTATGATTTTAATATTTATACTTTAAATATTTCTTAGAGGCTGGATGATTGAAAATATAACAACAACAACAACGACTCGATGGCGTAGTGGTTAGTGTAACCGATTGCCATGCCTGAGGTCACGGGTTCGATTCCCGCACAAGTCAAACATGTGTTCATGAACATGGATGTTTGTCTTGGTCTGGATGTTTCTATGTATAATATGTATGTATTTACAAAAAAAAAGTATCTAGGTATGTTTATCCATTGTCTAGAACACATAGTACAAGCTCTGCTTAGTTTGGACTAGATGGTGTTGTGTGTATGTGATAGAATATTATTATATATTATTATTATAACATTTTTCCTGATTCGAAAATATTTTCATAGAATCACATAATTTAATATAAATGTGTATAATTTTTTCGAACCATCGTATACTCGTATGATAGCTTTTGCGATTATTTTATCGAGGCCTAATAAAGGATAAAAAGAAATAAGGATTATGTGTAGGATGCTATAATATCAGGAAAAATCGTTTCTGATGTAAGTCAGTAAATTAGTGGCGATGAAACTACGTATTTATAGTTAATATCAATGGTCGATCAAATCCCAAGCACATCGAACACCATTATTTTCTTTTTGGTATAAGATACACTTTCTTGTGTATCTTATACCAACAAGAATATAATTTAATTCATCATATCAGCCGAAAGACGTGCAGCGGTGCTGGATAAAGACTTTCCACAAGGTTTTCCATACAGACCGGTTAGGGCCGCCTATATAACCACTCCCATGCGATCTTTATCAGATCGTCGGTCCAGCCAACCTTATGTAAAACGGCGTTGAATATATAACACTTTTCAATAATTAAGCTACAAGTGGATTACTGCCAAGTAAAGCCTAATTCAATTCATTATACTACAAGGTATAAAGAAGTATATAAATTGAAACTTTCTAAGGATTTTCATGAAGAACTAATTTTAAGTTAAGAGGCAGAAATATTGAAATGGCATAATTACTTGTTATAAGAAATATATGAGGTTACTTTTGAACTAAACTTAGGCGCCGCCGTTGGGACAAATTGGCAGGCGGGATCAGTCCTTTTCTATTTTCAGTAGATGTCGCCTTCTAAAGAAGGTTGAAGTTTCCTAATTGCAGGACTGCCTAAGGCGAAATTACAAGTCCCTAAAATCGCGCCCATGCCTTTGTATACCCTCCTGACATATAAGTACAACGAAAAAATACACAATAATATTTCTTCTTAATTGGTTTGTTAGCAATTCCTGATGAGTTTCTGAACGAAGTCCCGTCTCGTGTAAAGTTTCTTTCACTTTTTTGTTGTCAGTGATAAAATTATAATTACGTTTTGCAAGTTCGCGTCAAATTGGTGAACCGTACAGCTTAGATGAAGTCTTTCTTTACGATTGAATATTTTATTTACCGTAAATATTGGCTTTATTAAGCATTCATGGAATGCTTATTTTGTAGTATCAGTAGTACGTCAGTGATCAAATTAAATTTGATTTTCTGGGTGGATAAAATGGAAGTAAATCCAGTATTCAAATCAACAAAATTGTTTACATTGATCTAGTAGTTTTACTATACTGTAATAAAACTACTAGATCAATAAAGTCCTAAATATACTTATTATTTTAATGTAAAATTGCATTTTATCGGCGTTATTACATAAATATACTATCTGTAAAAATATTGTGGAAAATTACAAATATTCAAAATTTCGTATATCTAAGTTATAATATTCTAGATTCTAGATTCTATCACACACACATACATACACACAACACCATCTAGCCCAAACTAAGCAGAGTTTGTACTATGGGTACTAGATAATGGATAAACATACATATATACTTTTTTTTTGTTAATACATACATATTATACATAGAATAGATATAATATATATATAATAGATATACCTAATTATTTGAATACTAGGTAGTGGCGAGTTATAATTCTATATTCGGAATTGATTAACTGCTGCTTTTAAAATGCTGTCGTTACGAATCCAGGGAGCGCGTATTCATTTATATATACACTGAAAATAACACATTGAACTTGTGTAGCAGACTATACAGTCAGCCTACCAGTCTAACTGATGGTAAGTGGTAATTACCATACAAATGCATCTGCAGCAGCCCTGCAGCTGCCTACCTACTTTCCTTCTATGTGTCGGTCCGACACAAATCTTTTTCTGCATGAACTGTTTGAAGAACTTGATACATTATATCATATCTTTAAGTATAACAACCAAATTCACAGCGCCCACCGCGCCAGCACCCGTGAAGTCACTTGGTATATTGTTGCTCGCTTTGGTTTTAAAGTGTTTGGAATGACCCAATCACGGGGTTGTTGTACATTCGCCACAAAGTAAATTCGTCACATGTATTAAAAAATATGTGTAAATTCGTCACAGGTACATGAGGGTTATTGTAAATTTGTCACAAATCCTCATTTTACATCATTTTTGCTTAAAGTTGCGATAGCAAGGAAAGGTATTGATTTTAGCGCTCCATCATCGCACTAAACGGAGAACTACGATTTTTACGTAGGTGATAGGTTATTATATTTATTTATATAGTTATAGGGAAGTCAGCAACTCGAGATCTGTAATTTTTTATAAGTGTTAGGTTAAATTAAAAAAATATATGATTATTACTGTGATTTAATTGTCTTTCTATTGTTTATCTTATAATTGTAATGTTGTGGGCAAATCGGCCACTTGAGAACTGTGATTTTTGTGTAGATGTAAGGTAAATTATTAAACTTAGGTTAGTATTTAACTGCACAGCAAAAAAATACTAATTGCACAGCAAAATATGCTTACCAAAAATACTAATTGCACAGCAAAATATATTTTAAGAGATCAATCTAAGTCAACGGAGCCCCGCTTCACGGGGCTCCTATTTTTAGGTGGGTTACGAAGGAACCTAACATAACCTAACCCTTCCGAGACGAAATGCAGTGATTTGAGGTGTATAGGTGCTCGTTATGTTGTCAATACTTGCTGTGCAATTAGTATTTTTGATGGTCATTGTATTTAATCCCTTACACTTACTGTGATTATGAAAAATATACATTTTTATTCTACTAGTTGTTTAATTCTTTTGCTATCGGTGCGGGTAAAATCAATGTGACGAAATTACAATAAACAAAATTAATATATTGAAAATTTATTGCATAAATTAGAATTGTGACAAATTTACACATACTTTTTTTATACCAAACTACTATATAGAACATTATATTACTAATTAAGGTAACTGTGAACATATTTGAACTCTGCAAAGAAATAAATATTTCCATTTATTTACTTATACATAGTGTTCAAAACAAGCTCATAAGGCTCTAAAAACATGGTACGACAATCTCAACAGTATCTTCTTGCTAATCTAAAAATGTGTATCTCCAATATGATCCCGATTTGCATGAATCCAGTCAAAGAGAATACTACAACTAGTTCTATCAAACGATAACGATTCATATCCATACAACATCTGTATAATAAATGCAAGATATTGCAAGTAGAAGCAATAGTAGCGAGTAATAGGTACACAGAAAAGTAAAACTCAGGACATCAACTTGTTATTACGGCACAGTTGGCTCAAGTAACGATGTCGCACAATTTGGTACACGTGTACATACGCATGTGTTGCGCAACTTATGTGTAGTGAGAATTATGACGTGTCTGTGGAGTGGGAACCAGAGATCATAATTATGAGATCGTGCGTCTTTACATCAATACCCACATGTAGATTAGAAAATGTTGTTATGATGGAATGGTAAACTCTTTTATTTTCTTTTTAATGGTTTAGTACCTATTATTGTCTGCTGTAAAAAGTGTGATGTCTTGTACATTTTAAATAAAATTATAATTTTAATACTACTATAAAAATCTGTATCTATTCTTTATTGCAAGGTTTACTTAGTATGTAGTAATAAAATTGTGCAAACTCTTTTAGAGCACACTACGTGTTGTGATTCCAGTAAACTTAATGTAACTATAGTATACGGTTTGCTAAAGTCAAACGAGTATACTAAATTACACTAAGAGACGTTTATTTCAGTTAATTAATTATCGATATCTGGGCATTCGCCATCCGCATAAATATTTTAATTATATACTATCCATAAAGGGTTTTGATTGCCGAACTGTAAACTTCTAAACAAAGTATTTATTACTTATATCATAACAGCCTGTGGTGATAAGTATAGTAGGCAGTTATAACTCTTTGTTTGGATAACAGATAAATAGTTAACAAAATATTTGAAGTTAGTGTAAATCCGTACAAATAATTTGAAAATTAAGTATATACCTACTACTTATATAACTTCTGATTTTTATCTGCTTGAGAGGCAGAAATCAGATAGCCGTTTTATTGTGAACTGGACAGAATTATCACCCAATACATTTAAAATTATATTTATTCAATTGACTCTGAAACGTCATACTTAAACAGTATACTGTCCAAGGGCAAATTGAGTTCTATATAACCATTAGACGACTTTATTTTATTTTTAATGTACTTAACCTGGTTTACAGCGACTCATAACGCGGTGGTCATCCCCATCTTGGGTGTTAAACCTACATAATGATGGGCTCTACCTTTTTAATCTTTCACACCCTCTTATCTTAAACACCCGTATAGGAAACAGGTCGTTTCCTTGTTTTCATCGACTTATCTGGTAAAACCGTTGATCTTTGACCAAATAGGCGGTTTACGACTTCAATGATTAGTTTATCCATAACTAAACGTATCGGATAGTGATACAGTGTTTGTATATGTTTGTCGTGTATGTGGTTCTGTGTCGATGACGCAGCGGTAATGAATGAGACTGCTGTATTCACGAGGACTTGGGTTTGATTCCAAGTCAGCTTCCGGGCAAGGAAGCTTCGGAGCGCGTGTGTTTTGGGTTCCTTGTCGAATTTATTAGAATTTCTTGCGTGTTTTATGTGACCGTTGTTTCAATGTTTGTAAAGATGCCTGCGACACAACAAGAAGCGTTGGCTAGTGGAACACGTGTATGTGTGGTTTTAGACTGACATGCAGAAGTCTCGAATCTGATTCCAAGACACGCACGCTTTTCGGTGGTATATGCGTATCAAATGGTTAATTATCACTCCCTTTAACGGAAAGATCGTGAGAGTTCTCCATAATGTTTTCGAAGATATGTGTGTGAAGTATGCTAACCAGCCAGTGTGGTAGACTATGGCCTAACTCTTCTCACACTAAGAAGATCGGAGAAGAAGTGCCAAGCAATATTATACAGATTCAACTAGTAATTTGGGCCAACGAATCGGTAAAAATTCCTGATGAAAATATTAACTATCTGACCTATATATGTATATATATAAATAAATCATATTGTGACCTAATTTCAATTAATACCTGCATTTGGTTATATACACAGATATTCCGTTGATATTTTAGTATTTGAAAATGGAATTGCATTGTACATTTGAAGAACAAAAGATGTTCCAATTCCATTCACTGGAACGGATAAATTTTTCGACAGTATGATAAAAAAATATAAAAATGACATTATAAAAAGACTTTAGATACCAGAAAGGGATTTAAGTAGCGGTGACAGGTTTGCTGAGGACCTTTAATTAAGTCAACATGAATAAATAATTTGATTTATTTTGAAGATTTATGTTCAATTTACCAAATTTGAAGACGCCTACAGTAATAAAAAGTTTGTTTCGTACATACTTAGACTAACGTCAATAAGTACATATGTATAGTCAATATGAATTTCTAACTACGTACCTATCCCAACAGTACATATAATTGATCGGAGCACACGTTCAATTGTATCAAAAGAACGTAATAATTTTAATGTCTTTGATATTATCACATCATTTTCTGAATAGGATATTCTGAGTCTCGTTTCTGATTGCGGTATTCTAGTTTTCTTTTAAGATTTATCCCTGTGAACTGTCTTTATACAGCTGCTAAGGTAAATATATTTTCTTTGTCAAATATTACTTCTCTATTCTTTTCAGTCTTCAAACAGTTTAGTTCTAGTTTCGTTCATCTTTTATTTAGCCTACCTTTTCCTCCACAACAATCTTATCTAGGATTATTTATTCTTCGTAAGATTAAAAACTATACATCTAAAGTTTCAAGTTGATAGAAATAGTACCGACGTGGATCCCTTTCAAATTGGCCCCTAACTTTGTTCTAAAACCGGGTCTATTATTGAACATTGACAAAATCCGTTCGTCAGTCTGTCTGTAGTGAAATTAGAACAGAGTTGCCGGGACTGGTGACGTCACTCCACCGCCGGAACAATTGAAATAGGCTTTCCAATTTCCTGTAAACTGTGTTCGAGGAAATAGAACCTTTTTAAGTGTTATTTTTAGTTACGTGGACTGTTGCAGTAGAATAGTTGATTCTTAAGTCGCTTGACGTGTCTTGAATATTTTAGTGTGTTGTATATCAGTTGATGACAGTTTTGGATTATAAAGGGATATCATAAATATATCGTTTTAGAGCATCAAAACTGGAGTATGCTTTGAAAAATTCTAAGACAGTTTTAAAGCGCACTTACTGATATAAATAACGAAACAAATTTATTTGTTTCGTTATTTATCAGTAACAACTGAGAGCAATAAATAAATAATTATTATTATTATATTATTATTTGTAACTCATTTTCAATTTAAAACATTATTGCTTGTAACTTTATATTAACTCATATCTTTATTTATTCGTTTCGTTTCTATAATCCTGGATTAATCGATTTATTACTAATATAATTGAAATACTTATAAAATATCTAATACTTTTTCAACATAATACTAGGGCCTGTCGTGTTTATGATAGGTACTCAAACTATCTACTATATAGCATACATAGTATTAAGCTACCACTTTTAAAATTACAATTTATTGCATTGTTGTGACGTCGACAACAAAAATATGTATTACTTGGTATAACATTAATTAATGTACAATTGTGAGCGCGGGTGACCAAAAATATGCAGGGGCGATTTAATGATGTGAGGTGGAAGAAATGATGGTCACATCTATATATACTTTCTTTACTGGTACCAGAAACTTATAATATATATACAAAAATAAACTACATAATTACGCGACCTAGCTGAGCGGGTGTGGGGAGACGACTGCTGCGCTGCGCACATACAATAGCGCGCCTTCTATTTAAATTTGTAGCATCAGCAGCCGCTACAGATATTTTGCACGGAATTATTAGAGTTTATGTAAAAGTTAAAACAGGTTACTACAGCCTAGTAAAGGTACCTCTAGATTACTAAGTTAGATGTCTTCCATTTGAATTTATATCACGTAGCTCTGACTCGGCGAAGAAGTTAATTATCACTCGCTTTACAGGTGAAGTGGGGGAGCCAGTCTGTTTCATAACGATGTGCACAACTGTATTCGAATTATATCCAAATGTGTTGACTGCACTGCGTCCTTAACCAGGAAAATTAGATCGCCAGGCTGTATGAAATTCTATTGGGATATAATAAATGTGTATTCGAATATCATATGACTGCATCTACATGCTTAAATAGACTGGATTCTCCTAAAAAAATTCTCCCATATCATTCTCAAAGGTGTTTTGTGTTTGCCTATCTAAACTTTGTAGTGTATAAGACAGTAAAAGGAAGTACAAAGAAAAGGACTATAATCACAAAAGTACAGCTTATTTTTTTGATTGATGATTTGATTTTGATTTTATTGCAAAATATGTGGATGTCCAACTTTTATTGGTTGAAGAATTAGGTCAATTTGTTCCGTTTTAATTAGTATGCTCCCTGTGGTCAAATTGTCATATGTAAATAATGTATTCACAATATTGAAAATTTTGATTTCAATTTGAAAATTTAATATTGATAATATGTACATTTACATTTTCCCAGTATTAAAAACACGAAAACTGTTTTGGTTTTTCTTTTAGTTGTTATCACTAAAGCTCATCAATAGCTACATATATAATATATAAAGATCGATCGACAAACAGAGGTGAAAAAGATAAAGAGTAGTTTTGTTTTTGCCTATTTATATATAAGACAATTCCTGAACTAGGAATCACACCTTGTGTCTCAGGGAACTTTACAAATGTGGGGATCGAGTCCACAACACATGGTGCAGTGGCAGTGGTGAGGCGAACACTTGAACCACTATGCCATTGGTGCAGTAAAATATGAACGGAGCATATAAAAAATCTAGCAATGTAACACCCTTATAGCAATTGCTTAAACAACATTTCTGATTCTTCCGTAGTTTGACCGACGAAAGTAATTGCGTCCCAAGTTGTCGTTACTAGGAAACCTTGCAAGTTTTTATGTTTCCCGGACAATCTGTGCCCTTTGAGGGATGTTATAATACGAAAACGAAATAGGAGAAAAATAAATGGATTATAATATGGATTTCGCTTGATTTTGTGGTAAATAGAGTAAATAATTTAGGTATCTAAACTATGTACTTAAATTATTTGTATTAATTATATATACATTTTGTATTTTATTGTCCCAATAAGGAATTGTAAGAAAAATCACGACAGTCTATTGCAAAATCCAAGATTCGATTTTTATGTTAAGATATAACGTTATACCTACTGCTTATGTAAATATTCACCATAAAAGAGTTACATACTATTTTTTAGTTATTTAAGATTAATATAAATATTTTGGTTTGATAATGACAACGTTCATTCGTAAGTTATTAAATTAAAAACACATAAGAAGCTGTTTTGAAAAGCCACGTTGAAATCTTGATATCTAGATTTTGACAATAAATTATCTTTTTGGCATCGATAAATCCAAAAACAATATATTGTTGACGAGGGATAGCTTTTTCCCAGAAAAGGACATAAGGTACATTTAAATGTCCTTTTCTTGGTGCATTTTAATGTACGTAAAACGTGTATGCTAAATGTCATGATGATCGGTTGAGTAGTGAAGGCGTGAAAGCGTAACAACCAAAGTAACAAACTCACATTCGCATTTATAATATTAGTTAGGATTATTCTTGAAATCTTTGTTTGTTGAAATTGAGATTATTCAAGGCAATCGGCCCTTCTTTTGAATACAACTCTGGCACTAGGAAAGATGTCTGTATCGCAGGGAACTTTACAAACAATCATACAACGGACATACATAGAAGACCCAGAATCGGAACAATCATTTTCGGATCACATATTTTTTTTATACCGTGTCATTGAACCCTTAACACTTGTCGTAGAGGCAATAAATACGAAATGCTGCGTCTCAGAGTCGGTTTTCTGGTGGAGCAGTGGTATTTGGTATTTCTTTCACGAAATTGTGCCCTATAGCCAATACAATCCTATGAATATACCTGCGGTATAAATATAATGGGTGCTATGAATATACCTGACGAAATGTACTTATGTAAAGTACCTTTATTTACCGGAACGGATATATATAGGCGTGACACTTTGTATATATGAACACACGTTAGGCATGTTTGCACTGTGGGTAGCACACTATGGACGGGTCCAGTTCCGGGTAGAGCAGTGTTTTGTCAGGAAATTGAGCCCGATACCTATCATGACATTTTGCATACCCGTGGTCAAAGGTACCGAAAAGCACATTTTCCTGGATATAATCCAGGTGCCCCTTTAATCCAGAAAAAAGTAGGTACTGTTACTAAACGCTTTTACGCGAACGAAGCCGCGGAGAAAATCTAGTAATATATAAAGAAAGGTTTTTCGACGACCATCATTTTAGCTGGAGTTGAAACGAATTCCTCAGAATAAACTCGTCGAATGTTCAGTGGAGCGACAGCCGCAACTCACCTTGATTTATCGAGGGCTTTCCTCCGCAGAACTGCAAGCGTTGCTGCTTAAAAATATTGAGCAGTCCATTGATATAATGGCACCATATATTATACCTGTTCGTATCGCTGGCATGCATTGCGGCTTGTGAAAGTCCCGTGAGATTTCAGAGATAAAAAGTGAAATGGTTTAGACGCACCTTTATATTCAACATAATATGTACATCTTATTAAAAGGGATGTGTGTGGTTTTTAAAACGGAGTGAACTACAATGTGATTCAAATTAAGTCAATTACAGAAATTAATAGAATTTTTAGATAATATAGAATAATATTGAATTTGAATTTGTATTCCAAAGACTTTGTATAATATTACACGAATTTAAATAGTCAAGCAGTCAAGCTTGTGGTATACAAGCTTGACTGCTTGACTGCACGGATGGCGTAGTGGTTTAAGTGGTTGTCTCGCCTCTGCCACCGTGCCGAGTGTTGTGGGTTCAATTCCCACACGTGAACAAAAATTTTTGTGATGCCCAAATAGTTGTCCGTTGTTTAATTGTTTGTAAATTCAGCAAAGGTAGCGTTAGGTATAACATAACTGTTTAGCACACAACTTTATCCCATTTTTCATACATACATGTGCGACTGTATATTTCCAAAATAATAAATATAGCTAGTTACCTATATTTAGCCATTTATGGGTTTAGATCCTCTCTAAAAGGCGGCGAGCCTATTGGCCTCTACCGGGCATTATCTAAATTATGTGTTGCTGTCGGGAATTTCTCAACAGAAACGTCGTATCACATTTTGTTTTTAGATTTAGAATCGAAGAGGTTCGATCCTCCATGTTATCCTGTTCTCGCCTATGGGATGGGTCCTCAAAATATCAGCTGGAGCCTTTGGAGTCAATTGAATGAAAAGCCAGGAGACTTATCGGCGATGACCAACTGGTCAACGCACGACTCCAAAGCTTGGAGTATCATCGTAAGGTTGCCAGTCTTTCGGTTTTCTATCGGATACATTTTGGAGAGTGTTCTGAGGAATTGCATAATTTGATTCCTCCTTCCCCATTCTACCATTGAACGATCAGACAATCAGACCAGCAGCACAGGTATATGGTGAATATGCCACATTTACGCACTAAGCGCTTTGCTTCCTCTTTTATAATATGCGTATCGCAAAGGAGTGGAACTCACTAACTAAGTCTGTGTTTCCCGATTAGTACTATGTGAGTGTCTTCAAGTCACGAGTGAATAGGTGTCTTCTAGGCAAACGTGCGCCATCGTCGATTGCATCTTCACTTAACATCAGGTGAGATCGCGTTCAAACGCAAGCCTATTACAATATAAAAAAGAGGTAGTCATTTTCCTTTTTAGGTTTATTAAATATCAATAACATTGTACGCTACGGACAGACTCGTTTTTGTAAAACAACATAGTCTATCGCCTGTGTATCTACAAAGTTGTTGGAATAACACCTACGTTTCGCTAGCTATACATTCGACAGACAACAGGGCCAGATTCATATCATCTACCGAGCATATTTGCCAATTCCGTGCTGCTCCCAATCATTTCCTAACAGAAAAATCCAATTATCCTGCCGTACCCGGGCATCAAACTTACGATTTGACGACTAGCAAACAAAGCGAAATTTATACAGCTGAACTAACGAGACAGTAACAAAACAAAAGAACATATAGAGGCAGTAACAAAACTAAACAACATATAGCAGTCTATACAACAATATAATTAACGAGCAAAACATGATTTCCCCCGACTGTCGACTACTCTAATTGTAACTATTATCGCTGTTCTTTCTCTCTCATATTATGTCAACAAGGAAAACTTTCTCCGTTCATAATAGTACGTTACCGCACAGTCTAACCTTCATTTATTATTTATCTGGTATCACGAACTACTGCCAGCTTACTGTTGTTATGAGAAAATATGATTTGTACCAACAATTTTGTTGATGTTTAATAAACTTAAAAAGGAAAATAACTACCTCAATTGTGCTATAACTGTAATGTGACAGCTATGCATGAGGTTTTGGATGCGATTACTGTGTCGAGCATGTTATTTGTTGAATATTTTTTGGGATTTTTAAGATCGCCCTCTATTAGATGGGACCAATTTTGTATTTGATCCCAATTTAGAGACAATGATCAGATAATCAAGACTGCACGGATGGCGCGGCATCCGTTTGTTTATCCCATCTTTATTTTTAAATAAGGGCTTTTATCCACAAATTTTATGTTATATAGTCTCCCGCGACACAGGGTTTGATCCCAAGCTATATAACGTACGTTAGAATATTAAATGCGCTAGTATACTTACTAATATTTTGATTTAAAATGCAATGTCGCCTCTGTTTCTTTAAGCAACTGAGCAACGGAATGTTTTGTCATTAGCATCCCGTAGAGAGACAAGATGCCTGTGGCTAAAGTATTTTCTCTTAGTCAGTAGTGAAGCTGCGAGTTGAAGCTAGTTAAAATAAAAGTATGAACTATGTACCAGGCGAACGGTTCTTTAGTATTAAATGAGGTATGCTATTTTAGCAACGGCAATTGCATTGCATCGATGCTGAATCACATTTTTGTAATTGTTGTGTAGCTTTAAGTTGAATGTAACATAAAGATTCTGAAAAGCGACATAATTGGCTGTTTTGTTAGGTTTAGAGTAGATCATTATCTTGAAGTATAATACCAAGTAGGATTTAAACATTTAAGAAATATATATTTTAATATGATTATTTTGCATAGTATTCTACTTATGAACAACTTAGTCTAGTGACGTACGTTGCCTTTTAAGGCGGCATACGGTATCCTTGTTGTATGGAACCATTTAGCACTTTGTTTTTTATGTAAAATGTTGCAGCACTGGAGCTTTGAGCTTTTCACATACATTTTTGTTCTGTACTAGCACTGAAACATTCGACACGACGCCGTTGTAGCGAATTTACCACTTAAACCATTGTGCTATCAGTGCTTCCATGTCAAGTCACTGCAAACAACTGTCACTGTAACCTCAATGTCGATACTAGCAGTCAGTATATCTGTTCTAGCTTAAACAATAAAACGAGCTGTTCTAAACAAAGTCCACACAATTTTTTCTAAGAGCTAAATCCTCTATCAATTGCTACTATAAATGAAATGAATGAAAAACCAACCAATACTGTCATAGATTGATAACCAAAATTATGCGCCAACTATTAATCATATCCTGATTCTCCTCAAAACAAATTAATGGATTCCTTCGGGCTGCCGGTACATTAATTTCAATTTTTACCGACCACAAAAAGTATGACTGTTTTAAAAATTATTTCCCTCCCTCAATTTCAACCTCAATTTGTTTGACTGCTGTTTGAGTAATTGCTTTAGTTGATTAAAGGAAAAAATGTTTTTGATTACCGTTTAAGACATGAACCGGAAGTTGACTTCGTTTTTCTTTTTTGTCTTGTTCCATAATACTTATATCATATTTTACCTAACTAACAGTACGCTATAGTTGTATGTAGTCAACACATTTAGAAGATGTATATTGTTCTAAAAATTCACCAAAACAGTATACGATTGGGTTTCTACAACGCAACACAAAAAATTGTTATCAGTCGGTCAAAGCATGTCAAGTGCCGTGCCGGCTGTCAGAATTAGCAAAAGCCAATCAAATCACATGACATGTGGTTGAAATTGACACACCGTTGATTACCCTTTCACACCCCGTAAGTTAGTATTGTAATAAGAGCGGGTTTACAAATTCCAGACTTGATGCTGTTACTGAAAATTTTCTTACGTACTCTAAGGCACTAAATTTTATATCAAGAGCAAATAAATCTGGACTTTATTTAGATATAGTCCATATAGTAAAGACAATCTCAAATAAACATGGATTTAATAAATTTATAGTTGGTATTTATCCATAGATTATAAAATAGGCCTCAAGCCGACGTAAACCGTAAATTTGCATTTGATTAACTTTTGTTGGTGACTGTACATATTCATGGTCTCATTGTTGAGCGAACGTGATGTACAAAGCGTAAGTACCATCGCGCACAAAGGCTGAATGGAATTACGAGAGAACATAGATTTAGTTGCGAGGTTAAAGGTAAATGCCTATTTGGTGGCGGTGTGTTGTGTCGTATGCTATTAACTAGTGGAATTGACAACTAGTGTGGGTTGCGAATAGATATATTATCATGTAATCTAAATCTATTCAACAAATTATATGTAGGTTAGCATTATTCAAAAAGTGACTTTGTTTTGCCTTATAATATATTATGCTCATGAAATTCGTATTGATAGAATGGTACAAATAATAAAAATTCTACTGTTGTATTCCTGACCAAAATTTTTTTTGTCAAACATAATTTTGTTTATATCCACGAAGTATTTGGTAACAAAAGTTTATAGCCATCGTGTTTTAAACTAATTGGATACAACTGATGATAAGAACGCCAAAACATTATTCGGATAGTATAATATTAGTAAATTTTTATAAAAGTTATAGTCTGATGTAGCATTAAAGAAGTAATATTTTAGAGTATCTTAAACCGTATATGCAGTTAGAATTTCTGACATTAAATTCAACATTACTTAAAATATACTAAGCCCAGAAAAAAATTGGAAATCAAAAGCATCATAAATAGTCAACTTCTACAATATTTAGGTTAATCTAAGAGGAGTATTCCATTTCCAAATCTAGGCTCGTATTTAGCTTCGGCTGCAGAGAAAACGCTACTGCGGAAGG
Organism: Catocala fraxini; assembly: GCA_930367265.1. Taxonomy (NCBI): domain Eukaryota; kingdom Metazoa; phylum Arthropoda; class Insecta; order Lepidoptera; family Erebidae; genus Catocala; species Catocala fraxini. The sequence goes on from OV884035.1 coordinate 15,927,874, forward strand.
TAAGATTTTAAACGGATTATTTGATGCTTTGAATCACTATTGGATTTCCTGCAGCCGATGATTCTGGTAGAACGATATGCTTGCATTTACCTGTCGTTCCTGAGAGCCTAATACGTTTAAATACTGTTGGAGTTTTCACCCTGATATGATTCCAAAAACGGATTGAAGACTTTCACGACACTTACATTCAATCAGTAAGGCGAGCTTGACTTTATATTTAAAGCTGTATTGGAACAGAGTGCATTTCCCTATTCGGGTTATGTGGTTATATTGTGGTGGTGTGTTTTCCTATGTCATAATAATGTTCAGATACTGTCGTTGTTGTTATTGAGTCTTTACCTATTACATTAACGATCACTTAGAGAGTCACCACTCCAAACAGCTTAAGAAGGTCTACTAAAATCTATTATTTTGTGCACACAAAAGAATAAAACCTATAATTTTCTTTTAAAACACTATTATTACATAATTTTAAAACTATTACACTACTACTGTTAAACTTCACTACTATTTAAGCTATTTATTATATATGTTATTTTGTATTAAAAGTCCTCTTTGGCGTAGCCAAATCACGTGACTTCGATCAACCAAACACTAACTTTTAATAACTTGACAGACTTAGGTATATCAATTCTAATAAATTTGGTACCCGTGGGCCATTTGTAGACAGAATAAGGAAAACCACTCGTCAAAATATTATATTAGAACGGTTGTTGTGGTAACTGGCGTTGAGGTTAAGCATTATAGCCACGTGACATCTTTCAGATAATTATATTATAATATTTATGTACTAATATTTATATTTTTATGTACTGATTCTGTGCGAAACTAAGTATTTTTTTAAGATAACCGATTATGCGTTTAAGTCTGTGATTCATAAGGAAACGCACGTTTTGGTAGTTAAATATAGACTGATCTGATGGTAACATTATTGATTGGTTCTTTTTATTCGTTCGTAAACATACTATTCCATTGCAAATTTCATCAAAAAGCGTAAATCATTTGGTCATTAACAGTTCACTGTTCTGTAAAAGCATTCCCGTGTCATTACGCTAGTAAAATCTGAGTGCATTGTTTTTATCTAATTCGACAGCGAATGAACAGCTATTGTAAATAGAAACTGTAAAACTGGCCTGCATGAAGCTAAATGAGTTTTGAGTTTTAGGAAGAAGAACTACATATAAAATGATGCATTCTATGTGAAATTTTATAACATGTCGTGTTTAGTCAAATTTCGTAACACTATAAAGAAAAAAGTTATTACTATAAAGAAATACAAACACATTTAGGAAATGCGAGATCGACAATTTTGTTTTGACTATTCCTACCAATAAGAAAGGCTAATACTGCACGATACATAGCACGACTGCGAATTTTTTTATTTATTTTTATTTTTATTTATTCATTGCACAAAACAAATTACAATCTTATTAAAAATTAACAACAATCAAAATTATTATAAACAATATTAATATATTATAAATATTTTATAAACAATAAAAAAGTATATTGCTTGTCTTTTAGACTGTTTGCAGATATGGTAACTTGCATTACTTGCGTCACTGAAGCATCGAAACTAAAATGAAAAGAATGGAAGAGGTGGGAAGAGTTAAACTATACTCAGAACCTTTGGTTGTTGTGCAAAAGGCAATATTATTACTTTTATGTCGGTTGTTTGTAAGACGGTGGCACTTCCCCGGACTAGCTAGATCATACGTGCCAATTAATTAGTATCTAGAATATCTAATAAAAATACCTTTTTTTATGAAAACCAGGCATCTCTAGGTCAGTAAGTATTTACTGTCTGTTTGATATTTTGTCACATAAGTGGAATAATACAAAACAAAGTCGTTTCACGAATAATATATTTCAAGGATATATTATGTACATTTACGTACATAGGTGACAAAATGTAACATAATACTGAATTTGATAAACTGACTTCGCTTTAATGTTGCAAGAATTTTGAATAAAAATAAGGGTCGTATAAGAAAGTATTAAGTTTTGTTAGCATTAACGGTATTCTATGGAAGGTGAAAAGGAAAAAATACGACCACGAAGAAGGAACTTGTGATCTCGGAAATCCGTACCGTTTCACCAACTAGGCTATTCATGACCTCAAAATCTTTTTTTGTAAAATATGAGCCAAGTTCTGTAAAATTGAAAGCTTCGAAATCCAAAGTATTATTCCTTCGTGGAATTATGTTTCACAAATAAAATAAAATGTAAATTCACAAATAAGTATCTTAATAATAAGACCCTGAAGTTTCGGAGATAAGTATCACTTTATAAAGTACATGTCCCTTCGGTACTAGTGTTTCTTCCGAAGACTTCAAGTTCCGCTGTTGAAATTTATCTAAACATTATTCAAGGCGGCAATGTTTACTATTTAGTGTATGGAAAGATTAAATAATATCACCCTGATTTTTATAAGCTGACCCACTGTTGGGCTCTTCTCAATATGAGAAGGATTAGGCTATTGCCTGGATCATGCTGATCCAGTGCGGGTTGGCAGACTTCACGTGTCTCGGAAAACATTATGGAACTCAGATAATCAGGTTTCCTAACGATGTTTTCCTTTACCGTTAAAGCCTAGTGAGAGACAGTTGGACTGCCACGGAGTTCCATCCCAAGGCACGTATCTCTAACTTTTCGAAGTTATGTGCGTATTTAGCGTATGGAAAGATTGATATGACTTTAAGTTATTTGATGTTTCGGTTGTTTGACAAGGTCCTATATATTTTCCCAGTTTTGATCCAAAAAAGTAAACGCGGTCGCCAATTGGACATATGATGAAATGCAGGACTTAATTTAGGTACTGGCCTGACCTAGGAATTAATCTCTGAACTTATTACAGTTTATCGGATTTACCTGATGGGAAATTTTCAGTAGCATCATAGAGACTACAGCTAAATGTAACTGCCTCTATGGCGCAGCAGTAGTGCATGCGACTGCTGTACATGAGATCTTGAGTTCAAAACCCGGGTCGGGTCAACAAAAAGTCATTGGATTTTTCTGTTAAGAAATCTCAATACGAGCCCGGATTTAGGAAATTGGCGGTGTTAGACACCCTGTGCCTCGGAAAGCACGTAAAGCCGTTGGTCCTACGCCTGATCTCTCTCCTGTCGTGTCGGTTTATCCGTCCCATCGGATCATGAGAGTTAGGGAATAGAGAGTGTACTTGTGTTTTCGCACACACTTGTGCAGTATAATATCTGCTGCGCAGATGGCCAGTCTCCGTTAAGATTCGCCGCCGTGACCGAAATTCGGTCAGGAGGACATTATTATTATTAACTAATACCATGCATATTGTATAATAGAGTAGTGACCATGTTTGATTTTGTACGTAATTTTACATGCAAGTGTAAATAGCAATCAAAATTAATAATATTTTGCAAACAGTATAAAAATTTGTTGCAAAATAAGAAAGTAATTAATATTTTAAATTTAGAAGTAAGAAAAGTGGTGTTTGTAGTAAATAATGAAATAGCGGTTACGTCACAATTTGTAATGTGCATCCTTATTTTGTCATTTTAGAATTATCCCTACTATCAGATTCGAAATGCTTGTAGCTTATTTAATATTAAGTAGATTTAAAAAAAATATTGGTATAATTATGTGGCAAAATAGTCACATCTGACAATAATGTAAGTCAAATAGATCCTATCATTCGAACATTAATACGTACATATTCACCGAAATTCAATTGAATATCTTGCAAAATTTACGACTCATACCTCTTGTACGCGATCATTGGCTAGTAACTGTTTCGCTTCAAGTGAACCATACATTGTTGTACAAATACTCAAATTGAACAAAAAAATAAAGTAATCTTTCTTAATATTGTCTTCTGTTTATGCGAATATTATTCATTGAAATTAAACTACTATATAATCTTTCTTTCTTGCTTTTCGTGTGGTTAGTGGTTCGTGAAGATTAAACCAGCTTAAATGCTTGTCCTGATTCAAACGACATGACAAAGCGTTGTCTAAATGATATGTAGGAACAATTAGGAGCATACTCAGGCAATAAAAGAGCCCTCGGCTCAAAACTTAAGCTTATAAAACGTCCATGTTTGTTTTAGAAAATTATAAATGCACCTTTATTTAGTCTTGTCTCTGTATGTAAATAAGGCAAATTTTTGATTACTCTTTGTGAGCATAAACCTTTGTTCTCTATAACAAAGAAGTTTACAACAATGGTATTAAGTGATGAATGAAGTGTATTTTTATACGGAAATTACTTTGAAGCGTTTATGTACTTTAGAAGGAAAACTGGCCTCTGCGAAGACTGAATTAGCGCTTCGTGCGCCAGTCTTTACATGTTAAAAAAGTATATCAAGCAAATTTGTGTTCAATTTTTAATATAATTAGCTGCTGTGAGTGGCTATTTGTATTGTTGCTGTGGTCCCAAAATAGGCAAATAAATTTTTACAGTAATGGCTTTTGACCTCGTTGGTTTCCCGGTTTAAGTTTGCATTTATGATGGTGGCTGATTGTGAGATCCCAGGTTCAAAGTCCTTGTAAATCCAAATATGTTTTTGGATTATACTTTTAGGAAACTCTTAGTTGCGACGCGGGGTCTTGAAATGTACCTAGTAGGCTAAATTAGGTTCACCAATATAGATTTTAAAACAGCTGAAAAATGTGGATGACTCATCATTTTACTACTGAAATAGCGATGTAGAGATAATCCCCAATTATCAGGAAGTTCTATATACATAGCAATACCGGGCACAAAGGACACTGTAGTCATAGATTGAATCTATACTTAATTATTGATTAGACAGCGTATTACAGAAAGGTGTGTTCATATTTAAGCGTCACATAGTATAAGCCTCTGTACAATGAAAAACCAGCGCAAATAAAGCCATACACATTATTTTCACTAAGATATAAAATTTTATTTTTATCATCTTCTGAATAGCTGCACATTCTAGTGGATACTAAAATAACACTAATAGCTAACTCGGTGATCTTCGTGAATCCAAAAATGTTGGATTCTCGTTTCATTCGCTATGGTATACTAGTTTGGGGCTACTCATCAGAAATGACCCGTGTATTTATAGCTCAGAAGAAATGCATCCTTGCAATATTTACTATGCAGTGGTCTGACTCATGTAGGCAAATATTTAAAGCAGAAAGTCTTTTAACTGTGCCTAGTATATACATATATTTATGAAGTAGCAAAATTTGTTAAATGTTATTTAGAATTGTTCGAAGTTAAAGATAATAAGAATAAGCATAAAATTAACCATAACTATTTAAAAATGCCCATACCTCGATTAGAGATGTTTAGAGTAAGTTGTGTGTATATGGCACCACTATTTTTAACGCGATACCTGAACATATAGTAAAACTACTGTACAATAAATTGTGCCCTGCACTAAAAAAATTACTGATAAAAGAAAGTTTTTATTCTGTGCATGAAATTCTAAAAAAATTTGCCTCACTGTCTTATCATTTTAGAAATACCTACATTGTGTAAATAAATATTAAATTGTGTAAATGAAACCTTGAATTCTATAAATTGTAATTATTCAACATTTGCATGCTCTTGTTATATGGCGAAATGTGTTGTAATGTGTGTGCTCTTTGTTTTTTGGTCATCTTTGTATCCACCACATTTTATGCAAATAAATTTATTATTATAAAATTATAAATCCACAAAATGTTTGAAATTGTCACAAAACTTAAAATAATGAATTTTGATCTCGGAATAGTGCATAACAATATTTTTAGATGTATGTACATCAGCCATAAAATATGACTACACCTTTCTGTCACACCCTGCAGGCAGTATCGCAAAATATTTGTTACCTAAATCTTTATTTACAAATTTCTCTATACGACATTTTTATCGTCAGTCACACCTCTGGAGGAATGAGAGCAAATCAAAAGATTTACTACTTGAAGCACAGCCACTCTTATGCCAAATGCAGCGCAAAAGTGGAACTAAGGCTCTTCTGACAATGACATATTTGCCGACTTAACTATGAACTCCAACTATGGACACCTTCATAGAAATTCATAACTATTGCCGACAGACAATAGTTATGAATTTCTCAGCTTATGTAAGTTATATTCTCAAGCAAAAGTTTGAGATCAAATTATGTGACATCAGTCTATAGACAGAATATTTAAGACAATGAATGATCGCTATTTGTATCAGGTAAACTATTTGACTGATTTTGTTAAATTTATATACATAATGTATATCACCAAATATAGTCTGACGCTTGTATATCTCCTAAGGGTTAAGCAGAGGTATATTACACCAACATTTCGCCAACTACAGTTTTAGGTCACACGTAATAGATGACGAGCCTGATGCTATTACCAGACATAGTTTCAGACTCCATGCTGCTGATGAGGAGTATATAATAATATCAGCCCTCTATTAAACTGTCTCACTGCTCGTGGCTCGACAAGAGGCTGGTGCCGAGGCACGAGCCTCTTCTCACTGTGAGAAGGGTTTAAGCCATAGTCCACTACGCTGGCATAGTGCGGGTTAGTAGCCTTCACATATCTTCGAGAACATTATGGAGAACTCTTAAACATGCAGATTTCCTCACGATGTTTTCCATCACCGTTAAAGCAAGCGATAATTAACTATTTAATACGTTTATAACTTCGAAAAGTCAGAGATTCATGCCTTGGGTTCGAACTCGAGACCTCTGCATGGCAGTCCAACGGTTTCCCACTAGGTTATCGCTGCTATTACTGAGGATTACTTCCAAGAAAAGTCCAGTAACATTATCCTCCATCGCGTTTGATTTTTCGCAGAGCACAAAAACACTAATAGCATTTACTATCACTGCACTACGAAAGCAGTTTAAGATAGCTATATGTATATTATACGATTGGCATATATCCAGCAATGAATAGACACAAAGAGCTTACTAAAGAACAGCGGTGACTTTGTACCGAGAGCGTTTGACTGCTTTGCAGAAGTCTCGAGTTCGATCCTACGACATGTATCTTTTACTATTGCAAGTTATAGGCGTTTTAAATAGTTAGTCACCACTTGCTTTCATACACCAAAACATACATACGATATTATGTCTATCAATCTCCCGGAGATTTAATTAGAGATGCATTAGAGACATGACGGTAAATCTAGTTTATTGTTACCTATTGTCTATATATATTTTTAAAGTCATCTTTCGCACTAGGAATAATTCCTGTATCGCGGGGGACTTTACAAATATTAAAACAACGAATACAAAAACATCCAGACTCGGGTTCAACATTTATGGATCACACGGTATTTTATCCCGTATGGGATTCGAACCCATAACACTCAGCGCGGTGACAGTGGCTAGGTAACAACTTAAACCACTACGACATCCGTGCAATCAATAACAATATTAATATTCTATTGAACCCGTTTCCTAATTTTCAATCTTAGTTCTTACAATCATCACCGTTCAGATCCTGCAACGAGTTTCTATTTGCTTGAGAGAGCACTTGCAGAAACGTAGCGAACATTAATATATCTAACCTCTTTTTATTTTCTGTGGTCTTGGTAACACAAGTAAAACATATTTTATATAAGATATTTTATTTCTTTGTAACATTCTATGTATTATAATTAGTGATTGCCTTTTGGTCAAAATTCGGCAGTAAATGGCTAAATTATAAAAAAATAACAACAGAAATTTAAAAAAAGATTGAGCTCTTTTCTTATATAACCTTTGACTGTGCTCATACTTAGAGCTACAAAGTTACATTTCACTAATAGATATAAATATTTTCATTATTTGTAATATATAAAAATAAATATTATTTGCTTCTGTCTCGGTTTTTTCCATGTGAACATAATTATATCAGGTAAAAATCTATTATTCTAAGTCATAATCTATCTCTGTGGTAAGTTTCATCGCAATCCGTTCAATGGTTTACACGTGAATAAGTAACAAACATCCAAACATCTTAACAAACCTTTACATTTATAATATTAGAAGACACATTCTACCTATAATCTATTTTCGGAAGTTACACTTATAGTTACAGTTATGCCATTGGTCCAACGACTAAAATATAATCCTCTTGCCTCTATTTACCCCGTCTAAATTAATAACAAATAGTAAAACCTTACATTTTCCTCACCGCTTTCCCTTTGACGCAAAAGCATTTTCAACTCAAACACAAATAAAAAGTTATATTGAAAAGCTTACGATAGATGGTTTCGCTAAACAAGTTAGTTTATTAGGAGTAAAAGCGGATTCTATCAAAGTTAAATTATGTCTGACGAGATACCCGCGAATTTAAGGCGTTAACGCTGTTATTTGTTATCACAGAAGTTAGGCCAATATAGGTAACGCTGAAAACTAGCTAAATAGATATAGAAAGGTAAAATTTTATAGCTGCTACTTTTTCTAAGAATAGAGGCACCGGCTCATGTGTTCTCACAATGCAGAAGCGTGAGCTAACAGGCAATGCTTCTGAACAATCCAGAAACGATAATAAAGGTAGTATTAAGTAACATTAACAGTAGAAACCTTGGCACCATTTCACGTGACAGAATAGTGTGAAGGCTCTTGTTTTGGACTATACGACTGCTTACTATCAGGCGGAATGTAGTAATTTTGAAGGGTAATATTTTTGATAGAGCTGAGAGAGTAAGAGTTGGAAGGCTAAATTTGGAAAACACACATTAATCTAAGAATATACCGTATATAACATACATAAATCTACCATAACACGGATCACCGTGCCGTACCGTATTAGCTGCACACATTGAAATGTGTGCAGCTAATAATCCGGGAGCAACCCAACATTTGAGTTAAAAGAACGACGCAATGGTTGCCTCGCCATCGGTTGGCGAATGGTAATTTTTTGGAAAAACCAACTTATCTGTCATTCTAGTCGAGCTAAACTTCTAAACGGCGTATTCATATAAAACGGCGATAAGTACACTAAGCATTTATACGGTGCTTGGTACGAAAACAGGTGACGTGTGAAATATCCATACTTAACCAGTAATAAAAGAGGAAAAATAATACGTATAAAATATTACTCGAACCTTTTACGTACAATAATATTTTCTGTATAACACTTTCATATATTTTTAGTTTCCATCATCGTTACTTGGCTGCGGTCGTAAAATATTCGTAGACCGTCTACGATCGCCGTAGCATATTGACGTAGTACCTTTTCTCCGTCGTAGCACGGTAGCAATAAATCATGGTTATTATATTGCTGCCTCGTTGTTCTAGTGGCATAAGCACTAAAGCCACCGGCGATTGATGCCATATTCGATTTATACAAACTTAGCTTAATTTGCAAGCTACACCGACAAGTCACTTAGACTTAAATAAGAAGAAGAAGAGCTTAATTTTAGACTAATTATAGTATTAAAAAGAACTGAATATTTGTTACAGTCAAATTTTGTACACTGTACATACTTTCTCTTATAAATCGTTTTTTGCTATTATAGATTCGTTTATTTGCTTAGTTTAAAACTATACTATTTTTATTATTTTTCATTAATACTTTTTTGTTATTGTTTTGTTCTATTCACTGATGCACGCCATGTAGTTATTTGTCATCTGACTTATATCTATCAGTCTAGTACATTCTAATTTATAGAGCTTTACTGATCTTGGCAGATGATGTAGAAGCTTGGCTTATCAGGAAATCAGACAACAGAGCAGCAAACACGTTAGCTTAAAAATGATGCAACGCTAACCATATTCCACACAGGCCTTATAAATGAGCAAGTCATATATTGTGGTTTACAATGTTACTCGCGCTCCTCACTAACAAATCACTTGTGACGAATTTTGTTAAAACTATCTTCGTAAGAACGGTCGTTGCATAGTATTCCATGCTCCGTAGGCTAAAGTTATTATCGCAACTCTTCTTTCCCGCAACGCCCACAGGCCGCAATCACCGGAGATTGTTTTCGTGCGATCTTAAGCGAACTTTATCAATAAGCTTTAGCTAGAATGTGGTCGATAATGCGGTGAACTTATCCTTTCTAGCTGAGTGCTAAGTGTTGTCAATACCAATGTAGCAGCTTCTTACAAATGCGATTTGTGAAATAAATATTATTGTAAACTTGGCAATTAAACTGGCAATTGTTGTAATACCAGACATAAAACCTATTGTGTCTGGCCGCCGGTGTGCCGCTGTGACTCAATAGTTTAAAGCGATGTGTCCAAGAGTGGCTATGAGTTTTGCTTGTTTTTTCACAAGTTCTGCGCCCTTGATTTGCACAACAAGGCATGCCAGCAGCAGATTATCTTTATTGGTAGTATTGATTTTCATTCTATATACAAACTTTCACTTTGAATTTAAATCAATTTGGTTTCCAAAAAATAAATCCACGTCACTAGCTATATTTAAATTACTTAAGAATATATGGGACGGCATAAACAGAAAAAAGCGATGCTGCGCTATATTCCTAGATATGTCAAAAGCCTTCGACTGTGTCAAATATGTCATTTTATATGAGCAACTTTACAACGGTGGTATAAGAGGTATAGCGCTAGAACTGTTGAAGTCATATCTAAGTAATCGAATGTAATCCACAGAGACAGATTTTTATGACAGTTCGACAAAATCAATCACTACAGTTCAATCAAACAATGAAAATGTGCTATAAGGTGTGCCCCAAGGTAGCATACTAGGTCCACTGTTGTTTTTAATTTATGTCAACGAATTACCAAATATGAAGACGCAACCATATTTTTACAAACGATCATTTTATTGATAAAGATTTTGAAAATAATTTATATGTAACATTAAATACAGTTATAAATTGGCTAGCGTCTATAAATTTAAAAGTGAACATCACTAAAACAAAAACAATGACAATTAAAAGTTCTAAGTTTAAGTTAAGAGCACCTTGAACCGACGGGCGTGTATGAGGAATGAGGAATGTGATGAAAGTGAATGAAGCCAGAGAAGTGTGTCAGGATCGTAGCAAATGGAAATCCGTAGTCTCTGCCTACCCCTCTTGGAAACAGGCGTGAATCTATGTATGTATGTATGTATAAGTTTTAACTGTTACCTTTAAAAATCAGATCAGAACACAGAAATCGATGATGTCGTACAAATTAATTTCTAGGGAATTACACTAGATCAACATATTGGAAGTATTGGAAAGCACACGTTGAAAAATAAATAAAAGAATTTCTAGTTATTATTACCTATGTTCTTTCCGTTTTAGTCGAAACTACTTCTATTTCTACAGCCAAGTCCGCATACTTCGGCTATGTATATCCCCCCTACTCACATACGGTGTCATTTATTGGGCAAATTCCACTAATGTACATTCAACATTTGTGCTTCAAAAGAAATGTTTGCAAATTATATACAACATGCAAAACACAGACACATTACGCAATACATTAAAAAACAAACGGTTTCTAACATTGACGGGTACATACGGCAGTTCTGCCTATTTGTAAAATTTAAAACCGTTTTTTTTAATTTTAAGGCAGACACCAAGTTTAATATTTGCAGTAAATATAAATATAATATTAACCTCCCTATTATAAACAATGACATTTATTATAAAAGCGTTACATTACTGCTATATTTGTGTTTAATCATATCCCTGTATACATAAAACAATTAAATGGCAATATGTTTAAAAATGCCTTAAAGAAGTGGCTTATTATTAATGCCTTCTGTAGTCTTACGGAATTTTTTGATAATAAATAATATGTGTAGTCTTTACATATTTCTTGAAGTTTACTAGAAATAACAAATGTAAAGTTGCAATACCCGAATGGGTAACTGTTGATTCTAATATTATGTAACACCATTGTACACACGGTTTAATGCAATAAATATATGTCTATGTCTAGGACTACTGCTATAGTTTTGACTACACGTACGCCATACGCCAGTGGTGTAAGACGTCACCTCGCCACATATATATATCGTCTATGTATTGTGTCATCGATATTAATAATATCTAACCAGATCCACAACCTTTGTTTTGAATTCATGTGTCCCGTTAATAAATATCAGAACTTCATTTCGGCATTTAATTCAAAAACCCAACACAATCGTATATACAGAGAGAAAGCACAACCATGGCAACATGAATACGTAAATCCTAACTAAGCATTATAAATGTGAATGTGAGTTTGTTTGCTTATTTGTTTGTTTGTAACGCTTTCATGCCTTAACTACTCGACCCATCATCATGAAATTTCGCCTACCTACATTTACGCGGACGAAACCGCGGGCAATAACTAGTTTACGATAAAGAGGAGTACGTTGATGTTCATAAGTGTTACTTTGTTAGCTATATGATTAAATATATTTTTATTTGGATATAATTTCCACGTGGTAGCGTTATTTTCCAACACGGTATAAGTTTAGCTATCAAGCTTTTAAACAAATTACTTGCCACGGTGTTTCTTAAGCGCTATGACTTGTCCTTGTTCAAGCGAGGCTTAATGAGAGTATTACTAAGATTAAAAGAAGGCTTACTAAGATGGTAGTGAGTGGCGTAGCTATAACCCTTCACATCGCTGAAGTTCATGCGCGTCGGTTGCCACTTACCACCACGTGGGCCTTGTGTTGTAAGAGGTAAAAAAAGTTGAGAAATTAAATAAAAAAATTATACCGCATTAAGTTTAAAAGGTTTTTTGTAGAGGCTGTATTTCGCACAGTTCATGTTTTGTTCAAATAAAGAACGGTAATAATTACTCGTCATAAATTAAAGGCGCTCAACGGAAATGTTTGACATTAATTTCACTTTCCTTTGTTGGAATGGACATTGCTTTGTTGTTCATAAAATCCTTAGCATTGACAAAGTTCTGGCATTTTGTTCGACTAATAGTAAATAATTGGAAATTGTAACTTTGAAAGTTTAGGTAGTGAGTTAACGATATCCGGAGCGAGTTAAATTTAACTTAGTAAAAGGGTTACTTTATAATTATATTAGTTAAACAGATATTTCTCGACTACGATATTCGAAAAAGGATGAATCGTTATGCATAGTCGAAAAATAACTATATGTAAAGATTTATTGCTTTGGATCATATATTTAAAAAAAAAGTTAGAAACTACAAGGTCAGAAAAATGGTTTGATGATGGTTTGGATGATGGTTGAACTACACTTTTATAGATTTTTATATTATTGTTATTTGCAAATAAATGTCTAGGCGCAAAAAAAACAACATTCATCTTAGATATAGTAGTATTAAATTGATTAATTCGATTTTATTTATTTTTATAGATACATTTTCATGAATATTAATCGGTGTTGGGTGCCATTGGTGCTTGGTCACACCACTTCTTTGTTTCCCTATACTTATAAAATGTACTTTAAAACCACAAAAGAAACCTTTTCTCTCTAAGTAAACAAAAAGAGTAGCTTATACCTTTATTAAAATGGGTTGCTGTCTATTGAAATAAAAGTTGCTTTCACTGAATTCACACAGCGGTTGACTTAATAACCCTAAGCTAATAATGATAAAAGTTTCCGTAATTAAAGTTATATCTCTACGACAGACTTACATATTGACTGCACAGATGACATAGTTGTATAAATGGTCGTCTCGCCACTACGCCGAGTGTTGTGGGTTCGAATCCCACACGACACTAAATACGTTCATAAACGTTGTACCGAATCTAGATATTCTTAACATAGTATTTTGGCTTTGATTCCCGAGTCTTGTAAAATGTTATTGTTTTACTGAAACGGTTTTCTTAGTAACCACGTACTAGGTGGTATGCAACGGCAATACTGCCGTTATAAGAAAAACAGAAGTACCTAACATCTTTTTTCGAAATTTAGATTTTCTCCTATTTGGAATCAGTGCAAAAGACGCATCGGCCAGTATATATGAAAAAAATTGTTTGTCTCATATGTCTTGTTTTCTAATGACGCGACGGCAGAATAGGTTCCCCCACTATAACGTGGGCTTAAAATGTTTGTGTAATACATCTCTGCCCTTTAAGACACAGACGTGAGGCTGTCTACATATGTATATATTATTAATGTAATATTATAAAATTCTATTATATAGTTAATTATCGCTCGCCTTAACGGGGAAGGAAAACATCGTGAGGAAACTTGCATGTCTAAGAGTACTCCACAATGTTCTAGAAGATATGTAAAGTCTGTTAACCCGCACTGGGCCAGCGTGGTGGACTATGGCCTTACTCCTTCTCACACTGAAAAGAGGCCCGTGGCCAGCAATGGGACAGTTTAATACAGGGCTGATATTATTATTATATTTAAATTTAAGATATTTTCTCTTTTTAATATATACTAGCTATTGCCCGCGGCTTCACTCACGTAAAAGTAGGTTAGGTTAAGTTAGTAACATTGGGCACGCCACAATCGTGGCGGTAAGACCCGTACTTAGAGAGTGGCTAGAGAGGCGTCATGGCGACGTCACGTTTCGCCTGACGCAGGTGCTGACCGACCACGGTTGTTTCGGTCGGTATCTGTGTCGAATAGGCAAACAGGAGACGCCCGGTTGTCATCACTGCGGCGACTGCCGCGTCGTTGTTGAGGACACGGCGTTGCACACATTGGTGGCTTGCCCTGCTTGGGCCACGCAGCGCCGTGTCATGCACGTGGCAGTCGGTAGATTCGTCCTCTCGCTCGAGGCTATGGTTCTGTCCATGATCTCGAGCGAGAGGTCTTGGAATGCCGTCGCCTCCTTCTGTGAGGAGGTGATGTCAGTGAAGGAGGCGGCGGAGAGGGAGAGGGAACGCTCAATCCCTCTCCCTAACCGCAGAGCCGGGCGCAGGAGGGCGCGAGACGACCTCCAGCCACCCTGAGTAGAAGCCTGCGGGCGGTGGACCTATTGGGGCCGTCCACCGCCCGATCAGCGCAGGTCCGAGTAGGCGGCGTTCGTGTTCCACGTACGCCTCTCGATGTCGGAAAGGGGACTAGGTCCCCCCGCTATGTTGTCGGGGACCAGGTCCCCTAATTATGTGTATAAAGTTTTGTGGGACCCGCCACGTCCATCGGCGGGTCAAATCTTTGGCGGGGTCGCGATTCGAATGCGAGAGCGATACGCGCGACCCCGCCATAAAGGTGTGAGGAACACCGCGGTGGTTTCAGTCGGTTCAGCCCAAACATATGGGCTGGATCCCGACATATCCCCATCGCCCGCCCCAAAACCGGCGATGGGGAATGTGATTTGCACATTTCCCAGCGTTAAAAAAAAAAAAAAAAAATTTAGTAACAATACTTTTTTATAATAAAGTATAATAATAATAATAAAAATATTCTATCACATACACACAATACCATCTAGCCCAAACTAAGCAGAGCTTGTACTATGAGTACTAGACAATGGATAAACATAGATATATACTTTGTTTTTGTAAATACATACATATTATACAAGGAAACACCCAGACCAAGACAAACATCCATGTTCATGCACACAAATGTTTGACTTGTGCGGGAATCGAACCCGCGACCTCAGGCGTGGCAGTCGGTTACACTAACCACTACGCCATTGAGGTCGTCAATATATATATATATGTATCTGTATAGCCTTTGTTACTCGGTGATAGTATAGCTTTCTAATGCTGAAAGAATATTTAATGTCGGTTGAGTAACTTTTGCTTTAAATCCTTACAAAAAACAAACAAACAACAAATCAAAGCTTTCCTATTTATAATATTAGTATAGATTAGAATACGATATCGGTTTACTGCCAACTGCAAGTTTCACGCCAATGACTAGGTATATAACAACTAGAAATTCATAGAATTTAAGCTAGCTATAACTCCATGTTACGAGGAAAATAAATTCGCGTTTGAACCGGACCATACTAAAATCCCACAGTTACATTTCCCAAAAGTAGTATATATACACAGCGTACAATTTTCAACAAACTCTTTGCATAACATCAGCGTGGCTTTAGTTGGGCGTGGATGATAAACCGGCCCATAAATCAAGTGGAAGACGACAATAATTTTGATGTACTGTAGCTATACCCGGGCCGGCTCATCGTGGGACCAATTTGGGAGAGACACACCTGTGACTCGGGATAGAGATCAAACAAGGTACTATAGATATGATTAAAGATAATATGTTTACTCTGTAAAATATCGTAAAATATATAAGGCACTCTCGTACAAAGAGGTCTAATAAGTTTATTTTTATTTCTTTTAGGAAGACAACACTTCTCTATACCAAATAACAAACTAGGTATGCATTGCTATATTGCTCTTCAAAAGGGTGTAAAAGGTAAAATGTTTATCTTTCTTTCTTTTACGAAGGCAACACTTAAGTAGACTAGACTTGGCAAACATTCATACAACGGACAACCAGACTCGGTTAAACTATTTGTTGGTCAAACAAACTTTCGGTCCTTGTCGGGATCGAACCCACAAGTAGCTATATAGTCTGAAAATAAGCCCGGTAGATACTAATTGTTCTATTTTATGTGTGATCTAAAACAGATGATAAAACATAGGTGTGCAAAACCTCTGTCTATACATGACTTTTAAAAGTCAGAGATTCACGCCTCCATACAATTGGCAACTATAATAAATTTCCAATTGAAGTATTTATTTTTAACTAGCGGTCGCCGAGTGCTCGAAATTCGACCAAAGTTTGCCTGTAAGATATTGCTGATGTATGTCATTGTATATTGATGTATGTAACCATAGTTACGCGCTTCGACTGCGTGTGTTAAGTGCATGGTTGTGTGCGTGTAGAGATTTTTCATTAATTTAATGTATTTCTAATGCATATTTTATATAAATATTAGGATTCCGTCTCCATATAAACTTTAACTGTGCCAAATTTCATACTCCTCCGTCCGCGCAATTTTCGTAAAAAGCGGTACAAAGTTTTTGCTTCACGTATTAATACATATATATATATATTTATAGATTAAAGAAAAACTGAAGTAGCCTGTTATATTTAGAAAGTTACGTACATATTCCACAGTCAAATTATTCAGACATTTATGTAGTGACAGTAATTTTACATAACTACATAGTTGATCCAAGTTCAACGACTTGACTTACTATTACAGACATACATGGATCAAGAGTTTTATAAGAACAAAGCAGATGTTGGCAACGAAGACAACTTTAGTAACAAAGCATTTTGGTGATACGGGCGTAATACTTATTATGTTCTCATATTAACATATTTAAGATGGGCTTAAACTAAAAATGTATTTTCCGTTACTAAGCATGCGATGTCTACTAATTTCGCATGTAGCAATTATTTATGTATTATTATTCTGAAGTACACATAATCTATGTAAATTTTTCTATTAAGCTTTATTATGACCATCAATGAAATGCTTTGTTCATAAAAGATTGCACAATTTATAAATGAGATTCAATCTTTCAAACGCAGGCAATTACATGTCCAAATATTATGAAGAGCTATGTAGATTTGATTACCAGCGATAGCCACATCACGCCCGATTACATAATGCAAAATAGATACTTGACATAAACACTCATAAAAACTAAAGGGGACCACTTATCCTCGTTCATTTATGAATGTATTTTGTCACATAAGCTCTGAGTAGTCATCTTTAATGATTTCATGAAAGTTAGTTAAAATATACATATAAATATTTAATTATAAGAACTACTGTTTATTTTATAGGTACTAGCTTTTGTCTGGATGGAAGTACCCTATGTCCTCTTCTGTATCCCTGGCAACGTAAATGCGAAATTATATGATAATTGGTCTAGTGAATACGGCGTAAAAGTGTAACCAATAAACACATTCATATTCGCATTTATAATATTTAAGTTTGGATTCCAAAATAAATGTAACAGCACTTACCAATAACAACATTCAATTTTCATTATCTGTAACAAAAAAGACACATTAGCGTAATTAAACACGTCCACAACCTACGATATTGACTAAAATTGATACCTATAAATTTTTAATAGCAAAGTTCGTCACAATATTGAATTTGATATTGGTTTAAGGTCACTTTCTTATATATAAATTGTTTTTGGCACATTCGAAACTAAAAATATTATGTCAGCAATTTAAATGCAATATATTACAACACTAAATCAAATTTTTTTGGAGTAGAAAATTTGACAGCCATTTATTCTCGCAAAGTCGCTAATAAATTTTTTGCATATTTAATTTAAATTCACCTATTGCTACGTTAAAGTATGTCCAGGTCACAGGCCTATAGCAAGGCTACGTTCTTTATTACTAATTTTGAATTTATTATATGTACATAATTTTAATTATTAAATTAAATATCACAACTCAACTTACCAAGTCTATAAATTCTACGATACTAAGGTCTACCAATAACGCTCGTTCAAGGGTACGGATACGCATCAGCGAAACATCGAACAAAGCGTCGTTGCTGATCATTTTTGTATAATTATAAGTTATTTTCTAGCAGTAATATTACTATTCATTTCCTTAACATTATTTTTAATATGATAATCATAGCTACCGATGATGTGAAACGGAAAGCAATTACATGAAGAATATCCTTCATATTATCTTAGAACTTCTTCTTCCATAACCTTTATTATTCCCAGGTCACTTGGGGTCGGCTTTTCTAGTCTAACCGGATTTGACTGGATATCAGTTTTTACACGGAGCGGCTGCCACCTGACCTCCGCAACCCGAAGGCTAACGATACCCTAAGGCTTATTTTAGAACATTTACAGCATTTAACACTCTATACACTAGTAGAAAATCAATATTTTCAATATTTTGTGTTAAGACCTAAAGATTGCAATTTTGTGAATCATAAATGAGGCATAAAGATCCATAAAGCCCGACTTGAACCTCGACAAGCTGCGTCATCGCTTTATCAACGAAGGTAATAACTGTACTTACATATGTACGTCATTGTGTAGCTTTGTGCACTTAATTTAATCAAATAATGCGCTTGCCAACATCTATAGGTATATAAAGTATATTGCACAAGATGAATAGCGCTATTAAGTCAAACAGGAGTAGTTGTAATATCGTCGATCTAGATAGTATGAAGATCTTGATTATCCACCTCAAAAGACAAAGCTACTAATTACTATGACATCAATAGGATAATAGCAAATGAAATGTATCTATGCTATAATTGAATATAATAATTACGTGCAATATCAACTGTTTCCTCGAGTAAGTTACGGTTGAGCAATTCATCTAATTAGTATTAACTATTATCAATTCTAGGTATACAATAATTTATACTAATATGAAGCTGAAGCGAAGCTATGTCTGTACAATGCAGTTATTTTAAACGATAAAGTTGTTTCAAAGAAACGAATTGGAATTAAATATTTATGTATAGAAGTCAAACCTCAAAACAACAGCTATTGCATTATTATTCTGTCTGTCGCTATGTTTTAACATTCAAGCCAAAAGCAGCCTGAGAAGTGGCTATTTGAGAAAACAATAACATGAACAAAAATTACAAATTCTCCCCTTCGGTGAGAGTCAACTAGTTTTATAAATGAGTAGCGAACGGCGCCGGCTTCTCACGGGTAGTACAACAACTTAACAAATTCTACACTTTAACCTTCCTCATGAATCACTCTGTCTATTGGTGAAAACCGCATGAAACACGTTCAGTAGTTTTTGAGTTTATCGCTAACAGACAGACAGACGCGGTGGGGAACTTTGTTTTATAATATGAAGTGACAAAGCATCAGATTGTCATGAATAACTGTACATTGGAGGAGCTTTAAATGTTAGCACTTAATTATTAATCTACACAAGAAAAATTTGCATTATAAAATATCTAATCTCTGTGCCGAGACCATTGCATTAGGTGTAAGCAGGCATGTAGTGGTAATTGTAAGTTCAATAATAAATAAATATTTAAAGGTTATACACACTATACAGACCATAAATAAGATATTTTTTTAATAGTTGTGTGTTTTGCTACAAACGTAAATATCTTTTTGTGATCATGCAGATTCAATAGACATTTTTATAAATATTAGTTTTTAGTAGCAGAGTAATTTTTATTGTAAAATCTATATTATAACTACAACCTTAATTTTAATATTTTTTAATATAAAGTATAATTAAAATACACAACGCAGACTTATACGACAACAAAATATAGAAATGTTTATAAGCTTAATACTTCAAATGTTAATTAAAATGTGGAATTTTACGTTCGTAGTCCAACAATATTTCTTGTTGCCATAAAAAATACAAAAAGAGTAATTATTTTTCAAGTTCAGTGAGATGCAACTGGGGGTAAAAGACCTCCCGTTCTTTGAACTTGGTCACATCGACGGTTCTCGACTTTCCTTTCAGAATCCCCGGACTATATTATACTTCATACTTACAAGCATTACATTACAGAGCTAATGCTTTTATTATGACCTTTCTTGTCGCATTTATATTGACTTCGTCTTGTTCCATCTTAATTAGTTTTGAAGTTGTAATTAACGTTTTCGTAGCTAGCGTTTTCGGTAAAGAAACGTGTTTTTGTTTTAAGTTTTGGCTTACAATATGATTTATGTATATGATGTGAGCAATCGAAAATATTTAGACAGATAAATATAAAAATCTCTTTTTAGTTATAGTAACGTGGGTAAATTAAGTGTTAGATTTTAGTAGGCATTTATAATCTTTTTTGTTTAGTGGTAAAATGTGACAAAGTTTAAATTTGATCATGAGCTTTTTCATTCGTAAATATCATTGGGTTTTCTATAAAGAAATAGTAACTAGCACATCGGGCCTGAGCTGCGGATCACACAAATTTTTGTCTTATGTTTACGATTGTTCGCGCACTAGCTGTAGCGAATCGACCACTTAAACCACGATAACATCCATTCAATTAATTACATTCTAAAATAAAGATCATCATGAAAATATAAGAATCAGGTAATAACACATATTGATATTATAATAATAATTTATTTATTTGAGAAAAACTGGTTTCATATACAGCAAATAATAATTCATTATATCCATTGCATTTTCACATAAAAACATAAAATAACAATTTAAATTATAAATCACAATCAATAAATAATATTATTTCATTAACTAAATTAAATTACAATTAATAAGTAGGCTAGAATAAATTCATTATATAGCGAGTATTGTCTTCTATTTACGCGAATATTATTCATTGAAATTATACTGCTATATTCGGATTTTATCGCGCTGTTTATTTGACACTTTATTACAAAATTTTGAAAATTGTTACCCTACTACTACTACTATTAAATTTTGTAATAAAGTGTCAAATAAACAACGCGATAAAATCCGTATATAGCAGTTTAATTTCAATGAATATAGCGAGTATGTCACAAAATGGGTTTAGTTTTTTAAATTGCGACGTATATCTCACAATATTTCTAAGTAAAACCAAATCACGTCCATCTGCAGAAACTTCATTACACGTGTGAAGCCTTCTGGTACAAAAGTTGACTGTCACATGTCCCTTAACGCCTTGTGATACATTTTAGTAAAAGATATGCTTGCTTGAAAAATATCGACTGTTTCTTTAGTCCTGTGCAATAAATGTATGCTTATGTTTACATGCGTGAGGTCCCGGGTTTAATTCTCGGTTTGGTCAAATGTTGACGAGGTTTTATGTTCATAAATTTTAGTAACAGCTTAAAGTATAAAATGTGCGCAATAGGTGCTGTTCCTCTATTATGTCAGACTACTAGTAGTACTAGCTCGTGAAATGCGAACAAAGGCATATATTTCGTTAGCCTTGCTATATCAAAATGACTACCCTTTCAGAGAAATATAGTCACAGTAAGTCTATATAATTATGCACCGAAATGATTAAAATAATGTATGTGATTGTGTATTCGTACTTTATGTGCGTTATATTATTTACTATGGTGCGGGTGAACTACGTCAAGATATAACTATCTTCTAGCTTTCGTGAGTAAACCAAAATCACATCCATTAGCCGATATCCATCCATCTGTAATCCTAGTACCGTAAGCGTACTAGGACGATCCGATTGTTGTCTATATACACGTATATTCTAGGCTTTATGCTCCCACTGGCAATTTGCAAACAGAAGTAGCTCACACTAAACTTCGCGATTAAATAGCAGCGTTTAAAAACTATCAAAGTTGGTATTAAACTTAATATTTTAAGTTTCAAACCGCACTTAACCCACTACGGGTCTTACACTGGTAAGACCGGATGGCGTAGTGGTTTAAGTGGTCGGCTTGCCACGGCCATCGCGCCGAGTGTTGTGGTTTCGATAGCCATACGGGACAAAACTTTGTGTGATTCACAAATGGTTGTTCCGAGTTTGGGTGCTCTTTGTCTCCGTTGTTTGAATATTGGATAGTGAGAGAGCGAGAGCTGTCTTCTTAAAAATGAAAACATATTAAACTTAGAAATGTCCTAGGTTTCATCTCATTTAACTTTATGGCAACTTCACGAAGGAAGGCACGTCTTTATAATATATATTATTTAT
This sequence comes from Catocala fraxini, assembly GCA_930367265.1. NCBI lineage: Eukaryota > Metazoa > Arthropoda > Insecta > Lepidoptera > Erebidae > Catocala > Catocala fraxini. The sequence goes on from OV884035.1 coordinate 15,950,240, forward strand.
CTATTCTGTATGTGAATTCTATTATTACATACTCTTTTCTCTCTAGGAGATTTCTTTCTCTATTATAAAGCAATCTATACCAATCTCTCATCTTATTTTATTTTCACCACTCTTGGTACACATCTCCCATGCATTACATTGCATGCATTTATGCATACATTCTTAGAGTACCACCTTCACACCTCTTAATGTTATATAGAGCTTAAATATACCCACATGTCGACAACGGACATTTAGAGTCTCAGATAATAACGGGCGAACCTATTGCCGTTTACTAGGTACATTTCTAGAATTCGTCCTGAATACTCAGAGTTTTATAACAAAAATACTTCAATAACACCTTGCCCGAGCCGGTATTCGAACCTAGGTTCTCAGGATTGCACGCAAACTTATTGCACTAGATCTCCGAGTACCGATTGTTTCACTAGGTTTATAAAGCTTTTCCAAGTCCTTCCTCAATGGAAATATCGTGTTTTGCTACCAGAGTACTAGTATTGTGAATATGAAAAGATATCTCACGTAAATTCCTGACAAATGAAAATCTATACTTTATTACTACAAAAGCGAAATAGTTTATTAATGTTTATCTTTAAAATCTGGCACCAGTACTTACTTAAGTACTTCAATAGTTGTTTCTGAATACATGATTGTGAAACAAACATTATGGTGTAAACACTGTGTTCACAAACATGTGCGGTCACATATGTATGTGATAAGTGATAACACTTCACTTTAATAGTAAGTACGTAGTTTGAAAAAGGTACGCTTGTGAAATAGTCGTCACTATAATAATATATAATGATGACTGCCCCCGTAAGACAATCTTCTCTCTTAGCCTTTATTATTCCCAAGTCACTTGGGGTCGGCTTTTCTGGTCTAACCGGATTTGACTGGATATCAGTTTTTACACGGAGCGGCTGCCACCTGACCTCCGCAACCCGAAGGCTAACGATACCCTAAGGCTAGACCAGTGTCAGGATATTAGAGGGTACTGACTTTCCCAATAACGACTGCCATAGATGTTCATGGCATACGGGACCGACGGCTTAACGTGCTCTCCGAGGCACGGAGCAGGCGATAATTGTCAATCAATACGCACATAATTTCGAAAAGTCATATAACTTCCGAAAGTCCGAGGTGCGCGACGTGGGTTCGAACCCGAGACCCATTGCATTGCAGTCTGTTGGTCTCCCCACTGAGCTATCGCTGCTTCCCCCGTAAGACAATACATCATATTTTATGATATATGTATAAATGATAAGAATAGTCAATAAACTTGAATAGAACACATGAAAAATTATTATTTTCTTTTAAGGTTATACTCTTAAATATTAAGGTAAATGTGAAATGTTTTTGTAGAAAATAAGGAGCAGAAAATGACTTGTATATTCTTAAGATTACAAGTAGATATTTTGAAAAGCTTTTCTATTTGAAGTAGATCAGTCTGTTTTAGAATTGTGTCACAATAGTGAAGTTTAATTGCGTTTCTGTTATTTACAAACGACGAATATTGCTACTTCAATTAAATTGAATTAACTTTTCAAATACAATTTATGTGTTGAAATCTTAGTGAAAACAGATCAAATTAGAACTGTGGTATAAATATAGATTTTTATCTTTTAATTAGGATTTAAACTTTAGAAATAATAATCGTAGTATATTGTATTCATCTATTACATTGTATCTCCGAAAGGTAAGACGGGAGCCTATAAGAAAGAGAACTTTACCAATGCTCTAAGTACATAATTAATAATGAGTTAAGTGTGACGTGGCCACGTAGTACTAATGTGTATTTTATAACGTAACACAGTGGTTTAAGTGACCGCTTCGCCGCCAGAGTACCATCCATAATGCGTTCAATCTCCACACGGTAAAAACTATAGCTTGAATCACAAAGAGTTGTTTCGAGTCTGGTTATTCTTTGTAGTTTACATATTAGTGACTTCCGCTACTAAGACATTACTCACAATCCGGAAGAAAAATACGGTTTTAGTTTTCGTGACTTAAGTATCAATATCCCTAAAAAAAGCCCGATAAATCAATGTGGGCATCGGATATTCACAGTTAGGAGAAACGTTTACGTTTACTTTTTCACCACTGAGCCTGATTCAGTTTTCTTGTACTTCGATTTTTACGTCGTAGTCTACGTTTACACTTAAATATCGTAACAATATGAAGTCCGGTCTATATATCGATAGAGAACCACCGTTCGATATCACCGCAGTGCATTGAATAGGGTTATCAAATGGATGACCATTAGCTTTGTGATGCGGCTTTGAACCACTTCTGTGGCTCACACTGGCTAATTAGTTGCCAGTTCGGCTGATTGCACCCTCCAATCCCAGATTACATATAACAACGTTCATTATACGCGATTTGCGCAACCCCATATGAATAGAACCATTGAACGTGCAAATTAAAGTCTCTGGTAACTGATATACCTGGTTTTTGAAGCGGTGAATGCGGGACTTTTGGTTTTGAATTTTCTTGTTCGTTTGTGGAACAGGGTGTTATAATGACGTAGCAGATGAAAGGCAAGCGAAGGTAAATGTAGCTCATTAGTGATTGCTACTGGAAACTACGCTATTCTTAGCGACAAACATACTCTACTATTGTAATAAACCGAGTTACTCCGATCTATACATTAGTATGGTTCTATGGCAGTAGGATACGTAGATGATACATACTACATACATAGCTTCAGGCCTAAATCTCTGAAGAGGTAGGCAAACGTGTACCATTCACCCACATATCATCAATATGGTTTTAAGTACCAAGTTATAGGGGTGAGCCTATTACTATTTTCGGGCATAGAGTCAGACTCCGTACTGCTACAAAAAAATTCTTGACAGAAATACCAAGTAAACTGCCCAACTCCAACGTCAAACCTGGAGCCTCATGGTTCCAGGTTGCAGTAGTAGTTGGTGCAGTAGTAGTGATTACCATTGCTGTGCATGAGCACAGCAATGGTAATCACTACTACTGCACCACTGAAGAAGCCTGTCAGTATGCTGCTATGTTCTAAAAGAGTTTAGCAGTAAAGATAAACATCTTTGAACGCAGGTAGAACCGCGGGGCATCGCTAGTGTTTAATATAATAGTAATAATAAATGTAACGCTTATTGCTAAGATGCTTATAAAGCAATAGAGAACGAATGATAGAAAAATAATCCAATTGAGACGGATTATGTACCTTCAAATTGAATTATCTTCTCCGCTTCCATTTCGTGATAAATATCGAAAAGCAAATACGACTCGTACGTTTAAATATTAATATTGATAATATTTTCTTATATATAATACTTGAAAGTCTAGTATTAGAATAGTGCCTAGACTTTACGTGGAAAAGCCGGTCGATAACTTATTACTCAAACTTTGAAATACCGAATGAAATAAATAAAACAATTCGTTTAAATACCAATTTGCTGTTGCAAAATAAAAAGCTAATAGGTACTGATAAAAATAGCCTTTATCAATCAAAGTTAGCAGTATAACGTAAATGAGAATTTGATGGCTTGCTAATTTGCTCAGAGCAGTGTTTGTCGAGATGATAACCTCACTATGCCAATCATACAGTTATGGCTGTTAAGAAATCTGAGAGACTTTTCAGTCATTATTTATTTAATAATGTATATAACGGTTACATAAACCCGGAATAAGTCAATATTTAACACAGATATTTAGAATAAATAAATTTATTTTAGCTTTTCACAAAAAGGATTGCATACAATCATGACTAATTTCAAATCGTCAGCAATGATATCTCAGTTCGGGTTGGCTTCCATGAGAGTATTAAACGCGGAGCGTACACGCGGCATCGGTGATGTAGCCTGTGCATAAACTCATAAGCTTCTCTGCCTACTCATTCGACGCTGAAGAGGCGTGAGTACATACATACATAGTCTCAGAGCGCAGTTGCAGACCCTGTGCTGCTACTAAGAATTTCTGGACAGAAAACCGATCAGGAATCAAACCTGAGACGACGACGACCCTAGAGAGAGTATTTACTTTCACTAACGCTGCGCTACTGAGGCCAATTTGATGGCGTAAATAATATAAGAACATCTACTCCAACTCCTTATTTATTATATATATTATAGACAGGAATAAAGTAAATTAGTCGACGTGGACGGAGTTGACGTAATTCTAGCTTGAATTACGTCAACTCCGTCGAATAGTATTACGTCAACTCATGTAATTCCCACTACTCCATCTCAAAATTCGCAGTTCTCTGGAACTTAACGAACACGAATGCCTTTTTCAAATGCAATTACTTTTAGTCGTTAGCAGAACTAATAAAGTGAGAAAATGCATTTGGCAAGCTAATTCTTCCACGCTCTTATAAAAAAGTAAAGAGTTTGTAAAATCTATTTAGGTATCTGCCTTCTGTTAAAGTCAAAGTCACAAAGAAGCACTTATGACCGTCAAAGGGGTTAGTCAGTTTATTACATTTACTGAATTTACATTTATGTTAGTTGCAAAGCAAGAAAGGTTCAGGCAAAAGGTTGAGCCTATGAGAAGATACCTGCAAGAAACTCAAGGCCACTTTTTTAAATCGCCATTAATTTATAATTTCAGTAACATAACTATATATACAAATGCAGCGTATGTATGTATATGTGTTTGTATGTATATGTATGTAGCGTTTAGTTATAGGGGCATTGATTGTTATACGTAATACCATGCCTCTGTCCTCGATGGGGAAGGCAAAGGTATATCACACCCACATTTCGCTATGTGGTTCGCAATATATTGGTCATACGTCATAGGGTAGGACCATAGTGCCTATAACCGGGCACAGTTCCAGACTCAGTTCTGCTATCGAGAATTCCTTGATTTAAAAACTCAATAACACCTTGCTCGATTCGGGTATGCAATCCGAAACCTCACTTAAAGGAGTCGCATACACTACCGCTGTACGACCAAGGCAGTCGATTAGACAGACAGACTTAATAAAATACAATGAATCGCTCTGCCTATCCCTCTGTGAAACACGCCTGAGTCTATTTACATATGTCTGCATATAATAATCTACACTTAATCAACTACAGAATACCACCTACTGCATTTCAAATGACTAGAAATATAGTTAATATAATATAAGACAACGGGTTTTAATCGTAATTTATTATTTAAAGGTAATCAATAACTATTTATCACCCGACGTTTCGACCAACTTGCATCCATCGTGGTCACGGGTTATTCCGGGTCCCGTAATCTAATATTATTTTAAGTATATGTACAAACCGCGAAAGTCAAAAATTTTTTATAGGAATATAGTTTCCACGGGTACCTATAGCTAGATAGTAGATCCGCAAAAATATCGTTGCTAAATATATTTCAGTAAAATGAAAGTTCTCTTTGACAATTTTTATATTCGTCCGTTCATTTTACATATCTGTGTTAAAGGCATTCAACCGATGTTCACTGTGCGCCGCCGGACAGTAATTATAGCAATTTTACTTCAAAGAAAATTGGATATTTTATACGCAACGTTACTTGCATCGGATATGATAATTTATTTAATTAATACATTGTTCGCAAACAACTTGATTAATAGCCTATAAATAATTTATATTTTAATTATAAAAAGTGGATTATTGGTAATAGACGGATATTGAAAGCTCCTTTCAAGTTTGGTTTTCGAATACATATTAGCCGGGGTGCACCTTTACCGAGCTCTTTAGGAATTCACCGGGGAGGCAATACGTAGCCAGTAATCTATGTATCTTGGACTAAAAGTCCAACAAATAAGGATCTAAATGTAAGTTTAAGAAATATAGTAAGTATGAAATAAATAGGTACATACAATTATTGAATGTACGATTTGTCAGAGTACCTAAGTACTCTGTATCTTTAGAGGTTTAGGTACTTAATCTATTAATAAATTAATAATCATTTTAGCCTACGTGATTATGGGATAATGGAGATATCTATAAGCAAAATAATTTATGGATAGTATTGGGTGTAAGAACAGTAGTAGCAGTTCACAAAAATATTACTAATTCACAACCCGAATTCCTAGTAATCTTTAAAAAATATATATTCATATATATTAGTATATTTATGGACACGTATCCTGTTAGCTAAAACAAAGTGCAAATATGTTTTAATTCTTGAATTACAATATTAGAGAATACTTATAATATGAATTTTTTTACAAATTGCACTTTGTTTAAACCCTTTGACATTGACATTTCTTATTGCAAAATCAAATTTTCTCTTTTTCGCATATGGAGATATACGAGAACCGTAAAATGTTTTTTGTTTATATAAACATGACATTTGTATAAAACCTAACGTTGAAACAAAACGTTTCTCTTTATAGTGTTAGTTTAGTAGAAAGCTAACCTTTCAAAGGGAAAACCTTGTCTAGTCACTCAGCTATGTTAAACTTCTGAAACACTATTTGTTTGACTCAAATTTTAAGTCTGCTACATACAGCTTAATTAGATATTTAGAAAATATACCTACTAAGTATATAAAAATAATTTTGTGATTACACATATTAAATTTTTAATATATTTAAAAAAAACTTGTATTAGATATGCCATCATTATTTTTAAACGGTTTTTTTAATATTGTTTAGATTACTTTGTGACGTGTGGCGTCGGCTTTTACGAATTGTTGCGTTGCGGGTACGATAGAAAAGTGTGTATTTTAATTTTTGCATGTAAAAATACCTTAAATGTAGCATAACATCTAAAAATGTTATAGTCAGATATTAATTGTAGTCTGTCTTTTACCTGGGATCTAAAATACAGCGCATAATTTTGATGTCGCTTAATACTTCGGCGAGGAAATTCAATCATGAATATGCTTTATATATGTATGCTATGTATATTATAAAATGAATTTGTAGTAAGGCAAAGTGAACATGGTAGGTGGAAAATTTGTGAACGTGCCACTAGAGGAACTAAACAGTTTGTAGTGCAGTTTCCAATTTACTATCTAGGGAATTCTCGGAACGATAGTTCTGGTCGAAGGATTTTGTGTACATACATTTTCACAAAGGCTATATACGATACCACAAGGCTTGACAATATATTGGCGATGCGTCGTCTATAATAATGTTATATGAAATTAAATAAAAGTTATGTTTTTGAGAATTTCATTGTTATATCTTTACCTATTATTGTATATACCTATGTGCTATAGTATTTGTTGGTTGTTCTTTCTTTAACGGAGCAATAGATCGATGATGTTTGTAAATAACTTGATTATGGCTTTAAGCGTGACAGAGCCTACTTTTTATTCTAAAAGGTGCCTGTGGATAAGATCTTTAGAATAAGAGGAGTAAGCTACGGGCAAAATATAGACCAGAACAAATAATAGATTATTGCATTATGTCGTTTTTGTTCGTTAGTTTGTATTAACAAACAGATATATCTTATATTCCACGTTTGATAATCTTACATTTGTACTATAATATAAGAACTTAATTATTTTTATTTTAGTAAAAAATTCTGTACCGTACATGGAAAACTATAGTAATAATTACTTCCCGTGTAAACCGATACATTAACTTAAAAGACGAATGGCATCTCTCGTACACTTTACATGCGATACACGTGTGCCTTTCGACAACTAAGTTGATTAAGTTGTATATTACCAAGGTCAGTTCGATCCGCAGGAGCCACAAGCAAACTAGAATTCAATTTCCACACGACCACACATAGTGCTCGATTATACGAAGATATTTGTATCCCAACCCTACGTGAGACCATTCTTTATTATACAAATTCATCTCTAGGGATTCACTTTATTTTTCCACAGAGATGTTTTATTGTTTGTCGTTTTGAATAAAACCATTTGCTTTTAACCGTGATTTGTCGTTGTCTTTAGATGAATATATTTCTTTAACGCCACTTGGTTTTAAAGAAATATACTATGGACGACAAAGTATCTCGATAATACTTACTGGAAGAAAAATATTTGATAAAACAATTCCAAAAATCAAAATAATTTATGTTTTCCTTTAGTTTGAAGACGTGTGACGTTTTAGGGCTACCCATGTCACAGGAGCTTTAAAATAACGGACACCAAGAAATGGTAAGACTATTTGGACCACATAATAAATTATATCCCTTGCCGGCACTCTTTAAAATGGATTGTGCAGGCCCAGTAAACTGTCATACAGCAAAGTTAAATGTACTGGGGGTACGAAAGAGCGAGCAAGAGAGATAATATTGTTACCATTAAAATACTTTTTTATAATAAATGAGTTTTCCTTCTGGTAGCATCTACATTTTAAAACCGTTAAATGTCAACATGCTGTCAAATCTGACAACTACAAGAAAAACGTTTGCCGCCGTATGTTTTGTTTTGTTTTCGAAGTTAATTTGTTACAAATAAAATAATTTTAATTTTGCCTTCACATTAGATACGTTGAGTAGAGTTTTCTGTTCCTCCGTTTTAGTATTTTGGTGTAATTAAATGTTGCGTGTTTAATGAGATAGAGATCAATTGTGAAATTATAGTTACCATGAGAGAAAACGTAAGAAAGTTTATCAAGTGTGGATGCTCTCCTGCTACAGATTTCATGATCACTCTGCATCGTTTTCCAAGACCTAATGGTTTTCAAAAAACCAGAGCACTGTAGTAGCTTAGAGACGACTCAATTATTGTCTCTAAGTTAACCATTTTAGATATAGGTAATGTCTAAAAATTATGTAATTTACCTTATAAGATCATTGTGTTCTGTTATTTTTGCTCCCTAAAACGAAAATACGAAGATAATATACCTACTTACATATATATAATTATATAGAACACTGAATAATACTTATAGGTATATTTACGTACGTATAACGCTCAGATAGTTTGAGTGGGTACGACATAGATGGCGTGTCTTGTTTTTGTTTCGTTTTTTTTGTATGAAAATGTTATTCTTCTCGTTAGGGCATATGTGTTCTGTGGGATTGTGTGAACTTTCATCAGAACACTCTCTATGCACGAATGTGCATTTATTTATTGTTTAGTTATGTTTAGTTATGTTTATTGTTAAAATTCGAATACAGAAGCCAATTAGTATAATTTCCTCTACCTACACTCTTAAAAATCGTAAAAAAATATATCTAGCTGCAAAAGAGTACAGAGACAGCCATAAAATAATCTTATAAAACACTGCTTTAGCGAGAATAATACAAAACTATACACTCTGTAACTCACCATATCAAGCTCCCGCATACAATAAGAATATTTCATGAAGATATCATAGTAATGCCGCAGAGTCATTTTGATAATAATATCAAAAACACCGAGGCCAGACTTACGAAAACAGAACTTACTACTTACTGATCATCCATTTTTCACAGTAAACAATGTAAATGTGGACTGCAGCCTATCAGTGGCTCTTTCGACTTCAAACGGGCATGTCTATTTGGTCCACTCGCGCTATCTCCAAAGAGTCGGAAGATAAATCTTTTTTGTTTTCTGCAATGACACTCGGTGTTTACAGATATCATTAATTGTCTGGAACTCTGATGCGTTGGTTTTGGGCACTGGCAGTTTCTGCTGAATGACTGAATGGCTGCTTGAAGTCTTTTGAGGATATTTTAGCATTCATGTTGTTACTAGAATTCTCATACATTTAATGATTCTGCTGGCAATGTAACTTTATTTAGTTTGAAGCTTGATTTTTTTTAATAATATTCATTAACTTAGGTAAGTACTGGCATTATTTTCTTTCCACTAGGTATAGAACTTTTATTTTGATATTAACATTCACAAGTGATAATAAATTGCTGGATCAATAGATAATTGAATTTGTATGTTGAATAGTTGTCTGTTTTTGGAATAAAAATAATATCTTTTATAATGAGAGAAGCGGTTTTATATTCCATTCTGCTGGTCGCTCAAGATTAAGTTAGGATTGGCAGACTACACATGCCACGTGAACACTGTGAGGAACTCTTACGCTGCAGGTTTTCTTACGATGTTTTTCTTTGCGACTAAAACTTTTTTAATACGCACATAACTTTGAAAGTCAGAAGTGAGCGTCGCTTTGTCTGTCGCTGCTTTTAGGTATTTCTGGCATTCTTTTTATTTTTTTCATATTTGTATACGATAAACTAACGCATTGATTTAAATACATATTTTATTAATATTGATTTTATTGCTCGTTTTACGCCCACTGCTGCACAAAGGCAGTGTACACATCTATTTTTAAAAGTGAAAAATAATAAATAAGCTTGTCAACTGAAGCTGACCACGGGATGACTAGTTTTTATATGAACATAAAATAAAAATAGAGTGTGTCAGCTTTACGTGCAAAGAGCCACAGGTCATCCAACCTAAATAGGTGCCTTTATATGCAAAGCTGGTCGAAAATAGCTAACAGTAACTACTTTATATTTGTATGTTTTATAGACAACGTTCTTACAATACGAAGAATCTTTGTTAGTTGTTTAATATGTATAGCTGGACGCATTTTACGGTCAACTAAAGCAAGTATACTTATTACTTATTATACGTTATTCGTCAAAAAGTAATTAACATTTGATTAGTTTTATCGTAAAGCATAAATGAGAAATTTCTATACTCCATTCATATTCAAGCTTGCAATACCTTTAGTAATTTTAAATGTAATTGCATACTCTGGCAAGTGAAGGCTTCGTTTCACGCCTGACTAGCCAGCGATCTAAGAGCTAGTTCTGTTGTAGGTAGAAAAATCTGATACAGTTTTGTCCGACCGACGCAACTTTACGAGGATGACTCTCAGAAGCTTTCCGCTTAACCTTACGTCAATGCATTTTCTTGATATAAACGCTAAGTATAGTATTGCAATGTCAAGTTAAGACTACATAAACTGACAATTGTATATCGAAAGGGTATAAGCAGAAAAGTACGCAGTCCACATTTAGGCAGTTACGTTTTAGAACTACCTGATTTGGTATGCCGTTTACTGGGCACATCTCTAGACGCTGTGTTACTATTAACAATATTCTGTCAGTAAAACTCATTACCACCTTATGATGACACGAACAAAAAACCGATGGAATGCATTCATTTATGGTCGTAGTGTACAAGAAGGTTAAATATTGTAATAAAAAAAAAACATATTTCAGGTAGTAGTTAGGATATATCTCTGTTTCATTTTTTTTTTGAACGGCCATCAGTTCTACTATAAGACATTTCAAGGTTATCGATTAATTACCGGACACCCTGTATATATGCTTTTAGATGTTAATAAACAGTATAACTTCTATTGAGCGTCTATGAAACAAGTGTATTCATATACATGTATACATGTGAATGTATAAGGTGGCTTTCATTTTGAATAGAATTACTACACTCACGTAGAGTATAGCTATTGAATAACGATGGTATTAGGTGGGTACTGTGATTACTCATGCGTAAACTAGGGTGTTATTGTTGGCAGTTTCCTGTGTTCTCTTGTGACAATGTATTACATGAGGCAATTTTAATTAGAGGAAAATAAATGAAAATGTTACTGTTAAATAAAGGAATATGAAAACAAAATAAAAGCCTTATGCTAGGCAGAGTCCGGACATCCTTACTAATATGATAAATATGCATGTGAGTTTGCTTGTTTATTTGTTTGATTGTTACACTTTCAGGCGTTACGACGCGACCGTTCTTCATGAAATTTAGCAAACACGTTGATAGGGGACATATACACAGAAAAGGACAAAGGGCAACAAAGCATACAAAGCCTTTCATCCACAAAAAAGTACTGTTCCTAAAGGATAAAAATTGACATAAGCTACATTTACGCGACTACATTTATAAGAATGGTCTTATACGATGTAAAATTTTCTTTTAAATTAAAAATTGAGAACATAAGCTAACATCGCATCTGTATATTTTCCAATATATATATAGACATGTATCCTTGAAAGAATATGTTAAGATGTAGAACAACAACACATTTTACCCACAATATTTGGGTCCCAAAGAATAAGGACAAAACCTTTTGTCGTTTACCGAACATAGATCCAGACTTCATACTGGTACTGACTGTTATTCAAAAAGACAATAACATGCCTGACTCAGTAATTGAAGCCTGGTACTCACAATTGGCAGTTAGTTCAACCAACCCATAAAGCAGTCTGAAATAATTTGAAAACTAGTAGTAAAAATATGATTATGTAGTTTGTAATAGAAGGAAAATCACATGGATAAAGTTAGCTAATAATGCAGAATAGCCGAGGAGATCTGTGAAGCAAGTTTATATTGCTTTGTATTTTATCTAATAGGGAGTCTTAGATTTTCAACCTATACCATTATTTTTTACAAGATACAACAAACAACTTGGTGACGTTCTTGAGCAGCATCAGTTATTGATAGATTCAGAATGAAAGTGTAGGTAAAATATCAGTAAATTTGAACTATTATCCCTAGGGAACGCTTTACACGTATAAAAATAAACCTATCCAGGACATCCAAGTATCTTTGCAAACTTTTACATTTATATTCTAGTAGGAGTCGTTTTTGCCATACATTATTGCTAATAGCACAGCTGGCCTTTTTTTATGTAGGGCTTATTTTTTATTTATTTTACGTAGTGGTACAATTCATTAGCATTTCAAACTCGTTCTTCTGGTAACTAGTGGGTTTCAACCTGAGATTCAGGAATACTTTTTAATTTGTCTTAGAAGGTATTCCTGAGTCTCATCAAATGCGATATTCAGTAGTTTTAAGGGAGTTTTATTATGATTGTAGTCAACTCTTTGACTCTGTATATCTTTAGGTTTACCAAAGTCTATGAGCGATAATAAACAGTCACCATACGTGTGCCAGTGATTAAAAAACTTGCCTGCTCTTAACTTACAGACACTACACTACAATAATGAGAACTAGCAAAACCTGTAATAAATTAGAAGGTGTTGTCAATATTACGTAGTCCGAAGTTTGTCAGCTTCGTAATCCAAGTACCTAGTTAAAGTTGTCACACCACTTGTACCCATTTCACGATCGGCGCTACCAACTTCTACATAATACACTATTAAAACTTCTGTAGTTGGCATTAGTTTGAAATCTGTTTTGATGTTTAGTCATACGCATATTATTGTAAGTTTATAATGTAAAAAAATGTGCTGAGTAAATAGAATGTATCTTATTATTTATTATGAGGTTATACTTTTAAGCTTTTGTGTTGTTGTTATATCATTCAATATTAGCAGGCTTATACCCACGACCAGTGTAAAATGATCGAAATGTTCATTAAAAAGGTAAGCAATATAAATGATCGCCTTTATTTCGCCGTTTCAAATTATATTATTTATTACGAGATTGATAAAACTGTGCCCAGAAATCGACTAAGGTTCGCCCTCTATTACGTGGAACAAAAAAACATAGCTAGCAAAATTACATGTACAGGATGTCCGGTAATTAATGGATAACCTTGAAATGTCTTATAGTAGAACCGATGACCGTTCAGAAAAAAATTCCTATACAAGGTGGCGCAAATGTTATCACATTAAATGATATACTTTCTTAAGCTGGTTGATATAAGATAGTTAACATAAACAAACAACCAATTTTCGCAGAAATTAAGAATTTATTCTTTTGAACAAAATAAATAAAATAAAATTGGACACAAATTGTAACACCATTGTAACCAATCGTGCGCTGTAGCCAGCTCGTTAACAGTCATAGGTTCCGAGAAATCGTCTTTGTCAACTCGTTGGGATCACCGGAAATTCCCGGATATAATGCAATATGACAGTTTTTCTATATTGCTGCTTAAGGTCTTTGACACCTAAGTACAGATATCTCTGCACTACATGAGGTTCTAAAATTTCTAAATTATGAAAACAAAAAAAATTCCTGTGGCTAAACTACTGAATACATTTGGTTCATAATTTGTACATCGTCAAAGAATACCATGTAGTATATGTGGTATCAATTAATGTGATAATATTTGCGCCACTCTGCATATATATTAAAAAAGTGCAATAGCTAGTCATACTTTTGACTGTCTATCTATTAGCATAATTAGTGTTTAATAATAAAACAACAAAATCCGATGGAATTTATTAATTTATGGTTGTAGTATACAACAAGGTAAAACACAGTAATTAAAAAAAAATCATATCTCAGGTAGTAATTAGGATAGATTTTTAATTTTTTTCTGATAGGCCCTCAGCTCTACTATAAGACATTTCAAGGTTATCTATTAATTACCAGACAACCTGTATATGTACGATCAGGTGCAAAAGTCGAGTAGCATTTTTACAAAGCAATAGAAACAACAAGTTGTATTTAAGACCTTTTTCAATAAAATCATTGCACACATACACATAAACCCGCCTCACTTATTCTATTGCCTGTTCTAAATATTATGATTGTGACTATTAATTTCAAGTAGATACGCAAGTGCTGTTATAGCTAGCGTTAGTAATAGTGCGTTCTAAGACTTAACGCTTGTTGGTTCGCCCCTGTAGGAGTAATAATCTTTTTGGTGTTTTTATAATATTAGAAATATCGATGTCTTGTTATTTTACATCAAGATTTATTTAAACATTGTTTTTTATAGTAAATTATAATGTAATTATAAATTAAATAAAATTTTGTTTATTCTCATTATAATTTGCATTATTTATTTATTAATTTAATAAAAACATAACGTGATTTTAGTAATTATTAATTTTAACTAATATTGATAAATAATATTTTTAGTTTAATTCTCAATAAAACACTAAATGTTGGTAATAAGTAGACAAAAATAACATTTGTTTTTATAAAAAAAAAAAACAAAAAGTGGAAATAGACCCCAGGATTTGAACCACCCTCATTATACTATCGTTTCAAAGTTATAAGACTCTTTATTCGCTCCGCTATCGGAACATATAAGCATAAATTTGAAATATGGACACTGTTGTTAAATATACGGAATAGTAGTAATTATAGTTATGTATACAAGAACTCGTTGAAACATCACACACACAAAGGTATTCGCTCGGACTTTCTGCGATTACTTACTTTATGATGTTACTCGACTTTTGTCTTTGACCGTACATATGTATGTTCATAGCTGGCAAAATTTGGGTGAACATAGCATATCTCTTCAGGGATGCAGGCGTAAGACTATGTATGTATATTGATGTTTGTCCACTGTCACTTTGATCCCGTGGCATAAGTTTGAGCGTATGTTTACGGTCTATTGGGAGACGGCAGTGTTACTGAATTTTTTTGTTAGGTGATTCTCAATAGTAATGCTGAGTTTAGTAGAATAAGGTGAGCGGCAATAGGCTCGCCCAATTACGCAAGAACTAATATAGCTGTTTAAATGCGGATATACTTTTGCCGAGTACTTCAAGTATATATAACGGTATTGTTTAGGTGTATCTCTGCATCGTAAGTAAGTTTAGCCAATATTTAACAAAGCAGCACATTTTTATTACAAATAAAACAACTATTTCTGGAACTAACATCTTTTTCTCAGGGCATCACTTGTGTCAACTCTTAGACCAAAGCAGAAGTTGCAGCAGATAAGCAAATCGAAAATGATCCTAAACCAAAGCCAAGTACAAGAGAGTAAAACTAACATAAGCTAGTATTAGTTCCAATTAAAACCTCGTATAATCCAGAATGTTTCGTAGATTCTTTCTTCGACAATAGTAGTTTAAAAACCCAATAATGCTTAACTAGATATTACAAGCCTTGTCTAACTCATTGTTCATTACTGAAAGCAAAAAGAAACATATTGAATAGAAAATATGCTTTGTAAAGCGCAAAGAGAAGTTAGGAGACCACAAGTAAGTCTTAGTCTAAGCTCACCTATCCGATTTATTAATAATAGATATTTGAGAGAACATTTCTGTCCACTTAGAGGAATTTTGTAATTGGAGTTGCTCAACGTTGTCAATTATTTGGTTTCTTTATGAGCCAGATTTTACATGAACCCAGTGTAAGAGTAATAGATTTGCTCGCCATGTAGTGATTCCGAAACTTATACACCTATCTTTGCCATTTCATTTTCTATCATGTCATTATCTATAATTTTTATACCAAAGTTCCAGCAACGTATTACCCAGGTATTACAAGCCATCATAGGCTATGGTAATCGCTTAATATAAGGCAAAAATTTATCTTCTTCCTTCTGCTCTTATCGTAAGAATGGTTATCAATGCTTCTTAAGCTGGCGCTATGCTTCTAGAAGTGGTTCATGTTCTTTTTCTTGCAGCAGAACGACCGCTTTTCTATGAAGAATAATTTATTTTTGTCTTGAAAGCGTTCAATAGCTACGGTATACAAAGTGCAGCGAAGTTTATAATGTATAACATATTTTTAATTTATGTAACATTTCTTTTTATATATATTTACTTTATAAGATATCGATATACTCATATTAGTATTATATTCAATATATTGCCGTCGAAAACAAAGCTTTATTTTAGTGTAGCCAACCCATTAGAATTTATTTAAATGTAAACTAAAAGTTACTCAAATATGAACACCGGTACGTTACAGTTCGTGTTTTACTTTGTATGTCAATGAGCCAAAGGAATAAACAAAAGCTTTTACAGCCGAGTATACAGGCCGAGTTTCATTATATCATCCAATAAATAAAGACACAAAAATATCTAGGACACACACGGGGTGTTCCTACCTACCTTTATACCGTGCGCACCACGTGAACTGACCTGTCGTGCGATTTCACGCTGTTCCAAGTTTAAAACAACAGCGTCCGAGTACGCAGCGTAACTGTACACGTCACATCAAAGGGGACGTTGAGTAACAGTATTCGGCAGGTAGACGAGCTTAGAGTCACCGTATTCAGTTGTACCGAATCTATACGGTATTGCCTATTTCCCGCTCCGGGCAAATAGTATCAGCCGTCTTGAGCTTGTCGTTCTCGTTTCGGGTGACGTTTGAATATCTAGTTTCCGGAAATTTGTTGATTGAAATTGAACTTTCAGGTTTGTGTACTGTTGTTTGCTGTTGGGAATATTGCGGAGCAGTGAGATTTGGTGATGGGAATATTAGTCAATGTAGTAGATACGTACTATGATATTATGTACCATACGTTTTTAATTTTGGAACCTGTTACGCGTTATTAAGTGAAGTTATTAATATAAAAGATTTTGCAAAAATACACTTATCTTAACTAAACTTAACTCAGTTTCTTATCACTATTCTTATTTGTATATTCAGGTTTTCAGATGGAAAATATAAACCACGTCATAAAGCTACCTTAATTTAATTTGTAAATAAAATATAACAGCGCTTGTCATCTCACTCGCCAGTATGTCACGCGCCTCTATCTACATCAGCAGTTGACCGAGACCATAGAGGGGTATGATATGACGGCACCGTCCTAAGTACACTCGGCTATGGAAATTTGCCATCCTATATTATTAACAAGGCTGCGACGATGGTCGTCCACTCAAAATGATAATTATCTGTTATATTGGACTATACACTGTGATGTTCTTGCGATAATAACCGTTTGATTTTTGTTAATCAAAGCTGGTTGTAGATAGATATCTAAATTAGAGCGTATCCAATGGCTGTTGGCTTGGTAGAGAGATTTTGATGATCCGGGTCTCAAAAATTAATAGTATTCTTAGTAATAGTATTCTATTTGTTTTTGTAAATGTCAATATATTATGCAAATAATTATGTTGCTGGTGTCTGCAATGAGTAGAAATTACTGTAAGGAGGCGCTGTATTGTTAACAGGGATACAAGTATTTGACTTTGAGGCTATTCAATGCAATTTTAATGGATCTGCAATACGCGAAGTAGGTACTAGTCTTTAGTTTTCTCAATAAGCTACTATAACTGTTTACAATTAAGTGGCCGTTCGTTTGTTTATCGCGCCAGATTTTTATTCTAGTTATTCGTATTTTAACGTTTCAGATATTGTGTCACAGCCACAAAGAGAGCGCGTACGCTACACTGTGACGTCTCGTCAGTACGCCACGTTGAAATTTAATACACATTTACCTTTTTCATTCGTCATTTTTGGGGTAAAATTGCGTTAATATGGCTGCATCAGTAACCCATTTTTGTACTATAGAAATCGCTAATGTTGTAATGTGTTTAAGTAAATATATATATACATAATATAACGACTTTATCCCTTTAGGGGTAGGTAGAGATGTGTTACCCACATTTCGCTAGTTTTGCTTTGAAATTCCAGGTAAGGCGATACTATTGCCGTTGACTACGCATAGTTGCAGACATCGAGCCATTACTAAGAATTTCTTGAACAAAAATTCGGCTGACACTCTCGATTCCAGTGTGGACTAGTTGTTGCTACGGAGAATTTGATATATGGATATAATAAATTTGACAGGCAAACGTAACAAGACTTTGTCCAACGATGGAATCAAACCAGAGACCCCAACCACAGCAGTCGCATAAACATCCGCTGCGTCCGCTGCAGCAATAGTTTACGCAACCAAGGCAGTCAATATGGTCCTATACTAATTTTATAAATGCGAATGTGAATTTGTTTGTTTGTTACGCTCTTACATCTTAACTACACGACTGATCATCATGAAATTTCGCATACACGTTGTCAAGAGAATAGAAAAGGATATAGGGTACATAACGAAGTACTATTACTAACCGAACCTACATTTACGCGAGCAAAGCCACGGGTAAAATCTAGTAAGTTATAATTATACAAGTATGGCAATAAACCGTAAAGAAAAATGAATCGTGGATATATTCCCGTACGTCGCGTAACACTTTCACGGTGAGTTCACATGCCTTAACGAGCGCTGAAATTGAACCGCGGTGTAATTTAAATTTAAATTAATGGAATATTGCTATGTTTTTTTGAATATACAGAGAAAACTTGTTAAATGCGCATAGACGGCCATTTCAGAAAATATGATAAATATAGGCGGATACACAAACATTTTGAAATATCAAATCAAAATTTACATTTTAAAAATATATAACGTTTTCAAATTTTTTTACATTTATTAAAACGCTCAATCCTCTTATGCGTCAAACGGTGTGTAAGACGCTTACAGTTGCTGAAGGTGACACATTTCACGTTAAGATTGACACTGCGCTCAATACAAAGTCGAAGCGTAACTATTTCTTTATCCTAACTAATATTATAAATGCAAATGTGAGTTTGTTTGTTTGTTTGCTACCCTCTTACGCCTTTACTTCTCGACCGATCATTATAAAATATCTTATACATGTGTATAAGATATTTTATAATGATCGGTCAGTCGGATGATTACAATATAATGTATTAGTATTCACCGAATCCACCTCGCGACTCCTATTGTCTAGATTGCCATTGTTTCTATTACAACGTCAATAGCATTGAGATAGCAACATATTATGGTTAATTAACATTTAATCAGGTTGCAAATTCACTGATCTGTATTATAGACAACGCTTGTTAATCGCGTTGGTAAGCATTTAAAGATATAAATATCTATTTATATCCCGCCGCGCCGTTTCGACGACTTGCATCGATTGTCGTCACGGGTCAAACGGAATAGTTTTTTAATATTGTGTTTGTATGTGAAAGCCCAAAAATGTCTGCCACTGAACAGCTGAAATGTTTACATGAATGTCAGATTATAGGTATTATAAATGTGAATGTTCATTGCTAAGGATTTATACGTGTACACTTGGAAACATCCCAACTAATATTATAAAGGCCAATGTAAGTTTGTCTCTTTGTTACGGTTTCAAACCTTAACTACTCGACCGATCATCATGAAATTTCGCTTACACATTGTCAAGGGAACAGGCTAGGACATAGGCTACCTTTCACCTAGAAAACGTACTGGCAAAATCTATAATAATTGTTTGGCAGCAAGCCCTACAGTTAGCCTTTGGGGTAGAAGTGCTTTCCTAGTGGGCCTGGGATCTTGCAACAACCTCTTAAAACATTATAATTATTATTGCATACATAGATCGAGATCGAGAGTGAGACAAACTAACGCGCTGTCGCATTCGTAAGCATGCAATGGCATTACAGGTTAAAGCGACCATGCCACGATAATAAGAAGTACAAGTTTGTTTATATATAACTAGTAGTTTTCCCGCGGTTTCACCCGCGTAAGTCCCGTTTCCGTGTGAATATCGGGTTTCATCCCTTTCACTCCCTTCGGGGTGGAATTTCCAAAAATCCTCTCTTAGTGCTCCCCTACACTCTCCAAGGAACATACATGCCAAATTTCAGCTTCTTGCATTCAGTAGTTTCGGCTGTGCGTTGTCTGTCAGTCACTCAGTAACGGAAGAGTTTTATATATGTATATAGATAAAATTTATACTATACATTAACTTTTTTAAGGTTGTGCACGTCTTTAATATTTTAATCATCATGTAATTTCGCATTCAAGTTGTCAGGGGTACAGAAAATTACATAAGGTTCCTTTTATCTAGAAAAAGTACTGTTCCTGATAGACAATTGACATAACCTACATTCACGTAAGTACCTACATTTAAGTATCGTATACTTCTTGAAGGTACATTAAAAATTGTATCATACTTTGCTTATTCAAAGAGTGCTTCTCATTCAATAGAAGTAATTACAGCTGATGTCCACACACTGGTGTAATTAATCAACGCTACGTGGAATATTATTAAAACAACAAATATTGGAGCAACTAGAACGGGTAGCTCGCCAGCGCACGTTAAATAAACTAAAGTACGATATTAATATACTGTATTATGAAGCACAAAGAAAGTAATTAATTTCAAACCGCACATTATTTTGACAAAATATATAAACATTTAAGTGTAATTAAAGTTTAAATTTAGCTATATTAAACGTGATTTGTAATAGGTTCTATTGTACGACGTAGATTTGAAACGAAATTATGTATCAAAATAATTTTATGGAATTACTAAAATATTTTAAGTTTTTAGTTTTGAGTTTTTATTTTACGATGTAATATAGCTTGATTCATTATTTTTTAATGAAATATTTTAATTTATAGTAAATTTAATAACTACACGTTGTTTAATTAATATTTATGGATATACCGGTCTCGATGCCATAGATTTGCGGTGCCAATTTTCACATGACATTTTCACAAGGTATTTTACAAAGTATATAATAATAACAATCTTTATGGAGAATAATAACAATTAAAGGACCAATGCGTATGTACCCGGTATGATTAACACCCGCATGTGGTACGCGCGAGTAGCTTGCGCATGCAGGTCGCGCTAGCTACACGCGTTATGTACTAGCAACATAAAAGTAAAAGCGATAACCGTAATCTTATGATTGAAGTAGTCGCTGCATATATGCAGCATACATCAATGTATGTAATTGGCTTTATTTCAGTTAATTTACCACTTAAATCCTAACTAATATTATAAATGCCAATGCGACTTTGTTTGTTTGTATGTTACGCTTTTACGCCTTAACTACTCGACCAATCATCATGAAGTTGCGCATACACGTTGGCAAGGAGACAGAAAAGGACATATGGTACCTTTCATCCAGAAAAAGTACAGTTACTAATCTAACCTAACCTAAATTTATGCGAGTGAAGTCGTGGATAAAATCTTGTTTTGTATAATTTCATGCAAGCAAGTCATGTATGTTGAATAGCATTCGTTCATAATCTCATTAATAAAACGCAGATTACCAGATACATATCTTTCCCCAGCATATCTTCCACCTTTATGAGTGCGCGCTACCTCGGCACTGATCAATTTACCTGCACCACTATTGTAGCACGAGCGACTTAACAAGCACCAATCGAGTCTCCCTTGTGACCTGAGTCTATAATTTACAAAAGCGAACCGTTGATTACACTCGAGCATTACGGCCTATACCGACCTAGTTTGTATTATTCAAGTGGCCTCGGTGACGTAGTTTTTCTTCGGCACGATGTAAAAAGTTTGTGGAAAGTTTTGTATAAGACTGGCTGAAGAATAAAATTATTCTTGGTAACAGCAAAGTTGAAAACTTATTAGCCTGTATCTATGTACTGCGTTTATTGCTCTAGTTTATGCGTATATTTAAAAAGTGTTTAGTGTAGGTATTTTGGAAAATGTTAGCACAGGCCCTCCTTATACAGATCAGTGGTCTTTTTATTTCCGCCGGCAATATAGTGACTAGCACATATTGTGAGATCGACAACACTCTAATGGTACACTGGTGTCACAAGCCTCTGTATGCCATGGTAATAGTTAACCATAAGGCGGGCCACGTTTACAATCGTAGTTAAAAAGCAATAATTTAGCCAGATGCATATAGTTACCTTATTACTGTGTTATGTGGCCAATGAATATATGACTATCGACAACAGAGAAGCAGGAACCAAAAAAATAAAACCATTAAATATAAAAAAATGTTTCCTGTATAAAAAGCTGGCAGTTCATTAAATTTAATTTCATATTTATTCTAAGCTTAATATTTATCAAACTTTAAAAAAGAACGCGTCAATGAAACTCTTTAGAACATTGTAAAAATTCCAAAAATGTTTCTTTAAACTTCTCAAAGCTGGAACATTTCAAAATTCCAGCGCGAACGAAATGCCTTGCGAACATTCCAGTAAAATATCTGTTTATTATAATGAGGTTCCGAGAGCGAGATCCACTTGCGTTAAACATAAATATGAAATATTACATTCTCATGAACCATATTTCTAGTGCATCTCGTACAGACTGTGTACTCGGAATGATGTTTAAAGTTTGTAAACAAAGACTTAGTATGGTAATTATTTGCTGTTCTAATGAAATACTCCGCGCATTATCACGTTTCATTTGAATTTCGCGAAGTTCTCTTTTAGTGAACATCAAAATTGAATTGTTTTGTTAAAATTAATTTCGAATGTTGCTTGCACAAAAGCGGTCATTGTTACCAGTTTTCGGAACGGTTTGCAATGAATACAATATCAGAGTATTTATTAATTTAATAGTAAACCTACAGCTTAACAAACAGTATATAAAATAGAAGAATAGTGATGCACATACACTATATTATTAAACTTTAATTTTGCAGAAATTTATAAAACAAAGTTGGCTTTAATTATGTGGTTTAGTTACATCACTTTCTAGGCGATTGATAAATGACGCACACAGCTACAAAACCAGTGCAATACACAAAAAACATACTTAATAAAAAACAGCAATATATACAAAAATAAATACTAATAATAAAAATCAATAAAAGGGAAGGCCTCCTTCCTCACATCCACGCTAAAACGGCTATTGCTCAGCATAATGCTGTGGCACAGAGCAAAGACCAACACCACAGCGCTGATTTTTAGTAAAAGCCTACTGAATAGAATGAGAATCTTGTTATAAATATTACTACATATTATAAAACAAAGTCACCCACCGCGTTTGTCAGTCTGTCTATTCGCGATAAACTCAAAAAGTACTGAATGGATTTTCATGCGGTTTTTACCAATAGACAAAGTGATTCATGAGAAAGGTTTAGGTGTATAATTTGTTTTGGCTATGTACTACCCGTACGAAGCCGTGGCGGGTCGCTAGTTAAATATAAGTTATAGCTACAGCTTACATATAATAAGTCCGCGTTTTTATTTACATTTGCTGGTGACGCGACGTGTACATGATATTCGTAAAACATATGAACCGCATCGAATTGCGTCATACGATATTGCTTGTGGTCAAAGTTTATATAGTATACACCATGTGTGTGGTATGTAGCGCTTCACTTCGCTTTAATTGGCTTTCTATCGGTCACTAAGGACACCGCCGCTCTAGTAATACAATATTAGAAAACTAAAGGCTGTCCCGGTGACGCAACAGTAGTTAATGCGACTGTTGTGCATGAGGTCTCAGGTTTGAAATTCGGGTCAGGCAACACCTTGTCTGACCCTGATACCACCATATTGCAGCTTCCTCATAGGAATAGCCGGAATGTGGAAGAGTGCATACCAAATGGCAATACGCTCGCAAAAATTTAATATCATATCTTGCAATATAATTTATATTGACTTTAATACACATCTACTACTCCTTTGGAGATAAAGACATAAAAGAATGTTTGATGTATTTTAAAAAGACAACTCCCGCACAAGGAATTATTCTTGTATCGCGGGCGACTTTACAAACAATTAAACAACGGACATAAGTACACCCAGACTCGGAACATTGTGGATCACACAAAGTTTTGTACCGTGTGGGATTCGAACCCACAACACTCGACGCAATGGCAGTGGTGAGGCGACCACTTAAATCACTACGCCATCTGTGCAAAATGTATGTATGTAGGCAGTAATTAACGTATTATCGAATAAGTTTACAGAAAATATAATTATCTCTTTGAGCTTTCAATAAAACCAACATTATTTTGTTAATCTCTTAATCCGAAGCTTATAATATTTTGGCTCTAGAAATGAAATTCAATACAAATGGCTTAAAGGTTTAAATTCAAATTGATTTCATAGTACGATTAACAAGGTTGTTGAATTGAGTAGACTCGCCTGGTTAGTTTGAAGTTACTTCTTTATGAATGGCTCTTAAAACGCGCTAAGGAACGAGATAAGTCCAGCCAAGCCAGCGGTGGGAACTGAACCAACCAGTATTCTTGTATTGAATTATAGAGAAAATATAAATAGGAAAAGGTTATTTTGCAGTTCACGGTGCTATAACTACTTAATAATGTAATATTATACCAGTTTTGGCCGTGGCGTCACCCACGTGAGTCTCATTTTGTTTATGCACCACATGATCTATCTATGTCCTTATCTTATCTTATCATAAAACTTATGCTAACCTAAGCACATAGTTAATAATAATATAATATAATATTCTATCACATACACACAACACCATCTAGCCCAAACTAAGCAGAGCTTGTACTATGGTTACTAAGCAATGGATAAACATACATATTATATATTTTTTCTTTTTGTGTTTCCATACATATTATACAAAGAAACACCCAGACCAAGACAAACATACGTGTTCATGCACACAAGTGTTTGACTTGTGCGGGAATCGAACCCGCGACCTCAGGTGTGGTAGTCGGTTACACTAACCAACACGCCAAACAGGCCGACAAAAAAAAATTGACATGTTGAGTTAATATACTTTATAAGCTTTAAGTATATTAACTCATCATATCTAATATTTTTTATGCTATATAATATATATGACCTGGATAAAAATATTTTCTACGCTTATGCAGTACGAAGATTTTATAATTCACGCTGGGAGAACGAATCGATGAACGCTGATTAGAATGTCGAAGGTTAATTTTGATGCTTGATCGAGGTGGAAGCAGGCTATAAATAAATATTACCTGCTATTGCAGGTAATATTTATTTATATAGCGCAGTATCTGTATTGAAGTTTGAATCTGACCTCGGTGGATAACAATAGTCTTGCTCTATACAAAGCGAATTATCATTTGGTGAAATACTAGTGTGACCTAACTCATACACTAACTATATTATAGCTGATAAATATGGAATTCATTTATGCAGTTTCTAGATTTTGACCGAGACTTGACTTGTGTGAATCCAATTATTGTAAATAAATATCTTTCCCTCGGCAACAGGTTTTTTCCCTGGATAAAAGTTACCATATGTCCTATTCCCGTTAATGTAGCCCTGGCAACGTGTATGCGAACATAATAATTAGTCGAGTAGTTAAGCGTAAAAGTCTAACAAACAAACTCACGTTTGCTTTTATAATATTAGTTAGGATTCAATCAATATATTCGTGTTTGTGTGTATTAGTTATAAATACTGTATCATAAAGTGTCATGTTCGGATTTAATTTCAAACTGATATGAGTACGGTTGATTAGCCAAGGCGATGAATTCCTCGGTAGCAGCTGATTAGTTCCCCCGACAAAGGATTTCGTCGTATGACCTTTGGAACCCAATTAGTGTGGAAACTAGCAAGTTAAGACATTAATACTCAGACTGACATACTACAGCATTAGCTGCGCTACTAATTGAAACATTTTTCAATTAATTATTGTAATCTGACTTCTTCGGTCTGCGTTGGTGTTGTATCTTAAGTTTGTACTTATGTTTGCATGCGATTATAAGGTTCAGGATTTGATTCCGAAACCGGGCAATTTTCTATTGGATTTTGCTTTAAAAATGTTAATAGCACCATAGTCTGAAAATTATTTTAGCCTGTATAAAGAGTAACGTAAAAGAAAATAGGAGACGAAATGTGGGTTTACAATTTTAGCTCTGCTTATTATTTTGGAGTTTACAGATGTTAATCTATATATACATGACAATATGAACCAAATTAGCTAAGAATATCAAACTACACAAAAATAGGAAATGTATTAATGGTAGAGCTAATAAAATGGCGTGTGACCAATAACATAAAAAAATTAGAAAAGCCTTCATGAGATAACTTGAGAAATAGGATGTATTGTGTCGGGATTATCCATCTCAAACTGTAATTTTCGACTCAGACTCCACAAAATATTAGTAAAACTGTCTCGTACATACTGCATGGTCAAATGAACAATTTGTTTGATCTGACCCAACGTAAATCCAATCCGATAGCAATTGAGAATTGGCCACCTGTGAAAACGTTCACGGAGTAGGCTGTTGTCAACTGTGTGGAAGGATCGATCCTTATTAGTTTTCAGGTACTGTCCGTTGTGACGCAGTTGCCTCTTCAATGCGCGCAGTTCGACAGTCTTTGAAGGAACGTGTGCAAACAGAATGTACTGCTTGCATGGACTTGATGCTACGTTTATATATGAATTTTTAGCTCTACTGTTAGCTAAAGTTTTGCTAGTTTTCAGTCTCTGAAATCTTGGTATAGCTGTTGTAGTTTTTGAAATTTGTGAAGTATGGAAACGCTTCTTTCTAGTCGTTAAGTTAAGAAGCTAATAGTGCAAAGCTATTATACAAAATATATATTGTTAATATATTTTTTTATTCTAGTTTTTATAGGAATAGCACGGTGGCCCAGCTGTAGTAAATGCGACTGCTGTGCACTGTGTACCTGGGTTGGGCAAAATGCTTTTGGGGTTTTGTGACCACAAATTGTTAGTAGCAGCACGGAGTCTGGAACTGAGCCCGGTACGGCAATAGTTTATCCAATTAAATGGGATCTAAAATAATAGTTGGCGAAATGTGTTACGTTTCGGCAATAAAAACGAGAGACTATGAATTTATGTAAAAACAAGTTTTTCCTACTGAATAATATAATTTTATGTCAGTTTTCGTCATCGTCAGTACTGATTTTTAAATACGTGTATTATTACCAAAAACTTACAATAGTGAATGAAGCCAGAGAAGTGTGTCAGGATCGTAGCAAATGGAAATCCGTAGTCTCTGCCTACCCCTCTGGGAAATAGGCGTGAATCTATGTATGTATGTATGTATGTATGTACTTACAATACGTCTAAAGGTAAGCAATAATTGTAAGTTTGTGTTCTAAGGCCTCTTATCGATATCGAAATGCATCTCAAGGTTGATTGGCTTCGTAGAGTGCAGGTACTTCTTTGCATCTTTAATTAATTTACTTCAATTTTATCTAAATATCAGGTATACGAAGACATTTTCTCTCTATATTAAAATTATTTTAGAGTTTAGTACTACATAATCAATTTATAGCGTTATATAAAATACTACCCTCTATGCCAATATCGGTTTCATCCCACGTGGTAAAGTTATACTTTAATTGGCGAAAACGTACATCTGCATGCACACGCGGCACAGTTTTAGTTTATGCATTACCGGCGTAGTTTGATATGTGGGCGTCAGACCAATTATATTATGTGCTACAACTTCGATACTGTTTCAGAGTTTAATAATAATTGTAAAGGCTATTTAAAGTATCTGCTATATCAACTGATTATGGCTGCACTGATGATGACATAAGATTGACTATGGCGAGAATTGTAGGCTCGATACACGGGACTAAAATTGTGTTATCCAGAAATAGTTCCCCCGGGGCTTGGCTTTCTTTGTGTTCGTTGTTTGTATGTTTGTAGAGTCCTTTGCGATATAGTATTTATTTTACTGCATAAAATATACTAGGGATGTGTTTTTAAAATATAAGTTCCATCTTCTAATAAAAATTCCACACTTAATTTGTGTGATCCACAAATGATTGTTTCGATTTTGCGTATCCTTTGTGTCCTTTGTTTGAATGTCTGTAAACGGGCGTTTACACATTTCTCTCACTCTCGAATTTGGCACTCTGGGTAGCAGGGGACTGCGACCGAGAGTTCTTAATGCGAGAGTTGTAAAAAACAAATAAGCTACGAAATGAGCTACGCTACAGTAGTGCTACGAGAAATGCTACGCAGAGTGATGTAAAGTAAAACGCTGCATGCACCAAAGTACCACCTGTAACACTACGCTTCGCCTGTAATACAATACTAAATGAACTTAAAAAGTATTACAGTCAATAGTCTTTCTGACCTTATTATTCTTAAGGATATCAGGGGTGGGCTTTTAAGAGTAATCATATTGGATAAATAACAGTTTCACCGCGGTGCGGTTTTCACTTGACCTTAACGACTGAAAAGGATGACGATATTCCAGGTTTAGACCAAATGTCTGCGTATTTGAAGGTTCCTTACTTCTTATGTCTGTAGACTGGCATCTTGTTATTGATATATGGACCATCGGCTTTTTGTGCTGGCTGGATACAGAGGTGTGATCGATACTAATATTATAAAGGGGTAAGATTTGGTGTTTGCAATCGACAAACATGGGAACTACTGAACCGATTTTAATAACTCTTTCACCAATAGAATGCTACTTTATTTAAAAGTAACAGGCTATATAACTTTCGCTACGAGTCACAGGAGCACTAATCATTAACATGGGTAAAACGTCGGGGTACAGCTAGTCTATAATATTATAATAAAGAAATATTTGACTCTTTGTTTGTTTATTAATGTTTATAATGGTTTTACTCAACAACTACTTAACCGATTTTGAATTTATTTCACCATTTTAAAGCTATATTATCACCGAGTAAAATAGGGATATTTTATTTTAAAAATGTTCTGTGTCTTACGTAGCCTAGACTACTTTTACGCGAGCGAAGCCGCAAGCAAAAGCTATTAATAGTATAAAGAAGCAAGATTACTTTGTTTGTAATCGATTATCTCGGCAACTACAGAACCGATTTAAATAAATATTTCACAATTAAAAAGCTACTTCATACAGAAGTTACATAGACTGTGAGTCAAAAGCGGTGCAGTAATTGTAATTGTAGGTGAAACTGTGAGGAACAGCTAGTTTTTATAAATTGCCACTCATTTACATATGGGCACTAACAGTGTCACAGTTTCCCTAGCCTCTCTAAAGTACTACGCCGCACAAGCTATCTAATATACTAACGATGTATGAGCGTCTATATGAAGTACTTCATTTCATTAGCTACGGTAATTATGCTTCGCTACATGAACATTATGAACTATTACGCTGCATGAAATGATTGAAGAAATTAGAGGGAATCTTATATTGAAGAAATTAGCGAAAATTATTGTAATATAATCTTGAAATTTATTTTTGCCACTTTGACTTCATATGAACTAACATAATTTGTTTTTATAGTGGTTCGTACATTGCTTTACTATTATTTCATTTAATGACTAGCTTCTGCCAGCGGCTTTGCTCAAGTAAAAGTAGATTAGGTTAAGTTAGTAACAGTACCTACTCTTTTAAAATAAAATATAGCCTATATTACTAGGTGATAATATGGCATTCGATAAAGAAACATTTTAAAATCAGTTGATTAGTTTTTGAGTTAATTTGTTATAAACAAACAACCAAAAATCAAATCAACAGTATCAGGACGCTACAGCAGACGACGAAGGGGAGTTCGACGAAGAAGCGGAAGGAGAGGGGGTAGCATAGCAATTAATTCGATTCTGTGTTTATGTTGTCCTTGTGTATGTCCGAATAAAACAGGTCTCATAAATCTTTCCTTTTTATAATATTAGTATAGATAATTTATATTTTCCTTTTAAAATTAGAATTCAGATTTGGCTGATTATGGTGAGACTTGGAAATTATAACATTCATGTAGCTATCCATATTCCGCAAATAAGCAAATAAAATTAAATCCTTACTAATAATTGATTAACAATTATCGCCTGCTCCGTGCCTCGGAGAGCACGTTAAGCCGTCGGTCCCGGCTGCCATGAACATCTATGGCAGTCGTTATTGGGCAAGTCAGTACCCTCTAATATCCTGACACTGGTCTAGCCTTAGGATATCGTTAGCCTTCGGGTTGCGGAGGTCAGGTGGCAGCCGCTCCGTGTTAAAACTGATATCCAGTCAAATCCGGTTAGACCAGAAAAGCCGATCCCAAGTGACTTGGGAATAATACAGGCTAAAAGAGAAAAAAAAAAGAATAATATAAATGCGAAAGTTTGTTTGTTTGTTACTCTTCCAAGCCTTAAACCACTTGACTGATCGTTATAAAACTTTGCATACACTTTGTCAGAGGTGTTTGCCCCGCCTGGGCATCGCAGCGCCGTGAGTTGATCGCGGCAGTCGGATTGGTTGCCCTCTCGCTCCCGGCCGTAGTTCAGTCTATGGTCCGGAGTGAGAGGTCGTGGAATGCCGTCGCCTCCTTCTGCGAGGAAGTCATTTCCATCAAGGAGGCGGCGGAGCGGGAGAGGGAGCGTTTGAACCCTCTCCCCAACCGCAGAGCCGGGCGCCGGAGGGCGCGAGACGACCTCCAGCCACCCTGAGGTTTGACCTGGGGGTGGCGGGCTTTGTGGGCCTGCCCGCCATCCGTTCAGCACCAGGTCCGAGAGGCGGCGTGCGTGTTCCCACGCGCGCCTCTATGTCGAGTCCGTCTCCCCTCTAGGGGGGACAGTAGGGAGTGTAGAAGTGCCAATAGGGTAGGTCTTTCGTGTAGTGGCCTGCCGTTTCATACGGCGGGCCGAAACCTCGGCGGGGTCGCGACCGCATGCGAAAGTGATTCGCGCGGCCCCGTCGATAGTGGTTTTGTCGAGGAACACCGTGGTAGGTTTAGTCGGTATCCCGGGAGGTACATTTTCTTCTTAACATCTTTCTTTTACCCCGGCGAGTCCGACATAACCCCTCCGCCCGCCCCCGCGGAGGGGTATGCATCAAGCATTCCCCCACGTAAAAAAAAAAAAAAAAAATAAATAAAAAAAAACACTTTGTCAGAGGTACAGAAAACGACATAAAGTTTTCATCCAAAAAAAAAGTTCTGCTCCTGAGGGAGAAAAATTTACTGACAAAATCTTTAGATTAATGCAAGCAAAGCCACGGGTACAATCTAGTCAAACTATATTATTAAAAAGATATGCTTGGAGTTGAAGTGGCCTTAACTGTATCTTAAGTTCAAAGTAAACATGTGTCAGTATTATTTTAGATGTTTTGTAAAAGGCTTGTCATTAAGATATTTACAAAACAATAAGCCTCGGGCTGTACAAGAGAGAAACAGTATCCACGTGTCTATTTCGCTTATTGTAAACAAAAACTCCAAATGATCTTGAACATAGCGCTCAGTTTGAGCTAGCGAAGGGGTCCGACATTCACTATTATATGTATTTAAATAAATACTGAATTGTGACTGCAATATTTCTATAATCTATATGTAAATAAAATTAATATGTAAGTAAACTTGAGCTCCTTTTATTTCTATCGAGTTCGTATAGTTACAAGATGTTATGCAATTTTGAGGGCATTTTGTAGGAAGCAGCGATAACCTGGAGTAAGACCATTGAACTGCTACGCAAGGGTCTTTAATTCAATACCATGTTCATGTTATCACGCGCTTATAAAGAATCTAGATTTAAAAAATTAAAAATTTTGTAACGTACAAAATTAAGTCTGGATAAATGGTACTACAGCAAATTTCTCAGCGTATTAAAACCAACTGTAAGTACTGACACTCAAGGGTTCAGATATTACGTCTAGATAAAAAAATAAGTATTTGAAAAATAAAATATTTGATTACAAAGAATATTAGCTGATCTCACCTTAATGTTACACGCTTTATAACTAGTTGCCATCTGTAACTAACAAGCTTCTTTGTATCATGTAATAAGTAATAATTGCCAAGTTCAAAAGTAAATAACTTTGCTTGCCTGCACTACCTCAGTGAAAAATAAATAGATTTATTACCCCAGTTTACTATGACAGAAATAGAAACCAATCAAATAATAAACGCAATTTTCCATCTCAATATAAAAAAATATGATTTCATTCCATCCTACAGTCCTACGCATTATGCTTTAAGCATCGCTGATGTAATAGAAGAGAGCACTTCATAGAAATTATCGAAGGAAATTATTCTAACATTTTTATTTATATACATATGTATATAGACTCATGCTTATATATTCTCGAAGGGTGTCTTACATCTGAATTATGCGTTGCATTTTGTATATGTATGTATTTTTACTTATTATTACGTAAATATTTAATTATCAGTTATGGCATATTGTCGAACTATTTGATTTTTCTGTTATATAAAACTCTCTTGGGTACGTGGAAGTGTATGTATAATACACCTATCCTTTCAGAAATTTACAGACTTAAATGTATTATTTGCTTGTTCGATATCCGGATGAGATAATGTGCTATTTTGTATGCCTATTAGAAAATTATCAGTACCTGCACAAACTCTAACCATGATCCAGGTACACAGCAATGAGCTTATTACGGAGAACCTAAAAAATCATAGCTATCAAAATGTGCTCTACGTCTGCAGGGATAGCGTGAGTGTGTTATTCATTGAAATTAAACTGCTATATACGGATTTTATCGCGTTGTTTATTTGACGCTTTAGTGCAAAATTTTAAAAATTGTTACACTACTACTACTATTAAACTTTACTAATTTTTAAGCTAATTAAATTATTATTAAAACTTTTTCGATTTAATTTATTTTTACACTTTCCCCGACGTTTCGGTTGCTTTTCAGCAGCCATGGTCACGGGGAGACTCCCCGGGAGTAAAAATGAGTAAAGTTTAATAGTAGTAGTAGTGTAACAATTTTCAAAATTTTGTAATAAAGTGTCAAATAAACAACGCGATAAAATCCGTATAGAGCAGTTTAATTTCAATGAATAATATTCGCGTAAATAGAAGACAATATTATGTGAGTGTGTTATGTTAGCAGTGAAAACTCGTTTAAATTGAAAAAGGTATCAAAAAGCCCATATCGTAATTACCTTGATTTGTTTTGCAGAACGGTCGCGTAACATTGCGGGGATCTTTAAATTTGTATGTAAATTATTCCCAGACGCTCACACGTATATAAATACATATAGATAAGTGTGAAAGCAATAAAAATCAGTTTCCGCAGTAAACGAACTCGTTATAGCTCTTAACATAACAGTTAATCCGGCTTTTACGCTTTCAATGGCCGCCATGACGCGACGAAACGATTTCATTAACATATCTTGCCATGTTGATCGCCATGTCGCATGGTGTCAGTACATAGTAATGTATGGCTAGACGGTTGTTACTTTGAGATTTATGACTCTTTGTATTGTCTACAACGTAAAAGTCATACACTATTATTCGAATTACTCGAATGATTTCTAATTCGTTTGCAATCGAATAATTACTTGGATTATTACTAATATGGAGCAGTAGTTACTGAATTTAATTATTAATTTGAATCTTTAACAGCTTGAGCTAAAGCTTGCAGTTTTGAACTCTTAACAATTGATAGATTCAATCTATGATATAAAAAACTCATAACTTTATCAGCAACAACGCTACTATCAAACATTTGATAATTATTGGAACGTAATGCAGCGAATATGAAAATCGGCGTTCAGGCATGTACAATTTTCGAGTCATTTGCTGTTTCAATAATTAATATTCCCGATAACAACCGTTTATCATTACGCAGTATTCATTAGACTATCTTGTTAGGGGCAGACTACGGGAAACGGTATAAATATTTAGTTTCAATGATTTGTCTTTAATAGAATCCTGTTTCCTGATTTGTGAACTGCAGTTTTCGTTTTTTATTTTTTTATACAACTAAGTGGCAAACTTGATTACGGCCTACCTGATGGTAAGTGGTCACCGTAGCCAATAGACGCCTGCAACACCATAGGTATCACTGCGCGTTGATGACCCTTTAGGAAAGGAAGAAGAGAAAAAGGAAGTGGAAAGGAAAAAGGGCGGGAAGGGAAAGAGGCCTCCGGCACTCTTACTCACCAAACGAAACACAACAGTAGGAATACTGCTATTTCACGTCGATATTCTGTGAGAGGGTAGTCCTTCCGCGGTCGAGCCGGCCCATTCATGCTGAAATCAGCGAGGCTCTACTACTCTAATAAGCTTAAGTACCTACTACGCTAAATTGTGAAATATATTTTACTAGATTTTGCACGTGGCTTTGTTCACGTAAATGTAGGTAAGGTTAGATTTATAAAGTTGTTTTTAGAGATAACAGGTACTCTATATCCTTTTCTGTTACTCTGACAAAGTCTATGCGAAATTTCATGATGATCGGTCGAGTAAATAAAGCGTGAAAGAGTAAGAAACAAACTCACATTTGCATTTATAATATTAGTTACGGTTAGTCTTGTTAGTCATGCATTATGAACTTAGCTGTTACTCTAAGATCAATAATTGTAAAAGGATTGAATGGGTGACTTAATAATAATATAGTATTATTTCATTACGCCTGCGATTGCCTATGGACTACTGTATATACCATATATCCAATTCTACTATGTAGTATGAGATAATCCGTGGCTTACACTATAATCTATTAAACTGTGAACATCGTACCAAAATCCGTTTATCTGTTTTACGTGGACAGTATATACTAAACAAAACATAACAACAAAAATAAAGGATAGAGGCAAAATATGGCGTCATATCATAGAGCTATAGAACTTTACAAAAGCTTATAGATTATATCGCTTCAAGATGCGGGTTCATTATACATAAATATGTGTTACGTCATTAAGAGCCAGAACAAAACGTAGCCCTTATGGTTTAAGTAAAAAGGTAAGGAATACACAAAAAGAATGCGGTAATGTTTAAGTTATTATTTAAAAGATTTTTTTGATATTATTTGATATGATGTCTGTTTTCCTATTATTTTTTTGCGAAACTGTTCTTGCACTCTAAATCCGTAATTATTTGTGATCTCAGGGCAGTAGTTGTCAAAGTTACAAGTCGCAGATATTAAATAAAATAACAGCGGTACCTGCTAACCAGATGTATCGTTGTCATGTCTTCCGTCAACCGTAGAAACATAACTGCTCTTTAAAACTCGACTTAGTCCCGAAATTAAACTGGGGTGTTATAAAAGAACCAATGAGACTATAACTGAAT
The DNA here is from genome assembly GCA_930367265.1 of Catocala fraxini. Classification (NCBI taxonomy): domain Eukaryota; kingdom Metazoa; phylum Arthropoda; class Insecta; order Lepidoptera; family Erebidae; genus Catocala; species Catocala fraxini. The sequence continues at coordinate 15,985,420 of OV884035.1, forward strand.
CTCCAAAATCAACCGTAACCTTTTGTATCGTAAAAAGTTTCTAATACGTCACTGTAAAGATTTGTTTAAGATACCTGACTCCATGCTGCTTTCGAGAATAATTGTCAGAAAAATACAGTAACATTTGACCCGACTATCGAAGCCGAGACCTCATGAGTAGTAGTTACATTCACTATCGCTTCGTAACAGGCATTTATCAACGAAATAATATACTGCCATATTAGATAAGCATTACAAAGATATGTTGCTAATACGCTTTAGATATTGTTCTGTTGGATAAAACACCCTGAATATACATCAACGGTCACAGAGGTTAGTCAAAAAAAAGTTTCGTTAGTTTGTTTGCTCAAATATCGGATACCAATTTTATTAGTTTAAGGCTTCTACGATAGCAATCTCAGTTACATTCATCTAATTGATTGCACAGTTCTGTTAGTTTTGCTTCGTTATTGAGGTGAGCTTGAGGCTGGAGCGGGCAGAAACGGACTGTAGAACTCTAAGTTAATACAAATATGATGCTACTTAAGAGTTGTCCTGCCTTAGTCTTGCTTATGACGTAAGTTAGTACTTACGTCACCAGGCCTTCAGATGTCTAAAGGCTTATGTTTAGTTGCCAGTACTGAAAGATTATTAAGTAATTAAGTCCAAATGTCAAAGTTTTGTCATATACTAGAAGCTTTGAGCTTGGTGTACATGAATAGGGGAATAGATATAACTTCATAATCTCAACGACGTAGTCATTAGGTTTCAAATGAATTAGATGCGATGTAGCTTATTCATATATTCTATGCAAGCTAAACGGACAAGCCTTTGCATAAAGTTTAGATAGTGACGTATTCGTGGCATGTATACATACATAGCTTAGTATATCATTTCGACGTCCTTATTAATATAATATATTTATATCTCGGTGGCGAAGTGGTAGTGAAAGCGAGTACTGTACATGTAGGCTTAAATCCGGGCTCGAGCAAACAAATAGTCAATGGATTCTCAATAGCATGCGATATTGCAATTCGCAGTTTCGTAGAAAAGCATGTAAACCCGTTGGTTCTACGCCTGATCTCTCTTTGGTCGTGTTGGATTGCAGTCCTATGGGACTATGAGAATGAGAGATTAGAGAGTGCTCTTGTGCGCTATAATATCACCTGCGCAGATAGCAAGTCTTCAAATTAAGTTTTGACATTTGCAATACTGACTGGAGAGCCTTTACTTAATATAATTGTGGATTGGATGTCCTTTGTCACCCAACAATTAGGCAAATAATCGACGTACTTTGGCATTTCGATAGTTTAAGCGTAATATATTCTATACTAAGCCGCATCTTAATCAGTTCAACAGTTAAGCTGTCAAAATGTAGCAACCAATCAAATTTACATAGACTCATCACATTTTTTATATTAATATCGAGATGTGGATTTTAATATTGTCATTCCCATCGGATATTAAATTCAGAAGTTCAAACCTCGTACTGAAACCGCAACTCAATGTAGAAGTGAAATTTTATACTGTAAAAGCAATCACCGAAGAAATAAAGATATTACAAGAAAAGCCTATTTTACATAATTAAATCAGGAGAAGACATTAATAAAGACCTTTCGCTAGACAAGCGAGAAATAATGGTTCTGATCTGATAAGATCCATGTTTATTTGCTATAAACTAAAAAGGCAGAAATACACTATGCTTATAAATATACTAGAGTCTTCTTCAAACATAAAATTCGCTCTATTTAAAATTGTTGTATTTTGAAACAACTATTTGTGGATCATACACATTTGTGTAGGATTTTAATACTTAGCGTTTGTGTGGTTACGTTTATGTAAAACTAACTTAACGTCGTGGTTTAAGTCGCTTCTCTCCTAAGGGCCATAGCATTAACTTAGATAGCTCACAACCTTCCTCAATAAGTAAACAGTAAAAGACGCAAATATTTTTTCTTATCTTGTAATGCTGCGCGTTCAAGCAAACAAATAATATCTACTGCTTTATAATTTTAATATACATAGATGTAGACAAAATCCTGCCTGTAGATTAGGTTATTTTTATAACAAACTTTATCAGAATACATTTAGTCGCTTAGGCGTGAAGGAGTGAAATACGTGCCTAACTTTAAACAGCGGCTGATATACCTACTTCTCCCAAGACAGATATGTCAGCTGCAGCTGCTAAGTAAGAATGTTGGCAGTACTTAACGGACGAAACGCTGTAACAGTGTAGCAACGTTCACACTGGTTTCATTCATACCAACCAAATAATTGGCAACATCATTGTATATATACAGCATGTTTAAAAAAATACTACCTATCTTTGAACGATCACTCACTCACAGAGCTTCACAATCAGTATCCTTAGTAATATTATAAATGCAAATATGAGTTTGTTTGTTACGCTTTCATGCCTTAACTACTCGACCGATCATCATGAAATTGCATACACATTGGGACGAGTAAAAATAGGACATAACGTACCTTTCAGAAAAAGTATTGTTTCCGAGGACTATAATCTAGGTTAACGCTAAAACTGAGTAAGAAGCTGGGACTTTTAAATCAAAATAATAAAACAAAAGATAAATTAAATTCATCTTGAGGCATCTTTATAAAACAATAAAATCTATTTGCCTTAATGTTATCGGATACTTAATCGTTTCAACAAAGTTAGAACGCAGTTTAACTGATTTCTTTAGTGAAACTCGGTATTATATTTCAATTGGGTTGTAAATACTCGACAGTAATGAATCTGGGGATTTCTGTATTTTGTTCTGATACAACATTGTTGTACTAATCGATATCCATTACATTGATTATACACTACTTTTATATCAAAGTTGTTTTAAATATTGGCTATTTATAAACCAAACCAACCAAACTTGCATTCTAATTGAATAATTGAGACTAATAAACATATTAGTCTCAATAATTCAAGCGTGAGCCTAGCAATATTGTCTAATAACACAATGCCCGAGCTGCAAATCGAAACAGGAACCTAACTTTCAGCTAATTTATACCAAGGGGTCAACGAAGCGGATTTATTTATAATCATCATACATATATCTGAAATTAATATGGAATGTGATGAAAGTGAATGAAGCCAGAGAAGTGTGTCAGGATCGTAGCAAATGGAAATCCGTAGTCTCTGCCTACCCCTCTGGGAAACAGGCGTGAATCTATGTATGTATGTATATCTGAAATTTTACAAAAAATCAGTTTGCTAGTTATGTTTTTAAACTAAAATGAAATACGGATTTCAAAATTCAGCATGAGCTACGCTTGAGTCTTATGTAACAATACAGGTGACTATAAAAAAGCGAATACTATCGCCAGTTACAGTAAGTATATATATATAAAAATTGTCTATATAACGACATGCTAACGTCAAACATACATTTATTGGGTTAAACTGAAGATTGATAAGACAATTCTTTTTTACATATTCTAGCTTACAACACAATATTCGATTTACTTCGCTAAAAATACGTTGCTCTCAATATTCACTGATGCTTACCTTATAGCTAAGACCTACGTAGGTACATACATACGTATGTACGATATTAGGTGCATAGGCAGATATTATTTTATTATCAAACTAGCTTTTACTCGCGACTATGCTCGCGTAAATATAGGCTAGGTCTATATATATATAGGTAGGTCAGACTAGTAACAACACTTTTTTCGAGATGAAAGATACCCTATGTCCTCTTCTGGTTCCCGAATAAAGTGTATACGAAATTTGATAATGATGGGTCGAGTAGTTACAAATAAACAAACAAACTCACATTCGGATTTATAATATTAGTTAGGATTACTATATTTCTGCGTACGGCTCGTAAGCGGTATTAATGATAATTGCTGATAGTTTAAACAATAAATGTAACTCTGTCTTTGGTATTGATTGTCGGAAACGTCTTCGAGCTGTAATGTATTTGTGCTCGAAATATCGGATAAATTACTATTTAAAATAAAATTAAGACGGTTTTAATTGAAAAGTACTACTATACTATAAATGATTATTTAAATAATAATATTATATAACACATTATATTGTGATTTGAATGTGTGTAATTAATTTAATTAAAGTGTATTTGTATGAAAATTAAATAATATTTAATTTTCATACAATTGTGATAATAATTACTTTTCTATAATGATATTTAAATTGAATCCAAATTATGTATTAATTTTGCATGCTGCTTTGACAGCAAAATATGATGACACTAAAATAAATGTTGTGAAAACTTTTACCTACTCATGCTCCACAAAAATAGAGATTTAATTTAATTTGATTTACTATTCAAGACCAATTATTACGAAAAATCAAAATATGTGTGTATGTGTGCGTATGCGTGTATGTGAGCGTGTGTGTGTGTTTGTGTGAGTAAAGCAATAGGTATAAAAGAAGCAACATTTAACCTTAACCTACTTATATCTGCTAGATTCAAATTCAAATTATTTATTTCGTTTTAACAATATTTTTTTTAACAATTCCTTACGTTAGTTTGTGGAGTATCCTTTTAAGCATTTAATGCCTATGTTAGGAGGCTCCGCTCTTCCATACTGAAAAATTACATATATAAAATAAAAATTTATGGATTATTAATAACAATTCACAATGATATAAAATAATGAATTACAATAATAATATTACACATTATTTGATATAGCAAATATAGTCGTTACAAAGCTGTTATTTTATACAATTTTATTACTAGATATTAATATAAATTAATACATGCAATCTTTGTGTATGTGAGGGTGTGTGTGTATATCTGAATGTGTGGGTGTGTGCGCGTGTGTATGTTTGGATGAGTGTGTCTGACGGTGTGTATGTGTGTGTGTTTACGAGAATGTGTATGTGTTTGTTTGCGTAAAGGGGACTGTAGATGGAAGTTTGTGATGTGTGCTAATGTTTTTTATTTTAAGTGTTGCAGCAGTGCTTCCGTTTCACCAAAGGTAAGTATCATAATCCAGCTAATTATAGCTTTTTTAGCTTCGTAATATTTTTGTATATTTATGTAAATTGCCTTATTTATTTTATTATATAGTTTAGCAGCTCGTTTTTTGTATTGATTACTGGCAAATATAGTGTTTGGGAGTTCTGAGGAGTCGTTAGAATAATATGCACTATATAAAGTTTTCTAACTGAGAGTAAATTACTTATTTGGTATAATCTTTCAGTAGAGTACGTTATCTTTTTAAAATAAATTAACTTATTAAGTGCACGTTGTGCTCGTTCAACGCCGATAAAATGGGTTTTAGCAGCACTTCTCTAAATGGGGATACAGTATACAATGACGGATTAAATTTTCATTTTCAGTGTCTCCGCATACATGAACCTTTATGCTAAAACGGTTACTTGGCTGAGTACGGTCAGTAATGCTAAAACAGATATTATTAGTTTTGCTTATGTTTAATGTAAGTAGATTTACATTTAACCAGTAAGAAATTTAAAACATCCCCATCTCTGTTCTAGCCTTAACATCATCCCAAGGAAACTCCTGAGAACACAACAGCAGTGTCATCGGCGTATGAAAATATATTTGCATTGCTGATGTCCATGTTACAAAGATCGTTGACGTACACCAGGAATAGGGTCGGTCCAAGGACGCTACCCTGGGGCACGCCATACGATACCTCTGTGTCGTCACTGACGTAATTTCCTATTTTTAACCGTTGCTTACTACCCGACAGATAGTCTTTAAATAACAAAAGTGGAGTGCCTCTTATACCGATTTCTTCCAGTTTATTCACGATATAAGATATCGTGTTTGGCAAATATAATATTGTTTATTAGGGTTAAAGTATGAAATTGCCGATTTGTTCTGAAAAATTTAACCTCGTTTTTTTCTAAGATATTCATATTTATTTAATCGAAATATTCACCCTCATTATTACCACATTGTTGCCATCTAAACGGAAGTTCATTTATGCCTTTACGATAGAACTCCGGAAATCTAGATTAGACAAACTGTGTGAAAGCATTTTGTACTGCCTCCCGGGAAGAAAATTTTTTATCACTTAGAAAATTGTCCACATGTTGTCCGTTGGAGTAAGGTCTGGCGAGTACGAATGATGACGTATGATTTCTAACTGCAGTTCCTGTAAAGTAACAATGGTTTCTCGTGCAGTGTGAGGTCTTGCGTTATCATGGAGCAATAATGGTGAATATCGATTCACAAGTCGGGGCTGTTTCACTGCCAGTTTCGCCATTATTGTTCGAAATTCGGCACAGTAAAGATCTGCTGTTATTGCTTGGCTAGACCTGAGAAAGCTATAGTGAATAACACCATGAAGAGACCACTAAATAGTTACCATTACCTTTTTATTAGTAAGCTTTGCTTTAGGGCACTGTTGCGGCGTTTTACCTGGGCTTAGCCATTGCTTTTTTCACTTACGATTATCGCAAAGAATCCAATTTTCGCCACATGTTATAATTCGATCCAATATTCCTTCATTTCTGTACCGATTCAACAAGGCAACACAAGTTTCAACACGCATTTCTTTCTACAGATCAGTCAAATCATGAGGGCACCTATTTTTAATATCTTTTTATCTTATTGACTTGATGCAAATGAGCCAATATTGTAGGTAGGGTAACGTTAAACCATGCCGCTAATTCCTGAGTAGTTTGATTCGGATCGGCTTCCACCATCTCCTTCAATTCAGTGTTATTCACCTGTGTGGGCTGTGTCTTCCACGTGGTTCGTTCTTCAAGTCGGAGTTTCCATTACGAAAGCGTTTAAACTAAAAAACGCACGGTGTGTTCATTAGCAGTCTCCTCTCCAAACGCAGCGTTGATATTGCGAGCAGTTTCTGCCACGTTAGTGTCACAACGGCACTGATATTAAAAAATGACTCGGATTTTCGAACCGCAGCTCTAACCTGAATAAAAAAACAATTGAAAGTCGAAAATCAAATGTTGCACATTTTTTAAAAGAAGTATCTTATATATATCATGTGAAAAAGCTTTACTCGAAAATCTCACACCATGAAGGTTTTCCTTTTGTTAGCTCTTACAAGACTGTGTTTATCATTCTGTATATTTTTTTAATATTTGTATACAAATAACGTCTTACTAAAAGAATTTCTCAGAACTTTATAAAAATACATAATTTTGTTTGAGATATTTTTTTATAAGCGACAATCACTGCTATGGCCTGGCGGAGTATTTACCTAATGGCAAATTGATAGATGACGATTTTAATTGAAGGTAGAGTCCATAAAAATTTATAATAAAAAATATAATAATATATATATATAATATAAATTTATAATATCATTAAACTGTCAGAGTGAATCTAAACAGCCGCAGTTCATTATTTTTACTTTAAACTTTATTTTGCCCTAGGCTTCGCTAGCGTAAATGTAAATAAGGTTAGGTTAGCACCCGTACTATTTTCTAGATAACAGTTATTAAGTCCTTTTCTGTCCCCTTGAAAAAGTGGATGTGAAATTTCACGATAATCGGTCAAGAACTTAAGGCGTGAAAGCGTAACAAACAAATAAACTCACATTTGCATTTATAATATTAGTTGGGATCATAAAAGTCAAGTCACATTAATATTGTGAATGCTTTCTCCACGTTTGAATTAGTATCTCATGTTGCTAACTACTACAAATTCCAACTGTAAAAAAAAAACTGTTTGAGCTCATTCTGCGTAAATAGAAACACCAATGATTAAATTATGTTCGGGTACTTTGAAATAACTACACTGGAATATTGAGACAACTGCCATCTTAGTCTTCCCGTGACCATGACTGCTGAAAAGCAACCGAAACGTAGGGGAAAGTGTAAAAATAAATTAAATCTAAATAGTTTTGATAATAATTTAATTAGCTTAAAAATTAATAAAGTTTAATAGTAGTAGTAGTGTAACAATTTTTAAAATTTTGTAATAGTCTCAAATAAACAACGCGATAAAATCCGTATATAGCAGTTTAATTTCAATGTAAAAAAAAAATTAAAGTTTTCCTAAATGATAAAATAAAATGATTTACTCGTTATAGGGACGTATCTGTGAAGCGTAAGTGTGTGTGAGTATTATCATATAAAAGAATGACTATACAATTGCACGCGCTTTTTATATTACCATGGCTGCAGCGATATTTTCTACAGGGATAACATGTACTAAGTCATTTAAATGTGCTGAGTACGGGCTATTAAACTTACTTAATTGTGCTTTGTATACGAAAAAAGACTTAATATAAATAATAATAATAATAATAATTTATTTTCATAAAGCAATTGTAGTACATTGTAGGTTAACATAATTAAATAGAAACAGATTTACAAATAGTGCGTACAATCAGTGGTTAAAGCGCTGTCCTCCTAGCTAGGTTATGGAATAACCTGTATTAAGGAGTAACAGTCCCGAACCCCATTTGGCGGTAGGCATTATATTTTAGGTTTTATGTTTTCTTTGAATAGATATAAGTATTATATGCTTTTGCTTTATAGATTTTATACATATATAATAAATTCTAGTTATTTTATTTTATTTCCAGTTTTATTTACATAGTTTTAACACGATTAGGTGTATATGATATGTGTGTGTGTGTGTGAGTGTGTGTGTGTGTGTGTGTGCGTGCGCGTGTGCGTGCGTGTGTATGTGTGTGGTGTGTGTGTGTGTGTATATGTGTGAGTTTTAAGTATTAAGTATGGAGATACTTCTCAGTTTCCTCATAGGTTTTATCTTGCAATAATGCATGTAGCGCCCTCTTGCAGTTGTAATATGTTAGGTTGAATATAATACATTTTTGACTTATTTTATTATAAAGAGCCGGGCCCAGGAAATAAAAGAATCGTTTGGTGAATGACACCCTAGGATATGGAACTGTACATACTTTATCTTTTCTACGTTTGCTTATTTCCTTATGTGGCATAATATAATGCTGGAGTAAGACAGTTTGTTTGATAAAATGTTGCCGGACATTTAGAACCTTACATTGAGAGTATAACTTGTCAGTGGGGAACCAAATTGGACGGAAAGTTGACACCTTTAAGATGGCTCTATGAGCAATTTCTAAGGGTTTTAGTGTGGTTTTAGCAGCACCTCCCCAACTAGAGATACAGTATGTAAGGATGGAGACACATAATGCGAAGTAAACGTTGCGGATTATTGTTGGGTTAGATATGGATCTTAGCGTTTTAAAAATATATATTAATTTGCGCACTCTAGCTGTAAGGCAATTGATATGGGTTTTGAAGTTGAGATTTTTGTCCAAGATTATACCGAGATATTTAATATTATCCACACAATCTAGGTTGGGACAGTTACATAGATTATTTCTAACTGGAGAGCAATTATGTGCTTTTATGGTAATAATATTAGTGGTAGGTCGAGATGCCGAGTTTATAGAATATACTATTAACTTACTTTTAGAAGTATTTACAGTCAGAGTGTGAGAAGATAGCCAATTTAAGGCTGCATCAAGACCACCCTGAGCATAGTGCTCAAGTTTTGACCAGGTGTCCGCCTGGAATGTAATTGCTGTATCATCTGCGAATGATACTATTTTGGCATTGGGGATGTTAAGTCCACACAGGTCGTTTATGAACACTAGGAACAGGGTAGGGCCCAGAATACTGCCTTGCGGCACGCCGTAAAAGATTGGAAGCTCATTACTGTTATAGCTATCAATTCTAACAGTTTGGGTGCGATCTGTAAGGTAACTCCGAAAAAGATCCAATTGATTTCCCCTAATTCCCATGTCTTCAAGTTTTTCCACGAGAGTACCGACAGGAACGGTATCAAAAGCCTTTGCGAGGTCTAGAAAGATGGTAAGTACTTTCTTATTGGAGTTGAGGCTTTGTAAAACATGATTAGTTAAGTCCTGTACAGCATCAGAGGTTGATTTGTTCCTACGAAATCCATATTGTTGTGCTGACAATAACTTGTGATGTTCGAGGTAATTGACTAGTCTTTTGTTAAGTAGCTTTTCAAGAACCTTAGAGATCGCAGGAAGAACTGCAATCGGTCGATAGTTGTTAGGCAGATTTCCATCCCCTCCCTTATGGATGGGATGAATAATCGCCTTTTTTAGTGATGTGGGAAATACAGCTGTATCAAAACATAAATTAAAAATATAAGTGAGAATTGGAGCAAGAAATGTGCAGTATCTCTTAAGAATTAATGGGGAGATACCATCCCAACCGGTAGCAGCGTTTAATTTGAGGGATTTAATTATAAGAGAAACCTCAACAGGGTCAGTATAGTCCAGAACAAAAGATGAGGTGGTTTTGGAATTACGTGTCACTCGTAATGGTACGTTTGGCCCATTGAGTAAGATATTATCAGCTAGGTTCTTACCAATATTAACGAAGAAAGAATTTACATTATTGCATGATTCGATAGGCGATGAAGAGAAATTGAGTAATTGTGTAGATGTATTTTTAGGTTTGTTGGTATTTGTGAGTCTTTTAATAGTGTCCCATAGTGTTTTCGGATTATTACTGGCTTGCGATAGTTCTTGTTTATCATATGCCCTTTTTTGTTTTTTTAAAATGGTACCACAAAAGTTTCTGTACCGTTTATATGTAGTTTTAAGGATTTCATTATCCGGAGATAGTTTAAGTTTCCTGTGTAGCGCATCCCTATTCCTAATACACCTTAAAAGGCCAGGCGTAATCCAAGGCTTGATAATTTTCTTGTTTGCAGATATTTTTTTATATACTGTATTTTTCTTAATGGCTGATGTAATTACATCTATTAGTTCATCCATAGCAACATTTGGATCCGAATTATTATATATAGGTGTGAAATTAATTTCTTTTATAGTTTCATCCAACCCATTATAGTCAATCTTAGTAATAGTAAGAGTAGTGGGGGTTCTTTTACGTACGTGTGTTAGGCAAAGTAATGTCGAATAATGGTCAGTTATTGTAGTGTTATAAACAAAACAATGGTTGAGAGATTTAGTTCTTAGGAAGATGTGATCCAGACAATTATTCTCTCTGGTGGGCAAATTATGGGCGGGCAAGTAACCGTGATACGCCAAAAGATTTAAGTAGACTTGGCCTGTTTGTTCAAAAAGGAATCCTAACTTATATTGTAAATGCGAATATGAGTTTGTTTGTTTGCTATGCTTTCTCGCCTTAACTACTCAACCAATCGTCATAAAATCGTTGCCGCTGTCAAAAGTAAAGAAAAAGACATAAGATACCTTTCATCCAGAAAAAAGTACTGTTCCTAAGTAGGAAAATATTGATAAAATGTACATTAACACAAGCAAAGCCGCAAGCAGAATTTACAAATAAAATATATTTCAACTGAGCACCATTTTCTAATTTCCTTTTTTAAGTAAACAATACACAGTCATACGCCTAGCTGGTACACAACTACTTACAAAAGTTGTACACACTCATAATACTAGAACAATAGCCATAGCTTCGGGCCACGAATTATTACCACAAATGTTGCCACAACACATTATTAAATGCAAGGATGGTCCTAAATAATTTGTTTAAATTCCAGTACTGTGACCCTTGTCATAGAAATTTTATATGTGAAATTATACCCAGACCGCATAGAGAATATATAAAGAATATTAAAGAAGGCATACTCAGCAACCACAGGTATGTGTTATGTTTGATAGAATCTTACGTAAAAATATTAGGATTGTAATTCGAGCGGTATTTATTTGGTGTTATGTTTATTTATTATTACTTGGGTACCCATAGCCATGGTATAAAATTGCGGTATAAAAAAACCTCTCCTTAGGCCCGGTACCGATTTTTAAGAAACAAGTTGTTTTAGCAATGGTTTGTTAAATTTTGTCATATTTTTCATAGAATGTGTGTCAAAATTAACGATTGTATTGACCGTAGGTGAAACGACTCGTTTCTTATATATTGGAAGTGGGCCTTTTATAAATGCGCTCTATACGCAGTGTTATCCTTCTTATTGTACTAGCTTTGTCCGAAACTTGGAAGTGTGGAATTTGAAAAAAATAAGGTATCTATCTATATTTTATCTTTGCATGAATGAAGGAGCTAATCTACAGAAATAATATTCTACTTCTACTAGGCGTGATAGGATAAAACATGCACTAGTTTTTAAGTAAGACTTCCAGCGATATAACTATAAAATCGAATTTTTCGGGCCGTAGTTTTTGCGTGATGCGGTTACAAACAGACAGACAAAAATTCTAAGAATGATTATTTGACTTCTATAGCATTTATTCCCCTCATATTAATATTCTTAAATATCTCCTATGTACAAACATAAAAAAGTTATAATTTAATTATATGTATAGAAAATATATTAGACGTCCCTCGCGTTTTCACCCACGTTTACTGCTTCGTTCCCGTGGTTTGTAGCGTGATGATATCTAGCCTATGTTACTTTTGGGTAAAGTAGCACCCATAGTCAAAGAATTATTAACATTAATTCTATAGTGTCAGACTTTATCGACTGTAAACTAATAAACAAATCGAAAGTAGACAACTTTATAATAATCCTAATTTCATATGTTAAATGCGAATAGAAGTGTGTTTGTTTATTTGTTAAGCTTTCATGCCTTGACTACTCGACCGATCATCATGAAATTTCGCAGATACATTGTCACGTGTCACGGGAACAGAAAATGACATAGTGTTCCTTTCATCCAGAAAAAAGTACTGTTAAACTAACCTTACGTGAGTGAAGCCGCGTGCAAAATCTAGTATTATATATTTACCGAAGAATAATACGATCTGTTACCCCATTCCTTTGGATTTCTTGCCTTCAAGTTTAACCGAAGAGACTGAACTTGATAACTTAGACTATAAATAATTATCAATAAAGTAATTAATATACTGCTCAAGTTTAGACATGTTTTAAAAATATCGCGCGCACAGCTCACATTTGCCGTGACAACATTTTAAGTGGATATTGGGTATTTTATTACAAACCAATTAAAAGTAAAAGGCTCTTACCATTGAGTGCTTCCAAAACAGATTTTAAATATTCCGGTACGAAATTTGGTAAAACCGTACACTTATAGAGTATCATTGGAATTCGTTTCGTTTTATTAGTCGATGTTATGAATTTATTTGAATAATGGTTATTGTATGGATGGTAGGTATATACTATGGATTTTCACTTGCCATTATTCTTAGATATCTCTGGCTTTATTTATCATGACATTATATTATGGTGTGGTTTTGGTTCAAACGGCGGTGCTTTATAGTACACGCTAGTGTGGTGGTGGTGTGTGGTTTATAGTGAACGAACTGCATGCGTAGGTAATTCGCGCGGGCTATTAGTTTGCATCGGTTGTGTATACGATGCATGCAAGTGCTTCAACTTGCGCATTTAATTTTGAAAGAATAGTAAATAAAATTACTAAGTCACTCACACAAAAAAACTGTGCCTAATCTACAGCATTAAGGTTGCCTTTTATCACATAGTCCATATACATAGTTGAGCAATTATCTCATTGACTACACGTAAGTCTAATCCGGGCTATACTACATGATATAAGCCGTCAAACCCAATGGTGTGCATAATACTACTATAGGTACAAGAGCAACACACATTGCAAGCAATATAACTCGGTTACTAATCCCTCTGTGATTTGCGGTAACCGCGAGGTGAGTCCGTGGTCCGTATGCAAACTGTCTCAGCGAGCCACACTCCTGGCGGAATATGCTCAAGTATCTAGCCCACTGCCGCTTGGCATACCGCAGCTTAAAAGCGGGCGACGTGTTTCAAATATTACCTACATAACGTGTTAGTATTTTATTTGTTTGAAGAACTAGAGTAAATTAGTTCCATGGTTTATTTTTAGTGTGTGTCAGGTAGATTTTAAAAGAAATCTATATCTTCTTCGCCCTTAGCCTTTATTATTCCCAAGTCACTTGGAGTCAGCTTTTCTGGTCTAACCGGATTTGACTGGATATCAGTTTTCACACGGAGCGGCTGCCACCTGACCTCCGCAACCCGAAGGCTAACGATACCCTAAGGCTAGACCAGTGTCAGGATATTAGAGGGTACTGACTTTCCCAATAACGACTGCCATAGATGTTCATGGCAGCCGAGACCAACGGCTTAAAGTGCTCTCCGAGGCACGGAGCAGGCGATAATTGTCAATCAATACGCACATAATTTCGAAAAGTCATATAACTTCCGAAAGTCAGAGGTGCGCGACGTGGGTTCGAACCCGAGACTCTCTGCATTGCAGTCTGTTAGTCTACCCACTGAGCTATCGCTGCTACTAATACTAAGAAATCTATATATGTATATAAAAATTCAATGAAAACAGGTCAATGGATTGATTTTAAATTTTTACACTACTTTGCATTTGTATATAATAATTTATTTATATCGTTTTTATTTCGAACTAGAATTTTACGTGAACGAAAAATATTTGTAGAATTCTTTTATTTAGCTTAATAAATAATATCAGAGAGTCATAGCGAAACGTGTCCGATTTAGCTATAGTGTAAGTATAAATTTAATTTGAGGTTTTTCATGTATTATGTGTTATCAACTTTAATGGTTCTATAAATAATATTTTAAAGTGACAAGAAATAATAAAGTTACGATAATATAATAAATTACAGAGAGCCTTCGTAAGGCATTGTGTCAGTATAGCGCCCTATGCTTTTTTTCTGGGTTCCTTACAAAAATACGCTCTTTTTATACATTGATCTATCCCTTTATTAATACAAGGACGGCTTAAGTATTCTCGAACCTTACTCTTATACGAAGAATCATTATCAAGAAGAATGAATGAGTTCCATATATCGCAGTTTATATTTGTTTTTATTGTTGTTTCTATTTATGCTTAATTCTTACATACATATAAGAATTTATGCCTGAATCTCGGCAGGGTAGGTACAGTCTACATGGTCTATTTGGACTGGCTACATCTCTTTTGCTTTACACACTCACTTTAGTTTCTTCTCTTTCACGAATGTTCTTCGGTTTAGGGTACTCGTAATCTCACCTTTCTTCATAATATACTCTAAAATGGAGACAATCTGGATGTATACTTAAATGTATGTTTTACAAATATTTTTATATACCGTTATTTTAATACGATGGCCACTCTAATTATAAATCCTGTATAATGGCTGAAATGGCTTTATAATGGACACAAAGATCACCCAGACATTGAACTGCTATTTGTGAAACACACTTTTTTTTTTCGCGATCGTGTCCTCAAATACTTGCCGCAGTGACAAAGACGTTGTGACCACGTAAACCACTACGCCATCCCTGTTGTCAAAGTCAAAGTAAATATCAAGTATATATAAAAATAAATAAATCTAATCCGAAAAATATCTGAAAAATATTTCACTTGTACCTTCAAATAAACCAAAACATGCGAACTGAATACAAATTGGTAATTTTATTTTTATAAACTTTCTCATCGAATCTGAAGGGCTATTGACGAAAAATATTGCTTAATATACAGCCACTAAACCTGTCGCATAATAAAAATAAGAGCGTAAATACCAACTACAGTGTTATTGACGGTACTATGAAGGGTCTTTGAGTACATCAGGTACGGAAGCTCTCGCCATTTTCTTCGTCTTGACAAGGGTACACACTTACTCTATACAAACCATGTTTTTACATATTTATCTTCAATGAAATACAGCGGTTATAAGCACCTGAATACGTTTTTTCGGCCGTTGTTTGGTGAAATTTTGTCACGTCTTTGTATTCTTAAGTAGTAGTCCGAAAGTGTGTGGTAGGCTTAAAAAATTACACACATAAAATATATACGTTTGTGAGTAGCGGTATTAAATGTATTAAATTAGACTCACATCTATATATATACAAAGTATAGGCAAAAAAATCACTTAGAAGCTGTCCTAAATATCTTTAAGATTATATGATAAGGGATTCATGGATAGATGAATGGATAAGTAATAAATCGTTTTATTTAGCTTTGACCAACCAACCAAATGAACATTATATAGTTTCTAATTTACAATATTAGTATAGCCATCTCAATATATATACAAGATCTTGATATTCCTACCGCATTTTATAATTGACATATATTTTTATTTGTCGACCTACAAATTATATCCTACTTACATATCTATAGATAAGCATAATAACTTATCCAAATCGGCATCGGTATATCAATATATATCACGGCAATCTTATCTCAATATGTCACTGCAAACTACTTGCAAATTGATTCTGCCATTATAAAGATCAGCGTGCACAAATGTAAAAACAGATAAATATTCTGCCAAGGCTTATGTACAGTATAGAAATCGGCATAAGGTATTTAATATTATCGAATTAATGATCAACTTTGTCAAATCTATGAAATTCGACACCCAAACTCATATTATAAAAAGGAAAGATTTGATATTTTTTCGTTTGTACTCGTACTCAAAAACGAATAAAGTGGTTTTAAAAATTATTTTGTCATTAGAAAGCTTATCACCGGGTAACATAGGCTATATTTTATTAAAAAAAAACAAGTACTGTATTACCTAACCTACCTACATTTATGCGAACGAGGTCGGGCGCAAAAGCTAGCGGGTAATAAAGTACCTACATAAGTAGTAAACATGAAATAAAAACATTTCTCACATAAATATAAAACCAATCTCCTTTTGAGTGGCGCCCTATATCAAACTACCCCTCCGGTCCCCTGTCAATATCATTTGTTATTTTTCTTCCATGCAGGTAATAGCGGTTGACCAATGTTTGCTAGCATGCCTGCATCTGCCCTTTTTAGTTGATTCAATTACGTACTGTTACACATGTGTTTAACCATACAATAATCCTTATAAGATAGATATGAAGGTGTGTTTGTTGGTTTGTTCTTATTGCACGCTGAAGCAGGGGAGAGGTGCGATGTGATTTTACATAGAGATAACTTATAAGCTGATGGGGATTTAGGTTGCCTCATACTGAAAAATGCACGGTTGCTGTGATATAGTTATTTCTCCTAAAATTACCGTAGTAAACATACAGGCAAAAGTAGCATCCTATGATTGGAAATCCTATTAAAACATTATTTCAGACATCATAAATAATGTATAATGTAACTGTAGCAAGTATGCTACGGACTATTATTAAAAATAACCCTTAAAATTAGACAAAGTGATATAATATTACTGGCATAGTGAACGACATAGTACAACGACAGTAATCCTGTAATTCGTTTACTAAAAGCCTAGGACGAGCATCGGATTGTAAGAACTCGAATATTTTACACTTACTTGCATTACTGCTTGCCCAGCTGTCAAAATATAGAACACATAAATAGAATACAAACAATGTATTAAACGATGTAATTTAGAGTATATTGTAATAAATATTTTAGTATCCCTGTAATTGTGCTGAAATGTATTTAAAGCATCAGAAATTGAGGTGAGAGTAGAAAAAAGATGTCAATAAAATTAGCGTAGATTAAAATCATAAGAAAATTGCTATTATTTCAACACTTACATTTGAATCAATAAATACTAAATTGACGTACGGTTAATCAAATGTAAAATCCTTGTATTCAATTCTAATAACTAATTATTATTATTTTAACATTCAACATTTGCGTCAATAAATACTAAATCAACTTACGGTTAATCAAATTTAGGAGTCTTATAGTTTCAAAGTCATGTAGCGTCAATCTTTATTAACTAGCCTGACAACTTAATCTAGCTTTATGCAATTCTCGTGAACGTAGGAGTATTTATTGATAAAATATTTACTTATAGAACTTACTTAATACAAAGATAAACGAAAATTGTATTCATAATCGAATACTCTACTAAAGAGTCTAACAAGTTCTGAATTTAAACTGAAGAGAACAATAATAATTAATATTCAAAATATTAAATTTGGATAGCGGTTTGGTGAAATGTGTTGACAGGTAAACTTGTGGATAAGCTGTCCAATACGCGGTGCGCAAAGGAAATTGGCCGGTAAAGTGTATCAGTGTGTGTCAATATTTGTACAAAGCGAATAGTTCGGAAATATGGGCAAAAGATTGGCGATTGGCGTGTATTGGCTCTAGAATAATTAGCACGACTATCACTGTTACAAACATACTATTTATAGGCAACTACATACTTGTCTAGGAACTTGTGATTAAACTATCAACCCAAGCTACCCACTCAGTAACTAGTATGAGTAGCTCGTGTATGTAGCGTGCGAGTAGACAAATATCTCGATCGATACGCGTTATAATTATATATCTGATATTTATTTTATACACCAAATGTGGCAAGTAACCATACGTCATCCAAGATACTGCAGTTAAAAGCTTACAATTTCAGTTGTATTAAAAGCGCAGACCACCCAAGGGCGAAAGAATTAAAGACGCGATACATGAAATGCAGTAACAGTGTTATTATTCTTACACCAATGCATGTATAAAATAAACCGTCATACTTCCCGAGTCCGCTGATTCATACCGGCAGCAAATAATTGTTAATAGCGGCTTCTTCCAATCCTAACTGTTAAGTAACTCTTTATTAATTTATAATCGATTTGCACTCTAGTAGAAATCGCAGAAAAGAAAATTACCTTGAGTTCATCCTAACGTTGTATAGACTTCAACATACATACATCGTCTCATGTCTACATCCACGAAAGAGTAGGCAGAGTTGTGTTACACAGATTTAATCACCTAAGGTTTAAACCTTAGCCTTAAGGCTACATGTAATAAAGAATGAGCCTATTGTCATTTACCGTACAAAGTTCCAGACGTTATGATGCTATTCAGAATTTATCCAGAAAACCCCAATAGCACTGCCCAACCGAGACTCAAATTCGAGACCTCATGCACAGCAGTCACAAACAATTCTGCTTCGCAACTGTGGCTTAACAGTTTTCAAATATATGTTTTACTTAATAAAATATTATAAATGCCAATGTGAGTTTGTTTGTTTCTTACGCTTTCACGTCTTAACTACTCGATCGATCAACATGAAATTTTGCATACACATTGTCTGGATACAGTAATACAGAATAGGACATAGGGTACCTTGCATCCAGAAGAAAGTACTGTTAAAAACCTTACCTAACTTGACCTACATTTACGCGAACGAAGCCGCCGGCAAAATCTAGTACTCAATAAACATTTAAATACTACCTATCTAATTACTGATATTAGCTGCGTAGAAACGCAGCACACTGCTAAATGAAATTTCTTCGTACATCTTGTTTCTACAGTGTCAATAAGTGCTACATCGACAAACTCATTCCACCCCAATAAACCTACGAACACGAGCGTACACCTCTATTAGCCTCCACAAATTCAACTCTATTTTCTATGATCGATATTTTTGAATGGATTCCTTTTCACTCGAAAGAGATTTTAGACGTTAATTAAAAAATGTTTTCTATAGAGGTGCTACTAATTAATTAAAATGTTGTAAGTATTCCTAATTCTATTTTATCTTCGTTCTTTAATTAATTTTTCAAAGAAACGTGGTAATCGTGCTGCCTCTTGTAAATTGATTGCCGCCTGATAGTAAGCGATTACCTTAGCTCATATGAAGGTAGATACAGAAAAATGGAGAAGGAGATGGAAAGGAATGACTGTTCCTTACCTTCCTTTAATTGCCCTACCTACCTACGAGTGATTGGGACTCAGGTATTCACACTCACCACGTATACTGTTGTTTTACGATGGTATTCTGTGAAACAGTAGTACTTACAAAACAAATTTACTAATGTTACTACGCCCCCTGATCAAGTTAGATACGACTATTTGCTTACAGTGGGATTACGTCAAACTGAAATCGATAGGCATCGAACTTTATAATATCATATGATGTAATAGATTTTGCTTGCGGCTTCGTACAGAAAAGTACTATTTTTTAAATGCAAGGTATGTCTTTGTCCTTTTCCAAACCACTGACATCGTGTATGCGAAATTTCATCTTGATCAGTCGAGTAGTTAAGGCATGAAAGCGTAACGAACAAACATACACACATTCGCATTTATAATATTAGTTACGAATTAACTAAAGATGAGAAATGTATATTCATCTCTGTTTAACCCCTTTGAATATAAGCTTGTTGTTGCGACATGTTTACAGAAATCAGACTATGATTTAATCTAATACAGAAATCAGAACATAATACACAATATCAGTCCATTGTCAATTACAACAACAAGAGGCCCGATGTTATTTACCTCCCAACTGAATAGTCTTATCGAACATTTGGGCTCAATGAGCCGTGTTCATTTGAATTAAGTTTGCTCTAGTGGACTAATATTTATCTTGAAACATGTCACGTAGAATGAAGAAGCAGTATTTCACTGTATCTTAAATTATAGAAATATATATTTTCGATTATGTATTAATAAATATTACAGCCATGTGCGCGAATAGTGATTCAAAGGACGAAGACTAATTTATACGGATATTTTATTAATATTTTTCTTTGGACTATTAAAGGTAAATATTTCTTATGTTTATTTCGATACTGAGCTACCTAAGATAATGTAATATTCATATAGCCTCCTAACGTTAAAATGGTAAGGATAAGTTCCCCTAACTTTGCTCTCTAAAATAAAATAAATCTAAAACTTTGCTTTAACTTGAGCAAATAATCGAATATTTGATATGAACACATTTCTATAGTTGCTACACCTGAATCCAACAATAATTAAAAAGTTCATAAGTCTAAAAACGATTTCCAATTTGATGTAATACCTCGTAACTCTCATAAGGGAGAATTTGCTGTAGAACTCGTTTTTTATCTTATAAAACCGGCCAATAGACTTTCCTTTAAAATAAATTCATGCTGCCAGAAACACTATTGGCCTGCGGTTATTTAAACTTTACTTAGCTGCGATAAGAGCAAACTCAAAAAAATATGCGACTCCTTTAATGCTTGGATCTTTTTTAAATACGAATGGTCCGAGAACGTATTGGGTTGGTCATTTGCTTAACTCATTTCATTTCATTATTCATGCATGGATATATCAGCTCAGAATATTAATTCGTTTACGTCTTTTGACATTCATAAAGATTCACCCAATTTCACGCGCGCTTACTCTATTTCTAAAGTAATAAGCTATTTATTTGAAAACGCTGTACACATTTTATATTAATAACAGAATATATTTCTCGTAGTAATCAAAAGTGTTTTAAATAACTGCAACGTTTTAATCTCTCTGCAAAGGCGGATCGAGAGAAATTAAAACGTCTAATTAATAGAACCTAGAAAGAAAATGAAATAAGTAATGAAAATATACAGCTCATATTTTATAAGCTAATTAAAAAAGGAAAACTGCGGATAAGAGGCTTATTTGTGAAAAGAGTTCTCACTAAATAAGTGATTCTTATATTAGATATATTTTACTTATCTAATCTTATAACATTCGTAAAAACAAGTTTTGTTTGATATATTTTATCATGCGATCAATAATCCTAAGTTTCTAACACTATAAATATATAGTGTTGTATATATACATAGTCTCGCGCCTAAATCCCCAGAGGTAGGTAGTAGTAGTAGCAGTAAGTGCATAATGCCCATATTTCATCAGCTATGCTTATGAGGTCTCACGTAATAGGGGACGAGCCTTTTGCCATTGACCAGACACAAGTGCTTATCAGCAGTTTGCTAAATTAAACAAGATCTGGGTTGGATATATCTGCTGCATACCAAAAAAGTTAAACTTGGCCAAAATTTAGTTACTTTGGGTAGTAGAGCCTCGCTGATTTTAGCATGAATGGGCCAGCTCGACCGGGAAAGGACAACCTTCTCACAGAATATCGACATGAAATAGCAGTATTCCTTCTGTTGTGTTTAGTTCGGTGAGTGAGAGTGCCAGAGGCCCAATCATCCTCTTTCCCCCTACCGCTCCTTCTCCTTTCTTTTTCTCTTCTTCCTTTCCTAAAGGGTCGACAACGCGCAAGTGATGCCTCTGGGGTTGCAAGCGCCCATAGGCTACGATGACTACTTATCATCAGGTGGGCCACATGCTTGTTTGCCACCTTAGTTGTAAAAATAAATAAATGACCGCTGACTTACCCCAAACTCTGCAGAATAACGGGCAAAGCTAATAATCTGTTCGTATCATTCGTATTTATGTTAGAATGTTTGTAAACGCTTTCTACCAAATATCCAAAGAGGCAGCCAACGGGTTGACATATTCATTATCCATCCTAAATAAATAGCATACCGAACGTTTAATAAACTGATCAATCAATATGGCCTTTAGCTTTGGAGTACCCACAGAAATTCTTAATATTTATACTGAGTGCCTAGTACAGTTATTTATAAAGATCTCACTTAAAAAATTTAACATAAAAGTCATCTAATTCTAAATAAGCTTCTAAGCGGGGAATGTTTTACCCCAATATGTGACTGCTAATACTTAAGTATATTTTGGCCATCTCAGCAACATTTGAATGCATAAGCCTTGCCAAACATGATTGTAAATTATGTAGCCGAGCCATGCGCGTAATATTGCCACGAATTGCACAGTGTGGGTGTTTGCTCACAACGTTGCTGTCCATTTTATGGCAACCACACACTGCAAAAAATTTGATAATGCCCACTTAGAAACTCCTTAAATAAAACATTTTTCTTAATCTGTCTTTATAGGAACCCTAGATTTATCAGCTTATAATAATTGTAAGACCCTAGGTCTATTAAATCCACTATAGTCACATTTGCATACAATTGCACTTTATTTTCCAAATATCAACTTCTCGTTAAATGACCCTATTTTCAAGGTCAAAACTTCTTATCTTCTATGATGGCCTATAATTCCATGTATTCAGTCGATTTGAAGATAGGTCACAACATCTTATTAACCGAGGATTTACCAATTCAACTGTTGCCCGAACTCGAAGCGTGGTCACCGATTATATTTATTTGAGGATCAAAGAGAAGACCGTATGAACACATTTTATGTAAATTTAAATGCAAGCTGCGTAATAACCCTTAGTTAGAATATTTTGTATAAACGAACCGCAATGCGCTCTTGACCTAATACAGGAACTGCATTAGTTCCCGATAACATGTTTAGGCCGGCCGCACACCTTGACCTAGTGCTCTTGTCCCATATACACGCGGGAAGGTTGCATGTGGAAGCTATTTACATCAGTGATTGAATTTCCTATCGAGAGTAACTGAAAGGAAACTGTAAGTAAATGGTTTCTACCGCAAAATGTACAAATATTTTATTCGCTTCTATGAAGTTTTCTGAAAATAAAATGTCTGATAACAAAGTAATATTATAATAGACAATTAACTAATAAACGTAACTGTTTACTCAGCCCATCTCTCTAGCTTCACACACTTTTAGGCAAAAACTAAAATTAATAAAATTATAAAAATCTGCGGATTCTCTTTTATCTCTTCTTCGTACGTCACGTTCTCTTGTATCAAAAGATCTGCCATACATCATTTCCTTCTAACAAGTCTGTATTAAAAACAAAGCACGATAAAGAAAGATGAAAGGGAAATTTGACTGCACGGATGGCGTAGTGGTTTAAGTGTTTACTTCGCTCTGCTACTAAGCCGAGTGTTGTGGGTTCGAATCCCACACGGGACAAAAATTTGTGTGATCCTCAAATGGTTGTGCCCAGACTGCCGAGTCTGAATGTTCTTTGTGTCCAATGTTTGAATGTTTGTAAAGCGACACAGGATTTATTCCTAGTGCGGGAGTTATCTTTTTAATAATAAAAAAGCTGCACATTAACTACAGAAACATATAGATCATCTAGAGTATCAAATAACGCTTGTTGTATTTTTTAGGATCAAAGAGATAGCTAAAAAATGTATCTAATTACAATCCAATATCTGATTAAAAGCATATTCATAATTTAAACGTGTACTCCATGTTCAGTAAAGCTTAGAGAGATAATTATATGTAAGACAAAATCTGTGGTGATAAAATCACAGTAGGTAATTATTTAAAATGACCTTTCGAGAGAAGTCTCGTAAGGTAATTGCGGTTGCTGGTACCATAATCACATTATTCACCAGACCTTGAATGGATCGATGTTATATCGGTAAGTCAAAATATAAGTTGTTATGTACGTAGTTCATAGGTCACCTGCACTCCAACGTTGTTATCTAGAGTAACAACTTTATCTGCAAAATATTGTGCAGCCTGCGGCGGTATAAAATGAACGTAAAGCATTTTATAAAAAGTTGAGCGGAGTTTGACGATATTATCGACTTCATTCAATTTACGGTAAAACATATTTTAGCGTTTATTTAAAAGCGAGCACCTGTGACTTAAACTATTTTATATGTCGGTTTTGATTGAACGTGTACCTTTGTTTTTTTATATACTTGCTATCCCTTGGGAACAATATTTTTTTTAAGATAAATGGTACCCTATGTCTTTTTCTGTACACTAAAAATGTGTATGCGAAATTTCACGATGACCGCTCGAGTAGTTAGGGCGTGAAAGCGTAACAAACAAACAAACTCACATTCGCATTTATAACATTAGTTAGGATTGATATAAGAAGTTTTGAGTGCAGCAAAACTTTCCGAATTTAAAAATAGTCGATTCACCCAGAGTAGTTCTACTGACAGGAGATTTGGGTACGGTCTTTAACTCTGTTACTTCTTTTCGCCGAGTGAATAAGAATTTCGGAGGTTCACATACACCCTCTTCATTTTTTTTCCTTTATCCTAATTGTATTTTAGTAATTACTAAAATACAATTAATTACAACGCACGTCATTACTCCGTGGTAAACCGATCACTACGTTATAGGCTATATGCTTGTTTGCTACCTTGGTAGTATAGAAAAGACAGTAAGATCCTAATGATATGGAAGCAGCGAGCTATGAGCTATGGGTCTACAGGCGACGAGCTGTGGTCAGTTTATCGTTCGATCAGAAACAGGCGGCGCGTTGTAATCCCGCAAGTCTCTTTCTTACTTGCCAGAGTAATTAGCCTGCTCCTGCATATGGCGTTCCCATAACCTCCTAGAGTTGCGGTGTCATCCGAACGACATAGAACACAATATAACATGTGGTTTTGCCCATACTAGTCATACATTGCCCACCTTAAAGAAAAAGGTTTAAGCGCAGATTCCACTTGGCTCGACCATTATACTATTTCTATTATACTAATACTTACTAATATTATAAATGTGAGTGTGAGTTTGTTTGTTACGCTTTGACGCCTAAACTGATCGACTGATCATCATAAAATTTTATAGACACGTTGTCAGGAATACATAAAAGTACATAGAGTACCTTTCATCCAGCAAAAAGGCCTGTTCCCGAGAGATAGAAAGTTATTAACAAAAGCTACATTAACGCAAGCAAAGCCGCGAGAAAACTAGTAGCAAGTAATTGTTTAATCAAATAACGAGTAATTGATTTGAAGAATTAATTATCAATCCATTATATTCGTTATTTAATTACGGATTTTAGGAGGCGAGGAGGCGAAACCAATTATTTGCTTAAAGGAAAAATGGATACAAAATCATTTGTTATTTTATAAGCCATTCAGTTGATTGGCTGTTTTTTCATAATTGTGAATTCAAATTCTTTTCAAAATAATTTAGATAATCGTACTTTATTTCCTAGGCTTTTATTCTTCTATCGACGGTCGATCCCTAAGGATTTATTATTGTGTCTACATATAATTAAACATTGAACAATCAACTTAATTATAGGGAGCTTAAAATCTCTAAGTTTAAGGCCTGAATAAAAAAAAAACATCGTCACTTTTAATACTGCTAAGGACATGTTGCTTAAAAATATATTTACTTAATGATTTAAATGCTTGAGTCTTATAATTAATAAAACAACGATCATAAGGAGCACCCAGAATATGAATGGCAACTTGTGTATCACGTTTATTTATATCCGGTGTTGCAATCAAACCTTTAATACTTGGTGCGCCGTGGTACCAATGTTACCACTTAACCACAGCATCCGTGCAGCAGCATTCGTTAAAATAAGTATTTTAAAATTTATTCTGAGTAAACACACAGTATTACGAAGTCATCTTAAACAAAATAGAAAATCTGTTTATCTAGAAAACGAAAGCTAGTTTCCTTGTTAAAACAGATTCACGGTAAGTAATCCTACTCTAACTTTATACTCAGAAAAATAAAGTTCATAAAATATGAGTAAGATAAGCGAACACTGAAGTAGGAAGCCCCCTGTGGGTAATAAAACATTTTGCGATAAATTGCACAATCGTGTACCTGGTTTGGCATTCTACTGAACACACCGCGGGAACCTTAATATTGTTGAGAATGGGCCACCTTTTAAATAAATCTGGTTACCGAGATATATGGTCTCGGTATTCCCACAGCTGATGTAAGAACTGTTGTGTTCTATATTTGAATACAAAGCTCATCTCATCGTTTACGAGGTTTGTTTATGAAAATCACTTTTAAAAATAGTAGTAGTTATTCCCCGCGCTTTTGCTTGCATTCATTTAGATTTAGACCAAAAATTGCTATGCCTCGGTTATAATACTTATTTCGTGGATGAAAGGTATCCGATGTCCTTTTCTGTACCTAACCCTGACAGCAAGTATGCGAAATTTCAATGTACCAAACAAACAGACTCACTATCGCATTTATAGTATTCGTTAGGATTTGCGATTGCAAGAAAAAACTTATCATAAGTTGTAAAATTAAGTGAAAGGTTTGGTACTGGGTGCCGAGTGCGAATTATTTTTACGTTAATGCGATCGAAATGTTTATGACGTTTGGCTCTCTGATAGGCCAAAATCTTGGAGCGGGCCAATCGGAGCGCCGAACGTCATAAACGTGTAGATTGTGTTAACGTAAGAACAATTCGCACTTGGCACCCTGCACGTTTTGACAAGATTGACTGCGTAGCGGTTTAAGTGGTCATCTCACCATCTGTCTATGCACCGAGTACTGTGGATTCGATCTTCACATGAGACAAAAAAATTTGTGATCCAAAGAGTTGTGCCGAGTTTGTATGGATTTATTTCCAAGGTCACGAATTTGTTCCGTTTGTTATATATTTTCAACATGTTTCTTTACCTGATATTTGGCACATAATGTGTTTGTTGTGTGTATCCATGTTAATTACAAGATTACAAATATATCCGTCAGAACGTACTTTATCCTAAATGTTTTGCCATATTATATCGCAATCGGGGTCCAATAGCAACAAACAAATTCAAGCATTTAATATATTAAATTAGAACAGGTATTTTATATGTTAATAAGATAAATACTCACTTACACGGTACTCTGCAGTAATTGCCGTTATTTTCTGAATCGTATAATCGGCTTAAATAGTTAAAATGTACAATTTATTAGACAAAATATTGAAGAGGTTCCTCGAACAGTTTATACACTCCAGTTTCATCACAATAAATAGAATAAAAGATGAAGGTTGTTCAATTAATTAAAAAAAATATAACAAAATATATAATTTCAATGTATAATATTCGCGTAAACGTAAAACAATATTAAAATATATAATCATAGGATACTTGTACATGACGCAAGTACTATATGTCGGGCACGCCACGATTGTGGCGGTTAGTCCCGTGTTTGAGAAGTGGCTAGAGAGGCGGCATGGCGCCCTCACACTGACATTAGACTGACACAGGTAATGACTGGACATGGTTGTTTTGGCCAGTTCCTGTGTCGCATTGGCCGGCAAGAGACGCCCGGTTGTAACCACTGCAGCGACTGCCGCGATGTTATTGAGGACACAGCGCTGCACACTTTAGCGGATTGTCCTGCCTGGGCATCGCAGCGCCGTGAGTTGATCGCGGCAGTCGGATTGGTTGTCCTCTCGCTACCCGGCAGTAGTTCAGTGTATGGTCCGAAGTGAGTAGTCGTGGAATGCCGTCGCCTCCTTCTGTCATGAAGTGATTTCCATCAAGGAGTCGGCGGAGCGGGAGAGGGAGCGCTGAAACCCTCTCCCCAACCGCAGAGCCGGACGCCGGAGGTAGCTTGTGCATGTAGGGCTGATATATGTATATTATACTGATTTATCGGGTCACATGCGCGAGTGTCTCGCATCAGTAGTTTTCTACATACATGTGATACACTCAAGTGTATGAGGGCCATTGTAATTTATAGCATAAGTAAACCGTTCAATGTCCTATATTTGCATTTCTAAAATTTAAATGCACTGTTAAATTTAGTGATACCATTACAGTTGTATTTACTAAATGTTTTTTTATGTTTTGTTCTAGGATGGACAGTCATAACAAGTCATAATGCTAGGTAACATATCTCTGAAGGGCCTATTAGAAAGTGATAACGTCTAATGTCAAGATTAAGTCCCATTTAATAAGAGGCAAGCCTATAACATCTAAATGGGTACAGTTCCAAAATCCGGAACAATCTAAGAATCGAATCAAAAATCTAAGAATTATTCATTATGAGTTAGTTGTAAAAATAAACAATCGGATTCTAACGTTGAATTGATTCTGATTCGAATAATTGGAATTGATTACACGCAGTTAGCAATCGATGCTACATTTTATTACTCAATATTATTTTGTTCATATCTGTCAAAAGTGCATCTTAGAGTATCTTTCTCGATTATTGTTATTGCATCTTGAGATAAAGTGGGTGTATCACTCCTCCTCATTCTATCCTTCAAAGACATCGCAGATATTTCTCGATTATAATCACCTTATATTATTCATGGAATGAAAATGACGCAAGCCTTATAATTAATATAAGCCTGTAGACATTATAAAACATGTTATTGAACCTATTATTGACGAAGCATCGTCGTGGTTACAGTAAGTGGGTTTGCAAATTGAGAGCATCTAAGTTGCGTCGACTCTTGAATATTTATTAACATTATTGAACCAGTTGTAGAAAATTTAATTATCGTTTTACATCAAAATTTTGACGGCGCACTGATAGTATTTTGGATAATTTGATTTTATTGTTGAATGGAGGACATTGGTTATTCTAGGCCTTGTTTACAAAATGAATCATTATTTGAAGCCTATAAAATCAATTAAATATAGAAACGCATTTCATGCATTAATTACTACGACGAATCGATTTGTTAAGCTACTTAAAAAATAAGGATATGCTCCATTGAGGATTTGCCGCGTAATAAGAGACGATTTATGAAGAGAATATTTAGTCTCAGACAGAGTGTTACTATTGTAAACGTTCTAAAAGAAAACCTAATAATTACCCAACATTTTTGAGTACTTTTCCATTGCTGTCTGTAAGCAAATGAGAACACAATACACGTGTCGGAGAGCCAAGTTTTATGACGTATACCGCTAATGGGGAAGAAGGCAGGTATACAAAGACATTAAAAATTACTTCCACTCTAATGTGATCTCGACCTAAAAGCATCAAAGGCGTCACGTCTATGTTAAACGTGGTGCCGTTTAACTCCGCGTACGAGAAAATATTTTTGTCCATTGCAAGAACATTTTGAGATAAAAACGTATACGTGTACTTAATAATATATGTAAGTAAACCCTCGGAGACCCGTGACGTGACGTTTGCTTGTGGGGTGAAATTAGTGGAAATGGAGGATCTCCTAATAGAAGAGTGTTTGGTGTTTACAATTGAATGATATGGAAGACTGAACAATAAACTTGATACATAATGAATTACTATTTCGGAGAAAGCTTATGGTTTTTATTCAGACTCGTACAAGATGTTCATATGTCTATAAAATACACCTGCATTTTAAACATTTCAGCGTGTTTGAATGGTGAAATCCATTTAGAGTTTATCATGGCTATGAACCTACATTCAAACATTGATGAATAACCAATTTAAATCTATAATATATTTTTAATACCTATAATATACCTTTTTGACTTTACGGTGTATTACAATATTTTATATTAGTAACTATGGCATGCAATTTGTATGTGATGGATATCAGCCCTGTATTAAACTGTCCCACTGCTGGGCACGGGCCTCTTCTCAGTGTGTAAAGGGTTAGGCCATAGTCCACCACGCTGGCCTAGTGCGGGTTGGCAGACTTCACATATCTTAGAGAACATTATAGAGAACTCTCAGAGATGCATGTTTACTCAAGATGTTTTCTTTTCACCGTTAAGCAAGCAAGCGATAATTAACTATTTAATATGCATATAACTTCGAAAATTCAGAGATGCGCGCCGCGGGTTCAAACTCGAGACCTCTGCGTGGCAGGCCAACTGTTTTCCACTAGGCTATTGCTTGTCTCTACTAGGCTATCGCTGCTCTTTTGTTTTCTGATTTTAATGGCTGCTGATATATCAGAGTTGTTACTATTTATAGTTGATCAATTAGATTTTCAATTTCGGCTAGATATACTATTTGGATATCTGTACAATATTATGTATACATTGTAACATTGCATTGCATTCGATGAATGACTTTTCAATTGTTGTTGATGAATGTTCTTTTTTAAATTGCGAGTTAAATTGACTCGATTCTCTACGATGATAAACAGTCAGTAAAGTTACAACTAAGTAAATAAATAAGCACTAAGCGCTTATTATACCGGATTCAGCCTCTCGAAATTTGTTTTTAATTAATTATTTGCAGAAGAAGCGTTTATCTGCGATAATGTTTAAACAGTTTATAAGATTACCAAGGCTTTATTCGAAAGCCTATATATAATAAATAATACGATCCATGTAATTAAGACAAGATACGGCAATAAATAAGAAAAATATATTTTCTAAAGTGCCTTCCTTCCCGCGAATATGGAGAGGCACCTTCAGAACAAAAAAAGATTAGTACGGATGAAGTGGTATTGGATTTTTCTGTTAGGCAATTTTTGTAACGGCATAGAGTCTGAAAGGGTTCGGTCGATGACTGTAATTGAACCCTGCCTACCGCTACCAATGTAGGCGTGAATTGAAATACTTGAAGAGAATCTAAAACGTGTTTAAAATAAAATATCTCTGTTACACAGAGATTATCAAAAATGCGTTGTCTGGATCGAATTACCGTAAAATCCTTAGTGTCTTTGTAACAAAAATATCTTAAGTATTTGAGGAATTTTAAGGATGGTAACCAAAAGAGATCCTTGATAATGCTTTGAGCCACTATGGGTCGAGGCAATAAAATGAAAATATTTTTGTAATTCCTTAAGTTTTAAATGCTGATAACACTGTAGGAAATGTTAAGACATTTTTGTTAATGAAAAATAGGCGAGTTCTTATGAAGTACTTACTGTAGAACATTTTCAAAAGACTGAACGTTACACCCTCGCTTCAGAGAGCTTTTGTGTACCATGAAGTGGAAATCGGATACTTGAAATGAAATGTCGAGTTCTTTCACGTAATGTGGCTACGTGCTACGCTGTAGACACGAACGTAGCGTTCTGCTACGATGCTACACGTTCCTTTTTGTTATATAGAAATTATTACATGAAAGCGCATTGTGTTCAATATTTTATAAATCTTTTTGTATAAATGTAGCGACAAAATATTGTTGTTTCGTATACTGTGGCACTGTATACGATGTATACAATCGTGAACAAGTTTACTTTGTAAAATATGATGCGTAAACATATTTCTTATGTTTGAAAATTACATTAAGAATCTATATGTTATTTTTTTTTATTATTATGTTTATATATTGTATAATAATAATATTAATTACCAAACACTCATACCCATAGCCCATATATTAGAATCCATACGTAGCAATAGATGCTGTCGGTGTTTCATGCCACCTTTGAATAAAACTCTCGAAGGGCCTCGTCACGTTGGACCAATGTCTCCGTGTAAGCCTCCCAAAGAGCCAGGTTTTTTCTAATATGTTAGAAATTACCTGTGATAAGATAAACATAATAATAATAATTATTTATTTTCTTTAAGTGTTGTATACATTGTCGGTCTTAAAAATAAATATAAGCTCTACCACTTAGTCAGTAATTTGACATGATAATATTTTACACCTTTACAATAAAATTATGAAATTTCAATAACACAAATAACAAAGCATATAAATGAAATTAAAATGGAACGATTAAATTCATTTAGCAGCATACACAGAAACAATAAAACGATGAAATAATGTAATACCTGAGGTAATTCATTTAAAAACGCGAGAAGGATAATGCTGCAAGAATATGTAACCTACATATGTATATTGTGTCTTGTTTTCCTATTATATTGTAAACATATTTAAAAAAAATTGAGCCCCTGTTTAATTCACTGTTAAATGTCACTACCACATTAATTTCCGAGTCGACGTAAATTGTAAAATCTGTAGATTGACTACAATTACCTTGGCAATAATAAATAGTTAATATAGCGTCTGACAAGTAACAATTATCTACATTATCATGAGATGATCTTTTTTCAGAATATCGAATGTCAAAATAACTATTTTTTTTTACATTCGATATTTTGATTCATTAATGATAATTCGAATTTTTTGATTCAAGCTAGAGTACCATTACTTTCTATTTAGTTAAATAGCCATCTGCATCCATTGCCTAATAGTAATTTCTATAAGTTGTCAACCAAACACATGTTATAACCATTTCTCAAACTATTCCCTTTAAATAAATTTTCTTTTCCTTACATGACCAAAGGACACACAAACACATTCACATCAATAATATTAGTTAGGTTTATTTTGATCACAATAAATAATATTCTACATAAAAGTAATATTTACGTTTGAACTGAAAAGGGAGGGAATGATCGTTGTGGACAGGATTACAAAACGGCGGTATGGATAAAATGTCATGATTGAAAAGAATCCGGACCACTAAATCACGAATCACTCGATAAATAATCTCCGGGCGGTATTTCATACATTGCTATCGCATTCACGCCGATTTGTAGGCCTCTCTTATTTCGGACAAAATTGATGGGGTCGTTTGAATATTTGAGTAGCCCAATGTTCAATATGTTACTGAGGGGAATTTATATTTATTCTCCTATTGGTTAATTTTGTTGGCACGTGACGTTGTGTTAGTTATATATTTCGTTTTTAAGCTCAGTTGAATAGTGGGAAGAGTTAGTAACCTCTATTATAAGAAATTAGTTTAGTAAGCATGCAAAATGCAATTATGAGAATCTCTCATGTCTAAAGCTTATATTAATTATTAGGCTGCTGCAGATGGACATGAGATATTCTCATAACTGCATTTTATATGGCAACACCATATTTTGCTTTTAATATCATATACTGTTTGATAAAGTATAGTACTAGATAGTTATATACTTTAACTTCACAGTGATCATTTTTTGGATTTATAAAAGATTATACTTAATTTACATAAATTACTGTAAATATTGAATTTAAAATAAAGATACCAAATATTTCAATATCAAAGTAACGCTTTAATGCGCATAAAATTTAATAATTATGGGCGTTATTCAAAAGTAAACAGATTTTGATTTTCAACTCAAATGAAGCTAATGAACAATGGAAAGTAGTACAGGAGGCCATGGCCCTGCAGTGGGACAATATGTGCTTATAAAAATAAAGAAAGAGTAATAAGAAGTACCTCCTTACAAAATATGTTCTATTAAATCTTTTTAAGAAAGTTTACAGTAACTCTCTAATAAATCTGTTATTGTATTTTATCTCCAATTCCTATGATTCTTGCAATATAGCGCTGTCGATAGATTCGTAGGAGGGTTGGGGTTGTCGACGGAGGGGACTCGCTGAAGCGTGCCATTCGACAATCTCAGTGTTAAAGCTAAAGAGGGAAAATGGATTAATCAATGTTCGTACTGCTAATTATGTTTAATCATTGTTTTCTTACGATAAAGGTTGGGATTATTTTATTGATTTCGTTTAATTATTGGATCGTGTTGACATGGAAATTACATGTTGTAATTACGTTTGAGCAATGAAGTTGCGGTTGATTTAACCACTTTAGTTTACCCGGACATTACAATTATGGTGCCGGTCCAGGTAGGCCTACAGAATGAAATGTAAATGAAACAATAAAATAGCTCCATAATTATGGTTTTTATTATTTATTATTGCCTGTCAAAATGACTACACTCCTTCTGATAATATGCAGTCGTGTAGTCCACGAGTAGATACCTCCACACTACGTCCTCACGTGTAGTGGTGCCGAGGTACCTACTGCTTGAAGAACCAAGGACGCATTTAAACCTGATTGCGGTCGTTAGTAGTCAAATGGGAAATATTTTCTTGTTATTGAGAAAATCAAATTATACATCATCAATAAAATATAAGATATTGCCCGCGGTTTCGCTTGCAAACTCGCTTGTTTATTGAAAACAGTACTTTCCCCTAAGGTTGAAGGTACATAATATGTTCTTTTCTGCACCCTTGATAACGTGTGTACAGAAAAGGACATAGGCTACCATTCATCCAGTAAAAAGTATTGTTATTGAATGTGCGAAGCCGCAGGCAATAGCTATTAAAGAACAAAACGTTTTAATACAGTAAGGGTATTTTAAAAGTGCTTGTTTATATCTGTAATGGCACATTAAGCTGTATCAAACCAAAGACTTTACAGCAACAAGGTTCAAATAATGAAACTGTTGTTGTCATGGCAAAACTTTGGTTTAAGTGGAAGGTATTACAGGGAATCTTTTGTGAGACAGCTGTGATCAGTCCCTCATGGAAATACCACTGAATGCTTGGATAAACGCCACCCTGGATTACAGATAAGAAGGGGCGATTTGTGCAGGTAATATTCGACAGGCATTCGAACGAGTATTGATGTGATTTGTGTTTATGCCACTTTAGATCAGAGTCATTAAGTGTATTTGGTAAACAATTTAATTTTTTAAATTACCACTTTCAGTGTCCCTTGATAGACTCAATTGAATATATATTGTTATATATCATACATGATTAATTCGACTTAAACCCTGTAAATATACTTTAACTGGAATATATTATGCCTCTATATTATTTTACTGTATAAACTCCTAATTGAGGGCGAAATTAGCATCCTAACCATTCTAGTATGTTTTTAAAAAATATTTTTTATAGCAGTTTTAGTTAAAAGAATACAGAATCATAAAAACGATTTTTAAATACTCTAACAAATGTATTCAATATTCTACTACTTATGTTGCTGACTGTACCATGTAATAGCCGGTGAGCCTATTGCTGTCTACAGGGTTCAATAGCAGAATTCGTCCTGCTACTGTTGATTTCTTAATAGAAAACTTAATATTTTGCCAGATTCGGGACTCGACACCGAAACATCATACGCAGCAGTCACAATCAGTACCGCTGCGCTACCTAGGCAGTTTTCTTTAATATAAACTTACAGCTACTGCAAAAATTCTACCACCATTGTGTTGGATAAACTCCTTATCTTGTTGTTCTACACGACTATTCCGGTGTCAACGATATTTGATGCATATATTTTGTATGTAAACATGTATGAATTTACTTGCGTCGTACTAAATAAGAGGCTTTCAGTCCCTCTTTGCATTATTTAGTGACCTGGGTTAAAGTTTGACCTACTTACCAATTCACGTTCTTCTCATTACGATTGAACATCTGTAACAGATATAAAAATAAATTTATATGTGTGTTCTTAAGCAGTTTGAGTTCTTTTAAACGTTTTTATTATTTACCGCACTCTCGAACCTTCAATAAGGAAAAACCAAAATACCATCTCGCGGTGGATCCCAGTTTTCGTCAGAATGTATTATTAAAGTCTCTAATTAAACTTGGTTGCATAATAACGGGAAGTTTGCCCTTTATTTTAGGGAAAACTCAATCAAGCCTTGAACTTATTGACTGTTCAAAAGCACTCATATCCGTGCAGACCCATGTCAAAACCATTGTTAGTTGCTTTTCAAGAGAAAATTCAATATCCCTGCGCAAATCTCCATTGATCTTTTAGCGGGCACTTCTTTTTGTTGCGAACTTAGAGTGCGGCTATGTTCTGTTTATTCCGAAAACACTACAATAGAAATCTGTTGGGAACTTTGTAGATGTGACCTTTGTTACTTGGACGGTCTTCGCGACCTTTTTAGATGAATAATAAATTGTTTATTAGACCAACCATTGCTGTTTACATCAAAAGTGGAAACCCACTGCCCACGTCTTAAAAGATTCAGAAATATTTGAGCGGTGACGTGATAATGACAGTGGTTTATTGAAAAGGCAATGAAATATAAATATGCTATTACGAAAATGTTGCTATGGCGATTTATTCCAGATCTTTTGATAACTGATTGAGTAACAGCTATCGGTTAGAAATGTAATTGTCTTCAAAATATATAACCTCATAATGGTATAATGCCTAATAATCTAATCCTTAAACGGCACAATGGCTTTGAAAATATATTCATAGAAAATAATTACAATAGATAAGCATAATATTATCGCGTTTACGCGAATGCCATACATTGGAATTAAACTACTTTATAAGAATTTTGTTGCGTTGTTTACATGGCTGCTTAAAAAGCAACCGGAACATCAGGTCAAGTTTACATTTAAATTTAATCATTTTAATTAACTAAAATCGTATTATACGTTCAGTAGTTGCGCAATATTTAAAAAAAATCTAATAAAGGTGTTAATAAACAACGCGACAAAATCCATATGCAGCAGTTTAGTTTCAAAATACATAAGCAGTTAATAGTTTATTTTAATTTCATACATACATTTTTAATCTCACACTTTTACTCCGAAGGATACATCCATATTCGGGTATCGAACTCGAGACCTCATGCACTGCAGTCACATTAAATACCCCTAAATTTAAAAAAGACATTTAATATAATCACTATCGTATGTTTTTGAATTTTAACCAATTACTTATTCGCAATTATATATTCGCAAAATAAAATGTCTCTACTTCATGCGATAGCTATCAAAAAATTCAATATACATTAGAGGCTTTAAAAATGTGTTAAGGGTTAACCCCTATATCAGTTAGGATTAACTTGAAAATGTCCTCTAGGGAAACGGCAGGTCGAGTAATTGTCAAAACTAGAACTAATTCATTTAACGAAACATGACCAGGATTGAATCGAAGGTTGATTGTATAGCTTCCTTGAAACGGGCTTACAATGCTTGTAATACTATAATTTGTATTATATGGCTTTGAAATAAGCGGTAATGACGAAATAGTGTTATTTTCGTTTTCGTTATACTACGTATGGAGGGGAACGTTCACATTACAGAAACACAAGATTGTTAAGCTATAATATTTTACAGATAGGAGGCTAAAGTGAGTAATAATCTAGTATTGCGATACGATATGTTTAATTTTATACGAGCAACTTGATTTCATACATATGTCCTTTAACAGTGCGTGTATATTTTAATTTTTATATATCTTCTTCTCTCTTAGCCTTTATTATTCCCAAGTCACTTGGGGTCGGCTTTTCTGGTCTAACCGGATTTGACTGGATATCAGTTTTTACACGGAGCGGCTGCCACCAGACCTCCGCAACCCGAAGGCTAACGATACCCTAAGGCTAGACCAGTGTCAGGATATTAGAGGGTACTGACTTTCCCAATAACGACTGCCATAGATGTTCATGGCAGCCGGGACCGACGGCTTAACGTTGTAACCTTTAGGGTTTACTTTAAGAGGAATGTAGATATAATTAGGAAGTACAATGAGAGAAGGTATAACAAATACACTTTTAATGTATTAAGATACAAATAAAAGAGACAATCTTTACTTATATAACTATAGTCAGGGCGTGGTTCGCTAAAGACTTGCTTCGTGGTCCTTGTAGAATCAGGACACTTAGCTGGGAGTGTGAAGCCGGGCCGCCAGGAGCTCGCGACTGACACCGTCCATTCCTTATATAGTCTGGCCCCACCGGTCGCGAGAGGTGGCTAGTGACGTGCGCCCGCGTTCGCCGGGCGTCTAGGCGATTATCGTCACAACGTGCCCTCCGAGGCACAGAACAGGTGATAATTGTCAATCAATACGCACATAATTTCGAAAAGTCATATAACTTCCGAAAGTCAGAGGTGCGCGACGTGGGTTCGAACCCGAGACCCTCTGCATTGCAGTCTGTTGGTCTCCCCAGTAAGCTATCGCTGCTCTTTTAATTTTTATATATAATAACAATATATCATCGAGGGTTTGGTGTTTATAGAACAACTCCTACATTATGATTGCTCTATTTAAATCAATATAGTAAAATCTATTTTGACTTAAATTTAAAGAGCACTATTAATATGGGTCACGAATTACTATTATCAAACCTTCTAGTGACGCTAGAATGCCTGTGTTAGGAGTCTCTTCGGCAAAGAAACTTCGGTCGCAAGCTTAAACCTCACTGGCCGGTTATAAATTAAAGTTACATGGAATTTTTAAACGCGTATTGAAACTTATAGGGTACATTGGCGGCGTATTGCGAGCATAGTCAGCCAAATCTAAGAATTGGATTCGGTGAAAAAGCTTTTAGAATTTATGTCTAACGTAAAATATTCCTTTTTGAGTAGTCGAGATAGATGGTGAATCACGTCAGACGTGTATTTTTAGCAGCTGAAAGGTTGTCACACGTGCGTGTTTACTTTAAGAAAAGTTAAAAGAGCGTGTAGAACGCTTTCAACGCGTGGCATATTAATAATATATTTTTAGAAGCCTGCGTCGGTTTTGGAAGTAACAACAAGTATAATAATAATAAGTACAATATAAAGCAGAGACTCCATACTTATCTACCAATTCAAATTTTTTTTTCTCTCTCTTAATAGCTACGCAAGCGTAAGGGCGTTTTTGAAAGTATATTATAGCCATATTTATGGTACAGTAGCTTTTGCTCGCGGCTTTGCTCGCGTAAAAGTAGGTTAGGTTATGTTAATAACAGTACTATTTTTATTAATAATATATGACCTATATTACTCGCTGGTAATATAGTTTTTTAATCGCTTTTGTAGCTTTAGAGTTAAACTTTTACAAACAAACTAAAATCAAATTTAACCTTTTTTAAAGTTTGAACAATCTCGTATACAACAGCTTTGTCCGTCTGTATGTCTGTTATACAACTTTCAACTTACGAACCTTAAGAGCAAGAGACTCGCGGTCAACACCATTCGACTCAGCATAGTCGAAATACCTCCAAAATGTCTATGGTCTCATGGTCACGTGGTATCACGTGAACTTTGCATATATTGTTTTTCGAACTCTAAGATTTACGGCAATTCATTGCAGTTTCTCACTTGTTATATGATTACTACCTATGTTAATAGTATGGTGTGATTTAGTTTTTCTGTTACGTAATACTCAATATTGATATCATGTTGGGCAATACGCCTGGTAGAATTGGCAGGCTCGACTTTGGGGGATGATCCTATTGCTATCTGCCGTTCTTTAGAACCCAAAATATAGCCGGCAAAACGTGGCTGTATTTCTACATGTGTGTGCTCTTTATATTTTTTTCTTTCGGGGACATAAAGTCGTCATGAAATGATGCAAATGATTACAAACACTTTTACAAACACAGGTTACTGTTACTGTCTAACATTCCAATGTCTTAGTTTTAAAGCCACGTATTAAATTTTGATCCGAATGACGGTTTAGGGGCTTGACGACTAAATTCCGATAACTTGTATAACAACGGACTCATTATTGTTACCTAAGAGTAATTTTTATCACAACAGAGATTAACGATTCATTTTTTACCATGGTACAAGATCTTTTTCATTTCATTTGTAGGTAAACAACGAATATATACACTGGTTTGCAAAGAAAGCAATTTTTTTCCGAGTATTTATAGGTCTTACTCATATGGGTAAAAACTGAAAACTAGATTTAGAAATATTGTCTCTCTTTCTGGCAACACGTAAAAAATATTGAACGGATTTTATGTAGAGTTAATCCAATTACTTTTTGCAAAACCAGATATTTGGCGCATAGTGTGATTCATGTAAATTACTTCGCACGCGAACGAAGTCAAGGCCAAAGGCTAGTATTTTATAAAAAGGCACCTGGTGTATTACACCTGCTCTACCGGTTCGAAACTATAAAGGCGTATGTGTTCGTCATGTTCTGGTACATACTCAGCTAAGATTATAAGTTAAAACTTCACAAGTAAGGAATCAGAATTTCACACAAGAGAAAATTAAAACTTACATTACGGACTCTTGTCCTAAATTTTCATAATAAAATTTAATTAAGAGCTAATCCTAAACGTGTACCCCATTGAGGGTACGACGTGACCAAATTAAAAAGATCCCTTGAGCCTCCTACATTTTTACTTTTGTAAAGTACATTGAATGAGTAAAAAACCGTGACGGTTTCTGTAAGGATGGTTACCGCATAGCATTTTTGAATTTATTGTTGAAGTATAAGGCTTCCGCCATCTGAGCTACAACTTTTATTAGCCATTACGACGTAAACGCGAGTATTTATGCTTAATAAACGATAAGAAT
Source organism: Catocala fraxini (assembly GCA_930367265.1). NCBI lineage: Eukaryota > Metazoa > Arthropoda > Insecta > Lepidoptera > Erebidae > Catocala > Catocala fraxini. The sequence continues at coordinate 16,025,605 of OV884035.1, forward strand.
GTTCCTCTTTAGTGAGGTGTTAATTTCTAATGGTTGTCCATGAATAGCTAGCGTCCATTAAAATACCACGCTATTTTAATGCATGCTGTCTTATATATTATTGTCTACAGCAAACTAACTAACAACTAAGTTATACATATATGAATATTACACATTAAAGCAAATTTTTAATATGTCAATGTGTCAAAATGAGATAAGATGTATCTATCTGTATCTTTCGAATAAAGTGTTGAGTGATAGTTAATACGGCTTGTCTTTTAGTAAGTGATTATGGTAGCCTATAGACTCTTGCAAAATAAAGGGAATCACTTGAGCATTGAAGACCTTTCATAAAAAGGATTCTATGTGTTGCCAGCCCAAAGAACGATATTACACTACTCCCATCTACCACTAGAACATTACCGCTTTTAGTAATCTGGACATCCTACACACCAAAGGAATACAACACAAGAATGTTTGGCTGTGACTGAAAAGACCGCTAAGTATCAGTTTATCCTTTACGTTAAGAAAACCAATGCAAATTACCTATAATCTAAAATGGATGGTCTTGACCGCACTGACCATCTGAAATCCTCTAATTTGAATCATCCTCCTCTTGCCCTGGTCCCAATTTATTTGGGGTCGGCGCAGTATGTCCTTCGCTTCCATTCTTCTCAGTCACCCGTCATCTAATAATTTACCCCTTTTCCTTTCATATCCATCCTCACACAGGCCATCCATCTTTTCCATCCATCTTTCCTCTAATTTGAATAAGCCCTTGTAATAATTTGCATCTCTGAAATCTCAGTATACTTCGTTCGATAGTCGCATTACAGGGGAAAAACGTAACGGGATCTCGTCCTTTGATCTACGGCCTGCCCAACAAACTTTAATAAATGATTAAAGTTTATACTTTCAGTATTTAGCATTACTTTGAAACGCCCAAAGTAATTTTCGTGAAAGAAAATAACAAGTACGCCCAAGTTGTGACGTGTCGTAGACTTTATTAACTGAGATGGTTTAAAAATATATTTATTGGGCGACCAAAATAAGATTTGATATTGCACAAAACAGATTGGATGTAAGGACGAATATACAATATATATCTGAAAAGTTTTGATTTATTTAAAGAAGTAACTTTTCATGCCGTATATAAAGTTTTTACTATGATAAAAAATAACGTTAATTACAATATAGCTAAAGTATTTATGTGGTAGATGCTTTAAAGTCGTGATTATCAAAGTAAGTAATTATTTTAATAATATAAAAGACAGGCAAACAGTTTTCTAGCAGAACAACAGATTTGAGGACCAATACTCTAAATAAAGGGAGGTCTCATTTATAACGTTCAGTAATAAGATAAAATTTTATTAAAAATCCTCATAACACCTTTCGTTCGGCTTGCGCACCTCTGTCAAGAGTATTATAGGTACAAAATCCACAGCTTTGGCTTACAAAAAACCCAACAAAAGGCCATCACGGAGGCTTAGCGCACGCCATGTTAAGCTCACCTTGTCAAAGTGAGATGCATACGGAAAACGAAAATAGACTACATAGACGATGCCAGGCTATATTAGATTTATTTGATACACATATGCAAAGAACGCCTCTATTTTACCGAATGGTAACACTGAAAGAGGGTCTATATATGCATATTTTCATGTTAAAAATATTAATGATAACCGTAAAAATCAGAACGTTAAATCGAATCTTACAGTTATTTAAAGAATATTTAGATATTGACCCTCTACCGTTAAATGACTAAAGCTTTGTTCCTATATGAATAAACGAGCTGTTTCATGTATATCAAAATTTAACTAATTTGAGACTAAATTATTTTAGTTAGGTTAACCTTAAAATAGGGACAAATTTTAACCCTAAAACAAATGATATTTAGTTAGATAACAATTATACATAATAAGCGTGTCAAATACAAACAAACTCTAAACACCTGAAGGAAGTACCCTGTGCTGTAACAAAACACCGCAAACTGGGACACTCACCGCAGCATAGAGTTTGCATTATGAGCAAGAATGTTTGTACACGCCTTGTTTAAGAGGATACGTACAAACAACGACTCGCAGATAATATTTGTGTTAGTGCGACTAATTCCCCCACTCATTAAGGCGTGTGTTCACGCTACAAATAACATATGGTTCTACGAGGTTCTATGACGGTCTACGTGTCTACACTCCACGCTACGGAGCAAGATTTTTCCATTTGCAATGTCTTGCGTTAATACAGTATACCAACTAAGTAGTTAGCTAGACAGACTTACCATTAAGAACTATTTCGTAATGGTAAGTCTGTCTAGTCAAATTAATATAGTAAAAACGATAACAAACTGTGAGAAAATAGAATTAAGCTCATGAAATTTTGGTAAAACATGTAGAACACACAGTTCTGCAAGATTTACCAATAAATAAAATTTATCATGTCTGCAACTAAACTATAGTCAGTGAATTATACTAATTACATGATAGATTATCTGTACTTTGAAACTTTGAAAATAGGAGTAGTAATTGGTATATGAAATGACTTCTAAAATGATTTTGATGAATGAGTATGTTATGTATATATATACATATGTTATGAGAATGTTTGGCACGAGCAAATATTATCAGTTTTAGAATTGAAAAATAATTAATATCATAACCCTAACTAATATTATAAATGCGAATGAGAGTTTTTTTGTTTGTTTGTTACGCTTTCACGCCTAAACTACTCGACAGACCATCATGAAATATCGTAAACACGTTGCTAGCGAAACAGAAAAGTACATAGGGTACCTATTATCCAGAAAAGGTACTGGTACGAATCTAACCTAACCTATATTTACGCGAGCGAAGTCGCCGGTGAAATCTAGTAATCAATAGAAGCTTAGTTATGTATCTACAATACAATAGATTAACATGTATGTAATTGAATACCGTACAATTTATTTCCACAGTAGAGCTACAGTTAGATGACCTATGTATATATCGCACTAAGTATAAACCAATAGCTCTATGCGCTTACATCTATATATACTATATTAAAACTCTATCGAGGCTTTGTCCTATGGAGTTATATTTGTAATACTTTTGGGGATCGACTACTTAGACGACTTTGAACAAGACACTGGAACATTGAGACAACTACCATCTTAGTCTCCCCGTGACCATGGCTGCTGAAAAGCAACCGAAACGTCAGGGAAAGTGTAAAATTAAATTAAATCTAGTTTTAATAATAATTTAACTAGCTTAAAAATTTGTAAAGTTTAAAAGTAAAAGTAGTGTAACAGTTTTCAAAATTATGTAATAAAGTGTCAAATAAACAACGCGATAAAATCCGTATATAGTAGTTTAATTTCAATTAATAATATTCGCGTAAACAGAAGACAATATTATGTTAAACAATGGTATTAGAACTTTCATCTACTTGTTGTCGACGTCTGCTATTTTAATAAAGTTTTCAAAGTTTAATATCTTAGGATTAAAATCTAAGTACGTTTCATCTAATTGCATAATGTGTGTGTATCTCTACAGATACCTACGTATATCATATACTAATTTGTTTACCATATAAAGGTTACATAATCGGTTACGTATAAATGCACTAATGAATAGTTATATTGCTGCATTTTATTTAAATTAAATACTAAACTAGTACAACTCTCAAGCTTAAAGTTTTGTTTTTGGTCTATTAAAATTAATTCACTTAGAAGTGATTATTCGAAATTCAACTTGCAAAGTTAGAATGAGGCGGAGTTCAAGTCAATGGGTACGTTTACAGAACTCAGAAGACTAGGTATAATATGATCTGCTAACAATGTTGCTTATATCTTTAGATGAGCGTTGAGTAACATAGCCTTTCATTCTAAGTTTAAGTTATATCATACGCTCCATTAAAATTATAAAAACAAATGTAGTTGTAATTGACGGAAACAAGACAAATTATATGTATTGAGTAAATTATACGTATTGTTAATACCAGCCAAATATGATGTACCGTGTTCAAGAAGGTCTAGTGATTTTAGTGCCTTAGATCCTGTATTTTAATGTCTTCTATTCTTATCACTACGCAGAACCCATTATAGACCTACATGATTTTAAGAAAATCGTCACAAATCATAGTAAGAATAAAAATCATTATCATCATTATCATCATAGCTGACACTTCTGGACTTAGGCCTCAACGCAGACCGATTTTGGGCGTACAACCACTTTCCGTGATTCTTACAAGCTCGTCAGTCCACCTTATAGGAAATAAATACATAAATAGATTTATAATTTTCTCATGTATCAACGTCCTTATAATTTTAGCCGCGTCTCCGTTTCACAAACAATTTAACCTCCTAGTAAACACAAATAGATAGGGATGTTCACCCTACGACTGTAAGCGCTGGTTCAACCTACGCTTACTGTAAACATTCTAAATTAATATGCCTTATATAATCTGTAGAGACTGTGTCTGTGAGAGACTGGATTGCCCAGGACAAGGATAGGGAAAAGTGGAAATGGTTGGGAGAGGCCTATGCCCAAAATGGGATCCATATCCCAAATTAATTACATATAATTTAAGTACTCTAACTTTAACTAACACTAGATATTAAGTACATCTATAAAATTACTAACAACATTTGAAATGTGAAAATTACGGGTTATGGCATAAATGGCATTATTATTATATAATCTGTAATTGTTTGAGCCAACCTCAAACCTTAATACTTTGGCTGAGAATTAAGCCTTTAATAAAGGTCTACTAATTGATTAGCAAAAAGCCTCGTTAAGCCACAAGGGGAAGAGGAATTTCTTGGAAATACATTACTAGATCTATTTATATTTATTTCAAAGAGCTTATTTATTAAAGTGATTATGATGATAAAAGAGTAATTCACGACAGAATCTCAATGCAAAACAATAGTAATAAGCAACTATATTGCAAAAATATATATTAAATATTTTTAACAAGACATCTGATTTTAGCTACGATATTAAATAAATCAAGATCTATTATTCTTTACGTGATAAATATAAAATAACTTATTACATAAGATGATAATGCAAATTTATTTTCTCATGTATTTTACCTAGAAAATGAATAAATTGTTACATTAAAAAATTTACTGATTGCTCCAAAGGTAGGGTAATATTTGTCGAGTGTTTTAGTGTCATTTTAATGAAACGTATTATTATATTTCACATAAATTTTCTTATGTTATTTTTTGTGTTTATGCTATAAATTATTATTAACAAAGATGTTTAGACGCTCACCTTAATGTTAACATTTGGAAATGTTACAAATTTTCAATTTATGTAATTTTAGTAATCCTAGCTATAAATGAACTAAAACATTTATAATATCCTATATCATAAATGCGAATGTGAGTATGTTTGTTACACAGCCGTAGCTACTTGACCAGTCACCATGAGATTTCGCTCTTTGTCAGGGGTACAGAAAAGAACCTTGGGTACCGTTCAATCTGTATAAAATACATACAATTTCCTAACCCGCGGGCACAAATCTGATATATTTCAAATCGAGCAAAGAACTACAAATTTACAGTCGTTCAAACCGAATAATCAACCGATACATTTGTGCAAGAAATTCGGTGTATTCAGATGCCCGCTTACATGCAAAGCGATTTGTGGTTATAGCCCGTCTACTGCACGCAGTGCCCACGGTGACAAACTGGGTTGTCATGGTCACTCAGTAACAGTAACGAGTTATCGGTGGTTGTTAGTATTTGAATAGTCATTTTGTTACAAGAGCATAAATATTGTAAGTTATAAAACAATAAAGCTTGTATTCGATATTGCGAGATTCTAAACACGGATAGCAAAAGTTGTCTAGAAAGTAGTTTTACAATAACTTTTTACTACTTAACTTTTAATATTTTATTAATGTTTTTTATTTTTTTATTGGCGTGTCTACGAAGTTTACACATTTTTATGATACTGAAGATTTTTGACTTTGAAAACGTTACGGATTTTCTTCATACAAAGCGGTAAATTCATAGTTAAGACTATATTATTATCTTAATAGCTTAACAATAATAGTAAAGTTGTGACGATAATCGCCTAGACGCCCGGCGAACGCGGGCGCACGTCACTAGCCACCTCTCGCGACCGGTGGTGCGACACTATATAAGGACGGTTAAACGGTAAACCCTAAAGGTTACAAAGTAATTAATTCGTTTACCTATGTACATTAATCATAGTGTAGACCAACGTAGAAATTTAAGTTTTAGTGTTAACTACTCTAGGTTTTAGCATTGTTGTTGGAACGAGCGTTCAGAACTCCAAATTGAGAACTTGCTCGAGCTCGCTTTAAGCAATTATGTAATGTTAAATAGACCTTGAATTGAAAACCTAGACTGGCCCAAACAATTACTAAAAGTACTTCACCTAATAAATGGATCGTCAAACCGATGATTATTAATGATATTTTGTTGGTACAAACTTCAAGATAGGCCTGTGGGCACTCTTGGTGTATTCTTAAATAGTATTGTAATTTTATTCTTGTTTTTATTGATAGAAAAATCTTTCAAGAATTAGTTATGCTTAGTAAAATTTTGACTGGTTGCTTAATCTTTTCTTAATATTAAAAGTGATTTAAATAACTTATAAAATTACACTTCTTTTTTATACCATGTACTCGCCACTGCCGATGTGCCAAGTATTAAGAGTGAGTACATAAAAAAATTATCAAGTAATAGTTGATTCAAGCGTGTGTTCTTTATGTCTGTTGTTTCAATGCTTATACAGCACTGTTGCATAGGAATCATAGACAGCGCTTTAAAATACTTTTAAACGCCCACCTTAACAGCTAAACAATTACGCCATTCATATTATAAATATAATACGTGGGTATCATATCCTTCTATACACATAATTGTTTAAAATTTACGTTTGAGCGGTCCCTATAGACCGGTTGAGAGCCTTACAATATTATATTGTGTCAACGCTAATTTTGAACACATGTGCGTTAATTTTCCGGCCCATTGAATGAAGCGTGTTAATCCAGTTTACAATCATGAATAAGTTCATAGCCGTATGTAAAGTGAATTATTGATAAATGCGTATCGCCGAAATATTGTACTGAAGGGGTTGTATTAGCGGTAGTTTAGCATATTATAAGCTGTCCCTAATTAGTTGATAATGAGAGGAATAGCGTCGATTATTTAAATAGTTAGGAGTTTTACCCATGCCTTTTACTTCTACCTGTGTGGTTCACCATAGCAACCAGACATTCTTCTAGGATGAAAAGTATTTAATGTTATACACAGACCCATAAACTGTTCAAAAAACCACTTCCATGCATGACCTACTCTCTTCGTAAATTAAGGACATGAGAACAAACCAAGTAACACACTTTCTTATTTATAACTAAGGATAAAAATGCATTCAACGATGTTGAAAACGACTTTGTTTCTGAAAGGCAGATCAATATAAATAAAAGTATTGAAACGCATGTCAACAGCTGTAATTGGTAGGCTGAATCAGCAACAGCTAACCAAAGAAATTATAATAAATTGTTTCACTTGAGTTTGATTTTGACATATATGTAATTGTGCAAGCCGTAAAAACTTAGCAGATACACACATATACGTACATATTTGTTATCATAGATAGTATGGATTGAACTAATGATTAGTGAGATAAAGATTTCTTCAACTTATTAAGTCTGCCTGGACCATGGCAATGTGAAAACAAAGGAAGTATAATCAATAAGGCTGGTCATATAGGATAGCTTTTAAAACTTTGCAGTAACGACAGTAACCTTTTGATGAAGGTGTCGGACTTCCGATCTAGAAGTCGTGGGTTCAATGCTCGCTTATTACACTACCAGCATAAGTCAACTACTTACATAAGAATTTTAGTATAAATGGCGGGGTTAACAAGGATATTTATCCAAAAAAGCTACGGTCTACATGCAAATAGTATAGATATCTATCAAATGACAAAAGTCGAGTACAACATGAAATACTCGTACATTAGAAAAATTAATTAAGCAATCTGAATAACAAAAGGTAACTGTTTTATATTTCACTATATTTTTGCGAAAGTGTTTTCCATGACGTTTCAATAAACATCTTACCAATATGAATCTAATACCCCTTTATTTCTACTCTAAGAACATAGAAACTAAAATATAAGTACGTACACATAAAGACGTGTTCCATGAAGGTCTACAACACAACAAACAGTAAAGAACCGCAAGTATTGAAGGATTTTCCAAGTTGAATGACGGATAACAATGGCATCGTCCCTGTCCATTCGTTTGAATAAATTAACAATGGACACACAAGACTCTAAGAACAAATCGATATGAGTTCTTTCCCAACATTAACATGATTTTTTTTGCCTGGTAGAAATAAGCTTTATGGGATAATGCTTTTTTCCTCTTGTTTACGCCTGTCACGGTGACTTTGGCGAAGTAAAATGACATTATATTTGCGTATTTTTTGTTGGAAAACATTTTGTGTTTCATTTTGTGGATGGCATAAGTTTACGCTGTTGTGTTTGACTATTGAAGTTATATCATGTACGGGTAATAATAAAATACATTTAGATGCCTTCCATTATGGTGTTTAGAATGAATCTATAGGTAAAAACTTGAGTATAATACATAGTCTTAACAAAACAAATATTTGGCGTCAATATGATTTCAATCGGTTTAGTCATTCAATATATAGCAAATCAGCTTATAAGACAATTGTATCTTTTTAATTCGTTTACACTGTCTGGCACATTTATTCATCCATTTTATTATAAAGTAATAAAAAACGTAGCCAAATGCGTTATTATTACAGATTAACCGTTGAACGATCAATGTTCAGGCCAAAATAATTTTCCATTTTTTTCCTCCTATTCAAGCTCTGAAACTGTGATTAACGCTACCATATTTCGAAACAAAATGTTAAACGAAATGTATTTACGTATGCCAGGAGTGTACTGAGTTTAGATGTTTTGTTAAAATGTTCCTATAAGTTCGAGAAACAACTTCCATAACTGAAATAAAACAGAACATGGGCTGATTTAAAAGACAACAACTTCGAGGTGTATGTGCAAAAGTACTTGTTAAAATATGTGTTTTGTTAGAATAGGCGCTGTGCAGTTTAATCAAATGTTTATGTTATTTATCTGTTGAATATGATAGATAACTTAAAAACTGTGAGGGTAGAAAATAGGTACTTAAGGGGGTTCTTCACCTAGCTTTTAGATACTTCTAAAACAGACTTAATTTTTTTTTTATTTGCTTGTTATTGTCTATTTATTTATTTGACGGAATCATGGTACAAAGACGGTAAATACAATTTAGTCCATGACGTTTCACCAACACAGTGGTATGCAAATTTATTGTAATTTGTGTGTATTTAAATTAAATATTAATTAATAAACGCGAAAGAACATATTAATTTTAACATTAAATTAAAATGATTATGACAGACAACAACAATAAGTAATTAACATTCAGTAGCAATCATTATTTAAATACCATTCAGTGAAATAAATAATCTATTACAGATTTTATTTTTATTGCTCGTGTGGTTATTATATCTGTACTTTAATGCGAGATCATGCGTGAAAAGGTACATGGCTATTTTTAATATAATTATTTATTATTAATATATAACCGAATGGCCGAATTATTGTTATAGTGTCAGCGATTTTGTGAGAAGAAGGGATGATTGTGTTTGTCTTGGTGATTACCCATATGATTATTTATTTGTTTTATATGTTTGTTTTAATTTTTGTATCTGTGTTAAATGTATTCTTATCTTTAATTATTGTAATTGGTACACAACCGTTAAAATAAAATAAAATATAACTTATTTACGTGTCCAAAAATTACGTTTTTTGATAATAGCTTATCCGTCAAATTCAATCTGTGTTTTATGACACCATACCACATAATATATCGAATGATATTAACCAGTATTTATCGAGTGTGACTTGTTACACCAAATTGCCATAGCAAATGGTTATGCCCAATCGAGCACAATCGAGTAGGTGGAGAAGCACCTTTATACAAAGAATGATCTTCACAAAGGATAGACCGTGCAATCTTTAATAAATATAAAATACTAGTCTAGTTGGCAAGAAGGTAATACAATAGAATGGTTTTGAAGTACCATTACAATAACTGAGTCTTGATGTACAACTTCAATCAGTTGATTACTTTTATATACCAAGTCCATATATTTTCTATGCTACCTTTTTGAATCTTCAGAAAGTAATTTATTAGTATATGTGTTATATAAGTAGATTTAAATAGAAAGGGTACAAAATATGCATGCAGCGTATAGATTTATATTTTTTGCACTGTATCATAATTCGGCCATGGAAAAATTAAAGGTTAGACTTCACATAGTCAAAATGGCTGCCATGGTTGTTTTATATATCTTGTAGTAACAAATAATGTGTAGTGCTTCGCGAGGCTCCTATTTTTGGTTGGGTTTAAGAAGGAACCTAACATAACCTAACCCTTCCGAGACGGAATGCAGTGGTTTGAGGCGTACAGGTGCTCCTTATGCTGTGCAATATTTGCTGTGCAATTAGTATTTTTGATGATCATTATATTTAATCCCATTAATTAGTTAATTATCGCTCGCTTTAACGGTGAAGAAAAACATGTGAGGAAACCTGCATGTCTTAGAGTTCTCCAAAATGTTCTCAAATATATTTGAAGTCTGCCAAATCGCACTAGGCCAGTGTGGTAGACTATGGCCAAACCCTTTTCATACTGAGACGAGGCTCTTGCCCAGCAGTGGGACAGTTTATGCACAGATATTATTATTATACTGCAACTAGTGTGAGTGAGCACTCACACATGTGCAATCAATGTCGGCCTCGATGGTGTAGTGGTAAATAAGGTAGTATAACCGACTGCCACGCCTGAGGTCGCGGGTTCGATTCCCACACAAGTCAAACATTTGTGTGCATGAACATGGATGTTTGTCTTGGTCTGGGTGTTTCTATGTATAATATGTATGTATTTACAAAAAAAAGTATATTTGTATGATTATCCATTGTCTAGTACCCATAGTACAAGCTCTGCTTAGTTTGGGCTAGATGGTGTTGTGTGTATGTGGTAGAATATTATTATTATTATTATTATTATATGTTATGCATCATGTATAATAATTGATACTTACTTATCTCACATACAGTTATGAAGTTAAATATCGTAATTGGCAGATGACACTTTTAGATACGACGTCTGAAGCCTATAGAGCTAGACAGCGTATAGAGTTGCAAAACAATTAATTCACTCGAGTAACCATAACCTAGTAATTAATTATGTTTCGCTCACGGCATCTTTATAATATCTAGTCAACATGCGTAAGACTAAGGTGACAGTTGTAGGCCTAATGATATTTGTAAGAGCATGTTTGCGCTTCGCAAATATTTTGCTGCATACGGTAAGAAGATATAATTTGCTTAGCCCGATATGACAGGAGAGTGTGACCTATTCGGAAATGTTTTTCGTTGTTTATATTCAGATTAATCATTCTAGTTTTGTTCAATTTATATAAGTGATCTTATTCCATAGCAACCGTAGAAAGTCAAAATGATAAATCATTAGATTTTGCCCGATGATACGTATTATTACAGTTTTATAATAAACGTTTAATGCGTTGTTGTTTCTTAAAATATCAATAATAATAATAATAATAATAATAATATTCTACCACATACACACAACACCATCTAGCCCAAACTAAGCAGAGCTTGTACTATGGGTACTAGACAATGGATAAACATACATATATACTTTTTTTTTGTAATTACATACATATTATACATAGAAACACCCAGACCAAGACAAACATCCATGTTCATGCACACAAATGTTTGACTTGTGCGGGAATCGAACCCGCGACCTCAGGCGTGGCAGTCGGTTACACTAACCACTACGCCATCGAGGCCAATAATATGTTTAATATGAATAATCTGTAAAAAAACAATTATTTTGACCCACGGTTGCAGTAAAATAACCTGGCTTTAGTAGGCACAAAGGTATATAATTATTAAAATTGAAAGTGTCAAATAAATGCAAAACTACTAAGTCCGTATCGTATAAGATAATAATTGTATTTTCCGTTAAAAATTATTTTACAATGACGTTGCAATGGGAACTCACGGCAAAGTAACAAACAATCTGCTACAAATGTTCGTCTCAGTGGAAAGACACTCTACAGGGCTAATTATGTTTGTAGGCTTAAATACGAGATATGGCAACACAGATCGCTTCGGGTTGCCTCGCATAAAATTACTTCGCAAACCTTCACCGCCATATTATTCATGTAGGTGACACGCGCATTCGAAATAATGTGCGGTTGAAGAGAAATTTTTGTTCATATCATATTTATACCTAAACTGTGTATTGTTATAATATTTTTCTTTCCGGAATCTCATTTACGGTTTTCTTTTACATACTGTTGAAGGGACAAGTAAACATACGGTGGACCATTTACTTGCTTATATTTTCGACGGATCTGATGCTTAACGTTCGTCGTAGGTTTTGTACAAAAGTTAAATTTAAAAAAGCCAGCTCCTGCACTAGGCATAATTTCTGTACAGCGGGGGACTTTATAAACATTCAAACAACGGACACAAAGAACACCCAAACTTGACCCAAACTCAAATCAACTATTTGTGGATCACACAAAATTTTGTCCTGTCCATGATCGAACCCACAACACTCGGGGCGGCAGCAGTAGTGAGGCGGCCACTATACTTCCATCCGTGCAGTCAAATAGCTTATAAACATTAGCTTATGTAGAGGTAACACTCGAACATTATAATATACAAAAAATGTGAATGGGTAAACAGCACAAGGGATAAAACCAGAGCTTCCTTAAGGAGCTCAAGAAACCCTTCTTACCCCAGAAACACAATACAAGATTATTTGACCGCGACCTTCTATCGAAAGGAGTGTATCGAGATACTTCAGTTAAAACAAGAATAACGCATTGTTCTATCTTCTATCGTAACAAATAATATAAATGCAAATGTGTGTGTGTTTTGTTTATAACGCTTTTACGCTTTAACTACTCGATCGATTATCATTTGAAATTTCGCATACACGTTGTCGGGGGTGTTCCCCCGAAAAGGACGAAAGTACCTTTCATTCAGAAAAAAGTACTGTGACACACCTAAGCTAACCTAAACTACATTTACGCGAGCTAAGCCAGGGACAAAAACTAGTAATATTATAAATGCGAATGTAAGTTTGTTTTCTCTGTTACGCTTTCACGCCTTAACTAATCGACCGATCATCGTGGAATTTCGCATATACGTTGTCACAGAAAAGGACAAAAATACCTTTCGTCCAGAAAAAAGTATTGTTACTAATCTAACCTACCCTCATGCCATCACCTACATTTACGCGATCAAAGCCGCGAGAAAATCTAGTATGATATATGAATAACATCGGTATATTAACATTGCATCTTCAAAAAGTACAATCGAGAAATAAACACGTACGTATCTTACTTTAGAATATTTTCCTAATGATCAAGATACCGAGATACGAACATTTTTGGAGGCACGAATCGATTCATACATGCTCAAGCACGTTTTGAATACCACTTCACCTTCAGGGGCGCAAACTTCATTGAAAAGAAGCGATTTTTGCGAGTTACCAACTCACTTAACTTTATTAATGATAACAGAAATATTGCTGCGTATTTTATAATGTATTGATTCATATTCGGGTGTGGTTTTATTAGTCAATATATAATATTGTCACTGTATTGCAGTTCCGTTAACGTGAGGCACCATACTCTGCGTGCCTTGAATACTATGCATAAAACGAATGTAATATGTAGATGCTACTAAAAATGCAACAATAGTAGCGAAGTCCTTGGCTAAAACAATTTAGATCTCGGTAATGACTTACACTGCCATCGACATATTAAGAAGTGAGTATATGTATTTTATCTAATACTAGATGACCCGGTGTACTTCGTATCACCTATCTTAACGAGTTTTTCTGAATTTTTAACCGTTTAAACTGGACTATGACAAACATTTCAAAACCAAAATCAGTTAAATCGGCCTAACCGTTCTCAAGTTTTAGCGAGACAAACGAACAGCAATTGATTTTTTTATATATATAGAAGATAGAAGATAGAAGAAGAAGATAGAAGATTATCAATGTGAATATGAGTTTGTTTGTTACACTTTCACGTCTGAACTACTCGACCAATCATCATGAAATTTCGTATACACGTTGTCAGGGGTACAGAGAAAGCCATGCGATACAATTTATCCAGAAAAAGTACTATGCCCGAGTGAAAGCAATTTATTGACAAAATCTAGATAAACGCGAGCGAAGCCGCCGGAAAATCTAGTAAAATAATGTATACAACTTTTTTTCGAAGAGATAGATTGTGACTATTGCTGGACGTGATTTTGACGTATTCATGTATTATGCTTCATTTACTTTGATTACGCGTCGATTTACTCCCAATGTGGTTTTCCTCTGTATCGATTCTGATTCGGTAGTAATGCTATATAATCAAGCGGTAAGATTATTTAATCTTACCGCTTGAAGCCGGCCAGTGCTATTGCGCACTGACCGGCTTCGGCATTAAATTCACTACTGCAGCTTTGTTCGAACGTGATATTGTCAGTGTTCAATTTCGTACAATTCTATATAGTTTTAATTTAGTACAAAATTGTACGCTGAAAAGAAAGATATGAAAACATTCATATGTTTTCCCTTTTTCAACAACGTACATACATATCAAACAGCAAAATTAACTACAGCGCTATTCCGCGAATTGAAAAAAAATATTTCAATCTATGATCCAAGCGGTGGAAAATCTAGGTAAAATCTGAGCGAAAATGTGCTTTATGTTGTATGTATTCTGATATTTGATTTGAGGCAAATCCTGAGGCCCGGAACGGTTGTAAATCTTTTTATTTGACACGTTTCTATGTTTTCCTCTGGGTACACATCGCGTTGTTTGTACTTGGGACCATTGTGTGAGATATGCGATCGTCATACTTTACAGTTATAATGTTAAGTTGGCAAGTAGTTATGATACATGACATTCGTAAAGTATTTTCACATGTTTCGAGTGTTGTAGACAAAATAAAGGGGTTTCTTTTTATTGATTGTTGTCGGTGTTTGAGTAATGTTATTGTAATGAGTCTTGTCAAAACTCTCTAGTATTAATTAAACATATGTATTCTTTATTCTCTATTATTTCTTAATGCATTGTAATTAAATAGTGTAGCTTCATGCGTGCCTACACCGGCTTCGCGCTTTCTTATTCTGGAAGTTTTTAGATCAAGGTATATCACCCACATTTGTTCAGCAATGTTTCGGTTCTAAATATAATATAATAATGAACTTTTTGCCACTGAGGAGGCATAGTTTGAAACACCGTGCTAATTTAGTACCTATTAATTTAGCACGGTGTTTCAAATCGTTTGCGATCGATTCTTCGATTTATCTAAAATGATTTAAAAATACTATCATTTTTAATTACAGATACAGTCAATGTAGTATTAGTATGCATTCAGTGTGCATTGGCGACATGCAAGTAGAACTGAATACCAAAGACGGATCAACATGGCTTTTATTACAATGACTGTTAAGACATATCAATATTGCCTTATTGTGAAACCTTTGGCACGCCGCTGTCGTGCGAGGAACTAGAGAAGCGAGATAAGTATAAGCTAACCGCTTGATTAGTCTGTACCTACATCACCTGTCAACGATCATTAGCAGCCTGTATTTATTAGTTTTAGCTCGACTGTAGTCAAGGTCTAATATCCGTTCGGCAAACAAAATACCGTGGTATACCTAAATGTGTATAAATTTGACATACCTATATTTTATACATTATTTAAATTACATGCATACGTAGGCTGGCGTTTATATTCTTCAAGAGGTAGGCAGAGAGATTTTATACCAACATTTTACCAGCTACAGTATTACCGTCTACTGGGCACAACTTCAGATTCTGAGCTGCTACTGAAAATTTTATAACACTGAGCCTGACCCGGGAATCGAAACAGAGACCTCATGCACAGCAGTCGCGTTACCTAAACCACGCCTACCCCTGTGCCAACGAGGCATTAAGTTATAAGACTGTCTCATTGCTGGGTTAAGGTCTTTCCATTCTTCTTCTATCCCTCTTTACCAAGATCCTTTAAGGACTAGACATATTAAAGGATGATAACTCATTTCACCATCTCTTTATATTATATACATTAAACATCTAAGATAGCAAACAAGCTGATAATATATATGACACTAATACTAAACGATTATTGCAGTCTTTGAACGTCATCAACATACGAAGTATCGCTCGAGCATTGTTAACTTGACATGAAAAGGCCACTACTACTGGTTGCTTTACTGCCATTACAGGGGCTTTTAGGGACTGTCTAAAAACGACTTACTGCAGTAACAGACCATACAGTTATTGGTTTGACTGCGGTTTTCTAAGTACGGTTATATTTTCACTGTACATTTGATACTACAATTTCTAGAATTTTCTTTATTTAAAGTAACCTCAAAATCCTCTGTAATAATATTTTTGACATAAAATCCTAAAGAGTAACATTTTAACTTATAAACGAATAATTTTCAGAAATAAAATCCACACAAACTAATTAAATTAATTTGGTTTTAACATAAACAAAATAAGCTGAGCTCATTAAAATATCGTCTTTATTTATGTTGAAAACGTAAAGCTTGAATACAACTACATTAAAGTTTCTCATTTGCAAACATTATAACGCAATTAGCAATAAATAGAATAGCGCTTTCTAAGCATATAATCCGAGCTGACCTAACAAAGTCCCGTAATTAAAATTTGCTGAGAATAAAGCCATATTAAATTCTGCAATGTCAAAATGATGTTCAGAGCAGACGGTATTTCACGAAAAAAGATTTTAAATAATAATAAATAGACCTTTTTCGCACAAAGCGTCGAGACGTCAAGCCTCTGGGAATTCTTTTTAGAGATGTTAAGATGACCTGTTTTGTTGTATTTAAAACCAGACGACCTATGAATGGCATTGTTCTGGCGACAAAAAAGCACCCAGCCATTGATTTGTACCTTAATTTTATTATTATCATTGGGTCATGGCATTAGAGATATGATTGAAAAACGGTTAGAAGTTACGGCCTGTACCAATAATGTAGACAAAGTTAAAAATTATTTATCAATTTAGGTCACAACGAACTTACGAACAACAAAGTATAGAGGTTAGTGTATTATATTACTATAGTGTTTTAATGATGAGCGATGACGTCATATGAATTATACGTGCATAATATGTGTATATGCTAATGACCTAAATCAATAAGTTTAAACCTGATCCATCTATATGGGGCTAAAACTACTAAACTTCACATAGATCTTTGTTGTAACATTATGTTTTCTGTTACAAAACAGTATCTAAGCTGTTGCCCTATATTCAAGATATTCTCGATAAGCTAATTTGTATTGACTATGAAGAAAGACATAGTTTTCTATTTAGAAACCACCAAATAAGTTGATTTATGTTTAGTTTTACCATATTTATAGATTATCGCATGTAGACGACATGCGTAATGACGTTGAATTATGATGTAGCATGATTCAAATTAAATTGCACAGATTACATTTTTATATTATCAATATAATTGTTTATTAAGCACTGCTTGCATCAACTGAATTATTGTGCCAGATAGGTAATTGAAATGTCGAAACCAGTTTAATTTGCCTATACAATTGTATCCCATCGGCTAGTAAATAAAACATATATACGTTTTCAGTAAGCGACTTTTACGGTCCAAGCAAATATTACTTTATATCACACCCGATTATGCTGACATAAACATTATCCCAAACTTCAGCTTCAAATAAATTCTTATGGCATGCTCGAATAAATGAGACACAACTCAATTCAGGATCAATGTCAGCTATCTGACAAACGGTATTCTAATAAAATCAACCGGAGAAGAAGCGTTATGCCCATACAAAGGCAATAAATTCGGACGAACAAATTTAATAAACATAACCTTCTATATTATTTTTGATGATATTAATAGAATATTTGGACGCTTTAACAATGGTTGCTGTGTGATGTCATTATAGTTTATTATTAATAAATTACAGAGAAAAGTGTGTGAACATTAACGTTCGTGCTTTGATTTACAAAACACGCTGTGTATTACATACTACAAATTTTCACTGTTCGTAGCAATTTTATTTTAATCAAGTTGTCATTGGTCAGCCTCATTCCAGGTGGCCACGTGGCCGTATGATCCTAAAGTGACCTATGACCGTTTGGAATAAGCGACTTTCACTCGCGCGTTGACAAATAAAATAATGAAATATAGGAAAAAAGTAAAGGGTCGGGTTACGTGAGCGATCAAAACTTTTTCTAAAGAGTTACAACTCTGCTGTCGATTATCGCCGTTTTGCAGTAAGAAGGTATTCCTAATACCCCGGACCAGCCTCCTTTTTGGTAGCATTACCAAATAATAGTCAATAGCGCCCTTTTTACTCAAAACAAATATTTATTATGTTACAGCGGTCATAGGCTTTCAGTTGACATTACAATGTATTCGACACTAGTTCATTTATATTTATTGACTTTTATGTTACATTGATAAAGTTCTCTTTTACCTATAAAGGTTTCTGTACAACCAATTTCATTTATTGCGGTACCAATAAAGCAACTCTGAAAACAACTCCCGCAATAGTACTCTGTAACGTGGGAGTAGAAAACACGTACACTACACCTACACCTTTCAGCCTTCATGCCTTCGGTTCTGCATTCAACAATAATAGTGTTGTTCTACGAATAAAAATCTTTGTATCTCTATGCTTAAAATATTTCTTTGGTAGTTGTCTTGTTTGGTAGTTTTCTTATCCTAAACCTACGCAACAGTATAAGTTTTTAAATAACGTCCACATTCAAATAATACGTGATAATTTGCTTTATGCTTTAATGTTGTCGTGTTATGGGTTCGCTTATTACACGGGACCAATATTTATGTGTCCATTGTTGGAATGTTTGTAAAGTCTTTTAAAATAATTAAAAATTATTGTTTTCAATTAATGTTTTCACTTGAATACAGTTGTACGTCAAATATTATGACAAAAGTAAATCAATTGCTGTCCAATTTATAAAACTTCTATCTTTATTACAGAAACGAAACGGATACAAAAGTGGCTGTTGTGATTAAATTGGTAATAGTTAAGATTAAAATAAATTTATTTGGCTTCTCTTAACATTCGTACATTTCTATGTATAATATGTATGTATTTACAAAAAAAAAGTGTTTATGTATGTTTATCCATTGTCTAGTACCCATAGTACAAGCTCTGCTTAGTTTGGGCTAGATGGTGTTGTGTACACACAACACCATCTAGCTCAAACTAAGCAGAGCTAACGAATAATAATAATAATATTCTACCAGATACATGTGGTAGAATATTATTATTATTATTCGTATCTTTATAATACCTAAACAAATTTAATACATTTTTCAAATGGCAAGATCGTCAATCAGTTTTACCATTAATCTACTGTCATATGGCCTTAGTTAATCAAACACTAACATTCTAAGATTATATACAGATGTATACTTTTACTTTAGACTTTATATTTACTTTACTTTCAACCTACACACGATACAACCCACACATACTTATGTCATGTTGCTACTGCGAGTAGGATTTGCAGGCTTCCGAAGTGGTAAGTAATAGTTGCGTGGGCAGCACAGCAATTAGTTTTTTTATAGTTTAATATCCCGTGGGTGACATCCTTTGCATTACAATTTGACTGTATACTTGTTTGTTACCTTGGTAGTACATGACAATGCTTATATACGAGTACATATGTTCCTAAAAGGATCGGTAAACATCCACATTTCGCTTCACCTTGCAAAGGAGTAAATCTGATACTCCGGTGCAAGGGAAAATAAATAAAAATACTTTTAATAACCTTGCTGCCATAGCCTACATAAGTAACTATAATAACCCTTATACAAAAATAACGACTATCTCACAATCCACTAAAACACACACACGTACGTCAATTTATTTGACACATATTTTTCGGCGGGTATAATTGGCTTCTCCAGAGCTAGTCGACGATCTATAGTAACAAATCTTACGCGTCTAAATATAGCTGCTTTTAATATTTGTGTCAACCAAACGACTTATGTAAATATTCCAGAAATGCGTTTCTAATATGATAGTTAGATGGTAAATTCAATAATTTCAATAGGTTTCTATTTATCAACCAAATTAGTTAGAGCACTTCCACGAAGCCATGTATTTGATGCAACGCTGATGATATATATGATACACCTGGAGGACCCATCACTCTCTAGTGATTGGTCCCCCACGTAGACTTTTAAACTATATATTGTTAGCTAAATTGCGGATCTTGGAAACAATGCTGTCAAAATATGTCATAATCAGTTTTTTTATTGTAATACTTATCAAACCCAGTAAAAGTTGAAGAGTGCATCGTAAACGTGACTAAACATAAACCCGGGATGCAAAAACCAAATCAGTTTGTACATACAAAGCCGCGATATCATTAGCACAGAAGCATTCAAAATATGTCCAAATGACCAAAAAACATCGAGACATTAAAAAGGTGGTCTATCTCAATATGTGACAGGTACCGTCGTCCATTACGGGTTATAGACAGCGTTTTTTCTCACTGATCGATTCAGATGTTTGGGCGTAATATACATTGATGTTGATTGATGAATGAAAAAGCTTGGCAAACATATATTTCGCTTTTGTAACTTAGATACACATGTCTAGAGAGAAATGTCGATTAGGCTAAGTACTTTTGACTTCGCAGTTAAATGGAGTGGGCCAATTTTAGCCTTTAGAGTTCTTGTGACAAAGCATTTTGTAGAGACATAATGCTTAGTCACAAAAACTCTCTTGTGAGAAGTTAAAACTTAATGATATATCATATTTCGCATATTATAAATTACTAGATTTTGCCCACGGCTTGGCTTGCGTACATTTAAGTTATGTTAGTAACAGTGGACGCTCCTATTTACCCGGGTGAGCCCGAAATAACCTTTCCGCTGTCCTTTTCCCGCGGAGAGGAATGCGTCACACACACACTTTATTCTGGATGAAAGGTACCCTCCTATGTCCTTTACTGTTCCCTTAACAATGTGTATGCAAAATTTCATGATGATCGGTCGAGTATTTAAAGCATGAAAGAGTAACAAACAAACGAACACACATTCGTATTTATAATATTAGTTAGGATTAATATTAGGTTACTCTCAGCATTATTCTCATAAGCGGTCATATAGAGACATGTAATTTGCAATATGCGAAATATGAGTGTAACATACTATTGGATTCCTAATTTTGAAAATACTACTCCCGTAATTATTATCTCTGTCAATTCACGTTATAAACTTCAACACTTTATAAAAGACGCGAAGAAAACTCAGACTTGAAATAAATATTTAAATAAACAAATTTTTGTCTCGTATGAAGTTAAAATCCAACAACACTTGTCCACTGGCAGTTATGAGACAAATATTTTTACCCTTGCATGCAGTCCAATCTATGCAATGTAATTCAACCCACCATCCAGCAAAAATGCTAAATTATCTTATTATTACAATAAGAAGTTTAAGACATAGCTACGAAATTATAATATATATAAATTAATTAAAAAAGAAGAGGGGTAGAATTATAATAAGTTAGGAACCAATTTCTAACGCATAGTCACAAAATAGCAAGTTTAAAATTATTTCTTCTTTTATACGACAATACTAAGGACTGATTTTGGATAAACATTAATTTATATAATTACATAAAATGAATATAAATTAATATATTTATATTTGAAAATCCATTGTATAAATATATTCTTGAGTCCAGTAGAAGTCATTCAATTTCAGCAGTATACATTTCGTAGATAGCCATGAAAGATCATTCATCAAAGAGTTCTTATAACGATGACTTTTCAACTTTACCGACAACAAGTAGTTTGCCTATTGACGATTCAGTAACAAATCTATTAAAAAGGTTCCCTCGAAGAAGATATAATAGGTTCTGAGTCGAGTAATCTCGTTGACTGGTATTTTTTCGGGTCCACTCGTCCCAGATTGATATTTAATCACGTTTCAAAGATCACTGGTTTTGTGAACGCAGGGACAGATTACTAATCACGCTGGAGTATTTTTTGTTTGCTACTTGAATTGCATTCGAACAATTGGTTGCTTGTCAGTCGTAAAAATATAATAGAATAAAGTCGCTCTGTATTTTTATCCTTTGGAAAATGTATTCTAATTTTGGATGAAAAACCTAATGTTCTTTTCTATAAGACCAATGTGACTCATTAAATTAACCATAGACGTTAGCGGCAATAATGTTGTTAAATTACAAAAATATAATACAGCTTCCTTAATGGTAAGCGCCTTATATTGTGCATGGACGCTTGTAATATCATGTGATTATTGAGGCCTTGATAAACTATCTAGAACACAATTTTGTTAAAGGCTGTCTATACACAAAATAATAGGTCTATAACACCTACAGTTTTGTAGGCCTCGAGCCTAGCTGAATAAACCATGATTACGCCGGCTTCACCGGAAAAGTACAACGCTTTCACCGAATATCGACATCAAATAACATGAACAGTAAACATTCGGTCGTTATTCGTTGGGTGAGTAAGAGTGCTAGCAGCCCACTGTCTCAATCTGTCCCTTTTCCTTTTTCTCCGAACCCCTTTTCACCCTCTCCTTCACAAAGGCTACGTAATCTCTTACTATTAGGCAGACAATCGGTTTATTTGCGGTATACGAGTTTCACGTTAGCCAGCGCCATTAAACGCAGCCATATTCATGAGCGGCCGCTACTGCCTACCATAATATTGGCTTGACTGCATTCAAATAAAAAGTAATTAATCGGATGAAATGTCATCAGATATAGGAAATATTTACTGCTTCTCTCTCTGGATTTCTCGTAGATGATAAAATATATTACGTAAAGTTTCAAACTGTTTTACAACCAGAACCCATAAATTAAGAAATCATACTTCATGAGCAATATTATAAGCCATATTATTATCTCTCGTATTATATTGTACAAATTCTTGTTGTTAATTAGTGTGTAAATTAACTCACATCAGGTACAGCCGCTACATAATTAAACTTGGTCATTCGACCCTTCAATTGGAACGGTACGTGCACAAACTCAATACGTAATTACTATTTAGGCGGTACATCGCTACCTAGAATGTAGTATTAGGAACCTATTGTTACGACGAACTGGCCTGTACCTAAGTCTTAGTATGCGTTAAGTACGCTTTCTAAATAGACGCTTGCAGCATAGTCTTGCAAGCATTGGCGTACTTAGTCTTTGCTATTTGTTATATATAGTATCCTAACTAATATTATAAATGCGAATGTGAGTTGTTTGGTTTGTTTGTTACGCCGTCACGCCTAGACTACTCGACCCATCATCATGTAATTTCGCAAACATGTTATCAAATGTACAGAAAATGACACAGGGCTACCATAAAGAAAAAATTATGGTAGCCCTGTGTCATTTTGCGAAACCGCTGGCGAAAGCTTGTATTACAATAAATAAGAGAAGTAGGACATATCAGTCATACTGATACTCATTCAAATCTGTGATTCTTCTAAAATTGAACAAGCCTGCTTTTAGTACTTTCAACCTACATACACATGATACAACCCACACATCTTTATGTCGTGTTGCCACTGCGAGTGGGATTTGCAGGCTTCTGATGTGGTAAGTAATCGTTGCGTGGGCAGCGCAGCAACTAGTTTTAAAGTTTAACAACGCGCAATGATATCCTTTGCATTACAATTTGACTGTATGCTTGTTTGTCACCTTGGTAGTACATAACAAAGCTTATACACGAGTGCATATGTTCTTGAAAGGTTAGGTAAACACCCACATTTCGCTACACCATGCAAAGGAGTAAATTTGGGACTCCAGTGGATGGAAAAAAAATACTTTTAATGATCTTGCTGGCATAGCTTACTTAAGTAACTATAGTAACCATTATTCAAAAACAAAGACTATCTCACAATCCACTAAAACAGACACACGTACGTCAATTTATTTGGCACCTATTTTTAGGCGGGTAGAATTGGCTTCTCCAGAGCTAATCGACGATCTGTTGTAATAAGTCTTACGCATCCAAAAATAGCTGCTTTTAATACTTGTGTCGACTAAACAACTTATGTAAATATTACAGAAATGAGTGACTAATATGATGGTTGGATGGTAAATTCAATAATTTCGATAGGCCTCTATTTGTCAACCATATTAGTTAGAGCACTTCCGGGAAGCCATGGATTTGATAAAACGCTTTTAATGTTGACTGTACCGTCCACAAAACATGCCTAAATATATAATCCCAATAGGAGATTGTGGGAAGCAATGGTTTTGACGATTTTATTTTTTATACATTCCAAAATACGCATTTTATACTAAATATATAGAACTAGATTTTTCCCGTGGCTTCCCTCGCGTCAATGTAGGTCAGATTAGGCTAGTAGCATTACTGTTTCTGGATAAAAGATACACTAAGTCCTTTTCTGTACACCTGACAACGTGTGTGCAAAATTTCATGATGATCGGTCGACTAGTTAAGGCATGAAAGCAAAACAAACAAACTCACATTCACATTTACAATATTAGTTAGGATGTACTGTATGTTGGCTTAAAGAAAAAAGAAAGAAAGAAAGGAATATTTTATTTCAATGAAGCATTGCAACACACAATCAAAACTATTATAATACAAAATTTGTGTGTAACAGCAATAAATGTTTTTATAAATTGGTAATAATAAAAATAAGATTAGTTGGTTTGTGCCACTTTCAAGCCTTAACTACTGAACCGATTATCATGAAACTTCCCATACACGTTGTCCGGGATATAGAAATGGGCATACGGTACTTTCAATCCGCAAATAAAACTACTGTTACGGTAGGAAGGAAATTTGTTGACAGAATCAAGATTAACGCGAGCGAATCCGCAGGCAAAATCTAGTGAACCATAAATATTTAAGGAATCTATCTAAATACTAGATGTGCCCGCGGTTTCACCAGCGTTTATTGTTACTGCGATGCTCCCGTGGGTTGTAGCGTGATGTTATATAGCCTTTCCTCGATAAATAGGCTATCCAACACTAAAATACTTTTTCAATTCGAACCAGTAGTGCCTGAGATTAGCGCGTTTAACCAAACAAACTAACTCTTCAGCTTTATAATATTAGTATAGATAGTCAACCACACTGAAACATACAGAATGAACTTAGATACCACAGTTTTTCCAAGCTTATAATGAACGAATATCTAAAGGGTCATCCTCCTTTTGAAATTATATTCAATAATTTACCGCAACATGGTGAGTATTTTATTTTCTTGTTTGACCTACTTATACCAACTGAGAAAATCAGTAACTATTTAAGTATATTCCAAAGTTCTACCTGTTATATGTGAGAACTGTACCTTAACAAATATAGTAAATAAAAATGTTTTATTATTATTTCAGGGTGGACAATAGTGTGATATTCTGATGCTGCTAACGTTAATATGCTACGGAGACGTTACCTACCACTTTTCTTTAATATTAAAAGCGGTTAAAGCATATGACAGTAAAGTACCGATATTTATTATTGAAAATAAAGGTGTATACAATGAACTGTCTAATATTTTTGTAGAAATAATGCAAAGACCCTCAATTAAAGAAGAGTGTACTCATTTTTTGAGGCTCTCGCTTGGTTTGTTTTTGTATTAGTTTTGTACTATCGAGCGCGGTAGAGCCAGTTTGGCCATAGCGTAGAACAAAATTACCTACCACTTTAGTAATATATTAAAAAAACATTACATGACATCAAATTTTTTTGTTATACATTTCATTTGTTGCATGTCTTTCTTATTCTTGACTACACAAAAATGATCTAATATCTATTATTAAATATTGACTCTTGCGTTCGCTCGTAGACATTAAACATTCACTTTAAAAATATTGCGTTTCGATTTGCAAAGTGCTTTATACTTATAAATAATTACAGCGCATTTACAGCTACGAAATTAATAAGTATATATTCCGTGTACGGCAATTTCATTTGACTCCTTAGTACTTTTATAAATGTCATCAAACGTTGAATCTTCAAAGGGAATTCCTTTCGTAATCTTCTTCGCTTATTGATTGCTGACAAGAGTTGGCGGGTTTCGCGAATATGAAATATCAGCTGAATGTTTTGCCAATCAATCTAAGAGAAGAGTCTACAAAAGGTTTTGTGAATAGCGCTTTTAAAATATAAAATGATAATAATACATTATAGAAAACATTAAAGAAATTCTGTTGAGGTTGGTACATTAAAAATATAAGCAAACGTGAATAGTAAGGAATTTGTAGATTCTATTCAGGTAGTAGAAACAGAATATTGTATGAAAGGTTTAGTTAAAGGTCAGACACGCAATATAAAATATCTACTGTATAGAATACTAAAATGAACTAGGTAAGATAATTAACAAAAATGTGTGATAGAGAAATTGTAAATTTCTTAACGTAACGAAATCAGTGTTTACTTAAGTTAAAGATAAATATTTATTAAATGTTTTCTTATTTACGTATGTACCAGTTCCTCTTTGGATTTGAAGTATTATCTAAACCATCCAGGGATCCGCTTTAACACACACAAAAGCTTTTATCCGAGTTAGTCCAGCTGTTTTGAAGGAGTTCCGTGACATACGCATACCGAAGAAGCATGGTATACGCTTTAAACTTAATTAAACATTTATCTATGGCACTGATGAAACGTGATTTCTCATCTATACTAATATTATAAAGCTGAAGAGTTTATTTGTATGTTTGTTTGTTTGTTTGGTTGAACGCGCTAATCTCGGGAGCTACTGGTTCGAATTGAAAAAGTATTTTAGTGTTGGATAGCCTATTCATCGAGGAAGGCTATAGGCTATATAACATCACGCTACGACTAAAAGGAGGGAAGCATTAATGAAAAATGTTGCAGAAACGGGGAAAATTCTCTTAAGTGACGCAGACGAAGTTGCGCGGGTTAATTAGTCTAATACAATATGATATTTATTTTAAAAAGTTAATAACTGCCTTCTACAAAATCTGAAAGTACATTTCATATTCATTTTATTTATAAATACACAATGAATATCAGAATAACCAAGTTACTTTCAACTTATTATTCATTGTAGTAGCGCGAGTAATTTAAAAAAATACATCGCTATCTATTCTCCAGTCATCAAACATGGCCAACTTTTCTCATTTATGTTTATTGAGAACGTGTCATGTAAGAGTAAACCCAACTCAATTAAATTAAGGTCTTTATTCCCTTAGCTGGTCTCACATTTACTTAGACATTTTTTGCGACATCTTGTATAATAGTTGTTCGTAGTTTTGTTTGAGAGACATTACTGCTGTTGGGATTTTATTTTTCATATAAATGTCCTTGCTTTATAACTTGTCATCGTAAATATGATTATTATTAAATCTTTAATTGTGTAATGACTGTTAGACGGGTCTCGTCATAATAACTTTAATACTGTTCTATCAAGTACTACATATATTATGTATGTCACGCCTCCGGTTCTGAAGGATTAAAATACATTATTATAGAAGCAGTAACACATTGCCAACTCTGTGTACAAGTGCCACTGGCAACGCTGACCAATCAGGATCAAGTTTACAATTTAAAAGCTGACTCCAGAAACTAGTACATTGTATAATTGTGCACTGTTTGTTATATGTGTATCGTATGTTGGTTCTCAAAGTAATGGCTGGACATCGTAACATTACAAACTAACGAAAATGTATACGATACTTTGTAAATTTTGTAGACCATCAACTAAATGCCAGGAGTTTACTATTTGACTAGTTTTATTATAAAGTAACTGTTTTTATAATATTACGATGATATCATTAGGTATACTATATATTACAACAATTTTGGATTATTTATAGCATTCAATTTATTTCATTAAAGTAGATAGTAGCGTTGTGGGTGTTCCTCTTTATGACAAATTTTGTTCCCGCTTTAATTATTTTCTTCGTAAAACTCATAGTCATTTATTTCATAATTATTTTCTATTTAATAAACAAATATATATGTATCTGTATGTATCTTATGTGGGGGCCAGTCAGTGCAGACCGGCGACACTTCGACCCAGTGGGATCTTTTGTGTCGACACTCTCCCAATAACGACTGCCATAGATGTTCATGGCAGTCAGGACCGACGGCTTTACGTGCTCTCCGAGGCACGGAGCAAGTGATAATTGTCAATCAATACGCACATAATTTCGAAAAGTCATATAACTTCCGAAAGTCAGAGGTGCGTCACGTGGGTTCGAACCCCAGACCCTCTGCATTGCAGTCAGAAAGCAGTAATTGAAGCTGATTTGTAAGTCTGTTCTCTACCAAATGGAACAAGTAAAAAGAGTACTCTATAGACATAAATATTACTGACTATTCAAAACTTAGCAGCGCCCCTACATTGCTCTGAAGACCCTACACACATTACATTCTCAATCAACAGATGTCCGAACAGTGCCATATTACAAACGTAATTGCAGTGGCAGTTTTACACCCGTAGCCCAGTTTACGCCCATAATCACTCCAAATAAGGGGGAAAGATTTACCACGGACCGTAAAACTGGTGCTTAATCGCGGATCGATTCCTGCGTCTCTACGTGACCTGTTTCACTGGCCATTTTTGAGTTTGGTTTTGTTACCATCTATGTTCCGATATTATGTTTACTTGTAGGGACCTGTTTTTATTTTAGGGTTGATCAGTAGGGTTGATTATGTTGCGAATATCGCTTAAATTTGGGGTTAGTAGTAATCACGTATCTACTGAAAACAAAAGACCGCCATGTAAATTTTTTTGTTTATATTAATTACAAGCCATCCCTCTAGAATAGTATTTTTTTTAAGAAATGTACACAGTGCCCTTTTCAGTACTTCTGAAAATTTCATTACGGTCGGTCAAGTAGTTAAGACGCTATAGCGTAACAAACAAAGATGCATTCGCTTTTAAATATTAATTAAGATGATCTTATGTTATTTTAATCTGGCAGATGTAAATATAATCTACATGACATTTTAGTTTTTGTGACTTGTGACTGTATGATTGCCTCCATAATTCATTTAGTTGAATCTTGAATTTCCACATACACCTTATTTCAAATGCGTGATAGAAAAATAGATCATATACCACATATGCTGGAAATCTAAATATCCTGGGCTAACCAATATTTTTACATTTCGATTCGATACAGTTATTCCGTCTTCTATGCGATATTGGAATTTATCACGACATCGAGTATTGACCAATTGTTTTAAGTTTACACGAATGTGAAACATATAAAATTAAATTACTTTATACGGATTTTATCGCGGTTTACTTGTAAAAACTACATTTAGATAATTTTAAAAAGTTTTAAGTTACTATTACTAAGTAATACGAGTCAATTTGAATAGTAGTAGTTTTCTTTTATTCATCTAAGGTGACAAACAAGCATACCTGATGGTAAGAAGTCACCGTAGCCTATGGATGCCTGCAATACGAGAGGTATCATTTGCGCGTTGCCGACCCTTTAGGAAAGGAAGTGGGAAGGAGAAGGAGCGGGGTGGGGGAAGAGGGTGATTGGGCCTCCGGTACTATCACTCACTGAACGAAACACAATAGTAGGAATATTGCTTTTTACGTCGATATTCTGTGAGAGGGTAGTCCTTCCCCGGTCGAGCTGGCACATTCATGCTGAAATCAGCGATTAGTAGTTTAATCTTGCCGAAAATTAACTAAAATCTTGCTTAAGAATCCATATTAAGTAGTTTAATTACAGAGGTATCCCTAATACAGCATTATTAATAAAGAACAAAGCAAAGAAACCTTTCTGGTGTTACCATAATAACAAATTAAAATCTGTAACGATTGCATGGACCTATTGAACGAAGTATCGGTAACGCTTGACCTGTGTATCGGGACCAATGATAATTAATTTCTGTTGTGTCTGTTAATGACACAGACAAAGGGCTCCACTAATTAACAAACAATCAAAGGGGTGGTCGACCAACCTATGGCGTTGGACATTGATATAACTATTATGAAAATATTTGACTAACAGAGTACAATAATATTAAAAAGAACATAATGTATACAGGTATGTAAATCAAAATCGCGGGCAATATACATATATATAAAATACCTGACGACCAATTAGTAAAATAAAAAAAAAATGTGTACTCAATCACTTTTTAGCATAAATATGATAAATATTAAATACATTAGAAAACAAAATATAATAAATTAAATTAATTATAATTAATAACAAAATATTATAAGTCTGTCAAAATATTTTGTTATTAATTATAATTAATTTAATTTATTCTAATTTGTTCTCTAATGTATTTAATATTTATGACTTGTCTGCACGGATGGCGAAGTGGTCTCCTCGCCGCTACCACTGCGCCGAGTGTTGTGGGTTCGAATTTCACCCGAGATAAAAATTTGTGTGATCCACAAATGGTTGTTCCGAGTCTAGGTGTTCTTTGTGTCTGTATTCGAATGTTTGTAAATTCCCCCACGATACAGAAATTACCCAATGAACGGAAGCAGCCTTTACCAAAAAAGAAATGAATTTATTATTTAAACTAAGTTATGTGAAAGTAATTAAATTAAAATTAGCAAGGCTCGAATCACATTGAAATTAAACTGCTATATTCGGATTTTATCGAATCACATTTTTCTTTTTTTTTATGTTTAGTTACGTAAATTCTTATATTCTTTTTTTTTTATATTAATATTCCTTGTTTGTAGTAATTAAAATTTTTGTGTTTTACTTTTGTCATCTCATCAGTGTAATCTAAAATATAAAGCATGCTAAATTCACCTATTATTAGATATACTATTGATTAGGACTTTGCCCACGTGTGTATGTGGTATTATAATAAATAAATAAAAAAGCTAGCCGGAAGAAAAGACTCTCTTAAAATCTAGCAGGTTAAAGGTAATAACTCAGTAACTGCGTTTCACCCGGTAAATAAGAGCCTTCCCGATTCCTTTTCTTTTTTCTTCTTCTTCTTTATACTTAAAGCTTTGCTCTTGTGGGTGGAGCATGCATCATTTTCTCGATTTTGCGTCTAAGACATTTCCTTTTCTTTCATCTCATCTTTAATTATATTTTCTTAGTCGGTAGCCTGAAGGTCTAGGAATCACTTGTGGGAAGTGATTCCTAGACCTTCAGGCTAAGGTGACCGCCTACCATCAGGAGTGCCGTATGTTTATTGGCCACCATGTCAGTATAAAAAACATGCTTTCTGAAGTATAGCTTGAGTCTACGGCCCAGTTGATACACAACTTTGTACCAACTGAAATACTCAATACCCATGTTTCAAATAATATAATTTTCTGCAATTATATTACTTATTACCATGCGGTATCTATAGTACAAGTCTTGGAATGACCACTCGGTCTAAGTTGGTACACGAAACTTTCTGTAAACCGATAGTTGATGCTTGTTCAGTCTAGTATTTGTGTGGTATGTATGTATCTTATGTAGGGGCCAGTCAGTACAGACCGGCGACAATTCGACCCAGTGGGATCTTTTGTGTCGACACTCTCCCAATAACGAATGCCATAGATGTTCATGGCAGCCGGGACCGACGGCTTAACGTGCTCTCCGAGGCACGGAGCAGGCGATAATTGTCAATCAATACGCATATAATTTCGATTGTGGTATACCAGCTGTACTAATTTATAACAAAATGTCTAGAGATGATGAATAATTCCACCTATAAGTCGTACTTAGTCTTATCGTCATAATTAATATTTACGGCATCAGTAAATATTGAGTAGTATGAATATCCTGCCAAGTAAAAAGATGTACCAGATTTTCTACTAGAGTTTGTTTTATTTTTAAGCAATTTTTTTTGCTGTCGCTACTTTCGCAGTCTGTATAACAAGTATCCTGTGACACGGGGGACTTAAAAAACATTCAAACAACGGACACAAATAATACCCAGACTCGCAACAAACATTTGTGGATCACACAATTTTTTGTCCCGTGTGGGGATCGAACCCACAACACACGGTGCAGCGGCAGTGGCGAGGCGACCACTTAAACCACTACGCTACCTGCGAAGTCAAATTTAAAGGTTAGCAGCTATATGCTTATATGTAACCGAAACTGTGTACCTGCGGTGGGTGAAATCGTCAAAGCCGCTTTATAGAACATGTGCTTTTTTTTACCACTAATGTTGCAAACAAGCATACGGCTCACCTGATAGTAAGTGGTCACCGTAGCCTATGGACGCCTGCAACACCAGAGGCATTATTTGCGCGTTGCCGACCCTTTAGGAAAAAAAGGAAGTGGGAAGGAGAAGGAGCGGGAAGGGGGAAAGAGGGTGATTGGGCCTTCGGCACTCTCACTCACCAAACGAAACACAACAGTAGAAATACTGTTATTTCACGTCGATATTTTGTGAGACGGTAGTACTTCCTCGGTCGAGCCAGCCCATTCATGCTGAAACCAGTGAGGCTCTACTACTCAAGTTTTAATTAATTAGATTTGTGCGTGTCCGTCCAGGATTTTGCTCAAGAAGTGCAGCAAACCTTTCTTTGTAGGGCTGGCTACGTGCGAGTGATACCTACAGTGTTGCAAACATCAATAGCCTACAAAAACTTTACAACTAACTGTCCCCCGAGAAAAGTACATTTTTTTGTATTAAAGGCTCCTTATGCTTTTTTTATATCCCTGACAATATGTATGTGAAATTATATCAGATCGGTTGAGTAGTTAAGACGTGAAAGCTTAACAAACAAACTCACATTCACATTTATAATATCAGTTAGCTATAGCGCGACAAAAAGCTGTCCATAAATGCCGTCCACGATTTGTTTTACTGCAAAGCTTTAAATTTAAATAAAACCATACACACACTTACAAAAATAAAATCCTACCGCTGCAAAAGCTGGTCAACAAAGCTTTTCATGTTTACATTTGGATGTTTAGCCGGTAGCGGTTTTATAAAATAGAAACAAACACATGTTCCACTTTTTACTCGATGGCTGAAACGTCTGTGTACACAAATATTTTCTGTTTAATTTCCTATATCAACAGCGACGGGAAAATTGTATCAAACGGAAAAAAACCTGTCAAAGGCGCGTAAATGTCAGTGGTAAATATAAATTCACATATTTGAACAAGCTTAAATGTTACTTTTATACGAAATGGGCCTTCGTTTGACCGCTACCTCATATAACTTTAATGGTGCGATTAACGGTAGAGCACGCTCGACCAACAAAAACCAATTGAGCCTTAAAGATCTCCAAAAGCCTAGGCAAAAAAAATAATGTCCTTTTTTTAATTATTAAATTAATACTTCTAGGGGAAAAATACATTTTCCAAATTTATATTTAATTAAATAAAACTTCTTTGTATAACAAAATTCTAGTGTGCATTCAAGATTTCAAACGTAATTACTCAGTATTTTAGGTCAAAGAAACGTCTGTAGTTGTTTTATATTGTATGACTAGAAAATGAACTAATTAAAATAGAAAAATACAGTGTTTCTATAGAGTAGTAAAGATTTTAATTTCTGTTGTTTCTATCTCTTTTTATCGTGTGATGACGCAAGCTTATAAGCTTATAGCATAATAATTTAATTAGCTTAAAAATTAGTAAAGTTGAATGGTAGTAGTAGTGTAACAGTTTTCAAAATTATGTAATAAAGTGTCAAATAAACAACGCGATAAAATCCGTATATAGTAGTTTAATTTCAATGAATAATATTCGCGTAAACAGAAGACAATATTACCAACACATGATTGAATTTTTTTGTATAGCTAGGTAGATACATATAAAAGTTTCGTAGGTATATCTGTTTTACATATATAGCCATAAAATATACAGGCATGAGGCAATATTTTATGCTATCAAGAAAGATAGTGTTGAAATTCGTGGAATTTAAAATACATAGTGAATGGAAAAGCAATTTGATACTTTCATCCAGAAATCCGATGGCAAAATAAAAATATTTATTGAATTCAATACAGATAAACATTTGTATGAAAATGAAGAAGATAGCAAAAGCACAGTTATAATTTATTCTATTATTAATTGTGTGCTTTTTTTGGGCACACTTTGTTTGGGCTTACGTATAAGAGGGCGAGCCTTTAAAGTCAGTCGGGTTTAATCCCAGACTTATTGTCGCTACTGAAATATTTTGACAGGAAACCTTGCTCATGCAGAACAGCCGCATTCACTATTTCTGCGCCATCGAGGCAGGCCAAAATATTAATCTATCTATGAAAAATATTAACTATTTATACGAATACGAATAATTGAATATTTAATTTAAAGACGAATAACATTGACCGTAAATGAAAAAATATTCGTAAATGTTGTTGGGCCAAGTAGCTTAATATAACTAATACATTTCAACTGCATGGATGGCGTAGTGGGTTAGGTTTTCGCCTCACCCCTGCCACTGCCCTAAGTGTTATATATTCGATCAACACACGGCACAAAAAATTGTGTGGTCTCTAAATAGCAGCTAAGAGTCTTTGTGTTATTAGCTCAGTGGGGAGACCAACAGACTGCAATGCAGAGGGTCTGAGGATTGAACCCACATCGCGCACCTCTAACTTTCGGAAGTTATATGACTTTTCGAAATTATGTTCGTATTAATTAACAACTATCGCCTGCTCCGTGCCTCGGAGAGCACGTTAAGCCTTCGGTCCCGGTTGCCATGAACATATATGGCAGTCGTTATTGGGAAGTCAGTGCCCTATAATATCCTGAAACTGGTCTAGCCTTAGGGTATCATTAGCCTTCGGGTTGCGGAGGTCAGGTGGCAGCCGCTTCGTGTAAAAACTGATATCCAGTCAAATCCGACTAGAAAAGCCGACTCCAAGTGACTTGGGAATAATAAAGGCTGGGTAGAAGAAGAGTCTTTGTGTTATTTGTGTCCACTGTTTGAATTTTTGAATTTTTGTATAGTCAGCTACAACACAGAAATCATAAGACGAGCGGGAGCAAAATATTAAAAGAAAAAATTACATGATTTTTATGTAACATTTTAAAGTGTATTTTGGCATGCATACTTTATAGTTACCTATAATGTTTGGCTGTTTGAAATTAGTCAACGAAATTTAAGAAACAATTACAAAATATAATATAATATGTAGTGCAACGAAACATGTGTTCACACACGATGGTACTGGATGTACGCCTAGCCATAACGTGGACTGAACGTATACATCTAGGTCACTATAGCTATACTATAGTTAATGAATTGCTAGCAATTTGCAGATAGTATCAATTAATACCAGTATACTATGTGTATGGATACTATTAAGCTGCTGTATTAAGGTTTCATATTATGTATTGATTTCGCATCACTGAAGCATTAGAACATCAGTTTGCGGGTTAATTTGATTTTAGTACCGTATAACTATGTGATCACGGTGTTTCATGTATTTTCGACGTTAGCTCAGCAATATTAAATGCGGTCAACATGTGGGTGATGTGATGCATATTATTGGATCATTACCGATGTGATAGCTGATGTGTACGAAAAAAAAGGTATTTTAATATAAACTATTTCATTAATAATGTTTAATTGCAAATTCGAATTCGATGATATCTCACAACTATAGTTTATAACTTTAAGTCAAAAATGGATTGTTCTAAATTATCAAAAGCCGCTGGTTAGACACTTAACGACGTAACTCTAACACAAATTGTAAAAAAAGTAATTTAATGCTATTGTGGAGGAATAGGGTGTGATATCCCTCCAACACAAAGGGAGGATCTTCGGTCCAAGCTGGTTGATCGTGCCCGGCGGGCCGCGGCCCGACGGTTGATGTCGGGTGCTTGTATATATACATAGTTAGTCGCTGTGTAAACTCCGCTTGCGCGATGCAGGATTGTGACGTCATTTGAGCGTATTTAGTGCCATCTGTTAGATGTAGGCGGAACTTCTTCGTCTGTGTGGAGTCGCCACACTATTAATAATATTATATAAAGACATTGTCCAAAATAAAATTTATTTTTATAATTACCATTGTATTTAGTATTATAGCCGTAAAATCAATCGTGGAAAAAGTAACGGCAATTTTAAAGATATACCGTATATATTGATATTTCCTTCGTAAATAATTCAAAAAATATATTTATTTGTTCGTTAAGTTTTTAATCCTAGCGATGTTAAAAATTTGGATCATAAGCTCTAGACATAAGTCGTAATTGAGAAATACTGGGTTGACCGTTTATTAGTAAAGAAATCTTGTCAAATTTATTTCATAGATAAGCTGCTTAAGTATTTAAACTACTGAGATACCTATTCTTTTTCTTTTCACCCAAAATAATAAAGCTAGCCTAAACCGAAACCAAGAACGGTAACCATTACCAATATACTCAAATGATTAATTCATTTACTAAAGAAATCAAACAAGATAGCAACATACTCCCTTTACATGTCAAGATACACAATAAATGTGGTGGACCGTAATCAATTTATTCTACACGTCTATATATGCTTCACCCTGTCCGGAACACACATCAATAGAGGAGCCTTTCATACAAATGCTTTGTTGGTGTGCAGGTCACCGCCGAGCTTCCACTATGAGTGATCAATTAATAACATCCTTGTGAAACCTCCGTGCTTATGTTGCCTTAGTACAAATTTATAGCTGATAATAAAACCGTCTATAAAATTTATGAGCCATGCACGTAAGCATAGATTTGAAGCAGGTCAGATAACGTGAGTAAGGGCGCTATTATTGTTTTTAGTTGAAACTTATTTATCATTGTACATATTGGAGCTATTAAGTTGGTTTAAGATACATGGCGCAAGAGGCCTGCGCGCGCTGCATGTGAAAGATGTTCGCGATGACAATATGCACAAGTAAAGTTGTTTACACGATGCATAAAAGCCACGCAAATACTTTAACTTGAGCATGTTTCTCAAGTCGAGTTTTTCAAATTACGCTCCCCAGATTTCAGCGATTCGAGCCGTAACTTTGTTAAAATTTTGAATTATTAACTTGGTGTGTTTTCTTTATTTAATAATTATACCAGCCAGTAGTACTAGTAGGTATGTATGCAGGTAGAGGATTTTTCTACTAACAAGGATTTAGCTTATAAATTGTAATCTTTTACATAATATTGTCTTCTATTTACGCGAATATTATTCATTGAAATTAAACTGCTATATACGGATTTTATCGCGTTGTTTATTTGACACCTTATTACAAAATTTTGAAAATTGTTACACTACTACTACTATTAAACTTTACTAATTTTTAAGCTAATTAAATTATTATTAAACTATTTAGATTTAATTTATTTTTACACTTTCCCCGACGTTTCGGTTGCTTTTCAGCAGCCATGGTCACGGGGAGACTAAGATGGTAGTTGTCTCAATGTTCCAGTGTAGTTATTTCAAAGTTCGGATACTTTACATAATTTAATCATTGGTGTTTCTATTTACGCAGAATGAGCTCAAAGTATCATGAAGTCTAGCTGTGGATTGCTTCTTCTTGGGTTTGACTATTTGAATCGGGGAGACTCCCCGTGACCATGGCTGCTGAAAAGCAACCGAAACGTCGGGGAAAGTGTAAAAATAAATTAAATCTAAATAGTTTAATAATAATTTAATTAGCTTAAAAATTAGTAAAGTTTAATAGTAGTAGTAGTGTAACAATTTTCAAAATTTTGTAATAAAGTGTCAAATAAACAACGCGATAAAATCCGTATATAGCAGTTTAATTGTAATCTTTTGTTTATTTTTATTTTTATTTTTGTTTTTGTATAAAATCTTTAAACATATTAATCCATATAATAATAATAATAATATATAAAATATTCCTTAGGAATACCGCATGTTAAAGCTAAAATTGAGTCAAATTATTTAAGAATCTTTTGAAGAAGTTTATGACAAGAGTAGCCACACTAAAAATACAAAAAAATGGGCAGTAATTGTCTTGTATAATACATTCAAATTGAATTTACATTCATAGAATTTACTTTAATTTAAACACTTCTATAAAAAAGACACAAAGCCAACGGAATAAGGAAACACGAATACGAACAATTCAATAACCGTTCTACTAAAACAAATGGAACGGGAACATCACTAAATCCGCGGGATCCTCGTTCGAATAAAATACCAAATAGCTGTCTCAATAACCGAGACGGGGAAGCAACAGATTGTGAAGACGGCCGACTGTATGAGATCGATATAACCGTACGATAATCGGGCCATAAAACCCGGCTTCTCTACCTAGTTTATAGCTCAACGTTCTTTATCTTTACAAGATGCAGAGTATCATGACTCGTGATTTTATGTAAGTATCTCGTCGACTTGTTAGATGAAGTTAATTTCGCTGTTGTTTATTATGTGTACTAAAATGATATATATTTCAAATACTTAGGTTTTGGTATTGCTTTTGATAATATATACTGTTAAAAATGATAAGTTGTTTATCATACTTGAAATGGGTAAATTGATGCAGCAAAATACCTGCGTTCTTGTACTATCATAGTCCATTTGTAAAATGAGTCAAAATACAAAAAACAAATATATTAATTTATTATGGTTACTAATTATTAGAGAATTTATGTCAAAGTTGTAAAATATATTTTTAATATACTATTTTTAATTCTATCTATAGACTTTTTGAAATATTTGCTCGAGATGACCGCTTGCTATCGATAGAAATCTAAACTTAAACTTCTTAAAACCTGATTGACACGTATTTGCTACTATTTATATATTTTTATTATTACATTGTCTTTGTTAATTCGTTTGTAAATATACCTATTATATCAAATTTGCTACTGGAAAAGTTTGTGTAAATTGTGTAAAGAAACCAAAAGCCCAAACCAGTAATTATATTTCAACCGACAGTTATAAAACTTACCAACATAACAGTAAATTCATTTCTAAAGAATGAGTTATCACCACAATGACAATTTTCACTCTTCCCAGCTGTATGTTACAAAACTACCACAAATGTTTCGCTTTCGTTCCGACTAAGCGCATTTTGTTCTTAAAAAATAGAACATTTGTACTAACAGATGTTACTCCATAAATATTCGTGATTTTCACTGCAGTTTCATGATTTATAAGAACTTTATTTTTCTTTGTGCCATTGTTGGTACCGGATTTTGATGTATAGAGCGGTGTTT
Source organism: Catocala fraxini (assembly GCA_930367265.1). Taxonomy (NCBI): domain Eukaryota; kingdom Metazoa; phylum Arthropoda; class Insecta; order Lepidoptera; family Erebidae; genus Catocala; species Catocala fraxini. The sequence continues at coordinate 16,064,798 of OV884035.1, forward strand.
TTAGTTATCTCTGCAGGTTTCAAGAAAGAAAAAGAACATAACTGTGGTATTCATTATTCCATTATGGAAAACTGCTCAGTATATTTTTTCATAATTATATATAATAAAATATCAGCCCTGTACATACATTTTGCTACTGTTGAGCACGGACCGCTTCTTAGTTTGAAAAGGGTTAGGTTAAGTTAGTACAGTCCACCACGCTCGGGCACGCCACGATCGTGGCGGTAAGTCCCGTGTTTGAGGAGTGGCTGGAGAGGCGCCATGGCGCCCTCACCTTCCGGCTGACACAGGTAATGACTGGCCACGGTTGTTTTGGCCAGTTCCTGTGTCGTATACGCCGGCAAGAGACGCCCGGTTGTCACCACTGCGGCGACTGCCGCGACGTTGTTGAGGACACGGCGCTGCACACTTTGGCGGTTTGCCCCGCCTGGGCATCGCAGCGCCGTGAGTTGATCGCGGCAGTCGGATTGGTTGCCCTCTCGCTTCCGGCTGTAGTTCAGTCTATGGTCCGGAGCGAGAGGTCGTGGAACGCCGTCGCCTCCTTTTGTGAGGAAGTCATTTCCATCAAGGAGGCGGCGGAGCGGGAGAGGGAGCGTTTGAACCCTCTCCCCAACCGCAGAGCCGGGCGCCGGAGGGCGCGAGACGACCTCCAGCCACCCTGAGGTTTGACCTGGGGGTGGCGGGCTTTGTGGGCCTGCCCGCCATCCGTTCAGCACCAGGTCCGAGAGGCGGCGTGCGTGTTCCCCCGCGCGCCTCTGTTTCGAGTCCGTCTCCCCTCTAGGGGGGACAGTAGGGAGTTCTTAGATGTGCCTATAGGGTAGGTCTTTCGTGTAGTGGCCTGCCGTTTCATACGGCGGGCCGAAACCTCGGCGGGGTCGCGACCGCATGCGAAAGTGATTCGCGCGGCCCCGTCGATAGTGGTTTTGTCGAGGAACACCGTGGTAGGTTTAGTCGGTATTCCGGGAGGTACTTCATCGTTTCAACATCTTTCTTTTACCCCGGCGAGTCCGACATAACCCCTCCGCCCGCCCCCGCGGAGGGGTATGCATCAAGCATTCTCCCAGGTAAAAAAAAAAAAAAAAAAGTCCACCACGCTGGCTCAGTGCGAACTGGCAGACTACATACATCTTTAAGAACATTATGGAGAACTTTCAAGCATGCATGTTTCCTTGCGATGTTTTCGCTCGACGTTTAAGCGAGCGATAATGAATTATTTAATACGCACATAATTTCTAAAAGTGAGTGGTCAGCCTTAACACCGAGCTCGAGACCTCTCCATGGAATCTGCATGGAAGTACAGTCTACTAACTAGGCTATCGCTGATATTTTTACGTACCTGCTCGCAATAATTCGCATCTCTAGTATATTACACCTATTTTATTGCCTAGCAAAATTGGTCACACTGATCCCATTCAATATAAAATATCACTGTGCTGTTCTACGACGCGACTCTACGAGCTCGTACACGACATTGCGACGCGACGCCCATGCTATCTCGCATGAAAGAGTTCGTTGCAGACAACAATGTCATCATAAAGACAGGTACCATGATGCTAAGACTTTGTATTTTATTTATTAAGTAATATATATTGATTTTTATAGGGTTGTCAGTTTTTGATAATTATTATAATGACTGTAATAATTTGTCGATTACTTGATCCTATTTAAAAACGAAAAATCCATAAAACTGTAAGTAGTATTTATGTCTGTACATCTATAAGAATATGTTAATAAAAAATAACTCTGATATCAACTCTTATACTAAAACCCTTCTGATACTAGAAGAATCATGTTCAGAGTTAATATTAAATACAAAAAATACATTTAAAACCTATTGAAGCATTGCTACTGCAGGGATTAAATAAAATAATGTACCCCGACTATCGTCATTTTCTACACGGCTAGAGACTAAGGACTGGTTAAATAATAGACACATGAACATCATACATCGATTGATTGATGATTGACGTTGTTCTGTCGTTCAAAGTCAGTAAATTCTACAAAACATGCATCGAAAATTTTAAAGAAGCGTTATTCTGTATCGTATTTTTATACGATACGATTTCAGCAGCAAACAGATAATATTCAAAATGATTACTCAGCCAACAAAGTTCGATGCTAGAACACGTATGCAATACACACAAAGGTAACCTACTACACTAAAAAAGATTAATAAATTCACATAAACAAAAAGTATTTAACTCTAATGAACAGATTGTATTCCTCGAAAATTCATCAGCAATTTTATTGTAAATTTCAGAGTGAAAATGTTCAGATTCAATAACAATTCCATAATCTGGGTGAAACTCTCTAATTGTTCGGATCGCGCTTTCCGTGCGTTTGTACAAATTCTCTGGTTAACACCACAAAATTATATTTACAGGTCTTTTGTTCTGTCGAACAAAGCTTTTTGTTGGTCAGTGCGCGGAATTAATTTATTTTATAATTATAAATTATTGTTGGCGATCTTTAGCGGAAATCTCGCTGATATGTTTTGTGTTCAACTTTAATGGAAATGGAAATAAATACCTGGTGTAATTGGAATCGGTTTGTGCCACGTACAGAGACTTGCGTCGACTATCTGCTTGTTTTATATAAATGGACTTGGAATAATCTAATTTAAACTCTTTACAATGCTCATCTAATTGTTATATAATATCCTATAAAACTTTATATAGACATCACAAACTAATTAAGCCAAATAATTAGTTTATTTGTCTGCAATTAAGATGGCATAAACAAAAGCCTATAGACGTAGATAGACGTGTCAAAAAACCCACGCATGGGACAAAGTCCAATGCTAACAACACATTGCCTCCGCAAATGAAAAACATAAAAACCCTTATCAACTCTTCAATACTGCATTTCTGCAAATTATCCATTCGCCACAAAATTCATTAATTACGATCAAAAGTATAGGCACAAACTACACAATAAACAAAAGGCTCGGATAATTTAACTTCACGTACAATATGGCTTTATTAGCTAAGTTCCAAGGTAAGCAATTGTAATGAATTTTTAATGTTAACAGGCTTTGCTAACAATATAATGCGATTTCGAGGCAATTGGTGTAATAGCACTGAAGTGCCGTGCCAGCCTTGACCATAATGGGACAAGTTATTTGGAACACAACATCTAATGATTTTTGCTTATTTATAAGTTTTGAGTAATTGAATTTAGCAAGAAGGTAGCCGCGTTTATGTGCAATGCCGTTGACGGGATTAAAACATTTTATTTAATAAATATCGGGCATTTTAATAGATAGCAGTTTTCTTTTTGAAGCTGACGATACGCAAACTTTTTGCATGCAGCATATTAACTTCCAGTCGTTCTATAAAAATATTTTTATATACACACGTCAGAGTTTAATATTTCAGCTCCAATAATAATTTTTATTTTCTTAAATAGGAGGCAAATTGCCTTCACAAATGTCGTTGTGGTTTAAGTGGTCGCCTCTCCACTACCATTGCGCCGAGTTTTGTCGATTTAATCCCTACATGTGATAAAAAATGTAGTGATCCCCAAATACATAGTTGTTTCGAGTCCGGGTGTTCTTTGTGTCCTTTGTTTGAATATTTGTAAAGTACCTTGCTACATAGGATTATGAACTAGTGTTAAGCAATGTTTTGACGTGCTTATTAACCCCTATTAATATATTTGATTCGCTGTAAAAAACATAATTATAAAGATAAAATTATCCCTTTACAGTATGCTATCTAGATAGCTGAAGAGCTAATATAAAATAATTATCGTGCGATAAATATAGTACCGGGTCGGTTCAGCAGCGTAGTGCGGCAGTACAGTGGAACAGGGAGCACATCTCATGCTTACCCATACGTGAGGGCAGGCGACGTTGTTTTGCAAACTTTCAGTCTAATACATTATGTATATTACAGGTGTAAACTAATAATTAAATTAAGGCGTCTCTCATATCATAATCATAAACTTATTTGGTATCTTATCATTTCAATAACGTTTACAAAACTTAAACGCCAGTTATAGCGGCTGTTGGTAAATTTTTATTACATATATAGATGTATATGTACATTTATACATGTCGCAAATGATTAATCACATCGTCGTTTAACATCAGGTGAGATCGTGATTAAACACAAGCCTATTCAGAATAAAAGAAAATATATATTTTCAAAACTTATTTCCCTTAACTTTATTGGGTAACATCATGTAACATATGAATTCTTTGACCTATATTTAAAAATAATTTGATAACTTATTACGGTTTACACTCCCTTCACTCAATGTAGTCCAACTCGAATAGATTAGGTTAAAAACCATGTAGGCTAAACTTATATGAAATATGTTATATAAGTATTTAATTTAATCACAATATTAGGTTACATGTAATGCCTCTACTTTAGCCTATAGTATAGTTAGAGCAATTAGATTTTTCAATATGTACATTGTTAATTGAATTTGAAACATGTAACTCGGCAACGCAATAGTTCTTATGTTACAGCTTAGTGCTACCGCACATTGATCCACTCGCGATAGCGATGCAACTATCAATCATTGCCACTAATGGCTAAGTACTACCGCACACTAAGTCATATTAAGCACTAGTCATAGCAGCCACAGTAACGCACCTTATGGCTCATCTTAGCCACTGTTCGCAGCCACAATCGCCAAGTGTACCGCAGCATTTATTATATTTTTAAACAGAAAATAATCACAACCAAACAAAAATCCCTACGGCACACAGACACCCACGTTATTCAGTGTTTACGTTTCATTCTTAAAACGCGATAAAGATAATATAAGCACGAGATAATGGCTGACTTGGGCCTCCCGGCGTAAATCAATTCAGATAATGGACTCTCTTTTGATGTACTTTGTTTTATATTATACTCACACCAGTTCGAGAGAGAATGCGGATCCTATCATCGCTGTACGAGTCCACAAGTTATTGTAGTATATATTTCCCACAAGATTAATAGCGTTTGTATGAGTGGGTGTTGGTTATTTAAGGACATAATAGAAAACCTGCCCTATCAATATTCTATATTGTAGGTTTTATGTTAGCTGTGAATATCACGGAGCATTTTCATTGGAGTTTCGTAGAATTCATAACCTATCAAATGTTGGAATGCCAGATATTATTGAAAACCTATTGTGTCTGTAACGGTGAAGGAAAACACCGTGTGGAAACCTGCATGTCTAAGAGTTCTTCATAATGTTCTCGAAGATATGTGAAGTCTACTAACCCACAGTGGGCCAGCGTGGTGGACTACGGCCTAACCCTTCTTACACTAAAGAGAGGCCCGTGCCCAGCAGTGGGAAAGTTTAATAGAGGGCTGATCTTATTATATTGTGTCTGGCCGCCGGTGTGACGCTGCGACTCCATACGTTAATAATATTATAAATACCAAAGTGTGTTTATTGGTTTGTACTTCTTTCATACATGAACTAAGTAATGGATAGACTGATTATTGGCATATACTGTAGGCCAGATAATTTTTTAAGCCGGAAGAAATTCATGGTTCCCGTTGAATAATTAAGCTATAAACAATTAGCTGTATTCGATAAAGTTGGTACTTTATCGAATACAGCTAATTGTTTATTCAATAAAAGTTTTATCAGATCAGATGCATTGGTATGCATCTGATCTGATAAAACTTTTTAAATAATGTAAGGTAATTAAATACAGTATATATTACTACATACTCGTGTCGGCATTGCGCTTACAACTGTATGCGACGGTTTAAAATAAACGAAGAATTACGCAACGATACTGTGCCTTAGATACCATCATACATTACATACGCGTGAATTAGAAGAAGCTATACGCTCTGTAATGCGTTTTGTCATTATCAGAAATGTTTCAGATTCTGGTAATTTAAAAATGTGGAAGTTTGTGAAGATGTTTTTTATTATTTACTTACGCATAAAACGTTAAATGCCATGTAATTTTTGTATTTGTATGCATTTCTGTAAGTTTATGTTTATCGCAAAACCGTGAGCTAGTGTTTATTTTAAGATAATAACATAATTAATATATATTTTAATATGTGTAATATGCTTTTGTGACCACAATATCGCTATTGGTCTACCTGGAAGTACACATGTACAAAAAATATTGAACAGAACAGATGCTTATAGACATTATAATATTATTTATTGTTACGTAAAGGCGACTGATGATGTATTTTTTTGCAATTTACGTGTCCTTAAACATAAGTAACACTGAAAAACGCTTTCAAAATATATCTATCTATCTAGTACAATAAAATATTCTTCAGGCATGATTAAAGCTTAAAGTAAAAATGGTTTTATCCCAGATGTTACCCGTTAAATAGACCCCTGTGTATAAGCTATTAAGAAATTAATGTGAATTAATTTAGCCAAGTATTGGAGCCCTCCTGGGAAGGATATCGCTGTAAGTTTAGCTCCACAGCCTTCAACCAATTGTGGCTGCGGTATTACGTCAGCTCTATCCATTGTTCGGCTGTCGTTAGTTTAAGATTCATAGTTGCTGGCATAGTTCCTGCATACTATTTCTGTCAGCAATCTTTCACCTTCAATATAAAATGATTACGACGATGTTTTAAATTCATGACTTGACTCTCTTAAGAAATGGCCATAGTAGTATCTTATAATATTCACCGCTTTAGTGTTAAGAAATGTATATCCAAATGATTCCAGCGTCGAACACGCATTATACCTAATGTGAAACACGGACGCCATCAAGGCGATTTGTTACGTAATGAAAAAAGCGATACTAGTAAATGTTATCAAATCATGTCTTATAGAGGGTGGAATATTAACCATGTATTAAAAGCATATACGATAAGTAGGTACTCACTGCATTTTATGTTCATTACATCCGTTGTTTGAAAGTCCCCTGCGACACAGGAATCCTAATGCCGGATTTGCCTTTATAAAAAGAAAAATCATATTTTACAAAATATAATGACTTGTCTAAATAATAATAGTAAATAACTGGAATCTCATTAAAATGTATTTTTATCTAATATGTCTCATCTCATCATTTTGCATCGCATCGAACAGTTTGCATAGAGTCATATTTTTCTCCCATAGTCAGCAATAATAATTACAAGGAAGAGCGCGAGCGCACTCCAATGACATTCTAAAGATGCCTTCTCAAAAACATGACTCCCCAATCATGGAACATTTTATGCTTGAGATCGCTGTAACCAAGCTGAGCATTTATATGTTATATTTAATTAAGTACCTAACTGTTTTATTGACAAAATTATGGATGCATATATAAACAATTATTAAAATATCCGTTTCTATTTGTCTATGATTCTTTCTTTAAGAAAAGACAACGCCCTCATTAGGAATAGTTCCTGTGTCGCGAAGGACTTTACAAACGTTCAAACAACGGACACAAAGAACACTCAGACTCGGAACAACTAATTATGGATCACACAAATTTTTATCCCGTGTGGATATCGAACCCACAAACTCGGCTCGGCGGCAGTGGCGAACAGAACACTTAAAAAACTACGCCACTTGTGCAGTCGATTGAAAATATTGATAACTAATGTAACATAGCGAAAACCTAAAAATTATTGAACCGACCTTACCCTTAGTTTATTAGAACTTTAATTTAATAACTATCTGAGTAACATAATTTAAAAAATTATATCAATCTTAATTTTTATCTTATTATAACACTTGATTTTTCCTATTTAAATGAATATGAATATTTTAACTTATTGAGTCGCAGCGGCACATTGGTGAACAGGTACAATAGATTTTTAATTATGTCTCGTATCTCTCTCTCGTAATAATATTCGACAGATTAATATGATACTAAATAAATTGGCAAAGAAATAGTTGAACAATGAGTACAACAGCGTACATTCAAAATCAATACAAGCAATTTTCAAGTTGTAGCGTCTTTATTGACTTACGTTTTAATTCAATAAACATTAGCGATCGAGAGCCGGGCGGTCGCGGCCGCAGTAACAAAATCACCGGCCTCGTTTACATGCAAATTCACACCGAAGCGACGGATCAAACACCTCTCTCTCTCTTTGTTGTAATTACTTCAAGCTTTTAAGGCACACTGATAGATGTTCTGTTTGTTTTACAGTCTCACTAAAATAAGCGTACAGCGTTGAAGTTGCTCCTCCTCCCTATAGAGTTAGAAAATTTTATCGTTTCTAGTCGTAAAGAAATCCAGGGTAGGTACTTCCACCAATTCTTAAAGCAATGTCATTGCATATAATGGTACACGTTACTCAATCTTATTCCCGCTCATACAATGCATAAATCATAAATCATAACATTATTTGCAAGAATATGGTCAAGTATACAGGTTGGTCGGTTTAAAGATATGTACAGCATATTCTGCCACATGTGGCTTGCAAAATACATATACAATAAATGTTTGTTGTAATATTATATGTCTAATATTATATTATAAAAAGAAAACTGCTGGTCCATTAAATTAACAATACATGGAAATGTCAAGTAATGCTTCATGCTTATGCCCCGTATACGTATAATATACCTTGAAAATGTCATTTATTTAATAACAATAATTAGTACTAATTATATCATTATAAAACATGTCAATAATAAGTTATGCATTTAGATTAAATAGATCCAGAGAAGAATGTCGTACCTATTGCTTAATATTACACACGATTATTACAATAAATAAGATTAATAGATATTTAAATGAATGTTTTTTTATTGAATTTAAGTAATTTAAATTAAATATTTTATAATTACATTGCAATTGTGATTTTGTCCTCAAAATATTTGTTTATAGAATAATATTGTTTCCCTATTAATATATTAAGCAGTCTACGTTGGAATACCGAAGTAGCCAATGTCAATGATAAAAAATTCTTATTGTCATACAGGTTACATATTTTCTCCTATATAGTTCTAATCTGATTTGGGGGAGGTATAGTCTGTCCATAGGTCTAGTTCTACTACCTTCGGCTCCCCTTAATTTATTGAATAAATCAGGATGTTTTTCACAAAGCATAATTCGAAAATACATATATAGGCATGGTAAAGAATATTTGGTTTTCATATTTGAACCTACCTAGGTTTAAATATAAAAAACAAAATTTATATGTCGAACATAAGTTGAAATAATGATAATTATTGCCGAGCAAATTCAGATGTTTCTACAATAGGTATATACTAAAAGCCATCATATAAGGTTTATTTTTAAGTAGTCCGATATAAAAAATCAGCAATATTCTCGATGACTAGTACCAGATAATAAATTTATTGTTATATATACATAACAATTTACTTATTACGTTTTATTTGATAAACCATTTTGATTCGTTTGCCCACACGTGTCTGTTACGCTTTAAAAGTAATACAAAAAGAATTATCGTCCATTTCATTTGTATATTTTGCACTCAAAAACAATACAACGAAGTTAGCCTGAGGGAAAAATGCTGACACTACACAAGGCTACTTCCTAAAAGGGTGCCGAAAAACGTGGGCAAAAAATTTCGAGATCAACTTGTATTTATGTGATATTTTCTGTACCCTAGTTTTCAAGTTACGCCTTTTTTGTGATGTAAAACAAAGCTTTCATACGGATGGACTGTCCATTACGCAAATTGAGTTGATAGAGCACGGCTGCATGAATGTGTAGGTACTGCATGTTTTTGTCCGCTATATGGAACTACGAATACGTGTAGGAGAGTTGAATCAATTAAAAGCTGTTTCTAGAATCATACAATATTGTAGCTGAACCTTAATGAACGACTTGAAGTTTTGTTGTAAGTTTTCGGAAATGTAACACAAATTTAAAATGATGGAGATATATAGCGGTATTTGAATTTTAAACATATTTTATTTTTCTAAAATAGACAATTCCCGCACTACTGTATCGCAGGGGACTTTACAAACATTCAAACAACAGACAAAACGAATACCCAGACTCGGAACAAGTATTTGTGGATCACACAAAGTTTTGTCCCATGTGGTATTCGAAACCACAATAGTTGGCGCAGTGGCAGTGCTGAGGTGACCATTTAAACCACTATACCATTCTTGCAGTCCCTATGTTTTAAATATAACTCAATGATCCCCGAGATTTTGTTTGTCCGACGCTTCTAATACAATTACAAAGGTTCAAACCATGCAAAGTTCATAAAATAAAAAAGAATTTGATACAGTGTACAGTGAACAGTGATAAACTGATCCAGTAACATAAAACTGTATGAATATGGAGTAAAATCAAAACCACCGCGTAATTAAACACAAACAACTGTAATCGGAGTGTAATTCATCATAACGGTAACCCAATAACTAAAGTTATAATCGATAAAGTTACGAATAAATCGCACTGCACTATTAACATACATACTCCTAACAGAAGCGTCTATTTAGTTCACAAGAATACTAGTAAAGTGCAAGACACAATGCTAGCAAACTTTAAAAAGAAGTTAGTCTTCGGTGCAGCTGTATATTACATGGAACTCTAGCACACCTGGAGCTCGTCAAATGAAGTGAATTTTAAATATAAGCTTGTATTATTTTTATGTACCCTATTAACACACTTCTACACAGTACAATTAACTAGGGTAAGAAATAGTGCAAGTTACATACGCAAGCTACTTGCGCGGATTTCATATTTGTACACTACTTGTGCCAGCTTCTCGGGTGATTTATATGCTATGGTTACATGTACTTTTTAAAAGTGCTTGTAGATGAACTGAACACTTTTTACAAAAGTGCAAGTGGCTGGAGTAATTACAAATGGACTAGATGCGCAAGTTTCTTGCACTACATCGAGTATGTAATATGCATTGCATGCATTGGTTATTTGCTCGTTTCGTGGGCTGTTCGCGTCAATATATAAATTAGTCCCTGGACCCAAGCACTTTTTTTCATGCTCGTGTATACTATGCTTACAACTAGCTCAAGTGTCTCAACTTGCGCATGGTACGATGTGTAGAAACCATTATATTGAGACGGAAACACACCCATATCACATGAACAAAATCTTATCTGACGCAAATGACGGAAAATTGAGTAAATCAGTATTAAGTGACTGATCAGCCGATGTTACTTGGCAAATATGATTTGTAAAAACCTTTAGCCTTGCCATTAGAGATATGTGGAGAAAATAAAGTAATGTATTATTGGTTCAACGTCAGGGTTCTTGTAGCGGGAGAGAGATATATTCAAGATATGTTTTCGTTTGTCATGAAATAGACGTACTAAAAATTCTCCGAAGTATATTACTTTCAAGAAGATGTTATACTATTAATGAATACTCCGTTGTCATACTATCTCTAACACTACTGTGAATAGATACCGTTAAATATCAGTTCTTTCATGTAGTGGCTATCTACCATCTAGCTTTTATGATAAAGATATTATCAAAAATAATGTTTTGTAAGAATCTTTGGGATAATGATTTTTTTATATATGTGGAAGTAACAATCATTATAAATTAACATTTATAATGACTGTAGCCAAACATCGGTAGCCAAGTGAGGCTGTGAGTTTGAATCTCAGCCATTGTACTACTGACGTCCTAATACAAACATATACACTTTAGCTAATAGCGTTTACAAGGAAAGTAGTAGTTTGTAAAACAAATTACCGAATATCTAAAAATACTGTTTCGTCTTTATGCGATGTCAGAATAGGCGGTAAAAAGCGCTTATAAAAAAGTTACTTTTTAAGAATTTGCTTGTAGCAACGTTCAGTGATCTCACAAATTGTCAATTTGTGTCGACAGTTTTTAATTAACAGTCGTTTCAATCACAAATTTATTGATTGAAGGTCTGCTTTCAACATTAATAAGTAAATGAAACAATTAAAAAGAGCACCGTAAATAAATAGTCATGGAATAGTACTTCCTATAGCTTGCGTGTACATTTAATTCGGTTTAAAAATATTTAGAGTAAAATGAAGTTTTATTTAATAATAAATATTAAAAAAAAAAAAAACATCAAAAGCAGCTGCTCTTGATGAAAATTTTACTAAAAATCTCAATACCTCATACCCGGATCGAATCCGAGACGTCCAGCATATCGGTCACATTTACTACTGCTGCCCCACCAAGGCTGTATCGTAACATATAAAAAATGTGATGAATGTGAGTCTGTTTGTTAAGTACAATTTCACGCTTTGACTACTTGACCGATCATCATGAAATTTGTTAGAGGTACAGAAAAAGACATAGGATACCTTTCATCCAGAAAAACGTACTATTACTGAAAGATAGGAATATATTGACAAGATCTAGATTAACGCGAGGAATGCTGCGAGAAAAACTTAGCCCCATATAAGTTTGTATATCACCTTTTAAATACATATAATACATTATAATAATAATAATAATAATAATATTCTATCACATACACACAACACCATCTAGCCCAAACTAAGCAGAGCTTGTACTATGGGTACTAGACAATGGATAAACATACATATATACTTTTATTTTGTAAATACATACATATTATACATAGAAACATTATATTTCATATAGCGATATTCCTACCAACACAAATAAACTTTATCATTATTGCTGTTGATTCGCATCGAACTGACTAGCTATAATCGCAAAATCAATATTACACCTACGAATAAAACGAATCTTCACTACTTTTCGTATAGAGTAAAGTTTTTATGGTATTGCATATGAAAGCATTGGAGGTAATGACCAGTATTAAACATCGTGTTTCAGTCCGGCTTCAGTATTAAAATTCATTAATATTTCACAATCCTTACTTATTTAATGTTAATAATGAAATTGGAATATTTCATCGCCGCAGCTTGTAACGAACATTTTATATTATAAGTTAAAATTTAACGCGATATGAACGTCCTTCATTATAATTTAAGGACGATATTGAAACCGCAGGCGACAGACTGTCTGACTGTGGACCAAACAGCCTGATAAATCTAGCCTTTTCTGAGTTTATCCAGTCACGCCTTAGGGCCCCTTTCTCCTCATCCTGCCCTTAATCTTGAATGGATTGCAAGTGATGCTCCGTGACGCTGTTTACCATCAGACACTCCGTGTTTATTAGCTACCTATGTAGTTTACGGAAGGCAGTGACTTGCTCGTGTTTCCTTGAAATTGCTTCTGTGATAGCAAGAAAACAAAGGCATGTCGGTTAAAGCTGACCATAAGATCAGCTCGTCTAACGACAACAACAGCAGTATAGATAAACAAGATAAAGTTCTTAATGGATTGGTAGTCAAACAGACAGCAGTTTTCAGAAAGAAAATCGATTTTATAATTAATTCTTACAAGAAAAAATCTAGATGAAATTAATTGTATATATGGTTATTGGGCAAGCGGTCGTCTCGCTACTGCCACCGCGTTGAGTATTATGGGTTTGAATGCCACACGGGACGATTAGTAACTAACCACATTTGGTTAGGACATAAACGCTGTAAGCCAACCCAATTATCAAAGACAAGACTTCGAGGTTTCATATGACGTCATATGACTTAGGTCACCGAGATTAAATCCAACCGGTTGAAACAGAGATAACCTGTATGATTTATAATGGGGATATATACAGTGTGAATAATAAACCCTGTCCGATCCATTAAGGGCTTGTTTCTCTCTTAACAAATATGCTAAGAAAATAACAAAAAAATTATATCATCGTAAAACGTCTTTATAATATTTTTAAGTACAGTATTGATCAGCATTTTTACCCCTAAATTACTGAAATTTCGCTCAGTCTGCTAGACTAGTGCTAGACTAGTGTTCCTAACACTCCACTAAACTTGACAAGGACGCGGAGCGTGGTATACAATTGGCAGCATTTTTTTAAGGCGTAGGTAGGCGCGGCGTACCGCTGCGCGGCATCGATGAACCTTTATGAACTTTAGTGATACCTAGATATTATGATTAATAAGCTGGTAGTGTTGCCATGGGTAATCTATTAATACATATATTATTTTAAATAAATAAATTTACTGGGGTAATTTTTGTGATCGGTTTTTATAAAAGGATGTCACTTAGTACTCATAATAATAATACTCACTTTAAGGATCAGACAGGGTTTATTACATATAAAGCTAATAGGTTTATATGTAATAAATAGTTTATATATAGGTTTTCTTGGTATTATTTTATTTCTCTCTATGTTTTATGCCTTACATACATAGGGTCACGCCTATATATCTTGAAAGCGGAAAGCAAACCTGTATTACGCTCACATTGTGGTAGCTGTTTTCAGGAAACGCTTAAATGAGAGCGAAACACAAGCGTGCTGTAAACTTGAAATTTTTATATGGCAATGAGAAACATATACAGTGACCATAATTCATTATGAAGTAATTAGAATAACTATCTGCAAAGTAAAAATCCTTTCTGCATTGATATTTGACTATTGATTTAAAACTTTAAAATATAAGCTTTTGACTTCTCAGTTTTTGTTTTCTGTCTGTATGTCGTTTAAAAACGTTAAACTGTATAATTATGGCTCGCAAACATAACGAAACATCGAAGGGTTTAATGTCAGAACACAACACAAAATCATATCTTGATATCATGACTTTGCGCTGTTAAAACCTAAGTCACCCAATTAGACATTCATAAAAAGAAACAAGAACTTAGTATTGTGTACTCTTACATCATACATTTTTAGGTCGAGTGACGCGTGAAAACATTATGAGCCATAATACGTTTACCTTCGTGGAGGTAAAACAACCGTAGCATGTGTACGTATACGTACACGAATCTGTTCATGTGTGTGTAATATTTGAGGAGGGAGGTATAGTACTTGTCAGGAGAGGTGAAAAGGTTCCGTTTAAAAATTTATCCCCTCGTAGACAATAGATGGCGTCAATTTGAGACTCAGGAAAAATTACTTTATGAATCGAGACGAAGTAATGTTTTATCTCTTATTTATTTTTATATTGCTGATGATGGCTTTGTTAGTATGAAAACGAATTCTTTGTTCCCATCAAATATTCTATTTAGATGATGTATTGAAATTTTTGCTTAACGTTTTTGACACAGTGGTGAAAACGTAAACATAAGTGCCAGCGTGATTGTCAACGTGATTGTCAAATGTGAGTGTCTTTTGGAAGTATGTAATATTGGGCTTGTCTGTTGTGCGTCTACGAAGCGTAAATTGTGAATCAATGTTCACTTAAGTTCCCTGTAAATTTAGGCATTTGAAGCATTTTCTATTGTAAGAGTGGTATGGCAAAAACATATCTGTACAAACTACGTATTGCAGTCTTAAGTTTTAAAATCATCGTGACAGATAATGTCACGATAATTTTAAAACTATTATACATTAAACAACCTAAAACAACAGTAAGAAAAACATTGTAAAATGATGGTAAGATAGAACCAACTAACATTCAACCATATCTAGTTGGACTAAAAACAGATCGAAAGTTTAGGAAGAATCAAGAATAAGATAGCTCAAAACATAAGATTCGACATCTGTATTAAATTTCTAATTCAATTTATTTCTAACAGGATATTATTCGAAAAAAACTTCGCTCGCATCGACATTAATGTTCTGTTTCACGATAATATTAACCAACTTAAGTACTCTGCGTAACATAATTTTGTTTCTTCTTTGGACATTACATAATGTCGTTATGTGAGCTATTAAGTAAATGTATTTACGGGTGAGTATTATTACATCAAAGTATATACATTTAATATGTTTGACATTGTTGTCGCAAGGTTATTTAGAGGTATATGATATTAACTGCCTTGGTGGCGATGTGTTAGTAAATACGACTGCTATCTATAAAGAATCAGATTCAATTCTTGAATCAGGCAAAGTGTTATTCGATAGTTCTGCCGAGAAATTCTCAGTATTAGCATGGAGCCTGGAACTGCGCCTGATAGACGCTACGACGCAATAGCTCGCCGCCTATTGAGTGAGCCTGAAACCACGGTAGCGTAATGGGTGTGTGTATAATACACATTTACCTTCGGGGATATAGGTGTAAATTAAGCATGCACCTATATAATAATAACACATTTCTTGGTCAAGGAATTGAGTCAGAATATCATGAGACTGTTACGTTATTACATATGCCTATCTATCTGTTCCTATTCAACTGCGATAAAAAAATTCTTCTAGGAAATATAAAAAGAATAGTTGATTGCACGCGTGACGTAATAATGAAATTATCAATATGCTATTACGCCAAATGTACACTAAAATAGCATAGAGAAAATATTTCTGTGGTCAATTTATAATTATTGAAGTAAATAAATTAAGAAAATATTGATTCCACACAATTATTACACAGTTTACAACTCTTATAGGGCATTAGCTGTGTGCTGTGGTTTCACTCGCGTTGACTAGTATTTGGGTAAGGTTATAGGTCCACCCCCGTGGGTAGTAGCGTTATGTTATATAGCCTATAACCTTCCTCAATAAATGCCATGCAATATACAATTTAAAATATTTTCAAATCCTCAGTATTAACAGGTACGCCTTGTACATATATATCCGAGCAACAGCAGTTTTTATAAAATGGTTGGAATGGGATGGTTATGCTGCGATGTGTCTGCCCACCTATGTGCGCGATGAAGCGCGATGTATAATTCTTGCGTTCAAGCGCAAACAGAATATTTCCACCCCACTGGGAAGTGTACTACAATAGGCACTGTTCTCTTTATCATAAATAACTCTGAAGGATGTCATAAGCAAGACTTTTCTTTGTCCTAAATCAACAAACAAACAAAATCTACGCACTTTATTCATTTATTCAGTAATAATGTACTAACATGGGCTGTTGGGACATTCTTGATTAAAGAATGGATTAAGAAAATAAAGAAGTGAAAGTAAAACAATTTATTATGATACATAGCCACGAGAAATCATAGAACAGAGGCAGAGTCGATTATGAGATTTCATAGCGTGTCTTGTTTACTCTATCTTGATACATTTCTCGCTATATCTTTTCATACATTTTGATTAGTTTATGTATGTGTTTGTTAAAGGTGCTTGTAGAAAATGTTTGGCTTAAAGGTCCTCCAGATTAAATTTTAGTCATGACGGCTAATCTTAACAGATCTGGCCTGCGCATTCTCATTATATTATAATGCACAAGTGCGTAAGTAAACACAAGATTGGGAATACCTAACTCTCGTAGTCCGATGTTATGAGAAAGATCAGGTGCACACAAATTCTTAGAGTCTAAAACTATGGCCGGTAAGCGGCAATAGCCTAGCGCTCTATCACAACTACAGAACAGAAAAATGTGCCTTACGTCACATGGCAAAATATGTGTGCAAGTCCCCTTTGCCTACCCTTTTGGGATTAAGGTGTATATCTAAATATAGAGAGACAGTGTGCTTAATGTGCTGATGCTAAGAGCGCTATATAAATATACAGAGGTCAACACAATTTACACACAAGCACATCAAGCTCCTTAAATATTTCTAGACACATGTGTGTAGAAAAATATACCAGTCATTTCTACAATACCCTCCACGATTCTTTCACTTCAATTACTTGAAGTAGAGCGGAGAAATACAACAGTTATTTAGCTAATACATGTCCTAATGATACAAAAAGGCAGTCTCTTCGTTAAAAGTGACGTAAGTACCGATAATCTAGCTATTGAGTCTCGATACAGGGATGGCGAAGCACAATTAATCCTGGCCTAATGTAAAGCTGAGAAATTGCTCTACGAACCAAAAAAGAAACTACTAGAACTTTCTACATTGATTACAACATCACATTCATTTGTTTTGGCCTAAACTGTAAAAAGTCTCTAAAGAAACTGTGTCTGCACATATAATATTTATTTTTATAAAGTAACTCAGATCATCCAATAATTATATTTTGAGTCCGGAACTACGTATTTTAATCTCTGGCGTGATTTACACTATATACTAAGCGTGGAGTACAACTTAAAATCTTAGTTACATTTAATGTAATCTGTTTAGTAGAACCGCCACAAGGTAAAGTGTGATTGTAACGCGTTAATGACGTTTCACAGTCTACGGCCTACGTAATTCAGCCCTATATTATATTAATTTCAAATCTTCTGTCGCAGGGACGTTCTTTGACCTGGAACACACTAAGTTTTGTCCTGCGTAAGGATGGACTCACAATACTTATCGCGTGGCGAGTGATGACGGTAACCATAGGCCGTGCAGACAAGTCTTTTCATTTATAATAAATACAAATTTAAATACAGAAGTTTATTGTTATTTTATTAATTATATTACATTATGTATTTATAACTTAGGCCATTTCATATTCAGATTTGTTACAAATAGATATTTTGTTCATGTTTATGTCGCTTTTATTTTTCTAACACTATACATATAAACCTAAAGTTAACGCAGTTGCATACTATTATATTCTAAAACATAGTCGACGTTGATAAACCGTTGTGGTTTATAAATTACTTTACTAAACATATATAAATATAATATTCGAAAATTTTAAAGTTAGTCGTATTTGTTCATACACGCCTCACGTTACCCCATAAATTTAATTTTCTTAAGTAATCCGCTTACGTGCGGGAGATTATTAGCGTTTTGAATTTTCTGTTCATTGGTTTCAAATGTAACGTGAGTTTGTATGTGTCACTTGTTGATATAATATTGCTTGTATGAAAGCAGACCGTCGGCGTCGTCTTCTTTGTATGTCTAAATTAGTACACATGAAATGTAATAACTTTGTAACGTGAGTTTAATCTATCACTTACGCTTCGAACACATAGGCACTTCAAAGAAGACATACACACACACGCACACACACACACACACACACACACACACACACACACACACACACACACACACACACACACACACACACAAACACGCGCGCGCGCACACACACACACACACACACACACACACACACACACACGCACAAGTCGTACATACAGTTTCACATAGGCATACAAGTACAGTTACACAAAGACCTGCTAATTGGTTTATAAGTAATTGTATCTTTTCTTTATATTTTTAATTTTAACCCAATTTTAATTTTAACTTTATTTTTGTAAACATTAGTCTCAATATTGTTAACAATTAAGGTAAAGAGCGAGATAACCACAACACAAGTATTATTAATTACTTACTAGGGATGTCTCATTTATAATTAATGTAACTGTTTTGAGACAAATAAAGAATTTTCAATTTTCAATACATTTAGTTTTCATACTTTATATTTAAATTGACTACGTAAATGACCTATTTTATTAATACTTCCCTTCTTCGAGCACACGTTTCTCGTGATCTAGAAAGTTGTTGTATAGATATACCGATATTGATCCGTACATGCAAGACTTTTCAATGTTTTTAAATAAAAGTCATCGGATACAAAGCTTCTTGGATTTATTGAAACACAATTTGACGTGTAACATAGAAGTGAACATTGTTAAACATTACGGTTCGATGATATCGCATAATTAAACTATACTATTTTATATAAGTTTGCTAATATAATTATATAAGATTAATTAGGTTTAAAAATTAATAATGTAAATGTATTGTAAATGTTATATTACTAACAAAATAAACTGAATATAATTAAGGATATTAGTGCAATGTTTAATTTATTAAATTCATTTTACCACACATTTTTAAAATACTTTTATTTGAATTCTGTAAAATGTTATACTGCTTTAAATATACAGCGTACATTACGGTCCTAAAATATGACCACATCTTTCTGTTACAAGCAGAACACAAAAAAAGGGGCAAAATAAAAAAAAACTGGTTTTCTTTTAAACATTCGTTTTCTGGATTTAATAATATTTATAATATTACTATTCATACACGTACCGCTAAATAGATGCTTGGTGTTCGTTGGTTATTAATAATTTGTTAATTCATAAAACTGTTCATAAAACTAACTGTATTCAAGATCTACCCTTTGACCAATTTTGCTTCTGAAATGATTTTCAATCTCCTACTATAATATGTCAATCGTTATTATTGGAACGATCGCCAAGAAAAACTGCAACTATGTATACGCTTACGCTAATAGAATAAAGTATTTACATTTTACCAAAAATATTTATATTTATTATCATGCAAATGTCATAAAATTTTATTTCGCCCTTTGGTAGCTTGCCTCTAACCTACATTAGTTCAGTAACATTGCTTTGGATTTCACAATACAAATTAGATTATATTCATAAGAGAATAAGATTCTATTTGTCTAGTTCAATATCTGTCTAGACAGTCTCTGTCAGTGATACTTTTTAATAATTTAGAGAAGCCTTATGTTAAATGTTAACGTATTCTAGATTTAAAGATATGAATTGAAACCAGATTACGACGCTATATTTTCTATTTAAATCTCTTATCGAATCAGACTATTTCAAATCAAAGTGCAAATGAATGTCATATTCATATCTGACTTTTAATTTATACTTGGTTTTGCCCACGGCTTCGCTCGCTTAAATGTAGATTAGGTTAGGTTTAACAGTACTTTTTTTTAGATAAGAAGTACCCTGTGTCCTTTTCTTTTTCTCCGACAATGTTTATGCAAAATTTCATGATGACCGGTCAAGTAGTCAAAGCGTGAAAGCGTAACAAAGAAACAAACTCACATTCACATTTAAAATATTAAGTTAGGATTTGAAAGCATTTAGCCGTAGAATGTGTTTTATTGTTTTTTGGATATCCAGCTACCAATGACATGCGAGAACAGCTAAGCCACTATCTCGCCTGAAAGGAGGGGTAATAGGTCCAGACACTTGCAACTGAATAATTATAAACATATAAATATAAAGCGGTACAAAACCGTGCGGTATCAGAATATACGACCACCAGTGATAACGGCAAGGAGTAGAACTCCAAAATAGCTGATGGATCAGAATTCCCGGTATCGATGACTCAACCAGCCATATGGTAGGTGTATACCCAAATTGCCTCTATGACAACAGGAATGGTTACTACCAGGTTAAAAGACCACGCCTAAATTTTGATATGCCGCATCGCTTGAAATTGAGGAATTTGGTAAGTAATAGACGATCGGTACGTCTATACAGTAAAATGGCTATGCATGTTTGGACATATTGCCATATGCATACGTACAGGCATACAAAGGTGCCTATGATCCCGAAGGGATAGGCCAAGGCATAGCAGATTTCAGCCACATTTCGACAGCTGCAATTTTAGGACCTACGTAATATATAGGCTCTCTGCTGCTAATGAGATTTATTTTGACATAAATTAAGAATTCTTTTGCCTAACCCAGGAATTACATCGCTCCCCATGCACAGCAGTTGCATACATTATAATATACGATAATATATATATTTCTTGTTTGTTACTTTCCTTGTGTTATAGAAACACTTCGCTTCGTTCTTTTACTTGTAGATACAAGTTTCTGTTCCACTTTAAAGTTTTCCGTAATAACATAATATTGAGTTAAGTCCGCTGTTTATTTATTATATACACTCTGCTGGCACGGGCTACTTGCGCGAGCTACAATTGCGAGTTAATCATAACGAATACGTATCGTACAACTATAATAATGCAAGTATTCGCATCGTCCGATTTGACACTTTTTATTTTTACGTAGAGGAATGCTTTGACGCTTTCCTCTCCGCGAGGCGACAGAGAGATTATGTCGGGCTCACCGGAAGTAAGATATCTTGGTAATACCGATTAAACCTACCACGGTGTTCCTCGACATAACCATAGTTGGCGGTGCTACGCGAATCGCGTTCAATTGCAATCGCGACCCAACCGAGGTTTCGGCTCGCACGCCGTATGAAACGGCAAGCCACTACACGAGAAGACCTACCCTTTAGGTACTTCTACATTTTTAACCCTACTGTCCCCTTGAAGGGGGACGGACACACGACACAAAGGCGCGCGTGGGTACACGCCCGCCACCTCTCGGACCTCGTGCTGATCGGGTGGCGGGCAGGCCCACGAAGCCCATCACCATCAGTCTGATTTAACACATATGTTAATTCAAAATGATTGCACAGAATTTTTAAAATCATGCATTTTCCATAAAGTTTTATATTTAATATAATGTTTTGTATGACTACAAAATTATATTTAAAAAGTGCAGATAGTTAAAAATTTATTGCTACTCGATCTATCATCTGCTTTTATTTGAGGGTCGTTCTTTTTCAAACATAAGATCTTCATCCTGATTATACATTATTATAATATGTATCATTATGGAGAACTGATGATGTCAATGTCTGATTTCTGATTAAACTGATATCATAAAAATATGATATCAGTTCTGACGTTGGCATCAACAGTTCACAAGATACAACAAACGAATATACCCTGCCGACCAAAAGTTTAAGACCGCACTTAAACGACGTAATCATCTATCAACTGTAATAAAAGCCTGTAAGATAAATAAAAAAATGAACATCTGCGTATTCTATTGTTAATAGCGAATGTCTTAAGAAGTCATTATTTTGTTTACTTTCAAGTTATTGGACAGTAAGCATCTATTGTTTTCAAATACCGACAAATGCTACGCAAGAGCCAGGTGGTAGAGTCGTGGTAATATTTTTATGATGTGCTCATTACTACTTACTTTGCTTTTCTTTCGCATTGGTTAATAATAAGGATTATATAGTTTCCGAAAACACATGTTTCCGACTTATTATTACCTGAGGTTTCTTGGGTTTGTCCACAAACAATTTCAATTAGTCTAAACTTGTGGTTTCTACAGTCAAGACATCTTAAAATGGAAAAAACACGCGAAATTAGTAGTGAAGTGCGTTCTACCATCGTTTTTTTACATAACGAAGGCAAATCCGAACGTGAGATTGTTTCACAACTGAAGTTATCGAAGACTTGTGTTCATGGTACAATAACTCGATACAGGGAGACAGGCAGTAATCAAGATCGTCTACGCTCGGGAAGGCCAAGAGCTACCACTTCTAGTGAAGATAATTGCATCGTTGTTATCAGCAAGCGAAATAGACGCCTAACAGCACCAGAAATCCGCGTTGAAGTGAACAAAATTCGAGTTGAACCTTTATCACTGACTACAGTAAAACAGCGATTGAGAGATGCGAAGTTGTAGGGTCGTGTTGCCGTTAGAAAACCTCTATTAAGACCACAAAACAATAAAAAATGGATGTAGTCTCTTGTCCTTCGAGATTGGACTGAAGAAGATTTTAAAAAGTTCTCTGGACTGATGAATCCTAGTTTGAACTATTCGGTTCAAAACGAAGAATTTATGTTCGACGTAGCAAGAAAAGATGATGTCAGACTGTGTATTCCCAACAGTCAAGCATGGTGGTGGTTCAATTATGATTATTTCCAACAAGAGAGAGACAAATTATGCAGGGGATATTTAGAAGAGAAAGAGGCACAAAGGGTTTTAAAAACATGGTGTGGCCTCCTCAGAGCCCGGATCTTTATCCAATTGAACTTTTGTGGAAAGAGCTTGATAGGAACGTCCGTAATCTTGGCCTATCCTCGCAAGAAGACATGTGGGATGCTTTATGTGAAAGTTGGAGCAATATATCAGAAGACACCATCAACAAATTGATTGCTCGTGATATCTAACACCATATCTGCCAAAATCCCCTCTGCTTACCCTCGCAGGAGTATTCCTGCAACCAGAATTATATATACAAATATGGTCTTACGCCTATACAGGCGTAAGACTATATTTGTATATATAATTCTGGTTGCCTATTAATGCTTCTTTATAAATAAGGTAAAAATTGAGGGGCACACTCTTTGAGTTTAAAGGTGGTTGACAATTTTTCAACTCACACGTGAACAATTTCAAAGCGAAGAAATATTTGCAAACGTACAAAAGGTTTGTGTGAAACATCTCTTATTGTAACTGCAGGGCATGAGAACAAAGGTTTTGTTTAAAGAGCAACTGTAATTAATATTTAGTTTCATCTCTCTGTGTAAATACATTTACAAGAACGCTAACCTTTTGACTACATTTAGTTCTCTTAGGGTTCTCAAACTTAGAGGAGAAAACCTTTAAAATTCTCTATTAAAGATTTATTTGTAAAGGTAATAAGGCCTTTTTTAATTATAGGGACCGTTTATTTAATCTAGTTATGAAATAGCATGGCAGCTTGTTAATATCATCGGCAGCAATTTGCTGTTAACTTGTCGCTTGGATCATTATCATGCTAGTATCAAAGTGGTTAAAGAAAACAACCGATCTATTCTTGTCGCGTTGAGCCCGAACAAAATATTAAGGTGTGAAAGAGATAACTTCCGCTCATATTAAATAAACCTATGCAAAATTGACAAAATCATCGTGGTTCTTTCCACCAAAAACAAATCAAATTTTTAAAATATGTGGGTGGTTTTGTTTACATCTGATTTTATTTAATTAATTTCATTAAGGCTCGCTCCCGATATTATGAAACGAGTCGGTCTACCTACAGGCATATATATTCTATGGAAAATATGTCAAAATTTGGCTATCGGTAGCAAGAGCAATTTGTTTCTTGATATAGGAACCAGGCCTAAATTTGTTTGCTTGGTGTCTGATAATACCAGTCTAATCCATCGATTATAATCATATTTTGTAATCTGTGATGGTATCTAGTCCTTATAACAAGCAAATTAAGAAACAAGTAAAACATATAAGAACATGGTAGTAAATAATTTATGCCTAGATATTTTTATATTGGCCTTAGAGGATAAATCGTTGACCTCTTTTCTCTTAAACCTAAATTATATTATTTATCAGCATAGTTTGTCAAGTGGAGCACCATCAAGATAAATCAAATAAAAGAATCCGTCTATGCAAATTGTTTGATGCCAGTACGAATGAGCCGGTTCGCCTTGGGCAAATAACTTAACCATTACTATAAAAATCTCACCAGCTACACGAATCCTATCAATGCGGCCAGTAGACAGCAGTATCGAGCAATATATCCTATAGAACACTCTATTACGTGGAATGTCAAACATAGCTCGACATGCTCGCTGTGCGGACTTCTTATGGAAATATAAAGGTGTATCATAACATATGATTTGTATGTATGAGTAACCTCAAAAATCTTAAATAACACGACTGCATCGTAATCTACGTAAAATATATTGTAACAAACGTATTTTGTCGATAGATACATACAATTTGACAAGACTCCACACCGAAAGCTGTAATTAAACGTATTGCCATTTCTTCCAATTTTTTTATTATTTTACCCGTAATAAATGGACATCGATTCTTTTAACACAATTGGTCTTTGGATTCTGTGTACGTTAAATGGGAGAGAGAGCATTGAACTGTATTGTCGAGTGTATGTTACCTACAATATTTTGTTGTATTGCGGAACAAAAATGATTTGTACCTTCGAACTGCCATTTGAATTTGGAAATACGAATGTCATACTTTAGATGTATGTGTTTGTGATAGAATCAGTATTATGCATTGTTCTGCAGTATGGAAAGACAACGATGTATCATATCGTCCCCCAGTGCAGCTAGCCATGCAAGCAATTTAGGTAGCCATCGAATAGAAATCGTGAGTTTATCCTTCAGCCGACTGAAGTTGGCTTACCATAATCTATGCTGGACGATAGGAAAAGCGATCGCATTGTTTACGTACTCATAACATACATATATAGGTAAAGTAGCTTCCTTGCATAGATTTTACCGTCGCTCAGCTGAGAAGTTTACGGTCTGTAATAAACTCTACAGTAAGCACAACAGATGTAACAAAATTATCAAATGCATCTCTTTACATTATTAGAGATCGTAATCTTATGGCACGTGACGATGAAAAGCGACAAGAAGACTCTTTGTGATATTTTTCTACAACAACGACAATCTGTACGTATGGTATGCAATTTGCGTTAACGCACATAATTAGTATAAGCTCAGACTACTGTGCTGAAAGTACATTATCTTAAGCACCTGCAGTTATTACCTAATTAAAATAAAAATATATACTGATTGATAATTTGGTTTAGCAATAATTATTTTAATTGAATTAAATAACAAGAATCAATTCAACGTAGAAATACTCAAAATGATAAGCACGCTAGCAGTCAACAGTGTTACAAAAAATACAAGGCTCGTGTAGATTCTTATGGTAGGTATAATATACCATAAGGTTTACCTTTTTATTGTAACTTTTTGTTTTCTTAGTTATATGTTTATATAATTCTTAGATTAATTTATTTTTTAATCTACTTTATATATATATGTAATATTGTTTAAACATTTGTTTATTTTAAATATTTAAGCTTCTTTTCTAATAAGATTTTTGGCACATAAATGTGCCTAAGCTTTTCTTATCAATAGTAATGGTGATAATTATTGTTATGCAATTAATTTGATTTCTGTGTTTCCAAGATTATAAATTATATACTAGCTAAATCCAGCTATATTTCACTTTCGCTCACTCGATATTTTAGGTTGTGCTTTAGGATGTGAAGTACATAAAAACATTTTTTAAATATAGAAGTACAACGTTGTGTAAAACTTCAAGTCAACCATCGTAAATTCAAAATGTAATAACCTTAAACCGCCTCCTTCCTCTTCTTGGATGACATATATATATAATTCTTATGGCCACGGTCGGTGTAAACTAGTCAAAACCTCAAGCATCAATAAGTAAAACGTTATGCGTGATCGCGTTAATGCCCGTTACAAAATATATACATTTATTTTTTTCTTGCTTACACTATCATGCAGTAGGTGATTACAATTTGTTTGTTCGATAATAGCAATATTGTTTAAACCTATCACAATAGCTTTATAGGTACGTCTGTAAGTGAACTAAATGTTTAAGCATTTATCTCTCTATCATTCTATCGTATTAACCCAGTGCTCCTATAAATAGCTGCTTTCGATAAAGCCATTAGCGGCGTCACTCAATGTTATTATGGTGCCTAGAGACTAACGCATCTTAAGTTAATTAAACCTATGAACGCTAAGTCTTGTGTGGATATAATGTAGGCAGCTATTACTAACTACAGTCTAAATGACTAACATTCCTCGCAACTATTGAGTTTAAATAGTTTAGCTAAATGTAGAACCACCTTTAATGAAGTTAGCATATACAATATGCATTTAACATGCGGTTTTGTCGCAGTTTAATTTCAGTAGATTATAGTTGGTATATTGCAGGTACAGTTATAAATAGTTACTTGAATAAAACTATTAAACAAATTATAATATCATCCTATTAGGTCGCAGCGGCACACCAGTGGCCAGACACAATCGATTTTTAATGATGACTGGTATTCTAAGACTCGACAGATTAAATGTGGTAAGGTATAAAAATATCTATATTAAGCTAAATGCGCTTAATATTTAGTATTGTTTAATGATTTATAAAATAGGTAGGTATCTAGCAAAGTATATATAATATATTTCTGCTAACCCTTGTAATTAGGGGTTAAAGTATGAAGTTGCCGTTGTACAGTAATAGATACTTTGAATTGAAATAAAACCTTCATGGTGTGAGATTTTCGAGTGAAACTTTTTTCACCCGATACATATAAGATTCTTCTTTTAAAAAATGTACAACATTCGATTTTTGACTTTCTATTGTTTTTTATTCAGTTTAGATGGGAAAGATGGATACTTCGAAAATCCGAGTCATTTTTGAATACGAGTTCCGACGCGGAACTAACGCGGCAGAAACGGCTCGCAATATCAACGCTGCGTTTAGAGAGGAGATTGCTAAAGAACGCACCGTGCGTTTTTGGTTTAATCGCTTTCGTAATGAAAACTTTGACTTGAAGAAAGAACCACGTAGAAGACCGCTCACATAGGTGAATAACGCTGAATTGAACGAGATGGTGGAAGCCGATCCGAGTCGAACTACCCAGGAATTACCGGCATGGTTTAACGTTACCCTACCTATAATTGCTCATTTGCATCAAATCAATAAGATAAAAAAATGTGAAAACGGTGCCTCATGATTTGACTGATCTGCAGAAAGAAATGCGTATTGAAACTTGTGTTGTCTTGTTGAATTAGTACAGAAATGTAGGAATTTTGGATCGAATTGCTACATGTAACGAAAAGTGGATTCTTTGTCAATGGCTGACCCCTGATCAAACTCCAGAACAGCGCCCCAAAGCAAAGCTTACCAATAAAAAGGTAATGGTGACTGTTTGGTGGTCTCTTCATGGTGTTATTCACTATAGCTTTCTCAGGTTTAGTCAAGCAATAACAACAGATGTTTACTGTGCCGAATTTCGAACAGTGATGGCAAAATTGGCAGTGAAACAGCCCCGACTTGTGAATCGATCTTCACCATTATTGCTCCATGATAACGCAAGACCTCACACTGCACGTGAAACCGTTGTAACTCTACAGGAGCTGCAATTAGAAACCATTTGCATCCTCCGTACTCGCCAGACTTCGCTCCAACGGATTACCATTTTTTTCGAGATTTGGACAATTTTCTACTTGATAAAACATTTTCTTTCCAGGAGGCAGTACAAAATGCTTTTACACAGTTTGTCAAAACTAGATCCACGGATTTCTATCGTAAAGGCATAAATGAACTTCCATTTAGATGCAATGTATAGATAATGAGGCTAAATATTTCAATTAAATAAATATGGTATATCTTAGAAAAAAACGAGTTTCAATTTTTCAGTACAATTCGGCAATTTCATACTTGAACCCCTAATATATATATGTATATCCAAGTGCAATCCTCTTATATATCATATTATACATACGCTTTAAACCCATTTTATTTATGGTTATTCAGTTAATGGACATGACAGTATTTAAAAAAAGTTAATATATATGTAGGTACACGAAGTTTATTTTTTATACGACTAAGGTGGCAAACAACCTTACGGTCCACCTGATGGTAAGTGGTCACCGTAGCCGTTGTATATTAACTTTATAATTATTGTTTATATATTTACTTGGCCATCTATTTAAAAACTTTAACACGTTTAAATAGACTAATTAATTTAAAATAGTTTTGTTGAACTCTCCATGTCTTCAACATAACAATTGTTTTTGTTTCAGTGTAAAACTAACATTTTAACTTTAAATAGCTACCCACAAATCGTTTTACTTCAGTAGAGCCGTACCTACTAAAATAGCTGTCTGAACGTGGTATCGCTTAACACAATTTTATTGTTTTCGGCAAGGCATGATACGATATGCTGACAGCCTCGCCCAGCAGAGGAAATTGAATAGCGATCTACTTAAATTCACCCTAAGGGCATGTTCCGATCGCGATAGGGTTGTCCCTACGCTCAACATCTGTAAATTCAAAATCGAAATTTAAATGTAATGTTCTGAAAATTACCACGCGATATAAGCTGAGGATTTGTATAATTTGTTTATTCACGCACACATACAAAGAGACGCGTTGGTATATAGATTGAATATATGTGTGTGGTGATGTTCGGAAATGATTTGTTTGTGATTATACGGAGAATAATGTTGCGTATTTATTTCTATCTTCTATTTTTATACTTTCTAAGGTATAAATAGGTTTTTATTTTTTGGAAAAAGGATATTATAAGTTCAGTGTAATCAATATTTACTGTTAGGCTTCATTCACACGTACCACAACCACACCACATCGACGCGGCAAAATGTGATCAAGCAGTGGTTATGTGTGAATAGTGTCGCTGCAGCTTTTTGCAGTTGCGTTGTGGTTCCTACAAAATGTGGATGTGGTTGAGTTGTCGTTAGTAGTTGCGATGTGATTGCGACGACGCAATGACGCCGCTCACGTGTGCAGACAGACAGTTCGACACCGATTTTCGTTGTCGAGCGCAGTGTCGGTGCGTCGACGCAGCGTTGTATCTGCGATGTGGTCGGCCGTTAGTTCGCGGTGTCGCTGGTGGTTGTGTCGTGGTTGCTTTGTAGTCGGTATTACCTACGTCGTCGATAATGACGGCAAAATATGGTCCGTGTAAATTCTACTATTCATTTTCAATATAAAGTTGCGCCCGCCCACGTGGTGTCGTTGTGGTGTGGTTGTGGTTTGGTTATGTTTGTATTGTGGTTGTGGTACGTGTGAATGAAGTCTTACCCGTTACCTCGTGTATCACGGGTGACTGATTCGCAATAAGGTTTAATTGCAAATCAAGAGATTTATTTAAATAGATGTCTCTATTATGTTAAAATAGTGTAATCGATTTACACCCTACCAGTGTGATAGTCAGATGTATAAATTTGTTTATTTTTTTTGGGTCACACAAGTAATTGTTGCGTGTGGTATTCGAACCCTCAACAATCAGCGTAGTAATAGGGCAAGGCGACCGTTTGCTACGCCATATGTGCAGCCGATCAGCATTTATTTTCTATTTTAGTACTTGTGTTAATTTGAATGAGGTTCAAATGCAAGCTATAAAAAATGTTTGTATAGAGACTTTCTTGGTAATAAAGTGTATATACCTATTTGTTATATACATTTTAGACGTATGCTTGTCTCTATCTGTAATTTGTTTATATTTCACTGCACACCTGATCTCGTAACCCAAATATTTATTTCAATATTGACACAATTTATCCGTCATTTCTTTTATTGATATGGCTTTAGCGCGGTTGCCATGTGCATGTTGAGAATGTAGGCACTCGCAAATGTCTGACTATGAGTACACGAATGCGCATGTTTGCGTAAAGCGATTACGAATAAAATTGATGTAAGGCAGTATTTGACATTCGGTTGACTTGATCAGAGATTGCTAACTATGTGTGCTACAGTGTAATGAAGAACGCTGGTTCAGCGATTAACGCATGTCCTGAAACGAGCCATACACAGAAAAAAGGTTGATCAATGGCGCGCGCAGTTAACATGCGCATAAATCTCGCATGAATAATAATAATAATAATAATAATATTCTATCACATACACACAACACCGTCTAACCCAAACTAAGCAGAGCTTGTAGTATGGGTTCTAAACAATGGATAAACATACATATTAGATACTTTTTTTTGTAAATGCATACATATTATACATAGAAACACTATATAGAATAGCTTGCGCATGTAGCTCGTATGAACAGCTTGCGCATGTACGACTTGCTCATGTAGCACGCAGGAACGGCTTGCACATGTACATACATACGTGCCTATTTGTACGTTGTATAAGCACCTGTACGCAAAGGCAAGGAAAGATGTCTACACGTCGTCTGTACTTTTACTATGTTAGTAAAACGAAGATACAAAAAATATAGTAATACAAGTCCTAAACAACATGGTCGATATATTTTTTTATTAATTGCGTCGTTGCCTTGATCTTTGCAATATGTTGCCAATTTTTATTGATTTAACTATTCGATTGTGAGATCCCAGATTGAATAGCAAGGCAGACTATAACTACGATTCTCTTTAAAGAAATTAATGATTTTTATTAGGAAACCGGCAAATATGCTCAGTTAGGTTCCAGACAATAGATTCGTCCCCTATTGCATGTTAGCTAAACATGTTGACAAATGTGGGTATAATACTTTTGCCTGCCCAAATCTATTTATATTTTATATCAATTATAATATAGGCATTCTTAAAGTGTTATTATGGTAGCATTTTTTGCAAGTAGTTCTTTGCGTGAGTAATATTCATACCGTTTAACTCAATAGTATAAAAGGCAGTCCAGTTACTCAACGGATGGATTCTTTACGGCCGCCTACTTTGCTAAATGACTGGCCGCATGATTTCAATACTGAGTGTAAGAAAAAGGAACATTTACTTCTCGAATAAACCTGGCTAAGCTATTTTATATTATTTTATTGTTAACGTAACACAGCTTTTCGGTATAGGCGCGTTTTCCTAAAAAGGGAAGCCTTTTTCTACGCAATCTATTAAACTTACATACTGCCAGCTACGATTATGATATAAAGCCAGTTTAGACATTGCCAAGAACAGATCTCTTCTCATATAGTAAAGAAAAAGGTTGGTGTATACTCCATAACTTGGGCGCAGAGCCGGTTACCAGAACACAAACACCGGTTACACAAATTTTCAAGAAAATGATGTCAAAGATCAAACTTTGGTTTTCTTACAAAGTTTGCCTTCTTTGTACTAATAGCGAGTAATAACTAACAGTTACTTTTTTAGTTAACGCTGTAACCCTGGGGTCGAAACACAATACTTTTCCCGTTGTGTCACCGGCTAATTGATGAGTTAATACGCACATAGCTCTGAAAACTGAAAGGTGTGTACCATGGCATCGAACTCGATGCCAATGATCTTGCCACTCCACTATCTTACGATGTACGATCACTAGATGATCCTAAGTATATAACTTAATCGTCTAATGGGCAGCGGTTCTTATCCAACTCGGAAACTTATGGTTGATAGTTACACAAGGACTTTGTCATTAAACTCTAGAGTCGGCCAAACGCTAAGTAATATTATACTTTATTTGAATTCATCAGATGAACCTATTTGTATAACTCTTCCGGATAACGGTTTTCTAAGCAACTGATACTCTTTCATTAAAAAGGCGAAATAAAGCAGTGTTTCACCATAGCCGCAGAACCTCTCTATATAATAGTATGCTAAGAGTTTACATTGTTATGTTGTGTGTATGCTAAGTTCAAAAACAGACAAATAGTAAAGATATACCTTTCATAGCTGGGTCTGTGAGACTGAATAAACATTTAATTATGTAAATAAACTACAGCGCGTAGTTTTTACGAATCTATGTTTCAGACAATTATTAGTAGTAAACCTAATCTTAACATTATCCTTACTAATATTATAAATTCGAAAGTAACTCTGTCTGTCTATCTGTCTGTCTGTTACCTTTTCACAGCTAAACCACTCAACCGATTTAGATGAAATTTAGTAGAGATATAGTAGTAGTGGTATTTTTATTGATGTAGATACCACGCGGGCGGAGCCGCGCGCAAAGGCTAGTAATATTATAAATGCGAATGTGAGTTTATTTCTTACGTTTTCACGCTTTAACTACTTAACCGATTGTTATGAAATTTTGCATACTCGTTGTTAAGGATATAGAGAAGGACATAGGATACCTTTCATCCAGAAAAAGTAATGTACATAACCTACATTGAATCAAATGGAGCCGCAGGCAAAATCTAGTATTAAATACAGAACTGCTTGGGTATTGGGCAGTGTGATTGGAGTTTTCCGTCAAGGAATTCACCGTACATGGAGTTCGAAACTGTACTCAAAAAAATCCAATAGGCTGTATCCCTATTACGTGGGGCACGTCTCTGCCTACCCTTTCTAGAATATAGGCCTGAGACTATGGACATATGAAATACAAGACCTTGGCTGGGATACGACAATGACGCCACTCCAACAAAAAATAATAGCTTTTAGGACTAGCTCTTATTGAAATACATAAACTTGTATTTCCCTGAAGGCATATATGTATTACAGTTATTACACTCATATTTTGCTGTTTTATGTAGGCACAGTCAGCAACATAGTCGATTCACATTTACGATATTTATATAGCTCCTATATTTAAAAATTATAACAAGCTTGATTATGTCTGCGGTTTCCGCGTTAATGTAATTTTTGTCGATAAATTTCCATCCGTCGGGATCAGTACTTTTTTTCTAGAAGAAAAGTACTGTATGTCCATTTACGTATCTCTGACAACGGGTATGCAAAATTTCATGATGATCGGTCGAGTAGTTAGGACGTGAAAGCGTAACAAACAAACAAACAAACTCACATTCGTCAATTTATAATATTAGTTAGGAAGTTAGGATGTTCCTTTTATAGCAGTAATAGTTAAAAGATAGTTGATATAGGCACAGCTCAAAAGTATAAAGTAATTAAAAGGATTTTTTTTAACATAAAATACTTTTACATCTTTTTAAATGTTCAGCTTCTTACGTTGTTTGCTATACTAATATGAAATAGTTTAATATTTAACCACCCAATCAATAAGAAAACAATAATATCGTAAGTAATATATTTCCAAGTACTCGTAAACAAACTATTTTGTTATTGACCACGTCCGTGCGCGATGTACTGTTCCCTCCCTCAGGATACCGTTGTTTACACAGCCTCTTGTATTTTATCCCTAATGAGTGAAACTTTATCTCCTTTAATTGATTGCTTTATTGTTTTGTTAAGGTTACTATATAGTAACTAATAAGATATATATATATATCTTTCTATATATTACTACGTAAAGAGGAAGTTTGTACCCTTTTTAGCATATTGCGTATACTAACTTGTGATTTGGCATAGTAGGATTAAAGGTTTCAGGGTCCTGCACTTTTACTCCTACTATGGCAATCTTTAAGAAAATGAATTACTGTCAAATTTTAAACCCATGAGTTACCGTTATTGTGTACTAATGCCCGCGGCTTCGTATACGTTAAAACCTGCATTTTGTCAATAAATTTTTAACCTCGGGCCCTTTACTTTATCTGAATGTTTGAAAAATGAAAAAATGTGGAAGTGTTTATTTCGGATTCAAAAATATATTGCAATCATTTAACCTGTTGTATGCCAGAATACCAGACATAATAGAAAAAGCATTGTGTCTCGCGCAGATCCACGTTCCGGCATACCAGAGGTTAATACATCTGCTAAACTGCACAGCAGTTTGTTGGTACGCAGTGTTCTTTTCTGTACCCTTGACAAAATGTATGCGAAATTTCATGATGAT
This sequence comes from Catocala fraxini, assembly GCA_930367265.1. NCBI lineage: Eukaryota > Metazoa > Arthropoda > Insecta > Lepidoptera > Erebidae > Catocala > Catocala fraxini. Next base: position 16,099,267 of record OV884035.1, read on the forward strand.
CGGTCGAGTAGTTAAGGCGTGAAAGCGTAACGAACTAACAAATTCACATTCGCATGTATAATATTAAAGTTAGGATTCAAGATTCACTATTTAAAATGTATTACAAGCAAAATATTATTGAAAATAGAATGTATTACGAAAATTGAGTCATATTGTTAGAAATGTACGCGAATATGTAATAAGCTGTACTGAAAGACTACTCAATGAACTGTAAACGTTTCGTTTTATCATTCCTGCATTTTAAATTCGCTGCGATAGGCACAGCCTCTACGTTTGTTAAAGACCAAGTAGAGCTTGCATACGTAAAGAAATTCAATGTTGCAATTTTATTTGTTAAATAAATGATGCGTTTTCTAGATAGTTGAATTGAAATAAGTTCTCACGTAAGTGGCATATGTGTCTTTTTGAGAATAAATTCTTTACCTAAATAAAGAAATCTTTAGCTAAATAAGTCTATACCAAAGCTAACATTTAGAATAATAGGCAAAGAAACAACAGCAAAATAAAATCGTAATGATTAATTGTTCCTGACCAATGTGGCGACAACGAACTGACATTAACGACGTGGGAAGAATACATTGGTTGAGGCAATAGCGCAGATTATATATTTTATGTAACAACCGAAGCAAACCAGTCACGCAAGTAAGCAAGCAAGATGATTACGCATGTCGACTACAAGCACGTTACTTACAAAGCATGTGCGTGATAATAGTAAATGGCGTGAAACAAAGTTGGTTCGTCTTTATTTCAAGAGACGCCCAGTATGGTATATAAATATTTTCATCATCATATAACTTCTTTTTATTTGGTTATTTGTTTAAAAAAACCTGTTGTTTAACAGACCTTGCCTTTATTTTTGATTTTTCTCCTGCATAGGTAGGTATACACAATACCAAAATACTTTGGACCGTCGTGCAAATTAAAATCATTAGATTACTATAATATTTTACACTGACATATCTGGTACGTATTACAAGCGTCGACTTTATTACTCACGGATAATTCATGCCCGATATGCTCTTTAAGGAGTTTGAAACTCGATTTCGAGTTGTATCGAGTTGGGCTATCGCAAATTGCTTTTTCTTCGTTACAAAACATGAATTTTGATAAGATTGTTGGGGTAATGGTATTCATGTATCCATAATGGAAAATATACTTTTTGTTGTCAGCCACCCAATAAGTTCTAAAATCGCATGGAAATATTCGGGTTAAGAAATTGAGCCAAATTTTTAATAATCCATATATTATTTAGTCGGTTCATACTTATACGAGACTACGGCTTGTTTCTATAATAAGGTGATATAACAACCTCTTCAAAATTACAATAGATTACAGTAATCGCTTACAAATACAATCAGTATTCTATACAAAGTTTTAACGCCTGTGTCACATCACCAGCCCGATGTCAACATTGCTGAAAGAATTTATTTTATACTTTGACACGAGGAAGTTTTATATGTCCGTTCACTTACAGCTCACAACAAGAAGTGATAGATAGCAGTATTGTTACGTCTTTTATAGCTAATCAAACTGTAAAGTATTTGACTACTACCTACTTATATTGTATGATGTTATATTATACAATTACTAAGGTGCAATAATTGTAAATAGTTAATTATAATAATTAATTAATTTTTGCATGAATAAATGTACATAATTCAACACGCCCCCTCAAAAATTAATCACTGCTTTATACAATTCAAAAAAGAATAATTGTTGCAGATATTTATAATATCTTAACAGATCATATATCACCTCCAAGTGTTTACTGGGCAAAATGTATAAACATGGTCCAACATTTGTTGCTAGGATTAGGGAAAACCCAGAAAAACCTAATCAGACCACTTACATAAGTTAATCATATATGTACACACTTATGCACAGTAATAATACTTATTCTAAACCCATTTTGTATCCATCTTTGTCAAAACATCACAGCCAGTTGTTGACCTGTGGGAATATAATCATATATCAGGGCAGTAATTTAGGACCCTTTCTATTTATTATCATGATTAATGATTTACCTAAAGTAGTTAATAAGTCTACACCCTTACTATTTGCAGATGACTTAAAGTTAGTTATGAAAATAAACAATACTGAAGATCACATTGAGATGCAGAAGGATATTGATACGGTCGTAAAGTGGAGTAAAGAAAATAAATTATATTTTAATGCGGCCAAATGTTCAGTGTTGTCATTCAGCCGAGCGAGTGCCCCGAGCCATTACCAATATCTTGTGGACCGGACATCTATGCAGCGGGTTGCCGAGGTTAAGGACTTAGGTGTGCGGTTCACATCTGATATAAACTTTCGCCAACATATCACTGAAATATGTAAAAAAGCATACCGCAATTTGGGTCTTATACTGCGACAAGCGAATGCATTCACTAATATTAGGGCACTTAGAACATTATTTGCAGCGCTAGTAAAGAGCCATTTAGAATGTAATGCTGTCATTTGGTCACCACATGAAGCGAAATATAAATTAATGCTGGAACGTATCCAGAATAAATTTACTAGGTTCTTGTATTTGAAAATGTATGGGGTCTACCCTGGATATCCTCTGTTGTATCCTACGTTATTCGTATTGGGTACGGTGGGGTATTTCAAACTAGAGGTTAGAAGGGAAGTAGCGCTGGCGTGCTATTTATTCAAAATGATTAGAGGTACAGTATCCAATCCGGAGCTTCTGCGAACGGTTCATTTGTGCGTGCCGGACGGGTACGCGGGCCGGCGGCGGCGGCCGGCGCTGCTGGCGGTGCCGCGCGCGCGCACTAACTTGCTGCAGCTCGCGCCGCTGACGCGCGCGCTGCGCACGCTCAACACGGTGGCGCTGTCTATTGATATATTTAATTGCTCATTGAGTGAATTTACACGAGTTACCTATTGTAAATTGAGTGCTAGATAAATAAATGTATTATTAAGTTGCTACGCTATTGCATTAGGTTTATCCTGTAAAAATAGTTGTTAGTGTGTGTATAATAAATAAATAATAATAAATAAATAATATAATTTAATTATATTTCTTTCAACTTGCTCTCTTGAGAAATGATATTTTATATCAATATGTTTTGACCTCTTATGGCTAGTTGGATTATTAGCAATGCTTTTACAGACATTATTATTTTCCTTAAATAAGTATAACAATAGGTTTATTAATTCGTATGTTAATACTTTCTGCTAGAGACTTAAACCATAAGGCTTCTTTTACAGCCTCGTAAAGGGCCATATATTTGGCTTCAGTAGATGAAGCTGCAACAGAAGTTTGTCTCTTTGTACATCAAGTTATAGTACACTCTTGAAATAGTTTAAATAAATAACCGGAAGTAGTTTTCCACCGTAAACAGAATCCATATAAAACATTATCATAATCATTTCTTTTATAGGTTAACTTTATATGCATAGTACCTTTAAGATATCTTAACACGCGTGTTAAAACGACTTAATATCTTTACAGATGTACTTAAATTAGGGCGAGTACATAGCATAATGTACATTAAACATCCTATAAAGTTACGACATGGTGCATCACATTTTTCTTTTAGATTTAAAGCTTCATAATTAAGTTTAGCTTCAGTAGTGTACTCACAGGATTACAATTAATCATATTGAACTTATTCAACACTGTTTGAATATAAGCACATTAGATATGTAATTATATCAGCATATCTAGTTATTTTGATGCCATGAAAGAACTTTATATTATTTACATCAGTCATTTCAATTTGAACATCAGCACATACTATAACCAACATATAATACAATTTAAATATTTTTCTTGACATTTCCTTTGTCTATATATATACATCTATCAAACGATGTATTTTGAAAACCCTTTTCTTCAAGAGATCGTTCAGATATTTCAAACCAACACCTTGCAGCCTGTTTCAACCCATATAATGCTTTATTTAATTTACATCTTAGGACGCCTTCAGGTATATTCATATATTTCCCTTTCTTTAAAACGCCATTACAGAAAGCGGTTTTGACATCCATATGATGCATTAATATAATTTATGTCGATTTGCAAAACTAGTTATAAAACGAAAGCTAGCTATTCTAGCGACAGGCGCAATAGTTTCATTAATATCAGTAAGATATTCTTGGCTAAAACCTTTGGCAATAAGACGAGCCTTATATCTAAAAGGGATTTTTTTTTAAACTCATCACTTTTAATAGTAAAGACTCATCTAGTCTACAATATTTATATCATCTGGTCTTGGCACCAGACACCATGTATTATTTATTCTATGGGATTTTAGTTCATCTTCAATAGCTTTCTCCCATTAAGACCTATTATCAAGTGACTTTATTTCTTGAAATGATTTAGGTATTATACATGTAAATGAATTGACACTAAACAAATAGTCATCATTATCATCACTTTCTTTATAACAAATACGAGGATAACCTTTGAGTCTGTCACTCCTAGGTAAATGTGTTTCATTATTGTTTACAGGTAAGGAAACCATGTCAATGTCAGGTTCACATGCAACCTCATTAACTATTTTGCGATTTCTACTAGTACTGTCTTGTACATCAGATTTTAAAGTATCTGATTTAGGGATACTTGTATTTTGAGATTCAGTCGACACTGATTTCATCACTTGGTCCATATCAGTTTTGTCTTGGAAATTTTTAAAATTATTTCCTTCAGGCTTTAGTGTAGGCCTGGACACATAAAAAATATCTCATCTACTACAAAATCTCTGACAGTTATATATTTATCGCATTCTGTGTTCCATACCTTATAACCATTTGGACTATAGCCCACCAATATCTCTTTCCATGACTTATCATCAAATTTACATATATTGGTTTTATTATGGACATACACAGTTGAACCAAACAACTTAAGGGATTTAATAATTGGTTTTCTATCATGCCATAACTCATATTAAGTTTTAGACTGGTTTAGGGCTTTTGTAGGTGTAATATTTATAAGTGAACAGCAGTTAACACTGCTTCAGCCCAAAAGCGTTTATCTATAATTGCACCAGTTAACATAGAACAAGCCTTTTCAGTTATGGTTTGAACCATACATTCAGCCATATCATTTAACTGTGGAGTTCTGGGTACTGTTAAATGGTAACTCATACCATTTACTTAACAGTAGTCTTTCATTTCAGTCGACAGATACTCTCCACTATTATCACTATACAAAGTAGCTCATTTTGAATTTTTTTAGACTGACTCGCTTTTTGCAACAAAATCCTTGAATGCCGAAAAAAAAGCATCTGATTTATATGTCAAGGAATAAATAACACAATAATGAGTGAACTGGTCCAGAAACAAAATAAAATAATTCTTATTATCAAACGTTGACGGAGTGATTGGTCATATATGTACATCAGAATGTATAATGGTCGCTTAATGTATTCCGGCTTAAAGAATTTATTCTCAAAAAGACAAAGTCACTTACATGAGAACATTGGATAACATTGTGTAGAAATACATTTCAAATGGTTATCCTTTGTTTTTAACCTTATTAAAGGGTAGTCTAGTCAGTTTACCATTTATGCAAGCTTTGCATAAATCATCAGTAGGTGATATTGTTTCAATGAGTTTAGTCTTCAATTAAATTATTACACTAACTCAATAAATTTACTTTTATTAATATAACCTAAGTGTTACACTGACATGCTTGGGAAACAGACTGACCTCTCTCAATAGGTATTCTAAAATCTAAAATGATTAATATTTTACCATCTTTTATAATGAGTCCCATGCTGATCAAAAAATAAGCTTCAATCCGGCCTGCTGCATCTTTGAAACTGATAATAAATTATATGGTACCTCAGGACAATACAATACATTCTCCAAAACACGTGGAACACCATAGCTGCTTACAACATTGATCGTACCTCTTTTTTTGTAACTGAAATAAATAAATCATTTTTAGCAACAGATTTTTTTATTGGTATTCGGGCGGCCTCGATGGCGTAGTGGCCAATGTAACCGACTGCCACACCTGAGGGTTCGATTCCCACACAAGTCAAACATTTGTGTGCATAGACACGGATGCCTGTCCCGGTCCGGGTGCCTCTATGTGTAATAAGTATTTACAAAAAAAAGTATATATGTATCTTTATCCATTGTCTAGTACCCATAGCTCATAGCTTAGTTTGGGCTAGAGGGTGTTGTGTGTATGTGATAGAATATTATAGAATATAGAATATGTGAATGTTCATAAGTAATGAAAATACCGTCCCTGTTTATAATGTGATCGGATGCTCCTGAATCCAGCATAAAATGTAATTTTGTTTACATTATCATCTTGTTGGAATTCTCCAGTCATAAATGCATAACCTGAAAAGTCGTCAGATTTCGACTGTTGCGATAAACTGACTGTTTGAATTGTTCTCGTTCTGTCCGCCATATCTTTTTGTTTACTTGCTCGTTTAAAATAAACGCAATCCTTCTTAACATGTGCCTTGCGTCCACAATCATATCCATTTCACTAAGTAATGAACGTATTCGTAACTTCCAGATACTGTATTTATCGCCATCGTACGGCTTAATATTTCTCTTTTGCTTTAAATGTTCCATTACTTACGAATATCGCATTCCTTTACACGACACAGTAGAATCACGATTTGAACACTAGACTGTGGGTAGTTGTGATTTATTTATTACACAGAATTTTCGATCGCGGCACTGGGCCCATAACCTATTAGAGGTTATGGATTAAATAACACACTGTACAGACACTTTAACTATTTATTTTATACTTTGACACGAGGAAATTTTATATGTCCGTTCACTTACAGCTCACAACAAGAAGTGATAGATAGCAGTATTGTTACGTCTTTTATAGCTAATCAAACTGTAAAGTATTTGACTACTACCTACTTATATTGTATGATGTTATATTATACAATTACTAAGGTGCAATAATTGTAAATAGTTAATTATAATAATTAATTAATTTTTGCATGAATAAATGTACATAATTCAACACATATAACACTGTTCCAGGCTTAATTAAGTATGCAGCCGTGGCTTACCACTCCTAAGCCACTGTACCTACGTTTCACTTTATTTAGTAATTCAACTAGTCGGAGCAGGAGGTTTCGTTGAAGTTCTTCATTTGACATTTTGTCAACTATTTAATAATGACTACGAACATAGTTACTTTGTATAAATTATGAAATAAAAGCGTAAAAATCTCATGAAAATCCACGTCAAAAACGACGACAAAAATTATATGATAAGGTAAGATTTTCTAATTTCCTCCTGGCCGTGTCAGGCGACTTGCTAAATTAATAGCACTTGCGAGGAGTTATTTTCATTACAATATTTCAAGTATTTGGTAAGATAGTTAATAAGGAATAAAGACAGCGTGAAGTATAAAGATTGCAAGGATGGTACAATAGTTTATGTAGCCGGTTTGCCATGACACATTAGCACAACTGTTGAGGGTTCAATCAGAGTAAAATCAGAGTATTGTGATTCATAGAGAATTGTTGGGAATCTTTGTGCTTGTACGTATGTCAGTAGTTAGTAAAGTAAAATATACAATTGCTAGCTGCTTTAATACAAGCAAAACTAGTTGTCGCTTTTAATTGTTGCATTGTTACAATTTAGTTGCCTTCACAAAGTGTTCTTTGTGCACGTTTATTTTCCTAATTGAGACTAAATAGATAGAGTGCCAGATCCTAAAGCTAGATCAACACAAAAATGTGTTAACAGACAGTGAAATGCAATGTGAACTCCTACGATTGGCTGGCTGAGTTATCGAAAACCAATCAAATCATTTGGCATGTATTTGATTTTGATACGTCGTCAACCTTTCAAAAGTAAATGTCATAAAGTATTTAAAATATACCAAAACTATTCTTCTAAAAGTCTAACAGTTTTTAGGAAAAAGTCCAATATCAAATACAGCAATATGTTAACTAATATAATTTTAAGACAATTGTTACGTATTTGGACCTGAGCTGAAATAAAAGCGATTTCATATTTTGTGGTGCATCCACACCGCAGTTACTTTTTGTGGAGCACCTTTTCCAAATGTTAGTGGACAACACCTGATAACAAAAAATATTTTTGTTAGTATATGTTGCCAACGTTGCCTAACTTCTGATAACAGTAAACAAATGTTAACAATTGACAACATTTGTTACAGAATGTTTCCTAACATTACATACAATAATGAGATTTTTTAAATGTATTATGGGAAAACATGCTGTTGCAAGTAACTGCGGTGTGGATGCACCATTTAACAATGTTCTGTGACTCGACCAGTTATCAAAAGAGGAGAATTTTAAGTACTATATCTGCAATTGATAGCTTGGATGAAAAAATGTATGCCAACTTTCATCTAATTTCGTCCAGTAGAACTAAAGATATGGCACATAGAATGATCCACTTAAATTATATCGTGGCTATGACATCAGGTGGCAATTCTATTTCATAAAGAAGTATTTTATACAATAATAATTTAGACTTGAAGCTATATTTATGAAGCTTTAGAATGTTTAGTCTACATTTATAATTTTCACCTAATAAAATAATTTTAGCGCTTGGCTAGATAATAATTTTACACTTTCATTAATTATTTTTTGCAAGGTGCTTTTATTTAATTTGAAACTAAAGGACTCTTAATTAACAACTGACTTTATAATACAAGTACACATTTTTTTAAATAAAACTTTTACTAAGATATACAAAATGCCACAAGAAATCAAAGATACGTCTAAGGATATTCCAATTTTCCAAACGTACCACCTTCTTACACGTTATTTTTTTCTTATCGTCAAAATCTCCGCGGGCGATACATGTTGAGTGTAACTAAATTTCAGCCTCAAAAAACATTTTCGGGACAGGCCATGTATCTCTTACCTATTCTTATTCGGTTATAGTACAGAGACATAATACAAGGTTTTTGCTAAAAATAGAAGTTTTATATATTGTCATATGTCGTGTGGTTGAAAAGAAACATTATGTCAAATGCAGCAAGCATTTATCTCTGTCGATCTATATTTTTAACTGGAAAGAAAGGAGCAGTATTTCAGCTGAAACTTAGAGCAGCCCGGCTCCATTAGTACCTTCTCATAAAAGATTTCTGCTAAATGAGCTTTTGTTGTGTTCTTGTGATTAGTCAAGAGATACTGTACTATTAGTAAGTGCATGTCAGTACTTGTACTGCATCAATTACTTTTTAACGTTAGATATGTGTTGATGATAAACCTAATTTGGCTAACGTGTAGGTATAGGCTTACTGTACTGCGAATTTAATAGATGTTAGCCATGTTAATAGTGAAAATATTTAAAAAGTTATATTGCTTTTAAATTTGACATTAACGGTTTGGTCTTTTCCTTGACTTGGCCGCTTGAAAAAAGATGAAAATCACACGTAAATGTCGGTAACCTTTGTAATGCAAATTGCGTTAAAATAAACAGACGACGTACTCGCATTTGAACAATAATCGTCTCACTTATGTTACAATTAAATAAATTGCCGTCATAACGGGCAGTTACAAAGTGAACCACCACTAAAATAGACTCTCCAATTTTGTGAGGAGCTTAGTAAGTACCTACACGAAAAAGCACTTAAAACATTAAATATGGAGGCAGACCGCGGCTCCGTCAGTTCATATCAGCCGCGCCGTACCTCGGCGAAATATTAATGCTGACCGGACACCCCGGACGTCCCCTCCCCGCTCATTGTATCGAAACAAACAACCAATGCCAAATATTATACCGAATTCGGCCTCCGGTAGTCCCGCACAAGTCACTGTAAGATCATTTAATATTAGTTTCGAACATTTATTACATCTACTTACAAATAATGATATACTTTACTATGCATACATATGACGCATTAATTAAACATTTTGTTTGTTGCTAATATTCTTTACTGCAAGATATATTATGCTAGATAAACATCTTGCGGCAAACACAATAATAAAATATTAGTGCAATTGTTTATTTTTCATTCCGAGCAAGTTGATATTTATCATTTTATTGTTGTTATCATTATAAATAATAAATTTCATAACATGGGTGACATTTTGTTTAAATATTTCAGCGAGTGACTGATTATTTACAATGGCGAATACCGTGCATACTTCTATGTTGAGACGGGTACAAACAGATAAGGCGCAGGTGCAAATTATGAGCTCTGTGGACCAATCATTGCCTATGTTCAGAGCTAGTCAAGTACACCCTGTGCTTGGGTCTTGCTCTAAGTACATAACCTAAGTATTTATTAGTCTTACTATCCTAAATTTATTCATAAGAGCAGCGATAGCTCAGTGGGGAGACCAACAGACTGCAATGCAGAGGGTCTCGGGTTCGAACCCACGTCGCGCACTTCTGACTTTCGGAAGTTATATGACTTTTCGAAATTATGTGCGTATTGATTGACAATTATCGCCTGCTCCGTGCCTCGGAGAGCACGTTAAGCCATCGGTCCCGGCTACCGTGAACGTCTATGGCAGTCGTTATTGGGAAAGTCAGTACCCTCTAATATCCAGACACTGGTCTAGCCTTAGGGTATCGTTAGCCTTCGGGTTGCGGAGGTCAGGTGGCAGCCGCTCCGTGTAAAAACTGATATCCAGTCAAATCCGGTTAGACTAGAAAAGCCGACCCCAAGTGACTTGGGAATAATAAAGGCTAGGGAGAAGAAGACTATCCTAAATTAATTTTTTTGATAGCTACATTTATTCATTTGCTAATAGCATCAAATTTAAAATATTCACCTCTTTGGCATACTTCTTAATGCACTGTACAGAAGTGCCCAATAAAAAATGTTTATGTATTATATTGATGAAGTTTATGTATTATATGATTATATATATGATATTCAATAAGTTTTAACGTAAACTTGCAGGTTATACGGACCAAGATATAACGTATGGAATTCTCGTCCACACCTAGTACCCGGATTACAAAGAAACGCACTCACCGTATTGAAATCTGAAGGCCAGCTTGTATTCATTTTTATAAAGCTCGTTTGCTACGGTGTGTTTTGTTTTAGAAGAACAAAAATGTATCTCATATGCTTTAAACCTACATGCTTTAAATGCATTCTGTATGAAAACTCTAATTGGTATGACTCTATAACTTTTGAATATACTCTCTGCACAGCAAAAACTGCCGTTACCGAAACACGTATGACAACATTGGCACAATCACGTACGTGTGACATTTGGCATTTTATTGTTCGTGTCTGTACCTATAACGGCCCAGTAATTAGTGTGGCCGAGTTAAATCTAATGAATAATTAAGCGGGAGTCTTCTAGAATAATGATGATATTTTGACCATCCATTTAAATGTCAAAGATCATTTTGAATGTCTAAAATGCGGTTTATTACTGACAAGCAAAATGTTATAAATTGCAACGGAATAATACGTAAGCTTGAGTTTATGCAGATATATCAGAGGTTTTCCTGTTCGTCATACAAAGAGGATAATAATGGCAACATTTTTAACAAGGCACTCGGATCGATATTTTGGTTTTCGTTCCTTTGAATACTTATGACCTATTTTCGATCGAGTATTGTATGTATCAACGTTATTATTTACGGAAACGTACGTATACATAATCGGTAAAAGAATATGACTCGGTTGCACAGTGGTTAAAGCGTTTGTTGTATATTAGGTCTCGGACTTGATTCCCGTGCGGGAAAATATATCAGGGGAGTTTTCTGTAAAAAGATTTTCCCGATCTCCTATTCTGTATGCTACGTTATATATCTGTTTAGCAGTATTTTAAGATCTCTAACCCTTTTATGCTGACCAAATATCAGCATAAAGGCACAAGATTACGTGTTTGCTTAAAGAAACACTATAAAAGCGAATTGGTTAAATAAGTCACTGCAAATCACAACCTGCCATTAGCTGTTTTAAAAGTAGAAAAGTATTATTAACATCTTGAGATATGAAAGACTCTTAATACAAAGTCATAAAATTTATTTATTTATTTAACATTAAATAGAACGACTTGCGCCAATTACACTATTATAATTGTACAGTGCGAGCTTGTGCCCACAGCATCGCTTGCGTGAACCCACTGGAACGCATACATATGAGATAAATCATCCTACGTGATAATCCATGGCCTTTCTGTGCATCAACTTTCACCCAACACCGTTCATCGGTTTACGTATAATTCAGAAACAACTTCACAAACTTTCACATTTATCTATAATAATTATATATTATATATTATATTATATATATTATATTATTATTAGTTGTCGGCCTCGATGGCGTAGTGGCTAGTGTAACCGACTGCCACGCCCGAGGTCGCGGGTTCGATTCCCGCACAAGTCAAACATTTGTGTGCATGAACATGGCTGTTTGTCTTGGTCTGGGTGTTTCTATGTATAATACGTATGTATTTACAAAAAAAAAAGTATATATGTATGTTTATCCATTGTCTAGAACCCATAGTACAAGCTCTGCTTAGTTTGGGCTAGATGGTGTTGTGTGTATGTGGTAGAATATTATATTATTATTATTATTATTATTATTAATTATTATTAGTAGCATAATTATTCTAGGCTTAGACTACATACAACTATGCTAGAATTCTACAATAAAGGTTTTATGTTCTCATGAATTTGAATTACTTTGTAATAGAACGACGTTTTAACAAGTAATTCTATATTGAAATGGGATAGGTCAGCTCAATTTCCTCACGGATGGCCATAAAACAGTTAACAACGCGCCGTTTTACTTCTACACAATTAAGCTAACGCTTCACGTCAGCATTTCTAATATCAAAATTTCATTTTAATGTTGATTGAAGACCGCGTCGCTGGTCTAGCAGCGTTAGCTATTGTGACAGCCGAACCTACGGTTTTGGTGTTCTATTCTTTCAAGCAATATGTATATTATGGGCTTCTTGCATACAAGCTAAATGTATATGGGTTTCCCATGATGGCAATATGTTTACACCGAGAAGAGGACCATGCCCAGCAGTCGGACAGCTTATATACAGGGCTTATGTAATAATATATATCTTGCAAATGACATACCTAATCAAAGAGATAAACTTAATTTTTTCAGTCAAAGAAGGAAAAGTTCGCACCAGATCGTCCATGTTACGCGGTGGCTCATTCAAACACCGGAAAAACATTTATAGGTATATAATAAAATGTTGGCCAAAACAGTCGCCGTAATAACAGTGTCAAGACAACCACTTATATTATTATGTCAACCGTATAGTCAAGCTATGTTTGTGTAATAATCGATCTTCAAGTTAAGGCATATTAAAGTTACACGTACTATAAGACGAGTACATATAAGATCTCCCTTATTTACTCCACCCAACAAATAGCGTAATAAAAATAGGAAACGAAGATTTCTCGAGTATAATACACCAAAATACATCCATGAAAAGAGGAAATCAGGGCGGTGGCGAAACGCGACGAATAACTGACAACAGTCGGGTCGAGCATTGAATTCTCCAAATATGATCACAATTGAGAAACCGTGTAATATACCTACATCTCAGTCATTACTACTGAGTACACGAATTTCTCAGTACTTCGATTTTATTAAAGTATATTTATTATGACTTGCCATTTCATAAATTGCTTTTATAGATTTTTGGCTTTCTTTGGATATTTCTTATGTTGTTTTATTTTTTAGTTTTACTGTAGTTTTTCGACGCGCTGACTGGTCAGTAATGTTTATGATCACGTATATGAACATATCAATAGAAACCATTTATGACTTAGTCTTTTGAATCATTCAATCGATTCAAATCAAAAATTTAAGGAACTAATTTTGTCGGTTATCACAAAATGACAACAAGTTTCGATAAGGCCTACAAGTTAACTAATTTATTAAGTTAGAAAATTATGGCAATGATAAACCTTGATTATTGACTAGATTTTGTCAATAAACAAGGTATAAAAATATTCTAAATTTCTATTATGTAATAAAAAACTGTAAGGGAATAAGAGAAAATGATGCGAAGCTTGCTCACACCGAGCAAGATTTTATTAAAGAGAGGCGCGTGTTCTAACTTTATTTTTCATGTCACAACGACAGTTTCTAAATTTTAATATGAATAAAACAAAGGTTACGTTTAGCCGCCGGCCGTCTAACATTAAGTCGAGATACTAATATAGTGACAAGTTAAATATTTTACTTATAGTATTTGGCGGACCATGGCAAAATGTAAATTTTATTGTACGTGAATATATAACTTTTTATCTTTTATTTAAGCTAATAAAAAATACGAAGAAATAAAGAATTTCATAAAAGTGAGTATTATTTAATGGCTGTAAAATATCGATAATTTACTGATACAGACCATTGCTATTGATTACCTAACAATGTAATCTGTAATATTTACCAAATGTTTTAAATTAGTGAAAAGACAATTACTCAACAAATTTGCCTGAATCTGCTAATACGACCACTTTATTGGGTGTAAGCTTACAAGCAAGTTTTTCCTTCCAGACACATCAACTAATGTTTCTTGATAAAAAAACATAAGCAGTAAAATATTGTGGGACCCCGAAGCATTGTTTAGTTGTGTTTTCTATTTGTATTCCAGCTGTTTACAATAGCCACACGATGTCTAAAATGATTCCGTCGTGGCAGGGCATGTCCATATATGTGTGGACAATCCTAAGTAGAAGTCCACCATTTTCCCTACGTCACAACGAACGGCATGGCAAGTTTAAGATACGATAGACATTAATATAACAGCTGATATGATTCGTCTCTGACAACTAGTCTAAACATCAAGTCTGAGGTTTCATTATTTCGTCACTAAAGTCTTTGAAACTCCGATTCGGTTCACAAACCAACGATAAAGGAGGACGCCTAAAATATTTTGTAATTGTAATATTTCTTGACACATTACTTAAAGAACAGCATTTATTTCCATTTATTTCGCGTCATAATAGCTTGAACCATAATCTAGATACCATTTGTCGACGGATTGGCTGTGACAGCGCCTTTATATTACTGAACACTACTTATGTTTTGTCACCTTTAGTGATGGTTCAAGGGACGTTCACGTAAGGGAAAGGCGACGCGTCTTGTTAAAAGTTAAATAAGGATGTGTGCTTTATATATAATCTTACCCATTTTGTATTAAATTAGTATAGGTTTTGATAAACGTAAATAATATTCCTGTCATTGTCGAAATTTTATGTACCTACTGTATATATGTACTCACAGCATATATTTAGCTTTTCAACCCTAATGATTGAAACCCTAACAAATATTATAATTGTAAATGTGATTTTGTTGGTTTGTTCGTTTCGCTTGCCCGCCTTATCTACTCGACCAATTATTATGAATTTCGCATACACGTTGTGAGGGGCACAGAAAAGGATATGGAATAACTTTCATTCAGAAAAAAATGTTTACCCAAGGGATAGAAATTTATTGATAAAATCTACAATAACGCAAGCGAAACCGCATACAAAATCTAGTCTAATTCAACCTTTCGTTAGGACCATCGCATTGGGTTTATCTCCTAAATTATACACCACTTCAACAAGTAGAGGTACATATCCATAAACTATCTTTATCTTTACATAAAGATATGCGGACGTGTCATCGCTACAAAACGCATTCTAAAAACGACCTGCAAAGAAAAGGTACCGATGATGTTTTTTTAAAAATTACTTGAACAGACCATTTAAGACCAAACAGAGTGATAATACTCTACTTGAAATTCTATGGCTGATTTTAAAAAGCTGGCATTCGAAACCGAACCCTATCACCATAAGCGAGTAATAACATTAAGCTGACCTAACATTACCATTGAAAGTGTTGCGGCCCTACCTGGCTAAACTACATTTATAATAACGTGGCAATTTAGAATACAAGGCAGGATTACGTTTCGTTGTGTGTTTAGTCGCTTAGCGGTAGGGTTGCCACTCACATGGGTGCTGTTTTAATTCTAAGGGCACTCGGAATGGTTGTAGGGATTTTTGAAATATTTGCCAATTTTTAAGGAAAATACAACCTTTTTAGCCATTCATCTATGTGTATCATTAGGACTTTGTTTGTTATTCAAAGACAACGAAAAGGCATAAGTGAAATATTAATGTTCCGTTGCAGTAATTCTTAGACACGTTTAAACCAAACAGTAATATTTAAACTGTTAAAAAGATACGTACGAAATAAACCTAGTATTGTGATTTATAGAACTAACTAAAGTTAGCGAACCAAACCTACAATACGTATTATAGCTTATTGATGACAACAACAACGACATTGAATCCGCAACACTCGGCGTAGTGGCAATTACAAGACAATCAGACGAACCACTACGCCATATATACAAAGAATTTGTATCAACTTCGTAATAAATAAAAACTGGTACTAGTCGTTGAGCAGATTTGCATACCAACTAAAGGACAAAATAACCGCCAGTAACGCTGCTGGGTTTCCTTAACATTTAATACCTTTTGCTGTGTAACCGCAAGTTATTTTGTCTTCTTTTTTTTATAATAATAAGTTAAGTAATAGTATATTTTTCTCTGATTATGTATCCTTGATATTATCTAATTTTTTGTTAGTTGTAAAATTGTATGCAGCTGGCTGACGTCCGTGCGTAACAGTGATTTTCATTGAAAATCCGCGTTGCGATATCACGTCAATTTTATCGCAACATCAATGCACAATGGAGACCATTTGTTGCTACAATAGCATAACATGTATCTACTTTTTACTTACGAACTATTTATTTAATTGTCTTTTTTATTATTTTGTCTATATTTTGTAAGAAAAATATGTAGTCATATTTCTTTGTGGCAATATAGGATCATTTCTTTCTTTCAATAGTAACCCCTTCAAGATCAACATCAGTTTAACTGCTTGCTCATCTGCCACAAAAGGCAATAAAAATATACCCTTGCCTACGCGGCACTATTGCCAAGTCATCATATATGATCACAGTGTCTTAAACTTCACACGCCTTGCTTAGACATAACTTAAGAAAACCGGTTGCAGAATTTACTAACAGTTTCATTTTCAATTAAATTCTGAATAACAATGTTTCTATGGGCTCATGGAAACATTTTCCTTGAACATTCTTACATACGAACAATTACATTCTCATTTTCTTAAAATATCTAATGGCAGCCCTACCTCGCGGTCGCATCATTGTTGTGGCGATCACGCAATTGTCGTATGTCCTTAACGCCATTCTCCAAATGGCAGCTGAATGTATGATTGAATCTGGGATATTGAATTTGCTGTTTCATTACCTGTGACCTGAGTTAGTTTGCGGTCTTTTGCTGGCCATTTCGATGTCGTCTGTTCTTTATGTTTTTATTACTTTATTTCTCCAGAAATATACCGCCCACAGTCTAAAGTATGGCTTTTACATTACAAGACATCTTACTTTAATTGCAGATGTTTTCTTTAAAACATAGCTAATGTAACACCTAAGTAATTTCAATACAAAAATGTCTACGAATGTTTAAACAAATAAAGGACAATTATGATTTTCTTTTTAAAAACAGTGGTATAAATTTAATCGTTTGTTAAAACGCAGATTGTTACGATTTAGGTTCAATGATTGGCTCGGACATAGAATTATTATTTTTTACATAAATTGTCTGTCAATAACAGCACAGAGTCTAGAACTCAAATAAATACAAATATGCAGGTTAGACATATTAGCCTAGTGCTGCAATAGATGCATATTCCAAGTATCTGCATGACTTTAAAGAGTAGGTATACAACCACATTTCTTTGTTATGTTATGTAAATAATAACAACAATTATTTGTGTATTACCAAAACAATGAATAGTCAGTTTCTGCGCTAACACTTTAACCTTAATTGTCATCAGAACAACAAACTACAATGTTTAATCATTAGCTAAAACAAACGGCGCAGTGAAAAAGACAAATGATTCAACGTAACGCGAATGAGAAAGCAAATCTGTAACAGTAATACTTTGTTGTAACTTATTGCTTGAGGGTTTTTAAGAGGCATTTAGTTACTTCCTTGCAATATTTGTTCGTAATTCATCATGATGCCTCAGTTGTATCTTGTAGCTTATTTTCGAAGAAAACAAATCGATACACAATTTGATGAGCTGCTGTGCTGACACATAAAGTTGTAAAATGAAGTTTATTATTACCAAACGATTTTAAAGGAATTCCACCAAAATTTATTTAACTCTGTCAATTATTACTTTATTAGTGACTTTACTCTGTCAATTATTAGAATGGCAATAATTGACAGAGTAAAGTTTAAAACATTAGAATGCCAAACATAATCGAAAACCTTTTGTGTTTGGCCGCAGGTGTGCCGCTGCTTAACGCGCGAATAAAATTCTGCATATTGCAACCAACCCTAGATCGCGGTTATAGTTTACCTACCTTTAGGTGGACAATATGCTACTCTGCTATAGTTTAATAAAAAGAGATACTTTTTGTTTTCAGTTCAGCATTAATGAAAGCGAGTGCTATGCTTGAGGTTTCGGGTTTTGGTATTTTTAGATCGGGCAAAGGTTATTGGGCTCTTCTCTCGAGAAATTCTCAATAGTGGGATAAAAATGTGCCTGGTGGACGGCTATAGAATGGCCTCCTTTTACATGGGAATAAAAAGCCATACTTGGCAAAATGTGGGTATAATGCACCTGAGCCTACTCTTTTGCAGATCTAGCGTTGACTATGTATGTATTATTTTCAGTCCTGTGTTTCCAAAAACATAGAACCGTCTAGTCTTGCCTATCTATTGCATACAAAAACCAGTCTATACAGTATAATGTGCATAACTCTACACTTGCTATATTGCAAGGCTATATTGCTTAGCATAAGAGTTGCCTGGATAAGGCAAACGATTTCAGGCAATTCTCAATCTAGCATAGCAAATTCCCTAGTAAATTTAATGAACTTTAGCGTTCCAATGCTTTTGAACGAACTGTGAATTTCACAAGATTCACGTCTATAAACATATATTTTAATTCAGTGTCAAAGTCACATATCATTATTTTCGAATACCGTTTGTTAGTTCATAACACCCACATACACATACGCCTTTTAATGGCTTTTGTCACTACTGATTATTATTTTTGTTATAATAATGATTTGACCAAGCGTTTATTTAGTAAACGTATTAAAGGACTGACTCTGACTTCAATCAGTCTTAGAAACGGTTTTAATTTGATCCAAGTCTTTTAAAACATTTTCTTAAAACAATCACTGTTGAACAAAATAATTCTAAAGGGATATTTTAAATTTATTCGTATAACAACAAATAACTTGAACAACAAATGTCTTGCCTATCATAATGAGTGAATTGAAATTCTTCATAGACAACAAAATGTGAACATAAATGACAATATCTAATAATAACGTAAAACAGAATTCAATTCAGGTAATCCGGAAAAGATAATCCTTATTGAAATTATTATCATAAAGAAACAGATTATGCTAATGAAAACTCAATACGGTTGTTAAATATTTTTTTCGTAAACCACGATACTGACAAATACAAACTGATAAAGTTTTTGTTATAAAAGATATAACAAATATTTTATACGCTTTGATCCATAGCAAATTAATTCAGAGCTAATTGAACAAAATTGTTCAAAAGGTTCATTTTGTTTCTCAACGATAAAGTAGCAATGTGCTCCCTCTCCCTCTCTCTCTCTCTTTCTCTCGTCTCTCTTTCTTATATAGCGTAATGAGATATGTTCTTTTTCTAAAAACAGATTTAGAAAGTTGCGACGTAGCAGCAATCCCAAATTAATATATTATATAAAGCATATAGATCCGCTTAGTTCTTGTGCCTGACTAATATCTTCTATAATTGCCATCTAAGGCTTACTGGGTTTTCTAAAGAGGCGCTATAGTTATATCCGAACTAATTTTATAAAGTTTGTTTGTTCGTTGGTTACATGCCATGACTACTCGACCGATCATCATTAGATTTCGCATACACGTTATCAAGGGAACAGAAAGTACCTTTTATCCGGAAAAAGTACAGCAACTAATATCTTAGTTGCTGTACTTTTTCCGGATAAAAGATTATCATCTAACGTACATTTAAGCGAGCAAAGCCGCGGGCGCTATCTTGTAGGTTATAAAATGATTTTCATTGTTCATATATTACTTTCTTAAGATGCAAGATAAATTGATAAAAGCTGATGCTAAACCTAACTCAAGTAAATGTAAAATGAATTTATTTAGTTACACCAATACTGCAGTTATTAATTTAAGTACATTCAAAGCAATAACGTTAGATCGATTTGTTCTTTATTGGATATACAAACAATGCCAACAGAATTGTACACACATTG
The DNA here is from genome assembly GCA_930367265.1 of Catocala fraxini. Taxonomy (NCBI): domain Eukaryota; kingdom Metazoa; phylum Arthropoda; class Insecta; order Lepidoptera; family Erebidae; genus Catocala; species Catocala fraxini. The sequence continues at coordinate 16,119,512 of OV884035.1, forward strand.
TTCAGTCTGAACTATTTGAGTTATGATAGCTTCAGTATTACTAGAGCGATCATAATTTACATTGTTGAGTATGACTGTCACGTCTTCGCACAAGTTTACCGTTAACATGTGTTTGATTTATGACTTGGCATCTAAACAATACTCGATGCGGAGTATTGAAAGCTTCACTAACCTGTTTCAGACAATACATATAATAAAACGAACAAGCTTGAATACGAAAAAGTATTAAAAGTAAGAACGTCCTTGAATAGTTCGTCAGCCATGCCACATTTGCATGCTCGTGACACACAACTTTAGTAGATAAGATAAATTAAACTTGTAATCCTCACTAATATTATATACGAATGTGAGATTGTTTGTTTGTTACGTCTTCACGCCTTAAATGCTCTACGTAAACTACTTACTACCAATCATAGTGAAATTTCGCATACACATTATCAGAAATACGGGGTAAAACACAGGATACCTTTACTTTTTCATTCCAAAAAGATGTAAAACACGAGCGAAACCGCAGGCAAAATAAATAATGATAGTTCACCAAATAAATAATTGTTATAAACAGAAAGCATAATATTATAACTTTGATACAAAACAACGAATCCAATATTTTGCAAAGCCGTATTGTTTATATAACCATTGGAAGCCACTTCTAGCGAGACTTAATCCCTTTCCCAATTACGCTATGTGTATACTTATTCCTCTGATGTCGAGTATTCGAGGATTTCATCTGTTTTTATATCAAACAGTTGATGTTTACAGAAGTCTGATGATCACGACGATCCTACGACTTTCCTTGGCTTTAATTAAGTCAGTTATTTGTTTATATCATTAGTGGAGTCCGGAGTAATAAAAATGTCATGCGATATTTATTTTATTTGCTTTGTTTATAAATATGCTGAGTTGCTGAGCTCTGACATTGTCTTATGGTACATTACTTTGTTTTGGTGACTGAAAGATAGCACAATGCTTTAACGATATTAATAAATATTCTATTTAATCCAGAGTCTTTAGATTTAAGATTAATATTGTATTCATGCTAGGATCAAGTTTTTATCTTAAATCTAGATATTTTTGATTGCATTTAGCTTACTTGTTACTCCTTAAAATCGAAATGAAATACGTTCGCAATTTTTTTTTATTATTTTTATGTATATTAGAATGACTTATCCTTCGTTTGAATGACTTAGGATAATATTATAAATAAGGCTAAATTCGTGATTTTCTCGAAACAGTGTTTACCTAGTTTACAGTACACTTGACTAACATTGTAATATTTCTCCTTCAATTCAAGGAGAATGTATATTGATAATGTACATATATGTATATGAATACGTCTAGTAGAAAATGTAAAATTCGCAAATATCCTGTACATGGCCGTTGAAATAACCTAAAATTATAAGTAAATTAAATAATTGTTTTTCTACTGTCTGATCTATCTGACTTGTCGACATTTTCACGCCGATTTCTTTTAATTTGTTTTACGGTTTAATTGGTTCTCGGCCATCGTTACCTGTATTCTATTCTACTTCTAATAACAACGTTGAAATTTTTTATTTAACTAAGTTGGCCGATGGGCTTCGCCGACGTTTTTGTAAGTAAACCTCGATAAAATAACTGACAAATTTCTTGAAAGAAATTGTGGGTTGTGCCCTGTTTGATCTATTGATTTCTGTTTATCTTGTACCTGACGTTTTAATGCTGGGTATACTTTAGAGGTGATTACTTGAACAAAAATAAGGTGCTTATGTCAAAACATCATAGATTTCTGGACGATGACGTAAAGATGTAATTATTACGTTACATAAAAGTTTGTTTTAAATTAATTGTTTTTTAGTTCTTTCTCTTCCAAGCCATTAATTTAAATGTTTTCCAGGAACTACGATTTTTGTGACCGCTACGCTTTTATGCAGTCTTTTCGTTATACTTACAAAGAGACAATTTATAAAAAAGACAAGATAATAAAGAAAAAGAAGTATTTTGTTAAGGATTGTAATTTTCGGAGCTATCGACTCGATTTTAAGAATTATTCCACGAATACAAACTTTTAATACTGAAATCTTGGCAACCATACAAGAAGCAAACAGCACCTAGAACATCACGACTGTAGTTACATAAGCGCAAACTTAAGCGCGAGCAACAAGTTTGAATACATGCAATGTCTTGCAATGATTACTTACTGCTTCTCTATTAACATTGTGCATACCTTGTGTCTACCAATACAATGGCACATCCCAACACATAAGTATAAAGTAACGTTTATAACGTTTGAATGTTTGTTTCTGATTTGCGGTATTAAGTTATTTGTAGTTGTCTGAGCTGTGGCATACGTTTATATATGAATGTGAAAGTATCGATTGTCGGGCGTCCATTAGTGTATCGCATCGTGAATATTCTCTGGTTGAGCCGGTTTTATTGAATTGTCAGCCTCGTGTAGCGAATCAAAATTCCATCTATGGATTTTAAATTCAAGTATTTGTAATTTAGCGCAATTTGTTCGCTTATGTGATGGATGCAGAGATAGTTATTTTTTTATTCGTAGACATATTTTGTTTGTGACTTATTGAACTATGTATATTTCAGTATTAGATTTGGAATTTATTTTTATTGCTACTGGTGGCACATTAGCCATCGGTCTACCTAATGGATGAATTAATAACCCTCTGCCTACTTTAACATAACCCTGTCTTTATAAAGGATTTTAATCAATCAGCCTATCTCAGTCCACTGCTAGACCCAAAGAAGATCCATATTTACCTTTAAGACGTTAAAGGACATCAAGAACATCATAGCACTTGAAAAATGTCGTACATTTTAGAGCTTGTTTGCAGTGTAATACACATCAGACCCAAGGAATAAAATTGCAACAGCAAACAGCATTATGGAGCCGTGACGCACGTTGAATAAGACTATTAAAACTATCACTAAATTCAAATATCTGACTATATTACCGTAAACAATGAAATCTAGACTCCTTTATTTCATATAATGAATGAATTTAAGGCCGTCTGAGAAAGAAATTGTAACTTTTATGACCCACGATGTGTTCCTGTACATAAAACCTACGGTACTAAAAGAAGCTTAGAACCATAAGCCTGATTTTATTGACTTTTTATAGAATAACTTTTGGAAGACTGAACTCTTAATACAAACAGAGTAACAAAGGCTGTCTTCTAACTTTTGTGGTATAAGTATACATTAATATTTGCGAGAAAAGCGGTCGACGGCGACAGGCCTATTCTCTATTATATGAAACGTCATCTATACTACGATGCATTTCGTCTGATGATGCTGGTGAAATGTAGGTGTATATTTTTGCATACCCTTCTCACTCACTTCTATATAAGGGTAAGCAAGTATCAAGTAACAAAAATGAGTAGGTACTGTTATCAAATCACAAATAATATTCCAACTTCAAGCAGAAAATTAATAAAGCCTTATGGGCGACATATTCCAGTGTTGTTTTACGTGTCAGCTCACGATTAAAGGATTACTCAACTTTTACTCAACTTAGGAATAAATGTTTGTTTACTTTGATTAATTGTAATAATTCCATGTTGTTTATCGTTCTCATTTAAAGGCCGAGTTTGTAGAGCTTCTCGTTTGTCATCAAGTATAATGAAAGTGTTTTGGTGTAGTATTTACGTGGTTATGTATATTACCGCCCAGGCGTAAATATGTATAATAATAATCACCTTCAGACTGAATTTTTATTACGGCGGCTAGTATTCTTAGCGACTGAACCTCAGCGCAGGAGACATTATAGTGCACAAGTGTGTGCGCAAGGCCAATTGCGTTTCTTATGCCCGATGGGACGGCAATTACCTGCTATTGTAAACACTGGCGTAAGCAAAATCGCAAAGTGTCTAATTTCAAGCTGTTATTTGGAATTTCAAGACAGAATATCAAAATTTTTTGAAGCCCAATAGAAATTCGTGTCCAATATTTTATAAACACGCGCAGAATATTTATTACAGTATTTATATACTCATTACCCACATTTCGGCGACTATGTTTTAGAAGATAGTCTTGGTATTCTTTGTATGTATTGTTTTAGTGTTTATAATTTCTCCAGTGAAACATCAATTATCTTAAGTGCGAAAGTGATATTTCTTTCCTAAAAAATACCATTCATAACATTAAACACAATTTGATAGCAAACTGTATAACTCTTAAGTGGCTTTTTGAAAACAATGGAGAAGCTTATTTGAAAAAAATTGTATCCAAAATAAGCTTGCTTTTACGACTACGCGGCGCTGTGCCGTAGGTATCATAAATATAAGCACTAAACGAAGTTCACGTATGAAATAAATCTTCATAAAGAATAACATTAAACGTGGTGTTTGAAGTGCCTCCTTTATTGTATAAATTATTTTCATATAGCAGGTTTCAGTGTCAGGGCGGGTCAATGGCTCGGTGAGGTCAAGCATTATAGCCCCAGTCAAGTCCTTAGTTAGGGATCCATTTACAAAATGTCACACTCTTCCGTGCCTCGGACAGCTTGCAAGCCGCCAGCCTTGACTTTCACGATAATCGATATGAGATGTCAGTTTTCTCAAATCCGAATTTAATATTATAAACGTCAATGTGTTTTTGTTTATTTGTTTGTTTGTTTATACTACTTTTACACCTTAACTACTCGATCGATTATCCTAAAATTTAGCACATAAGTTGTCCATTGTGTATCCCCGACAATGTATAGATTTCGTCTAGAAAAAGAAGAATAGGTAATCGAATTAACTTACATTTACGCAAGCGGAGCCGCTGGCAAAATGTAGTAATACAGGATTTTATTGTAAGTAACTTTTTAATTTTTCCATTTGAATTGCCCGTATTAAAATATTTAAATAAAAATAAAAATTATATCTTTTTAAGAACTGCATCAAGCATTACAAAATCGAACAGCCAAAATCTAGAGTTGTTACTTAATTATTGCTTTATTTTTAGAGTTTATAAGGTAATCACTTCAAGTTTGAAACTTGTATGTATTACCATTATAAGATTGACGAATCAAAACATTAAGCTTTTGGGGACCACCCTTAAATATTAAGTATAAGTTTTGTTTATTTTTAACTGGATTTAGCCCGCCGCTTCGCTCGCGTGAATGTAGGTTAAAATAGGTTAGTAGCAGGACTTTTTACTGGATGAAAGGTACCAATGTCCTTTTCTGTTCAACTGACAACGTGTATGCGAAATTTTATGATGGTCGGTCAAGTAATTAAGGCGTGAAAGCGTAACAAACAAACACACATTCGCATTTATAATATTAACATATTTATACAGTGAATGCTAATTCACTATATAAATATGTTACTCATGATAACGCACAAATAAAGCTCCTTTTAAGATCGAAATGCACACACGGCATAGACTTAGTAATAGGTTCCATTTGCGCCTTTTCGGCACTAAAACCTAAAAACTTGCAGACTTGCCCAGTACTATTACTTAGGCATATAGGCAGTGGCAAAAGGCTATTAGCACACTACACTATTTGTGTTATCAAACTGCTGATAGGTAGCAGTTTTAGCTAATACAAGATTTTATATTATACATTACATTTATATTCAGAAGTATCTGATTAAACCATCAACAAAATACGCTTGAGAATAATATAGCGAGAAAATTATCTTCATTCGCCTACTGAACGCCCTACTTACGAAGAAGACCAAGATACATCGGGCAATGTTTCACCCTACATTTCACATCACGGCGTTGTATTACGTATGTCACTAAACGTTACGAATAAATAATACTCGTGTTGAAATATGATAGTGAGATGTAGGTAACAATGAGTGACGGCTCGTAAGTCCTCGGCTTAATCGACGTCGCAACGTAAATGACACGGTAATGCTATGCCACTACTTTATATTTATTTAAAAAATGAGTAGGCGTGGTATGTCCTAGGCGTGAGTGATGCGTGAGCGGCGCGTGTATCAAGCGTAAGACAAGCTTTAAAGGCGATGAAGAGTCATGACGATTAAATTGTTATACTGTGTATATAGACGAGTTAACGACTATAATTTTTATTGCTCTCACTTAATCCAAGTGTAATAACTTTATTAGGAGTGAGTTTTTATCGCTAGTGCTATAAGTGACAGTTGAAATTAAAACTTCTTGGTCATAAGCTTGCTTCAATTGTTGTGCAACTAGAATTTAAAAATAATTCTTGCTATAACGTCATTATTCTTATAAATATTTATCTACTTCTACTTATTTTGACCTTATAAATTCTAAAAGTCGTAATGGCCACAACTTCACGAGAGTATACCATGATATCAGAGATGTGTAAAGGTAATGGTGGACTTTGGCCTTACTCTTCAGTCCAACGATGGAACTGTTTATTAACATAGAAGATATAATAATTATTTATGAATACTAGAAAATACCATTCATGAATAGAAATGCCTAAGCACGTTTCATTTACGAAATTGAACTTTCTGTTAACTGTCTACATTTTATGTACTCCGTTAGTTTACAACTATTCTGAATAGCTTCTAAAGTTAATATTAAAAGGTCCTTACACGCTCTTGAATGTAGTAGAAATATGAAAGCTATATTGCAACACTGTTTACTACAAAGCTTATAACAAAGTTCTCTGATATTAGAATCTACTTAAGGTTTTGCAGCGCGTATTGTGAGGAGGGCCGTCTGTAGTGTTGCAGTATCCACGTAAGAGCTAAAAGCTCGACTGAGAACAAAAGGATATCTCGTTTCTGTGATCATACCTCTCTGGTTTAATCATCTACTTTCAAATAAGTAGCTGTGGGTGATATGTAGATCTTTTTGTACGGTTGTAGTAATTTTACGTTAATGTTACAATTATAAGTAATACTGGTGTAAAATTATCTCAACATTTAGTGATTATATTTGACGGTGGTAACAAAAGTATTCGGTAGAATATAATTAAAAGAGTAGTATAAAAATGTTTTAAAGGCGAGTTCTTTTTTTAACTTTAAGTACTTGTCATATTTTGTTTATAAATCCGATAAACAGAAGCATATAGCTAAGCTGTAGTGGTGCCAATACTAATTGCTAAACTAATTTATTATCCAAATTACTAGCAATGTTTCGTCTTGAACTTTTATCATACACATATCTTATTACAATCGTGTCTTAACTGTAAAAGTCCAAAGGGTCAGGCGGCACACCTATATTTTCATCTATCACCTACTTATCCAGGCGACACACCTATATGTTCAAGCCCTATACGATTAAGCATAAGTATTTGGGTATGCAGATAATAGGTTGCTCAGAAGACAGAGTTACGCTCTGTCTGTCTGTCTTCTGAGCAACCTAATATCTGCGTACCCAAAGAAAATCCAATATCAGTTTGCCCAACATTGGGAATTAATCAGACGAACGATGTCTAACATCACAAAATGATCATCCAGGTTTTACATTTATTTTAAAGCAAATCTGTTTAATCAACATTTTCTATATTAATTACAAGCACAATTTAGAAAACAATTAGTCGAAGAAATAAAAGTACTCTAAGCTTTTTTCCTGAACGTGTTGGAAAATTCAATTCAGAAAGTTTGCAGAGACGAGTAGTATTAATTAACAAATGCATTTTGCCTTCGGCTATCCTAGATCCGCTGCCATTAGTAGTCTTTTCTTTTACCCAATTCGTAAATACAAACAGAGCGCGCTGTATTTTCTTCCTTCTTCTTATTGTAGGAGCTGTACGATTTCTGCTGCGGGTAAGTCTTAAAAATTGGGTATTAAAAGTAAGCTTTCTGAAATATTGGCTATATTTTCTATTATGAACGGCTATGCACTAGGGTACTTGGTGTCACGGAAAACAACTGACACAAATGGCAGCCAAAACTACTTAAATCAGTTTCTTCCACTACCAATCAACCCACAATATTTGGTGCCTTTACATGACAAGGTGATCACTATCATTATAATCACCCATGCAGTAGAACTCAATAACTTAAATTATATAATTTGAAAACGTTCACAGTAATGCTAGCATACCGTTCCGTTGTTAGCTTTGGCCAGTACTTAGGGTTTAATATTTTTAAATAAAAGTGATTTATGGCAGCACTTGTAACTACATAATAATATTATTATGTATAACAACAAAAATGAAGTAACAGACTACCTGACATTTCAGAAGTCTAAACTGACCTATAAGTTTGAAACTTTAAACTGACGTATGTTGAGAATGAGAAAAAGCAGCACCTACATTTCCTTTAAAACACCGTAGAAGCCAATAGTTCACCAGTGCTAACAATTTATATATTTCGAAGCAGAACCTGTAATCTTACAAACAATAAAGCGAATATTTAAATTTCTACCTTTTTTATCCCCACTTATTGCTAATCTTCGGAGACGCTGTTCTTGCTAGTTCATGGTCATATTAGAGTACATCTGTATACTCGATATTTTCACCCCAGTAAGCGTGCTTTTTATGTGTTACTTATTCTGACGATAACATCAATTTGCTGCTGTTTAGGAATATGGGATGGAGGTACCAGGCAATCATTTAAAAAAATATAGCCAGGATTTTAAGTGTAATTTTTTGATAATAGTTTTTAATATAGTAACTTAAGTACGCGAATATAGTCATGAGACTGTATATGTATATGATTGTCCAAAAAAACTACCTGGCCCCTTTTGTCTACCTGATGAAGTTTCCTTTACTGTTTATGTAGCTACGTTAGCTAACGAAAGATTCTACTTAATTTAATTAAGATGCAGTCAGTCTTGCTTATTAGATTCTAACTCATCTATTAGTGTGTACCTGTCAAAGAGAAACTTCGGCGAAGTAACATGAGCTTAGAGTTCGCACATTCATGTTACGAATACATATGTGTGTATTAGAATATCGTTTATTCAAATGTAGCTTAAACTAATTGGATTAATCTTGAAGTATTAGTGTAATTAAAATTAATACCTGTCATTGTGTCTAAAGTTGACGTTAATTAGATCTAATCTCGTATTTCAAATTAGTATTACAATATCTTGTACCAAAGTTTATTCATAAAATGTTATTGCTCGTAAAATGTTTATGATTATTGCGAATCAAATGTCTTCTTATAATTCCTAGAAATTTGTGATTTGGGAGGACGTATTTAAGACATTGTAAATACTAACTGATGTTTATTTGAAATAATAACTTTTTGTGCTAGTATTTTAAATCAGTTTGCCATTTCTGTTACGCTCCTGCATTGATGGAGTGCCTTGGTGGCACATTGGTAATGAATGCAACCGAGCCTGAGATCTAAGGTTAGATTATATTGCCTGCCTGGCCCAATTACAAATTATTCGGATGATCTGAAACTCATGTTACATGCTCCAGCCTCGAAAAGCACGCACGGGCCTTGCGTCTGATAACCTTCCTCTCATGCCGGATTGTCATATTATCAGATTATAAATGGAGGGAAAAGAAAATGCGCTTGTATTTGTGAAAATGCTTCTGCACTATAATATCTTTTGCGTCGATAGCCCGCCTCCATAAAGATTGCCGTGACCAAAATTAGGTCTTGTAAACATCAGTTTTAATTTCCAAGTTAATTCTGGTCTCAGGCAGATTGGTGTCACCATTCTGTATATTACATCGTGAGGCAGAATTGCGATCTTGATTTACAATTTGCAATGATAGCCATAATAGTAGCTACAGTTCCATTCCTGTTTCTCGTTAGTGTAGACCGCGCCGTTTTTTTGGGATTTATTTTAATTTGTATTACCTTATATACTTATTGAGCAAAATCCCAAGTAAATGGAGAAATTCCACTTTGACCTACTTCCACCTACGTACAGCCTAAACTACTGCGACAATTTTAAACACTGCTGAATCTCCTAAAATGTTAAACAGCAAAGCGCTAAGCTTCTTGACAAGAAGGTATATTCAAGTAGAGTATAAAGCGTTCCAACTACGACATGTAGTCTAATGAAGCTCTTGTAACTATTCAAGTACGTTTTAGTCAAGTTTACCTTTGAGCAAAATTTTTCGTGCATTGGAACCAGATTTATCACTCTTTTCCTACTGCAGCTTTAGTGAAACCTGCACTTATGACTTTTCTATACCCTGCAGTTTCGTTTGTCACGTAACCGTCTGCTTCAAATAACTGTTTTTAATATATGGATTTTGGACTGAATATTTTACTATAATATGTTATTTAACGCATGTAGAAGGTATTTCAGAAATAGACGCCTTAACTTGCGCTCAGAGTTTGAAAAAAATTGGTAGTATATCAAAAAGTTACTACGAGTCTGGATGCCGTGTTCTAATTGTTTGAATGTTTGTAAAGTCCACGTCACATGCTCATACCGAATGTAGGAATGGTTTAACATTTTATATTTTTATTTTTAAAATCCACTTTATATAAAGTAAAATGTTGCATGCCCTTTATTTGGCACAGATAAAAAGGTCGTCCAAAATCATTCAATAGATTTGAAGTAGTGGTCCACCGAGCTTTTACGGAATGAAGTTACTGTCTGAATAGCAAACTTGCATGGATCGATACTGTATTCCAGGTAAACAGACAGACTAACAAGTTATATAGGTCGTTCCCAATGCTCACTTCTAACGACGTTGGTATCTTCGGCGCTATAACCATAGGTCAAACTATCGCTATTAAAATCTCCGATGTCGATATTGGCAAGGCTAGTGCCGAAGTTACTCTTATGGAACTAGAGCCTTGCATAGAGTTACAAAATGAAATAACAGAGGAATATTCCAATATTTGATGGAGTTCGAATTGGTAAATACAGCTCTAGAGATATCCAAAGAGTTTCTAATAACGCAGCGGTAAGCTATGTTATCTTAGAGCTTTATTTGTTAGTAGGAAACAGTTTCTTATTAAATTGCATACTGCTATTTATTTCTCGTACTTGTTATTTTCTTCAAATGAAACTTAGCTTTGAATTAATTGCATTTCATGTGCATGTACACAAACATAAACTAATATTGGTTAACTAAAGAAAGTATCCTGGCGTTAGTAACTCTTTGTATTTTATAGATTACATCTTTGAAATTGCCTACCAAATTTAGGCATTATATTTATTTTATTTCGCCAAAGATTTTTTTTAAACTTATCCATACTAATAGAAACATGCAAGAGTGTGTTTGTGGATCTCATGAAGCATAGGAATGACAAATCGACGTAACCTTTTTGCATATAAATTTATGGACCGAAGAGAAACATAGGACACTTCACCCCTTAGAACTACAAAAACCAAGCCAGGGTAAAAGCTAGTTTATTAACAAAAACACTTTAACCATAATTCTAAGAGCATGTGCACTTTGAGTTAGCTACTGGAACCATGAATTAACCATTTATTGCAAAGCGAAATGCGTTTTCCTCGAAGGTGTAGGAAAGAAATCAAATGTATTGAGTCGTTTCAATGGACGAGGTCCAAAGTAAAAGAGGGAGGTAAATGTATTTGATTTCCTTATACATAAAATCATATTCATTTTTCAGAGGGGTACGTAGACACTACGAAATTCCACTTGCTGCGTTTCTGGCATTGGTTTTGTGTCATTTATTCGCATTATATTCTTCATTCATGGTTGTCGGTTTAGAGTGCTCTTAGCCTCACTTTTTTTCAGAATATAAACCTACTAATATTATTACATCCACATATACATATGCTAGCTATGTTTTAAATCCATGTCTATATTTCTTGAGCGAAATTCCCAATATCAGTCAAGAAACGGGCGGTTTTTGCAATAGTTCTGCATGAGGCCTCTGATTCGAATGTTAAGTAGGGTATATAATATGTTATTGGGTTTTCTGTCTAGAAATTGTCAGTAAAAGAACAGAGATTGGGATAGAGCCCGTCAACGGCAGTAGAGTTGCCCTCTATTTTGTGGGACCTAAAAGGTATTGCTAGCAAAATATGGGTGCGTATCTCTGCCCTTCTCTTCGGGCGTATAAAAGCGTGATTGACTTTGGACTAAAACAGGGGATCTAACAATAAAGCACCTAACGAGTCGATAAACCTAAAGATAATATAACTATATAGACAAAGTGACCCGTTTTACACAGAAACCACTCGGCAATGTAAGTATGCCTCATGCATGTATTACTCACGATCGAAAGTTTTATAAATGTGGGCTCGAAATTGAAAGCCTTATTGAAAGTGGGGCGCAAACTTTGGTCCATCAAGCTTATAGCCTGAATAGGTACGACCATTTTTTATTACATATAAGCACGCACTTGGCTCTTATAAATTATTTTTATAATGCTTGATTTCTTTGTTGAGTGCGGTAATATCAGTAATCTAAATGTTTTAATGTCGGTATGTTATATTTCCGGGAACACATTTGGGAAATGAATGTTTTTATTCAGCTCTGCTGTTGTTGTAATGATTGTCAGCAATAATATTTGGTTTGAGGTTATTAAAATATTTTAGTTTTTAAATAAGCATTTTGCACTTCGTTTTATTCTTATGATACAGGCAGTCTTACAAACTTTGAAACAACGTAGATAAAAAATATATGGCTGCGTTTTATGCTCATCGTTGAACAACAATTTGAAATAAAAGAAATCTTTGTCCTATACGTAAAGCAAATCCTCAATACTTGGACTGACAATAGCGAGAAGACCACAATAGCTCTTTAACTGTATTGTTAAAATAATGTTTAAAAACTACATGCAAGAATAGTTATGATTCTTTCTAGGTACTACCACACGCTTCGATCTAAAATGTAATATACATTAATATGAATTCTCAGAGAAAGTTGTCGTGGTTGGTATATTGTTTCTCCGCAATTCTAACTCACATTAAAATGCGAATGTAAGTTTGTTACGCTTTTATGTCTTTACTAAAAGACCGATCATCATGTAAGTTCGCATACAACTTTTAGAAAAGGACGTTGGTTACCTTTCACCCAGAAAAAAAGTACTGTTCCCAAGGGATAGAAAACTAACAAACCCTACATTTACGCAAGCAGAGCCGCGAGCATACTTTAGTATAATATACAAGCATATGAATTGTCAGACAAACTTGTAGCGTCTGTAGAAATATGATGTATTCGAAATATTGCAATATTTTATAGATCCCTCCTCTTCAAAAATAAAATGTATCGAAGGTTATAAAGATTAAATTTTAAAGAGAAAGTTATTTTTAAAAGGAAAATTCGTTAATCATCTAAGTCTGATAGATTTTAAGGAAATAAAAGTTAATCGGCTTTCGTGCCTTATTAATTTATTTCTGGACCCTTAAAACTTTTAGCTAAATATAGGTATTGCTATATTAAGCGTAACTATTATATTGAGGTTTTTTATGCCCTCAAGATGGTGCCCAAACCTATGATCTGGTTGACTGATGGATATCATAGCCTATGAGTCCTCGTAACACCAAGAGTACCACTCGCACACCGCCAATTCCTCAATATAGAAAAGTCATTGTACTTCCAGCGCAAGACAGAAGGATCAAACTGATTCCTATTTAACAGGAATACGAGGTTGTTAGGCTCTGATCTTCTGTAACAGAGAGGTACTGCCCCAGGTCGACGGCCCCAATCGCTGTAATTGGTAAGAACCATAGAAGAATTACAACTAAAATTGGTAGAAGTATCACTTGACCTCCCTCTGTGGTCCTGACAAGGTTTACAATTGAATGTCTGACGAAGTCAGGTAACTTAGCCTAGTTTGACTGCACGGATGGCGTAGTGGTTTAAGTGATCGCCTCCCCACTGCCACTGCGCCGAGGGTTGTGCATTCGAATTCCACATGGGACAAACCTTTGTGTGATCCACAAATTATTGTTCCGATCCTTGGTGTTCTTTGTATCCGTTGTTTGAAAAGAAAAGAAAGAAAAAGTTAGAGGAACTCCATATCGATAGAAAAATAGCACACCATTCTTCCACAATCTTGTGGTAACATCGAGTTTACGACTTAAACCATCGCACCATCCACGCAGTCAATTAATATTCATAGAATATTTCCCCCGCATCGTGTAAAATTAAAACCAAAGTATCTTGTTCTTAATTAACATTTTTTAATAGTGTTGCTGTGAACAACAAAGTTTCTACACTTCAATAGAAACACATTTAAACGTCTAGTGTGCTTGTGACGTGGGGATAATTGAAATCAGTTATTCACTCGAGCATAATACTCGTAGGTTATTCATGTATTACATAAAGTCGAAACAAAGACTATTAATTTCATATTAGGAGTTATAAGTATACGATATTGACGATTAATTCTAATACCGAGTCACGGTCGAGTTTACACGTGAGCAAAAATATTTTCATTTGTATCACATAGCTATTCATATTACATATAGTTACGCCTGTTGCTCGTAGTGATAGCTGATTTCTCTACGTATTTCCACTAGCTACGATCCTGAAATATTTTTCTTGCGTATTAATCGTTATCACATTCTTCATGCATGCTTGTCGATTTAGTATTCTTAACCTAGCTCTTCTACAGAATGTCTCTGATCTAGTCACAGATCCGTCACATAGATATTCCATCACACAGTGTTGTTTAAATAATGGCAGAAGAGAGTTTTAAGTTAACTATTAACTTATATAAATAAATAAAATAACATATATTTGTAAAATGGCGTATTTTCAATTATACTATTAAACTCCTCAACGTGACCATGTTTTTAGGTTACAAAAAACATAACACGGCAATATTATCATATTTCAGTAATGGTTATTAAACTTCTTATATGTTTTATTTTTCAATTTGTTCCCATGAAAGAATTTCAAAAGATTCCTCGTAACGATCTTGTGGTTCGTCAGATATTCAAGAATAAAGCAGAATAACCGTTATTGTATACCTACTAACAGAGAAAAATAAAACACTGCTTTCTTTACTGTAAAACATTGTGTAGAACATATTTTAGTACTAGAGTATTTTATTTTAACAACCACAACACGTTTCCTCAGGGGCATCAGTCTATATTGTACGTTGCTATACATACTAACGTTCTAAACGTCAATTGTTGCAATCTCATCCCAGCTCACGCAGTTGCGAACCACGTTTCAATAAGGATCAAAAGATTTAGGCCACACTCGGGTCATTTCGGGATTGCAAGGTAACTTTGTTTCACTTACTCATTGTACCTGCCTCGTCACTCATCGCTTTAAATTCCATGGAATAGAGATCCAAATGGAAGTAGGCTTGCGTCTCTTATAGATAAACGAGATTGTCTTCGAAAAATATCTAAAAATTTTACAAAATTACTCTTTATAAATTTTACATGATTAATTCTGTAAGAATTAATTCGATAATAAAGCCATAATAGTTACTGAGGAATAAGTGCACTGCATTGCATTCGAATAAACAATCGAATGATAACATTTAGTATTTCAGATGATTATTGAAATGATCCACTAAAGATTATTCTTTTTTTTATCTTTATTTATTTAGAGGCTTTTATTACAAAATAATATATTAGCCCCATCATGGCTTATTCTAAGATACTAACTTACATTGTAATGATAGAAGACACAGGAAGTCGTCGTTGTACATATATCTCAAATAGGTCTAACGCCGCATTTGAAGTAGTGTCACTTAGAATATTAATGAAAAGTCCTACATGTCAGTCCTACAAGTCCTGGGGGTAGCCAATGCGCTATAACAATTTCTAAATAAAAATGTATATTTAAATTACTATTAATAAACCAGGGTATCATCCTAGCAGGCTGATGTTGAACGGTTTTATACCAAATTCTTTGCTCCTCTCGTCAAAATATTCTTTATAATGTCTATTACATAGCTTTTTAATGTTACCAAAGTATTCAGAGTTTAACAGCATTTTAACAGCGTAATTCATTCCATCTGTACACGCTAACTTAGTCGAAGATTATGCCCTATGTCCTGTTTTGTATCTCTGAAAACATGTATGTGAAATTTTATGATGATACATTCGCATTTCTAATATTATTTAGGATTTGAATCATGTCAATAATTTGTTGTACGGCTGTCAACCAAACCCTAACTGGCGATAGTTTTTAATAAGTTTAGAAACAGCAAGTGTCACTAGCTTTATGAATGCCACTATTATGCCTCTCCAATTTAGCCAAAATTCATCGATACTTCGAAAAAGTCCGTCCAATACGGTTTATGTAAATGAGAACCAGTACGTTTACACTTTTATATTGCGTTCATGCATTTACGGTATAGAGAATCGGTCGTCTGATACGGTTTCTACTGGTATATAAAAACATACATATGCAAAAGCGAAAAACTTATTATGCTTACAGAAATGAAGAGGGAAAGGGCCGGTATAACCCAAATGCACTGATGCATTGTTTTTTCCTGTTTACAGCTAATCCACAGAACAGAGAGCATTCTCTGTTTTGTGAGCTAATCCGTATTAGTATGTCCATTCGTAAAATCGTACGCACGCTTAGCTTAGATGGACATTTTTCTCGACATGATATGCCGTTGTTAATACAAGGAATAGATGTTTTTGAAATTAATCTACTATATACGGATTTTATCGCGTTGTTTATTTGACACTTTATTACAAAATTTTGAAAACTGTTACACTATACTAATATTAAACTTTACTAACTTTTAAGCTAATTAAATTATTATTAAAACTATTATAACTATTTAGATTTAATTTAATTTTACACTTTCCCCGACGTTTCGGTTGCTTTTCAGCAGCCATGGTCACGGGGAGACTAAGATGGTAGTTGTCTCAATGTTCCAGTGTAGTTATTTCAAAGTACCCGAACATAATTTAATCATTGGTGTTTCTATTTACGCAGAATGTGCTCAAAGTATCATGAAGTCTAGCTGTGGTTTGCTTCTTCTTGGGTTTGACTATTTGTATTACTGGATCCCAAGCTGGTGGAACATTCCAACCATCTTCTCTCTAAATTTAGGCTAGACTTCATGATACTTTGAGCTCATTCTGCGTAAATAGAAACACCAATGATTAATTTTTTTTCGGGTACTTTGAAATAACTACACTGAAACATTAAGACAACTACCATCTCAGTCTCCCCGTGACCATGGCTGCTGAAAAGCAACCGAAACGTCGGGAAAAGTGTAAACTTAAATATAAATAGTCTTAATAGTTTTAATAATTTGATTAGCTAAAAATTAGTAAAGTTTAATAATATCTAGTAGTAGTAGTAATGTAACAGTTTCTAAATTATGTAATAAAGTGTAAAATAAACAACGCGATAAAATCCGTATGTAGTAGTTTAATTTCAATTAATAACATTCGCGTAAACAGAAGACAATATAACATGAATAGATCACGTAGTCAAATAATTAATCATAATTATTGTAATATTTATCAATGTCGAATGTTTCGATTCAAATAATTTATTTTAATGGATTCTGACCTATTGTAGTTTAAGAAACATCTAAGATTCTTCCGAACTTTTATAAGAAAGACATCCCAACAAGTGCTATCACTTCCAGAATATTTAACCTTCACTGCTTTTACATCGCTGTGTTCCTGAATTACACGGATGGAGTTTACTGAGATGATATCAATTACTTGTGATGAACAGGGAAGATTTCGTCGGGTTGAATATTGAGCTTGATCCGAATAAGATTTATAGAAGGGATTACGACGACCTGCGACTTGCTAAGTACTTGTGTATTATAATCCATGCCTTGTGAAACAAAATACATACGTACAGGTAATGACATCGAGTAACAGCGCTTTCGTGTTTTAGACAACGCCCGCACTAGAAATAAATTATATATTCTTGTATCGCAGGGGCTTTACGAAAATTCGAACAACGGACATAAAGAACACCCAGACTCGGAACAGCCATTTGCAGACTACTCATTTTTTTCTCGGGTGGAGATCAAACCCACTACACTCGAAGCAGTCACAGTAGCGAGGCGATCACTTAAACTAATAAGCTACTCATACAGTCAACAAAGCTTTTGATACATGTTTCATAGATTTATAAAATAAATCAACAGCTAGCTGTGATTTATCTGGTTATTTCGCCTACGATTGATGCAGTAATTAGTGCGGATTTAATCTGCATACGAGTCAGTAATATACATGATCTGAAAATAGTAATAGAGAGGTCTTTATCTATTACTATTTATATTATACACGCAGGAATCTCTACCTACATCTGGGATTTTACTGTAACTGGAGCAAATGGACTGGGCTAGTTCTTTCGCTCCGCAGGCTGAGCAATGCATAAGCGTTTATATGCTACGCTGACCGGACATCATCAGTTGGGCTGTAAGCCAGTTTGCATCCGAAACAGTTGACTTTGTTTCGAGTATGTATTCCACGTCAAAGTTGATAAACTACTAAACAATAGTAGTTTGTGTAGTTGTGTTTTAAATGATGAAAAGCCGATAAATTGAAGCCTGTGGAACATTTCGATTAATAATGAAAACGTCACAGATCGTTTATAAACAGGGCTGATATTATTATATCGTTGCATTTTATTTACTTGAGTAAGGTTTTATAATATATTTTTTGACCGAAGCCGCGGTCAAAAACTAGTATATTATAAAACCTTAATGTAATGTTGGCATTTATTTTTTTATCTTTCGGGCTCTGTATTTTTCTGGATGAAATATTCAAATTCAAATTCAAATTCAAATTCAAATTTATTGCATTCCATAATGTACATTTACAGGTGGTAGGCTTAAATATAAGTAACAAATTATGGACCCTGTCGGGCACAGCACTATTAGGAGAGAGGAGGAGCTGTTTAGATATGCCATTTTTAAAGTTTCGTTTTAACATAACATAACACAATTTTATCAACTTTTTAATCTAGTTAAGATATATTAGTATTTAACAGAATCGTGAGAAATGAAAAAGATGAATAAATAAATAAACTTAATATTTAAATTAAAATTGCAGGATATATTATTTGGTGATACATACCTATTAATAATAATATTTATTGATAATTTATGTCTATTGCATTTATTATTGCACAATGTTATTACAAATTATTATTAAAGTAAAATAATATATAATTTATTTATTACATAGGTAGTTGTTAATTACTTATATGGTAATATGAATAAGTGGAGGTAGACAAGTAGTTGCTACCTATGTCCTATAATTACATTAATTTTAAATACAATTATTATTTTTAAATCATATTAATTAATTTTATGTATACCTATATATGTTTGTAATATTTAGTTAATTATTATTATGTAGGTGCTTTAGCTGTTTGGAATTTTTAATTTGTCCTCTAGGTATTCTTTGATACTGTAATAACTTTTATTTATTAGAAGTTTTTTTAACTTTCTAACAAAGGTATTGAATTTATTTTCATTTTTTATGTCATTTGGTAGCTTATTATATAATTTAATTGACATGACCAATGGGCCGGAGGAATGCATTGCTAATCGTGAATTTGGAAGGTTTAATCTATTTTTGTGTCTTAGGCTCATTTTGGTTTGGATGTCTTCACGTTTGGTGTAGTGTTCTGGATATTTACGGACAAATTTACATACTTCTAAGATATAGATGCATGGTAATGTTAGAATTTTGAGTTCTTGAAAGTGTGGTTTACATGTGTCGGTATTTTGTATATTAACTAAAATTCTTATTAATTTCTTTTGCTGAGTAAAGATAGTGGGTGCATCGGTACTATTTCCCCACAAAATTACGCCATAGCTGAGCCAAGAATAAGCGTAGGCGTAATAAGTGACAAGCGCAGTAGATAGATCCGTGGTCTTTTTCACTTCGCGTAGGGCATATGTAAAGCTTGATATTTTTGCTCTCACCTTTTTTACGTGCGCTTTCCAATTGATGTGAGTGTCTATGGTTAGCCCGAGTAAGTTGAACTCATTTACAACTTCTATGTCTAATCCATTGTATGTAAAATGTATGTCTATTGGTGATTTTTGGTGGGGGTAAAAAGTAATTAATTTAGTTTTTGAGAAATTTATTTCCAGATTGTGTTTATTTATCTATTTATTATTAAATATATATGTCCCATGGCCTTTTCAACGTATCTGCTAGATTTTATGATGATCGGTCGAGTAGTTCAGGCTTGAAAGCGTTATAAATAAACAAACTCACATTTACATTAATAATATTAAGATTTCTTGCAATGAGTCTTTATAAATGGCTTACATTTAGTTAAAACCTCATTAAAGATGGATCAACAGAGATGAAAAGATAAAAATAGGTACTCATCATTTTGTTACCTGGACGTATTTGCTATTATAAGTACACGAAGGTGAACATGGCTGCTGAGAAGCAACCGAAACGTCAGCGAAAGTGTAAAATCAAAATAGTTTTTATAATTTAAACAGCATAAATAGAAGTAAACAGTAACTAATAAAAGTGTTTAACAATAGTAGTTTAAAGTTTCAGAATTATGTAATATTAGGGTTTTATAAAAAATAAACAACGCGATAAAATCGGTGTTAAGTTGTTTAAATTTAAAATACACCAAAGTTGTCACTAGCAATAATTTTAATGTCTTTGATCGTTGTGAAATCATCTAAATTCTTGTCTTTGATTAAAATGTATGCCTTTTATTAAGCTTGAGGCTTTTTGTTTGTTTGTCTATCTGTACAGGTTAATCTTTAGAACTTCTGGAAAACCGTAAAAGAATTTTGTACATAAATTTATGAAGATACGACAAGTGAATTAAGCTACTAAGTATTTATACCACATTTGGTTTTTTTTTTATGTTTTGTATGTATTATGTTTTTATTTTCTTCCTTCCTTCCTATAGCTACCATTATATGCTACCAGGTTCAATTACCAGATCATGCAAGCCGTTATTTTTCCTGCGTTTAGCATAGTACTCCGTGGAGAGCAATAGGTATGTCCTATTATGTGGGACGTCATTTATTATAAAATATGGGTATAAAACACAGGCACTTCAGGGAGATACACGTGTGACGTTATTTTATATTTTATGGATCAGGACGGGTTATAAAACACTCTAATAAAAAAAATCCTGAAGTATAGCCCAAGACAAGCGACGGAAACTAGAGGAGATCATACCTACTTATTATCCTAATTAATATTATTAATACGAATGTGAGTTTGTTTGCTAAGTCTTCACGCTTTAACGACTCATGAAATTATCGCATGCATGTTGTCAGGGGTACAGAAAAGGACATAGGGTACCTTTTATTCAGCAAGGAGTACTGTTACTAAGATAACCTAACTAACATTTACACTACCGAAGCCGCAGGTGAAAATGTAATATATATTTATATGAAACGTACAACAATTGCTGGTGGCGCAGCAGTAGTAACTGTGGATGCTATGCACGTCGTCTCGGATTCGATTCTTCATAGTTATCAGCAGATTATTATATGACTTTTCTTTCGAGAAAATCTGAGAAGTAGCGTGGTTTCTGGAACTGCGTTCGTGCCGATGGTGCAGGTAGACGTCAATAGATTCGATCTTATTAATTATGAGCTACAATTATCTATAGCTATCGAAATGAGTGCTGTATACCTCTGTTTACACCTTCTCGTATATAGGCGTGAGCCTATGTACGCATGTATATAATACGTGGCTTGTTCATATATCTAAAGCTAGTTAAAGAACATTTAAATAATTATTATTTTGAAGATATTAACATCACTCCTCTAGACACAAATAACTAAAATGATTAATCTATCTAATACATTCTACCATGCATAAAAGATCTTGCTTAAAATAGCTAGCATACAATTAAATATTAAATATCTTCAAATTTTGATTGTAAGGCAGGGCTTAGGGACCGCCGCTTAAGCAGTGGAATTTCAAACTAGTGGTGTGGTTTATTAAGTTGTTTGTAGATAGTTGGTGTTATGTACCGGTAATTAATTGTTACTAATTAAAAATCTTAGTTTATTATTTCTCATCATGTCGCTAGAGAATGGTTGCGTGTGTTTTATTATTTAACCAGCGACCTACCTCGACTTCGTTCAGGTTAACATTATAGATATACAGCCTAAGTCCATGTGGTATATGAACATTATGTTTTTAAATTAAGTTTGTGCGGTGATTTTAATATTACTCTCGATATACACACAAACTAATATGCGAGTATAATATTAATAAACATGTAAGTAGATGCTCCTATATTACCATACTTGCTGTTAGAGACTAACCAAAATCTCGTTTATTTTTTTATTGTTTTTTCGTGGCGTGTAAATGGTGTTATATCGCCTGGCAAGTTTTAGGTATGTCCCAGGTCATAGAGAACGACCCTGTTACCCCTTACTTTTACCTTACACAGTTCCAAAATCCTTGATGATACTGAAAATACCTTGACAGAAATACCTAATAAAACTTTGCCCGACCCGGGATTGGAACCGAAACCTTATTCACAGCAGTCGCATAGACTACCACTATCTGCTATGATGGTAGTCTTACCATCAAGACACCCTTGCGCCATCACATCTTCCAAGCACTGCGGGACGTGCCAGCGCTGCTGCTGCAACCGCGGAAACCCTCAAACGGCGCAAGTATAGTAATTTTGTCGGAAATTACATTTTTGAGCCGTTTGGGGTGGTAACCCTAGGTTCATGGGATCTAAGCGCTCGTATTTTGTACAGGGAGATCGTAAAACGCCTGATCGATGTATCGCGTGATCAGAAGGCTGATCTTTTCTTGGCCCAAAGAATCAGCATTGCCATTCAACGTGGCAATGCTGCCAGTCTTCCGGACACGTTACCAGTTGACAGCGATGCTAAAGAATTCTACGATGCCTAAACCATTTTTGTAAATACTATAGTATTATAATTATTTGTGTTTTTGTAATTATGTTATCTTTTTTAAAACGTTTGTAAATATATATTAGATTAATTCGTTTTAAAATGAATAATGTAAATATTTTGTAAATAGAGTTCATTAGATCATTGAAAAAAAAAACAAAAGCTTAGTATAGTACAAAAGAGCGTCATTAGTACACTCGGTGGAATAACTGATACGTAGATTACTGTTAACGAAATGATATGCAAATGTACAGAAATCGCGTGTATAAGTGCCGGGCCTATTATTATGAAAGTATCTAAATCTGAATTGCTAACTGACCTTCATGAATAAAGAATAAAAATATTTCCAGTGGGTGTTATACGTTTTCATTTATATGTATGTTAACAATAAGCTACAGAAATGGTGCACCGATTTTGATAAATGTGACAGAGAGCATAATGATGAATTATATTTACTCTCGTAATTGTTTTAATGGCCGCTTTGTTCCAGATATTATTAATATTTACGATTGGGGTAGGATTTGACTGCACGAATGGCTTAGTGATTTCAGTGATCGCTTTGCCATTGACAGTGCGCCAAGGTTGTGGGTTCGATCTCGACACGGATATATGTGTGATCCGCAAATAGTTGCACCGAGTTGCAATGTTCTTTGTGCCTGTTGTTCCAATGCTTGTAAAGTCACCCGCGAAACATGACTGATGAGGGAGATGTCTTTTTTAATATAAGAAATATAACATACTAGCTATGCCCGCGGTTTCACCCGCGGTTAACTTGCTTTGATACTAAGTCATGGCAAACTTCGTGGTTGGGATTCTCTAGGCATATCCCCAGTGGAGTCAACATTATTTCTCCTACAGTAGACTACAGCAATTCACTTATGATAGCTTTTATTTTAACTCGAAGATTTAAATCAAAGATGCGGCCTACGTCACATATACCTTTCTGGACCTTAAGTTGCCATCTAACACATAAACCCCTTTAATCTGAATTATAAATATAGTATTGTCACGCTCACCCATATTGAAAATTGTACTCCATCGTTCTTTATCATGTAAATATAATGTATAAGGTCACTCCTGCTTTCTTCTTAGATCGGCAACTCTTGAGTGATGCCTATAGTCTTGCTAGCTACTTCCATAGTCAACGGCGTCAAGCGAGACATATGCTTACTTAAATTTATGTATATTTAAAGGCAGACCTTTCTTAGTGACAATAAATAAACTTTAATTTTATTTTAAAGAACATAACAAACACGTGTTTTGCCAGACTAAAAGCAAGCAATTAAAATACGATCGCTTGCAGTACAGTGTATGATTGCAGTACTAAGGATATTACTCGCGTACCAAGGAATCTTAAGAAAATAAATTTAATGCTGCGAGTCTCGGAAACGTTTACTTACAAAGCGTAAAGTGGTTACTGGGTTTGGTATCACAGGTACCCTTTTTTTTTTTTTTTTTTTTTTTTTTTTTTTTTTTTTTTTTTTTTTTTTTTTTTTTTTTGGTCGTGGGGGAATGCTTTGACGCATACCTCTCCGCTGAAAAGGGGAGCGGAGAGGTTATGTCGGGCTCACCCGGGAAAAGATGGAACATCCCGGGTACTACCGACTAAACCTACCACGGTGTGCCAACTCGCTGCCTTGAATGGTGGGTGAGTCGCTGGAACTGAAACTACATCAGCGACATCACAGGTACCCTATACTATACAGGCATGATTTTAAATCAACCTGTACTAATATTATAAAGAGGAAAGTTTTGATGTTTTGTTTGTATGTTTTAAGGATTAAACTTAAAAATAAATGCACAGCTTTCAAAAATTCTTTCACCTTTAAAGAACTGTATTATTACCGAGTAACATAGGCTATATTTTATTTTAAATAAGTACTGCTACAAACATAAACTAACCTAACCTACTTTTACGCGAGCGAAGCCGCGAGGCTAAAGCTAGTGTTATATAAGAAACATGTCAGATACAGATTTAGTAATAGCCATAGTATTCGTTTTTAAACAATAGAATATGTTATGTTTTCAGGTTGCAGTAAGAATATATTATGAATTTATGAATCAATAATTAATTTTTATTTTTACTTCATTATTTACATAAACAAAGCAACAATTATAATTTACAACTTAACTAATATTATTGTCTTCTATTTACGCGAATATTATTTATTGAAATTAAACTGCTATATAAGGATTTTATATATACAAATAAACAACGCGATAAAATCCGTATATAGCAGTTTAATTTCAATTAACTAATATTATCAGAACTAACCACTGAATAAATGAAGTTATTAAAATGAATTTATGAATCAATTCATTTTAATAACTCATTTCATATTTATTTTTCAGTAGGTAGCAATCGTAGCCTTTTGTAATAAATACATATTTTAAAGGCTTTAAGGCCTATTAAAAACGAAATCATAATTTAATGAGGTCTTCGAATCAAAATACATTTTCATATGTCTTCTTAAAATATCAGGAGACGTCTATAGCAACGATTACTTGCCAATAATAATGCGAAAGTCCCTTTTATATTAAATTCTTACTGCCTTTCACAAGTTGGCTTCTGAAACATGGGCAGAATATCGAAATTTTCCACCAAGTCTTGAGGAGCTTAAATTTTTAATGACTTTATTGATTGACTGAGGTAACTTCGTTCGGTTTTTCTTATAAAAGGTTCTGTAATTAGTACGTAACTTCTATTCAACGGTTTTATGTTGGGGATTAAATTATCCAAAGGTTATTTGGACTTTGTGTAGTTAAATCTGCGCTTTATTAGTACGAGAACTTTGACTTTCAATTCACTGGTGGACTATGTTAATAGAAATAATATTATTCTAGTAATACAATAAGTTGTTTTGTCGTGGTATCATCAACTTTGCTATAAGTTTGTACATACTTAGAGTGTCAAAAGGTTTTTAGAAGCATGTGCCGTCAAGGGCTTCTAAAGTACAAATATTTTATACTTCGTTTTGCCCGCGGCTTCGCTCAGAAACAGTACTTTTTCTTAGATAGAAGATACTCTATGTTATTTCCTGTACGCCTGACAACGTGTATGCAAAATTTCATGATGATTGGTCGAGTGATTGACGCGTAACAAACAAACAAATAGACAAACAGCTACAAAGAACACCATGAATGGTACCTACCGATTGCGCATCACACGCATTTTTATGTGGGATTTAACACTTGGCGTAGTGGCAGTGGCCAGGCGACATTTTAAGCCACTACACCATTCGTATAATTCGCCAGGAATTACTTAAATATGTAAGTTGATACGTCATACAAAAAACAACACAAAAAAGATTAGTTATTGAAACAGAACACTACTCACCCAATCCTGCCCTAGATTTTAGATAAAAAGCCTTTTAACCTAAGAAAGAAAATCTAATAGTAGAACTAACACTTACTGACCGTCATAATTTAAATGATGACGTAAATAGGTGTTAACACAATATTTCTTATCCGACCTCATGGCCCATAATATAATAATGTTCGTTTAGGCGTGCCGACCAAATGTGGAACATCCGAATGACCTTTTTTCATGCACGCCTTATTATTATGCGTAACAAAAGAAGGGTATATCTATACATATATCTCACGCAAAAAGGTATTGAAACAAGCAACTGATAATCCTTAAAAGCACCAACTTTCTCTACGTAATAACATAACATATCGAAATTTTCTAGCAGCTTTATAGATTATTAAATATAAATTGTGGGGTGTTCAAACTTGTGTCATTATATGTACGGACCGATACAATGTATTACGAAATATGAGATCTAATGATAGTATATACAGAAAGAAGCAATATGTTACTAACGCATAATAATAATTAAGACTTAAAATCGTCCCAATATGGATATATATTTTTAGACAGTAATCAAACAAAATCCCTTGCATGACATTTTAAGCGCAATTGGTTGAATGACGGTTAGCTTTTCCACGTAAGTTTTCCATAATATTGTCTTACATTTATGTTATACTTTGAAATTTATCAACTTTATACGGATTTTATTTCGTTGTTATTTATTTATAAACCACTATCATTACATAATTTTGAAACCTTAAACTACTATTGTTAAATTTTTACTAGTTATTGTTTAATTAAACTATTTAGATTTAATTTTACACTTTCCATGACGACGTTTCGGGTGCTTTTCAGCAGCCTTGTTCACGGGGAAACTAAGATGTTGGCATCAATGACTACCAACATCTTAATATGCCCGTGAACATGGCTGCTGAAAAGGTTTCTATATTTATTGCGCTACTTATTACTTCAAGTTATCAACACGAGTGCTGTTATTAATTACAAAATAGTCTGGCAAAATGTTCGACATCCATTACTATACCTAAGTAAAACATATCTATTTTATTATAATATCATTGACAAGACCATATTTTTGACTAACTTGTTTACCTGTGAAGTTACTCACTTTGAGATATATATGAATATAATGCTTGTGTGAAACCGCAAGGCTTATTTCGAAGGGTTTTCGAGGTTTAGCTTTATACATAAATATGAGCGGGTATGTGACATGCCCACTAAGGAATCTTTATATATTATGTATGCTTTATTTAAAAACCATGTCGGTTTTTAGCGTGTGTGACTAATTTCAACTTTGTGTGATAGAAATTAATGTGTATGTGTTTTTATGTGTTTGTATACAATCTGACCTTTAAACATATTATGTATTTGTCAATTTTACAAGTAGCTAATACAAATTGCCGTAATTACTTACAGTTTTTATAAAGATGTAAGTAAAAACTATGTTACTAGTATTATTACTGTTTGTTAAGAAATCGCGTGGTTTTATTTTTTAGATTATAGCCCGTCAATATGTTGTTAGCCAGTATCACATAATCTAGTTTAAAAAGTTTCGTTGGCCATAGGCAATCTGCTGAATATTCTTTGATCGAGGAAATGCACAATCTTGTTAGTATAGTTGGGATATAGAAAAAAAAGTAGATCATTACGAAAAAGGTATTTATTATTGATTAGAATGGATTCAAACCTCTAGAAAATAAAGAAAATATTTGATATTATAAATTTCTTTTTTGATAGGAATACCATTTGGAGTATAGCATTATTATTATAATGATACAATAATTGATGTAGGAAAATCGGAATAAACAATACTAATTAAATCTTCGTCTCGAATTATAAATTAAATAATTACCACGCTCAAACCAGAAACGGCAAATCGCAAAGGCAATACAAAACAATTAACACATTACGCTTCGCTTTACAGATTTCTTTATCGTTGTGTTGGATAACAATAATATACTCTCAAAATACGAACTAACAAAGGAACTTTCGGGCCTGTGTGGATGAAGGCACTGGACTGTAAAAGAATAAATAGGGATAACATATTACAAATACAGACTGTGCAAACATTGTTAGCAATGGTTGCTGGGTACGGCAAACTATAGTCAGTAAATATTTAGAATCATTTATTTAATGTGATCAGGGGTGGTTGCTAGGTTAGATAAGATAGGAACCTTGGAATATCGTGTAATGATTGCGATACTTTGCAAATATGAAATATGATGAGTTAAATACCAAAGTATATAAAATTTCTAGAGGTTCAAATACAGTGATCAGTGTGCCTGTTGTCAAATCGCAGAGAGTAAACACGGGTAGGTGGGTTTTGTATATCATACTATAGGTTGTCTCCTGCAGGGATTGGGAATAGTTAATAGTTAGTCAATAAACTATTTAAACGTCTCCACTTTGTTTAGTGAAACGTTACGTACCGTTTAATATGAAACAAATTTATAATTCACCTTGAAAAACATATATAGATATTTCTACACGTGTTATTTGTAAATATAAGTATTTACATTAAATTAAAGTCATCATTAGAAAGCACGTGCAGAAATAATTTTCCAGAAGGATCTCACCAATTCGCGGCAACCAGCGCCTACAGTTAATTCAAACACACTCGGCTTATTACTAAATTGTTATTAAATCAGTAATAAAGAAAATACACAGCGTATATATAAATTATGTGAGGTAAGGATACTTATAGCAACCTTTGTCAATATTTAATTTCAGCAAACAGGCTCGCGGTATACTTAGATGGTGTAATAAGCTAGACTCCTTTCAAAAAGAGGGTACATACATATATATGTATGTACCCTTTATCCTTATTATAAATGTCTATAGCCTCGTGCCTCAAGCTGAATTAAATTATGTAATCGGAAGTTAGGTCAAAGCGGAATCTACACTTAAACATGGAAACCACTTGAGTAATTGCGTAACATCTACACGAATATTATAAAGAGAAAAGATTTGTATATTTGTTTGTAATAAATGAACTCAAAAACATCTGGACCGAATTTGAAAATAAATGTTATATAACATTACGCTACGAGCCACGGTAGTGTAGCAGTAATCATAATAAAAATTAAACTGTGGGAGACAGCTAGTAATTTTACAATATTATGTTTTGGGAGACCAAAGACCACAAATAAACAATAAATACATATATAAATTATATTAAAAATAAACAATGCAAGCTAAAACATAATTTATGTGCGCGTATTAGCTGCAATGGGACACAAAGAGCTGAAATCTTGGGGAGTTTGTGCCTCAAAGTATTATAAATTACTTATATTTTTACATAACTCATATGCGTTACAAAGCTATCGCAATAAAATTCCATAGCGAATGCCGAACGGTTTGATACGAGCCCACTGAGGGTAATTAAATTCTGACTGGCGTCGCTCAACGCACATGCACGAAATGTACTAAATTGTTCTATATTTCTTCTTACTCGTATATTTACATATGCCTCACATTTATTTATTCCCAATTCCTTTATTAGCTATTCGTCAAATGAATTCGTAAATGCGATTAAGTGGGACACGAATTGACAGCTGAGGATTTCGTTTAAGCCAAATATTTTGGATTGTGTGTTGTTATTTTACTTATTCAACGTGAAGGGCTGTATTGTGGTGGCTTTTCGACGCGACTGGTAATCTTCTGGTTAATAAAATTATAATATACGTAAGAAAACTTTGGGAGGCGTGATTTTTTTTAATAGATAATAAGTATTTTTAAAGCTTTCTTTAGTAAGCATATTTGGTAAAAGATTAACTAAGAATATAAAGCTTAGGTGAACGTTTTCTGATTACATCTAAGACGTACCAAGGAAAGGTGAGATTAGATTATATGAAATCGATGAACGTGCATGAAAAATATGATAGGGGACTTTACAAACATTCAAACAACAGACACCTGAAGATTCGACGCACTAGTAGTGACGCCATGACAGAATAATATTTTGCCTCCATCGGGTAATAAACTCACACCGCACCGTTTTGCCATGTTTATCGTATTATTCGTCTGATTATGTTGCTGGTAATCATACCATGAACGTTTTATTTTATAATTACATAATTCATTTATAATATTAATTATATGCGTCATAATGCCATCCTATTGTCTATTTTAGATTAATATTAAAATATAACTAATCTCAAATTATTTCATCTCAATAATATTATTAAGTTATTATTGTTATAACCTTGATTTTTTATCGTCTGTAGTTTAGGTATAATGGCTGCAACACCTTGTTGATATGAGTTGTAAAATACTGAAATTATATTTAATTGGCGATTTAAAAGAGTGGCCGTGAGTTTCTTGCAGATTTCTTCTCATAAGCTCAGCCCCTTGCTTGAACCTGGCAACTAACCTAAATGTATTTTAGTAACTTAGTAAATTCACTAACCTTTATATTTTGACATTCATAAGTGTCATTTTTGTGAACTAAATGAATAAATGAATTTTGACTTCGCCTTTACTATATTATTATAAAATAATATGGTAATGGAGTAGTCTATTAAGAAAGAGAAAAATTATCAAAATAATGCATCTGCGTAGTGATTTACTTTTCATTCCATTTATTTGACTGCACTTTGGTTCCGTGGCGTTAGTTTGCGTCCATGATTCCTATGGCAGAGCCCCCGATCCCGAATCGGACAAACTGCGACTGGATTCTTTACTAAAATCACCAGTAGTAGTGGCTTGACCTATATCTAGGAAACCTATAAATATATGTAGCTAGCTAAATGTGCAATACATTTCTGCCTACCGTTTCTGTGATCAATTGGAGTGAATTTATGTAAGGGAAAGGTGCATTTTTACTCTGGAAAGTATAAAAAATATACGATACATAGTACCATGCCTATGTCGAAAAGGAGTAAGCACACATGTTTTCGCCATAGTTTCAGATTTCGTGCTGCATCTGCGAATTTCTTTTCAGAACAACGCAATAACAGCTTTCCCGAACAAACAATGTAACCCAAGCACATCAGTCGTATCTATTAACGTTGCGCCACCAAAACAGTCTATCTTATAAACAGGTTAAAATCCGTCAATAAAAATTGTCCAGTAGGTACACGGCATAGAGAGCAAGCCATTAGGCTACTGAGTACTTAGCTACGTAAACCAAACTAATAGTAAAAACATAGGTATTTGGTGTTAATGATGCAATAAAAACTGACCGTCTAATTGAGTGCCAACGTTAGTACTGAACTTACGTTTGCCTACGCCGTAGTCACTCGGTCTACGACGTAGCACTTTCAACACTACATGTATAAACTAACTGACCCCTGCGGTTCCACCCACATTTAAGGTTACTGCTCGAATCCCGTCGTGCGTAGCGTTATGTTATTTAGCCTACAACCTTTCTCAAGGACTAGGCTATCAAATGCAAAAAGGTTTTTAAATCTGACTGGCAGTTCCAGAGATTAGCGCGTAAAAATCCAAAGAAACCCAATAGGTACTCAATAATTTAATGCTTTTCATAATGTTGTAATACTTGGTGCACTTAAGTTTATAAAGATATCAATTATGGACCCTGGCAAAATATAGTACATAAAGTAAAACGTTTTAAGTTTTATTATGTTAGTAGGTACCTATATATACCACAGATTTTGATTTAAATAAATTAATTTTTATTTTTCACTGTGTTTGATTGTACTTCTAATATTTTGAGAATATAATAATTCAAGAATATAATATAATAAGGTCTCTGGAACCAGCTCTGTTATCGCTTTCTCTCAAGAAATTTTGTTGTAGCACTACGGAGTCTGGATCAGTGCTAAGTAGACGGCAATAGGTTCGCTATGTATAGACCGTGGGACCTAAATTATAGCGATATGTGGCTGTAATACAACTCTGTACTCTCAACTCCCTTCGGGGATATAATCGTGTGATTATGTATGAATAGAAGTATAAATTGAACCGTTACGTCGACCAAATAAATAACAACGCAGCTTGTTAACTTAAGTGACTTGCTATGAATTAAAAAGGCATTATTATGTAGGGACGGGACAGCTATGATAAATCGTTAATATATATATATATATAATAACTTTAGGAATAATATATATAACTTTAGGAATAGTTCACTCATATATTTTACTATTTACCGTTTATGATTGATCTATTTCTATATTTTTGCGTGTGTATTTTTTATAATTAAGGGGTTAACGGATCTCAATTGTCGCGCGCAAAAAATAAGAATCGTATTTAAACCAGAATCACAACACAAAATAATAAGTATGCTATCTTGTGTAGAGTACAGATATGATTGTAGTGACTAAACTCTTGTTTTCGTAATAATGATATAGACTAACGCAAGTCAGTATAAACTAAGTGCAACATTACTGAATATGATTGCGCATGAGACTTTGGTTTCGATTTCTTGGTCGGACAAACTGTTAAAATTATAAGTAGCAGCACGGAATTGTGAACTGTGCCCGGTACTCGCCAGTAGGCCTGTCCCCTTTGACGAAATACCTTAAAACTATAGTAAGCGAATTACGTGTGTTTTATACCTCATGTTACTACTTGGTTATACTTTAGAGTCAATACATGTATGTATCAATTATGCGTTAAGATATCCTAACTAATATTATAAATGCGATTGTGAATGTATTTTTATTTGTACGCTTTCACGCCTTAACTTATCGATTTCGCATAGAGTAAAGGCTATAAGAGTGTACGATGGTATCTGAACTAGTATAAACTGTGTGATTACTATAAGTATAAGGTACCTTTCATCCAGAAAAAGTATTGTTTGCAAGGGCTAGAAATTTAATGGAAAAATTTAGATTAACGCGAGTAAAGCCGCAACAACAAATACCAGGCTGAAAACACTAGTAATATATAAAGGCCGAATTATCTAAGCTAGGAAAAGCTTTAACTCAAAACAAATTTTGCATAATTGACTGTTTTTTTAAATTTGACAATATTCCTTCTCATGTAACCTGAAGCATCCCTAAAATAGCATTAAACACTTGAGATCTTTTGAATATAAATTATTTATTATGTTAACCATTTTCAGTCACGAGCTAAGCTCTAAATCCCTTGTCTGCGGTCCAGAGACGTGCATATGACCAAACTAGAAGGCCCCTTAGGACGTACAGAGAAAATGTATGTTGATAACATTAAGCACGAATGAATAATCTCATATGACGTGAACGATTGTATTCTCTAGACGATTGCGCTTAAGAGTGAAATTGTTTATTGTGATAAGTAATTTGAATATTCGTATTTGAGAATCTATTCAGATGACGTTTTTTGGTCCAGTAAAATAATGTATGCTTCAGCGAACGCGATCGTGAGATACTAAAATTAATGTAAAAATCTTTACATATAATAATATTGTAACCAGTGAATATCTGTACGTGATATTTAAAACATTATATAAGAGGTCATTATAAGAGCTAAAGAAGCTTTACTACAAACAATTGTTAGAGGTTCGAAGGTAGAGATATAAGTTATATTTATCTAATATCTTAATTATGTGCAAATAAAGAAAATATAGACAGGTACCAAAGATGGTAAATACCAGGGGAGCTTTCAAATTCGACGCGTATGAAGTTATCCTATACCATGAATTTAAAAACAGGTTTTTCATTTAGAACTAAAGTAGACACCTAACTACTAAGAATAGGCTTTTAGACTTTGCATTAATATGTATCTGTATTTATTATCTATGATACACTTTATTCATCTAGCTATATTTGATTTGCCTTCTATAACAAAACTTGAAACAATGGGCACAAAGAACATCCAGAAGCAGAGCAACATTTTGTTGAACATAATATTTGTGCAATTAAGTTAAAATCGACAATTCAAGAGTATTAAGGTTCAATCTTATTTGAATACAGCCGATAGTTTATACAAACGTTGACATATCCAGGCTTCGAAAATATATTCATTTAATAAAGTTTGATGGAATAAAAACTTTATACGGTTTTTAACGCGTTGTTAATTTTTTATAAAACACTATTATT
This sequence comes from Catocala fraxini, assembly GCA_930367265.1. Taxonomy (NCBI): domain Eukaryota; kingdom Metazoa; phylum Arthropoda; class Insecta; order Lepidoptera; family Erebidae; genus Catocala; species Catocala fraxini. The sequence continues at coordinate 16,153,432 of OV884035.1, forward strand.
ACATAATTTTGAAACTTTAAACAACTATTGTTAAACACTTTTACTAGGTATTGTTTACACTTTCCCCGACGTTTCTGTTGCTTTTCAGGAGCCACGGGGAGATTCTCTCCGTGAACATGGCTGCTGAAAAGCAATATATAACATTCGCGTAAACGTAAGACAATATTAAGTTTGATGGATTAAAATATTTTATATATTTTTCTGTATAAAGCAACAAACATACTTATGAACTATATGTCAAACCTCACATATACACTAATCTCATGCCATCCATCACGCATTTAAGACATATCAGAACCTTACCGTGAATTTTTAAATTGATAACCCCAATACCTAAAATCAAATCGCGCCATCGATCGCCCGCAAATTTATACCACGTAGCTTTAGAAGATTAACTATAATATCAATATAAGCCTCGGTTTACCATAAGCCTGTATTATGACCGTGTAGTGTTTTCCTACGCCGTGTACCAATCTATTTGCATTTTAATGACAACAAAGCATCGGGACATGGCTGCCTCAATATCTGTATTAATAATCAGCACGTGGCGCTTTTACCGGAGATAGAAAAATGGATGGCATACAGTGAAGTAGTAACAGAAAATAGTAATATAGTGTGTAATAGTAATGTGTAGTCATTTTAATGTCGTATATATTGCCTATAACATAATATACGAAAGCAACAATTTTTTTTATATGAAAATCGTTTCATTGTCACATTATGGACGACAAAATATGTTGACTTTCATCAGATTTTTATTAGATGAATGAGCTTCGCGTTCATATTAACTATATGATATTTATTTCCCAAAGAGCTCTGAATTTGAAAACCATAAACATCCGACATTGCCCGGCTTTGTCCGAATAAAAAAGGCAGTAGCAAAATTACTAATACTGACAATCAAAATTAAAAACAAAAGGTTTCCTTCAAAATAAAAAAATATTTATGACTCTATGAATTTATTTTAGCTCACTATGCTATTTATCACCTATGCTGTACACCCCTTAAATAAGACCACAACTTTATGTTACGTTTTATGTTACAATATCAATTTCTAATTAGGCCCACGTGTTTTTATTCACTTGCTTATTATAATTGCAACTAAAACATCATATTTAAACGTGTACGCATATAATCGGTTTTGAAACAGGCTTATAAATTAAACAAAAATAAAACAAAGCCACTTTAAGTATTAAACTTTAACCAAATGTTTGTTGTAACAGAATCCTTTGAGTTTGTTTTAAATTTCCATAATCATTAATCTCCAAAGATATTGGTAAAGGGCTATTTTTGTAGTGACAACTTCTATAAACCGCTGTCTTCTGCAGTACGGAAGCTATTAATTTTAAAACTTCAGAACGGATATTAAGGCTTAGATAAATCATTTAACCGTAGGTACTAACTAATATTTTACCTAGGTGGCAGCTGTAGAATGAAAGTACATAAATAGCTAAGCATTGATCAAACGTGTAAAACTGTTTTATGAATCAAAATGATAATTATGATTCTTAATTTATGAATTATAATTAATTCAACTATATTTAAACTACAACTGCTATAAAAAACTAAAATATTATATAGTTTTAAAAGATAGAACCATTCGAAATCTCTCAAGTGTGTGTGGACTTATGTTGTTGACTGCACCAACAATGCGTCCACTGTGATGATCACAGATGATTGTTACAAATATGAGTTCTTTGTGTCCGTAGTTTATATCGAAGTTTTCAAGACATTAGTGCAATCATTTAAAACGAGAATTAAAACTACTTAAAACTTACTATTAAACACGTTACTTGCATAGTTTAATATTTTATTAAAGATCAAAAATAATTTAAGCAAAAAAAACTACTATTATTTTAACATTTTTACTTCATCCTCTCTAGTTAAGCTAAATTATTGTGTTAGAAGTTAATTACGTCGGTAATTAACTTCTAACACACACACAACACAACACAATCTAATTCATCACCAATTGATTGAAAATCGAATGCCTCAAACTATTGAGTGGCCGCGGTTTTAACCTGTGCAATATGTTATATATTCCATAAAATTAATTCTATACACTTGTCGGTGTAGCAATTCCTATCTTTCTCGATCCATTGCTAAATCCTTCAATTATTTATATGTATGTCTCTACATTTACTTTTCCCAGTAAATTTTAAATTAATTCCATAATATTGTGTAATAATTATGCTTAAATTCCATAATGGTGTTACACCTTCATTACGCGATGTTTTTGCTTTTTTAAATACCCAAATTATTGTGTATAATTAGGATATTAATACCAATATGACATGTAATATGTTATTCGAATTAGTGTTGTGGTTTAACCCTTTGAGATATGGGGACGAAATACCGTAATCAAAATGTCGACATACGATACATTTCTGACCTAAACCGTAGGGAAAATTTGCTTCATACCTCCCGTTCGTCCGAAATGAAGTAATTGCCTGTACATGCTATGCGTTGTATCCATAGAAATATGAGGGTATTACTTTATAATGAACTAGCTTTTACCGGCGGCTTTGCCCGCGTTAATGTAGATTTTGTCAATAAATTTCTATTACTCGGGCACACTACTTTTTTCTGGATGAAACTACCTCATGTAATTTTTTTGGACCCTTGACAACGCGTATGCAAAATTTCATGATGATCGGTTGAGTAGTTAAGGCATGAAAAACAAACAAACCATTTTGCATGTCCATAATATAATACACTTTAAAAGAATTCGAATGTCACTACAAATAACAAAATAATAGTTAGCATAGTGTCATAAAACACCGTTACTCTTTTTAACAGATGTATACCCTTCTGAATTAGGAATTTGTAAGTAAAAGAAACCTTAGCTAACATTAGTACAATTATATACAAAAAATACATACATTATAGATTTAAAACGATGTCGACATTACGGCTTTTGTTGTCCGGGTATCGAGGTGTAGGAATCACATTAAAAACATGTCATTCCTTCCTTTTTTCTGACACAATAAGCAATTTCTTGTTTATCATGTGACATAGGATTGCGTAATGTTATGTAAAGTCCAAGTTCTTGGTAGTAATATCATATGCATTGGCTTTGTAATGGTAATCAAGTGTACGTAGGCAATTACCTGTATAGGATTGCTTAATCCAATCCCGAGGATGGACTATTTGCAGGTTCAGAAGATAACATGCTAGTAGGCCAAATCTTTAGTATAGTTTAAAATAATATAGTATATTAATAAAACTGCATGTCTGAGAGTACAATTTTTTTATGCAAGTCCTGCACTATGAATATATCCTATGTCCCAGGGGACTTGACAAACATTCAAACAACGGCCGCACAGAACCCCAGACTCAAAACTAAATGTACTTAATACATTTCTGCCTGCAACTTCTAGAATAGAGGCGTGTGAGTGACTATGTACTCGTATGTTTGAAACTAAAAATTCAGAATACCTATTATGTTACGTGTATAAGATGTAAGAATACGTTTGACAACAACTATTTCAAACTTACAATTTCGAAGCAATATTTTAAGTAACTAGTAACATTGCAACATTTACCACTTTCAAAGATAGACATCTCAAAGTTAGACAAGCTGTCTGCACCGCAAAGATCTTTTCAGTGGTTTTTGGTAAGTTAACACGAACTTATATTGTTAAGTTTACACGTCCCAAACTAATCCAGGACTATTAAAAGTTTGACTGGCGTTTTAGAAAGCTTGGATTGGTGTTGTAGACGGTTGACATGATCTTGACGTGTAAAATTGATAAATAGACGATCAATCAATCTTGTAGTTTAAACAGTTGATAAATGTTTGGGAGTGATGAATACAATCCTAACTAATATTATAAATGCGAATGTGAGTTTGTTTGTTACATTTCACGGTTTAACTATTCGATCGATCATCATAAAATTTCGCATACACGTTTTTAGTGAAACAGAAACGAACATAGGGTATCTGTCATCCAGAAAAAAATATCAACTATTATTAACCTAAAATCTAGTTTTAGTATAATAACTTAATAAACTTTCTGTCGAATTAGGTAGAGCATCAACTTTATTCTGTTACAGCAACTATCACCAAATATTATACCGTAATTAAAAGAGATTTTAAATGGGCTTTTCTTTTGCTGCATTAATGGCTGCAATATACTGGTTAGCACTAACAGACATATACCAAATAGTTGTGTTTGAAATGGCCAATGTAATCAAAAGTTTTTGAACTGACCAGGCTATAGTTCAAAACATTGCATTTACATATTGCAGTAAAATATTGTCCGTTTAGGAACCCTTTAAGAAATATTGGATAGCTTCTTTAATATCGACGGCTACTGAGAGGTTAATTCAAATTCGCTGGACTGGCATTTTGCGATCCACCGGCATGAGATCAGGTAACTTGTTAAAATCAAAAGACTGATTAACAGTAAACATGCTAAAGCTTTATTTTCTTATAATTATTTTTTTAAAGACATGTCCTGTAAATTTAATAAATTCTGTGGCGCGTCGGACTCTACAAATATTCAAACAATAGACATAAAGAACACCCAGACTCGAAACAACGATTTGTGAACCACACAAAGTTTTGTGCCGTGTGGGTTTCGAACCCACAACACTCGGCGCAGTGGCAGTGGCGTCTGTGACAGTAGTTAGCTGGCTTGTATTACCTTTACAACAATAGATACCAACAGCACCATATTCCTTAAATAAATTAAGTAACTTAAAGTAAAACAACAATTTATTGAAGGATTGAGGCATGAAAATTATCGTATTTATTTGGATTAGTTATTTCAATCAACACCAAACACGAGCTTTATCAATCAAGAAATAAACCTTTTTAAACTGATATATATGTATGCATAACTGGACTTAAACATCAATTTATTAATCGAATAATATCTATGAGTACGTAATTGCTTCATCGACACATGATCCATCAATATATTTTGAAGGAAATAGCACCCACTTGCGACGGAACGCTGTGGATATTGCTAAGATAACGTTGCCGTGTGGGCTGCAGTGTAGCGATGGAGTGGGAATGGAGAAAGCTTCAGTTTGCACTCGCAATTGAAATATATAGGATACTTATAAGCAAAGATTCACTGAATAGGTTCTAAATCACAATATGTTGCTTGTTAATAAATATTTTCTACATATTTTTTACCGACAAAGCCTCTTTGCGAAGCGCCGGAAAAGTAAACAAGAAATATTCAACTTAAAAGCCGATATTGTTAGACTTAATATGAGCGACAAAATAAATTTGAGGAGAAGCATTTTAAAGATTTTTAGATTTCTATGTAATATTTCAGTTTCAGCTATATTTACTTCATAATGGTCATTTTGTAGCTTAGCCGTAGTAAACGCCTACAGCTTAACTTTCTTGCCCATTTTCGAAAGACAGGCCCAAATGAAGTGTACAGATATAATTTTAAAAAATCACTTATGTTATTATTATATGTTTTAGTTGAGTAGTCTACTCATTAATGTCAAGGAATGCTATTATCATACTGAACTATAAACATATAGCTAGGCACTTATTCTGAGTATATCGATATTTGTTTCGTTTGTTTTCTAATAGATTTACTTACACAGGGACTTTTATACTACCTCTATCTATCTATCCATGCTATATAATTCACCATTATCAATCCATGCTATACTATCCTTACTAATCATAACTAATATTATAAATGCGATTGCGAGTTTGTATGTTTGTTACGTTTTCAAGCCTTAACTCCTCGACCGATCATCATTAAAATTTCGCGTACATGTTGTCAGGAGTGCAGAAAAGGATATACTTTTTAATCCAGAAAAAGCTATGTTACTACACGAGCAGTAGTATATATAACACAATCTATCTGTTAATATTTAGGGTATTTCTTGAGGAATCAAGTAGAGAATCACGATGTTTTTCAATAGGCGAGATATTTGATGCTGTACCATTGTTACGGTAAGGTTATTTAAATTGTACGGTTATTTTTATTGTGGATATAAGTAAACGTAAGGAAGGTCGTTAGTCCCGTCTACGTCTAAAATTACTAAATTAAAAGGAAATCTATCCTCGATAGATAGCAATAGCCTAAGGCGCTAGTATTAGGATTTCCGGAGCCTTGCTTCTTTGCTTCTAAATTCCATCCTAGAGAAATCCTCTATTTCACCGTAATAAAAATATCTCTCACTCCGATCCATAAATTATGTTTATCCAAAAAATCATGTCGATCACAAATGAATATACACACTGTCGCATTTATAATAAGGAGGATCATTTTGTATTTAAATAATAATATCAGCTCTGTATATAAACTGTCCCACTGTTGGGCGCGGGCTTTTCCTCAATGTGAGAAGGCTTAGTTATAGTCCACCACGCTGGTCCAGTGCGGGTTGGCTAACATCACATATCTTTGAGAACATTATGGAGAATCCGCAGATATGCAGGTTTCCTCGCGACATTTTTCTTCACCGTTAAAGAGAACTTTAATTAATTAATAATACGCACATAACTTCGGGAAGTCAAATGGCTTAAATCCAACTCTAGACCTGTGCATGGCAGTCCGACGGTCTCCTACTAGACAATCGCTGCATAACATATCTATAAAAAAATTAAAGGTGCTTCTTCTTGGCAATAGAAGACGTCCAAAGATTATCGTGATGTTTGCTATAAGACTTTTCTTGGCAATATATTGTTTTTGACTCTGTTCTTTTTGCGTCCAAGAGCTATCCGCCACATATGACCATCAACTTAAAACATGTCCCACTTGATGAACTGATGGCTATTACATGACAATTATTTATTTAGCACGTTGAGATTTGCAATAGCAAGAAAGGTTGTCGACCGACGAACACGGATAGACAAGATTATGTGATATAACTAGCACCGAATTATAAAACTACAATATATTTAGATATCTTACTTTTATGTTCAGCAAATAAAGCTCAGGTATAATAAATATTCATAACTCTAAAAGTTAAATCAGGCTTAATTACAGACATTAAATTTCGCCGGCAGTTATCTTTTAGGACCACGAAAATCTTGAAATTTATTAATTTACTAACTTTTACTTTGTTTCACAATCCTGCAAACGGTTACTATATTTTTGTTTTTTTTTTTATATCGGGCATATTGACCTGCTCAGTCGTTTTAGTTTTGATAAAAAATTGAGATTGGACACGACATTATGGCACAAACGCGTTTACACTTCATAATTCTTGTATTTATACGAATATTTGAACATGCTATAGATTATGCCAGTTTATTCCTAAAAGGTTTGGTACCAATGTATTATTATGCATATATTTCGCCTGCTATGAATTTGCCAACAGAAAAACCGAACAACATCTCTTCCGACTTATGAATCACGCCCGAGCCCTAGCAAACGGTAACATTATGCAACAGGATCAACAAGCCAAGTTTCTTCATAAATATGCCTAACATTGCAACGCAATGCAAACTGCAATCTCGCCAAGGCATCAAATTTTAAATATTTGTAAAATGCAGAATTGCCAATTTAATACGAACGTTGTACGAACATTTCATCAAAGAGATGTATATGTATTTTTTATTAAAGGCCGTCAATAAAATATTTCTCGATACGAAGTAATGAAATATAGTTCATGTATAGACCTATGTATATAGATATTGGCGTGGTTAAATATTTATCCGACGTGTTTTCCTCTAACCGAATGAATACAAATTTGCCTATATACGATATAGCATTCGAAACGTATGCTGAAATTTGCGTTTATAGTATTACCAATAGTAAAGTAAAATTTTTAGGACGGTTAAAATTACTTTTTCTTCTTTCTAACAAAACAAGACTAACCAAAAATTATGTTACTAAAATTCTCAGGCTGCAACAACCTGAGAATTTAATACAATTAAGTACATAATAATGATACATGTAGGCAGTTTGTCTTTCCTGCAGAATTTTTCTAGACCCAGCATCGCAGTTAGAATGTTATTCAACTCGGGAATCAGACACAAGCTAATTTCTTGAAGAGGCAGCCATTAACAATAAATTTCATTTCGTCACATGACATCGTAATTAATATTATAAATGCGAGTTTGTTTGTTTGTTACGCTTTCACGTTTTACGACTCAACCGATCATCATAACATATTGCATACACGGTGTCAGAGGTACAGAAAAGACATATGGTAACATTCATTAAAAGAATGTACTGATCCCGAAGGAATGAAAATGTATTAACAAAGTCTACATTAACGCAAACGTAGCCGCGGGTAAAATTTAATCCTTTATAAATCATAAGCAGAAGAATAATTGTGAAAAATGATATAATGTTTTTTTTTTAAATTTTAACTGCTATTTACTTATAGAATATAAATTATAAAACAAAATAAAAATATAATTTCACTCAAATTGTGTTTACACTTTTGTGTGGCAGTGGCAACAAAAGTCGATAAAAAATTACGAGATTATGAATTGCTTTATCTAACATAATAATATTAGTTCCTTATATTTAACTGCAACTTTTTAATAAACGATAGTTATTTTTATCATCATCCATTATTATTCAACAATAACCAAATCTTTTATTCATAATATATTGTTAGAAATTTGTTGAATATTTAGCAACTTATGTCTATACGGTCATAATACATGACCACACCTAATTGTTAGACGCTAAAGATATAAAATTTATAAAGTCGATGAGCAGCAATTACTACTAACCATCTGTCGCTAGCTTGTCTGCTAGACACATAAAACAAGGGCTTTTTTTAACAAGAGTTTGCCAAAGACATGTCATTGTGAGTAATTGCAGTATCGCAGCAGGGTCTTTACAAACATTCAAACAACGGACACAAAGGACACCCAGACTTGAAACTACTATTTGGGGATCACACATTTTTTTTCCGTGTGCGGAACGAACCCACAACACTCGGCGTATTGGCAGTGGCAGTAACTTAAACCACTACGTCAACCGTGCAAAGCCAAAATCACATATGCAAGCAGCCAATAAGATTCAGCAACTTTTATGGGGAAAATCTAAAAACAATTTGTAAGAATAAATTACGTCAAAATTGAATATATCAAAGTATGGGGCTCGTGTATTTTGCCCCATACTTGCAAAGGTTAAGTGCCAGCCTTTATACATTCCATATTTATAGCGCTTTATTGGAAACAGGCACTCAAGTTAGTAGGTAAGTAGATTCTAAGTGTTTACTTTGAAAGAATACAAAAATAGTTCTTTATTATTGCATCTTTATTCCAGAGGCGACAACGGTCGTAACCGTGAGAGAGGTTTCAAGTTTGATGCTTGGTTTGAGAAGGAGCATTTTGATTTCGCTATGGGACTATGCAAAATGACAATATGGAGTTTAAGACTGGGTCTAGTTAACGGTAGATATTTATGTCTCCTGGTACATGGGAATCAATATTTTAATAAAAATATTGCGGCTGTATTATACTTATTGAATTCGATGATGTAATGTATACTCAATATGATACATAAACTATTTTAAAATCAGAACAGTAAGAATTAAACAAAAGTAAGTTCGCTACACCTCTGTTAATCCTTCATGAATTCATGCGTGATTACATTTGTTAATTATGTATACCTAATTTGTTGTTATAAGTGTGAGTCTGGAATACCTATGCATATATCCCAGACTTACACTTCTATATCGTCAAATAAAAGTGTGAGTCTGGGAATGATAATTCTGGAAGTGTGAATCGGCAAACATGTACTACACCCACATTTCGCTACCTATATTTAGGTGCCACGTAATAGAGAGCGAATCGAATGCCGTTTACCGGACACTATTCTAGAATCCTGCTACTATTGGGAAATTGCTAATATATATAACAAAACCTGGATTACATTTTCCAGACAGTAGGGGTAGGTACCCCCACAAGATGGACCGCAGACCTGGTAAGAGTCGCAGGAACCGGGTGGATGCGGGTGGCCCTAGACCGGAATGTGTGGAAAACCTTTAGTGAGGCCTATGTCCAGCAATGGACGTCTTTCGGCTGAGATGATGATGATGATGAAGTCAAAATCGGGATCTTAAGATCGAAAGCAAATATATGCCAAGGAACCTAAGAGACAACCTATAGGAGTTATATGTTCTGTTTTCTAACAACACCGTTAAGAATTTGAGCGTTTAAAATGTATTTTTTATACATTGTTGTGTTTGGCATATGCAGATTTATTTGTGTTTTTCTTAATAATACCCGAGGCTGATCAGATATTCCTGAATTTCGATAACGTTAGATTGTTGCCGTAAATGTAAATTTTAACATGTTTTTAAGGTTGGCAACCGTCTTTTATATTGTCTTACGTTTACGTGAATGTTATACATTAAGTTAAATTACTTTTGGTTCACGGGGTGACTGCTGAAAAGCAACCGAAGCGTACCGACGCTTCGGTTGCTTTTCAGCAGTCTCCCCGTGCTACAAAGCTGCTATAAAGCTACCGAGCTTTAATAGTAGATAGTAAACTTTAACAGTAATAGCAGTTTTGTAGTTCCAAAATTATGCAATAGTAGTGTTATAAAATAAAGAAAAGTTTAATTTTAAGGTCTTCTATATTTATTTAAATTTTACTGTAATAGTGATATATTTTCAGTTACACTATATATTACCTCTTTGTCTGTTGGCTTACGATTCGCAGCAGTATATACTATACTGCTACGTATCGTGAAGTACATGGTTCGAATCAAGCCGAAAAAGTGCCAACAGAAAGATTCTTTTGTCAAAAATTCTCAGTAAAAGTTAAATCAAGCTCCAGCCTTTGGAAGCTGATAATGTTTTATCTCTATGCCATGGAAAGCACGTATAGCCTTTAAAAATCGGTCGTGTTGGATTTCCGTCCTATCAGAATTTTAGAGTGAGATTAGCGAGTGCGCTTGTGTTTGCGCACACATTTGTGCATTACAATATTGCCTACGCGGATAGTTTCCGTTAAAACTGGTCGCCATGCCGAAATTTAATCACAAGATGGAATAGAATCTGTTTGGGGATTGCACAATACATGCAAACGTAGCTTTTTATTATTGTCATTCGCCAAACCATTATGTAGAGGTTTATCACTCCAATTTATTGCCAGTCATATTTTGGTTCTACCTTGAAGAAGCGAATTGTTATCTATGTGTTATGTTAACTGCGTCCGTGGCAGCGATAGTGAATCTGACTGCTGTGCATGAGGTCATGGATTCGAATCCCGGGTCAGGCCAACAAAAAGTTATTGGGTTTTTCTGTTAAGAAATCTCAAGAGCAGCGCGGACTTAGGAAGTTGACGGTGTTAGACACCCCCGTGCCTCGGCAAGCATGTAAAGCCGTTGATCCTGCGCATGATCTCTCTCCAGAGTCGGATTACCGTTATTATAGTTAGGGAATAGAGAGTACACTTGTGTTTGCGCACACACTTGTGCACTATAATATCTCCTGCGCAGATGTGCAGTCTCTGCTAAGATTGGCCGCCCTGACCGAAATTCGGTCTAGACTACATTATTATCTTAAGTAGCTAAGAATGCTCAAACATGTTCACGTTGGAATAGTCTGAACGGCTTCTAGCTCTTAACACAACCCGGGTAACATGCGCAGAAGTACTTGCATGGGGGTTGTATAGATTGCGTAAATGAACAACTCGAAACACCCACGCAAGTATGATTAACTCGCAGAACCCTCGTGAGCAGCTTGCTGTACTTGTAGAATTAGTACCTGCTTGCTTCATAATCATGACATTGGCGCTATGATGGAATAATTGTCCGTACATAGGTACGGCTCTGCATACTCTTTCGGGGATGCAAGCGTGCATCTACATTTCGACGGCTCTGGCTTTAAATCCAACTGAATAGAGGGCGAGCTTATTGCCGTCTACTTGACACTGTTCCAGACTCCGAGCTGCTACTAAGAATTTAATAGCAGAGAAACCCAATTACACTTTACCCGAAGTAGACAGACAGTTGCAGTTCTGATAATTTGGAATTTTATATTTACAATTGAACTAGTTTATGTATTTTATATTGTAAAGTAACTAGCGCCACGCGCCGACTTCGCACAGGTAGTAAAAAACTCTTATCAAATTATACTTCTCAATCTTCCTCACCGCTCTGTCTATTGGTGAAAACCGCATGAAAATCCGTTCGGTAGTTTTTGAGTTTATCGCAAACAGACAGACGCGGTGGAGGCTTTGTTTTATAATATGTAGTGATAGTGATATACTTATAACCATTTTAAATTTGGACAAAAATATTCATACGTAAATTTCAAATTGATTTTCAGCTGTGAAACTGACAGGTACTCGCGTGAAAGTCCGGCCTTATTTTAAATTGAACTGTATATCAATAAACATGACAGGTAAAGCCTAGAGCGGCGCGCAATCCGAAATGATCGCGTCGCGTACAGCGATGGCGTCGGCGCTGTTGCTCCATTACTTTATTTGCAGCTCAGCTCATCACGGTTAAGTATAAAGAGATAACAAATATTATAAATAGTTTATTTGTTAGTTTGTTACGCTTTCATGCCTTAACCACTTGATCGATCATCATGAAATTTCGCATACATGTTGATGGGGACACAGAATAAGAAATAGCGTACCTACGTACTATACCCGAGGTAGGGAGGGGAGAGAAACCAACCATGTATGCAAGCGAAGCCGTGGTCAAACCTAGTAAATAATAAAGAGAGAGAAAGAGAAAGATAAATCCATGTTGCATTGATGACGAAATATGATGAAGCAGCATAGCGAATTTTTGGCTCTTTGATACCGAAATAAATATCGTGCGCCTGGGCAACTACTTATATGATGCATTGACTTTTGCAGGAATCAGCTTTAAGAGTAATTGCTATATGAAGCTTCAGAAAAATTTTCAACCGACTAAACAATAATGTGAATATTATTTAAAATAATGTGAATACTGAAGGCCAAATAATTGCTTATGCTCGCTCGATTCAGCATTGCCTTGTGAAAATGTTTAAAACTTAAATTTTAGTCAATTTTAAGCTGTTTAAGTTACCTGAAAGATCTATATATAAGCAATTTTTCTAAAAAAGATTTTTAGACTGTTTTACTAAATTGATTAAAATATTAAATAAAAAACAAGGTAAATAATTTGTTGAGCACTTTTGCTATAATGAGTTCAATTTCTATCCTCCACAATCGCTTCTTTTGATTTAAAACTTTCTGGAATAAAAGCTCTACTCCTGGAAAAACCACGAACGAGTTTGTTGCTTCTACTAAAAGACGAGGCACTGACAAACTTACAAAGAGCCGTTTTATTTTTAAATATCTTAGTTCGAGGCTTCTATTCGCCGCTTCTGGAAAGTTATACTGTTCCCTGTATAAGTAATGAGCTTATGTGTATAAAAGGTAGCCGTATTATTCAATTTCTATTGTGTAAGTGAATAAAACAAGGACGTGGTGCCTCTTGAGGCGGTTCGTAAATAGGTGCACTTACCTGTTGAACGTATAACGTATAAGAAAACGGCTTAGAACCTTTACTTGTTTTAATACCACTCTATTTTATTTTATTTTTTAGCGGACCCTAATAAAAATTGTTGTATGGATATCTGTTATTTTAAATTGGCGTAGTGAAGATCGGTCGTAGGAGATTTAATATAGTAATAAATGCAATTTTATAAAATATGTTGATTAAATAATTATGTAAGCTTAATTACAAAAAATTAGCTTTCGGATAATTTGTGACTAATAGAATCGATAAATGCAGATTATTTTCTTGAAGACCTTATGGAAAACAAACAGTAATTATGCTGAAATAAAAACAGTATATACAACAGTGAATCTTTTGTTGTGATGAATCATGTTTGTATAAAAATGTGTAGGTCTAAATTATAAGTACTTACCTTTAGTCGAACACGTTCCACAGCAAAACGAACGATTTTATAATTTTACAGCGACGTAATATATTTATTTAATTCAGAATCGAATACAAATATTTATAATAAGTAGTAGTCAACAGGTAACACAGATGCGAGTATTCAACAACAGTTCTAAATATCTCAAAAGTTACAACAAGTTAAGTGCGCGTCGGCATCATGTTACTGTAAGATGAGTCGTCCGTAACAATAGTAACACTGACGGGAAGACCAAATCAAGCGTATGTGGGAGACAGTACAAGGCAGAGAGGAAGCGAAGAGTAGGCATCACAGGTTGTTCAAACTGAACTTAACCAGAAATATTTAAAATAATAAAACTAAAAAATGTTAAAATAAAAATTAGACACGGTAACGAAGTGTATGCACGCGCGACGTGACTCGGACGAGTTCAGATATGGTGTGAAAAGTCTATAAGATTCAACAAGTGGTTTGCGGCGGCGGGCGGTGCGGGCCGGGCTCGCAGGACCTCGCGGCGGGAAAGCTCGCCCGCCAGTGCCCCGAGCTGCGGCACCCGCTGCCTCTGGGCGGCGCGCGTGTGTGCGTGCGCGGCCCCTCGCGCTACAGCCTTCATTGTTACCTCTGTCAGTGTGTGCGTGCCGGCCTTGTGCACACGCGTCTGCGCGCCGCTGTCCGCGTGCCGTGTACCTGTGTGCGCTATGACGCGCCTACGGGTCTGGCGCACAGGTGAGCCCGGGCCGACCTCCAGCCAGCTCGTCCCTGTCCTATCTATACAGCTTTTACAATGAAATGGCTCGGTGAACACAAACTAGCTGCGTGCTACATTAGCGGACGCATGTAGCTCCCTGAGCGCCGACTAGACCGCCTTTGTTCACAACACTGCACCTTTTTATGTAACATGTTCGTAATAAAACTTAATTTTAATAATATTGTCTTCTGTTTACGCGAATATTATTCATTGAAATTAAACTACTATATACGGATTTTATCGCGTTGTTTATTTGACACTTTATTACATAATTTTGAAAACTGTTACACTACTTTTACTTTTAAACTTTACTAATTTTTAAGCTAATTAAATTACTATCAAAACTATTAAAACTATTTAGATTTAATTTAATTTTAATGTTGTGATTGTTGGCGGACTAAAAAGGTCGGCATTCCTCTCACTTGTAGAGCACCTCTGTAAATTTTTACATGCCTTACCGAGCTTGTACATATTTATTTAGTGCCTCGCTCAGCCTAATATCACGAATAGTTCACATTGCATTGTACTGTATCATTTTGAATTTATTTAGATTGTTTAATTAAACAAGAGCGGAGTTAATTACATTGTTACGAGTCTGTCAGTCTGCGAAAAGGTTTCTGTTGCATAAAGTAATTTAAAATTTAAATATTCTTTATAGACCGCCGAAAAATAGGTAAAACGAATCGGTAGAAGATTGACTTTTGTTTTAGACTGCTTGTCAGTTAGTTTATTCCAGTAGCAAACAAAGTTTCAATGGCCTTTCATTTGTAATCTACGCTTAGGTTTGAGGTATTATGACATATTAGAAAACATGACTGCAAAAATATGTTATTTTTTGACCAATTTTTTATCAAGTACCGTTAATAATCATAATCATAATTATATTGACACAAATTAAGCTACAGTAATTTAGAAATCCCTGACACCTGCACTAGTTAAAAAACAAAATTGTGTTGCAGGTCTTCCCCCTATTACAAGTTACAATTATTTTATGTCATTAAATTAACACATATCATAAAAAGGAATATATAATAGTTTCACAAAAAATTAAAACAATAAAAAGGATTAGTAATTAAGTTACACTTCATTTCAGTGCTATTACACTAGTAAGCGATTGCTTATGTATGTATATGTGTGTGTGTGTACGTGTGTGTGTGTGTGTATGTGTGTGTGTGTGTGTGTGTATGTGTGTGTGTGTGTATGTGTGTGTGGGTTTGTGTGTGTGTGAGTATGTGTGCGATGATTGGCCCTACGACAGTGTCTTGGGATCGAAATTTTAGCAGTCCATCAATCAATTGCACACCAATCTTAAGTTATAAACGTTAATAGATTCTCAACATCATTGTAGTCCATCGAATTCAACCATTTGAGAACAACTTTTTTAAATTCGTTATTGTTTAGTCCTTTTATTTTATTTGTTACATTTGTTGTATATAAACGGGGATAGAAAGTTGAAATGTTTCTGCCCAAGTGTAGTTTTAACTTTAGGCACTGGACAACGCTCTACTCGTTTTGATGTACGAGGTAAGATTGATACATATTTCTTATGGTAACGTCGCAGAATTTCGTAAATGTTTATCTTTCTTACAGATAGGACACCAGTCTTTTGGTAAACTGATGTAGTAGGATATCTAAAGGGCAATTTCATTAGTACTTTTAACAGCGAACGCTGGGCCCGCTCTGCAGATAATAGATAGGTTTTACCTGCGCCACCCCATGCACAGATACAATATCTTATTATGCATTCACAGAGTGCTCTATAAGTTGATACAAGAAGGTACATATCTCCAACGTTTCGAAGATTTTTAAACAAATATATCATCTTTCTAATCCTAGCAGTCATAGTAGTTATATGCTGTTTCCAATTAAGTTGTTCATCCACTGTTACACCAAGATATTTTATGCAAGTTACTAGGGATAAATTTGCACAGGTACAGTCTACATTATCTATTTTACGATTGCAGGGATAAATATGAATTTTTAAGTTTTGTGTTACTGGCGGCTGGCCTATGGTAGATTTGCTGAAGCAGATGTATTTCGTTTTGCCCGTGTTTATGGAAAGAAGGCTGTCTTCTAGCGAGGAAGTAACCTTTGCTAGTCCCTCTTCTGCTTTATAGAACACCGCATCCCAAGTAACTCCGCTAAACAACAAGACGGTA
The DNA here is from genome assembly GCA_930367265.1 of Catocala fraxini. Taxonomy (NCBI): domain Eukaryota; kingdom Metazoa; phylum Arthropoda; class Insecta; order Lepidoptera; family Erebidae; genus Catocala; species Catocala fraxini. Next base: position 16,170,137 of record OV884035.1, read on the forward strand.
TCGTCAGCAAACATAATGGTATTAGTATTCATGCTGGGCATATTCGTTGCATTACATAAGTCATTGAGATATATAATAAACAGTGTAATTGTGTTAATGTACTAAGCACCGCAATAAGCTGTTTTTCATGATCACGTAATTTGTGTGAGTTATACGCTACGCTCGTAGCACTACTACGAAGGTTCCTGACACTAATTCGTAGCAGACGTTTATAATCTGCTTTTCCTTGCTGCGCTGTAGCCGTATAAGAAGATATTAGATATTAATGGTTGAAAAATATCAGTGCAGCATTTTTAAATTAACTATTAATACTATATTTAAAACCCTAAGGTTAATTTTTTAAAGTATTTGAAGTATTATGGTGTTCATCAAAATGAGGTCTTCATATCTTTTGGCATATTATTATCGTAACTAAAGTTTGACTGGCCGCGATGGTGTAGTGGTTAGTGTAACCGACTGCCACGCCGGAGGTCACAGGTTCGATTCCCGCACAAGTCAAACATTGACACCATGCACACCATGGACATGGATGTTTGTCTGGGTGTTTCTAGGTATAATATGTACGTATTCACAAAAAAAAATTATATCCAGGTATGTTCATTCATTGTCTAGTACAAGCTCTGCTTAGTTTGGGCTAGATGGTGTTGTGTGTATGTGATAGAATATTATTATTATTATATATAAGGTTAATTAATTCCAGATTTTGATATTTCGAATGCCACTCTGACTCTGAACAGTTGTTTATCTGATCAACAAATTATTGTGCTGCGTCTGCAAGTAGTTTGTACTTTGCTGCCGTTTATTGTATGTTTGTAAACTCAAAGTTATTTGCGAACAAGAGCTAAAGTGGAGTCGCCCTTTTTTAGAAGATAATTATATCCAAATCTAACTGATATTATAAATGCGAAAGTGAATTTGTTTGTTTGTTTGTTACGCTTTAACGCATTAACTATTAAGCTGATCATCATAAAATTTCACATACACGTTGTCAGGGGTACAGAATAGGACGTAGGGTATCTTTTATCCAGCTCAGATAGTTCAGTGGGGAGACCAACAGACTGCAATGCAGAGGGTCTCGAGTTCGAACTCACGACGCGCACTTTTGACTTTCGGAAGTTATATGACTTTTCGAAATTATGTGCGTATTTATTGACAATTATCGCCTGCTCCGTGCTTCGGAGAGCACGTTAGGCCGGCGGTCCCGGCAGCCATGAACATCTGTTGCAGTCGTTATTGGGAGAATGTCGATACAAAAGATCCCATTGGATCGAAGTGTCGCCGGTCTGCACTGACTGGCCCCACTCGGGATAAGATAAGAGCTTCAGTTTAAGTTTCAGAGAACCCATGGGCTCTGTGACAAGAAACACCTGGACGCCGAGCTTCAACATGTTAAGCAAGTATTGCAAGACAACAAGCTCCAACAGCCGCGCCGCTGTCACAGATCCCGAGAAAAGCCAGCCACAGTCGAGCGCCAGCCTGCTATACTGCCTTATGCAAGGGGTGTCAATGACAAGATTGGCTACATCTTGAAGCGAGCTTCAATCAACACATACTTCAAGCTGCCAACGAAGATAAGTCAATTTTAACCATACGTCAAGTGCCAACTACCTTTACAAGATGCAGGGGTCTGTAAAATAGACTGTGACTGCGGACTCTCATACATTGGTCAAACCAAGAGAAACATAGGCACCCGCATAAAAAAACACATAGCTGATGTAAAACACCAACGCTCGTTGAAGTCTGCTGTGTGTGAACATGTGCAACAGGGGACCAACCACTACCTGACCCAACCACCAGCTTGGGATCCAGTAATACAAATAGTCAAACCCAAGAAGAAGCAAACCACAGCTAGACTTCATGATACTTTGAGCTCATTCTGTGTAAATAGAAACACCAATGATTAAATTATGTTCGGGTACTTTGAAATAACGACACTGGAACATTGAGACAACTACCATCTTAGTCTCCCCGTGACCATGGATGCTGAAAAGCAACCGAAACGTCGGGGAAAGTGTAAAGTTAAATATAAATAGTTTTAATAGTTTTAATAATTTAATGAGCTTAAAATTAGTAAAGTTTAATAGTATCTAGTAGTAGTGTAACAGTTTCAAAATTTTGTAATAAAGTGTCAAATAAACAACGCGATAAAATCCGTATATAGTAGTTTAATTTCAATGAATAATATTCGCGTAAACAGAAGACAATATTAAGATAAGAACTTTTATCCAGAAAATTACTGTTACTAAAACCTAACCTACATTTACGCGAGCAAAGTCGCGGGCTAAATCTAGTATAGAATAAATTTAATTTTTTTTCGAGAAGGTTATATATGAGTAAATAACTATTATGCTGCTAGATATTGTATTTGACACACTATGCTCTAAACTCGAGCCCTTTTGTCCAAATGGGTATAAATAGGTATACTCAGTAGATATTTTACGGTTTTACGTTATTCACACATTCACCTGTTTTGCTCACGATTTACTTTAAATACTAATCGGCATATAGAATAGTACAAACCATAATTTTAATATTAACAAGTATCTTTAAGTATCTTGTCTGAACCTATGTCAGACGCAGCAGTTGCTTTATATAAAATTATTTATAAATTAGATAATAGATAATTTGTTGTTTAGTAGTAGTTTTTACTGAACTATGTAGCCAGTAATCTTAAATACTATAAGTTGTTTGTAGTATTTGTAAGCCCGATGGGACTCACATAGTCAAAATGGCTCCAGTCCCTGAAAAATAAATAATAAAATAAAACAGTACTAACCTTATCTACCTTTGGACAGATAGTTATGCCAAGACTAAATGTTATTTGTATCAGTTCTTACAAATTTTGTAGTCCTCCTTGACAAGGGATGTCCAATTTTCCAAGTGTTGAATTTTTAAAGGGAAGGTCTTATATACACTACTATGTACATATACCTACAATCCTAACTAATATTATAAATGCGACTGTGAGTTTTCTTGTTTGATACTTACGCTATTACGCCATCTATCGCCATCATCGCTAATCGATCAATCATCATCAAAGGAGAAAGCCTATTCCAGGCCTACTAGTGGACACCAGAATAAGACTTAAATGAATTGTGCATTCATATAAATAAAAAAATACGAGTTTTAAGTTATGTTATAACTCCGCCAAGAGTCTATTACCAGTTCTGTATTAAAATGGGAATACAACCTGCTGATAAACAATGAACCACAAACAAAAATACAAAAAAAAAATTTCAACTGGGTTTTGATAATTATGTACCTTACTCTATACTAGCATATACAAACATAGTTTTAGCTTCTTGTTATAAATACCAATAACTACATAAAAACACTTAAATGCAGATCTAACATATACTTTTTTTTACATCCCTATAAGGCTATTTAGATTTAATTTAATTTTACACTTTCCCCGACGTTTCGGTTGCTTTTCAGCAGCCATGGTCACGGGGAGACTAGTATATATAATAGTATATATATAATAGTAGTAGTAGTGTAACAATTTTCAAAATTTTGTAATAAAGTGTCAAATAAACAACGCGATAAAATCCGTATATAGTAGTTTAATTTCAATGATTAATATTCGCGTAAACAGAAGACAATATTATCCCTATAAGGTTTTTATTTCAAATTTATGTTCATTTTAATAGCTTGGCGGCGTTTTAGTTTGTTTTTACTCATGAGTTACACCTTTAAAAACCTTTAAAAAAAGGCATAAATTTATAAAATATTATCTGTCCACGTCTGGGCCTAGGTGACAAGCCTGAGTGGGCATTCCCCTTTGGACATAAGGCACATTTTTATGCAGGAAAAAGTATTGTTCCCTACGGACAAAAATTTATCGACTCATTACATAAACGCGAGCGAAGCAGCGGGCAAAATCTAGTCCATCTATAAAGTACTGAGATAGACTCACGCATGTGCCAGTAGCGTATGTAGATACTACAAACTTCTTGTTTGCGGAAACATAATGGCAGCATATACATAATTATGTATACATAAACATACCTGTAAAGAATGGCAATTAGCTTGCTGATCAGTAACTGTAAAGATAAGACATGATTTACATAATATTGTCTTCTATTTACGCGAATATTATTCATTGAAATTAAACTGCTATATACGGATTTTATCGCGTTGTTTATTTGACACTTTATTACAAAATTTTGAAAATTGTTACACTTCTACTACTATTAAACTTTACTAATTTTTAAGCTAATTAAATTATTATTAAACTATTTAGATTTAATTTATTTTTACACTTTCCCCGACGTTTCGGTTGCTTTTCAGCAGCCATGGTCACGGGGAGACTAAGATGGCAGTTGTCTCAATGTTCCAGTGTAGTTATTTCAAAGTACCCGAACATAATTAAATCATTGGTGTTTCTATTTACGCAGAATGAGCTCAAAGTATCATGAAGTCTAGCTGTGGTTTGCTTCTTCTTGGGTTTGACTATTTTTATTACTGGATCCCAAGCTGGTGGTACATTCCAACCATCTTCTCTATTAAAATTAGGATGTTTTTGATTTCAATAGCCTCGCGAAGCATCCTTGGTAGGAATCGGTGTTCTTTAGCGAGAATCTGTGGTTTGTCAAATCTCAGTCCTGGACTGAGATTTATAAGAGGTTTGTAGATGATACTTTTACAATATTACCAACAGATAGTGCAAGTGTATTCCTAGAACATCTTAATTCCATTAATAATAACATCCAATTTACTATGGAATTAGAGGCAAATAATTCATTAGCTTTCTTAGATGTACTTGTCATCAGGAATCCTGATCATACTTTGAGCCACACTGTATATAGGAAAAAGACCCATACAAATAGGTACTTAAACGGTGAATCTCACCACCATCCTAAACAGTTAGCTACCGTGGGAATGTCTTTGTTTCAGAGAGCCCATGGGATCTGTGACAAGAAACACCTGGACGCCGAGCTTCAACATGTCAAGCAAGTACTGCAAGACAACAAGCTCCAACAACCGCGCCGCTGTCACAGATCCCGAGAAAAGCCAGCCACAGTCGAGCGCCAGCCTGCTATACTGCCTTATGTAAGGGGTGTCACTGACAAGATTGGCTACATCTTGAAGCGAGCTTCAATCAACACATACTTCAAGCCGCCAACGAAGATAAGTCAATTTTTACCATCCGTCAAGTGCCAACTACCTTTACAAGATGCAGGGGTCTATAAAATAGATTGTGACTGCGGACTCTCATACATTGGTCAAACCAAGAGAAACATAGGCACCCGCATAAAAGAACACATAGCTGATGTAAAACACCAACGCTCGTTGAAGTCTGCTGTGTGTGAACATGTGCAACAGGGGACCAACCACTACCTGAGATTTGACAAACCACAGATTCTCGCTAAAGAACACCGATTCCTACCAAGGATGCTTCGCGAGGCTATTGAAATCAAAAAACATCCTAATTTTAATAGAGAAGATGGTTGGAATGTACCACCAGCTTGGGATCCAATAATAAAAATAGTCAAACCCAAGAAGAAGCAAACCACAGCTAGACTTCATGATACTTTGAGCTCATTCTGCGTAAATAGAAACACCAATGATTAAATTATGTTCGGGTACTTTGAAATAACTACACTGGAACATTGAGACAACTGCCATCTTAGTCTCCCCGTGACCATGGCTGCTGAAAAGCAACCGAAACGTCGGGGAAAGTGTAAAAATAAATTAAATCTAAATAGTTTAATAATAATTTAATTAGCTTAAAAATTAGTAAAGTTTAATAGTAGTAGAAGTGTAACAATTTTCAAAATTTTGTAATAAAGTGTCAAATAAACAACGCGATAAAATCCGTATATAGCAGTTTAATTTCAATAAGACATGATTTTGATATAATCTATACTAATATTATAAAGCTGAAGAATTTGTTTGATTATTTGTTTGTTTGGTTACGCGCTAATCTCAGGAACTACTGGTTCAAATTGAAAAACTATTTTAGTTTTGAATAGCCCATTCATCGAGAAAGGCTATAGGCTATATAACATCACGCTACGACTAACAGGAGCAGAGCATTAATGAAGAATGTTGTAAAAGCAAAGAAAATTCTCTTATGTGAAGCAAACTAAGTTGCGCGGGTCAGCTAGTAAATAATAATGTGACCATTTCAATGTTTAAACCTGTGGTTTAAACATAAAGACAAGAAAGGTTTAAGGTCATCCCTTAAATAAAAACGTGATTATGTAAGAAAGTATAAATGTAAATTATATTTTAAATTAGTACTGCGTGAATGTCGTAATTATTTAAGTGATCGCCTCGCCTCCGCCGCCGCGCCGAGTGTTGTGGGTTTAATATCCACAGGGTATCAAATTAGTATGATGTATAAATAATTGTACGAAGTCTGCTTGTTATTTGTATCCGTTACTTGAATATTTGTAAATTCCTTCGCGACGCTAGGTATTAAAAATAGTTCGGGAGTTGTCTTTAAAAAATGTAGCTTAAATACTCCGTAATAAATGTCTTATAAAACAGTTTAATTTTAATGTGTATATTAATATTTGCGTAAGTGTAACACAATACTAAGAAAATGTATTTTATAGGTAGCTGCAATAAAGTTTGGCAGGTAGTAAGGTATGTGATTGTCGCCGGTCTTCACTGACTGGCCCCCGTAACAAGATAAGATAAGGTATGTGATAAACAAAATTGCTAATTAGGAGCAAGGGTAGAATGAAAAATGTTAAATAAAAGCTCGTTATGTAAATAAATTTTAATTAACCTTTCTAAGTGATTATTTCTTTTCTTATTCGTTTTCTTTATATTAGAGTGCGGTCGAGCTTATATTCTAGGTTTAGTCTTTGCTATTCATCTGTCTTCACGTATAATCAATGCTGCGGTTTGGTATAAATTCTCCTTGTTATACTTATTGGCGTATATAAGGGATGGTACGTGGCCCTTACCAGAATTGTTTGAACATCACCTCAGATTAATAGGATTAAACATAGCATTCTTGTATTTTGTGTAAACCATTGCGTTTTAGAGGCCAGGTAACCCTGGAAGACAACCCTAGATATGCTAATGAGTATACAACTGCAAAAGAAATGGTACTTATCTTAAATTCATATAACCGTTAAATCCATAATAATATTATAAATGCGAAGCTAAGTGTGTTTTTTTATTTATTTGTTTGTGACGCTTTCACGGTTTAACTACTTGACCGATCATCATGAAATTTCGCATACACATTGTCAGGGGTATAGAAAACGACCTAAGGTTTAGGACACTTCATTCAGAAAAATTACTGTTCCCGAAGGATAGAAATTTATTGTCGAAATATAAATTAGCGCAAACGAAGCCGCGGGCCAAATCTAGTGTGACTCAGTTCACACTAGATTTAGCTCATAAATGTGTGAACATAAATTACATTTCACTTCTCATCTCATCATACTCATTTGATGTTTATTAGACTAAAATTAGTAATTATACCCTATTTTAACCATTTTCTAACTACGAATAAAACTCCAGTACAGTCACTGATATAACAATCAGTATTTCAAAGCACAACTAAAAAATCTTGATTAAATAAAAAGAAAAATTGTTAATAAAACTTACCAGTCATCTTATCGTCAGATCTCTTGTGACGTCAGCTTGTTACATGTTGACATCGAGAGAGATCTGACCAACCAGTATTAAATAATTTAAAAATATTAAATGTCTTTAGAGTGATCCCGTCAAATGACTTTATCACTTACTACTTTCATTAGTCCAACCCGGCGCATGCGTTGGGTACTTAAGTACCTCGTCCCCTTATGACGCCAGCTGTTGAACATTTACCTCAATTTTGTTATCATCCACCAAAACATTTTATACTTACTTTCACATTTACTAAACTAAAGTGGAGTGGCTTTTAAATCCAATGTTATTGGCTTGGAACGGTTAAGATCGTATCTTTGGGAGTAAAAGCGGCTTTATCTTCAACTTGTTGCTTATCGTTTAGTGTGGTGTATCTTTAAGTTAATTCTTCGCGAGTCTTTTAGATGGATTTTCTAGAAAGTTCTTGAGTATTTTACTATGCGTTCGAGGCTTGTGCAAGAGTTCATTGCATTTGAGATTAGCGACCCGCCCCGGCTTCGCACGGGTAGTACAAAACCTTAACGAATTATACACCTAAACCTTCATATTAATCATTCTGTCTATTGGTGAAAACCGCATGAAAATCCATTCAATAGTTTGAGTTTATCGCTAACAGACAGACAAACGCGGCGGGGGATTTTATTTTATAATATGTAGTGATTATTGTAATTACGAATCCGGTTACAGATACTTTCTGTATTTTACTTTAGAGGTCGTTGAATGGCTTTTTCATTTTATTTTACTGGCAAATAAATATTCCTTCCGATTGATGATAATTAAGCGGTCACCGAAAGCTAGGGACTATTGCTATGAATCTATCGATTGTCATCCCTAGAAAAATAAGATACCTGATACAGACGTTATAATCTTCCTACAAACAGCACGGTGCAATCGTAGGAAGCTCTGACATCCATACTAACTAAATATTATGTATCATGGTTACTTGTATTCCTACGAATAAGTATAAGACACCATAATGGGTTACAATATGAAATTGCCGATTTGTACTAAAAAATATAAACTAGTTTTTTATAACAAACATATTTATTTAATCGAAATATTTACCCTCATTATCTACACATTGCTGCCATCTAAACGGAATTTCATTTATGCCTTTACGATAGAACTCCGGGGATCTAGATTCGACAAACTGTGCCAAATTATTTTGTACTGCCTACTGGGAAAGGAAGAAAAATTATTTATTACGTAGAAAATTGTCCAAATCACGAAAAAATGGTAGTCCATTGGAGCAAGGTTTGGCGAGTACGGAGGATGACGCATGGTTTCTAACTGGAGCCTTTGTAGAGTTACAACGGTTTCTCGTGCAGTGTGAGGTCTTGCATTATCATGGAGCAATAATGGTGAAGATCGATTCACGAGTCGGGGCTGTTTCACTGCCAGTTTTGCCATCATTGTTCGAAGTTTGGCACAGTAAATATCTGCTGTTATTGCTTGACCAGATCTGAGAAAGCTATAGTGAATAAGACCATGACTGAGACCACCAAACAGTTACCATTACCTTTTTATTGGTAAGCTTTGCTTTGCTTTTGGCACTGTTGCGGCGTTTGACCTGGTCAGCCATTGCATTTTCCGCTTACGGTTATCGTCGGTTATTATCGGAATCCACTTTTCATCACATGTCACAATTCGATCCAATATTCCTTCAATTCTGTACCGATTTAACAAGGCAACACAAATTTTAACACGCATTTTTTCTTTCTGCAGATCAGTCAAATCATGAGGCACACATTTTTCATATTTTTTTATCTTATTGATTTGATGCAAATGAGGCAATATTGTGGGTAGGGTAACATTAAACCACGCCGCTAATTCCTGGGTGGTTTGACTCGGATCGGCTTCCACCATCTTCTTTAATTCAGTGTTTTTCACCTGTGTGGGCGGGCTTCCACGTGGTTCGTTCTTCAAGGCAAACTTTCCATTACGAAACCGTTTAAACCAAAAACGTACGGGATACATCTATTGGAATCAATAAAAATCCCCGCGTTTAAACAACTTTTGTTAGTGGTGTTTCAAATGATTTAAAAACCGTAGAGGCTTTAAAAAGTAATGAGTATTAGTTCTAATTTTCAAAAAAACCTGCGGTGTTTGGATTTTTTACACTGCGATCGTAGTAAACATAATAATTATGTATTTGGTATAATGTTGCACTAAAGCCTCCTTGTCCACCAAAAAGGCTGTTTAAATAAATTAGAATTACATATGCAGCCAATACGAGATGTAACAAATAATTATTCCGTTTTTAATACATCCTTATCCTTCCTAACATTATAAATTCGAAAGTTCGAAGAAAAACCTATTTATGGCTAAGCCACTCCACCGATTTGAATGAAATTTGATACAGAGGTAGATTAAAATCTGGGAAAGGACATTGGCTACTTTTTTTTTAAATCTTTATTTATTTAGAGGCTTTTATTACAGAGTAATATGTTAGCCCTATCGTGGCTTATTCTAAGATACTAACTTACTATTTCATAATAGGCAACAGAGGAAATCGTTGTTGTACATATATCTCAAATAGGTCTAACGCCGCATTTGAAGTAGGGTTACTTAGGATATTAATAAAAAGTCCTACATCGTACACGTTAAGGTTATATTTGAACATCAACGAGTTCCTTTGGCGCTGATATTTGACACAATCCATCACCTATAGGTGCACCTTGATTTCGATTAGCCTACCACCCTCTCCAAACCAACGCGCGATGTTTAACGCAAAATAAAATTAAAGAACACTAGGTAGTAACTTAGAATGTAAAATCTGTACTAGCGCTATCTACCGGATAATTAGAAAACTTTAAGGCTTTAGGCTAAGTTGACTCTGCGTAAACTTCCTTTTTTGGTGAATAGGCTACTTTTTATTGAAGTAGGTACCACGCGGGCAGAGCCGCGCGCAAAAGTTAGTAGGTACCTAATAGATATATAAAAATATAACGTGATTTATATAGTCAGTTAAATATATATACATAAACTGACATGATGGACTGACTGATGACATGACAGTTTAAAATAAGCTGATTCATTATTTGTTAGAACATGATTTCAACCACTCGCATATAACAACGGCGTACACCCTTGGAACAAAATAAAGTAAAGAGGATAATTATTTATTGCTCAAGGCGAAAAAGTGCCCTTTTTATCTAACTATTCATCATATACTTAAAAATAATATTCTATTTATGATAAAGCATTAACCAAGCGCACCTTGATTTCGATTTGCCCACCACCCTCTCCGAACCAACGCGCGATGTTTAACGCAAAATAAAATTAAAGAACACTAGTAACTTAGAATGTAAAATCTGTACTAGCGCTATCTACCGGATAATTAGAAAACTTTAAGGCTTTAGGCTAAGTTGACTCTGCGTAAACTTCTTTTGTTGGTGAATAGGTTGCGCTACTGTAGATTTTTATTAAGTTGCTATTATAAATATTATAATGTTAACAGATCAAAATATAAATAATGTTTAAAACACTAAATGGTTAAAAAAAAACCGAGCTTTTGGAATCTCATATTTTGAATAGAGCAATCGGTTAGTAAATTAATAAAACCTACCGACAAATCTTACTAAAGCATGATCATTGATCACATTATAACTACAAGTTTTTATTCATGAAACTTATATAATATTAATAACATAATAAATGCCCTATAATAAATTATTCATTTTTGTAAGACTATATCACAAAAAAAATTTACTCTTATTTTATGTTTCATGATTACAAACATATAGTTATAACGTAGCTCGTTAGAAATCTCACTGAGACTTCAATCAAGTACCTACTTATTTACTTAATTTTATTGATGCAGATCAATATTTTTTAGCTGAGAGACAGAAGATTGATTCGCAAGTTTTATATTGTCAAAAATAGTTTTATATTACGTTGACTCCAAGTTGTTTTATTTATTGTACGCATAGACACATCAACCTAGACTGTTTGGACTTTTAACTATTAGAATTTGAACGCTGCAAATCGTGCGGGAGAGTGCGTTATATTTTTGTTATTTTGTCTCATTAACGCTGAACAGGACGCGACGCTCTATCCTTATCATTCATCGACACCACTATGCACTGTCCCTTTCCGATAATTCTCTATTTTGTATGTAACGTAGTTATGCGTATATAGGATGTCTAACTTGATGTGTAGCCGTGAGTACATTCTTAGCAGTAAAATAAACAATAATGGGTTTATGACAAGCCCAGACAAATACAGTAGCAAGAATATCATCTTAATATATAATGTGGGGTTAATTATGTACTATTAAACCTCTAGTGTTGTGTAGACCGAAGAATAAAGCAACATTCATTATAATAACTTTTTCGTATATTTGCATCCATTTCTACCAATAACGAATAGTAATTTCTACCGATTTGCCTTTATGTGTAGTGCCAACACTTACAATACTGGCGTCAAATGAGTCAAATCAATCTGTCACTCGTCGACGACGACGGCGAATTAGCCGCATTTATTGAGTTCTTGGAATAATATTTCATAAATTACAGTAAACGGGACAGTATGCAATAATGCATTACCGACTGTGAGACGCACGTGTAGTGTCCGTAAACTGCTTTCACTGAAAAGTGATTGACAATAAAATGCCTTTTGTAAACATCAAAAAGCATTATTTAGCAATCGGGATGTTGGTTTTCGTTCTATTGTTTTTATTTAATACTAGGCCCGTTTTTCAATGCCAGTTTAATCCCGAAGTGAGTAATTATCCAACAGTATATGGGATCACGCCGACGTACTTGAGACTTGCTCAAAAAGCGGATCTTACAAGGTAAGAAGTGTTTATCGTGATCTTCCTGCCCTTGATTTTTAGTTTCTCTTACATACCTCATTTGTTTGTTCGGAATATTTGGCAATGGATCTTACTGAGCCGACAGTTATTTTAATTCGTAAATTGATGGGTTTTGCACAATACGTACTTTGGGTGTATGTTTCTCTTGTGAAAGTCATAACGGGTCTTTATAACACGCCGAATTTATTTATTAAAAGCTCAGTGCGTGATTCATTATGTTTGGTATTGGAAGTTGGTTCGCATATTAATTAAATTACATACAACATGAGAATCATCCAGTTCATAGCTGACTATAACTAAGCTACCTAAATAAACTAAGCTACCTAAATAATTAGTATAAGTGTTTATTTTATTATATTTAATATTAATATTTATTTCAAAATATATTTTATATGCTGTTGTTCGCTGTTCTATTTTAAAATATGAATATAGTTACATATAATAAATCTGGTTAATAACTTTTTTTTATCAGATTAAATAAAATAATTATTGTTAAAAACTATAACTTTACCTATTCACTTGTTTTTTGTGAACCTGTTTAATGATATTTCAATACTTATGCAATATTGAGTAAAAGAATATATATAATAAAAATGTATCAGTGTAATAAATATACATGTAGGCTAATCTAAGAAACCTAGTCTAAAATCCAATAGGATCACAGCATAATGCAAACTTTTTGGTAAATCACTTCCTATTTTTTATATTCTTCCCACAGGTTATCCCAAACATTGATGCTTGTCAAGAACTTCCATTGGATAGTCATTGAGGATGCTGATCAAAAATCAAAATTGGTTGAAAACTTACTTAAGGAGTCTAACCTTAAGTACACACACCTCAATATAAAAACACATAAATCAAAACATTCCACGGTATGTAGGACATTTTTTTTCTAATATAAGTATATTTCTAATATAATATTACCTAGATATGACTTTAATTTTATTGCAACCAAATTTATGAGATATTATGAAATTAAAAATTTGCTTAATCTACAAAGATGATTATAAATCTATTAAATGCAACAATTCACTTAACTTTGGGACCTAGTAGGGTTTTAATACTTTGTATAGCTTTAATTTTATTCTTAGTTTAGGTTCCTTATAATTATATAACAAATACTTAATCAAGCAAAATAAATGCATGCAAAATAACTAAAAAGTTTGCAAACTTATAATCATCATCTCAACTGATAGACATCTACTGCTGGACATAGGCCTCTGCAAACTTATAAATAGATAACATATTACATTGAAATCTGTACAAGTAGTTTGCTATCAATAAGTGTATGCAGCTTAATAAGATAAGCAAAGCAGAAAATTATTTAATTTAGTTATTTTCTGTTTAGTAGTAAAAATTGGCAAGACTAGAACTTCTAGCATACCATATCAGATATTCAACTACTTATGAAAACAAAATGTTAAAAGCATATATGTATAAATTAAAATATTATAAATTTGGCTACAGTATAAATTTATTATCCTAGCAAAATATAAAACTATTATCCAGTATGGTAAACTAAGTTCTATTAACATCAAATCTGATTTTTATTTGAAACAATCACATTTGTACACCAGTTGTTTATAAACCTATTTTAGGTCTGATTTTAGCAGCCAAACAAATATATTTTTTATTTTTGTTGTCTTACTGCTTTTATTAGAATGCACATGTTTGAGGACCGAGAATAGTTATAATATCCCATGTTTTTCTCTATAAGTACTTAAGTTTGTAATAAAAATAATTTTGTTTTCAGCCATTTATTTTAGGGTAGGTGGTAAGATTATAGATTTATTTTATTTTTGGAAACATTTCAGGTCATGGACATCAATGTCTGTGTATTTAAAACAACTAAATTCAACACATCTTGGTATTGTGTATGTTTGCCAATTTTTGCAGATCTTAATGTGGAGAGAATGAAATAGCTTGCAATTTATTTAGTTATATAATAGTTTGAAGTTGCTATAATATATAAAAAAAAAAGCTCATGTATCCTCAGAGCCAGGCGGATGTGTGTAATATGAGTTTAGTCAGCTGTAAACGTTTTTACACTTTCGCTACTTGTACACATACTTAATATAACAAGAAAACTTAATACACTTTGCATTCCCAGTACCATGGTTGGCAGTAAGTGCAAACATACCATTTGCCGAGAAGGAATGCTATATTATTTCTACATTTATAATAGTTTTATTTAATGAAAATTTGTCTTGTTTAATATTTAGCTAAATCTGGTATTTATATAAAAACTTACATTTTAATACCATCTTATATATATATCAATAAGTATGCTAGGCTATGGTATTTACACTTGCTATGAGTGTTCATGTGTTTGCTGCAAAGTTGGTCGCCTGACCAGATTTGAATAATTTCGTCTATCTATTATGTTCACTTAAATAGAGGAAACTGTGAATAGTAAGCTTGGGATAATGTTAGGATGTATCAATTAGATGGTGATAACACATTTTGTTATCTTGCAGTGCATATGGCCAACATAGGTTTGAATGTATACGTCCAATGGGTTGAGGTTACAATTCCGTGTTTTCAGACATGATCAAATATATCTATATTATTTTATCTATACTAAGGTAATAGAGTTCATATGAAATGAGTCATTTGTCATTGTTCTCATTTGCTTTCGCATTCCCTTTTAATGTTATCTTTATTATAATTTTAGTAAACATAAATAATCTATGATTTAATTTATTTCAGTTAAAAATTTCACCTGTAGATCCTTCAAAAAAGATCTATGTGCCTAAGGTTTGTCAAACATTGAAAATGTAGTTTGGATTTTAAACTGAGTAGAAAAAGGGGAAATTTTAAAATCACCGTAACCTTTAAATGTGCTTACGTAATGGGTAGGTACCTATTATTTTCGCAATTCCAAATGTCATATATTCTGTCTTATAGATGTTCACATATTCAAGTAAAATTAAGATGAATTATCATCACATAAGTAATAAAGATAATTTAAAAAAATTATATGCTGTAGCTTTTCAAATGATTATCAGTGGCAACTTGAAGACAATTTACAAGAAGCAAATTTTTTAATGCAATTTTATTGTTTTGCTATCTCTATTTTTGCACTAAGTTAGAGAAAGATAATATGACACTTGCGTCAGACAACCTGCCTTGTGTAAATGGGCTTTTACAGATTTATGTCAAATCCTGAATCAATTGAATCATTTTGTCAGTCTATACTAGTATTGCCGCAATTTTGTGTTGATCTGTGCTTCTGAATTAAAAGTCAGGTTCAGGCATTGCACTCGACATTAAATTAGATATGTATAGTTAGTTATTACAATTCTGGTTAGTTATTATAATTCTGATAAGCATTTAATAAACTGAGCGACTAATATATTATTATGATGTATTTTTGCGAATTTTATAATCGGAAAGCGAAAAGGAGCACATGGTACTCTGTCCTACTTGACACAATATATAGGTCACTATACTATACTGTAGTATATAGGTCACTAACTAGTAATCATATCCTTATAACATGATTCATTGCAGTGAAGGTAGGGTGTCCTAACTACTTTATTGTAAATGAGCAGTATATTTGATGGTATGGTATGCTTGGGCAGTAGGTACAAGGATTATGCTTAATTCAAAACTAAATGCGATGTGTTTTTCGGGATAGCTGGTGTATACCTACTACACATATAATTATATACCTAACGCGCAAAAACTTTAGAATGCTTCACAGCACTGGGCACGGACATGAATACACGTAAACTTTAAGAAATGGACCTGTAAAGGGCTGTGTTGGTAATGAATTAGTATGTAATTTAGTTTTAGTTTAAGAGTTTGGTTATTTCTTTTCTTATCCTATAGAAAACAACTCCTGCATTACGTTACAAGCCTTTTGTGTCGCGGGGGACTTAACTGATACGCAATTGGCGGACAAAAAGCACACCCATACTCTTTTGAGCCTGGGTGGGTGTACTCTTTTAATAAAGTTTCCTCTATTTCTATCTTAATTCTTCTGAATTATTTTTGGATCTCATAATTTTACTGAGTGGGATTCGAAACCACAACACTCGGCACGGTAGCAACGGCGAGGCAACGCTTGCCTCCTACCTACTTACCTCACACTGAAACTCTTTGCACTGAAATCAATATGTATAAATATTTATTCTATTTGACACACTGTTGAGTGGTTTTCTGAGGATGTTTATTGATGCTTTTAATGTTTACAAAAGTATTGCAGACTTACTGTTTATTTATTATTTACATTTTCACAAGTAAAACTGTGTGCTCTTGTTGATTGCACTTTATAGCAACCTATTGCAATATTTATTCTTATTTATTCAATACAATGATATCATCACTAAATAATTTGCAAGTTGATCATACCAATCCATTTGCTTAGAATAACAAATTGACTACAGTTGAATCTAAGTACCTAGTAGTATGAATCTGACTATTCTCTCTTATGTAATAATAATCGCACAATACTCATCATTGTTTTACATTTCTTTGTTTTATGTATTTTTTGTTAGTATTGTTTAACAAGTAGGGTAATATACGCACTAGTTTATTTTCATTGTAAAGAAATTGCCGCATTACCTCCATATAGTCATAACCATAGTTTTAGTACGTAAATATAAGTTTTACGTAAGTCGGCCATGGATAATGAATTTGTGTCTCAAGAATATTTAATAGGTACGTATTAGTTTATTAGTTCAGTTTAGCTTTAAATCTCCAGACTGTTTGATGTTTTGCGGCGATCGCTTTGCGATCAAAACGTGAAAACCTTGTTTAGGTACTTTCATCTGATAATGTTGTAGTGGTAAATATTTTGTTTTCGGCAGTGTTATTGCAATACTTTACGATATACAAACTTCGAACAGTAGTTCGTATCCTGATCTACCCTGTAAAAAGCTATTTAGGTTGACTCTACCTGACTGTTACTAAGAACATATTTCCATTTAACAATACTATCTGTACTTAATTTGTGTGGCAATTCTTCTAGTGTACAAATAATAAACATACGAAGAATATTTCTTTGACTTGTAGTCAAATTACGGGATCGTAAATATTAAAGCAGCCGATTTTAGTAGCAACTTTATTTAAATATAAATTGGAAACAAGAAGTAAGGGGTGAGAACTCTGTGGGATTTCCAGAGTTCTCACCCATTACTTCTTGTTTCCAATTTATACTTCCACGATCTGAGCTGATAAGATATTGATAAACAAAGTTTAGATGACAAAAAATATTTTGCCTAACATTCGATGCGATATATTGGCGTGAGTCTATAGAGAGATATATATATATATATATATTTATATATATATATGTACTAAATAGTGGGAACAGGTTGAAAAACCGTTTATTATTTTATGTAGGTATCTACAAATATGATTTTTTAAAGGTTCTTTGCTATTTGGAATACATTATTACGTAGGACACTGGCAACACACTGCTGAATAATAATGACTAGCCATTGAGTAAAAATGAAAATAAATGTCGTACCTAGATCTTATTGTTTACTTGATAACATTATACGTACTTACTTATTTCTATTGTTTAGTTTTGGATTAAATAAGTAATTAACTGTTTCTAATGTATTTTGCTTTACCTACTGTAACTATATTAATTTAGCGGTAGAATTTATTTATTTATTTATTTATTAAGGATCTCCGACAAAGAATATACACAAAATTGCACAAACATATAAACATAGTTTTGTATAGTGTACTCCTTCAGTTATAGGAGACCACAGCATGCATATACATATAAAAACAAAGCTTAAATTGAAAACATAATAAAAATAATTAAATAACCTAATTAAAATAAGCTACACATTGGGCATGTTTTTAAGAAGAGAAATGAACAATAAAAAACTTAATGAAAACTTAAATAAACAGTTCTAAGCGTCTTTTATATTTAGGTAAAGATTCACTTATGTCAATATCATGACTCTTTGATAAAGTATTGTATTGCCTACAAAGCCTTGGTACAGCAGCGTAATGACCCAGATTGGTTTTTGAGAACGGAATATCAAATAGATTATAATTACTTTTCCTTGGTATTCGGTTTGGTATTTTTATGCGTAAGGCGCTTAATAGCTCACTACAGTCCGTGGTACCGCTCATTATTCTATGCAGAAAAATTGAATCTAGTTTCATTCTGCGGCTTGCTAATGACTTTATTTTATAATGTGTCAACCTTGCAGTGTAATTCGAAATTTGTTTTGCTAATCGGTCTCCATAGCATAGATGGCAAAGGAAGCGCCTCTGAACACTCTCTAAACGCTTTGTATATACGTCATAATGAGGATTCCATACGACTGAGCCATACTCTAAAATCGGGCGAACGAGTGAATTAAATAATTTTATTTTAGTCCATGAGTTTTTGAAATTCTTACAATTTCGTAAAACAAAGCCAAGTACTTTAAAGCCCCTTGCAACAGTATGTAGTATATGAACATCGAATTTCAGTGCACTGTCTAGTTGAACTCCTAAATCACGAATTACATCTATCTTATTTATTATGATGCCTTCTATGTTGTAGGTATTATTTTGTAATTGTTTGTTGCGGGTGAACTGGATGTAGTGACATTTACGCGTGTTTAACAGCATTGACTAACATGTGTTGCGAATGTTGAATGCTCGTTTAGGTAGTTACCGCTTTTTGTACTATTTCAGGCTAGTGGTGTGGAGCAAAGGAATAAAGCCTTGGACTGGCTTCGAGAGCATTTGCAGTCGTTGGAGGACAAAAGAGGAGTTGTTTACTTCATGGATGATGACAATACATATTCACTGAAAGTCTTCGACGAGGTAAGTTAAAGAAATGTTTATATAAATCTTCTAACTACTTGACAAACGCAACATTATAAACTTGGCGAGTAAAACAACAGAAATTATCATCAAAAGCTCTAAGGGACCAACTTTGCCTAAGTGGCAATAGGGCAAGAATTACATGTATTTTTTTATTATTTCTCTTTTTTTTTGAGATTTTTGTCACTTAGTGATAATGTCGCCCCCATAAAACAAAAACTCTTATTAATTTGTATTTACTTATGGGTATTGGCTACATTATATAACATTATTTATTGTCCTATACTACTGATACAATATATATGACACACAGCACAACATCTAAGCCGCTTCTGACAAGGGAGAGGCTAAAATGCTATTACATGCCCCAACTTCAAATCCTCCAGCAAACACTGTTTGTCTCTCATGTATATTCCAGTCGCTTTCCATCAACACATGGTATATGTCATCAATCACAAACCTCACAATTGAGCTAGGTACTTATACCCATTAAGAATTTAAACTTATTGCATGGGATGTGACCAGAACGCATCCTTAACAAAGCTACTACATGTCGCCGATCTATCTCTCCTCTGACTTGCGGTTCGAACCATGGGGAACGAAGTGGTTCAGCATGTAAGGTTTTATACCAAATTCCTTTTGCCTTTGATCTTTCGTTAAAATATTCATGCCACTGTTCTCTGCTTACTTTTTTGACATGACTAAGCTACTCTTGAGTATAACGGTATACATAGAAACTGTATACCTTCGTAAGATGCTTGTTGGGCTGCTACATCTGCTTCTTCGTTACCCATGATTCCGATGTGAGAAGGGTATCCACCGTATAGTGATAGTTTTATTTAAGGCCTGTATTTTACTAATCGACTCTAAAATAGATATAGCTATCGGATGTCCTCGAAGACTCGAGGAAACCCGAGCCAAATGTTGGAGACTGCTATTTGAGTCCGAAAAAATAACAAAGTTTTGATGATTTACACTTAATAGGTATAGCAATGCTTCCGAAATCGCTATGAGTTCACAATACATTATAGAAATAATTGAATTAATTTTAAATTTTACTTTTGTGTTAATTTGAGGATCAAAAAAAGCACCTCCCATATCTGGGCCGACCTTGGACCCATCTGTAAATATTTTATAGTGTCGACTAAACTTTTGCTTAACATTTTTACACAAGTACTATCGAGATCTGTTACATTAATACAGGCTTTTGGCGCAATTTGAACCTACTATTTCAGTACAAACAACATTCCTTAAATATATGTTAGTAATCCAGGTGGCTAACGAATAAATGTGCAATATCGGGCTAGAATACTGAGGCAATTCTGAATAATTTCTATGAATTTCTACTAACAAGGGCAGTCTTTTACTGCGCCAGTAGTTTCCTTGGCATTGGTTGGACAGCTCTTCTAAGATACTAATAAGAATATTATTATTAACCGATTTTGATCTCAAATAAAATTTACCGCCCAGAAAAAGCCTTCTAATAAATAGGGGTTGGAGACATAGCTCGCTCTCCATTACGTGGATAGGCGTGCTTCTAATAAAACCTCCTATGGTTCTCATTGCTTGATTCTGAACTCTGTCAAGCTTGATAAGATGACTATTTGCACAGTTTCCATACAGGAAGCAACCTGATCAATCCTGCTTCGAATTATAGCTATGTATAATCTTCGTAGATGTGAAGGATGTATGCCCCATTTAGCTCCAGCTAGAATTTTGAAAATATTTAAAATGCGACAGACTTTTTGTCTGATGTCGTTTATATGTTTACCTCATTTTAAAGAACGGTCCAATCATATGCCAATTTACTTAACACATTAAACTTGTTCTATACGGCAGTTATTAATAATTAGATCTATGCACTGTCTTTTTCTCCCCCTACTAAAAATGCATACCTTTGTTTTCGTATGGGAAATGTTTAGGCCTAAATCTGTCATAACATGTTGGAAACTATATAATGCGTTTGTATGTTGGATATAGAATCGGATAATCTATTTTGCGTATCGTACAGAACAAAGTCATCAGCGTATTGTAAAATATAAACATTACTTATGCTTCTACAAACATTGACTGTGGCCGCATTAAATAGTAAAGGGGATAAAGGATCTCCTTGAATGATGCCTATACCAGTAATTCGACATATTGTGCTATTATCATGTAATTCAAGTATTAGCTGTCGCCGATGGAGATAACTGCAAAGATAATTGCAAATAACAACTCCTACTCCTAAGCTATCCCAAATATTTAAAAGAGATGTCAAGTTTATATTATTGTAGGCATTTTCGATGTCTATGAAACATCCAACCGTTGGCACACTTTTCGAAAAACCTGATGCAACTCGTGCAACTAACCGAGATAAGCTCTCATAACATGACTTAGATCTTCTAAAACCCGTGGTATCATGAGATAATAAACAATTTTTCTCTAGAAACCATAGTCTGTGTGTTATTATCGTAAGGAATAATTTACAGATGCACGATATTAATGCAATAGGTCTGACTCGGTATAGGAATAATTTTTACTTTTTGCCATTTCTCCGGGACGAAACACGATATCAGACATGTATTATAAATTGATGTCAAAATATGTTTTCCCATGTATGGCAGATGATATATCATTGAATATGATATGTTGTCATAACCTGGGGGCTGAATCGGTTTTATTAATTGAGTTGATTACTTCCTGTACCGAAACAGGTCCGGACAGTACATTATTACAAGAGATAAATATAGGAGTAGCTGGAGTTACATAATTTGGGACCAAACTTTGTAACAAACTTTCGGTTTGATTTTTATCAACTATAAATGCGGATGATATGTAACCTTTGACCCACTTCATACGGTTTCACATATCTCTCGAAAATGTAACACCATCTATGCAGTTGCAAAATTCCTGAAAAGATTGATGTTTAGCTTGTCGTATTAGCCTCTGTGCTTCCCTCACTTTCCTTTGTAAGACCTCAAGATTTTGTGGAGTTACTTCTAAAAGTAGCTAAAGCAAGACGTCTCTGTGCGACGATATGTGACAAATCTTAATTCCAGTATGGTTTCGGTGTGAATCTGTTTGGTTGAAGAGGGTTGTCACTCCTTCTGGTCATGGGAATATATTGGTCCGCTGCAGAGTTCAGGATATTTATGAATTTATTATACGCCGCTTGATGATCCGAGGGAAGCTTTAATTTCTGCAAATCCGATTTTATTTTTTAGTGTAACCGTGCCAATCAGCTCTATTAAAAATACGTCGTTTTTTTATAGTATCCATTCTATTATCATTAAAGCAGATTTTGATTACCATATGATCGCTACCCAGATGTTCGTTCATGACACACCATTTTAATTTTTAAGCCAGGTCTGTATTAGCCATTGATATATCTGGAGAAGATTTTTGTATATTCAGATCGACCATTTTTAAACGCGTATGCGTCTTGTCATGTAGAGAAAATAAGTTGTTGTCCATCATAGAATCAATAACCTGGTTACCTCTTATATCAGTTCTAGAAGACCAGTTAGAGTGGTGGCCGTTAAAATCACTCGACATAAAGGCTTTTTGAAGAGTTATTGAAAAATTTCATCCCAATCACTTTTACATGTACGTACTGAAGAAGGGCAATACATAGAAATGATATTTTCTAGGTAGTTGCAGTTATTTAATTTGGCAAACTCTCAAATACAAGTGCTACACACTTGTATTTTAGCTAAGCTTCAAACTCTCTCATCTTTGGTCGTAGACTCTGAGCATTCCTTTGAAGAATATTGTTTTTTTTTTTTGTTTTTTTTTTTTTTTTAACGTGGGGGAATGCATGACGCATACCCCTCCGCGGGGGTGGGCGGAGGGGTTATGTCGGACTCGCCGGGGTAAAAGAAAGATGTTGAAAAGATGAAGTACCTCCCGGAATACCGACTAAACCTACCACGGTGTTCCTCGACAAAACCACTATCGACGGGGCCGCGCGAATCACTTTCGCATGCGGTCGCGACCCCGCCGAGGTTTCGGCCCGCCGTATGAAACGGCAGGCCACTACGCAAAAGACCTACCCAAAGGCACTTCTCACAATAATATCCCTACTGTCCCCCCCTAGAGGGGAGACGGACTCGAAACAACAGAGGCGCGCGTGGGAACACGCACGCCGCCTCTCGGACCTGGTGCTAAACGAATGGCGGGCAGGCCCACAAAGCCCGCCGCCCCTAGGTCAAACCTCAGGGTGGCTGGAGGTCGTCTCGCGCCCTCCGGCGCCCGGCTCTGCGGTTGGGGAGAGGGTTCAAACGCTCCCTCTCCCGCTCCGCCGCCTCCTTGATGGAAATGACTTCCTCACAAAAGGAGGCGACGGCGTTCCACGACCTCTCACTCCGGACCATAGACTGAACTACGGCCGGGAGCGAGAGGGCAACCAATCCGACTGCCGCGATCAACTCACGGCGCTGCGATGCCCAGGCGGGGCAAACCGCCAAAGTGTGCAGCGCCGTGTCCTCAACAACGTCGCGGCAGTCGCCGCAGTGGTGACAACCGGGCGTCTCTTGCCGGCGTATACGACACAGGAACTGGCCAAAACAACCGTGGCCAGTCATTACCTGTGTCAGCCGGAAGGTGAGGGCGCCATGGCGCCTCTCCAGCCACTCCTCAAACACGGGACTTACCGCCACGATCGTGGCGTGCCCAAATGTTGGGATCTGACGTTATCCATTTTTTAATATTAGATAAGAAGGCAAATCTATTATATACTCCATCATAAAAGATGTGAGCCATTCAAAAATGAATTTTGCGCAATCTAATATTTTGTTCTTGAAACTATTCTTATTATCCCAAATTTTTTTATTCCATTGCGTTTATAGCAAGTTCCAACCCTTTGACTTTTTTAATCTACGTTATCTGTTGTTTCTGTCTGTACTTGAGTCGGTGAATCAGATTCATTGTCTAGATATGCTGCCCAGTTTATCCTAGTTTCTGCTTTTTCTTTACTATTCGAGTTAGTTTTATGCCCTTTATTAATGTCTTATTGTGTTCTCCCTGTATTTTTACTTCTTTTGTGCTTTAGAATTTAAATCTACCGCCTTTTTTAATGTCTCAGCGTAAGTAGCCTGCGTTACAGATTCTGTTTCTGAGTATACTTCTTGATTTCCCTCTTGATGGCACTCTGCTCGCGTTAGCTGATCTTCTTCTGCGGGGTCCCCTACATATTCCGGTTCTGGTGGAACGTACAAAATGTTATATTATATTATTATTATATTATGTATTTTTGATATTCATAAATATTACTACGTCACTTAAATAAATGAATTAAATGAATTTGGCTATGTCCCTACTTTCATTTAGTTTCTAACGATACTTAGCTAATATCGATTAACAGATAGATAATAAAGGGATACAAACTAAGAATTGTGACAGAAAACAGCGATACTTTTTCCGAGTAGTAGGAGTGTGACCATAGTTTATACGACTTGAACTATGCTTCTTTGATAATAAATAACAACATGTCTCGATAACGGCTTCGATCCACATCAAGAAGACGACAATTTGGCTTGTGATACCGAGTGATCAAAAAGTCAATCGCATTGTATTCAATATTGTATTCTTGTTATTGGGTATTACTGTCGAGCAATTAATTATCAACAGCAGCAAGGAGTTTGGCGGTGGGCTCGTCTTTACCCCAATATTTCGCGAAATATTGGGGTAAAGCACCTTTAACTTCTTTGGGTATGTATAGAGCTGTTATACTATGTATGTATCTACTTATATTTATAATAGCAGAATTTTATTAACTAAACATAATGAAATTCTTCGTTCTGTAATTATTTTTATTATAATAAATAGGGTGGAGCATTCTACGGTCTTTTAATGTAAAAGTAAATTTGATGAATTCTTACAATATCCTATACCGACCTTGACCTTGAAGGGTACTAAACTGTAACGGAAAGCAATATGTATCCTTTAAGACACATTAATTGGATTGACGTTCATACACACTATTATTACATACGTACTAGATGTGCCCGCGGTTTCAACCGCGTTTATTATTACTGCGCCGCCCCCGTGGGTCGTAGCGTGATGTTATATAACCTATAGCCTTCCTCGATAAATGGGCTATCCAACACTGAAAGAATTTTTCAATTCGAACCAGTAGTTCCTGGGATTAGCGCGTTCAAACAAACAAACAAACAAACAAACTCTTCAGCTTTACAATATTAGTAAGTATAGATAAGTAGGCGAACCATACATGGGCCCAATTTTAATTACATATTAATATGGTTAAATTTATTGGGTTACCAACAAATTAAATACAACTGCCATAAACAAACTTAAGATAAAATAATAATAATAATATCGGCCCTGTATTAAACTGTCCCACTGTTGGGCACGGGCACTCAGTGTGAGAAGGATTAGGCCGTAGTCCACCACGCTGGCCTAGCGCGGTTTGGCAGACTTCACATATCTTGAAGAAAATTTTGGAGGACTCTCAGACATGCAGGTTTCCTCACGATGTTCTCCTTCATCATTAAGGCAAGCGCTTATTAACTGTTTTTAATACGCATATAACTTCGAAAACTCAGAGATGTAAGCCTTGGAATCGAACTGCTATTTAAGATAAAATAAATAAAGTAAATTTTACCTGTATCAAGGCAGGTTAATAAATAGAAAATAGATAGTAAACTATATCGATAGCAAAATTCAATCCTATTTTTGTTGTATTTAACTTGGTATCGGTTCATGCGATCACTCGTGCTTGTATATAATTAAAAATACCTACACGTAAAAGCCTTGATTGTTTACAAGAATTATCAATCGACCTCACTATTATAAGCCGCATTGCCGAAAACTAATCTTATAATCACATCGAAGGTCAAGGTCATCTAGGGGCAACGTTGACTTATTATCACGGTTTAGTAATATCTTAAGGACATTATTATATTCTTTAGCAAGCCTCAAGATACTTTTACAAAATCCATTAATTATCCAAGTCGTGCTAAACTAATTAATTTGATATGAAATCCTAACTTATATTATAAATGCGAATGTGAGTTTGTTTCTTTGTTGTTTATTACGTTTTCACGCCTTAACTACTCAACCGATTATCATGAAATTTCGCTTATACGTTCTCAGGGGAACATAAAAGAATATTGTTACTAATCTAACATAACTTATTCTCCATTTGCGCGAGCGAAGCCGTGGGCAATATCAAGTAATATACCTATATTTAAACGAATCGAATACGAGTGTAACTTAAAAATCGATCTTTGTAGGTACTGCTAAAAATAAGAGATAAAGCATGAATAAAGCGGACAAACGTACATTAAACAATTTCTGAGTATTAACGATGCAGCATCTGGGCCGATCAAGCAATTCGCGAAGCCAAAAAACTTTAATGGTGTAACTGAAGGGCAACCGTTTACAAAATAGCTTCATGTCTCGCAAAGCACATAAAGCCTCTTATGAACACAAAACAACTAACCTATCTAATATTATAAATGCTAATGTGAGTTTGTTTGTTACGCTTTCACGCCTTAACTACTCGACCAATCATTATGAAATGCATACATCAGAAATGCTGAAGCGGTACGTCCCAAGCCCAAAAGGTTTCAATGAAGGTACCGATATAATTTTAGCATCGACCATTTTAGTAAGAAAAGCTGGGCTTTTGATCAGTTACTTTTATTAAAATTCGATATCGATATTAAATTTAAAAGTTACCGAACTATTTAAAATGTTATATTCAATTGAGATAGCATGCCTTCGGTGTGCTTTAGTGACACCAACCACGACATGCAGTAAAATAAAAGAATAAAGAGAGAGCACAATAAAATTCACTTCATGCACTGTTAAATAAAAACATTTACTGTTTTATTTTATTTTATTATTTAGGACCACCAGTGATTACAACAACAATATAAAAAAATATATACAATAACAGATTTTAGTTGGTTGCGTAACCTTTTAAGGCAGCCATTGCATGCACAATTAAATGAGCTAAAAGGAAAGTATATAAAGTACCTAAAAGAAAGAAGTATGCGGTGACTGATATACGTCAGAAAGGTTATTTAGACCAACTTTAAAGATATCATATTAAAAGTGATACAACATTTGAATAAATACATTAAGAATAATAAATTATAAAATACCTTATCAAAAATTACATAAAATCAAATTAAATTGAATTCATGACATAACAAGATGAAATAATTCAGTCAATTACAATAATAAATAATAATTAACAATTTGAAATTCAATACACACAATTATAATGCCAAATTAAAGACTAATATAACAAAAATAAAAATAAATCAAATAATCAAACACGACTGACAATAAATACATTCATAATTTAAAAAGTGGTAAATAAAATCAGATTAATTTAAATTAAGTTAAATACCAGTAGGTATTACTAGTAAGTCAACTCCCTTTCGGAAGGTGGCGAACGAGTCAAAGTACAATGTCCATTGACGCGCTGCATTCATTCAGTAGTCGACACATACGCGGGATCACAGAGCATCTACCAAACTCAGTTTTCCTAAATGGTGCCGCGAGCGGTGCAATTGGATTTCGAGGCAGTCTAGAGAGCACATTAATATTTATTCTGCTTAATAAATTCGGGGAGTCTATAAGTCCTCTCACAATTTTGTATAAAAACACCAAGTCCAATATGTCTCGCCTTTTAGCCAAGGACAGAATCTTAAAATAATGTAGCCTATCTTCGTAGGGTTTTAATGTAATTGATAATCCTTCACATCGACACAGATGCCATAAGAATCTTTTCTGAACCCTTTCTAGCCTAAGAGAGTGTATGGCGTAATGTGGTCTCCATATCTGGCTACAGTATTCCAGTACGCTTCTGACCAAGCTATTGTATAGTAATATTTTGGTGGCAGATTTTTTTAAGGCTTTGCGTATTGCATTACGAATATCGAAGCCTAGCATCTTGGAAACCTTCTTAACTGTTATTTCTATGTGGGGCACAAATTTTAACTTATTGTCAAGGATCACACCTAGGTCAAACATAATATTTTGATACCATGGGTACGCTACTACGACATTGCACGTGACAGAAAGCTGTTTATTTAACTGGCTTTGTAAACTTCGCAATACGTGTAAACAGTGTAGGTGCTTATCAGGTCTTAAATAGAGAATAATCTTGATTGCGTAGCATTTGAACCTCTGGCGAGCTTAGTTCCTAAAACAATATAATGTCAAGGAATATGTAATTAAGTTTTTAACAAAAAAAACATATAGTCATGTTATTTTTAAACCACTGTGACTAAAACATGTTACATTTCTGGCAACATGTCGTAAATTATTTCAATCTCACTTCCATCAGGTTAGCTTCACTACTGTTAATTGAGAAATATTGTGACGATTGCCAATTTCATATAATCATTTATGAACTCAATGTGGTTAAATCATTTGAATAGGTCAAAACGATGTAGACACAGTTTATGAAAACAGAATCGTATTGAGTAATCGTACTTATCAGAATAATCGGAATCGGTTTAAAGATCTGACAGAAAAACCCAACACACTGAATTTTGTCTTGCGTTTACGCGAATATCATATATTGAAATTAATGGAGAGACAGACACAGACACATTGAGACGAATAATACATTAGTCTCCCCGTGACCAAGATTACTAAAAAACAACCGAAACGTTGGGAGAGTGTAAATTTAAATAGCTTTTAAGAATAAATTATCTGACATTATAAAATAAAAAAAAGACAGTAGGTAGTGCTTTTTAAAAATAATTGCGATAAAATCCAGAAAAAAGTAGTCTTAAATTAAACTACTATTTCCGTATTTTCTCGCGGTTTAAACACGCTTGAAAATGAAAAGGCTATGAAGAAGATCTTCTTAAAAATTTCTACAGATACACGAAGATGTTACAATCTCAATCACTTTTACGGTCAAGAGAGACACTTGACATGTTCTTTGGGACGCCTGACTCAGTCCATTGTCTTTAAAGCATCGCGTGCACAGTACATACATACTATAGCGTGTTGATATAGTCGCACGGATGACTTATTAATAATAGTGTTCTTAGGCAGACAGTCGTGACATTTCTGACTATGGCTCTTTAGAATTAATTCATCTTCTTTAACATGCATTATTACGTTTTGTTTCGTGTCTATATGGTACGTGTAACGAACGTGGATCTCATAACTGCGTAGTACTAATATTTTCTTCGCCTTGACGTGACCAAGGTAAATCTTGCATGTAATTTTCATATTATTGTAGGAAATAGGAAAGCCTTGAATATTCGTGTGATTGTGTGTGACTTATGGGACTTTTACTAATTGATAATTAAGATATGAATCCGTCCAGCATTTTATGTATTTGAAGTGGCAATAATTATATTAGCAACAAGAATAATTGATCTAGATAATATACCTCATGAATGTTTCTGTTCTGTTTGTGTTTATATTTGTCAGACAATGCTCGTGTCAAATAATAGCTACGATAAATAATTGAAATCGACTAGTGTAGGTAATATTAAAGGGTGTGTTTACATGAAAGCAGTCATATTATTTTATTGCTAAACATTTTGTTGTGAGTTCATGAGCTTGTTTTAAATTAATGCGTTTAAATCTGGCAATTTTGTTCTTACAATAAAAAAAATTTAACAAAAAAGAAAACGGTCTTAAATTAAAAACATTCTACAACAAAAAATGCACTAAAAGTTAAGAAATTATTGCGTATTCTTGTAAATGATTAAATGATTGTTATTAATGGAGTAGGTGTATTTTATTCCGGAGTTCCGGTGCCTAATGGCTTCACCGTCATATTAAAAGTTGTATTATAGAAATAATTTTGTTATTAGCTTTTTTGTGTATACCTTGTTGAGTTTAACAGTTGCACGTAACTTCATACTATTAAATGCTATCAATAACCAATTTGGAATTTTGTAAACAATACATATACATAATTATGTATGTGATTGTAGCAATCACATACATCATTATGAATATGTATTGTATTTCAGTGAATGAAGCCAGAGAAATGTGTCAGGATCGTAGCAAATGGAAATCCGTAGTCTCTGCCTACCCCTCTGGGAAACAGGCGTGAATCTATGTATGTATGTATGTATGTAGCAATCACGGCAGATTTGCTGTAATTTATCAAAGAATTCCGTTGTATAAAACAGAAGATCTTTACCATAACATCACCAAATTAGAATGGGGCTACCTCGAAACACTACGAATGGCTTCCAAACCATCCTACACAGTTGTTTATTTTGTTCTTGACAAAAATGAGAACATCATCAATGTAGCCAAATACGCATTATTAAGGATAACTCAAAAACGAATGGTCAAATGTTGATCAAAATTAAATGGGACCAAGTGGAAATCATCAGCTTTCAAATAAATATAGAATTATCAAAATCGGTTCACCAAGAAAAAGATAAGAGATAAAACACATAAAAAAAGTCAAACTTTTTTTTGAACTCTGTTAAAGATATCAATAATCACAGAGTATGAAATTTGCGCGCTGCTAAATCCAACGTCGCATCCGAGCGTGATTTCGTTCCGTGCTCTTTAGCAATAACATACCAATTATCTAGCTTGTATCTTTCTAAAAATCGTCATGCTACTTTTGACAATGTTTTGTTTACCGATTGATTTTACAAAAACTTGGCATAACTAGGACAGATTGCTATAAATAATCGGTTCGGTTGTCGAACAGCGCTTACTACCCAAGAGATATATTAATATAGAAAAACACATACATGCATAGTGTCACGGAGTTACGCCTGTAGCCCAAAATGTAGGTAGTGGTATTTTATACCCATATTTCGCCTAGTATGCTTTTAGGTTTATCATAATAGAGGGCAAGGCTAATGACGTTTACCGGACAGTCCCAGAATCCGTGCTGCCTTTAAGAACTTCTTGACAGAAAATCCAATAACACTGCCTGACCGAGTAATCGAACGCGTGACCTCATGCACACACACAGCAGTCGCATTCACTATACCTGACCTAGCTTGAACAGGATGGGTCGCTATAACTAACCGGTGATTGAACAGCGTTTTAAGCACCGAGATATAAAAATTAAATATCGTCTACTGAACGCCTTATTCAAATCTTTGAAATTACTAATGGTGGTGCCCAATAAGTAGCAAGTAGTATCTGTGGGTGTCCTTAGTAGCGATACGAATTCGACATATGAAGCACATGTCAAATTTCAATTTCCAATGATGAAAATCACAGATGTATAACTTATTGAGAACCATCGTAAGTCGTAGAGTTGGGGATAGCAGAACATTGTTCCCGCTAGAGATGCTTTTAAAAAATGTATGACACGACAAGTCAAACGTGTAGAGGTGTGTCGAGAATTCTGAACCCTCTTGTTACTCCCCCTATCGTTTTGCTGTTAGAAATGTAAGACATTGAACTTGTGCTGTGTGACTATTTTTAAAGGCTGTCATTACTGTTACTGTGTAGAATCAGGTAGGACCATAAGGTATACATAATATGTATCTTAGAACATAGTTTTAATTCTAATTAATATTATAAATGTGAATGTAAGTTCGTTTATTACGTTTTTACGCCTCAACTACCGACCGATCATCATGAAATTTCGTATACACGTTGTCAGGAGTACAGAAAGGGACGTAAGGTCATCTTTGTCACTAAATTTCTATCCCGAGGCCTAAAAACTGATTGACAAATTTAGATTAACGCGAGCGAAGCTACGGGAAGAAACTTAACACAAGTTTGTGTAGACATTTTAAAGATTGGATGTCCTGCTAATTAATTTGGCGTAAATGGCATAAATCGTTAATGGATTTGAAGAAAACTTGCCACACACGAAACCACGTCCTGACATTTTATTTAAGGATTTTGTCCCGGATTGCGATTCCGTGGTAACCCCGAAACAGAAACAGGCAATTTTGGACATTAGGCAGACAGAATATAGCATCAAAATTGAAATACAAAATGTGTTTTCTTTAACAATTGAATCATATTCCTTGTGTAAAGTAAAAGGTATGAGTGAGTAGGTATAACTGTTCCACACATGTAAACAGCGCGCAGTGATAACTATTATAATAAACTGTCGTGTGCATACAAAATGCCGGTACCGTTATTGATAATCTTCTCATCTGTTAGTACCGATCTATTGTATAGTTTACCTTACAGGTAGGTTTTAATATAAACGTTATTGAGATTTAACGGTTCGCAGCATCGGTGACACGTATGGTGCCTTGATTTAAGTCTTGCTACTGCCTTAGAACTGAGTGTATAGGCTTCAATCTACCATTGGGACTAAAATATTGTGTTCCACAAATAGTTGATTCGAGCTTGATTGAGTCCGTTAAAATTTAGTTAAGTCCACCGGGGCACAGAAAACGAATTAAATTGCGTAAGCAAAAAAAAAATATTGCATTGGAAATGAAATCCGAAAATAATTTTGAAAGCATTTTTTTTATTATCGAACGTTGGCTTGTCTGCCTCAGACCATGCAGTAAACCGTAAATACACGTGGTTATTTTCAGTTTAGAATTGCAGAAGCAATATCAAGATCATAAAGAAAAATAAATTAATTATACCTTCAATCGGAACGTAAATCTGGTTGGCGACTGAAATAGGCAACTAGCTCGGGTTATTTATACAGAGAGTAACACAGATACCGCTAATGGGTCAGGGGTGGGATATAATGGCCTGAGAAGTGGGGTTCGAAAATCAAGCTATTTATTGCAAACGGGCAGTCTATAACCTGTAATATTGTCTGATATATTGAATAATGATAATAATGAATAAAATCTCTTCACGAGAGTCTTACAAAGGCAGCTCTTTCGTTTGTACAAACATATGTATATAGTACTCAGAGATCAAACTAGACTGGTTATTTCTTAACGAAGTCATGTAGAACAGCTAGCATGTTCATGTTTATAGCGTATTATGGTGTCTTCACATTCCGTTACTACAACAGTAATTTATTTCTAGCATGATCGATGATCGGCTACACACTTATTAGTTACATATGAAAGACCTTAATTCTCGTGACTTTCTTCACGTATATTTTCTTCACACCCTATAAATGTACGTTTATCATACATATTATAATAGGTGCTATTGTTATGGATAGAAACGGCCAAGCTTGGTAAATACAAGTCTGTAGAGAATCGATTGATGTGCCTTTGTTGACTTTAGGTTATTTTAGACAATAGATATAGAGTTACTGAATGGTTGATGGGCTTGCGTCCAATAATGAGGTTCTGGGCGCGACCATGCGTTGTCGGCCGAACATTTTATTTGGTAATTTTGGTAAGAAATTTAAAGTACCTAGTAGTACCTACAGTCTGCAAATATTACCGGTGGACGGCAATACGCTTTCTATCACGTGGAATCATAACCTAGCCAGGATTGAAGTTGTAATACATTTCTGACTACCCCATCATATACCTATAGACATCTTTGAGTCAGTCTATCTTTGTAGATATAGAGTTATTGTTATAGGACGTAGGTTAGTAAATATGGGTTATATGCATGCATCAAGTAAGATTTCTTTGTCGATAGCAAAGATGACCGCATCACACGCGGTTAAACATTGTACGAATTCTAGAGTCTGTTGCTTTAGGGATTGTAAGGGTCCTCGAAACACTTTCTTAGTTCTTACGGTGTAAAGCCACCTAGATCTGGGCTTTTTGTGAGGCGGATAGTATTTAAGAAAAATAATTAATAAAACTAACAAAGTTTAGCTAGAACTCGTATAAATATTAACACCGCGCGGATGTCTCTAGTTCGACTTTTCGAAGTCAAGCAATATTAAATATATCTATAGCTCGCTCTAGCGGCCCAGACAACATCGTGATGAAACTTGCATCTCTGAAAGTGCATCATAATGTTCGCAAAGCGTAAAGCAATGGTCATGGCTTTTGATCACTGTTGTAGACAATGTTCTAACCCCTGCCATACTGAGAACAGGCCCATGCCAACAGTGGGGTCTTTTATAAACAAGTATATTAATTATATTATATTATATTATATTAATGGCAACCGTATATTAAAACCAAATAATGTTAATGCTGCTAGCCATTTACGCCAAGTATACAGAAGCCCGAAAAAATCATAACACGTCTGTTTTTGTGAAGTCTAGGTCTAGGTATGAATAAAATGTTTTATAACTTCCGCACTAGGTATCAAGCCTGCTTCGCTAAGGACTTTATAGTAGGTGTAGTAGATTAGTCTCAGAATTAGATGTACGAGTACGCAAAGGCGTAAAATACAGTGCGCGATAATAAACCCAAAAAAATATGCGAACATTTCGGTTGAAGCCGGCCGAGTGTCAATCACTGCATTCGGCAACTTCATCCAAAATCTCACGCATTGTGTGAGCGTGTCTATTTGTCGCATTGTAAGTAACCAGCCACCTGTAGTAATGTATTCTATGGTATAAATACGTTATACATAAATGTATAGACCGTTGGAATAGTTTAATACGTCGTTGTATCCAAGCAGAACTAACAACTGCTCTGGTTTGTTACGCTACAGTGAGAAATCAAATAGATCTAGTTTTAGCCGTCTGCTACCAGTTGATCTGTTATCTAGACCGAAGAGTACTCTCAATGTAATGTAATTCTAATATTAGAATGACCGTGTTAGTTTATTCTTTGGTACCTACGATTTATATGTGATTTTGGTTGGATTAGGATTCGGTTTATTTACCGAGATTATGGTAGACTACTATTATTTTTTTAAACATAGACAGATGTAGGCAGAGGTATATATGTCCCTCATTTAGCTAGCTATGTTTTTTCTGGGTTAGATTAATTTAGTAAGAAGTAATAGGACCCTAAGGTTTGACCTGGGGGTGGTGGGCTTCGAGGGCCTGCCCGAGAGGTGGCGTGCGTGTTCCCACGCGCGCCTCTGTGTCGTGTGACTCGTGTGTCCGTGTCCTCCTTGAGAGGGGGCAGTAGAGCTTAAATGTAGTGGTGCCTAAAGGGTAAGTCTGTTTGTGTAGGGGCCTGCAGTTTCATAGGCCGAAACCTCGGCAGGGTTGCGCGGCTCCGCCGATTGCAGTTATGTCGAGAAACACCGTGGTAGATTTAGTCAGTATTACCGGGATGTCGCTCACCATCTTTCCCCGATGAGGCCGAAATACAAAAATAAAGAAAGTAAGGAGTAATAGGGACCCGACTTAAAAAATATAACTAGATGGCTCGGTAGACGGCAGTACGCTTTTCGTCTATAGAAAAAAATCTCCGTAACAGGACATAGTCTAGAGTCCTTGCCTGATCTAGAAATGGAACTTGAAACCTCACGATCGCATGCAATTGCAAGCGCAATCTTATGTCATAGGACAACACCATCGCTTCGCATCGCAGTCGCTGCATAAAATAATATTTATAAAAAAATATAAATATTATTGTATGCAGCGACTTCGATTCTAGTGCTTACGTGAAAAAGAGGCCAATTAGAAACAAAGAACAAATAATTGTCAAATAAAACGTGAATACCCAAAAAAGCCTTATAAACCTACATAGATAAAATTAATGAGGTTGCCGGCAGATTATGACTGCTCCTGTAATTAAAATGTCTATAGAGTGACTGGTTTTAGAAATAAAGGTGTCAATGTTTGCCAAATACTTAACTTACTATACTTTAAGGTAAAATTTTTAATTGGCGGCCTATATTGGTTTATTCAACACCAAAATGAGTACACACCTGATTAAACACTACACAATTTATTTAAACGAAATTATTATTATATTATGGTCAACTACCTAAATGCGATTGCTCATGAGGCCTCGGACTTGATTGGTTTCGGCCGGGTGTAGTTAAGTGTTATTGGGTATTTCTGTCAAGAAGGCAGCCTAGATGCCTTATAGCCTAAGAGCCCACGACGGCCTGACCTTCGTTATTTATAAAAGGTGAAAGTTTCTCTGACGTTTTCACATGACCATTATGGACTTCAAAGATTAAATCTTGAGAATAAGAACGAAATTGACGAGCATATTTCATGCTTTCGCTTGAACAGTTGTTGTCTCGCGCTCGCACCTACAGCAGTTTTTCAATGTGTCTGGCAAGATGTAAAAACCATTAAAACTATCCGGCTATTGAGATATTTTTTATAGGTACCCAAGTAACATATATAAAATTTAGCTTTTATACTATAACGAAAGTATAATTATAATTTAGTAAAGTTTATGGGTGTCTGGCAGGGGGTTGCAACTGTACCTACTTAGTGTCCGGCAATGGATGACGTGATTTCTAATGTTATTCCGAAGAAAATATAACAAAATCGATCTTTATGCTTTAACAAATTTGAGGTACTATTTTATACACCTTTACTACCTGTTACCTGCCCAAGTAACCACAATCCGTACTCGCTGAGCGTTCTTACCTGTGTTGGGGACATGCACAGAGAAACTTTCACCTTTTATAAAATAACGAAGGTCTGGCCGTCGTGGGCTCTTGCTCTATTACGGCAATAGGTTTAGTTCTATTATATGATATCTAAACATATAGCTGGTGAAACTTGGGTGTATTACGTACATCCTTTGCCTATCCCTTTGGTTTATAGGCGACTATTAATGTATGTAAATATGTATGGTTATCGTACGTTTCAAATATATTTTATATTGGGACATCAGTCATTGTCGAAGTAATTAATTTAATTAATGGATTTGTGTTTATTATAGTACCTAAATACGTACGATACTTATTGTACGAAAACGGAAATACCGAACATTAAACTAAATAATACTACAATGGACCTCATGTTTCACGGTTAACTTAAGCCATTAGAATCGAGTAATTAACTTGAAAGTCATTACTCGATTTTATTATTGCGGTATAAATCATAAAATTGTTGATACATCATCATCGTCTACATCATCATCGTCTCAGCTGAAAAACGTCCTATGCTGGACATAGGCCTCTCTCAAGATATTCCACACTGACCGGTCTCGGGCCACCTTGATATTGTTATTGTATATTGTTGATATTACTACACTTAAATATGATCGCTTGCAACCCCAGAGTAAATCACCACGCGCGTGTTGCCAGTTTTTAAACGTGTCGGGGGCTCCCCGTCTAGTCTAGTATAGTCCTCGACACCTCCTTAGGTAGCCATTGCACTTGCAGTAAATAAATTACTACCTAAGGTCTTAGGCAGTAATTTATTTACTGAAAGTTTTAAATTATTAAAAGCGTATTTAATTGTGACTATACATTAGAATTATTTATTATTAGATATCAGTAATAGGACATAAAATTAAATAATAAGAACAATGGACCTATTATTCTACGGTTTCCTTAATCAATTGGAATTGAGTAATTAACCTGAATGTAATAAATCGATTTTATTATAATTTTACTTATCTGTGCGAGCCATTATGTTGTAAAAACGTGGTAGCCATATATGTACGTGTTAAGCGTGTATTTATGGTTACCTGCAACACTAGGGTTAAAGGCTAATCGCGCGCTGCTAACTTTTTAAAAATGTATGCTACGGCTAACCACTTCCCCTGACCTTTGACTAATAGCTCATCGTCTCCTTGATTGAGCGGGAGCAAATTCAAATATGATAAAGTAAATAAGAACGTCATTAAATATCAGTAGCAGAATATATATTAATATACGTATGTATAATACGTAGTTTATGACGACTGTGTATTGGCAACGGTATAATACCCACATTTCGTTAACTACGTTTAGGTTCGTCGTAATCTAAGGCGAGCTTGAGCTGATGCTGATGATAATGTAATTTGGATGGTAAAGCGAGTCGGGGTCTCATGATGCATATGCAATCACAAGCTTAAGCCAGTAGACCGAAGAAACGAGATATAGAGAATAACTAACAGCAGCGATAGCCTACTAGTGAGAGACAGTTGAACTGCCGCGCAGACTTTCAACGTCGATCTGAAGGCATTAACCACTGACATTTCGTATATGCGTATTAAAAAGCTCTAATGGTGAAGGAAAATATCTTGAAGAAACCTGCATGCCTGAGAGTTCCTCTTAATGCTCTCGAAGATCTCTCTATTCTAGCGTGATGGACTATGGCTGAACCCATATACCAAACTAAAAGCAGACTCGTGCCCAGCAATGGAACAGCTTATATACAGGGCCGATATTATTAGGTACATATATATACAAAATAACAGCATAGTTATACAAAAATTTATTATTACTTTAGGTACCTACTGACTATCATCGTTTAAATGTTTCGAACATACCTATGGTTTAATAGGCCCTTGTATCACTTGATAGTTGGCGCTATTTACAGAATAAATCTTTCGCAAATTCACAACAGTGTACTACATCTAATTTATCAAGTAGTAGTCGTAGTGACACATCCTGTTGTACGACTGATATTGTCAATGAGGATGCGAGGTGTCATTCATTTGCACACACGATCCGACGTGTTTGTCGTTCGTCGTGTTGTTGGTAAACATTAGTTTTGTTTATAACCAACTAAACAAAAGGAAATCCTTCACAAAGGGAAATCCAGAAAAATATTTGCGCGTGGATACGACTTTGGATTTCTTTCAAAGCTAGTCATAAATATATTTTCTGCATTAGCTGCTTTCAACATTATTTATAAGTTTATAACATAATATAACATTATGAAATACCAAATTTTTATTTGGTATGTAATTTAAAGTGGTGTTTACTGGTATACTCCGCAGTGTTGCCAATTAGATTTACAGTAATAAAAATGTAAGCGAATTCTAAATTACTATCTCAGGTTTGTGATAATAATATTGATGTTGCTGATTTAGGCGGGAATAGGTCGCGTTGACTGGGGTGATACTACCGTCTCATAAAATATCTACATTCAGTAGCAGTATAAGTAATTAAGTACTGTTGCGTTAGTTCCAATGGTAATAAGGTTAAAAGACGGGTCATTGCTTCGGATTACTCTTTACCCTCTACGCCCTTGCCACGGTAATGAGATCTATACAGTATTGTAACTCGGCCCTGTCCTTGAAATAATTACATAAAACAGCGCGGTTCGTAGACAAGCGTTAGGGCTGCCCGCGTACAGTATTTTAAAATTATCTTCCTAGGTGCTTAAGTTTTTTCTAGTGTCTATCATATTAATTGATACCACATAATATACTACATGGTATTCTTTGACGATTTACAAATTATGAACCAAATGTGTTAAGTAGTTTAGCCACAGAACATTTGTTTTGTTTTCATAATTTAGAACATCATGTGTAATAAATGTCAAACACCTCAAGCAGCGATATTAAAACAAAACAAACAAACGAAAAAAAATCACAAAATGGAACAAAAAGAAAAACAAAATAAATAAGGTCCATAATCGTGTGACGAAAAGAAATAGGTTAGTGTGTGATTATTACAATGGTGTTCCAATTTGTGTCTAATATAATTTTATTTCTCTTGTTCAAAAAATAATTTTATAATTTCTGTGAAAATAGGTTTTTTGTTTATGTTAACCGTCTTATATAAACCAGCTTAAGGCAGTATATCATTTAATGTGATAAGTTTTGCGCCACTTTGTATATTATATTATAAAAAATTAAATTCGCAGTGAATAAAATAAGAAGTTCAATAAAATCAAATCATCACAAATCACACGCTTACTGCCAAAACAAAACAGTCACACCGTCCGTTCGTCACTGCGGCACATTCGCGACCGGTTGCGAACCAATCGCATACCAACGCCGAGGCGCGTAGTTATGACTCGAGTTCCGACCGTTTGTATGAAGACAGAATACTGTATAGATATCATTACCGTGCCCTTGCCCGGCGTCCTCTCGACGTTGGCTACGGTAGCTGCTTACCGTCAAGCAGCAAAGCGTTTATGTTTGCTACGGGTTCACGGTACGCAATGGCTTGGCAAGAACACACAGCCATGTTACTATCAGACTGGCAACTCCACGTCAATAACTAATGTTAGGTATTTGCGTCCGTTGTTTACATCTGTACTGTGCAATGGTTGTAAAGTCTACTAAAAGATGTAAAGGTAGTTCATAACGGCGTCTTTAAATCAAAACATCCCTTGATCGTTAATATCGACTAACTGTGTGAATATTGCATTAAATCCTCAAAAGTACTAACGGAACTCTAGTAATATGAGTAATGTCCTAACGATGATGCCTATACATTTATGCTCAATACTCTGTCAAAATTAACTGCTTTATTTGAACGAGATCGGCCGAATATGCTGACGAGTACTAGCCACGTCGCTTCTCGTTCAGTAGTCGCCACTTGGTCACGAATTGGCTCCAGCTAGTTCCCAACTTCACTAAAATTATAATATAGTATCTGTAGGCGAGGCCTTTGCCCTGCAGTTGACCATCCAATAATTTACTT
Source organism: Catocala fraxini (assembly GCA_930367265.1). Lineage (NCBI taxonomy): Eukaryota > Metazoa > Arthropoda > Insecta > Lepidoptera > Erebidae > Catocala > Catocala fraxini. The sequence continues at coordinate 16,210,599 of OV884035.1, forward strand.
TGTTATTATCTGTTTGTGTTGTTTTGATTACATTATTAATGTATTTAGTTATAGCTGCTAGATTTATAATTAATTTTATATAACGATTTTGATGGTATATAAATATAGCCGATAAAGAATACACGGTGAAACGTCAGAAAATCGCGGGTATTTCAAATATATATTAAATTATAATAAGGCTAAAGTAATCCGATTGTGATTTTTTTATATTTACCTTATGGTATAGGTAGACAGGTAACTAATGAAATAATGTATTACCTTAGGAAGTACATTGGTTTGTTGAATATAATATTATTTGAGCTATTTTCTTTAGATGATTACTGTCTTCGATGTTCTGTCATGGAATAATAATAGAGCCATGTCACTTTTAACACAATTCATCTTTTCTTTCTAAGATTACTATAACGTATATGTATACAACTATACTTATCACTCTTATTGAAACATTCGTCTCATTTTCTCGTATCGCACGCCAATACTATAAAAAACAATAAGTCTTCAACTATGCAAAATTAATGAATTCTTTATATAATCTTCCGATAGCAAGTATATTGTTTTAGCTTATAAAACTACTGGCCTTTGCCCGCGAATTTCCCTGCGTAAACTATAAATCGACCGCGACGTCGTTTACAAAGACACTATGCACCATGACTCGAGGTCTACTGAAAGAAATTTGATTTAATAGCTTCCATTTTAAGTTAATGTCCCAGCTAAGAAATTGTGAAAGTCGTATCAAAATCCGTTCAGTGCTTTCTATGTGATGCCAGAAACAAACATACAGAAACCCGTACAAATAGACATGCATAAACGGTATTTGTTGGGTGTTCAGAGTTCAGACTGTTCTAAATATTTGTGAATAACTCATTCCTAAAGCAAGAAGTGGATCTCTAATGTTAAAAGATATTGTTTCATAATGTATTTTTTGTTGTTTGTAGACATTATTAATTTCAAAGAGGCTAGTAAAAAGAAATACATATAATTGAATTCAATTTTCATTCTTAGGATAAATGAAAAATACATTGCAGATATAAAAAGTATTGTCTTAATACGGTGCAACGGTTCATGGCCACTACGATAGATTCAAACAAACCTAATTGACATTGACAGCTGTATTGTTATAAATCAATTGTAGTTTGACTTTTATATGATACAAAAATATTAAAATATGGTTGTCGAATTAATTCAATGCATGTCCATACTTTGTTCGGCATATAATCCTTTAAATTCTTATATTTACAATAGTTTAAACCAGAATTGAAGGAGTTATACTCAGTTAAACGCAAACAGTAACGCCATAAACAAATAAAATAAAGTATTGTTCGGCACAGAACGAATCATGCGCATCCAATGCACCTAATCAAAAATATTGTCTGAGGGCGTCGAGCAAAGTAGACAACAGCTTATCAGCTCTACAGTTCAGAAAAATATTAATGTTATTGGTATACTTAGTGTCGTCTACCGGATACATGTCAAGTTTACTTCCGCGGCATACAATTTTTTGTACAACTTGTGTCCCTGACAACGTGTATGCGAAATTTCATGATGATCGGTCTAGTAGTTAAAGCGTGAAAGCGACATGCGTAATGAACAAATACACTCACATTCGCATTTATAATATTACTAGATTTTGCCCGCGGCTTCGTTTGCGTAAATATGGAGTAGGTTAGGTTAGGTTTGTAACAGTTCTTTTTCTGGATAAAAGATAGCCTATGTCCTTTTTCTGCACCCCTGACAACGTGTATATAAAATTGCACGATGATCAGTTGAATAGTTAAGGCGTGCAAGCCTAACAAACAAACAAACTCACATTCACATTTATAATATTACTTACTAACTAATATTAACAAGGATATTCGTAAGGGTATCCCATTTCTAAAAGATTGTAAGAAATTTCTGCACCCCTGACAACGTGTATATAAAATTTCACGATGATCAGTTGAGTAGTTAAGGCGTGCAAGCCTAACAAACAAACAAACTCACATTCATATTTATAATATTACTTACTAGCGTCGCAACGTTACGTCAACCGAGACACATAATAATACAAGCCTAAAGAAAAAGGAATCGCAATAGCCATATGGGTGGCGAATTAACGTGGTTACTACAACAAAAATCCGTGTAATACCAGCAACTCTACAGTTACAACTGAGGACATTGAGATGCAGTCCATCAAACCAACTACTGAGATAAAGAAGTTGTTCCGGTCTCGCTCTGTGATGGAGCGCCCAAATCCAAGGACACGAGATGAAGCGAAGGCGACGGTCGCTGCCTACTGTGCACGTACGAAGCCTGCCCTGGATGTTAAATTTAATTTTTAGGAACCTGAACTTTACTTTATGTTGTGATTTTACATGTTTACTTTATATGTACTGGTTGGTTTATATGTACTTTTTAACTACTTTTTGCTAAATACCTACAGGTGATTCTTAAATGGTCATACTAGTATTTTTTGCTACTTTGCCCGGGTTGGGAATATGTACGGTTTACGTACACTTAGGTATAATATGTACTTTAGCTGATTACGCAAATCGGTCGATTATTTTCCGTCGCAATTATTAATTTGACTTAGTGTGCACTTTAACTACCTAACGAACGTACCTATGTGAGAATCACTCTGTATCATATTATATTGTATTTACGTAACTGGTGAATAATAAACTTTGTTATACTACGAGTAGAGGTTTCTCTTACCAGCACACTCGAAACTACATAACTTAAAACTAATAGTAGTGTACAGTTTACTAAACTGTAGACTAATATTAACAAGGATATTCGTAAGGGCATCCCATTTCTAAAAGATTGCAAGAAATCAAACCGTAAAGGTCGATTTAAGAATAGCATTAAGTAACCTAACCTATTTGATTGACCGCAGTGTTTGCTGCGAATCTTATCTTTATCCCATAAAGGCTTAACGAAAGTATCAGGAGGAGAGTTGTTTGGACTGCGCCCGTTTCTTCAGCCGTAAACAAATAGATAAAGCCCGATTGCTAGGGACAATCAAGCTAAAATTGATGGTGCGATTGTGGACCGTAGGGCTGTCGAAGATGAGGAAGTTGTTAATGATTTTTATTTCCTGTTTCTATTTTTACTATCGTAAAAATGTATGACATACAATATAGTTTTATTAAAATAAGCCAAATATATGTTATCAATAGGTCGCTGGCATCGAATAGGGTAATAAAAACAGAAAGTTATTGCGGTCTATTTATAGGCAAGAGATCTCTAAACAATTTTAAAACGATAAGTAGCTACACACGATTATAATAGTTCGCTTAATTTAACTGTGATGAGATATTCATTTTCAATTATTTAGTAACTAGACGTTTTAAAAATTATGTGTCCGTTCTACGACACTGTATCTGAGCAGTCGAAACGGACACAAATAGGTACCTATTTTACATACATACATACATAGATTCACGCCTGTTTCCCAGAGGGGTAGGCAGAGACTACGGATTTCCATTTGCTACGATCCTGACACACTTCTCTGGCTTCATTCACTTTCATCACATTCCTCATACACGCCCGTCGGTTCAAGGTGCTCTTAAGCTGGCCTTTGTCCAGCCTATTTTAATGATGTATTTAATTTGGGCACCTACTTATTGTATTTTCTTTCCAAGAAATGTTAAAGGTTTTAATTGTATTATAGCTACTGAGATAGATGATGGTGAGTGGACATCGTCATCTGATTTTAGAGCATTTAAAACTATGTATGCCATGGTGTTAAAAAATTATTGATAATTCACGCAATGCCACCGTAGAAACGTTGATGTTCATAATTGTATTAATTGTTGAGATGGCGGTTACCGCTTATCATCACTTATAGAGCTTTAAACACTACGTTAAGATACGTGCATTGACAAACGTACAAAAAAATCGTTGCACACCCTATTAAGAACTGGCACTACTTCTAAGCCCAGAAACAAAACACAAAGATTTTGGCGGCCATCTTTTGTACATAGTAGTGGGTGCGATGCCAGTATGTTGGCCTAAGCTCATATAGATTGGCATTTATATAATTCATAATGTGTAGGTACTTACACGTGTTTGAAGTGTTATGTTTTAGCGTTATCATAATGCTTTACATTTTAACTTATCTCTGTGCTAACACTTAGGTATTTGAACTTTGCGATTAAGTGTAGGCAGACTCGTTGACTGCGACAGTCCGGCTCTTAGCGATAATTATATTAATACCTTTTATTCTAAGTAATTAATAGTATATTATAAAATAAAATATACCTAGATAAAGTTATTACTTTACGTCTTGAGCTGCACGCCGAGAAGCCGGTCTCGGCGTCCACATACAATTGTTTTTCAATTTTGCCTGGCATTCCAGTAATTGACATATTACAATTTGAAGCTTTAAGCGCTTATACAATGTGCAAGTCAACTTGAAGAATAAAGGGAAAACATGATCTATTTTGCTTTATGTACATACTGTTATAAACATAAATAGGACTTTCCTAATTGAAATTAAACTGCTATATACGGATTTTATCGCGTTGTTTATTTGACACTTTATTACAAAATTTTGAAAATTGTTACACTACTACTACTATTAAACTTTACTAATTTTTAAGCTAATTAAATTATTATTAAACTATTAAGATTTAATTTATTTTTACACTTTCCCCGACGTTTCGGTTGCTTTTCAGCAGCCATGGTCACGGGGAGACTAAGATGGCAGTTGTCTCAATGTTCCAGTGTAGTTATTTCAAAGTACCCGAACATAATTTAATCATTGGTGTTTCTATTTACGCAGAATGAGCTCAAAGTATCATGAAGTCTAGCTGTGGTTTGCTTCTTCTTGGGTTTGACTATTTTTATTACTGGATCCCAAGCTGGTGGTACATTCCAACCATCTTCTCTATTAAAATTAGGATGTTTTTTGATTTCAATAGCAATAATAATTTAATATTAATAATAATAATTTAATTAGCTTAAAAATTAGTAAAGTTTAATAGTAGTAGTAGTGTAACAATTTTCAAAATTTTGTAAATAAGTGTCAAATAAACAACGCGATAAAATCCGTATATAGCAGTTTAATTTCAATGAATAATATTCGCGTAAAGAGAAGACAGGACTTTCCTAATGTTAGGCACGCTACGGTCAGAAACATGATATAATCGTTCAGCGCACTACTTATGATAAGTCTATTTAATGTTTTACGTAAAACACATGCTGCCTAAATTGCATCTGTGGCAAAGTGCTTTAACCTTGACACGTTAATGCAATCTTGTCAAATGCCGGCTTAACGATATCGAAACATAATTAATAGCAATGTGTCTCGAAGCCCGCGTCCGAACGATGGGTAATGAGTTTTGCATCACACGACATATGACAATTTACATTCATCACGTTGCACAACTCTATTAGCTTAGCATAGCTTTGTTTGTCATGATTTCGTTTGACAATAATTACTATATAATCATTGTTTACTATCTCTATCTTAGTTTATATGCCAATATATATTTATTTAATCGCCTTCAACTCGTTGAACTGTAGTGATAACGATTGAAGTTAATAGGATTTATGATGTAGTAATAATTTTATAGGTGACGAGATGGTTATGCTTGACACTAAATATATTTTTATGATTTACTGTTAAACTTTATGCTACTTGAACTGTTTATAACCAAATAGAAGAAGTGTGAATCGAGACATTTCACTATTGATGAGAAATTTTATTTCATTTTCTTCTGTAGTAAGATAAAAATCACATTCACGATTATAAGTACCGAATGCCAATATAGAAGTATCGCGTCTTTACCCCGTAAGAAGTAAGTAGTGGTATATTACTTCCTCATTTTGTTGCCCATTGCCGTCTAACGGGCATAGTTCTAGACTTCGTGCTGCAACTGAGAATTTTTTGACAGATAAGCTTAATAGCATTTTGCCAAATTGAAGGCTTCTCATGCCCAGCAGTCACACTAGCGGTGCGACATCCAGCTAGACAATAAAGATATCTATCATAATAAAATTACGAAGTGTGGGCATGTGATCATTATGTAATGCCAATAAGGATATTGACTATTATGTGGGCTATATAGCTGGCGAAATATGGGCGTAATATATTCACCTTCTCCTTGTAATTCAATTAAAAACTAGGTTACCTTTAAAATAAATAAGTTATGGGGTACATTTATCATTCGCAAGGGATTAGGTAGCGTGTGGTACTTAAGTGAATAATAGAAGCTTTTTAACGTCTAATTAATATACCGTGTGTGCTGTCAAGATAACGCTAATAACGCAACCTATTAGCGTTATCTTCACTGTTATAAACGTGTTTCTTTTTTTGTGCTTTTACATATTGTTGCGTTTACAAAATGTCCCTCTGTTAGGCCTCTGTTTAGGGTAAGGCCTCAATTGGAAGGCGGGTTCATTTATATTTATTTAAAGTATGTTTTCTTTCGTATCAATCTACCGATATATTTAACCTTTATATACTTATATAAACAGTTACCGTATGGTTGTGTCCGCAAAACCCGAAAAGTAGTCCATGTATTGACTTGAAATTTTTACACAACATTTCATTTCTATATAAGTGTGTTGTTATCCCGATCCATCTTTAATACCTATATTATATATTGTAGCTCCCATGGAAATAATTAATATCAGGCTATTTCAAATACGCATAACATGTGTGCCATAATTCGACCTCGAGACTTATGCCAGCAGAATCCTTGTTCGCTACTTCACATCAAACTTCAATTGATCTAAATTGGTGACTTGTATATTTTCAGATGAGGAAAATCAAGAAAGTGGGCGTATGGCCAGTCGGCATAGTAGGAGGCATGCGCGTTGAAATGCCGGTAGTGCAAGACGGGAAAGTCGTCGACTTCAATGCTTGGTGGAAGCCATTCAGACCTTTCCCTATCGACATGGCTGGATTCGCCATCAACGCTACTATGTTTCTCGACCACCCAGAAGCGAAGTTCTCCAGAAAAGTGCAGTCTGGTTTCCAGGTTAGTAGAGACTAATGTATAATTTTTTACGATTACTTACTATCAATTTGGGCTACAAATTACTAGTATACGTGTTAACATCTTCAGCTAAGCTACAATGCTAATAGTAAGAGTTGGACCTTGGTAATGCAATGTGTGAGATTGCAGCTCGCGATCTTTCGATCTCAAGTCTAATGTCTTATCGATTGGGCTTTGGGGTATGGACTTGAATTTAATTGAGTTGTATAATTTGCTCGAGAAGCAGGTATGCACAATACCGTCTTAGATTTCTATAATAATAGTTGCCGTAACAAAACTACTAAGTAAGGGGTGAATAGAGAGCTTTAAATACCTACGCTATGCTGTCAGTAAACGATCAATCAAAATTCTGCCTTGCGTTGGCAGTGAAGCGACTTATTTTTTGCTTAGAAGGTTTAGTGTAACTATGTGACACGCTTAGCGTTATAAGAAAGCTACGCTAGCTAAGCTATTCATTGATCTAGCCAGATCATATTATTATTTGGGCAGCGCGTATTTTCATTTTCATAAAATGGTCAGCCAAATCATAAGTGATCAATTTTAAGATGTGGCCTCGATATATTATACATTTTGATGACTTACTCAACGCATTAGTACGGTTCGCCGTTTTGTTTGTATTTCATATAATTACCTACTCCTTTACAATATCTAGGTCAGATAGCAGCTGGTGTTAAGCTGAATAAACTATACTGTATGATATACGTCATCGTACACTCAATATAACTAGTTCAATAAACCTAAAATTTTGGCACGCCGTATTCGCCCGTTCATTCACATTACAAAACGAAAAGTATTGCATTATGCATAGTCTGTTTTGAGGTATGAATAATGATGATGTGACTTGTGATTATGCTATTGACCGCCATACCACCTGTTTTTGATGATCGAATGCAATTGCCAGATATAATTGAAAACCAATTGTGTTTTCCGCTGCTACTTACTACTTAATAGGTTAATAATTATTATTATAATCTCGTGGAAGCTGAGAGAGAGAAACAAATTACATACCTAGCGCACTAGATTTTCGGCATGTGAGATGTGGACTCGGCAATTATTTTGCTGATTATCATAAGGTCAATGGAATAATTGCTAAGAGCCTCGACTACCATCTTACGGTGCTCGCGTTTGGTGCTTGAATCAAGGTTTTGGACGTAGAAGGCAGTACTTCTAAACTCGGCACGCAATGTGAGGAGGTTCCTGTTTCTGGAGTCCTATCTACCAACAGCTTAGATCCCGTTTCCGATGCCAATTGGTCTTCTTTCTTAATAAATTTTATAATGAGATATTGTGTTTTTTGTTTAATGTAGATTAAATATTAATAATATTTAAAACACGTTTTTAGTGTATTTTCTTTACCAATATTATCAAAAAGTTTAACTAAAATGTTTAGCTGTGTAGATGCCTCGATTAATTCGAGCTTTCGGACAATGAACCTTGGATCGTTATAAGATATATTCACACATTTTTTGTTGCGCTTTTGAATGGGATGCGCAGTAGTTAAATTATGTAGACATAACTTATTTATTTGGTTAATTCACAGCATATCCTAACTAATATTATAATGTGAATGTGAGTTCGTTTGTTTGTTACGCTTTTACGCTTGTTTGTTTGTTTCGCTTTTACGCCTTAACGACTTAAGCGAGCATCATGAAATGTGTGAAATGCATACAGAAATAAGTAGGCACTGTGTTACTCGTTTAACCTACATTTACGCAAGCGAAGTTGCGGGTAAAGTATATAATAAATATAACATTCATCGTTCGAGCTAACTAGGTGGTAACTTAAATTGATTATAATAAATAACAAATATTTTTCTAGGTAACGATATGGATATACCACATAAATTGTTTGTTTTATTTTTGTTAGGTATACTGATAGGCGTCCAGAGTTATTTAATTTAAGGAATTCCCAACATGTTTATTTTAAACACATTATTTTAAACACGGCACCCAATTATGAGGTTACTGTACTAAAAAGATTTAATGCCATATTTTCTACAATGAAATGTAAAATATGCCGCATAACGGATTTTCACTTTTAAATTCAAAAGGCGGCCTCGATGGCGTAATGGTTAGTGTAACCGACTGCCACGCCTGAGGTCGCGGGTTCGATTCCCGCACAAGTCAAAGATCTGTGTGCATGGACATGGATGTTTGTCTGGGTGTTTCTATGTACAAAATGTAAGAATTCAAAAAAAAAATTTTGTTGGTATGTCCATGTTATCCATTGTTTAGTACCCATAGTACAAGCTCTGCTTAGTTTGGGCTAGATGGTGTTGTGTGTATGTGATAGAATATAAATATTAAATCTGAAGAAACTAAGGTATATATTAATATTTCGATCATCATTTTCATTGTCGACCCATAGCTTTTAAACGTTTTAACTTAGTCATCGTGCTTACAATTTATTGAAGGAATTCCCGAACCTTTGGCGTTCATATGTACCTATACTGATAACACCGGGTCGTGGCTGTTATGATATTCTTATCGCATGTTATCGGGCACAGTTCATTAGCAGGTTAGGTTATATATAAATAGAAGCAATAATTACTAATAACATAATATACGTTAGTTTCACAATCTACGCCCAGGGATAGGCAGAGAAGTAATCTATTTTCTTTATTTTACTATTTAAAAAAGATTTTCGACCAGGAATAATGCCTGTAAGGCGGGGGACTTAATAAACATTCAAACAACGGAAATTAAGTATAGTCGACAATAAAATTGCTTTACCACCCTTAAAATGTCAAGTAAATGTCGTTTGCATATCACAAAACAATACTTAATGTTTATTTTTGCTTGCAAGTGACATCAGTACAGTGACAGTTGTCATCAACGCGCGACGTCGGAGACTTAAAACTATTTATCAATTAAAATAAAGTCTATGACTACATATTATAAAAGAAAGTCCTGCGCCGTGTCTGTTTATCTATCTTTTTTCACAATAAACTACAAAACTACGAATTGATTTTAATGCGATTTTCACCAATAAACAAAGTTTTCACGATTAAAATATGGGGATAATTGGTGAAAATCTCGGAAATAGTCAAGCTGCTTAGGAGCGTCATACCTAATAAGCTGTAGGTACTACCTTTTTGGATATTCCATTTATCGAGGATATAATATAACACCACGCTATAATCCATGAGAGCGGAGTAGGGACAGCTAGTAATAAATATGTGGTGTGCAAAAAAAGGACGATGAATAAGAATTTAATAACAATTTATTAACGAACTATATTTATGAAACTAAAATAAATAAATTAAATGTCCTCTTAGCAGATATTAACATACAATGTGATAAATAATAAAGATATCACGTTTAATAATACGTCAATTAGTAACTTGTATTTCCGCCATGTGATTCAATAACTGCAAACAATCAGCTTCTCATTGATCCCACAAGTCGCTCACAAATATATGTACCCCGCCTCCCAAATCTCTCTGCAATGACTCACAATTGCTTCTGTTCTCTTATTTTAGTAGTTTTAGTTAGTTCTCTTATTGCTGTGTTCCCAAACGTTTGCACTGATTCTACCAGACTCCGTGTCCGGTACTATACTCCATTTGGTTAGGTACTTAACTAAAGGTAAACAATCTTGATGTGACATTTTTATTTTTTATCTACAAATTCAGTTTAAAAATAAAATGCTGCTAAAGATCAATGTAAATACAACAATAATGATTACTAAATCAATTGAACCGTTAGTTTAAGCAGTAGTTTATTTGTTTAATATGTGTTAATGTAAAAAGTCACATCAAGATTGTTTACCTTTAGGTAAGTACCTAACCAAATGGAGTACCTATATATGATTTTCATCATATCTTATATTGTCATATCGCCAGAGATTTAATCGACCGTGCTGATTAGATTTGAATGTCTTTTCATCAGTAAAAATTGTGGTTGACCAATCAAAATCTAAAAAAATCCCTGGCAAAACGCAATCGATTTGCTTTATGGGCGTCAGTTAAATTAACTTTTTTAGCGTATCATAGTGCAACCCCATGCTATGCAGATAGCGTCTAACAGTCTCAGTGCTCACTTCGAATTCTTCGGCAAAATGAGAAGTTAATATAAAACCATTTTCTTTAAATGCACGTCTCATTTCTTCCCTTTGCGCTGTCGTTACTGTAAGCCGTTGACCACTACGGCTGTGAGTTTGGAGACTGCCCTCTTCACCTTCTCGATTAATCCAGAACCGTAAAGTATAGCGTGATATATTCAAATCTCTTGAAATTTGATTTATGTTGTATCCTGCTGCGTAATGTAATAATTTCTGCCCTTTCGACAATATTTAAATTACGTGACATTTTCAGTTTTTCTGATATGAGAAGTTAGTATTGTCACAAGTAACAAGTTGGGTTACGTTTTTTATTAGTTCTGTGGTTTTCACATATAAACTCCACAGTGTTATGTAGTGATATTTGTATAGTGTTAGTAGAAATTATTATTTATTGTTTTGGTAAGAAAGGTTAAAATAGATTGTATTTTAATCTAAGCATTGATTGGATTACGGTCAACCAATTACGTTAATATCACAATACATATGAACATTAATAATGAGTCTTATTGAATTTTAATTTTGATGGAAATTTTTGTTAAATGTGGTAAAGCAAATATATGGTCCACTATACATGCAGACTTGGACCAACCATTTGTGGATCACACAACCCGTGTGTGCTTCGAACCCACAACACTCGTCCGAGTGACCGTAGTAGACGGCGACCTCGTAACCCCTACGCCATCCGCGCAGTACAATATAAATATATCTTTTACTAGATTTTGCTTGCGGCTTCGCTTGCGGTAATCTAGATTTTGTCAATAAATTATAACCCTCGGCAACTACTTATTTCTGGATGAAAGGTACTCTATGTCCTTTTCTGTATCCCCGATAATGTGTATACGAAATTTCATGAGTATCGGTCAAGTAGTTAAGGCGTGAAAGTGTAACAAACAAACTCACATCGCTTTTATACCTAATATTAGTTAAGATGAAAAGCTTCTCTACAGTTTTATAATAATATAGATTTTTGTCTCATTTTGTTGACAAGGACGCATATTAAAATATAAATAGTTTCCTGTACAGTTTTTAATAAGTGATACCGTTTATCTAGCTCTCACTCTGAACCTTTCATCGTTATCGCTCACATCCTGCAGATATAAACACCAATTCGACGCACAGATAGAAATAGACCTATTGTTTAATTATAGTGAATTATAAAAATATCGCCCTATGTTTGCCGTCTATCAGCAATTTTACAGACTTCTATTGAGAATTTGTTGACTGAACCAATCCTAATAACATTTTGTCCGGAAATCGGATCCTAATCTCAATGCCTCAATGCCTAATAACCGCTGCTCCAACGAAGCGACGTGGAAAAAAATATTATGAGTTTATATCGGCTACATACTCTCTCTCTTCCTAGCTGTGTATCCCACATGGTGGTGGGGTCAGCTTTCCTTATATTTCTTCTCCACTTCGCTCTGTCTTTGACATCATCGTCAGTAACATTGCATTCCCTCTTGTCTTTTAGCACTACATCTTTACATCTTGTCTTGGGTCTTCCTCTAGGTCTCTGACCAGGGAGGTCAACCTGTAGTGCCAATTTCCGACGTAGACTGGTGGCCTCCTTTTCACGTGACCATACCATCTAAGCCTACTCTCCTGCATTTTGTCGGCGATGTCGCGTACACCGAGGTTTTTTCGCACGTACTCGTTGCGGATGTTATCGAGCTACATACAACTTTAATTAATTAATTCTGTTAATATTGTCTTACGTTAACACGAATGGTATAAGTACCTACATTAAAATTAGACTAATTTATATCTACGGTTTTTTTACATATCTGAAATACACTATTTTTAGATAATTTTGAAAACTATTTTGATTTATACTTTTCCCGAGTATAGGATAGTGGTTTTCAAATCCGACCAAAAAAATATTACCAGCTTTTTTCTACAGTTTCACCCATGTTGATGTTGACTTCTCCGATCCCATGGCTCGTAGAGTGATGCTACAAATATAGCCTATGTTATATCTGGCAAAAATAGCGTTCTAATGAAGAAATAATTTTCATAATCAATCCTGTTACTTTTGAGTTTATTAATTATAAACTAAAATACATACCTTTTTTTTATAATATTGGTATATCTGCTTCTAAAAGTGTGAATCCGATACACCCACAGCATTGAAATAATACTAATGAAAAGTCTTTTTCTAATTGCAGGAAAGCGAGATATTAAAATACTTCACAACCAAGGACGAACTAGAACCGCTAGCAGAGAACTGTACCAAGGTGTACGTATGGCATACACGCACACAGAAACCTTCAATACTGAACCCCAAGAAGTTGAAACTGAAGCACCCGCCTATACCTGACGACCACATCGAGGTCTGATTCCAAACAGCATTACATTGGTCTTCATGCAATGGGAATTATCTTCCCTATCAAACAAAAACCGCAATGTAATAAACATTGTAAAGGTTAAGCGATATGCTCTCTTTACAATATAAATTTTTTACACTCTATAATTAGGCAATGGAATACTCAATCGGTATACTTAAGGAAAGTGATTTAAATTTTATGGAAAAGAAACTCTATTTGTATGGTATTAGAGAGCAATATCTTCATATCGATATTTAGAACAAAAACAGAATAACAAGATAAATATGAACAAAATTTACAACATATTTGCACTAGATATAACTTCTTTTGATACGAGCAACTAAGAAAACTAAGTAACTTTATTTATTTAAAATAATCGCAATTGTCCGTAAATAAACTAAAGTTGCAACAGTAGAAAAAGTAATATAAATTGAGAACAAAATTAATTTAGTATTCAATACGCATTTTCAATATTATTAAGATTAAAAACAGCATTGGAAATATAAATTAAGTGGAAATTACCACACCAAACTTGATAAACCCTTGAACAAAAATTTATCGGTGACTTATGCGCTGTTCAGTGTAAACTGTCTCTCAAGTCCGGAATAGTAGCTATCGCTACTAAAAGATTGTAAAACGCTTTTTCGGTTACAGTTGATTAGAAAAACATAAGCAATTATATGTTCGCTTCATTGCCTAAAATTGTAAAACACCTACACGCGTGCCTTTAATGAAAATATTAATTTTCATTACGTAAAAATCTTAACTTTACAGGATCCACGAATAACGCTGCATGTGCCTAAATTTGTTTAAATTGTTACGTGTAAGATGTATAACTATATAAATACATTTAGGCGGAAAAAGCGTTTTTCGTGTGTCTGAAAGTTTAGATTTTTCACTAGTTCTCCATTTCGTGAGAGGCACGCAGTTTCATACAATTTGATAAAATTGACGGCGTCGGATCAAACTTGCGATGAAAATCAATAAGCTTTATTTTTAGTTGATATAAAGGGTAGTTCTTGTCCAAGCAATTTAATGGTGCTTTCTACCAATTTCTTAATTGAACAAATATATTATTATAAAAATATATATCTATAGTATCTTGTGACAAAAGCTATGAGGCTCTTAAATTTTATTAATTATGATTATTACATTATATTTATTACATTTTTATTTAATCACAAGAAATATCATAATAAGGTAAAGAATATTTTGTATTAATGACCTGTTTTCTGCCGGTTGTTTCAGTATTATTATTGATTTTTATAAATAATGTATTTTAAATTGCATTCTGGATGACATAGAAAATGCTAGATTTATCTTTTTGTGTATTTTGGCGTAATAGCATAATTATGATTATATTTTGTTATATAACAAGCTCTAGTGTAATACTAGTCTAACTTTTTTATATGTAGGATATAAACGATAATAGGGGTCTAGCTACAATTTGTAAATATTTGGAATTTCAATAATAGAGTAAAAGTTTTTGAATATCTCGTATATTTTATAAATTATCGCCTGTCAAAACGTATCGTATTTAACCTGTTTATTTTGGGGTATACGTATAATATATCGTACTAGTTTTCTTTTTAAATGCATTAAGACATTTTTAAATCATTTTTTTTTCTAAATTGAGTAACCACTCAAAAATGTATGTCTTAACATGAACTAGCTAATGGAAATAATCCTAGGTCTGGCTGCGCAATTTTTTTTAGACCAACTGTTAATGGAGATTGCCTGATGTCCTTTACAGCTTTCATTTTTTAAAGAATGTTTGACAACATTATGATTCATAATTATATTGTACCTTTATTAAAATTACTGTTTTTTTTTAATTATTCATTTTAATTTTCAATGAATAACATTCGCGTAAACAGAAGACAATATCATTTTAAAAGCAATTTATTAATCATCTACATTTGATAAAATGTTTTCGTTGTCATGCAAGTACTTTTTTTACCAAACATTATGTTTGTAATATTGATTGTTTGGTTCGTAAACCAAGCATTACAATAACTTGAGGGCTTAGTTTATTTACCGAGTACCTCGGATTGCAGCTTTGGGTTAAGTAAGATCATAAACCTAACGTCAGGACTGAATACTAGCTATTTCACTCCTGAAGGCAGTCCGCTGAGTGTGCGCGGGTGCACGGAGCGTGCGCTCGCCGCGGGGACCCGCGCCGTGCGCCGTCACGGACTCGCGGGCGCCCGCGACGGACCCCCGCCTCTCCAGCGCCGGCAGTAACGAAGCAGCGCTCACTGATTTCCTAGAAACAGCTCCGCTCGCGTGCTCCGTCGCGCGGACACGTTGTGCGCGGGGTGGGCCGCGTGGCAGACCCGTGATAATAGACAACAGCACGCCGCGCGGGCGCCCGCTACGTGCACCCGCGCACACGCAGCGGACGGCCTTAGGGCAGGATATTATATTATTTGTTTAATAGAACTAAAAAGGTATAAAAATGGAACTATGCTAAAATTAATTTGTGCGCGCGTGCTACGCGGTCTAAAATTGTATGTAGTAAACATACAATTTTAGACCGCGTAGCACGCTAAATAAGCTGTTTGGCAACTGAATACCTTGTCAAACATTTAGTAAAATAAGAACATTTATCGAAGTTTTTTTGTCAAACATTAGTGAACCGTTTATTTTGCAATAGTTGACTGCCCAATATAAAAATAAATGTATAATATAGGTATATATATATATCTCTTTTTACTATTTATCTAATTTAAAATAATTTTGTTGATAGACGTCATAATACTATTTAGATTTTAATAAATTATTTTTTAAAATTTAAATGTTTGTGTAGACTATTTTTAATTAATATTTCTAAATGACCGCCATCTTGCAACGTTGCTGCCATCTAGTTTTAGGTCGCAATAACTTCGATCTAAGTTACTCATCCTGGTCTGTTCGACATTTTTGAGTTGCACTTATTTTTAAATATTCATGGCTGACTACAGTCAATCTATATTTTAATTATGCACCTTCGATGATTCCTATAGTATAAAAATACTATAATGTAATTTGTTTTTGTTTGTCTATTTTGACTATCCTTGAAATAGACAAGCTAGAATGGTTAATCAAAACTCATTTTCCAAAATGAGTATTTTTAAATATTTTTAATTCTCTGTTGAAATCGGTATAGTTTTAGTCTTGTGGCAAATATTATTCTGTATTTTTAATTTAAGTTTATATCTAACTTTATTTTTTGTAGTTCTTGTTTACAATTTGAATATACCCAGTGTTTTTCAGGGTAAGTAATGTTCGCAAGTATGACACTAACAAAGCAACTTTATGTATAGCAGTAGCTACATTTTATTATTGTATTTTTTTTTTAAGTGAATCAAATATTCTTCCTACTTAATTATGAAATAACTTCAATAGTATCAAAATTTGGCTGTATACCTTAAATACTCTAAACTATAAATCCAAGTGCTTTAGCTATAAAAGGCTACTTATTAATATGTAATGTATTCGTAATTTGGCAAACATATCTGAGTAAATACATACTAAAAAGTATGTGACATCTAACCTAAAAAAGTAAAATAATATTGTTAAAAGCGTTTCAGAGCGGTAAGCATTGCAGTTTTGTATGATTTGTTTTTTTACAAAGAACGTACTATAGGTCTTTTGATATGAATATCGTCTGTGTGTTGCTGATGTATAAAATCTTATATAATTAAAATGAACGCTCCCTTATTTTGTCGAGTAACATACTAACGGTCTTTAAAAGGAGCTTTTGTTATTTTTATGTATATTATTTAGCTTCATCTGCCAGCCAAAGCCGTCGTTTAGGTTAACATTCAAGTTCATACATTCTGACTATGTACCGTGTTTTTAAAATCAACATTTAATAAAAGATGAATTTTCTCCACATAAACATATGGTTACATTTTATCAGACTTTAAACCGAACAAAGCACTTCTCATGTTAAACGTGAAAGTATTCATCCTATGCGTTCCTACTAAGAAGCGAGAGATATCATATTATTATGTACACTCAAGAAAACAATTCTTCATCACTAGTTTGAATAGTGTAACAATACAAACGTTCCGTTTTCTTTTTAACATTTTCTAGCAGCGCTTCTATGGCGTACTTGCTAAACTAATCGTCGCAAAGAAAGTATGTAACGACCTTCACAGTATTCAGAGAAGTTTTACTACAAGTTCTACTCAATGCTAACTGGCCAAGACAGCTTAATAAAGTAGTTCTCTGTACAGTTCCAAACTAAGAAGTTTTTAATTGTATTTCCCGGTGAAGTATTTTCGCCCCAGTCCCTGTAAGTTAATCTACGTTTTTTGTACTAGTTCTTAATGTTAGCTGTAATCTTACGCATAATAATATGTTAGTCCTTTACAAAGTGCTCAATTCTTCGAATCGGTCTAATACTTGATTCCTTTTAGTGTAGTGATATAATTTGTACTTATGTATTTTTCTCGTTATATGTTCGGTTTCATCAGTAATGTGAGATTTCTGAGATGTAAAAGTGACGCCAGAAATTATTTTAGTATGTCACTCAAGAAAACACGTCAAACAATGTCAACCTGAAACTGTTATTGAGTACCTACTGTGATGTCACGCGTTTATTACGTCATAGTCCACTAGTGCTATCTTACTCTAATAATATGAATGTAATACACTTCTCTCTGTCTGTCCGAACATATGCGAAACGCTAAACCTGGTTAATGTATCTAAAAAGTTACCTTGATCCACATCATTATAGGCTGTCGTTACTTTAACCTAATCCATTGAGCTAAATATTGCGTTTGAATCAGAACAAAATACCAAATTCCGTGCACCCAGTATTAATGGTGAAATCGAACATTTTAATTGATTTTAATGTATGATTATTATGTATGATGTTGTTTATAATTATAAAATTCTGTCGAAAAATTTCCATGTAAACTTGGTAGCTATGCACATGACGTTTTTGACACAAAGTTCGCTCGTGTAAGAGCCTACACACCTGTCACGGTGACAACGAGTAATATCCCTAGTATGGCAAACGTCATAGTTTTCTGTACTACTTACCATTGGGTAAGTGGTTACCGAAGACTAAGACGTTCCGCCTGATGGCTGATCGTATGATTGTTCTCAGAATTGAAGTGAATCTCAGAATTATTAAAACAATTAGGTATGTATAATTAATTAATTATATACTATTAGAAATCTTTCAAAATATAAATATTTACAGTAAACTAATACATACCTACACTGAATTCAAAGGTTAGATAACTTTGAAGTGATGGTTGACCATGTAAAGACTATTTTCCTTTTTTTTAATAATTATAATATTCTATCTCATACACATAACACCATCTAGCTCAAATTAAGCAGAGCTTGTACTATGGGTACTAGACAATGAATAAACATACATAATATCATTCTTTTTTGTAAATTTCTACATACATATTGTAAACACATCCATATTCATGCACACAAATGTTTGACTTGTGCGGGAATCGAACCCGCGACCTCAGGCGTGACAGTCGGTTACACTAACAACTAGGCCATCGAGGCCGACTTTTGAAATTAGTAGATCCCAATTTGGTCGCAACACACGCAAATTAATTTACCTACGAAATAACTACTTCCAGTAGACCAGTTATCAAGTTATTTGGGAATACCAGCTCACCCTATCGACAATCATGGGTAACTATAACTATCAACTATGGCTATCAAGTAGATGTCTGTAAATTATATGTCATCTAAGGACATAAGACGGTCCTAATAGTTGAAGTATGTATTGGGTACGTTATAATATTTAGCATTGGGATTCCAAACTCATTATTCTGTTTAGGTAATACTTTGAAACCATTGTCTTGAACCTATTATCAAAGCTGTGTATCCTCCTTGTACCCTATATGTTAATCTATTTAGTACATCTATTGTATACGTAACTGTACTCAAGCCAAATTTTATAAAACATTGTAAACAAACCGCTGTCAAATTAAATCAGTGTATATACTATGTTTTTGTGTGTAATCATAATATCGTAATGGTACTATTTGTCTGGCTTTGCAAGTTTTGATAAAGGTGAATGCCTGCAATCAATTTCCATTACATGTTATTTTTCATACAATTTTTATAATATTATCCAGTGTAAACTAACTTATTCCCTGAACCATCACTTATGTTTAATTGTATAATAGTTTGTTTACAAATATTTTTTATTGAGTTTGGCTTGAGTGTTAATATTCAATATCTTGTATTAATTTATTTACGGTGGCAATAATCTAAAACATAGCTATATACATTTAAATTAATGATTGTATTTATTCCTAAGTGTATTATATCTGGACGAACGTATTCTAGTATAATTTGTAGTGTTAGAACGAATCAAACTAGAAACTCTTATGTGATGAATTTTTAGAATTCTATTTCTATAATTTTGTAAATACATTATATTTTATTTTAAAGTATGAGAATAAAAATGCAACGAATATGTTTATTTTATTTAAATCTCAAACCATCAAGATTGAAGTGGTATTTGGTAAGATATTTATTTATAACTATTAAACAAGGCTTGGTGGTATTTTAGTATATGTTGTTGTGTTGTTTACCTTGGGTTCGAACCCGAGACCTCCTGTCTATGAAGACAGGAGGTCTCGGGTTCGAACCCAAGGCGCGCATCTCTGACTTTTCGAAGTTATATGCGTATTTAATAATTAGTTATCGCATGCTTTAACGGTGAAGGAAAACATCGTGAGGAAACCTGTATGTCTGAGAGTTCTCCATAATGTTCTCGAAGATATGTGAAGTCTGCCAACCCGCACTAGGCCAGCGTGGTGGACTACGGCCTAACCCTTCTCACAATGAGAAGAGGCCCGTGCCCAGCAGTGGGACAGTTTAATACAGGGCTGATATTATTATTATATATGAAGACAGATTGCTAATTACAAGCCTTTACAGTTAAGTATATTTTTTTTTACAAGTATTTAGATTATAACAATTATATAAATAAAGTACGGTAATAATAACAATTAATTCATATATGAATGTTTAAATATTAAAGTTTGTTTGTTTGTTTAAAGTTTAAAACTACAAACAAAATATTTGAAATACAGCATTGATAAACAAAATACATGAAACATAATATCTCTAGTCTTATGCTCAAGTTGCATACGCTTAAGTTCCACTCACCGAGTTCTAAAGATAGTCTCAGCTACAAGCCGTCTAAGCCTGGTTCCTATATCAAGAGCCGAGTCGTTTTACATACGGGCAGTTAATTTTTGATACATATTCTATGAAATATATGTCAAGATTTAACTGTTTTTTTATATAGGAACCGGGTCTTACTGTGTTATATTTGGTAGGTACTAAACGAGTCATTAAAGGATTCCCGAAGTAGGTACCTATAGTTTTAGATTCAATACACTACATAATAAAAAGCGTGTTACTTACAGTTTGTCTTTACGAAGTATGGTGCTTTCAATAATGGTTGCCGTCAGCAACAAAGTTGATTAGTTCGCTAACTTTGGTACAACTTCTAGGCACTGCACAAAGCATCAATTGTACAGTTTGCGATGTTAATAAGGTAACAAATAAACTTTGAAAAGTAGGTAGGTAGGTACCTTTAGTGATGAAATCATTAGATAAAGAGTAGGTAAGTAAGACATAGTAGAGCGTTTTCCTAAGGAAACCATGCTGTTCATCGCCAAAACATTGTATACCAGTCGCTCAAGTATTTTAAAACTAGACAATTGAAATACCGAACGACAGCATTCCATTGCAGCCGTATTCCCTTTTTAAAACTAGAGTGATAAAGGCGGGTTTCTCTATTCTTTCCATATATTAGGTTTGTGTCAAAACAAAAAGTTTTAAAGTCTTAAGCTCTACAGCATGAAAGAATGGAAAATGAGTGAGTCTGATATATTGGCATGAATTTAATATTTTGGTAATTGTTCTTTTCAAATTTTGGTCGGAGCAGGATTATACCAAGGTGGGTATGAAGTTTGTTTCTACGATTTAATGATAGGTACATATTTATCTTTGAGCTCATAATATAATTTACATAATATTATGTAATTGTGCAACTGCATCATCTAATGACTTCACGAGTAATAAGTCATTACAGTTTACTTTGCCTATAAAGATCTGTGCCAAAGCTGCCAGACACAAAGTAAAAAAAAAATATATAAAATGTAATCTATGAGTTTATTAGTTTAAAAAAAGATTGGTTTGGAATAGGCTTTTAGGTATAGTTAGTGCGAGCGGTTGCCGCCATTCGGTTACGGCACTTACGGCATTGTTAAAGAATATTAAGTCCAACAATCTATCGTAGATCTTTCGCTCACCAATTAATTAAGATACGTTAGATGTCGACATGGTATCAAAGAATTCGGTTAAATGTCGATTTGAAATATTTTGTGGTAATAGTTTTGTGTTACAAAAATTGACATTGTTACGTTAGGTACATAAAATTGAAATTAAATAGATATATGCGACGGAGAAGCAAATATTAAGCTGCTAAAATTGTGTGTAACTTTTGTAATTTTTGTGTTGTAAGAATAACCTAAGTTTTCTTTGCAGAGATAAAGTGCATAAATAATATACTTACAAGTATGTTACCTGGGACTAAGTGCTTTTCTGCATAAGAGTGGTCCAAATATCCTCGACGGAGCTCGCCTGTCTTGCCTTTCTACCACGGTAAGTTTGCTTTTGCTGCTATCAAAACACCACTACCACACTTTTGTTCGGTTCGTGAATAATCATGATATCGCTTCCAAATACAATATTGACTATCACACAATTCACTTTTTTAGATATCATCCATTAGCCATGTTACTGTAAAAACTACAACTTCATAGGAGTTCAAACACACACTACGAAACAGATTGTTTGTTTTCGTACACAAGCCACGCACATTTTGATAGTATATGCTAAGTATAGTCATTTCCAGTCCTAACTATAACAATAATTAAAAAATATACACAGAATTAAGGTGTATGATTTACAACACGGTATAGAAAATTACTGAAATACTTTATTTGTTGGGTAGAATACAATATACTTTGAAGGTAGGGCAGGCCCATTTGATGATTCGCAACGTAGAGCATTTTTCATTGCCAAACCATAATAGAGTTTGCTGGTATTAAAATAATGTCGGTAATCAATTAACGCAACTGTTACCTAACAGTTGTAGTCTTGATACCTATCAACAGCGACAACTAGCGGCGAATGGTATCAAACAGTACTTAACTGGTAGTATTTCAATTTTCAACGCCAGCTGCTAGGCAGAAAATTTCTGCCGATACACAGTCGATCTATGGCATAGTGGTTTCAGTATTCGTCTCGCCACTGCTACTACGCCGAGTTTACCTATTAGGTTAGAATCGCATACCTACGGGATGAAAATGTGTGTGATACAAAATGGTATTGCCGATATTGAATGTTCTTTCTGTCTATTCTTTGAATGTTTGCAAAGTTTCTCGCGGTAGGTACAGGAGTTAAGGTCCCAGTGTGCGATATGTCTTTTGTACACTGTCATATTTGCGCATAGGTCCTTGTAATTCTGGCTGTAAAACATAATTAGATAGGTATGTACACGATTTTAAAATAGAAAGTTAGTAGGTATATTGCTGTGATATATTGTATTTTATGTGTGGTATATTACCATGTAACTATTTACCAATGCTTATCGAAAAAGAGAATACCTACGGTTTCTTTTATATAGGTACTAGACTTTGCCCGCGGCTTCACTCACGATAATGTAGATTTTGTCAATAAATTTCTATCGAGAACAGTATTTTTTACTAAATGAAAGGAACTCCACGTCCTTTTCTGTTCCCTGACAATGAGTATGCGAGATTTCATGATGGTCATTTCATTTATAATATTAGTAAGGATAACTAAAAAAACAGCGATATAGATATATTTCGGATTGGACTGGTAGTTCCCGAGATTACCGCGTTCAAACAAACAATAATATAGTAGGTAGGTAGGTACAGATAATTAAGAATAAAGATCGTTTGACGAATATTGCCGTTCCCATTACCTAAGGTACTTATTCTACCGGCGACGATTAGCGAGGAGCGACTTTAACTGGAAACTAATAAGTAGTTGACGAGCTATGAGAAGCGGGAGTCTAGGTAGTAATCGTTTTGTCGTTAGGCTATAAGCGACGCCATGCAATTTAGTCGCGCCGATCGACGATAGCCTAATTATATTTAGTAACTAGCGATCCGCTCCAGCTTCGCACGAATTTTACAACCTTAACAAATTATACACCTAAACCTTCCTCGCAAATCACTCTGTCTATTGGTGAAAACCACATGAATATCCGTACAGTAGTTTTTGAGTTTATCGCTAACAGAGAGACGCGGAGGTGCACTTTGTTTTATAACATGTAGTGATAGCCCAATCATACATGCTTTGATAAGATAGGCAATAGTGTAACACTTTGCCAGTTTAATAGTTAATTAATATCACTTGTTTTGACAGTGAAGGTAAACATCGTGAAGAAATTTTCATATCTGAGAGAACTCCATAATGTTCTCGAAGATATGTAAAGTCTGCCAACCGCGCTCCATAGTAATGAACTATGGCCTAATTTACCTCACACTAAGGAGAGGCCCTGCCTGTGCCTAGTCGTGTGACAAGCTTGACAAAGCTCTAGTGAATTTTCCAGTCTTTCACGCGTTTATAGGCTGCGGTAATACCATAACAAGACAATTTTATTTATGAAAAATATTGGTGTATTTTTATACTGCCTCACGTGGTATACTTACTGAAAGATCTATGTAATCAAGTTCCGAAATTTATATCAAAACTTTCGAAATTCAATTTACTCAATCAAAGGAGGCTTGTAATGCAAAATGTTATCGTCCTGCGTCTGACTTGAAAACTTTGAGTGATAAGTTTTTTTTCACCGGTAGCTATAGGCGAGGGGTGAATTTGAATGAGTCTGTAGTACTTAATAATAATATAAAGTCCACTTGTACAGTACCTACAAGTACCTGAGCATTCTTTTTTTTATACTATGCTAGCTTTTTTCCGCGGCTTCGCTCCCGTAAATGTAGGTAAGGTTAGGCTACATAAAAAGTATTTTAGTACTCTTTTTCTCTGAATGAAACTCTGTTCCCTTGAAACTGCGTTTGTGCATGTCATTATGATCGAATTTATTTTAAGCTATTTTATTTTTCGCGTTGTTCTAGATTTTGACACTAAATTTCATCCCTCGGTAACAGTACCTTTTTTATAAATGCAAAATAAATTTCATGATGATCGGGTGAGTAGTGAAGGATTGCAAGCGTAATAAACAAACAAAACTCACATTCGCATTTATAATATTAGTTAGGATTTATGGGAACAGCCGAATGTTCGTTCAAATTGAGAGCAGCTTTTTCAGGAAAGTATATCCACTCTACAAAAGAGCGTAGTCAAATGACTGTCTCTTAAATAAACGTCTGTTTTTCGGAGCAATAGTGCAGTGTCTTGCGATCAAATAGGATTGAACGTGAACTCGATGGAGTAATAAAAACTTGAAATATCACAACAGTTTTGAACGTGTAAAAGTTTTCCGAATTCAGATCAAACTTTCGTAGCATGTGTCTTTGCATATCAGATATCCTACGGTAACTCATATCGATGGTCATAAGTATTCAAAACGGGTGGATAGTTTCCTGTTCTTTGCTTGCTGCAACTTCCCTAGGACTAAAAAATACCGATTGCATATTCATATTGATGCGTTTGTATCGTCGATAGGCTTTAGTTAGAAACAGTTATTTACCATAGGTACGCAAGACGTTTATTAAATGTGTGTTATGCATTCAGTGCTGTACCTACATAGATATAAAAGTTTATTTATTTCTCTCTTCACAAAGAATATTGTACAATAAATTGATAATAGCAATGTATATAAAAGTACATTTTTTGTGAGATGCTCCTGATTACTGATGAGTGTACTTATCTGTATTTTTTATTATATAAGTGCCAACTTCTAAAGTTTCTATCCGAATTGATCCTGTAATATATTTTTTAAATGATACTAATACCCATTAAAATATATTTATTTTCTTTAAAAATCCTATAGGCTCAGGTACTATTCCTATGTTAGCTGAGGGCTTTAGAAATATTAAAACAACGGTGGTTATAAACACCAGAATTAAATTCGTAACAACTATCTGACACTCACACTAGTTGTTGTCTCTTGCTTAAGCCCACTATGGTAGTGGTCTGATGACCTTGTAAACTATAGCGTCATTTATGCATGCGTATTAATGACAATATCCTTTTATGCCATATAAATAAAAAAAACGAGTGCAGTCATACTTATCAAACTGCCATATCTACTTTCCAAGTTACTCGTCATAGTTTCCACTAAATTACTCGGCAAACATGTTACATTGCACTTAAATTACGTATAGCGCTACGTGTAATGATGCTTCTATTGAAAATTGCAAAAGTTTAAGAGCAGTTGTGAGAATTTTTCAAAGAAAATATGAAGGCTCTCTAAACTTAGGTAATAACGTCGGAAGTGGAACACTCGTCGCTCTCGCTCGACTGTATGATTTCTATTTGAAGATGCGAAGACATCTTACGTAGCAAGGCATCTTTATACCCTCGAAGTGTTAGCGAGAGTAGTATGTCATCACGCCTATTTGCTGGTTGCAAGCAAGGTATTGAGGCTGGATCTCATCATCGTTCACTTCCAAGCGTTCAGACTTAGGTCCTTACAATGGCGACAGTTTAATTAAATTATATTTAAATCATAAAAAGGTGTAAGTAATATTCGCTCTTATCACGAAAAATCTTTTGATGCATTTTATTTATTTTTAACAAGATTTTCGCTCGCTTTAATGTAGATTTCGTCAATAAATTTCTATCACTCGGTGTCAGTACTTTTTCTAGATGCAAGGTAAATTTCATTATGATCGGTCGTGTAGTTAGTGTGAAAGCGTAACAAACAAACCAACAAACTCACTATCGAATTTATAATAATAGTTACGATTTTTTAATTTGTAGTAGATTTAGATAAGCATTATTTAAAACCATTTTAACCAAAACATTTTGTAGTTACCGATGTGGTTGCCGAGTTAAACAGCAGTCTCGCACAGACAGATGGCATATATGATGGCATCTAGATCTACGTCTGGTAGATGGCAGCAGACCAGCTCTCACATAGTATCAATAGTCACACATATGCCTCTTTTTCGGAGATATTAGGGTAAGACCATAATTGTGTAATGAAGACGAAATAATAAAATATATTTTATTTATTTCTATAAATTAATAAATAAATAAAAAGCTTTGATTGACATAACCACCACTTACCCTACCGGCCAAAAGTTTGAGACCACAAGTTAAAATATTGTTTCACAATAAAATTTGTTAAAAATACATATGATAAACAATTAATTTGCACACCTGCATATACAATGGATATTTAACTATTTTTCGAAGTCATTATTTCTATTTATTTTTATGTAATCATCGTACAAAGGTCTTTTGTCTAGAAACATCAATGGGCGCCGCGTGCGGACCGCGCGCTAAAGTCATTGTAATATTATTGTTACCTGACTATTATTCATTATTTGGGCTTTGTTTTGTGTTAACAGAATTTTAGGAAATATTAACTTCCTAAAACACTGTGAACACCTGAGTTTCCATGGAGTAAATATTTCTTAATCTTGGTTAGTCCGAGCTCGTCGTTCTTACAGTGAAGACATCTCATTATGGGAAAAGTACGCCAAATTAGCGGTGAAACTCGTGCTGTCATCATTGCTTTACACAACGAAAGCAAATCTGAACGTGCGATTGCTACTCAGCTCAAGTTGTCGAAGACTTGTGTTCATAACCCAATAACCCGATACAAAGAGACTGGCAATAATCAAGATCGTTCGCGGTCGGGAAGGCCGAGAGCTACCACTTCTAGCGAGGATAAGTTCATCGTGGTAATAAGCAAGCGGAATAGACGCCTGACAGCACCAGAAATCCGCGCTGAAGTGAACAAATCCCGGTCTACACCTGTGTCATTGACCACAGTGAAAAGAAGACTAAGAGACGCTAAGTTATTTGGTCGCGTAGCAGTGCGAAAACCTCTCTTAAGGCCACAAAACAAAAAGAAGAGAATGCAGTGGGCCCTTACCCATCGAGACTGGAGTGAAGAAGACTTCAAAAGAGTTCTTTGGACAGATGAGTCCAAATTTGAAGTGTTTGGGAGCAAAAGACGTGTTTTTGTTCGGCGGAGTGCCGAGGAAAAGATGATGCCAGACTGTGTCCTGCCCACAGTGAAGCATGGCGGTGGTTCCGTTATGGTTTGGGGTTGTTTCTCGAGCCGTGGAACTGGAGATTTGGTACGAGTCAAAGGAATTATGAAAAAGGAGCAGTACAAAGCCATATTGGAGTGTAATGCTGTACCATCGGGACTTCGGCTAGTTGGAGATGGCTTTATTTTCCAACAAGACAACGACCCTAAACACAGCTCCAAATTATGCCGGGGTTATTTAGATACAAAAGAAGCAGAAGGGGTGTTAAAAAACATGGTGTGGCCCGCTCAGAGCCCCGACCTTAACCCTATAGAACTTTTGTGGGAAGAGCTGGACAGAAACGTGCGCAGTTGTTGTCCCAGCTCACAAGAAGATTTGTGGAGAGCATTGCAAGAAAGCTGGAACAATATTTCACAAGAAACAATTTACAAATTGATTGCCCGCATGCCAAGACTTGTCAACAAAGTGATTCAATGCAAGGGAGGGTTTTTTGATGAAAAAGCTGTTTAGCTTGTCAACATATATTTTAAGTTAAATTGTCGAAATATTTAATATTATTTATTTATATTTAATTGCATTTGCCATACTTAATAAATATCACAATAAATCCTTTCATGTTTAGCTTTTTATTTTGAGTTTTACATCCATTTGCAACTTTGATGTAGGTGGTCTCAAACTTTTGACCGGCAGTGTACATTTTGTTGTTATCAGTAGTACAACTAGGTAAATGATAACAGTTCAAAATGAGCAGTAACCTCTAAACTAGGCCGAGCCTGTACTTTAGACGTTAAAACGTTAACGTTTCTATTCTTTGAAGAGAAAATAAAAGGCAGATGAGAAAGGGTAGGTAAGGGAAGGGTAGGGTAGGGTGCAAGAAGAAATTGCATAGATCAGGTGAAAAAAAGGCAAAGGCATGCCGTACTAAGAAGTCAAGGTATTGGCGAAGAATAGAGAAACATGGAAGAGACTGCACCGACACGATTAAGGCTCTTAAATTGATTAATTTAATCTAAATAAATATCCATGTCCTAATCCTAACTAATATTAAGTATAAATGCGAAGGTGAGTTTGTTTTTTACGCCTTTACGCCTTAACTACTCGACCGATCATCATGAAATTTCGCATACACGTTGTCAGGGAAACAAAATACAACATATGTTTTCATCCAGAAAAAAGTACTGTTATTAATCTAACCTAACCTAACTACTTTTACGCGAGCGAAACCGGGACAAAATCTAGTCTTAACTAAAATTATAAATGCGAATGTAAGTTTGTTGGCTATATACAATCTTCTAAAATCTGTCACAACAAGTATGGACAAAGGACAACCAGCAATGGGCATGTTCATGGACATGTCTAAGGCTTTTGATCGTGTAAGGCACGACATTTTATTAGATAAACTATATCGATTTGGAATAAGGGGTAACGCACATGAATTGATAAAATCTTACTTGTCCAATAGACAGCAAATTACTGAAATTTCGAACGTATGTCTTCTGTCAAAATCTGAATTAGTTCACAGGTCAGACGTGAAAACTGTAAAATTTGGTGTCCCACAGGGCAGTGTGATGGGTCCTCTACTTTTTATTATTTATATAAATGACATACCACAGCGATCTAATTACGATATGACATTATTTGCTGATGATAGCACTATATTTATTACCAATAAATCTTTGACATCACTTGAATCTGACATTAATAATTCTATTTCATTAATTATCCAATGGTTGCAATTAAATAACCTTAAAATTAACTTAGATAAAACCAAATTTATAGATTTCAAGCAACGAGATAAAATGTCAACTTGTAGGTTAAACATTAATTATAACGGTCATACATTTGGAGAAAATGAAACTACAAAATTCTTAGGGTTGCAAATAGACAACAAACTGAACTGGAAAGCGCATATAGAATATATTTGCTCGAAAGTAAGTCAGTATGCATATTGCTTATATAAACTAAGAAATACTTCAAACATATCTACAATGATAACAGCATATCATGGTATGGTAACATCAACGCTGCGGTATGGATTCGTGTTCTGGGGAAACTCAACAGACTGGCAACTAGCATTTAAATCACAGAAACGATGCATTAGGACTATGTTTAACATCAAATTGCCCGATAGCTGTAAATCTTACTTTACAGAACATAAACTTATGACTTTGCCCTGCATTTACATTTTGGAGTGTGCCATGTTTGTCAGACAAAATATGCAGTTATTTGAAAAAAGATCACGGGTACGTCACGCTGACAAATTATGTGTTGTGGCAAGCAAAACTGCATTGATGCACAAAAGTTTTTTCTGCACTGCTCCACGTATCTATAACCATATACCAAAATCCATAAAGAACGCTGAAAATATACAGATTTTCAAACGGGATCTTCAAAAATTGCTCATAACGAAATGTTATTATTCACTTCGAGAATTTTTAGAAGATAAGAGCATTTCCTAGGTCTACATTTGCATTTTTTATTTATTTTTTTCATTTGCACACGTAATAAAAGTTATTAATTTCCCCTATTATTTTGAATTTGTATAAAATTTAATATTATCATTAATAGTGACATTGTTATATTTTTTATTTTTTATTTATTATATTACTAATGACATAGGTAGATAAGCGTAATTGACAACTTATAATTTTTGACATGTAACAATCCTGACATTTGTTTATTAATTTGAACTTTGACACTTTATTATTTTCATTTATTCAACATTATTATAATAAAAACGATCGTAGTACACAGAAAACCCTAATTAAATTTTGTTATGTTTGATTTTGTATAATGAATGCATGAATACCTAATTACTGTATTTGCACGCCAAACGGCTGAATGTGGAAGAAACCTACCGCCTATTATATCAACATTTATGTACCCATGTTCGCAAGTAAATAAATGAATTATGAATTATGTTTGTTACGGCTTTATTACTCGACCGATCATCATGAAATTTCGTCCGGCGTAGGTACAGAAAAGGACGTATGATACCTTTTATCCAGAAAAAAGTACTCTTAGTAATCTAACCTAACCTACATTTACGCGAGCAGAGCCGCGGACAAAATCTAGTCCTAACTAATTTTGAGTTTATTTGTTTGTTTGTGAAATTAACTGTTACCTAGGGACAAAATATTGACATATCAAAATTTGGCAACGTAATAAATGTAAGCGAACAGTATATAAACAAATAAATGTTTTAAGTTTTTACTAATCCATTGTAATTTGAGGCTTCCTTGTTTCACTAATTTAATTTTAAGGATGAAACTAACCCGAAACTAATTGCCTAAGCACAAATTACACGGGCACCTAACGGTCAATTTTACCAAATTACTAAGCACCAATTAAACTTATGCGTTTAACCCAATGCCTATTAAATAACCCCGAGTTTAATGGAGTGAGTGTTAGTAATAACTGTTTATTGAGTATAGCTGCTATTTGTTGACTATACCTAGAACTATGCGTTTTATGTGTCTAAAGGGTTTTTTTTGTTGCTATGAAATCGGCAAACATGCAGACGGCTCGCCTGATGGTAAGCGTAAGCTATAGTACGCTTCAAACCGAAACACAATAGTGCACAATCTGCACACTACTACTTGGCGGTAGAATATGTCGCAGGCATAGGTGTACTATAGTTTATCTGTATTTCGCAGTCTATTACTGTCTACTTGCCTTGAGTGGATAATTGAAGGTGGTAGACGGCAATAGACTGCAAAATGTCAATTGTAGGAATGCCAGATATAATTGAAAACCTATTGCGACTGACCGCCGGTGTGCCACTGCATCTCAACTCAATTGCAAAATTAATTTAGCAATACCGCGAAATACATAATATTACATAAGGATATTTTAAATATTAAAAATTTTCAACTGCCTCGTTGCAGTAAGCGCATGGGTCAGACCACGTGATATAGAGAGCATGCACGCCGATGTGTGTTACAAACGCTCTAGTTGATGTATCGTTGTCCGCAGGCATTTCTTTCCTGCGTTGGGCACTGGTGGGTGGGTCGCTGATGTAGTTTCAGTGCTAGTGACCCACCCACCATTCAAGGCAGTAAGTCGGCACACCGTGGTAGGTTAAGTCGGTAGTATCTGGGACGTTCCATCTTTCCCCGAGTGAGCTCGACCATAACCTACCTCGCCGCTTCCCTTTTCCGCAGAGAGGTGAAATACATACCTCCACGTTAAAAGAAACTATGTTATGTAGTACATAATTATTAACTCAATGGTTCTGGGCTTATTTCTATATATCGTGCTGAGAATTTCCTGAGAGAAACACACTATGATATTTTGCTGAGTTGGGAACCCTACCTGGGACGTCTTGATCGATCGTTAACACAATCGCAAACTTATACAAAGAGAGCTACAATAAGCTGGAATATACTCTATACTAATTTATATTATGATTAAAACTATTTTATAATAAGAACAAGATACAAGTAACTGTAACTATTGATTGAGAGTTTTTTGGTTGGTATGTGTAGCTGAGTTTTTTTAAACTGACTAGCGACTCGCCCCGGCTTCGCACGGGTAGTACAAAACCTTAAAAAATTATACACCTTAACCTTCCTCATGAATCACTCTGTCTATTGGTGATAATCGCATAAAAATCCGTTTAGTAGTTTTTGAGTTTATCGCGAACAGCAGACAAACAGACAGACGCAGCGGAGGATTTGTTTTATAATATGAAGTGATGTAAGTCTGATTGCATGGATGGCGTAATTAATTATTTAAATAATAACTACTATTAATAAAATAAGGGCGTGTTCAGATCGTGGTAAGTCGTGTGCTAAAGTTAAAGCGCATGGCGGTCAGTTCAGTAAACTTAAAATATGAGGATAGTATGCTAGCAAAGATGTAATATAATTGTTTATTACACTATCTAGACTACAATCTGCGAGTGAGTATCTTCTCGGATATTACACTAGTTTTAAAATTAGTTATAAAACGAGCTCAGCTATAATCTCAATAGTTCGCAATGTGTACTAAAACGATTAAGCTATTTATTATTCCTTTACATTTTTATTTCTAAAAAGGCAACTCACGCACGTGAAATAATTCCTGTGTCGCGGGGGACGTTACAAACATTCAAACAACGGACACAAAGAACACGCAAACTTGGAACTATTTGTGGATCATACAAATACACACATCAAAAAAAGTCCGCGTTCGCCTGGAAAAGTTGAGATATTTTTTCTCGTGTCAAAATAGAATTAATGAATGCATTATTTATTGCTTTAACCTTTTAAACGTACAACATTCGGCGCGGTGGCAGTGGCGAGGCAACCACTTAAACCACTAAGCCATTTCGCTCTAACCTAGTAAATCAAATGACAGCTGTATTCTTCGTAAGCCCTTAATTATGTAGGTACTAGTTAATAGTTTGTAGTTTTCGATCTGACCGCACCCAAAGTTGTGATTACTACACTCTTCAAAAACTTATTTTTCTTTCGAATCAATATTAGTCTATGTAGTCTTGTGTCAAAGTTTGTGAACTCCTGGAACACGGTTATAATACATGTTATACTTAAGGCGAAAATGACATTTTAAATAAATAAGTAGAATTCTGAATCTTACCTGGCAGATGTTAATTTTATTATTCAATATTAGGCTCATAATTATTACATGATATTTTATACTACACAGTACATTTTAAATATTGTCATTAGGTTCTCTGCATCATAGCGAGTGATCTTATCGTAGTAAATCTCGAAACACATTTGCCGGGGATCTAACTATTCGTAGTAATATTACTAATCTTATATAATCAAAAAAGCAGAACCTATCATATCAGTAATACCATACCTCCTATAACATATAAATAGGTTATGCCGATCGCATTGTCCACGAGGATGCCAAAAGAACGCATATTAAGATAAAGGTAGGTTATGTGTTAATCCACGTCAGGTTTTTTTATTAATTACAGAATTCATTGCTTATGGCCACAATAAAGGTAAGAGAGGAAAAGCTGTGTATTCAATTCGTTCAAAGGATTACGTGATTCAGTAACAAAGATTCAAACATCATTTAATAATAATTATGATTGAAAAATGTACCTAATATTAATTCACCTACCTGTTTTAGAAATTATGGGCCTAATTTTTATCTGTTATTGTATGGCCATAACGCTACGTCTAATTCGTACATGCCGTACTAGTAATAACAAAATTCTAAAGCTCTGACTCAACATACAATATCTATTAACAAGTATATGCCTACGTACATATAAACATAAGTCACTCGTCATGTTTCCCGTAAAATTATGATGTCCAAGTGATTAGATGCCTCTCATACAAACTTCTAATTGCTGGCGTAATAAGCTCTTACGCTCAAATTTCTAAGACGTGTTGTGGATATATCTTGGCAACTTGTAAAGAGTTGTGAACATTTTTCAGTTAATTTCAAACCGAGCACCAACTTACAAGGTGCATGTAGGTAATTAGCTTCACAGAACTTCCTCGAGGGACGACATCCACTCGCACGCTGGCAATTTAGATATAATATATTTCGTAATAATCAAAAAGGAATTTTACTTTTATTGCGTATGTTCGATTATCACATTCCAAATGCTGACATGTGTGTATATAAAATTAGCTATAGCAATTTGACTTACTATTATTTAACTATTATTATTTTTTTGGAGGTTTGGAAGTGGTTTTCCAAAGGACGTGTATTAACTATTTGGTAAAATATCCAATTTTTGGTCAAAGTTGTCCGAGTTTAACCAAAGGCTAGTCTAGACTATATATTTCGTTAAAATTTGTAAAAAAAAAACCCCTCGTTATGGAGATTATAGTTCTTTTGCAGCTAGCATAGGTTGTTAATCAACTTTTCACTATTAATTCGACTCTGGTGACATGAAATAGTTGAGTAGCACTCCAATACCAATCCATTCCTAAATGTTTTTGACCATGATTTCTTCCTACGGTCAATATTTATTTTGCTTGTGTCTTTACCAATCATTATAAGTTGCAAGGGACTGTCTCATGTCTAAATAAAGTTTATCGACTGCACGGATGGGTGACTTGGCAATCAATTGTGAGTTCAAAATCCAAACAAAACAATTATTTGATTCATCTACAAATAATTGTTATGCTGATTTATAACAATTATTTGTGAATTCATCAAATAATAATTGGTGTCGTTTATGCACGTTAATCGTATGTCTATAAGTTCTCATCTGCGGCATAGGGCTTGAAAGCAACTGCGAGTGTCAGCCTATAAAAAAGAAATATTTACAACAAGTAATTGCCAGTGTACGAAAGCCCTTAATACGTAGATGGAAGATTGAACGAACCTGAGATAGACTAGATGATAGCTTTCTTGGCGTAGTGTTGCTTTTGCTGAGGCTGTGTAATATACGTGTCAGACGTGGACAATAGTCTATTAACAATATACGGCTGGACAAAGGCTCTCCGTTCTTAACGGACTCCTATATCGGACAGAACACGAAGAAAATCGGATCAATGTGGTAAATTTTACGTGTACAAGTGTTCATATGTTTTAATACATGAGGTATGCGTTATTTGTTATTGTGAGACTGTATTTCTACTTACCTTACATATACCGCATAACATATGCATATATTAAGAGACGAAATTAATATGCTTAATATAGTGTTGGTTTCGTCAATATTATTATTTAGGAATCATCTAATTTAAAAGACACTTGTGAAAATTGTATTCCATACTGCGAAAGATAGTAATAAAAATTATATTTGAATGTTTAAAGTTAATTAATTTTGTTACTTTTTTAAGTACATATACAACGTGTATCATAATAAACGCACATCCTGAAAGTAGTTTGTTCAAAATCGGCTACTGAATCAATTCCAGCAATTTTTAATATAGGTAATTTTTTTATCCCTAATATAATTAAAACGAATTCAATTATAGTCGCCCATTTATTAAGCAGCTGAAATAAACGATTCTCAATCAAACGTAACTACTTCAGACGTATTTATGTAGATCGAGCATGTACTTGACCTTTGATAAAAAACGCTGTATTTACTTACTACGCCTACCTTTTACTACACCATTCGGCTGTCTTTTAAACATTTCGCCTGTCCGATCCCTGATTGTGTTCCAAGGGGCGAGCACCATTTATCTTAATAAGGGACGTTGATTGTCAGTGTGGCGTGTCACCCAGTCTCCCCGAGCTCACGTATTGACAAACAAAAGAAAATCAAGAACAACGTTTGAGATTTATCTTAACTGCTCTCTGAATATTCGGTTCGTGGCATTTGGTGTCAGTGTAGGTTTACAAATATATTTTTTTCGGGTCATAGTCTCGATGTCTCGATAAAGTTTTCCTCATTATTTACTATTTAGATTGATAGAAGCAGCACAGTACTGGTTGCTATGGAATTTTAAGAGTGAACCTATCATCAGCTACTTCAGTAGGTACTTGTAACACAAGTTATATGATAATAGTACTTACCTTATGAATTAATAAGTAAATGGTTTAAGCCAATAATATTAATAAACTTAAGGTATTACTAATATTTACAGATATATACAGTGTTAAATAATATTTCATTATGATCGGCCAAGTAGTTAAGAATTCGGGCACGCCACGATCGTGGCGGTAAGTCCCGTGTTTGAGGAGTGGCTGGAGAGGCGCCATGGCGCCCTCACCTTCCGGCTGACACAGGTAATGACTGGCCACGGTTGTTTTGGCCAGTTCCTGTGTCGTATACGCCGGCAAGAGACGCCCGGTTGTCACCACTGCGGCGACTGCCGCGACGTAGTTGAGGACACGGCGCTGCACACTTTGGCGGTTTGCCCCGCCTGGGCATCGCAGCGCCGTGAATTGATCGCGGCAGTCGGATTGGTTGCCCTCTCGCTCCCGGCCGTAGTTCAGTCTATGGTCCGGAGTGAGAGGTCGTGGAACGCCGTCGCCTCCTTTTGTGAGGAAGTCATTTCCATCAAGGAGGCGGCGGAGCGGGAGAGGGAGCGTTTGAACCCTCTCCCCAACCGCAGAGCCGGGCGCCGGAGGGCGCGGGACGACCTCCAGCCACCCTGAGGTTTGACCTGGGGGTGGCGGGCTTTGTGGGCCTGCCCGCCATCCGTTCAGCACCAGGTCCGAGAGGCGGCGTGCGTGTTCCCACGCGCGCCTCTGTGTTGAGTCCGTCTCCCCTCTAGGGGGGACAGTAGGGAGTGGTAGAAGTGCCTTTAGGGTAGGTCTTTCGTGTAGTGGCCTGCCGTTTCATACGGCGGGCCGAAACCTCGGCGGGGTCGCGACCGCATGCGAAAGTGATTCGCGCGGCCCCGTCGATAGTGGTTTTGTCGAGGAACACCGTGGTAGGTTTAGTCGGTATTCCGGGAGGTACTTTATCATCTTAACATCTTATTTTACCCCGGCGAGTCCGACATAACCCCTCCGCCCGCCCCCACGGAGGGGTATGCGTCATGCATTCCCCCACGTAAAAAAAAAAAAAAAAAAAAAAAAAAGTAGTTAAGAATTGAAAGCAGAACAGAAAAGCGCACTTTCGCATTTATAAAATTAGTTAGGATGTGATGCGTATAAAAAGCATTTAAAGATACATATAACCTTTGGTTAATTGTTTTAGGGTATACCAATTAGAAATCACATTTCGTTTTAGCACCGTGACGTAATGGTATCCCAAATTCAATATGGTTAAATTGTCCGTGAGGAGAATTACAAGAGTTTAGTTGGGTATGTGTAATGCAATTATAAAATATATAGCTAGAAAATATATTATATAAAAAAATATACTTAGATACATGCATCTTAATATTAAATAAGTAAAATAATTAAACTAATCCATCTTAAAATGAGATTTTCATTTTTAGGTGAATTAAAGGAAAACCGATTGCACTTTTGCCCGGTTTAATTCCTGGTCAGGCCAGTTTAACTGGGAAATAAAAAGACGCCCAGAAAACGGTTATAAACTCGGCTTCGATAACCTCGGTCCATAAAAACAGCTTGCGTAATACGAGTTTAATAGCTATACCTGGTATGACTATAATCACGAGTCCAGTTGTATATAAAATCCGCAGACAGAAACGAGCCACCCACCGTAGGAAACCGTACCGAATGATTAACTTGTGCATGTAGACTACACAAGCATCTTGCGTATGTAGCCCAAGCTACTTGCGTCGTATACAAGCCCCATAAGTAATTGGACATCAGAATCTGCAATAAAACCAAACAAAAAATACAATTATGGAACAATATTATCCACACAATAGAATACAATTACCAAAAACAACAAAAGAAATACTATATGTGTCCCGAACAACACTTATAAAATATATTATTGCATAAGTTACCGTCGTTATGTCGGACTAACACGAGATACCACATTTCCTTGCATGAAATCCCACTGAAGCGGAGACAAATTATGAAACTAAATTCCGTATTCCGAGTTAAAATATTGCCTTTCTGCATACGCAGTGAGATATTAACGTCATATGCAATGTTGGTTGATATAAATTGCGACGCGGGAAGCATTCTACGAATCCTCACCTGTAATTATAATAATTATTAAGATTAATTTGGTTCATTTGAACAATTGATTTACTCTTTTTTTGGTTGGGGAAAGAGGGGATCTAACTCTCTTTTGTACAGAGAAAGGGTGAAACGAGGTTTATGGAATATAGCTTCCCGCCGGTGGTTTCTCCCTGCTTACCCCTCCCGCGATATAAGCGTTAGAGTATGTATGTATGTTCATTGAAATTAAACTACTATATACGGATTTTATTGCGTTGTTTATTTGACACTTTATTACATAATTTTGAAAATTGTTACACTACTACTACTATTAAACTTTACTAATTTTAAAGCTAATTAAATTATTATTAAAACTATTTAGATTTAATTTAATTTTACACTTTCCCCGACGTTTCGATTGCTTTTCAGCAGCCATGGTCACGGGGAGACTAAAATTAAATTAAATCTAAATAGTTTTAATTTCAATAAATAATATTCGCGTAAACAGAAGACAATATTATGTATGTATGTTATTAAAACGTTGATTATGCTGCTGAGAAATAGTTTACGTTTCTATGTTTTTATTATTAGTTTTAGCAGTTTCAGAGATTATACATATATAGACAAGTAAATATTATCCTATTATAATTATAGCATAGATATAACATTTTACAACTATTTTATACATAGTCCCATAAAGTATCGCCGAGGTAGATGGTGATGTATTAGACCCACATTTCGCTAACTGTATTTTTAGGTTCCACGTAGTAATCCTTTCGCCGTTCACTTGGCGCAGTTCCAGAATCCGTGCTACAGAGAATTTCTTCACAGAAAATCTAAATTACTATTCGCCACACATGGCAATCGAACCCGAAACCTTATGCACAACAGACGCATACACTACTACTGCGCCACTGAGGCAGCCCTAAATATGAAACAGTTCCAAACTACTTTAATGTAATTTCGCTTGTGACACTAGCGGTAGGTAATCGTGGAAAACTTTTACTCGCAGTATTAAAATGTAAATATGGACAAAAGCGAAAAGTTACGTTTATACTTATATAGTAAGTTTGATGAATTAGCTGGATTATTATAGTTGAACAAATACTACATATCAGTGGCGTAGCGTAGTGGAGGCGACAGAGGCGGCCCGCCCCAGGCGGCGCTTTTAGGGAGCGGCAAAATTTTATAACATATAATAATAATATCTTGTAAATATAACTGTATAAAACACGATATTGTCTGTGTATATATATATTTTCTTAACCGAAACTTTTTTTCGAATTATTGAGAATTATAGTCTTTTTAATTGAAATTCCTAAATAAGAGGGCGGCAAAACCTTTTCCCGCCCCGGGCGGCTGACACCTACGCTACGCCACTGCTACATATGGAGCTTCACTTATATAATCGAACGCAGTTCACCAAACTACAACAAGTACAGCTCATATTAAAATCGTTTATTAACCGGCTCATATCATTTAGATACCGCCTCTAATAACAAGATACAGAGAGAGGAGAACAAACATTGTAGCGTAAATTCTATGTTATTATATATATTTAATCCACGACTTGTGTAAACGCTACGCTCCGACTATCAGAGCAAAAGTAGAACAAATTTAAACAAACATTGCTATTACCCTGCTAACAAAATGCTATTAAATATAATACAAATGCGTATTGTAGTCCTACAGCAAGTAAGTCCCAAGTCCTAAGAACCTATGTTTTAAAAATGAGTATAATGTTTGTATAATCCGTGAGCTCTGTATCCTTAAAAGCCAACTGCAGTAAATATAGTTAAAAGTCTAGTTCAACTATTATCTGAAGCACCGGGTAAAAAAAGAAATATTTTCTAAAATCTGAAATCCAAGTGTCCATTTAAAACTACCAGAAATCATACCAGATGTACCTTTGTAAACACTTTGAAGTTCACCCTGTATCGATATATCGGTTATAATGTCTGGGTCGCTTCGATAAATTTTCCAATCGAAAAATTTCAGTGGCACTTCGGTAACAAAATTAGCATACAAATTAATTTGCCTATTATTATATACCTTCCCGTATTGGTGTCCAACGTAGCGCCATAGATAAGAGGCAAATTTCATGGATCGGTGGACCGAACCGTGAGTTTCCTATACAAACTTCTAATTATTTTGAATATTGATTGGCATCTAATTGGATTGGGTTGTCATAATTTTAGGGTTAACGATTTCTAATTGGATCAAATTGTCGTCGTATTAACTCATTTCGCTTTTCACATTCGTTTATTTATTACCTACACATATGTTGTTTATGAAATTGAATTATTTACTAAAACAGAGAGATTGGGTACCTGCTAAAAGTTAACATTAAACAGATATAGGATTGTTATATAAAATAATTGCATTATAAAGTATATCGTATAATGTGTATTATAAACACGCAAATTATTTTCATACCATCTGTATAAACCATTTTTTAACAAATAAACGTTTTGAATGAGCTTTATCCACGTATTATCATTCATCTCATTTTTCGGCGTCTTGCGAGTAATAGCCTCGTTATTGTCAGCAATAGTATGCTACGGTTACCGCTTATAATCAGCTAGACCGTATGTTTATTTGCCATATTTCTAGAATAAAACAAGTGAGAAACGGTCACGAATTGCCGTAAATCTTCGAGTTCGAAAAAATGGTATCACGTGACCTTGAGGTCAGAGGTCATAGGTCATAGGTACGTCGTGGTATATCGACTATGCTGAGTCGAATGGCGTTGACTGCGAGTCTCTAGCTCTAGTTGTATAACGGACAGGACGGACGGACGGACAAAGCTGTCGGATAAGAAATTTTTGTAAAAACTTATTCAAAAATCTTAGTAAAATACTACATAGGTGATGGCGCCAGGATGTAAAGACGGTTGGTAAAAATACTTTACAAATTCACTTGGCAGATGTAAATAAATAAATAAGTCTAGATAAATGTTGTGAACCAAACTACTATAGTACTTTAGTTTAAATAAAGTGTATTTCAGACATAACTGAATAAAATAATAATCCTATTGTAATACTCACTAGTTAACATACAAACAATAACAATGCAAACTAATCAAATTCTCGCCGTAATCCCTATGCATAATATCTACTAACCCATTTAGAGATAGTTTGGATCATTTTCTATGCAAAGCGCATTTTGCGGACACGCCTTCATAATTTATACAGATCATTCGGCAGTGGTCGGCGTGCATTTAGTATGCAAGTCACATAACATCTGCAATCGGATTGCCAGCGAGCCACCCTAATCATTTCTCTTGTTCACCCAATACTCCCACAATCTATTCGTTAGTATGTTTCGACGGTTGATACTTAAAAAATGTCAGCCTAAAAGATCGTGCTCAATGAAATATGAATTGACAAGTATTTCGAATTTCTGGTTGATATTATGACTATGTGTTACGCGATTTATACACGAACTTAGGCCACGCGACCAACGAGAGAATTAATTCAATGTATTTTATTTATTTATTTTAGTTTAATATTAGCAGTTTATCTTATAACATTAATTAATTATAGAACACAATTATACTATGATTTCGCAGAATCGCATATACGCATTCCACCGCAATCACATCACATTCAGACGTTGCTTCCAAGAAAACATTAAGCACAGGTCGTGTTAAGGAACAGCCGAGTATGCTCGTGCAACAGTACGGCACGGAGGTATGCCAAATATAACTTATGTTAGCGTACAACAGAATTTTTTAAACAGATTGGTATATTGGGCAATATCAGTTATCAGAGCAAAACATGCCTTTCTTCCATCGAACGAATTAAGTCAGCTCTATCGGTACTTGGTAGATATGTAATTATTCCATCATACGCACGAAGCGCTTTGCTCACACTTTCATTATGCGGCTTGCCAATTTGAACTCGTACGATCTTATTCATAAAAAATATCTTACTAAAGGCTTAATACGATGGCTAGTTAAAATACTTAGTATGTCTAATAAATGCATTGTAAAATATTATATTAATTAATTTTCGGTAACCCTTTATTATATATATCTTTATAAGGCAAGCTTGCATTCTTATGAATTATTACAAACAATTCTTTTTAGAATTTTCATTCATAATGATGTTATAAAAAATAAATTATGTACAAAGATATGAGCCTGTAAGGCCTGTAAACCTGTCTAATACGTATTATTTATGATACAATATTAATAATGTGGATATCAAAGTTAAATTTGTGTAATGTAATAAAGTAAATAGGGAAACATATAAAGTAACATATAAACATTCTTAATAATTGAGTAAGGTGTGTGTGTGTGTGTGCGCGCGCGAGCAAGCGCACGCATTTGTGTGTGTGTGTATGTATGTGTGTGTACCTATGTATGTGGGAGATTGTGAATATATTGCAATATCGCTATATTGTGTGGAAATTATGATGGGTAAAGGTAGTGAGGCAATATGTATCAGGAATCACTTAACGGTATGGTACAAGTAACCGTTCGGTATCGTGGTAATTCAACGAACGTAGGTAAACTATCACTGTGTCTTTGCACGTGTATTTTGAAAGTGGATATATATGAAGTTTCTTCTTCAGCATATTGTAAAGATGTGGCCCCAGATAACTGTAAAAACGTATAATAAGCCTCTCGTAAGTTTTATGAATATGGTCGTTTATTTGTACCCGTGAGTTGCAAGTCGTGAGTGAATAGATACGCACCTTCTGACAAGCTTGATGCTCCGTTGCTTATTTTAGTCACAGTATTAAAACTACTTGCAATAAAAAAGATGATTCAGTAGGTACATGTGATTTAGAGATCAAAACATCAATGACCTGAGCGAGGCAATGTAGTGTTTGAAAAGCCCTATCTAATATTTATATCCGTAGCGAGGCTGCAATGAATGCAAACGGAATCCTATAATTCTCACACGCTGAATAATCAAAAACCATAATATAGATGTTGTATTCATAAATTTGTTTTTATCACGTATTTCTACAGAGAGATATGACAATACATATTTAGTCGTGTCGAGGCTAAGTACCTATTATTTATGTAAGTTAGTGAAATTCTGCAAGAGGGACCTAGTACAGCTTTCTTTTAAGAAATAAAGAAGTATGCTATTCTGTTTTAACAAAAGCATAATACACATGTCATACTCGTTTGTGCATCGCCGAGAAGTTTGCTCTGGGAGAATATTTAAGACGTTCATTATACTCCCATTTATTCAGCTTTGTAAAGAACGTTTAATAAATGAAAGTACTTACATTTGTGCTTATGATTAAAGGGTTTAAAGTCATTTGAAGGTCTGATAAAATGTTTATGAAGACTATATTGTAATCGATTATATATATTGACTGCACGGATGGCTTAAACCACTAGGTTTAAGTGGTCGCCTCGCCACTGCCATTGCGCAGAGTGTTGTGGGTTCGAATCTCACACGGGAC
Organism: Catocala fraxini; assembly: GCA_930367265.1. Lineage (NCBI taxonomy): Eukaryota > Metazoa > Arthropoda > Insecta > Lepidoptera > Erebidae > Catocala > Catocala fraxini. The sequence goes on from OV884035.1 coordinate 16,254,066, forward strand.
AAAACTTTGTGTGATCAACAAATGGTGTTCTAAGTCTGAGTGTTCTTTGTGTCCGTTGTTTGAATGATTGTAAGGTTACCCGCGACGCAGGAATTATAACTAGTGCAGGCGTTGTCTATTTTAAAATAAATAAAATAAGATTGATCTTTAATGGTTCTGTGGCGCTAAATTTATTTTGATAAGGCCATAAGTTAGTTAAAATTCAAGTGAACACGCAAAGGTTCTAGTTATATACATATATAGCTATAACATCACTGATGTTGAGTAAGTCACTTTGCTTACCTCTGTCTAGTAAAATATCTTTACGGACGATCTTAATACTGTACAATTATCCTTACTCAATGTTTTACCCCAAAACGAGAGTGTAATCAAACAATACGTACTCGATTAATTCAATCTTCTCTACACATCAGGGACGTAAAGGGTCTGTCCAGACAGTTTCCGTGCTAATCCATCAGTATAAGATTTTACCAGTTGCTGGATTAAATATTGATTTTATTGACATTGTTTATGTAACAGCTAACACTGGTATTACATACATAAATACTTACGTGTGGATAATTCCTAAATGTCTGGAAGAGTTGTTCATAGTGACAAGATTTTTTAATTGTATGTGTACGGTGTAATGTTAATGGTAATGATGTTGACAACATGATGAATAAGGATAAAAACAAAGTATTTATGATCTTAATTCTAAATGTTTCCTAGGCATGTGTAAACACGATTTATCTTTCACCATACATTTGTTTATTTCACCATAAATATGGTCCGGATTGGGTCGTCGATAACCCATATAACATCGCGCACTCTCACTGATAGTTTGGACACTAGGCTGCTGGTGAGCCAAATTTGGACGCGCACTTTCTCTCGCGAACACAACGGTCGGGAGTTAGGATAAGCTTCTAGTCTTTTTAGAATAGTGGCGTACTCTTCAAATGTTAGTCGTTGTTCACCGACAACTCTTTTCAAGTGACGTTTTAAACTACGCACTGCTCTTTCCCACAACCCTCCAGCGCTGGGCCCGGATAGTGCTTTAAAGTGCCATTCAATGTTCATATCTACAACCTCCGAGAATAACTGGTCACAAAAAACTTGTTTTATTTCGTCATATTCTTCCTGCAGCATCCGATTTGCTCCGATAAAGTTTGTACCTTAATCACTGTACATGTGATGTGGTGTTCCTCTCCTGGCTGCCATCCTGTTGAGTGGAGCTATAAATGCAGAACTGGTAAGGTCAGACACCAACTCCAGATGCACGGCCTTTGTCACCATGCAAACAAACACCCAAGCAACAAATATCGAAGAGCAAACATTTACGGCATATAGCCAAAAGCATACTAGAAGGAGAAAGGCAAACCTCGTTAGCTTTTCGAACATTGTTATGGCTTTAACATTTTTTATGACGCTTTGTGGCAGTGTAAGCAGTACATATAATATCACGCAGCTTGGAAGGGAGCAGACTCTGTTCTTTGATCCGATCGGAAAATTAAGCCTGGCTAAAGATAAGTGGAGTCTTGTAATATTTTATGACATGTATTGGGAAGGCATAAATGCATACAACAAAATAATAACATACTTAGATACAACATGCAAAACAATAGGCGGCGAACATTGAAATACGATAACCGCTCAGCTCACGCACGAGGCTAACGAATTAAAATATTATAATAAACTTTTGCTAACTCAACAGTCTGGCAGTCCCTCCAGATGGCGTCGCGGCCTTATAAACGGAGTAGGCTATTTAGCAAATTATATAAATTATATAATATAATAGGAGTATTATTATATACATTATTTATATATTATATTATATATATTATTATAATATAATAGAATATAACTTATTATAGCGAACAGCAGCATTTATGAACAAACAACATAAAATTATAAACCAACATTTAATGAAACTCAATAACAGATCGAAGAAGTTACAAGGAGAAATTAATCATATTTCGTTAGTCCAGGAATATACAATGATGTCGTTAACTGCCAGTAACTTATTACGCAACTTAAAAGGAAGACAGGATACACTCGTGGACATTCTCAGTAACATTCACCACGGCCAGTTTAATATACACTTAATCACTCCTGAACAATTACAGACAGAGCTTAACACGATTTTGGCGCATTTATCAGAGGACACGATGTTGCCAATTGAACCACATAACATCAAAGAATTGTATCCATTACTAAACTTGAAGGCGAGACTCACAGAAAACTACATATTTCCTGTTTGAAATTACATTTTCATTGATTGGTAGAGACATATTTAAGTTGTATAGAATGATATCTATACCCCATCAGTTTGAAAGTAAAATGATTGAATTTATTCCGCTAGCAAAATACATCACGACAGATTTGAAACGAAGCACATACACTACATTTACTTCGGATGAACTACCGCTTTGTGTCAAACAGAAAACATGGATATGCAATTTGAAGAAACCAGTTTATCATCAAAAAGCGGTCAGAATTATGTGAACTAGATCTCAACACAGAGAAGTGTAAGATTAAGAGGTCGAGATGCAAAAGCAAATGGGTTTCACTCTCCAATCCGTCCCATTATCTCTTGGTAGAGGTACTGCTGTCATACTTGTCCGGTGAACATACTTTGCGGGGAACAAATTAGTATAGAACATTTATCTCAAGTTGGAATTATAAACATAAAGCCTGGTTGTTTGCTGAAAAGTCATGAAATTATACTGCACATGTCAAAGAACTCCGACAACAAACTCAATCTAAGTAGCTCGGTTTATAGTCCAGATATAGATCAAATAAATTTTTTGATGAACATCTCTTTGACATGGACTGATCTATCAAATGTATCAGAATTGAGTTATATAGAATTTGAGCTAGATAAATTATATCAGCGAATAGAGAAGATGACAAACAGCAAAGGAGAATTGGAAGATTCACTGTCATCCCATGATGTTCTTCTCTACGCAGTGAGCTACTTCCTGGTGGGAGCGGGATTCGCACCGGCTGGCGTCCTGTGGTACCGCCACTGGCAGCGGATGCGAGCACGAAGGACCCGCATATCTCCGGACATCGAGCTTCAGCGGACAGTTGGCAGTAGTGTAGTGAACAGTGCGCGGGTGGCTGACCGACAGCCTAGTCTACAAACGGGCAGAGAAAGTGCACTGACTCTTTATGCGTTTGATGTTATTAGGTTAACGCGTGACTCGCTTATTGCTGACTAAAGTGTTCGGTTATATTACACCGAACAGTATGTTTGCCATTATTGTTTGCAAGTGCGGTACATATCCTTACTAATCCTTATTATATCCCTACTTAATATTATAAATGCGAAAGTAACTCTGTCTGTCTGTCTGTTACGCTTTCACGCCTAAATCAGTAAACCGATTTAATGAAATAAAGTAAATAAACATATTTTTGAAAGTTCAACCTACCCTAATAATATTATAAATGCGAAAGTGACTCTGTCTGTCTGCGTGTCTGTAATGCTTTCACGCCTAAACCATAGAACCGATCTTTATAAAATTTAATACAAAGGTGGAGTAGACCTTGGGAAAGGACATAGGCTGCTTTTCGTTGTAAAAAAAGGCTGAAGGGGTTGAAATAAGGGATGAAAATTTGTATGGGAATTCGTCATCTTTGTACGTCGACTTTGTATTTAGGCACTTGATAAGAAGTAAATAAACATTTGCTGAAGCGTTTTTTTAAATTTCGACCTGCAAGTGGATTAAATAGTATATTTAAGTTCATATGGAAGCCCAAACAAATCTATATGTTAACTATACGTATATTTATCGGAAACATTGTATGATTAGTAAAAATGTCGTCTTAATATATACACCTCCGGCGAGTTTCATGGAAGGGATGGTGACACCTTTAGCTGGTAACTTAACCTGCCTAAATCCACAAGGCCTTTTCTCAATAATAAAGTATATTGGAGGCTCAACATATGAGTCGCTGGTAAACAACAGATGACAGACCCTGCTGGTTATTACTAGGGGTACACCGGTGATTTAAATATATGCCTGTTTGAAAGCTTCTCTTCTTCTTCTCGTGCAAAAGCAAGTAATATTATTAATTCGAAAGTAACTCTGTCTGTTACCTTTTCACGGCTAAACCACTTAATTGATTTAGATGAAATTTGGTACAGATATAGTTTAAACCTGGGGAAGGACATAGGCTACTTTTAATATATGTAGGTACCACGCGGTCGTAGCTGCGCGCAAAAGCTAGTAAATTATACAAACTATAAAAAAATACAATGTCACGTTTGTGTACCTTGCGGAGATCTTCACCAACATTGCGACAAAAGTGCCTTGACTCAAAGCAACTATTGGTGTATCAACAGTGATATTTTGATCTATAGATACGTTACTTTCATATAAAATGACAGGTAAAATTCAGTATTTCTACATAAACAGGTGCACCCGATGTCCTTCTAGCACCAGTGAAAATATTTATTCTTCTCGCTTGACGTTTTGATTTAAATGAATTGATTTTCAACTATAAATTGACAATGTAAAGTTATAATAATAATACTTTTAGGCAATAACATATTAGTTTCTACTTCTTTTTTTTTCATGTGTTTTAATGTATAATATATTTGAAGATCACACAATTTTTTGTCCCGTGTGTGGATTAAATCCGTAGCACTCGGCGCAGCATACTGCCGAGGTGACACTTGTACCATTGTCTTTGCAGTCTCTCTGTATATATGTTATATGTATGTTTCTACTGTATACACAATGATAATGTATGTAGATATACGCCGTTAATATATCCGGGTGATGTCAACTGTGAATAGATTAGGCCAGTTAATGATCCAGTAGATCATATTGAAATTAGCTATGCAGTTATAATTATTACTACATAACACGTACACTGCTTATGTATTATTATGAGCAAACGGTGATGTAATTATATCAGTATTAGTGTAAAGACTCGATTTGATTACATACAAATTATTTTTTACATAATTATGTTATACGTAATTATGGCTGTAATCTCTAGAGGATGTTTTAAGTACCACGTTATAATGAGCGAGCCTTTTGCCACCAACCGGGCACATGTTGAGATAACTACTGCTGGTATTAAGAATTTTGACATACATGCATAGTCTCACGTCCAAATCCCTAAAAGTCTAGCACGGGCGCGCTCAGTATTATGTGGGACATGAAACGCGCATTACATTACAATGCGCTTACAGTCGCAGCCGTACGCTCATAACAGAAAAGCCCAATTATATTTTTCTTTATTTAAGAATTGAAGCTATCAACTAGAGTATTGGCGGTAAAAGTAAATGCAAACTAATACTACGTGACTAAGGGTGTTGAAAAAATTCAGACGTTAAAGATTTTAACCACTTGACACGGTAAGCCATCGCATCCATTTTTTAATGTTATTGGAGCCTCAGACATGGTCAGCTTTTCAATATTTATTAGCTATCAAATTTCATCAGACTTTTTATATCAAGTAGACTGGCGCCTATATATCTTACAGGGATAGGCACCTACTATATACGCTGTATACAGAGCAAATTTTTAAACATCGTAACTAAGAATTTTACAGAAAATGTGCGATTTGAAACACTACAAAAGGCCATAAACATAACCATATACTTACAGACCAGTCACGGAGCCAACGAGGAAGTCACTTCCTTATTCTTCAATTTCAGAAATTAAATAAAACATGTAATCACTATTAAATATAATCTGTATTTGTATAAAAAGAAAATGTAAATATGGTTGAGTCTGTAGCCAGTTATACAGCTGATAACAAGGGGCCCTTGTGCATTTTTATTAATTAGGTTTGTCCCAATCTGGTGGTAAGCCTGCCATAGAACGATGCCTTATAATAATATCTTGTGATAGGTGATTTGAAAACACGAGTTTTTGCATACATAAAAATAATTGTGTTTGTGTGACGTCTAATAATGCTTTCTAAGGTTGACCGTTTTAGGAATAGTGTGTGATTGTTTAATCAATGTCGATGATTGAATGATAAGAACGCGATTCGAACACGCCTATAATGAAAGAGATTTGGATACTCAATATCCTATAATTTCATAAACATTTGTGTTCACCCGACAGTCAAACGGTTACCCGATTGAAATTTAAAGAGACCTAAGATAAACAGTTGGGTATATTTAGTTTAGCTGGGTAATTCTAAAAGGTATAACCGCACTTTAGCTGTTTGTAGGGACTAAATTCTGACTTCCAATTCTCTTCTGAAAACAAGTTTTTTTTAAATAGTCCATTTTGTCGCTGGTTTCGTGCTATAATTTAGGCTTATGGTGGTCGATAGGATCGATGGTACGATAGTCAGGCAAAGTGTTATTGAATTTTTCATATGAAAATTCTCAGTTCCTATTAATACGAAGTCACTCGATATGTCGTATACGGCAATACAACCGGAATAGCCAGCTATACATGTAGGAAGAGGAATGTTTCCATTGAAAATGCCATCTCCTTTATCCATGCTCATTTATTTTCATCAAACAAGTGACGTAGTCACATGACTGTTCGTACGAATTTCGTATTTGAATTTTATACGTTTATTTTAACGTCGTTTGGGCTTGTATAATATCTGCGCCGATGTACATAGAAAAATCTAACATAACCAGCAAACTTTAGTCGGCTAATCCTAGGTATAAACGTCTTTCAAATATTATCCGTGCTATATTCACAGACTACTACTTTCGAAAAAATTTTTGGTTTAAAAAGTATCGGATTTCTTCCAGAAAACATTTAAAAAGAAAACACGTTTTAAGATAAGTTTGCTCATTCAGTTTTGAATTAAAATCCACAAAGCTAAACAACCTATAGGAGAGATTTAATACAGAGTTACAACTAAAAAGGTTCTTTGTAATATAAAAGCACAGCTTACAAAAGTAAGTACTTATAATGACCATCTTTTAGTTCATACAAAACCGACATCAAAGCAAATTTACATAATTCTCAGGAGGAATTTAGAAGAGATCCAAAATTATATTCTATATGTCTGTTTAAATACTGGGGTACATGCTTGCTACATGAAATATTCAACTGTGAAAAGGGTACGAACTCTGGGGAGCTGTAATTTAAATAAATATTATTTCACCACATAATTTATGTATTGTGTGACGTAGACTCGTTCAATGTTGCCAACATTTTGAAGGGTAGAGTGAAAGGAAAATTACTTCTAATATTATGTTTGTTTAATTATTTCACGCAAGTTTAGAGTCAAAACAAGCAAACAAGCGTAACCTCATTACGGTTTTCCTTTAAATGTTTAAGAAATTATGAGTAAAGTATAATTATTATTGTGAGATCATGTCGATTCGCGGGTCGAGCAATTTATTTTAGGGAAGTGAAGTGTGATCTGTGTCTGGTAAATGATAATAGGTAAGGATGGATAGGACGTTTCAGACGCGGGGAATATACGCAAGATGAGGTACTTGCGCCAGTTGAATGCATCTCGTAAACGATTGAGGCGAGCCCATCCCGCAAGTTGGTCGTATGATTAACTTGTGCAAATAGCAAGCGCTTGTCATCCGTGCCAGCTACTTGAGTAACGGCCCAAGTAGCTTGCTACTATAACTAGCTTGCCTACCCATAGGTGCTTGTACACGTGTAGACAACATATTAAACATCCTAATGTGGTGCGCCCTTAGGGTTCTACCTACTATAAAAACCACCTTTGCGGTATATAAAACCTTTATTAATAACACGACATGAAAGATACATCAAGTTTCGACTCAAAACGTAATATATCTCAATAGATTCTCATGTTACTTTTTCATATACTCTAAAAAGTTTCTGTATCGCGAAGAACATTTCAACAACTCCTCGACTTGACAACTGTTTGTGGATTACACAAGTTTGTGTTCCGCGTGGAGCCACTCGATTCGAACCTACCACACTTGGCACAGTGTCGAGACTACCACTTTACCACTACGCTATTCGGGCAGTCTTATATTATTTACTAGTTGTTGCCCGCGGCTTCGCTCGCGTAAATGTAGGTTATGTTACATTTCTGTCCCTCGGAAACATTACTTTTCTATGTCTATGTCCTTTTCTGTACCTTTGACGAAGAATCATCGTGAAATTATCGCATACACGTTATGTGCGATCATATCATAATGTTTCCTCCAGTAGTTAAGGCGTGAAAGCGTAAAAAACAATTAAACTTACATTCACATTTATAATACGAAGTTGGGATATCGTAGAACAAAATAATCCGTATGTCAATATAAAGTGTCCAATTATAAATTAAATGTAGTACCCACGCCGAGCGTACTAGTCCTATATATGTTCATATATGTAGAGGTTATACATATGGGTGTATGCGCTGGAGCGAGCCAGCTCACGTATTGAACATTAGTTCGAGACTCCCTCGCACCAACTCACTAATGGCGCCAAACGTACGTGCTCGATCATACATTCCCAGCTATTTATTAAATTTGTTTCCAAGTTTTGAAAAATTTCAGCAACTAAACATATTGTTTGCTAAATTAGTTCCTTATTTATTTGTAGTGACTTGTTACAATATGTTTTCACCTTCACGGTTCGCTTAATCAGTTTGTTGATACGTCTTGCCGCAAAAGTAAAAGCCAAAACATACGTGAAAATGTAGGTTTTCACGCATGAATGTAATAGTGCTTGTACACGACACTGCAAGTAACAGCATAACGTAGAGTGCTTAAGTAGTATATATAATAAAATTGTAACTGGTCGATGTCTGTACATAGGAAATATTTGAAAAAAAAAAAAGTATTTATAAAGGGACCTAAAGAAGCCAAAATATTATCTAGAAGTTATGTGAGTCTGTCTATCTGTATGTCTGTACGCCCATCACACGAAAATTAATGCACGTTATTAAATGCAATTTTGAGATTATATTGCTCAAGGTCTAACTTAAAATCTGGTGCATGTTACATCTTGATAAATTGTCTAGAAGTTAAGTATTCTGTCATCATAAGGAAAAAAGACGCAAATGCCGATATAATACTGGCAGAAGCGTCTTTTTCTTTTCAAATGTTTTGTGTGTCAAGTTTCGGGTAAAATAAACAATTATAATTATACTACTAGGTAATTATAATTGTTTAAAGTCTTATCACGGATTTCATATTGTCTCGACAGCCACGTGAATCAAAATCAGTACAATAAACTAATGAATACTTAAAAATGAAGAGAACGTTCGCTTTTTTTACAAACTGTTGATTTTATTCTACATTCTCGCTATATTTACAGGGGTTACTATACTGCTTATTTTTAACACCTGTCAATAAAAAAGACTTACCCTAAAAGTATGTTGTATTTATCATACTGATAAATATCAAATATTATCCCGTGTGTCGCGCATCTTACACAAAGTCAACCTGTATACAAGCTTCGCGGAGCTACAACAGCAAGGAGTACATTGTATTGTGCATGCGCGGCGTTTTTCTTAATTACTGTCTAAAACATTAATTGAAATTATTGGTGTTAAAAGAGTGAAGATTAGTAAAAATTCATTTTTATGATTAACCATGCTTGTTGTTGAACTATATGTTCCCAAAACTTGCCAAGAATGCTGATCAACACTTTGTATTGTAATTTTAAAAGCTAGTATATATATAAAGAGTTAAGAGCTAGTATACTTATAAAGGTCATGTGTACTTAGGTCAAAGAAAATAGAACTTTGATTAGTTTAAGATCATTGACTCTAGCTCTCGTGTCCAAGTTTACCTGTAGCCTATACAAACTTTATCACTAAAACTCAGTTGTTTAGTTACTTGGGTTTGCGGCTTTCGAACTTAGTTGATCATTTGCAATCAAACTTGGCAAGAATTGGCCAATGGTCGTGAGCGTGAGTCGCTATGCTACTAGATTTTCAAAACCTCGCAGTACCTCTAGCACAGATATTATAATACTGTGCCTCTAGTACTGTAGGTATACATATTTAGCTTAATAACATGGCTTTACTTGCATGCCACCACATTAAACACATTAGACCCATATCACATGTTCACACGAATGAAATTAACAAATATAATTTATGAATAATAAAATATTTGGCTAAATAAGAACTGAAACGACTAAAATAAGAAGTTTAAAGATCCGCAATTATTTTTCTTATTATATACACACACAAACATTATTTTTTGATTTGTTTTATGACGCAATTTGCAACCTAACCCTTAAATATAAAAATTTAAAGGACATTCTTCTCTCTTAGCCTTTTATTATTCCCAAGTCACTTGGAGTCGGCTTTTCTGGTCTAACCGGATTTGACGGATATCAGTTTTTTACACGGAGCGGCTGCCACCTGGCCTCCGCAACCCGAAGGCTAACGATACCCTAAGGCTAGACCAGTGTCAGGATATTAGAGGGTACTGACTTTCCCAATAACGACTGCCATAGATGTTCATGGCAGCCGGGACCAACGGCTTAACCTGCTCTCCGAGGCAGGGAGCAGGCGATAATTGTCAATTCATACGCACATAATTTCGAAAAGTCATTTAACTTCCAAAAGTCAGAGGTGCGCGACGTGGGTTCGAACCCGAGATCCTCTGCTTAGCAGTCTGTTGGTCTCCCCACTGCGCTATCGCTGCTATTTAAGGTAAAATTTAAAGGACATATATAAGTATAAATAAAACTTTAACCGCTATTTTTCATAAGGGAATTATTTTTGATTAACTTATACACGCATGCATAAATTTCGGTCAATAGAACACCGTGAAGTAGGGTTAATTTAACCTACAAGATTTGTTTACACGTAGCTCTATGGTTGCGTATGTGAGTATTGTGTATTCAGTCCCACACGGGATATTATTATTTGTGTGATTTACCAATAATATTTTAAAACAAAATTTAGTTTTTATCCGTTAAACACATATTTGTGAAATCCAGGTCCAGGTCCAGGTCTATGGCTAGGGATCCTTAGTGCGGCAGTTCTCTTTAAAAAAACAAAATAAATCAAACAGAATAAAGTGAAGTTGTTTTTGTCTCTAGCTATCACGAAAACGAGTAGTATTGATATAAATATAGCCGTATTGTCGCTATAAGGGGCGACATATCCTGTTCCGTTTCTTTATGTGTGCCAATAATGATTTCATAAAGACAAATTTTATATTGTTTTACCAAAAAGATAATATAATTGACAGGAGAATTTACTTGGTATCATTGATCATTAACTTATTATCTTTGTTTGTCTCGTTTGTTAAGTGGTTTGTGAATATAGCTGCGGATCATGACGTCCCGGGTTTGAATTTCGGGTCGAGACAGCAGTTATGCCTCAGCTAGTACAATTTTGTCTTAATTGATTCACCTATCGTTTTCCAATACAAAGCTCTAGAATTTTAAAAAGCTAGTTTTGAGTATAGGTACTATTCTCTGACTAATAGGTGATTTTCTGGAGAATGTTAGAAATACTCTAAACTGTGATCAGCTAGAGTGCATGAAGAATATGCATGAATGAGAATGAATAATGAATGATCGTGCAGTCTTCTCCGCGATCATTCATTATTCTCATATTATATAGAATCATTTCTCTTTACCGGCGTGGACTACATACATATTTCCATAATATTCTGGCAAATATCTCTACAAGAGTAAATGACGCAAGAGATATTTGCCAGAATACCACTGACAATATGTATGTAGTCCACGCCAGTAAAGAGAAATGATTCTATAAACGTTAATGATCTATTTTTAATAGTCTTAATATCTAGAAGATAAGAAGCTATGTGAACGTTTAGTAAGTTAAGCCTTCTCTTACAATAAGAGCGAACATACGATGTCATAATCTATTCAGCAAGCTGTCGTCTACGGAACGCTAACGACCAACATTACTCCACGTATCCAATTCAAACATTCGCGCTATGAAATGATTTTAATGTACTACTTGAAACTATTATAACTATAAAAAAATACATCAGATTTAAAGCGAAGAACTTACTTAAAAGCCTGTCAATAAGCTAACGGAAAGTTTTTTGTTTTATGTTACTACCGCGATAACCGTAGCCTAAATATGGTTGTAATACCAGAGGATATTAGATCTAATCGTGCATAAACAGGTCCTTGGGTTTACGGAAGAAAGGAAAATTTAACTTTGATTGCCTTACTTGACTGAACGGATGGCGAAGTGGTTGCACTGCCACTACGGAACAACAATTTGTATGATTCTCAAATAGTTGTTTCGAGTCTAGATGTTCTTTGTATTCGTTGTTTGAATGTTTATAAGGTCCGCCGCGACACAGAATTTATTTCTAGTGAGTGTTAGAGTTGTTTTAAAAAGAGAGAGAAGATTACTTACTGGTTCAACTGGTGCTGCAGCTGTCTCGTTTGAAACCTCTGAATTGACATTTACCCTAGAAACACAAGACAAGAGAGATTGTCTTCTGCGATAAGGATTATACCTAACTGGAATATTCTGCGCAGGTTTGGGTTGAGGTATCGCTGTGAGCTTCCTCTTCTTAAAAGCTCAATTTATACCTGTGTAGCTTCTGCATGCGTGATATATATACGTGAATTTGTACTCACGTATTACATGAGTATGTATATCTCCGAGAAAGCATGCAGTGTTACGTCCACGTTTTTCAATTATGTGTTAAGTATATAAACTATATTATATTATTATACATATAATCCAACAATCTATTCTCACCCCTGACATCGACATAATTATGATCAACAAACTTATGGTATAGGTGATCCTTTTCCATAAGTTAGTTGGAATTTCTAGGCGTAAAAGCAACGCTATGAAGTTTTATTCAAACACTACTTAAATACTAACTTCCTTAATATTATAAATGCGAATGTGAGTTTGTTTGTTACGCTTTCAAGCCTTAACTACTTACCGAAAATTCGCATACACGTTGTCAGGGGAATAGGAAAGTACATAGAGTACCTTTCATCCAGAAATAGTACTGTTACTAATCTAACCTAACTTACATTTATGCGAGCGAAGCCGCGGGCTAGTATTATATAAATCCAAATTTCAATGTGTTTAAAAATAACAGCTTGCAGATAAAAGTATTTGCTAGTTGTTCGGATACCTAATTCTTTGAATTACCAGCTTGTTTTACAACTCTTGCAGTGGTCGCCCGATACTGGAATTGAAAATTTATCAACGAACTCCACCATTCGTCTGCCCGCCTGGTACTGATTAGGTACTGGATTCTTTAACTAATTTATCTTAAGAAAAGTACGCCAATAAAACCAGGTATTTTGTAATCGGTTTGAGTTGAGTTTGAAAGCTATTTTGGTTTATTCCTATTAAATTATCTAGCATTTACGAAAAATCACTAACTACGCTGTTCTCGCGAATGCTAGATACTTCTGTTTTGTATGTATTTGCGATAGAACAACTAGTTTAGTTATATTGTTGGTAATGAAAACAAAAGATTTTAGATAGTAGTAAGTGTCATTACCGATAGTAATTAAGATTTTAACTGCTGGCGGCATTGTGGTAAACCAAAAATTAGATTAATAGAGTATTTATTTTAGCGATATGTTTATTATGTATTAAGCTATCTACTTTTCTACTTTTCTTTTCGTGTGGTTAGTGGCCAACCGGTTGTCAAGAGTTGTTCAAGCAGCCCATAGGCGTCTGACATGGCTTAACGATTGTTGCCAATTTGGCAACAACTGGGACCGACATTTTACGTGCCCTCCGAAGCACGGAGATGCTCAGATGAAATATCACTAAGCGGACAACTATCTACATATATACTGACCGTACCCAACGTTGCTTAGCCTCGCTAATCGTTTACCGATCAGTGAGTGCAACTGGCTATGAGCGCCTCTACTTGAAACTATTTACTTAAAACGGATTTAATAATAGTGTTTGGATCTTTTTTGAAATCGTATTATCACACATGTCCCAAGGATACGGCTACATTTTAAGCAGTCATCGTTACTAATAGGTTCTTATTTTATAAGATAAACAATTATATGTAATTCTTATTCTTTTAGCCTTATAGGATATTAAAACACTTTGTATTGATGTAAATAAACAGGTCCAGTTTAGAAACTCCAGGTCCAGTTTGTCACCATTATTGATAGGTGTACGTTGCGAATATAGATATGACGGCTTCGATGCATATACGGCCCTAACCTCAGTGCTCTACATATAGTAAATTTAGTTCAAGATGCGCCTTGTTTCAATTTTAATAAATTATTTACTAATTATATATCTGTGTCTCGACGCCTGAAATCATGAATCTTCGGTGAGCTCGTTCCAGGCATTGCATTGCGATGTTCAAAGTTAAAGGAAATTAACATACATTCATATTTATATAGTCTGACGTCCATATACACGAAAGGGTAAGCAGAGGTGTACTACTCCTACATTGCGCCTGCTATGGTTTATTTTTTTTATCGTTTGTTTAGTTTAGTTTATCTAAGACCATTCATATTACCGAGCCGGACGAGCTCTAAAGCTTATTCTCGGTAGCAGCACGGAGTGTAGAACAGGGATTCGTTTGGTAGACGGCCATCCATCTACCGTAACAGTTGTACACAGAATAACACTGTCCCAGATACGCATGTCAATCGCGTTCAGTACAGCTGTCCCGCCTAGGTAGTTCATATATAGAGGCAATAAGCTTCTTCCATAAAATATAGTAAAAGCAGTAAAAGGCTTCATATAATCGGACATATCATGTCCTTATCTAACCACGGATCGAATAAACCCTGCCGGAACTTTAAAGCAATACTCGAGGCTTTAATCATCACGTAGATCCGCTGTGACGTTTTTCGCATATGCTGGTAATGTCAAAAATGAGATTTTATGAGTAAATATGGGATGCTCGGAAGTGGGACGCGCGGATCGGATTGCGCCCGGATATTGCGAGTCACATGACGCGGATATTGGCTGAAACGGCATATTTCACGATTCTTTCCAAGTATACTGTTAGCTTTAATTTCGAATGTAACGCCACACCGATATTGAGATCAATCTCGAACTCGTCGGACAAACTCATTTCAATATGTTGTGCTTATTTATGAATATTGGTTATCGGGTACTCACTGCCAGGTATCAAATAGCTTTACAACTACCTTTTGATTTGCTTTATTAGTATTGTGGGAGAGATAATAACATTTTTGTCATAGTTACCATGTCGTACTTACCATGCCTGAATAGACTTTTTACATCTAATTTTATATTAGACATAATTAAACATGCAATTAAGGAACTATAACGTTTTTTATGTACAATCATGTATCTCGGTAGTACAGCCGTAGCAACTACGACTGCTATACCTAATGTCTAGGGTTAAAAAAGTGTTATTCTGTTTTGCCGTCAAGAAATTATCAGTAAAAGTTTTGGAACACTGCACAGTAGACAGGACTAGGCACCTAAGGCCGTCGAATCTAAGGAAAATATACCTACCTGAATGTGGGCGTAATTCTGGGATATACGTATATGCATAGACGTGAGCCTTTGTATGGTACAGCAAGTCTTAGGGTCCAGTTTAGTGTACTTATAATAATTAATAATCATCTCATAAATTAAGGGTGAGATGGGCAGACTGTTAGACTTATATGCTGAGGTCTGCAGTCGAACTAACGGTACAGATTTCTGATTTCTTGAAATTATGTGAGTATTAAAACTGACAAATTTCTGAGATTTCCCCATAATTTCTTGGCTCTACCCATAATGTTCTTATACATAAGTAATTGATGACTCGCACTAAGCCAACGTAGACCAAGAATTTCCATTTCCAGCAGTAGACCAGTTCCAGTTTTATTTTTTGTTTTATTTTATTTAGTTTTACTAGTAATAATTTCCAATTTAAACAACTGTACCACAAAAACACAAACACAAATACTAAATAAGTGTAAATCGGATTGCAAGAAAGAGAAAAGTTAACGTTTGTGGTTCGGAAAGTTTTTGTTACGTACAGTTCATCCCTAACTGTGGGCTAGCTTGCGGCGACGACCACATTACACTGTTCTGACAAACCTTGATAGGTAAAATTGCTGGAAATGAAACTAAGTTTTATTTGTCGGTGGTTTTTGGAGAATTTTATATTTGTACTAGATTTTGCTATTACTATCCCTCGCGTACAGTTCTTTTTTGTTGGAAGAAATGTTTGTTTGTTAAGCTTTCATGCCTTAATTACTCTACCGATTATCATAAAATTTTGCATACACGTTGTAAGGATCACTGTATGTAAAATTGCATGATGCATCGAACAGTTAAGCCGTGAAAGTGTTACAAAGAAATTCACATTCGCATGTATAATATTAGTAAGGATATAAACCCACCCTCAGTGTGGTTCCTCGGTGGCGGCATGGTAGTGAATGCGATGGCTGTGATTGGGTTCTCAGGTTGGATTGCTGGAACGGGCAACGTTGGATCCAAAATTATTGCAGGCGAAATGTCTGTAAGTATATATAGGTATATCTTATCTATATTATATGTGAAAGCTTCTATAGTTGTGGCTGTTTTATACTCAAGCAATGGCGGGCCGTTGATCAAAAGTTGACCATTTATCAAGAGCTGAGAGCTATTCAATTGAAAGGTAGCTAAGCATCAGTTAGCGGTATTATTATAAGTAAGGTTATAGGCCATAGGCCATCGAGACAGTTTTATGCACAAATGAAAACTTATTCATACATAAATCTTTTACGAAACCTTTCTTTTTATTATATATCCGTGTTCGCAGTTGCATGACTCTCAGCACATGTGTAAGCGTATTTGGAATGTTTCGGTCACAGCCAGTTTGATGCAACTAAATGCCAGCTTGATACTAACATATTTAACTAGGAGACTTAAAGCAATTAAACGGTTTTGCACTTTGTAGGTTTATAAATTGTTTCGTTAGTCACACTGTATATATTTTTACTTATGTCGGGCGGGGTGTTTGAAGTTTTGGGTGAGACAAGAAAGTCTTATTGAGTTTTTCTACTAGATAATAATACTAGGTAATAGGTCAATAGCAGCATGGAGAATGGTTATTCGTCCGGTAGACGATAATAGGCTCGCACTATATGTATGTCATAGACTTAAATCACAGATGTCTGGAGACCGGATGGCGTAGGGGAGAGGTATCAGTAGTCACCTCGCCCCTGTTACTACGAGTGTTGTGGATTCGAATCACACACCACTGGATAAAAATTTATGTTATGGTTGTTCCGGGTCTGGGTGTTCTTTGTATTTGTCGTCTGAATGTTTGTAAAGTTCCCCGAGACACAGGCATTGAGTGAGGGCGTCATCATCTTAAAGAAAAAAACACATTCGGATTTATAGTATTAGTAAGGGTTTGTGATGTTTTTGCCTTAAGTCAGTATAATATTAACATTATCCCGTGTCTAGTAACGTACCTATAGTTTAGATAGCTACACATTACCGGTTATAAGTTATAGTGGTTAATTTTATATATTTTTTACCCGCAGTCGCGTTTTGTTTCTATTCGTAACTTATTTCCAAAGTCATTTTTGAACGTGCACATCCTTATTAGTTATTTTATTCTACCCACCAAATAAATTATATTAGATTTTCTTCTATACGGTATTGTAAAACTTAACGCTGTGTATAAGTTTGATGTATTTTATTTCTGAATTTGTAGTTATGGTTAAAAAAAATATCGCTTTACTTAACATTTATATACAATCAAAATGTGTGTGCTTGCGTTGGAAAACAATATTTTTTTTGTAGTGTGTCTCAACTCCTATGAAATTATAGTATTTTAGAAACTTGGCTAATGGATGATATTTTGTTTGGAGCCGATATCGTTATTATTCACGAACTGTACAAAAGTGTTTCGGTGGTGTAATAGCGGGAAAAGCGTAAATTTAGATCACATTTGTGCAAAAGGCTTGAGCCCCAGGTAACATGGACACATTTGTGCACTTTATCTCTGTAAAGACAACTTAGAAAATTCTCACAACATACAGTTACAAAATGTTACACATAACCTCTACCGCTTGATTTTTGTTTATCCAGTGAATTAATTTATACTAGTAGGCGATTTTATGGTAACGATGTTGATTGGTTTCATATAATTTTTTAGCACAGAATTATTACCACAAAATATTTCACATCGAAATTTCACTGACTTCTTTGATATCATGTATACATCACAATTATCCCAGTATATTAGTGAACGGGACAACAACGGCAGATTGTTATATTCTCTAAAGATTCCGTAACTGTGAGCGATTGCTTACACTACCTATAGATGCCCATCACAAAGCAGTAAAGAGTAAGAAAAAGGCACATTTCCAATATGCAATATTCGATTGCATCGTCAAGTACTGGTAAAAAAACAGTAATTTATTCGCTACCCATTTTTACTCATCCTTTTTGGAACAAGACATTATATCTGATGCCAACATATCACGTGAATCTTTAAAAAAATAATTATTGTAATTAGTGTGTAAAGCCTTCTTTAAAAGTTATCAAATAATAAAAATAAGCTTCTACGTAGCCAGCACCAAAACATACTAAGTGTGAATTTGACATCTACACGAGACGAAAGCTTGTGTGATCAAGACTTCAATGTTTATTTCAGACATTATAAATATTTCTTATTAGCATTGTTTGAGTGTTTGTCAAGTCTCAGGCTCAACTGAAAACGCCTGCTAAACTTGGGATCCAAATCTGGTATATCTCAATTAAAAATTAAATATGCTGAAAATTTATAAAACATAGCAAACTAAAACTGAATTTATTCATTGAAATTCATTTGATAAATTTATGTTATTTATTTAATAAGATGATATAAAATAAATAAACGATAGATAAAATATTGTATCAATTAACTCGTAATACATTTTATATTATGTATATAAAACTCCATTTATTTAGCTCTATGAATGAATTAATCGAACGCACCATATTTTATAATCGTTTTAAAATGTTAGCAATTTCGTGTTCACAGGAATTGAAAAAGTAGTTTTAATTTAACCGTCATATCCACGCCTAAATGGAAAGCTTTCAACAAAATGTTATTGTTTATTAATAAATTGAAAGTTTAGTATATAAACTAGCATCTACGCACGGCTTTGCTCTCATGAATTTTACAAGAATGCTGAAATAAACTGTGTCCCTTCAGAACATGATCTATCTATCCGCAAAGTTGTATCTAAATCAGCTCAATGATGTATGCTTGATTGAGTGACAAACATCCAAATCTCCAGTTCACATTATATTTCATTCGAATGTTCATATTTATAAAAACTAGATTTTGCGCGCGGCTTCGCTCACATAAATTTAGGTTAGGTTGGTACCAGTGTTTTTTTCTGTATGAAAGGTACTCTATGTCCTTTTATGCACCCTTGACAACGTGTATATAAAATTTCATGATGATTTCTAAAGTAGTTAAGGTGTGAAAGCGTAACAAATAAACTCACATTCACATTTACAATATTAGTTAGGAAGTTAGGATGTAAGACAATGTCCTTTAGACCGAGTTTTAGTCACAGCAGCATCTCGACCTGAACTAGTCATCTGCGCACGAGTAGATATTACAGTGCACAAGTGTGTGCGCGATCACAACTGCAAACTCTATTCCTAACTTTAGGTGGTGTAAATTTTTTAACCCTCGGGCACAGTACCTACTTGTTGTTGTTGTGTCGGACGCACTTTCATCTAATTTAACTATGTACTTTCAGTCAGGGGTGGTGTACCTCTGAATGAAAGTACACTAAATCCTTTTTCGTTTCTCTGACAACGTGTTTACGAAATTTCATAATGATTGGGCAAGTTGTTAGGGCGTGAAAGCGTAACAACCGAACTCAAACAAACTCACATTCACATTTCTAATTTTGGAAAGGATAGTTGAATATCTATATTCGGATATTCAAAGTTTGATATTAACTATACATACGTATTAGTTACCACTACTGTGTCTCTTCGATGGGAAAACCTTCTCCCTTAGTAGAGATAATGTATTAGACTCACATTTTGCTAATACCTATATGTAGGTCTTCCATAGTCGACGTCTTCATCTGTCTATAGAACATTTTTATTTTTGACTGGACGTGCCCGCGGTTTCTCTTGCGTTTATGGTTACTGCGCCGCCCCCGTGGCTCGTAGTATGATGTTATATAGCCTATAGCCTTACTCGATAAACAGGCTATCCAACACTAAAATAGTAGTAGCAGCCATAGCCTAGTGGGAAACCGTTGGACTGCCACGCAGCGGTCTCGAGTTCGATCCCAAGGGTTCTCTCTAATCATCATCTCTGACTTTTAGAAGTTATGTGCGTATTAAATAGTTAATAATAGCTTGCTTTAAGGGCGACGGAAAACATCGTGAGGAAACCTGCATGTCTAAGTTCTCAATAATGTTCTCAAAGATATGTGAAGTCTGCTAACCCGCCCTGGGCCAGCGTGGTGGACTATGGCCTAACCCTTCTCACACTGAGAAGAGGCCTGTGCCCAGCAATGGGACAGTTTA
This sequence comes from Catocala fraxini, assembly GCA_930367265.1. Taxonomy (NCBI): domain Eukaryota; kingdom Metazoa; phylum Arthropoda; class Insecta; order Lepidoptera; family Erebidae; genus Catocala; species Catocala fraxini. Next base: position 16,274,415 of record OV884035.1, read on the forward strand.
ATACAGGGCTGATATTATTGTTATATTATATTACACTAAAATAATTTTCAGTTCGAACTAGTAGTTCCTGAGATGAGCGCGTTCAATCAATCAAACAAACAAACAAACTCTTCAGCTTTATAATATTAGTATAGATTTTAAGCCTTTTGTCGCCGCCCGTTGTCATGCAAACCATTAATGGACATAAAGTGGTTGGCCAGAATTTCATGCTGCTATTTTCCATTTTTTAATTTAAACAAGTATTTGTATAGTGTATAGATAATGAGGGTAAATATTTCGATTAAATAAATATGGTACATCTTAGAAAAAAAAGAGTATTAATTTTTCATTACAAATCGGCAATTTCATACTTTAACCCCTAATAGTTACATTTAGCTGTTGCGTTATGTTCGAGCGTAAAACCAATGAAAAGAACTGGAAAGAAACTCACGGCCAATCTTTTTAATCGCCTACAAAATATTTTATTTTACACAAATAATCATACAAGTCAATCAATAGTGATAGTGTTTATTTCACAGTATAACGAAACTTGTACATAATTATTATATACTTACGAGTACACAGATATAATGACATAATAAATAAAATAAAATTGTATTACTGAAACAACTTGCATTAAAGAGTCCTGTAACCCTGTCTAATACGTACTAGTTGTCATATAAGTATACATAGTAATGGATATCTACATACCCACTGCTAGCGATACTTTTTTTTAAATCTTTTTTATTTTGGGATTTTTATCCTATACGGATATGTCAACCCCATCGTAACTTATTACAAAATAAATATCCGCCGATTTTAGTCTTGATAAAATGCCTTGGATTAGACCTACATCCAACCAATTGCTATCGATACTTATAAACATGGCCGTCAATTCTTGGCTCAGCTAAAGCTAAATAATACTTACACAGAATCATTGTTGAACATTCACTAATACGGTCATAATTTGCCACAAAGCCGCATCGATGCTATTCGCGGCTGACTGAGTTTAACGGACGACATACAATAGAAATGAATAAATAGATGATAAGCGCTACATTTCATATGCACGAGCAAATCTGTGTTACTGATTATGCTATCACTAATGTATTTAATTTAAGTCTCTCTGCATGCCTTTCTAATTACAAGAATAGTTATTTTGTTCTATCTTTCTACAAATTTGTGTTTAAGAAAAAATATTGCACCTTCAGATTATGAATGTATCACCCTAGCAGCAATACAGTTATAGCCCTGTAGAGCTTAAATAAGATTAGATTAATGCTAATAAAACCTTATTTGGATACAAAATCTTACATTATCTTCTTAACTCAAATCAAATATGATACCTCTTCATTTTCCCTCGGTAGCAAATTAATCCAAGCTAATTCTGAACCCCATACATACTACAAATTACTATGTTTTATAAGGTATACTATTCTTAAAACCACTAACAATTTCAACCTGTAGTAGACACGATTTTAATTTACGGGGAATATTGTTGTACGTGGAAACGTTACCTTTAAAAGCCATTATTGACACCTGTGGGCGCGCCATTCAGTTAGAAAGCCTATAAATTCGCCAAATAGCCGCTTCTGTGTGGGAACTGGCAGTTGCATCGACAACCTGCATCGTTTGTTCACTTAACCATTACAGATTTTTGGATGGGTCATAAAAATGTATGTAGTCGTTCAATTGTGATAACTGCTGAATTAGTATGTAGGTACTTTTAATGTTCTGTTTATTTGTATTTTGCAATGATATAATGTTTGTTTTTATTAAAAGACGACTTTCGCACTAGGAAAATTTCTTGTGTCGCGTGAGACATTAGAAATATTCTACGGACACAAAAAACACCTAGACACAGAACAACTATTTGTGGATCACATAGTTTTTTGTCCCGCGTGGGATCAAACCCACAACACTCGGCGCAGTGGCAGTAGCGAGGCGACCATTTTAACCACAACGTCATCCGTGCAGTTATATACACAAGATATGTTACCTTCACAGTAACTAGCGTTTAAAATCTGGTCTCGCAGTCTATATACTAGTACAATAGATAGGGACTACACATAAGTCGAAAAGATAGTTATCATTTCAATATTTTTTGACGTCTTTAATTATCACCGCCATTTTATTCATATTTAAGGTATCCTAACTGGTAATATTATAAATGCAAATGTTAGTTTATTTGTTATGCTTTCACGTCGCAACTACTCGACCGATCATCATAAAATTTCGCATACACGTTGCCAGAGAATCAGAAAGGGACATAGGGTACCTTTCATCCAGAAAAAGTACTTATTATTACTAACCTAACCTACATTTATTCGAGTGAACTCACGGATATATCTTGTATAGTATACAAGTGAAATATATTGCATACTTACATGTGATAATGCCGTGTGATTTATTAACCTTATAATAGTAATTGGTGCACTTTATAAATACGCACGCAGGTAATTATTTTTAAAGTGTCCCTGCTTTATAGCTCTTTGCCACGGACTAAAGACAAATTGTCACAATTGAGCCATTTTCAAGTCTTAACAACGCTCGCGGTACTGAAATATTTGTTTACTTTTTTAAATATAATATAATTGGTACCTATTTCATAACATCAATGCAAAAAGATGATAGATTTTGACGAATTTATACCTGTTTTTGCTGTAAGAAATATTCATGCTTAAAGCCCGCCTAATTGAAAGCGGTTACCGGTACTTGTGGATGCTTGCAACACTAGACTGTCATTAGCGCGTATGCGACAAAAAATCCTCTGCGTTGTCAGTACAACGTACAAAAAGTACTGCTGAGAGAACAATGTCTGCTTATGTAGCTCTGGAAACACAACACAAATGTATGTATTTTCTGTAGGCTAAAGCTAGTCGGCACAGATTTGTATAGGTATTCCTTCTATATAAAAAATATAACTTTTACTCTAAACTTTTATAAATGAGCAGTGATTGCAAACGTATTACTATCTCACTCATTGCGTATTAAGTGTACAAACATACTGACAGACAGCGTAAAATTATAAAGATATTTGTTTTAGCTTCTATAATCCTTAAAAAGTTTTATATACATTTTTCTTAAATGTTTCCCACTACATTTTGCCCGCGGCTTTGCTCGCGTTATGGTAGGGTTATGTTAGTAACAGTACTTTTATTTTTAAATAACTAACTTATGGCCTATGTTATTCAGTAGTACAGCTCTCTAACAGTGAAAGATATTTTTTAAATTGGTTGAGTATTTTAAGCTATATTCTTACAAACAAACAACAAATCAAATCTTTCCTCTTTTTAATATTAGTATAGATGTATAGACATCGAATAGTTACCATTTCATTGATTAAGATTAAGATAATTGGCAGTACCCAATAGGTTTATATAATTTAGCACTCTTCTTCAAACCCTTAAAAAGAAGACTAGTTCGATAAAGCACATAAAGAAGGCTAGTAGTGATATATTATAAAATATCAGAAATTTTTCAATAACACGCTCGTCTGCTTTGCAGTTCAAACGTTTAATATCAGTGGTGCAGGTGGAGATAGAAGGTCTAAGTTGGGAGCTGATGCGAATATTAAAATGCGGATTATTTATTTATTTTATTTCAATTGCCCACATCGGCTTTATAGAGGTTAAGCGGTAACGAAAGTATGGCGCGATTCAGCTGCACGCAACCACGCCATCTAACGAGAACAGGGGTAGAATTTTGAAAGCAACAAATTTATTTCAAATTAATTCTTTGTTGTTTCGTTATAGTTATTAAGCTAATACACCGTGAACATGCGTTGACTGCTAAACGTTAGTAATTGAAATGAAAAATATTTAGAAAACTACTAAACCTCATACATATGTATATACATTTATTTTGTTTCAGGTAATGCTGTTATCAAACAATACAGTTTTCTTATATTTAAACTAGTAAGTACGTAAATATCAGTTATATTTTCAAACAGTTTATTTTTAAAATGTTTTAATACACTCGATAGGATCAAGCAAAATAATGAAGTATAAATATTTCAAAGGGAAGAGATGAAAATGATACACTTTTACTTGACTCTATACTATACACTCTGTATTAAAACATTTTGAAAATAAAGGCCAAATAAATAAATTACATTTAAAAACTTTAAAACATGACACTTATTTCCGACTTCTCCATTCGGAACAAAAGTGTCGATGCCTTAGATATACTGCAGCGTCATACCGTACGTATAATCGACAGCCAGGAAGTTACGAAGAACATTGAACCGCTACAATTTCGTAGAGACATTGCGTCCCTTAGCGTATTCTATCGCCTCTATCATGGCTAATGCTCCGAAGAGTTATTTGACCTCATCCCACCTTCCCCTTTCCTTTTGAGAACCACACGTGCCGGTCTTCGTAACCACGGATGGATGGTTAGCACAATCCCGTCTCGCACCAGAAGGTTCAGCAATTCCTTCTTATGCCGTACCATACAACTTTGGAATGGTCTTCCGGCAGATGTATTCCCTCCCTTCTATGACATTGGGTCCTTCAAACGTAGTGTGAAGAAGCATCTAGTCTGACCGGCTTGACACTGGCGACGGTTAGAAGACATCTATCTTCTCCTCGTCATCACTGTCTCTGGACTGTAATTGGGCTTTCCATCAAGTCCGTTAGAATAACATTGCTGAGACACTATAAAAAAAAGTTTTCCCACTCAGAACGAACTAGGCTATCGCTGCTTCATCATGATTTGTGATACTGACATAAAATTTTATTATTATCATTATTATTACTTCGTAAATAATGCATCTGTTGACCGTTATTCTTGCTTAGTTTGATCATATTTAGATACACATATATTATATATATGTTATTATATTAATCTAATAAGCTTCTTACATTAATGTTTACTTTGTGCAATACAATGCTGCATAATATACATAGTATTCTTTAATTGTTTTACCAGCTATAAAGATGCTAACTTTTACCACAGCCTCGCTCGCTCGAGAACAGTAGTTTTTTTGCATGATATTTTCTCTTACCCTGACTACGTGTATGCAAAATTTCATGATGATCGGTCGAGAAGTTAAGGCGTGAAAGCGTAACAAACAAACTTACATTTGCATATACAGGGTGTCCCAAAAATCAACGTCAAGCCGAAAACGGATGACGGGCCAAGGGATGGTGGTTCTCAAAAAAATATGAAAAAAAAATTTTTTGCTGCACTCTAAAAATTATAGCCATTTAAAAAAAAATGAGAAAATTAACACCTTGTTATGATTTTTCAAGTACTATGACTACAAAATGTTTACTTAGCTTAATTATTTTAGTGAGGATTTGTTACTGAATAATGCTAGTATACATTACAATTCAAAATTTGAACACAACTATCTTCATTTCAGAGGAAATATCCCTAATATGCCCAAACATGTACTCAAAATTATTACATTATTCAACTTTAAATGGCCGTGCTGAAAAAAAAATGTACTACGCCATTTCAGCACGTGGCATCAAAAGATGGCGCATTTAATGGGCTTTCTAAAATGCTATAACACTTACTACATTTTATCCTAATTATGGATTTTTTTTCTAAAACAACTTGGATTTATGCTTCTAATGCGATGCATATTTTATTTAAAGCTTACTTAAATTAAAGTAAGACAGTACAAGTTTGGGTGAAACAGATTAGGACGCCACTTCAACGTGTGAGAGTGAAAGAGATAGCAAGCCTGAGCATCATCAACAGCACGAGTTAGAGTGAAACGGAGAGAGACGCCACTTCAACGTGTTAGTGAGAGTGTGAGTGAAAGAGATAGCAAGCCTTAGCATCATCTACGGCATGAGTTAGAATGAGACGGATAGAGACGCCACGAGTGAAAAAGATAGCAAGACCGGATCATCTGTGCACGAACTGCAATACTTCAGTACGTTACGTTATTTCGTTTACTGCGCATCGTTCTGTATTCCTTCGTGTCGTTTTCGTACTTACTAACTTTGGCTTTGCTTATTGGACTTGATTACGTGCTACTTGGATTTGATTTGTGATTTGACCGTTTGTGACTAACTTGGCTTTCTTTTGGACTATCGTCATCGCTGACCGTGTAATTGTGTGTATTCTATGATCGCCACCATGCCGCTTCGATACACAGCACAGGAGTATGCAAACATGCATCTCATTTATGGAGAGTGCAGGTGCAAAGCTAATGCTGCAGCTCGACTCTATCGTGAGAGATACCCCAATTCTGAGCGTCATCCGGATCATAGAGTATTTATTAATCTGCACCGATCACTCTCAGAAGGCCGATTTCCTAATCAAATGTTCAGTACAGGAAGATCCAGCATTCCATACGAGGAAGAAGTTTTAGCAGCAGTCGCAGAAGACACGAGTGTCTCAGTACGTGGACTTGAGACAAGCATAGGAGTGCCGAAGAGTACAGCACACCGGATTTTGCAGCAAAACCAGCTCCACCCGTACCATGCGCAACGAGTTCAATCTTTATCACCTCAAGATTATCCTGCAAGGGTTGCGTTTTGTGAAACGATGTTACAAAGACACCGAGAAGACCCCCACTTCCTGGATAAAGTACTCTGGACGGATGAGTCAACTTTTAAGAAAGATGGCTACTTAAATCTACATAATGTGCATGAGTGGCACGTGGAAAACCCACATTTAATGCGAGAAGATCGGTCACAATATCGCTTCAAAGTAAACATGTGGACCGGTATTCTGAACGGTAGAATTATTGGACCTTTCGAACTCCCAGACACCTTAACCAGTGAGGCTTACTTAGACTTTTTACAAAATCATCTACCAGATTTATTGGAAGACGTGCCACTCAACATTTACGTAGGTATGTGGCTCCAACAAGATGGCTGCCCTGCGCACTATGCTCGCTCAGTAAGGGAATTTCTTAACCAAGTATATCCGGATAGGTGGATCGGTCGGTCTGGTACGATCTCGTGGCCGGCCCGATCACCAGACTTAAACCCCATTGATTTCTTTTACTGGGGAGCAGTGAAGGATCAAGTTTACTCTAAGCCTATCGCAAACGTAGAGGAACTGCGCCAAAGAATTGCGGGGGCCGCTGAATACATCAATTCAAGAAGTTTTGCTCGTAAAATAAAGCGTTCGGTTTTAAAGAGATGTAGGGCATGCATTGAAGCTGAAGGCAAACAATTTGAATATTTATTGTAACAAAATAAAATGAACTGTTGATTTGAATGGTTGAATTTTTATTTCAAATTGAACACATAATGATTCACAATGACCAAAGGAATCTAATATGGTTTATCAATAAATTAGGTATTTGCCCTATTCACAGTAGCTTCGCAAAACAGTGTCACTAGTAGTTTTTACCTGACTGCCATAAAAGAGGGTTATGTATAACAGTATAACACTAATTTGTTTCTTAGAGGGAAACTAGATGTCATTACCAACATTTTTGAGTAAAACAAAAAAGGTTAGACCCGAGTTGTTTTAGAAAAAAAATCCATAATTAGGATAAAATGTAGTAAGTGTTATAGCATTTTAGAAAGCCCATTAAATGCGCCATCTTTTGATGCCACGTGCTGAAATGGTGTAGTACATTTTTTTTTCAGCACGGCCATTTAAAGTTGAATAATGTAATAATTTTGAGTACATGTTTGGGCATATTAGGGATATTTCCTCTGAAATGAAGATAGTTGTGTTCAAATTTTGAATTGTAATGTATACTAGCATTATTCAGTAACAAATCCTCACTAAAATAATTAAGCTAAGTAAACATTTTGTAGTCATAGTACTTGAAAAATCATAACAAGGTGTTAATTTTCTCATTTTTTTTTAAATGGCTATAATTTTTAGAGTGCAGCAAAAAATTTTTTTTTCATATTTTTTTGAGAACCACCATCCCTTGGCCCGTCATCCGTTTTCGGCTTGACGTTGATTTTTGGGACACCCTGTATATATTAAGGATGTTGCGAGTAAAAGAACGCATATTAAATGAACATTCTTGATATTTCAACACATTCTACAGCAATTATATTCATACAATAGTGTTTCTGAAGCTGTAATTTGCTAACTCTACGCTGTAGCGGATTTTGTAAGCGGCCATTAAGGGATTACACACAGGATGATAGGCAGTTACATTCATGACGGTGTCCGCCTTTGCGGAAAGTGGGCTGTCCTTTCATATTCATTATATGACTGTAACTGTGATAATAACAATCTAACCGCGGCATGAAATGGCCGTTGAGAGTAATCGTAGTGGTGTTCCAGTTTCAATTGTGACTAGAAAGTAAGATTTGCTGTTTAGAGGCGCTTCACAGTGATACACGTCTAAATAAATTTGATTCTTATAAATGTTTAATTTTTGGTACATTTGGAAGTAAACAGTAGTAAATGGTTAAGGTTAAGCAAAGTATTAGAGATACTATAATTATTAAAATACTCAAATATGTACACGTTACTTTTGAGATTCATAAGTGTAATGTAGTTATGTAAATAAAATGTATTTTTACAGTTGAATATTTAGAAATTAAATAAATCTACTCGTGAAGTTAAATTCTATTATTTAAGACTTAGCCAAAAATTAACGATTTACATAATTATAAGTTATTCTCATATATATATAGATATTTATTATATCTCATATATATTAATATTTATTCATTATATATTATATGGCTTTAATTGAAAGTTATAGCTGCATTTATTTTGTTTCGCTATAGCAAGGACTTAGTAGGCATCAAAATAACAGAAATCTAAGTACCTATTAATAAAACTTGATTTTATATATGCCGCGGCAACTAAAGCATATGTACTAAATCGCTTATATTTTGTAGCTTGTAACATTTTATTACTGATTCCCTCCCCTAAAGTATTAATTTTCAATAACAGCTGCGCGCTGTAGCTTTTGAAATCGAATTTATTAAGTATTCAAAATGATTCGCGTCCAACTAAAGATTGGCTCATGAATCAAATCGATTGCAGAATGTATTATCAGGTTATAATTAACTTATAATGGCATTAGGTAAGTGCTTGTAATTTAATTTTATTCAAAACTTAGTTAAAGTCAATCTCAATACTTATTTTTAAGAAAATTAAGGCAATTTGATTTCTTCATTATACTTTTTAAACCTAGAATTAGGACCTAACATAGTTATTTCTAAATGTTACTCGCAGAAACGGTATAAATATTGTAACAAAATATATATAGAAAATCGTATTTTAGAAAACCTTATATAATTACTTTAGTAAATTAGGGTTCCTAAATGAATCTGTCTAGCAGTATTTGTTTTAATTAAAGTTTCGGTATCTTAAAACTTTGTGCTCTATAAAAAAGTAATTATGTATTCGCATTATGTAAATTCTGTAACCTAAACACGGTCAGGTTAATGCACAGTCACGCATAAGTGCGACCAGACTTACTCCGTTTTATCTTAATAACACGTGGCAAAATATACACAGAAAGCGCAAAGAAAAGAAAAAGTAATATTCATTTTATATAATCTTTAATTAAAGATAAAAATACAATGTTTAACCTGTACAAAAATCTTTGGTACGGCGTATGATTTGTTCACCATTACACATAAATAAAATTAAACCTATAGATTGAAGAGGTTTCTACATCGCATATTACCTCCTTTATTTTACTTTTTGGGATCAGCATAAACGTAGGAGCTGGAGATAGGCTTCAATCTATATTTAATTATTTATGACATTCTTAGTACGTTGCTAATAATGCCAAGTGCCAAGTAATTTAAAAATTATATTATAGTTATGGATTGGTAACATCCCAAATATTAGGCAAATTACCTTTACTGTTTTAAAGAGAACATTAGGTACGTTTAGTGTTATCAATGCTACGCTTTTTGTAAAATTCTACTGAAGACATAAATTATAAATATTTACATGAGAAATTCAGTATTTTGTCATTCTAAATAACATAATTAATAATTATTAGATTGGTACATACTGTTCAAAAGATGAATTATATACGAAAATTATGATATATCTAAGTACTAAAGGAAACTAATTGATGTAGATTGAAACAGATCAGACTACTTTTGTTGCAAAACTAATTTCTTGACACAAAATCATTATACAAAATAGAATTCATGTTTTGAAATAAATGTACATTTCATAATAAACGCGTTTAGAAATATTATCTAATGAATTGGAGATAAGTTGGGAATGAGAACAGGCAGACATTGAATAAATAGTATAAAGAACATAATGTTTGTACTGCTTTGCATTTAGGGTATTTGAAGAGGCTAAACATCAATGTGTCTGTAAACATTGACCATGTTTACAGACACATTGGTATATTAGCAACTATAGCTTTATTTTTACGTGACATGTTCTAGTTACAAATGTTTGCTGTCTTTACATTCTGAAGAATTATTATAAGTATTCTATTACACAAGAAGATATAATTAAATCTCTCACTAAAGGCACTATTCTCCATACGTACTCTTAGGTTTAGTAACTCTATGATTGAATGTGATGCTAATGTTTAATAATGTTATAAGTATTTTATACATAGCTTTAAGCACAATACATTTTAATGTTTACAAAAAATATTATATTTGCTGTTAACATAATACATTCATTATTCACAACATAATATAAAAATGTTTTTATATTACGAAAATAAACTTTACTTTTACCCGACTCTTACCAAAGCCTCTCTCTCTCGCACCAAATTTATTATTAATATTAAAAGTTCTATCTTTTAATATTAATAATAAATTTGGTGCGATGTTATTAACTTATATATTACAATATATAATATTTTTCTGTTTTTAAAGAGACAGGTAAGTGGATAATATCAAAGTTGTCGCTTGAGTCACTCGGCAGATTAATACACAGATGACGATTATTATATATTGTTTTGAACACAATCAGATAAATAAAATTAATAATTTCAACGATGATATGTAACAACTACTTTTAAAGGTACATTTTATAAGAAGAAAATAACATTAATATTACAAACTAAAATATCAATAGAAATAGCAATAGTTATACTTTGGTTAGTAAATTGAATGTCGACAGTAATGAGTTAGGCATGTCTACCAGTAGATTCTATTTTTACATTTCGACTTACACAAAAACAATACAAAAGTTATAGTAAATAAGCTATAATTACAAAACACCTACTACTAAAGTCACGATATCACTTGCACTTACCGTTAAAATGTGTGAACCGAGCGATTTTGTTAATAGCATTATTTGTTATGCTGAATATGCTACTAAACGCGAATTCTACTACTTTACGAACTGTATTATTGTCGATATTGTTAAAACGTGTTGTTCTTTTGGTTTATATTATTTAGAGATGTGCTTTTTTAAGCCGCATTAAGCTGCTATATATTGCTGAAAAGTGTAGTATATCATGGTTTATTTACTTTACTCGTTATTTGAAACGTAATTATAAACTGAATAATAAAAAATGAATTCCTCATATGTCTTAGTCTACATCAATAATAGCCAGGCATGTTTCTTGCCAGGAACGTATTCAGGATTGCATCTTTAGACAATGTCCAAGTTAGATACTGGAATAAATATGTTGCTACGAAACTAAATATAATAAGTCTGAACGACGTTCTGGTTTATGTAAACAAGTCAAAGGTGTGCTGCTATTGTTTGTTTATCTCAAACATAAACGGTATATTCCAGTATATTATGATAATAATCGTAATTTGAAAAAAGCTTAGATGTATCAACTATTTTTCCAACTTTATGTTGAAACGCATATGAATGAGTAATCATATTGAACTGTGGCCATAAAAATATCTTAAAGAAGAAAACAGCTGTCAGAAAATCGCGCGGTCCACACGGATCCTAAGCCTTTTATACTGTTCACTTTAAACAGAGGAATGTTTGCCGGTTATAATGCCAGTGGTCTTATTGTACTCGTACTCCCTGTGCCCATTGTTAGGCCTCCTCAAAGTATCGTCTACGCTCTCTCCGTTGTCTTTCAACAGACCTTTCTTGTCACTGAAAAATCAATAGGATTTGACTCAGTGTTATTTACTGTCTTACGCTCAGTGGCTACATTTTGTTTCCAATTGACACAAATTCACCGTGAAGTGATTTCTATTAAAATATGTAGGCTGCAAGACTTATAATTATTATGCTATGAAAAATAACATAATATTACAAAAAAAAAACGAATTCAATCTTTCGTAGAGCGCCATTAAAATTTACTTTACGGATAAATCACAACATTTTAGCAGTGTGTAATGATAAGATTATATTTACGGATCATACACAAGAGCTTATAAGTAAGAAAATTCCAAAAATGACACGAAAATTAAGGGCCCGTCTGATCGAAAGATCTTTTTCTATCGATGATAATAATATGACATTGAGAATTTTGCTGATGTCGTAATTATGTTATAAAAAGAATTTGAGACGTTGTTCAAATATCACAATAAGAAAGGCAACATCTGATTAGACCCATTAAAAAAGTATTGAGTATGTTAATTTTTATTTTGTTTTAGCCTTACCTACTGTTAAGTGCGCCCTTAGACACTCGTATATTATATCCTATAACATATTTCTGTTTCGTTACTAAACAATTTTTCCTTTTTGCTAAGTGGCATCACACAAATTTGCTGTCTGCAGAAAACTCTAATGCCTTGGCAAGAATTATACATCTATAGATCGGCGTAACGTGATGCCAATTCAGACAAATTACTTAATACCAGATTTTTCATTAATCTTTTTAACGAATTGGATTTCGCTTGATGGAATTTGAAATGGCTTGGTAAATTTTGATTTGATTCCTCAATTACTTTTCGCCGATAACTGGTAAGGAAAATTGCGAAAGTTGGAAGAGTGATTGGTGATTTTATTTTTCCTTCCAATGCTTTTTTGTAGAAATGTTATTTTAAAGTGCATGCATAAATAGTAAAATAAATAGACATTTAAATACTAATGTAAGAATCGGATAAACAAAATACTCCAATAATTAATGATTGCGCCTACAAAAATGTTCATTCACTTTATTCTTTAATATCGCTCGGTTACAATATTGCAAATATAGGTAGTTTATTCGAATCTTGCCATTTAATGACAAAAGCTGAAACTTAACAATGAAGTTAGGATTACATGAAATCTCACCGTGAGTGTAACGCGTTCGGTTTCTTCTTGCTCTTCTTGTAGCAACAGCTGGCGATAATGCCTTGTCGTCTCCACAACAGTAAAAGTACGTCCAATAGTAACAAACATACAAGTACTACTACTATTGATATACCGATGATGGCTCCTCCTGATAAAATTGCTTCGGCTTCCAATGACTCAACTAAAGCTAAAATAAATTGGATATTGTAGTTAGATGGAATAATCGTTTATTGGCTTACTTTGTAGTTTGAGGCCAATACAGTCTATATGGCACATAAATACGTAGTGAAGAGATTATTTTGCTAGCTTTCACTAGCCAAAAATTTTAAAATATATAGATCGTTTCTTCACATTAAAACATTGTTGTGCAAGAAATATATAATCAAAGCCTTTTTATAGAAAATTAATGGCAAATTGCCTTTGAAGTTGAGTTGAAGAATTTTATCATCATTCATAGTCACATAATATCTTACTGCATAGAACGTACACTTGTATAATGCTAACATAGTTCACACGTAACAAACAATAGTTCTAATCCATCCGGTGCATGCCCGAGCATTATGCTCAAGTATTGAGTGAGATCTGGAATGATCACTAAATATTTTTATAAAAGATATATTTAATGTTAAGGAAAATTTTACTTCACGGTAGACAACTCTGGACCTGGATTCTTTGGTGATTTGGCTCACTAGCACCAAAGTACAACAAAGTTATGATAGTTTTAAATTTTAAATTTATGTTTGCGTTAAAATCGCCTAATATAATAATAATAATAATAAAGCCCTTTTATTCCAAATCGCTACGGCTTAGGCAATACATGTTTTTAAATTCCTCCATTCAAGTATGTCTCGTAACTCGGTGTGCCATCTGCCATAGGCCTCCTCCAGCTCTCTCCACAAGGCTCTGTCCTCTGCTACTCTAGTCCAGTATGGTCCCATGGTTAGGCGGATATCGTCTTCCCATCTTGTTTTCGGACGCCCTTGTCTTCTAGTATCCTCTCTGGGGTACCATAAGGTTACTTGCTTGCTCCACTTGTTGAATGTACAACGTAGTATATGTCCTGTCCAGCCCCACTTTAACTGCTCTGTACGGATTATTATATCTGTGACCTTAGTTTTCCTTCTTATTTCAGAATTTCTGATTTTATCATTAAGTCTGGTTCCCATCATGCAGCTTTCCATTGCCCTTTGTGTGCTGGCTAGTCTTTCTCTATGGTTATCTGTTAACGCCCATGATTCACAGCCGTAAGTCATGCACGGGAGGATACAAGTGTTGAAAGTCTTTCTCTTGATGTGCATGCTTAGATCATTGTTTTTCATTATTTCTTTTAGAGACCAGTATTTTCTCTAACCGCAAGCTATTCTTTTATTTATTTCTTGTCCTCAGGAGATATAATTTGACCCAAGTAGACGTATTCTTTCACATATTCTAACTTGTTTCCATAAACCTCTATGTTGACTTCTGTGGAGTTGGTCATCAGTTTTGTTTTATTTGTATTCGTTTCTAGTCCTACTTCTCTCCTTTTTTCGGCATGCGGCGTCTTTAAGCATGTGTTCTATTTTTTTAGTCTTCCTCTAGCAGAATAATATCATCAGCGAATCTCAAATGGTTATGGCGGCTACCGTTAATGTTGATACCGTAGTTTTCCCAATCTAATCTTCCAAATATGTATTCTAGCACAGCATTGAACAGCTTGGGGGAGAGCGGATCTCCTGGTCTCACACCTCTATTTATAGGAAATGGGTCTCCTTTTATTTCCAATTTAATGCGGCTTTTGCATTTGTCTAGACTCATCCAGATAAATTTATGGTTTAGACTGTCAAAAGCTTTAGAGTAGTCTATAAAGCAGATATCTAAAGGCGTCTGGTATTCTTTGTATTTTTCCATGACTTATTTGATTGTGTGGATGTGTTCTAATGTACTGAATTTTTTTCTGAATCCCGCCTGTTGAATTGTTTGGTTTTCATCTAGGACCTTTGTTATTCGTTGCAGAATTACTTTTGCAAATATTTTGTACATATTTGAAATGAGGCTTATTGGTCTATAGCTGCCGATGTTATCCTTATCACCTATCTTATGGAGGAGAATAATATGAGATTCACTCCATTGTTTTGGGGTGGTGTCTGTTATTAAAATATCATTGAATACCTTAGTTAGAATTGGGCTTATTTCATCCACGGTGCCTCTCATCAGCTCGTTTGTTACATTGTCAAGTCCTGGAGCTTTTTCTAACTTTTGTGACATGGTAGCTGTCTGGACTTCTTGCACAAGTATTAGTGGGACATCTTTATATCTTTTGATTGGATTTTCGTAGGTGTTATTTTCTTGTCCTTGTTCGGCGTTATTGGTGGAGTATAAAGTTCTGTAGTAGTCAGTAGCCAGTTTTTGGATTTCCTTACGGTTTGTTGCTTGTTTAGATCGTTTACTTTTCAATTTAGGTATCCATTCCATTCCATACTCTCTTAGTTCTTCTTTTTTCATTCTCCTTATTTTCGTGTCGTTTCTTATATTTTCTCGAATCTGTTTACTTAATCTGAATATTGTGTTACGATTTTCTTCTCTTTTTGTCTTCTCTGTCATTAATGCTTTTCTTTCTTCCAGGAGCTGTATTATCTTCTCACTAAACTTTGTACCTGTAGTTGCCTTTACTTTCTTTATTCATTGTGATAGCTGTTTGTCCAGATAGTTGTATTTTTCTGTGACACTTCTGTAGGAGTTTACTACTTCTAAAAATGGCAATAAATCGTCTAATATATATCACTGAACTGCAACTGCATATGTATGTATAGAAACCAAAATGTCATATTATTGAACTATTAATAAATTACCTGAATAACTAATTTTGTAAAAGTTTATTAACATTTGTTTTGAATATCGAATAAACCGCTTCTTGCTTTACTTCCCTCTACTTGTGACTCGCATTTATTATAATTGCGTCTTGCTTAGTCGACCACAACCTTGGTTGAGGTGGTATTGACCAACTAAATGTCATATATGCGATGAATAACAATTATTTATCTAACTCCAATAACTTATACATTTCCATGATTTATGTAACAGGGACTTCAAATTAACTTGATCTTATTTTTATGTACTATTTTTTAACGTACCAAAATATTCTTCAATTATATAGCTTTATGTATACAAACCACAGAACTGTAATAGCGCTCAAACCTCACGAAATATGGCCATCTGCCGAACTTACACAAGCACGCACACTACACAGCAACACGGAAACTAGTAGTTTCCGTCTTGTCCATAATCTTGACTTGATCTCAATACTTTACGAAATTCTCGATCGATTCCTGGGTATACACTCAATCTTTTGCTACTGCATCTATAAGACGAATAAGTTTTTTTGGAGGACTACCCTTTAGGATCGAGTCACAAAAATTTAATTAACCAATGCTACATTACTTTTTTGGTTTTGAATTGGACACCTGGTTAAACAAGATACCGAAACTTACTCTTACTTGTACTCAATATTAACAAATTATTGCAATCATTCGAATGAAGAACAGTACTAAACACAGAGATGCGGGCTAAGTCCTTCACAGTATAAAGTGGGAATTGCGGCGTTGGGCATAATTGTATTCGAATATCTTTCGAATGCTACTATGTAAATTTCAACACGGTTTGGAAAATATTAATATTACGTGAATACCTGGTACAAGAAGTGATGTGTTTGCAGCAGCGGAATCCCCCTCAGAGTTGTGCGCGATGATCTCGAAGTAGTATGTAGTGTTGTATTGAAGCTCAGTCAGTTCTTGTTCTGTGGCCCCTTCGATGCGTTGCTTTTTACACACAGCTTCATCCAAATCTTCAACAACCTGAAAGGATGGAAATTTAAAATTAATAACAATATCAGTGTTGAGGTTAGGTTATGTTAGTAACAGTACTTTTTTTCTGGATGAAAGGCACCCTATGTCCTATTCTGTAACCCTGACAACGTGTATGCGAAATTTCATGATGATAGGTTGAGTATTTAAGGCGTGAAAGCATATCAAACAAACAAACTTACATTCGCATTTATAATATTAGTTAGGATTAGGATTCTCGTACTGGGCACGGGCCTCTACTCAATATGAGAAAGAATAGGCCATAGTTCACCTCGTTGGCCCAGTGCGGTTTAGCAGACTTCACGTCATATCTTCGTGAAGTTGATGAGATACTCTCAGACATGCAGGTTTTCTTACAATATTTTCCTTTTGTGTTTAAATTACAAAAATATTATATTATAAAAATATGACGAAAAAAATAACAATGATTCGTATCATTGTTATTTTTTTTGTCATTCGACTGAACCGAATTAATTTATACAGTGTTCGTTACATCGTTGTAACACTGTATAAATTAATTCCGTTCTGTCAGGGTGTATTGATTTAATTTGCATTAAATGCGTTTCGGATGAGAAAGTTTTGAACATTGCTGCTGCTGTGCCTTTTTCCTGCTTATTCTGTATTAATACGTGATTGCACCCAATACTCTCACACTTGCTTCAAAAAAGAAGTTTGCCATCAATCTGTATAGGGTACATTGCTAGAGTTCCACATCCACAGACATCTGGTGATCATCAGGTGAAAACTTTCGAAGATAGGGAACGAAACGCATCAAAGCACATCAGTAAATGGCTCGTAATCTATGTAGCTTTATAAATGCTGTATATTATTTATTTAGTAATCAATATGTAGCATTTATTAAGGGAAAAAGACGAAATTATAATAGTACTTGTGCTTCAAATCGCATAATCCGTTTTACTTTTTTATATTATCATATTATGTATAATAATCTCATCAGCTATAAGACATCGCATCAATTCTCTTCGCTTCGATACATATGTTCTTAATAACATAACACTATAATGTGCTTTTGTACCGTAATTCCTAACAAACATGTCTAATGACGTCATACAAACATACATTTATCGTCTGTTCCGGACACCAGATTAAAAGTTACTGATGAAGAAAATTGATAGAGGTGAAAATAAAAATATAGGCATTTATATATTCGTTGAGTTGTTCCCGTATCATAAGTTTTCGTATACGCGGTATAGGTACATATGAGATAACAATATAATGCTTAATGCGTTCCAATTCTTGAACGCTACTAGAGTACCAATTATACTACTATCTTTTAATAAAATAGGAATCTCATGCACCATTTGTAATATCTACTTAAGAACTTAATTAACGAATTATTTGACTGTTTAAAAGACACAAATTTTTGGTGTAGTAGAGCCTCACTGATTTCAGCATGAATGGGCCGGCTCGACCGGGGAAGTACTACCCTCTCACAGAACATCGACGTGAAATAGCAGTATCCCTACTGTTGTGTTTCGTTCGGCGAGTGAGAGTCCCGGAGGCCCAATCACCATCTTCCCCCTTTCCACTACTACTCCTTCCCGCTTCCTTTTATTCCTAAAGAGTCGTTAACGCGCAAGTGATGCCTCTGGTCTTGCAGGCGTCCATAGACTACTTACCATCAGGAGGGCCGTATGCTTGTCTGCCATCTTAGTAGAATAAAAAATTAAAAAACGCATGTCGCTAGACACAAGAATCATTTAAATGTTTATGGATGGTAACAACTTATTCAATTAACAAAATACAAACATACACGCACAAAACACACAAACTCACATACATACATGCATCTTTACCTTGTTTTTTATCTACTGATTTTCTAATTCGAATTTTACCTAATTTATAATGCCTTAATATGAAGTTTACGTAGCGTGGGCGAGGACACTAGATTTCGATGCATAGCCCGAGGTAGCTCAGAAGCAATAAACATTTTTTTAGTCTTTCTATTTCTTTTTATTCTGTATACTGTTATCTACTTATGCCTGTACCTTGTTTTGTCAGCCAAATAAATAGCTCACTTTATTAATATATGATAATAAATATATCATAGAGCCATTAATAGGTAGTAGTAGGGTAGTAGGTATCCATTTTGTAGGCCTCGATGGCGTAGTGGTTAGTGTAACCAACTGCCACGCCTGAGGTCGCGGGTTCGATTCCCGCACAAGTCAAACATTTGTGTGCATGAACATGGATGTTTGTCTTGGTCTGGGTGTTTCTATGTATAATATATATGTATTTACAAAAAAAAAGTATATAAGTATGTTTATCCATTGTCTAGTACCCATAGTACAAGCTCTGCTTAGTTTGGGCTAGACGGTGTTGTGTGTATGTGGTAGAGTTAAGCAAAGCATTTGACCACATTACGACACTCATATTATGATTCCACGTATTGGAAGCAGGCCTATTTCAGTTTACAGTCATAGTTCGATATCCTGTGATGATACTGAATATATTCGATACCGAGAATTTCCTCGGAGAGACACCTAATAATACTTGAAGCATATCGAATGACGTCACAGAAACCTACCGGACAATATCGTAACATGTAGTAGTCGATAGGTTCGCCGTTGTCTTCGGGCTCTTTCCACTTGAGCACGTTGCTTGACGAGGGCTGGAGTGATTCTACGAGCCATATCGGAGGCTCTGGGGCTGACCTAGAAACGAAACAACCATTATGACATTTGTTGGTATGATTATACTTATTGGAAAAGTAGTAGAGAGCTATAGATAATAAGTAATAACATCAAGCCTACGTATACAACGTATCGATATTCATTCTCAACAACTTTTGGAAACATATACTAAGAGGCATATTGTATGGAAAAACACAACAAAATTAACAAAATAGTTATTCGACTTCAGATATACAACTAGATAAGTAATAAAATGAGAACATCATCAATGTAGTCGAAGTCAACCAAATACGGTTTATTAAGGATAACTCAAAATCTATTGGTTAGATCTTGATTCTAAATTTAAAAAAAAATTAAATCGGTTTACCTAGGAAAAAGTTCTGAGGTAACGCACATTAAAAAAATACAGCCGAATTGAGAGCCTCCTCCTTTTTTTGATGTCGGTTGAAAATTAATGTTAGTGTTCTAGTTTTTCAATATTGTCATTTA
Source organism: Catocala fraxini (assembly GCA_930367265.1). NCBI lineage: Eukaryota > Metazoa > Arthropoda > Insecta > Lepidoptera > Erebidae > Catocala > Catocala fraxini. The sequence continues at coordinate 16,294,453 of OV884035.1, forward strand.
ATATTTTTATAGTGTAAGTAACAATGACGTTGTGCAAGCGCGGTGTGTTGTAGGTTGTCCTTGCTATTTTAGTTCGTCGCTTGTCGGCGAGCGTCTAAGAATCTTAGCATACAAATTGATTATGTGTAAGACTCGTAATTATACTTATTGTTATTTAATATGATAAAGAAATATGTTTTTAGAATATGTGGTTTTGATTGATTTATATTTAGAATCATCATCCTCTTGCCCTGGTCCCAATTTATTTGGGGTCAGCGCAGTATGTCCTCCGCTTCCATACTTCTCTTTCACCCGTCATCTGATCATTTGCCCTTTTCCCTTTCATATCCATCTTCACACAGTTCATCCATCTTTTCCTTGGCCTTCCTCTCTCTTTTTAGTTCCTCTACCCTCATATTCATCACTTGCTTACCTACATACGTATCATCTCTTCGCATAACATGTCCATACCAAGCCAAACGATTGCCTTTCACATTCTCGTCTATGGGATCGATTAGAATAAGTAGTATAATCACTTCTGTTTATATGGCGGGAATGCAAAAAAGCTATCTTATTCTTGAATAATTTTGCAAAAGTGTATGAATATAATTCATTGTTAGGCATATTTAAATTAATATAAATATAGTGAGTACACACAGCGATACATCAACCTAGACTGTTTGGACTTTGAATGAAGTTGAACGCTGCAAATCGTACGAGAGAGTGCGTTATATTTTTGTTATTTTGTCTCATTCCCGTTTAAGGGTCGTGACGCTCTATCCTTACCATTACATCGACACCACTATGCACTGTCCCTTGCAGACAATTCTCTATTTCTCGTTTGTATGTATGTAGCGTAGTTATGCGTATTTAGGGTGTCTAACTTGATGTGTAGCCGTGTGTATATACACATGTACATATAAATAATAACAAAAACAGTTTATGACTATGTACTTATAAACCGTTTTTGTTATTATTTATATTTATTAAAGCCTGTATATAATCTGTCTACTGCTGGGCACGGGGCTCATCTCAGTGTAAAAAGGATTAGACTATAGTTAACCACGATAGCCCAGTGTGGGTTGGCAGACTTCACATAGGTACCTTTGTCAACATTATGAATTAGGTACAGGTATAACGAATTACTACAATAAAAATAATTTTCAGTATTGCATGTCTGAGCATATTCAAACGCAATATCGACATGAACCCACTCCTAACACATGTATTTCAGCTTAGCTGGAGGTCTTATACGAGTAGGTACCGTAAATTGCTGTGTAATCTTTTTTACAAAATATAACAAATGTGTTTTTGATGTTTATAAGTATTGCCTTAATACATCAAAGTTAAATTAAATCTAAGGCGGTTACTGACTTTATTTTACTTCTATTTAAACTTCAAAATAATAGAAAACTTTAAATTAATTCAACAACCAAATTCTACCTGAGAGATATAAAAAAAAACAACTGGGCAACCAAACAACAATATTTAGTTGAACTAGAAACAAACCCAAGTAAGACTTAATTGATATTTCTCCAAATTTAATGTAGTTTCGTGAATTTTCGCATAACTGTTCAATTAGTAAAATGACAGAATCAGATGGATGCAGTGGTTTGTGGTCACACCGCCAAGCACTACGAAAGCGCTACATACAAGAGCTGGGATATTTCATTGTATATTCCTACCGAAACATTCTAAACTTTATAGTTATAGTAACATGTTTATGGATATAAATATTTTTAATACTTTTATCGTAAGAACTTGCCATGATTACCACTAACTAGAATTATTTCTTAGAGCGCAAGTTGTCTTAAGTTTATTTGTAATATTTTCTAAATATAATGGGAAACAGGCATGAATGTGTGTATGTATGTATTAAATTACTCACGCAGCTTTCTTATAATAAAATATTTTATAAAATAGATTCAGTAGTTACAGACAGCCCTCCATACAAAAAAAAACCTTACTTTAATACTAATACTATTAGTTTAAATGAAATATGTTTTTATGATCTTTATGACTTACAATTTTCTTTTAAGTGAGCGTATTACGTAGTTTTTTTAAGTTAGTGTATTATATTTTTATGCTTTACTATTCAAACGACAGAATCGTATTATTGTGCTCGTTGTAAATTTTAATTGATTGGAAGTACCAATCAGTTTAATTTGCTTAGTCATTTTATAGGAAACGTTGTTCTATAGTGTGAACTTAACATGCCTAATACAAATAAGGTATGTCCTTTATCAATAAGTAAAAATATAATAAGCACCTAATGTTATTTCATGTGATTCATCGTGATTTATAAAAGTGACGTTAAATAACAAAAGATGATGTCCGAGTTTAATAAAGCTATTACGGAATATTCTAGATATAACTCTCAATGAACTACTTTTGATATTTATAATGTTTTGGATTATGACATGACCTAAATATTTTTTAGTGTTACATTTTTGTAGTAATGCTTTAATCAGTATTTTAGCTATAAATATTCAATATTTTATATAACATGGACATATTATAGAGTTGCAATAGTGATATCAAAATATAAAGCTATTTCCATATTTCAAAAGTATAAAGGGAAGTGTGATTGAGTGGGAGTCGTCTAGACTGTACCTACATATATCAATAGTTGTTGCGCAGTTGCTAATGGAATTGCGCAACAATGATTGTTAATAATGTATGTCATAATTATGTGTGTTTACTTGTTTTGTATTGTTATATTATGTTACTAATACTAGGTGAAGTTAATTGTTACTAATAAATTGTATGGATTAATAGTCTAAATTAAATAAATTATTAAAATTGGTCCATTGTTGGTAGGTAGGTTACCTACAATTTGATGTTACTAATTTTTATCATAATATAATATAAGGCAACGGGTATTCACCGCGTTAATGATGTTTTAAAGGTATAGGTGATACCCATTTATTACCCAACGTTTTAGCTGACTTGCATCGATTGTGGTCACGACTTGGATCTTGGGAAAGAAATAACTACATATTACCTTTAAATAGTTACCAACGCGATTAACATCAGTTGTCTAATATTTAATCCTTACTAATATTATAAATGCGAAAGTAACTCTGTTTGTCTGTCTGTCTGTTATCTTTTCACGTTTAATCCGCTGAACCGATTTTGATGAAATTTGGAATGGAGATAGCCTGAGACCCTGGTAAAGACATAAGTTATATAACATCACGCTACGACTCACGGGAACGGCGCAGTAATCACAAATATCACTGACGCAGGTGAGACCGCGGGCACAGCTAGTTAAGTATATGTACAAATAGCAAAAGTCTAAAAGCGCTTATCATAATAGTTTAAAAACACATTATTATTTGGTTTCTAATATCGTTATGAATTATAATGGTAGTTGTATGACAACCTGTAACTAAACAAAATAATAATATGTATATACTCACTTTTCAAGCGTCTCAAATTCTGTCATATTACTCCATTCTCCTGTACCAACTCTATTAATAGCAGCAAACCTAATTAAGTAGGAAGTGTTTGGTTTCAAACTCTCTAGTTTGTAAGGAATTCCAATAGCCCACGTTCTGTTGCGATGTATATTTGTTATACTGTAACTTTCATTAGTGTCGTATTCTGCCATGAAGCCCAATACTTCTGGCCCGATGTAGTCTGATGGAGGTTCGATGATAAAAGTAGCTGACGTCGCTAAAACTTCGTCCACTGATGCCTAAAAATTATAATAATATGTTATTACTAAGGTAAAAGTAAACAGTTTCCCTGACAGTGGCTGTTACTGTAGCCTAATGATGTTAGGAGGTCTTACTTAAGTCGTATGTTGTTGACCCTAACAAAAGTCACTGCACTTTCAGCGTAGAAGAGAAAGACCACTAATCCTAACGCTGCCAGTACAGCACCTCCTTAAGTAATCGTAAAAGCTCTGCTCATCAGAGGGATCAAACACAAAGTAATCAAAATACGATGTTTTGTAGATTAAAGGTGCTTTCACGATTCGGGTACAATAGTAGTAGTAGCGATTTCGTTGTTCTCTATCTATATTGAAGTAAAAGGATTTCATTATACCTACTGTTTTATTTGCCTATTTTTTATTGTTATATTAAATAACAATATTGATTTTACACCATAATAAGTTCTAGGGATAGAACATGAATTTCAATTAATATGAAACCTAAAATCTAAAATGTTTTAAATTTCAAACAAATTAACAAACATTTAAAATAAAATGAACTTTGACCTCTAGACTAATAATAACTGAAATATAAATATTTTGTATGGATAAAAGGTTTTTTAAATAAATTCGAATAAATCTCAGGTAACTGTAGTCAGAAATTAATAGCAATAGGAAAAATCCCATGAATATAATGCATAGCCATAAATAAACTACCATTATAATAATACAGTAACATTTCATATACCAAAATTATTGAAGGAAGGGAACAATGAATACTTTTGAAACATTACTACAGAGTTCCACGAACAAAGATGAAAGACAAGCTCTCAATTTCAAAGAAGTGAGATTTACCTACAATACCAGAATGTATTTGTAATTCAAATATCTTTGTATTTGTTTAGTTAGAGTTGAAAGACTTAACTCGAGACCTGTGAAATATATGCACAGTTAAGATTTTATGGTTGGATAGAAAAAGGTCACGGCTTTTTTACGATTTGCTTTTTATGAATGAATGAACAAACTCGTGTATTTAAACCAATGCCGATTTTTATGTTTTATTCGTTCTCTGGCTACGCCTGTGGTACCAATATGCCAACATTGTTTGATATGCAGTAGAAGTTACATTCAATTCGATAAAATACTTGTAAAATCTGCATTTGGCATATGATAGGATTGTCAAATGCTAATATTATTATTATTATTATATATTGTATTATACAAGTGTACTATGACTACCACAAACATCGAAATCGATTTGCCTGCATATCATATTTTTTAAATGCTTCCTTTAATTTTACAAGTTGACAATGTTAAAATACATTACAAATATAATATTTCTTTTTACTTACATTTAGTACCTTTGAAGGTTCATGTCCTTTTCTCAAATCAAGCATTTTAATAGCGTGTCCTAAGTTATTGGTCGCTTTACATTCAAATAAACCATAAAATACAAAACCTTCAGTTATTTGAATTGAATAATTGTGTGCATCTGATACAGAGCTATTTACAATTTCAGTAATATCTCTTTCAATAGTTTTGCCATCTTCAGTCGTCTTGTACCTGTTTAAAGAATAATTATACGTTATATGTAGATTTGTATTATGTTGCTATTATATTAATTAAATTTAGATAATACACAAAAATGTAGATATGCAAATTAATTTAAAGCATATTCCGTTTACAAAAGACAACTTATAAAAACTGTTGAAATATATGAAGTATCATAATGCCTTTGAGTAAGTAACGTTATTCACTCGAGTGTCTTTATGTATTCTAATATGCAACGTATTATATTAAGGCTATTTGTTTGAAAGTCATAGTCTGAGGTCAAGAATACAGTATGCCCTGAAAATCAAATCAGAATAGTGTATATTTAAAAAAAAACTATAAAATATTCTTTTTACCGTTAATATAGCTTTGTATTGCTATTTTGTGAATATTTCTTTTAAAAAGTTTTGGTATAATATACATAAATTATATTTAATCATATTTACATAAATTATCTAGAAGTAAGTAATAATCAACGAGGAAATTGCAGAAACATTTATTTCAGCAATATTATCTTTAAGATTTCTATATAAGATAATTACTTTAAAAACAAATATCTGTCTAGATTTTATACCTTTTTATTTTTGTTTCAGTTTATATGTCCAATTGATTTTATAAAGGCAGGATTTAAGTATTGTAAATGACGTGACATTTCATTATTATGTTAGAATCTAGTAATTTGACTATTTAAAGACAATTTTGTGAATAAAAATACGTGAATAACCAAATAAATCAGTGATAAAAATTGTGGAACATTTTAGGTCGATAAGCGGCCTATTCTTAGCGTCTACTTTACAACCCTCATATGAATATTCCTTTCTAGTACATGCTGTTGGGTATTTTTTTCTATATTAAATAAAAGCGATTGTCATACTTCCATGTAATATTAGCTGGTGGATTGGCCTCAGGCTCACAGATCAAATTGACATCCGCCCCGTTCCAACCCCATATAATTTCTTGGTCTTTGTCAAACTGTGGTGGATGCAGTACTGTTAACTGCATGATTTGCGTCTCGAAATTCACTGTGAGAAAACATACATATGTATTTATTAGAAAAATATTCAGTGTAGCCAATTTTTGTATACCTTATTGTGAACGGTCTCAGTACGCACACAATAAAGTAGATTTCTATTTATATAATTATGCAGATAAAGCTGAATAGAAGTCAAGGTGGTAAGTGGGACAAAATGGTTGCCGTGGTGACGCTTACCTATTGTAGATTGTGGCACCTACGTTCAGTAATACATTTGGTCAAAATCTTGCAAGAATTAGCTTAGATGATAATATGGACAATAAAGATTATCTATGTTTTACTGTTGGATAAGAGAGCAACACTACAACTTAAAATAAAATGTAGACGTCTTTTCATTCGTAATATATTAACTGTCTACGTGGCACAGCGGTAGTAAATGCAACGCGCCTGCTGTGTGTGAGGTGTCAGACTCGAATGCCGGCTAGGCCAACTAAAAGTTATTAGGTTTTTCTGTTAAGAAATTTCAATACCAGCCCGGAGTTAAGAAGTTGACGTTGTTAGACACCCCCGTACCTCTGAAAGCACGTTAATTCGTTGGATCTGCGGCCGATCTCTCTCCAGTCGTGTCGGATTGCCGTTCCATTGAATCATGAGAGTTAGGAAACAGAGAATGCACTTGTGGTTGCGCACACGCTTGTGCGCTATGTGCGAAATTCGGTCTGGAGGACATGAATTATATTATACTAGCTATCCCGACAGACGTTGTCCTATACACACGAAAAAAAAGCCAAATCTAAACCATCCTCGAATCCACATGAACACACACACCATTTTTTATCAAAATCGGTCCAGCCGTTTAGGAGGAGTTCAGTGACATACACACGTACAGTAGAATTATATATATAAAGATACTGCAAATACCATATGTAAGTTTACCTTCATTTGTTGCGTTGCAAATATATATGCCTTCTTTGGCTCTAGTTACTTTGAGAATTGAGAAATTTGTAATAAACTGGACATCCATGGAATCCCTATAAAAATGAATTAATATTATACAATCTAGAAACATTACAATTGTATTGACAAATGGTATAATTACTGTTATGATTCCACCTTCTACTTTATATGCTTGCATAACCTTGTTTTATTGATTTATAGCAACTTGATATATTAAAACATAGGTATACATTATTACAGGGACTTTCAAAGTCAAGAACATTTTTTTTATTGTAACTTACTGTTCTTCCGCTAGGCTCTTGCCCTCGTAGGTAATAACAACATTTGGATTTGGGTTACCGGTAGCATTGCAGTGTATTGGTATTTCCGTTCCTTCTACAGCCGTTCTATCAGAAAAGCCTATAATTTTTGGTGGCACTAGTACCTGGAAATGCGAAAAAAGTATAATTAATTTAACATTATATCCAATACTTATCATAGATAATAAGTATAGCACATGAGTCATTTATATTATGACGTATATTGCAAACTAAATAGCAGTATTTCCAGTTTTATATTTAGATTTTAACGTCCTTTAATATATTATAATTACCTCTACATTAATGACCTTGCTGGTATTGCCAACAAAGTTGTAAGCGAAACATTCATACAATCCTGCATCTTCTGCCGCAACGGAGTCGAAAATAATAGCATTGCCGTCTTGATGCCATGTTATATTTTTTGTTTCATTGTCAGCCTTCTAGTAATGGTGACAAATATTTAAATTAATACTTTAGAATAGCCCAGCATTTTTAAATATGACGGGAATGGAGATACGTGATTATCCTAAACAATGTCCACAGAATTTCGCAAAGACGCATTAGAAGATATAGATAAAGAAGAATTGAGTTATTATATTATTTATCATGTGATACGCAACATCAAATCTTACCAAAGGTGCAATTTTGTTCCAATTATATTCAGGATATGGATATCCGTCAGCTTCGCATTTTATTATAAGAGACTCTTCTTCTATAACGACATTCTCTGGTGATGCTGTCAAATGTGTTATTGTAGGCTTTGTCATTATCTGTAACACATAAAATTGTAGTTAGTAGTATTAGATACTATTTTTCTTCAGTTTTCTTGGTGTTTTTCGATATAAAGACATGCCAAGCCAAGCAATATTGCTTCTTTTTCAATCAAATATTAATAAAAATAAAATATACCTTGACATCAATATCAATTTCCAGTTCTTCTCCAGTTGACATTACCGCTGCGGTACATTTATAAATGCCAATATCTTCGTTAGTAACATTCTTTACAATCAATCCTCCAGGAGTCACTTGATATTTTTCTGAATCAAATATCTATAAAGAATATTAGGTTTCAGGTTATATATTATAGTAATTAGGAAGTTATTGACAGCTTGTTTTCTTGTTCGGTACATAAGTTGCATTTTTTTTTCATATTGTACTCTTTCATTCTCATTTTATACCACAACGTAAGCTATCTTAAATAGTAACATTACCTCATTTTGTCCGTCTTCTCCTCTTGTCCATTTAAAGCGAGGTGAAGTGGCACCTTTCCCTTCGCAGTGGATCATCGAGTCAGTTCCATGTATCAGGTATTGACTTGGTGTTGTATTGTTGAAGAAATATAAAGGATCTATGAAACGAATACTTTATGTTACTAACATTTTAGATTACTTAAAAATAAACTGCAAAGTTAATAATGTCCCTGATTTTACATTTTTGAATAAATTAGTGTAACCTAAAACCTATAGTCGTTATAATTTTGTTGTACAATAAATTTAACTAAGTATATCCACAAAATATGATTGTTTCGTTTCGGGGTGCTTTCATTTTTCTTATTTCAATGCTTGAAATAATAGAGGATTTATACCAACTTGTAGAAATTGTCTTTTTAAAGATGGATTAAAATAAATAGTCAGTTTATTGTATGCCTTGCATCAGTTAGGTACTTCAGAGATTGCAGACTCATCAGATTTCTCTACATGTGGCCGGAGTAAGTAATGACATACTTTAGTCAAGTCCTTTTTATACAACCTAGGCTCAGAACAGGATTATTTTATCACCCACGTTTTGTTCCTTACAGAAACTGATACGTGTGAGGTGGCTAATATAACTATTGCATTAGAGGTCTAGTATATATAATTAGACGGGCTCTGTATGGTACTAGTCGGTAACGTTATACAAATCAGTATTATAATAATAATAGCCGTATTATTTTGTAAAAGTTTTCACCTCGAACTTTAATATCACATTGAAAGATTTCCTCACATAAACTATTATTTTCTCGGAGGATTCAGACATAGTTTGATAGGAAGATTTTACAGAATTGTATAGTAGTTTACAAGTTAAATGCAGAACTTTAAACTGATGCTTGACAAAACCTTTTAATATTTAAAATCAATTTTCTTAAACACATCGTTGCTCCGCTTTCGAATCCCAACAAACATAATATAATTTAATATTTTTTTTAACCAATTAATTTATGCAATAAATGTTTTAGGCGTGTCTTTGAGCATATGACCACATTGATCTTGTTTTAAAGTTTGTGCTTGATAAAAATTATAGGGATATTTTTATCATGTTTTTGTGTTTATCTTTTTCGAATTTAACGGCTTATAGTAAATCTCGAAAAAGAAAAACATGTTTATCGGAAATTTGCAGGTATAGCTATTTCTAATATTACTATTTGTAATGCAGATCTTACCGTAGACATACAAGTTGTATATTTGTGTGTATTCGACTCCATTGAACGTCGTCACACATCGATAGGACCCCGACGATGATATGCTTGAACTACTAATATGCAGTGAAAGGCATTCGCCGCCCTGATCTTCAATGTACGTGTTCGAATCTGTACCTGGTCTTGTGAAAACAATTTTCTTATTAAGGACTTTAAGTCTCGTACATAATTGTAACTTTAACTTAGCTATGTCTGTCTTGTAAGACCAATAGTAAAATTTTGCGCTAATGATTCCAAACAATAATATGATGGTCACAGTTTATAGGGTTCTTTTTCAGAAATTTTCGGTAGGAGTACCAGTACCTAGAAGTATGCCTGGTAGGCGTTAATCTGCCGCTTTTGACATAGCACTAAAACATAGCTGGCGATATACGGGTATAATAACAGTCCCATATTATGTTCTAGCTATTACTAGTGTCTATTCACACCATCAAGCATGTACTGGCGCGACTCTATGCGTGTAGTTATATATCTACGTAATTATGTTGCAACAATAAGGCAACAAGTAGACCGAAGTGGACATCATGTCACATACGCATTTAACTAATTTCCAGGATCCGTGATGCTACTGAGCTTGCCTGACCAAAACATCTAATAACAATTTTGACGAGCCAGGCATTGAAACCTGGCCTCACGGTACGTTGTGAGGGTAAGGAGAAACTATCAACAATATAGTGTCGAATTATATGAATAATCATAATTAAAATTATATCAAATTATAAGTAATCCATGTCTTTGCTGCTTTTCAAAATTGGAATCTGTTATGTGCACCATAAACATTATATTTGCATATTACTCAAATACATCAGCGATGCGTTCAACATCTTTGCGCTCTAAATATGTATATCACTCCACATACACAATTCAACTTCTAGCACTTAATAATTTCATAATCAATTTATTCAATTGTATCTTTAAGGCCTACTATGTAAGTACAGCTTTAAAATTTGCTTCGAGTTTCTCTCGAGGCACAAAATGTGTTACATACCCTATGATTATGTTGTTGGGGTCTAACCACTTCAAGCTTTTGGCAGTGAAATCTGGTTCGGTGCAACAACATTCTTGGTAAAAATAACTGCCTGTTGCGACGCTTTTTTCATTTTCAATATCTCCTTGGAAACAACCGTAACAACCTGGAACGATATAAAGTAATATTATGTTTTAACGACTAAAATTAAACTAAAATTCTTCTTCTATTATCGAACGAAATAGCTTACATCGGTAAACAAGAGTTATTTAGGTTAAGTTAAATCGTCCCTAAAAACATATGAATATTTTATAATATTGAAAGAACATTACGACTAAAAATATTAAATTCAAATTTATTACTCCTTATTCAATTATACAGATAGTGGTATTTTTAAAATTCTAATTAATATTACAAATACTAATGTGAGTTGTTTGTTTGTTTGTTACGCTTCACGCTTTATCTACTCTACCGACCATCATGAGGGTAATCGTGAATTACCTCTCCAACCATCAGTGGTAAAGTCCAGTGGGTGGACGGGTCGGGACCCGAAATTACGCTTACACGTTGTCAGTGATATAGAAAAGGATATTATATCATACCTTTGGGTACCTTTTATCCTGAAAAAGTATTGTTCCCGAGTGAGCGAAGCCGCGGTCAAAAGTTAGTAATAAATAAAATGTGAGTATAATTACTTTAGGTAAAGTTTTAATTGTAACATATTGTGGTGACAATTAATAATCAATCTAATTCAACATCTTTAGATTGAAGATTAATTGTTTGTTTTGACTATAACAAATCTTTAATATACAAATCTGTGCAAGCTTTGAGATAAGTCTTATTATTAATTCGAACCTTCTAGTTAATATTTTCAGTATTTGCATACCATTTTCAAAATACTTTAATCTCACGTGTAACCAAAAAAAGCCAAGCCTTTAAAAAAGGTAGTCAAATACTTAGCATGATCGTGTTAATATCAGTTTTCTATTATATAAATTCTGAAACGCGAACGTATGTAAATTATTAATGTTCTTGTATTTGAATGGCAAATTATTGTTTTGGTTAAAGTACTAGCACCTCTTTATTTTAACATTTGTTAGTGTTGACCGTAAGCAATTAAAAGATGTGAAAATATTTTAAGTCTTCGTATCACGGGTTATTAACTAATATCAGTCATTAAAACATAGATAAAGGAGAATATACAGACAACCTTTTGGGATGGCTATATGCAGAGGCTCTAAGAAACTTTTAACCTGAAGTCGGATCTAATAAAATGTATGATATGTGAGTGGTAATTTAATGAGCCGGTATAGTAAAAACTATAACTGAAAATGGTAACCACAATTAACCAAGGTCTACCAGAAAAATATAACCCAGTTTTCAACTCCGTCTAAGCGGCTACCATCCTGGCCAGCAAACCAAACACAACCAGATTTTTCATTGAATAAATATGAGAAATGCAATGTTCATCTTCCCACTTATTATTTTAGAAAGAAATGTTTTCTTTCTTTCTTTTGATCTTTAAATGCTAATAGTATTACGTTTTTTGTGTCTAATACGAATAAGACTTTTAATAAAATGAGTATGAAAATGATAATTACTTACGCACGTAGAATAAATTGTTATCATAGATTAATACGTGTGGATTCATAATATACGTTTATATAAGGGTATTAATAACCCCACCGTAGCATCGCAATGACACTCATATCTACTTACGTTCACGATGCGATGGTAGATTGGGCGAGTTTTCTTATAGCGTAGCTTATTTAACTTTGGCAAAGTCAGTCGTCAGGAAAGATCGCAATTCCGCGCTTTCCACGCGTAACGTAATATTAAACTTTTTTATAAGTTCATTTATCGGATCAGTCGAGTCTGTCGTGAGCCGAAATTAGATCGTGGTGATACTTTTCTTACAAAAATCATATTCATTTACAAGTTTTAAATGTAAAAAGTTTTTGTGGTTTCAATGTCATAAATAATAATTAACTAACTGAGTTAACTTGTAACAAATAACTATTGCTAAATCTTTGATACGGTCTTTTTTTTACTGTTTTTTTATATGAACCCACCTAAGCTTCTGGCCACCAATCATTATTTTCTTTTCGTACATTATTACATTGAATCCCCGCAGACAACTAATCAGATAAAATTGACAGAGTGGCCGAAAATTGTGTCGGACCTGTGTCTCCGCCTGTAATCAATAGTGAAAGCTTATAAGGGCGGACGCATTGAAAGAGCCTATTGAACACCCTTAAAGATGTTATTGCTACTGTTATTATCGCGATTCGACTGCTATATGGCGCGTATAAGAAGATATGTACGTAGCTTGGTGTTACTTTTTTATATTTTGTTGATATTGCGTCGGCGTCGACCTTAGCGGCATACTGGTGGGATAAGAAGTAAAAACAAGAATGTAATAACCTTGTTTTAATGTAGAATTGATTTTACTATAGAGTATTTGTATTCTGCATCCTGCTTAAGTTTTAGTACTGACTAAGCCTGTATAAATGCTATAATCACATTTTGCACTTAAGAAAATATGCAGCCAACATACTGATGTAAAAATTTTCCGTTTAAGCTACATGTCTTGTCCGTAATGCTGTCGCCTCTTACGTCATTAAATGACGTAGAAATATGGGATTAAACATTACATCCAGTTTAAAACAATGAGAGTTAATTGCCCTCAACGTTTATGACCTACAAACAATGTAAACAAAAAACTATTTGATGCTTCGCCGCTCAGCAACACATGTATAGATTTTAGTTATGGATAGTATCCGTTTTTTAATATCTTTGCTGGCTGGTGGTACGTATGTAAATCGAACAGAAAGCGGTAAATAGGCCTTCATAAATGTATTAACTATGCTTTATGCTATTCGACTTACGTCTACACTTATTGGAAATCATTTTTAAGTTATCTAAGTATAAAATCTAATACGTACTACGAATCTTATTTGTAATAGAATAAACTGTTTGAATTGTTACCAACATTAAAGATACAATAAAAAGCCGTACTCTTAATAATTAATTAAGCAAGTAATAAATGTTATAAAAGTGTTCTATTGTTTGTGATTGCTTTTAATGCGCAGTATTTATATAAGCTGCATTTCAATTATTAGACTTAGAGCTACTTACTAAGAAACTGGTGACTGCACGGATGGCGTAGTGGTTTAATGCCTGGTCGATTACCACTGCTCAGAGGGTTGTGGAATCGATTACCACACAGACAAAAAATATGCGTGCTTCATAAATAGTTGTTATTTGAATGTTTATAAAACGCCACACGAATTATTTCTAGTGCGAGAGTTGTTTTTTAAAAAGTAAAGCAGCTAGGTATCTGATAATGTCTCAGATCGTCTCCTCCATACTCCTAACTAATAGGTATATTACAAGAACAATCATTCAATTAGCGGCCACGTGGGTGAATGTTACGTTTGATCATATTAAGTACTCGGTCAACATAATTGTGTAACTTGATATCACATGTAGATTGATGCAAGAAAACATTGCAGATTCCAAGATTAAGGTTCTTGCGTCATGTTTAACAGATGGAGCGTTTATGACATTCGTTATGTACTCTTGATGTGGATGAATAGTTTAATTTATGTTGGGAATAATTTGTTCTTTAAAGAATGCAAGGTCGAATTAATTGGGGACCAGTGTAGATTAGTTAAATAGAATTTTAGTATTAGTCCTGCTTTTGTTTGGAGTGTTTTTTTTTTGGGTTTAAATGAGTTGATGTTTGATGTTTTTACAACATATACGACCAGTAATAGCGTTGAAGTTCTTTTTATATTAATAGTATATCTTTAGAACATTCGATTTAGGCCAGAGTTTTCGGATTCGAATCCATGGCACGAATATTTAAATCTTTGAAGTCGTGTATTTATGTCTATTAATAGTTACTTATCGCTCGTTGAGGATATCCTTTAATCTCATCGATTCGTTCTTAAACTTCTCTATAATAATAATCTTGAAGATGTGTTATGTCGGTCAATCCGCTCTGCTAAAACTCAATTTAAAAAGGTCACCTGTATTTATTTTGTACAAAACGAATCGTAATGCTCTAAAGATAAAATTATCTGTTAAGCCAGAGATGATAGTGTTTCATCTTTTAGACAAAACTTAAGCTTAGTTCCTTATTTGATACAGACCATATATTCCAGGAAATAAAAATAAATAAATGGCAACCCTCTAATCCCCATTTCTTACTATATTTATAGGGGCTCGCATACATTACGGTGGCTACAAAACAAGGAAAGAAAATCGTAAAAATAATGTAAATCCGAAGAAAACTTCCCTCCCCCTAAATTATCGGTTCGTTAGTGGAAAAGCATTGAAAGCGGCACTACGATTTAATGTTATTTCTCCCAAGTGTAGGAATTAGCACATGGTAAACATCGTAGGGGCGAGCTACTGCGCTTATTTTATGGATAAAATGGAAAAATACGTAAAAAAGGAACGATATATTATTTAAATGCACTTCTTGAAAGTGTTATATTGCCCGAGATAGTGATAGTTTATTAGCTAAGTAATGGTAAACGAGTATTGGTAATGTAAATATATATATGTATAAATTGATATTACGGTTTTTCTAGCGTGGCTATTATGATTTTACCTTACAACCGGCTCTTCGTAAGCTACATAAATGATTAAAGTAGGTAATATTGAAAAATGTACATAATATGTTATAGCAGTATACAGAGTGATTTTGACTAGGGAGCAAATTATTTACATTCGTAGAGTCAAGCGTATTTACGAGCGGGATAGGCAAAAACTACACATTATGGATTGTTTACGTGAGCTAAAAATAACTGTAAGTATTCTTGATGCCTTTAATTACAAATTAATAAGTTTGCTCTACAAACCAATGTTTATCTAGCATAAAGTCTGTAGGTGATTTTTAATTAATTGAATATCTTTTACAATAGACCACATTTTGCATGGTAGCTTTAATATATTAATGAGGCTCGACAGTTAATTGTATTTAAGCTAATATTAATAAATTTCATACGACAGAAGTTTGGTCATAGTTATTAAAAAACACGTTTAGTAATATGCGCTTGTAATTATTTGTGACTGGTTGTAGAGACACTGCTGACGCGTTAATTTTATATAGTCAGACGCATGTATGCAATAGCGCCGCTAGGTCGTAGTCCAATATGTATTTATATGTAACTGGTACCAGTGAATGTATATCCATATAGACTATCAAGTTATTTTATTTGGACACCCATAGGACTCACATAAGAAAACCCCTACACTGGTTAAATACATAATTCACATAGAAATATTTTTCAAGTACATTAATTCTATATCAGCCGAACAGAAATGTTCAAATAAAACTAATATTAGTTTTACGTTTTAACACTAATAGCACTGCTTCTAAAACTGGTGTGAATTCCTTATTTATTAGTTATTAGAATATGTAAAGCTATTTAATATCCAAACAGTAATATCATTTTATCCAACTAATAGCGTGCTTTAATCATTAAAGAGTAAATACAGTGTTAAATTCCCGGAATAAATGTCAGGTGTCATAAATACCAGTAAAAACCCTTTTCAACTAACCCCTACGGAACAGCACTACATCATTAGAGTAAAATGCGATATTTCATAAAGAAAACCGCCTACAACACTTAGGTACTAAAGCGTTCTTTCCGTAACGTGTAATCAAACTATCTTCATCTACAATTGCTGGTATATTATCGACACTTGTTCATGTCATAATGGCGTCTGGCTTGTATTATTAAAGCGACATGAACTGTCGCGTAGTACGTTCAATTAAGTCCCATTATAACACTGTTGCTTGTTGTGCGACATTATATTGTTATTTAGCGTATCGTATTTACTATTTTGCGTTGGTATTATGGCGAAGTTTTATTTGTATATGTACGTAGAATCTGTCTAAGTCTTCTTCCGCGTGAACAATAGTTCGTTAAGTGGACAACGTAATTTAAGTTATGTGGATTACACTATGTGCCATATCTTACGTTTTAGTGAACGGAATTTGATTTGATTAGGTCTGCCACGGAAATGGCCACCCAAAACTTCGGGTTGAACGAAAATAACTTGCAATGAAGTATGTATATTGGGATATTTTTCTTTTTCAAAATAAACTTATTTTATGGAGGAATCTAGGTCAATCAAGAGGTTAGATACCGAAATTTGAGACACAGATCGACAGTCGGCCCGAAACTTCGGCATTAATGTCTTATGGTGGGTCTACAGATTATAAGAAGTACATCACTGTTATATCACCTCAAAATCCTTTTCAATGTGGTGTCTAGTTGGAGACCATTGGACTGCCACGCAGTTCGATCCAAAGGCGATCATCTCTGAGTTTTTGAAGTGATGTGCGTATTAAATATTTAATTATCACTCGCTTTAACGGTGAAAGAAAACATCATGAGGAAACCTTGCATGTCTGATAGTGCTCCATAATGCTCTCGAAGATAAGAGAAGTCTGCCAACCCGCACTGGCCCAGCGTGGTGGACTACGGCCTAACCCTTCTCACACTGAGAAGAGGCCCGTGCCCAGCAGTGGGCAACTTAATACAGGGCTGATATTTATTATATATGTCATTTCAGAGCATAAAGATAGACAGACGTGTGTATCTTATCCATGACAGACAGTAAAAAATAATAAATACCGAGCCTTAGATTCAAAGCACTCGAAATAGTCGATACCAATTATGTTTCAAAAATATCTCGAACGTACACACACAGCTCCGTTACAGTTTTATAATACATAGATATAGATTGGAAGTATTTTATTATTGGCTAGACTTGACATAAATCTAGAATAACTTTTATGCAACAATACTAGCAGACAAAAGGCGTAGATAGTATCTCATCAAGAGGTCGATATGAAGGCTAGGTATAGACAGAGGTGAAGATGCCTTACCGAGAAGAGCAGTGATGTTCAACGAAAGAAGAAAATAGTATAAGGATGGGTTCAGTGCCCATGAACCATTATATAGTTTTCAAAACATGTAGTAATGTTCGTTTTCACAGTTTAACAAAGGTTACATGTGATGTTTTTTATATATTATGTGTTATTTTATACTAGCTTTTGCCCGCAGTTTTGCTTAGGAACAGTACGTATTTCTTGGATGCAAGGTGCTCTAAGTTCTTTATTATACGACTAGCAACGTATATGCGAAATTTCATGAGGTTCGATTGAGTAGTTAAAGCGTGTAAGCGTAACAAACAAACAGACAAACTCACAGTCGCATAAGTAAATTAGGACTTTATATTTCTTCAATTGCAAATACAATCTGCTAACCGTTACATAATAATATTATATCTATAAACTAGCCTAACTTCACAGAAATATAAACAAACAACCCTCGCTGTTCACCATGATTTATCTAAAAAGAACTACGTTTTAGAACATAATGTAGAGAAATCAGACATTTTGTTGGAAAAGCTGATACAATTTCATATACGATATGTATTTCTACAGCTTCTATTCATAGGCACATGATTAACCCTCGCATAGAATAGATTTAAAAAATCAATAATATACGCTCGTATATCATACTTATCTACATACTCTATAGTCTGTAACTCGTAGATCATATAGGTGGCTTAAAGTAGAAGCCGACCAGATATTTTCAGGACTGGTAAAATGAAAACTAACAACGTAATTTTACAATTATGCTCCACCGAGTGTAGATTTACTTGCGTTCCATGCATACACATATGAATTATCTGTTCTGAATATTGCCTTATAACTGGCTCTTCGTAACCTAGATAAATGATTATAGTAGGTAATATTGAAAAACGAGTATGTTACGGCAGTAGAAAGAGTGATTTTGACTAGGGAGCCAATTATTTTCATTCGGAATCAAGCGTACCTATTTACCAGAGGGATAGGCAAAAACTACACATATCTATTTTCCTGAAGGGCTTAGTAGAGGAGTATAACACCCAAATTTTATGCTATGCTTTAGGTCCCAAGTAATAGAGCGTTAGTCTATTACCGTCTTTCGGACTCATTTCCAGACTCTGCGCTGCTACTGAGAACTCTGATAGAAAATCCAAATAACACTTTTGCCGACCCATCGATCGAACCCGAAATTTCAAAGCATAGCAGCCGCATCAACGTTATGATTTAAAACTCGATACATTAATCAATCAGTGCAGTTAATCAATCAACAGTGTAATTGCCCACAGTGAACGTGAATTTGTAGTATTAGTTGCGCTAGGGGAAGAATTTGCTAAGTCACTATTATTTCTATAGATCTTCCACATCATTATTGACATTAGTCGGCCTCGATGGCGTAGTGGTTAGTGTAACCGACTGCCACGCCCGAGGTCGCGGGTTCGATTCCCGCACAAGTCAAACATTTGTGTGCATAAACTTGGATGTTTGTCTTGGTCTGGGTGTTTCTATGTATAATATGTATGTATTTACAAAAAAAAAAGTATATATGTATGTTTATCCATTGTCTAGAACCCATAGTACAAGCTCTCCTTAGTTTGGGCTAGATGGTGTTGTGTGTATGTGGTAGAATAGAATGTTATTATTATATATTATTGTTGGTTCTCTGAGTATTAGAATCAGAGTAAACGCTTTAGTAACAAGAATTGGCATTTACACTCAGTTATTGGCCTAATATTTTGATAATTGGCAGACCCTAAATCTGTTTGTGCTTATGATATCTTATTTTAAACTTTAGAGAAGAGTTTTAGTTTAGTATTAGGAGCACAGAAGTCAAAATAAGCGTAGTAAATACGACGAAACTAGATTGAGAGTTTAGAAATGATTCAATTCAAGTTTTCAATATTGAATTTCCTTTTAAAGGTATTTTTATGTTTTTATAGACACTCTTCTGTCTCAGCATGGCATGGCATCCAGTAATACAACGGAAAAATACAAAATTGGAACTACTATACAGATTACATAAGGTTATGTATCTTACAGGGATTTAAGTTGGAACACTTATATGTTTTTAAAAAAAGGCACTAGGAATAATTCCTGTGTTGCGGGGGACTTTAAAAACATTTAAACAACGGACACAAAGAACACCCAGACTTCTTCTTCTCCCTAGCCTTTATTATTCCCAAGTCACTTGGGGTTGGCTTTTCTGGTCTAACCGGATTTGACTGGATATCAGTTTTTACACGGACTGGCTGCCACCTGATCTCCGAAACCCGAAGGCTAACGATACCCTAAGGCTTGACCAGTGTCAGGATATTATAGGGTACTGACTTCCCAATAAAGACTGCCATAGATGTTCATAGCAGCTGGGACCGACGGCTTAACGTTCTCTCCGAGACACGGAGCAGGCGCTAATTGTCAATCAATACGCACATAATTTCGAAAAGTCATATAACTTCCTAAAGTCAGAGATGCGCGACGTGGATTCGAACCCGAGACCAATTTCTGGATCACACAAATTTTTGTTTCGTTTAGGGATCGAACCCACAACACTCGGCATGGCGGCAGTGGCGAGGCAACCACTTAAACCACGACGCCATCCGTGCAGTCTTATAGATACTTATACCACCGCGTTATTTGTACTATTGATTATTAAGCACAAAATCTTAAAGGTCTCTTTCTACCCAGTCGATGTTGCACGCCTCATCCTTGTTAAGCCCACTATTATGCACTAGATGACAACATGTGTATACATTATCCATTCATTACATAACCTAATTAACTCTAACATATTTGACCCGAGACAATGTGAAACAGCACGTAAAAAAGCAAACACAGTTGCCGGGCCATATTTCATTCATTCGCACATTATAATAACCTAAATAAATGCTACATTTTATATTAGGTGACATTGAGTGTAGGTTAATCACCGTCAATCTAAATTAAACTAGAATGGGAGACGCGTCACGGTTTAGTCACAAAACAATGTTCCTAAATCGAGAGATGAAACGAAATATAATTGGATAAGCCTGGTTTTAAACGGATAGTTGATAGAAATAACTAAGATTAAGGTTCAAGGACTAATTTGCATACAAAATTCTTTGTGTCATGGTCAAATTCATTTATTTAGATATAAATTGGATTGCCTCATTTGTCAAATTTTACATACAATATGGCGCTAAGCAAGTTTGAGACTTGTCAGTTATGATATTATGAGTTAAATTTTATGTTTCAATTATTTAGTAATGGGATATTAGCGACTACTTGTTGGTAGTATAAAATTTAATGCCGTGTCAGGCAAAGTAAGAAGCAATGATTTTAAAGTCAAGAATAATACGGTCATGGTAATGGTATGGTGGTGCGTTTTCCCATATATGCTTCAATCTTATCAAATTGATAATAAAATAAATTTATTATTAAATTGCTTAAAACATCTTCTTTCCTAGAGGGAACAATTCTATACCATCAATAATTGAGGTTTAGCAACTTCAGGAATTTTATAGAGCATAAAATAGAACGGTACTTTTGTATCTACAATATATGTTTGGACGAGAGAACCGAACGAAATATGTTTTAAATGTTATACTTTACTAATACGAAAATGTATATTTCCTCACGTATATTCGAACACCTTTGTCAAATACTTGACATGGGATACGAATTGGATTCCAGCAAGAATATGAATATATCCTGCTACGTCAGAAATGTGAATGTATCATACCTATCTATTTTTAGTAAAGAAATGATAATAAAGGATAGTTTCTAAAAGGACTTTTACCGAATATAAATGTATATTTACATCTATTTGTCAAAGTGGGAGTTATATCATTACTTCTTCTAAATTACATACTTTAAGTAAGTCGTTGCCTTAAGGTATTCATAACCTAGGCGTTCTTCAAAACCACTTAGGATTTAGTCAGAAAGCGTTTGTTTAAATATTTTCTTTTCATTTATACGATTCATATTTTACTTATGTTGTTATCATTATATTCTGTATCAACCGTTTCTTACTCAAATCATCTTAACATATAATTCTCAAATATATTACTCTTTTCTTTTTTACCGCACTATCTGCATGATTCTCTCTTTTTATCGCTTAACCTATTCAGCGGCTAATAGGTTTTCAATTATGTCTGGCCTCCCAACAATTAACACGTTATTCCTTGTCTTTTAAAACACATCGCATTTACGTCTATATACCCACTGTATTTAAAAAAAAGAATAAAATATAATAAATTCATCTTAGTAAGCTATCCGAAATCTTTGTTAAACTAAATAGAACTGAGATTATTATACTATACTGAAATAGGTATGATCGTTAAAACTATAATAGGTCATGGGCTGTAAATTTTCCCTATAAATAGTTAGCACATCATCTGGCTTTAATTAGAACATGCTTTGTTTGGTGTATAAGCTCATGTTGCTATTATAGGATATATTCAAGGTGAACTGACATCTATCGGAGGCACTATATCGGCTGCCAGATTTTTAAAGTATCACCACATAGTTTACTCAAAGCAGCTTTTAGTCTTTAGGTTTGTTCAAAATAATCCTTGAAATTTTCTGTGTCGAGGGGGACTTTACAAACAACGGACACAAAGAACACCCAGACTGGGCCCAGCTAATTGTGGATAACGCATTTTTTGTCCCATATGAGGATCGAACGAACAACACTAGGCGCAGTAACAGTGGCGACGTGATCGCCTAAGCCACTACACCATCCGTGCAGTGCTATTTAAATGTCATGAATTTGATGCCTTATTTGGAATTTATAATACTTATGATACTTAATAGGTCTCGTAGTTAATAAGTTTCCGTAAAATACTTCACAAAGTATTTAAATGTTTAACTATTTTAAAAGTTATATTAAGGAAGTGAGGACTGTGAGGAATTCACATTTATATATAGGTACGAAAACCACTTATCAAAGTTTAATTACTATAATAAACCAAAACCAACTTTAGTCACTTATGAAAATAAATTGACCTTTATTATTTTATTTCAAGTAGGTAGTTCATTGATCTGTTTTTACATAAATTATTTTCAATTGGTATACAAAAAAATAATTATCTTCCTGAAATTAAGTATATATGACTCGCTATGTTAAAGAGGAGACTGAAGCTCTCGATACTTAATAAGCTGTAAAGTTAGGTAGACATAGACATAATAAAAATAAAGCAAACTGGATTTAAAGGGTAGACTTAATAGTATAAATAATCCCCAAGGAAAATTTTCCCAGGAGAAGTGTAAGTTATCCAGACGCAGAACCTAATTAGCTCTTCAAGATCGAAAAACTTAGATACGATATTTCCTTATTAATAAAAATAAATAATAAGTCATCGTCTGCCATTCCGACTTTGTATTTAGACAGTATATCAGGCAGTTTACTTACACCAGCCCATCAAACACCCATCTCCATAGCCCAAATTTAAAAGCTTACACATGTAGGAATAGTCTCCTTCACCTACAGGGGCCAGTATCTCGGTAAGTGGCCAATCCCACTGTAGATTAAAACTCTCGACGGGCCTCTGCACGTTGGACCCCATGTCCCTGTAAACCTCATAAAGGCCCAGGTATTTTTTAAACGTACTAGTAAAATACCCGTGAAAAAGAAACAAATATATGACCACCTTGGTCATTAAATACATACATTAAATATATTATGAGCTTCAGCCCAATAATTATAATTATTCGTACACTTTGTTACAAGCTAATTAAGTATTGATGCCAGAGTCCATTAACATCGAGTTAAAAAAGCAACCTACACAATAAAACTAAGCAGATTACTTATAGTAGGCAGCACTAATACCTATTTAACAAGGTATTACAGTAAAAATAAAATAGAAAGCTTATGCTTTCTACTTGTATTATTACAAGTAAGAACGAAAATGATAAATTAAACTATGAATAGAGCTAAAAAGCTATGAGATTGATGTGCTCTTTTGCCAATTAGTATAAATTTCTTTGTAAATTGTATCTTACTGTAATTGATGTCAGAATATTTGCAATTAATAATATAAACATATAAAAATAGCAGTCATAATATTTTTACGAGTTTCTATTACCCATAGACCTCGACCACAAAGCATATTTAGTGAAACGCCTGGGGGTTAAAACCTCGGACTTTTGTTACAGTGAATGAATTTATATGGTCGAGATAGGATTTTGTTATTTATACTATAAAATGCAAAGATTCACAATATTTTGTTTGTGCTTTTGTCCTTTCTTATAATGTCTATAAATCTATAAAATATGTGTACTTGTAATCTTAAACGTTAAGTTATTATATAAATAGAAAACTACCTGTAGCAAAACCTTTGTAGTAATGATTATCAAGATATAATAATAAAGCACACTAAAGCTCATCGTTTTCGAGAATAATAAAATCTCGTTTGTTTTGGCAACGAGAGATCCTAGGACTGTTTTGAATAAGCATGGCTCTGAGTTTCTTGCCACAATTGATAAGGAACTATTGCAAAATAAAAAGTTAAGCAATACCGAACTCCTCTTATGATAGACATCCGCGTCGTGAGATCCAGCCGTACTCCAAAATGCAATATTCCGCCTCGAACACGAAATATGCGTCGACACGTGTTTTGTCTCAGCGCGAGGCATCCTCAGAGCAGTTTGTCATGAGGATGCCTTTATTTATAAGAGTGATTTATATGATGGCTTAGATTTCATTTACTTCTATTTTGGACCTGTTCATAAGTAAATTATAAATTTGGTAAAGAAATACGTTTTCAGGAACCTTGTATCGTAGATTTTGGTCTCAACTTTTTTTTTTCAAAGTAACCAGCAGTGCATCCGTTTATAAATAAACATGACAGATCAACCATTTACATTACACTTTGATAGAATCATATCCATGAACCATTTGATTTTCATATAAAACACCAGCTAAAATTTTAAATGTATAAAAATAACCCGCAATATTTTCGCTCTATATTTGTATTCGCCAGGTAATAAAATCTAATATGAATGGAATAAATTCGCTTCGACGACTATAGCCGCTTCAGATTAAATATTAAAATATTCTGCGACATATATTTTGTTATATAATAAAGCTTAAAACATTTATTAAGGTTCGTACTATTTGACTGACTATTGTGAGGTAAAGCTCAATTTATATCAGATGAGTTTCATAAACATAGATGGTGAGAATATCGTATGCGTTCTCGTCAGCCGTTGTTTATGTTTTGGTGAAAACTCGCATCATTAAGGTGAAGCTCAAAAGCGAATGTCAGGGGTGACATTCAGTTTTGTGAAATGTTTACACTACGGTATACTGCCAAGAATTTGAAAGTCGATATTCATAAGCGCGGCTTGGATTGTTTAAATATAGGCGACGTCGGCACTTGGCTCGAATAAAGGTAAAAAGTTTTCTTGCTACTCTGAGCCTACGTCAAGCATGCTTCGGCCTATATACACGGATGACGAAGTGGCTTAAGTGGCAACCTTGCTTATTGGTGGACTGAGTGTTATGGATTCGATAATTAAAAATGACAATAACATTCTGTCCAATCCACAGTAAGACAGTTTCAAGTTAAGGGATTCTTAATATTCGTTGTTTTAATATTTGTAAAACTCTGCGATACATGATCTGTGCTTAGAGGGAAGTCTTTAAAATATATATTTAATTAAAAAGACAACCTTTAACACACCTATCCTAAACTCAATGGGGACTTGTGAAAAGTAAGTTGAAAGATGCATCTAATCTGGATAGCTTGCAGCTATATCCAAACATAATAATGGAGATCATATTGTATCTAGGTTCGGTATTCAAGCTGTGACCTATTTCTTGTCATCATAAGTTAACATTTTTAATTATATTTTCTAAAATTCGTAAACTTCAGTGTTAAATAAAAATCAATTACAAGGTTCGATTGACAGGCTGCAATAAAATAAAAAAAGAGATGAATAAATAATGGTTGCCTAAAGTTTATTGGCCGCTCTTGCGCCCAAAAAAGTTTATGCATAACTTAAGTTATAATGTTCTTATTTAAATACAAATCTAAAGTCAGACAATGTCAGACTAGATTATTTAACAAAATCGTAAAAGCTAACCGAAAAAATATTAGTATATGTAAATATATTCTTAATATTATATATATATATATATATATATATATTATAATCTTAATGTAGGTTGCCTGAACTATCATTTTAAACAATCTTTTGGAACTGGAGCTAAAGATACAAGCTAAATTTAAGCAATATTTAAATATTTTGCATAATTAAAACATCCCTATAATAATATCAGCCCTGTATTAAACTGTCCCACTGCTGGGCACGGACCTCTTCTCACTGTGAGAAGGCTTAGGCCATAGTCCACCACGCTGGCCCAGTGCGGGTTGGCAGACTTCACGTATCTTCGAGAACATTATGGGGAACTCTCAGACATGCAGGTTTCCTCACGATGTTTTCCTTCACCGTTAAAGCAAGCGATAATTAACTATTTAATACGCATATAACTTCGAAAAGTCAGAGATGCGCGCCTTGGAATCGAACTCGAGACCTCTGCGTGGCAGTCTAACGGTTTCTCACTAGGCTATCGCTGCTAAAACATCCTAACTCATATTATAAATGCGATTGTGAGTTAGTTTGTTTGTTTGTTACACTTACACGCCTTAGCTACTCGACCAATCATCATATAATTTGTATACCTACATGTTGTCCGGGGAACAGAAAAGGACATAAGGTACCTTTCATCACATTTTCGCGAAAAACAGAAGTTTATAATACACCCAAATTTAAACATAGTATAGAAAACTTATTACTACGCAATACAGTCTCCATCGTGCTTTTGTGGATAGCCTGATAATTGATAATCACAAATTTACTTAACCCACCCTGTTCAAAGTGGGGCCGCTCGGTTCAGAGTTTGACTGTACGTCCATGATGGGTTAGTGATTAAGGCGCCACTTGTTACCTGGCCACAATCAAGTGCGTTAACTCAAGTACGTTAACACCGAGCATGTCATTCGACATTTTGCGATCGGCGATATTATCAAATCGCAGCGTGTCGAAAGTAGTGACATGGATTTATACAATTGAATCACATTGGCTCAAACATTTATTTGCATTTTTTAAACGTTAAGTTGGTTGGCATGGCATGTATTTGTAAGAACAGTGATTATGATAGTACAGTCTAACTAATGCTAATAATTTTACATTCTGGACTTTAGGAATGGCAAAGTGGTATAAGTGGTCGCCACTACGCAGAGTGGTCCGAATTCCATAGAGGTCAAAAATGGTTGTTCCGAGGTGGGTGTTTTTTGTGTCCGTTATTTGAATAGTAAAGTCTAGTCTAGGTTCTACGTCACAGGAATAAAATGATAATATTTTCATAAATAATTATTAATCATAATCGAAAACTCATACTTATTTCGCCCTTCTAAATCTACAGGATTCTATATGATTGCTTTAGCGCATTAGTTAACGGACTAATGTTATACGGTAGCCGTCAAAAGTTAGCTAGCTAGCCAGCTTAGTAAGTACAGTACATTTCATTTAAACGAAGTTGCGTACAATAATGACTTTAACTATATACTAGATATTAGATATCTCCTAGCAAATGTTTTACATTGGGTGGCAGTCCTCATAACCATTAATCTAGTGTCGACGTCCATGTCGATGACCCCATTTAAACGTTATGTCGTCTAAGCATGCAATCTGAAAGTCTATATACATACTAGTATGAAGACATGGATGTATATAACCATCTCTTTTCTACTTTACTGCTATTTACCATAGCATTACCGTGCCATATTTCGCCATCTCTTTCTTATACGATTTGCACTACATTACTGATTAAGATCACAGGTGACAAGTGACACGGTAACCTTTTTGCTTCACCAATCTCAACGTTACGGAAGATTTTATTCAACAAGTTCGTTTTTCTTACTGTCTTATGTCAGTCAAGAGCAGACAGCGTTATTATCCAATTGAATAAATTTAGTGAAGCATATTATTCTTGAAGCTTAATAAGGGCAAATCAGGAGTAAGTATTTGAGTTTCGGCCTTTACCGTTCATCGTAAAACTCAAATAAAGGAAGACACATCGTCCTTAATATCGGGACCTTTTTAAAATGAGTTGCTGTCCAAATAAGAATGTTATGTAGAAACTCATGATTGGCATATATGTTCATTTAAAGGTTCCCTAGTTACTGTACGTATAACTTATATGGTAGCCAAAGACCCTTTACCTTTATATATACTAATATAAAAATATAATTCTTACTAATATTATGAATTCGAAAGTAACTCTGTCTGTCCGTCTGTTACCTCTTCACGAGACTAAGGGTCTTTTCCACAAACTCGAAATAGCATTTGACTATAAGACAAAATTATAACAAGAGTGAGACAGCATGGGATTTATATTTTGGATACCGATTTGAATAAAATTTGGTGCTGAGATAGTTTCAAACTTGAAATAATATGCATGATTTTTATTGATGTAGGTACCACTTGGGCGGTGCCGCAGGCAAAAACTAGTAACTAGCTAGCTAGCTAGTAACAAAAATTCAAACACTCAAATAGGTATACAAAATATTTGAATGTTTGTATTTTTGTTAGAAAAGAATAAACTCAAAAGTACAGGATTGATTTTAAAGATTCTTTCAGTGTTAGATAGCTACTTTATCTAGAAGTAAGATAGGCTACACAAAATCTCGCTGCAAGCCACAGGCGCAGAACAGTAATCATGAATGTGGGTGAAACTGCGGGGGAAAGCTAGTCTATATTAATATAATATTACACTTTCTGCCTTTATTATGTAGGTGTACATTGAAATCCACTTTATTATAAAATATTTCAGTAGGCACTTCACCTTGACAAAGATAGATTGAAAAAGACACGTCCATCATAGTTTTATTGAAAACCCTCACAGCCAATAAAACATTGCCAGACGTCTGAATATCGACTTTGAACGTAAATATCTTGAAATAGACGCTTTTAAAGTATTTAGTTCTAAAGGTTCTATTTTATAATAAAAAGCCCATTTAATAGGATTACTTATTTTGCTATTTTTTCGTGGACAATGATGAAACGAGTATGAACATTTAGATATATTTATTTTCGGTTTTAATATGCTATGTTATAAAATAGTAACTTTAACAAAGTCTATTTATGAGGTATTTGTGATTTTTTTTTATAGATTCCACTTATACCGATATTTGACTATAGGTAATTGTCGAATTTTAGTACGCAGATACATTAAATATATGAGTGCCTACTTGATGCCATAGCTTTTAAATAGTGATACGTTTGTTTGTCAGCCTGTTTGTTCGTTCCGTCATATCACTAGACGGATTAGGCTTTAGCTGAGTAAAATCTGAGATATCGTCAACAGCATAATTTAAATGGGACCTTATGACCGTCTTGTAAAGCATTGTCATTGTATGCGCAAGAATGAGATAGCGTGTAGCAGAGTGCATAGCTTCGTCTCGTGGCACATGCAGTGAAACAATGATAATGCTTTAGTAGATGGTTGTAAGGCCCCAATTCGCCTATAATTCATAGAATGAATCATTCTATGGACGATATTTTAGAGCTGAGGCAGAAATCGCGGACAAATAAGTAGACTATAGTAAAGTGTTTCATTTATATGAAATCTTTTTAACACTGTGTCTTTGTTATAAGAGCCTTCTTCATGCGCCTACTTGTTATTATCGATACCTTGCGCTGGCAAAGATCCTATATTGGTTGTTCATTTAAATGAAAAGGAAAATAACATTTACTATTATAAATGATATTATATTATGAGAACATAAATGGATCCTTCTGATCTATTTAATAAACAAATATATAAACTAGTCTTAGCTATAATTATTTTTGTAAACGAGCGCCTGCTTGACTATTCATAAACATTATCTCCTCCTAACATTTTATACCAAAAATGTCGCAAATTACGCTTTATTTACAGATCAAAACGAAACATCAGCACGCGTCCCATTTAGCGGCACCATGACACCAATAATGGGGCTCATAATTTCAGGAATTGATAACGTCACGTCTGGTTAACGAGCTCAACTAGTCGGTGACCGAACGCATCAAATTGTCGTTTGATGCACGCTACTAGTGTTACGCTTTTAAATATTTTGTTACGGTAACTAACACTTCGATGTGAATACTCTATGAATGCGGAAACTCTTGATGGATTATTCATTTAATGCTTCCGTATATTTTGTGGTAAAAATGAAATCTATGGATTCAGTATCTTACCTTTTAGATTTTCTGTTAAGACCCAATAATATTCTATATTACGAAACGTGTCGTTTAAGATGCAGATAGTAAAATTTTATAAATTTTTCATAGCATGTGTCATAAATTAACTGTCCATAGGTAAAAAACGACTTCTTTCTTGATATAGGAACTGGCTATAAAAGTACTAGCTGTACAGATTATCTATCCGACTTGAGCTGTACCTATACAGCTCAAGTCAGATAGATAATCTGTCAATTGTTGGAATGCCAGTCATAATTGAACACCAATTATTGTGTCTGGCCGCGCTGCCACTTAATAGGTTTAAATAAATATCGATGACAAATAATTATTTTAAATATTAGTATTTCATGTGTATTTACTGTAATACCAATGTTCAATATTTTAGCTAAAACAAACTCTGATTATGCAAAAATTATATGTTGGAGTTAATTTAATTATTTTATAGATACGTATTATTGTTATTTAGAATACCAAGACGACAGTAAGTTAATTGATGTTATTCATCAAACTTATTCATAAAGATTCTAATAAAACAACTACAGTAAAGTTTGAATCAAAACGAGAAAAATAAGCTTTCAACTCCTTCAGTATTTTTTTAATTAAGCCGTTCTGTGCTAGTACTGGAGTAAAAAGAAAACTTAAGTTTATTGCTTGTCTTTTCTTAGAGAAAGTAAAGAATTGTCACTGAGAAATGGGTTACTTTAGTGTTGGTGAACGAAGTGTTGTTATTTTGCGCTAATGCACTTTAGACTATAAAGAATTTTTGTTTTTAGGTATAAGAATAAACAGAAATACATATAAAAATAATATAATACAAATAGATTGCCAAATAAGATTTTGTATTTTAGAACGATGTGATGAGCAATTTGCTTAAGTTTTTGTTTAGTGTCGAAGTATGATCTCCGGTTCACTTATCTGTCCTTACAAAATGTGGAGTGTTTTTTGGTGAATTCCCAACAGTAGCACGTCACGAACTGAACTTAGAATACAGTAAAAGATCAAAGATCTTCTATCTACGTCTTCAACATTGTACAACAATTCTTCAACATTGTATTAGTTGCATGCTGTTTATATTAAAATTACTACGAAAATAGAAACTATGAGAATAATTTCTAACACATAATTAATACAACTCGTAAACCGAAACACCAAATACCTAATCTAAAATTAATTACAAGGATACACAATATAGATTACAATTTTCCAACGTCAAATTTCAAATGTTTATTTTACATCGAAATCAATCAAGATTGGGTTTCAAACATTTGGCTTGACGGGATATTTAAATTATCTATAAAAGTTACGTAAACATTTTTAATGCGGGCTTAGATTTAAATAAATATATCTAGTATTAAAAGATTAGGTCATACATCTTAGGCAATGAGTGGTAGCTAACATCTGTTGAACACGATCAAAGAAAAATTATCAAACTAAAGAGTCAAAAAGCAGACGTAAAGTCTTCATGCAAGTTTTTATATTTGCCAGACAAAAATGGCTAGTGCATATCCATATGTATGTTAGAACAATATGCCGCTAGTTGAGTAGTATAAGAAATAGACTAGTCCAGTATTACATGGGGCCTGAAATAAAGCTGGTATAATGTGCAAACTCTAAACATTTGTCTGCTTAGAGATAGATGTTGTAAGTGTATGTATGGAGGTAGCAGCAAGCTCGTATGTCTTATGTTTTCTATCCTTCGATTTGCCACGTTCTTATTTCGTGTTCATAGGGCTGGCCAAGGCGATGGGAATGTCATTAAAATACGTGATTGGGATTCAGTGTGTTCTCATATTACAGTTTAGCTTGTCATTGTAAATGTATTTGCTCAAAATTGTTAATATTTTTTTCTCAATCACGCGTAAACTTTTGAACAGTTTCGGATGAATCTTGTTACACTGATAAAGCATGTCTTGGATTAACACATAGAAAACTTGTCATACCGGATCGTTCATACGCGATTAATTCTGATGTTTATGGCAAATATAATATATGCATATACTGGCATCAGTTTCTTTACAGTAATGTTTTTATAGCTAACGTTGTGACACGGACACAGTAGTTGCAAGCAATAATATACTTTCTCCCTGCTTTTGAAAGTCGATAAAAATATTTATATGTATGTAAAGATTTTATACAATTGAGTCAAGCAGCGCTTAGTTCCGCTAGATCTGAGCATAACATAAATATATGAATAAATAATATTCACCTCTAAGTGCATTATTACTAGTTAAAGCCACGTGCAGTAATAACATCTAACATCTTATGTTTATAACTCATAAAGCTATGTATACAGCAGTTTACGCAAGAGCGCATGTGTACTCGTAGCTTATCCTTGAGTTGCTCTTTACTACTCAAAGCACCGGTACTTTATACTAACTCAAGAATATAAATTATTATGTGTCTTTTGCTTATAACGAATATATATTTGGAATAAGAGTAAAATGATGGCAATGGAAAGCCGTAGTCTCTGCCTATCCCTCTGGGAAACAGGCGTGAATCTATGTATGTATGTATGTAATAGTAAAATGATACGTATCAATATTATCAATTGGTAACTTTCTACTAATCCAAAATACTATCTATTAATTATTGCTGCGCAAAATGAATGCGTCTAGTTTGTATGCGATCTAGTGTTGTTGTCTGGTGGACGATTAGTGGCAGACGCTAATACAAAGACACACCGCCTTCTAGACGGGACCTAAAATATAACTAGCGACATGTATGTGTAATACACCTCTGCCTATCCTTTCTGATTTTTATAATAACAATTTTAAGGTATAACTGCATAAAATACCTAATTTAAAATCATGAAAGATCTCCGTGTCCCTAAATATGAATAGATATATATCAGCACCAGTAGTGGATATTCAATTTATATACCCAACTGTTACCTTTTTAAAAGTTGCACCTGCCGAGCGAGACTCGATAAAATAAGTCGATGAAAACATAAAACTTGTAATTTCTGGTCCGACCAATTACATAAATAATAATTAGAAGCGAACGGACAGGTTGAATGCTGTCAAGACAAGCTAGCTATTAACTAGACCAAGAGATAAATATATCTTATCAATAATTTTCTATCATATATACTTTCTAGTGCACGGCAGTGATGTTTGCTATTTCTTTTACGAATAAGTTAAACGTCAAATTTCTGTCAAATTTCTTGATTTCGTTATTGAATTGTCAAAAATACATTTTATTTCCGCGTCTCACAACTGCGGTGGTGTTGGCAACGGTTTCAAGTTTGATAGACAGCGCGAAAATTGAGTTGCACGAACTTCATATAACTGGGAACACTAGAACACGCATAGTTTGACAGCCCTGTTTTGAGTTTTCCTGTGGTTTGTTGTAGTGAAGTT
Organism: Catocala fraxini; assembly: GCA_930367265.1. Taxonomy (NCBI): domain Eukaryota; kingdom Metazoa; phylum Arthropoda; class Insecta; order Lepidoptera; family Erebidae; genus Catocala; species Catocala fraxini. The sequence goes on from OV884035.1 coordinate 16,327,771, forward strand.
ATTGTAAAACGTGAAAAGTGTAGATGTTTATTAAAGTAACAGAGAAAAAGGTACACTTAAACATTACGATAGCGTTAAGAAAAATTTAAAAAAAATCGTTTGTGAACATAATGTATTTTAGTTTATTGCTCAATCAAACTACACGAAGCTAAATGTAATTCAAACTATAGTTTTTGGTATGAAATAAAAAAATAATTACTCATTGAAATTAAACTACTATATACGGATTTTATCGCGTTATTTATTTTACACTTAACTACTCTTTGAAATATGCGCACACAAGTGCCACACTTTTGCGAACGTTAATATAATATTTAGGTATATATTCACTTACAAATAATGTATAAGTTCAAATGAATTGCTGCGTGCGTTACCTTGCTTGCCAATCATTGTTAAAATCAAGTGTCAAACAAGATCATTGGCCATTAATATAAATAATTGACCTGCATCATTGCAAAATTGTTCGCAGCGAAATCACTTCGGCCTTGATGATGGCGATGGCAAACGCAACCTTCACAATACTTGTCTTTAACAAATTACCTTTAATCAAAACATTGTACCGACTATAAAAACATCTAAGTACGTAGGTATATTCCATTGGCCTTTTATTTTACAAACGTGAGAGTTAGGAGTGGAAAGTAGGAGAGTGAGGATCTTTGTAGATATTTGTTTCTTATGCAATGCTGAAGTTTATATTAGCATATGTATACTCAATGATTTTTGATACGGAAAATATGTTTGCGAGATACTATTGTACTTTGAATTATAAGCTATGTAGCTAATTACGTAGTAATGTTACAAGAACAGCGAAATTTTACGTTGATTTCCTATTAATAGGAAACACATATAAAATAAATTTTAGTTGTCTGTGTATAAATCTTTCAAAGAGTCGATACCAATTTACAGATTACAGTAATTCATAATTTTGGTATCTAGAGAACACAGTTTATTTAATAATAATTTATAGGTATTATTATCAAGCAAAAGAAAAAACAAATTAAACAACTTACCATTATAAAACAATATCACCAAAAAAACGGCAATAACAAAATACTTCTTCATTTTGTAAATCATTAGTTGCTTTACTTAACAAAACACAAACAATAGAAAAATCAAGACTAACACATTCTACTTTCGCGCCTTTATTCAAACGTGTTTGAAAAAAAGTGTCGCGTTCCAAATCATGTAATTGTTTATGGCTCGTGCAGATGCGGACAAGGCTTGACACGACTGACGTTTGTGCCTCTTTTACTGACACTGTGAGCTCAGAAATGGTACGTAATATTGAAGCATAAACATCATGCTTATTTTTAGAGCATAGAAACTGCTGTAGAATGGAATGTCATTCTGTGTACTACGGTACTACTCGCCCAAAGAACTTTAAATGGATAAATAAAAACTTGCGTAACGCAACTGAACAGCGGTTTTGTTTTTTACAATACAAAGGTGAAGCTTATTTTGGCGCTATCTGCCTAATCGTTTTTCTTCCGTTAATGGGATGATATTTTATATTTTTATTTTAGCGGTGTAATCACCCTTTCAAGCATCTAGGGGCTCTTATTACACACAAAGTGAACGAGCAATGTGCTTCTCCCCACTTATATAAATTGTTCGTTGTTACTGAAAAGAACAGCATTAAGATGGGGAGAGCAATTTTTGGTTTCTTAAAGGGTTGCATAAATGTAGCAACGTTGCTTAATCATGTTTGAAACGGGTTCTAATGGATTAATTCCGCTTAAAAATACCCGAATACTAACAAGACAAGTAAAACAAAGACGATTTATTGCAGTGATTTTGATTTTATATTTAGGTATTCAATAGGCAGTAGCCCATGTTTTGATTAGCAGTCAAAAGAAATGAGCTAATATTTTTAATTTGGGTATTAGAAAAGAAAACTTGGGTGCAATAAAATGGCACACGTAAAAATTGTTTGAAAATTTTTTTGTTTAAAGAAATACATGTATTTTTTAATATGGGATTAAAGGTTATTTCAATACCTATTCAGTGATACCAGTTAAGCTGTGAAAAGTTTAACTTGCTGCCGAAAAGAAAAGACATACAACAAACCCCTAAATTGCTCACTTAGCTCACTGCAGTTTGCAAGATACCAATTGCAGGTACAAAAAGGTATGTTTTGAGTAAAATGTCATCATTTGCATTTCAACGCTCAACCTCCTAAGGAAAGGACGTCTCCTGACTACAGTTGCATTTATCTGAAGAAAATGGATATTACTCCGGAAAAAGCCGCTCAAGTCGTTGCTCTAATTGAAGCGGGCCAGAACCAGAGTGCTGTAGCTCGACAGCTGATATTCAGTTCGTCGTGTGTACCAGCGCTATTGGGCTAGTGGCTATGAACGACGACGAAGATCTGGTCGAACCAGAGCTACAACACAGTGCGACAACCGATTTCTCGTAACGATGGCATTGCGAAATCGTCGTCTGACTCCCGTTGACCTTGCACATTATCTTCAAGTGGTGCGTGAAGTGGACGTCAGCTGGTGGACAGTCAGAAGAAGATTTTATATTATCCTATTGTGTATTAGATTAACTTGTTATGTTGTGTATGGTAATAAGTAACAGAAAAAATTAGTTAATTAAATGTCTAAAACCATAAATGAGTAGGATCATGTATTTTGTAATTGTATATAATTTAATTCTATAAATGAACAGAAAAGCAATTTTGAAGTTATCGCATCAATTTGAGTTTAATGTAAAGCATACGGTAGCAAAAGTTTTATCTAATTATCAAAATAATTCCGGTATTTCGTTGCGTACCCTAACAATTTACCTAATTGCTCGACCACACAATCATCTTAAAACCAAAGGCAAACATTGACAATAATATTTCCGAACGGAAGGGGATGCCGATTATTTCGGAACTCATTGTCCAAACCTTTTTGGGTAGGTATTCTGTTTTCCTCTTACGACTATTTTGGTCACCTTTCCCCTAATTGCTTCAAGTGCCTGAGGCGATACTGAACATTTTCTTGAGATCTCTTGTAACAATTGTGTTTCAAATTTTTAAGTTAGGGTACTGCCAGATGTTTTATTTTTAGACTGAATTTTTTATTGAGTCATAGAGTGTTAATGAGAATGGAATTTCGGAATGCCGTATTATGTCGTCGAAAAGATGATGATGAAACAATTATGGCGAGTTTAAATGGATTTTTATAAGTGTTGTAAATAACCTTGAACATAGTGTTTTCAACTAGCGTAGTCGTAAACTAGATAAAGCATCTTCAGGACTAATAAACAAAGGTGGTAGACTTAATGTAATGCCGACTCATTTGTAGCATTAACAACCAATATATTTACATAAATATATGTAAATGAATTTTGACATTTAAAGTTCTTTCAAAAGGATAATGTATTACATATGCAGCATCATCAGGACTAACAAAAAAAAACTGCACTGTAATTTGGGACATGTAATTTTATAGTTTGTAGATTACGTATACTATTTACAAAGTTAAAGGAAAATGTTGTACATTGTGGTTTTACAATTAGCTAGTAAAATAGTTTTGGCAATTAAAGCATTTTGCCAAATATTATGGATACTCCATAATATTTGGCAAAATGCTTTAATTGACATGCGCGTCATGTACGTGCCTGAAGTGTGATTAAAATATATGGACTACTCAACAAAATTAAATGCTATTTTGTGAAGTCATTTCAACAGTAGAGCACAGATACACACACAATCACAGATAAGCAAATTAGCAACTCGAAGAAGTAATATTATTGAATATTATAACTTTATCTATATAATCCATACTAACATTATAAATGCAAAAGTATTAGATACTCTCTGTTTATTCCGATTTCACATCTAGTATGGACTCTTGTTTGTTCTCTAGTACCTAGATGTCTAATTTTAGCGCGGATCGGATGATTGTTTATTTTTATTTGATCTAGTATTCGCCAAGTGGTCGAAATACGACAATAATCATTTCAATAAATATGAGGACAACATAAAATATTGCTGTCTCCATGTTTAATTAGTATGTATAAATAAAGCTTGTCAATAGCTACAAAACAAAACAAAAAACGAAAGAATATTGGTTTGTAGCAGATAAGAAAATGGTACTTAACAGTCTTGTATTTGCTTGCTAATATATAGATTAGCGTTTGTATCTGTGTTTACATATTACTCACTAATTACGTAAATCTGTGGCCGTGTATTCTCTTTAATTTATCCATTTAGTTTGCCGTGAATGTTGTCGCAGGCGATTATTGTATTTCTAATTAAATATAAACCAATTTTAATCAGTTACTTAATACTATATTATTAATACTATACAATTTATAAAACTCTATTGGATAAATACCATGATATTATAAAAAAAATTACGAGTACAAAAAAATACCTTAGCTACATTATGATAGCGCGATTATACTATAAAATATTAAGTCCCATAAAAATAAAGAAATAAAATATTTATAAAATAAATTTTCTTCTAATTTTATTATTCCGTTTATTGCTGTCCTTGCCGTAAGGTTAAATATAGGTGGCCAAAAATATTCTATAACATCTGGTACAGAGGTACCAGATTTCTATAAATAAAGATTATTTGAAAAAATTTTAGGTAGTTACTTAATTATATTCCTATTATGCAATTATCGAATATTTATAGGAATAGATTGACCTAAAATTGTACATAGTAACAAAACGCATTTAATTCATTTTACATTTATGTTGACTGGATACAGAGGATTAAGTAACCGCGTCGTATTCGTCCACGAATTATTCGTCTGATCATTTGAAATAGCAATTGAATTAAAAGGTTTTAAGCTTATCGGTGGTGGCCAGATAGCCGTTCGAGACTTACGAGCATATGTTGTAAGTTACGGCCATACATTAAGGATTAGCAGCTAGCCAGAGTTAGTGTCTACTAATAATTATGACGAAGAAATAAAACAGGCTTCTCTGTACTAAAGCTTTTAGCTAGAACTTTTGTTATTTAACATATACATTCAGTGTAGTTTATGTAGCAGTTTCTTTACGAGGTAAATACAAAATCTGTACCTATTTTGTTTATTATTTAGGAACATACATGACAAATATTTCTTTTTTATATTATATAATTAGAGCTCCAAAAGTTATATATACTTGTATAATATAATACAATTGTGACTGTCTAATATCTGTACACAGGAAATATTTAGAAAACAATTATTTTAGATTTTTATTAGTATATTTGTACGCGTATCAGGTAAAAACTACTACACGAAATTGATTACAGTTTTAACAATTGTATTGCTGGAAGTCTAACTTAAAATCTGGTGAATTTAAGTTAGACTTCCAGCATTTTGATACGGCGCGTACAGATTCGTGAGCAAAAGCTAGCCTTAAATAAAACGGTAAAATTACTTCGTACATGCAAACAATAATATTTAATACTGGCTATGTCCGCGGTTTTACCAGCGTGTATGTTACTGCGCCGTTCCCCGTGGGTCGTAGCGTGATGTTTTATAGCCTATAGCCTTCCTCAATAAATAGGCTATCCAACACTAAAATAATTATTTAATTCGGACCTTCGTTCCTGAGTTTATAGCGTTCAACCAAACAAACAAATAAACAAACAAACAAACAAACTCTTCAACTTTATAATATTAGTATAGAGTTAACCTCTTTATAATATTATTCAATTCTTTATTGCTTTCCAAAATGTAATACAGTTGGTAATCTTAAAACTATGTGTCAATTATGGACCCTGTCAGTCCCAATATAATAGGTATATAAGAAGAGAGAAAATATTAATTTACATATTGACTAGCCATGCCACGTGGTTTAACCCGTTTTAAATATAATTAATGGTTACTGTGCCTATCCCTTAAGCTGTAGCATGATGTTATAATATATCCAAAACGAAAAATCCTTCATATCGGGTTAGTAGTTCCTGAAATTAATGCGCTTGAGTTTTATAATAATGGTGCACTAATTATAATATATTAATTTCTGCATTGATTCCACGTACGTAAAATTCACGGCAACACATATCGGATAAAAAGTATACTTCATAATAATATGGAATATGGTCTATACGTGTGTGCCATTTTGCATCCAAATTAGTTCAATAGTTTACACATGATTGACCAACAAACAACTTCACAATCACAATATTAAAGTAGGAAGTAAGATTATCATGAACATTTAACAATAATCCAACATTTCCAAACATTTTATATAAACGATATTACATCGTCTAACAGACATAACTTAGACGTGAACGGTGCTTGGTAATCCAATTCAGTGTAGTTCCAGTCCTTGATTAAATTTTAAATTGTCTCCAGAACTAATATCTATAGTTGACATCTGTGCCGGGTGAACAAATGTCATGAAACATCACGTCCTGGCCTGTAACTTTATTACGGAGAAAGTTTTCGTAACGGAATCCCTCCGTATTATTGCGACTTTGTTATCTGTAACTGACAGATGTGTTTGTAATACCATCAAATCTGTGTTCACTTAATTGTGTGTGTTTGAAGGTATTGTTTTTACAATACGAGTCATCATTTCATATATTTTTTTATTTCATCATGAAATTTTATAAGTAAGCTAGTCGTCTAAGCTTTTGTGGAAGCAAAAATAGCTGAATTTTGGACAATTGGACTGCCACGCAGATGTATTAAGTTCGAACCCAAAGGACGCACGTTTTCGAAGTAATATGCGTATGAAGTAATTAATTATAGCTTATTTTAACGGTGATAAGGAAACCCGGATGTCTGAAAGTTCTTTATAATGTATTCGAAGAGATGTGAAGTCTACCTACCGGCACTGGGCCAGCGTGGTGGTCTATGACCTGATCCTTCTTACACTGCCAGCCCAGCAAAGTTACAGTTTATATTCAGGCCTAATATTATAAACTTTGGTAATTCTAACATCAATAATTATAATTTAATGGGTGATGAACCGATGATATTGTTAAATATCTCACATCGATATTTCGGGTTAGCTTGACTGTTTTTAAATACAACGAAGTGCTCAAAATACTTGTTTCTCATCTTAGTAGTATACAAAGGAAACTAACAACTGATATATTTTGCGATTATGACAAAGCTAATATTAAAAACAACAGATTCAATACAATTTCCTATGAAACATTGTAGCTCTGTAACATTTTTGACCTTAATAAGAAAACTTGAGTTCCGAGAAGATTCGCCTTCAGGCGTTATTCTCACTTTAAGTTTCAAATTGAATTACCTATATAGAAGTTTGTTGGGATCTGGGCTTAGCTGCCTTACCGAAAACTGTTCAAGAAAACTTCTTAGTTATCTTTCTGGAAACGTATAATACTCGAAAGTATTTATCAAAAGTCCCGTAAAGTGGAGTGCACCTTACGTAGCTATAAATAGTTGGAGACCTGCAATTTCCTCTTTCTTAACTCAGTGGAACTGTTCGCCAAAGAAATTGTGTTATGCACGTTGTTGGCGCCACAATGCCTAGTTTATTCCTGTCTGAAGTCTCTCCTTTGTTTCTTAGAAGTTAGTCAACTATAGTACTGATATTGTTTATCGGATTATGCGGTACAGTACATTAGCTATAGGAAATTATATTTCTTGTGTAATTTTATTCAATCTAAAAGCCAGAGGCAGTAATTAATAGAATGATATATTATGATGCTTTTAGCTGAGGGAAAGCACTTTTGTTATAAAATTGTAATGTGCATTTTAAATATTATACAACCGGCTTTCAGCAAAAACGTAGTTTTCGACAATATTGTTTGCCGTTTTAAAAGGACTTTAAATATTGAACAATGTTGTTCGATATTTGAACATTTTTTACTTCTCTGTTTCATTTTGTGATTTAATAACGCTTTCCCATTATAGTTGTTTTTTATGCTTTGGTTGTAAATTACTTTTTGAGGTGTGCATTATATTGTATAACGCGTTAATAGAACACTGTTGACGAGTTTTAGTGTAATCTTTATATATAGAAATCTTCTTTGCGTGTGTTTGTATTAATCTCCTCTTAAACGGCTGGACCGATTTTGATGAAATTTTTGTGTGTGTTCAAGTGGATTTGAGAATGGTTTAGATTTGTTTTCTTTTTTCGTGTGTACATGACAACCTCTGTCGGGACAGCTAATGATATATAAAATGCCATTCAGATTCAATACTCAATATTTTATTACATTCCATAATGTTATACAAAGATGGACTTATAGTACAAACTAGGTCATTCTAGACACTACTGGGCACAGCAATTTAGGAAAGAAGAAGAGGGCAGCAGTTAAAATTATTTCTTTGAAGTCTATAACAGTTCGCATTGTAATTCTAAAATATGCCTCTTGATTTATTCTTAAATGGTTTATGAAGAATTATGACAAAATATGTTGTATGTCCGACCCGTGTGATTCTTAAGAAACATCAAAACAGTGGGTATAATGTACACATATACTTAGAAGAACTATCTGTGTGTAAATGTTTGCCTCATGCGATTATCGAACTACCGCTACTCGGTGTATAGGTAAGGCGATCATTTAAACCACTATATTATTCATACGAAGCACGCCAATTTAAATATAGCTTTATAGTTTCTTTATATTCGATAGAAAATTAATCAAAATAGCTGCAATTGTTCTATCAGTGAGTTACAGAAGATTGTCTTCTGTTTACGCGAATGTTATTCATTTCCATTTCCATGGCTGCTGAAAAGCAACCGAAACGTCGCGTCTGGGAAAGTGTAAACTTAAATATTTAATAGTTTTAATAATCTAATTAGCTTAAAAAATAGTAAAGTTAAATAGTAGTATTGTGTAACAGTTTCTAAATCTATACTAATATTATAAAGCTGAAGAGTTTGTTTGTTTGTGTGTTTATTTGTTTGTTTGGTTGGACGCTTTAATCTCAGGAACTACTGGTTCGAGTTGAATAATTATTTTAGTGTTGGATAACCTATTTATCGAGGAAGGCTATAGGCTATATAACATCACGCTACGACCCGCGTGGGCGGCGCAGTAACCATAAACGCGGGTGAAACCGCGGGAATAGCTAGTTATGTAATAAAGTGTTCAATAAACAACGCAATAAAGTACCTATAAAGTAGTTTAATTTCAGTAAGTTACAAATTAACTGTCTTTGTTACCATGACAGTTAAATTTTATCGCAGGTACAAAATATCGATATTGTATTATTCTCCATTTTTTTCTAGAAAAGGAAGCACTCTATCAAACCTACGAAGTTTAAATAAAGAAACATGCTTGTCTTGTAAAAATAAAATGGCTGAGGAAATTTAATACATTTTCTATTACGCGATAAAAATATGATTTGGATACGAATTTTGCTTAAGGTTATGCTAGCAACGGTAACCTAATATTTGCGAGAATATTTATATTTACAACATTCACTTTGAATATGTTTGCACATTGTTGGATGCAAATATATACGATTCAAAATACCTTGTTTCGCTATTCTAAGCCTGTGGTATTTTATTGATGCATTTTCATTGCAATTTTATTAAGTGTTTAGAATTATAGTGCTTTGGTCGACCGGAAAAGACTATGGTATTTTTTTATCTACCTAGTGGTTTTTCTAATAAACGTATAGCAAGTCTAACCTGATTCATCTTTATTCTATTAAGTCTGATAATCATCTTTGGTCTTTTATATTCCTGCCTGATAGTAAACGGCTACCGTAAAATAGGATAGGTATACTATACGAATAAACACTTCGTAAAAGGAACCAGTGTCGCCCCCCTCCCCCTGCTGATATAACATTCTAACGAAACATTAAAAAAAAATTATATTCGTCTTATCATTCCTAACGAACTTCAAAAAAGTATTTATAAAACATTGAGTGCAAACGTACTAAGTGCAAAAGGAGACCATCTCAAGGAAATTTTTGTAACACGATTTAAAGTGTATGCTCTTATAACTCACTCAATCTAAGCGAGAAAGAGAGAGAATGTGAGATTATTGAGTGAAATATTAATTAAGCAATACACATGCAGGCATTTCAACATAACATTTTCACAACAACGTGTCGTTGTAATAATCGATTAACTGAGTTTGAGCATGCACTCTAACATGTGTAACAAAAAGATTACTTGCGATATCTCTTCTTGTACGTCAAAATAAAGAAACATTCAGTCAAAAGTCAAATGTATTTCAGCTAAAACAGAAAGTGCAAAAACTGTGACGTCGCCGTTGAACAAAAAGCGGTATTGTTTGCAGTTCTCTCGAACAATAGAGCAAATGATTGATTGATACATCAGCGAAAAATAAGCAAAAATGAGTTGCTTCCCCTGCGGTGTGTGGCCAAGTTGTAACATAAAATAGCTTTTAGATTAAAAGCGGGCCAGATGATCGAGGTCCCCGTGGGACTTGGCAACCTACTGACGTCCCTTGAGCACAAAAATAGGTACATATAGTTGATTTATTGCCAAAATCTGAATTATTTATTAAAACCAAATTCAACGACTTAAAACTAATCTAAAGTGATACAGGTTTTAATAATGAAGGAAAATCCTTACTTATTAATATTATAAATTCGAAAGTAACTCTGTTTGCCTGTTACTTCAGCACCAACCGATTTGGATAAAATTTGGTACAAAGATAGTTTAAAATCTGGCAAAGGATATAGGCTATAGGTTACGTGTGCGGAGCCGCGTGGTAAAGCTACTAGTTTAAGGAATAACGTTTACTTTTCAAATTAGTTTTATATCTTTATCTTACTCCTTTATAATTCAATAGTTTTATTTGAACATAATTCTATTTTTCTAGCTGTTACTTCATATATTCCACAGTAACCGTGCCTTTTTTGAGGCTAAGTCACTCTTTGGCATATTAACAGATGACGCAGTAATTTAATTAATGATCACCTCGACACTGCCACTGCGCCTTGTGTTGTTTATTTTGTCTTGTAATTTTGGCTAAGTCTAGTTAGTTATGTGACCGTTTTTTTAATGTTCGGAATGTAACTCGCGATTGGGACAACAACAGAGAACATAATCTCTTTAAAAAGAAAACTACTATAAACTATCTCAATCAAATTTATGTCAGCCTGTTCCTCCTTTGCTGCGTAAAAAGTTTAAAGGAAGGAATAAAAGAAGAAACTAACACAATTTCTCATTTTTAATATAGGTACCTACGTGAGGCAAAGAATTGTTACAACCGTTTTATGAATAACGCGCTGGCTGTTTTATGAATAATAATGTGATGCAAGTTTGTTGTATCAAAGATATAAATAATTGAGTGCAATAAATAGTATAAAGGTGATCTTTCTTTGGAGGAAAAAGAAAAAGAAAAAGAAAATAAGCCCTAGCAACTGCTAGGGCTTATTTTCTTTCTTTTTCTTGTAACTGGTCGATCTCTGTATATAGGATATATTTTTAAGAAAAATAATGTCAGATATCTTTATAAGAGCTACAAAAGCCAAAGCAAAAATTTATTGCAGTTTTTACAGTCGTTTAACTTAAAATCAGATGCTTTTACGTCTTGATACGCCGCCTATAAGTTGAGTATTATGTGTGTCGATCAGCTTATTCAAACATGCAAAGAAAGAAAATTCCGAATTCCACACGTACATAGTTTCGGGCAAAAGCTAGTATGAGTATGAAGTATTTAAAATACATTATAAATGCAGTGTATAGAAACTACGTCACGGAATGTGCTGATGTTTACGAATAGTATTTTATTCCTTTTGTTATTGACTTTGTATACACACATATATTGCAATTAAAAAAATTATACGCATTTTATCGCGTTGTTTATTTTTTATAAAGCAATATTATTACATTATTTTGAAATTTTAAACTACTATTGTTAATTTTTTTTACTGGTTTCTCTTTACTTGTATTTAAGCTATTAACATTATCAAATCTAAAAAGATTTTATACTTTTACCGACGTTTCAGTTGCTGCATGGTCAGCAGCATGGCTATTACATAAAATCCGTATAACGTTGTTTAATTTCAATGTACAACATTTGCGTAAACATAAGACTATATATTGTAGGTATATATAATTCATTTATCGATTTATTTACTCAACGCTTAAAAATAGGTGTAACTGTGGTAAATCCATATGTGTATATGTTTCTATTTTTGAATCGTATCTCGAAACCGGCTTGAACTTTAATGATCTAGACCTTCAGTTTTACTAAACGGGTCTAGGTAAGGGACCTGATAATTTTATGAACTTGCGTTTGTATGATTATTATGTGACGACAGTATTGAAACCGGTATTTTATTACTGTTTGACTCGTAAAGGTATGGTAGTGCATATTACTAATTATGGCGGTCTAGAGTTTAATATTATTAAGATTTTCTGTCCAACAATTACGCTGTTCGTTAAAAATAGGCTTTCTGGTAGTAGTTGGTCATACTGAATTTCTGCTTTCTTTGCGTACCAAGAAGAGAACCATGCAAGATTATATAATTATGCGTGGTTCTCTAAAAATCTATATTATGTATGTTTGGTATACACCAAACATACATAACATAAAAGTACGTCGTATTATCTCTTGTGGGTAGAATTAAAATGTGTATAAGAACTCATTTCGCTATTTAAGTTTTAATACCCACCTAATAAAGGGCAAATATATTGCCATCTACAGAGAATATTGCCATACTCCTAGCTGCTATATTTGCTCAGAGAATGACCTCGGAGGAAAACGCATTAGCACTTTACCCTACTCTGAAATCGCACCCTGGTTCTCAAGATTAGCTCCAAGCATAATCACTAAATACTATAGCACTAATGACGCCTACTTTAAACTATCACTTGATAAGATAAATATTTTATGTAGCTGTTGATATTAATATTACTGTTTAAAATGAGAAAGTCTTATGTCCAACAGTAGACTGCGATAGATTCATTGATTGTTGATTGTAATTAATATTTCTAATAAACGCTATTAAACTACACAATAATAATATAATATCGTCCACCAACACTGTAAAATAGATCACTACATATTATAAAACAAAGTCCTCCGCCGCGTCTGTCTGTCTGTGTTCGCGATCAACTCAAAAACTACTGAACGGATTTTCATGCGGTTCTCACCAATATACAGAGCGATTCATAAGTAAGGTTTTGGTGTATAATTTGTTAAGGTTTTGTACTACCTGTGCAAAGCTGTAGTAGTAAATGCAACTATGCGTGAGGTTTCGGGTTCGATTGCCGGCCCAGACAGTCTATTATTGGGTTCTTGTGGTACCAATTCTCAATAGCCTGTAGTCTGGAATTGGCTCGATAGATAACTATAGACTTATTTCCTTATATCTGCGACCTAAAAACTAAAGATAGTGAAAGTTTACTGAAATACATCTCGGCCAACATCTTTAGAGATATAGGCGTGAGACATTATGTGTCTGGATGAATGAAGCTAGAGCGATATGTTAGGATCATTCATTTAAACGGAAATCTGTAGTGTTTACTTCCTCTATCCAGGAAACAGGGGTGCGTCTATATATGTATGTCTTGTAATACTGTACTGTTTACAGTACACGCAACAATTATGACTGAATGTTAAGAATAACTGCATGATGACTGCATGGATGGTGTAGTGGTTTCAGTGGTCGCCTCGCCATGGCTACCGATTATTATGGGTTCACAAATTTTGGAATCACAAATAGTTGTTCCGAATCTGGGTGTACTAATCAAATCAAATCAAATCAAATCAAATCTTTATTGCAATCATGAGTATATAGGATGTTACATTAATTATAGGCTCATACATGATACCCTGTTAGGGCGCAGCAACATAATATTATTATTTTATTAATTATAAAATAAAAATTACTTATATTATTTAGTTAATTGTTATAAATATCATTGTTAATATTGTATTCATATTTTATATTAGGTTGCAGTTCTGTCCTCGAAAAACTCTTTTAGACTATAAAAGCATTTTTGAGACAAGTATTTTTTTAATTTATTTTTAAATATATTGTAACTTGCTGTGTCTTTTAATTGTTTTGGTATTTTGTTATATATTTTGACGCACATTACATATGGTCCAGAATGAAATATGGATAGGTTTGATTTCGGTAGAGCAAGTGTGTTTTTATTTCTTAGATTACGAGGTTGTGTGTAATGATCCTTCTTCAGGGAAAAGAGGTGGATTTGTTTTTTGACAAAGATACAGATTTCAAAGATGTACATAGATGTTAAAGTTAGTATGTTAAGTTCAGTGAAATGTGGCCTGCAGCTATCTATTCCGTCGATGTTTGCCAGAATTCTTATACATTTCTTTTGTAATTTGAACAAAACACCTGCGTCTGTACTATTACCCCATAGTATAATTCCATACATAAGCCAAGAGTGTGCATATGCATAGTAGGCAGCAGTTGCTGATTTTAGGTCTGTTGTTTTTTTTAATTGTAGTAGTGCATATGTGAACCTAGATAATTTTCCGCTTATGTTATGGATGTGGGATTTCCAGTTTAAGTTGGTATCTATATGTAGGCCTAATAATTTAAAAGACTCAACGCATTCTAATGTTGTGTTATGGTGGGAATAGTTGATTACTAGTGGACGTTTTTGATATGGTTTGAATTGCATAATTTTGGTTTTGGTAAAATTAACTTCAAGGTTATGGTCGTCCAGCCATGCTACAATTTCAGATAGGGTTTTGTTAATTTTATTGCTTAAATCTAAGTTATTTTTGCACGGGAAAATTACTGAGATATCGTCAGCGAATAGGATGCTTACTGAGTCAATGATTTTTGGGAGGTCGTTAATGTATAACAGGAACAGTAAACAACCAAGTACGCTGCCCTGTGGGATGGAGTTTTTTACATCAGTTCTTTTAGAACGGACATGTGATATTATATATTATATGACTTAGTGTAAGTTGTTAAGGTGTTTGTAAAGTTCCTCGAGACACACGCATTATTTCTGTTGGGTTGTCTTTTAAAATATATTTTAAAACTTCACAATAATGTCGGCTTCGATGGCGTAGTGGTTAGTGTAACCAACTGCCACGCCTAAGGTTTTCCGCACAAGTCAAACATTTGTGTGCATGAACATGGATGTTTGTCTTGGTCTGGGTGTTTCTATGTATAATATGTATATAATATGTATGTATTTACAAAAAAAAGAATTATATATGTATGTTTATAATACATTGTCTAGTACCCATAGTACAAGCTCTGCTTAGTATGGGCTAAATGGTGTTGTGTGTACGTGATAGAATATATGATAGAATGCTATAAAATAGATTCCATTTCACGATCATTCAATAGCAAATGTTGTCCCATATCCATAAAACTACTGCCACGTCAAACATACTTTATAATGCATAATAACCCCATAAATTTAATATTTACCACACATTAATCTCCCAAAAGGCCAATTGTGGCTACTTAGAATTTATTCGTAGTTATTATTTGCTCTGAACATACCGCCATGTTCAAATATTGGTGCATCTCCCCTCTTAGGGGAGACGCGGCACAGATGGTCCACTTATATTACCACCTTCACGCGGGGAAGTTTAGCCGTAAATCGGTAATCAATACCTACCCTGTTAAGTATACTCTTAGTTTCTTGCCTCTAAAAATATCCGTACTTTTGTTGTTATAGTATAGCCAAAGAAGTGTGTTTATAAACAAACACGAAGTAACGGGAGAGGATACCAATACATGCATTTTTAAGACAGCATATTTTTAAACAGTTTGGTTTTAAGTACGTAGTATGTTTTTAAAATGTATGTTTTTATTAAGAGTATTTCACTGCCCTTGATATTTTGTCCTTTTGCTATACGATAAGTTTTGTTAGTTCGTTTTGTCATACATAGATTAATATAAACATTTTAGTAAGTCATATCACCATTACAGATTAAAAGAAGAGGAACTAGTTGAAGTGCATACATGTATGAGAGTGAATGGAATAAAAGAAATATTATGTCAGTATCGCAGTGAGTGAAAATCTTTGCCTACCTTGTTGCAAACAGTATATTATGTGTTTTTAGAATATGAACCAAAAACCTTACAATAGTTCATTCATAATCACTGATAGAAAACACTTTTGCAAAATCCTCCAATATCTTAAACATAGTAAAATTTTTTTTGCTATTTTTCTGTTATATTTTCTTGACGCAGCTCACACAAGAAAAGACGTTAATAAAAAGAGTCAGCCAAGAAATGACAGAGGTAATCTTTTTGACCTCCAATCGATATGCAGTAACATCTATCTTTGCATCCATAAGCTAACCTTTCATAAGCATCCGATTCGATTGAAATAGCTACTAAGCAAAGTGCATGTAGAGTGCAAGTCTGCAGACGCAGCAACGTTTGTCGTATCGAAATTCATTTCATCATTCAGCCGGGGCATGTGCACAAATCACCGGCGAAGTTATCCCCACAGCTGGTCCAAACACGGTGATATCCATTTCGCTACAAGCTGTTTGCTCACACATGAAACTTTGGCTAACATTTTCTACGAAACTTGTGTACGACGTTTCAGTTTAAATATGACTGCAGTTCGACTTGGAACAGTCGCATTTAATATTAGTTAAGGTGTTTGATATGAACGTCACAAGTTGTCAGTATTGGTAGTTCGTTGTTTCAGATCGATGTGTTTAATTTAATTTCTCTCATATTCTGCTTCTTACATCTGTTACTTAAGTGGCAATTTTGGGCTGTGTTTTCTTGTACATTTTACAATAGTAAAATGCGTGGCTGTTGAATAGTCTTCCCACTGGGCTTTTGACGGATCGATATCAGTTGGTTTTTCAAAATATTGCTAACTAACTTATGCCCATGGCTTCGCTCGCTCGGGGACAGTATTTTTCCTGGACAAAAGGTACTTTATGTTCTTTTTTGTACCATAGACAATGTTTATGCGACATTTTTTAATGATCAGTTGAGTAGTTAAGGCGTGGCAGCATAACAAACAACTAAACTCACATTCGCATTTATAATATTAGTTGGGATGTACCGATACCTCAGGACACGCCGTGATAGCGGCGGTAAGACCTCATCATGAAGAAGTGGCTGGAGAGGCGTTTTGGCGTCCTCGCCTTCCGGATGACGCAGGTACTCTGTTACAGGCACGACTGCTTCGGGAAGTACCTGTGTCGCACTAGCCGAGAGGAGACGTCCTGGTGCCATCACTGCGACAACTGCCCCGAGGACACGGCGCAACATACGCTTGAAGAGTGCTTAGCCTGGGTTGAAGAGCGTCGTGACCTCGTCGCGGCAGTAGGGGTGGAGCGTCTCTCGCTACCGACTATGGTAGAGTCTATGGTCATGAGTGAGAGTGCATGGGTAGCTGTCACCTCCTTCTGCGAGGTAGTAATGTTCGCTAAGGAGGTGGCGGAAAGGGAACGGGAGGCGAACACCAGCCTCCCGGCCCGCAGTCGACGCACCAGTTGCCGAAGGGCACTAAACGATCTCCGGCTCCCATGAACGCTAGTCTGGGGCAATAGACTAGGGCAGTCTGTCGCCCGTGTAGAAGTAGGTCCGAGACGGCGGCAGGTCGTGTTCCGTGCGCGCCCGTCAATGAAAGAGTATAATAAAAATGCGACGTGATCCCAAATTTGCTGATTTGCTGGGACTGCAGAATAATTGATCCCTGCGTCCCGGTCATAGATTGTGAGAAGGAACACCGTGGTAGGCTTAGTCGGTGTTATAGGGATATCTCCATCTTTTCCCGGCTGAGGCCGACATACATGCCTAATTTTACTTTTATTATGTTATAAATTTACAACAACCAAAACTATACATAATGTATATAAATAACTCATACGTATTACCAAACGCCGCGCGGCGGGCAAAGGTTTTGTTATATCCATATTTCGTTAAGGTTGCACGTAATAGTAAGCTTATTGGCGCCTATAGCATATAGTTCCAAATTCCGTAATGATATTTTCGTGCCAGTGAACTCAATACCACTTTATCCGATTGGGGTATCGAGCCTGAAGTACGATAGCCGCATTCACTACATCTACGCTTCCAAGGCAATACTCCTATTTACCATTTTACTAACCTATTTATTGTAGGTACAATTTACTGACACCGCACATGAAATCAGATCATGTTTCTTCTTCAACTTTTCCTTTCTTCACTTATATTATTCAATAATAAAGACTCTATTAGTTTTAAAATAAAAGCGAACATTTTCTGAATAATGCAAAAATTGTGCCCCCAATTATTCTCTGGAAATAAAATAAAGAGTAAAAGAACACTGATAAATGAGCTTTTTACGCCTCAGACAAATTAATTAGGAGCTACTTGCTAAGATAGAGTTGCTCTAAAAGATTGAGTTATTGCAGTTTTTAATTACGATAACTAATTGATGACATTTTTCAGTTTTAGTATCATATTGCTTTTTTATTTGCTATAGAAGTAGGTCTATTAAGAATTCATAATTACTCGTAGCATTGCAATATGAATATTTGTACTTGCCGAATAACAGTTTATATATATATTATTTACTTATTTTATGAGACAATTGTGTTACGATTCGAATCACGATTTGTTGTGCAATGGGTGAAATGAAATCCACTTTTTTCACCACTGCTTAATTGCCCTATTCGCCAAATATTTTGACGATTAATTTATAGAAATGACATATCTAAAAGACACATATACACATAATATACCCAATAATCGATTAGTTAATCGACTTGTTTATCTATTTGTTAATATATTATACGGATGTAAAATCATTCTACTTATAAAAATGTACATATCCATAGCCTAAGTTCAAATCTTTTGTATTAAAAATAATGCGTCGAAAAGCTCATAAAGAAAACCGTAATGCCAATTTTGTATTAATACTCCTTCGAGTAGCATGTGTGGCATGTTCAAAAAGCATAGTCTTCTTTTATAAACTCCAGTAAGCCGAATATTTTAATATAGAATACAAAGAAGTTACAGCAAAGCAATACCACATTCAAATTGTACTACTTAAAAATGTATGGACGTTTATTTACAATTAATATATTCTTTATTCACTTTGCCTAGAACAATATAATATTATACACATGAATATCCGAGTTTATTTTTGCCTATATAAAACAGTAACAGAAGGCCTCGTAGGTACAGATCGGACAATTTATTACATCTCCAGAGTCCACTTATGATAATAACTAGGTATATTGCAATAAATGTAATATTCCCTCAACACATATCATAAAACATATTACTACACAACTATTAATCACTTCGACACAAATTGAATATGAATAGAGCTGTCGTCGGTGGAACTAATGGGTTATTAATTGCCCGTTTTTATTACCAACTGACATTGCTTTTCTTGAGGAAATACGCTATAAAGTTATGGTAATAATTTTGATGTAGGATTTCGTTCTTGTGGTTTTATGTGATGCTTTTAATGTACTTTACGATTGGATAAAAAGAACTTGTCATGGGTATACATTTTAATTCTTATTAGGAAGGTATTTATATAATGTGATGTGGCAGCGTATGGTTTTCTTAATTATCCTAATATTAGAAATGAGTTTGATTGTTTGTTTGTGTGTTACGCTTTCACACCTACTACTACTTGACCGCTCTTTATGAAATTTCGCATACACATTGTTAGGGGAACAAAAAAACCTTTCATCGAGGAAAGTACTGTTCCTAACCTAACTTACCCTACATTTACGCGCGCAAAACCGCGGGCAATATCTAGTAGTTTTATAAAGTCCATACGTAGCTTATTATCTACTTTTAATCTTGCCAGCACAAATGCACATTACTATTTTGACAAATAGGCAGTATTGATTACACGGTACCTATATAAAATTGTGAGATTTATAAATTAAAGTACGAGGACTAGAAACATAATTAAATATATCGTTTTTATATTTATAAATAACAATCTAAACAATAACAAAATAACAATAAATGTAAATGGAGAGATATACAGAGAATTGAGGAATTTGGCAATGGATCGAGATAGATTGAAATTGCTACACCGAAAAATTCCATAGCACTTCATTTCTGGATGGATGAAACACGAAATCTGAATTCCGATTATTGATGTTGCTATTGTGTATTGTTTCACTAAATTAATTTTGTAAATTCTGTCTGCGACACAATGATTGAAATTTCAAATTGGCAGCATTAACTGGAACGCCGATCTACGCGAGACTCGAAGTTTTCATTGTGTCTATGATTCCAGCAGAGAAGAGGTTAATATCAAAATATTGTATGAGTCTAACATCTTAGTAGGTTCCTATACACAATAAACACACAATATTAAGGCCTTTATTCACTAATGACGTATTAAATACAGGTTCGAAGTTAAATTACATCCTGCTATTGTATTACGTACAATATGTTTGTGTAATCATATATTATACCTAAGTAAAAGCAGTCATTAGATACAATAGCTCGGGTGTCTTGAAACGAAAAGTTTGAACCATGACCTAGTATTACTAAAAGTCTTCAATTTATACCTAGAAAAGAGTCCTAATAACAATGACAATTTAATGGTTATATATTATTAATTACTAGATTATGCCCACGGCTTCGCTTGCGTAAATGTAGGTTAGATTGGTAACAGAACTTTTTCTGGATGAAACCCTATGTCCTTTTTTGCCCTAAAACTCAAACTTCATGATGATTGGGCGAGTAGTTAAGGCTTGAAAGCGTAAGAAATAAACAAACACACTTTCGCATTTGTAATACCTATATATATATCAGGATGTACAAAACTACAGAGTGTTGAGTTATCGATTAAGGTAGGGTCATGTTTGTATGCGTATATTTCACAAGTGTCTATTATATTGAATTTATCTGAAGCGTGGTGCAGTTTAAATATAACAAAAAAGGAGATTTGCACCAACTAACAATCTGAGACTAATATTTGCGAACTTTTAAATAAAAAGTTTTTGATAAAACGCTTAATTAATAAAGCGATTGTCTCATAGAGTTTTTAAGCTCTTTCAGTCAGTATTTGCTTTTAGTTCTTACTTATTTAATTCTCATCATTGTTGCTTTTGAGATGAGTACTTCTAAATAGCTACTTAATTGGTTAGTATACCTTAGAAACTTTAGTATATAAACGAATCGATTTAGTTTATACCACTTATTACTTGTTCCAAGGCGCGTATCTCTGACTTTTCAAAGACATGTGCGTATTAAATAGTTAATTATCGCTCACTATAACAATTTAAACATCGTGAGGAAACCGGAATGTTCTCGAAAACATGTGAAACCTGCTAACCCACACTGGACCAGCGTGGTGGACAATGGCCTATACCCTTCTCACACTGAGAAGAGGCCCGTGCCCAGTAGTGAGACAGTTTAATACAGGGACGATATTATTATTATCATTACTAGTTCATTTGTGATATTTGCTGTCAAATAAAATGCGCGTAACATCTTTGGATTGTAAGTTTAATCTATTGTCGTTAAAATACAACTACATGTAATAATGGCTGCGTTGTAAAGATGACCTTTAGTAAATATAGTATGAATCTAGTCATAAAGATAGCTTACAAAGCGCTTAAATAAAAATATGTTAATAAAGTCTCTAGAAAACGACTATTTCTCTTTACAGAGTGTAATTTGAATGATTTAAATACTAGTACAAAGTACTGATTATATAAATTTATAGCACCATATTTATATTAAATGTTACATATTTGTTTATACTTTAATGTATTTTATTTGTGGATAGTTAAATATGTCTTACGGTTTGTAAGACATATTTTGCTTCATGATATCTACGAATTAGGATATTAGTGATTTGTATTTTGTATATTAAAAAAATAAATAAACTGATAGACATGCATCGGCGCGGTGTATAGCACCATTATACTTGATTTTAGCAAAAATCTCGCCGCAGATTTCTTGCTAGTTGTCGCCTCGCCTATATCGCGCCGTGTTTTGCGTATGATCCTAACACGGGGGAAATATTTGTGTATTCAACAATTTGTTTAATTGTACCGAATCTGGGTGTTCACAGAATGTATTCCAAGTGTGGTTTTAAGAATACTTTAAATTGTATGAACCAATATTATTTTATAGGAAATTATAATTTTGACTTAGTCCTCTTCATAAAAACTGTTCATAAATAGAGTTTCGATTTAGACTCAGTGTCATTCATATCTCTAAACGTCGAATGTCAACACAACGTACGAGTTTAGTATTTTAGACATTTCAGTGCACATTAGACCAGATCAGAAGTTCACGGATTTTAACAGCGTTTATAACAAGAATAGGCCTTCTTATTATGAGAAATACTTTTCCATGATAAATTAGGACAGTAGTTAGTCCGTTATATCTAGAACCATAATTATGAGGAACAACTGGAGGACTCTATAGGATTCTTCAACGAGTAAAAGCGCTTCAGGCGGTCAGACCAGACCAAGCGTAATGAACTATTTGCATTCTTAATAACTGCTAATTAACTCTAGCCATACTGAATATATTTTAACTAATGACTTGTATTATACAACTCTTTAGTGGAACTTAAGAACTAGAAGCTGTATATTTATACGATCTCTTTAAAAAGATTTTTAGCTTTGTAGTTGTCCCATTATAAGTATAAGGGCACGTATATGTATATATGTGGCATAGCGAGGGATGTGTGAACTACCAATTAAATAGTTTGATTTTCATAGCTTAGACCTTAGAGCTCATGTAATCTATAGTAAAAAAAGGGGTACAATTAAACCATTTTTTTATATACTGGATATAACGAATGCGATCGAAGGACACCAGTGGCCACCCAGGCTTACAAGTTAGGGGTGTGAGTAAGGCGTTCGTGAAGTATCCTCTTTTTATCACTCAGTGCAGAGTATCTTTTTTAACCTCTCTGCGGGAAAAAGGGGTACATTGAGGCTATGTCGGGTTCACCCGAAGAATGATAGAAAGTCCTGGGTTATGCTAACTAAAACTACCATGATGTGCCATACATACATCGATATAATAATATACAGATTACATCCAGAACAGGGAAAATATGTATGGAGCACATAAATTATTATCTACTAGCAATGTCTAATAGTTTCAAACAGCTTATGAATTATGCTCCTTCAGGTTGTACCGTGTATTTATATAAATCTTACTAAACCTTTTGAGCAGAAACCGCTCGCTGGCGGCTAGACACAATAACAACCATTAATTGACAGGTTAACAAATAGTTTACCATATACAAAAATATGGTAATCCGCTTTCAAACATACCAACTCTTCTGTTTTATTATATAGTACATAACATAGCAACAGAAATAACGTTAACATCAAGAAACCGATAAAAGCACCGCAATATCTTGATTTGAGTCCCTTTTGATTTATACATTTACTTACCAGAACGACTAAAAGCCTCAAAGCTGATTTAAGAGCGACAAAAATAAACACAGCTTTTGAATCCGCCATTATCATGCCGAGTCATCAGAAGACAGCGATAAATCTTATCTGCTAACTATTTATCTTGTTAGGTAACATCAATATAGATTGATATGTTGGTATCGGCGAATAAAAGCAATAGCGATTGAAAATATATAAAGCGGGAAGAGTAGTGTGGTTCCTACTTGCCACACGAAAATCACTATTTTTTGTATCTTTGCTTTGTAGGTCCTATAAAGAAAAATACAAACGAAATATAAACGAAAAAACAAAATAAAAGTAATTTTACATGATACCTTATTTGACCTAGTAATATTATTCTCTGTCTTAATCTTTGTCTGTACGGGTGGCAAGGTGTCAGGTTTGATAGAATGATCGTCGCACCATTGCCATTACACTAAGTATAGGTAGTAGGTTTGAATCCGATGAAAGGTTGTGCGATTCTCAATTGGAAAATTAAATCTAGTGCGGCAGTTGTCTTATATAATTAGAAAAAGTTATGTTACTTTAATTATTACAACCTTCTTTCAGCAAGTTTTTTAATATATAATCAATAAACACTTTTTCTTTTCCATTATGTAAGTACCAAGTATAAAATCAATATCATTAATAGCTTCTACGATTATTAGCTGTGACGGACAGACGAACGGACGAAAGGACGGATGACTTTTGTCTGTCTGTGCCATAAGGGTTCCAATTTTACTAATTTGATACGAAATCTTATAAAGAATCGGTATGACTGAATGAAGATGAAATTAATTATAGATTTTTCTGATAAGTAAGTTGTAAGCTATCCTATTTGTCGATAATACAAATATGATAACAATTTAATCTCTCAGGTCTCAGGTCAGAACAACAAAAGAAAATTAAATTATAATGTTATAATTAAATTTTCTTTTGTTTTTTATTTATTTATAAAAAAATGTCTCCACAGTAGGCATATTTCCTGTATCGCCGGGGGACTTTACAAACATTCAAACAACGGATACAAGGAACATCCAAACTCGGAACAACCACTTGTGGATCACACAAAGTTTTGTCTCGTGTAGGATTCGAACCCACAACACTCGGCGCAGTGCCGGTAGCGAGGCGACCACTTAAACCACTACGCCATTCGTGCAGTCATGTCATCAATTAAAACATTTCCCTTAAAATATATGAAACACAGCACATTAAAATTTAATTCCAATAATTTTCCTAATAAACTAGACCAGAACCTGGCTAGAACCAGCTTACCAATAATTTAATCAAATAATAATATTGTATTAGTATAATTTAATTTGCAACAGTTAGTTGCCAATTAAGTCGGCCGATAATTGGGTTTCATCGTAGTTCGCGCGAAACGTTTAATCAACGTTTAGTAATTACATGCCAGAGTCAAACATTACCTGATAGAACTAATACGTAATCAGTTATTGCACATGCGTGTGTATACAAGTGTTTGTTTGTTCATTGTTGTGTTTATAAGCAACTAGATATTGTCCGCGGCTTCGCTCCGTTAGGTTAAGTTAGTGACATAATTAGTTATAATTAGTTAATTAGTGACATTATTTTTGGATAAAAGGTACCTTCTATCCTATTCTGTACCCTTGTCAACATGTATGCAAAATTTTATGATGATCGGTCGAGTAGTTAATACGTAAAAGCGTAACAAACAAACTCACTTAAGCATTTATAATATTAATAATTAGGAAATTAGGATTAGGATGTTATGTGAGGATGAGGATTTGAGGATGTTAGGACGGCTGTCAATTGTAAAGTACCGAGTTCAGTTTTGGTTCGAGATCTTAGTTACTCAGTTGCACACAGATTCTATTTAAAACGTTGGTAAGTTTATCACCTTTATCCAGGTCCTTTGTGTCCATTTTTAATTTTGGGGTTGCGTTCATACTTTGTCTGTTTAAACATTTGGATGGCATAGCATGGTTGGCAAATACCACAATTTTATAAGATTTTATTTTCCTAGTCCTCCTACCTATAGACTGCTAATTAAATTCGTTGTGGTTCCCAAGACAGCTTAATTTTCTCCGGGATTTCACAAAAATCAAAATTCGACGTTTTCCCTGGTCACCATTGCTGAACCTGGCTACACAGATGGTTGTAGAAGAGCGACTGAAGTTAGTCCCACTAAAAAGAAAATCTTACAGCAAACTGGCTTAAGAATAGCCACACAGTTATTGCGTCTTGCCTCGTCATTATGAGTACCGAAACTACGTATACCTACTTACCTCTCCCATGGTCACAAAACACGAGTGATATTCGTGTATAAAGAATAGCCACACAGTTATTGCGTCTTGCCTCGTCATTATGAGTACCGAAACTACGTATACCTACTTACCTCTCCCATGGTCACAAAACACGAGTGATATTCGTGTATAAAGAATAAATAATGTTCTTTACCTGTTATACCTGTTTTATATAGCTATACTAAAATAATGACGGAATTATTAGGAAACTATTTACTGTCTTTGTTAAATAACAATGTTTTATAAAGAAGATATTCTTAACTTGAATGTTGAAACAGGGATAAAGCATATTTAGGACATATTTCTTTAAAATTTTACGTGTTATGTTTTCGCAATGTTACAAAAATGTAGATTCAATGTCAATGAAAATTGGTTGACAATAAGGTAGAAATGATCGGTTAAGGGTATTTAAAGTATCCATAACTAATATTGTACAGGGTAAAGTAATAATGTGTGTTTGTTATATATTTTATAGTTACTATTCCACTCCTTTAATTCACAGCGTATTACTTATCACATGAAACTTAACTTAGTTCCTGAGATTAACGAGCTTAAACATACAGTTTTATCACAATACCTATTAGTGTACTAGCTGTCCTCCACGGTTCCACCTGCGTTTATGATTACTGTTCCTGGTTGTAGTGTGATGTTATATCTATAGATATTTATAAAAATCTCGGGACACAGTGTTTGTGGTCGCATTGAATCGGTAGGTATGAGAATAGGTCGTAAAGTATATTTCATACCGGTAGGTCAGCTAGTAACCTATTAACAGGTAAATTTCCTCAAGTGGAAAAGAAATGCAAAAACAAAATTTCAAATCTGCCTGGTATCTGCCCGCATTCAAACAAGAAACCAAAAAAACTAAAACCGCTCTTTAGCTTTTACATATAATGTTAGGTCAATTAGGTCAAAACGTTTTGATTCGAAATCGATACGCTTTTGCTTGACATAACAAATCAATACTTGAGTCTTACAGGTAGCTTCACCTCACATATGCAAGATACTGTTATTGACGTGAGTGTAAACTGTGGGTATACTAAGGGAGATGATAAACATTACCGGCTTAAATCTCATTATGTAAAATATGCCGTCAGCTACAGTGCGAGCGGAATTGTTGGAAAACTATCATAGTTTGTGTCAGTTGCATGCTAATCAGTGCATTGCTTATTGTTTTCAGTAATAAATCATTATTTACGACAGCCCTTTAAATAGAGGCCTTATTGTTATAAAACAAACCACAAGCACGCAAGCAACATTCGGAACATAGCTTATAATTTTATTCTTACTCTATAAAAGATTAGTCGATTAACGGAGAAATGATTGGATGACATTGCCTCGCCAGTTGCTACACACCGATTTTAGTGGGTTGATCCCCATAAGAGATTAACACATACATATGTTGACTTGTTCACTTAGTGTAACACCTAGATATCGATATCCATATTAGCTGATTTATCTGGTTTTTTTTAACTCAACTGTTTCTATTTATGATCGTTAATCTATCATAGCAATATTATATTAAATTGAATGTTTGATTCGAGACAAGATTATATATGACCGCTGTGCTATGGATAATATCTATAGGCAAAATTATTCATATATAGGTACAGGTATAAAACTCATTTTCTTTTTAGTTTTGGATATCATCTAATTCCCTTCAATCTGGGCGGTATATCAGACTTATAAAACCATAACCGTGTTCTTTCTCTTGCCCTTTGCCTTCTGGGGCTAAAAAGGATTTCCTTCGGATTACACGGAGACCCCAGGTTCATATATTTGAGAACATCTGATTGACCGGTTTTGTTTCTATTTTTACAAAGTCAAAGTCTTTATCAACGTTTAAATATTTAAACGTTGATAAAGACTTTGACTATTTTAAACCGTTCTTATTATGAGGATTGGGCCCCGTAATCATATGACGGTTTAAAATAGTACCGATCTAGTTTCATAAACCTAAAATGTGAACTAATATGTTCCCATATCATGCGTACGTATATTTTAATTTAGGAGAAATTTCTTTGTGATATTTATGACACTGTGACGAGAGAAAAATAATTCCTATCTAGTCTCAGTGTCATAAATATTTTGAACCGTTTTTATTCCTATAATAGGCGTTCAAATATTGTCTTCCATATTTTTACGCAGCTATATCAAATTTAAGGCAATTTTCTCTCGTCGGAAACGAAAATATCTGAAACAGTAACCTTGAGCTATAATATGTACGCAAGTAACAAAGCGCCCTGTTATCAGGAAACAAATTAATTAAACATAGCGGGCTTCGTTATAAAGAAAAACAATTAGCGGGTGCGTGAACAGGATCATAATGATTGCGAAAATTGGTTTCTTACTCATAGATAAACTAAATATGGAAGTACTCTTGAAGATACAATGTTGAAAACTTTATAAATATTATCTCTAACGTGGAATACTAATTATCGTACTTAATATAATATTAGACAACGGGTTTTAGTAGGGTTGGTAGTAGTATTTGGAGGTGTCATATCTATTAATTTGCCGACGTTTCGATCGATTTGCATCAATTTTGGTTGACTGGTGGGAGCTTAGACCCTCTTCATCGTAATTTTTTTCACATTTCCAATTATATCTTTATATACTTACAAATATGATTAAGATAGCTTGTCTAATTTCTAAGAAATAAATAATAATAATCTAAGAGTATTATACTTATTGTCTGTTTGTTCAGGAAGCGCCTGCAATAACATTTTCGTAATTATTTTTAAGTTAATGAAACGTGTGTAGTTTTGCGTTTATCGTAATTATCATTCGTCAACAATTTTGACACCATACAAGAGCGTGTCCTTCTTGCACGATCTGTTTCTCAGTCATATTTAAATTACAGTTAAACTACTGAGAGGTGATTATTTGTAAAGAAATTAGTATTATTATGTCTTTTTACTATTATCTTGTCAAAAAGAGCACTATTTTAGTGCCATGTGCTCGTTGAAATTGTATATTCCTAAAATAGAAGGTATAAATTATAGTTCACTAGATAAGTTTAAAGACCCGCATAGTAGAAAGCGAGCCCTTTTTTCTAAGCCTTTTTGTTATGTCCCACTGCTGGGCAAAACCCTCTCCCTTGGACTTTCAAACTACTCTATCTGAACACATTCCTTGCCAGTCCCATTCAAAGACGTTCAAGTCATCTCCCTAACTCCGTTTAGGTCTGCCCCGTCGCCGTCGGCTGTCTTTTGGTACCCAATTGGTCACAATTTGTGCCCACCTCTCTGGGTGTATGCGGCGGACGTGTTCGGCTCAGTCCCACTTCAGCCTGGCGGATTTAACACCTACGTCGGTTATGCGTGTTGTGGAACGTAGAGTAGTGTTTCTATTTAAGAAATGGAAAATCTGTTTTTCGAATTCGAACCTCACCATCACCTGACAAACATAAAATTAAAACAAAATATTTGCCTTTAAAAAGCAACTAAGTAGATGAGAAAACTCCTTTGCGCCACATATCGGGAAGCAAGCAAAAGCAGCTTCGAAGCAAACTTTCCAACTGCTTACCAAGTTGAGTCGGTAACTGTACTGTATGCAAACTAAGGGCGTAATCACAGTGCTTAACACCCCGTAACTGAGGCCACTTCCGTGTCTCACTACTTTGCTGTTCGAGGAGACTACGCGAAAATCTACTTCCGCTCTAAGATCACACCGAGTTGCTTTGTGGGGAGGATTTGTCGGGAGTTAGTTCGAGTGGCTTGTTTAGCATGTTTCTGAATTACATCGTGTGTACCGTTCACTTCACTAGAACAGCACTTCAACAACACAACACCGCCTACAGAAATTACGTATAAAATTTCCGCCTGTTGAATACGTAATAAAACTGTTTATGAGATTATATTTGTAATCTATTATCTTTTTGAAAACTACTTGTAGCTCCAATTTCGAACGAGAGTATGTAATCTTTTTGGAAGACTATTCGTAAATCCAATTTTGAATTAGAATAGCAAATCAATGTTCAATCACTGTTTTGGATTCAGACTTCTGTCTCACGCTCTCCTCGGGTACCAATTGGTTTCCCAAATGCATACTACCTCTAAAGATGAAATTAGGATCCCATTTAAAAAAAAATGAAACTTAGGTTATATTTTCAGAAATATAACCTAAGTTTCATTTTTTTAGCATAAGTTCCTATTAAACACATCATATCTCTAAGATTCAAATTAAGTATCAGAAGAACAATGTTTCCGTTATAAGTCACATCATGAACCATCATCACACATGAGTTTAAATTGTTAATGTAGGACAGGCGGGATATCCCAAACAGATCTGTGTAGGGCTGATTGGAGAAGTACAATACAAAATGTAGTTACTGCGGTATTTAGAGTTTCTAAAGTCATCTATAATGACGATCTGGATGCAAGACTAGTGATCTTCATATCCGGCCACATAGCATCTTCATTTTCTTAGTAAAGAATAAAAGGTCTCAAGGGTATGGTAACTACTGACCATCAGCCGGTATGTAATTGTTCCTTAAGAATAACAAACAAAAAATATCTTAATTAATTGTTTATTTTTGTGTCTATACTTATGTTTGATAATTAAAACGACTATAAGCTAATAAAACTAACTAAACATGAGAATATTGAAACATTTACAACAATGAAAAGAAACGAAAAAAAGCTTCAAATATGCAAACAAAATCATTGGCCATCCTACAAACCGATCATTAGTTAGGCCTGCACTTAGAAGATCGTTAAGTGCAATTCAGCACCTAGGTTTGTTGCTGTAAACGAATTAATGTAAATAAATGCCAAAAAATAAAAGATGTTGAAAACGTACCAGTAATAAAAAAACACGAAAACTCGTTAATTTACCACGGAATTTTTATTCAGTGGCTTCAATAGCGGTACTTGTCGCGCAAGCTTAAGTGCTTACTCAGCTTAATTAAAAACCTTTAGCAGTAACAGAAGCCTTTGTGCGTGCGTTGTTTGAAACGTTTATTATTTTGAGACATTGTTGCGTTTACTTGAAGATAATCAAGTCTTTTTGTTATAAAAGATAGATGGCAAGCATATGGCTCGCATAGTAGTAAGCGGTTATCGTAGGCTATAATCGCTTATGGTATCAGTTCCACTATTCTGTTGCTGATTATAGGCAAAAGGAATTAAGGATGGTATGAAGGAAAGACTACTTCAGTGTTGTAGTGGTAATAAATGCAAGTGCTGTGCATTAGCTCTCAAGTTCAATTTAAAGGTTGAGCAAAAGTGTTGTTAGACTTTTCGGTCTGAAGAATTATCAGTAGCACCACAGGCTCTGGATTTGTGACCATAATGATAGCAATAGACTCGCTCCCTATAACTTGGGACCTCATTCATAGTTAGTGAAATTAGGTAGTTATACACCTTGTTACGGTATAGGTCTATAAGTAACTATATGTAGGCATGTTGTTCGTGAAGTGTGTAAGTGTTGAGAGTGAGACAAACAGTTCCAATAAAACTATTGAAACAATCACACGTCTTTTACCTGCAGTTTCTGTGCCAACCAAAAGTGAACCTTATTACGTTATACATATGGTCTCTCGAGCCGGATCTATTAGCAGACATAAAAATACGATAGACTGCTTGAATACAAAAGGCATCGTCTTCCACAGCGATAGTTCACAAACAAACTCATTAGTGAAATTTTATAAAATTGCCAGTTATTACGAAGATATTTACGTGAATTTAAAGTCTAAATTAACAGTTTAAAAGTGCTTCTTTGCAAATATGAGTAATTCAAGCACCCAGTTACTCAATTTTCTAGAAGAAACGGCCAGCAAGATACAAAAAGCACAAGTTAACTTGAAAAATGTCTGGAAGTAAGATTAACAAAAGGTTACATCGAAACAAGATTACAGTCCATAGACGAATATTGGCAGTCCTTTAAAACAACACATCAAGAACTTGTTAAGTGTACACCAAAGGATCAAAGGCCAAACATACAATATTTTGTTAATGAAGATTATTATGTAATTGAAGACTTGTATTTGTGTTTACAAGCTGATTTAAGAGACATGTTATCGGCATTGTCAGCCACGGTAACAGGTGGTGGAACGATTAAGCAAACCCAAATTAAATTGCCAAGGATCCAACGCCCTGGTTTTAACGGTAAATATTTATATTGAGGCGCTCATAGCCAGTTGCACTCACTGATCGGTAAACGATTAGCGAGGTTAAGCAACGTTAGGTGCGATCAGTCTATAGATGGGTGACCGCTTAGTAGTATTTCATCTGAGCGTCTCCGTGCTTCGGAGGGCACGTAAAAAGTCGGTCCTGGTTGTTGTCAAATTGACAGCAGTCGTTAAGCCATGTTAGAAGCCTACGGGTGGCTTGAACAATTCTTGACAACAGATTGGCCACTAACCACACGAAAAGAAAGAAGACGGTAAATATGAAGATTGGCCTACCTATCACGACTTATTTATGTCACTTGTGCACAACAACCCGTCGTTAAGTAAGGTTCAGAAACTGCAATAATTATCTGAAGTCTAGTATCACCGATGAAGCTGACAAGCTGCTAAAACATATCATGATTACTAAAAATATCTACGAACAAGCATGGACTATATTGAAACATCGTTTCGGGAATAAGCGAGTGATTGTAAATTTCCTGCTGAAACGACTTACGTCCAGTAAAAGGCAATTAAGACACCTACAGCTAATCAGATGAAGACGTTATTAGATACTACAACTGAATTTTTACATAGTCTACAAAACCTTGAAATATCTACCGATGATTAGGACTCTATTATCATCTTTTTGGTGGTTCAGAAATTAGACTCTGAGACTCATAAGGATAAGGAAGAGCAGGCATACATTCAGGAGTCTAACAAGCTACCTACTTGGAAAGAACTCAAACTATTTTTGGAGTCCAAGTTCCGAACATAAGAGTTCGTGGCCTGTTAGTTTATAACTGCTTTAAAAAATAAAATATTAAGGATAAGTCATGCCATGTTTCTGCAAACCCACCAGTGAAGACGTGCACAATGTGTAAGGAAGAACACACTCTTTGCCATTGTAAAGGATTTTATAAAGCTTCAACCTATAGACAGGAGTGAGTTTGTAAAGAAGAATACAATTGTGTTGCAATTGTCTGACATCTGGCCATTCAGCCTGGAAGTGCCGCATAACTGTTTCCTGTCGCCGATGTCATCGCATGAAAGTTTTATTAGCGAAAGAGCTGCACAAAAATTAAAGGTTTAACGAAAGCCTGCCACTAGTACAATAACAACAGTTGGAGGGAAACAAACACACATACATCACGTCGTAGAATTTGATATTTCGTCTCGATGTAAAGACGATTTCAAAATATTTATGAAGGGATACGTCATACCAACTAGGATAACCTCCAATTTAAATAAATATTTGACGACTCGATGGCGTAGTGGTTAGTGTAACCGACTGCCACGCCTGAGGTCGTGGGTTCGATTCCCGCACAAGTCAAACATTTGTGTGCATGAACATGGATGTTTGTCTTGGTCTGGGTGTTTCTACGTATAATATGTATGTATTTACAAAAAAAAAACTATATATGTATGTTTATCCATTGTCTAGTACCCATAGTACAAGCTCTGCTTAGTTTGGGCTAGATGGTGTTGTGTGTATGTGATAGAATATTATTATTATTATTATTAATTTACCACCAAAACATTATACTAATAATAGTAACGCATGGCCGCATTTACAAGGCCTCACCTTGGCAAACCCAAGTTTCAATCAACGAGGGCGAGTGGACCTTTTATTAGAGTTCAAGTTTATGACACTATATTGAAAAGCGGTCTGGTTAAGGATCCCTTGGACTCTCTTAGTGCTCAAAATACACGCCTAGCTAGGGTGGATCCTATTTGGAAGAGTAGAAGAAGACACTTCTTTGGAAGATATTACTGTTATGCATTAACATATCGATATTGAAAATATACTGAAATCCTTTTGGGAAGTAGAAGAAGACAGTAAGAAGAAATTAACAAAAGTCGAAGAAACATGTGAGAAAATATTTAAAGAAACATACAAAAGAAATTGTGAGAGACGATTCGTGGTAAATTACCCTTTGAAATAGAAAAACCTATGTCACCTGAGGGGCATACAAGACATACACATAGATTTGCGAAGATACATGTAACTAGAAAGACGTTTTGAACATGACACAAATCTAAAGAGGTAATACGCTAAAGTAATGCAAGAATATATTGATCTGAAACACATGGAATTAGTCCCTTAAAACGAGCTAGAAAATTCAGCAGTATACTTGCCACACCATCCAGTACTAAAAGAAACTAGTGAAACTGCAAGGATCAGAGAAGTCTTCAACGTTTCGTCTAAGGGTTGCAATAATATATATCTAAATGATGAATTGCTTATCGGACCTCAGCTTCAGGAAGAAATGACATATTTAGTTATGAGATGGAGAATGAAACGATACAAACGGCGAAAGTAAACAGCAAAGCTTCACACATTTAAAAGAAATTGTACTGCAAAGATGGATACTCTCCTTTTGGGCATATTAGCGTGAGACTATTATATACATATATGTATATGTATCGGAGCAACAAAATATAGGCGTGGTATTATACTTCGTACGTATACTGATGATAGGCAAATACAAGAGAAATAAAACAATAAAGGTTGACTGTGATTATCTCTGATTTGATCCGTAACGCAGCGAGTTCGTCACCCGAATGTGTCTGCGCACGATTCTCTGGTGCTTATATAACGTCAATATGACACTGACAGTTATAACTGTCATTCCAACTGACACATTGGCTCTATGGCGACCTCACTCAAGCTTACGCTTGACGTTCCGAAACAAACCAATAGATGGCGCTTTCTTCAACTCCAATTACAGAAATAAATTACATTCCATAGATTATTTTCTTGACGATTCGACACGGCCATCTTGACGATTCACACGTCCTCGTGTGGATTACCTGGAAACAACAAAAACTTTTGCAGTATATGCAATTCCGCTCGGCCACCCTGGCCTATAGAATATTAAGCAGTCACAAATCATTGCGACTCAAAACTGTTCTCATTAAGTTATACACCTCTTAGTATAACAGTAATTCATTAATTCGCAAAGTAACTCTCTCAATATTAATTACGTTTTTTATAAACTGCTCTCTTTTAATAAAAATTTACTATCACTACTCTAATTACCGAACCATATCGTGAAACTTTTCGGCCAAATCCAGTATGCAATGCGAAGCCGGGTACCGAGCAGACTCGGTACCCGGCTTCGTCACATATAACACATTGCCTCTCTTCGGCAAACTAGCGGGACCTCCATCCGGTACCCGACTTCAACACATCGCATATAATCTATATATAGGCTATATAGCCTTGCCACTGCTTACAGTGATTGAAATCTCGTTTAAGGAAAGATGAACTTCAGCTCGCGTAATTTAACTGTCTTAGCTTATGATTACTTTATTACGCTTTTCATATACTTCAAGGTACAAAGGCGTCGTAAACATCCATATGGATAGTACAGTTATTGATATGATGACTTTTGATATAAGCATTATAATATTAGTATAGATAGTATGGATGAGTATTCTCTCACACACATATTTTTTATACCATCTATGTGTGAGAGTTTGTATGTGTACGTGTTTAAATATGTGTGTGTGTATATCTTATCGTGGGAGCCGCTAAAGATTTATAAGTATCCATACCATTTTTGACATTTATCAATTTGTCTAAAGGGACAAAGATATAATTTTATCACATAGCGATAAACATTTGAGAAATTATCGCTTGCGAAATTAAGTGTAATGTACTTATGTCTACACCTTCGGGGATATCGCCATCTACTTAAACACATTGACAAAGTTTGTGTGCCATGCTTGTCCAACAGAGTACTCGTCATCGCGTGCATCTACCAATTGTAAGGTTGTAAGTTCGATTGCTGGGTGGGCAGAAAGTGTTTGATAAATTCTTAGCTCCAACATATACTTATATTAAGTCGTTACGTCATGTAGATAAGAATAATCTACTGCCTTTTTTAAAGATCTATTCATATCTAACAAAATATCAAATCTATGTTTAATTATGTACACCAAATTCACATTCAAGTTTTCATATTATGCGTAAAATAATATATTGATATTATCCATAGATAAATAGCCATAATCTAATAAACATTAACTAAATTTTAACGTATTTATAAAAATCCATTATTTTAATGCTAAACTCAAATCAAAATAAATTAGTTTTCAATATAGGCATTTCGGTTCGTATTAGATTACAAGTAGGGTGAATATTAATTCAAAATGGCATCCAACCTTTAAAATTCATGTCGCTTTTCATAATATTATTTACACCCTTTGTTATCTTTATCCTGTCCGAACTAATATAAAAGCAAAAGTGAGTTTGTTTGTTTATTACGCTTTCACGCTTGAACTACTCGATAAATACCGATCATCATGAAATTTCGCATACAAGTTGTCTAGGGAACAGACAAGGACATAGGGTACCTTTCATACAGAAAAAAGTACTGTTACTAACCTAACCCAATTAAAAACATTTACGCGCGCAAAGCCGCGGGAAAAATCTAGTCGTACCGTATATGTACGTGTCATTGATGTTCTCCTTAACAGATGGACAGAATATAAACTGTATTTGGCTTTTGATAATAAATTATAATTATTATTATTATTATTAATATATTAACGAAACTTTTTGTGTGTGTCTAAATGGGACCCTAGATGGTTTAGATTCACAATTGGATCCGGTAGGTTGCGCTGCGATCGGTTCGTTCGAGCAGGCCACGTCTGTTGGTTTCGCTAGTTTTCTATAAGTGATTAGAATAATAAATAATAATAATAAGTTTTATTTTATTTCATATCACATTTTTTTTTACATACACCCAACACCGTCTAGCCCAAACTAAGCAGAGCTTGTACTATGGGTACTAGACAATGGATAAACATACATATATACTTTTTTTTTTGTAAATACATACATATTATACATAGAAATACCCAGACCAAGGCAAACATCCATGTTCATGCACACAAATGTTTGACTTGTGCGGGAATCGAACCCGCGACCTCAGGCGTGGCAGTCGGTTACACTAACCACTACACCATCGAGGCTGACATAATTTAATTTTTTATCATCATTACATTTCATGAGCTTTGTCCATGGGAACAAATACAAAAATTATGTTTACAAAAGGAATGTTTACACCAACATGATGTGAAATCTAAACTTTAGTACCTACTTCAAAAAGCTTGTTATTTCATGTCAATGCCCTTCCATGTTTCATTTCAAAACAACCCAACCAAAACACGGTACAAAAACTAGCTATTTATCATGAAAATCGAAACGTTACCAGGGACGCGTGACAATGTGTAAGGTGTCGGATGCGTCACGTGACGCGCCGTTGCGTCGCGCCGTCGCGTCGCCTCCCGCGTCGCGTAGCAACCCTGCATGTACCCCGCATTAATAATCTTTCGGGTTTGCTGACCTCCTGGTACTTTGCACACAAATCGCTTTCAACAACGCCTTAAGTTTTCAATCTAAAGTCCAACGTATGTTGGCTATGTATTGTATATAGACTTAAGTTCTTTTTATGTACTTAGATCACAGCATTCATATTATATAAACTTAAATTACCACTCGCTCACTCACTTAGAGAAATAGAAGTCATACAAGTCGTAAGATAAAAGTTAATATAGCGTCGTATAGAGAATCGTTCAGAAGGCTCGGGAAAAATGCCTGACCTTCGGCAGGTCAGCTCTTTGCGGTGGTACCCCATCGGATCTCGGAAACGGTGATATCTACGGGAGTCGTTCTCGAACAAAATCTTCCTAAAACCCTGGGGACTTTTAAGGCGGGCGAGGAGGGCAGAGGGCCAGGCCTAACCTAACGCTTCTCCCACTAAGAAGAGACACGTGGGCCAGTTTAATACAGGGCTGATATTATTTTACTTAGAACACGTCTATTAACAATATATTAAATACTAGATTTTGCGCGCGGCTTCGCTCGCGTTTCTGTGGATTTGGACAATAAATTTCTGTCCCTCGAGAATAGTTTTTTTTTCTGGATGATATTTACTCTATGTACTTTTCTGTACCCCTGACAACGTGTATATGAAATTTCAAGATGATCGGTCGATTAGTTAAGACGTGAAAGTGTAACATACAAACATTCTCATTTATAATTTTAGTTAGGATATATTTTACATTATTCATTATTACCTACTTAAATACTTAAAATATATATCCCTTTACGTTTTAAATGTTTTATTTATATAATACAAATAAAATATTTGCCTTGCGAATATAATAAAACTCACATTATCAGACATACATACATCTCACTCTCACGCCTATAAATATGACCAATATAATAATATCACCCTGTATTAAACTATCCCACTGTTGTGCACGAGCCTCTTCTCATTGTAAGAAGGGTTAGGCCATAGTCCACCACGCTGGCCGAGTATGGGTTGGTACACTTCATATATCTTCGAGAACATTATAGCGAACTTTCAGACATGCAGGTTTTCACACGATGTTTTCCTTCACCGTTAAATCAAGCGATAATTAACTATTTAATACGCACATAACTTCGAAAAATCAGAGATCGTCTTGGGATCGAACTCGAGACCTTTGCATGGCAGTCTAACGGTTTCCCACTAGGAGTAGGCAAAGGTGAACTACACGCAATTTCGGCAACTATGTTTGTAGATCCCACAAAATAGGGGGCGAGCCTATTACCGCTTGTCAAGAACAGTTCTAGGCTTCTTCTTCTTTGCCCGACTCGAGAATCTAATCTGAGTCCTCATGTACATTACCCGCATACTGTGATGATAATATAAAATGTTTACAGAAATCTTTCTTCCTCTTTTCTAAATTGCTGTGCTCGACAAGGTCCACAATGATCAAAATGTAACTTTGTGGCTTATGGCAATTCCTGCTAACAGATTCTTGCGAAACGACCAGTAAACCAACTTTGTACCTACCGATTAATCGTTGAGTATTTAGTTCTTTATTATTCTTTACAAGAGAATTGAAAGATTAACTGAAGGTTATTTACTTTCAATTTGAATATTAAAACCAAACGTAATCTATTTTAATAAACTATAAAAAATCATATCTAATTTAAATATAAATTCTGTATCATCTTATCTTATGTGGGGGCCAGTCAGTGCAGACCGGCGACACTTCGACCCAGTGGGATCTTTTGTGACGACACTCTCCCAATAACGACTGCCATAGATGTTCATGGCAGCCGGGACCGACGGCTTAACGTGCTCTCCGAGGCACGGAGCAGGCGATAATTGTTAATCAATACGCACATCATTTCGAAAAGTCATATAACTTCCGAAAGTCAGAGGTGCGCGACCTGGGTTCGAACCCGAGACCCTCTGCATTGCAGTCTGCAGGTCTCCCCACTGAGCTATCGCTTCTCAAAAATTCTGTATCATAATACATATTTCATACAAATAAGGCTGTTTTAATATCTGTAACATAAAACAACTAACTCAATAATACCACACAAGAGGTCTTTAACGAAGCAATAATATCTATGTCCATAAATCGGCATTCAAACAAACTCCGATAGACTTTAGATACCAAACAAGTACTTAGCGCTAAAGCAACAATCGGATTTCTCTATAAATTCCTCGGATAATTTAATGCATGTCCACATTGCATACTATATTAGATTAACTTATAAAAAATAAATACAATATTTTTAATGCGTTGATTTTTTACCAGAGTAGACTAGAAATATTTCGAAAAATATAGAGTCTAAAAGCAAGAAATTGGCACTTGTTGTGTTAATGTAGAAGAAGTTAACGCCTCGAAAGTTTTGACAGGATGGAATCATTCAATCGTTGCATTGTTGATATTGTGTGAGCAGATTTCGTATATAATTAAATTTTCCAAGACAATTAAAACGGATACCAGATCCAGGAAATGTTCTATCCTCCTCCGAATATAAAGGACTTTCTTCATCTATTTAGTTGCAGCGGTACACCGGCCAGATACAATAGACTTTTAACGATTTCTTGACAGGGAAACATTTATATTAGAATATAATTGTGATAAGTACGTAAAGGTTAACATAATGCTGATATAGTGACTATTTACATACGTACTTACTATATTACAATCCACGTAGTTGCATTACAATAACTTTTGTTGTACTTTTGATATCGCCAGCTTCAGTTAACCCGCCAAAGCACAATATTATAACGGTTGCCATTTACTCGAATAATGTGTTGAATATTATATATATATATTATAATATATTTCTATGTATCTCAAAGTACATGTTATAAACAGTAAACGGCTAAAATTATTTCAATTATATTGTTACTTATTAAATTTAATTGTTTAGCGTAAACAAAATTTTCATCGATATGCAGAGAACTACATTTTGTTGTTTTAGCTTTTTAGAACTAACAGGCATACAGATATCACCACGTTTTTATATCAGAGTAAAAATAAAAACAGTGCAGCGAAAATCAAAACACACTATCGCTTTGAAATGAAATGAGAAGAATGAAAAATCGTCTAATGTCAAACAAATACTGTAGCCTATCGACACTTGTAGCATTTAGAGTACAGCGTTGCAGATACAGCAAGAATGAATGTAATAGTTATACTACCCGATGGTAGCATTTTTGCCAGAGTGCCAGTGATTTACCAGTGATTTCTGTCCTTTGCGATTAAAGGACTGAAATACTGGTATTCTGGTGACAACGTAGTGCCTTTATAAAGAGCTCTAGGCACAACCTTCCGCTTGGATTGCATTACAAGTACATTTTTCGTCTGTATGGGGATGGTATTTTCTTAGTCGAAGTTAATTTTGGTAAGGTGATGCCGCTGAAGGAAGCCTACAATGGTTTTATTCTGAAAATCGCCAGCCTAATATAAATTATGACAAAAACAATACATAGTGACAACTGTTCTACTCATTGTATATCTTCAATCCCTCAAATAATAATAAAAAGCTATTTTTTCATTTAAATTTAATATCAATTAACACTACCCCATCGGCTGACACAATTTTGTAGCTATGCGGTGTACGGGCGACAGCATAATCACCAGAATATTTGATCTTCCTGAGCTCTTCATAGCTCGGACAGGAACACATCGGACATCCACTACTTTTAACTAATTTCATCACACACACAGTCAAAAACATTATTCTTAAAATATACAAAACATTTATCATAGTAGCAGAAAATTTTCTTAAATTTTAATTCAAACTTATATTTAATACGCTCAAACAACTTTCCGATTGAATTTCATGATTGAACTGAATAAACCAATTCTTTAGTCACGCAGGGCCGGTATATTATATCATAATATATGACGTTTTTGATAAAACAGTACGCGATCATTGATTAGTCATAGAATATTTTTTATATAAATATACATTAATCGGTTTATTCGATAGGCTCTATCTAATGAAAGCAAAATTACGACTTCATAAGCATTACATACATACGTCAATATTTAAAACAAATGTCACGTACATTGTATAAATCTATGATATTATGACTTATTAGAAAAACGGACACGTGTTTCAATCATATATATATATATATATATATATATACATAATATATATATATATATATATAACTATTTTAATAAGCAAAGAAAGTACAGACAGGTTTGATTATTTCAATGCTGTACCTGTCATTACAAAAACACATTCATACCGCTAAGAAATTATCGGAATAACAGATTCATTATCTGAGTTAAGTATACATTTTTAGTATCGAGAAAGACTAAGCAATCCTAGTCCTTTTCAGCGTAATACTACAATATATTAGTTTTATAAACTCTTGTAGAAAGTAATTAAAAACAGTATGTTTGCAGACAACTTGTTGAAAATAATTAAAGTTTGTTTAAGTTTATTTTAGAAAATTATAAAATAACAGTGGGTTGTGAAGTTTACTGCTAATCTGAAATAATCTCGATAATCCGGGGGATGTGTCTCCTCCCTAATGTGACAACAAAGCGGGCTATTAGGCCGGCGGGGAATTACCTGGCCGTCCCTTTGTTGCGTCCGCAGATTTCGGTTACGTGACACGTGACTTAATACAGGAAAAAGTCACAAAAAAGTTAGGAAACAAAATGGATCCTTTCGTGGCGTAGTTTTACTTCGTTAGGGATATACGTGTTAGATTTTGATCCCGCTTGACTAGAATGTTTAATTAAATAGTTGAATTTGTGACTAGTTGTCGTTGAAGAAGAAATTTATGTCTAGTAAAACATTTTTTGCCTACTGCCTGGTAAGTTAAAGGAAAAAAAGATAAATTAACCAAACGAGCATTGCGATTACAAAAAATGTAAGAATGTGAGCGTAACAAATAATATAATTATGTGAAATCATAAAATGATTACTTTATCATAATTCCTAGAAAAATAAATACATTAAAATAATATTATTAAATCAATAAGCCGCTTATAAATGTATATAAGTGGTTTATTGAAGGAAAGGTGGATATATATGGATCATATGGATGTATATGGATATATACATACAAACACTCACACATGTAAACAGAGAATTACACCCACATTTCGACTACGTTTTAATGCGGTCTTGCGCAATAGGACGTTTGCCAGACTCCTAGCTGCTAAGAATTGTTTAATAGAGTAACTTAAAAATACTTTGGTCGATCTGGGAATGAAATCCGAGATCAGCCTCAAACATAACTGCAAAATGATGCCATTGGACCAACGGGGCAGTCGACTTCGATAACTCACAGTATACAGCTGTAATACTTACTTCGTATAATCCACGCGCCATCTGCCCGGCATAGTTTCAAACTTCATGCTACAACTAAAATTTAATAAAAAGGTAATTATATTTTCCGTTTGCTCTATCCACGAATTGACTATTCCATATGGCTTATTACTGAACAAACTAAGCAGTAATTTACAATACCCCATCATCGCTTTTATTTTATGAAACTTCACCATCGTTTTCTTTTCTGTAAAGAGAAGAGAAATAATGAAAGACTCTACAATAAAAAGAAGTTGCTATGAAACTGCGAGAGTTAAGATACTTGGTATAACTTTTAGAAAGTGCCCCATTATTAAAATGTTTAACGTGAATCCTTCTAAATATTCCTTTGTTTACAGTGGACTGTGTCCCTCGTTGGTCTGTATAAACGTTTGTGCTTAATGCCGACTGTTAAATTTCGGATATATTACTGGGCATAGCTTGTTTCCTTTATACAATTCGAAGTTTATGCACGGTAACTAGAACCGCGCCTGGGTTCTAGTACTTTAGATATTAAATAGATTAAAAATAGTTAGAGATATATAGGTGTGAGATAGTACAGACGGTAATTCAGTTATGGTAACATGCCACTCAAATGTATCCATATGTGTCGTCCTCACTGTATGCGATATTCAATGAATATAATGCTTTACTTATGTATGTCGGTATTTGACATTTGCATTTGTTAGTTAATTTTAAAGTAAATGTAAGCTATTACACTTGATAACCGTAGGCATACGTATTGTTTAGTTTGAATGGGTTACCTTAATTCTTTTACCGACTGAGCACTATATTTATCCCTTTGATGATATACTGTAGTATAAAGTATTTTACATTATGTGTTTACAGTGGCAGTAAATGTATATAATTATTCTCTCTTATTTCACATCAACATAAGCATTACGAGAGCTGATGAACTTCACTTTATTCCATTAGTAAGGCACTCGACACGCTCTCAGTATAAATTATTTGTTAATTATACGTATACGAATATGGTATTAATACAAATTTTATTACTCTAGAAAAGCCAAAGTTCAAAAGAAAGTCTAAGGCTTCTCATGGTAAAGCAATCTCACTTCATTCCAAATTTAAAGACACTGCTTTGAAATGTTCATGGATAGGGTTTAGGGTTCTCTATTGTGTTACCTAACTTTTTTATCCATAATCTAAAGTGCCATAATTTGTTTTGTCCTAATCATCATTTGTCCGACTTCTCCGAACTTTATGTCACATAATATCACATGCCATAAAATTATAAGACTGCGCCGAGCGAAATGTGCCAAAACAGGC
Source organism: Catocala fraxini (assembly GCA_930367265.1). NCBI lineage: Eukaryota > Metazoa > Arthropoda > Insecta > Lepidoptera > Erebidae > Catocala > Catocala fraxini. The sequence goes on from OV884035.1 coordinate 16,371,313, forward strand.
GGTCACAGTTAAGTCTATAAAATCAACAATTTTTGTTTAATACAAATATAAAATATACATTTACCATAACAATGAATGTGTTTACAATTACTACGTGTAAAAAAATTAAAATAATTAATATTTTCACCTACAAAATTACGTAAGTTACGTGATTTTTAGATTATAACAGTAGAAATTTATCCTATTTTACAGCTTAAATGAAACATAAATAGTAATATTACAATTTGTCCGTCCCAAATATTTAAGTAATTGGTTGACAATAAAGATACACATTTATCAAAAAAACACTTCAAATCCTCCATACAATTTTACTATGGCGGCCGCGTGCCGATTTGATTATGCGCCGTACGAGCTCTGTCATTATCTGTCTTACGCTCGGCGCAGTCCTAAATTTGTTTGTCATAAATTTTATAATCAATAATATACAACAGTCTTAAAACCATTTGCAATAAAGTTATAAGTCCTAAATCCAAATTATTTAATGTTTACTTATCCCAATAATGTTTTTATAACTAATTTGTAGTACAAAGCTTGGCTTTTGTCACGGCTCCGGCGCTGCGGGTCTCCGGCGGCCCCACGCGTGCTAATCGTCGCAGATGGCTTTCGCTCACCACCGCAGCTTCGGCTTTCTCAGCCAGGGCCAGCCTCAGCTGCGGCGGTTCTCTCACAGCCTCCTGCTCCTCAGCCCGCGGGCCACCTCGCCCCTACGCGCCTACGCGATTCTAAATTACACTCTAGGGGTAGGGCTGACAAGACTGCGTGGAGTCGGATTTACAGCGATTCGTTTCTGTCACTAAAACCTAATTAATATTGTCTTCTGTTTACGCAAATATTATTAGTTGAAATTAAACTACTATATACGGATTTTATCGCGTTCTTTATTTGACACTTTATTACATAATTTTGAAATCTGTTACACTACTACTACTATTGAACTTTACTAATTTTTAAGCTGATTTAATTATTAAAACGAATAAAACTATTTATATTTCAGTTTACACTTTCCGCGACGTTTTGGTTGCTTTTCAGCAGCCATGGTCACGGGGTGACTAAGATGGTAGTTGTCTCAATGTTCCAGTGTAGATATTTCAAAGTACCCGAACATAATTTAATCTTTGGTGTTTCTATTTACGCAGAATGAGCTCAAAGTATCATGAAGTCTAGCTGTGGTTTGCTTCTTCTTGGGTTTGACTATTTGTATTACTGGATCCCAAGCTGGTGGTACATTCCAACCATCTTCTCTATTAAAATTAGGATGTTTTTTGATTTCAATAGCCTCGCGAAACAGAAGAAGTTAGTAAAGTTTAATAGTAGTAGTAGTGTAACAGTTTTCAAAATTATGTAATAAAGTGTCAAATAAATAACGCCATAAAATCCGTATATAGTAGTTTAATTTCAATGAATAATATTCGCGTAAACAGAAGACAATATTAGTCAAATATTAGTTCTAGGATCTTAGGCTGATTACATTCACCGTGTTTTTAGAATCTTTGACATATTTTCATAACACATTATAAGCTGGTGTAACATAGCTAGATTTACATTTCACTATCATCGACATCGTAAGATGCCAAAAAATAAATAAAGTCTATTGCCGCCCAACGGCACATTTTCTAAACGCCGTGCTGCTACCAAAAATGATTGAATAACACATTGCCTTTTCCGGAGTTTAAAAAACCGTATGCTGCGTCACCAATGATTCAGACACATTTACAAATTGACTTTCATACCTATATTCGTAGAATTTTAATCAATATTCCACAGTTAAAAGTAACAGAGACCAGTAATAAGATAAACCGAGTAAAGTATTACCGTAACATAATATAATCGTAAAACAGCAGCCGTAGGACCTGTTCAGTAAGTAATTCCATGTCGTCATTTGTTCGCAATCAGCCGGACGATGTATTGTTCTGACGCAAACAATTCGCAATTAGCGATCGTCAATCATTGCGACTGTAAATAATAATGATCTTTACGCTAATTTGATATCAAATAACTCTGAGTTAATGACACATTTTGTGTGCATGTGATTGTTTGGATTGTGGTTTGCCGCTTAATTGGATTTTATGGTTTTAGGGAGTATGTTTACAATACGGATTGCCGCATGGAGATTTTATTAATAGGTGCATAGCCACACGCATGACAGTGGTTAAGTGTTTGTTGCGCTGCTGCAGCCGTGCTGATGATGAACCATGATGTAGGTTCGAATTCCACAATTATTTGTGTGATCCCATTATTGTTTCGAGTCTCGGTATATTTTGTTGAGACAAAGTACAGTGCGCAATACAGTACTTGTGCATGATGGTCTTGGGTTCAGTATCTAGGTCGGGCAAAGTATTATTATTTCTTCTGATAATATTTTATAAACATTTACAACAGAAATTATTACGCGCTACCAACTGTGCTGAAATACTTCTAAAATATTTAATATTAATTACTACTCGTTTTTCAATGATAAGTAGCTAATATCAGATAAGCCAAACTTCAGGTTATACAATAGCAATAGATAGAGCCATAAGCCATAAGCTGCACACTGTAACAGAATTGGTATTTTACTTAGTAGGTAGATACCGTTGAATATTTTTGAACCTAAAAAAAGGTAAATTTGTGAGATACAATACCTACCACTTCCACCACTTCAAAACCTAAAGGTATTCTAGAAACGTGACATATTGTAGCAATACCTCGGATAATACTCTGAGATTTTCTGTATGCGCGGATAGTTACCCAATTGGACTATTCCAGTATTGAGTTGGGATGCCAATGTGGTATAACCACTGTACATATACTATACTACATATGTACGTTTAGATAACTAAACGTACATATGTAGATTTAAGAGCTTCATTAATTACTAACAACCTTTGACTTTTAAAAAAGGTTCTGCCCGAATATTAACTTGGATAAAACAATCTATATTAATTACTCAGGGATAGTGTATCGTTCTAGTCGTTAAAGTTTAATTGTTAAAGTTTTATGTTTATATTAACATATAAATTTACCTGTTTATATTATATTCGTGTTCATCCAGTGGTTGAAATGTTACCATAATCGTTGTAGAAAATTTGACGCAAACATATACAAATTTACATATATCCAACATTAAAACAAAAACGAACTGTTTCCAAAATATTTTCATGACAACAGTAAAGATCGTCAACAGCTGAAGCAGAACTAAATAAATAAGAAAATCAGCCGACAAACAGTCGAAAATAAGGAGCTGAACTGTTTTGTCTTCGTCTATTAATGTATAGACTAATATACAACAGATGACTTGAAGTACCAATTAAAATAAGGATTGTACACAAGATCACGTAGTAAGAGGTTGAATATAAAAAAAAAGTATGTTATAGCCAAACAACTCCGCTTTGATCCTTGGCTCAGCGAACACACCTAATCTGCTTAAACGCGATTGAGTAGTCTTGAACATAGACATATACATACTCGTATAAAGAGAGTATTTACCTACTTATGACGAAATATTTGGATAGAATAAATAAAAGTTTGTTTTATTATTATGCTTATGTTTTCTACATTATTGGTTCCGTGGCATACATTTGAGTGTTTATATGTAATTGATTGCGAGGTCTCTGTAGACAGAGACAGAGACATTTTTCGGCTTGGATATAGATATCCAAGTCGAGAAAAAAGATATTGTAAATTGTAGTACGTTTGGTAAAAGTACTATTTCAGTTTTCTTCTAGAAAATTCTGTGGAATAACACGATGTCAAAATTATCTGATAGATAGCAATAGATTCGGTTATTTTTATATAGCAGTTTTAGAATGTTTTGCTTTCCGCTATTTCTAGAGATACACACGTTTGAAATTATCCTACACGTTATATGAATATTCAATGATTTGTATCCATTATATAATTCAATTTAGAAGTTTAGTTTAGAGGTTGTTCGTCGTTCTTTTCTTAAGCAAATAGTTTAAAGTTAATGTTGTTTAACCACAATTCGTTATGAATTACCTTTATATTTGATTTTGTGTGAAAATTGTATAGTCTGTACAAAAATAATTAAATAAATTAACAACATTTTATTAAGGAAAAGAAATTGCTCTATAACGTTTAAAATACGAAGTACAAACCTATTGCTTGTTGTTTTTTTTTTTAGTAAGTAGTATATAATATAATGGCTATTATCTACTAAAATATATTTTGGAAAAGGTCGTCGTGAGTTTCAAGTAATTTTTTCTGTCTGGCTTAAATATTTTCCGGAACCCATAAACCAATACAAATATCAGTAACTTTAATATATGCACCAACTACTAAACTATGATGTTCATAGTTGCTTTGTAACCCAATGAAAAAATGATTCTGACTACACTTTGACTTGACTTGTGAATCTTTAATTTCCCAAAATCTACATTTTCATTATAATTAAGTATCATTTTGTAGTAATTTCTGGTTTTTCTATCGCGAAATAATTATTTCAAAATGTGCATTCCTAATTAGGACTTTAATAATTCACAGTATGTATAAACCATGCCTGCTATTTTGAGCATCCCACAGTTGACATAGCCTTAATCCAGATTAATCAAATACAGCGTCCAAATGTTCCACTTTGCACACATGTGTGTGCGAATTGAACACATATGCACATATATATGTATGCCAATCGTGGCGATTGGGTCAGTTTTCGGAAGCTCGATGCAGCGATAAAACCTTTAGCGCTGAATACAGAACGCAGTGCAGAATCAATGCGGTTGCTTAAACGGGCTACTGGCATATCACGATCGACCAGGGTGCATTGAACCATTGAATTCAGAACTACAGACATCAACTTAATTAAGACATAGTATTAAGTTATTTAAAACACTTAAAAGAAAAGGTAGAGATAGCCAAGTGGGAGAACGTTGAAACGTCATGCACCGTTGTGATGTTCTAAACAAAGTATGCATTATCGACTTTTTGTAGTTGTTTGCATAATACCGTTAATTATCGCTCGCAGAAAACATCGTGAGATAAAAAGCAATCTAACAGTTCTTCATGAGGTTTTCTAAGATGTGTGAAGTCTAACAATCCGCACTAGGCAAACGTGGTGAACTATGGCCTAATGTTTCGGATACTGACAAGAGTCCTGTACCCAGCAATAGATGTGTATTATACAAATATAAATGGGGCTAGTACTATCACATAATAAAAGCCTATAATAACAAAACTATGATATTATAACCCATAACATTGCTACCACATATAAAATTCTATTACTACAATAATCTTCTTCAGAACCGCTATCGTATACATTCTCTAGTAGCAATAAATAATAAAAACTTTAACGATACCGATCGAACTTTGCAAAAGCAAACAGAACACCGTTGTTATATAAATTTCATATAAAAATTACTTGGAAGCTAGCACACCAGACGTAACTAATATTTTAAGTTACAAGTCTTAAGCTATGTAAGTAAAACTAGGTTTAATTTACTTTGGGCGGTGCAGCGCCGTGAACTCCAGGACGTTGTGGGTGAAGACCTCTCGCTGCCGGCCGTGATCAAAGCCATGGTTGACAGCGAGAAGAAGTGGGTAGTGGTAGCATCCTTCTGCTACTGCTGGCTGAATTCCTGGGTTGGTTATTGACTTTTTCTGTCAAGTAACTCTTAGTATCAGGACGGAGTTTACAGCTGTGTTGGAAAGACGGCATTTGGCCTGCGCTCTATAACATGGGAACTGAAATTAAAGCTGGTAATATATAAGAGTAATTCATCTCTGCCTAGATTAACTATAGGTATATTTACAATAATAAATTGTCTTGAGTTGCCAAAGTACTGGTAATAATGCAAGCAATCATACGCTACGGTGACCGGTTACTAGCAAGTGTAGCAGTTTACCACCTTGTTAGTATAAACAAATTTTCCTGTCTCGTTAGCGCAACGGTAATGTAAGCGACTGCTCTGTATAAGGTCTTGCTTACACTGCCCCTACTGAATAGCATCCCGAGGCTAACTAAAAGCTATTGAGTTTTTCTGACCAGAAATTTTCAGTAGCGGCCTGGAGGGAGGCAATAGACGGTATTATAAACCTCCGTGCCTCGGTAGACACGTAATCCGTTTGCCCTGCACCTCTCCGGTCGTGTCGGATAGCCGACCCATCGGATTATGGGAGTTGAAGGGACAAAGAGTGCACTGGTGTTTGCGCATTTACTTGTGCACTATAATATCTTCTGCACAGATGACCAGATGACAGAGTCCCCGTTAAGATTGGCCGCCATGGTTGAAATTAGGTCTGGAAAAATTATAGGTACTTAGTACATGAATAAGAACTTCGCTATTTTAGAGGTTTTTACCGTGAGATCGAATGCGAGAGCTGTGTACTTTCTAAATCAAAAATATTTTTACTATTACGTAAAACTCAGTTATAAAAAGAAATACTAATATTCCTTTATATTCCAACTAGGTCAAACAGAATACTTACTTTACTATATGTTTTGATAGATAGACAAATAAACATACAATAAAGCGACGAAGATTCTCTTTGTTCCTTTAGAGACACGAAATCCTAAATGATGTTCAAACATTTATTATTGTATGTCTCACCTATGTACGAGGGATTCAAAGGTAGCACGCAGTTCAAACTATCCGTAAGGGTCCATCGTTTGTTTTCAGCATGACTTCTCTTTGTTGACTTACGTATGTGAGTGATGATTGCCAGCGTTACGTATGGTTGAATAGGTTTGTACCTGTCTGCTATGTGTATTTGCTTAATAAGTATTTTAAGGCCGATATTATTTCAGATTAGTACATATTATGGCTTGGCTTTGAATCTTTAATGATTTTATTTTTATCTTAATTTAAAGGACTCGGTACACATAAGATAACCATACATGTCATCCTACCTTTAAAGTTCGTAAGTAATCTATACAACACACTACTTTATTGCTTGTTCGCCAGGACCACTTATTATACCTCTAGATTGACAGATTTTTATATTGAACATAGTCGAGAAGCCGATATCCTTGAAGAGGGTTTGTTCCGTATGAGGATTGAATCTACAATACTCGGCGCAGTGGCAATGGCGAGGCGACCACTTAAACCTAGTGGTGCAAGCGCCATCCGTGCTGTATTTTAGCAGACAATTTCTTGACTGAGAAATTCAATTACACTTTGCCTGACCCCGTAATTAAACACAAAAGCTTTTATACCATATTCGGATTCATTACAGTTGCTCCACCATTTTTAAATTCCAATAATTTAAATCTTTGTTCATATCCAAAATTATACATTTCCATGAAAATGTTTAAATATTTTCTGGAATCATCTACAGTTAAAATAATTTTGAAAAGACACACTTGTTTTTGGATAAGTCTACATTCAAAAATAAAATGTAGATAGTCGAGATTTATAAAAAGGCAGTTGTAAGTGCAGGCGTGGATTCATCAATCAAATTTGTTTACACGGCGCGACGCGAAGTGTACATGCTTAACAAAACATTACTGTTGAGGTGATTTATGTTTTATAATGTGTTGAAAATATAATCATTTACCCCTGTGAGGGGTAAATGATCAGATGACGGGTGACAGAGAAGTATGGAAGCGAAGGACATACTGCACCGATCCCAAATAAATTGGGACCAGGGCAAGAGAATGATGAATGTGTTGAAAATATACATACAACATACATAAATTCACAGAAGTCATTTGAAGCAAAAGATATTAAATCTCTTTTGCTGTATATATTCTGATTAATTTTTTCGTGTAGCTTTTGTTAAGCTTTAAGACAGGTGCGTGATGCAATGAGCAAACATTTTGGTGAATTTACAGCTCGGCTGAAGATGTATTGCCTTATGTCGCTGATTCTAACATGCAGTCGACACTGGGACTTCCCCTACTTGCTTACAGTACCTACACAATTTACTCTAAAACACAAAAATATAGCTCCCATATTTCTTCATCCCTCAACATTATACTTGCCCCGGAACTTGAGTCACATTAGGGAGTGTACTCCATACGTAGTTACTTACGCAAACGCGTATAAATTGCGGTACCATTCGGTAACTGCATCGGCCAGCCCATAACAGCCTCTGATGAGGCAATAAACGCGGCGGCCGACTGAAAAAATAAAAGCATTTCGTGATTGTCCGCTAGGGGGCGCACTCTCACCACCCGCTGATCTACGGCGTCTCTGCCCATTTAATTGCGGATATTCGAACCCATTTTCAATTCTAAAACAATTTTGAACTCTATTACGTTGTAATACGTGCGTCTGGCCCCGAAATGTGGTGGCTCGTTTAAAATTGTTACGTTTATTTAGGTTTCCACGGTAGTGTGAAGTTGACAATGATTTACAGATTAACCCTCGTTACGTTAACCGATTAGTTTCCTGGTTTAATTTGGTGGCTACCTGTGTTTGAAAAATATATCCATTAGTTCGTTACGTTTTATTTTCGTCTACATCGTAGAAGCAGTGAAAGAGATAAAAATAACACATAAAGTACTATTACTGTAAAAAACCTGTTCCATGCGGCAACGTTATTTGGAAGCAGACCCAATCATATTTTTTAACCGACGACAAAACGGAGGAGGTTCTCAAGTCGACGCGTATATTCTTTTTTTTATGTATGACCACGCATAACTTTTTACACAGTAGTCCCGAACGGGCACACACGTGAGAGCACGACGTCATTGCGAGTGGTCCTGCGAAGAGCGCAGTTTTTGGAACGTTAATGTTTATCGCTGGAGATTTCACGTTGCATTAATAATTTGATTTGGTTATCTTTAAATTTAAGGTAGTTTAGTGAACTTTGTTCATTGATTATTTGACGCCAACTCAAAATTACTTAGGTATACTTACACTAGTTTAAGAACTTAGTTATTAAGATTAAATAAAAATGGTTTATTATTGTAGTATCTCCTTCAATATTGTCGGCTCTTAGTCGCGCGCGCCCTCTCACTCGCACCGCTCACAGCTGACTGCCTGTTAACGGTCGCACGCGCGCCAGAGATGACATAATGCTTCCCTCTCTTTCACTCACATACACTACATCCCTTCCTTATTTTAATTTTTCATAACCAATAAATGATCAATCAATTAAACAATTAATAATTTTATTATACTCATGACTACTGATTAAAATCAACATCAATCACCTCATTCTATCTTTAATTCTGGTCTTCTGAGTAATTGTTTTAATCATCTCCAACATCCTCTTCTAAACTCTCTTCTACTGCAATTTCTGAATGCTGTCCTTCGATTTCTTTATTCATCGATTTCCATTCACCCTCTACTTTCTTTAGATGTAGTATGTTTCGTCTTAACTGTTGTCCCGTTTCATCATTCTGTACTTCCACGTCTCCACCGGTTTTAGATTTTACAGTATGTGTAGTTGTATCAAAATTTAGACTCAATTTATTAGATTTATTGGTATTCTTTACATACACTTTATCTCCTATCTGTATATCTACTTCGCGTGCTCTTCGTCTTCTATCAGTATATTCTCTCCCTTTTTCTTTTTGTTCTTTGTCTTTGTCCCTTACATCAAAATCCTCAAAATTTTGTTCCGCATAATCTATCATGGGGATCTTGTCCTTAAACTTCCTTTGAAAAAATAGCTCTGCCGGGGATTTTCCAGTCACACGATGTGGGGTGCTATTGTACATAGTCAAATACTCAATCAGTGCTTCTTTCCAGCTTTTTCTCTCTACTTGGCATATTTTGAGACGTTTAAGGAGATCCCGGTTCTGTCGCTCCACTTCACCGTTCTGTTGTGGCCAGTAAGGTATTGAATTAAACAGTTTTATATCATTTTCACGACAATAAGTCTTGAACTCTGCGCTAATGAATTGTTTTCCGTTATCAGAAGTTATGGAAACCGGATGTCCTAGGCGGCTAAAAATCTCTTTTAGTAAGCGGATCATTTCCTTACTGCTTATGTCTCGACAAATTTTGATTTCCTTGTACCTTGAGTAGTAATCAATTACCACTAATAGGTGATCGCCACTTGGTAATGGACCTAAAAGATCTATGGCGATATCAACCCAGGATTGGGTAGGTAATTCTCTCCTTTTGAGTGGGTGCGGTGGGTTTGGTGCCGATACTAGTGTACACCCTTTACAGGACCGTACTAAGCTTTCCACGTCCTTATCATACTTAGGCCACCACACTTTCGCTCTAAGTCTCAACTTCATTGCGACTATTCCAGGATGGCCCTCGTGGGCAGCGTCCAAAACAAGTCGTCGTAATTGTTTTGGTATAACTATTCTAGTGCCTCTTAGCAATATGTCCCCAAAAAAACAAAACTCGTTCTCAAATAGTTTGTATCCCTTCACTGAATCATCCCACTTTCTGTTAAATATGCCCTGTTTTACTTTTTGTATGTCAATGTCGGTCTTTGAATGTTCTTCAATATCTTTTAACGATACGGCTATTGGTCTAGCATGGTCAATTATATCCTGAACATAATCCTTTTGCTGAGTCTCATCATGCTTAAATGTACACAATCTGGACAAGGGGTCGGCTATGTTATTTTTTCCTGGACGGTATATGACATTGTATTTATAAGATTGAAGTCTCAGTATCCAACGTTCTATCCGTGCACAGGATTTGGACTTTGGACCAAATATGACCTCAAGAGGCTTATGGTCAGTGATTAACCGGTCGTATACCGCCGGCTCGCATACCAGCCGGCAGATTTGTACCCGTCGTAGGCCGGTGGCTCGCATGCGAGCCACCAAATTGGCGCCAAAACGCCGCGCGCCGCCTTCGCTTTAGCTTAAGCTAACGTAAAACCAATTTGATGGCTCGCATGCGAGCCACCGGCCTACGACGGGTACAAATCTGCCGGCTGGTATGCGAGCCGGCGGTATACGACCGGTTAAGTCGAATTCCTTGCCATACAGAAACATATGAAAATGCTCCACAGCCCACACCAGTGCTAAAGCCTCTTTTTCAGTTTGGCAATACCGACGTTCGCAATCACTGAGAGTTTTGTTTCCAAACGCAATAATACGTGGACCAATTTCATTTGTCTGTACCAGAATCGCTCCAAGTCCGACCGGACTAGCATCTGCAAATACCATGGTTTTATCGTCTACATTGTAGTACCCCAGATTTGGTATGTCACTCAAAGCAGCCTTTAAAGCACAAAAAGCTGTTTGCTGACTTTTCCCCCAAGAATCCCTAATATCAGCGTTTCTGGCTGATCCTTGGCGAAGCAATTGCTTCAACGGCTCTGTGAGGGTAGCCATATTTGGAATCCATTTTCCAATATAGTTAATAAGCCCTAAAAAGCTTTGTAGTTCTGAAATATTGATCGGGGTTCTAAAATCTTTTATAGCCGATAAATATTTGTCTAGTGGTCGAATTCCTTCCTCAGACAATTCGTGTCCTAAGAATTGGACTTTCGTTGTTGCGTAGATACATTTATCTTCCCTTAACATTATGTCATTTGCCTTTAGTGTTTCTATTACTTTTTGTAATCGTCTGTCATGTTCTTGCTTGTCCTTTCCATATACTAAAATGTCGTCGATAAAATTAACAACCCCTTCACATTCTATTAACACTCTTTCGAGTGTTTTTTGAAACATTTCCGGCGCACAGGTTATTCCGAACATTAATCTTTTAAAACGGTATAATCCTTTGCCAGAAATGAATGTAGTAATGTGTCGTGAGTCAGGCAAAAGCTCCAGTTGATGAAAAGCATCCTTTATATCTAATTTGCTAAACATTTTAGCATTTTGGATCTTTGGTAGCAGCTGTTCCATCGTTGGTAAGGGGTGATTTTCTCGCTTGATTGCCAAATTTGCGCGTCTCATGTCGATACAGAGACGGACATCACCATCTGCTTTTAAAATCGGTACTACCGGAGATATCCATTCTGACGGTCCTTCTACCTTTTCTATTATATCCTTTTGAAGTAGTTCGTCTATTTTAGTATTGATTTTTCTTCTAAGGGTATTGGTATACGTCGGTACGGTTGTGCGACTGGTGTTACATCCTTATTAACTGGTATTTGTATTTGAATATTTTTGAATTTTGGAAAGGGTGTCATCTCAACCTGATTTATGTCCAATCCTAATTTTAGTACGCCTAATGCAATCGCAGTTGTTTTGCCTAGTAGATTACGTGTCCCTTTCTCTATTACATAGAAGATGGCGTTTTGTGTTTTTGTTCCAACACGGATATTCGCAGTAAAGGACGTCAATAATTTGAGAGGGACTTCACATCCATATGCTACGAATGTTTTTCCTGGGTTCTTTACTTCTTTTCCTGTCTTTAAAACGTTTTCTTTTATTTCTTTCCACGTTTTATCTGTTATTAAGTTATGTTGACATCCTGAATCAATGAGCATCTCTACTTGAGTTCCACCTACATGACAAGCGAGCGTATCATTATGCAGAACATTAAAAACGTAATCGATTTTATCTTCTATCGCATTCGCCTGTTTTATATCTTCGACTTTGTGATTTGACTTCTTTCTTTTCGCATTTTCGCTTCTATCCGATTTGTTCGCTTCTTCATAGCTTCGTTTTTGGCCTGTTCCTCTGCACTGAGCCTGGAAATGTCCCACCTTCTTGCATTTGTTACAAATTTTACCTTTAGCTGGACACTTCGCATCATGCGCTAGATGATTCCAGCTACCACATCGGAAACACGCCCTTTTATTGTTCTTTATAAATGTCTTCTCCTTCTCTCGTGTCTCAATTTTGCTTACAGTGTGCTCCTTTCCCTTCTGGCTAAAATCACCTAGTTGTCGTTCCACTACTTCTAAAATATTCGCCTCGGTTATCACTTCATTTAAAGTAATTTTTTCTCCTGCACGAAGTACTTTCTTCCTCAGTTCTTCCGATGAACACTTCTCAATTATCTGATCAATTAAACTGTCATCCACATCTGTAAATTGGCATTTTAATGCTTGTTGCCTTAGACGAACCAAATACTTCTCAAATTTCTCGTTTTCTTCTTGTTTCATTTGTCTGAATAGATGTCTTTCATATCGTTTGTTTTGCTTGGGTGCGAAGTATTCATCCAACTTTTTTATTGCTACTTCAAATACATCTTTGTCTTGACCACCTTCAACCGACGTGACGTAGCCACCGGGTATATTAAACAGTATTTCTTGAAGTTCTTGTCCTCCCCAATGTAACAGACTTGCGCGTTTTTTAGAACTAGTATTAACATCCGCAGCTTCCAGGTAAATATATAAACTTCTCTTCCAGCGTTCCCATCTAGCTCCAACAGAACCTGCTTCGCCATCGCACTCAAATTTTTCTAATGAAAGACTTGACATTATTTAATCTGTGAACAAGGAAACGAATAAAGAATGTCTCATTTTGGTTACAAAATGGGCATCATCCTTTGAACACCTGACAAATTCATTATTCATTCCTTACAACCTCTTTTCCAACCCCATGTGAACTGTTATTCACCTTCAGTAAACGGGCGTCACCCGTATAAATATTTCAATAACGGTCATTACCCGTACCAACTTTGAATTACGGGCATCACCCGTAAAAAACAACACGTCACGGGCATTACCCGGATTACGGGCATCACCCGTAAAAACAACACATCACGGGCATCACCCGCGCAAACATCACGTTAAGGGCATCACCCGTATACATCTCAATTACATCGCATCTTGTACTTACAGGTATTACCTGTGTTTAATTACATTACAAAGTCCTTACTGGCATCACCTGTTTGCGGACTACCAGGCATCATCTGGTAACATCACAACGTAGTTACAAATATCACTCGTTCATTTTTGAAGTTGAAAGAAATCTCGTTCAAAACATGTATACCTGATAAAATAATAAATAATCAGACATCCGGTAGGGTAAGTGAAATAAGATTAATCATACATTTCAACAGTATGAACACATTTTAAACCTGGAATCGAACCCGGCCTCTTAGTGCAAAACAAGGATTTTATTATTTTATTTATATTATTCAATCACTCATCACATCACTATCACTATAACACATAATTTACCAATATTAAAAGCAAAGTTTACGTGAACGCGTGTGTGTGTGTATGTTTGTTCCTTCTTGTTGCCGAACCGGCTTTACAGATTTGCATGAAATTCGGAACAAAATCGTTCAAATTTTAACTCCATATAGGTACTTCACGCGAGCAAAACCACGGTCAATAACTAACGACTACCGGGTAAATACTAACCTATAAAAATCTTACCAATAGTTTCTAAGATCAGTCTATACGCGCCGAAGAACATAGATCATGTAGGATTTTATAAGTAGGTACGTATAACAATAACAAACGTTGACCGGCGCAGCTCCGATTCACTTATCAGTAAACAATACGGAATACTCGTTTAAACGTCAACAGCACAAATACTAATGATGTAGATAGTCGTTCCGAATTAGCTAGATACAATAATAAAATAAATATCTACTTGCAATTTGTACTAGTCGTTTTGTTTACTGGGTTTTACTTTTAACACATAGCACACACTCTTTTTTTTTTTGTTTTATTATAATATTAATTACTCACAAAAATGGTCCTCGTCGCCAAAATGTAGTATCTCCTTCAATATTGTCGGCTCTTAGTCGCGCGCGCCCTCTCACTCGCACCGCTCACAGCTGACTGCCTGTTAACGGTCGCACGCGCGCCAGAGATGACATAATGCTTCCCTCTCTTTCACTCACATACACTACAATTATTTTTTGCTAGAAAGTTTTTTATAACTATCACAGTGTCACAGACATCTGCCTGGAGAAGATGGTCACATCACTTACTTACCTTTATCTTCTGTAGAGCAAAGTTATTTCCCCAGTATTGTTGTCCCATTATGAGCAAACCCGAGGGCCAAAAAACAGACTTTCTAGAGGAAAACGTCTGATAATGACGCAACGACGTTACACTCTAGACGTATTCGTTGGAGCGTTTGTTTCGTGGCCCTCAGAAAGGTGGCGATTTCGCTGTGTCCTCTGGTGCCTCTGTCATCAATAACTACGTATAAATGTGAGCATCCATTTGCTTTTGTTTGAGGCTATGTTTACATTGAGGTGTTGATCGCGTGTAAGTACTTGTGGTTTAGGTTTTATGCAGCGTGTGCTCACACAGAAAATCTAAAATGTCGTAATTTAAAATACAATGTTTCGTCTTTGGCTTGCTCTAATGTCACAGATGTAGCGAATAAATAGAGTTATATATTAAATTAATCAATTATATTAATGTACTAGCTGTTACCCGCGACTTCGTCCGCGTGGATTTTAACTAAAAAGTGTTTGTTCAGTTTCCAAAGTTTACAAAAACTTAATATTTATATATTCCTTGTATA
Organism: Catocala fraxini; assembly: GCA_930367265.1. Taxonomy (NCBI): domain Eukaryota; kingdom Metazoa; phylum Arthropoda; class Insecta; order Lepidoptera; family Erebidae; genus Catocala; species Catocala fraxini. The sequence goes on from OV884035.1 coordinate 16,386,557, forward strand.
GAAATTACCTATGCTAAAATTAATGCCATTCTTCTACTTTGTAGGTCGATTTTGATTTATTATATTAGGATTTATATTGGATGTATATTAAAATTATTATTTTATATACATTTCCTTATTTGAATTGGAAATTGTTCACTATTTCATAGACTTTAATTTGTTTTTCTATAATTAAGTAGCCTCAGTTACTCCTTATAACATCAGCTATCTGCCAGTGAAAGTCTCATCAAAATCGGTTCAGCCGTTTTGGAGATTAACCGGAACAAACAGACAGTGACAACAAATTAAAAATAAAATTTTTGGTATTAGTACCTAATATAATTTCATATGCATTAGGTAAAAAGCTGTTATTTTGACATTACAAACAGACACTTCAATTTTATTTATTTGTATGTATGTATAGATGTATAGATGAATCGGATATTTTCACTATTTCCGCGGAAACCAATATTTTTCTAAAATCAAAGTAGCCTAAGTCACTCCTTATAACATCAGCTATGTGTCAGTGAAAGTGCCGTCAAAATCGGTTCAGCCGTTTCGGAGATTAGCCGGAACAAACAGACAGACAGACTGACAGGCAGAGAGACAAAAATTTTAAAATATATGTTTTGGTATAGTTACCTTATATACTTTCATATGCATTAGGTAAAAAGCTGTTATTTTGACATTACAAACAGACACTTCAATTTTATTTATTTGTATGTGTGTATGTATGTATAGATATAGATTCAGAAACACTAATGTTTATTAAAATAATAGGTAAGTTCGTTATACATGAATACTCTTTTAGAGCAAGGAGACTACTAGAATTAATAAATACTTATATTATATTAAAGGCGTATTCAATTTCAACATATTAGAGGTGCAAACTAAGATCGCTTCTATCGCGTACTACTAAGAAAATAAATAATTATATCAATATATACAGCAGAACCAAGTTACTTCTAGTAAGCTGTTTATAAAAATAATATTATTAACATTGGCAAGTGTATTGGCGTTGACCGAGACATACGTCCAACCAGACGGGGCGTGTGTTGGCAAAAATAATGAAAGGAAAATTGGGCAAGCTCTGTATACACGGCCGCGAATGTTTTGGACGAGACATCGTCTGGGTTTGCGGTATTGTGCTATATTTATTTATAGTAAAGTCGCTTCCAAACATGAGGGGTCTGTTAGGTAAGTGAACGCAAACAGAAAAGCGAAATGAGGGACCGGGGCCACCAAAAATTGGACATTGCTTTGCAAAATTAGATGGTGAATTTTAGTAGTGCAGTCAAAGGGATGGTTGTTTGGTTTCTTTTTCATGAACAGTAATACTAGCTATGGTAAACATACGTACAGTTTTTACTAATGAAATTTCTATAAGAAATAATATGCATTAAAATTTCGTAACTGATTTGCCTTTTTATTGCTCTGACGTGAGGGTATTTTCAAGCATTTGTATCTGCTGTTTTCGATTTTAATTATTTGGTAAAGCAAAGTGAATTCGGTTTTAAAAACACTTATATATAATATATAAAACACTTTTATATATTATTATACATAGTCGCGATGGATGTATGCATAGTAGAGAATATAAAGTTTGTATTACTCCATTATATACATGTATAGTCTCAGGTCTATATCCTCAAATGGATAATCGGAGTACACATCCACCTACGCCTTCAGATCCTGACCTAATACTAGAGCTGACAAAATGTAGGTCTAATACATTATACCCACATTCCGCCAGCTTTGGTCTTAGGTCTCGCGTAATAGTGGCGTTTACCAAACCCAGTTACTACTCCCACACTGCGAGCTACTTATAACAATTTCTTAACTGAAATACCCAATAACTCAGAGACTTGAGATCACAGTGAGCAGGTAGACGCATATCTTGTCATTGTGTCACTAACCGATAATATTACTTATAATTAACAAAACCGCTTGCCTCATTGAAATCCTATGATCGCTTGCATTATTTGTGCTTAATTTATTTGCTAAAATACGTATTTGCTGGATATTAATAAAATATATTGCATACTTATTCCTATTCACATTACCAATATTTACATTTAATAAAATACATATATTGCATAATTATTCATATTCACATTACAAATATTAACACTTAATAAAATATATTGCATACATATTTACAAATATTAATACAGCAGATACAAAGAACGCCTATAATCGGCTCAACTGCTGTCAGTGGCACTATTATTTTGCCATACTAAATACCTGTATTACTCAGCGTATTTTAATACGCAGCGATAGCTCAGTGGGGAGACCAACAGACTGCAATGCAGAGGGTCTCGGGTTCGAACCCACGTCGCGCACCTCTGACTTTCGGAAGTTACATGACTTTTCGAAATTATATGCGTATTGATTGACAATTATTGCCTGCTCCGTGCCTCGGAGAGCACGTTAAGCCGTTGGTCCCGGCTGCCATGAACATTTATGGCAGTCGTTATTGGGAAAGTCAGTACCCTCTAATATCCTGACAATGGTCTAGCCTTAGGGTATCGTTAGCCTTCGGGTTGCGGAGGTCAGGTGGCAGCCGCTCCGTGTAAAAACAGATATCCAGTCAAACCCGGTTAGACCAGAAAAGCCGACCCCAAGTGACTTGGGAATAATAAAGGCTAAGAGAGAAGAAGACTCAGCGTATTTTAATATACTTGAAATAACACCCGTGCAATCAATAGTACTTATAATATCATTGTATTCATAGTAGAATATAATATTTTCAACAATTCTGTATAATACTTTGTGTAATATAGACTTTAATTGACGCTGTCATGCATTGGAATTTACGTACGTTTTTGGAGCGCTCGATGTTTCAGGCAGATTGCACTGGCCGTGATATCAACTCAGTCAGCTTGTGACGACGGCCAGTGATCTAGCTGACGCTGACTCTGACCCTGACCTGAAGCTAAAACTGATTGATCGTGACCTAATCTGTCCCTGATCAATCAGACAAACTTGTTGTTTGAGTTTTTTTTTATCTATACTTCTATTATATAGAGCAAAGATTTGATTTTTGGTTTATTTGTTTGTAAGAATTTAACTCAACTAATCAAACAATTTCAAAAATTTTTTTACTAGTGGAAAGCTAGGTTATTACCGACTAGAATATATTTTATATAAAGTACTGTTACTAATAAAACCTAACCTATTTTTACGCGAGCGAAGCCGCGTACGCGGGCAAAAGCTAGTGTTTTATAAAATGCTAAATCTTTGAAACTGAAACATACAACGTAAGTGAAGTTAAGTATAGTGGATAGTATGTATACATTATATAATAATATATGATGTGATACCAGTAAATAGGACCCGACATGTATATCACACGCTGAATATTCTACCAGTCTATAAATCCCATAAGCAATTAGGCATTTATCATGTTCCAGGAAATCAGGACTTAGTTATATCAGTACCTACCAGATCTAATCTAGCAGAAAATACTGATATAATTATTAGGAAAGATGTTCGCAGCTCAGTTAATCCAACGCCAACGTCTCACTTATTACATCTCAGAAATATGAACCAGCGAGAAACTCAACTAAAGTTTTAGTATGTAATTTCAGAAAGAACAGTATGAAAAATGTAATGTACTTTAAAACCTTGTGCTATGTATGTAGGTAGGAGACCACCGAGAAGTAGTGCTTTGTCACTTTGTTTGCTAGGATTATATTTGCAGCTGGTTTTCAACTAGGTAATACTTCTAGGTGGCATTTTGGTATGACAGATGAATACCTAGATTATACGGTGAATTTATAGTATTTAGTATTTCAGCATGCTATAGATATTCTTGTCGTCGAAGTATATTTAACATATATTTAGTTAGACTGCTTTTTAGTTTAATGTTAAGTTTATTAAATTTTCAGCCTCGGCAGTATAGTTCTGCGTTTGCTTTGCTCCCACGACCGATCTTAAGGTGTAATTGAGTTGTCAATTATTTTTTTCTTAATTACTGTATAGCGCCTTAAATATATTAGCCTATTGGGTACTATTTAGTTACTATTATAGTTTACTAATAGTATTTTGTCGCTTATCGGGATACATGTGAGATATTTTGAAAGGAGGAATGTCCTAAGAAAAGCTTAAACGTGGCTGTCCCAACCAAACCTGGCAAGGTACCGTGCTGTATAAAGTGAAGATCGAGCAACAATAGAGCAATATTAAACGCGAAGCTCAAATCTGCTTGAATTCGAGTCATAAATTGTGGACGCATATTGTCCGAACTATTTTACACAGGATCGTATATATATCTATTGCTTAATTGACTAAATATACAAAAAATATATATGAGAATGATGGCTACCAATAAAGTTTTATTACCAAGAAATCACATTGACGGTTCTTTTGTAAAATGAAATATTATTTTACCGAAGGAAACCTGTCATAAATGTTATATTCCGACTTACTATGTTTATTCATGGCATAATTGAGGCACTATACAATAAAAAATTTTTATTCTAATTTCAGAGCGCTTCATGAGTTCTGTGGGTAATAAACGGGCACAACAGTCATTTGTATTTACAAGGCTAATAAACAAGGCAAGAAAAACATTTCTCATTTCCATGCAGATTTGGCAGCGGAAACAAAATGGAGTGTATAATGTTTATTCTCTTGTTCTAAGTTTGCAAGTCTGAACGAGTGAAATTGACCGAAGTTTTGAACAAAAGATTTACAATTTTAAGTAGCAAGTCCGCTGGATTTTTACAACAGAGTATGAAGAACCCTTCCATTAAAGTTCTTTTTAAAGTGTTTTGTATTTTAATACAGTTGAAATTTAACAGATTACACACTTTTATCTACTTCCTTCGAATTATACCGTACATAATACATTTATACTTATCTACTTGACGTTTCGGCAAATTTAAGATATCAATATTTGTAGATATCATACAGTATGAACATATATATATAAATAAAATGATATGCGTGTGTAATACACATACGCATATCATTTTATCTAAACTAAATACGAAAGAAAAATGACAATTAAATAAATATTTTGATAGCTGGTCGCACTCTGTCTATCACTTCTCTATTTAACAATTTTCTGAAAATGGGTTTGTTAACCGGGATAAACAGTCTGTCAAAATAGTTGCTTTGAGTCTAAAATATTGTATGTTTCAATATAAGCAAAGCAGCAAGCAAAACAAGGATTTAACTATAATTTATTTATGTACAGAAGTTTCATGAAAATTACTTAAATAAATTTACCACGCTAACCAACTATATCGAGTAATAAAAGTGTCAAAGCTCTAAAGCTAAATCAGTTCCTGATTTCTTTCAACTACAGCTAAAAATATTTTATCCGAGCGAACGCTGTAAAACTGCCAACGTAAACTTTTACAGCCAAAACGTGCGATAAAAAGAAATATTCCAATGAATATGCAAATTTTCTGCACAACGAAAAAAGTGTTTCAATAAAGTCTCAAACCGTTGAATGCAAGAATAACTTTTTAGAATTCAGTGTCCTTTTTAAAGAACAATTTAATTTCAAACCATCCCAATCGATTGGTATGCGAGTAGCGATTTAACAAATCAACATTCCGAATGAGCATTGTCTATTCAAGTCGTGTCCGCACCAACCCTTTCTCCTTTCAGTTCATTTCTTCCCCGAAGTTGTGATTTTATCCCCGCAGTGTAAACGCAATAAAAGATCAATGAAATATCCTGTCAGCCGAATATAAAAAATGTTGGGACTTTTGTTTCATATTTATGGTTTGCTTCGCACGTACATACACGTAATAAATGGTATATTATTTGACTTGATGACCTATATTTTGATATATCACATACATACATATGTGTCTCATATATATTAATATACGGTCTGCAAAATATGGTGAAGGAATTTAATGAAATATGAAGAACCAATACCAGTTATTTGTGAAATGAATCATGTAATCTTAGTATCAGTTTTCATTTCTTTGTTCAACAACAATAAATAGGTATGGTGTAGCTACGTAACTGTATCTGTTTTCAAAATAGTTTGGCCCGACAATTATTAAAATGTCAGAAATCATTAAAAACCTATTTTTATTGTGTCTGGCTGCCAGTGTACTGCTGCAACTCAAAAGTCTAATGGAGTTATTGATAGTCCGAATAAAAAGTAAAAGCATGCATGACCAATCTATGAAAATGATGAAGTACTATTAAGATTTTCAGTCAAGCAAAGTTTGAAGGCAGTGTCTAAAATTTACGGCCTGTCATCCTAACTTGGAGTAAATTCTCCATCCCGCTCAGATTCAACTGTCATAAGCACTTATAAGATTTGATACGTGGAGAAAGCTCCTGCTAAGAAGTCGGATGATAGGTTTAAGTCTGGCGTTTTAATATGAGTTAGAAGTTATGAGGTTTTTGCCAAATAAAGTTATGAACATTATTACACGTAACATTTATTTATTTATTTACATCAAATAGAACGACTTGCGCCAATTACAACATTTAATAATATAACATAATTTAGAAATTTAGCATTCACGCATTCTGCTCACAGTACCTCATACATTCTAATAATAATACTTTCTATTCATCTGCAAAAATATCAACTTCTGGGTTAAAGTCCAAGAGAGCGTTAAGCTGCTTTAGTGATCGAGGTATGGGTGAGTTACAGCGTGCCACAGCATATACAACATACATGTTATGTATATATAAAGCATATTCGGAGCAAGTTGTATAAAGATGCACACTGTTGTAATATGGATCAACTATTTTATATTTTTAGCGACCCGCCCCGGCTTCGCACGGGTAGTCCAAAACCTTAACAAATTATACACTTAAACCATCTTTATGAATCACTCTGTCTATAGGTGAAAACTGCATGGAATTCCGTTACGTAGTTTTTGAGTTTATCGCGAACATACAGATAGACCTGGTGCGGGACTTTGTTTTATAATATGTATTGATACTGTTATGGTGGTAAAAAGATGCCGTCACTTTTATGGTCACGTGCAGTATCAGAAATGTCATTATGACACTGCCATTCGAGAAAAAGTAGACCTTTCACTTTCAGGACAAGGACCGCTAAAAATGTGCGCAGAATTCCAGACTCCTTAATTCTACTCACCACTCCAAAGGAACAGCACATGGTCATATATCTACGATTTGCTTCAGTATAAACTTGCCCGATGCTTCACGTTTCATACATCTTTTCTATTCCCCTTTCTAATAATAACATGCGTAAGGTTTTTATTACCCACTTCTTCACGATTTATCTGATAAACCTACGCGAATTTTAGCAAAGAAATATTTCGGTAACGGTAAACGAACATAGCTTGCGAGCCACAAATGGAGTCCCTTGGGTGAGCCTTTAGTGCCTTTTTAAAAGTAAATAATATGTCTTATGTCAAGGAAATTGTAGTTCTGCTATTTGGCGGTAACTCGCAATATTAAACATTTTATTTTATAATGCTTTTGTGCCTTTTTTTTAATAACAACCTGATGGCGATTCATTTGTTGTTTCAATCAAAACTTCATAATTAAAAGTTCAAGTAAAGAAAAGTTTGTGATCGCAGTTACTTACCAATCATCGTTACTACAATTCAACATTTAGAGTATTCGATGATAGAAAATTTGTTGTGTGTCCTCTGTTAATTAGTATAATTTAATTAATGAATAGATACTTCTTATACATTTCAAAGCAGTAAAAGTAAAGTCACTAATCCTCGTGAGTTTAATTTTAACTAAATTTTGATTTGATAAACGATCATCAAATTTTACTTTACTCAAATCATATATTTGTATTGATTTATTTTTGAATTCTACACTAAAATCATATCAAAAGATAACACTGAAGGCTTAGAGGTTTATACGCTCACTTACATGTAGCTAAATCTTGGAGGATTAGATACCACGTTAGTATTTTTAAACGTCATAAAATATTCTTACGTTCTTTAAATTACAAATGCAGCCGATCCCGTGCCCATGATTCAGAACTCTTAAATAAATTTAATATCATAACTTTAGAATCCAGACCTATACTACTAGATAACATGACGCTGCATGGTTTTTGCAATAATAGGTTTATTGTTGTAAAATCACGAGTCAATTATGTCTCATTATGTCTCCCGGCGCCACGCTGCGCCGGCGAGGCTTCGAGTTCCCAAACTGTTTCATACAGGCACTTTTAGGTCTAACGCTGGTGTATACTAGCGTACAATGCGGCATTGTGGACAGTTACAACATACATTTTGCTACTATCGATGTATTTGCTTGTACTAACTGCCAATTCAAAAAACAAGTCACTGAACTTCTGCGTGCAATATATACTTAATCTTTAATTTATTTAATTAATCTGCATTTATTACCGGCTTTTCTATTGTTATTATTTTGACTACTTACGGCTGAAAGGTTACTCAAATTGTTTTGTACATCTTTTACGGAGTAACATGGCAAATTATTATTTTTGTTAATCTGTGAACAATAATGTGGGTTACATGTTTACAAATTTGGTGTAGGAATTGTATTTAGTTATAATGTAACTGTTTCTTGTTCCAATAAAATAATTGAAAAAAATGTCGGGCGAGAAAATAAACTATGTTCTTTTCTTCTTTCTTATAATTTGTATCTTTTGAGTTAGAAATACAGAGTACGGTCACATTTGAGAGATAATATCAAAGTTGAATGATTACTTTTGCATATGTTGTTTGATGCATTTTCTACAAGAGTCTTATTTCGAGGAATTATTCCTAATACATAGTAATCTTTAAAAATACTAAAATGAAAATGACTTATAGAAACCGCAAGCGCATTAGTAGTAAAGACGTCATCATTTATGTGACGAACATAAACTACTACGTCATCCGTGTCAGTGTAAAACCGCCGCCATGACGGGAATTAAACCAAGTGCAGCAAATATTCCGGCACTGGAACAAGGCAGTATAGTTTGTTTTCAGATATCTATCTATTCCTACCAAATGTAAGTAATTCCGTATCAAAAAGAAACTAAAGCGTCGTAATGTGTTGAATTAATTCCATTTGTTCAGCATCCTGAATATCCACACACATTACAAAAACAGTCGCAGTATAGTCTAGAAATGTATGCCTAAACAATTCTTGAAACATTTGTTTAGCATAAAAAAAGGAATGTTGAGAGTACACAATAAATATAATATGTACCGTATGTAGTACTGTAGGCTTTTGTGGGACTGCGGTCCGACAATAATGTATGTATGCTCATATAAATATATGGATTTTTCCGCTCGAGCTAAATTGTAGTCGCAATGTTAATACAAGAATATTGCTCGTAGTCACGTACAGCAAACGTTTGCAAATGCCGACTAACAAGGTGTAGTATTCTAGGGTGCCTTAAATCCATTTGCTCATTGCTTAATCCATTGAATCGCATAAGTTATTAAACAATCTGTTGTTTAATAACTTATGCGATTCAATGGATTAAGCAATGAGCAAATGGAGATACAACTTTGACGTTATGTATGCAAGTACCAGAGTACGTACTCTGGTACTTGCATACATAACGTCAAAGTTGTATCTCTCTATAATACGACCTTATATAATTTTAACGTCCACATACAAACCTCGAACAACTATAAAGGGTATAATTATAAATTCGAGAACGATTTGGCCATATTTAACAACATCATTAAAACAAAAATACATCATAGTATATTGCCTTGCCTATCTAAGGTCATGGAGAAAGTAGTATGTCAGAAATTGACTGAGTATTTAGATGTTAATAAGATTTTACCCAGACTGCAGTCAGGTTTTAGGCGGTCTCATAGCACTACCACCGCACTATTGGATGTTACAGATAATATCTTGTTGCCTCAGAATCAAGGTATGTGCACGGTTTTGGTTCTACTAGATTACTCACGTGCATTCGATGCTATAAATATAGATCTGTTGCTATCCAAATTGCGCTTTTATGGATTCGACAACAACGCAATTTTATGGTTCCATAGCTATTTTACTAATCGTTTACAGCTGGTTGAGCTTGGTTTAAGTGATGGAACCAACCTTACCTCGGCACCTGCCTCTTTGACCAGAGGTGTGCCGAAGGGATCGATTTTAGGACCAATTCTTTTCGCAGTTTATTGTGCAGATCTAAAGGACACTATTCAGAAATGTAACTACCACATATACGCGGATGACGTTCAGATCTATTTGTCATTTAAGGTAAATAATTATGAAAAAGCGATACAAGAAATTAATGAAGATCTTGAGAGGCTAATTACCTGGTCTGAGATGAATTGTTTGTTGTTGAATTCATTAATGACAAAATACATGGTGTTCGGGACAAGATCTAATTTGGGCATGTTGCATTCAACCTCCATTGTAAAAATAAAGGGAATTCCATTAGAGCAGGCATATGAAGCCCGGAACTTGGGCATGAACATGGATACAGGTCTTCGATTTAAAAAGCATATAGCGGAATCAGTTAAAAATAGTTTCTTTCGACTAAAGGTTCTGCATAAAATTCGACCTTACCTGTCAGAAGAATTACGCGTTCAGTTAGTTGAATCATTCGTTTTGAGCAAGCTTAATTATTGCGATTCAGTTTACGGCTCTCGGCTGCTGGCGCGTACTGACCAATAGGTGCAGCGAGTGCAGAACGCATGCGTTCGTTTTGGCTACACAGTCCCATTCAGGGCCTATGTCACTCCGTTCTTGAATAAGAATTTTGTTCTAAAAATGAAGTCTAGGCGTAAATTACATTTGGCTTGCCTGTTGTTTAGCGTCATTAAATTGAAACAACCTGGCTATTTGTACGAGAAGCTTACTTGGATTGGCGGTGATAGAGAACGTTCAAATAGGCAGTGTTCTAAGCAATTATCTATTAAACCTCATTGGTCAGAAGCATTTAGAGGAAGCTTCCGTTACGCCGCGTCCAAGTACTGGAACAATATACCTCCACCACTACGTAACCTCCGGTCAATAAAGACTTTTAGGAGCCGATTAAGACAGTTCCTCATGGAGGCGCAGTGGAAGCTGGATAATGCCATTCTAAATGCTTCTTTTATTTGAGATCTGGAATAATTAACTATAATTTGCCATAATTTATGATTAGCATATTATTATAAATTTTATTATATACTTTATTTTTCTTGTTACATATATTATTTCCAATTTTATTATATTATAACTAGTAGAAACCTTGTTCTGATATGATCAATTTCTAATTTTTATATGAAAATTGAATTCTTACCCATTCCCATTAATTTCTTAATTATATTATTATACTACTATTTTAATATAGCGTTAAAAGCTTGACAATCTATCTTATAATTCTAATTTGATTTCTCTAATGTGTTTATATGTTATGTCTACATATTTGTATTGAAACACAAATTTCACATTGTATTATTAATTATAAAATATATTGTTTATGTTGTTGTTATTATGTTCTTTTTTTTCATTTACTTATTATTTTTTTGTTTTGACTTTTTTATGAATTTATGTATATTTGTATTTCTTTTTGTTAATTATTTATGTTAGTAATCTAAGGTTATTTTTTAATTATCATAATTTTTCTGGGAATTGTTATTAGCATCCGTGCAGTCACTAAAGGGATCTAGTTGAAAACCAGCGCCAGGCTTCCTTAGCCTGGCATATGCTGAACTAGGTCCCATTTGGCAAATTTTATTATAATTTTTTATTTTACTTGTTATTATTATATATTTTATTTTGTCAAATAAATAAATTTTATTTCTTTCTTTCTTCTTTCTTTCATATCTATATAATATCAGCTCTCTTTATAAACTGTTTCATTGTTGGGCAGGGGGCCATGGGACTGGTCTCAGTGTGAGCTGGGCCATAGTCTACCCCACGCTAACCCAATGCGGATTGGGAGACTTCACACATTTTCGAAAACATGACAGAACCCTTAGACATGCAGGTTTCTACCGCTACTAATATATAGGAATATAATGCTGTTATTATTTTATCATTGCCCTGTGTAATAAAATAATTACAAAGGCAGGTTCAAAATCACAGAAATATATACGTCGCAGGTTCATGCGTAGCACAGCTCCGCTGTGATATATTTTTAATGTATTCAATTAACAACTTTTTGGACAGTTACAGGCATTTTAATAAAACAGATTGAATTTTGCTGCTCTACTTGTATTTAAAATTTCAATTAATATTTTAGAGAGTAAATATAAAAACTACGCATGGGCAGCACGATGTACTCCTTGCTATTGAAGCTCAAGAAAGCTGTTCAGCGTGCTTCAAATAATCGTTCACGTGCTCATAATTATTCCCCTAGTTTTAGATAGTTTCCATGTAAATGAACACTCTTTTTTATACTATCAAAGCCACAAATAAGCATACGACGCATCTCATGACAAGCAGTTATCATACTCTTATCACTTGGTACATCAAAGGTATTTATTTCCTTTTGAACCTAAAAATTATACATGTAACTTAATTTTTTTCCTTTTTTGATGCATGCACTTGTATGTTTATCTAATTATTTCTAAATTAAGCATACTTTATAACATACATTCATGTTTAGACACTGTATGTAACGCATGATGTGGTCTCCTGTAATTGAAGGAGTACACATACCGCAAATGTCTTGATTTGTATTTTCTTTTGTGAATAAGATGTGTACAGTCTTTGTTGGAGATCCTTAAAGCAGATAAATAAATAAATAAAAAAGGTGTCATCCTTAAGGAAATAAATAGGGTACTGGATTCACGGTTTTTTATTATTTTAGCCATATAGTTATATTATCCAAGCCCTTAGATACAAATATATTTCGAAATCTACTCAAATATAAATAAGACAAGCGTTTCAAATCTGGTAGTAGGGGTAATTGTCATATGACACAAAAAGGATGCACGACACAAGCTGTGGTATATCCGTTATTTAACCGTAGCTGTTGGAGAAAGATAGCGAGATATCCCCTCTACACTCCCACTTTTTATTATATCCAAATTTAAAATACTAATACTCTCTTATTTTGCAACCAATTTTGATGTTGTTTGCACAATAAGATTTCTTATGATTGCTCTTTAATTTTGCTCTCTGTGTAATATAATGTACAAAAACGATCATAGGCAAATACTCTATAAATAGAAGCATTAAATTAAAAAAATGCTAGAAGTAGATGAGTAAATCCCGAAAACTCTTAGTCACCAGGTGAAACGCAGTAAAATTTACACTACTTACCTCGGTTAACTGTAGCACGTTACAGCGTAACACTAGGAATAATACAGTACACAGTAAACCGTGTACCGTATTATTCTGAATGCTACCCACGTTCATTGTATAATAAACAAAGGGAAGTCAACTTATGATTACTTTTTTATGATTCTTTGTGTACTGCATCTCATAGGTGCAACCACTTTATGCCTGCAGAAGATTAACAAGAGTTTTAACCCATTCAATCACCGCAGGCTAAATTGGACTTTCAAAAAACACAAAAGGGACTCAATCTCCCATTGAAATAACAGAGAACAATGTTCGGTCAGTGGATGAAATGTCGTTTGGAGCGTGTTTCCCGTTTGTTACGGCTGCGACCCGCTTCCCGATTAATTATGAAGGACGGTCGGCAGTATAGGGTTGGCTTAACCCTTGCGGCTAACGTCAGTTGCACTCGCGACAAATTGTGTTTTATTGCATATTGAAATTTTGATTAATATTGAAATTATTCAATTCGGTTATTGTCAGTTATGGCCGTAATATATCGAATAACGGTAAGTCCAATGTGATGTAGCAGGTATGTTAAACGATATATGGATATTGATATTGCTGCTATGCCTATTTCGTCGATCCATTGATGTAAGTGCCAACGCTTGTGCACGTTTTTAGAGTTCGAAAAAACTCTTATACAACAGCTTTGTCCGTCCGTCTGTCTGTTATACAACTTTCAACTCAAGAACCGTAAGAGCTAGAGACTCGCGGTCAACGCCATTCGACTCAGCATAGTCGATATACCCCCGAAATGACTATCACCTTTGACCTCTGACCTCAAGCTCACGTTGTATCACGTGACCTTTGCATATATTGTTTTTCAAACTCTAAGATTTACGGTATTTCATTGCCGTTTCTCACTTGTTTGTTTTCAAGATCCAGTAAAGTATTTTTGGCGGTTTCACTCCGTAAATTTTCAACAGCAGCACGGAGTAAGGCAATCTGTATTTGATGAAGACATAATATATAGATCGCCTCCATGCTGTGGCAAAAATATTAAATAATGTCTCTACATCTCAAGAACCTGGATCCTTCCAGGATTTACAGACGTAATGCAATGCGTTCTAGAAGCCAGTTTAAATAAAAATATTGTAATCTATTAAATAAACGAGTCGTGCGTCGATTATCTCTTTTTTATATTCATAATTTGTTTGGTAGTTTTAGCTACATACGGTCATGTGAGCTTCGTCATACCCTAAGCTTATTAATTATTCTTATTATTCTGTTTATCTCCTAGAAAAACACAATGTTAAAGAAAAAGCACAATCAGGTACCATTGGGCAATCTTTCTGCAGAGCCTTTCAACTTCGCTCGTGTCATTTACAACGCAATCACGCTTTAAAAAAAATTAAGCATAATCCACAATCTTCGAATTTAGAATTAAAGAAATAATTTGATTCGAATGTCTAAAACGTTTTGATATTCCCATTAGAACGTGTTTTTTTTATAACATTTAATTTTCGTTTTGAAACGTTCGCTGGACAGGAATAAACATAACCTTATTATCAAAAGTTGAAATGGCTTAAGTGACAGCTTGTCATGTTCTTTTCGTTTTATACCCATTTAGACAACATGATTTTTCAGATTAGGAACAGCATAAATACACAATATTATTATGTTTAATAAGTAAACGATTATGTACTCGATTAAAACAAATAATTTGATTGCAGGAATATCAACTAAAGCAACTCATTTTATGATCTTGCGAGAGTGGGTGTTTTTCTCCTTAAGAAGGTGCTTTGCTGTCAAAATGTACCAGTAATCTGTGCACCTTGTCCTGGCAGCATAGCGACTCCCTCCTGAAGCGTGGGTGTAATACTGTCGGTGTCGTAAGTGTTCAAAGTTCATAGTGACCATTTACTATCGAGGCCTTTAAGGTTGACTGCCTTCTTAGTAGTAGAAAAAGCAGGTACACACGGTAAGATAGCAATATAGTTTACCGTGCAAAAGACTTCGATAAACGCTAAAGCTTTTGTTTACACAACAAAATTAAAGTAAGTGTCTGATCGCTTGTAAACGGTTTCTTTTTTAATTACCGTTATGAGATGCAGTTCGTTGCAGCTTATAACGTTAACGGTAGTCAGACACGATTTTTTAAAATTATATCTGGCATTTAAGCAATTGACAAATTAATTAACTGAAGTAGAAACTTATCTATATACGTAGGTATCTACTATGGTACTTATACCACAGTGCCTAGACATGGAGTTTGGTTGCTTGCAGACTTATCTGGTACGGACCAAACTCAACAAGTCATATGTATCATACATTACTATCGCCTATTTATATAGCTTGGTGACTGTGAGATCTTTAGCACAATCAATGTCTGTCTATACAAGTCGCTAATGTAAAAACGTCTGATAGTGCACTATGTGCTTAGTTAAAAATATATCTGATCATAATTTATTCAAAATCTAACAAAAATGCTTATTTATTATAGAATACGAAGCTAGTCGAAGCAGTCCTCTTGATATCAAACATTAATTTGCTACTAAAGTGGGACTCATTAGGAGCACAAAGAGTGTTTGACAATACACGTACAAAGGCGCTGAAAGCTCAAAATAGCAAATTAGCTAATAAACATGCTCTAGAGCCAGCGGGGACTAAAATTCACCTGTTTACTACCAACAAACGTTTAACGCAAACTAATATAAATAATGAGAGAGTCTGTCTCCAGTCCGTACTGATTTACATAATATTGTCTTCTATTTACGCGAATATTATTCATTGAAATTAAACTGCTATATACGGATTTTATCGCGTTGTTTATTTGACACTTTATTACAAAATTTTGAAAATTGTTACACTACTACTACTATTAAACTATACTAATTTTTAAGCTAATTAAATTATTATTAAACTATTTAGATTTAATTTATTTTTACACTTTCCCCGACGTTTCGGTTGCTTTTCAGCAGCCATGGTCACGGGGAGACTAAGATGGCAGTTGTCTCAATGTTCCAGTGTAGTTATTTCAAAGTACCCGAACATAATTTAATCATTGGTGTTTCTATTTACGCAGAATGAGCTCAAAGTATCATGAAGTCTAGCTGTGGTTTGCTTCTTCTTGGGTTTGACTATTTTTATTACTGGATCCCAAGCTGGTGGTACATTCCAACCATCTTCTCTATTAAAATTAGGATGTTTTTTGATTTCAATAGCCTCGCGAAGCATCCTTGGTAGGAATCGGTGTTCTTTAGCGAGAATCTGTGGTTTGTCAAATCTCAGGTAGTGGTTGGTCCCCTGTTGCACATGTTCACACACAGCAGACTTCAACGAGCGTTGGTGTTTTACATCAGCTATGTGTTCTTTTATGCGGGTGCCTATGTTTCTCTTGGTTTGAGTCTGTCTGTTTATCTTTTCTCGACGTTGAAAGAGAGCAACGGAATAACTTTTAAACTAGTTGTGATGTAAAATATTTTACTACACATATAACTTTTATTTATTTTGAGTATGTGTTGTTCTACCGTAAAGACTCGCTCTAATTGTATTTCATTATTGGTCGTTGTAGACAAGCTAGCGCCACATTAGGTGATAAGTTGATAACTATTGCTCCAGGAGTTCAGCAATTTCAAGGTCAGAGCTAGTCCTTTTAAACCTTGCTTACAGAAGGATATGTATACAAGAGCTTTTTACTCGAAAAACCGCATCAGTCGTAGTACAACTTCTGTTAAACTGTTGTTATTGCATGCGCAGTAACGAAAAAGGCTATAGGCATACCTGTTTGTTTTCACGCATCTAATGGAGAACAAGAGATAGTAGGTCGACCTCAAGACAGTTTATTCTAGAATTTGCACCTACGCCGTACTACAATCGCTGGGAACGTACCATGATAAACAATGTTCTTTCGCGTTGTACGGAGCAGGGCATATGTATGAACGCACCTGTGTTTTTATACTTGCATTAGTGATATGGAAAATAAATATTGTGTTTCGCTTATTACCAAACCTACCAGGGATTTAGACCAGCTATGTTAATATAGTAATGTTTTAAAAATAAGTACAAAATTAATTAACGATGACGTCGCTAGTTGGCAAGGCAGGTAAAGCCACAGGCATGAGCTACTTAGAAAATAAACGCGATGTTTTATATGTATAAAACATGTGCAGTTTAATTTCGAGCCTCGATGGTCTTATTTGCTCTTGTTGTTTTAAAATAATACTGCTCTGCTTCATCGTGTTTGACGACGGAAAGGAAAATATTAAGTAGTAAAAACACCACAGATAAATATTTTTTAGAGGTTTTATTAGAAACAGACCTAAAGATAATTGTTCAAATGTGATTCTATAACCTTGTAGGAAGAGTCATTTTTGGTTTAAAGATATTTTTTCTTATAAGATTTTTAAATTTATTTATTCAGGAATATGTCATAAAATAAAGTTTACAATCAAAGCGTGCTAAAACTAAGCAGATTATGGCTAAATAAACGATTTTTACAATATAAAGTAGGTGCCTACCTACTGTGCATTGTAAAATATTGATACCTCTTATACTATTATAACAAGACACGAGTATAAACTCAAATGTGAACTCACTTGCAACATATCATAATATGTCATAAATCGGATATTACTAAGAGCATTGCGACTGCACTATTTTTTGCTGCTCAGTTAATAGCGTTCTTAATATTTACTTCAATATTTTGTATTTAATATTTTAACTCATTACAACTGTTTGTCTAGATTAACTCTTAAGTGACTGACATTATGCCGCAGGTCATCTACACAAATCATAAAATAGTATCTATTATTTGAATTATATCCATTTATTTAATTTATTGCGAAATATGGTTATACACAATTAAAATTATTAATTATGCAGTAATGTTGTAGTCCAGCATTGGACTACAACGGATTGATTCATTGATATAATATATCAAATAATTTAATAATTGAAATGAATAATATTTTACATATAATGTAAATTGAAACCATGTCTCTAACACCACAATTTTATTACGGATGTAATTAAATTACTACCTATTATGGATAATTTGTACAAGGGAATTATCATAACAAATATGAATATGTATCTTCATAATATTGTCTTACGTTAACGCGAATGCTAAACATTGAAAGTAAACAACTTTATACGGATTTTACCACACTGTTTACTTCTATTCAAGCAATAATTGTAAACGTAACGAATTATAAAAAGTGGTAAAACTAAAGTTGTTAAATAACGTATAATTATGTCACTTGCAAGTGGGAATTATTTTTTTATTAACCCTGTAACAAAAACTAAGTTACATCAAGTAGGCTTTCTCCCGCCAGGTCCTAGTGGAGAAATGGAAGGAACGACTTGTGCACCCTAGTGCTGGGCACGCCACGATAGTGGCGGTTAGTCCCGTCTTTGAGGAGTGGCTGAAGAGGCGGCATGAAGCCCTCACCTTCCGGCTGACACAGGTAATGACTGGCCACGGTTGCTTTGGCCAGTTCCTGTGTCGAATAGGCCGGCAAGAGACGCCCGGTTGTTACCACTGCGGCGACTGCCGCGACGTTGTTGAGGACACGGCGCTGCACACTTTGGCGTACTGCCCTGCCTGGGCATCGAAGCGCCGTGAGTTGATCGCGGCAGTCGGACTGATTGCCCTCTCACTTCCGGCCGTAGTTCAGTCTATGGTCCGGAGTGAGAGGTCGTGGAACGCCGTCGCCTCCTTTTGTGAGGAAGTCATTTCCATCAAGGAGACGGCGGAGCGGGAGAGGGATCGTTTAAACCCTCTCCCCAACCGCAGAACCGGGCGCCGGAGGGCGCGAGATGACCTCCAGACACCCTGAGGATTGACCTGGGGGTGGCGGGCTTTGTGGGCCTGCCCGCCATCCGTTCAGCACCAGGTCCGAGAGGCGGCGTGCGTGTTCCCACGTGCGCCTCTGTGTCGTGTCTTTGTCCCCCCTAGGGGGACAGTGGAGGAAATATTTTTTGTGAAGTGGCCTGCCGTTTCACACGGCGGGCCGAAACCTCGGCGGGGTCGCGATTGCATGTGAAAGCGATTCGCGCGGCCCCGCCGTCTATGGTTATGTCGAGGAACACCGTGGTAGGTTTAGTCGGTATTACCGGGGTATCTTTCCCCCGGTGAGCCCGACATAGCCTCTCCGTCGCCCCGTGGAGAGGTATGCGTCAAAGAATTCACCCAAGCAAAAAAAAAAAAAAAGTAGGCTTTCTCAATATTTTCATGCGGAGATTTCCATGCCTAACGCTCTGTAAGAAAAATGTAACCTCAGTCTAGTAATGTAGGATTTTGTCTTCATTTTAAAAGCACACAAAATCATGTTCTGCTGCAATTTCCACAGCCATTTCCAACTATGAACTCATAAAAGTACCCGGTACACATTCCCTGGACAGTTGAACTTTCACGGCAACCGCATAACCACACCCAGTTCAAACTAGAGCTTGAAGCCTCAGGGGAAAGGAAGAATATCGACAAGCCAATACATCGCTTCACAATATATCTAGACATATTTTACTTAGGCCTTCAAAAGGTTCCGTAGCGGAAATCTGTCCGCTTCAGCGTCCGATCGACATCGACACTACACTTTATTTAGCGTGAAAGTTCCGTAAATAGATGTGAAGTATAAAATGTAGAAAATAGTGGCGGCCTGCAAAATATTAAAGAGTATTTTATTTTAAAAGGGTGCTCATATAAGCGAGGGCTAAATGGTTAAAGAAACGTGTTTGATTTAGGATTTCTAATTTTAAATACATTACGTACATACATTTCTGTTTTCGTATTTGAAATTCACATGGGTATTCTATTTTTTAAAACTCTGCTGCTAGCATCATATCAGCTGCAGCAGAATGAATAACCCACCCGCTGATAAGTGGATGTCAACAATTTCACACATGTCGGAAGCTCTTGAGTGAACACGGAATATTGAGGATGTTCCAATAAAAAGGGAAATATTATTACCACGTGCCTCACCGTACTCTGCGAAGAAAATTCAAATAAATACATGTACGTCAATTGTTACATCCGATGGCAGACTTTATTTCACAATAAATTATATTTCAAATATGATTTACGGAGTGAAATCCATACAATTTATGTGCTGAAAGTATGTTTTGGTACTTTTTTTGCACAATAATGATATTAGATTTAGGTATGGAAAGTAAGGCATAATCATGTTTTGGTTATTCGATAACGTCAGGACAAGGTTTCAAGAGCTTGCCATCTGTCTGTAGTAATAAACTAGATTTCATACGTTGTACATATTTTATTGTAATCTGGTCTCGAATTTGGCGATGATGTAAGGTCTTTTTTAGTCATGGAATGCGACGTGGCGAAAATAAAGACCATATTTATTTTGGTCTCAGGCTTAACTATTGCTTAGTCAAAAATGTAGCGTTGAGCAACGTCATGAGTATGCTACATTAGCAATTTTGTTTAAGCATTGCACATTTTATTCTCTTTGCATAAGCTACTTTAAACCGGGAATTATGAACAATACGAGTACAGAACGACTTTATTGGTAAAGCAATTATTGGGATTTCCATCAGCAACCTCTTGATTTCCAATCCAATGCGTGATCCATTGGGTTACCGCCGCTTTATTCTTACAGTCACAAAACATTGTAATAAATTTTAAGAAGAATTTCTACCCTTGAGCTATTTTTCATTTGAATATATTAGCAACTTGAACTACAATAGACAATAAGCTGATATGAGGCTAGCAGCAGAGTTTTGAAAAATAGAAAACCCATGTGAACGGTACCTTTTGAGGGCCTAAGTAAAATATATCCAGATATATTGTGAAGCGATGTGTTGGCTTGTCGATATTCTTCCTTTCCCCTGAGGCTTCAAGCTCTAGTTTGAACAGGGTGTGGTTATGCGGTTGCCGTGAAAGTTCAACTGTCCAGGGAATGTACCGGGTACTTTTATAAGTTCATAGTTGGAAATGGCTGTGGCAATTGTAGCAGAATATGATTTTGTGTGCTTTAAAATGAAGACAAAATCCTACATTACTAGACTGAGATCACATTTTTCTTACAGAGCGTGAGGCGTGAAAATCTACGCATCAAAAAATTGAGAAAGCCTACTCGATGTTACTTAGTTTTTTTATACAGGGTTAATAAAAAATTACTTCCTACTTGCAAGTGACATAAATATACCTTATTTAACAAATGTAGTTTTACCACTTTTTATAATTCGTTACGTTTACAATTATTGAATTTGTTGCTCTAATCGCACGACTGTATAATGTAAGGAGGACAAGAGTAAAAGATTATTAGTTTATTTTTTATTTAACTCTGTATGTTCTTAGCTTTACCTATGAGTATCTTTTGTCTTCAAGATTTGTCCTGCAAGAATGATTTAGTTCTAGCCAACATTATGTTCTCTTCTACATAGTAAGAAGGGCTACATTCGAACTTACAAATCCTAACTAATATTATAAATGCGAATGTGAGTTTGTTTGTTTGTTACGCTTTCCCACCTTAACTACTTTACCGATCATCATGAAATTTCATTTAATTTTATCCATAAAAAGTACTATTCTAGAGGAATATAAATTCATGACAATATCTAAATTAACGCGAGCGAAACCGCGATCATCTAAATCTAGTATAACCTATTTGTGATAGAAGTTTAGATTGACCTACAGCCGTGGCGTTACAATTCTTATGAAAAAAAATAACAGACCCGACAGATGTTGTCCTGCCCGAACCTAAAACCCGATCGCATCGCCATTTACCGGGTTTAGTTGTGAACCTAAACCATTCAGAGACCCACTTTAATAAAACTTACATGAAAATCGGTGCAGCAGTTAGTAGGATTTCATCATACGCGTACATAGTAATATATATAAAGATATTTTTTTGTGGAGCCCCTTTGTTATAGTACCGTGAATTTATATGTAACTGTCCAAAATTGTGGTTCACGCTCGGTATCCCAATGAAACAGTCTTCATAATTATGTAGTTGCCACCGTACTGAAGTCAGAACTGAAATATGTATTTGACAGTAACTAAAGTATTAATAGTGATTTCACTGCGAATTTAAAAGTGAGTTCTATAATGACATCTCACAGAACAGCTCTAATGGTATCTGTGTCTGACTTTAGCCTAATTTGATTAGATTTATATCTAAGTCTACGTTGTTGACTTAGATATAAATCTCTTGATAGAAACCTCTTAGTAGTCCAAATGTACAGAACCAATAACGTTTATTTTGAGAATATTCTAAACAGACAGCATATCTTTTTATTGGCATGGATACATCATATTTGTGTTTGTTTTAGGTACTTAATTAATATCTACGCATTTTCTCGCGTCGTAATAATTGAAGAAACAAATATAATAGTGAGAAGGAAAAAGTGGTGATTGTACTGTGACCAAATCTGGTAGGAGATATAATTATTTTCTTGAAATAGATGATATTTGGTTTTTGTAGCTGTCATGTTTGCATGGGCTCGTGAGATTCCGGGTTCGATACCTAGGTCGGTAAAGAATTATCGGTCGATAAATGATTATATTTATTATATATAAGTATAAGTTTATACTAGAAAATTCTTAGTTGAGAGTCAGGTCATGTGTTCGATAATAATATGCTTTCCTTGTATAACGTCCAACCGAAAACCACAGTTGGCAAAATGTAGGTGTGGAGTACTACTCATATCTTTTCGTAAAGAGACTAGATTAGACTCTATTATGAATACATGGTGGTAGAAAATTACATCGGTGGTCTAAGCGCTAGCACTTATTACCATGTGCCATTAAAGGAGTCTGCCCACTACACCGTCTCATACCATGACCGTGCCAGGAACGTATCGGACCCGAAAAGCAGCACGATACGCCCTGCTATAGGAGTCTGCCCACTACACCGTCTCATACCATGACCGTGCTAGGAACGTATCAGACACGAAAAGCAACACGATACGCGCTGCTATGCCCACTGAAACGGATCGACGGCGTACTGTGCCCGTATGCAACCCGTATGTTGCTCGTATGTAATCTGGAATGCCAAATCCACTAAAATCGATAGGTAGGGTTATTAAAGGCGTTTACAACGCCTCTATAACGGTCATATTAAGCGCTTATAACCCGTATACTCACCGTATCGCCGCCTGCGCACATCAGTTTGGCACCGTTGCATGCCATGCGTGGAGCGTATTGGCACCGACAAAATATTCTCGCCGACAATTATTAACACTCCGTGTATGGAACGCGACGGTGCTGGTCGGTGACGGAACGGTCTAGTAGTCTTATACATTTCATTACAAAGAATATTTTTTTGCCTGACATGTTCCTAGCACGGTCATGGTATGAGACGGGGTAGTGGGCAGACTCCTTAAGCGTGACAACTTACAATTACAAAATATATTTATAACCAAACCCTAGGCCTACCTACGTGTTAAGGGTCACTAAGAAAGATAAAAGTAAAACAAAGAGGGTAAATTAAATAAGAGCCGTCTTCGCGTCGCAATGATTCATTGTTAGGGTCCTCAAATCTCGATAGCTCACGCAGCGAGCCCTGACCCCTCGTAAACAGAGATTGGGTGAGATGACCAAATTTACTTAGACGAACACTGCACAAATTTCGCACCGGCCCGTAATGTTGAGCACGGAGGTGTTAATATATTATTAATTATGTATAGGCATTTTCTTATCGTAGTATTATTACTTAAAAGGTAGCTAAAGGACACAGCTAGCACAGTTATTGGGCACATTTATGTAATCGTAGGTGAATTTGGAATTTTTAAATATCTAACCAAATTGATATGATGGAATGTCATTCTGTAGGAAAATGTATCATCTAGCAATTCAATCAACTGTCTAATCTATGTATATTAAAATCGATTTTACGTTGATAAAGAGAACTAAGAGAGACTTAATAGACCGTCGTTATAAATTTTTATAAAATAAAATTCCTTTTAATAAAACTAACAACAAAAATCGATGGAAAGGTAAGTTATTATGAGATACTGATGATGGCTAATGATTATCAGTTTCCTAAAACTGTCAAATGCTTCGATAAATAGATACACGAATAAGAGTTATAAAAATACTACTAACTGATCTGGGAGTTTTACTATCGATATATTACATGCACATTCTTTCAAAATGTTATATAATGAAATGTAGTGTGTAATTATTTTTATAATATATGGATGTTGACTAGTGAAAGAAAGCATCCTTTCATTTAATAATGATATTAGTGCCTAATGTTATGTCGCATTTACTTTCTGACCGGACAATATTAAGCCGTCCGCTTTTCATAAAGCCAAGACTACCTACTATATAACCTACGTCTATTTGTATAACCAAACTAAATCGACTCCTAAGCGTGAGTGTGCAATGAAAAAAGCATGTTGGCCGGTAATTCAAAAACAATATACATTTTACGATACATCACTTTAGCACGCGAGCGTATCTCTATTCCTGTATGAGGGCTTCGGCAAACATTCGAGATGAATCATAAAAACGCACAATAGTTTACGACTACGACCAATTTTATTACAACGCATCCCCTTGCATTTGTTTTGTAGCTACGTTTACTGTATAGTCTTGTAAGGAACTTGTGTTTTTCTCATACGTTTTGCTTTTATCATACATACATATGTGTGATACATAATAATCAGTAACTGTATCGGTGGCGCTACGGTATTGAAAGTAGCTGTGTGTGCACATGCCTATAATTTTTAAAATACCTTCTCTTGATTTATTTTTTATTTTTCTGATTTCTTTTGATTTCTATTATAACTTAGCCTGTTACCTGATTCCGGTTTAACGTCGACTTCTGGGACACCCTGTATATATTAGAATGTTTAGTATTGGTATAATGTACGGAATTGATTAAGTCGATTCAAACACACGATATTAATATCCGTTGATTATCGGATTACGAAAATGATCTAATAAAGAAACTTCGCTATTATTATTTAAGTCATTCCACAGCCAAACATAATAACAGATTTATTTTTTATTAATATATAATATAAATGTTTTTAAAGTAGTCTTTGCCAATTATAATTGGAGATTACAAAAATATTTTTCTTTTTGTCGTTGAGAGAAACCTTTGCAACTAATTATAAGTTTACCTTTCTTCTTTCAAAAAACAACTCTCGCAGTAGGGACAAGTCCTTTATCACAGAGGATATACAAAAATATCCATACTCACAACAATTAATATATGCAGTAAACATTAAATTTTTGTCTTATGTGGATATCGAAACCAGAACACTTGGCGCTACTTTAAATACTGCGCCATCCTTGTCACTTCATTAACTACCTAAATATAATATTGTTATCCCAAAATATTAAAACCTATCCTTTGGCAATAAGTAATTGTAAGGAAAATTATCATTTGTCATTCATACTCATAATATTTGCCCTGCGCCAATTGAATGACAGTAACTATCACATTTGTATTGACGTTGGTCTAATACGTAATGTTTCGTTCCAGCGACCCACCCATCATTCAAAGCAGTGAGATGGCACACCGTGGTAGGTTTAGTCGGTAGTATCCGGGACCTTCCATTCTTCCCGGGTGAGCCCGATAACCTCTCCGCACCCCTTTTCAACGGAGAAGTATGCGTCAAAGCATTTCTCTTCGTTAAGAAAAAGGTCTAATACGTAATCAAATAATCAATCAATATCCAAGATTAATGCAATTAAATAATATTATTTTGTCATCGATAATCACCCATCACTACTATCTTTTTTGAACGAACTGCATCAAAGCCAATATAATTGCTAATCAAGTTAATAATTCTATCATCACTAAGAACGGTCTACTCATAATTAATATTGCTGTTAACTGAACGCCTTAGCTCAATGTGCCTCGAGTCAGCGACTCACCCTTAATAATTCAAGATAATCGAAGTAAACGTGCTTGACCGGTATGTAGTACCACTCAATGTGACGTAAATAAAAAATGTTACCACTAACGACGTAGTGTTGTAACATTCAATTATAAATATCAAGGCTAAGTTTTTCCTATTGTAGTAGCATAATAAGGCCTAACCCTTCTCACACTGAGAAGAGCCGTGCCCAATAGTGGGACATAATTATACAGGGCTGTCAACAGTCAAGAGGTTAACCTCTTGACTGTTGAGTGAACACGCTGGTGTTCATAAAATTTTAGATCGTTGAGTATCGTTTGAACACGTTTCGGTTTTGGATAAAAATCGTGCTCCAGTTGACAAGGGTTTTTCCGCCAACAATTGGCAGATTACATTTATCGGGTTTACTGATAAAAATTACTTATTGAGCGGCAGCGGAACACTGGTGGCCAGACACAATAGGTTTTCAATGATGTATGGAAGTACACCAATTGACAGGTTATTAAGTATGTACCCTAAATAAAAATGCTTATACAAAGAACTTTAAATTTTCTTTACGCGGAATCCTTCTCAAAGAATATAATTGCTTGGCTAAAGACTACCTTGTCTTAAATGGGTAAATAATGTTATAGAGAACTTTTAGCAGATTAATTTCTTAAGCATGTCACTTAAAATCTGCGCGATTTAGTAAGTGTTATTTCTAATTGCTTTATTGTTAAGAATTGGGTCACAGCTTCACCTAGCCTAGCAATAAACCATTTATTAGACAAAGAAATAAATTTCTTCACACAGTAAGTTGAGTCTTTGGCCTATAAGTTAAACCGATCCACTAAATACAAACGATCTTTTATATCCAAACCAATTTAATCATATCTAAAAGAAATAATGATAAAAAGTCCATTAGCTTATAAAAATAAAGACATTCTTAACGAAACATACAAAGTAAAATGAGATTGAACATTAAACTTCATACAAAACATAGAGCCTCATTGAACTTCCCCAGCGAATATGGAATCATTCGTACTGAATAAATATAATTTGGAACACAACGTAATAAGGATTAGAGGTACATAAATACGTAAAATGTGCCTATTTTACATTGTTACGGTTGGCGAGCAACACCCTTCGGAAAGTGGTAATCCTGGGTAATGCCACCAAAACGTCGGCAGCGGAAGTAAAGGGTTCCGTATAACTTAATTCCAATAAAACTGAAAACGTGCGACGAATTGGGAACTGTGATGTTAAGCTCGGCTCTATTCTTTTAGTGTGAGGAGATGTTTGATTATCCTTTGTCTTTTGGAAAAGGGTCTGAAGATTAAGTTGCATTTGAAATTAGAGTAGGAAATTAAACGGTTATTTTTTGTAAGGCGCTAGAATTTGGCAGTCATTGGTAATAAAAATTTAATTTAATTTAAAATAGTTTATTATGATTTTCTCATATGTTATATTATAATCGGTAGTTAGGTTATTTTAAGTAAAAATTACCTGTGTTAGGAGACCCCGCTCTACATATTACATTAAAATTGCCAAAACTTTGCAATACGTTTGTAATCGAAGACTTGCATAATTTGTAATACTAACGAATAAATGTAAACTATGGGTATAGTTTACACGATCTTATACTATTCTCAAAATTATTTTTTATTTACATGCAATATTGAAAAGGAAACGCTACTTGCAATTAAAATATGATACTTTCAATCAAGCATAAAGCGCCTATTTTCTCTATATTTTAAAAGGTCCTATCACCTTCTTGAATAATTACTAGAAAAGAACACGGTAGCGTGTACGCGTGTAATAATTTCTTTATTCTTATCTAGTAATTCTGTGTTTATGTGATATAACGAGTTCTTACCGATTTATAGGTATCTATTTAGGGTAAATACTTTTATATTTATTTATATAAAAATGGAAATCTCTAGAATTACTAAACTAATTCTTAAAATAGTTTCTACTAGAAATCTGCGCAGCACTTATCTTGAATGATTATTAGTAATGCGGCCTCGATATCATAGGGGTTAGTGTAACCGACTGCCACGCCTGAGGTCGCGGGTTCGATTCCCCCACAAGTCAAACATTTCTGTGCATGGACATGGATGTTTGTCTTGGTCTGGGTCTTCTTTCTTTCTTTCTATTCGTGTGGTTAGTGGTCAACCTGATGTCAAGAGTTGTTTAAGCCGCCCGTAGGCCTCTGACATGGCTACGACTGCTGTCAATTTGACAACAACTGGGACCGACTTTTTACGTGCCCTCCGAAGCACGGAGACGCTCAAATGAAATACCACTAAGCGGTCACCCATCTATAGACTGACCGCACCCAACGTTGCTTAACCTCGCTAATCGTTTACCGATCAGTGAGTGCAACTGTCTATGAGCGCCTCAGCTTGGTCTGGGTGTTTCTATATATAATATGAAAGAAAACATAGTATATAGGTATGTATGTTTATCCATTGTCTGGTACCTATAGTATAAGCTCTGCTTAGTTTGGGCTAGATGGTGTTGTGTGTATGTGGTAGAATATTATTATTATTGTATTATAAAATAGACAATAATTTAATTAAGTATTTCGCAAGTCTAACAGTAGGCTGGAGCTATATAAGAATAAATTGCTTGCTGTTTTGATATTTCTGTTTTAAAATTGACTTTCTTTATAATTAGGTATTTATCAATCGATGTGAAAAAAATCCCATAAAAACGTAACGTCAAAATCCTTTACTAGTTAGTAAAAATACTACCACAGAGTTTTTGACGCTTCAACATGTGTATACCTAATAAATTTGATACAGTAAAGCTTTTCACCCTAAAAGCTGCAACGCATAAAATATTCACGCAACGTCCCATATAAATGACAAACAAAAAAACAAAAAGTGCAGCATATTTCGTTGAAAATGTCGAAATATCACACTGATAGCTCTCTGCGAGGCCAGTGGGGATGCAGTAATGAAATGCCATGGAACGTGTGTCCCCCTCCTAAGATACGGCAACTGAATACTGATACAAGGAATGCCTTTGCTTAGAGCACACCACGGCTGTCAACAAAAAACACAGCTTTACTTATTTATAGGTTACATGATGCATGGGTTCCGTCACAGCGATGACAAAGTGATCATATTTTATGCAGGTGAAGTGAAAATGAAAAACCGGCAAATTTAAAAATTAAATGCGCATTAGGTAAGCCTCGTCGTAGATACATACATATATGTGTAATAAATGTATTTTACATTTATGTATAAATAATAATTAACATTAATAGCATAACAATATATAAATATTAACATAAATACACTTAAATAAATGTGGATACATTACATTTTGTATGCTTGAAATATATTTTTCATTGCTACGTAGCTCTCTTCTACTTTCATAATTTGTTGTGCCCAACATGCTCCATAATGAACTAATTTGTTTATAGGTATAAATGCAATAAAATATTGAGTAATACTCAATATTTTATTACATTTTTGTACACGTAACTATTATAATAAATACATATGTATATGTATTGAAATTAAACTACTATATACGGATTTTATCGCGTTATTTATTTGACACTTTATTACATAATTTTGAAAACTGTTACACTACTACTACTATTAAACTTTACTAATTTTTAAGCTAATTGAATTATTATTAAAACTATTAAAACTAGAAAATAAATAGAAACACCAATGATTAAATTATGTTCGGGTACTTTGAAATAACTACACTGGAACATTGAGACAACTGCCATCTTAGTCTCCCCGTGACCATGGCTGCTGAAAAGCAACCGAAACGTCGGGGAAAGTGTAAAATTAAATTAAATCTAAATAGTTTTAATAGTTTTAATAATAATTCAATTAGCTTAAAAATTAGTAAAGTTTAATAGTAGTAGTAGTGTAACAGTTTTCAAAATTATGTAATAAAGTGTCAAATAAATAACGCGATAAAATCCGTATATAGCAGTTTAATTTCAATGAATAATATTCGCGTAAACAGAAGACAATACTACATATATGTATATTCATCCATACCTATAAAAACCTTTGAAACAAAAGGTTTAGTATTTACAGTTGGCTTTGCCTAGCCATGCTTTCAATGCCACATTTTTTTGTTGGATACAATAACTATAAGCAGAAGCGAGCCTGTTGACAAACATCGCGCTACCACTACAGAGAATTTCGTGACATAAAAACATTTACTAGACAATATTCTGACGCCTATATCCTCGAAGATATTGACAGAGGTACCTATATTGAATTTACTTATTCTTACCAGCTATACACATATTTTAAGTCACACAGCTGCTACTAAGAATTTCTTGGCAGAAGATTCCAGTAACATAATTTTCGACTCGGAAATCGAAACCTCATGCACAACAATCGCCATAACGAAAATTGGCAGAATAAAATAAATTCACGCGCTAGGCAAACTAATTTCTTCATCGTACCTGCTTCGCATGAGATATGGGCAGATATTCTCACGTCCCAACTTTCTTCAGAGTTCCACTTATATGTATAGGTAGATGTTTAAGAACCCATCACGTACAAGGTCCATTAACGTACCCGTTTGCCCCAGTATACCCTTATAACTTTGCAGGGACGATAAGAAACTAACATACTCTACTTTTTATTCAATCCCTGACCAGTAAAAGTTCGTTCCACGGGATAGAACCTAAATTAAAACGAACGTACTTAAATGATCCCTAACAAATGCGAAAGTAGGTTTGGACTCACAAATGTTCGTTAGTCTTTTGCATCCGATTTGGTAGTGAAGTTATTTTTGACATAGTTACTATTCTGGATTTGAACAGTGGCATATACATATGAATCTATAATTGCTTTATATTTCGAGTTTTAATCAACTTGAAGTTTATACATAAGCTCATCGATTCCACTCATACTGTTCAAAAACCTAATATAGTTTACATACAAGTTCTGCCCATATCTAACCCTTAGAGGTAACAATTACAAAAAGAAAATTGTACCTATATATCAAGATTCATGTATAGTCCCCATGTAACAATACCAATATATTGCTACGCATTAAGCAAACTAATTTGACTACAGGCATAAGAATTGAAATCGATTTCTTTATAATGGCGACCTCACTTTTGAAAATTCATTAAAAAAATAATAAATATCATCAACATTCTCTCTGTTTGCAAATATAAATATGAGCTCCAATACGAGCAAAATGAACAAGGAACGCTGATAAAAGAACGCACGAGTGGCATTTCAAAAGGAATAATATGACACAGCCCTAAACGACCGGATTGACGGGACCCTACAGCGCATTCAGCAAATAAACAAACGAAGGAGAATAAAATTTACTTTACCTCCGGTTTCTGCTTGAAAGTAAACGTTGCGACGAGCTGGTCTAAAATAACAGTGAAAAGTTCCAGCTATGAGCTTTGTGTGCTCGGGGCGACTTCGCAAAGAATTTGGTGAAAACTAGCGCCCGCTTACATCGGTGTTGAACACTTGAATTTGTTCAGTTATACGACTAATACTTACTCTTGCGTGCTTTTGTTTAAAGAGAAAAATGTGTTTGTTATTATAAAGCCATAAAACGCGGAAAATGTTATTGCAGATTAATGTCGACCATTTTTCAGAAAAGTTGTTTTGAATAACAACGCGGTTGACGACTAACTAGGTTCATATAATCTTTTCAGTGAGATAATTTTTCGGTGATAAGCACACGCTCACCTAACCTAATTATTACTTTTCACCGTGGTTTTCCATCATCTAAGAATTACTTTGGTCTTACCGTAAATATTATAGTGAATCTGTATTTTTAGTCCGTAAGTGAAAGTAATGAATTATTATCTAATCGATAATTAATATAAGTCAACTTTTTGATTAGCAAATTAATTTTCGTTTTGGTATACCGAATAAACATTTAGTTAAAATATGCAACAATACAAAAAAAAACTTTTTTATTTTATGTATTTCCTCGAAAGTAAACAAAATTATGTTGTAGCCATTTTACACCGATGTTTGACAACATTAAGCGAAAACATTAATCTGTATGTTTGCCAGGTGATGATAAATAAATATTGACTACATACAGGTGGCTACCCAACTATTTCCTAAAGTTATGATTGAAATGTTCAGTGCAGTGGTACATAACAAAAGGTTCACCGAAATTTCCTATTCCATTGAAATATGCCAACATTTTACCAACAGCAATATTTTGTTTCCATGGATTACTTCTGACATTTCTTTAGTTAACTTACTATAGCTGGCGTTTATCATCTGGAGGATACAAAGGGCTGTCACAATAAAATATCCCACTTACGTAGCTCCTACTTGATATGGGTTGACGTAATAATAACATACCACTTCCTGAGACTAACTCCGATGCTGGATATGAAGACATTCGTTAAAACTGACCCAATTCTTTTATTAAGTTTTCCCTTGGCATGAATATACGGTTAGAAATGTTTATTGTGTATAAAGGTGAAACTACACATCCACCTATAGGATGCAACTATCATAATCTATAGCAATCTGCAATTCTATGCAAGATATCTGCGAGGCGATAATTAATGTTATTTGATAAAAACAAATTGTAAACTTAATGTTATGTTATGTTATGTACGTTAAATATTTTGGTCATGCATACAGCTGTAAAACGTAGCACGTACTAGTCTTTCTATACCAAACGGGGTGCAAGAGGACGCCTTGCGGCTTTCATCGCACTGGGTGTTATTAGTTCGAATCCCGCACAGGATAATAATTATTTATTTGTGTGATCCAAATATGATTATTCTGAGTCCGGGTGTATCGGCAAATTGTACGTTTATAAAGCCCCAGCGGCATAAAGCTTGATTTCTAGTGCGGGAAATTGTTATTATTATTATTTTGATAGCCTTATTAGCTTAGTAGGCTGATGCAGTACGGGCAATTATTATTATTATATTAATAAACAGCTTACTAAACTGAAACGTGTTTTCGGATTCGATGAATTTGCTGAGTCCGTTCTTAAAGCAGTTCAGTGATGATGCCTTTATCTCACCTTCGGGTAGCCTTAAAAATATGAATTATTAGCACAGCTGTACACTATTAGTATCTTCAGTGACATTCAAGATAAAATGCGTTGTACTTATTCGTGTTTACTGCTGTAGCACAACAGTGACGACTCTTTGTACTACCGATGTAAATTTACCCATTTTTCTTATTCATTATTTTTTATTTATGTATTTTTAGCCTGTATCGTCCCACTGCAGGGCAAAGGCTTTCCTTCGATCTTTCCACTCTTTTCTGTCCAGCGCCAATTGTCTCCAATCCCGGTTGAACGAATCCAATTCATCCCGCCATCGTCGCCTAGATCATTCTGGGCCTGCCGCGGGGCCGTTTTTTATTTGGTGCCCAGTCTGTGGTGATTTTTATTCATGAGTAAGTCAAATGACAAAAGCGAATAAAAAAAATTGTAAGTATACTAAAATTATGTGCGTAAAGTGTATGTTTCGAATGGACATGTCCCCGCTCACCTGAAGTATATAATTATAACATTTTGCGCGTCATAGGTACGACACGTGTAGAATACACAAGAATGGAGCTCGACAAATACTGTCAGTTGATCAGTCTGCACGGATATAAACATGTAGGCCGAATATCATAAAATGATTTTAGTGATATTAAAATATACAAAGAGTAACACATAATAGTACGCAACGTTTCCTTTCAATATAACGGAAAGGCAAGTTTTCCTGTTAAAATGAAAGTTTCATTGTTGCGTTCCCATATCAAGCCCTTCTTATCCATAAAAGGCTAGGTGAAACTGCTTATTAGATAAAAATGTTTTCACCCATATTATTCGTTTCCTGTTTATGTTTTTGAACACCAGAAATTCTTAGACGTTTAGCATCACACCTGGAGTCAGATTAAGCTTATATGTAGATAATTTTTATACTCCGTTTTATAGGGTCACAAGTTTTTCTGCGGCTTGATGAAAGGTATCTCTATGTCCTGTTACATACGCCTGATAACGTGTATGAGAAATTTCATCATGATTGGTTGTAAGTAGTTGAGGCGTGAAAACGTAACAAAGTAGTAATCAAACTCACATTCGTATTAATAATATAAGTTTAGATTAGATTTAGTATTCAGAGTAGACATACTAATTTAATCTGATTCGAGAAATATTCAAACTTGATATGTAGTAATACAGCCTCGCTTCTGTTTTATGGTAGTATAGCAACATAGATTCCTTTAGGGTGATACCGGTCTTTGTACCACTAGTTATGCTTTTTAAATATTGAGTAATTGTACCTCTGAACTTTCGAGGTACAAATAAATTTATATCTATATGACGCTCACGATACACATGCCATTAAAATGCTACGGCTGTTCGCACATAGACTATTTTACTGCTTCGAACTCACGATGCCATGGAGACGTTAAAAAACATAGTTATACGGGTAAGATCAAACTCTGTTGTCCTCTTCTAATTATTTCTTCCTTTTCTAGTGATTGTTTACCATATCTATGTTCGTTCATAACTGTACTTCCATAATGAAGTTTAAGAGTTAAATGGTGATGAAACTTATAATAATGGTAAATACATCACCGATACTTCTAAAATTCATAAAGTCAGTTCCTTTGAATACAGATAAAACAACAGAATGGGATTTTTAGGGACATTTAAGGAGGCAATTTTTTAATAAGTGGTTTGTTGTTATTGTGCATTAAGCAGGCAATATGCTTTTGGTGTTCCCGTCGTCCATTGATGGCGATAATTTGGTAAATAGTTATCTTAAAGTTGCAACAAAGATATTTATTTTAGTTAAATAGTTTTTTTAAAGACTTCTCCCGCACTAGGAATAATTCCTGTCTTGGGGGAATTTACAAACATTCAAACAACGGACACAAAGTACACCCAGGCTCGGAACAACCATTTGTGGATCACACAAATGTTTGTCCCGTGTGGGGATCGAAAACTCGGCGCGGCGGCAGTGGCGAGGCGACCACTTCAGCCACTATAATATATAATTATAATATACCTCTGCCTACTTTTTCTGGGATATAGGCGTGCGACGTATGTATGTACATTAATTACATTGAAAATATTTTCGTCAAAAACATTGTGCATATTGTGCATATTACAAAGGTCCAAAAACACGAAAACGACAAATAAATTCGTCTCGAAAGCAATAAGAACAACAAAAAGAAAACCGATTGTTTTGTATAATTTTGATAAAATCCTCGTTCCAAAGTTATTGCGGTGATATTAAACTCTCGGATGAATTACGAACAAACTCAGTAACTCCAATTAAGCGTATTAGATAAGAGTAGAAATTAATTAGCGAAAACGAATCGGTCATAAATTTAGTAGAAGCGGATGTTTGAGTCTGCTGTGTTCTAAATTTCTCGCCTTAGACAGACATTTGTAATTAATTTAAAGAGGTTTGTTGTTACTCGAATTCTTGGAAAATATTATTGAGATATTTACAGAAACAGCTATTTTTATTATTACTATATTAGGGCAGTACCCTTTTAATAATAAGATGTATCACTAGACAGAAGTAAACACTAGACAGTCATAAAAGATACTTAGGTACTCACAAAAGTTACTTTATATCCATACAGGTAAAATTACGGGATTGACGTGCATGAATATATTCATCGATAATAATTAAATCAGCTTACTGCAGCTCACAATCTTAATTATCGCATAAAATTATTCAAGGTAATAAAGCATTTAAAACAAGACGTAATGCCATATCAACGTATATTAACATAACGTCATCACAAGACTACTTTAATACATCATTATTAGCCTTCTCATAAAGCTGTATAACTAGCAATTTTCCAATTATCTAAGATTTTATGTCGCTGGCAATGAGATGTGCCCATGACTAAGCTCGCAGGCATTCCCGCCGATGACATTGTCCGCCTGACTCACCCGATGAGAAATCTCGTGAACGAATGCAAATAGGAGTTTTATGTTACATAGCATCTATTAAGGGTGAGTTCTGTGGAATGATGTTCTTATTTTTTAAAATATTGATAGTCTTTCTATTAGATTGCGTGGTAAGAAAAAGTTTTATTTTGGATCTAAATGTATCTTTGTTTCTTTAGTAAGCTCTGTAGCCTAAACAGCTAAATAAATGAAGTATCATTAAATGCATTTTCTGACATTGTCAGTAGCATTTTCATCACGACTTCGTCAAAGGTAACAAGCTTATTGCATGCATAATTTATTACTGAACGGGATTGGTTTCAGCCGGGGATGTTGTATTATTTATTTATGTTACTTTATATAAATCAGTTTACTGCGACCAATTACAATAATTTGAGATAGGTACAACACAATTATAAGTCTACCTCGGTAACGCAGCGGTAGTGAATACGACTACTTTACATAAGGTCTCGGGTTCGATACCAAGATTGGACAAAATGTTATTGGAATTTTCTGTCAAGACATTCTTAGTAACTGGACGGAGTCTGATATATTGCCTGATAAACGCCAATAGGCTCGGTCTATTACAGGGAATCTAAAACCGTAGCTGGCGAAAAGTGGTTGTATAATATGCACCTCAGCTTACCTCTTCGGCGATATAGTGTCACGACGATGTGTGTACAGCACAATTATACCATCATCTTAACATGAGTATAATATATTTCCACTTGTGCGGGTGTCGATGTTTATGTTATGTAATATAACTGTTAAGAAAATGATAATTTGGGATTAATTAGAGGCTTTTTTATCTTCGTATTACATAGACTTTGTTTTTTTCTTAACCTTTTTTGGGCAAGGTCTCCTCTGCACTTCTCCAACGGTCCCTATCTAGAGTTTCGGTGCGCCAGAATTTCCTTATATTTATTTGAGTATGCAGATTTAAAAAACGGGTATTGTTTATGTAATATATTTGCGTTTACCCACATAAGAAACTTAGTAAGTAAGATCTCGTATAAATAAGCCTACATCATTGTAACAGTTCAGTTCGCAATATACGCTCGCTACAAGTGGACGTCCTTTTATTTATTACTCCCGACACTTCAGTGGCGACGAGGATCACTATTTGTGCGTTATAATAATCATCGAAGTTCGTTTGCTATTATTCGAGGAAAATGTCTGTCGGCAAAGTCGGAAAGATTCGCGAGTTTGATGTGAAGTCAGGCAACTGGACTTTGTACGAGGAGCGGTTGCAGATGTACTTCAAGGTCAATAAGGTCGAGAAGGACATGTGGCTGCCGATGCTGATCACGGGCGTGGGTGATGAGACGTACGAATTGCTGAGCACACTGTGCAATCCAAGGAAACCAGTGGATATAACGTACGAACAGGCCGTTACAATTTTGAAAAATCACTTACAACCGAAACCTGCGGTCATGGCGGAACGGTATCGGTTCAGGCAAAGAAGACAGAAAGACGATGAAAGTGTAACACAATATCTGACCGAGTTAAAGAAACTCTCGAAAACTTGTGAGTTTGGTGCAAATTTGGAGGAGAATTTGCGTGACCAGTTCGTATGCGGAGTGAGGAGTGACGTCATCAGGCAAAGGTTGTTTGCGGAAGACAATTTGACGTACTCAGGAGCAGTCAAATTGGCGGTTGGGCTGGAGGCGGCCGAGCGGGATGCGGCAGTCGTGGAGCAGAAAGCGACGGCGGAGGCATCGGCAATCGTGAACACGTTGCGGGAAAAGCGTGGGCGCAGTCAGTTTGCGGACCATGCAGCGGACCGACGACCGAACCACGGGCGTGCGGCGCGGGACAACGAAAAGGGCGCGGGGGGCTGCACGGCGTGCGGCTGGCGCGGACACAGCAAGGAGGAGTGCCGCTATAAGCACTTTGTTTGTAGCAAATGCAAACAAAGCGGACATTTGAGGCGTGTTTGTCCGCGGACGGAGGCGAACAGGGGCAGAGGGAAGAGGCGCGGAGTGAACCACGTCGATGCCACCACAAGCGACCATCCGAGGGCAGGAGCGGGAGACTCCAGTTCGGACGAGCTTGAGGAAGAACTTCATCAACTATGTTTGAGCGACTACAACCCGGTGAGTTTATCATTACTGATTGATGATAAAACATTAAAAATGGAGCTAGACACAGGCTCGGCAATTTCTTGCATCAGTAAGAAAACATATGATAAACTTTTTAACAATAGAGTAATTGAACCATTTAATTTGGTGTTAAAATTTTATGATGGTAGCAACATAAGACCACTTGGGGTTATAAAACCGAAAGTTCAATACAAAGATAAAATAAAATATCTAGAACTGTTTGTGATAGACGGGGGTACAACTTCCTTACTGGGCAGGCAATGGTTAATAGAATTGGGTATTAAAATACCTCCATTTCAACAAGAGATTAACCATAGTGTACACAAAGTGTCTGATACTGTCGATTGTTTGTTGAACAGGTATAAAGAATTGTTCAGCGAGGGACTGGGGCGGTACACAGGCGGCAAGGCAA
This sequence comes from Catocala fraxini, assembly GCA_930367265.1. Taxonomy (NCBI): domain Eukaryota; kingdom Metazoa; phylum Arthropoda; class Insecta; order Lepidoptera; family Erebidae; genus Catocala; species Catocala fraxini. The sequence continues at coordinate 16,424,885 of OV884035.1, forward strand.
CGCTCCGGCTGCGGGAGGGCGCGAGGCCGTTGTTTTGCCGCGCGCGGCCGCTGCCTTACGCTCTGAGGGGTCAGGTCGACGCGGAGCTGGACGCCATGTTGCGCGCGGGCATCATCGAGCCCGTCGAGTGCTCGGACTGGGCGACGCCTTTGGTACCGGTACGTAAAGCGGACGGAGGACTCCGTATCTGTGCTGATTACAAAATAACTTTAAATCCTGTCTTACTGGTCGATAGATATCCGTTACCCAAGATAGATGACTTGTTAGTGAGTTTAAACGGTGCTAGTCATTTCTCAAAAATTGATTTGTCCCTTGCTTACAACCAGGTTGAATTGGATAACACTAAAGATTTAACTGTAATAAACACACATCGAGGTCTTTTTAAGTACAATAGACTTGTGTTTGGTTTGTCTTCTAGTCCGGGCATCTTCCAGCGTATTATGTCGAATTTACTTAGTGATATTCCGGGGGTAGAAGTATTTTTAGATGATATCATCATCGGAACGGCGGGAACACAGGATAATCACTTAGGAACGTTAGAAAAAGTGTTCCAGCGGTTACAGAGTCACGGTATGAAGCTAAAAAGGAGTAAATGTTTATTTATGGTTGACGAAGTCAAATACTTAGGTTATATCATATCCAAAGATGGGATTAAAGTAGATTCAAATAAAATAAAAGCAATAAATAAAATTCCCAGGCCAAGAGATATTTCAGAGTTGCGTTCCTTTTTAGGGTTAGTTAATTTTTATGCTAAATTTGTTAAGAATTTGAGTACTATTTTGTCACCACTGTATGAACTTTTAAAAAAAGAGGTCAATTGGAGATGGAGTGCCGAGTGTGAAAGGGCGTTTGCAATAGTTAAAAAAATATTAGTAGGCGCAGAGGTATTAGCTCATTATGATCCAAACAAGCCGTTAGTGTTGACATGCGACGCGAGCGCGCGGGGCATAGGCGGTGTACTCACACAGCTGGGCGCCGACGGCCGCGACCGCCCGGTAGTGTATGTGTCACGCGCGTTGAATAACGCCGAGAAACATTATTCACAAATAGATCGGGAAGCGTTAGCTATCGTATTTTGTTTACAAAAATTACATCAGTATGTTTATGGTCGACGTTTTACCTTGCGAACCGACCACAAACCCTTAGTAAGTATATTTGGTCCAAAACACGGTGTACCAGCGATGGCCGCGAGTAGATTACAGCGCTGGGCAATTATTTTATCGGCTTATACGTACGATATTGAATATGTAAATACGAAACAAAACGGCGCGGATGGGCTGTCGAGACTGCCGGTTCCGTGCAGTAGCGATGAGTCACTGCGGGTCCCTGAGCAAACATTTTTACATTTTGCACAGAATGCTTTGTTATTAGATTATAATACAATTAAACAACAAACTATGGTAGATCCAATGTTAGGTAGGGTTTTAAATTATATTCGTGATATGTGGCCAACAGATAATGATATTCGAGAATTACAGCCGTATTTTAACCGTCGTAAGGAACTGTACGAGGAGCTAGGCTGCGTGATGTGGGGGCACAGGGTAGTGATTCCTGCAAGTAGTCGAGCCAGGGTACTACAGGAATTACATGAACCTCATATGGGCATAGTTAAGACGAAGGCGTCAGCTAGGAGTTATGTGTGGTGGCCGGGCATAGACGAGGCGATTGAGGCTACGTGCAGGGAGTGCTCGGTGTGCGCGGGGGAGGCGGACGCGCCGCAGCGGCACGCGGTCACGCCGTGGCCCTGGCCTTCTAGACCGTGGGCGAGGGTGCATCTTGATTTTCTAGGGCCTATTTTCGGAAAAATGAATTTAATTATGGTTGACGCTAAAACTAAATGGTTAGAAGTATTTCCTGTGCCTAGTACGGCGGCTAGTTCTACGATTGAAAAGCTTACCGAAGTTTTTTCTAGATGGGGTTTACCGAGACAAATAGTCTCAGATAACGGACCACCTTTCACGAGCAAGGAAATGGCAGACTTTTTGGCTAGTCAGGGTGTAGATCACGTTTTTTCTGCTCCGTACCACCCAGCGTCGAATGGGGCTGCAGAAAACGCAGTGCGTACGGTTAAAAGAATTATTAAAAAAGCTATTAAACAAAAAGAAAACATTAATTTATTTTTAAATACTTTCCTTTTGCATTACCGTAATACGGAGCACTGTTCAACAGGGGAAAGTCCAGCCACATTGATGCTGGGTAGGAATTTACGTACCAAATTAGATGCATTAAAACCAAATATAGAAAATAAAGTCAGGAAGGCTCAGGAACGACAACAGAAAGCAGGAACAGACGTCAAACGTTCTTTAGAGATAGGAGAGGAAGTATGGATGAGACAATATAGGGGAAATGAAAAATGGAGTCCGGGGCAGGTAGTAGATAAAATGGGTACTACAGATTATAAAGTTATGGACTGTTCAGGCAAAGAAAGCCATAGACATATTGACCAGTTAAGACAGCGATCGCGAAGCTCATTGATTTGTCCGACGAGCACATCAGAACGGAGTTCTCTTGATGTGGAACGTCCCGACAATTCCGAGGTGACGAAGCCAGTTTCAGTCCCCGGAGAGACTCGGAGCCCTCGGAGCGTGAGGGAGTTCAGTCCGGTTCGAACCGCGACTACCGTTGAGTTGCCGTCTACATCTGCTTCTGGGTCAGTACCTCTCAGTAATGTACCCAGTCTTGAGGAGCGGGTGATAGTTTCCCAATCCGAGAATGCTGTTCCAGAAGTAGTCCGCCCCCGTCCTGTACGGGCGTGTCGCTTAAAAAGACCGCCCCAATATTGTGATAGTTAAACATTTAGTTCTTACTTATTTCACTTATTTTTTTTGAGTGAAGTTATACTGGTAGGTAGCTTTTGAAGACTAAGTTCCTATTTCATTTATGTTTGTTAGAATGTTGTAAACAGTTGTAACATATTAAATACCTAGTTAATTTAATTTAATTTAATTAAAAAATTAATGTTAAGGTTAATATTTTGTTTATTATAGTTTTATATAATTTAGGATATGCATTATTTAAGGTGGAGGATTGTAATATATTTGCGTTTACCCACATAAGAAACTTAGTAAGTAAGATCTCGTATAAATAAGCCTACATCATTGTAACAGTTCAGTTCGCAATATACGCTCGCTACAAGTGGACGTCCTTTTATTTATTACTCCCGACACTTCAGTTTATTGCATTCTTTATGTATATTGTGTCTTTATAATATCAACAAAGCTGTTTTGTTGACTTTGCGGCATAAAAAAGTAAATTTATCGTAATCCAACGTGGCCTTAGTGACTTTCCAAAAAATCTGTTTCTATCAGGAAATTTCTAGTATCAGTATAGAATGATGACACCATAAACATCAATCTATTCTCTCACTATTAAACGCTGCCTATAATTATTAATCGGCCAGGATCCTTATTTTATATTTTTTATCAAATTGAAAACAATTAAAACAATTTAAAATAAACATATTGATTATTGTTTATTTCCCATGCACATTTTAGCTCTAGTGTCGGCTTTGTGCTGCCACATTATAGTTCCTGCACGTTTCCTATAAAAAACCTAGGCGTCCCTATATACACAAAGAGGGACGCCGTTTGCAGAAATACGTTAAAAAAAAATATTTGACTAAACATTTAATCATATCTGTAAACCCCTGACCTCAAATGAACATCTATGATTCATATCAAACTGAAAAAATTATACGTAGAACTAAGTTCAAAATGCGATTAGCTCATTGCATAAATGACTGTGATGTAAAAGATGACGTAAGAGGATAAATTGTCTTCAAGGAATAACATCCACCGCCAACTATTATTGTCATGATTACCCTCACCTGACAACATGCTACCTACCTACACATTATCATTAGTTTTGAGATTGATATAATGTCTCAGTGATGAATTGGTTATGAATGCAACTGCTGCGTACGGTCTCTGGTTCAATTCGCGGGCAAAGCGTTATTGGATTTTTCTGATGACATTCTCATTTTAGAATTTCGTAAATTATACTCTGCCTTTCTTTTTATCTTATCTAAAATTCTTTATCAGTTGGCCGTATACATGTAGGTATGCTACCTCTATATCATAACAAGTGAGAAACGGCCATGAATTGCCGTAAATCTTAGAGTGGTCAGAGGTCAAAGGCCATAGTCATTTTGATGGTATATCGACTATGCTCAGTCGAATGGTGTTTACCGCGAGTCTCTAGCTCTTACGGTTCTTGAGTTGTAAGATGGTATCACGTGGCCTTGAGGTCAGAGGTCAAAGTTCATAGTCGTTCCGGGGTATATCGACTATGTTGAGTCAAATGGCGCAGACCCCGAGTCTCTAGCCGTTACGGTTCTTGAGTTGAAAGTTGTATAACAGACGGACGGACGGCCGGACGGACATAAGCTAAAGCTATTGTATAAGAGTTTTTTCGAACTCTAAAAACTACAATTATGTTAAGTAAAATTATATCTTAATAGTTTTTATAATTTAAATAACTTAAATAGAAGTAACTAGTAACCGTGTTTAACAATAGTAGTTTAAAGTTTCAAAATGATGTAAAGGCAGTGTTTTAAAAAATTAAAAATAAAGCGAATAAATCCGTATAAACTAGTTTAATTTCCAAACTACGTTTGATGGAAACAAAGATCTATCCATACATAGGTCTGGCTATTCTAGACTTAACGGTCTCTTTACTAAATGTACTGTATAAAAACTGATGTCTGAATGAAACAAATACTTATCTATGTATATATTTGGAGATACTGGACTTAACCTCAATTTCTATTCATCCCAAAAGCCAGCAAGCGTGTAGATATGTAATTTCGATATGCACATACCCCTAAGAATGGTACATTGTAAGATTTGTGTGTACAATAAAATGTATAAGGAATATTTACTGTTTTATCGGGACATTTATAGTGAATATGATTTAGTGCCAAACGTTTTAGGGGTTGGATGTGGACCGCCATTTTCGATTTTACGCTACAGTTCTCACAACTAGCTTATGGCTTATTCCTTTTGGTAATGTAGCGGTATGTTTGTAATGCAATTTATTTTATTTTGCAGTTATAATAGTACTATGTTTTGATCGCGGCTTCGCTCGCGTTAATAGATTTTGTTAATATTATTCTATATCTCGGGGACAGCACTTTTTCTAGATCTTCTATCTAGGAAAAGTACCTTTTTTGTATCCCTAAAAACTTGTATGCTAAACTTCATAATGATCGGTCAAGCAGTTAAAGTCTAAAAGCGTAAAAAACCCACCTACGCATTTATAATATCAGTTAACACGTTCCCTGTCCCAGAACAAAAGTTAAAATGTATTCGTAATTTCACCTACAATTTTGTCCTAACTTGACAATAAAATATAAAATTACTAATACGGGACGACAAAAATTTAAAAATTTTCGCTATCCTTGTTATCGAACCATACGTCGCGTCGATGAGAATTTTTTTGCTCTCATTCATACGTCCAATGAAATAAAAAGCATCAAATTTGCTTTTGGATTACGACTTCAACCAGAGTCATGGACATATGGGTTTGGTACGTGACTCATTTGGAGTCATTGGACAGGAGACGTGTTAACAGATGCTTTCTTCTGCGGAATCATATTATCATATTGATTTATAATTATATTTGACTGCACAGAGGGCGTAGTGGTTTAAGTGGTCACTTTGCAACTGCCATCGAACCAAGTGTAATGGGTTAATCAAACAGGCAACAAAAAAGAAAGCTTGCTTTGTTCCAAGACTTGTTGAAATGTTTGTAAAATCCCACGCGGCACAGCAATTATAACTAACGCGGCAGTCGTCATTTTTAAATTTAAATTAATAATCCCATTTCACTCATAATTCAGCACTGCATACAGCATATTATAGTGATATTGTTACGTGCTGGGTTCGACGGATAAGAATATAAACAATATTACCGACTAAAACACGTTTTATTCAAACACACAATTAAATTTAAAACACAACAAACACTATACCACACTTTTTCACTGTACTGCTTCGAACTCCGTAGTATTTTCGCTTCCGTTCGCTTCGATGAACACTTGACCGCTTACGATTCTAAACTGACTTGGCGGTGCGCGTGCGCCCTATTTATACGCGGGTAAAGCGCTTCTAGAGCTTTCTAGCAACGTCACTCCCGGTATGTAAACAGTACGATGATTCGAGAAAGTACCAGCGTCTTCTCTATGATTCTCGTAAGCATACCTACTACGTAGTTCCGTAAGATGTCAATAGATGGCGGTGTAAATTATTAGACGGAACTGCCGAGTCTTTCCCCCGATGCCGAGAGATGTCACTGGGCGTAACAATATTATAGCTTAACACATTGACGGACAGTACCATTGCACTAGTTTTAGCTGCTGAGACAGTACTCATTTTCATACATTGCCCAGGGGCGTAGTGTCATATCGCGTTGTTACAATAATATATAATATGACAGAACGGATATAGGCGTATACGTCATAAGGCGATCTGACACATATGACATTACTTTATCTAGATATATAACAGCACGCCCTCGGACGTATACGCCTATATCCGTAGTGTCATATTTTAGCGTAAATTACTATGCATTTTGCACTTTACGCCCTCAGGCGGCAGTGCTGTATGGGATGGATAAAGAAAAATGCTGTAATCAGTAAATATTTACATTTATTATGAGATCAACACAATCACATTCAGTTACAATTAAGTGGCACTATCGCTACCAGTTATAAAACTTAAGATCTTTTCAAAAATTAACAATACAACTATACTATAATTAGTCATAAATTGTGAAAAGGCATGAATTATCACAATTAGTTACTTATAAAATCTAAATCACATTACAAAAATAAATTAACTCAAAATAATTCTTCTCAAAAATTAACAATACTATAATTTCTAATCAGTCATAAATCGTTTTGAATTATCACAATCAGTTATCTTATATCTTATTATATCTGAAAAATAAAGATGTTACTAATCAATGTTCGCTAAATTATTGTGGTATTCTTCGAAACAAGAGGACATAGAAGAGGTTTATCTATGCACCCTTTGCAACGATAGCTTGTTTCTTTTCTAATATTTTTTTTATTACAGACTTTGCACTTCAGGAAGGCAAACTTCTTTTTTGTTCCAGGTCTAGATGGCACTTGCTCCGGCCAGTGACCACTCATTATATTTTCAGATGCAGTGGCGTTCGTGGGCTGAAAAGCAGTCGATGTACTGGGTCTAAATCTCCTATTATCATAAATGCTGCCTGTATTGATGATGTTTACTCCTTTCAGATTACGATCACCGATACCAATCATTATCTTGATCAGTTCTTCACGGTAGTTTACGTAATGGCATGTGGAAGCATTGTTTTTCTTATATTTTTTATAAAGGAAATATGCATTCCACACTGCAACATCCAAAAAGTGAAATAGAACTTTTTTATACCATCTAATGGTTTTCCGGGGGCATGAGTAGTAGGATACCATTTGATCAGAACGATCTATGCCAGACATGTGTCTGTTATAAAGTTCTACTTCTGACGGTTTCAATCTTGTCTTGCCAAATCGGTTCCTCACTTCCACTATCGAAGGATGGATGTTAGTGGTAATCATTAGGACAGGCCGTTTATCCTTCCACTTTGACACATACACCTTGTTCTTACGTACCCATATGTGGTCACCTGTTTTCAACTTCTTCTTTGTGATGTCTATAGGATTTCCTTTACGATCTGACCGCAAAGTGCCGGTACAATGAGTTTTTAAATCTATCAATTTCTGTGATAGATTTACAGAGTTGTAATAATTGTCCATGAATAGATGATGCCCGCGTAGTAAATATGGATGCATCAGTCTCATGACAACTTTTTCTGTCTTAGATTTAGACTCACCCATGTCCTGTTCTGTGGTTTCTCTTCCAGAGTACATTTTTACATTTAATACATAGCCATCAGAGGTCGTGAGTTCAAAGAATTTTATCCCATAGCGGGCTTTTTTCGACTTGATATATTGACGGAAATGTAAACGACCCCGAAATAGAAGTAGCGACTCATCTAGTGACAGTTCTTCACCAGCGTTGTAAATTTTACGAAAGTTTACTGTCAACATATCAATGAACTTCACGATCTTATTTTCACCCTTTGAATCTTATTCCGATGCACAGATACAGCGCAAAATTTGTTCATACCTGCGTCCGGATAATATGTAGCTAAATATTGGATGGTAATATAATGGATCGGATAATGAAAACACATTTCTTTGTTTAGGACATTTAACGTGAGCTTGGAGAAGGGTAAGTCCTAGAAATTTCATCATTTCCTCGCAGTTGGTTTGACGGTATACAGTTTTGCGGCTGTGTCTGGTATGGGGTCTATTAGTGTTACATAGAGCGTTCCCATAATTGTTGGTACAATTTACCAGATATTCTAAAAAAAATTGAGGAAATACAAGGTGAAAAAAATCGATTACACTATTTATCCCATCAACGTCAACGGTTATACCACATTGAGAATGATCAAAATTGAAATCGGGTATTTCAGTAACCGTCTGAGACCAGGATTCCTCTACAACAGGTGTGTCTGATCTCCTAGTAGTCACATTGATAGGGTTTGGCTGAAAAGAAATATCTCGAGACGCACTAGGATTTTGTTCGTCAACCATAGGCACACCTGTTATCAATGGGACAGGTTCTTGTATTAGGTCTACATATAAATCCAAACTTTGTGCAACCTCAATGTTCTCACGCTGTTCTTCGGGTTCAGAACATGACGTTTTGTCATCATCATCATCATGATCACTAGACGAAGAAGATTTGGACTCACCAGAGGATATAGCAGCTTGCTTCTGTCGCCTGCGATTTATTTGAGTGGTCTGAATTTCGTCTTCAGAGCTACTGAAATCTGTGGCTGTTGGTTGATAGTCCAAGTCCGATCCATATTCCCCATCATCAGCAAAAGGATCTTGACTTGATGGAGGAGTAGACGCCGCATCAAACAGGTCCTGGAGTAATTTTTGTTCGCGTTCATACGAGTCCCGAGACGACATCTGCAAAAAATGTAACGTATGATTTTGATACAACTAAATAGGTTTCAAATATATTTTAGCAATGTAAATAAGTTGCTGAGATGTGACACTAGACTTGAATTAGTACTTGGCAAGCATAAAATAATATCAAAACGTAGAAAACAAATAGTACTTACCTTCTAAATAAAGATTGCGCGCGAAAACATGCAGCGACACGTAGGCGCGTGCGCGGTGCACCGTAGCGCGACACTGCTCGACTCATCGTATACAATGGCGACGTCTAAAGACGTAGTGTGCGTGTAGAGGGGAGTAAAAAAATGTTTATGTGTGCGTAGAGGTACTTTCTTTGGGTGAGCTTATCATAATGTATTGTGCCAGTACGACGATCTTATTTGTACCTTTAGTGACGGTATGACATGCCGTGCCTTATGATAGTATGAAAAATCGACCGTCCTATGGCGTACTGATTTTACGTAAATAAAAATGTGAACGTCGACCGACGTACTGTCATATTGCTTTTTAGGCCATGACGCCTACGGGCGGTACTGTCCGTCAACGTGTTAAGAGGTACTTATGTCCAATTGAGCGATTATGCACACACCTTTAAAAATGATTAACTCCCTGAACGTTAAGTTGTCAATACACACAATACTACCGTGGCCTCTGAATTATAAATACAATAGTATTATCACTGTCACTTAAATTGAAAATCATACATTACCGTTCTATATTGTTATTGTCCACACTAAGAAGAATGAGCAGCACTCTTCTTAGTGTGGATACTTGTATGTGCAATCTAAATAGAGAACACATCTATAATTTAAATATTTTAATATTTATGATAATATCATTGCATCCTTCTATACTAGTCAAAATAAAATAAGGGCCACCCTATGTTTTTAACATTTTGTCAAAATTAAAGGCTTTAGGGGTTGGCGCACAGTTACAATAACTAAAACGATATGTTTTTATTACCATTACTTTTTAATTTCCACATTTAAAAATAAACAAATTTTCATTATTTTACAAAAATACACTAAAACTACTAAACCAATCGTAAGTGCCTTTATAGAGCTTTCGCAATACCGGGTATGTCTTCCCCTTTTTTGCACACATTCTTGAAGACTAGAGGGCATGCTTTCAATCAAGTGGTGAGCAGTTTCTTGCGGTACCTATTTATTCCCAGCTCGCTTTCAGTACGTTTAAGAGCTGTATTTTTTTGTGGATGGGTTGGTTTGTGTCTTGGACACTTCTTTTCAATAGGATTTAGGTCCGGATTGTTCGCAGGCCACGGCAGAACTTCTATACGGGAAGGCCATAGTCTACCACGCTGGCTCAGTGCGAGTTGGCAAACTTCATTTAACTTTGAGAACATTATGTAGTACTCTCAGACATCGCTTTTCTTACGCTGATTTCCTTCACCATTAAAGCGAGCGATAATTAACTTTTTAAGACTCACATAACTTCGAAAAGTCAGAAGTGCGTGCATTGTGTTAGAACTCGAGAACTCTATATGGCAGTCCAACGGTTTCCCACTAGACTATCGTTTCTTGCTTATTTACTTTGCTTGATGTAAAATCAAGCAGGTTAAGCGAGGCAAATTTCATCAGTCGTTTCTAAGCCTCACATAAGACAAGACTATAATCATCTATACCGTTTCGTACTCTCTGATTATCGATCCGATATATTGAAGTCCACAAGGCCTTTTGAGATTAACGTGATACAATTACGCTCGAAATAGTGACTTGCAACAGTATGACAGAATATGCCCAGGGGACGTTTATGTCCGTCTCCGCGGTCACTGTTTCGTAATTACCGATATGTTTGTGTGATTTTGTACTGTTTCAAGTATAAAGTATCTCAGATTATGTTGTAAAATTGAAGTCTTAGAGTCTAGATACTAGCGCATTAGATGGCAATAGGCTTGTCCATTTTACGTGAAACTTTCTTGTGTATACAAGGCAACTCCTGCACTAGGAATAATGCTTATGCCATAGGCTTATCGCGGCTATTAATAAATAGTATGGTTATTAGAATAATTAGTGATTCTTAGCTTGCTTAATTGTTTTTTGGGCGGCATAATGCTTATTTACTACTTGATAATGCTTATGCACGTACCCCATCGGTCACGTCCTTAGCTAAAAACAACTGATATCTATTATTATAATATATAATATATGATTTCTTTCTTTCTTTCTTGATAACTTCGAGTCTCATAGAGGCCAGAGTAGAAACGTAACTTTTCCATCGGTGATCGCAATAAAGTAAGCCTTTCGGAAACTGCTGAAAACGCTCACCGTGTGTGAATCAATATGTGTGCAGTGTGAAAGGCTAGTAAACGCCAATCAAGTGACGTAATCGACAAAGGCACAGTCAAGTCAAAGTCAATTCAAAAATCATTTATTTATTTCGGTCACAAAGTAATCCTTTACGTCAAAGTTTATTAGTGAGGCGGCATACTGCATTAATACTAAAGCCTAAGTTAGATTACACGTGATATTCGCTGAAATACAAATTAGGTTCTCATAGCAATATGACGTAACAAGAATCCAAAGGAAAACTGTGTTTCTCAATAAATTTGTCCGGTTTCGACTCGTCGAAAGTCCACAAGGCCTTCCGAGAAACAGACAGAGAGAGGCTTTTACAGAGTAAGCATGAACATTCATGCATACGGTGCCTTTATTTACGTATGCTTGTTTTACCCGCCTTGCCAGCGATGAAAGCCTTGTACAAAGTGTAGGTATTCCTTTTTGTAATTACTAATAGTGAACCGCCTTTCTACAGCAGCGTTGCGTCACTCCGTTCTAAAAATAAAATGGATGTTAAAATCGTTTTAGATAATAATATGTCATGACAATTTTTTTTAATAGTGCTAGAAACAGATTCGGATGGATAAACATTAACGGTGGTGAATATTAATAGCTAGTTAAAACAATTTGTTTTTGGCATACAAAAACAGGGTATCTCTACCTTCAAATATATTTAAAGAAGCCAAGGACAGACTGGATGAGTGTGGCAGAAGAACGATGTTGTGTCAATATTAATTTTACTAATGAAAACAATATCTATTTCGTGATCATATAGTAGATACGGGTTCAATAATCAATAATATAATATTACAAAAACTACCTATAACTTATCATATTATTATCATCTACTGATACATTCTATATATACATATAAAGGATGTTTGGTAGGAAATATGTACCTGCGATGTTATAGGAGATGACACAAAAAGTAATTTCAACCGACAAATGCAATTTGTAGCAATTGTTACACTCATATTGTTTACGCCCAATAAGTTTTTCTGTACCAGAACGTTCTGTCGTATATAAATAATAATAATAATTGCATCATTTTTTTAACGATTTAAAGTATTTATAAAACTAAGTCACATAAAAAATTCCTTCTTTATGTTTTATTTTAAGCTTTACTTTAAAAGATTACAGCCATAAGTATTTGTATTACAATCGACTAATTAGGCGTAAAACACTATTTTAATTCAATAAAATGAGTACCTTATAGCTTGCATGATGCACTGATGGCTCAATAGTTTAAGTGGCCATCTTACCAATAAGACCTGAATGTTGCAGATTTAATAAAGCGTATTTCTAATTCCACTGGAAACTATATTACTTAGATAGTTGTGCAGAGACCCGTTGTTCATTATTTTAAAATTTTTTAACGTCTACCCTATACCGGCAGTATAGGATATATACGATCCTTTTTACCTTTTAGTTTGGAAAATGCAGTTCTTGCGCTGTTTTAGTAAGCAATGACACTTCAATCTCTTTTTAAAAGTAGCCTTGGTCAGTGTACCCAATACATTCTATCGAATAAATGTTACAATTCTACGAGTCTTATGCTTGGTTATAAATTCTATAGACTTTTAAATTCTCATTTTTAGTCCAATTGTCAAATTTTAAAAAGCAATCAATTAATTTTCTGGAAAATGGCTAACCTGACCACAGAACTTGTGGTTAGGTAATGGATCAATACCTTACCTTTTACCACCTATATTTTTAGATCCCACATTATAGCGGGTAAACCTTTTCCCGTCTACCAGACATACAAACAAAAGCTGCTTCATAGCCCAAACAAGTACAAAAACATTAAATTGTAACCACAGAGAAACGTCCCGAATGTATATGAGAATAAAAACGTACATAACAGTCGTATAAAGATAAAAATTCACAAACAAGTGTGTCTTACCTCAAATATTCTCTTTGCCATGAATTCTTTATATTTGAAAAGCCAGGTTAGTAAAACGCGATGTAAGCTGCGGCTTTACTGTTCCCTTAGCAGCCATTTTTGGGAGCTCGGGATCAACATAAAATAAAATTGAAGTATAATACGAAATAACGCAGTGCATTACTGAAGCCGTATGACATACAGATTTCTGTGGTACAGGCACACAGTACGTTATTTTAAATTTATATTATCATGTTTTATTTATATTTGACTTGTGTGGTAAATGTTTATTATAGCGAGTAGATTGAATGGCCGCTTGGTTATCATAGAATGTATTCATTTATATCAAATATGTTTTATTTTAACAAATAAAGCTATTAATATTAATCATACGTATGAATTTATAATATACATATTTTACATTCGTAATCAATTATACATATGTGCATCCATGATAGGCACTGTATGTTTATTTATTCAGACGTAAGATTGCATTGTACTCATTATAGTGACAAACCAATGTACCTATATACCTTTTTGAGAGAGATAAACATTATTATTATTGTTTTTTATATAATGTATTTTCTATGTTATATCCTCAGTAACTGAAAACCAACTTGATAGCACCACTGAGTTTACACCACCTTTAAGCAATCTTTACAGTTTTTAGAGAAGCTTTCCAGCATTGTAATCTATCTTAGTATAATCCTAATGTGGTTACTATAATGAAGCAGCACACATTTAATTTTTAGATTTTCTGTCTGTCTGTTTACACGCATCACGCAAAGTGCACAGAGTTAAATGCTGTTTTCGCAGTTGTATAGCTAGCGGTCTACCTTAAATCTGGTACATATTTAACTCGATACCTACATGCAAGAAAAGAAAAATATAGATAGTTGCCTACTTCCAAGTTCCATGCGTAGAAAGTCGCTGGCAAAAACTAGTCGAACATTATTCTTAACATAGCTTCCTATGTTTAATACAACTTAATCTTATACTTATACCGTGTGAACATCAAAATTATATGAGCTATCTTAATTACTTAAAAACTTGAAAGGCAGTCTGAAGCTACAACAAAGGCAGAAAAATAGTCCAAAACATAACCTAATTAATTATTATATAAAAGAAACCTTAGCGTACGAGTTTTCCTAATATAATTATGTTTATTTTACCACATTAATGTTACTAATTTAATTCCATAATTTATAATATCTAATTTTAACAAGCTCATTAAAATTATAATGACAGAGCCCGTCATAGTCAAAGCGGAATATATGTATATTTGACAAAATAGATAACCTATTTTGTATAATATATTTTGTCTTACTGGTTTATTTACGATCATTAATTTACAGATGTTCTGAGTCGTAAACAATTCTCTTTATTTTCACAATATATCACGGTATACAGGCTACAAAATAATCCTCAAGGCGAAATCATTTGAGTTCCCTTTGCCGAGTGGGAAATAAAAGGAACAACACAGTTTTGTTGTCAATAACATCAGCAGGTGTCCCGAGGGAAGGTCGTTGACCTGTGGACGCAGCTTGGCCGTGCTTAGTGCATTATTAGAAGAAACAGTGGTTAGGGGCCAAACTTATGGGGATGTTCCAGGATGGACGCGGATATAGATGGGGATTGTACGACGTATGGATTGCAGTTCAATTGTTTATCGTGTCTATTTAGGATGTGTTCTGAAACTATTCTGAAAACGATTTTATTAAATTCAAATTGCTTGCAGGATATTTTAAAACTGTTGTCTTCTTCCAGTACGTCATAAAGATATATAGGGTAGTATTACAGCCAATATACATTTAATGTTTTATCGTCAAAATATCTATACAGGCAATATTAATGACAAACAATTTTATAAGTTTTGTTATGATTTTCAATAACATTTTTGCACTTCAAATTAACATAAATAAAAATATTTATAAAAAAATTGTTTACGTGTTTGTAACATTTATATTTTTGGTGAGATTTATTAATGTCCACAAAATAAAAGCCATATATTATTCAATTAAAAAGATAGAATAAATCAGCAAATAAATCAGCCATTTGCGATGCTAAAAATATAAAGAGTATATGGAACTAACTTAAGGTATAAACAATAATACGAAAGTACAAATTCTTCATCTCTCCATAAACTTAAGATCACCCAGCGCCCCTTTGTAATGAAATTGTACGTATTTATGAACAGGTATATCATGAAAACAAAGGCTAAGCCGGACGCCTGAACGCCCGGACGTCCCACCGGACAAGCCGACATCAGTGCCGGGCCGAGCCCCACCTGATGTTACCCTTAATAAATACTTTATACTCACTCTAAGGACACATTCACTTTTTATACTTGTTTACGAAGATGTAAAGTGAAAAATTGTGTTTTCTTTTCAAGCTGTAATGTACTAGTAAAAGGAAAAACGCCGAGAAAATTGAAATCTTAAAAAGTGTAAACATCAATACTTTTAATCATTTAAATAGCTTAAATAGTAGTGTAAAGATTAGCAGTATTAGTGTACCTAATAGTTACCAAATTATGTAATAAAAGTGGTAAATAAACAACGCGATAAAATCTGTATAAAGTAGTTTAATTTCAATAAATGTAGTTTTTTGTAAATCTATATATCTAGAGCGTCATAATAGTAATTTTTCTAGCGATGTTGCGCTTAATATTGAACGAAGATATTCCAAGATTAGCTTACCTTGGATGCAGTAGTTAAAACATGCAGATTCTTCTCTCAATGCAGAGATTGCAGTTTGGACGTATTGCTGATATTTGTAATGAGCTAAATACTAGCATGAAAATGGAAATTGTAATGTATTGTATAATAAATAAATAAATAAATGGCAAAATACGATCATGAGCTAAAACATAAATAGAAATTAATATTTCTTTATATTTTACACACAACTATTTGTATGGATGGATGCACATTTATCTAAGTAATCGCCTCACCAATTCCAGTGCACCGAGTGTTGTAGGTTCGATCCTCACCCAAGCACAACAGTTTGTGTGACCTGGGATTCGAACCTAGGGTTTCGCGTTCAGCAGTAAGTGCAAATCTATAACGCTGGACCAGTGAGAAAAAGTCACACGTTTTCTTATAAAAAAATATTATATACGTAACTAAGAACAGCTCAGACAACGCGCAATATTGCAGGTCTCGATACACTTTGCTTTTATCGCGTAGCGAAAAGCGCAGCTTTGCGTAAAATTGCAAGTGTCTCGATGCAAAATATTCTTACTAAGAAAATAGCATACTAGGTGTAATACAAAAGCGTACTTGTGTAGGCGTGAAGTTATGTATGCACCTATATATGTATTATAAGATTATTCTTATAATACATAATATATATTTCCTTCAGGGACTAGACAGAGGTAGACTGCACAGATGGAGTAATGATTTAAGTCTTTGCCTCACCAATTCGCGAGTGTTTCGAGTTCGAATATCACGCAGGACAAAAAAATGTGTGATCCACAAACGATTGTTCCGAGTCTCAGTGTTCTTTGTGTCCGTTGTTTGAATGTTTGTAAAGTCCTCCGAGACACAGGATATATTCGCAGAGTGTGATGTCTAAAATGTAGTCCACCTGCATAATGTCAGCTATGTGTTAAAGTATCCACAAGGGGCAAGCTTCCTAGCTTTTAAAGGACATATATTATGTAGATCTAGAACACGTGCCACCATTTGGAATAATTTCCCTACAGAAAAACCCAATGACTCCTTCACCCGGGAATCGAATTTAGGGCCTCATGTTCGGCAGCAGTATCGTAACGCTTCATACCATCGAACTAGCCTAGAGCCTTCAATATTACATAAAACTAAGTAGAATATTCTATTATAAAATAACTGAGCTTCGTGTGTTGTTTGAGGCGAAAACAACGTAATACGAAGTGCTAAAGTTTGCAACATATATTGCGCTCGTGTTGCTTATTACTTTGTGGTGTACTTAGCTTTTGCCTCCTTGGATCAGTGATCATGAGTTTTCGCTTGTTTTCGTATGTCCATAAGGTCGTAGGTTTGATTCCTGGGTCTAACACATACTTTATTGCTCGGAAGTTTTGAGTAGCACAACAAAATTTGTGTGTTACACACCTTTGTTTGCCCACATATACCATATACACATTTTATTTCAATAGTAATTACTTATATACAATTAACATTATTGAAATAAAATGTGCCTACATGCGTTTTTTTTTTTAAATGGCTGCTTTCCCCCTTGTAGTAATGTCTGTGTCACGGGGGACTTTATTAACATTTAAACAACGGACACAACACTCAGACTCGGAACAACCATTTGTGGACCACACAATTTTTTGTCTCATGTGGGATTCGAACCCAGAACATTCGGCGCAGTGGCAGTTGCGAGGCGACCACTTAAACCTCTACGGCATCCGTGCAGTCGATTGTGTCAGTGCTTAATAACTAATTAATATATAGAATGACTAATTAATATCATGCTGTTCATCAGCATGATATTAATTAGTCATTCTATATATTTCTTTACGTTCAAATGAAATCAAAGTACGGCAATCTTGTTTTATAGCCATTAGTATGTATGAATCTCGAAATCAGTTATTATTTTTATACTGAAAGGAAAGACGTTTATTGAGGTCCTTTTACTCTATAGTAATTCCCAAACAAGCAATCAGAGATAGCCAAGTTCAACAATCTTTAGTCTGCTATTACTATACAGTCCTCGAAGTTCAATCCCATAGCACACACGGCTGAGTTTTCATAGTTATGAGCGTATTAAATACTTACGAAATATTATAGGGAAAATCGCATGAGAGCTTTACATAACGTTATTAAAGTCTGCATCCGCAGTTGTCCAGCGAGATGGAATATCACCCAAGCCTTTTTATTCTTTTAGAAACCCGTGCTCTATTTATAAACAGAGCTGTTAATATTATCTTTATATACAAGGTGGCGCAAATATTATCACATTAAATGATATACTAACTTAAGCTGGTTGATATAAGACGGTTAACTTCGGGCACGCCACAATCGTGGCGGTAAGCCCCGTTTTTGAGGAGTGGCTGGAAAGGCGGCATGGCGCCCTCACCTTCCGGCTGACACAGGTAATAACTGGCCACGGTTGTTTTGGCCAGTTCCTGTGTCGCATAGACCGCCAGGAGACGCCCGGATATCATCACTGCGGTGACTGCTGCGATGTTGTTGTGGACACGGCGCTGCACACTTTGGCGGAATGCCCCGCCTGGGCATCGCAGCGCCGTGAGTTGATCGCGGCAATCGGACTGGTTGCCCTCTCACTCCCGGCCGTGGTTCAGTCTATGGTCCGGAGTGAAAGATCGTGGAACGCCGGAGGGCGCGAGATGACCTCCAGCCACCCTGAGGTTTGACCTGGGGGTGGTGGGCTGCGTGGGCCTGCTCGCCACCCGAACAGCACCAGGTCCGAGAGGCGGCGTGCGTGTTCCCACGTGTGCCTCTGTATCGTGTCTTTGTCCCTCCCAGGGGACGGTGGAGGAAGTATTTCTGTGTAGTGGCCTGCCGTTTTACACGGTGGGACGAAACCATGGCGAGGTCGCGATTGCATGTGAAAGCGATTCGCGCGGCCTCGCCGTCTATGGTTATGTCGAGGAACACCGTGGTAGGTTTAGTCGGTATTACCGGGATATCTTTTCCCTGGTGAGCCCGACATAACCTCTTCGTCCCTCCGAGGAGAGTTATGCATAAAAGCATTCCCGCGAGTTAAAAAAAAAAAGACGCTTAACAAAAACAAAAAACCTATTTTCGCAGAAATTAAGATTTTATTATTTTGAACAAAATCAAAAAAATAAAATTAGACACAAATTGGAACACCATTGTAACCATCGAGCGCTGTAGCCAGCTCATTAACGGTCATAGTTTAGTAAAATATATTAAATAAAATAAATATCCCAATAAAATATCCATCCAAATGTCCAGTAAAATAACATAGCAATCTGGACAGCCAGACATTTGGATGGATATTTTATACGGATAATATACATGTACCATTGGAAATATACAGATATTTCCGATGGCAGATGTACATTATTCGTATAATTTATATATTATAAGTTATATTGCTGCCACCCGAGCAAAGTTCCGGATTCTAGAATTTCTTGATAAACCGGTATACCATAAATCTTATCGAACCAAATACTATTCGATCAGTAATCGCTTTTGCGGTTACGCCACTGACAGGTTATAAACTCTTATTTTCTCGTATGCGTTATGTATAAAGTCATTGTGCCGGCATTGATATACTTCACTGTTTGACCCCATGCTTCTGCCTATCATCAAAGATACCTATATTTCACCAGCTAAATTTAGAATCTTATGTCAGTATATGGCGCCCAATCCCAAACTTCAGATTCTGGAAAATACCCGATACTAACATAATAATAGTTTATTTTACGTTTACACATATGTGACTTACTACAATAAATAACTTCATGAATTCCAAGAAAGCCGTATAAAATAGTTTAATTCTAACGGAAAACCTCCAGTAATACTTTTCTACACATCGAATGATGTGATTCAACTTTATGAGTACTGGTCACACAGACATTTATATGTAAGCAGCTAAAAAAAACATACAACATATACCACGATCAAGTGAACTATTCAATCAGTACGCTTACTTTCCAAAGTCACACTCCATAGTATAATTAGTTAATATTTTGTCCAGTCTCTATATGTATTGGTCGCACTATTTTACCGTTAGCCGTCACCCACTTAAAGCTTGACCGCGGCATGATGCCTCACCGCGGACATCGACGATCCGTCCATCAGCGTACCACACATTTGTTCATTAGCTATTTATAGTACAATTAAGAGCGATATCGTCAAGCTTCATAGAAACTATTGCCAATTTACCAAAAATAGTATCGCCTGATAGTAGGCATTTGAAATTAATAGATATTGCCCGCGACGTCGCTCGCTTTAATCTAAATTTTATCAATAAATTGCTAAACTTTAGGCATTTTTTTAGATTAAAAGGACCCTATAATGTATATAAAATGTCTATTATTCAGTGACAACGTGTTTCCAAAATTTCTTAGTGATTGGTCGAGAAGATAAAGCGTGAAATGCATTTATAATATTACTAGATTTTGGCCGCGGTTTCACTCACGGTTATCTAGATTTTAGAGCAGTACTTTATTTCTAGATGAAATGTATCCTATGTTCTTTTCTGTACTCCTGACAACGTGTATGTTAAACCTTTTTGGTGATCGGTCGAATAGTTAAGACGTGAAAAAAACAAACAAACTCATATTCGCATTTATAATGTTATTAGTTAGGCTTAAGTAGTAGTACCTTATTTTTTTTGGAATTTATTGATATTAGTTAATTCGAGTTTTAACGTAAGCGTTTACTACTCTCTTAAACACAAGGAGGTAATAGTACAAAGAAAAGCCTACACAAAGAGAGACAAATATTTATTCCGTGTTCGTAACCTAAAATATCGTGATAAATTTTTTAACATTACAATACCGTTAAAGTTTTATTAAACGTCAGATTAAAATTCAGCAGCATTAGTTGGGCATTATAAATTATTTTCAGAAGTACAGAATGCGGTCCGATGTAAAAAGCAAAATTTATTTTATAAAAAGCCCTAGTAATACAATTATGTGAATACACCGCCCAAGAGTTGTCCAAAAAGTTCGATATACGAGGGTGGACCTGATACCGTATAAATAAAACAAATAATATAATTACAAACACACGCGCCGAACATTTCATAATTACCTCAACGTTGCTGCACCTTTCAGCTGTATCACTATAATGAATATGATCAAAGTCAATCATCAATTTCGATAATGAATTTGGGCCTCGCGTGGATGGAATCCAACGGTCCATCGGACGGGGATAATTAATTAATTGACAATACAGAGGGTTGGAAGGGGCTAGTTGGACCCCGTTGTACCCGTATTAGCAATGAACTTTGTTTTGCGTAGCCAATCGCCACACGTGACGCACTCAAAATATTAACACGAGCATTTGAGGGTTTGAATTTATGTATGGTTAAGTAGGGTCTGTAAAAGGGTCGTTTTATAGTTTTGGCAAAATCACTGCCAAGTTGACAATGGTTTGCAATGTTAATTGCGAAGTAATATAAGTATTGTATGGAATCAGGACAGAAGGGTACTGGACAATGGTAAAATTAATTGTGTACGTTACTGTTTTTTTTAATAGCATGTCGGTTGTTATTGTTGTAGTTTGTTTAAAATTCTGTCAGAACTAAACGGTTAGAATAGGAAAATGACGAATTTGAATGATCAGCGTAATCAACAGCAGACCACAGGGCACGTTCGTACAATGTGAAACCGAGTAATCACTTTATTGTGTGTGTGTAATATGTGTTTGAGTGCTACATAATGTTGAAAATTTACAAATACTAGATATATTTTACGAACTGAATTTCAGTAAGGTCTAAGCATTAACAAGTAAACAGAAGAATATAACCAGGTTTGGCTGTTGTCAAAGTATAACTTTGATATTAGGTTTAGTTAGTAACAGTACTTTTTTCTGCATGAACGGTGCGTACTCTATGTGCTTTTCTGTGCCATTATCAACGTGTATGCGAAATTTCAAGATGATCAGCCAAGTAGTTAAGGCGTGAAAGCGTAACAAACAAACACACGCACTCACATTTATAATATTAAGTTAGGAATATGAAACGGTGATATAAGTTATTACTATGTTTAGCCTCCTCTGACACAAGAATTTGTTTTGTACTAAGAGCGATATCTTACTTGTCTAAATAACAACAAAAAGATCATAGAACAACAAGAATTTAATATTCATGAAATAATACAATTTACATAATGTTTCCATAACAACTCTTAGATTTCGTATTTATTAAGCAACAGCTGACAGTCTCGGGAAACCAACAGATTGCTAGAATAATACAGCTACAATTCTCTGTAATTAAAATAGTCTCAAACAACACAGTAAAATTTGCAGCTTTATTATTTTATCCTATCATGACCTAAATATATAAAACAGTGTAATCTTTTCTAAAAATACACACCTCCGTCATATCCCGTGGATATTTTTAACCACTTTGTTCAATGAAAACAAGACAGATCTAAGGATGTCAGCAGTAGTATTTTTATATATTGCTTTAGCTGCCACATACCAATGAATTTTTTCTGTTTTGTCACTGTCGGCTCGATGAAATCACATAGGACTGTTCTTGAAGTAACGTTCGAAGTACGGAATCTAAAATACACTTTTAATTATATTAACAAACTAACTTTTGCCCACGCCTTCGTTCGCGTCAAAGTAGGTTAGGTTATGTTACTAACAGTGGTATTAAAAAAATATTGGACTATGTTACTCGGTGATAATACAGCTTTATTATTGTCAAAGAATTTTTTAAATGGGTAGAGTCGGTTTTGAGTTAAATCCTTACAAACAAACAAAATATCATCTTTCTTCTTGATAATAGTACAGACATAAATAATTAATGATAACGTAATTAGATTAATAAAGAAGGATGTTAAAAATCTAAGTAAATTAACAGTAACATTTAAAAAAAAAGTCTGCTACGCTGGTCCAGTACGGGTGAGCAAACTTCACATACTTTCCAGAACGTTATGGAGAATTTTCAGACATGCAGGTTTCCTTACGATGTTTTTCTTCACCAGTTAAAGCAAGCGATAATTAACTATTTAATATGCACATAATTTCGAAAAGACAGAGACGCGCGCCTTGGGATCGAACTCGAGACCTCTGCGTGGCAGTCCAACGGTCTCCCACTAGGATTTTTTTTTATAATTGTAGAAAATACAGTCACAAGCTATTTTTTATATTTTTCATACGTATTCATGGTATGTATTCCATTAGTTGTAGGCAACCCTATATGCATGGGCAACATGGCGATAGCTAATCCGGTTAACAAGCATGGTCAAAACATTTTTCTTGTACTTATAATGTAGCGTGTTCCATGTCCTTTTTTAAAATCCACTGTAATATCTTTTTAAATAGGGGAATCTTCAAAGGGCTCATTGCCGTCATACTCGACCTTCTGGGTTTGAAAGCTAGGAAAATATACTGTATAAATGAAATACAAAGATGAGATCATTTTAGAAGGTTTTATTGTATATTATTTGCTATTTTCTACACTAAGTACGTGATTTTCAGTAATAACGATCGATATAAAATAGTTTGTAGTTGATTGTTATTTAACTCTTTATACTTATCCTACGAGAAACCATAACATATGTGCTCAGAGTAAATGAAAAGAGAGGAACTTACATTAGAATCGTAGTAGGTGAACCCGTATTCAGGGAGTTTTATATCGTGAGTATAATTATTAAATATTGTGTTATTATAGTCATACAAATATTGTAAAAATAATTATGTTTAGTTATTCATCCGTCTTAAGGATGAATTATATTCCACAAACTAAGAAGATGGGTTCCTAATCTTTGCTAACTGTGGCGAAATATT
Source organism: Catocala fraxini (assembly GCA_930367265.1). Classification (NCBI taxonomy): domain Eukaryota; kingdom Metazoa; phylum Arthropoda; class Insecta; order Lepidoptera; family Erebidae; genus Catocala; species Catocala fraxini. The sequence continues at coordinate 16,448,513 of OV884035.1, forward strand.
CATTCGTAGTGTCGAGTCATAAAATTCAATAAAATTATTATTTGGCGTCTTTATATACATATAGAGCATAATAAGTTAAATAATAGCAATATGGGTCATGTGACAAAATACTTGTACCGTATGTGAATCGAATGCATAACGTTTTAAATAATTCGTTATTCGCTGAACTCTAAACAATTAAACCGCTGTACCAAGCAAAAAGTTAGTAACTTATTAAATATTTACCCGACAATGCTGGAAGAACAAAAATGAAAAATAAATCTGTCTGGCCAACGCCGGCTGGCCGCTGCATCTTAAAACGTTAAAAATAATGAATACACATTACACATGGATGTATAATGTTAAAAAATCTGATAGAATTCCGAAATAAACACAACTTTGCCATTCTGCCAAGCGAAATATTACAACAAATGTTATTCTATTGTATAAGCAGAGATATGCACTAGCCCAAGGAGAAAATCTTTCAAAAGAACTTTATAACTTTTTACTAAAACAGAAAGCTACACGCATCTCTCAAACGTTACATTTATGTAACCATCTTCCTTCATTCTGTAAGTAACACAACACACAAAGCCAACATAGGACACAAAGCAAGTGTGGGGTATCAAAGAACAAACGAGTTAAAAGTAGCTACGTTCACTACTTACAGTAAACTAGGAGTATTGTATACACAGACTTTCCTGTTACTTGGAAGTAAGTACATACATAATGATGGCAAACTAGTTTTTTAATACAGTTTACGTCTCCCAGTTCTCAGCTTACGTTTCTACGGCATTCAGTTTTGTATGTATTGAAATTGAACTACTATATTCAGATTTTTATCGCGGTTTATTTTTAAAACTCTCCATTTAGACATAAAAAGAAACGTAAAACTATTCAAATTTACACTTTGCGGCACAATTTGATTACTTTTTAGCACCCCCGGTCACGGGGAGAGAGGATGGTGGTCGTCTTTTTGTCTTGTAGTGAAGCAATTTCAAAGTACTCAATTAAAATTTTGGTATACACTTATATACATGCAGAATGAGTCAAAGTATCAAGAAGTCTTGCTGTGCTATGAATCATGCTTAGGTATATTTAATTTTACTAATTAGCAGTATCTAAGAGTATCTAATACTATTTTCCTTTAGATTTTAGGCGTATCAAAGATTAGGCTGATGTGTACTAGATATGACCAACAGAAAACTCAAATAAATAGTTTATAACACAGGTTACTGATAAGGCCCTATTATACAGGTACCCATAATCTATATACGGCGTATTCGCATTATATTACCTATTAAGAAAAATTTACAATCTCTAGATATTTACAGCCTTAAACTCGCCAGCGATAACGGAACAAAGAAGGGTAATATCAATTCACTGTTGTAAAACAGACGACACCCACACTATTCGACTAGTCCTGGGTCACGTGTCGATTTAACGATCATACACTTATCGGTCACAAAGTACATCCAGACTCAGAATAATAATTTATAATTACACAAATAACTGCATCGAGAGGGATTCGAACCCACAACACTCATTGCGGTGGCAGAGGCGAGGTGACCTCTTGCCTGTTACTCCAACTGTGCTTTACAAGAGTAATCCAATTTTAAGCCATAAAGAACTACAAACACCAGTTACTAAATGCTTTGTGTGAGTGTGTGTAACTTTTTCCATAAGAAAACTCGTTGAGTACTATGTACGAGCAAGACACTCTACAATAAATGTCGCCAAGCGTTTCTCTTGAGAGTTCTGGAAGCTAACACCATTACCAGCGAAGTGTGAACGTACAATACATCTCTGCGTACGTACCTTCCACGATACCCTTCGGGGAATAAAGATGTGACGGCTCGCATATATAATGTTTTCTCCAAATACCCGCACAGGCTTAACAGCTATTCAGAACACGTGTCAGACACATGCAAAAAGTATACAAAAAATAATTATTATGCTAATTCAAATCATATAAATCATATTCCTTATTCGAGTGAGACAGTATTAGATGTATTAGGTAATGATATACCTACAGGACAAAATTGGTTAGAGTTTATTTTAGTACTAAGATGGTAAACAAGGATATGGCCTGCCCTGAAAAATGTATTGGCGAGCAATATGCGTCGCTTACCATGTTAAGAAAACACTGCTCTTACAGCGCCAATCTCCTAATCATAGTATTAGGAGGCTTCTTAGTAAATAACTATAACACAAAGGCTGTCAATTATTCTTTGAGTCGGTAAGATAAAGACTCTTTTTATAAAAGGTTAACTACAATAAAAAAAACATTTTTTGGATGTTGACCAATGCTTATGGCATTGTACTTGTGATCGAGAGGTCGTGGGCTCAATTTATTGCACTATTGCCGTAAACCCATTCCTAACAAATGCAATATCTGCACGACCTACCAACGTTAGTGCATTACCGCCTTACAGTAATAAATCCTCATAATAAATTTATCAACTTGCCTGGGTTTTAAATTCAATATGCTACACCAACTGAGAGCTTAAAAATACATTATTGTTTCTTACACTCACAAATCGAAACATCCCATCGAGATTTAATTCATATACATTTATACACCCAATGACAAGTTTCAGACGTAAATCTGAAAGCAAAACTAGATGACAAACAACGAAAAACATTAAGGCAAACAATACTTACCCTAATTTACTAAATAAACGTAATAAAAAAGATCATTTAAGATAATCGCAACCGAAAGGGAAAGCAATGAATAACCTTAATAAAAACGCCCCGATGCACAAGAGCTATTGTAAAAAAAAAAGAATAATGTTTGCCTTAAACACAGCTCGTAGATGAAAATTTTCTTAGATGATATCTGTCTGGGAGTCCCCGTTACAAATCATACCATTGTCTAAGGGAGCCCCTCTTGTAGGGAGAGCTTTTTCCACACCATAAAATTAAATATTGCATTCAAAATTGTGTAAAGTTATTCCAAGGCTTGTAATTTTTATGTTTGTACTGTGGCTTTCTATTTTAAATTAAGTGTCGTTGTCTCCTTTTATCAAAATACGTTTAAATATTTTATAATGAAGTAACGAAACTTCGACAGTAAAGTTGTTAAAATATTGTCGATAGGTAATTTAACGTGGAACAATAGATAGTTTAGTTAAGTGGAATAATAAAATATTCAATAACTGACACAAATCATGAATAAAACAAAAATACAGAATTTAAATTTAAGTTCAATCGAAACGCATCGTGACAGTAACAGTCAAAACAATTTAAATAACAATACGAATAATCTTAGCTAACTAAATAATAGACCGAAATAAAACATTTCCTCGTCGAATTAGCGTCAGCGCGAAGCGATCCAATTTTAACTTGGTTGGCCGAACGCCTGAACAATTACTATTAGCAATATCGCACACCTACCGACTGCAGACGTTTTCCATTAGGCGAACACTTTATCGCTACTAATAACTTCGTCTTCTAATGTACCATAAGTGCTTACAATGCGTTTGAGCACTGGTCGGGTATTCAAACTTCAAACATACTGCATCCTGTGTTACGCTAAAATGGCTGGTTGTTTAGCAAGTTTAGTGGCGCATGCACTGTGCACACACACTGAGACTTACTTAGGAGCTAGCTGAAAAACCTTTTGTACATGTCGGCGTTGTCCCGGTACAGAGACTCAGTAGTCACACTCAGCCAGTAAGAAGCCAAACAAATAAAAGTCAGAGTATGCATGAAAATTTTGTTGTACTTGAATTTAATGTAGAGTTAGAGCGGCAATGTACTTTATATTGTATATAAGGATAAAACAATAACTAGACAATAAAGTAGGTGATTTACGGTCACTCCTACCACTAACAAGTAAAAGTTATCCGAAAGATAAATTGCATGCTGTCTCACTCATGTTAGGTTAAAAAAGAGAGATGGCGAGACTTTTATCTTAAAGATAAATTCTATCTGGAGGTGGTAGTACAAGCCCTGATAGATATATAATTATTATTTGATAGACATAACTGGTCACTGGACCAAATTAATTATTCAACTAATCAATTAAATTTCCATAACATGCAGTTAATTGTTTGTATTACCTAGTATTTGAATTAATTAATTATTCAATGTATCGAATATCAACAATGATTTATTTGTCTGAGTAACTAATTACTTATTCTATACTATTATTAGGGATTTGAGAATCAATTACTTTTTAATTTCATTCCATAAATATTTTTGAGCAAACATTTTTAGAATTCGTCAATGAATTTCTATTACTTAGGAACAGTACTTTTTCCCTAAATAAAATTATGTACCGTACTGTATATATATAAATTTTATGTACCGCTGATAACGTGTATGCAAATTTTCATGATGAGATTGGTCGAGCAGTTAAGGTGTGAGAACGTAACAAACAAACAAGCAAACTCACACGTATTTATAATATTAGTTAGCATTAAATTAAGAGTAATGTAACAGCAAACTGTAACTTAATGAGACAGTAAGTCAGCATCCAGAAACAATAGTAGAACATTAATAAAGCATTGTATTGTATTATTGTGCAGATTAAGCTAAAATCTTTAGACATGTCACATTGATTTTTTTTTTGAACTTCTGTTATTTGTACAGCATGAAGCTTCTACAAAAGCGCTGCGTTATGGCTTTAGCAAGCGGTAGTACAATAAAGCATTCCTCCCTTCCGTGGCTCAGCTGTTTGGCCGAAGTGAGAGTAAATGTGACCATTTGCGTACAACCGAAACACTCCCACGGAATGATCCTCACCTAAGTAATGTTTAGCTGCCCTAACGCGTGCTGGTTTTATTATACCTGACTAATGAACCTTTAAATAATTAAAATTCAAATGTAGAACAATTGGTGATGATTTGTTTGAAGCCTGCTATGAACTTGGCTACAGAAAATAGCTGCCAGCCTACTGTGGAAACGGATTAGTGAAAATGGATAGAGATAGGAACAATACCTATCAAATACTTTTTTTTTTATACTACTAATTTGGCAAACAACCATACGGCTCACCCGATAGTAAGTGGTCACTGTAGCCTATACACGCCTGAAACACCAAAGGTATTACTTGCGCGTTGCCAACCCTTTAGGAAAGGGAGTAGGAAGGAGAACGAGCGGGAAGGAGGAAAGAGAGTGATTGGGCCTACGGCACTCTCACTCCCCGAACGAAACACAACAATAGGAATACTGCTATTTCACGTCGATATTCTGTGAGAGGGTAGTCCTTCCCCGGTCGAACCGGCCCATTCATGCTGAAGTCAGCGAGGCTCTACTACTCAAATCTGTGGACTAGGCAGTTACAGTGTGATTATGCAATTAAATGATCTTGTGAGATGAGCATCCGAAGTGTACTTATGCGTTTGGATAACTAGCTAATTATATATTAACAGTTTCAGTATAAATATAAGCAGCGATAGCTCAGTGGGGAGACCAACAGACTGCAATGCAGAGGGTCTCGGGTTGGACCCCACGCGTCGTGCACTTCTGACTTTCGGCAGTTATATGACTTTTCGAAATTATGTGCGTATTGATTGACAATTATTGCCTGCTCCGTGCCTCGGAGAGCACGTTAAGCCGTCGGTCCCGGCTGCCATGAATATCTATGGCAGTCGTTATTGGGAAGTCAGTGCCCTCTAATATCCTGACACTGGTCTAGCCTTAGGGTATCGTTAGCCTTCGGGTTGCAGAGGTCAGGTGGCAGCTGCTCCGTGTAAAAACTGATATCCAGACAAATCCGGTTAGACTAGAAAGCCGACCCCAAGTGACTTGGGAATAATAAAGGCTAGGGAGAAGAAGAGTATAAATATATTCTTGACGAATACCTATATGATTTTGTTTAGTAACTATAATCAAATACGTATAATACTTCAAATTCCTGGAAAGATTCCTGATGACTTGACAATTATTAGACTTATTGTATTCAGATATTTAAAATGAATTCTAGCATATCTAAAGTATCTAAGAGTTTTAACACTATATCGAGTATAGTAATAGTAATACAGTTTGAAGAAAATTTCGAATTTGTTTCATTTTACAATAAGATCTGTCTCGGTAGCGCCGCGATAGTTAATATGACTGCTGTGCACAAGGCTGCTAGTTCACCGTATGGATTGGGTGTTAGCATCAGTGTTACTAGGCTTTCTATCAAGGAATTCTTAGTAGCTGCACGAAATCTGGAACTGTGCCCGATTAGCTCGATCCTTAATGCTTAAGACCATAACTGGCTAACCACACCTCTTCCTGCCATGTACTTATACATATATGTGTACAGTGACAATAATTTACCAAGGAAAGACGCATTACCCTGTAATGTATATTTCATTGCAATTTTGTTACGTGTGCTGTTGTTTATTATTTTATTACGCAGTCCTTAGTGTAATAAAATTATAACAACAGTAACATTACATACATGATGTATGAAAACAGACCTTAGACATTAAGCAAAAGTTGACAGTTTTAATGATGATATTAATTATGGCTAGCTCCCAAGTATTTTACAATTATACCCTTTATAGTTGTTCTAACCTTTTATATAGTGGCATACTTACTAGGTATAACACTTAGAGAAGGCCGTAATTTCTTTGTTTTTGATGTCGGTGGCGATGATGAAATGGAGACATGATATCGCCGTACCAGTCAGCTTGTGACCACGGCCGGTGTAACCTGGTCGAAACGTCAAGCATTTAAAGGTAAACATGCATGATTGCGTTAACGGGTAGTTACACATTAGACTATGTATGTATTTATTTTCAATTAATAGCTATATTTTATTAAATAAAAATGTATCAACACAGCTTGATGGTTTATATTATATTAAAAAGCATATCGAAAATGGCAGTTCCAGATTTAAGCCTCGAAACCTGGCAGATCAAAAGTTCGCTTAAGAAAATAGTTATTTATTAGATTACATTAAATTGATATCTCTTAGAGCTTATTGCATGTCATGTTAATATGGTCATATCTTAGCAGATTACACCATTGACAGGTTTTTAGACAAAGTTTTTCCGATTAGCGAACAACAAGTGATCCCAATAGTGACTGGCAAAGAATTTTAACCACAAAAAAGTTAACCTTAAGAACAGCAAAATAACGTGGGGGCTACATTTTTCTTGCAAAAATTATGATAATAAAGAACTTTTTAAGATTAATTCATACGCCGCCTCTTTTAACCCAGAGTTTGTGAGATTTATAGCCCTCAAAGGCATGGCTTGTTTCAAGTGGCGGACAGATTTTAGCAGCACGGTAACGCTACAGAGTCTACCTCGGAGAAGACTTTCGCCTACATACTAGATTTTTTTTGCTTTTTTGGTCCCGTGGTATATGGGCTTGGCGTCTACATAAGATTGTGAAACTTGAGTCCGATTCCCGACACAGACAAAATGAGATTGGATGTTTCTGTAAAGCCTGACAGAAACACCCAATCCCACTTTGTTTACTATTGCTAACAGCTATAAGAATGGCAATTCTCAGTAGCACCACAGTGTCGAAAGACAATATGCTCAGCTCTTGTTACGTGAAAATATGTGCTTAGCTCACCCCTTCAGCGAAGTAAGGACCTGAGCTTATGATTGTAAATAATAAATTAAAAAACTTTACTCATCCAAAATTATTTGTAAGTAAAGTTTCATGCGTGGGTATAAAGATTGAGTTTTTAAATAAAGAACCTTTTGAAATCAATGAATGAAATGAAAATCTAAGAATAAATTGCCAGTAACATTAGGACATAGACTAATTTAACATCTTAGTAAATTTAATGTTCTATTTTGCGAAGAATCGTCATGTGTTTAGATTAAATAATGCATAAAGTTTTAACTGGAGATGTTGATGCAAATACTATGTGGGTATCAAATCAAATCACCAGTCAGCGCCATAAGTAAGGTCCAGTCAATCCTGTTATAGCTGCTGTCAAAAGCCGTATCTGGCGCTAATAATTGTCGATTTCTCTGATTATTGTTGAAGTAACTATAAAGTATGACGTCAAGACACCTCACTATCCAATCGCATTTTTAGCGGTGAACGATACATAAACTTTTTATTATCGTACTTCATACATAGTTATACACTTAATGAAATTCATAGATGTTATTTTGATTATGAGATATTTCAGTTGTAGATCTAAACCAGACAAGAAAAGTTTTATATCATCAAGTTTAAAAAATAAGTGTTCTAGTCTGTCAATGTATGTATGTTTTGCATAGTATATAAACATCAACTTCAATTTAAAGAAATAAAGACACAAGATTTAAAATGGTGTTCGTCGTAAGTATCTGAAACATCTACAATATAACATGATTTTTGTAACAACTTGCTATGTATAGCTTGTACTGTATTACCTACTTAAATTTCTACTAAATTATTCTGTTCTATATTTTTGGTGGTTATTCAGTTGATTGCCATAAAACAACATAAAAGCGGAGCTAGTACAGCATCCATATATCATGAAGTTAGAAACAAAACATAATTGTACTTTCATTCGATAGAAGTCTAAATCTACGTTTGGAAATGCAGAGAGCTCTGTATAACGACTCCTAAGGGTGTTATAATTAAATTATAAAGTTTCGTAAGCGGGGTTCACGGTAGGGTCAACTTGTGCGTTAAGTAAATGCCATATCGTAAAACTTTATTACGTGCCAAATAAAGGGGTTATAAACTTTTACATTTTGTTTCGTACCTTAGCGGCAAGATTGTTGTTGTAAAAATAAATTGCAGCGAATCTCATTGTGGACGTTACAATTAAATTCTATTTGGCTAACATCAATTCCGCGGACCAAGTTCTGTATAATGGTCAAAGTACTTTCTAACCCTGCCTTCCATTTACTGCGAGATAAACGGGTTGTGTTAAACATTAAGTCAATTGTGTTCATTACCATTCGGGTTTTCCTCTTCAGTGTATACATATGTATCTTTTTGACTGGAGGAGTCTGCCATTTTCAATTATTCGGCGACGGTTCATGTGAGTACGTATGAGCGTAAACTATAGTCAGTTCACATGGATAGCCAAAAGAAATACTTCTTATAAAATATAGATATATGTTGGTAAGTACCAGTTTCATATTAAATACACTAGCTATCCACCGCGGTTTACGGTTTACAAATGTATGATTAATGCTCCGCTACCGTGGCTTAGTTGGTGGTTTACTATCTTACCTATGTTGCTTCTAGATAAAGTAGCTTTCTAATGGTGACAAAAATACGAATCTTACATGTACAAATACGATATTAATAGAATAACCTAACTGAGTGGTTTAGTAACCACTCAGTTAAGTCATTCTAAAGAAGATTACTGCTGCGCGACGCTAATGCATAATTATGCATTAGCGTCGCGCAGCAGTAATCTATACAAAACGTATGCGGGAGAAGTCTCGTTACAAGTCCTTTCGCGCGTAATTCTATCTTCTTACGGGAAATTTGAGTTGTTTCCCTTGGTAAGTAAGAGTTGCAAAGGCTAACATACCTAATTGCCGCATTCCATTTCTCATCTCTTTTTTATAGTATCGGTAACACGCGAGTGATATTCATGGCGAAAGAGTCCGCTTACCCAGAGAAGTACCAGTACAGTATAGAAAACTGTTTGTAACAGTTACTGTCCGACGAGAAAAAGTACCGCAATCTCAAATACTTACCTCTACCATCCTCTTCCACTCATCACATCTTTAATTCCTTTTCCTAGAGTCGGCAATGCTCGTGTATTAGTTTGCCTACTATAAATGATTGTAGGCTAGGGTAATTGCTTACTATCAGGTAGTCTGCATGGTTATTTGTCACCCTTGATGAGCACCACAGCATGCAGACTAGAAAAGAATAAAACATTAGAAAATTATGAATTTATACGTCTCCTCAAGCCCGCACTCCTTGCTTTTTCGTAACATGTGCAGGTTTGTATGATTATCATTTCGTACTTTTATGGAACAGGCAGCGGTATGAAACTCAATAAAAATACATATATAATTACTTTAGATCTAACATATTTGATTTGGTGAGACTATTGCAGTCGAATGTTTCTTGACATATTACCATTAAAATTCACTTCATAATTGACAATTAAGCTGACGATTATGCGACGCATCGACGAGGCAGTGTTATTTCAAGTAGATTAAACATTGACATCAAATATTTTGGGTTGTATTTTTGCGTTGCTGCAGCGTATATCAAAAGCCTTGGAGTTTGGACCACTTCTGCATCATATAATTCAATTTGAGTAAAATTCGTGGAAAAGTCGGCCTTTCGCTAAATACCCAAAAAAAAGTTTCCGTACGTGATCCCATCAAACTACATCCCAGAGGGTCCTTCGTTCGCTTTTCCTTCTTTATTTCCATTTTTTTTTCCGAAAAAAGTTGTGGTCCATGTTTTATTACTCACTTTAGTTAAAGAGCACGTAGGGTTTATATGGAAAGGATTCATTATGAAACATGAAATGCTCACGAAAACGGCTCAGATTTACATAACTTATTTACAGGAGTAACGTTTTAGTACGTCTGTATGAAGGCTGTGACAATTTGTACATTTTTGTAAGGTATATTTTCTTAACATTTAGGTATAAACGCAGAATATCTTTACTAACACTGTGTCGACTGCACATGACAAACACTACCGAGATCCAGTTCTTACATTAAGCTTTTGCAACAATTGCCGGCTGTATAACATGTAATTGTCTTGCTAATTACTAAGGTGAACGTATTTCCATAGCCAGGTGGTTCTTGCTCAGTGTAGTACCTTTTGCTAAGTATTTCCTTGGAATGTTATCTCAGTTTCCTTTGAAATTCGTGGAGGTGCATAGGTAATAAGCGTAAGTCCATGTATAGTGTGGCCATAGGATTGTTGCAAAGCTTTTTCTTCTCATACTCAACTTATTTCTTTACTTGAAGTAAGTCAGTCATGCTTATAGAAAATGCGAAATTCACTCTGTCTAATTGTTTCGATTTCACGGTTTAACCACCGAATAGATTTCAATAAATTTATCTATAGTTGGGTGTAACTCTAACAATATAACAGCTGGACGACCATAACTCATAAGTGTGTTTTTGTTTTAAATTTATAATAAATTATCTATATTTATTCACGTCTTAATTACTAAAAAATATAACTAAAAAATAATTAATAATAAATAAAAAAAAATAATAATTACTAAAAAAAAAAAAAAAAAAAAAAAAAAAAAAAGCATATATGTATGTTTATCCATTGTCTAGTATCCATAGTACAAGCTCTGCTTAGTTTGGGCTAGATGATGTTGCGTGTATGTGAAAGAATATTATATTATATTATATATTATTATTATTATTGATTTGGATTTTATTAGTTTTGAAAGAGCGTAGTCACCTTTTACAGGCATTATTTTCTTACTAAGTGCTTTCGATTACTAGACAAAAATGTAAAACTGGTTAACGATAATAAAACAAATTATAATTATTACTAACTATTAAAAAAATTGTTGCTTTATATCGGTGGTATCTAGTGATAATTAAACAGATTTATATCAGAAGTTAGATTTTATGCCAATAAGTATATATACATGTCATATACAAGTATGTGTGCTTATATGAAACAAAATAGAATGCTTAGCTTAGCACTGTCTAAATTGTCCTGAGATACACTTTGAACTACGAGTATGTTTATAGACTTTCACTATACACATAGATCAATAATTCTACCTGTTCCTACGATGAACCCTTTCGGGCAGTGCACACGTTGCCGTAGTAAAACTTTTACTATGTGATAAATTTAAATTACATATCAATGGAAAGAAACCGCATTGATCGTAAAAGGGGACGAAGGAAATGGTTATTGTTATACTCCTTGTTACTTACAGGTAGATATTACTTTACACGCACTGATAAACACTCAGTTATATTACGGATAGCGTACTGGTTTTTCTTAGTCGTCCCGCCACTGTTGCTAAGCCGAGTGGGTTCGAAACGTATATGGGACATAACTTTGTTGGATATACTAAGGTTTGTGTCGGCTCTGGATGTTCTTTGAGTCTGTTATTTGAATGTTTGTGAAGTCTTTCTCGATACAGGCATTATTCCTTCTAAGAGATAAGGAAATTAGTCCTGTTTATTAACCTCTGAGTCTTCTTCGAAGAAGTTAATGAAAGCACTTTATGGGTCTGTGTGTCTGTCTATTAGTGACGGGCATAGCTCCGGAACCACTGGACCGATTGATTTGTAACTTGGTGTGCAGATACCTTGGGGTCATACCTCGGTCGAGTTTGAATATGGGCCCTGTAGGTTAAAAGACCCCCGAGATATAGGGGTCACATATTTTAAATGGAAAAATATTGACTTGTAACTTGGTGTGCAGACACCTTGAAGTCATACCTTATATTTATAAATATATATATACAACAACACTATAGTTCAATATAAAATTATTATTCTTGTCCTGATGGCACGGATGACGCGTTTGTGAGTGCCTCGCCTCTGCCAATGGGGAGTGTTGTAGGTTGGATCTCCGCATGAGTCAATACATGCATTCAGTATGGGTATTTTTCTTCGTAATTTTTTTTGTAATAATAAATTAAGTAATAGTTTATTTTTCTCTGATTACGTATCCTTGATATTTTTAAATTTTTTGTTTGTTGTAAAATTGTATGCAGCTGGCTTGACGTCCGTGCGTAACGGTAGTCTCCATTGAAAATCAGCGTTGCGATATCACGTCAGTTTTATCGCAACATCAATGCTGAATGGAGACCATTTGTTGCCACAGTAGCATACTATGTATTTATTTTTTACTTACGAACTATTTATTTAATTGTCTTTTTTATTATTTTAAGTAAGAAAAATATGTAGTCATATTTCTTTGTGGCAATAAAGAATGATTTCTTTCTTTCTTTCTTCTTTCATACCTCGGTCGAGTTTGAATAAGGGCCCTGTGGGTCAAAATACCCTCGAGATATAGGGGCCACAAAGTCATAAGGTCAGGTGATATCCACCAACAGAGTGATTTGTAAGTCCAAGGGAGAGGCTCTTGCCCAGCAGTGGGACATTAAAAAAAGCCGATGAGAAAAAAAATGTCACAAGAAGACGAAGAGTTTGAATCCTGGGTTTTTACACCCATCTCGTTAACTGTGACACTATTAGGCGCGGGCCGCTTCTCAAAGTGGAAGAGTACCTATTTAAAAAATAGTTACTTTCACAGCGAGAATCCTAAGACTAATTAATACTGATGTAAACGCGACAGCGTGTACATTTATTTATTTTTATTTACATAAAAGTGGATCAACTGAAATAATAATATGCCATGATCTAAAATTGACAACTGATCAATTGTCTCAAAAAGATTTATTAATAACTACATTTTGCCTGCGAATTCGCTCGAGTAAATGTAGGTTAGATTAGTAACAGTCCTTTTCTGTTCCCCTGACAACGTGTATGCGGAATTTTATGATGATCGGTCGAGTATTTAAGACGTGAAAGCGTAACAAACAAACAAACTCACATTAACGTTTATAATATTAGTTAGAATAGCCAATATTTTGTATTGTTAGTATATCATTAAGGTATATATGTAGGATTGCAAGAATATAGGAATGGATTCGGCTGTTGATTGTATCAAGTTGACTACCCATACAATATTGTTGAATTGCAAATATAGTCAAATTTACGATATCAAAAATATCTATATACAACTGTATTACCGAGAAGATTTCAATTCCTAATCTTTATAGTCTCTGTTTTTATATTTATAAAGCTTCCCATGATATCTGGATTATTACAAGTACCTACGAGCTTTATTTTTGATAAATCGCAAAGTTTGGTACGCCACGTAAAAATAATGCAATGCTTCCATTCATTGGCCACGTACTATATAATTCAATACTTTCCAACGATAAATGATTCACCAACAAACACACATTTGTACAACATATCGCCACAATTTAGTATAACATTCAATTGTACCCAATGTTCCATCCAATATTGGTAGTATGATTGGTAATACGCCACTAAGACCACCAGGTGACTGACAGATTTATGAAATAGCTTTGTGCTTGCCTATCACATGAAAGGTTATTCCGTGACATATATGGTGTAATCATTACATGCGGATTTGTACTTAGCTTTGTACGAAAATAGATATCAAATCCAAGGGATTTTACATACAAAGGATTTCAAATTCACCCTTAGATGTATACCTGGAAATAGACTATGTAACTTTACCTCAATTATAAGTTAAGTGCCCCGTATCCGTGGCTAAATCTGTACTGTAAATACGAGTAAATAGGATTAAGTCTGTTTACTTAGAAATACTGTTCTTTGAGAACACTTTAATCGGAAGCAAGTCTTTAAGAGTTTTGTTCTTTTTACAATCTCGATAGAAGTTTTGATTTCCTTGTAACTGTTCTATAAAATATATTTAAATAAGACAACGTTAAGATAGTTTTTCTTTTAACTCTATAATCAGTTATGAAGTAGCTGTTTTATCAATGAAATGAAAAGATATCTTTATTATGAAATTGACAGTTAAGTAATTGGTAATATAACCCTGTTTGTCATAATCTATCCCACTAGTGGGCTAGTGCCCACTAGTAGAAAAAACTGACGTGATATCGCAACGCTGATTTTCAATGGAGACCACCGTTACGCACGGACGTCAAGCCAGCTGCATACAATTTTACAAGTAACAAAAATTTTGAAAATTTCAAGGATACATAACCGGAGAAAAAATTAACTATTACTTAACTTATTATTATTAAAAAAAATGCCGAAAATAAAAAAATAAAAACCCATACAGAATGTATGTATTGACTCATGCCAGTGCCTAGAAGAAGACATTATGAGAAACTCACAGAAATAATTATGTAGGTTTTCAAACATTATTATCACTTACCATGGTAATCAATCATTACGGACATAACTACAAAAAATCAGAGATACCTAATTATAGTTAAACATATGTAGTTTGTTTTTACTATACTAAACACAATCATTAACGTATGAATATCAATAAAATTATCGCCATATTAGTAGTATTGCTCTATATCTAACCGCCCTAACACTCGTACTATATTTATCATACTTACAACCGGTTAAACAAATTCACAGACAGCCGTACTACTAAACATCTGTCGGCGGTAATAACGTAGCATTAGGTGAGATTTTGTTCATAGAAACAGATCCGGTCAATTGCTTGACCATCTGCGTCCAAATCGTGAGGGTACGAATATTATCGGTATTGTTATTCGCGTGGTCACGGTGACTGTGGGCTCATGCCGTCTTAGTACAAGCGTTTGGAAACTAATCGATTTGTGACGTGATTTATGCCGTGTTGTGAGTGTGAAACTTTTATTGGAAAGTTATTCAGCAATGAACTGCAAATGGAATTACATTAAAATGGATAGTTTTCCTTAAAATTTTCGCAAGTTATTAGAAGTTCATGTGTTTTGAAATTAAACAAATGTAGGTACTTATACGGATTTTATCGCGTTGTTTATATTTTTATAAAACACTATTATTACATAATTTTGAAACATTAAACTACTATTGTTAAACACTTTTACTAGTTACTGTTTACTTCTATTTAAGCTATTTAAATTATAAAACTATTTAGATTTAATTTTACACTTTCCCCGACTTCTCCCCGTGGACATGGCTGCTGAAAAGCAACTGAAACGTCGTCGTTCGGTATAAAATCCGTATAAATTTGTTTGATTTCAATGTATAACATTCGCGTAAACGTAAGACAATATTATGTAATTCATGTGTTTTGTTAAACCGATTTCTTTGCAGATTTTCATTTTGATGGTTTTACGGGTTATTTCTTTGGACCTCGTAGTCTCGGAAATTGAAGCATTCATTGTACCTAAATTAAAGACATATACCTAATTAAAACTACATATCCTAACTAATATTATAAATACGAATGTCGGTTTGTTTATTTGTTATGCTTCAACGCCTAAACTACGCGACCGATTATCATGTAATTTCGCATACACGTTGTCAGGAATACAGATAAGGACATAGGGTGCCTTTCATTTAGACAAAAGTACCTACTGTTCCCGAAGGATAGAAATTTTTTCAAAAATCTACATTAACGCGAGCAAAACCGTGGGTAAAATCTAGTTCATAATACACTTCAAAATTGCAAGAAAATATAATAATAAACTAACATAGCTTTCTAATAACGTAAGTATTTAAAATAAGATCGATCAATCATGAATACATTTAAAAACAATTTTCATGGCTTAGTAAAGTATAAAGTATGTTTCTATATTAGACTAGATGTGCTCGCGGTTTTACCCGCGTTAATGACTACTGCGCCGCTCCCATGGGTCATAGCGTGATGTTATATAGCCTATAACCTTCCTCGATAAATGGGCTATCCAACACTGACAGAAGTTTTCAATTCAAACCAGTAGTTCCTGAGATTAGCATTTAGCATGTTCAAACAAACAAACAAACTCTTCAGCTTTATAATATTAGTATAAATTTACATTTTAATGTGGGTAAAATTCTTTACTAATATATTGTGTTTGTTACGCATTCACGTCCTACCCGACCGATCATTGTGAAATTTTGCATACACATTTTCAAGGGTGCAGAAAAGACATACCTTTTAGCCAGAAAAAAATACCTACTATTACAAAGCTTTTAATATTAAATCATACTATCGTAAAAATTACTATTTCTGACCAGGAATATGTCATGTACTAGAATAATAGACAAATATTTTAGAAGTCATAATATTTCCTATTCCCATGTATATCTCAATAAACATAATTTGTGTTCATAAATGTATAATCATGAAATTATAGCAGGTAAAATGTACGAGTGGTTAGCCTACATGCAAATCTTAATCGCTTTGATACGTGTATTTAAAATGTATGGTATTTATATTATAATTTAATACACACTGAAACATTCCGCTAAGGATTAATCAAAGCAAATTCTAATCAGGATGCATCATCACGTGACGGGGGTGCGTTGTTTAGGTTTTGGGTCCAAATAACGGTGTCAATTAAAGTAACGTCATAATCCGGGCCCTCTGTTTGTCCGGTGGGCTGGCCCGTACAAACAACAGCTCGATTAGATTAATATGTGCGTTCGAACGTTCGGCTGTGCAATAATTTATATCATTGTTTCATGTTTAATATGGGGTGTGTTATGCGGTAGGGGAATGAGTCAGGTAAAACGTAATGAATACATTTTAAACTTTTCATAGTGATATTTTTACTAGTCGTTTTTGTCAGCTTCATCCGCGTGAATCCCACGGGAACGCGAACTAGGCAACAATTATCCTATGTAATCCGGGACATAGCTCATCTGTGTGTCAAGTTTCAAGTTTCATAGAATCTGTTAAGTGGTTGACGCGTGATTGGAAGATAATTATGTAATTCTCTTCTAAAATACGCTTATGACACTTTAAAAAAATAAGATCTAAACTTTGTTTTATCACATCCAAAATCTAAATTAATAAATGATGATAAATTTGACTTTGAGAAAATAGAACTAGCCATCTTCTAAATTACTAGAATGCAATTTTAGGCTTCTCGACCCGAAAGTTACGTTAGTTTTGATATACCTTAGCTTTCAATAGTTTTGTCAATTAAGTCAACAGTCGATTCGAGAATTACTGCTTTTCGAGTACACAAGGAACTGCTGTCAAAATACCTTTAGCCAATGCCAATAAAGTCGAGCTGCGCTACCAACCCAAAGACATCAAAACTTAAAAAAAATAATTTACCATTATTCAGAATACTGAAATATTTGTATCGTGTTGTCAGAGTCTTTGATATAATAAATAAATAAAGTGCAAATTCGGGTTGCAGCGATGGCTTAAATTTGTTATGATTTCATCGAATGTTATTTTTATTTCAACTTCCGAAAGTTTTACAGGAAAAGACCATTTGCAGGGGTGCGTCAACGCTTCCGTTAAAGTTTGGCGGTTTGTTTTTGACATTTCTTTTTATATATAAATGTGCTTGTCTAGACACTAGCTAGACAGTCCCCCTTCGGCACTCATACGCCCAATTATAGGTAGCTGCAATAACTCAACTGTGTAGAAAAAGTTTAATCTCCTTTGAGTGATGAGTGCAACACGCCTGTCTGACGTAAGTTATACACTCGGAATCTAATGGGGGTAGAAACAAGCTATAAAAGTAATATATTTTTTGTTTATTCTGTATTCTTATGCACTGTTTCTTTAATAAAGTACTTTCAATTTAGATTTTAAAGGATGAAAAAGGCTGTATTTTCTTTTTAATCCTCTGAATACTTTCGTATCTGAAGGATTTTAATTACCGTGAAGCAAATGAGTTTCTTTATACAGCCTTAATAGGTATTTAGTTATTTTATGAATATATTTATTATTTGTAAATAAATTATCTCTCCGTTTATAAAAAGTGTAAATATGGTTCTATAAATAGACTGAAGAAACGGCGGTTTGTAAATAAATAAGTATCCTTAGGGAAATGTAACATGACTGTCCTTTGATGGTACTAGATATTTATTAGTACCAATGTATGTAGCTTCGTTCTTACAAAGCTACAATTGAAAAAAGCTCTGTCGCGAATTTACACTGTAAACTTGAAATACGAGTATGTGGTTCGTAAAATAAATTATTGTAGCTATAATCCTTTGCAGGCGACCCTATAATGGGCGGGCAGAGGTATACATGACGTTGAAAGTATTATGTTCCAATGTGGTAGGGGACTGAGGTAATCCTTAAATATATCAAGCCCTAGTGAACTTGATAATTACGGTTCAGTAACGTGTGTACCAATGCCATCATGGCTACACACGCTACTGTAAAGCAACTTTAGTGGATTCCTTACTTCCAAAAGGAATAAGTTTTACGGAGACATTCTAAGGCATAGATAAAGATATGGTAGCAAGTGGCAATAGTAGTAGTATCTTACTAAACTGCCGAGAAACAAAGGCGTATTTAAATTATGAACTAGTATAGTTGTTATCTAGTCTTTTTACATTTTCTGTAAACCATTGCTTTTTGTGTTTGACTAGCATAGTGACATGTCTCTTGGGTCCCATTTAAAGACAAAATCGTTACAACCTACCTATTCCCATTAATGGCACCGAAGTGGGATTGATGTGTGTCGAATGTGAAACGCATTGAACCATTATTACACTGGTCTGGTGGATATGCAGAACTTAGGTTTCTGTTTGTGTGTCAACCCATATTGTAACTGAAATCAGACAGCGTTTTTAGATGACAAATGTCAAATAAGTAACTTCCTACGACGAGCATATCAACGTATTCGACCGGACGTCATGGAGAAGGCAAACGATCAGCCGTGGTTCATATACATAATAAATAAGTTTATTTTATTGTTTAAACACTCAACTCTCGCACTGGGAATAATTCCTGAGTCGCAGAGGACTTTACAAACATTCAAACAACGGACACAGATAACACTCAGACTCGGAATAACTATATTTTATGGCTCACACAATTTTTTGACGTTTGTGTCAAACCCAAATCTCTTGAGGTGAGGCCCCCACTTAAGTCACTACGCTATCAGTGCAGTCATAGTTAGTGCTTTTAAAATTAGTAACGCAATATGGTACAATAAGTTATGTGATTAGTTACGCAAATACACCGGGTATTCTTTTCCTTTACCATAACTTACGAAGATTTTCCTTATCATAAAAAAGACGTTCTTAAACGGTATCGCCTTTTGCCGCGGTTTCAAATGGCTTGTCAGTAAATAGGCACTTTCTTTCTAATGTGTGGATGTATTATTATTAGTCGGTGTTTTAGTCAGACTGTTATACTTTATGCCTAAGTCTTTGCCAGAATAAAGAAGTCCTTTCTTTTTTTTTATGTTATGTCATTAGTATAATGTGAAATTAAGGTTTAACATTTTCACGTGGTATGTGCAATGTTAAATCAACTTTCGTGGTTAAATTTTAGAACATAGTTTAATTAATAACACCGCGAAATTTCGATAGTATGCGTGTAGTTAATTTACAGTTTGGTCGTCCATTGGGAACTCAACCTTTTTGCGAATTCTGGGTAGTGTGCATACCTCTGGTGAACCATAAATTTTACTACGAATATCATTTTTAATGGTGCTAGTAATCATTAATATGACAGAGTATTCCTCTACAGCTATATATATGTATATACTTATATGTCGATGCAATGCAGATGTGAATGCTAACTAAACTCATCAGATACCTTACTAATTGTTTTCAGCGTCTGATAATAAGAACCATAAACAAACTATTTAATATATTAACTAAAAAGGCATAAAATAAGTTTCAGTACATTTCTTTATTTTTTGTTTTGTTTAGCAGCTGTTCATGTGTGCATCGACCTTTTACAATATAAAAATGAAATCACTTAGTTAATAAAACATACATAGGTAATAATAATAATAATATTCTACCACATACACACAACACCATCTAGCCCAAACTAAGCAGAGCTTGTACTATGGGTACTAGGTCTATGTATACTCAATTTTTAATAATGATTTTTGTCGAATATTAATCTTTGGGCGAACTACTATAAATCAATTAGGCCGCTGCTAGTCATTGTCCCCTCAGCCTCCTCCAAATTATCATCTCCGGATGTAATATATTGTACAATTTCAAAAATAGTGCATAATTTACAATCATTCAAACAACGGACACAAAGAAAACCCAGACCCGGAACAACTATTTGCGGATTACACAAATTTTTGTCACATTTGGGGATCGAACATCTTATAAAAATATACATCTGGAGCATTGCTCTATATGGAAGTGAAATATGGACAATGACCCAACAAGACCGGGAAAGACTGGAAGCATTTGAAATGTGGTGCTGGAGGCGCATGGTAAGAATCAGCTGGACAGAAAAGAAAAGCAACATAGAAGTATTGAACCTTGTCCAAGAAGAACGCAACATTTTAACGAAAATTTAAAACAGAAGAGGATAGATGTTTGGCCACCTTATAAGATATGATGACGTCATAAGAAACATCATAGAAGGAAAAGTGGAAGGAAGGAGAGGAAGGGGCAGACCCAGAAGGATATTCACTGACCAAATAAAAGAAAAAACGAAGGTCATGTCTTATAAGGAGGTCAAGGAATTGGGCGTAAATCGAGAACGATGGCGTATACTCCACCGACAAGAGAAAAGCTCTTAAATATGAAGAAGAGGGGATCGAACCCTCAACACTCGGTGCAGTGGCAGTGATGAGACGCCCACTTAAACCATAACGCCATCCGTGCAGTCAAAAATGAGAGTTTGAAATAAGTACATGACGCCAAAACCAATTTAATGATGCCAATCTTTATAAGTTCTGCTTGAAGCGAATTAATGATCCCTATCTTAATTACTTACTAGTAACGAATGAAATGTTCCGTCATTACTTTTAGTAGGTACTACTTTATGCAATGAGCTTGATAATGTCATTCCATGCGCAAGACACTCAGGAGCTTTAATTCAATAAGATTACTAGATAACATTTTAAAGTTGATACCGTTTCATGCGAATACATACATACACACATTTACGGCTGTTTCCCAGAGGGCAGGCAGAGACTACGGATTACCATTTGCTACGATCCTGACACACTTCTCTGGCTTCATTCACTTTCATTACCGTTCTCATACACGCTCACGGGCTTAAGGTGCTCTTAACCTAGACCTTGTCCAGAACGTCTCCGATCTGATCGAGAAATATTTCCTTCCCTTGCAACTGTTCCATTCACACAAGTCTTATAAACTTTCTTAGTCAGTCTTTTCTCGTTCATTCTTTCTACATGCCCAAATTAGCTTAACATACCCTTTTCTATTTTTGTCACTATATCCACTTTCATGCCGCATCTCTCTCTAATCACACTATGCAAATAAAGTTATTTTATTCTGTTGTCTTTTATATTGCAGATCGGTCGACTAAATAAAAGCTTTAGAGATGCTTAACAAATGCTAATTCTCCGTGATGGTAAGTAATAATAATAATAATAATAATAATAATACTCGACACGGCGCGTATTGTGAGGAGATTTCTCTCTCTGGGGCCCTAACCACCGGCAGCTTGGACCCTGTTCCCGATGTCGGTGGGTCATTTCAGTTTTTATATTTTTAAATATGTATAGATTTTATATTTATATTTAAAAATGTAATTATTAGAAAAAAAAGTAATAAAGAGAATAATAATAATAATATTCTATCACATACACGCAACACTGTATAGCCCAAACTAAGCAGAGCTTGTACTATGGATACTAGACAATGGATAAACATACATATATACTTTTTTTTTGTAGTTACCTACATTTTATACATAGAAACACCCAGACCAATACAAACATCCATGTTCATGCACACAAATGTTTGACTTGTGCGGGAATCGAACCCGCAAGTACCTATGTGACTTTTAGACTAAAGACTTTTACAGTACTAGATGAAATTCTCGCGCGTTGAAGACTATGTTAAAAAGAGTCCCTGTAGGCTTAGCCAAATTCTCTTTCTGCAGTAGTTTACGCTTATAGATAAATGAAAAATGTATTGACATGACATATAACAACGTTATATCACAAAGTTATATCAAATTAATAGAATATCGCGTTACGTTAGGAGTAATAACTAATTAACTATTTATTTATAATGGTAGAATAGAGAATATACACATATACTTTCTACAAATTGATACACTGAATCTCAAGCCAAGTTGCGGTAGGACCAAGATTGCCGACTTCTATTCAGCACAGCATCTTTTTCACTACCTACTTCAAAAAACTTTTCTTATCACAGGAACACCTTATTAGGCTTCAGACTATTATAAGGAAATACAGCCCTTAATCGTAGTTTCAAGCTTCAATCTTCTAAAATGAGTCTACTCATCTAAACTTTCCCGTTTATAATATCAGTTTACCAATAAAGCACTTAAGTTTTTATATTTCATATATAGCAATAAAAGTCCTCCATATTACCCATGTGTATAAATCTCATGAAATGTTATAGCTTGTATCGTGCGGAGTAATGATGTACATTTTTATAAAGTTGCACGCTCCATAGGGACCGCTCGCTAAACTGTAAGGTTTGCGCTAAAAGACTGACTTTCGAACTTTTAATAGTGACTGGTTGAAATACAGCACTGCTAGTTATTTTAGAGTTAAATGCCGCTGCATTTTTTCCTGTCGTGTATGAAATATGTGTTTGCTACAGCGAAATATTCAGTTAAGCATATTAGTAAAAAATACACACGCATAAATGGAACCGATTTTCAAAACCAAACAGAAGCGGCGCGGAGCATTTACAAGCAATTAAAAGTCGTGGAAAGTTTGCTCGCGTCCGCATGGGGCTGCACTCGGTGTAGTTGGTAGACAAAACTTCGTTCCATTCCCAGGCGAATAAATCTGGCTCTCCATATGGCCATATTTTAGTTATCACAATATCTATACCATGTATATGCAAACCCAACATTCTAGCTGATATTATTATAGTATAAGTAGGTGCTTGTTCTATCGTCATAACAAGAGAGTGAGTAAGAATTCGGAGTAAAGAACTGGTGTTATAGCGTAAGAGTAGAAAAAAAAGATATTATGTTCATTAATTTTATTTTATTATTTCCATAATATGATTAATTACGCCTTTGGGGTTACGACGAATATACCTCCTCAGATAATAAATATATAGACGTGAGCCTAGTCTAGGGTTTACCACGAAAAATGCTGGGATAGTCACTGACGGCAGCTAGTACCTTAATTTTTTTGACACTAGATAATTACATATATTATAAAACCTACCGTACAAAATATCCAAACAGATTACTTCAAATCGTGAATTGTTTATATTTTTCCTAAATTCAAAAGTACTTCCACAAAGTTGTTTTATCACCCTCGGAGCAGACAGTGGGGTTAGTTGACACTGATGGATAACACACGTTGTTCCTTGTCAATAACTGAACTAAATTGATAGAGCACGTATTCGTTGCATTTGGTCATTATACTGTCTGGCTTGCAATGTGCAATGAGATTAGCTGTACTTATAATTAGTATAGATCGATCGCATCGCCTAGCGTTGGCATTTGCTTCGAATTATGCAAGATGTATTTAACAAGGATCCTGTTAACCATTATGGATTGTGATCCGAATAGATTATTCACGATTTTGTTACATCAAACTGTCGTGAATTGTATATACAATGTTATACTGAAATGGAAAGACTCGCATATATCTCTGCTTTACTTTACTAGTATCGAACCCATAGGGAAGCTTACTACCAGTAACAGCACGGTATATAAAAGTGTGCTCGGTAGACGCAATCCGTTGGTATAAAATATCCATTGGTACAAACATATATAGATTCACGCCTGTTTCCCAGAGAGGTAGGCAGATATTACGGATTTCCATTTGCTACGATCCTGACACACTTCTCTGGCTTTCAATCGCTTTCATCACATTCCTCATACACGCTCGTTGGTTTAAAGTGCTCTTAAAAAAGCAGATATGATGTAATTAATATCGAATTTAAATAAAACCATTAAATTACGTTCGCTTGTCCTAGGAAAAGAATGCAGTAAAATAAATTAAAAGTTTAAAATCCTAACTAATATTATAAATGCGAATGTGAGTTTGTTTGTTACGCTTTTACATCTTAACTACTCGGCCGATCATCATGTAATTTCGCTTACACGTTGTCCCCAGAATAACATAAAGTAAATTTTATCCAGAAACAGTACTGTTACTAACCTAATCTACAATTACGCGAGCGAAGCCGCGGGCTATATCTAGATATATTATAAACGGTAATGTGAATTTGCCTTTCACTTAGAAACGAGATGGGTATAAAAACCCAGGATTCAACCTCTTCGTCTTAAATGTAAAAGCATTTAAAATACATGTGACCTTGTGACCCATCTTGGGGGTATTTTGACCCCCAGGGCCCATATTCAATCTCAACCGAGGAATGACCCCAAGGTATTCGCACACCAAGTTACAAGTCAATCGGTCCAGTGGTTCCGGAGCTATGCCTGTCACTAACAGGCAGACACACAGACCCACATAGTGTTTTCATTAACCTCTTCGAAGAAGACTCAGAGGTTAATAAGTACTGTTCCCGAGAGATGAATAGAAATTTATTGACGAAATGTACATTAACATGAGCTAAGACGTACCAATGTAAATATTGTTTTGAGTTGCTGTTCTAGTGGTAACATATATTTCAATGATCTGTATTAATATTATAAAGCGAGAGTGCGGTTTTTGTTAGTTTGTGTGTATGTTTTTCGGCAACCACTGCACACCTATTTAAAAATACTTTTACTTTTTGAAAGGTGAATTATTCCAAAATGATATAGTTTATAAACCGGGCAAAGATGAAGCGGGCAGCTTATTATTAATATTAAAAAAGATTACGTTAATTTTAGCTATGATATTGTCTATGAAATATATCAGCGCCTTTCTTAATCTACGGTATTTCCCGTAGAGAGCTGCTCTATAAATATTAAATCAACAAATACACGAACAGCCCAAAACATAACACATTGGCTGTAAAAAGGTGACCGGTTATACAACTGTAGGTCGTCGCTCTTATTCAGTTACATAACTAACAGTCATACTACATGCTAAATTTACTTTCCTGGAATAGATTTATGTTAATAATTCAATGCATTCGAATAAGCTTTCAGGAAATCGTTATCGAAAATTAATAGAACTATCTAAAACCGAATTATTTTAACCATTAGCATGTAAGCCTCATAACAAAGCAAGTTGTGTTTACTCAGTTTATTTTAGTTAGCAGTAAAAATATACATATTGGTACAAAAATAGGTATAAGCTTTTTGAAGTGTTCTATTTGATTTTTATCCAATTAATCAGCAAATTCCCTGAATCTCCACAGCTGGATATAAGCTTATTCAATCGTAGCGGTCGATCGCTTCAGGCATCGATTTAGGGGAAGATACCGGCGGCACCAATAAGATCGGCAAATCTATCAATGATTCCTAGTTATACGTTACTTATGTTAGTAAACAATTTTATCTCTACGTGCACCTCCATACAGTTTGTTACAATAGGGTGTTGTATCTTGGAACGGTAATTTATTTTAACAATTTGTTCAATGTTTGTACTATAACAACTTCTTAACGAAGTGTTCCGAGCATCTTATTTTAATTTACAGTAATAGTACCACTACAATCTGTTCAATTACAAACAACGCGGACATAAATCGGAAAGATGCCAGGCTAAAATGAGACTTAGGAGACTTAGGAGACGAACGATGATGACATTAATGGACTTCTTTAATAAAACACAAAGAGAAATGGAAGGAGTCTGGGTAAGGTCTATTGAATCAAAGCATGCCTGACTAGTTCTTTGACCCTATATTATCTAGTCGAGATATAAGATCAGAATAACCATCATAGCAATAATTAAATGTTATTTCAAGGGGAATGGAGATGTTTCAAATATCTCTCGGTTTGGTATTAAACGGTTTAGTCGCTGCATCGTGTACATGAGTCTCATTTGATTGTAGCAGTTGGCGTTTATAGTCCGAAATAAAGGAATAAGCACATTTTTTTAGCTTTGAAAAATTACCTACGTGTGTTAGGTGTGCATATAGTAGTACGTTTGCTTGGATTGGATCCATTTAGAATAGAAAATATATAGGCTATAGAGAATTTAACAGCGTTTACAAATTTGATGGGTAGAATACTGTTTCAAACTTTTAGACAGTTACCACATATATTATACCGTGCACGCACATACAATAACAGTTTTGTTATAAAACTTCTATTTCTTACAGTATGAATAGGTATTCTAACAGCTTTTGAC
Source organism: Catocala fraxini (assembly GCA_930367265.1). NCBI lineage: Eukaryota > Metazoa > Arthropoda > Insecta > Lepidoptera > Erebidae > Catocala > Catocala fraxini. The sequence goes on from OV884035.1 coordinate 16,475,202, forward strand.
ATGAGTCTATTTTTTTAATCTTATATTTTATTGCATTAATTGAAGAATTTTCTTAACGCCACAAGTACATATCCTCTGTAAAACCAATTGACTGAATGCTTCAACCTACTAAATGTCAAATCGGTTTTTTCAAAAGAAGTAATTACGGCTACGCGCCTCTCTTGCAAAACTAAAATAAACATATCCTTTTTTAATACCAGCGAGACCTTAATTAAAAAGGGCATTGATAGAGGGTGCATTTTTTCGTAATGACAAGACTCATATCGGAAATAAGTCCAACCTGTATTGCTTTTTGTACACAATATTAGGGTTGTGTAGTAATCCGTATCATCTGCTACTGGGGCAATTATTTGAAAGGGAAGTTGTACGAACCGCACGTAAGCTGGGCGCGTGGACGTCCTAATTGTTGCCCCTGATAACCAATATGAGCTTAGTAGGGTGGCCATGGATTTTGGAATATTGTTTGTGATATTAGCAGCCTTAGTTCGGCTTGTGGTAATTGCTGTTGTGTGTAAAGTTCTTAAGTTATTAGTAGCTTGTATAGATGCGATGTTTATTATACATTAATGTTGAGTCCACTTTATTATAACTGTTTCTTTTGTGCCATTTTGTTATTTTCAAGAAATTCTTAATAGCAGCGCGAAATCTTGCCCGGTAGACGGCCATAGATTCACTCTCTACTACATGAGACTTGAAAACTGTTGACGTACTTAATTTGTTTGTGTTACACCTCTACCTAATCCATCGAGGATATAGATATATATGTAAATGTAAGTATTTTAATCAGTGATACTGTAACTATATGCTTGATAGTGATTTAAATAGATACCTCGCAAATACCGATGCGTTACCGACGGTTGTCCTATATAATAAAAACTTTTATTTATCATTGATAAAATAAATATAGTGTAAAGTCCTTATTAACTTTCTTTATTAACTTCGAAGTATATATTTATTTATATTATCTTAGTCTCCACGTGACCATGGCTGCTGAAACGCAAAAAAAAGCGAAGCGTCGGGGAAAGTGTAAAATTAAATTAAATCTAAATAGTTTTAATAATAATATAATTATCTTAAAAATGAGTAAAGTTTAATAGTAGTAGTAGTTTAACAAATTTCCAAAATTATATAATAAAGTGTCAAAATAAACAACGTGATAAATTCGAATATAGTAGTTTAATTTCAATACCCTGTTCCCTTGGTCTGTGGGCGATCCAATTCACAATTTTGGAGAAGGCTGCTGGTGCACTTGCTAATCCAAATAGGTGGCACGTCATTTGGTACACCTTTCCTTGAAAGCTGAGAGACAAGAACCGGCGGTGACTGGGAGCGACCGGCACGTGAAAGTAGGCCTGTGAGATGTCTAGTTTCATCATATAATTGTTCTTTTCCAGGAGTGTGGGTATCTTTAGGTGATTTAAAAGTCGAAGTTTGGGGCCAGCACATATTCGGTTAAACCTTTTTGATTGAATATTGGACAAAAAGTACCATTCGTCTTCTTTCGAAGAACTATTTTTGATAGAAAGGCGCTTTGGTAAGGGCTCTCTTGAATAATGTTTGAATCCAAGAGCTCCTGAATCAGATTTTCCATTACTGGCGAAATTCTGGTTTGAAATCGAAACATGTTTTTGTGAGAGAATTGCCGGATAGGCGGTTTCGATGTGAAAGGGATTTTGTAGCCTGTGATAAAATTTTGAATTAGTTGAGCTGCTTTCCTATATTTTGCAAAGTCTTGTAAGCGTCCCGCCCTGATGAGTCACTTTCTTTTCCCCTCTTTCCAGGGCTTTTCAGATCGTTGTGTTTGAGGCTGTTTTTGTAGTTGTGGTCTGTAGTGATGTTGTTGGTTTGCAGTGCGGGCAGCCTTGGTGCCACCTTTTGGATTGTTGTAACGGCGATTCGAGAACTGTTGTGATCGTGCACTTGTTTGTTTGTTTCCTGACTGAAAGTTGGATGATTTCTTTCTATTATGATATGGATAAAACTTCTGTATATCGCTGGTAGAACAATCTTTTATTGCTTTAGATAATGCTTTATCAGAGAAAAGGTGTGTTTCAAAAAGGGGTATGCCGTGCAAGATTTCGTTCAGCGCTTTATTCTGTACTTTATAGATATTCCTCCTCTGTTTACTAACTTCTGCCCTATGGCCACAAACATATTGCAAGAGGGCCTCAGATTTTATCCTGAACTTCGAGTCCGTGGTTAGGAAGTCGGTGTCAGTCTTATTTTGCATTTCCTTGGCAGTTGATCTAACAACTCTTGAAATATTTTTCGTTGTTGTAGCAGTCCGTGTGTGATTGCGCCTAAGGTCAAGTCAAACTTTTCAAGCACAGAGGAAGACTTGCATGTTGGTGTTACGCTGGCTAGTAGATTATTAACTTTGAGAGCACAGAATGCGGGTGAAGCTTGGAATTGCTTTTGTATCTCTGTATATAGTTTCAATTGACCAAATTGTTGACATTCTTTGCCTTGTTTTAGGAAGATTGGATCGGTTACAGTCGTTTTACATACTTTTACGGTTGCCATTGCAACCCCATTGGGTTGAAATCAAAAGAATCGGTATTCTTTGACTGTAAAATCACGAGCTCTCTTTGAGCATCCAATATTTTCGTTCGTAGTTCTGCCTCTTTTGATAAGACATTATCGGTGTAGTGTTCCGTAGGTGTATAGTAAGCGTGTTGAGTCGGCCCGCCTTAGTTATGGGATTGTGTACTGTCGGGTACAGAGTCAAAAGACGGGTTAAGGTCGGAGGGATTTGAAGTGTCTTTATGCGGCGTGAGGTTTGAAAGAATCATGTCTATGTTGTCGTTTTGTTAGTTTTGGGTATGTATGAGATTGTTGAACATTTCCATTTGTTGATTTAGCACCGTCGCCAGCAGATGATGCTACTACCCTGGCCATGAGACATGGCGGGTTGTTTGTATGGGATATCTTCTGCCTCTACGTCCCGCTCGTGGAGTCGCTTTTTTCCGAGTGAGCGATCGCTTGTCGATTGGGGGTAGGTGTATCAGAAGTAGACGGCACAGGTGAACGGCTAATAGAAGCTTGTTGGTCTTGCTGTAGTTCTTCTCTACTTCGCAAAGTCCGTACGGCTTCTACGAATGTGTAGTAGTATTTACCTAAGCCATGAATTTCTGACATAATTCTATGAGGTGAGCGAACCAAGGCTCGCCCCAGGGGCAGTGTAAAATTTCGTCCTGATATTTCTGTATTTTCTCTCAGATAGAGAAGATGAGTCAGGTGCAAAAGCTGGACCCAGATCAGCGCTTACGAGGATTCTAAAAGCCTCCAGCTGGACAAGGTAGTGCTGCTAGTTCTCCCATCGTAATTGTTTTAGACATGATCTGGAACAGATAATGACCAACTCACTTGTTGATACTGTATAAAAATCTCATAGTGAACGGAAAAGGTGGAGCTGCGATTTATGGGCAGGACTACTGGGTATTATTGCCCACTTTGATCTCAGTTGATATATTACATATCGTCATCTCGAACTTAATTCGTAGCGTTATCCCCAATCCGGGATGTGATGTCGTGTCGCTTCGAGAATACGACGTCGTGCCGACTCAGGTATGTGACGTCATAGCACCTTAGACATGTGACGTCGCGTCGCCTCTGACATACGCCCTAGCATAGTGTTGTCTGGGTGACTTTATGCAACAGGTCGACTCGATCTCGTAGGAAAGCCATAAGGCTTTAGGAAAGGCTTTGGGTGTCAAAGAGAGCACCAGCCGTCGCTGGGCCATAGGGCGTCGAGCGGTATGTATTTAGGTTGATCTGAGTAAAAAAATAAATCAGGTAAGTACTTACGGTACGAGTGCGAACGTTGACACGTGCGAGCGGTTCGAAATTCAATAGCGTACTGAAGAGCGCGGTGCTCACGTCGCACTACGGCGCTGCATTGACAGAAAGAGATAGCAATGGTGCAAACACAGTGGGGATGATACGTTAGAGCGAGACAGAGTATCGAATTCATTGAAGCGTAATCTCAAGTGGTTCAAGGATAGGCTCGAACACCTAAATAATATACTATTTAAATTATTATATATTTACGTATTCTTAAGTAATAATGAAAAAAAAAAACAAAGTAGCAAGGTTAGGGATATCGTCAATGTAAGAGTATAATCATTTGTTTGAAAAAGATAAGTAAATTAATATATACATATACATATATATAATAATTAAATGTTATTATAAGGATATAGTTATAGACAATAAAACCTTAATTACTATCAAACTTAAAATTTAAATCAATTATGGTCGAGTTTTGACCACTTGGCGACCGCTAGTTTTATTAATTTCGCTTATGTAAGAAAGGATTAAAGAGTCTTTCAACACAGCTGATCATTTCATATTATATATTTTTAATGCATCTTTGCTAAATGGATGTCGAAACTTATGTAATGAGAAAGATTGGACTTACAGTCAGAAAGTATTTTTTTTATAATGTGTGTAATTTTGCGACTGCTATGCTTGAGGTCTATGGTTGATTCCCAAGTCAGGCTTAACCAAAAGCCATAGCTACATATTACTAACTATTAATTAAGATTCACACCACCTCTGTCTACCCTTTCGAAGATGTGGCAGACTATTTATATACTATGTAGAAATAAATAAGCTGTGAATATAGAAATCTAATCTATAAATACTAATTTGCTTTAAGGAATTACCAATAATCACAGTTTTCTGTTTATGATAACCAATTCTCGTTATATACGGCGTTGGATTTTTTTTATACATATTATTTGATATACATATTCGTGGCAAGTATATAGGTACTATAAAGATTTTACCTCTCCACTATATTTTATAACACCATACTAACCACGCTCCACTCGACTCGCCTCTCTATCCGTCCAGATAAGGCACGCACGGTTCCCCTACTGTGAATGTCAGTGAATTATAAATTATAGCGGCACAGGGTGCGTCATTGTGTGTCCTTTCTCGGCGACTATAGACCGCAGCGATTGACTGCACCCCGTGGATCGAGCGTGACGCATTGCTTTTGCCAAATAGTGCTGTTAACTGCGTCACGCTCGGTATAAAGTCGATGTTTTCAATATATCATGTTCTACTCTACCGGGCGAATTCTTATACATTTATAATCCACAGAAGAGACACTTTTCTTCGAAATATGGTACTGCTGTTTTTGGAGAAGGGAGATGATTGATAGAGATCTTCCTCACTTTGAATAGCGAAAAAAATGCTAAAGAATAACATATACATATAATGCGACTGCTATGGGTGCCTACAGTGTTTGTTCCTCAGTTACCATAATATTATCAAAAAGTATTCGTGTTAATTTTCATTGGCCGCAAATTGTTTTCTATATGCCTGACAAGTCTTCAGACCTTCAAATAAACGACATCCAAGTTTTAATATAAAATTTCACCCCTTTCTCGTCAACAACAATATCGATTAAAGCGTAGCATGACTACCACTAATACATTCATAAGTGTTGTTGCACAACATTTGCTCCATTATGCCGGAGTCCCGTCTGTTCATCCCCTGACGAAAGATTACATTGTAATAAGAATACAGATTAAAATGCGTACCTACCATTTTCGTACCGCTGCACTAACGAGTATAAATCACGTTTTACAAGACACATTTTTTGGGCGTCCCTATTTTGTAATAGCTCTATTTATAACGCAAATTAGTATTGATTAACCGTAAAATGTATTTAAATGATACTTTGTTGTAAATATTTAAGTGATAGAAGTAATTTGTAACCAAAAAAATGGTCACCCCCGTGTCATTTCAGGTATGCGATAGATTTAACGAGTCATATCGACTGGTGGGCTTTTGGGTACCCACAACGTTCTAAGAATGGAACTTGTAAATTGTGTTATGATCTGAGATATCATGCTATTGTTAGGTAAGAAATAAAATAATGCAGAAATATTTTCAATACATTTATTTTCATATAAAAATGCGTTCCTCGTTTTGTCGCAGTCCGGCTACAAGCTGACAGACAAACTTACATACGAATAACATTTAAGCTGGTACATGTAGAAGCGATTGAATACCAAAGGTTTGTTGCTCTTTAATTTGCAATTTGTTCAATGAATTGTGTAATTCTATTTCTCGAAATTGAGTCTATTGAAAACCTTAGTGACTATTTGGTGGATAAATTGAATTTGATTGCTGTGTTTATTTAGTTAGCAAAGTTTTCGCTATAATAGTTAGTTTAACTTTGTGGACTAGTTCTGAGAGTTTTAGTTAGAAGTCACGATACCTAGTTGCGTTTTAGATACTTCTGTTCAAACTCGACGCACTTGTGAAATATGTGCTACTCTAACAAATGATTAACAGTCACATCTTAGCAAACACATTCTTATCATTAATTTAGGTTATTCGCACAACTTTATTCTACGGGTAATTCATAAATTCTTTCAAAGAGCGCTGTATGAATATCCAAACACATAAAAATATGTAATGTTTAGGTACGAGATGTAGATAAATATTTTAATAAAAATATCTTAGACACAATTAAGCAGGTATAAAAAAATTCTGTGCTTATTCGAAATAGCTGCTAAATTGGGTATTGACAATACTAAAACACTTTTACGACGATGTTCGGCAATTTAGCAATCTGTTTCGAAGGAGCTTACACAGTACAAACAAGAAACAGTAGTTTAACTTGAGTCTATTCCTAATAGAAAAATTGTTCGTGTAAAACTAAAGTTGAGACTTACAAAGTTATTGTGACACCGTGTACTTTATCTACGATAGTTTAAAACGTTGAACTACTGTTTTTAATGTGTGTTGTGTTTCAACATACCTTAACTAATTACATTAAGTAGGAATATCTGAATTATCTTAAACGGGCTAACAGGTATACATTACCTAACTAATTAATATTTCGTTTATAAAATTAAACATGACACCCAGGGGTAGCTTACATCTTGATAAGCGATAGCGTCCTAAAAAATAATGCCTCATGGTGTAAAAGAAAGATGAAATGATTTTTGACTGAGTTTCAGTTCATAGTTATGATACATGAGATGCGTATGAGACGTTAAAACAATATAATAGAAAATATTTACAGTCTTAGATTTAGTATTTACAACACTTAAAATAACTTACAACTATAGTATCAGATTTTTTTTCATTAAAATTAAAGGCAAATTCGCTTAAGTAACTTAATAAAATCGGCAAAAGTGTCTTATTCACTTTTCAAATCGTGATGTTTGATTTTGTGACTAATTAATCCAGGTAGAAAAATATATTATAAAGTAGAACATAGAGATAAATATAAAAACAACATTCAAAACATACAGAAGACGTTGAAAGTGAAAGAAACTTTTTGAAAGTAACAAAAATTGTGACACAGTATTGTATTATCCTATATACACTAACATATAATACCCTCATTAAGAAATACATACACTAAAAGGCACATATCGTACCTCTTGAAGCAACGGTATCATTCAAGAAATGCATAAAGTGCACTAAAGTTTTATTCTTAAAGACGATGGCACCGTCTTTAAAAACATCACTATAGAAAATGGTATACAATATATTCGTATTACAATTAGATGTTATAAAAATATATAGATAATATGTGACGATAAACAAATCTAGATAGACAGTAAAGCTGAATACTTAAGTAAACTTTTGGCAGTTTTAAAATACTGGTCGCGCTCACAAACATGTACATAAGCATATCGAATGTAACGTACATTTAACATTCATAATCATGTGATGTAATTCTGTTACTTTAGACAGCTGAATTCTTGCCGATGATCGGTCCTCCACTTGTGGCGTATACCCTATGGCCGTCGAATTCAACAGATGAGTTCCTCTTAATGGCGTCATCGCCTGTGTCCTTCAGTGGCTCCTTTTCATCCCTGTGATACCAATTTTATGTTAGATATTATTCTTGATATATTTACTGGACTTCAGCATTTATTTACAGCGCGATAACTTCTTAAGTTACGTTTTATTATTTTTATGCGGAGTTCATTAACTTTATATTTATTTAAAGAGCCATATCTAATAAATTTGTTTGTACAATAAAACGTTACTCAAGAAAAATATTCATGTTTGCGATAATGGTGGGTTGATATGAGGTAATTTATGTTACATAGATAATGAAAGGTGATTAACCGGTCGTATACCGCCGGCTCGCATACCAGCCGGCAGATTTGTACCCGTCGTAGGCCGGTGGCTCGCATGCGAGCCACCAAATTGGCGCCAAAACGCCGCGCGCCGCCTTCGCTTTAGCTTAAGCTAACGTAAAACCAATTTGGTGGCTCGCATGCGAGCCACCGGCCTACGACGGGTACAAATCTGCCGGCTGGTATGCGAGCCGGCGGTATACGACCGGTTAACGGTCAATAAAGCGAACACAACAGTAAGCCAACAAATTAATGCAGAATATTATTTGACAGACACTGCAAACAGAACACACGAGGCACACACCAAAACAGAAAGCATAAAGTTGAATGATATGAATATTTGATTTTCTTACACTGGCGTGGTCGGTACATAACTACACGAGGTTGATATGAGGCAGCGTTGGGAAAGACAAATATTTTTGTTAGTGGATTGTGCAAATAGTCAGCTAAAGTCAAACTATGAAAACCTGTGACAGGGGACAAAAGTGCATTAGGAAAAGTTACACACAACCGGAAATAGATAGGATTATAAAACAAAACTATAAAATAAAATTAAAACGTAATTTTGTCGGGTAACTGTCGTAAGAGATGTTCCAGTTAAATAGAACTTGGCGACAAATCAGATTCTAAAAGACGTGGCACCTGCTAATCATTTTGTCAAATCTTTGCTTCTATTTGTTAATCTGAATAAGCGGCACTGTACACTACTTCACAACTACACAACACTTAATCTCCAATCCAAAGCGTTACGCTATCTATACAGTATTACTTTATCGCTATTTACATAAGGCAGAACGCGAAGCTATCCATTTGATTATGTACAAATTGCTCAGCCCCAGCGAAAAGTATCATACATAGGTACTTTTCCCCAGATTTATAAAATTATAACTGTCCTCTCAAACCAAATCTTTCGATCGGACATCTCTCGTCACAAGGGCCGAACCATATGATCCGCACAAACAAAGCATGCAGGCAGTCTCAAGGTGTCGTATGTTGCATGTGTGCCTTACGTCGGGGTCGGCACGAGCTTGACGGGCGGCGGCAGGGGCGCGGGGGAGGGCGGCGCGCGCGGCTTCGTGCTGCAATAAGGGAGCGGGAAGCGCCAACCGTACAGACTAGCGGGCAGAAACATCTCTCATCGACACTAACACTTAGTACGGGACACAGGATTACAAGGGGCAGGCTTCGATATGATTAACACAGTGAGAAACAAATAGACAGTAACAATTATTACAATTATGAAAACTTGGAATGGAACGGTTATGATGTCGATGATGTGCTATCTGGTGAACTGGTTTTCGTTATAAAGAAATTATTTATTAATGTCAATATTATGAGACTTAAGAATGAGGAATTATATACCTTCCCAGTTTAGCTTCGTCGTCATTGTGCTTCTTGCCACGCTTGCCACAGATTGTCGCAATGACTCCTTGCCGTCTGAAGCACAATAGAAGGAGGTCCACGATGAGCAGGCAGATGAATACGCCAGCGAGTGCCACTCCAATTATGGCTCCACTCGACAACATCTGCGGTGGCGCAAATCCGGAACGTTCTACCCCTGTTAAATGAATTTTCGATATAATTTTCCACAAAGAAATATAAGAGCAGTAGAAGCAGAGTACCGGATGCTATAAAAATATAAAACTAATGTGTGATCCAAATTACTAGGTAAACTTATCTACTGCTCTTTTTATGGTTAGTCTATGCATCATTTCACAGAAGCTGAAAATGTTAGATGACATGGAAGTGATTGTAATAAATGCAGATTCAGCTCATGTGTATAGAAAGTTACGTATATACGTAATATAGGTTGATGTAGAGCAATATAGACATTCATTGCAATCAGCGATTTGTTGACATACAGGGAGTGCTTTCAGATAAAGAAATCGTGCACCCAATCACCGGTTACTATTCTATTTTATAAAACTTCTCAATTGTTTTGATAGAAAGCTCTCCACTAGAATGAAATGGGGTTTGAATGGAAATGAAATGAAGACCAATGACAATAACGAAAGATGACGATGCATAAGTCGAAGACCTTAAAATTAATGATAACAATAATAATAATAATCATAAGAAAGAAAAGTTGTCAAGATGCAAACATTCCAAATGATTTCGTTTATCGCAAAATAAATGTTCAAACCCCATGACAAGTGTTTTATTCTATATAAGCGGTACCGGATCTATTGTAAACAATTATAATAATGATAAATTCATAACGATAAAAATATTTAAAAACGACTAATTAATATTTGATGGATATCTATCTCAGCCATCACCTTAGTATACATAAATAATCTTAATTATAGGGAAATACAAATTGCTGTTTGAAAAACGTTATATAAAATATTATACCGAACATTTTTCAAGCAACAGTAATTAATAATTCTTCTACAAAGAAATCCTAAAACCTAGTGAAACTGCCAATAGAAGTAGCGGGGTAACGTGTGCTAGGGTTACAACATATAATGGCAGGGGTACTATGTTGGCAGTTTCATAGATTACACCATCCATGCTTAAAAAAAATAAACCGGGCACGACTAGCGTGACTTTGAAAACCCAAAATGTCTAACATCATCGTCATCTAATATGACAACTAAGATATAATTAAAATGGTAAAGACTGAAATGTATAAAGTAGGATTTGTAGGTGTAGTCGTCAATGTTGGGACCATGCTATCGGAACGATGTGAATCAAATCAGCGCTTGAAGGGTGTACATGAAGATCATGCAATAGTAATTAGTACATTCCAAAGGAAACTATGCAGCAGGATTATTAACTATTAAAAATATCATATTAATGTAAAATTATATTTACCCAAATTTCAGTCAGGGCGACACAAACACACTTGTGTAACGATCAACATTCAAAAGGGTTAATGGACGTCTTGATAAGCATCTTGACAGCTTTCTTTTCGATTTCTTATTACAGTTAATTTATTAGTTCAATGAGGTACAAAGGAATGAGGGTTATAACTAAGTTTATGGAATTTGGTGATGGTAGTTAATATAAAAATGAATGAAGTTAATACTGCCGTATCTGGGGCTAAATTATTACAAGTCTTATATATTGTATACTTTATCAAACGTAACCTCATTCATTTTCTTTTCTATACACAAAACTACAAATAGCCAATTTGTTTTGAAAACATTTATTATTTTTCACATTGGTCATTTTTCTCCTAAAACAGATCACAATTCTGAACTCCTTGCAATTATAGTAGAACTTTTGGCTAACTACATTATATTTTCAACCCTCAATAATGTTCAACATTCATATCCCGCTCTTTTTCCTTTAATCTTTTAGATGGACGATTTCCTTCCCCACCTTTATTCTATATCAAAAAGACAAAATAGTCATCAAAAATTCGTACACAAATCTTATGAATCCTTATACAAATCTCTATGATAAAATGTAATGGATGCCTTAATTTTTGGCATTAGTTCTTAATTAACACTATGTTACGATTTAATATTTTGGCAGTGTTAATTTATTAGCCGTTAAATTACCTATGTAGTAGTATTATATTTAATTTTAAAATAACTGTGGAGTAAACTTTCGATAAAATTTAAATACCATTTCGAAATAATTTTAGAATTATATATTTCACTATTAAATTCACACAGCGGAACTACTAAAGTTCAGAAATCATTTTATGATATTATCAAACACAAGCAACATTTACACTTATTTACACATCAACAAATTGCTTTATCACAACAAGTATTTTCCCTAAATAACAACAGTCGTCTTTGGACTTGCTTAATTTAGAAGATTAATTAGATTATTATTTAACTAGTCGTTTATATTAGGTTAAATGTTATAAATATCGTCGCTAAGATTTCCATTTTAGTGTGAGCCCATCTGTAATGACTTGGACTTCCATTTGGGTTACCTAGAAAATATTGTATAATGATAAATACTTATAGTTTATAAGGCAAATAAAAGTTCTACTATAAAAATCAAAAAACAAAATATAGGCAATTTAAACTTACCAACATCGGTAATAAATTAACACCAACATAATATAAAGTCGTCAATTTGAAATTTAAAACTATAAAAGTACATTATAATTAACTTTGAAATCATAATCATACTCAAAACCTAAGAGTAATTTTTGAAATTATATTATAAAAATAATAAAAAAATGCATGCCAAAATACAACGTTTCCAACACACTCCTCACAATTTTCTTCATTTTGTAAAATTATTTGTACATTTTAAAATTATTATTTGTAAAGGCAAGATTGTACAATAAAAATAAAAAGTATGATTAATCAGCACTTCAAAAACATTCAGAAAATGAAGATGAAATAAATAACATAAAAATGGTTAACAAGCGGATATCTTAATCTATGAATACTTGTACTTGATAAAAGAAAAGCAAAACATAGAACCAATGGAAGTAATACATTAAAAATAAATTCGTTGTAAAAATATTTTACAGGAGCACGTTAAAAATAAATATTCAAAGACGCACAAAACACTAATTCGAGGTCACAGTTCACAAAACGAAACACAAAACAAAGGTGAATAGGCTGAGGAAATAAGAAATGGTCGTTGCTTTTGAATACATTGGTTCTGAGGCAGTGTAAACGTCGTAGAAGCCGGCCCTTACTGGGACCTCGTTACTCTCCTGATTGTACTCACCGAGAGCGGTTTGGACGTAAAGTTGGGCAGGCAGGGAATATCCGAGGGCATTGTGAGCCTGTACGTGCATTCTGTAGCGAGTGTCAGGGTGGAGTCCACGTACTTCGTAAGTGATTACCTCTGGAGACTTAAGCTCCTCGACGATGCATTGAGATTCAGATTCAATGCGCCATTCACCAGTAATTTTCTGCACCTAAATAAAAACGTGAACAGAGCGTGTAGAAACAAAAAATGTATTCTATCGTATATATTTACGTGGTTTTAATAATAAAATTGTAACGTTTCTACGGAATCCAAATACTGATGTGAGCTAAACATTAAATTCACAAGAGGCTTAGATATATGGGCAAAACTACGATAAAGTAATAAGTTTATCCAATTCTATCTTCTTATGAAAGCAAAATAAATCATCCAGACAACAAATCTATTCAAAGCATGTATTGTGTGTGGAAATGGGAATATTATATGACGTAAGAGTACAATAAAAACTTACGGGGCAGTAGCTGATCTTATACATATCGATAGGTTCGCCATTGTTGGCAGGCACTCTCCATCTTAGCTCGTATCTATCTGCGTATTTACCATGAATAAGCGATTCCGGGCTTTCATTTTCCCACCATTTCGGTTGTTCCGGTGCTGACCTGGTGTATATTAAATTATAAGTATATCAAAACATTATTTTTTGTATCCACAAAATTTATAAATGATGCAATCTATCTTACCGTCTAGGCATAATGACTGTCAATGGCCCACCCCAGCTGCCAGGCCCGACCTGATTGATCGCAGCGAATCGGAAATCATAGGTGACCATTGGTCTCAAATTTTCAATAATGTACGGTGAATTGGCGGACCAAGTTCGATTCTGGGAGAGATTCCAATCGAAATTGCCATTTTCCTTATATTGAGCAGTGTAGGCTAGTATTGGTGGGCCCATTTCTTCAGCCGGACCAACGATATTGAAGGACACCGATGTTGCTGTTATAGTCTCTTGACGAGCCTACAAAATAAAAGAGACATATTTAATACAATATTTTAATTGGTTACTTATCTACAAAGCTATATTTGTATAAGTTCTTATAAAGACACGTGTATATAAACGTTTCTCAATATCATAAGAATATCAAATACTTATATTTCGCTGTGTACCTTTAACTCAATTTTGTGGTTCTGTATTATTATAGAAAACTGTATTTCTAAGAAAACCTTTCCTTTTCCAGTCAACCTATATTTTTATCATTTGTATAAAATGCCTTTGATAATAACATATCCGATATAAAAAATATAGGACTCCTGGATTCGTCGAACAAATAGCTTAATTCATTCTACCACTATACTACAACGTACCTATTCTAAATTTAATTCCAATGTCTAGAATCTATAGTTGACAGTAGTGCCAAGCTTTTAGCCAATGAATTATTAATTTTGGGTTGTCTCAAATAAGCAGTATAGATATCGATAGTACCATTTCAGATATACCACTTGAATTCAATAATGATTTGTAGGGTTATAAATACTATTGGGTACGTAAAGCATCTTCTACAGGTCTATGAATGTGTAGTACCGACACAGCTCTTTGATTTATAAATGTCCATGTGCTCATTTTTGTTAATTTGCAAATAAATCATAAAAATATAATGATCTATCTTTTAAAACCAGAATAAAAATTAAAACAATTCTATGTATATATTTCTTATGACCATAAAAATATTACATTGTAACTTTTCAACATAAGGTTCAGTTGAACAGTCCACTTACTTGGATGACGGGGCCGGGTGGAAAAGCTTCGCGGAATTGAATGACGTATTCAGCTTCACCGTGTCTGTTGGTCGCAATGCACTTGTAGACACCGAACAGTCCCTTGTCGGTGGGCGTCACAATCACGTAACTGGAAGGGCCTGAGCCGTAGATCTTGACTTGAGGACTTTCTACCAAGTCCAGTTCGCGGAACCTTTAAAACATCGTATAATTAAATATAGCTGTTAAATTTGTAGCGAAACATGACGTCACATATAATTTTCGGATGCAACTTTTTGTCAACTGAGAGTTAGGTAGTCATATCTTGCAAGGCGGTAGGTAGGTGACATAAATATTTTATAAGTACTTGTAACTGTTTCATAATAAACAATAAATATATTATGTGAAATTTGTCGTAAAGTAAAATATACATAAATAACTTTATGGCGTATAGTACTTATATTACCCACCTTCCATAAAGAGTTGACAAGTAAAATACATTTACTATTGGAAAATTTGGAAGAATAAGGTACTAATGAATGAAAAAAGTATCGTTGATTTGCCTAGAGATCTCAGGGCTCCTGAACTGTGTCAAGTGTTATTGGGCCTGTCTGTTAGCAAATTTTCAGAGTTATATCAAAGGTATATATATGATACTTAAACACTATTGCCAGTTATAATTTATTATCATACTTTTTTAACCAGCCCTTTGAATGATATATTCATGTATAATAAAGATCGTTTGAACAGTACCTACATAATACATTTCCGACCCTAATTAAAAAGGGTGATTAAATACAAAAACATGCACATAATACTAATAGAAATTCGTTTTAACGTTTAAATTAAATGACTACAATAAAGAGTCGCTCTTTATTTTAACAGCGTACCTCCATTTAATGGTAGCGTTCGGGATACTCTGCGCCGTACAACTTAAATTGGCGGGACGTCCGTTCCAGCTCCAGATGGGTATCGTGGGCATGTGTTCGAATGTCGGTTTGAACTCGACTGTCAAATGGCCATTCTTGCGTGCTTCTCCACCTGACAAAACAGTTGTAGACGTATTATTATACAATCTAGAACAACGTTACTACACAAATTATGCATGACGGTACAAGAAAAAAAAAAATTTACGAAAGACAATTGCCGCTCTAGGAATAATTTAGGAATGAGTAGTGCGGGCATTATATTTCTTAAGTACAACTAGATAAAAAAATATGATTCACAAATAGTTGCGTGACACATGTGTCGTGAAGATCTTTGCAAACATTCAAACACAGAAAACACTCAGACTCGGCTCAAATATTTGTGGATCACAGATTTTTTGTACCGTGTGGGGATCGAACCTACAACACTTGACGCAGTAACAGTGGCAAAGTGACTACTTGAACCACAACGCCATCCGTAATCCGCCATTACAATATACATATATCATGTAGAATTTGAATTCCTAAATAGAAATCATTGCTTTTAGTGAATGAGCTGCTGTGTCTAAGGTTTGGAGTAAGACCCCAATAGGCTATTACGTGGTACCAT
Organism: Catocala fraxini; assembly: GCA_930367265.1. Lineage (NCBI taxonomy): Eukaryota > Metazoa > Arthropoda > Insecta > Lepidoptera > Erebidae > Catocala > Catocala fraxini. The sequence continues at coordinate 16,491,242 of OV884035.1, forward strand.
AGCTGATAAAATATAGGTGAAATACACCTATGCTTATCTCCCTGGCGATAAAGACAAGACTACATAATCTGTCATACTACATAGTCATAAGACCACATCTATTTATGTATATTTTAATAGAAAGCCTTAACTGTAAAGATAATACCGATTTGTATTCTTCCTGATATAATGAATACTCTTCCTAGAAAAATAAAGATTTACGCTAATATAAGAATGTAAGGTTGATACAAAGTTGAACTTCGTTGTAGTTTATCTACAAATAAAATGCTTACTCCTGTGTTTTATCCCATAGTTTTGTATTACGTCGAATGTACATCCTATTAATATAATAATGTTTACTCAATCGCGCATATACCGCTGTAAAGATTTTAATTAATTTTGATTTGAAAGTGGATTACAAAATTACATAGTTCTTTGTAAACACATTTATAATATTGTAGTAGGTATACATTCAAGAAATATGCAAGACTTTTAATAGATTTTTAATCTTAGGAGTTACCGTCATTCTCAGCAACACACTCATACAAGCCATCGTCGGTTCTATTTAGCTTAGTGATAGTTATCACTCCACTGGATTCCATTTGGTCACCAGTCTGTCGGCTGGTCGTTTCAATCATAATTCTAAAACAACACATTAAAATTTCGTAAATGCAAATTAAGTAGGAAACATCTGCTTTTTCTTCAGTAAAGTGCAGTTTAAACATTCAACAGGAGGGTTTAAGGCGAGTAATAAACGTGATTTAAGATGTCGGAGTAAATGTAAGCTTTAGGCAACACCTGGGACATTAAGCAGACAGTAAAACACCATTGTTAGTAGCAAATGTCTTACCTGCCGTCGTCGTTAGGGCCATTTAAGAAGCGGTCAGGACGGCTCAATTTGCGGAAACTAATACGGGGAGCAGGCCGCCCGGTTGCTTTACACTCTAATCTACCCTCTTGTTTCTCCGCCGCGGTCGTGTTGAATAGCTCAAATATTTTCGGCGGTACTAGTACTTCCACTTCAATTTCGGTCTCGTTTTGCCCAGCCTGGTTCACAGCGCTGCAAATATATTTGCCGTAGTCACCGGCTTCGACGCGGTCAATGGTTAAAAGACCAGTGTTTTCTTGGACGCTGAATCGTGAGGTTGATGCCAAGTTCTAAAAGAAATAACAATCGATTATCTTTTTGCTTATTTATCGGTCCAATATAATATAAAAAATAATGAGTATCTAAGGACTTAATGCATCTTTGTGAATTTTACCTCGCGAGTTGAAGCCTTGATCCATGAATAAGTTGGGTTTGGTTTTCCTCTAGCTTTACAAGAGATAGCAGCACTTTCACCTTCCTTGATCTCAACTCTGGGTTCACGTTCCTCCATTTCTGGTGCGGTATAAACCTTAAAATAATATAGATTGAAATCATAAAGCAAAAACTGCTTTTCAAAACATATTTGCCTTAAAAATTTTGAGTACGCAGATCTGCATAATAAAATTAATTAATATTTATAAGCATATTTTCTTAAAGGCAGCAGTAGTACGCATTTGCATTCATAGCTATGTAGATATTGAATTAGTTGCTAAATATTCTCAGACACTTACTTCAAGTTTGATGTTTCTTTCAGCCAGTTCACCAGTTTGGATGACAACAGCACGGCAGGTGTAAGTACCATCGTCGCTTTCCTCTACACTTTTAATCATTAGTCCGTTTGCGTGAATTACATATCGGTCGCCAGTGACAATCTAAAACACATTTAAATATACTAGTATGTACAAATATTAGGATAATACCAAAATACAATCAATATAGCAGCGATAGCTCAGTGGGGAGCCTTTGCAGACTGCAATGCAGGGTTCAAACCCACGTAGCGCACCTCTGACTTTCGGAAGTTAAATGACTTTTCGAAATTATGTGCGTATTGATTGATAATTATCGCCTGCTCCGTGCCTCGGAGAGCACGTTAAGACGTCGGTCCCGGCTGCCATGAACATCTATGGCAGTCGTTATTGGAAAAGTCAGTACCCTCTAATATCCTGACACTGGTCTAGCCTTAGAATATCGTTAGCCTCCGCGATGCGGAGGTCCGCTCCGTGTAAAAACTGATATCCAGTCAAATCCGGTTAGACTAGAAAAGCCGACCCCAAGTAACTTGGGAATAATAAAGGCTAAGGAAAAGAAGACCAAAATACAATCAATAATCTTATTCTATAATTACATTTATTTTAACTGATATTTAACTAAATGACTTTACATTCAAATTATTTTTTTGTTGCCATATTTCATACAAGATAAATATTACATATTATAAGGATTTTAGGTATACCAAGGTATTTCATGGGTTAAATTACAGAATACAGGGATGTATCCACAGAACATATAAAAATGTATCGGTTTAAGTGTCCATACCATTGACTCGGCGGTCTAATCGTGTACAATCTTTTTAAATTCTTAATTTAAATGGCAAATTATCAATTTAGTACTTACAGGATTTCCTTCTTTGAACCAATCAACTGACGGCGCCGGCTCGGCAGTGACTTCGCACATGATTTTAAAATCTCTTCCTTTAGTAGCATACTGGTTCTCATTAGCGTTTGTCCATGTAATGGCAACTAAAAGAAAATTAAAACGTTAGCTAGCTAATTTTGTACAGGCCGTACTCTTTGCTTTAAATAAATATCTTTGTCGGGAAGCGTTTCAATTATCCCTAAAGTTAATTTATATTACCATGGTAATTTTTCATTATAATTATATTAGTACATAATTACGAAATTAAAAGTTGCTTATAGAATGTTTTTTAATAAAATAAATTATAAATATAATAAATAGTTCATAATGCAAATCGAGACGCACGATCAAAAAACAAATGATCAAATTAACGATGGCGAAAAATTGACGTGAAACTACGTCGCGTCGTGAGTGATCGGTTTATAATATAATTGTTATTGTACTTACTGAAGGTATCAAGGACGACGCTTGCGCTGAGAGGCATGTTAGTGTAAGTGGCGACACAGGTGTAGTTGCCGGCCATAGCGGGAGTAATCGACGAAATGTACAACAATTGCTGTTGCTTCGCCGGCATCGGTTCCGTGTATATCTCCGGTCGGGTTCCAGTACTACAACAAATTGGACTTATTATTACATTTTGAAGCAACAATTCAGTTTCACTGTTATTTTGGTATAAAGTCACAGAAGTATATTAGAATTGTCGCAAATGGAAATCTGTACCATCTGTCTACCTCTAATATATATAAGTATTATTTTAAACTGTGTTGCACCTTTAAAGTAGTAAAATCATAAATTTTATCCTTTTACAGCATGCGGCGTAACGTACAAAAACAGAGAAATATGTTTTCCGACTTAAGATGTCATGAATTTTTCAGATTGCCTTTGACTCAAGAATCACTTAGAGGCACTCGTTTAATTTGAGACTTTTTAGGCTTTAGTCTTGTAAGTTTTTCAATCCCGTGAAAGACGAAAATATAAAGTTTTCCTGACAATAATAAATACTTAATTGATAAGTTCGACGTCCGGTTCATCTCTGGCCAACCCGTCGGAAATATAAGAGCGGGCAACCGTTTTAAATCTCGCAACATTAACTGAAGTAGAACTACTTAATTCTTGGGCGCACCAGCTATTTTTAATGACTAAATTAGTTACTTTAACTGCTGAATAAAATAAACTACTTATACTTAAAGTGCTTGCTAACTTTAGCTAGATAAATCAGTAACTGGTTCAAAATGTTGACGTTTAAATTGAACAAGTTTTACAGATTTTATCGCGGCTTAGTTCATTTTACAAGTTTGTTTATACTTAACCCAGTGTTTAAATAGCGTAATAAAATAGTAATAAAATGTTTCAATTAGTTAAATGTCAAATTGACGTTAGTTACTAAAAAAGTTCAGGTTAAGAATGTGATAGATGGTTCAAAAAATGTTCAATGCCTTTTTCAATGTCTGCGCTAGATAAAATATGTGTCACAGGAGATTTCTTTTTATCGACTGAATATATTTTTGTAACAAATCTAAAGCTTATGTAAGACATTGAGCACGTTTTGAAGTAGTGAAGTAAGATGATCTTCGGGTCAATTGAATATTAAATACATCCAAAATCAAGCCCGTAGCACTCAGTGCATCGGTGGTAGAGGAACTTCAAGCATTGCGCCTTTTGCGCACAGTCATACTATTTTATTAAGATGTTAGATACTTACGCCGCTTCATTAATGACAAGTCCTTTAGGGTCCTTCCATTGTGGTTGAGTGACGAGCGCTAGGTCTGGGGCATCTACCTGACAAGTCAGTACGACGGACTTGCCAACAGCTACTGTCTGCTGCTTCTGTATCGGGAATATCCTGAGGGTCTGGGCGGAGCATTCTGTGGAAGAAATGTAGCGTTCAAAACAGGCTCAGTTTAAATGAAAGCTATATTCTAAAAACATTATGATTATCATCAGCTCGCTATAAATATTATTAGCTCTCTATATAAATTGTCCCACTGCTGGGCACGTGCCTGTGTGTGAGAAGGGTTAGGCCATAGTCCACCACGCTGGCTCAGTGCGGATAGACAAAATACTAAATAAAAGGTAAACACTTTTAAAACGAATAAATAAATGTCTAATGTTAGAACCCTTCTTGCTATTGAAACGCTCCTAGAAAATATGTTACAGTCGTGAACATATTATTTGTGTGTTGATAATAAAGAACCAGTATTATACAAACTACTATGTTTCTTTTTTATTGGGTATTTAAATAATACCCAATAAAAAAGAGAAGGGAAGAAAACGCAAACAAAAATAATACAATTGCGTAAACATTAAAAAAAGAAAACAAGTATAAGTCAATAATTAACAACCATTTGTTTTATTAAATGATATCAAATATCATTTCAAACTTGAACACGTTCAGTTTTATTCAATTTTCTTTATTTTGCATTTGATTAAACAAATGAGTTTCACTACATATTGTAAAACAAAATTCCTTGTCGCGGCTGTATGCGATAAACTCAAAAGATACTAAACGGATTTTCATGTAGTTTTCACTAATAGACAGAGTGATTCACAAGGAAGGTATAGTAGGTGTATAATTTGTTAAGATTTTGCACTACCCGTGCGAAGCCGAGGCGGGTCAGTAATTGTAAATTTTTATTCGATGTTATTCAATTAGTTCTAATAAAATCAAAGCATAATTATTATTTAATCATTTACATGATAGATTCAGGTTATTGATATATAACCGGATCTATGACTATTTACATTAAAGTTATCTAATGGAGTTACAATTGCAGTAGTCACGATACATTTAGCATATTTTGGTAGCTTAACCAAAACGAAGTAGGATTTATTTATAAGATATCGCCTGACTTGCAAATATCCGAGTAACAGCTATATTACTAAACATACGACAACTAGAGTATTGAATGGAGTAGGCAGCCCACTTATTGACTCTTTAGGACTCGAATTATACGCATCCGCGCGACCGAGTGAGCTGTATGTTCGGTGTAACAGCTGGGTAGCGCGACCGGATCGCTGTCGCCATTTCAACATGTTTACTATGATATATACGCACTGATATAATAATATAATATGGCTAGCAGAATTAAAAATATAGTAGACTAGATTTTGTTCGTGGCTTAGCTCGCATAGATTAGGTTAGTAACATTACTTTTTTCTAAATGAAAAGTATCCTGTCCTTGTGTCCTTTTCTGTACTACTGACGACCATCGATCAATTATTTGATCGATGCCGACGACGTATACGAGATTTTATAATGATGGATCTAGTTAAGGCCTAAATGCGTAATAAACAAACAAACTCACATTCGCATTTTTAATATTAGTAAGGAACTGTTATATGTAATATGAGTGACTTAGTAATAAAACATTAAGGTACTGGGTCTTAATATTGTCTTACGTTTACGCAAATGTTATACATTGAAATTAAACAAATTTATTCGGATTTCATCGCGTTGTTTATTTTTTTATAAAACAATATTATTACATAATTTTGACTTTAAAATACTATTGTTACATACTTTTATTAGTTACTGTTTACTTCTATTTTAGCTATTTAAACTACTAAGCTAGTTAGATTTAATTTTACACTTTCCCCGACGTTTCGATTGCTTTTCAGCAGCCATTTTCACGGTGAGATGAGCCCCATATTATAAAATTATGTAATAATAGTGTTTTATAAAAAATTAACAACGCGATAAAATCCGTATAAATTTCTTTAATTTCTATGTACTGGGTCTTGCGAAGCAGTTTATTTGATATTCTAAATTTTATTGCATTAAATAAACTTATTACATTTATTCTGGGTAAAATTACATCTCGGTTTCATACATTTTAAAAATAAAGAAAACTAATTTAATAGCCAGCAGTTTCTAAAATTAAATTTATCAACAATTGCAGTTTAAATAAGTTGTATATTATGTATCAAAATATTCCACCCTGTCTGGTTGAGTTGTGTACAGTTAACCCAAAACCGCCATTAAAAAACTAAAACAAAACACGGCCCTGCTGCGTTCTGAGTTCAAAATTAGTAACATTTGAATGCTAATAAACAAAATGGACGCTGAGGTCCCGCTGCAAGCATAACTCTCTAATTAAGTTTACCGCAATTTATTCGCGGGCACGTGACGATGATACTTATTAGAGGTCTTTCATGTCCCTCGGTGACCACACGGTTAGTTAATTACTAAGTGCATAGAATACGTGCACGTCCCAAAACACTCAAGTGAAATGTTAAGTTTTCTCTTAAATATAACTAGTAAGCGAGATTAGAGTTTTAGTAACTTTACTAATTAAAGAGATATTTTGGCTTTATTTGCTTGGTTAAATATTTGTATCGTTCATCTGTCAAAACTAAAGACGTAGTTGATCCGTGTCCTTAGCATAGTCGTCGACTACGATAAATGTGTGTGCTATAGTCTTAAGAGATATATGTTAGAAACTTTTGGTGACAGCACTTTTTGGTAACTTTGATAAACAATATATACGCTTACATTTAATACAATCGAGATGAAACAGTCTGTATAGAATAGTTTATTGAACGTGGCTTCTTTCAATCTCACAAAATAGTACCTATTATCCAAAGTTTTATTAAAATACTATTTTAAATGTCTAATCATCATTCTCTTGCCCTGGTCCCAATTTATTTGGGGTCGGCGCAGTATGTCCTTCGCTTCCATACTTCTCTGTCACCCGTCATCTGATCATTTACTCCTTTTCCTTTCATATCCATCCTCATACAGTCCATCCATCTTTTACTTGGCCTTCCCCTCCCTTTTCGTCCCTCTACCCTCATATCCATCACTTGCTTACCTACATACGTATCATCTCTTCGCATAACATGTCCATACCAAGCCAAACGATTTCCTTTCACTTTCTCATCTATGGGCACCACTTTCAGACTACCTCTTACGTATTCATTCCTAATTCTGTCCATTCTCGTCACTCCACATATCCATCGTAACATTCTCATCTCTGCTACATGCAATCGTTTCTGATCCATCTTCTTAGTAGCCCAACAGTCAGCTCCATACAGTACGACAGGCCTTATCACCGCCTTATACATGCGACCCTTTAATTTCAAAGGCAGTTTAGGATCGCATATTGTGCCCGAGATCTGTCGCCATTTCATCCATCCTGTGTTGATTTGTTGCCTAACATCCTGATCAATTTCGCCGTCATCTTGCAGGAGTGAACCGAGGTAGCGAAAGTCGGAGCATACTGGTAGAGGTATACCACCGAGTGTAACCGGTATAGGACTGGAGAGACCGCCAAAGTCACAGAACATGTATTCAGTTTTGGTTCTGCTTATTCTAAGGCCTACATTCTCCAGTCTCTGCTGCCACTCCTCCAGCTTACTCTGCACCTCTTGTCCACTCTCTGCTACCAAAACGATGTCATCGGCTAATAGCATGCACCAGGGTGCCTCATCCTGTATGTTTGATGTTATAGCATCCATAATTAACAGGAAGAGGTATGGGCTAAGAGCCGACCCTTGGTGCAAGCCTACCGCTACATCGAATCTGGCTGTGATACCAGCTGCGGACCGGACTTGTGTACGGCATTCAGTGTACATGGCTCGAATCAACTTCAGGTACTTTTCAGGCACTCCTTTCTTCTTAAGGGCCCACCATAAGACCTCACGCGGCAGCCGGTCATATGCCTTCTCAAGGTCGACGAATACCATATGCAAATTTTTATGCGCCTGCCTGTATTTTTCACATAATTGGCGAAGTGCAAAAATGGCATCCACCGTACCTCGACCAGGCATAAAACCGAATTGGTTACGTGAGATCTCACTCTCGTCTCGCAGGCGTCGCTCAATAACTTTTTCCCATACTTTCATACTATGAGCCATTAACTTTATTCCCCGATAATTGTTGCATTCTTGGATATCACTCTTATTTTTAAAAATGGGCACCAGGTAACTTCTGCACCATTCTTCGGGTATTGTCTCCTCATGCAACAACTTATTGAAGAATAAAGTCAGCCACACCCATTCATCCTCTCCTAACGCCTTCCATGTTTCTACTGGTATTCCATCTGGTCCTAACGCCTTCCCATTCTTCATCTCACTGCCAGCCGTTTTCACCTCATCCTTACTTATTTCATTCACTAAGCCAATATTTTTGACCTCATTCTCAAGATTTTCGCTCCAATCGTTCTCTTCATTCATTAATTTTTCAAAGTATGTCTTCCACCTTTCTATTATCCTATCATCATCCGTAAGAATCACTCCTGCTTCGTCTTTCATGCACTTGATATGGGATAAATCCCTCGCCTTTCTCTCTCTAGCCTTAGCCATACAGTATAAGTATTTATGGCCCTCGGGTTTTTCTAGTAACCCGTATAATTGATTCAGGGCTTTAGCTCTAGCTATGGCAACGGCCTTTTTGGCTCTTTTCTTACCCTATTATCCTCTATTCCCTCTTCTTACTTCCTTGCAAAGCGTCATTGTCTCTTTTCATCAGCTGCCATTCTTTAAACCTCGCTTTCTTTTCCTTAAGCGCACTCTGTACTTCTTTTGTCCACCACCATGTATTCTTATCTTTCATACGTTTCCCTTTCAATTCGCCTAAAACATCCTTTGCCACACACTTTATGCATTTACTCATCTCTTCCCAACACTCATTTACGCTGCAATATTTCATATCGCCCATTTCCATCATTTTATCTACCACCCTATCTCTGAATTTTACTGCACATTCACCCTTCTCTAGCATATGCCATCTTATTTTTGGGGGCAGTTGCTCCTTAGTTCTTCTTGAGCTCAGCCGAATCTTTAGTTCGGCTACCAGGAGCCTGTGCTGTGAGGTTAAGTCTTCTCCTGGCACCACTTTACAGTCTTTAACCCAGTTGAGCCGATTACGCCTAAGCAAAAAATAATCAATCTGGGTCATATGGTGGCCACTGTGATAGGTAACTCGGAGTTGCACTTTTTTTTTGAAACCAGGTATTTGCAACTGCTCGGTCAAAAGCAGCAGCAGCTTGGAGAATTACTTCTCCCTCGCTATTCCGGCTGCCGAATCCCCAGCCTCCATGTTCTCTTCCATACTCTCCACTTGTTCGTCCCACATGCCCATTAAAGTCTCCTCCCACAAATATCTCCTCATGCTCCGGTATGTCCGTCATCACGCTATCGAAATCTATCCAAAACTTCTCTTTCTCGTGATCATCACATCCTACCTGAGGCGCATATACACCTATCACATTCAGAATAATATCGTGCCACATCACTTTCACAACAATCAATCTGTCATTAATTCTATTTACACTTGTCACGCCATCTTTCAGATTTTCGTCTAACACAACTCCCACGCCATTTCTCTTCCCATCACTTCCACAATAATAAAACAAGTATCCTTCTCCAATCTCTCTAGCTTTCGTACCTTTCCATCTTGTTTCCTGCAGACATGCCACATTTATGCGTCTTCTTCTTAAAACATCTGCTAACTCTCTAGCTCTTTCAGACATCGTACCTACATTCCAACTTGCATACCTCAACCTTACTTCACAGGCTCGCTTCTTACGTTGCACTCGCCCGGAGTAGTGCAACAACCCTTGCATACTTCTCGCAGGTGCCGGGTGCTACCCCTGCGCGTCGCCTGCGGGGAACACCCTAATCCTATCGCACTCGTTTACAACATTGACCATACTGCAATTGTTGTGGCATGTATTTTTACCAGCCGGCCGCCTGCCTGACGCCAACCCTCCTTGGGAATGTTCTCGTTAAAGAAGGATAAAGAGAAGGGGATAGGAGACATGGGGTAAATTGACGGGACGTATGACAGGAAAGTAGGGTCTATAGGCGGGGATACTGTAGTCACCGGAGGGATATTGGCTAGTAAGTACAGTAGCTCGGGGAACCGGGTGCGCGTACCCGTAGCCCTGTCTTATGATCGGACAGACCAACAGCCAGAAGCACCCCCTGAAGAAAAATGTCTAATACTGTGCTAATTTCGACTTAGTATAATTATTCTCGCATTAGTGTTAATTTAGAACTGACATTATTCTCAAATTAATATAAGCCTCAAGTTAGTTTAATCTCAATTTGAAATACATCAAGACCACTCTGGCATTTGATAAATGTTTATTAAAACTGGGTTATACAGCCTGTATATTTATAAAAAGTTTGATAAAGTTCCTACGACCTAGGTAATAAAGATGCAGTTCTAGACTACCAATGTCATTTTATAAGGTAGAAATGTATCCTCGACATTTGGTTAGTAGAAAGCGTTTCTTATCGATCTCATCTAAGCTTGTGTGAAAAATTAATGACAAGCCCAGAGAGGCAAATACCGTATCAAGCTTAAAATTTGATAAATCCAAAATCACATTTGATGTATCTAAATTCAGAATCATAAAATTTTAGTATATATAGACACACACATTTGGATACCTAGACTGAATCAAACCTACATTCTAGGAATATACATAACGTACATAAAATGTACGCCGCCGTACATCATAGTATTAGCAGTTCTATAAATAGCTAGGTTCGTAGTCGGTTATCTCCTCGCTCGTACATCTACGTTTACGGCATCAACTCAAGTGTTGTCGACTCTATTCATGTGGGCACGTCTCGTTATTGCAGGGATTTTCAACCATCACTTTTCATCCTCGCAACACTAAAGATTTATTTTAGGGTTGCCCAAAAAATATAAACGTGCCCTTCCTAACTTTGGATGGGACAAAATTTTCAACGGCTTTCTCTTCGAAAATTTTCGGGTGGTTATTTGTTTATTGTCGCTTAAGTTATTTGTTGTTTAGGTGAACTTAAAAATAGTTCAGTTTTACTCCACTATTACAGAGTAAAAATCCTTGTTTTTATAACATATAGGGTACCCTTTCGTCTAACTAATAAAGGACTGTATTATTAATTCAGTGATATCAGTGCTAGCTTTTGTAATTGCCGATGATAAGATTCTTTGTTTAATTACCGACACAAGCAAACTTTTATTGTGTTTTATTCTTTTGGCCATTTTAATTAGCAGTATATGAGAGTCCTGCATGCTAAATATGTATAATGTTTGCTATTCATTACAAGTCAAATACACACAATATATTGTGATACGGTGGCATGAAATTCTTCAGTCTAAACCATTCTAAGGTATAAAGTTATGAATTATAATATTTTTAAATCTCATACTAGAAACGACACGCCTAGTAATACTTATATTTGTACCTAAACATAACAACAAATTCTAAGCTCAGTACTCTAACAAAAATCCGCCTAAAATACGAAATCATCTATCAAAAACAATAAAACTTGTATGAGCAAACAAACAAGTTGTTTTAACATTTACGTGCAAGTTTCGCAGCAAATTTTAATTAATTAAAAGTTTGTTAAATTAAATCACCGTGGTAAAACCGTTACGAACATGAGCGCTGCGATTTTATTAAGAGTTATGATTGCTTTCATACAGCGGTAAAATATGCACGGCTCTTTACTATACTCGAAACAGCTAATCAAATGATTATAAGTCAATCAATCAAATGAAGAAAAATATCAGGCCTGTATACAGGGTTACTGGTAATTCCGGGTACGCCACGATTGTGGCGGTAAGTCCCGTGTTTGAGGAGTGGCTGGAGAGGCGGCATGGCGCCCTCACTTTCCGGCTGACACAGGTAATGACTGGCCACGGTTGTTTTAGCCAGTTCCTGTGTTCAGTGTTCAGTGTTCAGTGTTCCAACACTATACATATATATAGCTTTAAATAATTTCGTAATATATATTTATATAGTTTATCTTAGAAAATATACGTTTACCATAAATACCAGTAATGTTATTAGTAGTTTATCAACTTGTCAATGCTAAACCATTGTCACACGAATCTGTAAGAGGAAAGCGCCAGTGTCTGTAACACAGTTAATACTAGCACAGGCACTGACGTTCACTCTATCTCTAAAAATATGTAACGTTGTACATAATGGTACTTTTATATATTATGTGATTGAGATGGACAAACTGTATTTGGCTTTTGATAATAAATTATTATTATTATTATTATTATTGTGTCATATACGCCGGCAAGAGACGCCCGGTTCTCACCACTGCGGCGACGCCGCGACGTTGTTTGTGGACGTCACTTGCCCCGCCTGGATATCGCAGCGCCGTGAGTTGATCACGGCAGTCGGATTGATTGCCCTCTCGCTCCCAGTCGTAGTTCAGTCTATGGTCCGGAGTGAGAGGTTCCATCAAGGAGGCGACGTATTCCCACGCGCGTCTGTGTCGAGTCCATCTCCCCTCTAGGGGGAGACAGTAGGGTTTGCGGAGGGACTTTTGCCTAAAAGGTAGGCCACTTCGTGTAGTGGCCTGCCATTTCATACGGCGGGCCGAAACATCGGCGAGGCCGCAACCGCATGTGCAAGAGATTCGCGCGACCCCATCGATAGCGGTTTTGTCGAGGAACACCGCGGTAGGTTTAGTCGGTATTCCAGGAGGCCCATTATCATTTCAACATCTTTCTTTTACCCCGGTGAGTCCGACATAACCCTTCCGCCCGCCCCCGCGGAGCTAAGTGCGTCAATGCATACCCCACGTTAAAAAAAGCTAAAATGCAATAAATTTAACCGAAGAAATTTATTTTATTTTATTTTATTTTACGAAGCACCTTAACTCGAGCAACGTTAAAATTATCAATTAAATTTAAAACATGTTTAGTCATGGTTATTGTTTATTACGCATTTATGGTTATTTTTTAACTTATTAAGCTTTATTACTAGGTTCTTTATAAATTAAAATAATGTAAAAAGACATCCAATGAGCCAATTTTTTTTTATTATGTCCTATAGGCCCAAATACTAATATATTTCAAAAAATCGTTAAATTCAGCATATCTCGAAAACGGTTAACTTTCCGCCATACTTATGAGGGGTTAAATTTATTGCATTATAGCTTCTCTATCTATTATTGGCGGGAATACGTCGAGTTACCAGTAACCCTGTATAAATTGTCTCATTGCTGGGTACGGGCCTCTCAGTATGAGAGAGGTTATAGACATAAATAAGGAAACAAATTAATCGATTGAAGAACATTTTCTTTATAACAATAACAATACTCACATAAATGAATTTGTACAAGATATAAGAAATTGTGTTGAACTTTATCAACGTATTTCACACACATTATGTAACAAAATTTGTAGTGTTTATGTGAGAAGAAATAAAGCAGTTATTGTTATTAATAACAGTAATGCATCGATGAGCTTAGAAATCATATTCTAAAAGTTATACATATATTATGTATACAGGCAAATTAATAAAATTGTGATACTCAAAATTATCATGCTATTGTACTTTAGTCGTATAATACTAGCTTTTACCCGCGGCTTCACTCCCGTTATTATTTGAGTATATGAAAATTTTATGAAATGCTATGCAAATAGATTAGATTCTACCACATCAAATTAAAATAATGTAGAAAGCCTTCAAAAACATTGTAAATCTATAACTGTTTTAAGCCTCACTTTCATGCAATAAAGTCCTGTATCGACATAACTTTATTTTATCCGTAAAATATACATATATGTATATGCAAGTGTCCGCGGCGAGGCAGTAAAAGGGTTAGTTAAAAAATAATCGTCGGTACATCGAAAGTGAAAAATATCAGTAGCGGGGCCTCAACGTTTTGTATAGCAAAAATAAAACGTGGCTAACACGGTTTTACTCAGTTTTACATTTAACCTAGGCGTCTGTACTAAGTTCAATTTATTGACAATTTTCAATAATAATAGCCAAGATATTACATATATACCCTAAAGATTTGATATCCCCGATACTACAGAAAATTGCTTCCACATTATACCGGTTATATTTAAACTTCACTTATGTATAGCCTTTTCTCGCCAGTAAAATAAAAAAGTAAAGTAATTGTGCTAGTAAAGAAACTATATTAATGTCAACGATTAAATAATATTGTCACTACATTATAAACGTTATTATTAATATTTTTCATCTGCTATTTCTCTCTGCCTCTGCCTGAATACATAGGGGTGATGTTATATTAAACACTTATTTTCAACATTATTTGCAAGTGACTGCGATAAATTTACGACTTAAGACTCTCTTTACAAACGCACAGATGCGTCGATTTATTAAACATTCTATATTAAAACAGCGCCGAAATATCACCGCTGCTCCGAAAAGTTCCTTCTATATAAACATGATGTATACAAGCGTGTCTTAGTAGGCGAGAGACGCACGGAATTTTTTACAAAGTCTTTAACCATTCAACCCGCGTACTACCGCCCTTCGCTTTATTCTTCAGTTTTCCAACTGCGTCGGTTGCATTTTATACGATACTATACAGGAATATATCTTGCATTTCCTGTTTTTCTTCGTCAAAGGAATAAATTGTGTAAGACAAACGGCACTTGAGACGTGTTGGACTTGATTAAAAGTGCTCAAGCTTTCGTATTGTAAAACAAAAGACTATCACAGAACATTCGATATTTAAATAAAAATAAAAAGTTAGGCTTTCTAGTAATCTGTTTTATGTGAGCGGTTAACTGTATACTCCATCTTGAGTTACTATTATAAATTGTAAAATCTATTTACAAAAAGTGAATGGTTGCGAGCGATCTCAGATTATGATAAAGGGCTTCGTCTAATAAAAATTTTAAGTGCTTTAATGACCAATTACTCCGTATCGGATATTTATTAAAAAACAATCTATAGGATACCGGACACAATGAAGTTTAGAGTATGGTCTATGTTCTATGGGTACTCTAACAGCCTTAGATTGCCCGGATGACGAACGTTTTTATAGTCAACTTGTCGCTAATCCGTTCCGGATGTAATCGTAGATCGTTACATGACTGTGTACATAATGAATCAAACATTTAATAAAATAAAATGTATCGTAATAGATAGACAATTATTTATAACGTTGTATTGATAAAAAATAATTAAAATAAATAGTTAATATAACTTTTATTATTTTTTACTTGTATTAACCGACGCGAGAATACATATTATTTATAAACTCAAGCCCATCATCGAAACTAATACGTATGAAAAAACTTTTCTGGTATTATTACCATAAAGAATGCCATGACTGCCAAATATACTCCCTCATGTTCTACTTAAATTTATAGTTAGTACTAAAGACAAAGTGACGTAGATTTGCGATTATGTTCATGAATTCATTTCGACGCCTATAATAATCTTTATATCTAACATAAGCCTAAGTTATTACATAAAAATATAGCTATATACAATCTCTTATTTTATTGGTATTGTCTCAGGAATAAAAGTACTTGTTTCAAGCAAAAATATATCCAAAAATATCACTGCTGGAATTGACGACATAATATTATAAAGATATCCTCGCAGGTCCCAGGTTGAGTTTTATATGTATAATAAATATAGACTGCGCGAGTTGCGGCCTCATGCAGATTGGTCGAGGGAGTTTGTATTCAGTCCCTTGTGGATCTGTGAAGGGATGTTACGCACACATATCCTTGACGATTCTACGAATTCGTATTTTCTGGTAACATATCTCAAGAGTAACCCGTAACGGTAATGATCGGACGTTTTATATCTTGCCATGTTGAAAAAGGAAATTTAAGGGACATTATCTGTTAGCCAGTGATATTTAAAGCAGTATCCTATAACTTTGGTTTTATAATACCCTATGAAAATACACGAACGAGCAACAAACTATTATTATGACGAATACTTTGTGTATACAAGTTGCCTTTCTCAATATGTAAGTTTCAAGAAAACACCACCGGTTGCAACATTTTATCTTTTTCCGCGTAAAAACTATATGGAA
The DNA here is from genome assembly GCA_930367265.1 of Catocala fraxini. NCBI lineage: Eukaryota > Metazoa > Arthropoda > Insecta > Lepidoptera > Erebidae > Catocala > Catocala fraxini. The sequence goes on from OV884035.1 coordinate 16,507,500, forward strand.
ACTTGAGATTTACACCCAAACATCCTGCAGCGTATCATTTTGTGTCGCAAAATTAACATAAAAAATACCATGGGAAAGCTTTACGTAACGAATTTCAAGTATAAATGTAAAGTGAAATAGTATATCATTGCATTAAAATAACAAAGGCACATTATTCTCTTGTCCCCTGTGTGCCATTCCACAAAACTACACCTGCATGGGTATAATGCAGAACTGCCGCATCAAAAGCTTACCATGAATTTTACAGTTTGTACCTTTGAGGCATTGGCGAAATTTCATCAACTAGCATAGGGGAGGTAGGGGACAAATTCGCCAACGAGGGGCCAAGTGAAATAAGCGAGCGGTGGATTAAAGGGTTTGTGGAAAATTTGTGTGCCTCATAACTACGCTGCTTGCGTCTCTGGGTGGTTTTGTATTACCAATTATTTTCATTTAATTCATAACAAGCTGTTTAGATGGATTTGTACGTACGCAAGACTCATTAATAACAAAGAGTTGCGCTTAAAGTGCCTGCTGTAAGCCTCATTAGATAACAACCCTATGAGATACACAGCATGATAAAGTATAGACTATGCATAATTTAATATAAAGGGTTTTTAATCATTAAAATAACGAACATGTAGTACGAACGATGTGTGTGTTGAGAGGCTAAACATTTAATATTAGAACTGCCTACGACAATAAAAAGCACATTATCTCATCCAAAGCTTATTTTGGTCGCCCTTCAATTTCACCTTCGACTTTTAGAATAATAGGTAAACAACGATACGGGAATGTGAAACGAACCGTCACAGTTTCAGGTCTGTTGAAGACGTCCCTTGTACTTTGCGTCCCATTGGCAATCAGCTTCAAGACTAGTCGGGTCCACAATTCGACCTTACAATTTGAAAACAACAGACTGCCTACGTACATTCGTAGGGGTATTGTGATTAATCGCTTAGGCATTATTTCCTAATTAAGCTCACCTTCCCCTTGCCACGAATGCGTAGCCCGAGGGAGTGTCTGCGAACTTGAAACAAATACAAATGGGCAGACTTCAACTGAGAAAATCGGAAAATCTGTTGAATTAACGCTGAACACAAATTAGAAGGGTGGGGAGTTATTTCTGAACCAAATAACAGCGAGAATGCCTGTTCAAATAACTTGGAATTGTAATCTATAGTGCGAATTACACGAAAACAGACTCTGGCAAGGAAAATTTCCAAATAGCATGTTTAGTCTCTTTGATTGAGTGTATATCCTTTCCTACTCTATTAATATCAATACGACCCGATAACCGCAAATGAACATCAATAATACGAACATTCTTACGCGGTGTTCACATAAAATATGTATGTACAATTCGACAAGCGAGTTCACCCCATTTGACATGTGACTCCAACTCCACTGAAAAGCACGTAATTGAGGGAAATGAGATAAATTACTCTTGCGGATTGTTTGAGCTCAAAGGGGAGAAGGGGATAGCCCCAGGAATCTCGTTTGTGACTCATGTAGCAAAACATTTGATGAAACCTGATGTCAGACGGAAACGGAAAAAGTTCCTTGACAAATATCACACATACCGATAAAGACTTTCCGGTTTTTCTTTAACAAGTGGTATAAAAAGAATATGAAACTTTGCTCATACATATTTTGATATGTTGATTTTATTTTCTCGGATTAACAGAACGTTTTTATTGGGCTATTTGTAACTCAATGTATTACTTACTGTATTGCAACGTTGACCCAGGTGTTTCACTTCTTCTTATTAACGGTCTTATTTCGCGTAAGGAAAGGCATTACAGCCGTTACAATAAATTTTCATCGTTAAAGCCTTGCTAAACTCCAGCTACGTTCCAATTCCCCCAGAGCCTGCCGTCATTATCAGTTTAGCGTGAGGGCTCTTCCGCCAAAAAAAATATATAAAAAGGCCCGATCTCAAAAATTCGCCTAACGGTAGGGGCGTAACGAAGTGTAGCCTACTTAAAACAATAGCTAATACGAGGGTCGGATGTACCACCTCTGCGCTTCCCATACTTAAAACTGTTCGAGACCACTCAATATGTGCTGAATTCGTAGAATTTTTATGGGGAATTTTCGGAGTCCTTTATTGTGTTGGATATTTACTGCGCCCCTTGGGTAAGATAAATTCGTGTTTATATTTGAAAATAACTACAAATAAATATAAATTTATAAAAAGCACTACCAAGTTTTAAGAAAATAGAACAAAGTTCTTGAACTAATCAATACTTATTTGCCGATAGACTACCCTATGGAGTTAAGAATAGCTAGCAAATTGATCAGATTTCACCCTATTTCCACTCTGTGGGGCTTTAATTACTGGTTGGTGCTTGCTGGGCCCCTTATAACCTGCTCCTCATTTCATAGGCCGCAAACAAACCGACATCATTTCACCCCGGGTTTGTTTATTACCTCTTGTAAAGTTTTCATCTCATCTTTAATTGACTTTACGGGTAAGTTTTAAATATCTTTCATTTTAGAGAAGCCTGATTGCAGCTTATAATGAAAATCTTTGAATATTAAGCAATCAAAATATATTGGATCATAAATAAAATACTCAGCGGATTTTGCAGTATCTTTAGTGCGAAATCAATTTACCACAGAATGGTATCTGTAAATTACTAAAACGCTATATCATGAAATCTCGGTAAAAGTACGGCAAATGTTTTGCTAAAAGAACATTTCTATACACTTTATCTTAGATCACAGTCGTTTAGGGTCGCTGATGTAATGTCGTGGCTCCCAATAGCTATTACCAAGTGGTGCTCTCCTACGCACATTATTACATTCAATTCACGGCGTTTGCTATCTATTGAAACCGGTTCAACTAGTTGAGGCGATGCCTTATAAATACGCTTACTAATGTGATAATATCCAGCCAGTAAGTACGTACTCTAAAAGAGAATTACAAAAGACATTTTCTTTGGACCTGCCGAAATTATCAGGCCATCCATTATAAAATTCTTTTAAAAATAAAAAGCCGAGTCGCTCGGGTACAAAGAGGATTTGAGGAAGATGAGCTTTTATACAGGGTTACCTTGTCCTGTTGTGGGCGCTGGCAGCCTTTTACGCTAAGCTGTCATCACGAAATTGCTTGAAAATTTCAACTTACTTCAAACAACGACTTTAGCGTGGCGTTGCCATGGGACCGTAGTTCACAGTTCCTCATAAATAAATTAAGTGCTAGATTTATGAAGAACTCTCGTTGTTAAAAAGCTAGTAAGCCCCCAGGGGGTAATCAAACCATCTTTTCATACAAAGCAAGCTTCGCCTACAGACACGGACTGAGCATCCTCAATCTATTCTATAAAAGTTTTTCAAAGGGAAATTCCAGACAGAAGGAATGCCAATTTCGTTTGAAAACGTACTTTGCGATTTTATTTTATTTGTAGCGGTCTGATGTATAAAAATACTCAATTTGGGATCAAACGATCTAGAACGTAACATACTCGAACTTAATAAGGTCAAAGTTTTGTTTTTTAATTGTAAACAATATCACTTACATTAATTAAAAAGAAGCCAGAAGTATTTATTATTTTATTTGATTGTTAGGGCAAGGTGACAAAACACGATGTGCAATTTTCATCTATGAATCTAAGATTTAGTATATGTTGGGTCATAATCCTCCACGCAATTTGAATTAGGTAAATTTACATATAAGTCTGGTTATGTTTTTATTTTTGTTTATAGGTGACAATAAAATCGTCAGATTAGACCGTGAGACATGTGATTCGGCTGAGTTAAAATTCATGTAACTTTAAGTACGTATCTACTTAATAAAATACGTATCCAGTTAATTTATTTATTTAGTTAATCAAATATAATATTTGTATTTTTATGGGGTCCACTCCATAGGAAAATATATAATATATGTATATAATTAAATAAAAAAAACAAGTGTGATTGCGTAAAGTCAGGTACCTCATAGATATACCTCATGTTTCTATCAAAACATCTTACACAGCATCCTTCGGTGTAACATCAGCGTAATGATATGTTACAATGTTAAAGCATCTACCTCATTTATTTGAAAATATAAATGGTACCACAAAACTAAGTATTGTAACACAAGATTTTTCTTTCATTACAATTCTAAAACATATTGCAACTTATACTGTATTATATTAAAATTTACAGAAGAATATTCCAAAAACGTACTGAATATGAAAGGCACTACTCGAAATATGAGCAACTAACTTTTTTACATTTCATAAGTATAGCATATTTTTAATTATACTAGGTGGTATAATTAAAAATCGGCCCTCATCTTAAAGTTTTTATAACTCTTTTGCTTCAGCTATAATATTAGCTGTAAACATAGTCTTAGTCGGACACGTTTAAGTACTTTAGATAATCCTTTTCTATCCGATAACTTAACACGGCTATCAACGCTAGGAGCTTATTCAGGATCATCATTAATTACATTCACGGTTTAAAAATTAAAATAGCTGACAAATATATAACGAGTATGGCCATCAATAACAGTAGCACGTCGCGTCGCCACCGATTTGTATTCCGCACCTCTCGCCCGACCATCCGTCTGGCCAGATTAATTATCTACCACCCTACCATGTTTGCCAATAAGCCCGTCAACCAACCCCCACTTTTTACTATAAACCTTTGACATTACACAATTTGTTTAACCGTGATACGCCTAACTAATCAGCTGAAGAATTTCGCGAAAACTTACATCCCGGTTACACAAAGTCAAACGACAGCAATTTAAACTTTGATGGAACGTGGAAAATTTTCGTTAAATTCATAATTTGCGTCGAGACAATCTCGCTCTACCGCTGTCAGTTTCTAATAACAAAACATAACTACACTACTTAATATTATTCTTAATATAAAATATAAACTTTAAATTATGTGGTACAGAAAGCTGACATACTTAATCATAAAATGAGCAACGAGTACAAATTATGAAGTTTATCCAAATGTTTCATTTTACAAATGTTTCCGTTGAGAGAATGATAGTATAACAGAAATATAAGATGCATCTGGTCACGAATACTCTCATGCATTTGCTGAAATATTTACACTAAGTAACGTGATACATACTTGGAGTTGAAGTTTGAGAGCTGCAAATTCAAAATCAAACACAGCTAAGTATTGAAAGCAAACTTTGCTCACACATCTAATGATAACATCTAAGATCACGCATTGTTTGTCGACGTTTAGAATTAAGAGCACGATCGAAGCAATACATGTTTAGTGAAATATCACTGTAAGAGAACCCAAACTTCGTCAGGCTGTTTGCACGCTAGCATAGTGGATTATAAAGATAAATTGATGCTTTTAACTAATTTAACACTATACTAACATATACAAACTGTCCCTGAGGCGAGCATGTCTAGCGGCAATCTTAGATTTATTATCCCTTTATATCATGTAAGACACCGAATCTCACGAGACTGTTCCTCGCAACCATCTCAAGGAATCTAATTATATTTGAGGAGCCGTCACGACCGGCCGTGGAGTAAGATTTGTTGCGTAGAGGAAATTCAATTAACAAATTTCATTATTGCGTAAACACAAACCGCTAAAGCCTTATAAGCGAGAATCTCTTAAATAGCATGAAATTAAGAAAATACGTGTGTCATTTGCTTGAATCTGCAATGTCTTTGGTTTTTAAATAAATGAATTAGTGATGGCTTTAGAATGCAGTTAATAAAACGTGTCTGATTGATTTAATGAGCGTAGAATTTAATCGGTGGTACTCTATTATACCGTCATATAAATAAATACGTAGAAAAGTTGGTCTTAAACCTATAAAATAATATCAAACATCGTATAAAACAACCGCTGTTGTTGCTATTGAACTTTAGTACATAACATAATACACAAAGCCTTTAGAAACTTTGCAGTCAACTTCAGAAAAATGAAACCACGGAACCATTTGTATGGAACAACTTTATTAGAAAATTCTCGGTTACGTCGTGTGACAATCGCACCAGCAGAAAATTGGAAATAGTGACGGGCCAAAAACGTGAAACGTTGAACGCTATGGAAATTTTGAATATGCCATAAAACGCAAAATGTATTAAAGTTTTTGAGGTAGTCATTCTTAACAATATGAAAACTTGAAGATAAAGAAAACCAAAGGGCATTTAAAAAGTTTTTCAGGCATTGAAATAAATGCAACGCTTCAATATTAGCCTACTGCTCTGCAGGCATTATACCAACACGTTTTGTGTTAAAATTTACGGAGCTGCACTAAAAAGTAACAATATTCATGATTCCACGATATCAACTTAGCTAACTATGTAATTTGTGCTTCAGCTTCCAAACTATTGAAACTTTCTTTAACTGTTTTGCATGCTTAGCAAAACTGATGTTATAATATAGAGCTTCATAAATAAGAAAATATTGACAAGCCGTGCCGATTATAATAGTGATATATTTAATTAAAAAGGAACTTCAGTAATATGTACTTTTGTTAATTTCTTTTTCTTTTCTTTATTTTTTTTTTGTAACGATTATTAGCAATGTATGTTTTAAATTTACTAGTATTCTTTTTAACCCTCCAGTTAAGCTAGAATGCTTGTGTTGGGAGTGGGTTCACGTCAGTAGTATAATGGGTAGGATTCAAGCCCGCGACCTCTTGATCCCAAGTCCAATGCCTTATCCATTGGGCTACCGCCACTTCAACAGTTTATAATATTAATGCTAATATAAACTGCCTCCGTGGCACAGCGGTAGTGAATGCGACTGCTGTGCATGAGATCTCGGATTCGAATCCCGGGTCGGGCCAACAAAAAGTTATTAAGATTTTCTGTTAAGACATCTCAATAGCAGCCCGGAGTTAGGAAGTTGGCGGTGTTAGACGACTCCATGCCTCGGCAAGCACGTAAAGCCGTTGGTCCTGCGCCTGATCTCTCTCCGGTCGTGTCGGATTACCGTCCCATCGGATCATGAGAGTTAAGGAACAGAGAGTGCACTTGTGTTTGCGCAAACACTTGTGCTCTATAATATCTCCTACGCAGATGGCCAGTCTCCGTTAAGACAGGCCACCGTGACCGAAATTCGGTCTGGAGGACATTATTATATTAATGCTATATAATAAACTTTATAGCTATATATAATATAGAAGTAAATATAAAGCTGAAGATTATTTTTGCACTCGATTATACGCTCTGTAAACACGAACGCGTTTGAGGTTACTACGCATTAAACTTGGAGAGTAGTTTCCCGTATTCGATTTAATTATTTTCCTATTTTCGTAAGCCAAGGGGCAGTAAGAAAAGTCATCTGCCCGGGGGCTCCGACCCATAGGTGCACTAGCAGGGAAGTGGCGAACCCTTATAATTTTCCAATTATATTTCCCGTCCAATTTTCCGTGGTGTCGCTCACGGCACTCGTCAAACGCAGCCCCGCGTACAACACCCTCCTAGTAAGGATCTATTTATTATACTGCAAAAGTCAGGTGAACACCAATTACCGCCTTTTTTTGGCCACGAATGTTTTCATAAATATGTTGGAACATATTAATTCAACATGATAGCCGCCACTCTGAAATCTGAAAGCTTTTCTGCATATTAATATTAGTTGCGAAAATATGGTGCGATATTTTCTGTCTTTTTGTGGTACGATGTAGTGGCGATTCTTTTTTGTTTGGCGAAGTTTCAAGCGTGCATAGATTTTTTTGCCATAATAGAAAGAAAAAGATGGAATCTTTTGTGCAAAGGAACTCTAAAACATATTTCCACAAAAATTAGTTAATTTATAAACAAAAATGTTCAATCAACAGTGTCACGTTAACAAACAGTCAAACAGTAATCCAGAGAGGCGCGAACTGACACACCAAGGGGGCTGTGAGACCGGCTAATTTTAGCAGTATCACAGTTTTGCAAACAGAGGGCATGTTTGTGCATACATTTCGACGCCGAAGGGATACATTCTACTGGAAAGATTATTGAAGCCTGCACTGTTTGTTTAAGTTAGTGCGTAGACGAACCACATCTGCGCATTTCGACGGCTTCGGAAGTACTCGTTGCGATTTATTCAAACAAGTATGAAAGCTCTCTTGTTATGGCTGGGGATTTTAAAATAGAAGTCAGCCTTTTAAACTGTTCAGTTCAAACTTTACTTTCAACATGTCAAGTGGATTATTTCAATACCTATATTTGTAGGATAATTCTAGAAGGAAAAATACGAGGAAAATGGACTGACCTGTTGTACCCTGACCCTACCTTGTTTCATTGAGAAAATATCGTGATAAATTTTCACCATTCATGAATCTGACATTCCACCCATCAATCAAGTCGAGGATAGTCCAAATCATAGCAAAAAGTAAATGATTAACAGAATCATATCGGTACGTTGCAACACAACAACCATCGAAACATTTTATGAAAAATGTAGCGTTCACGTTTATAACAGGACGAATACAAAAGCAGGAAGGAAACAAATCCGTAATAAACACAAGCAAAGACGCAGGTTTAATAAATATTTTATAGCAGTATATTAATTTTCGCAAAGCTTGAGCTTGGCACAAAATTAGTTCTAAAGCGAGCAGAGCAGTTATGTTTTAACACTGTGCAGTTGCCTCTGTAGGGTGTACTTGTTCCTGTGCTGTGTATCTTGACTGTGCAATGCGCCACTTGAGGTACAGAATAGTAAATGATAATATGTTCTGCTCAGTACATAAACGTAGTTTAATTTTTTACTTTATTCAAATTATTTATATATCATATCTTCTTTAATCTTTAGTAGTGATCATCCAGTACCCGAAATGACCGTTAATTCATTTCTTTTATAAGTTTAACATTTCTACGCTCCTTTATAATATGTAAACTTAACTAGGCCTAATCATAAATTTCTCTGTGCGCGTAATATATTTGAAACCAGCACCTAAAAATATGTCCTAGACACGTATTAATTTATTAACATAATTATGACATATAACCAAAAAAAAGGTTTCTCTAAGTGAAAAGCCAAAAAAAAGGTATCCCTAGATACCTTTTTTTTGGCTTTTCACCTAGAGAAACCTTGTTTTTTGCTTTACACCAGAAGCCTTTTTTTCATTCAGTTTATTATTAATGTGTAAGAATTAGCCATAAAAATAATCGTAGTTATGTATAAAATAGCCTTTTAATTGATGTTGATATTTTGCAAGCTGTAACTTGAAGTTTAATATATTATTAATTTCTAGTCAACTTAATCCGGACACGATATTAGCAGTAAGCCAAGAGTTTTCGCACCCGGTGTATGTTGTGCGTAAACGCCTGCGGTCGGACCCGAAAATTCTCAAATTGTGCACAAGTTTAGGGTAATTAACACCTGTTTGTGCTCTTTAATAATTTGTAAATCCAGTGCTATGTTATAAGTCGTAGGCAGAGGTGCATTACACCCACATTTTCTCCTATCATTTCTTTTTTTTAATTTCTTCAATCCACGACACTGTTTAAGTTTCCGTGCTGTTAGTATAATATCTTGACAGAAAAGCCTAGTAACACTTCGCCTATCAAACCCTTCATGTATAGCGGCTACTACTGCATGCAACAATTAAAAACAATGAAAAGCGAGTATATTGTTGCTTAGTAAAAATTTTTAGAGGGTGTTATACTAAGCTTTACGAAAATAAAATATTATAAATTCCTGCCAACAGTTTAGCATTCTTCAAAAACAATGTATTTGAAATAGTTGTAAATCATTGTAATTTATGACATTGTAATTGTTTTAAATTAATATATTTTTGTTAGGAAATACGTACGTCATTTTAATTAATAGTGCAATAAAACAATTATACACTCGTCCATATTAATACCAACAAATCGATATAAAGCTGATTAGATCTATTTATGTTTTAGATAATAATAATAATAATAATAATAATATTCTATCACATACAAATGATATATTATATGATACACGAACAACTTAAATTATTTAATGAAAAAGTTGCGTGATGACCTAAACAGGACATGTCATAACATTTCGATAACTGTGAATTGACGAGAGCTAACCTTCTGAGTTGTTCATTAATTTTAATATTATTATAGTCATCGATAAAGAGCGCGTCTTCGGTGCAGCGTCGAAAATAGGAGCGCTTACGTTACACTGACGAACTTGAGATCACAGGACAGCAGTTTTGGGTCTCTTTTATTTGATAACTTTGAGAATTTAATACCAGATGAAGAATAAAATAAAGACTAAAAGTACTGAAACTAGGTATGCTACACAAAAAGCATTTTCAAGATTTGTAATTTTTGTAAATGTTTCTTACTGGGATAGGCTGTCTTTGCTTATCCTATTATGTATATACAAGCGTAATGCTATATTTTTGATCATTCAATATCTCAATGATGAATCCATAAAAGTATAAATAGCATCCGTAATAAAAATAATAGTTACGAATAAAAAACACGACTCATCTACACCGGAACATGAGAATGATCCATATAAGTGTTCTCAACATAATAAAATAGATATGCCTCACGATTTTACATATTTATTAACTAATCAAACACTTCCAAATTAACACTAAAGCGTCAAAATGAAAGTAAAGGAAATAGACACTAATTTTTCACTGTATAAAAGCAATAAATATTTTAATATTGCAAATTGCGATCGTCCGGCTGTTTATCAGATGTAATTGCCATCGTTCTGGAACCTTCGCAGTCGACACACAATCTCACCATGATACCACTTAATAACAGTTATTGTGTGTAAAAAAAAAACGAAATTAATTCCCGTCTTTGTTGGCTTAGCTTATTAATATTGGGCTTTTATATTCATTATCAGAATCTGGCGTAAGTAAACATTATGAGGCTGTAATTTACGGACAAGTATTATGTTTTCCGGGAAGATGGAAATAATAACTTGTGTTGCGAAATATATGTATTAATAGAATGGTCAATGTTTGGCTATTGCTCGTATCAGTGGCGGGAGGGACTCTTGTATTAGCAAACGGTACAAATGAGCCGACTCGACCAGAAAAGTAACAGTTGCTTAGAGACAGTCAGCGTAACATTAGTAACGCTGACTATATCTATAACTATATCTCACTATATCCCGAGTAAGAGCTCCGAACGCTCATTCTTTACCCTTCATTCCTCCTTACGTTTAGTTACGCCCAAATACGATTACTATTACTCTGATACTACATGCGACAAAGGTTACGATAAGCATTTACCACCGGGCGTGCCGCATGTTTACAAACCAACTTTGTCGAAAAAGAAAGAAATTCTGATAGGAAAATATTGTATGTCATCATTTTGGTACTGTAAATTTATTTCTATGGTTGATAGATGATAATTATTAAACTATTATTCTGGTAGAATCAGATATCCTCTATATAAGTTTAGGCACAGAGTATGCATGCATCAACGTTCGTTTAAACCTAATACTCTTGCCCATTTGAGCCAAAAAGTCTCCATCAAAGTAGCCGTAATGACTATTTAGAGAAACAAGAGGCTGAAACGCGGTACTAATTAGTGTTGCTGTCCATTAGGGCCAATAGTCATTCAGACACGTCTAACAAGTCCCGCGGGAATAGATACGTATCCGATACAAACTCACTCTGCAAATAAATCTTATATTTTCTTTTGAGTGTACCGTTAAGTAAGATTTATTTACTATCTTAGAGTTGTAAATATATCAATATTTACGTTTGAGATAACCAACGGTGACATTTTTACAACACGCATGTATTGCAACAGCCTGCTTATAAACTGTAAATTTTCTATTTATAATACCCTAAAATACAACAGAATATGTTAGAAAGTTACAACGTTATAATCCTAAGCTATAGAAAACATTAAATATTCCCATCCTCCACATGTAAATTAGCTCACTGTTCTCATATAGCTGCGAATAATATAAACTAAGCCTGGCCGTAATTCACCGTACTGACGGGATTCATCTTACAATCCGCTTTTCTAGAATTAATATTCTCTCTCGAGAACAGTAATATATTTGTTCGTTTAAATTCTAATCAAAGAATGGAGGAATCATTGAGTATTATCATATGCTTGTTGTATTAAAAATAATATTTACTGCTTATAAATTATATGAGGTAGGGCACAGCGCATTCAACGGTTAAACCTTAGAGATCCGACTGGGGAAATACTTCCACTCTATAGAAGAGCACAGGGAATAATCCTTAATTGTATTCCTGCAGTATATAGTTACGTTTAAATTTATAAGGCGCCTTGCCTTCTCTCTTGCTGCAGCTCAAGCTTTAGCATTGGAAATTGTGTTCTCTTTGCACTTTTAGAACAGTGACTCTTTTTTTGCGATATACAAAATATCATTCGGCCTTGACGATCCCGCAAAAATGCAATAGCAAGCTTACTACGCGAAATGGTTATCATCGCTCACCGTATGCAAGCACATGGCGCGCATCAAGATAACGTAACGATAACACAATTTACTACTTAGCAGTTTAAAAAGTAATGCAATATGTAAGTAAGTCAAAAGGTTTTTCAACAGGTTATGTAGCATAGTATCCTAAAAGTCCAACTCAAGTACCAAATTACGAAGTACTGCTCTTCAAAACAAAGATCTGTATCAACCTAAATCCGCTTATCTTTAGCCGACTGCAGTTGAGCACGTGTGCTCACTGGATACTAAACAAACTATTAAGTCCAGTTACTATCACACGAATCTAACAAAATGTTTGTGAAAACCACTACATAAATAAGACAGTCACAGTACAAAGATGTGTAAAAGAAATATACTGACTATAAAATAAATAAAAGTAAGTAAATGCTACAGATTGAAATATAAAAGGAGTTTTCTTTTATCCTGTTGTTGACTCATACGAAAGTGGATATATGGGTGTCGATGTTAGGGTAACAGATGTTCATTGTAGTCGTAATACTAGGTATGAATGGAATACGAGATACAAGAATGAATGAAGTCCTATTACTGTTAGAAATAGCCTAATACGAAACGTGCCCGTTACAACACTGTTTCTTTTGATAAATTTTCTTACATCTCGCTAAGGTTCACGATAATAGACCTTAAAAGACTTCAGAATCCTTCTAACCCCTATAAAAGCCTGAACATAAGAAAGTAAGCTCTTTTTTATGCGTTATAAGTCCGTCCGATGCTTTGATCAGAAAAGGATAAGAATACTCATTAGCAGGCCGGCAGCGTCTGCCGAATGAATTCTAATAAAGTTAATCGCTACGGAAGCACGCCTCCTTTTAATTTGTGAAAATCCGAACAAAAAGAATCGAGTATCCACTTTATTGCTTTTAAAAATAGGTCGCTATTACTTAGATGTTGCGTTCCCTGTATTTTGTTTCGTTTTGCCTAATCATAAATTTTCCCGAGCCAGCCGCGAAATTATATTTATTTCTTCTCGAATAACACATAAATATTGGATATCTGTTTTTTACATCTCTGTGTAAATCATAATAAAAAGCCGGCACTGTAATATATAAAAATATAGGAAAGCATTTATGTTACTTTGTTATCAATTTTTTTCAACTTTTTCCTGCCCATTCCATAATGTTGAATTATCGGATAAAATCGTCACAAGCACTGTAGGTTTATTTTGATTTGTATTCTAAATATAGATAAGTGCTAGCGATACTGATACGGAATTTAAAAAAATATCCTATTTTATAGTGCTTGGGCTTTTATGAACATATTAATCACAGGCTCAGATGATATTACATACATGAAATACAAGAAAACCTATCCAAGTAACCCATAGTTATTAATAGCACTATGCAAGCATGGATCTCTCTACATTATAATAGTAATACTATCGTATAAAAACTAACGTAATTGATTTAAATTGCATCTCATTTCATCATATACGGCAAACTCTATATATTTTATTCCTTTGAGACAACGAAGTACATAGCCTACAGCAATGTACATAAATGTAAATGAACAGAAGCTGGCCGTGTACCTACAAGTCATCATGATACATCCAACGACAGTACACATCAACAAAACACAGGCCACGTACAGTCTCGTCACGTACTCGGCTATAACGAGGTGGCGCGACAGAGGCGCCCCCTATGCGTCACCACGGCAAAGTTTTAGGAGGCTGTTCCGCATGTGTATATTATACAGCTTATGTACACGAGCCATAATAAAAGCTTATTTTGAAAGTGAAAAGAAATAGGATGTTTTACTGTCTCTATAAACTTGCCAACGTTTTTAGTGAGTACCGCATAAAAGTAGTTTTAGTAGCTTTTCTTAATAAATGTATACTATTTTTTTATAAATATCTAAGTAATAACATTAGGAGGTATTTTAACAAATTGTTGAAGTGGTATCTAGTACTACAAGTACTATTAAAATACTTGCCAGTCTTTGAAAGAATATTCAATATGCTTTGTTGTCATACAAAAATATACTGTTGTTTTAAAGCAACTATAGATTTTTGTATACGACGCCATATTGGATTATTATTAGTGTATCAAGCCATGCTTGCAAATAAAGACTTGGTAGTAGCTAATCTATATATATGCAAGATGGTAAAGTTACTCTAAACTTGTGTGCCTTTTGTTGGCAATGATTTTAGCTGGATTGGATGAGCCTAGTACATCATTTTCAGGTATGTTTTTGGTGTCATTTCCTTTACATATTTTGTACGCCAAGCCTATAAAATACATTTTATTACTATGTTACAGACAACGACAAATGACAAGCTAACGATTATTGATTACATTTTAATATTCAGAACATTCGACATGTAAGGTATAATGATGAAATTAAAATAATGTTTGAACATCACTCGATTCTATCAATTATTTTGCAAATCGTCTCAATTCCAAAAATTCATAAATTATTGCCAGTTACCTAAACTGATAAATCTCCTTTCTCTTCCTGAAATCCAATATTATTTTCGATTTCTACGCCAGTTCTAATCGCGTCTACCATATCTAAGCAATAATATTCTAGCTATGTACGTACAGATATTTCGTACCGATTACTAGCGCGTGATTCGTAGCCACAAATCCAGTACTAGCTAACATTGAAATGTGTTCAATGTGGATAACATTTAATTAATATTAAATATAGAGTTGTAACGAGGAGTTCACACTGCTGATCAATTTTCTAATAATCTACTTATATATAGAACTCGACTTTGTATATAACATTAATCTTATATAACCATCTAATTCCTTTCTCTTATAAGGATTTAGATCTAAGGTTATTAAAGAAAGGGCGTAATGTGACAACTCGTTGAAATAATTGAAAGCGTCTTCATATTGATGCTCATGTCAGCAATGATTGGTGATGCGACGAACTTTACGGTCATCAATTTTTCTGACTTCTATAATTGTGTTGCTTCCAGGAATAATATATTGGAAGGAAATCAAATCAATTCACTCTACGCTAAAAGACTAACAAGCGTGATTTCTGAAAACTGGAAAATTGCCATTTTCTGTTTCACGAAGTACATTTAAGTTTTAGATTTCTATTTCTTCTACCTATATGTTGCTGTTAGCCGTATTGCAGTGCCATTCTTCGTATGATATAAAAATATATTTGTTTATAGTGTTGTTGTAGACTAGATCGATCTATTTCAGTTGTGGCTAGATAATAGAGCTCGTTCTATTTAGTCCGTCTGCGTCTATCTATCTTCAAATTAGACAGCGTATTTCGACGCTAATTCTAAACAATTTTGCCTACGTCGATGTGTCAATATAGGCCAGGGTTAGAATTGTTGCAACAATTATTATCGATAAAAGTTCTTGTGCTATGACGTCTGTGATTCATTCAATTGTTTCTAAACGAATAATTATATATATTAACTGACACATAACATGTGACTTATTTTTATACATCTACTCAAAACTCTCAGTTTCAAAATGTAAGATCAATTGTTATTTTGATAAGTGATAACTCAATTCTCTATATTTACTGAGAAATCAACTCGAGTACGTAAGTATAAGGTAATCGATGACGGCAAAACTCCACAGATCATTTGTATGCAGAATAGAATGTCTGCCACCTCCTGTAAGTATTATCTTTTCCACTGTAAAATCGCTAAAATGTCAACGGAGTCGCAATATACTTTTCGATTCTGCTCCTCTGTGACTTTAAAGCAACTTGTTATATCATTCAAAATGCATGGTTTTCCTTTTCATGGTAGCAAGAAGATAACGATAGTCACCTTTTGGCGTTCTGCCAAAAGCGCAGCCGCATCGAGTTACATAAATGACTCGTCTGGTTGAAGTATTATAGTTAGGTATGTCTCTTGGCGGTGGTGAGATAAGCCAATTTTGTTTTTGGAGATATCTTTGTAGCTATTGGAAATTTTGAAATGTAGTGTAAATACTTGAATGTTTGGTTTTTCGGATACTGTAAACTGTAACACATAGTGGTACACTTATTCAGACATATAGCAACAGTAGTTCCATATCCTTAGTTTTTGTTTTACATATTGCGTCAGAACTTTATAAGACAGACGAAGTGCAAACAGCAAAAGCCTTTAAAAATATTAAATGAAATGCCTATATTTTTAAGGTCTTTCAATTGACATCATGTAACTAGCATACATTGCTGGATCTGCTGAGGCTGCATGTTGAAATCAGTAGAAAATTCATCTTAAATAAAAATAAAATAAGGGCTTATCGTAGGAATTGTTTGACGTAAGTAGTGTAATATGCGGGTATCAAACATACCTTCGAAAGCCCTCTCGACAAAAGTTTGATACCTTAACCTTTAGAATACTGCCGCTTTTTGGACACCAATTATTCAAAACCTTATGGCACACCTTTATTTTATATATTATCTGTGTAATAGACAAACTCTCTAATTAAAATGAATTTCACAACAGGCTTAGGATCAATTTCTTGGACACAACCAAATCAACTTATTATGAACCCTTCTTATACATCTATGCTAAGAATATTACCTAGAACATAATATACAGACGTTAAGAGTAACTATAGAATAATAAAAGCTTGTAGCAAAGTAATAAAAAGTCCGGCGCAAAAACTTCGCAATATTAAAGCCCATTAGTTTCTTGAGCGTACTAGGTATCGTATCGCAAGGCAGGCTTTGAAATTTTTCCAATATGTCAGCCTAACGTAAAATAACCTGACATTCTCATCTTTTATTTCCAAGAGCGAATGCGACAAATATAAATTATATTTTGTAAGAAAATGCCAACGTTCTAGGTGTTAAACAAACGTGATTATCTGCAAATCCGCTGAGAATGGATTAAACTTTCTTCAAACTTCAATGTGGATTTATAGCGGGATTTCATTATGAAAATATTATGGAAAATGTATTTAATGTCCAAATCTGTATGGATATCAAAGGTATTTTATCTTTGAACTAAACCTCTTCAAATTCGCATAAATTCTAAGATTAGACGTAATCCAATTTGTATTTACCCAGCGAAAAGGTAAAATAAATAAGAATTGTTTTTTGTTGACCGAATTCAGTTAGCTGCGGTATATAAAAATAGGCATAACTGAATTATCCGGGTAAACGAATATCTCTATTTGGAACAATGCATACGTAACAACAAAACAACGTTTTAAGCTAACCAACCGACGGTTGAACTGAAATACATTTGACCAAATTCCTAATTTAACAGACATTACAATCGGAAATGTACGTGTAATCGCCCGTAATGAATTACTAAGGCTTGGTGTACACCAGGCGTGTAGTGACGTATACTTGTGTCACTCCCCTGAGCGCCCCATATGTTCCTGCGACAGGTCTTGCTA
Organism: Catocala fraxini; assembly: GCA_930367265.1. Taxonomy (NCBI): domain Eukaryota; kingdom Metazoa; phylum Arthropoda; class Insecta; order Lepidoptera; family Erebidae; genus Catocala; species Catocala fraxini. The sequence continues at coordinate 16,525,157 of OV884035.1, forward strand.
CAGACTAGCTCAGGTGCACGTCGCTTCGCTTAATTTGTCAAGAGAGATCACTCGACCACTAAGGGGTAACCTTTAAAATATTCGCTATATGACAGCTGCATCCTATGTGATACAATAGTGCTTTCAATTATCGTGTTACAAATAGTGGTGGTTGTCAGCGTGTTGGAAGTTACTTAACAGCTGCTTGCATTTTGAAAATGGCTTTTAGTTTACTTCTGATATCGATAATCTTCGTCAATATTTTTATATTGGTTTGTAACGTATCAGCAAGAGCATATATATTCGTGGCTAACTTGATTAATCAGATTATATTATAGATATATAAGGTGTTTTTATTCTACCTATAAATGATCAAAGGGCGATGTTATCCTGTAACAATAGTGTGATAATTGTTGCTACTAGCCTACATGACAAAACTAATATCAAACATATTAGGTATTATTATGCAGTAGTTTATATTACCATCTATTTCTTGAGCCGTCTCTGTTTATATTCGTTTGTGTTTATTTACTTCACTTTTTAATATTAGGAGCCAAGATATTAACGTTTTGTTTATACATATATACACTCACAATAACAGTGAAAGCAAATCTTCCCAAATATAATGAGCATGTGTAAGACTTAAACAAAAAAATAACTGTCAGTTCCGTATATTCTCACGCCATCTGTGACTTGTCTATGACACACCTGTTTCCTTTTTGAATGCAAATATGGCGTCGTTGACAGTTATGTCAGAATTGTCAGGTGTTCAAAGTATTGACTGTTTGTTTTCTGTTTGGTTCTTACTCTATTACTTCAGCCGTTTACGGGTGAACATGGAATTAACATAAGCTATAGTCTTGTTTTTTTCTACGTGACTTTATGTGTGTCTAGTTACATTTGAAGCATGTAAATAATTACATATATTATACATATACATTGAACATATTATGTAAATTATTTATTTACTCTCTCTGGTTTTCTTTTAGTAACGGACTTTATGTAAATAATGTTGCAAAATGCGATATTTATTTTATTATTGTATTATTATGTGGGTACTTTCATGTCAATGTCGTGGTGAGTAGGCGATCGTTATAACTGGCTCAATCGGAACATATGAGCTATACATTTAAAAGTAATGATTTAGCGAATGAAAGCTGAAGTAAGTATTGAATTAAAGTTAATATATATAATCATAATTAAATACTCATAAACGGTTTCATCATTTTTAAACTACACTTTCAACACAATTCATGTGCCTGTACATACCTTTTATTGTGTATTTTGTGCTAATAATTAAATTAAGACAGTGTTGCATATTAGTTGATAAATTTTAGTAACTCGTAGTAGCAACTTATACAAAACCAAAATACCATTACTGGTCATTTTGCCTCGCTGCCTCTGTTTGGATTCTTACCAGGGACTAACATTTGTATGACCGACAAATAGTTGTTCTCAGTTTAGATGTTATTTGTATCAATTGTTTTAATGTTTATAATGTCTCCGGCAGTATAGGTTGCCAAGAGTAATGTTTTTTGAAAAAAGACTTACGACGCTTATAGTCTTGAGTATAATCGCAAATAGAAACTCCCTGTACCACGAATAAATTAATACCAATATAAACTTTATATTCAATTCCATTTTGCGGATACAACATCCGTGATTGCAATAGTTCACACTAATACCATAGATTTAATAGAAACTATACCGCAACCACAATTTGTCCATACATTTTAACGTATCAGCATAGTACTAAGCCAGATTAATGGGACTTTTGCGTAACCTTTGGTGCAAGCCCCTGGCACTATCGGCCACAATTTATTTACATTTTATTAGTGTTTCACTGAGGGTACGGATTGCCAAAAATATTTCACGCGAAGTTGTCTGGAAAGGTCGCCCTTTTTGGTGCAAATCTTCATTTCGAAGTTGTACAACGCCGTTGGGAATATTGGACTTGATTAACTGTGTTTTGTCTAAATTACTTCGCTATCAATAATCAATCTTTATTTAATTACTTCCTAATGAGCAGCTTTACTTGGTATTTATGGATTACTTTCCATTTAATTCAATATACTAATTTGCTTTGCAATAATATTAAAATACTAGATATGAAACAAATTAGTATTGCCACCAACGACTTTATAATATCAGACATCTAATTATAAATTTCCGTGTAATATTTTATAAAATGATTACGTTTTCGTGAGGCAAGAGGAGTTTATTTTAAGGCTAACGTTTGACATTAAAGTTAATCACGTCATTTCGTTTCTTTCTGTTTTGACACAAACATTATAAATTAATATTATGAAGAGTTTGTATATTAAGCTAATGTCAGGAACTACGTGTCCATCATGAAAACGTTTTTGCGTTAGCCAACTAGTTTGTTGAGGAAGGCTATGCTATAAAATATGAAGCTTCGATTCAAAGGAGCGCAAGAGCAACATAGACATCAAAATGACTGAATGAAATCGAGGACGACGCCAAAGCGGTAAGAGAACACACATACTTTGACGTTCATAAAATTAATTATTGTGGTGCCATTTTTCTGCTAAGTACCATTAAGTACCAAATGTTTTATTCAACTAATAGGTAAACGTGAAAACCTGTTTTATTAATTATCCATTAAATAATTAATACAACAAAATTAACGCTTAATTGAGAACTGTCTTGTTAAAGCGTTAATTATTTTATGTGTGTCCGCATTTAATAATTAACGCGTAATAACACTGTGTTCGTATTGCGGTGGACTTTCAACCACTTTTTAACAACTTAACAGTTATTATAATTATTATTTACTTTTTATCATTAATTAATGAATTATCGAAATTATTACCGTGCTTCATAATCAATAAATCTACCACTTAAATGGCAAAATGAGTTAAATTATGCAAACATATCGATGTTAAAATAGTCTTTAGTTTAAATAATTTAATGGACGAAATAAACACTACTTTTCAATATACTTATTGTATATAACTAAAAAAAGTAGTAACTAAAGAAAAGTAGTGTTTATTTGGTCCATCGATATACGGACGCCGACCATCGTTCTGACTTGTTTTTTATCAATATATTTTGATATAGTTAAACTGACATATTAAAATAGCCCGCCTGCGTGTATAATAGTTTTCAAAGGACATCAGCTGTCGTTTAGCGTGTCCTAATCATTTCACCAAAATAAAGACTAAAAACCAAAACGAAGACTAACATTTTCTCATCAATTATTTTAAATACGCATTTTAATAAAATATAGCTGAGTAGAACGATTTTATAAGAACAATAATCAATGTGTTTTGTATTATAAAATTAGTTTCTGTATAAAAAAGTGTTATTTTATTTTTATTTTATTTATAAAAGAAATCACATAATTATTTCATTACAGGAACATTATTATTATTTGTTGTTACAATTTAAGCAGTAAATCCATATTAATATTGAACAGTATTTGTAATGTGTAGAGAAACAATTAATTATTGTTGTGCTTCTACTCTGCTGATTGACATATATTCTATGAAAAATAACAGTCCGTGTATAATACGATTCGTTTCTTGATATAGGAACGCGCCTAAGTGACTTTAGGCGTCTTTCTTGCTTTGACTTCCAGTAAACTCGACAGATGATTCGCAATGAGCTTATCTTTGCGATAATTTCTTATTTACTACCGTTTTTAAAATACAGTAAACATTATGGCCGTTGATTTAACGCAATGTACCTATTTTAAGGTGAAACTATAAAAGGCACTATAAACCAATAAGCGGCCTTTGCCCATATCACGGTGTAAATTCCTGAATACGAATCCCGCTACTACCAGATGTAAACCGTGGACTGGATAGTACCTAACACCTGACTTCCTACCTTACTTAACCTTTTATTCAAAGCAGATTTGATATTTTGAGTTGACTGTTGACACGACAATAAGAAGAAGGGTGTAAATTAAAAGAGTCAAGAATTGATATTACAAGTAGATTGTGCCTGCAACTTAATGTAGCTCGTGCTCGCGTTAATGTAGATTTTGTCAATAAATTTATGTACCTCGGCAACATTATTTTTTTTTATGTAAAAGGTACCCTGTGTCCTTTACCTCCGACGGCATGCAAAATTGTATGATAATCGGTCGAGTAGTTAAGGCCTCAAAGCTTAACCAACAAACGAACTCACATTCGCATTTATATAATATTAGTTAGGAATAGGATAATTTGTTTTGAAATGTCCGGCAAGTATTTACACTGCAGCGAGGTTTTTTACCTTCCTCCCATATCGCCATAATTTACTCTAAATATATATGTATATAAGTCTTTACTTGCGCCTTGATAAATCGCAAATCCAGCTTAAAATAACAAAGGGTTATATTGTTGACATAATCTTAAAATCTCACTTGATAGCAGGATACGTATTTCAGAAGGGTGGAACGAGAAGTCACCATGTTTACACAAGAATTTAGTCTCAGAAACGTGAGAACAATCACCTATTTTAATGTGATATCACGTATCCACGTGATTAATAAATTAGAGTGCGTTTGTAAACATGTAAACTGCGATTCAATTCATAACAAAGTCTTAGTTTTGTCTCTCGATTTCAATAAAGTATTACTTTTCTGTAGAAATTTGAATTTTTCATAATATTGTCCCTAGTATACATAGGGCATGGGCAGGGCATTTCTTTAATAATCATTCATTTGCATGAGCTTGGGTTATAATTTATAAGATATTAAAAATAAGCTAAAGAATCCATTGGCCACATAAAACATACTTTTTTACAATTTTATGTTTAAGTTATTAATTATAAATAATAATAAAATTAATAAGTCATATCAACACAATATAAAATGTGTTCATTAAAGTTTGTTCTTTGTTGTGTGTTTTTAATATCAGACGTAAACATAGATGAAGAAGAAAGAATAAAATTACCTGTCCAATCTTTCGGGTATTTACCATATCAACTAATTGAGTTGCAGCGGCATAGCGATCGGACATAATAGCTTTTTAATGAAGTCCTGTATTAAAAATTTTGACGGACTACGATACTACCGTTACTTCCTCATGTTCGGTGACGATGTGTTTACCTGAAAACAAAAAACAAGGATTCTATAAAATTTATTGTTGTGACACAGATTAGTGTGGGTTTGAGTGTCAAACCCATAAATTCGTGAGTTACTGTAAGCCCCTGTTTAATTTAAATGCGATTAGCTCTGTTCGAGAGACCATAAAATGTAACGGTATGCAAAACATTTTGTTGCAGATACGTTATATGGATATCTTTATTAGTATTCCTGTTATTCTATAAATATCGTTTTTAAAATGTGAAATATTTATTTTTGTTAGCGTAGACAATTCTAGTGTTTTTGTCATCACTTAATCCTTACAAACACTATTATTATTAAAAGACCAATATTGACTCCGCGATACTGAGAAATGACCACCAGTATAGACACAGTAAACAAAAATATTTAATGAAACTGAAAAAAGCTTTAAAAGTATTATATGTTGCTCGGATTTCATTTGCAGTCGCTTTATCTCAAATTTCGTGTATAAATTAGCTGAAAGAAAATTAAAGCCACAGGAAATGTATCTAATATAATTATTTACTTAAAGCCCGCATTATAAAAAAGCCACATCGAATATAAAGAATTTAAGTATTGAAAAAAATATATAAGACCTTGGACTTGCGATCGAGAGGTCGTGGGTGTTAATCCCAGCTATCGCAATTTCGACGTGAATCTACTCCTAACACAATCATATTAGATTAAAGCATTATAGAACAGGGCACAATCATACTAGTAAAATGAAACTTAAATTGCTGGTACGCTTTAGAAAAAGAAATCTACAGATAGATAATTATGTATATTTGAATATTAAAGTATAAGGTACATACAAAGTAAATAATATACGAATATATATTTTTTTGTCCGCTACAGAATAATGTTACGGACGGTAACGGACTAAATAAAGGCAAAAACCGGCGTGTCCAGAATGCAAAATGATGCTCAAATAATTCTGTTGTCAAGGGGAACACACTGAGGCGGTGGCCGTAGCACTGACTAATGGCAGACGTTCCGAGGCTTCGCAAACAACGGTGCCTCTTACACGTCCATATTAAATCACTGGCTTTGTCTTAGACCTGGCCAGATGGAGTGTGCGTGATCGCTTGAATAAAATATGCGAGTACCGACCAACTCTATTGTAGGTCTCAGATTGTTGACAGACGAGTCTATTGGGAATATTTAGTTGGATCATTGGTGGTTATTGTAATGAACCGTGTTATTTATTTTGTTTGAAGTTGTATCAAGAGGGACACTGGGGACCCATACTACTAAAGATAGTATTGGAAATCTATATCACGATCAGTTTGGCATTTATTTTACCGTGCTATTTCTATATTATGGTAACATAAAAATAGATTAATATAGGGGCTCCCTTTAGTTAATATCCTATTAATTACTAGTTGCCACAGTATCGTTTATATAGTAAGTAAACTTTTTTTTTTTTTTACCTTGGGTACTGCTTTGACGCATACCTCTCCGCGGGGTGACGGAGAGGTTATGTCGGGCTCACCGGGGAGAGATACCCCGGTAATACCGTCTAAACCTACCACGGTGTTCCTCGACATAGCCATAGACGGCGGGGTCGCGCGAATCGCTTTCACATGCAATCGCGACCCCGCCGAGGTTTCGGCCCGCCGTGTGAAACGGCAGGCCACTACTTAAAAGACCCTCTACTGTCCCCTTGTAGGGGGACAAAAACACGACTCAGAGACCTCTCGGACCTGGTGCTGATCGGGTGGCAGGCAGGCCCACGCAGCCCACCACCCCCAGGTCAAATATAGTATGTAAACATGGACTAAGCTATTCACATAAAATCGTTTCAGTAGTTTCATAATTGGCTTTTAGATATATAGACTAACCCATTACATTAAGGGTTAAATCTATGGAACTAGAACAAGTACGATTCTTTCACTTAGGTAAGCAATCGTTCTATCGTGTATCTTATAATTTGGTATTTACTTTATGGTTAAAAGCATTAACTCAAGCTGTAGGTTGAAAAAATTATTGCACAAATAAAGCTATCACTAGATGTTTATAAGTCGATATGATTTACTTAATCCATAAGATATATTAATAACCATAATACGATAAAAATATTGTAGTTTATTCAATCACATAGCTACATGACGATCCATCCAAAATTACTTAACGGAATTAAGCACAAATTAATCATCCCCTACCTGTTCATAACCTTTAGCCTTCAAACAGCATAAAATTTCCATTAACTGTTGTGTAGTCAAAGGGGATAAGCGTTTAAACAATCAAGAAGGCAATATGCATTCGGTGCCTTCAAAGGGCACGTTCCCTTGCTCATTTTGTATCAAGTGCCTATATTTAATTTTAAGGCCCTCCCACTGCAATCAATTTATATGAAAGCTATTAGTTTTTTAATAGAAATGCGATTATTTTAATGAGAAAAGTCAAAAAGCCATACTAATGAAGTATATTTAAATCCGCTTTAGAACTTAGTTTCACCGAAAGTTTTATCTTTGAAACGTGTCCGTTCTGGAAATTGGACAAAGCTGTTTACTAAGTAATAGAAGTACTTTATAATTAAATTAAGTATTCCAAGAAGACGCTGTAATAAAGCACCACGTTACGAGATCGAAGCTGTCGCCTTAGCAAAGCATATCTAAAGTATAACAAGTGGACAGTAGCACGTATACCCTTCCAATAAGTGCAAGGTGCAATGATACAATTTTTTTCATTTTGCAGAGACATTTTGTACTGAGAAATATACTGTATCACGCAGGCCTTACACATATTAAAACAACGGACACAGAAAATCCCGACCTGAAGCAACTGTTTGAGATCACTCATTTTATGCTGTGTGCAAAACGAATCAACGAAAGTGGCGTGGCATAGTAGTAGTAGCAAGGTGAGCGCTGAAACCGTTGCTTCACCCGTGCGGCCCGTGCCGTCAAATACGACAATTTGACGCAAAGTAATTCTAGGATTTTCTGTAGTAATCTCCTTTCACATAGTAGAAAGTAGTACCTCGAAAGTTATTGTAAAATGTCGGACAGAAGGCTTAACGTTATTGACCGACTGAAGTCACACGAAAGCTTATACATATGCATATACCTATAGCTATAAACATATATTTTTTACCTGGATTATGTGGGACCCATATTAATATTATAGTTGACAAAATGCGGATTTAAGGAACTTCTGCCTATCCCATCAAGGATAGAGGTAAGAAACTATATGCACTCATTTTAGCATAAATACATAGTAACAAAATTTTGTTGTGCTTTATCAATGTGCCTTAGTAAAACCATTGCTGCAAGCACTAATAATTTATTTAAACTCATTCTTCTTAACATCTGCTTACATTCTTTCTTCACTCTCTCTAATAATGAATAAAAAATGGATGACAATGGCGTAATTCTAAGACTGATTGAATTCAAAATTGTTGAAGATGAATAGAATGATAACAGATGAATTACAACACGTGAATAGTGTATACACACGAGGTCGTGAGTACTTGACGCTTGCAACCGCAATGCGCTACTTTTCAGTCATAGTTCCTTCGACATTAGAAATGTTAGTGGAAATTAAAACTAATAATAGTTAAGTTCAAGTGGACCGAATAATGACTACTGCTAGATTAATTTTAATAAAGATGTATGCGTGACTACTTCTAATAACTCGGGCGGAAACTACTCACTCGGAACCTATACTTGAGACTGTTTATACTTCCTCCTGTTAACAAACAACGTAATTAAAGTACTGAGATATTAGTTTTATAGCTAGAGTTAAAGTAGGATTACCATGTGACTTTATTGCGCCGTGGCTTTCGAATAAAAATATTATACGTTCAATTTTTGTAACAGTATTCTATCTTCATACAAACGGTCGGTACGCGAGTCATACCTACGCGCCTCGAGGTCGGTTTGCACGTGGTTCGCAACCAGTCGCGAATGGGCTGCAGTGATGAACAGTGTGATGGTTTTGTAAACAGCAAGCGTGCGATTTGTTAATATTTGATTGAAATAAGTACAAGTACTTACATAATAATTATGGCAAAGTGCAATTGTAAACAAAAGTATTTTTAATTAAAGTTTTTATTTGAATGCAGGTTTTCTTATATAATTAAATTTAACAATAAAGCTTTTCGTACGTCTCAGTCGAGACTCAAATATTTTTCAGTCTCAAATTATAAAAGGTTGCTTTTTATTAAATATACTAATAAAAAAACATACATGATTTTTATTGAACACTTCCTATTTCAAACTCAAGTAGATAGATGAAATTAAAATACTGTAGGTGGACAACCCTCCTGCATGTTTGCGGACCGCGTGGCTGCAGGTAATTATTTCAAAGACAGAGCCCAGTTACAATACCGTTAGATAACATTACCGTGCTCCAGTGAGATCTAAATACAGCTCAAGCAATATTAAGCATTATGTTTCAAGTTGTACGGTTTAAATTATATTAAAATTATATTGTGGTAGAATATTATATTATTATATTAAAATGTCTATTTTTTTAGTGCAAGTTATCCGTACGATTAATTCGTTTAGGCAGCCCGGATGAGTAGCTTGCGCCTGTAGCCAGCGCCAACTATTCATCTACCTTTAGGGATAGTCACTGCATCGTATGGAACTAACTCTACAATAAAGCAACTATCTGTGGATCACGTTTTAGATATCAGACAGAGACACCTCAATACGACGCGAAGGTAGTGATAAAATATCGTGGCAACATTTTGCGCGCACAATATTGACAATATACTGATATGAATCTATGTACTTTTTAAGAATAATATAGCGATTTACTTTATAGCGAGTGCTTTTCTTAACATTTCATTTCTCTTAATGGCTACGGTTTGCCTAAGTTTAAAATAACCGTAATATAAATTAAACAAAATAACTTGTCATGAAAAAGTTAATAGAAGCGCACTAAAGAGACACCAAATTTCTTTCTGTTATAGCTTCAATAAGTTCCAGCCACATACATATTTTAAGCAAGCTAGCATAACAGTTTGTTAAATTAGCTCATTAAAGATCATAATAGACCTACGCCTATAAATTATGTATGTGTTGGTGCATAACTACAATTTACCGGTGACAATTTATAGGTCCCAAGCGAACCAATCGCGACCGCTCTCCAATATTCCTACTCTGAACAATTTAGTTCTAGTATCACTTTGTCCGTTCCCATTTCAAATTGTTCCTGTTCTGCTTCGAGAAATAAAACTCCGGGTATATTGCAAAAAAAATTGAATCTCTTTTCAGATAAGCGCTGTATCATAGAATGCTATCCAAACATAGACAATTTAGAGACAAAGCGCCTTCACATTTCGAGAATTTATTTGTAAAGTACTCAATGTATCCTATATATCTCATCCAATTAAACTTATTTCTTGTAAAAAGTAGCATCCATAATGAACAAGTTACCTAGAAAAATAGCTATCTATATATATATTTTTAAGCCGGCAGTCAAACATATTCAGTATCAAAATAACTTAATATCCAAAAGATCACGCACCAAAAGTACGTTAATTGTACATATTTTAATACACTTTATTAAAAATTATGATACGTAATGACCAGAACGGTTCGGCCACCCATCACCAGTTATAAAGGGCTCGGATAACGTCGGCACGTCTCGCCAAATAAATTCTTATAAACTTAATTAAGCTGTACAATGGTATTATCTCTGTCAAAATTTACCTCCCCAAATTAAAAGGCAAAAAAGTTGGCCCCACGGTTTGAGTGTCAAAGGGAAATAAGATAAAGTTGCTTGCTACGTGACTGAGCTATATAAACGCAGTGATAGGCAAAGCAAACATCTAAGAATATCGGAGAAATACATCTATTTTTATTTATATACATATTTATATTTACTTAAGCCTAGTCATGTACAAAGATACATACCAAGTCTTTGAGTCTTAAAAACTTGTAAGCAATGTTGGCTACCTAACCAAAAATATAAAATATACTTTATCCATTTGTCATTTTCTTTTGTCGTTCCAGTCATACAATGATTCTACAAATCTGTCTGAATGTATTTCTTAACACAAAGGATTGGAACAATGAACCACAAATCTCAACTCATTCGGTACAAGAAGGCTTCCTTCTTGTACCGAATGAGTACTCAATAATTGTAATCTATAGTTCTTACATCAATCTACTACGGTCAATATGAAAGTTTAAAAATAAAAAACAAAGTACCTCTTTTAACCACAGACGAAAGGGGTAAGCGGTAACTCAATCTGAGTAGTAATACGGCTTCTTAAGCGAAAAAAAAATAAACGACCGTATTCCTCGTGATAATTTTGTTGTGAGCGTTGGTGTGAGAGAGATAGGTAGAGGATTTAAGTACGAATGAAGGAGAGCAAAGTAGAAACATAATCCCCAACTAATGATAACCAGTGCACCTGCTTGATATTTGGCCCGAAAATTATGGGCAGTACAGATGGAACGGGATGCTGCTTGTAATAAGAGGGTAGATGTCGTGAAATGTAAAATACGTCCCATGGAGAATGGATGTGTTGCGAAATATTTTGTGAATCTAATCTTAAGAATAAATTTGCGTTTTTACGTAAGTTGCAAGACATTTATGGTCTCAACAAACTTTTTCCTGTTATAGATAATAGGGAAAATATTGTGTCTTATTTATTTTGTATACTATTAAAGTGGTAAACAAGCATACGGTAATTCTAATAGTAAGAAGTTAATATTAACCTACTTTTGCAGTTGTCTTTTGCAGTTGTCTTTGGCACTAGCCAAGGAATGATTCATTTTTGTGTATTCAGCAAAACATATGATTTTTCAGTTTGGAAGCATTCCCGGAAGGCTTTATTTACCAATTGATCTGAACAAATGGTTCTGTGCAACCTCTAGAAAGGTGGAGGCAGGTTGAAAACAGGAGGTACTTTCTAGTCAGAGTGCTCCAAACTTGAGCTCATATTTTGTTGTGTCCTAGCATTCCGTATATCTGTAATATATTATATTAATTATTTATATAGTTATGAGGATCTGAATTATTGAAGAATTTTTGTCTGATTGTTTTTTCAGCATCACACAATAAGTATTTTTTCGTAAAGAATTTTAATGAGATTTGTTGTTGTAAATCCAAACAACGTTATATTAAATTACGTCCAATGGTATTAGAAATAAAGTGGCTAATGTGATCCAAGTAGGTATGAAGCCAAGGGTGAACTGTATTCTACGTAGACCAAGCCCAGGCCAAAGCTAGCACTTAATAACTAACGAAATACACGAGCAACGACAACAACAATAATTTATATACATTATACTAAATTAATGAAACCATTCGATATTATCAGATCATTTATACATTAATTCAGCAAATAAAATATAAATTGTAATTGTATTATTCCTTCATTTTATTCCAATGAATCAGTTTTTATAAATGTAATAAAAAGGTATCAAAATACTGCGAATTGATTTCAATAAGTACTTAATTTTAACGGAACTGTAATGAGTAGAAATTCACCTATATTAATAGTTGTTAACGTTTTAAAGCTTTGGATAGCTCGCTTCATTATGATTTCATAAGCTTTTTATATGTTCATACAAAGAGGATTTAATTTGTGTATTTATCCTGCTAATTGGATATGTTGCCTTACAAAGGTAAGACTGTATTTGAACCTTTTTTAGGGCTTGTCTCTACATATATGCTCCAAACGAAGACTAGACGCAGCAAAGACGAGCGTCGAGTATTATATGGCGCGACGGATTGTGTTGAACCTATGCATTAAAGCGTATTTTCCGTAGTCCTCGATTATGAAAGAGATTCACGGGTGATTTTGCATTCGTGACTATTTGGTCACTCTAATTATGTGTATTTACTTGATTAGTGACAAAACAAAATGTCGCGCATAATATTTTTTTTACCTGGTCAATGCGTTTATGCATACTTCGCGGGAAAACGATTGCGGTGAGGTTATGTCGGGCTCACCCGGGGAAAGTTGGAAACTACCGGCTAAATCTACCACGGTGTGCCAATCGTGACGTGACGTGTGCGATCCATCCAGAATAGACTGTCATTATATGTATGTACCTATTAGCTCGTACATGGGTTGATAATAAAAAATCATAGTGGTAAAGTCAACCACGCGCATTATTCGTCAATGCAATATATCGTCATGGGAATTTAGTTTAAATTATTAGAATTATAAAATATTTAGTCTACATTGTAATCAAACTATTAAAGATAGCAAATATTTATTTACTTTTAAACAGAAAGTTACAGACAGTTCTCAGCAAAAATAAAAAGCTCTTATTCTGCCTTCAATTTCGGTGCGCAAAATATATAATATTTACACGCCGAAATTAACCTAGTGACTACATAATATAAACAATGTAATGATTTTACAATATTAAGTTAAAAACCTCTCTCATGTGTAGGTATCAAATTTTAAATGAAGATCGAATGCCTATAATTGCCACTCATTCTTTTTGACGTACACGCCTATCTCAAATCTCAATGTCATGTTGCATAATACATATTGTATATGCCTTTTGATTCAAAAACAATATGATAGAATAAAATACATACGTCACGGCTGTTCATACATCATCGATCATATAAGCAATAATAGACGATTATTAAGATATATCGGCAGCTATGTTCAGGTTCTATATAACATGGAGCTACCTCTAACCAACTAATGGATATAAAGTACTTATATTGCACTAAATAAACTTCCATCGTTGAAGTAACATTGACATTTCGATTATAATATTCGATATCAAATAGTCCGTTAGTGTCGTATTTAATCCCAAGCTTCAGGAACTATATAAAATCTCACATTTAGCCCACAGTTATAGAATTTATGCTATTTCTACAAAATCGCTGGTCGCTAATTGTCTGGCAATGTATATTATTTTCATTCTGCCAGTTCCATTAACCTTAGGTTCTAACATCGATAAATGATTAGGTAAACACGTAAGAAGCAAGCGGTAAACGAACCCAGTTAACACGAAAACCATAGCAATTGCTTTGTATGCAATATATTATATAATAGTACGCGGGCATCGCGATACGTTCAACGCACCGTTTAGCGCATAAACGAACTAAACGCCTAATACTTAAATATGAAAGATATAAACCCATCATGGATTCAGTATAATATTCAGTCATATTTTACTAAGATTTAAAAATATTTAACAGAAACCCACTTACAATTTCACCCAACCTACGGGTCTAAACGAGAAACGTGATGTCAGTTTCAAATCAACAGAAAACGTTTGGAACAGAATTTGTCCCGTCGCCAGCGGCACCACGCTGAATAGGTCTATAGAATAGGAATTTACGGAATAGATCTAGCAAAATGCTTTTTCTGCCACACAGTTTGATTTTGTATCTAAATCTCACGTTTTGACAAGCTCTTGTTTAGTTTTGCTGAATAGTCTGGTATATATATCATATTTTCCTGATTTTTATTGGTTGGGATGTCATAGACGAACCTACGTGCCACTTGATCATAGGCAATTGTTTTAGCTTATGGCCGTGGCTTAAAATTTCAGAAGCAATACAAAGGAAACAGGGCCAAGTCGATGCTTATCATAAGGGAAAATGGAACGGGAACGATAATATTAAACTCCATACACACATAGACGCATCACGCCTGTATCTTCAAAGTCTGGTGTATTAACACCACATTTCGCTGACGATGATTAAGGTCCATAATAGAAAGCGATAATATGGACGTCCACCGGGTAAATTCCAGACCGTGCTGCTATTGAGAATTCTTTAAAGAAAACCCAACAAGAGAATCTGATGATATAACTACCGAGATTGTAATTTTAAGTTTCGAAGCTACTACCAATTTGTTTGACAATATTTTACCTAATACATTATTTTTAGAATATTCATTAAATTAACCACTCAGAAAAGCAACGATCGTTTTGCAATTTATATGGTTGATACCCCTTGCTAAAGTTATTACTCCTTAGGTATTTCTTGTTTTAAAATGTCGAAATGTACAAAAACTAATCGTGCTATTAGATTACAAGGAAGTTAGCCTGGGTTTCACTAAACTGAGTCCGCAAAAGAGAATAACGCGACGTAATATGTGACTGATATTTGATAAAGAGAATAGTCGAGATCCCACTGGCCTTACTAGGTAGGCTTCACGTTCGTTAGTAGGTCCTTATTGTCTTGAAAATAAATGTTATCTAGCTTCACGGTGTGTATACTCCTGAGACATGTACTTAGGGTTCTAAGTACGGATATGTCATATATTCATTGCATCAAGCCTGTATAGATGTAGATATACATTTAGAGAACTAAATTAACAAATAGAGGCGAAAACTCATATTACGTGAACTATGTAATTAGGTCCCATGTAAATATTATTGTTGTCTATTTCGTTTTTAACTAAACGATTTTTTTACACAAACCTTAAAATATAACTGGAGACATAACTAACCCAAGCAAACCTAGGCACAAGATTACGTTATGGGACCAATGAGACAAGATATCATTTGCATGCAGTATATTAATTATACTATCGTGTTTTTAATCACTAGTTTCGCACTCGTCGTTTTTGTATCGCAGAGGACTACAAAACATTGAAACAATGGACACAACACCTCAACTCGTTACAATTTTTTGTCCCATGTGGTATTCAAACCTCAACATCACAAGACTACTTAAACTATTATCCCATCCGTGCAGAAAACTATAAATTATAATAATCAATGTCGAACAAAATGTGTAACAAAATGAATAAGGTACTTAATTTTTCATCTTTCATATGAATAAATTTATTAACAGATTATGAGTAAGTACATGCAGTCAATTCATTAATACGCTTAATGTATTACACAGCTGTTTCAGAGCCTGACCTGAAGGGTATTGAATTAAACCGCACTGATTTGTCTCGGCTTACAATTTATACAGATACAGAAACAGAATACCTATGACCTTTGCTATTGAAATGTATAACACTTGCATGTAATCCAGAGAAAACCACAGATCGATTATATTGAATCATCGATGAGAATGAAATGAGAGCAGTATATACGAAGCCTTTGTTATATCAAAGTGCCCTATAAACAAAATTACGGATTACCACTATATTGCAATTACAGAGTACTAATAAAATAAAATACGTTTAATATAGAGTCCCGATCCAGTCACAGAGCCAGTAATATCATAAATGGTACTCCCCTAAATTGAAATAAATGTCAAATGTAAACTCCAATTGCATTTCAGATCGGAACTGATTTTAAACAAATTTTACGAAACAGATTTTAATGTATTTTAACATGTTTAAATGTTAACATTATACATAAATTAAGGTAAAAATGTGTAAACCCATCAGGTAGATATTTGAGCTAACTAATAAATCATAATACCTTATTGTATCACCAAATATAACACGAATAAATGATTTGATATGATTTGATTTGAGGATTGGCTCTTACCTGAAATGCTCTCTAAATCGCATAAGTAACCATGCATGCACACTTTTGTGTTATTATAATAATTATTAAGTCGAATAATGTTCGTTTTTACTGTATTATATATTTGCTTCTAGTGATACGGATAGTTTCGACTTTTTAGAAGTTAACTAGTTCCAAATTCCTAATGTAGTAGCTTAGTTGATTGCAGAACAAGAAATTCATTTGGTTATCGAGTTGCTAGAATTTCAATTTGTGTAAAAAAATAAGATATAACTCTTCCTGTGTCAAGCAAAACTATTACAAATTAAAAAATAAAAGATTTATTTGATGTAGGATTCTGTACTATTTGAGTTAAACTTTACTTTGTATAGAATCGTCACGGCTATGTCTAAATATAAATATTAAATTAAATTTCCATTCTTCATAAAAAAAACCCGCTCTGGGCAATTGACATTATGCTCAATTTTATATTGTCGTATTAAAATTGTTTCCTTTTTCACCAAAAACCGTTACAGTGACGCTTTACCTAAACCATCAAGTTTAAAGCAATTGAATTAAATTGACAAACTCTTCTGATTGTTAATTTAATCAGTAATTGGACGATCTCCCTAATAGACACTGACGGATGATTAAAAAAGAAAAAGAAGAGTTTCTATGTACACTGTTCATTACAGGAGACGTCGAGACTTAATTTACTTTAAACTTTTGCTCCCTTGGAACTTGGAATGGACTGCAAAGCCCCGAATTTAAAGCGGGTGCCGTGAGCAAACTCTACCAAACCGTGAGTCTGTTAGAAAATGGTGTGAACACGTACAAAATGTTTACCTTTCCTTCGTGAAGTTAGTTTGGTATGTGGTATAAGAACAAGCGACAGTCGGCTGAATGGACACACCACCGTGTCGTCACAATTTGAATTCATAGTATTTTGCCTTGAGTATAGCAACAGGTAAATTCACTTCGTAGGTTCCACTTCGGCATTCAGAACTGTCACTGTGGAACCTAAATGTTTAAATGAATATCGATGGTGATGACTCTCAAAAGCAGTTAAGACTCACCATCAAAATTTGTAATAAACCTGTTTCTTTAGAAGTGTGTAGTTTTCCCAAATAATATTTTTAATAAACAGAAGGGCTTTTTGATGGCATATTGCTTAATAAAACGAATCAATCGATCTCCGCTGTCACCTACGTTATAAATAAGAAAACTATAGACTATATAATAAAGCTTAGCTTAAATAAATTGATGAGCCCGTGGTCGCGCCGCTCTTCACTTGGGACTTTATAAGACAAACGGTGAGACGGGCGGTGGACTTAAGGACTTTTACTGTTATTGTTATTTGGACTAGGAATGTTTGCCATTGCAGACTACTGGATGCCAGGGAATATGGATTTCAAATGCATTTTCTTCTGTTTGATATTTACAGGAGATTTTAAAGTAATTCCTACTCCAGCACGGAATTTTGTTTGCCTATTTCCTACTGGACGAACTTGATTCTTTTGTAATATCGCTCGTTGCGCTTCTCGGCAAATGGTTTTTGTGAGTTATGAAGCTTCGTCGGGCGTATTCAGAGAATTTCAAGCATGTTACGTATAAACGTAACGCATTCAGCCGAGATTGAATAGTTGCTCTTCTGCATTTTAGTACGAGTAAGTGAAGTATAGGGTAAATAGGAAAATGCATTATTTTATCGTTTGTTTTAGATATTTTAGTTAAGGTTTAACCCTTTCCTGAATATGCAAGTGCGCTTTTGTGTTAATATGTTGAATATAATACATAATATAATAATATAAACCTTCCTAGGAGTATTATATTCACATTCTGTAATGTTTTCTATTGATCAAACAATTAAAAACTCAATAACACTTTGCCTGACCCGAGAATCAAACTTATAACCTCTAGATTGCAAACATTGGCACAAACTTAGGTCACGGAATTAACAAAGCATGTTCTATCATAAAACTAGCAAAACAATTAATTTAAATAAAGAACATAAACTCAAAATGGTAAAACAAAGGTCGCATTAACAGTAACCTCGACAGTTACCAACAAACTGTAAAGTAACACTAACGGCTCATTAAATTGTCGACGTCACACTTGAGCTACTTATTGTGTTAGTATTGACGCCATTAGCGAATGGTTCGATGACTTCGAGCGTCTTCCAAGAGTTCGAAATCGATCGAAATCGTCGAACCATTTGCTTTACACGGTATGACGCACACAATAACGTTACATCGGAAATATGATGCTATATTTAAGGGTGTAATTTATAAAGATGATTGACATCCAATTAATAATTGGTTTGATATCTTGACAGAAGGTTGTACACGTAAATATATTTTGGTTGTAATTCTAACTATTTATTTACAAGAGTATGTTTGTTTAGTTTTCCTTAATAACGAGTTATGAAACGAAATTACCCAATTTATTTTATAATAAAGGTAGCTCAGTCTATAGAGGACAGTAACATACAACTTACCTTAGGATATATGATAGGACGTGATCATCCTAACATTATTATCTCTAGTTTTAATGGGGTAAGTATTTTAATGTTACATCGGATTACACTAGCATGTGTTATTAGTATCTAACTAATACATGCACATCATTATACACTTTATTCGTGGGAAACACTCCCATAGTATTCTTTCACGGCCATTAAAATTAGTCTAGTCAGTAAACCTAGTCAATAAATTAAGTTAGGGCACTGTTACCGGAAAGAAGAGGAAAATATATCTATTTGCCTTGGTAACATCTGAACACGAATTTTTGTTACTCGTAAGCGTAATATTGTAATGTCAATAATGATTATCAAGCAATAATTGACATACACACAGCGACACATCAACCTAGACTATTTGGACTTTGAACTATTAGAAGTTGAACGTGCGAATCGTGCGAGAGAGTGCGTTATATTTTTGTTACGCTCTATCCTTACCATTACATCGACACCACTATGCACTGTCCCTTTCCAACAATTTTCTATTTTGTATGTAGCGTAGTTATGCGTATATAGGGTGTCTAACTTGATGTGTAGCCGTGTGTACAAATGCATCACGTACCGAGACGTAATAATGGTGACCTTACATGCTGAATACTCAATAACCAAAAATCATTTTATTTCCACGTAACATTTAATACGTGATACAGGTACTACGATGATACTGAAGTTTATAATTAGTTCCCAATATACCATTTTCTTGTCACAAGACAAAATATCAAAAAATTAAATAATTGCAAACGTGCATCGTTATGTCGTATATTATCCGTGTAATTGCCAACATGAAATAAGTAATCAAACTCAGAATTAGCGAACAACTTACAAGCCATAAAGCAGAGACAGTTCTCGAATGTTCGCCTCTAATCAAATCTAATCCAGTTAAAACTTTTCCAATAAGGTTCCCCTACAAATGCATTTCTTCACCGAGGTCGTAAAATGTTAGGAGAACGAATGACTCACGGATTAAAATGTAGCCTACTGATGGTTGAGATGTAGCCACGATGTGACTTAGTTGGTCATGTTGCGACTTAATGGATTAAACACCATATTGCGTTAGTGCTTTCAGTGACAAATTAGTAGTAATTCCATAAGGATGCATTGTTAGCCGTCAGCCGTTCTATGTGGAGCAGAATAGTTGAATAGTTTTTAGGCTTATATCTCATTATTGGCACAAATATAAAGTATTATTATAAGTATGTAACAAATAATATTTTAAATTGCCAGTCAATTCAATTAATCACCTCAAGATAATAATATATTTTAGGTAATTTATGTCAGCTGCTAGATAGAAATCAGACAAACAACAGTGCCTACTAAATAAAATCTTTGATCAAAGTCGACTGAATTGATATCATTAGACTATTGACTTAGCTCCAGAAACTGTAGTAATACTCTTATAAGTATTAATATTCATAAACTAATATATCGTAACTTATCATAACTTTTCATATATTTTATTATTACACCAATTTAAAATACTTCAGTAACACATTAAATCTTGTCACATTAAATGCAGTAATTATTTTTTATGGTTTATGGGACAAACTAGCCGATGATCGCCTGATGGTAAGCGATTACCGCCACCCACGGACACCCGCAACACCAGAGCAGTAACAAGTGCGTTGCCGGCCTTTTAAATAGGATAACGCTGTTTTCTTGAAATGTTGAAGGTCGTATTGGTCCGGCAATACTGCAGGCGACAGTTCATTCCACAGTTTTGTTATGCGAGGCAGAAAATTCCTGGAGAAACGTACAGTTGTGGACTGCCAACCATCTAAATGATGAGAATGAAAATGCTGTCGCGTAGGACGATGGTGAAAAGAGGCGACAGGGATCAGTCTGAACAATTCCTCGGAGCACTCCCCATAGTAAAAGCGATAGAAGATGCACAGCGAGGCCACATCTCTACGCAGTGCCAAGGGGTCTAGCCATTTTGAAACATCCTGGCAGTCGACGATTTGAGTCGCTCTCCGTTGAATGCGGTCCAGAGGGAGAAGCTGGTACTGGGGTGCCTCTGCCCAAAGATAAGTAATAACAATGAGGCCGAACCTGCGCCTTATAAAGCAGAAGGCGGTGGGCCGGCGTGAAATACTGTCTTGATCTGTTGAGCACGCCAAGCTTTTTGAAGTTAATTTAGCCTTACCCTCTAAATAGCCACGGAACTGGGCTTCGCTCGATATGTCAACACTAAGAACTCCAATATCGGCTGAGGCAGTTGTGGGGATGGTGCTAATATTACCATCCGAAACGCCGACAACGGTCCGGGTTAATCACTGGATTGGATCACATGGATAATACTAAATAACTCAACCGTTGTCTATAGGACTAATACCAAGGACCTAAAATGAAGTTCATAAAGGGAACCTCTTTAGTCCTTGCTTTCTCCTCAAATACGAGGAAACTGGCTCAAATTTATATGCAAACATTACTCGCACAAATGATGGAAGAATAAATATAACTGTCATTACATTAGAGTAACAACACTGCCGATTGACAAAGTAAACGAATGATAATTACTTTGAATAATTATATTAACACTTTAATGTAATGCATCATAAAGCAATCATAATATAAAGAACGAAGTAAGCTATATGGTTTACACGCCACGGCATTATAGGCAAGACATCTTCCGCAAGTAATAATCATAACAAAAACTTGTTAAGATCGTTAGAAAGCGTCAAAGAATTACAATACCTACTCATAAAAATACTTTTTTTTGCGTAGCTTTGTGTCCACATGTGTCCAAAGAGTGCTCGCCACTAAAAGCGATTCATATATTTACTATTTCAGGCGTTGACATCAAAATAACATCTAGCTTAATCATCAATTTTGATTAAAAATGTTCTTTAAACAAGAAAGAATATTGTCAAAGCGCATAAATGAAACGTTATAATTTCTTAATTTCTTTCAAATTAACTTGAAGTTAATACTAGAAATGGTTCCTTATTCCAACTGTCGGCAATTCCAAGTACCGAAACTTAATTCTCCGCTACGTCTAGCCGTCGCCGACGCACCATTTAACTAATGAGATAAATCTACCCCGGGGTACGTTTTTACCCCAAGCAAGTGAACGAGTAATCTTTCAATCTTTTAATGACATAAGTTTGGGCAGCCAACGATGATTGTCGGATTTTTCGCAACGATCACAAGGATTGCAAAAACTCGGGGAGAACAATAAATTAAGCTCTTAAGAAAGTGTGGATAATCTGAAAAGATTTCGCGCGGTCTGTTTTATTAGATGGGTAATATTGGTTTTCTTGAGCAATAAATTATGAATTTTCTACTATCTTTTATATGAGATAATGGTATATTTGACTCCGAATGCATTTGGTGCCAACCCATCTCTATAAAAATACGCAAATTTTATGTTACTATTGGTTCAAATATTCGTTGTGTTAATTGTTAGAGTGTATACCTAACCTCATATCTCAATATTGTCAGCTGTTTATATTTCAACAAATAAAAATAAACTACAATATACATCTATAAATTAAGACAAATATATATAAACAAGTATTTTTTGCTACTTATATTGATATAACTTTGACTAAAATTATTAGTTCGATCTATATTCACGTTGTTTCATTACACGAAAAATCTTTTAAAAGTAATTTGAAAATTTTCCTTATTTATGCAAAACAAGCAAAATTCATGCGCAACGTAAATATACAAATATTAATCAGCGAAACAACGGTAGATGGATATCATCAGTCACATAACACCATCCCCCAGACAATGAGCGCAATGGAATGGAAACGATCAAAAATGTAATCCATTTTCTTGTAGTGGATGGTTTATGCGATAATAACACAAGAAAATGTCTCGGATATGACACCTAACTCCTTAATATAATTTTCTTGATGTTTTATTCATGGCCTGTTACTTTATCGCTGTATTAAAAAAGATGTACAGTCGTTTGCAGAACTTTATGAAGAAGAATAATATATGAATTCCAATGGTTCATTATAGAGGTCATAAGTCTATTAGTAGGCTTCCGAGGAACGCTATATTCAATTTCTTTAAGGTCGTCTCACGCCTCGTACAACGGGCTAGATACGTGACTTTTGTTCAGCGTCTTGGAATATCTTATTTCCCTGGTTCACACGTCTTTATTATTAAAGTAAAAACTTCGTGCACGTTCTTTTTATGGAGCAGGATTATTACGAGTAAATTATTTTCACGTAAACATGATACGTTCCTTTTTCTTAATATTCCTAGCACTTTCTGTAACAAATTGATAATAAGAGTGTGCGACGGAATACATTGTCGTAGACTTAAAATTATTTTGACATAATCTACCTACACCTTCAGACATCCTCTTCCGCGGATTAAAATAGACGGGATTATGAAAATGTTAGTGCCTTAATAAACTGCGTTCTGTATGAGTATCCTTGTCAAGTAAGTGTCATATTGTATTAATATTATTGCGTATACGGCTTCTAATGCTACTTTATTTATTGGTGGTAGTTGGATACCTGTTGGTACCTTTGCGTAGAAATATCTACTAAACATAATACAAAATGACGTATATCCTAATTCAAACTGATTGGACATATATAAATGATTGTATATTTATCAACAGTTAGGCTGACGTTACCAGAGCGATCTTTTTATTTTAGGTATGGCATCTTTGACGACATCAATCATAGTAGGGTGCTAGCTTTTCAAACGTAGTAATATTACGTCTGAATAACTCTGAAAGGTAGATGAGACTTTACCGTCATTTACCATCTATATTTTATTAAACATGCACATGATTACGTGTCATGTGCATGTTTGTACTAAATACGTACAGGTTATGTGAAGTAATACAGTGTAGCCTCATTGAAAAATCTATTAATATTTTGTCAACTGAATGGGGGGTAGGATAAATCGGTAGTCATTTATGCGGTCACATTTACCCCGCTTAACAAATTGGGTGTATTATTTTTTATATGTTATCATTAAGTACAATGTTTATAAAGAGGTTTTTATAGCATATTTATTTGTTTATTTAGGTACTAATACGTGTTTATATAATATTGTCTTCTATTTACGCGAATATTATTCATTGAAATTAAACTACCATATACGGATTTTATCGCGTTGTTTATTTGACACTTTATTACAAAATTTTGAAAACTGTTACACTATACTACTATTAAACTTTACTAACTTTTAAGCTAATTAAATTATATATTAAAACTATTAAAACTATTTAGATTTAATTTAATTTTACACTTTCCCCGACGTTTCGGTTGCTTTTCAGCAGCCATGGTCAAGGGGAGACTAAGATGGTAGTTGTCTCAATGTTCCAGTGTAGTTATTTCAAAGTACCCGAACATAATTTAATCATTATCAATCATCCTGGGTTGGGTAGATTATAAGAGGTTTGTAGATGATACTTTTACAATATTACCAACAGATAGTGCAAATGTATTCCTAGAACATCTTAATTCCATTAATAACAACATCCAATTTACTATGGAATTAGAGGCAAATAATTCATTAGCTTTCTTAGATGTATTTGTCATCAGGAATCCTGATCATACTTTGAGCCACACTGTGTATAGAAAAAAGACCCATACAAATAGGCACTTAAACGGTGAATCTCACCACCATCCCAAACAGTTAGCTACCGTGGGAATGTCTTTGTTTCAGAGAGCCTACGGGATCTGTGACAAGAAACACTTGGAGGCCGAGCTTCAACATGTTAAGCAAGTATTGCAACACAACAAGCTCCAACAGCTGCGCCACTGTCACAGATCCCGAGAAAAGCCAGCCACAGTCGAGCGCCAGCCTGCTATACTGCCTTATGTAAGGGGTGTCACTGACAAGATTGGCTACATCTTGAAGCGAGCTTCAATCAACACATTCTTCAAGCCGCCAACGAAGATAAGTCAATTTTTACCATCCGTCAAGTGCCAACTACCTTTACAAGATGCAGGGGTCTATAAAATAGATTGTGACTGCGGACTCTCATACATTCTCATACTCTCATACACTGTCGGCCTCGATGGCGTAGTGGTTAGTGTAACCGACTGCCACGCCCGAGGTCGCGGGTTCGATTCCCGCACAAGTCAAACATTTGTGTGCATGAACATGGATGTTTGTCTTGGTCTGGGTGTTTCTATGTATAATATGTATATATTTACAAAAAAAAAAACGTATATATGTATGTTTATCCATTGTCTAGAACCCATAGTACAAGTTCTGCTTAGTTTGGGCTAGATGGTGTTGTGTGTATGTGGTAGAATATATATATATTATTATTATTATTGGTCAAACCAAGAGAAACATAGGCACCCGCATAAAAGAACACATAGCTGATGTAAAACACCAACGCTCGTTGAAGTCTGCTGTGTGTGAACATGTGCAACAGGGGACCAACCACTACCTGAGATTTGACAAACCACAGATTCTCGCTAAAGAACATCGATTCCTACCAAGGATGCTTCGCGAGGCTATTGAAATCAAAAAACATCCTAATTTTAATAGAGAAGATGGTTAAAATGTACCACCAGCTTGGGATCCAGTAATACAAATAGTCAAACCCAAGAAGAAGCAAACCACAGCTAGACTTCATGATACTTTGAGCTCATTCTGCGTAAATAGAAACACCAATGATTAAATTATGTTCGGGTACTTTGAAATAACTACACTGGAACATTGAGACAACTACCATCTTAGTCTCCCCGTGACCATGGCTGCTGAAAAGCAACCGAAACGTCGGGGAAAGTGTAAGATTAAATTAAATCTAAATAGTTTTAATATATAATTTAATTAGCTTAAAAGTTAGTAAAGTTTAATAGTAGTATAGTGTAACAGTTTTCAAAATTTTGTAATAAAGTGTCAAATAAACAACGCGATAAAATCCGTATATAGTAGTTTAATTTCAACGTGTTTATAAATATTTTACATAAAATTATATAGAATACCATCTAAAATAAGATGTTTTACCTCGTCTTGCTTACTTTACTATCATCACATTTTATATTTATAGGATCAATAACTATTTACATTTAATAAGAGGGGACTACTACAGAATCATTTTACGAAAAGCTTCTACCGAGGTCGTTTCTTCGTCCCATTATTCAGAAGTAGGGGACGGAGCACTTAGCGACATTAGGCGTATTGTTATTTTTTAGAACTCATTTGAATGTCACGCGAAATTGAAACGTGAAAAGATTCGCCGAGTGTGAAATGACAACTAGTCAAGATTGAAAGCTTTCTAAAGTAGGTACAGCGTGCACAATTGAACGTACAAATTAGGAATAATTAGGTAGAGAGTTTCTATTAGCTAAGTGAATGTATCTGTGCAATAGAATTGGCTGCCACGTTGATCCAGTGACATGAATGTAAGGACCAAAAGGTTTGATTCGCCAGCCAGACAAAATGTAGGTACTATGTTTTTTCCAACACTATAGATTAAGGTTTCGTTTCAAACTCCTTGTGGAACGGTGCACTGTTTATAGAACAATCTATGTAAATTTTGCTTCACGCCATGGCAGTAAATTGACTTGTTTTTTGACAGATTGGCAATACACTAGTGTATTGCAGACGCCCTTGAGTTACGGTAACTACTTTCCATCAGGCAAGAAGTCAATCCACCTTGTTAGAATAAACAATCTGAACAAGCCATAGTTGCCGGCGAATCTTGTTTTTCTTTTTAATATTCTGATTAAGTCTTGTGTTGCGGGTGAGTTCATAAACCTTTAAACAACAGACATGAATATGATGCATCTCTATCTAAACCGTCGTGAATAAACGCGTGTTGAACAAATGTAATGTTCATTTACAAATGGTTAGATATCAAGCTAGCACAGCGAGCATAATCTGTTCGTCAAACAGAGAATTTGCTCACCCTATAGCATACAGTAAATAGGCTACGTGAATTCTAATATGCTAATTGAATATGAAATTATAAACCAATATATTCACTATCACATGAATTTAATTGGTTACTTTATTAATTTATTAATTTTTTATCTTTAAATGAGTTGTAATAATCTTGAAAACTAGTAAATATATAGTTTTTATAAATATGATATTAACGTGAGATTGTTTAAATCTCACGTTGAAAGAATCTTAAAGATTATTTCTTTACAAATTATTTATGTGATGAAGCAAAATAGATGTATATGATAAGAATATTGCAATTTAAAATTCAAAACGCCTTTCCACCCCTCTAGAACACTTGCATGAATGTATGTATGTTCAATTTATATAAATTTATATAGGCACTAGTAAAAATACAATAAAAAAATATGTTTCTTCGAAATAAGTATACCGTTTTCTACAGAGGAATGGGGTATGAGGACATTAATCCCACCGAGGCAATTAAATTATTATTAAACTGAACTGTACTTAGAACGATATTCGATTCAAATCATACGTATAAAATACCATCAATTATACCCTGAATACGAAATAATATGTCACATATACCTATGTATGTAAATCTGTAATAGTTTTTGAACCTAGTTTAAGTTTATAGACCATTAAAATGACATCATATAGTTCAAGTTCACAACCTACTTAATAACAAAGCGGTGGATATACGTAACTACAAACAAAGACAGTAAATAAATTAATAATGATTTGAGCAAGGGCTTTAGCATCGCAATTGAAACTTCCGCTGATCATACATCATGCCATATTCAGAATGATCTGGCGACGAATGTACAAGACAGCTGTAAGTAGAGCAATGCGTCCTGCTCCAATACCCTAGTTTTTCATAACGTCAGAGTGAGAGATTCGATATAGATTAGAATGTAGAATGAGACAGAAGCATTGTTCTGCATTATTGCAATGTTAGGTATATGACGAATACTTCACTTTAATCCACTGTTATAATAGTTGATTAATTGTTAACGCGTAGCTCTAGGCGAATTTGTAGGTAATTAATACTACTCATGTTCTAAGCTTAAGTTACAGATGTTTGAATTAGAGTGTGCTGAGGTGATGCGGGCGTGTCTTTGTGTTATCATGTTGACATTAATTAGTATTGTACCGGACGGGCGAACTCGGGGCTGAGGTTACTATGGCGATGGTTACGATAACAGCCGTCAAGTCGCTGACGTCCTATACACGGTGTGTGGACTGTACTATAGCGGTTACTGGTCTCGGAGTGGAGGCGCTGAAAGGCGTGTCATACGATGTGCGGGTCGGGACTTCGATAAATAATACACATGCTTCACTGTTCAGTTGTCTTGAGGTTTCTGGCTGGCTCCATTCGGTTCTTGAGGCTTGAAGATGAGGTTTCTTGAGCACCCAATATCGATCGATACGGTGTCGCTTAGGTACCCCAGATCTTTACTGTAACGAGAGCCGGCCAGATACCACTGTTCAACAATTTTATTTTATTTAAAAAATTACACATTTCTGCTTATAACTATGGAACTATGCTAGCTAGCGTGATATTACGACCAGTGCCGCGTAGGGCACGAAAAGACCTAGCTAGTGCTATAATGTTTATCTTTCGGAAGTTAGGTCTAGGTATAGATAACTTAGGTTTTATGCTAAAAATCTAAGCTGCGGTCATATTTACAAAGAGAAAAAGTTTAATAATTTCATAACTATGATATATAGGAATATAATTCCTTCAACATCCTATAGCGCCTTTCTTAGCGCATAAATAAAACTCAATAGGTAAAACGTTTTATTAAAGCCTTAAGACCTAGGAACCCTGATATACCTAACTTGAGATAAAAAATGTACATTTTATCAGTAACGTTTACATATTCACAAAATATTTCTATAAACTATAGGAGAAACACAATATTACGTTATTTACACTATTTAACTATATTAGTTAGGTCTATATGTGACCTAATTCAACACTATTTCTGAACTATAAACTTTATGGATACAGTATACTTAAATAACACGTATGAAATTTATAATCATAATATGAATCTTAAGTTACTGTTGACGTTGTCGCGAACAAGTATCATACGATAATTATTATGAGAGGATGTTAACATTTACTTTGTTTATTCAAATAATTAATTTGTAGACTAGTATTCTTGTTATTAAAAACATACTCATTCTAAAAACAATTTCTGAAGAAGATGCTTCGAATGATATATTTCAAATCTAAATAAGGCATGCCATTAACTTATTTATTGGCGCAATTTAACTTAAGACAATTGGCAAAGAAATTTATTGTTACCCTTTATCGAATTAATCTGTAACGTTATAACCTAATTCACTTAATTTAGGTGTAAATGATTGCTATAAAATAGTATCCTCTGGTAAAAATTTATGTAAAAATTCATACCCAACTAATATTCACTTCATTACTATTTAGTTGGCTTTTAATTACCATCACCACATTTAATAAATAATTTGTATCTCTAATTACCTACTGTTCGCGACAACGTCAACAGTAACTTAAGATTCATATTGTGATTATAAATTTAATACGTGTTATTTAAGTATACTGTATCAATAAAGTTTATAGTTCAGAAATAGTGTCGAATTAGGTCACATATAGACCTAATTAATATAGTTAAATAGTGTAAATAACGTAACATTATGTTTCTCCTATAGTTTATAGAAATATTTTGTGAATATGTAAACATTACTGATAAAATGTACATTTTTTACCTCAAGTTAGGTATATCAGGGTTCCTAGGTCATAAGGCTTTATTTAATAAAGGGTTTCACCTGTTGTGTTTTATTTGTGCGCTAAGAAAGGCGCTATAGGATGTTGAAGGAATTATATTCCTATATATCATAGTTATAAAGTTATTAAACTTTTTCTCTTTGTAGATATAACCGCAAGTTAGATTTTTAGCATAAAGCCTAAGTTGTCTATACCTAGACCTAACTTCCGAAAGATGAACATTATAGCACTAGCTAGGTCTTTTCGTGCCCTACGCGGCACTGGTTGTACCATCGCGCTAGCTAGCATAGTTCCATAGTTATAAGCAGAAATGTGTAATTTTTATAAATAAAATAAAATTGTTGAACAGTGGTTTCTGGCCGGCTCTCGTTACAGTAAAGATCTGAGGTACCTAAGCGACACAGTATCGATCGATATTAGGTGCTCAAGAAACCTCATCTTCAAGCCTCAAGAACCGAATGGAGCCAGCCAGAAACCTCAAGACAACTGAACAGTGAAGCATATTGTGTATTATTTATCGAAGCCCCGACCCGCACATCGTATGACACGCCTTTCAGCGCCTCTACTCCGAGACCAGTAACCGCTATAGTACAGTCTACACACCATGTATAGGACGTCAGCGACTTGACGGCTGTTATCGTAACCATTGCCATAGTAACCTCAGCCCCGAGTTCGCCCGTCCGGTACACCTACATTCATTAATTGCATCCAATGTTTGTTTATAATAAGATATAACCTTTTCTAAAAGTACTGTTTTGGTATATATGTATTATGGGATTGTATTATTATTGATACTTTTGTAAGCAGACCTTAAAAGACGTTAAATGTTAAATAAAAGTTTAAATATTAATAAATATTTTTATAAATATTCTTGTGCATTTAATGAAACTGGATGAAGCAAAGACTTTATATGTATATCTAGTCGTTACCAATTAGCAGTACATCATATAATCCAGAGAGACCTCGAGACGACAGCCGTTAGACTCAAGCTAAATTTAAAAGATATTGAGACTAATGAGTATGGATCGGTCTGAAGTGGAAGGGCTAATTTTAATTAGCGTACTCAATGGGGCGTCGTAGAGCCATGACATTCAAAAAGGTTTACTTTGGATCGGTCTCTAGCAATTCTTTTTTATGTCTAAGTGTAACGTCACAAGTAGATACTATATATGAAAAGCATTTTAATGACCAATTCTTTCATATTAAAGACTATCATTGGTTGAAAGATCGCACCGCATTATAGATTATTACATTTTCATTTATGTTTACGCGAATGTTATACATTGAAATTAAACAATTTATACAAGTTTATTATAATAGCTGAATTCTTAAACTGGTATTTAGCTTTATGTAGATGTACACTTTTCAACGTTTCAAATTCAAATCATTTATCTGCTTGAAACATGATACATTATAGTTGTTACACGTTAGAAAAAGATCAAATGATCTGCTCCTTAGAGCGTGTAAATATAAATATGTACATTTTGAGATTAATATACATTACTTTTACTTAAATATACATATGTAGATTTCACTTATCTTCTAGGTATTCTTTTGTACTATAGTAACATTTTTCTAAAAGTAAATTAAACAATTTATTTTTAAATTGATGTAATTGCAACTGTGTAATGGTTTGGGGACCCTTATTAAATATCCTAATAGCCATACAATACGCATTTCTTTTAAATATTTCTAAACATATTTGGGGTAATTTTATTTACCTGTAATTTATTTTATTTATTTTGGTGCCTAGACATGTTATTAAAACTTTTAAAAAATTGTGGATTTCAGTTGTTTCTCAGCAGATATACGAAAACCACTGTTATCTCCAACTGCTGATGAAAGCAATCAAAACGTCGGCGATAGTGTAAATTTAAATAGATTGGTAAGTTTACAAATACTGTTGTGTGTGTGTGTGTTTAAAATAAATTGCGATGAAAGCCATAAAAATTGTTTTATTACAGAATTAATTTTGTATGTTGATTAACTATTATCATATTCATCATTTGAAAACTAAAATACAATTTATCACGCTATGCTCTGGGTAGAGAAGCCTTCAGTCGGGACTCTCGCTAATTATAAGCAAATACGAAAATATCATTGGATCAAAGTATTTTCCAATCACGAAGTTTTATCCCTGATCTGTATGAAAATGTAATGTTACTATAGAACTGTAGAACGATATCAACTGCAGTATAACCACACGTCATCGTATATATTAAACCTGTCCTGATATTAAATATGCTCGTCATTTTTGCGTGCAACTGACAGCAGATATTGTTCTGAGCGCTTTGGGAATTCGAAACACGAACCGTTAAATGCATTCTGTTGCAATATTTTACATGTAAATTTAACAGCATAGCTACATTACAATAGAGTACAGGGTTAAATTAAAAGTTCATTAAGTTATCAATTAATGGAATTAATTATGCAAAATATTGTGTTCGTTTTATGTTCTTATCTGTTTAACCGGTCGTATTCCGCCGGCTCGCATACCAGCCGGCAGATTTGTACGGCTATTCGTAGCCAATAGGCAATCAGTTTTGATCGGTAAGGTTGGTAATATACGGTTTTAAGCGAAGGCGGCGCGCGGCGTTTTGGCGCCAATTTGGTGGCTCGCATGCGAGCCACCGGCCTACGACGGGTACAAATCTGTCGGCTGGTATGCGAGCCGGCGGAATACGACCGGTTAAGGAGTCTGCCCACTACACCGTCTCATACCATGACCGTGGTAGGAACGTATCAGACACGAAAAGCAACACGATACGCCCTGCTATAGGAATGCTGGTCGGTGACGGAACGGTTTAGTGGGCATAGTCTTATACATTTCCTTACAAAGAATAATTTTTGCCTGACACGTTCCTAGCACGGTCTTGGTATGAGATGGGGTAGTGGGCAGACTCCTTTATACGGTTAGTGTCTTGGTTACTACGACTGAACAGTATTTGTTATTTCTATAGTTGTTTGTATAATACCTAAATAAAGCGCTATAAAATTTGTATACGTAGCACATTTAATAATACATACATAAAGGTACTGCATCCAAATTTCGTTATAATGTTTAATATATTCCAACTAATATTATAAATGAGAATGTAAAAATACTAATTCGTTACTTATTTAGAATAATATATAGTTTATTAGGCACATTTTATTCTCAGAATTCGTGCTGCTATTAAGACTTTTTTCAAATCAAATCAAATCAAATCAGTTTATTTGCAATATAGGTATAAAATGTTCTTATTATACAAAATGAAGTACCTCTACATTTTGCCATACAAGGCGTGCAAATATTCAATAAATAATAATATAATAATAAAAATGTCAAAGTAAATTAAATTAAATCAAAATTCCAAACCATAATGTCAAAGTAAATTGTCAAACAATGTCTTATGTTAATAAATCCATCGATGCATAGCAATTATGTTACGATATGATCAGCTTTCAAAATTACTCACATAAATTGTATCTAATAAATAATCATTAATTGTATAATAGCATTTGGTAATCAAGAATTTTTTAACACATTTTTTAAATTGAGTTGTACTTAATTTTTTTATGTCATCTGGTAATTTATTATAAATTTTTTGTGCCATGCAAAGAAAACTTTTATTTAATAGAGCTGTTGCACCAAATGTAACCTCTAGTTCTAACCTATTCTTATCACGTAATTTCCTGTAATGACTTTTAAATGCAATGTTATAGAGAGCAGAGTTCTGCCTAACAAAGATGCTCACTTCATAAATATAAAGCGACGGCAGTGTTAACAATTTTAAGCCCTTAAAGTACGGTTGGCAACTTGTTGTCCTGTCTATATTACATATAGCTCTGATGCATCTTTTCTGGGCTATAAAGACAGCTTGTTTCGAGACTGAATTTCCCCAGAATATTAAGCCATATCTCATAATGGATACGACATTGCCATGGTAAGCACTTAAAACAGCTTCTCGGTTGACTATTCTAGATAATTTATATAAAGCAAAGGCGGATTTATTCAATTTCTTACATATATCATCACAATGTGTTTTCCACGATAGATTATTGTCAATAAATATACCTAAAAATTTAGTTACGCTAACTGAATTTACTACTTCACCTAGATGTGTAATATTAATGTCTTTGATATTGGCCTTCTGATGGAAATGCATAATATTTGTTTTTCCTAAGTTTATTTTTAAATTGTTACGGTTTAACCATTGTATTGTTGTATTTAATGTGTTACTTATTTCGGATTCATAGTTATTACGACCATCACATTTTATTATCACCGTGCTGTCATCGGCAAATAATACCATAGGATGTTCAACATGTCTTGGAAGGTCATTTATATAAATTAGGAAGAGCAATGGGCCTAAAATGCTCCCCTGTGGTATTCCATATTTACTGATTTTAGGATGAGACCTGTATTTCTGCTCTTTAGCGATTTTTGGACATATCTTAGAGATTTCTGTTATTTGTATTCTGTTTTCTAGGTACGACTGTATAAGGTTTAATACATTACCTCGTATTCCATACGTATTCAATTTTTTTATAAGAGTTTTATGATCTACACAGTCGAAGGCTTTTGTCATGTCCATAAAAATTGCGCAAATAGGAATTTATCACATAACCCCAATAACAGTTTGCCCGTCCAAGGAATCGAACTCGAGACCTCAAGCATCACCTTAACTACCGCTACATCAGCAAAAATAATTAAAAATTACCTACTCTCATGAAAGTCCACTCCTAGTCCGAGCACACTATTATAGCTTAGAGAGTATATCACGATAGTCCATTAGTAACCTTTGCTATAGCGTCATCAATCCACTATGGACATTGGACAGCTTAGACAAGTGAATGACAAGACGTGCAGGAAAGCTACATGAATAATTTATTTAGAAAGTATGTGTGAAAATCTACGTGAAAAGAGTACTTAAGATAATTGAACTGCACGATTTTTGCTACATAGTTTTACCGCGGTGTATCACGATCCGATACTCGGCTATGAGTTTTTATGTCCGTTGTAAAAGCTAACTCTTTCTTTAGTTTTATTGTGATTGTATACGACTGTTCACAAAGATCAATGAAACCATTTTTTTTTACAAATGAGTACGTTGATTGTGTGTTTTGTCTAAACGATCGCTATCTTTACAGTTATACCTTAGTATTGCATGTTTATTTAATTTACCGGCCTGTGTGGAAGACATTGGGGGAGCCCTATGTTCAGCTGTGGACGTCTGTCGGCTGAGATGATGATGATGATTGCATGTTTTCTTTTAGAGATTACTTGCCACTTATGTTACAGATTACAAGTATTTTTTTGGAACGCTTCTAAGGAAGATAATATGCTTGTATAAGGAGTGGTTTCACTCGGTAGTTTCACAGATAGTATTCGAACTCACGATCTCTCGATCGCAATTCTGATATCTTAACCATTGGACAAACGCCGTTTTGTTGCTTCAGTTAGTACTCAAAAGCAACTCTAACATCGCGAATTAACGCGGTCATGCAAGATATTTACGTAACTTTTCAAAACAAATAAACACCGTCTTAATGTTATAACGCTATCGTGTTTTTTCTTCAACGAAGTTTATGTTGGTCCACTACCAGCCCAAGTTTGATATGGTACAAAATGTGGCAAATTTGAAATCATGCCCACTTGACAGTATAAGGCTTGGCTCTATACCTATACAATGACATGTTGTATGCAACGTAATTTTTTTTATCATAGCTATTTATTTACTCATTTGAACTTAACATTATAAAAATGTTATAAATGCGAATGTGAGCGTTTTTTTGTTATGCTTCCACGCCTTAACTACTAGGATGATCATCATAAAATTTCACATACACGCATATATACATACAGGAATAATTACCGTTTGTGGAGGATAGAAGTTTATTATCAAAATCTACATTAGGAAACGCGAGCAAAGCCGCAAATATATTTTAAAAATACTCCTATCTCTTATCGTTACTAGAACGTCATTATTTTAACGTCACATGTAAAAATTTACAAGGGATCTAAAAAAATAGCCTACTATAGTAAGGCTCAAAAATATTAAAAGGTATGTTATCCTCCTCCAACCAACAAATGCAAGTTGTTTTTTTATATTGATACTGTTTTACTCACCGGATTTAAGATGTCATGCTTGCCTTTTAAACCGTCATGGCCCATTTGTTATCGACATCTACCCGTCAACCAGAGCTATCGATAACATTTTATATCCTCATAAAACACTTAAACACTTTGACCTAATAAAACATGTTTTCAACATTCTAGAGTAAATAAAGTGTGTCCTACAAAGAAGTTGTAAACATTGCCCTTTAAACTCACATAGTGTGCGAACATAAACAGAGAGCGTTTCTCTAAACAGTGTCGGTTTATTCGCAACATTCCAATGGATTCCGTTTTATTCGAGTACCCAGTCGGGAACGGGGTTAAGCTGGCGACAGACGTGGGGAAAGATTTGCACAAACCTATTTTAACTTGATACTATATACAAACTGCGTATTTACATAATGGTACCCTACATATACACTAAGTGACTAACGTAATCATTGGCCATTCGTAAATTGTCATGTCAAGGAACACCACATTAAAATTTGGTGTAATACAACCGTGATACATAACCTTCATTTTAAAATTTCCTTTAATTTATTAAACTGTCCTCTAATTTAATGAATTAAATTATTGTGTCATGCATCATGCTCATGAACAGAAGTTTTCATTTGTCTGACTATATAGTTATGGTGGTTTTGAAAATATATAGATCTTTATTAGTGAATTAGTGCACGCATAATGGGTTTTAATTTTTGATATATTATGGCAGCCATAATGTTTATAGACATTCGTATGTATAAAATGTTAATGATGCACTTGCTTACATTTATCTCCTCCGCCACTTATAAAGATTGGTTATATGTTTCAGTCACTAGCCAAGCAAGCAATGACTTCAAAAGAACTTTCATTACTTGCTTACTATAAACCTTTGGGAGTCATTTTATATAAATTACCTGTAATTTTATAAAAATTACCGTTTAATGGGTCGGATGGTAAACTTATTGCCGCCTTGCGTTTGAAGAGAAAATCTTTGTTACACTTAAAGACATTAAAGGAGCAAAGCGGCCGTAACTTAAGTAGCTGACCTAATAAATATGCAAATATTACAATATAAAGACAGCATTATGCTAATCCGTTTATTAAAAAATTACAGCTACCTTGAACACCGTTGTCTTAAATATTTAGTATTTCTATTAAAGAATACGTGTTTAAAAGAACACTTGTCCATTACCATGTTAATATTACGCAATATATTTGATTTCCATAAAATATAATAGCCTATAATACCAAAGATAACATTTTTTTTTTTAAATTTCCGTTCTTATGGTATCTCTCTAAAAGTCCTTTTTAATACCAAATGCACTTTGGAAATTAGTGCTTTCTCTTCACCTACATATAAATATATAGATTACTATATATTAATATGTGAAGAGAAAACGTCTTACCCATTTTTAAGCATTTTGCGCGTACGGAGAATCGTGAGAATTGGCATAGTAAAAATATAATATATGAAGCGCAGAAAGATAAATGAATCAAAAAATAATATGATCATACTTCGACCGTTGACCACTAGGTACTATTTATAAATTCGCAGTTAATACAAATACTAAAAAAAATATTGTTTTAATAATAAAAATAAAAGATTCAAAGTAAATTACGCCAACACAGGCGGTCTTGTACTGAAAATAGAGTCTGCGCAAATACAAGTTGATGTTTCCCACAACGGAGTACCGTGGGCAATGTAAACAATTCTATTAGAATTGCAAGTTCATTGCCATTTCTAGCTAGCGATACTATTTTACTTGGAAAATATAAAATACAAGACTAGGCAGTTTATTCTAGTAGTCTAAAGAACGGTTTAGACGTTCATTTTGGTAAAAAAATGGCTCTTCTGAACTGTAGGCAGTAACTTTGACGATATCCTTTGGACCACAGTTTCACCCGTTTCGATAACCATAACATATCACACATATAAATAATATTCTAGATTATAGAAATAGATTTTTTTAGAATCTAGAATATTATTTATATGTGTCATATGTTTTATTTTAATTCGGTCTTTAGTTTAAGCGTGATAGAGTAATAAACAACCAAACATCAACATCTTCACAAATATTTACATACATACCTATTAAAAAATCAGTACAAGAACATAGTCGGTTAAAGTTTAATGTGCTATATTTACAGTAAAGAGAATACACACTATAGCAGCTTATTATATGGTCGCCTCGCTATTACCACATATTACACTGACGGACTCATAAAGCCTGCCTTCCTTTCCTTAAGCCTCCTTCTTATTATTCGTGCACTCACGTTTACTTCACGCACTTCATTCAGCTTTGTTTTGATGTTTACTGACGTGAGGAAATGATTTCGTAGGGAAATTGAAACAATAAAGCGGTCGTCACGACGGGTTGCTCGAGTTCTGCTGGTCTCTTATTGTAAGAACCTGTCTCTACAAACCTTCGGTATACTCTAGAAACCGTAGACTGGTTTAAATTTAAATTTCTAGCAATCGTTCGTTGATCCAAGCCTTCCCGCACCAATCCCACAATTTGAGCGGCTTGTTCGGACGAAGTATCCATATTAATCGTTACGAGACTTTTGTTTTGGTAACAATAACATAAATCGAAAATGAAAAAAAAAACAAAAATAATAAATTTCAAACTTTACTCTAATAACACACGAATTTGAGACTATGTATAAATTTTATCTTCCCGGTTATAAATTTATCTTTTACTGCAGTTCTATTTCTAAATTTTGTTTTTTTTTAATGTTTAATCGACAGTCTCGACATTTTCATTTAGTTTAACCTAAAAATTTTGCATACTTATCAATAATATTAATTCTAAAGTAATCCTGAACTTTGATGCAGTTTATGAGTCCGTCAGTGTATATCCCAGCATGGAAATGTATGTGATTCTTAAAAGATGCTAAACTTTACTAAAGCACATTATATTAATATCACTAAAATGTTCGGTATGCGGATAGATTGAACTGTAGTATTCTTATATAGAATAATGTAAACAGAATTAATCATTGCGCAAAATGCACAACACTGACTCAAGATATTCTGACCTACTTATTTTATTAAAATGAATAAAAGAATGGATATAATAAGGAAAAGCTTTTCATCTATAATCCAAATGTAAAAGAAGCAATTCCTTCCACTTTCTTTAATCTCCGTACCTCGGCACTTTTATTAAAAACTACGTTATGCGCGTTTTACATTACGTCCCAGTTAAAATTTTCTTTACCAACAAATTTAAACTTGTGGCAGGACTGAATGGGTTTGGATGAGTTGTGGCGAATTCAATCGATGCTAATGTTTATTTAGTTGAATTAACTTTAAAAGTTATTCGGTCAAGATCGAGCGGGACATGCGTGTTAAGAGGTCCGTACCACAGGGAATTTTAGAAATGAAATTAAACACATACATGTTGATACAATGAATAATGTTTCTTCACACATGTTGTCCGCAGGAATATATAGAGGATATGGCTTTCGAATGGTTGATCCTGACATAACTCCTATTTGATTTTATTTAGGAAATCTAATAATTGTACGTAATAATGACACATGAATAATATATAAAAAATAAATGAAAAGTAAAATGTAGAATCTTATTATTAATTGATGTTTAGTTTGAAGGAAACTTCAAGCTAGTCAAAGGGTGAACTTTTATCAATTTATTGAGGACATTAATTTATTTAATTTGGTGTATGTTTGTTACGATATTATTCCTTATAAATTTAAGTACTTAATATCTCAACCAATAAATAAAAATAAATCTACATCTACGTGATAGTTCAAGTAATAACCAGCATACAAAAAGCAAACAGCAAAGGCTTCATTTTTACTTCCAGAAGCACGGAATTCTAACAAGTCTTTTTGAAGCGATAGTAATCGATGTAATCAATCGACACAAAGGCGGATCATTAATTCGATGGAAGCAATGAACAACAAAAACATTTCAACCAGCTCCACGCTCGCTCCAGACAGAATCTTGAAGCACGATAATCTAAATTTCAATGGATTGGTAATAGGGTTGTCATTGTCGCTCAAGATAGAAGCTTTGCGTCTATACCCTCAAGATTTTAATAAAAGAACAACCTATAAGTCGACCATAGATTTTGGATTTAGTAGTTATAATAGTTTTCTAAGTAAAAATAACGTAGTTAACGTAGTTATTTAAACTATATGAATC
This sequence comes from Catocala fraxini, assembly GCA_930367265.1. Classification (NCBI taxonomy): domain Eukaryota; kingdom Metazoa; phylum Arthropoda; class Insecta; order Lepidoptera; family Erebidae; genus Catocala; species Catocala fraxini. Next base: position 16,564,917 of record OV884035.1, read on the forward strand.
AGTCAAATCTTAAAATAACAGATTTAAATAAATAATTATCGTCTGGTTGCCGGTGTGCCGCTGCGACACAGCCGACATTTTGGACGCGGCTTGTTTTATTAGACACATAGTGCTAACTGCTATCTAGCATATTGAAATGTTATAATTTTTTACATTTGCCGTGTTTAGTCTATGTTAGTCTCTTTAGGAAACATTCTCATTTAATAATATTACGACTATAATAATATACTATAATAGTCGTAATATTATAATATACTAATATTCACACTCATAGCAGGGTGTTTTGTTTCAGTGTAACATCTGTTGCGGGTCAAATTTATAATAATATTTTACAATTAGATAATTACACTCTATGAACGTCAATTGCTAGTAATTAATTACTTATTGTAACAAGACAAAACCTAACGAGAATAATTAATTGTGTAACTTTTTGAAGACAGCTACAAGAATCTTCATTCCCATAAAAGCCGACTTGAACGTCGTAACTGCAAATCGTTCGCCGCCTCTTTTACAAATCCTTTACATTTTATTTATTTTTGCTATTTAGTTATTTCCTGTTTTTTGAAGAGAGTATTTTTAAGTCGTGGTCGTTTAAATTGTAAAACAAATAAGTCTTCAAACAATCCGAACACTTTATCTACCAATAAAAATAAAGATTGTGTTTTGCAGTAGTTGCTTGTTATATCTAACGAAGACAAGATCTGTACTCAGACAATCTGATGAAGCATACTAGATAATTTAAAACTTTCAGTTATACTGCGGTCTCTAGCGTATATGTATGTATATACCCACCCCTAGATTGTTGATACAAAGCGTATGATATACACAACGGCTCCCTGCCATTTTGACTAAGTTGTCTGTCCATGTTGGGCGTCCCACGCTGCGCTTTACTTGGCGCAGTTGCCTTTCAAGAACCTTTAGTACTTATCGGTTCTTGATTCGTCAGAGTTTACAGCCTGTTCAATTCCACTTTACAAAAAAGCTTGAAACGATGCATCCACTAAATATTATTTCTGATCTTACAATAAAAAACAACTGACAAATTATTTTGACGCTTTGAGTAGTCTTATTAGGTTAATCGATTGTAGTATTATCTATAAAAGACTTATCAAAAATGCAAATTCAGTTCGAGAAACAAAATATAAGAGGATACGTCCTATGACAATGAATTCAAATAATGTAACAATACTTAGATAAAGTTGCTACATAACATTGTTTAGTGACACAAAATCAAAAGACAAAAATACAAACTGAACATAGCCAGCCCTATTCTGAAAAGCGACGCTATCAGACGATTAAAACTATTTACCTATTTAGTTATTTACTCAACTTTTAACTGAGAAATTGTGTTTACAGTACAGTCAATAAATAGAGCAGGTAAAATAAACAGCTTTTACATTTAATTAAAATGGTGGAATTCTGCGTAATGGTTTTGTTAACCCCGATTACTTGATTGTGGAACGAAAGGTGGCTTATTCTATGGTATTTTTAAACGACTTCTTATAAAGCTGTACTTTACTCACAAAGAAAGTTTAGGCGTTTCACAGACGACAGTTTTTTTGTCACTATCGGGCACCTACGTACTTTTTATCTTTGTCCTTCGTGTGCATGTTGCATAGGATTTCATGTGTTCTATAATATCGGCTAAATTGCCTGTTCCAGCTCTGTCCATCGTCTGCAGATATCTTAGATAGATTTTATTGTCTTTTTTTAGCACAGGTGCTTGTCATTGTCTGTTTTCCAGCCAAGTACGTCGTTTAAGGCGGAAATGTGGTTAATACGACGATAGTAAACCTTTGACTTAGTAGTCAATTACTTATTATTTAGTAATATGAGCTAAAAATTAAGTAGGTAATGGTTAGTTTAGTTATTAAATTACTGCTAATAAGCGATATAGTACTTACATGAGTGATTATTTACATAATGAAATAACACTTTGCCATATATGCCTCATAGAGCGCGATAACAGATAAACAGATGGTGATGTCATTCCATTCCTGCCGTCTTTTTTCGACATGCAAATAATAATGTCAAAAAGAACCTTCACTTGAACGCACATGGATTGAAGATCGATGGTAATGTCTTTCATTAGTTCAAAGGCACATCGGTAATTTACGTTAACGTAGTTGAGAAGTCTCTATCATCTACTAATTATTATTAAAAGTATTATTTTTACGGAGGCTAAGCGTAAATATAAATGTCTCTCATTTGTAGTTAACCTTTACAATAACTACCTAAATATGACATATACATAATCTTATGTATTGGGGAGCGAGACTATTGCCGTCTACTAACCCAGCACCTATTATGCTACTAAACAATTTTTCACAACCGTAATATTATTTTGACAGACCGCAATCGAACCCGACACATGGTGCATAACAATTTCATTTACTATAGCAGCGCTACTGAGGCAGCATCTATATATGGATATGATAACTGTAATTCATATATTGCTTAAACGATGTTCAAACATTGTCGTAACAAGAATCCACGGTTGTTACGTATAGAATGAGGAAACAAAAATTTATCACGGGTGATATTCCAAAATAAATACAACGAAACAAAACTAAATAATATTCATTATTTTTACAAAATATAAATATTGGAAGCCATATATCAGTTCCAATGAAAATTGTTTCGCGTATTTTCACACGGGTATACATGTGCACTGTGTATTGTTATTGCATCCATTCATAATCATTGTTTTATTGTCCTTACACACGTGACGAACCACCTGCCTACGTGCTTTTAACTTCGAACAACCATTAAGAACCGATCAGATTCATTTAATCCTAAAACAATCGGAGAATTTAAAAAGCCTGGCTGCTGACTAGAAAGGAAATCGTTGGAATTCTTAAGATGTTTTCCTAAAACACGAAATACAGACGAGCCTAAAATAGAATTCTATTAAGAGAATCAGACGTTAGAAATTTATTAAGTTTACTAGATTATTAAATTGATCGTGTATTAATGATACAAAAATAGCATTTAATCCTAAATTCCTTTGTCGGCCTCGATGGCATAGTGGTTAGTGTAACCGACTGCCACGCCTGAGGTCGCGGGTTCGATCCCCGTACAAGTCAAACATTTGTGTGCATGAACATGGATGTTTGTCTTGCTCTGTGTGTAATAAGTATTTACAAAAAAAAAGTATATGTGTATGTTTATCCATTGTCTAGTACCCATAGTACAAGCTCTGCTTAGTTTGGGCTAGATGGTGTTGTGTGTATGTGGTTGAATATTAATGTGACATTGATTGTAATTAATGCTATATTATATATATAATTATATATATAAATAAGTTATTAAATATTTAATAACTTATTTAGTTTATTGTACAAAACAGGCCCTAAGAATAAGAAAAATCTCTTCATGTAAGCATGCTTAGTTTGAAAATGTTCACTACTAATCAATCCCACGGATTCGAATGCATTAACAATATGCATAAGTCCGTGCGCGCAACAAACTTCAAATAACATTCGGATGGCATAATTTGCTTCACTCGTCCACGACGCTTCTAAGCAGACATCGATAAGGTTACTAACGACGATGCTCAGTTGAATATTATACCTATATAATATTGCCCGATAGCATCTTTATAAACTACATATAACTATCGACACGTATGAATAGCTTCATCTAAACCCTTGACAAGAACCGATAAAAGAAAGCTTCACAATCTTAATCTACGACCAGAAAACTGCAGCATATTAAAATTCAATCGCCAAAACAATTAATCTCTTTACAAAAGCTGCACTACAAAAAAGTTGGCCCAAAACAGGCGAACAAATCAATAACGACTTGCAGTTAAGCTTGGCTCATTGTGGTAAACGTTCAACAGCTATTCAATAACAAAACCGGGCGACATCTTGCTTACAATGGGCGTTCGTACCAAATCGGCCACAAAGGCCCTCGGAAGCCACTCGATATCCGCCACTAATAAAAACCGGATACCCGGATACCGCAGAACCCACTGACTATACGTTTACTTTTTGTCGCAAAAAAGGAGCCCCTAAAATTTTGAAAACCACTTCATAAAATACGGACTTTTTGGAACGATATTTTTTTTTACTCTGGCTTTAGAATTTGGCACCGTAGCTAGCGTCGTCGTCTATGTTCATTTGTTCGGCGGTAAAATAGTTAATTTTACACAACTTCGCTTAACCGCATTTCAAAGCGCTGATATGTAGCGTATTATTTAATAATAATAATAATAATCATTTATTTGGCTTATTCCACTTTTCCCCGTTGGATGATCCCCATTGATGGGGATTAGTGAACTTTTTGTTCACTATTCCCCGTTGACCCAAAATTTTTATTTAATGGGGATAAATGAACTAAAAAGTTCAATAATCCCCATTAGGTAGGTACGTTAAAAAAATAAAATATATGAATCATGTTACACTTATTAATTAAAAATATAACTTTCTTATACCCAATAAAATCACAGATTGTACAATTATTAATTTAAAATTAAAAATATAACTTTCTTATACCTAATAAAATCACAGATTGTACAATTATTAATTTAAAATAAAAAAATATAACTTTCTTATACCTAGTAAAGTCACAGATTGTACAATTATTAATTTAAAATAAAAAAATATAACTTTCTTATACCTAATAAAGTCACAGATTGTTACAATCATTAATTTAAAATTGTAGCATGAAAATATTTCTTTCTTATACCTTGTAAAATCAAAGATTACAATCACTTAAGTTTTTCTAATTAGGTACGTTAAATAAAAACAATATAAAAATAAAATATATGAGTCATGTACTTTTATTTTTATAAGGTAAGAACAAAATTTTAAATTACCTACATACCTACTTTACGATTTTATTAGAACGAAAAACAGATGTTGCACCAACGAAATTGTTCTAACGATGTTTGGGAATAACGACCTTATATCTATCTAATAAGATACACAATACTGTAAAAGATGCTCATTTTCTAGAGGCGCGCGCGCGCAAGGCGGTGGCGGAGCGGGGTGCGAGTTAGCTCGTATGTGATTTTTAATAATAATAATAATTAAAACATTTATTGAATATAATACATTACACAAGATAAATATACCCACCAAACTGTGTGACAGTTTGTCGGCGGGAATAGCGCTCGATAAACATTTGGTATGAGCCAACAACAATAACAGTTTTATTTAATAGCTACAAATATGCATATATCCGTGTAGGTACTATGTTTAGTGTTATAATATAAGGTAACAGTAAATACTACAATAATTCTAAATTTTTATCTGCATGCCGTACTCTGTGAGTAAAATATTTTTGTACTTATGTTTCAATGTTTGTTTACTCGTTTTATTATTAAGTTGCCGAAGGCAATTATTAGTATTATATAACGTCGGGATCAAATACTTGTTGGTTCTTTTACCGTAATAGTTCTTTACTGGTTGACGGACTACTTTCTGTTCTCTTACACGTTTTGTATTATAAGTATTTTTAATTTTGGTTTTATATTTATCATTGTGAAATTGCTCAAGGACCACCAAGTATTTGACCCTTTCGTGAACAGGAAGTATTTTACATACAAGAAACAATTTATCATAATTATCTTTACAGTTGCGTTTTGTCTTAGGGGTAACAAGGTATTTTAAAAAGCGGATTTGCAGTGACTTAATATAATCTAAATAAGTTTTGAATGTGCGACCATATGTACTTAGTCCATAACTTATTAAAGATTCGGCTAACGCGAAATAGACAACACGTAATGTTTTTCTATTTAATGGCGCGTTTAGCGTATGAAACTTACTCAGTACTGCTCTGAGTTTTGTGCACACTGTATCAACATGTATCTTCCAGTTAGCATTACAATCCACCCATAGACCCAGGTACTTAAATGTTTTTACGTACTCTAAGTTTTGACAGACACAGTTCAAGTTCGCGGCGTGTAAGCACTCATATGTGTGGCCAGTTATACTGATATCTGATCTAGCGATATTCTTTGCAACTAGATTATGTGGTGAATGTATGTGCATAATTTTAGTTTTGCTAATATTTATTAAAATGCCATTGTCGTGTGCCCACTTGGTGATATTATTAAAGTCTGTTTGTATTGCTGCTCTCGACTCTTGTATGTTTTTAGACGAATATAACAGGCACATATCGTCGGCGTACATGTAAACGCGGCATTTTTTAACTACATTGGTAACACTATTTACATGCATGATGTAACCAACTGGTCCGTATACGGAACCGGTTGGTACTCCCAGAGTAACTGCGGTTTCTCTGCCAGTGGTACCTGATATGCTCGTCTGAAGAGTTCTTTCACTTAAATAGCTCTGGAACCACTTATTAGTCGGTCCCCTGATTCCACACTCGTCCATAGCCTGGAGAAGTACCTCATGGTCCAAGGCGACCCATCTTTTGTTTTTGTTTCGTAGTCGTTAAGGGTTAGTAGTGTGTAGTGTAGTTCAAGCGTGCAGTTCTTATCAGTTCGCAGTTATTAGTTTAATATAGGAATAAATAAAGGAAATGGCTGGTAGTTCAACTGACGTTTGTTTAGAGTACGTTAAAAAAGGTAAAGCTACCATACTTCTCCGGGCCGGACATCAATACAGTAAAAAATGCAAATATAAAAACGGTGGAGTTTTGTGGGAGTGTACCACAAGAAAACAAAGTAAATGTGCCGGATCCATCACTGTCATGGTAAGTTACTTATTATATTTTGATATATTATATTTTGATATATAAGTTTTAAAGGTTGTTAAATAGCCTATTTAATTTTGTATTCTATGTAGGTGCAATATTGTTTACTTAAAAAATAATGTAAAGTAATTAATTATTATTACTTAATTTTACAGGACAATCAAGTTGTAGCTGAGAAACGACACAATGTTTGTGAACCTGATTTTGCGCGGAATGAAGGCCTTATATATACATATATATATACCTTGAGGTTATTCAAACTAAAAACTACACTTGCGGATCCAGAAGCACCTGCCATTCCCACTGCTTACAACGCGGCTGTGAGCTCACTAAAAGATACCGGAATTGACAAAATAAAAGAATTCCCTGCCCTGAAGTCTATCAAATCAACATTATATAAACACAGAAATGCAGCATTTGAAGTAAGTAAAATTGAGTTCAAAAATGTTGAAGAAGTTAAAGTACCTCCAGCTCATCAGGAATTTATTTTAGCAGACTACAATGACAGTGGTATCCGTGTAATAGCTTTTTGCTCTGAATTTGCCCGACATCAAATGAAAAATTTGAAGATGTTCTTGGGTGATGGAACGTTTTGGATCTGTCCATCTCCCTTTTACCAACTCTACACCATTCATGGGGATTTGGGCAGTACAGAAAAACACATAAACATTGTGCCACTTGTTTATGCCTTCATGAGCCATAAAAATCAACAAACATATGAAATTTTATTTAGTATGCTAAAATCTGCATTACCTGATTGGAATCCAGAAATATTTAAATGTGACTATGAAGTGGCTCCGATGAACGCAATGCGAAATGTTTTTGTAAATATATCTATTAGCGGCTGTTATTTCCATTTCACCCAGGCAATATGGAAGAAAGGAAAACAACTCGAACTAACAAAAGATAAATTAACCAGAAGACAAGTTGCACTTAGCACTGCTTTGGCTTTGTTACCATCAGATAAAATCATTGCGGGTTGGTTTTATGTTGCCTCTCAAAGCCCTAATGACGATAATAGCAAGGAGTTTAGAAATTACATGCTCAGACAATGGCTACAAGATGATTTTATTAAAACGTGGTGTGTATTTGGACAGACTCATCGCACTACGAATTTAGTCGAAGCATGGAATAATAAAATAAAAAAGCGTGTGATAATAAAGAAACCCAACATTATGAAGCTCCTCACAGCGTTGGCTGAAGATGCATCGTATTACGAAGTTCTTGCATTGGGGGTTTCTGAAAATAAAGGTATAGCGGAAAAGACAAAAAAAAGCATCAATCGCGATAATTATATACAGGAGGTCCAAATGGAACTCATTAATGGTGAAATTACGATTGGGCACTGTTTAGAAAAACTTAAGTGATTGTAATCTTTGATTTTACAAGGTATAAGAAATAAATATTTTCATGCTACAATTTTAAATTAATGATTGTAACAATCTGTGACTTTATTAGGTATAAGAAAGTTATATTTTTTATTTTAAATTAATAATTGTACAATCTGTGACTTTACTAGGTATAAGAAAGTTATATTTTTTTATATTAAATTAATAATTGTACAATCTGTGATTTTATTAGGTATAAGAAAGTTATATTTTTTTATTTTAAATTAATAATTGTACAATCTGTGATTTTATTAGGTATAAGAAAGTTATATTTTTAATTTTAAATTAATAATTGTACAATCTGTGATTTTATTGGGTATAAGAAAGTTATATTTTTAATTAATAAGTGTAACATGATTCATATATTTTATTTTTTTAACGTACCTACCTAATGGGGATTATTGAACTTTTTAGTTCATTTATCCCCATTAAATAAAAATTTTGGGTCAACGGGGAATAGTGAACAAAAAGTTCACTAATCCCCATCAATGGGGATCATCCAACGGGGAAAAGTGGAATAAGCCATTTATTTGCATAAAACATGGTATTTGGTGGTGTTACAATATTATATATAGTACAAGCATGTTTTGCTTACAATATTTTAATTATGGGTACAAATCCATTACATTTTTTTATCCAAAAGTTCTTTTACGTCGTAAAAGTTGGATAAACTTAGCCAAGAATACAACCTTTTCTTAAAAAATCCGATGTCTAGCTGCTTAACGTGATTCGAGAGTTTATTATAGATACGCACACACATAGCAAGGCAGCTTTTGTTGTTACTGGTTAGTCACGGTATGTCACTATACAGGATTAGTATTTACGATTTTATAATCTTACATACAGACAGACATATATCCAAAGCATTATAATTGAAACGTGTGGTTATCAGTGTACCTCGAATATAGCATACCATTATTTTCCCCATTTAATTAATTTAAATTTCTAAAAAAAACGGGTTAATAAATAAGCTTACATAATTATATATATCTATACTTTGAACAGCATTTTGTTATTGAATGATAGTTGCAACATATTATGTTTTCACAAAGGTGATCTAAATTATATTCAGAAACATTTTTATTTTAATTAACATTTGAATAAAATTCAAATTAAGGAATAGTCAGTTGACGGCCCGTAATTGCCTTTAATAAAATAAAATACCTCGCACACATTAATTTGCTTTGGTAGTTGAATGGCCACTCGACACGGAAATATATCCCCTTTGGTATAAACCAATATTTTTAATCTATTAGTATCGTATTGGTTTTAATGAGTATAAATGTTATATGTATTTTCAATATTTTAACTATTGATTGTTACCCAAAGTCTTACACCACATAAGACTAACTTTGGGTTGCAAGGTTTCATATTTCATGCTTGGGTGGAAAGATACGAATACGATAACGATATACAGGGTGTCCCAGGATATGTGAATCAAATTGTAACGGGAGATTCCTTAGGTTACTTTTAGTTTACCTTTCAAAAGTGCTAAAACAAATGACACAATAAATTATGACATTTGGGTAAAAATAAAAATATCTAAGTTTTTTAAAAACTTTTTTAGGCTCAACTACAGGTACTTCGTTTATGGCAAATTTTCATTTTTTTACCCTATTAATAATAATAACAAATAATTGTGAAGGATTGATTCGTCAAATTGTACATGGTTTTTTTTAAACAGACGTTGCTTTGATGTCGCAGCATTACTTTGGTGTGTTTGTTTGCACCAAAACAGATAGATTTTTTATTTTACCCAAATGCCATAAGCTTTAATTTTTTTATTTAGCACATTTGAAAGGTCTTTACCTAAGCAATCTCCCGTTACAATTTGATTCACATATTTTGGGACAACCTGTTTATTCAGTGTTTTATACATGTATTTTAAATGACGGTATCCAATCGCGCGCGGTTCTAGATCGATTTGCAACCATTAACGCAATAGTTTTAGCTGGCTGGAGGATTTACAAGAATAATAGTAATTTGGTAAATCAAATTGCACTAAAACTTTCTAAAATAATTCAACGGTGCTATTGCAAGAGCATCTATATAAAGTTTGCTTTATGTGGGTTCTAAATAAATTGTGCTAATTCTCTAGATCTAACGAAGAATGGCTCCCCAACCCCACAGGGAAGCAAGCGTGATAGTAAATTTTTTCATTTACCGCTCCAGATGTTACGTATCTACGAATAAATTATACTTTTCCTAGGTTATACAATGTTACGAGAACGAAACGCGGTCTAATAAAAATGTAGCTCACGGATCCTCGGCAAACACCCCGTGGCACATGCGAGGGAAAGTGTAAGTTCCGTCGTACCGCGTCCAAAACACACAATAGTAAGTCGATATGTCTCGAGGTTACCAAACAAGCCACCCCAATAGAAAACAAATTGACATTTCAATGGAACCCGACGACCGGCCTATTTGCAATTCAAAGAACTCTTCAATAACATGCCAACGTATGGAAATAAGTGCGTTTTGAAAAGGATCTGATTTCTGTAAGATACGCCTCAGTACATGTTTATAAGAAAGTTCTAACGTACATTGAAATATTATTACTTGAGAAAAATGTGTTGTCAGGGTATTAAATTTTTAGATAGAATATTTTTTAATAATTTGCTAAATCAATTTGGTAATTATTAAAGTCAAAAGCTTGGAAAAGCGAAACACGCGAGCAGAAATACGACAAGGTTCTTCAATAATATTATATTATCTAGAGCATAGCATCTTGATTTGCAAGTAACTAAACAATGATACTTATTTTATACTCATCTATATGCTGGCGCGTTTAAGACGTACTAATCCTAGCTAGTTTAGCTAGTTTTAGTTATAAATGCGAAAGTGAGTTTGTTTGTTAGGCTTTCACGTCTTAACTGCTCAACCGATCATCATAAAATTCATCATCATATCATATCAAAATTCATCGCATACACTTTGTCAGGGTTACAGAATAGGACTTCGGGTACCTTTCATTCAGAATAAAAGTACTGTTGTCGAAGGATAGAAATTTATTCAAAAAAATATTAATACAAAATCTAGATTACAGCGAGCGAAGCCGCGGGCAAAATCTAGTGTAGCAATAAATAGTTTATTGCTTCCATGTGAAATATTAGCAAATAAACAAATAAACTCATATGACGTAAAGTGCATTAACAAAGTTCTTCAACCCCGAATGAGTCAGGCTCCCCGGGGATCGCCCCCCGCCGGGTAACTCAACGACATTCTCCTACTGATACTACTTTTATTATGGATCCTTATAAAACATCGCATAATGGCAGCTTGTAAATCCATTCAGGCGAAATTAAAAAGATTTGATGGTACTTTATAAACATCAACTAACAAACAAACAGTTACATCAGTACTTTTGAAAATAGAATACATAAGAAAAATTAATTATGTATAGGTATATATACTATATCTAGGCAACAAGTAAGGTAAATATATTGCTTAATAATGTACTGAGAAATAAGTAGAAGATTCGAACTTTTACTAAGAATTAGTCCGAGATTGAACGGTAATACAGTATTGGCAAAAGTGACTCAAAACTTTCTTTTGTTCATATAATTAATTGAACGAATGGAAGCTAATACTATGTTATTGATAATTTAAGAAATTTCCTGTCCATCTACGCCTGTATGTACTACATAAGTAAAAGTTTTTATACCAAATTACACAATTATGTGGCCATATTGTAAGTTTATTACAACGATAACGGATGGTAAATTAAAATTCGAGGTACATGTAACTCAATTATTGACATATTGTTCCATTATAATTTTATTACGATAGTAGAGTTACGTGAAATTTCTATTGGAAGTTATGATGTCTTTATTAAGTTCGGTGCTGAAATTCCCATGTAAATCATATAAGCCGGAATAAGTACGTTGAACCGGCGAAACGTAATCATCTGGTACGCATTCACTCGTAAAAAGCAATCTTTCTTTCAAACCGACGACAATGTGAAAGTATGGCGTTTAATATTAAGAGCATTACGTCACACATTTTTTGTTGGATCTTTATGAAAAATAGACTCATTTCGGATTACTCATGCTAAGTGTTGAAAGCAATGAATCATTTTAATGGAGGAGGGTCAAACATTTTAATGATTTTTCGATTTAAATAAAGAGATGACTTTATATTTACTGTCATTGGTGTTATACCGTCTCACGTTTGCGCGAAACAACGCGATAATATTAGTATAAGGCAGTTTAATTTCACCATTAGTGGTGTATTTGTTCTAAACTGTGGGCGTTTTGATAATAGCTTACCCTAATTCATTTACACTACAATATATATAGCATGCAAAACAATAATTCGACTTTCTGGAATAAAGGTATAATATGTCTAGTTTTAACCACTGATTGTTAAAAAAAAAGTATGGCAACCCTGACATAAAAATATTATTTTCTTACTGCCTGATAACTGGTTAACCTCCAGCTAACGGTTTTACATTATTAACGACAGACCCTGTATATACATACATAGTTTCACGCCGTTAAGTAAGTTAACTAAAGACATTCCAGAATCATGGTTGAAATATTTCCCTTTCTTTTATACTATACTACTCAGAGAAGTGACAGCTGTTAAAGACGGAATCGTCTGAGATTTATATTTTGCTTCATAGATAACTTATTTTCCGCTCTATAAATTAATTACTAAAATCAAACTCACAGCATCTTAATAGTTAATTTATGATCGATAATCAACATCCAATCCTCATTCGCAATAAAACAGTGCAAACGGATGATTTACAACCGCTTTCTAATTGCTAAGCCGTCGTAAGTCCCCGCGATTCGTCTAATAAAGTGACATATAGAACATAATAAGTAATAACAATCCCTACACATGTTCACACGACCGTAAGCGTCGAGTACTTAATCCGATATTACGAAATCTTACATCTGCGGGTATTACTTAAGTCTACGTCATTCGCCGTCTCTACGGTCGCCACACGTGTTAGTTACGCTCGTTATGAAAAACAATAAAAAGCATTTTAATGCCCACTCATGTTTCGTGGACACCGAAATAAGCAGCATTCCTGCCATTAACAAGGACGACTATATAGTTCCAGTTTACGAGTTCTCGTGACTAATGTAAAGGAATATTTTTATTCTGTTAATAAGAAATGCATTGTTTTTATTGCACGAGTACAAAACACGGGTAATAATACGCTAAGAATGTTATGATTCGAAAACCGTTCAGTTTCCACAAAAGCCATTCAAATAGATGCCAAATCTGAGGCTATGGGGCGACTTAAACATACCAGTACGATAATATAAGACCTGTTAATAACTTAACAAACAGAACTCCAGTCATACAATACACTAAAATTATAAATTCAACTCAATGTTTAAAGGAAATTCTACAGGAAGATTAAAATAAAATTTTTCGATACCAACACATCTATTACCACCATAATAAATAAACTTATCAATTGACGCATCGATTTAAAATTCCTCAACAAAAACACGGCAACAAAATGCACTTTTCATTCGTCGCCTTCATATGTTTATGAGTCGCATCAACAGGTCTTTGTTTCCCAGTGACGTAATAGCATCCGAAATTCGAAAATAGAACGATATGTTCTTTGTTCATTCGAAAAAATCCGTTAACAGTTCCTTTTTCGAACACGTCAGTATTTTGTAATCAATGAGTGCCATAGCAAAAACTATTCTTATGTGTATTTATATTTAGGGGGAGTACAAATTAAATTTTATGATCCGTCAAAAGAGAGTCCTTTGTCTCGAGCTCTTTTGTCGATTGTCGCACGTTGTAATAAAATTATATTGATTCGGATGTTTTTGTAGTTATAAGTATTCATTGAGTTATATTTTCGTTACGTGGTATTCAAACTTGTTTGCAAAATGATGATCTATAAATGATATCCCCATTTGTATGGGGACTGCATAGCCGAGAGAGTTTTGGCCAAAGGTCAAAAGGTCTATTGCGCATTCGTGGATCTGGAAAAGGCTTATGATAAAGTGGTGAGGAATGAACTTTGGTCGGTATTGTCCATGTATGGAGTGAATAGCACCCTCACGCGAGCTCTGAAATCTCTTTATGATGATTCCAGAGCTTGTGTTAGGATAAATGGGACCTACACAGAATGGTTTAGCATCGAAAAAGGTGTTAGACAAGGATGTGTAGCGTCGCCTTGGCTGTTTAACCTATACATGGACAATTGTTTAAAAGATTTAAAAGATTGTGAATGGGGATTAAGAATGAATGAGTTACTTGTCAAATGTCTTCTTTATGCCGATGACCAAGTAATACTTGCGTCATCGGCAGAAGAGTTGCAGGCGATGGTAACTATTATGCATGGTGCTTTTGAGAGTAAAGGAATGAAAATAAATGTAAGCAAGACGAAAGTAATGGTATTTGAAAAGGAAGAGTGCGTGACGATGTGTAATATTATGATTGATGGAGAAAAAGTGGAGCAAGTGAAAGAGTTTGTATATTTGGGTACTTTGTTTACAAGGGATGGTAAACATGAGGGAGATATTGAAAGGAGAACGATTGCGGGAAACAAAGTGAATGGAGCTCTACGCGCTTTTATGAACAGTCGAAATGTTTCCGAAAAGGCACGTTTGGCTGTTCATAGAGGACTATTAGTGCCCACACTTATGTATGGAAGTGAAAGTTGGGTATGGCAAAAGAAGCATGAGAGCAGAATAAATGCTATAGAAATGAGAGCGCTGAGAAATATATGTGGTGTGACTCTGAAAGATAGAATAAGGAATAGTGTGATTAGAGAGAGATGCGGCATGAAAGTTGATATAGTGACAAGAATAGAAAAGGGTATGTTAAGCTGGTTTGGGCATGTAGAAAGAATGGACGAGGAAAGACTGACTAAGAAAGTTTATAAGGCTAGTGTGAATGGAACAGTCGCAAGAGGAAGACCTAGGCGAACGTTTCTTGATCAGATCGGAGGCGTTCTGGACAAAGGCCAGGTTAAGAGCACCTTGAACCGACGGGCGTGTATGAGGAATGTGATGAAAGTGAATGAAGCGAGAGAAGTGTGTCAGGATCGTAGCAAATGGAAATCCGTAGTCTCTGCCTACCCCTCTGGGAAACAGGCGTGAATCGATGTATGTATGTATGTACTATTTTATTAACCAGCTATTTTGTTTTGCAGCAGTTATAGCCTAGTAGATTTTAAATTAGTAAACTTAAACTATCCAAAAATACTTCGTAAAGACATAATTTTACTATATCTCTCGATTTCACTATCCGAGGAGACCCAATGGAGAACCCATTGGGTCTTTTTTAACGTGGCTATAAAATCTGCGAGTCAATAATTCTCGTGATGAAACTGTTCAAAATAATGTTCTGATCTAGTTTAATATACGTCAAATGTAAACTGCAATGCAAGTTATGTTCATAGATGAATTTTATTTTAATTTAGATTATTATATATGACACTAACACTGAAGTTCTATTCTGAATAGTTTTAATTCCGAGAATTGACAGCACAACATAGGCTGGAAACTTATACTATCTGCTTCTCCAAAAGTTGGATAACTTCTTAAAAAGCTAATACAAGCTGATGTGAGGAGTTTGTTTACCAAGCTTGAAAATGAAAGTGATAATTAATATATTGCTACGCATGGAAGCACTTATTAGGACATGTTAATTAAAATAGTGTGTGTTCTCAATTTGGCCTTAGGAAAAATAAGGGTCATCAACTGTGCCAGTAATTTCCTGCGTGTTAGATACGGTGTACGACAAATTTATTACTATACTATTTATAGATGGTAACACTCGAGAATGGTTATCGTGAGCTTACGTTTAGCTTTACGAGTGCGGTACGACAAATACGTAGCACTGTGTGGAGTAAATCTTATCTTAATTGCACACACTTAAGATTAGAAAAAAAACTAAGATGAAATATAGTGAGCTACGTTTTTTACCTTTTGGCTGTTGAGGATTTGGTTAAAGCTCGCTGTACATACCTAGAAAAATAAAAATAAAATTAGAATTGCTAACAAAACAAGGTAATACGATAGACCTAATTCTATTTCTCGCAAGGTACAACGACAAATTAAAAGAGAAGATTAATACCTACTACAAAATAATTTATGCGTATCATACTAGGATTATGAGACCGTCATTAATTATGCATCGGTTTTATTACAGTCACTGTTATGATTTAATTTTGAATTAGGAATGTTCGATTTGTTTCGCTGTTGCGTGCTAATGTAATTAGTTTGGAACCAGTACGAATAATATTTTCATACACTGGCAACTACAATAATGATCATCTGATATTGTTTACCAATTTCAATTTTGAATATGGAACGATGTTCGAATAAGTTTTATTATTTTATATTATTGACTTTCTGTTAGAAAATTCTTCGAAGTGGCCCGGTGTCTGTGATCATATGAAGGCAACAGACTCACTTTCAAATACGGTGCTCTTAGAATCATAGCTTGTCTGCTCGCTTGCCGTATTCCATGTATACTTTTTAATAATGTCAGGTCCGAGAATCTAAACCAGTTACTCACGGTCGGCTTAATAATAAACGTAATGTACACCAGATCGTAGTAAAACAGTTTTGGTTCATCGAAACGAAAATTAATCTTTGCCAGGAAATCGATAGCAACCCTTAATAGAGTTTTCCAGTATAGCAATAACTGCAATGCGTAGTCATTACTCCGGTATCTATAAATCGGCGAGAGTGAGTAGCCGTTCACATACGAGCAGCGATTTGCACAGTTTTATTGCGATTGACGAGTGTCGATAAGTCCGCCCCAAGCCTACCCCAGCCAATTACTTACCGTACGCGCTTCGTGAGGACGAACCCTTATCTAAATTTCATCTAAAGAAGTCGCAGAATCAACTCACTCGGTCTTTCATGCGATTGTATCATGATAGAAACATCACATTTCTATTTTATATCGACACGTAAAGCAAGATAAGGGAACCGATGCTATCTCTATATATAATTGTGTGTTGACTTATAATGGCAAGCGCTGTCGTACTTTTGTTCAGCCGCTGAAGAAAACATGTGTTGTATCATTGTATGGCTAGTCGTATATATACTATTGTTGAGTGCACTTAGAAAACACATTGATTTACGATTCTTTCTGTTTTCTTTAGGCAGTAAATCGCTTGAATACGGCTACAAGTCTTTTACTACGGATTAAGTCAGCCGTACCTATTGTAGTCTGCGAAAAGTTCTACCTTGTAACTGAAGTTGGATAGCAATTTAATTTAGCTGTAGGAGCCGGACAAATAAATGCTGTGTGTAGGTGAGTTATGGACTGTTTGCTATAAAGCTTATCTGCTAAAGTTAAATTACTTACGTTGCTATTAAAACAAACAGAAAGTGCCATACTTGAAGATCAGATTTAGTGTTATTTTATTAGCGGTGTGCATCAAGTTGTTTTAACGAATTATAATGTACGAAAAGGCATTTTGAGTCATCAGAGTTACTGAACTTCGTGTGGATGTAGAGGGTAAATTACAACACTTATTGATCATATAGAGGGATAGAATACCTAGACTTTAATACAGATTTTGAATAATGGTCTCAGAATATTAACATCCAAAAATCTTCCCACAGTACATTTATAGTATAGCTCTTATTACACTAGGACCTTTTTTAATGACGGCCACAAACAACAGGCAGGCTTTAAAATTCAAATTTAGAATAAACACTGACAACAGCGAATTTAACTTGATAGATAGTGTATTGCCCAATCTAAACGTAGAACGTAGTATATTGTTTAGTCAATATTTAATATGTACCGTAACTTGAAATAAGAATAATATGCTACAGATCGCTAAAAATATTGTACTAATCTAATCAGGTAAATAAATCTGATTAATCAAAGCCTTAAGTTCCGCACTGGAGCGGGGTTGCCTGGATTTCAATTTTCCACTTGATTTATTTCAGGATGGTTAGATAAACTCTTGGCGAGGGGAACATATGGGCAACTTTCCCGCTTCGAAACGTAGACGGGTGTATCTGATTAAGCAAAAATATTTATAGATATGTCCGTCTGTTTGTTCTAGTATTTACGACATTTATTACATCAAATTTATGTGATTTTGGACTATTGAGATGTACAATTTCAGTCTATATTAATTAAACTAGTAAATAAGTTATTAAGTCAAATAAAGTATAACGTGCAACATTCGAAAATTAATCAAAATCCCTACTGCGCCAGCAATGTTTGATAAATTATAAACTATCATGATATATCAAACATTTATTTAAGTTCAATGTAGATTAGACTCAATTCAGTCAAACAGATAGGTTATATTGAAAATACGATTATACCAGTAATAGATGCAGAAGCAGTGCCAGAGCAAGAAGATCATAATATACATAAATACACCTCCCTCTGTCTGTGTGTCTGCCCTACAAAATACTAACGTTATTCATACTTCCATACTATTACATACATACATTACACTGGTAGTTTCGTGATATTAAATTGTCTCTCATAGTTTTTTATATTTTAATCACAAAATGATGAAGATTTTTATATTCCAAACACTACATAAAAACCCTTTTATCACGAGTAGCCCTCGGCCATCAAACACAAAAGAGCCTGTATAATAGATAGCTAAAAAATAAAAAATATTGTATTCGAAAATGGAACAATTTACGAAAACCTAATTATTTAAAAAAGAGATTGTCACAGCAGTCTATACGTTCAAACTATTGCTAGATACAAAAATATGTTGTCTATAGTCCGTTTTAAAAACGAAGTCCCATTTGACAAATGATCGTTTAACAGCAATAGTGAAGAGACAGTTTCAATCGACACATCACGAAATCGATTACCGATTAACTTTCCAAACAATCTGTAGTCGAGGGGTTTAGAATCGAAACAAAAATGATAGAAACGGAAAAACGAAAAAGGAGTCATTCCAAGTTTAACATATCAAAAGAATAGTTACATCAAAGCTATATATATCGTGTTTACGTGTTAAAAAAAACTGGGCTTATCCTTGATTAATTCCTAGTATGACATACTTACTCCATACTTAGCAAAAGGATGAATAAATGTGGTATAACAGATGTTGATTGGCAAGACAAAAACTATGGGATATTTAAACCGTACGACCAATATCGTATCTTCTAATCCATTATTTGGTTTAAGGTACGTTGTACGTTGCAACCTAATAATAATTAACACCAAATACAAATTTACAAAAGTATTTCTCAGGCAATTGGTTTTACATCGAATTAGTTCGATTTTATCCGATTCATACTGTCGGGTCACTATGACTGAAAGTAAAAAATTACCATAGTGCGTAACCATGGTATTCTAGTAAAATGTTATTTTATTTTGATGTTGAAATTATTTAAAACTAACTTTAATAGAAATTATTACTTGGTTATGTTTGTGGAACAATTATGTCAGGTTTGGTATAGATTCTTGTTTTTATGAATACTCTTTAGTACCCTAAGTAATCATTGTTTATTTTAGTAATTTATATGAAATGTGCAGACTTACGTGCTATGAAGTGTCAAAAGAGACTTCGTATTTGAAACAGACTATAATAGAAGTGTGATATAAAAATATAAAACTTTAAAAAACGTTATGCTCAATAAATGCAAACGTTTCGCATGATGTGCATTCTAATGGCGGAGAATATAATATTTTATTGTCGCCGTAAAATTGTTATTGAACACCGTCACAAATCTGAATATATCAAGTGTTTGAAGAATCGTATATTATAATAGCTTGAACACACATATATATCTTTATCTGAATAGTACCGCATCAAATTAGGTTTGTTCTTACAAACTTGTCTTATTACTGCTGTCGACTTTGTGAATCATCAAAATGCGCTTATGCTTTTATAATGTAATATATTATTTTTAATGGATTTAATTTGGCTGCTTTTTCACATGTTCGATGTGTTTGACATAGTGATTTAAGTTTTGCCTTCGCAACTACTATAGTGTCAACTGGTGTGGGTTTGATCCCCACATGGACATAAAGTGTGATCCATAAATAGTTGTTCCGAGTCTAGAATTTATTCCTAGTGCAGGCGTTGTATTTTCAAAGAAAACAAACATTGCACTTGATTGGCTTAGCCTACCATGCTTAGACATCATCTTATTATGTCTAAGCATAGCAGGATAAGCAAAACAGATACATATTTTAGCAATGTAGGTTATAAATTAATAGTATTGTTAGCCTCTCTAGCTAAGCCAATATGATTGTGTAAAAATAGATTCACGTCGGTAGTGTTACGGCTAGGATCCGAATCCACGACCAGTCGATTGCAAGTCCGATGCCTTATTTATTGAGCCACTGCCGCATTTTAATCAAAAGACAAAGAAAAATGTACGTGATCTTATGACATATTGATCAATATAAGCGATACACCTCTGCAAGCTAAAATACACACTCTGTATAACACAAACATAGCCAATCCGTATCTACGTATGTAAGATCAATAATTTTATCTAAACAACAGTCACGACATGCTTTAAATGAATTAAATTCGACATTACACGGCAAATAAGATACACAGCAGGAAGTCATAGTATACCATTAGTAAACAAACCCAAATCAAATTAACGCTATTTGGCTTCACTACTACGCAGCTACTTACCGTTATCAATTTTCAAAATGAAGCCATTTCAGTTCACCTTTTGCATAGTTCGAATAACTTTAAACCTACACTTTCATTAACTTATTGGTATTCATTGAAATTAAACTGCTATATACGGATTTTATCGCGTTGTTTATTTGACACTTTATTACAAAATTTTGAAAATTGTTTCACTACTACTACTATTAAACTTTACTAATTTTTAAGCTAATTAAATTATTATTAAACTATTTAGATTTAATTTATTTTTACTTTTACACTTTCCCCGACGTTTTGGTTGCTTTTCAGCAGCCATGGTCACGGGGAGACATTAAATTAAATCTAAATAGTTTAATAATAATTTAATTAGCTTAAAAATTAGTAAAGTTTAATAGTAGTAGTAGTGAAACAATTTTCAAAATTTTGTAATAAAGTGTCAAATAAACAACGCGATAAAATCCGTATATAGCAGTTTAATTTCAATGAATAATATTCGCGTAAATAGAAGACAATATTATTGGTATTCAGTTATGTATATATCATAATTTTCTCAATTAGATTGTAAAACGTGAACCATGATTGTGAGGATGGTGGACTGTTTATGTGATCATTACCAATACACTAATATCATGATCCACTCTCGAATGAGATAAAAATTAAGTAATACTTTCGTTTTTCTATACTAATATTCTAAAGAGGAAATAATTTGAAACTGGTCCTACATCTAATTTCGTGGTTAATATTTACAAACGATTAAATTATTAAAAATGATCTGAAAATGAAATGATGATGATATACCTATTTCTTTCAATTCTAAATGATATTTGTATCCATGGTTCAATTTCAGCAAGTCTAGGTATGCATGAGTTTATGTAGTACTAGAGCTTTAGGCTTTTTTTAGCTTTTTGCACCTTGCATCCGACCACATGCACGAGAGTTGATTTCTATATGACCACTTCAAATGCAAACTAAAAGAAAATAACATTGTTCTAAAATAATCTGACTGATACGGCAGAAATATTGACACGGGAAGAAAAAATGTTCTTGGCATTCACTGGCATTAGAGAATATAGACTCTCCAGAGAGAGTACTGCTGCTCGAACAACAGTTATAAACACATAAGAATAACCTCTACTCGCTCTGCAAATCAATCATTTCTCAATATCAAGTCAACATAAAATCTGAGCAGTCATTTTGTACACGTTTTCCTTTTTCGTCAGGATAATCCAACCCTTGATTAAGGCTGAGGCCACATTGATAATTCTACCTACAAACGTAGTCCGGAGAGAAAAGAAATAATATTCCAGGAATGCCATTGGGACTGATCGAAAATTATCCGAAAAATATTTTCCGACGTCCCTTACGGAATCAAAGCGGGAATATTCGGAATATTTAATCAGATGAAGAGTCCTATTAATAAGGCTGGCCTTTCTGTTCGAAATAAATAACAAAGCAGGTGGGAGCAAATCAATTTTACACGTGATAAATTTATTGCCTCATTGGTCCAGTGTCAGGCCAATCGAGAGAGAACAGATTTAATTAAATATTTATATAAAAAATATTTTCACTCTGTATCTTTGGGATTATGAAACTGTATTCTTTAAATCGCAATACACTCACCTGTATTACTTGTGACTTAAACATTCAAGCAAACCAGAGGTGACAAACTCCTACGGAAAACCCAGTCGTGATGTTGTTAAATTAATGACTAAGTAATTTGTGTAACAAGTATCATGTGTGACGGTCAAGTAATACCACTACATTTTAATATAATTACTTGGAAACCGTTTATTAGTAATAAGTAATAACATACGTAACAATCCTCAAACCTCGTCTAGCAAATCTATATGAAAATATTAATAATGCTTCTATTTGTTAAGGTTATATTACTTCGAGGAAATGTGGTAAGTGTGTATCAAAAATACGTATATGTATTAAAGTAAATTCAATAAATTGTAAAAAGATTATCTGTGTTGATGTTTGTGATGCCAGTAAGAAATAAATAAAAGAAACGGATTCAGAAATCACCGAATAGAATATAATACTTTACTGTTCAATGAATATTCGATTCCGTGTTGCTCGGATTGTTTTACTTGAACAATCAGTTGAGCTTTCTACGAGTAGCTACGGAAACAAAGTTTTCACAAATGATTCGTAATCGAATAGAGACTTCTTTCTTCTGACTATCGGCGTTTTATTGTAAAAGTCTACTGCTGCACTAAGGATAAACGCGATGTCGAGAAAATTTACAAGTGAACGATTTTTCGGCTATACAAATTACTGAAACTAAGTATAATTGACCAATCAGGATCCTTTAAATTCATATCCGTATAGTCTATTTCTTTTATACAATATAACTCATCATAAATATTATTATTATATGTATTTTGTCTACCGTATTTCTACCGTATTGCTAAGGAGGGAATTCGAATGTTTTTTATTTAAATATATCTAATATATTATTATTATTATTATAGTTCTAAGACGTGAAAGCTTCATCTGGGACTTAACTTACGTTAAAACCAGGTATTGCCATGGTTACCAGTGCTGTACCTGGCTTCATTGATAATCTAGTAAAGGTGGGAGCAACCGAAAGACCATTAAAATTACGGCATGTCTGACAATCAAAGGTATTGACGGGCTGACCGCTTAAAACGCTGCAACATCCGTGTAGTTTATAGCTGTACTTGCCTCTAACGTGCGACAATGCGACATTTGTGCGACTCAGATTGCGACAAAACAGCCCTCAATCCTAAACAAAGAGGAGATACGATTATTACCGAAAGACAGGTTCCTCCGGACTATTTTAATTGCTATAGCTCCATTTAGTGGGTTTAAAATCCACGTTATAAGCAATTTTACACGACACAACGGCGCATTCCGGAAACTCAATAAAAGATGCCATTTGTATTTTCTTTCAACGTCTCATTTTGGGACAATACGCCTAATGTAATGCCACAAATGAATAAGGAATTCCGGGAGGGGCGGCCGGACTAGGGAGCATTTAAGAAATAGCGCACGTTTACGATTACCCAACTAAATTGTAGGGTAGCACAAATTCGGGGATTTTATTATTACTATAATATTCGAAGCTAGATAATCAAATAATCAACTAAAGTATTGCACGTATTAATTTGGCGCAATAACATGCATCAATTCTTTAATATTGTTAAATGAACCATTGAATCTTTTCGATTACGTAATGCCAGCGAGCGTAAAGTTACGTAAAAAATTACAACAAGAACTGATGCTGGTAAATATCTTGCGACAAAAAGTTGCTCGTGTACGTGGGTGCGTAGTACGTAAAGCAACGGAAGGAGTATCAAAGTGAATCGGCCATGGGTGGATTAATTCGTTAAGACGCTTTCGCGCCGGGAAATAAAAATAGACGGTTATAGATAGGGTCACTACGCTTTTGTCCTATGCTCAGCAATTTGCTTTCACCCATTGTTACTTTTGATTCCCATTCAAGTTCGCGGTTCATTTTTTTATATCCTATCGGTTTAACAAAAGAGTAATTACTTTATATGATGATGATAATGCTAGATTACAATATGGACGGTTTCTAACCTAACCGTTATTATTACGCAGTAGCGCTTAATAAATATTTAAATCATAAAACAGATATTGTAAGCTAAATTCAATATTCATTTTATTATTATTTCGTAATACAAAATACCACCGATCTCATCATGGCGGTTTCTAAAATTATATATGTACAACAGTTAATTTTATCTGTAGGCAGTTTCAAACTGAATGTTTACTGAAATCATAAAATAAAATATTGCTGTCCATAAAATAACTTTCCCTGTTGAATATTAGATAATCATAAATTTATATGACTTACTTAACAGAAATATAAAATATAAGGTTTAGTCCAGGCTTTTCAAACTCGCGTGAATAAAAGTTAATTAAATATTTCGCAATAGATCAACGGGTAAGCATGCGGAAGATTCAAATTACAAATAATTCGTGCAAATGAAACAGCAGTGTACTAAATGTAATTCTAATAATTGAACTGTAAAATCGTGCGTCCGTAACCACATGAGCAAATGCTTTGATGTGAAGCGTATTTAATTTGTATGTGGAGTTTGTACGACAAATAAATACCTTCGGAAAATGGGGCGGAACAGGCTTACTGCCTGTGGAATCTCGACAACGTCTCCTTCATATACCTAATTGAAATTTCTTGTAACTCATACTAAGAATGATCGTGTAAAGTAAATTTCGCTTTGAGTACCTAAAAAACTAGGCACGCAAGAATTTCGTCTTTGACTTTAATTATATTTTAACTTACACTAAACTAGAACAAATAGATTTATACTTTAATGGGTGAATAAACCTAATTATTATGATCATTAATCATCTTGTCCAGGCCACATAAGTGACACATATTATTTAATGACATCACGAGTTGCGAGGGAATAATCTTCCAGTAAAATACTAACACAACGTTGACATTACATATACACTCACGATTATATTCTCGAATAAGTAGGAGGCATATTACATGTCGCTAGCTATGTTTTAGGATATACGGCTGACGACCGGCTGTTCGGGAACATTATAAAACTTCAAGTTGCTATTACTAAAGAAATAAAATAACATTTTGAATCCACACAATCAATCCCGGAATCTGCTGATCGGAGTGAACATGTGCCGTGAGACCAACAAGGTAAGGCAATCCATCATTATTAACATCTTAATTAGGTTTCATATTGCCAATAATATATTCCGACCAAAGAATTCAGGTGGCGAAATATTTTTAATACAATCTAAACAACAATCAGGGTAAACCATCAATCAATTTAAACAAATTGGGACGGCCGCCGGAAAACATGTTTTTCATAAAGCCACAGCCACACTGAACGAATATGTTGTAAAACCGCGCACACGCCGAACCCTCAATAAATTTTGATGGAGTATCGCTGGCTGTATTTTCGCGGCTTACTGTTCCCCGCCCGGAAAATATAATAAGCGGGTTATAACATTTGCATATAGATCACCATGTCCGGAACCCTCCCGTTACCTATATTGTTATTTACACACATTTCTTACGAGTGCCTGTAAATAACGTCAAAAGCGCACATGCGTTCATATTTGCGTTGGATTTATTTTGCATATTTGTGTGCCAAGTAATTAAAACCGATGGTGGTTTTAATGCACTGCATCATGACATGATATATGGATGCCTATGACTAGGGTGTATTATTTATGGTAATAAAATTTTATAAATAAATATCCTTAGATACATCGATGTGTAATGTAACTATACAGAAACAAATAAAATTGTCACATGCTCCTTGACACAACAATATGGCGACCTCAATATCGCCCTTTGTAACATTATACGAAGAGAAATAATTAAGTGCCTTCATATACTTCACCAAATCATTTGTCATTGGCTCGATCATCACTCATACTGAGCGTACATTATTCCTGTATGTGGAACACAAACAAACAAAATAACTTATACATTCATAACGATAAACCTCAATAAAGTTTTTATAAACAAATCTTAACATTCTGATGTTGATTTATTGCTCATTTGTCAGCGTCCCATCAAAATTCTGCATGTGTCACCGCGAGGGAGACACAGGAGAGGGGACGGGGACTGACAGGAAAGACTGCAACACGAGGACAGGGGAGGGACAGGAAGACCTGTTATGGAAAACAACTCCTCTTTCGTCTGCGCCACCCAAGATGTTCTTAATAGAGAAACACATTATGTTTTTGTTATAAATGTACCAGCTGCAGTGGTCTGATAACATGGGAATCATCGCTCAGCTAATGTGCGTTAAATTAAACTGTAATAAAGACGTCAAATTGAAATATAGGTCTCGGTCGAACGAGCAAAGGAAATTCAAGTATTTTAATAAAAATAGGGACAAATGGATAGTTCGACACGCTGACATAACTAATCTAGGCCCAAAACTGACAAAGAGATAAAAAAGTCAGTCAGAAGCAATCCGTTTTACTTATTATGCCGTGAACTCAAGCTTTTATTCGATATTAGAAGCGAAACAAGTAATTAGAAAAACTTTATTTTCTTGTAATTTAAGATTAATCAATCCCTTTTCTTATTTATTATGTGTCATTTGCGATTATTGCTTTCTTTGTACAATTTAAATATAATTATGTACAAAAAGAACGTAATTACTCTTTATAGATTGGAACAGATAAAACAGGAACTTTAGATCGAAAGTAAACCTTTCTCCGATGGATCAATTAACTTTGACAAACGATGTTATCCAATCTGGAGGCAATCTTAATCCGATTTAAGATGCCGAACTTCAGATGAACCGTAAATAATTTTTTTTGGTGGAATGGGAATACAGTTATCTGTGTGTCCAGTTAAATGAACTGAGTTAGGGTAGAAAGCTGATCGCGCGTAAATTCCACGTTGCATTGAAATAGGATTTGAGAGATGCAATTTCCTCAATTCCAAAGGCTGGGCTTTGTCACCTAGTGTTGTAACGCAAATCACGTATACTCAGCTATTTTGACGAAGCAACGGACAATGTGGATTTGAACTTCACAGCGTCAACATATTTTGGCGTGCGTTTAATGAGCTTGTAAATCTAATTAGCAATTGCTAACTAGTCACTGTTACAACTGTGTTACACGAAGGGTTTGTTTGCAGAATGCTATCCTTACTAATATTATAAAAGCGAATGTGAGTTTGTTTGTTTCGCTTTCACACACTTTGACTGCACGTAGTGGTTTAAGTGGTCGCCTCGCCGCTGCCACTACGCCGAGTGTTGTGGGTTTAAATTCCACAAGGAACAAAAATTTGTATCATCCACAAATAGTTGTTCCGAGTCTTGGTGTTCTTTGTGTCCGTTGTTTGAATGTTTGTAAAGTCTCCCGCGACACAGGAATTATTCCTAGTGTGGGAGATGCTCTATTAAAAAAAAGGCACTTTATCTACTCGAACGATCATCATTAAATTTTGCATACACGATGTCAGGGATACAGAACGAGACATAGGGCAGTATCATCCAGAAAAAGGTACTGTTCCTAAGGGATAGAAATTCATTGACAAAATCTACGTGAATGCGAGCGAATCCTCGGTCAAAATCCAGTTGTAAATAAAGCTGAGCAGTTATTAAAACGCCTAGAAATGCAAAATCGTAATTGTGATTTCTTGTGTTTGCCGTTTCTCCTTATTTTCAATTTTCTTCTGATCGTTATTTATTACGTTAAGACAAACAAATGTTGTAAAGTTCTGAGAACAATTTAAAATTTGAGGTCGTCTGAATAATCTTTAATACTTCAATTGGCCTACTATATAAAAAAATATATTTTAAGGACAACTAGTAAAATAGCTATACTTTAAAATCTGTTCAAAATACCAAAGGCAAGCGTATGCTTTAAAAAATAACCTCTAAAAAAACTACTTTATATTGTTTAACCCGTAAACCTGCAAGGAACAGTAGAGAATCTAATCCACTTAATCAATCTTTATTAAAACAAAAGGCTGAGCTTTCTAACTTGGACTTCTATAAATTCAGTTATCAAGATGAAGACAAGCTTCGTGATGTTTCGTCGTTCTTCGGAAGTGATCGTCAAAAGCTACCCTTTCTTTGTCTTACGGTGCCCGGTTGATCGCAACAAATTGATTTTTAGAGAAAGTGTAATAAACTGTCTTTTAGTGAAAGGTCTTGGTGATTATCTACAATCTTCTAGAAATGTTCTACACCGGTACATTTATATCGTAATGTTGGGCTCCGGTAATGAGTACATCTGTCATAGTTATTTTTAGAGATTTAACTTTACTGAGATCATAGATAACATGTAAACTACGCTTCTTATGTTTTTACTGCAACGAAGTCGTTAAATAAAATGTTTAATTTATCTATGAACGTATCGAAATAAGTTACAAATACAATTAATCACATTTTCCGCCTCTATTTTACACCATCATAGAATTGTCAATATCACTACATATTATAAAACAAAGTACCCAGCTGCGTCTGTCTGTCTGTTTGCGTTAAACTCTAAAACTACTGAACGGATTTTCATGCGGTTTTCATCAATAGACAGAGTGATTCATGAGGAAGATTTAGGTGTATAATTTGTTAAGGTTTTGTACTACCTGTGTGAAGCCGGGGCGGGTCGCTAGTATAATCTATATTAATAATAAATAGAATACCTAAATACTTCCGTATTCGGCGTTTTATATTCCGGATGTTTTTAAATTGTTATTTCTGTTCATACAGGACAAGTTAAACAAAACTATACTTAGCGATATATGGTAGTTAAAACTGCAGCTCTCTTTTATAACTATATACCAACATAATTATTTAATAATTATATAGACCATAGCAATAAAGAGCCAAGCGTGCAACTACCAAACATTATTTTAAAGATAACCAAACATTTTTACACAAAATTAAAATTTGTATTTTCATCACATCAGTGATGATATGGATCAAAATCAGAAAAAACACACAAAGGCACACGAAATAAGTATGTCAAAAACACTATTATACAATGAAATAAAAATATCAATGGTTCACACCAGCTCGTATTCTGATTTACGAAATCACATTATATTAAATGAAACGAACAAAGCAGAGCCGACATTGTGAAACCATAGTAAAGGTCAATCTCACAACAGAAGCAGCTCTAAGGCTTCACGGGCTACCATTTTAATTTCTAATTATTTTCTCATATTATAATTTTGTCGTAAACAGTAAGAAAACAGAAACAATATTATTCTCAATAAAATTAATATACAGTGTATACAAAGAGACAAAAAAAATAGTTTTGTACCTCCATAGTACTAAGACTTGGCAATAAAAA
The DNA here is from genome assembly GCA_930367265.1 of Catocala fraxini. Lineage (NCBI taxonomy): Eukaryota > Metazoa > Arthropoda > Insecta > Lepidoptera > Erebidae > Catocala > Catocala fraxini. Next base: position 16,594,344 of record OV884035.1, read on the forward strand.
GTTCAGACTAGTAGCACAAAAATCTTATCGACCTGTCTCAAGTGTATTATTAAGTTCTGTAAGTAAAATGGTAAGGTTTATATTGGAGCCCCGCGAAACCATCAAAATGCGCATAAATCAAAACTTTTGACAATCTACCCGCAGTCGCGCCGGTGGAGAAATGTCGCTCTCAATCTCTAAAAACGTTCCTGGGTTGTTTATCCTGTTTTTTGTTTGCTCTATTGACTGCAGAAAATTTTAATGTGTATTCTTTGAATACAAAGAAAGTTCAGATATTATCGCTATAGCAGGGAACTATAATATCGATTTTATTTACTCTGTCAGACAATTATGCACATGACTGATTCCAATTATTTAAAGCAACAATAAAAATACAATAATTCAGAATCATCCGGTTGCTTACGCACACAATTAAAATTGAAAGTTTCGTCTATTAAAATTAAGTAAACACCGTAAAAATGTTCATCGTAACAATAAACGTTTAAAGTTACAATTCACATTGTTATGTCTGCCAATTGATTACTAATTGGTAACAACAGATGAAACATACAGTGAATATAATTGAAATTAAATCAGCAGACAACATCTCAATGATATGAGAAATGTTGTAAATTGGCTGTCAAAAGAGAAAACCGCATGAAATGAACTCTTTTACTCTGCAAGGATTATGATAAAGTCAGCAATTTTATGTTGATTCAGCGGAGCGTTGGAAACTCATATTGCCTTCTTAACTTTTATACAAAGAAAAGTTATTCTTGGACTGAACTAATTTATTTCATATACTGTAAGACGTCAAAAGGGCATATAAATTCAAAATGTTGTGTAAAACTAATAAACGATCGGCGTGCAAGTGCTTACACCGTAAAAACTTCAAGCGTAACTAAAGTTCCTCGTGCCAAGAAAAAGCTAAAGGTCTTTGTTCTCAGCAGCCAAAACAAACGTTGTGTTTGGGCATTTGTTACAATAACAAACATTGGGGAACAAGCATGCTCTACGAGGAATGGGCAAAAACGTGCCTAATCGAAGCGAATTGGAAATAAAAGCTCCATGATTCGATGCCGACGTGTCAAGTTCCTTCGAATAAGGATTAACAGCTTATTGTTAGTTAAATTCGCGGAACTTACCTGTTCTACAACTCAGCTCGAACTCACTGAATGCTTGATTTATGTTATAATTTGCTTTACTTTATGGTAACAAGTCATAAAAATCATTTCACCAACTCGATAAGTTGGTCTTGTATTCGAAGTGTTACAAAACAGTTACTTTTGTTAGCACTTTTATACAGAAGTTGGATAAATGTCTTATGAAGCAAGCAACATTAATTAGATGTCTGAGCCCTGAGGGTCCCTAGAGGCAATTACCTGCACACGGCATTGGCTCAATATCTCGTAACAAAACAAGATGTAACAAAGAAAAATATTGTGATCTGTAGACGACGTGTTGATACAGCAATAGCAAGATATTCTTGCAGAGGGGACGCTAATTGTGCAAACAACGCAGATGGTATGTCGTTCAACTATTTGCAGAGAAGTACAATAACCGGCAATGTTACGTTAGTAACATTGCATTTGGTATTTTTTGCCTCAGGTTTATTTAGTACTTTTTGGATAGAATCGAATATCAGTATGACTCGATATAGTATCCTCAATTGCAATAAAATTTAGCACAAACCACACTATGAAAAATTTAAATAACCTTTCTGCGTCAGATGTGCAAATATTGCATATCTTATCTTCAGAGTTGCCAAATTCTTACATATACATACATACATACATAGATTCACGCCTGTTTCCCAGAGGAGTAGGCAGAGACTACGGATTTCCATTTGCTACGATTCTGACACACTTCTCTGGCTTCATTCACTTTCATCACATTTCTCATACATCGCGATCGGTTCAAGGTGCTCTTAACCTGGCCAAATTCTTAATATAAAATAATATATTATAACGGCTTAACATATGTTAATATACGTCGCAATGTTTATCTCCACAGATAAAACACTGCCACATGTTCAGAATTTAAGAGGCAAGTGAACCACAAAATTGCTACCATATGTCTTAAATATTTGTGCAAAAAAAGTTACCTGAAATACAAGTGGCCAGCGTTCATTGGGTTTGGTTAGCTAAAAGTATATGACTTTGTAAAGTGCATTTATTACAACAAAACTGACGCAATATGATAGAATAAAGTAATTTGATTAGAAACAAAACTAAAACTATAATTGTAGTCAAAGATACACTAGAAATACATCAGTTTATTTTTAGAAATTGTTTAAGTCAATGGACACTCCTATGCGGGGAATTTCAAAATTAAACGGCGTTAAGTCATAAATTGAAAATGAGCCGAGTCGTGTACGCGTTCAAAGTGGCATGAAACGGCGAGTACTGATGACAGACGACGCCGCAGGGTGGTCTTGTTCCCGACAATAATGGACAACGTGTGGTATTTAGAAGGCGACACAAGTGTCCATATTACTGGCGGACAAGGAACGCTTAAATATTCACAAACGAACTGAGCTATTGGAAATACCTTATTAAAGAAATTTAGTAGATTTACAATTCAAGCTAATACATACCTTGTAATAGCAGTTAAGCTCCTCGTATAGTTTACAAATTATATTTATGGAAACTTGATATTTCATGCAGTGCTTCTTTTGATATAGGTATTTACAATTTTAGTGCTATTGAAACGAATGTTTTAACGGCATTAAACTCATTTTGGGAGTTATTTATTTATCTTACCCAGAAACCATTCTTTATAGGTGGTTAAGAGTTATTTTGATGAGGCACTTACTAAGATATAAAATTCAAACTTGAAATAGCAGAATATACTTTAGTATTTTGCGGTATATATATAAAGGTGGTCGAAAAAGGTAAATCCTAAACTCGAAATAGTCGTAAGTAAAGTGAGCTCAGAGGTGTGAACTGGTGCCAATAAATCGCCAGTAGGTAGCTGCTATCAGCACTCGCTGCACTATACCAAACGTTAAAAGTTAACTTGTTAGAATTTCCAAACTGCACTACGTTAAATTTAAAAGTGTACTTCACAAAAATTGCCCGTTTCACACTTTCAGACGTTTATATAAAACGGTTAATGGTGCCTATATTTTATATGACTTTCAAAAACTTAAAACACTCCGTGTGCCTTTTAATAGCCCAACCTTGGACGTATCCCAAAATATATACTGAAAGAAAATTAATAAGAACATATTGCTTGTTTTGAAATTGCACTTACTTTAGCACTTCATGAGTGAACTCTAAATAAATAAATATGTGTATGATATAAATGACTTGGGGCTATAAGTGTTCCTTGCGGCACACCTAAATTACAACAGTCAATCAGTGATGCCTAAAATTTTACTGTGTATAATAAGGTTTATATTTATAGGGCATGAATATGTTTGTTTATACCCTAAATCTACGAGATCCATTGATGCAGTGGGCTTACTAGTAACAGATTGAGGTTATTTCTGCGAAATCCGATTTGTTAGTGCGGGATTCGAAGTTTCGAATGCAGAAATGCTGTTTACTATTGCTGTGTTTTGAGTAAACAGAGTTATTTATATACTTGTTACCTCGTGAGTTTAATAAATGCTAGCAATGTTATTGTTACAGAGCTCTGATAAGTACAGTTTTTATAATTAGTAGCGGTCGCCAAGTGGTCGAAATTCGTCCATAATTTATTAAAATTTTAAATTTGATCGTTATTAAGGTTTTTTTGTCTAAGATAACTATACCCATAAAATCATATTTCATTTAGACAAGCATAGCGAAAATATTCTGAGTCTGTGTTTAGACACCTACTCCACATACATATGTATGTAACCATAGTTACGAAGCATTCTACGAAGTCAACCAAACAATGCTAAAATAATGTCGAAATTGTCAAATGTATGGTTGTGTGCGTGCAGTGTTTTTTCATTAATTTAATGTAAATATATTACATTAATAAAATATTAATTTTATGTTGTAATGCATATTTTATAAAAATATTAGGATTCGCCCCTCCTCCTCCATATAAACTTTAACTGTGCCAAATTTCATACTCCTACATCCGCGCAATTTTTGTAAAAAGGGTACATAGTTTTTGCTTCACGTATTAATATATAAATAACATAAGACTTGGTTTAAATTCTTCAAGCTTATATAAATATGTTGGCAAGCAGGATTTTGTATGTGATTATGTGTTTTGCTTTATATTTACCTACGTTATGTTAGGGAAGTCTAGAATAACGCATTTCTTCCCACTGCTGTCAGAGAAAGAAATGAGTAAATACATATTTCAAATAAAATTGCCCTACTTTATGCTGTTACGCAGTGTTAAGAAAGAAATCCTATTATTAGTTTCTGAACTATATTCTTATATAATTGATCTCTTGACTATTAAGTTAAGCCGGGTAAGGAAACTTTTATTCCCGCCTGAACTAATCTTTCCAAAGGGCTCTAATGAACGTTCCTTACTCTTGAGTAATTATAAGTTAATTTACAAACATGATTCATACTTACGTACCAAACCACAAAATTTTCCGGGGCACCACAGACCCCACGGAATTAGTATTATTTGAGCTAATTAAGCAAAACTTTCGTACAGTTATTATTTGAACGAGTACGAGCATGCAAATTGCTTGTTAAGAGTCTGCGCTAAAACAAAGCAATCCAAATATACAGTATGTAGCCAAAACACTCAAATTAAATGGAATACATAAAATAAATATGAATTTTAAAAATTCTTAAATATTTCATTTATAATATATTATTTAAATATTATTTTTACACAAATCTTAATAAATTATCATCGACATTTAGTTATCGTTTTCAACAATTTAATATCGACGATATTATTGGAACGTATACGATAGAGAAAGAAAAATTATGAAAATATAATAATTCGCGACAAATTCACATATTCATTAACAAATAAGCAAGTATATTTTAAGCAGTGATTTTCTATGTTGATAATGATAGACTGATGCTCTTTTAATGTATTTCCATACAAAAATTTCACGGGTTTTTAATATCCGTAAAAATGTTGTAAATCGAATTTTAAAATAATCGATAGATAATTTATATTAATAGGCTGATATACTTTATAAAAGATTATAGCATTGACCACGGAACATTTAAGTAGCATTGACTATTGAATAGTTATGACGTGCAACTGTAGCCACAGAAACTATAATATCTATATTGCCGTTATAAAGTATAAATGAATGAACTTCAGCCACATTTTCAATGTTATGTAGTTCGCATCGGAATAAAGTTAAGCGGTTCTGCTATTTGTGCCGACAAGCCGACATAATGTATTATCTCGCTTGCAAAGTTTTAGCGAAGCTACACTGTTCATTAAACCGGCGAATGAAGCAGAGTTTAATTTATACGGAAAGTACTACATAGTAACTGTACAAAGCAACGTTACTGTTTTCGAGATTCGTTTTTGTGTGTACAAAAGTTGTGTTCCTCTGGGTACTAAAATTATTTGTTCACTTCTTGGCCCTTGACTTGTGTCAGGTCTCTTATATGAGTCGTTATCGGAAACACTTAAAGCAATCTTGAAGCAGACTTATTTTTGTACAGCGTTATCTGGATGCTGCTTCAGAGTGAATCAATAACCTGGAGTTGTTACATTTGAAAATCCACTCGAAGAATTTGTTTGGTATTTTTGGAGTGCATTTTTACATCGTATTATTTTCTTTGTATTTTATTTGAGTCTTATATCACATCAATTACGGTCGTTATATTATTGCATACATGTTATGTATCAGTCATCAAATAGTACATTAACAGATTAGCCAGAAAATAAACAGTTTTCCAGAATAATATTAATCTGTAATTAATGCAGTTCTTGTACTTGCGTGCCAAGTGTTACAAAATATGTTCAGCAGTTTGGCCGTAATTATGTCACAAGTTCCCTAATGCTATAGAGGTCAACATTAACTTTTATTGTATCGAGAAATATAAAATAAGTCGAGAATGCACTGCCTTGGTTACAGTGATAGTGAATACGACAGTCGTGCAAAAAATCTTAGCAGTAACACGGAATTTGGAACTATGCCCGGTAAATACCAATAGGCTTGACCTCTAATACTTTTGACCTGAAGATATATATACTGAAATATTGGTGTTTATATATAATACGTATTATTATGTATAAGTTTTTATCATAAACTTGTACGAAATTAAATTTGAATAGAACTTCAAATGTATCTTAATCAGTAAGTACATGTTTGAAGATTGTATTGATACTCCACAACTGTCTCACAATCACAAACACGAGTCTAGTCCCGAGTTGGCTCAGCAATAAATTGAAGTTAAATTAGTTGCCTCGGTCTACCAGACATGTGGCTGAGACTTGCCGGTCTCGACCCAACTATTAATAACTGTAACCTAAGCAGTTTCTAACGTCTAATTGATATTGAGACTTGAACATTGTTAGGAAGTGCTACTTGTTTGATGTTACGTTTTAGGACGAAACTTCAATAGAAATTGCCTTATTTCAATATCTGTGTGGAATATAGTCAACCAACATTATCTAACATTGCATTAAGGGAATACAGTAGACAAGCTGCCACTCATGCTCCGAACTCCAATCGCGAACAGGTAATGATTTATGAAGTGTGTACAAAGCGGGATCCACAGAGGAGTCAGTTACATTAGACCGCATCAAAATAAGAAAAGGGACCGTATCAAAGGCAGTAAGGCGGTATCCCTAGGGGCGCGAGTGCGGAGACCTTTATTTATGGCCCGTGCCTTTGTTACACCGCGCCAGAAATATAAATAGTTCCCGGCAAAATATCGAAGACGCTGCTTTTTGAGGGTGCTATATTGTAGAGAATTAATGATGTGGTCAGTATTTGAATTAGATTAGGGAAGATGGGTGCGAAACGCTAAAAGGCTTGGGCGTGTTTGTATGGCTTAGCAAAACATAAAACGGTGAAGTGAGTGATATTGAGAGGGTCGAAATGGGTGTCGAGATTGCCTCCGGTGTTTGTACGGATAATACATCCTAACTGTATTTTCAGGTGATAAATATGTAAAGGGATGCTAATAGAAACGTTAAAGCGTTACATGAAATATGTTGTTTGTTTTTTTATAGATCAATGTCCAGGTATAATCTGAAACGAATCGTAAAACAGAATTCTAATACAAACCAATAAAAGTTTTATTGGTATCGCGTGTACGTGTAGCATGTTTCGAAGAAATCGTAAATATTATCCAAATAAGGGACGTTGAAACGTACTACGTTTAATCAGAAAGAAGATATAATTCTTTAATAAAAACGTTTTACGTAGTTTGTTTGGTTTATGATAGCTACAAAATACAAGCGAGCTTATTTCTTTTAGTATATACCATACTGAATAAAGGCTTTAACTTAGTAAGTACAGTAATTTTCAGAATGAAGAATATACCAAAACAACATTACATTTTAATAACTTCTGTCATATTTAGTAACAAGCGAATTACAACGATATACTTATTGTATAATACAAAAACGAAGTTTCAATATTGATTGATGCAAAAGCTATGAAGATAAAAGTTTTATCTATGATTAATAAAAGTTTAAAACTGGAATTCACAGTGGAGCTATCTACAAAGATTTATCATGGCCACTCTAGTACAGAAAAATATTCCAGCAGAAAAATTTCACACGGAATAAAAAGTGTCCGATGAAAAGCGATACCAGAGCAATTTGTCACGACAGGTCTTAGAAAGAGAACTCCCAGTCTCCATTCACTACGATAACCGGGGTCCCTAGCCCACTTATGGGATTACATTCAGTTTTTATTCAGTCTAGTTTTTGACTGATTCGTTTTTAAGCATCCAATTAAATAAAAAATAACAGAGAGACTGTCCCCGTGACCATGGCTACTGAAAAGCAACTGAAACGTCAGGAAAAGTGTAAAATTAAATTAAATCTAAATAGTTTTAACAATAATTTAATTAGCTTAAAATTTAGTAAAGTTTAATAGTAGTAGTAGGGTAACAATTTTCAAAATTATGTAATAAAGTGAAACAACGCGATAAAATCTGTATACAGTAGTTTAATTTCAACATCCAATTAAATTTTTACTTACTAAGCTGTATGTATGACGTAATAATCCTTTTAAAGTTTGACGTTGCCAAATCGTACATCGTATTACTGTATTTTTTTCCTGCTTTTATACGTATACAATTAAGAATGTGGTATATTTTCCAAGAAAGATATTCGTGTTAATTATTTCTTCTCGGCAGTTACATAAAAGAAAATATTGTGTCATAGTACTGCACTAAACTAGAATAATATTCTATTCATAAAGTACAATGCGACGGAACCCGTACATTCACAAGAGGTGCGCTGACTTTTATATTGTCATCCCATTCAGATGGGTTATTGACCCCGGTCAGAAGACTATAACCGCGTTATGTTTCATCCAGTGCATAATTCATGTCGTCTCATCTTCCTTCCAGGTACGTACGAGTACGACTGATAAAAATTCCACACATTTCGACCGTTAAGCGCCAAGCAAGAGAATTTGTGTGCAAAATCTCGATCGTCCGAGAGAGAGGAATGTAAAGCCTTGGCATTCAAGATAATACTGGAATCATGAACGCTAACCTGTTTTATAGAAAGACAGTATCTGATAGTCGACCTTCAACTTGGCAATGCTGCTGTCCGTACGAAAAGTGCAATAACTAAGTTAAAGCTAATTTCGAGAAAAACGCAGCTTAAGATTTTATTTTTCATTTTGTTTATATCTCCATCACTGTACATAGTATCAACTTGAAACTTTCAGTATATGATGTGACAAATGTGGAGAATATTATGTAGCACTTAATGTTTGTAAATACATTTATTCTCGCTATAAAAAAGCAATAAATCTACTTATGTTTAGTATTATTAGTATGTAGAAAGAATGTTTACTAGCCATAACCGCAATAAGTAAACTACTTATTGCAGTAATGGTTAGGAAACTCACATGATGCAGTTTTGAGTAGCAATTAATAAATTTTCATAACTGTTTCGTTCACCATAGATGTATTTAGAGTCTTATTTTTTGCAGGTACATTTTTATGTTAAACATGAATAAATAGAAGTCAGCCAATTATTTTTTAATGGCACTTGATTACAATTTGTACCAGGCACGGTCATTTAGTACTCAGTATCGAATTTGATGCTCTGGTAACAAACGGGAAAGGTACGAATGCAAACATTTTGTTAATATTGAATTTACTAACTAGTAAATGAGGAATACAAATAACGAAATACGCTAATTATAAATGCAATAACTATACTTATTGCAGATATAGTTAGTAAAATTACTTAATAACGTTAATAAGCTTCCTTAACATTTCTGCAATAACTCAAATTTATTGCACTTATAACTAGTAAATAAAGATTACGAATAAGGAAATATTCTAATTATAAATATAAAAACTTTACTTATTGCAGATATAGTTATAAAAATACTTAATAGCGTAACTAACTTACACCTATCTACAGTTATGTCAGTCTTGATAAGTAAAATATATAACACGGATCTAGATATTGCTGTTATGCTTAGTAATAATCCGACTCCGACTAGATACGTAAAATCTATCTATAGAGAATATATAGACCTCGTTCTGCTGATTCCGAATATGTACTTAACTCAATTCGTATCAAAACTCGAGTTATTGCACTTTTCGTAAGGACAGCAGAATGTTGTCCTTACGAAAGTCCTTACTGACAGCAGTATTTAGCCATAGTATTTAGTATTGGACTAGATATATGACGAATAAACCTGTTTAAGTAGTTTTAAATAATGACACATATTTTGCATAGGTATTTGTCATTATTAAAAGCATTTTTATATATATATTTATACATACATAATGTATATATGGTATGTGTCTTAAAAATATCAGAGTGACCGATATATTTTTTTGTTACAGAGAAATATTCAACTGATTACCTTTTTGCTCATATTATATAACGTATAATAATATCAGCTCTGTTTTTAAACTGCCCTACCGTTGGACACGGGCTTCTTTTCAGTATGAGAAAGTAATATTTTGTCAGCTAATATGCAGAAATAATGAATGCTACTGATGTGCTGTGCACGTCATGTCGGCTTCGAAACTAAATTGTTATTAGCTTTGATTTGATTACGAAATTCTTAGTGGCAGCACGAAATCTGCAATTGTGCGCGGTAAACAACAATCAATTAATTATTTTATTAGATTTATATAACTCTAAAACCAAGCCACATAGCGGCAGAATGTCATCCACTTCAAACTGCACAATCCTGCATTTATTTGATTGACAATAATCATCCTGAGATGCAACGCCAAGCTTCAAAATGTGCAAAACCTTAACCCTAAATCGTGTCAATAAATAAATTCTATGTTCGAATTTAGACAACAATATCGCACTCGATATTCTAACAACTTCCATAATACTCCACAAAATGTGAATAATGGGAGTCTTATATCATGGCGGCCAGGCGACAATAACCATTGTCTGCGTCACATGAATTTCGTGAGGTTCTACGTGCTAGGAAGGTGATAAAGTGGTCACTGAGTGCACCGATTTATTACCTTACATAAAACAAATGATCACCTGCAAACTGAGCACTACTAGAATACATGTATGCAGACATTTTTCATATTTAATTTGGCGTTGGTATTACTTTTTTCTTTTACAAGATACATAATCACACAGATTACATAATCTCACAGATCCTGTTACAGTAGGTAAGGCTATCGCTTTTAACTGTCCAATGACCTAATATAGGACAATATAGGACAGTACTTGATAAATAAAATAAAACTTCTATTAATTATGGATTAGCATTTAGTTCACCAAATGACTTTAAATGGTAATTCAGGCAAGTTTATTCTAGGTAGGGCACAGTAAATCCTTGCACTCGTATACAATATAATAATAATAATAATAATAATTTATTCCAATAAAAATTACAATAGTATAATCACAACACTAAAATGGACTATACACAATGGGCTACACACAATATAGGCAATGCAACCACCAAAGTCCTTTTTGGAGTATCGGTAACGCGCGTCTGATACATCTGGTGTTACTAGCATCGTATGCTTGTTTGCTAAAATATAAACAATTAATACCTATTTTGAAAAAAGTTGTACGGATGAAAAAAATATACCTCGATTTAAAAGTTACTTCTATATGTATGATTATAGCATATTTTAATTATAACTAAAGATAATAATTACTGCACACATCCAAGTATAAGTTTTTAATGGCGATGCCAAATACTAATTACTTTAAAAGTTGGAGGGTATCCAATAATTTTGGTTTACAGTTTGGCAAGCTTAATGTTACAAAGTTATTTCTTACCTTCGTCTCCTCCTCTCCCCCTCCTCTTGAAACCCCTCAAATTTCTCCTTAGTAACACCAAATTGATATAAAACAACTTTTTAGAATAATCCAGGCATTGCCCGATGATTATGAGTGTTAGGAATTGCAGTTGGAAGTCAGATACCACACTAATCGAATTATACTGTAACGCAGAAATCAAAATTTTAAATTGGACATGTTAACGGTTTTGTTCATTATATGTTTTCTTGCTTACTTTCTGTTATAGAGCAAGCGTACCTTTTTTGTTATACACTCCTAAAAACAGTGATTGTATACATAGATACTTCTTGATCTAGAAATTCACTGTTTAAGTATATTTTACTTTGCATGATATTATTTTACAAACAATAGGCAATAAGTAAATATCTTTATCAAAGACATTTGTAGCAGTATCGGGTATCAATATCGTTATCTGAATGGAGGTCCCGTCACACCGTCTTTTGTTCTCAATGGTCCCAGCTGACGCCCTTTATTTTCTGCTAAGTGCTAACAGTAAACAAAAAGATAGCTAATGGTTAATGGTGTTTTTGTTTAACAATTACCTCTTCGCTTGTTTCAATAATGTAAATACAATACAGAGGTATTGTTTCGATACGTAAGTAAATTTAGCTAGCTAGGGTTTATTAAAGAGATTAAGGCAATGCAATTATAGGCTCTATAATGCATTTAACTAAGATGGACGACGAGACTAGTACTCGATTGGTAAACATTATAATTGATGAACAATATACTTCTTTACTATATTTTTTTGTAGTAAAAAGAAACAAAAAGCTACGGCGACGATTTCTTATATTTTTGTTATCACATAGATATTGACAAAAAATACAATACGGCATTCAGCCTATAAGATGAGAACGTTTGAATAGCCTATTCATCAAGCAATATTCTATTGCCATTATGAAAATGTTAAACAATAAAAATATTTATACGATTTAATTGACGTCTTTACTCATGTCATTGTGATACATGTAAATAGTAACTTTTACCTATTTTGCTTCAGGCTTGTACTAAATAAGCAAGCAAAGTTTGTGGTCTGAAGGCCTGTACTATTAAAACAACCAGTTTTATGATGTCTTGATTAAGTTATGCGAACGATAAATGCCATGTTGTCTTGTTTTACAGCAATTGTCTTTTAGATAGCGTTTTGAGTTTCTGTATCAAAACTATAGGAAAACTGGCAGTATATTTTCAACAATGGTATAAATCTTCTATTTATTACATGACAATTTGCCACCAGTACGTGTTGCGGTCGATTGGTCAGTTATACCAGCACGGAAACCAAAATATGTACGTACTTTTGTATCGAGTCTGTCTGTATTACTTTTAATATTTAAATATTTGTTAAGTAAGGCTTTTACTAATAAAAAAAGTTATGTGAATGAAGTAGAACGATAGGTTGCGATGATTTAGTACAAAATCTTTTGTGCACCCATATTAGGTTAGTTAACAAGACAACATAATATATACAAATACTTGGTATAAAGCCAAGAAGAACATTATAATAAGTAATAACTTTTAAAATGTATAATTGGTAAACGTAAATATAACACCTTAAACATCCGAATTTTAAACAAATAACGTATTTTCTACGACATCGTCAATAAAAATAAATAAAAGATCGGTAGTTGATTTCACAAACAATATGCGGATGCCATAAAAGGGTTGACTTTTTACACGAACATTAAAACCAGGAACACGATGTTTTTAAACGTTCAAGCTCAGATCTTATCAGACCACCCTTGTGTGAAACCAAACTATGTTTTTTCGTGGAGGTATTTCCACCCCTGCTGTCCACAATTAACTGCCGTCTACACTAATAATATTATTTAAAAAAAGCGATAAACCCATTATTAATTAGAAACAGTGGGAAGTATGATGCTTGTTAATTGCTAAAGGATTTCGCTTTTTCCTTTTACTTTCAATATACATATTCCATATTTAACAGAGTTACAGCCCTAACTGTAAAGTCTAATCTACGTAACGGCGATCCACTCATTTGCTATTATATACTATCAGCGGGTAATATTTTCAATTGACTTTATTTATTTATATTTAAGTATTAGACGCCCGTGCCCAGCAGTTAGGACAGTTATTATAGTATTTATACAGGGCTGAAAAAATTAAGTGTTTAACCCCAAATGTATATTTTTCTGTTATGAGATAACTTTTCGAACTTGATATGTATACGTTTTAAAGACTACACTCACTCCTGCACATTGGTATATCCCCAAAGAACTAGGCAAAACTATACTACTCCCACGTTATGCTATCTTTATATTTAGGTTCTACGTAATAAAAGGGCGACTCTATGCCTCCTTAGTAAGAATATTCATACAGACAAACCCAATAACACTAGGCCCGAGCTGATTCAAACTCGAGATGTCACGCGATATATATAACATCTCAAGTTTGACGGAAATATAAACACAATTTATGACACAATTCCTGCTGTCGCGACTATGAATTAGGTACCTGAAAATATCCAATAATACTTTGTATGACTCTCGAATCAAAGCCACTCCATCAACAGTTAACGTAAACTAAACTTGGCAGTAAATATTAAATGCAAACATAAAATTAACTTGTATAAACCTACAGGTAGCATCTTGCTCTTTAAGTTTTAATAAGGAAATATATCTTTTTGTAAGAGGAAACTTTTTGAATAGATCCTGTTCCGGACGGGCTTATCAAAAGGCTGTGAAAACTTCATTGTATTTGGCCCGTTAAGCCGAACTTATAATTATACGTCGTGTTAACAAAAGAGCTGTTAATCTACAAGTGGATTAGAAATATTTTCTAGGAACAATTACTGTTTCAAAGTCATTAAAAATGCCTAACATAATTCTAACTAATGTTATTACTACGAAAGTTTTAAATCTTCATATGTTTAGTCTTCAGGCCGCTCAGAGATGCATGAATAGAAAAGGCTAACCAAGTATGGGAATATTTCAAGGGTGTTCAATTTCACATACTACTGTCTTATAGATCATGGCAACCAGGTTCGATATAGCTTCAAAGTATTAACTTATTAACTAAAAATATTGATCTTTCCATTAATTATGACCAAATATAAAAATCATAGACTAGCGAAAATATTCTAAGACTATGATAAAAATGTAGGCTGACGTGCAGTGACAATAAAAATATTGTTAATTTAATATTATTATCTATTATTTTCTTGGCTTCATATAGTACATAGTCATTATATTCCAGCTACTTAACATATCTGTTAACATACTATTATTCACGTAATGTATTAAAAAATTATAGCAATTAACTCCATATATATTTTTAATGATTCTTACATACCACATTCATTATATTCTAAAGGAGCATAATAGCCCACCAATACATTACCCATTTTGTTCACAACAAACCATGACTAAATACTAAAACCCAAATGATCATAAAAATAAACAGAGAAAAATGACATAAATTAATAAAAAATGGTCCTTAATTAAGTACGTTACCGTTGAACAGGGCCGGACTCAACATACCTGGGAACAAAATTAACATACGTAATTATTACTCAACATTTAATGTTTTAAATTAACATACATGTGAAGTGTGTTTTTAACTAAGTCTTTGGGTCTGTTGGCAGTTTAGAGATGTGAAGGAAATTGTATTTAATATTATAATACTAATTAAACAGTAATACCATTTATTCTACTAATTAGATACTTAATTTGGTGGTGGTTATAGTTTAGGAGATTCAATGCTGTTCATTTATTGAACCATACAATATAATGAATCGTAAAATAAGTGGTCTACCGATTAAAATTCAATTAATCTATTACAATCCCAAATATATTGGTAACAATTACAAAATACTATGCGTCAGCTATATTTATTATAAGTCATCGGATTTTCTTGGATAAGCCAGTTTTGGATCCACCTTGAATCTTTAATGGGGCAAACTTGACGTATAATTCCTGACGCTCACATGTCGGAAGGCTGCATAACTAATGTTTAAATAACGGGTGAGAGAATAGATTGGGTACCAATCTATTGACTTGATATTAGTGTAACGTAATATTCCTCTTTTGTCATTACGTGTGGCTAATTGCACTCTTGCAAATTGTTATTGTTTGTGTGCCTATGACGCACAGTGCGTATAACATCTCTGAATTGAAAAATTGCTACTAACAATTTGTTCCATTGCTAGTTTCATCTATTTTTATTAGAGTTTCGCAATTACAAATGACTGTGGGTATGGGCAGCCAACACTTACGCTGGTGAAGGCAATTATGCCATCTTTCTTTTACAAAAATTGTATTATAATTGATATTGTCCCGTCAGATTTGAACACAACTCGTGAGTCCCTACAACTACATATTTTATAAGTTTATAGCTAAATCTCTATATCGCTGTGGGGTGTGCACAAATACCAATATTTCCTCCACATTTCGCCAGCTATATATTTAGATCCGACGCAATACATGGATTCTTTAGCCGCCTACCAGGCACGTTGCTAGACTCAATATTCTGCTTCTGAGAATTAATTCTTAGAATGATATACTTTATGCGGCCCAGGAACCAACAGGATCCATTGAATACACCATCGCACGCAACATTATGCCTTAGAACCTACCTCGCCATTTCGAATTTCACTGTAATATTATTATAAATATAACACAAAAGACATCGTATAATAACATTAACAACTTGCCCAAAACGAAACCGCTACCCTTTCATTATGGTTGATATAAAACTTGTAAATTGTCTCGTTTCCCGAGTATAATAAAAACAATCATAACACAGACCCCTATCACATTACATTCTTTACTCATCTAATTATTACTGTAGTCTGATCAACACGGTTATATAACTTTTAAAAAAATTGTTATTGTACCAGCACTGACTTTAATTAATAATAAAGCACACAATGACAAGAATAATGGAGGTTTATGACACTTTAAGATCAGAATGACACAAACATAATTCTTTCCTGTTGCTTTTAATTGTATTAATTTATGGCCGCAATGGGTGGTTACACAATTGATTGTTCAGGGCTCTTAAAATAGACAATTTAAATATAGACATGCATCTCAGCGCATTTATCATGCTTGATTATGAGGACGCAGTTAAGAGAGTTACGTCTTGTTAGCAGTCTGTCGGGCCTATAGGGCCTTAACCTATGACGTGATTAAAATGCGAAGGCCACTAGTGTAAATGCCTCCCTGTCTGTAATCTGTCTGAGAGAGATGTACCTGCACGTTAAACGACAATGATTACGTGTTAGTATATCAGATTGACCAAATGTTCGAAAACAACATGGACACCTAATCTGTCCAGCCTTAGAATACCACCGGTGTGCCACTGTGACTCAAATACATTCACGACTGTTTATCGTCGATGTGAAATGCAAAGGTGTACGCTTACATTTCTATAGCTATAATTGAGGCCTCTTGTAATAAGGGTGAGCCTATAATTGGAAACCCGGCACATTATCAAATCCGTACAAAAATGCCTAATGTCATTGTAACCTATTCGGGAATTGAAGTTTGAAATTGACCCAATATGAAACTATTGAAAAAGACAATAGGTATTGAAATATGTTATCCAATATCAATCGAAGTAGTCACATCTGACATCGATTACATTTGACTACATTGATTTATGATGGAACGTACTCAACACGCACTATTCAATTGGTTACGCATGTTACAATGATAGGAGACAAAACGGTTCGTTACTCTCGCAACTAATTGCACTCTCGCTTTTTATGACGATGACGCACACTGCGCATAAAATCTCGGCATTAAAATATGGACCACTCTAGTATAATTGGAAGCTGTGCTCACCCAAAACCCGCGTAAAATTGCCACCGTCAAGGCCATCAGGGGCCACCACCTTGCACTACACCAAAAGAAGGCACATCCCTTTTTCTTGTGACTAATCTTATGCAAACTCCCACCACTCTAGCACCTGCTTAGCCAGGTTCAGCAATGGTGACCACTGAGAAAACCGCGTTTTGGCACCCGTGAAGTCTCAGGGAAAGCTAAACTGTTATAGAACCCGCAACGAATTAGATCAGAAGTATATAACGACAAAGGAAAAAAATAACATAGGCTCGACCCATATGTCAATTGTCGCTAGGGTACCTACAGAACAAATTTGTTCTACTATGGTTCTGTCGCTAGGTTTATATATTTGTAATCCTCAAGTTTTCGCTATTACAGAATAAGAATAGGTGCACAATAGCACACTATCTTACAGAATTTGTTCTTAAACGCAAAAAACCTTTTAAATATGAAATTTTAGAATTTTATGTGTATACAACAGAGGCTGATAATAATAAAAAGCCGTGCTTATGATAGTCTTACTCAAATTATGACACCAGCTAAGCTACATCGTCATATACTAGCCTACTAATAATAATAATTTTAGACATACATATATGTAAATATATATAATATGTATGTAATATAAATCTAATTAGTTCATTCTGCAAATTGTTATCTTCATCACCTCACAGTATTTTGTATCAATAAACAATAATATAAATGTACAAGTAGGTACGAGACTGTTTGATAAGCAAGGCACAAATTATATCATCCAAAGATATCGGCCCAGAGTCTCGACTCAATACATAGTTTATCTTTAACGGCACTGTCCTTCAATAAATACGTGTCTACCGACTACAACTGCATGAATATATAAAATACGAATTCCTTTAAGAAAACGTTTATTCGCCACCCTAAATCAACATTTAGTCAAAATTAAACATTTTATGTGTAGGCTTCGCATAAAGTTCGAACCGTCAATATTTCGCGGAGATTTCCTCCAAGGATATTGAAATAAACTGGCATCATAAATACTAATAAAGCTAGGTGTAAAAGTGTCAAGTTTACGATGTAAAACATCGGCGGACCCGTTATTATGGCTTATATTACGTAAACTGTAAAAGCTCCTTCTTACTTAGAAATAATATTAAAAATAAAAATATATATTTATTACTAGCTGCCGCCCGTGGCTACGCAACGCCATCTATCTCATTATTTATTTTCGTATACTATTCTTGTGACTTATATCCGAGGTAAAAATAAGCCTATGCTAAAATTTCTTTGGCAATTTTATTTAAAAACGTATTACTCCTTCTTGACTTGAATAATGAACAAATAAACACATTTTCGTATATGTTATTATATTGCTAGTAAACCTATTATTATTACATATATATAGGGCAAAGTATATGAAGATATGAAAACGTTTCTAACGGATTTGAGTAAAACTTAACAAAATATTGATCACGTCCTGCATTAACTCATAAGATATTTTTATCCCAGTCTTCTCTCTTAGCCTTTATTATTCCCAAGTCACTTGGGGTCGGCTTTTCTGGTCTAACCGGATTTGACTAAATATCAGTTTTTACACGGAGCGGCTGCCACCTGACCTCCGCAACCCGAAGGCTAACGATACCCTAATGCTAGACCAGTGTCAGGATATTAGAGGGTACTGACTTGCCCAATAACGACTGCCATAGATGTTCATGGCAGCCGGGACCAACGGCTTAACGTGCTCTCCGAGGCACGGAGCAGGCGATAATTGTCAATCAATACGCACATAATTTCGAAAAGTCATATAACTTCCGAAAGTCAGAGGTGCGCGACGTGGGTTCGAACCCGAGACCCTCTGCATTGCAGTCTGTTGGTCTCCCCACTGAGCTATCGCTGCTTATTATATAAGATATTTTTATCCCAGTACGAATTGCAATAAGATTTAGGCAGGCGAAGCTGCGGGAAAAAGCTTTTTTAAATATAAAAGCGTTTTTCATTACTTTTTATTTTCTACGATGTGGAATTAAAGAAAAGTATCTTCAGGCGTTTCGATGTTGATTCTTCAGCACGAGCCAATATTCAAAAATTGGACATTGTACCGACCTTGTTGTCGATATCGAATTCATTACTGAAAGTATCGAAACGAAACTACACGTACAAGGGTATGAAATTTTCTCTCTCCACATATGATAATAAAAACTTACCGAAATAATTTCAGAAATAGTCTACTTTATATTGTATAGTTGTGTGATCCACAGATATGAATGCACGAATAGCGCAGTGGCTAAGTGAACAATTCGCCAGTGCCACTGTTGGGTCTGAATGGCTTTTGATAAAAAACTGTGTGATCCGAAATTGGTTGTTTCGAGTGATGCTCTTCTTTGTGTATGTTATTTTAATGATAGTATTTCTTATTTGAAGCATAATATTACAATATATAATACCTGTCATTTTCAATTTCCTTATCCTTCCTTTACATGGTTACTTGTAAATTAATTGTATCTTAATAAATAACAATACGGTAAACCAAATTTATAATATGATACTCATATATTATTAAATAAAACATTATTGTATAAATAGAAATAATCAAAAATATATAAATGAGTTAATTCGGGTAAGCGTTCTAATTACTACAATAAATAACATTATTATCGTATTTGTTGGCAGCAGATAAAACTTTGAAAAATGTCTATAACTTATATGCCCGTCTCACTAGTGGCACATAAATATCTAAGCTGTAGTCAAACAGCCATAAAATTGCTTATACTTAAGCATAATGGCGGCAACTTCCATTTTACTTTATGATTTACTGTTAAGGTTAAACGCTATGATAAATGCTTCGGTGTAAGCAACAATGCGTATGAGGTATTGTAGAAACGACTCGGTTTTGTATCCATGTGACATGGAACTTTCGAACGAGAGTTCAGCTTCTCTTCAAGTTATAACATCAATCACTAACGGTTCGTTCGTTCGAAAACTTATGTTTATAAGATACGCGGCTGCCGTGCTATATGGGCCATTACATTCGAAAACCGAAGACTCGAGTCAAGCGTAAAAACGAAACGTGAGCTCCCAAGAGAATACGCTGCACCGGCAACAGCACGTTCCTCAAGAGAAATGTTCCTTAAAATTTATGAGATTTCATGTTTTAAAGAAATCTTAGTGCAGACAAACAAAAAGTCCCGAAGCACTTGACCGGACCGCTCGTCTCCGATGTTGCGAAGGGGCGTCCTGAGGCCATAAAAAACAAAGCACTTTGGACCGCAGCCAGCCATCCCCCGCTTCTGATTCAACCTCATTGAAAAGAAGCGTTTAAAGCTTAAGTGAGAGCACTTGAATTCATTTCACGAAAATGTTTGAATCTCCTCCTTTGTGTAATGCTCAGGTTCTAGTTTTAAAATAAAAGATTGAATTTAATTAATAATGGACGAAGAAAAATTAGGGAGTTTGTTAATATTCAAAATAGCTGTTAGATGTTTTGGAGTTTTAAACACAACGGGTATTTTTGTAACCCGTGACCGGTAAGTAAATTTGTGCTTTATAGTAGTGTGGGAAAATATTAAACACAACCCTTTCCGTCGCATTAAGAAATCTGAAACAAGAAATAAAATTTCGTACAGCCCAAAAAAGGAACTGTTCAATCGGCGGTGTCGCCGGCCGCGAACCACCCGGTAGGGACGTCGTAAGCAATAAACAATCTCTCATATCCTTCATCTGCGCGGTTCCGCATCGCTTCCACATTGTTGGGTAGTTTTTAGGTCGGCGCGGTCGTTGAACGACCCCCACGATCATGAATTCCATCACATGCGACAAATCTCTCAACATTCTTATACTCGAAAATAGCGCGATTACAGAACGCCAAATTTGGGACCGATCCCACTCAAGTGGCATTCCTTTTTATATACAAGATTTTTTGGTGTCGAAACATTAATTACACTGCTGTAAATTCCACGTTCAAAATTCGTAACCCACTCGCCTCCTTCATTCGTACACGAAGATTTATTCAACGAGGTTGCTAAACTTACGGGAGGAATTTCATAAAGGTTTTAATTTTATTTAAAACTGAGTGGAGGTGGCCGAGATTGCCTGTACCTGCAAGATACCTGAGCTTAAAATAGAAATACGGCCGGCGGATAGACCACCGCAACATGTTTAATTCTAGCTTTGTTCAAGTTTTCTACATGTTTAATTCATTTCAAACAAATGTACACACAAATCGTGAGTTAACCGTGTTAAAATTAATTAAGTAATTAACTAGTCGTACGCAAGAAAAGATACAATCGAGTCTTTCTTTAACGGGATTTGCAGTGAGACGATGCATCTCAATGCTACTCCAATTACAAAATGATCCAGATCCCAAGATGCACTTGAAATTCGATCACTTTTACCATCACGATATTCTTAGACACAAGTATTTCTTTCAAACAAGTACAACAAGTAGGGTAGTCGGGAATAACGAACTCTGATGCTCAACCGTGTGGTAACGATTGAATATGGATTAATACCGAATACGAGGAAGCAAAACAAAGCCCGTCAAAATTGATGCACATTATTCATGGTGGAAATTCTAAGGGCTCAGACATACATATTACGAGCTATGATGCAACTATCTATTTAGTGATGGTATTTATTATCATGATGACACACGATGCATAATAAATAATAATACAGCAGTCATGCTCACGTTTGTCGTACGCACAGGGGTTGCTGACCCGAAGTAGGTAGCGTCACAGCCCACACATTATACTGCAAATATTGTAGCTCTATAATTGTTACGTTGGCGCAGTCTCCTCGCCTCTTAGTAGCTCAATATAATGCCTATTCTATGTTTATTCTAGGGCAACGAGACGAAATAAAAGGTTGGTTTCAGAGGGCGTCGGTACCGAAATTAGTCGTTCTCTGCAAAGTGCGATGGGGCCAGAACAATGACGATCGCTCCTGAGACTCACTATACGTCACGCACGCCATTGTTCCAGGTTTCTTTTGTTTTTTCTTTGTGATGCAATTTGGCGGTCGGTTAGGGTAGCAACGAGAAAAATAGGCGTGAACTGGTACATAATTTAGGGATAGTAAATGACTCCATTCATGTTATTAATGAGATTAAGATAAAAAAGATGTGTCCACAACATAAAATATAGATGTTTTTACAACTTAATTAATATCCTACAGCTGTCTGCACGTTTTAAATAAGACAGTCTCTTGGTTTGTATAACTCAAAACATGTACAAATCAGAATGAAAGTAACGCCATAACACCATACATTTCCACTTGAACGCATTAAGCATGTGTTGAACATTTAAAAGTGAAACTGAATACCAAACTCACAACCCGAATAAAATAAAAAGCTGTCACAACAAGAAGACAACAATAGGAAACTATTACTTTTCAATTGTATGGCGTATCTTCAATCAACTTGGGAGTGCTCCTCCCTAAACGCTTTAGCCGGAGTCACCCCGGCTTTGACAAAAGGTTAAATAAGTCGGAACGAGTGGCAAAGAAGTTTTGAAAAACTTGAACACGCGACTAGTGAGCTCCAACCCCAGGCATATGATACAATACAATGGTTTAGGAACTTCTTATTGATTTACAGCACCCATAGAATGTTGTAAAATATTTCTGTAGTTATGATTTAAAAGAAATTATATGTTTTAAAATACTTGGTGTAATATCTATTTGTTTTAATAAGGAGTTTAAATGTAGTGTCCGCACAATATTATGATATAAGATGATGGCTACTAATGTTCTAATAGATGAAAACTTTAGAAAGCGAAATTGTTTTATGAAACCAATCTTTTGAAAATGACATCAACAATCAAATAAAGAGTTGTAGTTGAGTCAGTTAATTTTAGCTCGGCTAACTTACTTAAGATCTTCATCGCGTCTGCGATAACAATCAGTTATGATTTTTAATTGAATAATGGACTACTCTAATCTACTATTTGTGGCGACCGCAACCGCACATCGAAAATGAAGTAGTCATTCGAAGCGCGAATTAAATTACGTGTGCCTATATTTAAGCAAATGGAGCAACTTTGCGTATTTCCTTTTACTTAGGTATTATTTAATGAAGTTGATTTCAGAGCACCAAATTTTCGTAGGTATGCGGTTGTATTCATATTTACGGCGCCGAAACAAATTGAGTTACAACATCTTCAGTACACCCCTCGAGTGGATCGAAATAATATGTTAACGTTAAATATAGTCTCAAAGCAAGTTAAATCAGCTCATTTGCCAAGGAGCTTGGCATGTTTCTGATTCTAGAGAAAAAGCTGAATGATTAATTTTAGTTAGGTCGTATTCTGTGGATAATAGTCCTAGACCAGCATGTTATAAGGACTAGTTTCTCCTAAGATACAGGTACTGCCTTACATTCGCCGTTTTATTCGCTTGTCCTGTGTAATAATAATAATAATAATAATAATAATAATATTCTACCACATTCACACAACACCATCTAGCCCAAACTAAGCAGAGCTTGTGCTATGGGTACTAGACAATTGATAAACATAGACATATACTTTTTTTTTTGTAAATACATACTTATTATACATAGAAACACCCAGACCAAGACAAACATCCATGTTCATGCACACAAATGTTTGACTTGTGCGGGAATCGAACCCGCGACCTCAGGCGTGGCAGTCGGTTACACAAACCACTACGCCATCGAGGCCGACAAATGTGTTCTCGTATAGTGTAGTATTCTCCGTAACTTTGGTGCACTATGTAACGTAGGATATCAAAATTAGTAGTGTTCAGCATTCGTATTATGCTTAGCAAGAAATTAATGGTAATAGTTCATCACTTCACAATGTCGCCAAGACAACATCCTAACTAATATTATAAATGTGATTGTTAGTTTGTTTGTGCTTTCACGCCCTAACTACTCGATTATCATGAAATTTCGCATACACTTTGTCAGGGGAACAGAAAAGGGCATAGGATACCTTACATTCAGAAAAAGGCTGTTACTAACCTTACCTACAATTAAGCGAGCGAAGCCGCGAGCAATATCTAGTCTCCAATAGTTAAAAGTACTGGTCAGTATTATACCCGTGTGTTCGAGGTGAGGTAGGCAAAAACCTTGCCTAGCTTACCTCGAACACAATACAAATAAACAATACTGTTTAAAAAGAAACCTCTCTTAAAGCTATTTAGAAATAAGCTGGCGATAAATAGATTTAGAGAAGTCACCTATTACGACATCCGCTATAAACATTGCTAATATTCATTGCTTTTCCTTCCTACTGCAAAATCGACTTAATATATCGTAGAAACAATTACCATACAACACACGGAAGCTGCAAAACAATATCATAAAGCACAACTGAACATTACCAACATCGCAACGTTTGAAATGAAAACATTTAAAATGTAAATTTGAAGACTTATTAATAAACCTTTTAGTTTTTGAGGGATTGTTTCTCAGAACACCGTCCATTATTACCTGAGAGAAACCTGTTATGTGGTAATTGCAACGTTTTACCAAATTTCGTGTAAGGAAACCAGGTGGCAGGCGGACATCGTTACCACCTTTCAATTATGCAAACGGTTACATACGTCGATATGCAAACTAATAACGTTATAAGGTAATATATCTTGATCTAAATGACGCATACTTTACATAACCTATTGAAATACTAGTTCTATGAATAATAAGTTGCATAGATACGCCATGACACAGAATGATATATAACGCCTCGGATGTGGACAGCTAATCATTTAAAATATAACAGAAAAATAACGTTATAATGGAAATGACCAGTGACTCATACCATTGTAATAACATGCCGTAATTTTTTAATGTTAGAATAGCGGAGCAGACTGAAGCACCTAATTTTTCGCCCAGAACAAAAGATGAGCAGTAATAAATTTATGCTCTATATAACAAGTGACAATCGGGCATCGGGCTTGCAGTTTGAAATAATAAAACAGCATCGTTTAGATAACAATGGTAAGCCACGGAATGCGGTCGTGTCGCATTCGTAATTGTGCCAATTAACAGAATGTCTCCGTTAATTTATAAGCCGAGATGAACCTACGGAGTGACGGATAGAAGAAATATTAGCTTTAGCTACAAACCGATGAGATTTACTGAGAAAATTCTGCGACAATTTTGTTGAGACTCACGAGCACTTCGTTACCCGCGAATAACAAATAGTTACTTTTATCATTTGTCTTCTGATTTGACAAATAGATTCAATAAAGATATTTTCTTGGCGAAATTCTCGCCAAATTACGAATTTGAGTATCCTAAGACAATAGAATATAAAAATGATAATGTCTTAATAAAATGGCCAGCTGTAGGTCAGTGAACTTTTGTTTATCCGTTAACTTAGCAGTCATTTTGCTAACAACTGTTTAATTACCCACAATAAAACAAATCTCTTTACCCAAAATAATACTGGCATATGGTTTTACTTTTTACACAATTTAAATTAAGAACAAAATACATAAATAAAATTTTGCAGGCGCTTCATTTGCGGATGGTACTATTACTCAGACATTATAGTTGACACAACACAAGTGGACTCAACTGTTCCCATTATTCAAATAACAACATAAACGAAGCAGCTGAATCCAACTAATGTACTTTAATCAACATTTCACTTCCTCTATGAAGTTCGAAACCCTAATTGTCCCCTTTGTTTATCCAGAAGTAATGTGATACGTCATGCGGCCCTGCCGGATGCGTTACGCGTTAACGTCAATAAAGTTGCTGTTGCCTAAAACCAGACGACACTTATTAACAGATGAGTCACAACCAGAGGTTCCAAATGACCAGGTTTTGTCAGACATTTAAGATATTGTATATTATCTAAAATGTATATAGAGAAACTAAATTCTATGTGGTCAAAATTGTTCACCAATGATATAATTACGACTATTAATAACGATTATTAATAAAGTATACTGCTTTCCACACTTCTTAAAAATAGTTTCTGGCTGTCTTAATAATATTTTAATAAATAATACAGACTGTTCCTTCCATAATCGAGATTGATCTGACTACACCTTATATTATGCTAAAAACTAACATGAATGTATAATTCGGTATATTTTAAAACAGAATCGACTTTTTACATAATGGTATGTACATTGTTATATGATGATTTTGTATGAACTGCGTTTTTTGGCCTGACAATATGATTATAGAAAAGATAACCAGTTATTTGTCCAAAAATAGTGAAAGTCATCCAAAGAAAATTACATCCAATAGGTCCCATGAAATGTACGAAAGGATACTGGCAACATCCAGATACAGCCATACATGGCAGAAAATAAAAATAATAAAGTGACAATTTGACCCGCAATCCGAAACTCGCAATAGATGCGGCATAAACAATTACAGTTGTCCATCACGCCTTAGCTACTAAATGACGCACTACTCATGGTTACCCTACAAAAAAACTCGTTTGATGTGTGAAATGTCACGGGAATATGATTGTTTTGAAGGCACCATCTTCATTCGACGACAAAGTGCCACGGATGTTTGTTTTTGTTCTGTCGTAGAAGCTATATCAATACTAAGCAGTAGTTATTTTATATTTTATTGATTAGAGCGAGAATTTACTTCCCGTGGCTGTGTTTCACATCCCAGTGATATAGCGGATGGGATATGTAGCGTGTATGGCGATAACACTGTAATGTGACCGCGTACCCTTCCGCTTGTTGCGTGAAACTCTCCCAGGAGCTATCATATTATGTTCCGATGTTCAATACAGATCATTAGTGTTCGTAAAAGGGATATTACAAGTTATTATGAATTAAATTTGTGCATATACATATGTCTCCGATTTTCCCAATTCAACGAACTTATTGCAAGCGATTGGTGTAAATGTAATAATTGGACGGTGACGCTGTGATTCATGCGATCATTTTGTCACTATCTACTGCGTTCCTTACAGCCTCAATACCCACTCGTTATATTAATAGCTTAATATATTATGAATAACAATGCTATGCCTAAGAGTTTATTTATGTTGTTATTTTATACTTCTAGTGACAAAGTAGGATATAGTTCGCAAAATGCTAAGCGGTTATTGAAAACCTATGTATATAAACACTTATTAGTTTATTTGTTATAGATCTAGACCTAAGTTATACATTGATATGTCAAACTTTTTGTCTTAGATATAAGCTTGTTTAGCGCATTAGGTTTCTACCTGTAATATTACATATAAATTTGATTAAATAAATACATCATAATAATGTCTGCTGCAACGCCAGAAGTACCACTTTCTTCCAAAACATGATTCACTCCAATTCCAGCGCAATAGACAAGACAGCGATTGTCCTTAGTTGACAGTACAGGCTTCTCCTAAAGAAGTCTAGAGGAACACAACACTAAGTTAATCAGCTCCAATTTTTCGAAGAATCGAGGTTGAATTCTAGCTACTTGACTTGAATTGAAATCTTAAGGTTCCCACTATGTTCTGTCTCTCTTAAACGTATGTATGTAAGTCACATAGCGTTATTACGTCCGCGATATTAATATGATGCTATAATGCAGGTGTTAATCTCATCACATATTTCACTACATATCTCAAATCTTAAATGCTTCTAATTAAGATTAGCGTGGTCACACAGATATTTAATTTACGAATAGTACATGTTAAATGGTTTCTCACGGTACTTTCGTTTGGTAACCAGAAGCAATGAATACTCTGCGACTTGTTTAATCAAGTCAAACACAAACACATCTCTTACGTCACATAGGATCTCACTTATATACCCCCGAAGAGTTAGGCACGCCTATATATAGCTATGTTTAAATCCTACGTAATAGGGAGGCTAGCCTATAATCGACTACTGAACATTTACTGACAGAAAATCTTGTAGGATTCGGGGGCAGAACGGTGTTTTGTGCCTCTCGTACACGTTGCTTGTAACATGAGCAAGTTCAAGTACTTGTGCGGGTGGTTAAGCTACCAAGAAACACGAGTTTTCTGCGCAAGCAATACGTATGAATAGCTCGCGAATCTAGCGCTTATGAAAAGCTTGTGCATGCAGCCTACATCACATCATAATTTGCCAGCCCAGCTACTTGCTTCAGTGTGAGATCAATCTTATAAGAAGATGTATAAGAACTCATACTAACACTACCAAACCTATAAAACACTTCAATTATCTAAAGCAATACAAATTTTATAGGTGCTTCACTTATCGTTGAAGTTTCAGGAGCTCGTACCCAGGACATCCTTAATTGCTTCGTCTCGTTGAAGCGTCGTAAACAACCGCTTGATGACACATTAAACACATCTCTGTTTTACTTAAAAACATATAAAATTTTATGAGTACTAATACGGCAAATAAGTTTTTATTTACTTCTTTGGTAATGGGGAGATGGTTCGTCATGTAGAAAACATCTAATGAAATTTGTAATTGTAAATAGCTGCTCAATATGCATTTCGTAAACAGGCAATAAGGATTAAAATGCTGTTTTATTAACTTAATGAATGCGAAGATAGCTTGAGTATATATTTATTATGTCTCAAACGAATATGGTTATTATAGTCCAGTGATATGCATAGGTATCTCCCAATATGATACTAGTATAAATACGCGTATATATACAATATTTGGGTTGTTGTACATTCGTCATAAAGTAAATTCGTCACGAAAAAAGTATGTGTCACAAAAATTTCGTCTCAATTTATGCAATAAATTTTCAATATATTAATTTTGTTTATTGTAAATTCGTCACATGGCTTTTACCCGCACCGACAGCAAAAAAATTAATTAAACATCTAGTGGAATAAAATGTTGTATATTTTTCATAATCACAGGAAGTTTAAGGGATTAAATACAATGAATATCAAAAATACTAATTGCACTGCAAATATTGCACAGCATAACGAACACCTATACGCCTCAAATCACAACATTGCGCCTCGGAAGGGTTAGGTTAGGTTAGGTTCCTTCTTAAAACCATCCAAAAACAGGAGCCCCGCGCAGCGGGGCTCCGACAACTTAGTTTGATCTCTTTATATATATTTTGCTGTGCAATTAATATTTTTTTGCTCTGCAGTTAAATACTACCCTAAGTTTAATAATTTACCTCACATCTACATAAAAATCATAGTTCTCAAGTGGACGATTTGCCCACAACATTAGTAACAAACACAGTAATAATTATATATGTTTTTAATTTAACATAACACCTATAAAAAATCACAGATCTCGAGTTGCTGACTTGCCTACAACTATATAATTAAATATAATAACCTAACACCTACGTATAAATCATAGTTCTCCGATTAGTGCGATGATAGAGCGCTAAAATCAATATCTTTGCTTGCTATCGCTACTTTAAGCAAAAATGATGTAAAATGAGGATTTGTGAGAAATTTACTATAACCCTCATGTACCTGTGACGAATTTATACATATTTTTTAATACATGGGACGAATATACTTTCAGTGTGTAGACTTTTCAAAATGTTGCTAATTTACTTTGTGACGAATGTACAACAACCCCAATGTTTCTGTGTACGTAGGTGTAATAGCAGTTTAAATACAAAATGATGTCTTCTTTGTCCAATTACGTGACAATGAGAGTCATCACTTCAAAATGCAATAGAAAAAGGACGTGATTTTTAACAGTAACAGTAATAGAAAACGGATTAAAAATATTAAATTTTCTAATGAAATAAAATAAAAATAAGAACAGTTATCTTCTTAAACATTTTATATTGCGAAATAAACCAAGAGATAAAGTCTTGCAATATCGTTCGAGAGTAGCGAATGGAGCGCCGCCGGTACCAATGAAAAATGTTTTAATTTTTCGCACAATCACGACGGCATTGCTACAATTACACAACGATTACAGACTGCCGTTATTTCATGAATAAAAACCTTGCGGAACGTGATATTCTAGTGCCGACAGTACCTATACTTTTTGCAGTAACGTCGGAGTAGGTAGATAATCT
Organism: Catocala fraxini; assembly: GCA_930367265.1. Taxonomy (NCBI): domain Eukaryota; kingdom Metazoa; phylum Arthropoda; class Insecta; order Lepidoptera; family Erebidae; genus Catocala; species Catocala fraxini. The sequence continues at coordinate 16,624,410 of OV884035.1, forward strand.
GTATTGTATGACTACCTTTTCATTTATTTATTGAGATAAAAATGTATTTGCTCAATATTTATGTAGAGGGCAACTACGAATTTATCTGTTATTGCATTTTGCCGTTCATTTTTACGTCGGTTAAAGGCGAGTTTTAGTGCGGATCGATGAATCGTATGTTCCGTTTTTAATACTTATTTGCTTTTGCAATATTGCAATTTATAATAATATATTATTATATTCCTACAGATAAAATATCTTTCATAAAATATGAAATAACAATTTTCATCAAAATATGGACCATCATGAAGTAATTGAAATTAAACTTCTTTATACAGATTTTATCACGTTGTTTATTTAGTTTTTAAACACTAATATTACATAATTTTAAACTTTATACGACTATAAAAACCATTTTTTATTTTTACTTGTGGAATGCTTTGACGCAAATCCCTCCGCGGGGGCGGGCGGAGGGGTTATGTCGGACTCACCAGGGTAAAAGAAAGATGTTGAAATGATAAAGGACCTCCTGGAGTATCGACTAAACCTACCACGGTGTTCCTCGACAAAACCGCTATCGACGGGGCCACGCGAATCACTTGCATATGCGGTCGCGACCCCGCCGAGGATTCGGCCCGCCACCGCGCTGTATGAAACGGCAGGCCACTACACGAGAGACCTACCCTAGGCACTTCTCAATTTAAACCCTACTGTCTCTCCCCTAGAGGGAAGACGGACTCAACATAGAGGCGCGCGTGGAAACACGCACGCCGCCTCTCGGACCTGGTGCTGAACGGATGGCGGGCAGGCACACAAAGCCCACCACCCCCAGGTCAAACCTCAGGGTGGCTGGAGGTCATCTCGCGTCCTCCGGCGCCCGGCTGTACGGTTGGGGAGAGGGTATAAACGCTCCCTCTCCCGCTCCACCGCCTCCTTGATGGAAATGACTTCCTCACAAAAGGAGGCGACAGCGTTCCACGAACTCTCATTCCGGACCATAGACTGAACTACGGCCGGGAGCGAGAGGGAACCAATCCGACTGCCGCGATCAACTCACGGCGCTGCGATACCCAGGCGGGGCAATCCGCCAAAGTGTGCAGCGCCGTATCCACAACAACGTCGCGGCAGTCGCCGCAGTGGTGACAACCGGGCGTCTCTTGCCGGCGTATCCGACACAGGAACTGGCCAAAACAACCGTGGCCAGTCATTACCTGTGTCAGCCGAAAGGTGAGGGCGCCATGCCGCCTCTCCAGCCACTCCTCAAACACGGGACTTACCGCCACGATCGTGGCGTGCCCGGCACTGAGGAAGACTATAAATACCATGAATTAATTCCACGTAACGGCGAATGCCGTTTTGTTCGCTTATACGAAACCTATCTATTATTGAAAGTACTTACAAATGTTGTACTACATTTTATTTTCTATGATATATTTTCTATATCGGGTTATGCAGATGTGTTGGCAGAACAACCACATTTTAGGTATGTTTCGACCCTAAGTAAAGGAAAGCATTAAGTATTAAAGACGGTAATAGGCAAACCCTCTATTACTCGGGATCTTGTTAGTTTGTAGACCTGAAATAATTGCAGACTCTGTGCTGCTAGGAAGAAATTTCTTTCAGTGATATTTAATAGCATTTTAGATGAAGTTGCCCGGAATTTTTTAATGGCATCTCACAATATTTGATCGTTTATGAGTACACCCAAGTACCAACTTACACTTATGGATCAAGAAAGATATATCCTTGTAGCCTTAGACTATGTCTTAAATGACTATAAAATACATTATTAACTTAAATGATATGTATTCTTAAACAAATTCCATACAATTGCGTATCTATTACCGCGATTAATGATATAACATACCGTTGAAAATAATACACAAGTTACTATACAACAAAAGGAAATGATGCGCCACGTTTTTGTGCAACGGCAGGAATTATAATTTGATCGCGAAAGGGTCCCGGACGAGTTGCGTCACGAGCAATTGAACACATTAATTTTAATGCAAGACAAAGACAAGTGGCTTCCATTAATATTTATGAAAGCTGACAACCCTCTTATCACATCTAACCTCTATTGTGGCAAGACTAATTACAAAACACCTAACAAAAACGAACTGTGAACTTGAAATGGGGCAGCCATCAACTGGCTTGCTCACCTTTATTAAATTCCTTGACAAAGGCACGTTTACTTTGTGCATTTGTGTACGCAGACGGAGAAACAATATTTGTATAACATTGACATTGACCTTTAAGACTCATTGACTGGGAAACTACTTTGCTAGTCTAGTGGTATAACTGCTGGCAACCGTTTATCGTGAAGTTTCCGTCTGGCTTCATTACCACGTTAGAAGAAGCAATGCGAGCAATGTTTCTGATTCGAAGCATTATTGTATAGAATCTGTTGTGTATGACATTTTACTTACTAAAACGTAAATTCTGATCTACTTCAGTGTATTAATAAAGAATAATTGGATATCCGAGTAGCTTTACTGGACACTATGTATGGACTGCGAACACTCCATATTTGAGAAGTCTTATCCAGTGATTAATCAAGCCGATCGCCTATTGTCATCTAAACAAACGACGAAAACCAGCGTTTTTCACGTGTTTGGACAAAACTTGTAATTTTCTTTCAGAAACGCAATTTTGAGTGGTCACCGAAACAATGACTGGACAAAGACGATCAAGACCGTTTCGGTTGTCTATTTACTCTACTATGAGATAAAAGACAATAGTTTCCCAACACTATTAGGCTAACACGTAAGAAGCTTATATTAATCCGAGCAAACTATTAGTGTATTATTATTTCATAGTAACTAATAACATAATGAAAATGCACACATACGCACAGTATAAATCCATTATGTAGAGCGCTTGTGTGCTCTCTCCTTAAATCCATTTAGTCAAAGATCTGTAGCTGGATTTTGCAGCGTGGGCGAAATAGGCCATGTAGGTAGAAAGGGATAATATACGCAAGCAATAAACACAATTTAAGCTTACTTACTCATAAGAATTACGACTTACGCCTATCATCAAATAATTCTACAAAGTTATAACCCTTTCAGCGCAACCTACTTACCGCAGACTAGTGGATAAGTACTTATGACCACTCAACGAAAGTTCTCGAACCTGCTGGAAACGTTGGGTCATTACCCGGGCATTAAGCATCGGGGTAAGCCGGGTCGAGTGCCTATCAGTTGGCATGAGGCCAAAGTAGCATTCTATGACGTCACAATCGTAAACTCGGTTCAGGCTCAGCGACCAAAACCACTGAAATCGCTAATAAACTCGCACTTGACGATGTTGATGTGCAAGGTTTGTTGCATGTAAGTTATGGGTTTTGTGTATTCTTGAGATTTACTACCTACCTATACACTTTTACTATCAAGTATTGATATGTTAAGAGCAATGTGGGACCCGTGATTGATTTGTTACCACATATTAGCACCTTGATCGATTAGTGCAGTTAAGAAAAAGATGGTTTTAAAGCAGGATTCAGCGAGATCCTTGCTGAAACCTAGGATGTCAAATAAACTAAACCAGCTCGACAGTATATCTACATCAGACCCTACAGAAGTTCCTAGGAAACAATCAGATGTTGAGTTTATACCGTGAGTAGGGTTTGCAGAATTCTTAAGTTGGCGCTATGGTGACTATTGTGTCCCAGGGTCTTTTCTATTGATACTAAAGCGCTTTTTTGGTAAATTTGTTTTGATTGTTGCGTAGCCTTTGGTGACAGCTTCATCAGGCCTGGCAGAGGCTCGTTTATCGCCTTGACCGTTTAAAAAACAATGGGTGATTGTTTACACGTCAGAATCAACTGTATGTATATCGCACATCAAATTAAACTAACGTTTTCGTTAGTTCTAATGAACGATATCGCAAAGATCAGATAGGTCTTTGAAAAAACTAACATTCTGCCTCATCTGGTTATACCAGAGAATGACCCTAATACTCCTGTAGATGATAAGATGACAAAAGTATACACTTTTCTTGTTACAGACTTACTTAAACTTTGGTAGACAATATCATCGACATCTCAAGAAGTTTGTAATGGTACTTAGATGCTGGTGGAAATATGCAGCTAAATAAATATGTTTATACAATACAAAGGCCAATATGAGCTAGTTATTGTTCAACTCGTGACGATTCCCGTAGTTAGAAAAGGTTAAGGCTATTCAAAAGTCAAAGGTGCGTTCTCTCGGTCTCAAAACTTTCCTTTAATTATATGTGTTCTTTTTATTCATAACTAGCTGATCCGCGCAACTTTGTCTGCTTCATATAAGAGAATTTGCCCCATTTTTGCAACATTTTTCATTGCTGTTCCGCTCCTATTGGTCGTAGTGTGATGTTATATAGCCAATAACCTTCCTCGATAAATGGGCTATCCGGGCGAAACTGCGGGCACATCTAGTTTATTATACGACTAGATGTTCCCGCGGTTTCACCCGCGTTTATCATTACTGCGCCGCCCCCGTGGGTCGTAGTGTGATGTTATATAGCCTATAGCCTTCCTCGATAAATAGGCTATCCAACACTAAAATAATGTTTTAAATCGAACCAGTAGTTCCTGAGATTACTGCGTTCAAACAAACAAACAAACAGACTCTTCAGCTTTATAATATTAGTATAGATTCCTTTATTTGTTATGACGACGTGGGACGCACGCCAGATATAATCTTTTGAGGTCCTTGTCGTTATTATTACAGATTGGAATCGAGCAAGACAAAAATTGGTGTGAGTCACAAATTATTGTTACTGGTCTAGTTGTTCTTGAAATTGCTATAGTTGTTCACCTCCCCGCGACAAAAAAATCATTTGTAATGCTAGATTGGATTTCAACATGATAAAAACCTAACATAGCCAAGCAGTAAAATATCTGTGTTAAAGCATAACACCTCTTGAATTATTCTTTAAAACACAGTCAAATGAATACCTTATGAAACTAACATCAGCCATATTCCTTTCATTGTCCACAATTAATGCTTATTCGGAGTCTAAATATACTTCGTATCTGTTGTTGGGATGTTTGTTAAGTCTCCCGCGATACAAGAATTGTTCATAACGCGGGAAAATCCGTAAAAATAATAAAAGCAAAATAAAAGGGTGGTGTATCTATATACAACAAAAAAACAACTTATGTTTCAGATCATATCGACTGAAGACAGTCTTAGTAAAACAAAATCTTAAATATAAATCGCCCCGTACTTATCAGCATAAAAGCTTAAAGAACTGGCATCATTTCATGTAAACTCTATCTAAAAGAAAATCTAACCCAGCAGATTTTGTTTTTACTTTTACATAAGGCTTTATGAAGCAAGAAATGTATAAAAAGGATTTTTATACATGATCGAGCTCAAAGTTTAGGTAAGAAGATCAGTGAACAGTAAACGGGTTCAAGGTCGGGCCGGTCTTTTTACATGTTTTATTTACAAGGTATTATTTGCCAACATTTCTGTATAGTCCTTTTGTTGGTTATTGTCTACTGTAACGGATAAAGGGATGGAAAATTGTTTTCAAATGATAGGGAGCCAAGAAAATGACGGCGTTGATAAAAGCCAAGATCTCTTTAGCGAGTATGAAAATAATCACTTTATTGCGAGATTTTTATACTTACATAAAGACAAACCCGTAATAAATGATTTGCAGATATTTAGTGGAGCAAATAACTTACTTTAAGAATGCATTAGTTGTATTTGGGGTGATACTGACCATTAAAAAAGTAGTTGGATAATAAGTAATTATATATAAAAATATATGAGACATTTCTTAATATAGATAAATTACATTTACCAGTAAGCCTGTGCAAAGAATCTTTAAGGTTTCCGTACCTTTGTATAGTTAAGTCCTTAAAACATGTATTACAAATATTGTCTTCACCGTCCTTTTTTATATACTCCAGTTTAAAAATACCTTATCCATAAGCCTACCTTTTGAGCTAATACTTCGCTTACTTACTTAAGCTAGGAACCAGCAACTACGGACAGTTACATATAAACATTCATATATTGTCATTTTCGCCAGACCTTTATAAACACGTCCTTAACCCAAAAGAAATTGCCAACTCCACAAAACATAAAGTGTATGCAACGTGCATGTACAAGATACACATAAATCAACCATCAGTCTAAACTCAATTCAAAATCCAATCAAGACGTCTTTGATTGAACCCAAACATGCACTATCAAGATGAATCCGTCCACTTATACAGAATTATCGAAACCAAGCGTTTAATATCTCGCATTAAGACCGACCCTTCTTCCTGTATTAACGTTCTACCTATTGGTATCCTTATCAGTCCACTCATGATCCGAAATAGCCACATAAAGATGAATCATTACTGTGCTATGAGAGATAATGTGAAAGTACTTGAATTGTTTATTCAGAGTGAAATGTTTATCGGAACGCACGTTTGTTTGTACATTGTATAATCATGTTTATAGTCAGTCTGGTTGATTAAAATTTCTGCTGACTGTATTTCAAATATTCGGATCATCAATTAGATCACGCCCAAAAACTAAATTTTTGCTTTAGTCAGAAGAATTTTTTGATTAATGCTACATTCATGGATTCATTTTTAATTAATGTTTAATAGATATTTATTTGAGGCAAACATTTGATTAAACTCCATAGGGTAATTCGCGTTAATTTAGAATGTATAACCGAGCATGAATATGCAAGTGCGATATGCGGATCCCAAACATTACCATCAAACTCCAGAATTTTCTAGAATATTTGATAAAACAGAACGAGTTTATCACGTCTTTCATTCTTCTATCATTTGTCTTACTTGTGTTTTATTTGCATAAGTATTTCAGACTGATACCAAGTAGATTCAAGTTAATGTAATGTAAATCCTTGACCATAACTCTAAGAGTCCATCTAAATATTCAAATCACCACAGCCATGAATAAACACTCAAGAAATTTGCAACTTAAACTATTCCGATCTTAGTTCTAGAATCAATTTACGTAAGACAGCTACTTGGACAAAGTTATGATGACTGTCTACCAAGCTGTCTCTGCCCTAAGTAACTTGTGTCAAACTTCTAAGCCATTATACAATGCACACATCTATTAAATTCTACCGCTAGTGCAGTGTTGGATAACAGCTTCTCTGCTTTGATACAAGAGAAGGAAAAGAGATTTTACCACCCATTTTATTTTCACTGTTAATGATTTTAGCAAACGATTTGCTACCGGTCTATCATGGAGATATTTTACTATTTACTACCGTTCGTAAAATACGATAGACATTTTAAGACGTTACCTTAATACTTATCGTATTTTAACTCTTTCGCTGTCCCGTGATAGACACAATAGTTATTATGACATGAAACTTGTTAAGTTGAAACAAAAAAGGCGTCAAACATCACATATAAGCCTGCTATCGCCGGTCAAGATTATTTATTTATAATTCTGTATTGAATAAAGGCAAAGTTGTCCATTTATCTATAAAGAAATTGTTCTTATCTAATACCATAACTAGTACAGCTTTGTTTAAGCAATTTTTAAGCATGTTTCTACCATAATCTTAATAGACAACTTGGTTCATACGACGGCCTTTTGCGGTACGTAAGATTTTATTACGAGCATAAGAGGTTTTAACTTCAGATTTTACGGAGGTACAGAACATGAATAAATAACGACCACTATACAGTTAAAAAAGATTAGAACAAAAATATTTTACTTGAATATGAATGGCTTAAAACTCGTATATTAAAAGATGCAAGAGATATGATACACGTAAACTAATATCAGTTATATATTGTTCGTATATTGTTCGTGGCCGCTGTCGAGGAAACATCTGTACAAGTTTGCTTCGTAAATAAATTGCTTTAATTCGTGTTTAAAGTTGTTCTCTAAAGTTGTGTGTATATAGGTCACAAAGCTGTTTTAGCGACAATTCTAGTGGTGAAATTAGAATGCAATTCCAACAAATAACACCAGAGATAATATAAGCAAAAACATTTTAAAATTATTGTTTAACCGTCTTGAACCCTGACCTACGACAACCCGCGCAACGCCCGCTGCTGCAATGAGTCATCGCCATTGCGCTCGCTACCGATCAACGCTGAGTGCAGCATTGCAATATCTACCTACTGCGGACCGCACAAAGATGACACCTAGGAAAGCTCCATGCGCGGGCTGCCGCGATGAAATAAGCGAAAACGACCCGTATATGAAATGCGCAAAATGTAAGCAGATTTTTGATATTATTTGTGCAAATGTTTCTACAGAGGTATTTAACACTTTGTCGGTGGAATTTAAGATGTCTTGGATCTGTGTAGTATGTCGTAATAGACAACCAAAACGAGATAATTCTGATACTCCAGTGCATCAACACCTTATGCAAGATCTAAATACGTCTAACGATTACCTCAACATATCTATGCAGTCGCCTGATAACGTGACTGTGCGTACTAAGCCGCGATACGCGCAATTTGTTACAGAAAACACAGGCGAAAATATTTCTGTAAAGGATTTTGTTGTGCGAGAATTAAAAAACCTACTAGTTGATTTTGAAGCCCAGCTAGTCAGTAAAATTAATGAATTACTTATTGAACAATTTTCGGCATTTAAAACTGAATTCATGGATAAGATTAATTTGATAACAAATAAGGTTTTACAATTAGAAAAACAATACGAATCAAGCATCAGTATCAATAAGGCTTGTAAGACTTGCGAAGCAACGCCAATAACCAAAAACACGACGTGTAGCAGTACCCTACGTCCAACTCCTGAAAATAAACCAACTTCAATAAATAAGCCTCCAAACGGGAACCAAACACTAAGTCTCTCGGGGTTGATTCAGACCCATCTGCGGCTTCTGTCCCCAGTACAACTAAAGTCTCATCAGTAGCTTCAGTCCTCAGTCCTCATAATGTTATACAGACAGAAATTCCGCATCGGTCTCTACCTTGAATAGCCATAACTGTGAAGGCACTGATAAAGGAAACTGTGAAGAAGTAAGGCGCAAATGGTTACGATCTTCACTTTTCGGGGTACTCAGAGGTACCGCTGCGCCTGGCTCTACGATGTTGCATGCTGTTGAGAGGCGAAGATACTTGCACCTATATTATTTGCGGGAGGGCACCATAGTTGAGCAAGTACGTGAACATCTTAACTCAATATGTGGCAGTGACGAATGCACGGTTGAAAAGCTGAAATCTCGTGGGCAATACGCGTCATTTAAGCTTGGTGTCCCATTGGAACATGCCGATAACATAATGTTATCTGATAACTGGGCAAAAGACATATGTGTTAAGCCATGGCGGCAGAACTTTCACGCTAAAGACTATCAAGTATCGTCCGCGATTCCATGAAATGAAAATGTGCCATCAAAATGTTCGTGGCCTAAGGACAAAGGACTTTCTTAATAATGTTACGCAAAGTGAATATGATATAATAGCATTAACAGAGACCTTTATTACGAGCTCCGTCTCAGACAGTGAACTTTCCCTGCGGTCTTTCATGTGGTACGTAAAGATATACCAGGTGACTGTGGATGGGGTGGTGTTCTGCTCGCTTTTCTTATAATGTAAAAATAGTTACGGACATTGTTTGTATGACTGATGACAAAGAATTAATGTTCACTATTTTGACATATAAAAATGTATAAATGTTATGTTGTGTCGTATATTTGCCTCCTAACTATAAGGATGAGCAATATTTGAATGTCTTGACATGTATAGAAAATGTTATTTGTACTTACTCTGACATGAATGTTCTAATCCTAGGTGGCTTTAATTTAAACTCTTGCAGTGCAATGTAATTGTAAATGTTGATTTTTTTTGTGCCTTTTGCTCCCTAAAGCATTATAACAGAGTTTTAAATAACCGCGGTGGTATGTTAGATCTCGTGCTGGCCAATTTTAAACCCAATCAGATAGCGATATCCCTTGGTGAAGATCCTCTGGTAAATATTGACCAGTACCATCCTATGCTCAATATAATTATAACGTTTCCATGCATCGGGATATCATCGACGGCTTCCTTGCCACAAGTGACACCTCGCTCGCAACCCAATCCAGATTGGAACTGGCGTAAGGCGGATTTACAAGGCTTGTATAAGTCATTGCTTGAAATAGACTGGTCTGACTTGACAACTATAAGCGATATCAACAGTGCTGTTCAGTTGTTCTACGATAAGTCATATGATAGCATAAGTCTGTTTGCACCCTTTAAAAACCAAAAAGCATATAGTCAGCGATACATATATCCGAAATGGTACAACGCAGAAATAATAAAAAATATACAAAATAAACACTTCCATCACAAGAGATTTAAAAAAGAGGGTAAAGAATTCAACAAGGCAATGTTTTTATATTATAGAGACAAAGTAAAAAAAATTATTGAATATGAATATCGAAGATATATGACAGTACTACAAAAAAATATAATCGACAACGCAGTGCAATTTTGAAAATATGTGATAGAAAAAAAATTAGGAGGTATATAGACACATATCTATATGAAAAGACAGAGGTGAAGGATCAAGCGGCAGCTGACGCATTTGCCAGATATTTCGCATCCGTATTCCATGCAGATAAACCTGTGTTGAAGCCGGATATGGCTACTAAAACTGCACAAAATTATCGAGATGCAGCCTCTGTTTCGATCGTAGCAGTTGATGAGATCGATCTAAGAAAGGTAGTGAGGCGCCTCAAGCCGCGATCATTTGGTAGACCTGATGGCATTCCTGTATTTTTAACTAAGGATTGTATATCAGTTCTTGGAGGGCCTCTATTGTATCTCTACAATCTTTCATTATATCAGTCAAGATATCCTGAAAAGAAATCTGGATAAGAAAAGATGTTATCCAGAGTCACTCCCGTTCCTAAAGGAGAGGGAGGCACAAATGTTTCTTCTTTAAGTCCTATTGCAGTCCTATCCGTTTTTGCGAAGATTTTTGAGGCAATTCTAAGTGATCGCATTAATAGCCAAATCTGTCACCAACTACATAACAGTCAGCATGGGTTTCGCAGCGCTCGCTTCACCTCCACCAACTTGGTCGCGCAAAAATATGTCTGCTCGCAAATGGATAGGCGTAAGCAAGTCGATGCGGCTTACACTGACTTTAAAAAGCCTTCGATTTGGTGGACAATGATATACTGTTGGAAAAGTTGCCGATTACTGGATTCACGACAAAGCTCCTCAACTTTTTTTCTATTACCTAAATAATCGTCGTCAATATGTGCGGTTAAGTGGATACGATTCTGAAGACTACTTTACAAGGTCAGGAGTAAGTCAGGGTAGTACCTTAGGACCTTTGCTATTCGTGATATTTATAAACGATTTACCGGAAGTCGTCTTGACCTTCGAGTGCCTCCTATTTGCGGATGATCTAAAGCTTAGTTTGGGTGTTGAAACCGAGGCTGACGCAATGGCATTACAGAGAGATATTGATGCGGTATCCATATGGAGCCAAGACAATCACCTTCCGTTCAATAATCTCAAATGTAAAATAATAACATTTTCACGAAAATCACAGCCCATTATTATTAATTATAACTTGACGGACGCTCCTTTGGATAGAAATTATGAGATTAGGGATTTAAGATTAGTATTAGATTGTAAATTAGACTTCCACATGCATATTAACAAAATTTGCAAGTCAGCACAAAAAATGTCAGGGTTTGTCATAAGGACTGCATCACAGTTCGATAACATAGGGGTTGCAAAATTATTATACGATGCTTATGTGCGCAGTAAACTCGAGTATGGTGCTGCTATTTGGAATCCTTATGAGTAAAAATATACTCTAATGATCGAAAAAATACAGTGTAAATTTGCTCGATGGATATATAGGAAAAAGTACGGATACTATCTCTACCTATACCCTTCTTTATTCGTCTCGGGTATGGTGGACATGGAATCATTGAAATTTAGAAGGGCTATGTCTCAAGTTGCATAATAGGTACCTGTCAATAATTAGTAATAAAATCGACAATCCCCGAATACTAGAGCGAGTCCGTATTTAGATCTCTGTGAACATAACAAAGGACTTGAAGGGTCAGGTGGCGCCGCGCCGCACCGCGCCGCCGCCCACGGCTGCTGGAGCTGCCCGCCGCGCGCACGGAGCGCGGGCGATACGCGCCTACCAACCGCGCACTCCGCACTATTGGAGACATATTTGTTCAGCACTACTGGACCTATTTGCCGATGGATTAGAATATTTGTCTAATAAACGTATAATTTTAAATTATATATTATAATTTATAGGACTGACATTATACTTTTATATTTTTAGTTCATTATTGTAATTTATTGTTATTATTATTTATAATCTATGAAATTTTGCTATTTTGCTATTTTATAAATATTTATATGTGACGAGTATGTTTAGTTATAATTTAATTATTGAAAAAGTTATCTTGTAAGCGTTTTGGGTGTTACATCTATGAGCTAGTAAGATCGAATAATAAATAAATAAATCAGATTTTTTTGTCGTCACACTTTTATGAGCAAACATTATTTTATTAGAGGAAGGGTTAAGCTCATATTCCTTCACGGCCTCTAAGTGTGGTATGGTAAACGTAATTGATAACGTTTTTTAGGGATCTTAAGCATACAAGAACCTTCAAAATTTAAAAAGGAATTATAAATCACACACCTCAAAGGTTGTATACCTTTTGTCACCGTTAAAAAGAATGACTTTTACCGAGAGAGCCCTACTTTGAAAAATAAAAATTGATCATGGCTTCGTGTCTGAACACGAACATCTCAATGAGTCAAACTTCTCACAAATCTAAACTATTATATGCTAACTAGAGTATAGTTGGTATTGAAAAGTTGCTTATAAGAATGCAAGTGAAAACGTAATAAATATCTTCCGAAAACTGGAGCGTTACACTCTATATTAAGACTCATGCAAGACTTTCATTTTTAGCGCCAATATATTACCATGAAGACCGCTTTATTCTTGACGAAGTATTGTAATTAACACGCAAAGCCCTAACAAGGTGTGAAAAATTGAGACATGTGTGTACGTGAACATTGTTTTAAAAATAAATGATTTTATAACGGGCAGTGTTCGTTCAGAGATCTGTGATAGATAGTGGAGATCACGTAGAATCATTAACATTGTACAATTATACGTGGCTACAATGGTGGGAAACAGTTACGAGAACGAATTCATGTCTGTGTGTGGGAAATAAAATGCAAATTATTGCATTTCTCTTCTTCCTTTGCGACTTTGTCGGAGCGCCCTTTTTATCCGCCATTTTACGCCGTCCGCCGGCAAGTTTTTTTGTGTTTCGCAGATGCTACTTTTCTTTTTGTATTTGAATAATCCATATTAAACAATTCATCGCGCGTGTGTCTAAGGTAATGAAGTACTTGACCCACTTCATGAAGATATGTTTAGGTAACATATAAATTGGGGAGAGTAACGGTGATACAATTCCAGACACAGATATTTCTTGATGGGTACCCAATAAGACAATACCCGACACCCGCGCCGGCTTAAGCTTCAAATATGAGTTAGTTTCTTGTTACCTTTAAATCTCATTTAAAAATATATATTATGTCTATAAATGTTTCTATAGGTATTCACATTACCGATACTTTCCAGCATATTCTTGTGAGTTACTTGTTTTCAAAGCCCTAAAGTTATGTAAATGCATATGTGAAGGTTATATTTCAAAGAAGCAGAATTTTAATGAATTTCACGCTAATACGTTACAATATTTTTGTTATACTGTGAACCTACAAGTTCCGCTGAACCAAATTTTACATAAATCATTTGTCACTCGCCGAGAGTAGCGACAGCAACACATTTATACACTTCGCAGTGTTTACTTCTGTTCCGAATACGAAAAAATATCACAGTTCTATTTAATCAATGAAACTCATGACAGTCATGACGATTGTAACCAAATAAAGCTAACATAATATATAGGCATTGTTTGCTAGTCTTATTTAATTGAACTGACGTAGTTTTGTCACAAATAAAGATGCTTTTAGTTTTAGAATGTTATATATACTAACAATATAATAAAGCTGAAGAATTAGTAAGTTTTATTTTTGAATGCGCTTATCGCTTGTACTAAAAGTTATATATAAAAAACTTTTGCATATTATTACCTTTCATATTACTTATTGAGAATGTTATTGATATAATATTGTTTTTTTTTCTTGTTGAACCAACAAATACAGTATGTCAATTCAGGTACTACATCATTGGAAATTTTAGCTAAATGAGTTTATCTATCGAGATTACGCGTGCGAGAGTATCGCCAAACAGACAAATGGCTTTACGATTACAATTAGTATGCAAAGATGACTTATGTCTTAAAATATACGTATTCCAACAACTGTGACAATACATTACAAATTGATAAAACAGCTGACTACAAATTGATAAAACAGGTTTGTTTAGCGTTGTGTCAATCTATTCTCACATACTGCATAATATCTTGGGGTGGAGCAGCCAAATCAATTTTCCTGCCCCTAGAGCGAGCTCAAAGAGCTGTTCTTAAGGTAGCCACACGTTGCTCATATTTGTTTCCCACTCATCAGCTTTATACCGCTTGCAAGGTACTAAACATTCGTCAATTATTATTTATTATGCACACTATACTTAAACAACACACTAAAGTCCCGTTTACCCCGGTCTTAGATAAGAGAAGACAAGACTTAGTTTGTAAAAAGTCTCAAACCAGACACGCATTTGTCAATAAATTCTATGTATTTTTAGGACCGTATTTATAAAACTAGTATTTAATATTTTATTTAACCTGTTAAGTAAAATAAAATATTAAATACTAGTTTTTCGCCGCGGTTTCACCCACGTAAGTCTCGTTCCCGTGGGAATATAGGGATAAAAATGCCTATGTGTGAATCCAGGTCTCCAGCTATCTACATACCAAGTTACATCGCAATCGGTGCTGTAGTTTTTTGTGAAAGAGTAACAAACATCCATACATCCATACAAACTTTCGCGCTTATAATATAAGTAAGGATATACAATGTTATTTATAAAAAAATGTAGTATTATGTTAATGGAATACCTAGGAAAATTTAATTATACGGAGACAGAAAAACTGCTAGAAGTCTTAAAATGATATTGAAAGTAAATTCATAGTTATATATTACTTCCTAATCTCCTTTAATCGTAGATATACTTTAGACTGTAAATATTTGTATTAATTATGCGCTAGCGTAAAATAAAATTGTCAAGTGATGTCCTGAAACACAGGTTTATCCTAGTTCAGGCAGGCTTAAACATAACCATTTGAACTTCATTTATTTTGTATACACTAAAATGAACATAGTATAAGAATTAATTTTAATTTAAGCTTAAATTATTTAAGGCAGTTATACTTTAACACTGTTAATGTAATATGTATGATGTAGAGTAATGATGTATCTTATTTATTCTGTCAATAAATAAATATTATTATTATATAATAATTATTATAAAAAAATTGAACCGCATACATTTCAATAGATGTATATTCTGAGTCTAAAGTTCAAACAAAACAAAATAACCGTCATATACATGATGTTTGTGGAAACGATTTTCATTTATTTTATGCAGTTATTATTACCACACTTTATTTATTTTACTGCGTCAATAGAGGCTCAAAATGGATAAATATTACTCACTTTTATATTTGTATTTACATTTCATATCGCAAATATTTGACTTTATAAAAAAGCAATTACAAAACTCCATAGTAAATAATGAATTATTTTAATTTAACCAAACCGAATTAATTACTAAAAGCATGCATTTAAATGTAAAAGTTACTAGGTACTTAATGCACATATAACTAATTAATTACATTTAACTTATAAACCGGAATCGAACGTGGAACTTCTCGCTGCGTACTAATTAATTGGACCATCCATTCGACTGGACGTAATTTGTCACTAATAAATTACAATTAATAGAACATACTCATATATTATCGTTTAAATTTGTCAATTTATTGGTCGTATGTTTTGATTCTCGTGTGATTTTTATAGACTGTTAAATGATAGATAAAGAGTGTGAAATTTCCTGTTGAGCTAATCAAGCTGTGATGACCTCCATGTAGAAAATAGTTTATAAGAAACACTGCTATGTTTGTACTTATATTTTATTAAGAACTAGCTTTTGACCGTAACATCGTATGCGTGAAATTTGGAAGTAGGTACCTATATATTTGTCTTTCTTTGCACGTAAGAAGACGCTGACCTACACGCAATAATCGACTCCTAGGCGTCCACACGACTCCGTCCGACTCCATATCAAGATGAAACATGCAACAGATTTAAAGTTAGACGCAAGACGATAGAAGATAAGTTTCCTTGCAATGTTTTCAATAAGCTATTTAATATCCATGTAATCTCGAAAATTCATACATGCGTGGCTTGAGCTCGAAGTCAAGATTTCTGCGTCGCAGACCAACGGTCTCTCACTACGGCCTAGCAGCTGCCATACTAGGTCCTTCTCCTATTTGTGTCTCATTGTGTTTTGTTTACTGTATGTATGTATATATTTTATTGTGTTGTCGAGTTTATTCGATCACATATAAATGCAACATTTATATGTGATCGAATAAACTCCTTTGCCTGCTGTTCGTTACAGTCGTGATATTGTATTATGTAAGTCGACAATATTTTCGTGATTCTATATTTCCGCATGCTGGTGCAAATCTATAGTGAAATTTATAATTCTAAAACGTCTAACGTAGCTTAGCAAATTCACTTCCTTGACTTAGCATAACTGTTCTACTGTTACAAAATTATTCTTAACTGTGTTATACAACATGTAACAGTATGATATGGAATGAAGATTTTTTTATCAAAGGTATAATGTTCATACGTAGTCTCATGCCTCTATTCCCGAATGGGTTGATAATAGGGGTTTAACACCCATACCATCTATGATTTTAAGGCTCACGTTCTTAAAATATGACCGCACGGTATATTTACACGTTGTATCTCTGAAGCTATAGGCATAGGTGTTTTCCACTTCTATTTCGCGAGCCAGTTTTAGGACTCACGTAATAGGGAGCGAACTTATTGCCACTAATTGGCACAGTTCAGACTTTGAGATACTACTGAGAATTTATTGATCAGATCGGAGACGTTCTGGAAAAGGCCAGGTTAAGAGCACCTTAAACCGGCGAGCGTGTATGAGGAATGTGAAGAAAGTGATGGAAGTCGGAGAAGTGTATCAGGATCGTAGCAAATGGAAATCCGTAGTCTCTGCCTACCCCTCTGGGAAACAGGCATAAATCTATGTATGTATGTAAGAACCCAATAAAACTTTGCCTTACTAGGAGAAAAATCAGTCACAACAGTTTCTGCGTCACGAAGGCAGCGTTATGACTGCTTATTTTGGAAATTAAAACAAGATAACTGGTAAACTTGTTTTCCGCACATAATATAGCATGTGCAAATGTATATTCTGGCAATTTTACATATGAGACAATTCTACATTTTGCCTTAAAACCCGATGACAATAATTTGGGAATTGAGTTTGGAACCTGACAACCAGAAGCACAAGCCTATACCACCGTGTCAGCTGGTCTTGGGTTGTTTTAACAATACTATAAATCTCTTCAGTGGCAGCTGACATGGATAAACACTGAGCAATAAGAGGATTAATGGAATGTCCGACCGTTTCCGGATAAATAAACAAATTATTAAAATTTATATTACGCTCTCCGATACTTTGATTTGTGTATCCGGGTATAGCGACGAATTATAAAATAACCCATGGGTATTTCTTACGTTTAGATTAGAACATACTGACTGCACGGAAGGCGTAGTGGTTTAGCGTTTGTATTGTGGGTTCTAATCCCACACGGGACAAAAATTTGTGTGATCCACAAATAGTTGTTCCGAGTCTGGGTGTTCTTATTATCCTTTGTTTAAATGTTTGTGCTATTCCCCGCGATGCAGCAGTATTCCTAGTATATTTATAACTTAGGAGTAAACAGGAATGACATTGTTGTTTTAGATATATAGTAATGACAAATATCCATACATGTTATTATCTGAGTTATGATCAGTAAAAAATATACACATGCATTACGTGTTACTTAAGTACTACATTTGTTTTAGGTTAAACTCTTTACAATGACGGTATTGCTGTTTATAAGAGTCGGGCTCTTATCTACACTTATCCCCACAATACGACTACTTGGTCATCATGCAATCTATACTAATATTAAAAAGCTGAAGAGTTTTTTTGTTTCTTTGTTTAAACGCGCTAATCTTAGGAATAGCTGGTTCGAATTGAAAAATTATTATAGAGTTGGATAGCCTATTTATCGACAAAGGCTATAGGCTATATAACATCACGCTACGACCCATGGGAGCGGTGCAGTAACTATAAACGCGGGTGAAACCGCGGGCACATCTAGTTAAATTATAAAAACAAGTAATTAACTTATAACATATCAGAGTTATTATTATCCGTATATCAGCTGGCGAGAGTATTTATTACTTATGTTTTATTATAAATTAGTGATCTTAAATATTTTGCGTCTTCATAAGAATAAAACCATTTGCGTTTGTCTGCTAACATATTTGACTTAACTTTTCAAACCGGGGCGACACATCGGTGATAAGACACAATAGATTTTTAATTACGTCTGGTATTCTTAAACTTGACGGATTTAATGTAAATACAACTAGATAGGATTATCGTTACACGTAACGTATCTCAAAAACGCATCCAACATGCATGTCTTTCAAATATAACTATCGAAAACATCTGCACAAAAAAATCTGAAACCATACAGACAGCGCAATTTTAAACGCACGAGGCGAAAAACTTGTATAACATGTAGCAAGTAAATATGCAACCCCGTCAAGGTCCGCGGATCCCGGTTGTCAGTCCGGTCCGGACTGCTACGAACTCATGGACACACTCTGTTTGTTACACATTGTATGACCACAAACCCGTTGGCTTTCTTTGAAGTTTTATATTATACCCGCGGTAGACGTTCGTCGAACAGACAACGCACAATGTGATTTCGCAGGTGTATGTAAATACGTTTACCAGTTATATTTTCATTCGTTTCTTTAATATGCATTGTTGTCGGTTATAATTTAGGTATTGGCGTCATTTAAAATAAATAGTCACAGATTGACCTGCAACGCTTGGAATGCGAGACATAATTAATATTTTTATCAGCTGTATTCAATATTATGTGTCTTCGTAAGAATAAAACCATATGAAAGAAGATCTAATTCAAGATCTATTGTGTCTACATAATATTGTCTTCTGTTTACGTAAAAATTTTATTCATTGAAATTGAACTACTATAAAATTAAACTGCGACTCAATAGGTTAAAGAACTATATTGGTTAGCCTAACATGGAAATAATCATAAAATAGTCAAATGCTGCGTACTGAACTGTAACAGACTACAGATCTTACAGACTATAGGAGAGAGATATTTTTTGGTGCAACAGCACATGGTATCACGGTTATTGTAAAAAAAAGTATCGTAACGTACTTTTTATATACACTATCCTGCTATATAAATATATAAATTAATTAAGCATCAAAATATCATCATCGTCATCATCATCATCGGGCTATAACAGTCCACTGCTGGACATAGCCCTCCCCTAATGAGCGCCATAGCGCCCTGTCTTCGGCTTGCCGCATCCAGCATCTGCCTGCAGTCTTTCGCTTTCAAAATATATTATAGACAAAATTCTTTTATGAATTTATATTCGCCATAAGGATTGATTGTTTGAAGCAGAGCTATAGTCTAAAGAAAGCTACTCATTTATAACTGGTCTAGTAACGGTTTCCATTACCTAAATATTTGAGTATGAATCAGACGAAAACTATGCTTGATAAAATATTAGTGCCAAACACGAAGAATCTTCCTCGCTCATATACAATCTTTGGCGCCAGTCTTTAAATGAATCAAGATTATTGCGCCTGTGGGCATGTTCTAGCCAAGCGAAATTGTACCTACAGCGCATCCAAAAGACATTTCTCATCGTACCAAATTGCACAATGCGAGTTTTATATCCATAAGCCCGTGCTGGCAATTCCAAACAATTTACGAAGTCATAACATTGCATGTGACATCTTTATGATCATGGCATGATTCGTGGCCGTTCGTTCGTCTTAACTGAATTGGTTAAGTAATGATGACAGCCTAAATTATGTAGATACTGTTTCTATTCAGTTGAAGAGTCTATTTATAAGTGTCAATAAAAACAATATGGAACAAATTAATCAAATTATTAAATAAAGAACCCAATAGGCGACACAAGAATTTTAATTTTATTAGCATTCAATTATAACTAAACAGTAAGTACAGGCCTTCATTCATCATTAGAGGAAATAGATAAAATTCTATTACGCTGACCAATGTGGTTTGGCATATTTTAGTTATAATATGAAGGGTTATTCAGTGATACACGAGCGACCACTGGACTGCATCGACGTTCAATTTTGTACCTACGGCACGCACTCTAAGTTTTCTAAGTTATATGCGTGTTAAACGATGAATTATCATTCGCAAATAAAATATTATGGCGACGTATCTATAATATATACTCTGAAATAGGTGACTGTTTGAGAGTCCTACACAATGTTCTCGAGGATCAGTCTGCCAACCTACGCACTGGGCTAACGTGATAGACTAATTATTGCTTAACCAGTCTGATTCTGAGAAGACGGTGTTCCTAGCAACGTTAAACTGTTGGTTTATAAACAGGCTTAATTCTATTATGAAGGTATTCTTGCGATATTATTCTTAAGATACTGATAGAAATCCTTGTTTTTCATTGCATTTCCATTTTTTTGCAATGTCTTACTCAATATTTGATCAAACATTTGACTAGTGAAATATCTCCGTTATGAAAATACTGAGTCACTCACAGCACTACTGTAATTTTTGTCAACATTGCCAATGAAACTGTTGAAATTCGCAGCCTTTCTAATTTATACTAAATTTATTCTCGCTGACCAAGCGGCGCTACAATTTATTCATCACGATTTTCATAACGCGAATGAACTATAGACATCCTCATTTGTATTACATCCGTCTAAATAGTATTGCCAGTGATTCATTAATTCGCTTATTGGACAACATGATTGATACGAGACTACGCACTGGTATTGCCGACTTTAAGTACCAATTATATCGTACAAGACTATCAATTATAATAATATGTACTGTCGATATAAAGATCAATCACGGTACAATTAATGCTGAGTAGTTATTAAGAGTATACATATATATCATTTTATAAATAAGGTGCTGAAATAACATGAAGTAAGTTCTATGTGTATCTTTTTACAACATCGATGCATTGATTGCCGGGCAGACCGATATACTTATCGATAAAGTAGTAAATAACACAAACAATAATAGTTAAAATGTTATGCTGTTTTAAGAGTTTCATGATACTAAAAACATTAATTATACCTGTATTCAAACAAGAACTCTTCAATTGCAATGTCCTTTAGTCCGTGCCTGCTTTTTCATAATTTATACAACTGGAGACAAAACTGTTTTGGAGTGGGAAAAATAAATTAAATAGAAGTAAATAAACAATACGGATAATAATTTTGACATAAAGATTGCTAATATCACATTATTAATAAATGAATCGCCAGTGACTCAAGTGAAATGATCCTTTAAAAACTTTGCCTGGCGACACAAATACGATTATTAACCACGATCGACGCTCATAGAAAAAGTAGTACAATTTTTTATTGAAAATTGGTTGACTCAATAGGCTATTGTTGAAGTATTTATCGCTAACTAGCTGCTATTGGCATCTTAGGTGGTCAAATAACAGCTCTTCTATTACTATACACTTGACTCAATGCTCTAGGTATACTTTTTGTAATCGTGATGTTCGAAAACGGCATTCTTAAATCCTAATTAAAGTCATTTAAGTTGTGCTAAATTGAAAGAGATTAAAAATTTGTCGCTAGAATACAATCAAAAACTAAAGATAAAACCCATCAGTCATATAAATGAACCACTCTGTTGAAAAATCTAAAATTATGACATCGAAATTAGTCACACCGACACCATCAAAGGGAAATCATTCCACCGTGAATACTGGACTATTATATAAAAAAATAACCAACTGAAGTCGACTGCACCCGTATTATACGACTTTAACTGTTAAACGTAATACACTGTTGTATTTGTTACAGATTTCTTTCGAATGTTGATAGAAAACTTCAATTGAATGAAACCTGAGGTAGAAGCCAAATTTGTTTGTGTACCTCTGAATCTTGCTAAAACGTACGCAGATAAATTAGAAAGCTTCACTTTTACTCTTTACAATTGAAGCATTTGATGGTAACTTCTTTAAGCCATGTTATGCAAGTACAACGAATTTGAAATGCTCAAAGCAAAGGCAGAACTAATTGTTAACTTTTCGTAACAGTAAGTTCTTAACGGTCTGTGGTTAACTTTTTGTTCGTATGCAATGTTCAAGTATGCTAAACCTTGGTTTGCTTTAATGTGAAAATTACCACTGTAACTACTGTATGTTTTGAAGTAAATTAGGAGTCTTCGCAAGGTTTACATATCATTAAATAAGTTTATATATTTATATTACATATATTAATTCACACCTATATTATATCCTCAAGGGAGTAGGCAGGGTTCAATTAGATGAAATCCATTACACCCAAAATTAAATAGCCATGTTTTGATTACCCCGAAGCAATCATTTAAAATGAATACAAAAAATATAAATAAAGGTTTACACCCAGATTCCCTTGAATTAAAGAGATTATTACCAAAAACAGTTCATATTTGCAATTTCTTTAATAATTAGTTTTATCAGCATTTTATCAATAAAACAAACATAATTAGTGAAGCCTTCATATTTATCAACATTCTTATCAATTACTTCAAACATATATATATATATATATATATATATTTAGAAGATATAACAATATAAAATATGGCTTCCAATTATGAAACTAGAACGGACATAATAAGCTGTAGCAAATTATTACATTAACGGAATCGTGGCCTAAAATACCACAGAAAAGCCAAAAGGCAATGAAAAATTTAATCTTTTATAACATTTAGGTATTTAACACAGAAATTTTATTTGATGCCATTTTGTTATGAGGGATGGTTATCTACGTATCTGGAAAGGAGTCTGAATTCTTTACAGTACAAAAGAAATCGAAAGCAGAATTTAAGATTGCCTCTTTGATAACCTTAAGGAAATAGAACGAATATAGCGGCAATTATTCATTAAATAATGTTATGTTAATATTTAATTAACACAATTTCGTTACAAATAAACGTCCATCAGAAAACATTTCCGTATAAGCTCCATATTTGTAGGCTTCCAGGTAACCACAAAACATTTGTACGACATTCCTACGTAAGGCAATGTTGCGAAAATCTACAGGCCCAACATCCCGTCCGAACCGGTCTATACTACAGGTTTTATCATTAATTCAACGACCACACGAAAGCGATATCCACAACGATGCTTAGGAAAACGGAAACGCATATCCTGGAAAATGGAAGATAGTAAAATCTTGCCCTAGACTATGCAACTTGATATCATTGTGTGCATTGTATGAGAGAAAAACTTACACTATGTGCTTATATTCTCAAGGGTTTTGATATTTTCGTATCAAACAATTCGACTTAAATTTGATGTTTGTAGATCAGAATTTTGCATATTTGCTCGATCTTCCACGCAATAAATTGGATATAACATAATATTTGTACTTTCTAAACCAATAAAAATGTAAGTAATTCTTTACAATATCAATCAATCTATCGTTTATTCCTAACACACTTACATGTACCTTGGTTGGCTACCAGACTAAAAGTACACGGAATAGTTTTATTAAATTGCACACAATCACAGTCTTCGTAGAAGCCTCATCATCGTATGTGACAATTACACTTACTAATACTATATCGCGATTCTTGTAACTACGGAACCGGGAACTCTCATTATATTATGGTGCCGATATCCTTAAACAATATAAAGATAGCTGCATAAATTTTTTTTAATAACTTGCTCTTATATTTAGTATATTCTCATATTATGAAATTAATTAAAAAAATAATACACGCCGGCAATTTAAATTTCGCCGAAACATAGATTTCTTATCGATCTATCGGACGCATTGTTCCTAATATTAAAAATCAAAGTTCTGTCCAACTAAACTGCTAAACAAAAGATAGGATAATCAACAAACCAACTCAAGGTGTGACCAGAAACGCTACCTGTTTTAGGTGTCCGTTTTTGCATAGCATTGTTATCTGAACCCGTTTGTACGAAACGCGTCCCTGATAAGGAATCACCTGTACTAGATTAGATAACGCTTATCTATTGATGACATAGCCCACTAACGTAGCGTAGTCCGGCTATAGCAATACGTGGGCTGTTTACTTAATGACAACTTGTGTATTCATAAGATCATCTGCATTTAGATTCAATGGCTAAAGTTTAAATATAGATTTAACTATCTTGATGTTCATAGAATCATTTGAAGCGCTTCAACATTAGTTTGATTTTGTCTAAAAACTGCTGAATTTATACTTGCAGTAAAATAATACAAGCATTATCAGTATTATCATAAATGTGTTATAACTATTTGTACCGCTGCAGAAAATAATAAATTTTCTACGTCACGTAAACCATTTCATTCTAATCTAAAAGTAACTCCGGAAAAGTAATAAACCAAGTTGTAGTACTTCACACGTATTATATTCTAAGAAACCTATCTCATATTCGTTAGCTACAAGATTATGATGTCACGTAACACAGGGCAATTTAACGCGTTAGCCTCAGTTCATATGTGATTCATCACGATGACCCATATCACGTGCACTTACAGTTATGTCTCCGACAACTTATTTATTTTGTTTACTTTATATAACAAGAATGTAATCGAGGAAACTGCTTACGACGATTATTTTCGTGTTCCATTCATTAAATAAAAGTTTTTATAATAACTATAATAAGCTATACATTCTTGCGGCTGTTAAATAAGTCTTTTTTAACCACAAAGTACGGGTGTTAACGTCTTTAATATAATATAAACAATGTTCCATAATCAAAAACACATTAGATCCCCAGCTATTTGCGTTCAGGAAGCTCGATATAATCCTAAGAGCTAAATTCACATTAGCGTCAGAATGCATCCACGAAAATAATCTAAGGAAGTTACGGGCTACTTCTAATAAATACCTTTCATTGGCAGAAATATTAAGACGGATGTTGATGAAAAAGATGAAACATTTATAAACGCTTCAAGTGCCTACTCCAAATTTTACACTAGGACGATTTCGGTGGTAAGAGAAATATCAAGCAATATCTGTGTTTCTTATTGCTAGTCATAAGCACAAACGGTCATGACCGAGGAAAGTGCCGTCAACATGCCATTACAGCGGTCTCGCTGCGTTAACAGGCTTAAATGACTAAGGGTAATGACACGGCAGATGCTTTGAATTTGTGTGAATTGTATTCCATGTGTAGATAAAGAGATAATAGTTCCTATAGTTAATACAGCTTTAATGAAATATACAAACGACCTACTCTGGGTTATAGTATGTAGCAATAAGCTATCACCATGCTATATTACCTAAAATACGATTTCAGTACTCGTATTATATCTTGAAGCGATAGTTTGTGAGTTAAGACTCATTATACGAGATAAGTAATAAAAGCTCTCACGCTCTGAGATGATTCGCCAGGTTATTGATCCGTGGATCACAACGATACGCAACTGTTTCACGGTATTACTGGATCAGAAATCTTATTTCCACCGTCACTATCAAATTTTAATTCAATTTAATTTCCTGTCGTTAATCTGAATTCGTTTGCAGAATATAATTTTCCAATTATCAATGAAATATCCTTTTTGTCGTCGATTAAATCATGTCATTTTTAGTCATGGAATTTGTAAAAGGGTGCAAATAATTTAGACAAATTGGATGTCAAAGAAAAATTAGGTAAATATTTTCGCTGCTCGTAGCAATGGATTTTTTGCTGATTTGACCTAGATTAAATTAGCAACCTTAATTTGCAGGTCAATCCCGCTCTGAATTTTGACGAATGGCAGAATATATTTCCGATTGATAGGTTCAGCACAATGAGAAAATAACGCACGGGTGCACTAAGAACAAATGTGGTAGAATTTCAATTCTTCCTGGAAAGCAGGCTTCCGTAGTTACCACCTGTCTGTGATGTATAACGGGCTACAACGGTTTTTGCACAACTAGGCCTTGGCTTGTCACTAATCGTCACGTTCAACAATCCGTTTAAGTTTCTAATTGTTTTCGCGTCGGATCTAGGTGAACGCTTATTATTTTTCTAAACTAAATCGAGCATGTCATTGTTAATTAATTGATGTGTCTAGTCTTTGTTATAAGCATTCATATTACTTTGAACCTCGTCTTTTATTGTGCGTGAGTGCCGTTTCTCGTTTAATTGCAACTTGTTTAATAGTTTCTAGTTAGAAACCGCTAATAAGATACCGACTTTAAACATGTTACTTCTCTGAAAATAATAAGATTTTGCTGTCAAGTCTTGTTATTAACTAACTACAAAGCATAAAATAAATTATAACATAGTAACGGCAAGATATTTTTTTTGAATAAAGCAATAAAATTATTAGTCAACATTTTGCAACATTAATACGTTATTACACAAGTAATTAAAAATTATATCATAAATAATAATTTGATAATCAAAACATAACCTCAAAATAGTATTAATGAATCATACATGTAATCAACGTTGCCAACGTAAGAAACAGAAATTGTTATCAAGTATATGATTGTGGATATAACTTAAAAATACTACACAACTACTAATAGACTACAAACCAAAGCATACAATACTACCATTCGACCACTTATTGAGTTGGTCTATATTATACTACCTTAAATACAAAAAAAGAAGTAATAACCGAAGTACCTAGTAGTGAACTAAGTTACCTGTTATAGTTGCCAACAGAACCGCCAAAGTCACCACACCTGTCGCTCTCGCCGGGTTGAAACTCATTTTGTCTCTTTTCAACGCGCTAAAGGTTTGCGTCCTCGTAAACAAAAAAACAACAGAAAATTCAAACTCCTCAACGGATTGTCTAGAACAATAAACAATTTCACTCGCGTTTCTAAAACACCTTTACGAACCGTATCTTTCTATCAAGATAATATAAAGACCACAAATTCCACAAGAAAAAAATAAAAATTAAGATTTTACATTGAGAAAAGTTCTTATTAAGTAAACACTCAAGTCCATTGTGATTTATAAAGAATTTAGATGTTAATTCTAAGTAGTTAAAGTGTGAAACTTGTTTCGTGATGTCAAGAGAAGTGCGGTACGAAAATTGCGTACGTCCACCCTCGACAAGCGCACGGCAGTACTGACGCGACGCGGGCGACACGCCGCGGCAACGGGCGTGCGCGGAACTATTCGTAGCGTCTCGCGTCATTCAACGTTCTATCCCTCGGTGGCCGGCCGGTGACGGTTTGCTTCGCAAATTTCAACCTGATTGCTTACGAGATGTAGATAACCTAGAGCTAGAACAAAGGAAGGACATGCATACATATCCTACGTTACAAAATATAAGGCAATTGAAGAAAATTAGTTTTTATATTTTAAGTTGCAATTCAAATTGTCTTAATATATAATTATATATGTATGTTGTATAATTATAAGTTATTGAATACTTTTTGGCATTATGTTCCTATACCAATATCATTAACATGATCTTCTATAAAAATATCCTGTCACTTCTCTAAATTAAATAAAAGATTTGCAAGTAAATTAAAAATAATGCAAATTCAATAGAAATAATGTCGAAAACTACAACAGATAAATGCAAATAGAAAATAATTTGAACGCTTCACTTAATCTAACAACTTCAAACATTTCATTGCGCAACCGTGACAATTGAATGCGTTTGCCAACTCTTCACGGAGAACAATTGGTTTCCGACAATCACTATGTAGCTATACTCAAAATAATATCAAGATTACGAAAATCGGATAAAAGAAACACAACAAACTTATCTTTGCTCTTATTCATACTAAAAATAAAAAAGATATTGCATAAGATACAAATAGGTACAAACTTTGATAACATTGTATCTAACCAACACCAAAACCGAAAGAGGCCTGAAAGAAAAGCAAAAGTAAACTACAGAACAAAAGGCAAATACCTTTATATACAACTACCTACTTACTTTATAAAGTTCTGACAGAATTGACACGCACCGCTGATACTGACTATCAATACCTACTGAATGTGAACTGTTTATATAAAGCTGAAGGGTAAGGCAATATGCCTTTACCGAAGGGTTAGACGGAGTTGCTTCACACCTATGATTAGGTCCCACGTAATAGAGGGCAAGCCTATAACACTTTATCAACCACAAATCCATATTGCGTGCTGTGACTGAGAATTTTCTGGGGCTCAAACCCAATTGACACTTTGCGTGACCCAAATCGGCAGTTGTGCAAACGCTAAATATTGGCTACCACCAATCCGAATGTGAACTCTTTTGTGAAAAGTCAGTTGGAGAAGGCAGGACAAAGGATTCGATAAATTCTGCTTCCAAATTATCCCTGTACCAATGTTCCCAATTATCACTAATTACTTTTTAGTATTAATATAGAATAATCATTGTGGAAATCAATAATTCTGAGCTTGATAGTGATATTGATATACTGGTGTGATGCCAATGGTAGAAAGAGATGAACTTAGGTTAACTATTAGGTATTATAAAATGTATTTACATAAAACCTTTAGACAATATGTTACAGAAATCTGAAGGTAGGTACTTTATTCACTGAACTGAAAAGTCATATTTTCAACTAGTACACTTCATAAAAATAAATAGTTCTATCGATTTAGGAACCAAATCTGTTTGATTAAATATAAACATTTTATAATGATTGATTATTCAATCATTGAATATACAAAATACCATGAACGATTATATTGCAATATTCATAAAAAAGATGGAGTTATTATTAGGAAAATACATCGGTTCGGAAATATTACCATTTGTATTTTGTATTTGTTTAATATCAACACATTTGATCTATTTAAACCTGACATTTATGCACTTTATCATGTAAATTAAGTTCTTTAATAAAATATTTAAATTCACATTATAAGAATATTTGAAAACATTTTATCGGTACCATATTTTCTCGATTAAAGGGAGAAAATATGGTGCCGATGTAATGTTTTTCATATAAAACCCAAAATGGATTGTTTACATACTAGATACTAAATTAATATAGTAAATCAACAAATATTTTATCCCATAAGAAGAGAATTATCAGTCCACGCGTAATAATAAAATCTTTAAAAGTTATTGACGAAAAAATATCGTATGCCACACAGTACGGATACATCGGCACCTGTGACTGATTACATGCCGCGGCATGAATAATTTATGATCGTATGTACTGCTAATATCACGGTACCGAGTATCGAGTCACGATCATGCTTCGAACAACGATAGCCGAATCGCTGAAACCTATGCTTCGTAAACATAAAGAAATGAGGGAATAGATTATAGTCTTGCTAAGATTTTTGCAGTAAAAGGGATATTAAAATTATGATGTAAAATTGGAATCAAGTTGAACACAACTTTATTCCAATTCATAGGGATATGTTCCTGTGTCGCGAGGTTCTTTTACAAATATTCGACTAACGGACCGAGACGTAGAATAGAGACGTATAACCGTATAACTATGTGCGGATCTCATACATGGTTTTTCCGTCTGGGCTTCGGTAGTAACACTTCGTATGTTATAGAAAAGTTAAAATTAAGTAATATAATATTAATAATAATAATAATGGCTTGCCGTTACTGGCTGGCTGGGGTGGAACTTCAAGAGCGCCCGTAGGACTCTCAACTCTGGCTTGCCTTGGTCGGCCGGTCAGAGGGCCGCTAGAGCTATATGCTTAAGGGTGGCAGTGTCATTTTTAAGGGCATAACTACGGGGAATCCCGCTCTGGGTCTCCGTTGTCACGAGACCCGTGATGGTGAAACCGGCTCCGCACCGTTCGACACCCTTAGCCGCTCGCACCGGTGTTGCCCTCTGCTGCTGGCTTGTATACCTATGCTGGCTATTCAGGGGGCCCATCTAGTGAGTTGGCGAGTCATCGTCTGCCCATTGCATTGATGCTATTAGAGTATTCAGGGCAGACACCATTTTTCATCCAGTTACCAATATCCCGATCCACCAAACACCAATATCCATAGCCCATATATTAGAATCCATACGTAGCAATAGTCCTACGCCTGCTGCGGCTAGTGCCGCTGTCGGTGTTCCATCCCAATTTTGATTAAAACTCTCAAAGGGCCTCTTCACGTTGGATCCATGTCTCCGTGTAAGCCTCCCAAAGGGCCATATGTTAGAAAATAGCTGTGGTAAGCGAAACATAATAATACATTTTTATTCAATAAATGAAAGTCTTTACAAAACACATTACAGGCTACTTATTGTATTAAATTAATTAAAGAATATAAGATGGTTTCTTTGCAATACATACAATGTATTTAATATAAGTACGAAATAATGTTTAAAACCTCCTTTTAAAATAAGACCTCCAATGTTGCTGGTAAAATATGGGGGACCCAGGCAACATACATAGAAGTAAAAATTTCAACAGTTTTGATTATTACTAATAATCCTAAATGCCAAAATGATTTACAAAGTATCTTTAGTGTTTATTTATGTAGTATTCAATAATTTACTCATATTTTGATATATATCTAACATGATTATATGGTGTATAATCTATTTGCAGTAGGTATTCATATCTCTGTTACTGAGCAACAGACGTAAGTAGAGGTGTACATTAAATTGAAGCCTGATTTATTTATTTATTTAAGAATTGTCTACATTAAATACATTAATATTCTAATACTAACTAATACTATAAATGCGAATGTAAGTTTGTTTGTTACGCTTTCACACCTTAACTTCTCGGCCAATCGTCATTAAATTTCACATACACCTTGTCAGTGGTACTGAAAAGGACATAGGGTATCCAGAAAAAGATTACTGTTCCCGAAGGATAAAAGATTATTGACAAATGTAGATTAACGAGAGCGACGCCGCGGGAAATATATAGTAATCAATAAATTTAATTTCTGATGTACTAAATAATAGTTAGGAAGTTAAGTTCTGACATACTTTAGCTACGATTAATGTCGACTCAACAATACTTATTGGAATATTTTATTGCCACAAGCAATTGTAGCTATGATGTCGTCCGTCAACTAATAAGAACTCACTCAATAGACTATGGACTTTATTGTTACGAGAACCGTTACATTGTTGCTGGAAAGGCTAAACAATATGAAACCTCCTTTTGATAATGCCTAAGCTTTAGTATGCTGACGGCGTGTGACCTTACTCATACGTATTTATATAAATACTCAATACTACTAGGTACTTGTTTTGCTGGTATAAGCAATTAATTGCCTCTATCATAGAATCTTATAAGATAATATATTAGGCGTTACTTGGTAGAAATCCAATGTAATAAAATAATTTTCTCGCAATACTGCAGATTGGAGTCCGTCAGGATTCCACGACGCGGTTGTCCCTTTCCAGAGGAGTTTGGTATTGTCAACCTTTTTCTATTTCAATTGTTAGTTGGGTTGGAAAACTGAGCGTACGTGGCGGATTCCTCTCTTCCCAATTATTCTACTTTTATATGTGATGATATATTTATGAGTGGATGACCCGCAGCTGCCGTTCTTATTAAGTGATAGTATGAATAACGCTGTGCCGGCTTGGTGGACTATGACCTAACCCTTTTCACACAGAGAAGAGGCCTGTACCCAGCAGTGGGACAGTTTAATACAGGGCTGATATTATTATATATGAATAACGCTGGCTTGTCTGGGTAGAGACCGATGTAGGCATAGTAATACTGATACTGCATTGCACTGATGACTAAGAGTTACGGAGACTTACATATCTATCTCTCTCATTACTTTTTCATGCTATCTTAAATCTGTTTTATTTAGGGTTGACAACGCGTAGGCGGAGATCTTTCCCTGCCGAGCGTGATCAACGCCATGCTCGGCGGTGAGAGGTCGTGGCAGGCAGTGGTCTCCTTCTGCGAAGCTGTCATGGCGCAGAAGGAGACCGCGGAGAGGGTCAGGGAGAACAACCTCCTCGCTGACCCTCTCCGGCGCAGACGGACGGGAGCGAGAAGGAGGCGATTTGCCCGCCTTTTCGCTCCTGTATAGTGGGGTCACTGGTACAGAGTCGGGGGACTCTCTACCGGCTTGCACGGCCCCACACGTCTGAGGGATGGCCTTGGTGAGCAAGGCCTTCCCTCCACAGGTGCTGAGGCCCAGTCACCATCAGCCGGGCCAACCGCCGGGGCGGGATGGTGATTGCTAACGCCACCCCATCCCGCCCCACTCCGTCGGCGGAGGGACTGCTCACCCCAGGTTTTTAGTGTGTATACCGACCCCCTTCAGGGGCGGAGAGTCTCACATAACCACCCTTCCCCCCCCCCCCGGGGGAGGGGGGTATCCATAAAGGATTTTCCTGGGTCAAAAAAAAAAAAAAAAAAAAAAAGGTTTGACAACGCGCGACTGGTATTGCACGACTGCATAGATGGTTTAGTGGTTTTAGTATTAGCTGTGCCATAGACATAATGCAATGTTGAAGGTTCGATCCTCGGGACAAAAATTGTGTGATCCACAAATAATTGTTCCAAGTCTATATACGTTGTATTTATGTTTTGAATCAGTTGCTTTAATGTTTGTAAAGTATTATATAACGGCATGTATTGGTAATGGTTACCGATTAGTATTAGGAGGCTGTATGCTTATTTGCCAATTTTATTGTAAATACAAAAGCAGGCTGACAGAATAGAGAAACCTAATTTTTCTTTTCTGTAAACATACAATTTCACTCTTAAATATGATGTTTATATTTGTATTGAATTTTTATTTTTGTGTTAAATGGATATTTTATATTAATCAAACATTTCACACATCATCGTAAAAAGAATTATGATGAATACTGTTATGTTGTTTTACGCTTATTATTATAATACTCAATTAGCGTCAAATATGGCTTTTGCACTACCGTATTTATTCCCTTCTGTAGACGAATGTACTTGTGAAGAATTAATTAATTTTTTAATTTTTAGTGTGTGAAAGTATTGAAGTTCTTTGTTACATTAAGATAGTAAGATACAGAAGAATTATTGTTCAAATCTGAAACATACCGGGTGGGGAAAATCCGCCACCCTCAGAACATTAGTGCCCGCCTCAGGCTAGTAATAGAATGCAAAGAGATCAAAATACTCTATTTAGATGTGATTTGAGGTATAAACGACGTGTAACAGAAATGTGTGGTTAAATTCAAGAATCGTAACAAGCATATATGTAGAACTAGCTATGCCCGCGGTTTCACCCGCCTTTATGGTTACTGCGCCGCCCCGGTAGGTAGTAGCGTGATCTTATATAGCCTATAGCCTTCCTCGATAAATAGGCTATCCAACACTAAAATAATTTTTCTACTCGAACTAGTAGTTCCTGAGATTATCGCATTCAACCAGACAAACAAACTCTTCAGCTTTATAATATTAGTATAGATTACGCCTATATCTCCAAAAAGGTGTATTGCACCCACATTTCAACGTCTTTGATTATAGCTCCGCCGTAATATGATCCGAGCCTTTTGTCGTATAAAGGGTACGGTTTCAGACCCCGTACTGCAGCTAAGTTTCTTTAAAAAAGAATTCAATAATATTTTGCTGACCCTGATATCAAAACGTCTCTTGGACACTTAACTACCGCTTCGCCGTCGTGGCTGTCTCAATAAGCTTTTGATAAATTCTCATATTATCCTTAAAAAAATGTTAATTGTACATGAAGTAAAATACTGGCATGATGTTATAATTTCTCATTGTGAGAGAGACTATTCAAATAAATCTGATTGTCTTTATTTTTGAACAGTGGTTCATATAGCAGTGCTACGGTGCCCGCAGAAGTTTTCAATGGTTGTTAGCATTGCAGCTCTTCCTTCACATGCCAGCCAAGTCTTGGAAAACCAGACATAATTAAAACCCGTCTGGCCGCCAGTTAAAACCACTACGTGTGTGAATTACTACGTGTGTGTCCCATGTCCCATGCCTCCTATTTGCAGATTCGATAACGTGTTACTGCTCAAAATGTACATTTATTTTTTTATTACGTCGATATCAATAGTCTGATATAATTTAAGTAAATAGGTATTGTAATAGGCAGACAGTTTTATATTTCACACAATTTAGGCTTC
Source organism: Catocala fraxini (assembly GCA_930367265.1). Classification (NCBI taxonomy): domain Eukaryota; kingdom Metazoa; phylum Arthropoda; class Insecta; order Lepidoptera; family Erebidae; genus Catocala; species Catocala fraxini. The sequence goes on from OV884035.1 coordinate 16,658,664, forward strand.
AATTCATTTTTAACTCACCATTATATTTGGCGATAGTGTAATCATAATATTGTCTTCTATAGTGTAATCGTTTATGTGGGTTATAATATAAAGCGCTGTCGTTATTTAAGAGAAATCGGTGAAAGTCAGACTAACTCCCAAAATGCATTTATTACGAAAAAATAAATACAGGGCAAGTGATAGCAGCTAATAGAGACAAAAACCACTGTCGGATATAAAATATTTATTACTATAGATTATAGCTTGCAAATTAAAAAGCAACTAAGTTGGACATCAAAACATCCTCCTGTATTTTCTCTAAAAATAATTAAGCAATTAAATGTATTAACGTTTTGGATCTGATTCATTTAAACGATTTGTTAGAACACCAATAATTATTAAATAAAGACGTGGTTTATATAAAACTTTTAATTTAGCAATCTAATATTAGACGAGACAAAAAAATAACGAAAGAGTTTAAATTGCAACATTATAAACATAGTTTTTAACTAAATTTTCACCACCCGCATTTCATCAAATATAGTAAAAGTTATAACGAGTATGCATCTACTGAGTTACGTTAACGCCAAATTGATACCAGTGGGAAGTATTTGTAGCGAAGCACTACAATATCACTTCCAAAAAATCTCTATAATATAATATACGCTTGTCATCCCTCAGTGACAAGCACCATAGAAACTCCCCTATGCATAGAATGATACGCTCGGGTTAGCTCATACAATAACTGAAATGAAATGATAATTGTACCCACAACTCATAGGGAGAAATTAACTTGAATCCTTATATTTATGTCGATTCATCCATCGCCTTGTATCTAATTATAGAACAAAATGTACGGTGTTATGTAACATGATTAATACGGATTAGAGGAGCACATAAAATTAGTTTCTGTGAGTATAATTTGAGTCATCGGTTTACTATATCTTTATATATATAAATCTTCCGTGCGTGTGTTTGTAATTAAACTCCTCCTAAACGGCGTAACCGATTTTGATGAAATTTTAAAATGGATACGAGAATGGTTTAGAATTAATTTTTGGTAAAAAAAAATTCTATGTGTGTACAGGACATCGTCTGTCGGGACAGCTAGTCTTTTATATGTTGGATATAGTGTGCTTCAGTAACCCCATCGATAGATATAATGCGGACGTACAATAAGGTGATCGAGCAAAGTGAAACAATAAATGCACACTTATCACTTTTATTGTCTTCACAATAAATTAACACGAATGTCTTGCACGAAACGAATGACAGTTCCTAGCGAGAAGGTCCGCTCTCACCGACGATAAAATTATTCCCCTCGAATATAGGGCGCGTCTCCATTTAAGTAGGCTCTGTCGTAGCACGCGAAGTTGGCTGCGTGTTGACGTCATCGCAACAGTGCTGCCACATCTTCCCTAACGTGCCGCGTTCCGTAACCGTACTAATGACCGTCTCCGACATAAATATATAACTAGATTTTGCCCGCAGCTTCGCTTGTGTAAATGTAGGTTAGGTTAGATTAGTAACAGTATATTTTTTTGGATGAAAGGTACACTATAACCTTTTTTGTTCCCCTGACAACGTGTATGTAAAATTACATAATGATTGGTCAAGTAGTTATAGCGTGAAAGCGTATCAAACAAACAAACTCACATTCGCATTTATAATATTAGTTAGGATAAGAAACTACCAGACTGCCACACTATAGGAAATTACATAAAAGCAAAGACCAAACTAGGGACACTTTTTACTGTATTGATCTCGCGAATTTTATTCCGTGGGGGATTAATTGGGCAACACACGGCCGTCGCGTCGTAAGTGGGCAAGTGGTCACTTAACTCACTGCCACATATTATTATGTATGTGCAGTTATATATGTGATTTTCTTATAAGATACCTGTTCTGCACGTCTTTAGTAGAGCCAATACCTATCGCACAGAGTAAACAATATATGCTAACGAGTTATGAGTTTAACAGTAGTAGTAATAGTAATATTAGTTTAATAGTAGTATCAATATTACTAATTCCAAAAGTATAAAAAAATGGAAATTAATTACAGGTTATTTTTATAGAAAATGTTTTTGAATTTGTTTTTATAGAATATGTTCTATAAAATGTTTAGGATATTGATAGGGAATTTTAACTCCATCTTTACAAAATCACAACGCAAACTATTATTCCCATCCTAAGAAGTTACTTCTTAATTGAAAGTAGATATTACAACAGATATTCGATGTTAATAACTTAAAACTTCGCTCTCGCCTCGCTATTATTAAGACGGCAGCTTTATTCGCTTACCGATAATTCAGAAACTGATGCTAGTTGCTGTTTTGTATCGTTTACAAAATGTAAAAATTTGAGCGTACTTACCGACCACTTAAACTTCGTTATTTTATAACATCACGTAGTATTTTACGTTTTTGTGACTTAAAATGGAAAGATTTCTTTTATAGATGAGGCTTTTGTGATTTGACTTTCAGCGTTTAGTAAATTTTGATGTAATTTTATTCTTAAAAAAATAACTTATTCTTTCTAAATTAATTTTAGTATGATTAGAAAATATGACATAGTAAAAGTTCTTCAAAAGATAAATAAATGCTTAATAATAAATCTGTGTAATAAATAATATACTTACATAACTTATAATATAGTAAAGAGTACCTACTAAATATAATATTTTTTAAATACTATAATATTTAAAAATATAGGTGGCGCTTTCTTTTAATTTATTTTTATGGTGTTCAAATTTTGTTATTTTAGGAAGCCGTAGCTCACATCGATTGTCATAGATTTTTAAGGTGCTTAAATAATATCAGATTTGCATATAAACTGTCCCACTGCTGGGCACGGCACTACTCAGTGTTAGAAGGGCCAGCCCATAGTTTATCACGCTGGCCAAGTGTGGGTTAGCAGACTTCACACATCTACGAATAACATTATAGAAAACTCTCAAACATGTAGGTTTCCCTACAACTTCGAAAAGTCAGCAATGCGTGCCTTGGGATTGAACTCGTGACAGTCAACGATCTACCCATTAGACTTTCGCTGCTAAAGTTTTACATAAGTTACGCTATAAGCACTTATAACGTAACTGACATAAAACTTTTGTCACCCATCTTAAAACGAAACTGTGATAAACGTTAATTATCCTTGTGAATCAAACGCTGCGCCATTTCCACAGTATCGTTGGACTTTTTATTGACACTATTTTAACCTATGCTTATTATATTAATTTAATACAATAGATACCATAGTTAGAGACCTAATTAGACACATTTCTTTGTCGCTGTGACGTGGACGATCAGTAAGGACCACCTGTGCTTTTAATAACACCATTCTGCGATGGTACCGGGTATGGTAATTACCTCCATTCCGCCTAAGACCGCGCGTAATGAAAGCCTATGGGGGAGGCTGATGTTTTGTATTGCTGCAATGAAAAACAATTTATTTTCGACATTACTTCTCCATTATATACTATAAATGTATGTAGAAACTTGAGACCTATATTTGCTTTATTTTTTATTTTACTGTGTTTCATTCATCATTCGGTTTTAATTTTATATGCAGGTACAAAATTTTGAAAATATTTATGATGTTTGTCTTATAGGAAGGTTCTTCATATCTATATACCTATACGGCTGACAGAACACTCTATTGTCAACTTGTAAAAATAAATTGGTACTATTTCCTGCTGCTAATTAGAGCTCAACATATGTCCATTTTGGTGCTCCTGACTAATTTGATTAAAAACCTGGACAAGTTTGAAACCAAAGAACAAAGAAACATTAGGGAAAATTCGTAGGAAAGATTTGACTAGTATTGTCCAGCCTAAATTAAACGTCGTGTAGCACAGTTCTGCAGTCCAAGCAGTAAGCATCTTTAATAAACTGCCTGTGGAGATGAAGGGTATTTACTGCGTAAATAGATTTAAAAACCAGCTTAGGGCATTTCTTTTGGAAAAGAGCTACTACGGCATAGAGGAGTAATATAGGAGTAATAATAAGTTTATCATGGTTTTATCATAATTTTCATTTAACATTTTCTTTTATACTATATCCATGCTGACATTAGCTAATTAATTTAAGTGATGACATAACATTATACGTATCTATAGGAGGATATCCTATAATTAATATGTTATTTATATTGTATTATCTATTTTAAGTTAATTGTATATTTATAATATTATTTGTATATGTGCACATATAGTATGTAATTTTATAATTCTACACAAAGTTTTTTGTATTGAATAAGTTACTAATGACTATTTGCAACCTGGCGTACATCAGTAAGCTTTAAAGCAAACTTATGCTGTCAATAAGATAGTCTAGTATAAGTATAAGTATAAGATAGTCAATAAGATAAGATAGTATAACATCCAGAAAAATGAAATTAGCAACATTGATCCCAATCACCAGCCACATACATAAAAAGCAATATAGTGATTGACTTCAATTGAACAAACAGAACAAACCCGCCCGTCAAAACAAAAACCCATTCAATTACGAACAAAATAAATTCATATCTCTTACTTTGTCATGTTACCACAATGTACTAGGATATTCGATCTGTCCGAAATGGAAATAGAGTAAAAAGCGAGCCTCGGGATATTCGGATAAATTAATTGAAAGGGGATCAGACTGGCCCTTGTTTTGACTGCACAAATAGAATTAAAGTACACCCCACGATATTGAGAGCTCTATTAAACAGAGCAAACATATTTGATACCTATGACTGTTATGGAAAACGCTCACCTATTTTTGGTGAGGACGAGTCAATGGTCATTGTTTTATACATGCATAAAAGGTTTGGAACTAAAAAATATATCAGTTCATTTTCAAAAATACTAATATTTTGATATGGAACTGGATATATTTAATATAGGGTAGTGGGACCAAGTACTGTTAACTTCACAATATAGAGTGTACCTAACAATAGTATTGTAGCAACACTGCATTATAGCAAAGTCACAAGAGTGTGATCACAGCTGGAATCGTGTTTTCTTAGTATGCACAGTGCATTATTAAATAACTAGCTTTTGCCCTTGGCTTCGCTTGGGGCAGTACTTATTTTATGGATGAAAGTTATGTCCTTTTCTATACCCCTGACAACGTGTATGCGAAATTGCATGATGATTGGTCGAGTAGTTTAGGCGTAAACGCGTGAAAAATAAATAAACAAACTATTTTTCGAATTTATAATATTAGTTAAGATTGCAAGCAGCGATAGCTCAGTGGGGAGACCAACAGACTGCAATGCAGAGGGTCTCGGGTTCGAACCCACGGCGCGCACCTCTGACTTTTGGAAGTTATATGACTTTTCGAAATTATGTGCGTATTGATTGACAATTTTCGCCTGCTCCGTGCCTCGGAGAGCACGTTAAGCCGTCGGTCCCGGCTGCCATGAACATCTATGGCAGTCGTTATTGGGAAGTCAGTACCCTATAATATCCTGACACTGGTCTAGCCTTAGGGTATCGTTAGCCTTCGGGTTGCGGAGGACAGGTGGCAGCCGCTCCGTCTAAAAACTGATATCCAGTCAAATCCGGTTAGACCAGAAAAAGCCGACCCCAAGTGACTTGGGAATAATAAAAGGCTAGGGAGAAGAAGTTAAGATTGCAAACAATAGTATTGTAATGACACTGTATTAGAGCAGTCACAAAGCGCAGTTATAGCTAAAAGTGCATTTTCTTGGTATTTAAAGCGTATTATTAAATAATTACATACAATATTCCGATATAACAATAGCAAGGAACGTATTGGCCTAGCGGGCATACTGCAGACCGTCTGCCTGTTAGGCAAATACGTTCCCAAATATGTTCTGGCAGACAGCCACTCACAGCTTGCTCGAAGAAGGTTTTATGTTGTAAAATATCACATCTCAATCTTCCATGGCCGTGAAGCAGGTGCTTTAGATATAGCTAGCGTGATGGAATGGAAAGATTTTGGAGGATTTAAGTATTTTTAGATTTATAATCATTTACTGAGCTAACAAATTCAGTACAAACAACATGATCCATGGTTGTTGGGTTTTCTGATAAGATAATTGAGATCTGAACAGATGACAAATTCCATAGCAGTACCTTAAAACATATGATATAAAAATGTGCAACATTCTTAACAGTTGATATAAGACAAATATAGTATATATAGTAATATAGTAGTAAGTACCTACTTATAGATTGATACCTATAAATTTTACTATCAAATAATAATAATAATTTTACTATTAAATCCTTAGTAATTATATTTTCTAATAACTTTAAATACATTTTGTTTATAATAATATAATTTATAGTTATAACATAACGTGGTACTGTTGCATATACTTTATCTTAATCATATTGATTTAAACACGAGTTCCTGCCTTTGACCTCGCCTGCGTGAATCACGCATACCGGGATGCGTAGCAACATTCACGCGGGCGAAAAACAGGATCCTAAATCTTAATCCAGGCTATGACTCATCTATGTGCCAAGTTTCAAGCGTATTTGTTGGCAGACGCGTTATTCAGTCAAACATCGAACCTTCTTTGATCGAAATAAATTCATATTAAGATCAGATACAATGTATTCATGTTTTTCATATGGTCGGTTGCGATGAAGGTAAGTTTACCATTAAACTTATCACGAATGAGTTCTGGTTCCTGCTAAGATACATGTACAAATCGGTGCCTCTCATAACATACTATATATGAATAGGTAGTACGTGTTTATGATGACCAGCACGCTCGTTTAGTCTCATAAATCATTCCTCACAACAGATATTTTGGCCAAGACTAATGTTTCTCGCGTTCAACGAATATTTTTTGTTAGCTTTTATTGAAATGTTACTACTTGTACCGTGCTCCTTAATCATCTGTCATTTCAAGGTACCTTTCGGTTTCTTTTAAAATTATGGCCTCAGGCTGTTTGTTTTATAAAAGGGAAATTTTTCGGTGTCTTTAGAATCTTCGTTTTTGTTACACAAATATAAATAGTAATAAATACTTTGCCTACTTTTTGTGCTTGCGTCTAGTTAGTTACACTGTAAGCTTTGCGTTTAAACACTTCAGTCGGTCCCGGTTGTTGTCAAATTGACAGCAGTCGTTAAGCCATGTCAGAGGCCTACGGGCGGCTTGAACAACTCTTGACAACAGGTTGGCCACTAACCACACGAAAAGAAGAAGAAGAAGACTTCCATTTACGTACGTACCACATACGATGTTACTCCTTAAAAACGTTTCGGTATCAAAAGCTTTAGTTTAGAACAAGAATACTAGATATTAATGTAATAGTATTTTGTTCTAAACTGAATTAAGTTTTGCAGCAGGGCAATGTTCTTATACAATATCACAAAATGGTTAGTATACGTTTTACAAAAGATGTGAAAATATTTTCTTGGCAGGGCTAAGCACTAGCTTAAGCACTCAAAAGAAATTACTAAAACAGGTTTTGTAATGGAATTGAAACATGTGTTTAGAACAGAGATTTTTTTCTGAAATGGAATAATGAATATGACAATATTTTAATGTGATATTATAAGAAAGTAATATGATTATACAGTATTTCTAACAAAAAAATCATAAAGAACGTAACCGTTTATATCTTATTAAAGCCGACCCAATTACAAACGCATTTAGCTACAAAAGTAATATTGATGCAATTTATTTTTTAAACAACGTACAACAAGTTTCTTCCTAAAACAAATATTATAAGCTCGATACAAAAATCTATAGAGGGTAAATATGATTAAAAAAATAATTGTACTCGGTTCTTCATGCATTACTTCGCGGCTCATTAAGCAAATCTTAAAGGCACTATCCGAAGCAAGGAGAGTGTTTCAAACATCTCTGCCAAAAATGTTTTAGCTTAAAGAAGTATTTTTTGTAGACTCGTCTTTTAGCAGATACTGTAATATCTATAACAACCGCTATATCATTCATCCGCACCCTTAGTTTAGATAAACTTATTTGACTGCTTTGTAAGAAACATGACATAAAATTGCGCTGATGCTAGGAGCCAAATACAGGTCACAGGTTCAAAATTCAAAACTCGGGTCAGACAAAGTGGTATTGCGGTGTCTGCAATTTTTAGAAGCTGCACGGAGTTTTCAAGTTTCTGGTAGATGGCAATAACTTTGCCCCTAATTAACACAGTACCAAAAAAGCTATCACGTAGGATCTCAAATAACAAAAAATCAAATGAATGTATCTACATTTTACTTAATTTGCAGGAGAACTTCAAAACTATACAGATTGCACCTCTGTAATGTCATAATTTTACAAAATCCAGAACATACGTAATAAAATAAACTGTACTATACATAGATATAAAACTATAGATACAAACTTGAACCTTTGAAAATAATAAAATGCTAGCCTATCCTTATTTTTTTGAATCTATATAGTAAAAAATAAATATTTTGTACAACTTAGTTAATACTTACATTTTATTTGACTTTTAGATACGTCCCATTGAAAAATATGTAAATGTTATTAGAATAACGTTTATTTGTTTTAGGGCCGATTGTTCAATTGTCAATTAGCTTTCCTAAGGAATAACTTTGACAGATCTTCTATAAAAAACCTGTCAAAACGTCACATTTATTTCTCCGTTAAGGTAAGCCTTAACGTGAACGTGATTTTTCGATCACCAGATAAGTCTGACGATTGAAAAATCATGCTTCATTAAAGTCAATATCTAAACGGGATTTTGTTAACTTACTACAATACATAATTATATTTTTATTAGTTAGAATGACTGAATGTTTAAAATTGCTAAGCATGCTATATTATCTTAGTATTGGTAAAGTCCAAAGTCCTAATTCCTATTATTGGTTAAGTTACAAGGAGATATTAACTACATACACGTAACACGTACGTGCATGCTCTGGAATGAACTGCCTGCTTCGGTGTTTCCCGAGCGCTATGATATCTCCTTCTTCAAACGAGGTTTAAAGAGAGTTCTTCTTTCACGGTAGGCAGCGGCTTTGCTGTGTCCTGACATTGCTGAAGTCCATGAGCAGCGGTTACTACTTTCCATCAGGTGGACTACTTGCTCATCTGCCACAAAGGGCAATAAAAAAAAATTAAACTAAAAAAAATTATTTGTCAAGATAATTTATGTTAACATCCTATTTCACGAGGCAAAGGCAAAGAATATAGATAAAGATATTCCAGTAATTAAAAGAACAATGAAGTAGGTAAGCAATTTTTAAGGTTTAATGAAATCAGGGAAAAAGACCTTAATCAAGCTATGGCGTGTATAGCTTGGATTACAAAAGATGGTATTCAGTTGGTTTCATAATATTTATATAGAATCAGTAGCATTCTTTGTTTTCCTAACTTTAATATTATAAATGCGAATGTGAGTTTGTGTGTTACGTTTCGCGCCTAGTTAGGCGAGTAGGTCGAGTAGCTTCTCTTTTTTTATACTACCAAAGTGGCAAACAAGCATACGGCCCACCTGATGGTAAGTGGTCACCGTAGCCTATGGACGCCTGCAACACCAGAGGCATCACTTGCGCGTTGCCGATCCTGTAAAAACCTTTTACACCCTTTTTGAAGAACCCCATACAGTAGTCTTGTATGAAAACCTCGGCAGTGAGTTAACTCCACAATCTGAGCATCCGCGGTAGGAAATTCCTTTGAAACCGTTTGGTGCGGCACCAATTAGGTTATAAGGTGTGAGTATGAAATCCCTGCCGACGGCGAGCGGTGCGATGATAAAAAGTAGCTGAGGGCATCATCTCAAGCAACTCTTCTAAACACAATCCATTATACAAGCGGTAGAACACACAAAGGGAGAAGAAATTGCGCATACAGATACAGAAACGGACAAACCGTACATTTCATCCAGAAAAAAGTACTCTTCCCCAATAAGCAAACCCGCGGGTAAAAGGGGTAGTATTATATAAATAAATGGGTTTACTAATAATGGAGACCGGCGATTCATATATGCGAACAAGGTAAGTTGAGGTCATAACTGTTTACCGTTTTAATACCATGAGCGCTACGTATAATTATAAAAACTCATTAACACTGTTCTATCCACATTTACACTAATTTGGTATGTTTCCAAGAACGCTTCTATGTTACATAGGTAGTTTATCGAATTGTAAGTAATAAAAATATATTTTGAAGGATTTTGATAACCTTCTTATCACAATTAAAAAATATGGATGCGTAAAACGCATTGTACTTGTTTCAGTATTAATTAACTATGTATATAGGTTACGATGGTATTGATATTATAATTTGTTCGTTATATTTGTAACATGCGGGTTTGCAGAAGGTTGTGGATTTTGATAGTGGCGTATGAAACCGTGGCCTATTGGTATTTTATTAATTGGTATTCTTTTTGTTTATTTTTTTTTTGTTTATTTGTTAGGGAAAATAACGGATACAATACATTTTATAAAGTTTACAATATATAGACAGTACATAATCCAGAAGCATTTTCCACAGATAGTAATAAAGTACATATAGGCTAAGGTAAGAAAAGAAGAGTACCTAAAGAACCATATACAAAATATACATAATATTTAAAAGTACCATATTATACACAACATACATATTCCCTCAACGAGAATATAGTCTATGAAAATCTAATAGCCAAGTTTTTCGTAACATTTCTTTTAAATTCTGGGAGAGAAAGGTAAAATACATCAATTAGGTTAGTACTATCATTAGCCATTAATTCATTATAAAACCGACATCCTCTTCTAATAAAAGCATTTTTACCATAATTTGTCCTAAACTGAGAAATATGGAAGAGAGACTTTTTACGTGCAACTAGTCGTGGACATCCAACACATATTTTGCTAAGAAGATAAGGGGAGTCCACTAAATATCTAATTATTTTATAAATAAATAAACTGTCTCGTGCAGCTCGCCGCTCTTCAAGAGATTGTATAATTTTTATATTGTCCAATGTATTATAACGCCATTTCATATGTTTTAAAAGCTTATTCTGAATATTTTCCATCATATCAATATAAACATTATACTGAGGATTCCATACAACTGAAGCGTACTTCAATAAGGGTCTCACAAGACTCTTATATAATAACGATAACGTGGATGAATGTTTGAAATCCTTACTAACTCTTAAAATGAATCCTAACATACGGTAGGCCTTATTAGTGGCAGTTGTGACATGAGTATCAAAAAGAAGTTTACTATATAGCGTCACTCCCAGATCCCGCACCTCGGTTACCCTCGTTATTATTTCATTGTTAATCTTATATTCGTATTTATACAATACGATTTTTCTTTCTTGTAAATGTTATAATCTTTATAGCATACAATAATAAGATACATGTTGTATGACCTCCTATGGTGACCCTAATGGTTAATACGTCCTTGTAAATGTCGTATGATGCTAAATTGGTTCAACAAATATTTTTTTGGTTTGAAAGTATTATAGATAATACTAGGAATAAAGCCAGGTAATTTTACAAAAAGTAAAACAGCAGACACGAAGAACGCACAGACTCAAAATAACTATATATGGATTCCACATATTTTTGGCCGGTGTGTATTTGGGCTACTTAAAATACGGTTAAAATATTTAGAAAATCTTTGTACGGACTTGAAAACATGCTGATATAGTGAATTTCTGATCAGAAAGATGAACTCATGGGAATTTACTAAAGTTTATGACTCGAGAATGCTGATTTCATCTCTAAATTTGATCGATAATCCTAACTAATATTATAATAATTATTAACATTCGCAATTATTGCGAATGTGAGTTTGTTTCTTCGTGTGTTTGTTATGCTTTTACGCCTTAAATTCTCTATCGATCATCATCAAATTTCGCATACACGTTGTCTGGGGTACATAAAAGAACAAAGGATACCTTTCATCCACAAAAACTACTGGTTACGAAGGATACTTTGGGACCAGTACTTTTTGAAAGATACCCTATGTCTTTTCATGAACCTTGAAGCTAGTAGTAAATATTTTCTAGCGTAATCGGAAGTAAATTAATTATCGAAAGAATCAAATCGATGGCTCTTTACACTTCACTATCATCAAAATATTATACTTTAACCTCATTAAACTAGAAAATCATTTTGTTAACTCATCCTTCATTTGCTTATAAAAGTTCATAGTTTAGCGCATACTAGAAGCATATTACAACGTAGTTAGCAGGTAGCACTGCCCTGATAATCAAGTTATTTATTCGTTGATATTCAGAGTATAACACACCCATATCTCTATTGCTATAATTATATTAGCTGCCGTTAAGTAATATGCTGACCTGTTATTACCATATAAACCATTACAATGTCGGGTAGCAGTTCCAGGAAAGGTGATTTTACTGAACATTATGTGATTAAAATTTTAATAATAATTTAATTGAAAATCATACATTGTTTTCTTTTTCAATATCTTTTTCAAAGACGACTTCCACACTACGAAACACACAAACATTTAACAACGAGCATAAAGAACATCCAGACTCAGAACTACCATTACACAAATTTTTGTCCCTTCTGGGGATCGAACCCACAACACTCGGCGCGGCGCCAGTGGCGAGGCGACCACTTAAACCACTACGCCATCCGTGCAATCGAATTATCAAGGCAACGAGATTGGCAATTACTCTACGCAGTCGTGCTTGTTCAAGAAGCAGTGTAGTGTAAGCTGCACTAAACTTCTGGTACTGATAGTCAGTTACTACTAGTCCAAAGAATCAAAACAATCAGTGCGTATTTAAGAAAGAAGAAGCATATTATATTTGAAATTAAACTACTTAATTCAGAATTTAACGCGTTGTTTATTCTAAAAACACTATTATTACCTAATTTTGAAACTATTAAACTGTTAAACTTTACTACTATTTTAAGCTATTTAATTTATTAAACAATTTATGTTTACACTTTCCCCGACGTTTCGGTTGCCGTTCAGCAGCCATGGTCACGAAGAGACTCTAATTATATTTGATAAGTTCAACGAGTCCATCAAAACAAATCTCTTCTAACAAAAGTAATAAAATATCACCTGTTAATAATAATTATCATCAAAAGCTATATAAAAGAAACTGTATGGCCGCCCGTCTATCGCGGTTACCATGACAGCTCACGACGACACACCGTCACGTCGAGGGTGCACAAATCCGCCCCACATCGTGTCCCGACCGATTACTCACACTTCACCGAGTTTATCCCGATATCGTTAAGGTACATCAACATTATAACAAAATTCTAAATATACCAATATGCTACGTTGATCATGCATGAAATTAAAGGATGATAGCACTCACTGCACACTGCGAACGTGATAAATGGATATAAAAGTTGATCGAATGTCTAGCCTTCCAAATATAGGTCGTAGTTATCAAAGACGCTCGGTCCAGCATTTCGGTTTATAAAGGTTATAAGAAAGTATTTTCCTTTAGCATAGTTTATGCTAGCAAAATTCTGAAAGAGGTGGAAAATTCTGTGAAGTAGTCAACCAGGTTCCGTTCGATTTTATTACTGACATTATTTTTAAGTGCCTGGAGCCTGCTTTTTATGTTTTAGTCATAAAATTATTTCATAATGGATCGTATTATTTACATAATATGTGGCGGAAAAGTGTAGCAAATGGATTTTACGTAGGTGTTTGGGTCTGCGTTTTAAGATACGCCCGATGCAGTAGAATATATAATTTCGAAATTAATATTGAACTTACTTTTTTTTAAATGATTGCTAGTTATTGTTAATCCCTTCAGCTATACTGGAGAATGCTTGTGTTAAGAGTGCGTTTAAAATACAAGTACCAATTTGCAAAATCATAATATATGTACTTAAATAATAACAATCGAAAGAATGAATTAACTTTTAATTCTAACTAATATTATAAATGCGAATGTGAGTTTATTTGTTTGTTACACTTTAACGCCTTAATTACTCGACCGAACATCATGAAACTTTGCATAAACGTTGTCAGGGGAACGGAAAAGGACATAAGGTACCTGTTATCCAGATAAAAGTACTGTTACGAATCTAACCTACCCTTACGTGAGCAAAGCCACGTACAAAATGTAGTAGACAATAAAACATGATCGACATAATATTAATTACTGAAACCATTTATTCATACCAACATGATGAGATAAGTTATTATTATGAACAGTAAGCCGTCGACAGCCTGACAGCTAAATTAACTCAGTAACTTGACTATACGGAGAGCACAATGGTTTCCTTGAAATCATCTCTAAAATCAGTTGCCGACTTCAATTCCACTTTCATAATACTTTCGTAATACATTCTAAGCATTTTTAGACATTCGCGATATTTACAAATTTTTCTTCTTCTCTCTTAGCCTTTATTATTCAAGTCCCCAAGTCACTTGGGGTCAGCTTTTCCAGTCTAACCGGATTTGACTGGATATTAGTTTTTACACGAAGCGGCTGCTACCAGACCTCCGTAACCCGAAGACTAACGATATCCTAAGGCTAGACCAGTGTCAGGATATTAGAGGGTACTGACTTTCCCAATAATGACTGCCATAGATGTTCATGGCAGCCGGGACCGACGGCTTTACGTCCTTTTTGAGGCACGGGATTATTGTCACTTATTGTCAATCAATATAGGCGATTATTGTCAATCAATACGCACATAATTTCGAAAAGTCATATAACTTCCGAAAGTCAGAAGTGCGCGACGTGGGTTCCAACCCGAGACCCTCTGCGTTGCATCGCAACCATCATCGCAAGCAAAAAAATCGCTGCTGTTTTTATTATTTACAAATATGTACTTAATATAATGCTAAGTAACGGTACTCCTCCTATATAGTACATAAATGATAAAGTATGTATTTAAAAGGTAATAAATATTTAAAAGGTAAGTCAACCCGTGACCACGATCGATGCAAGTCGGTCCAAACGTTGGGCAATGAATAGGTATTTATTACCTTTTAAATACTTTCTCCCGAGTAAAACCCGTTACCTAGCATTATATTAAATACATTCTAAGCAATTAACAAACAAATTGCAAACCTATAGATCAAGAGCTCAAAAGCTGCTATTGAAAGCACAGAAGCTCCTTATAGAACACTAGAAACCTTGTTTACTACAGTGACATAATTTAAGATGAAGGTGTTGGTAGGTAGATAAGGTCGGTTTTCTGTAGAAAAGAGGTATTTACTTAGAGCGTGCCTGTGACCGACTTTTCATAATCTTACTTCCAATATTTCTTTGTGGTCGTTTTTTCAAAGTTTGTAAAGACTCTGCGTCACGCAATATGGTTCCCGGTAATCTCAAGTTGGATTGCACAATATTTCGGATTACACTCTGACATTTAGAAGCGATCATGTTTACGTGCTGAACGGTGAGAGTAATAACAGAATATTTTAAAGATATAGTGTGTGGTGTCTGCAACCCAAACCAAGTATGATAGAAACCTCCACTTATTTTTACTAACACAAGACTTGTGCCATTTTTAATATAAATTATACACAAACCTTATTAAGTGATCAAAAAGATAGGTATAATGCGTGTAAGTTTTTGTGATAGCTATGTGGCAGACGAGTCAGGCCTATCTAATATTACGCGGCAACTCCTGCTCATGGAGATGGCTGTAAAGCTATCTTGGTGATGTTAGCTTTGCAGAAGAAACGCAATACCCAATACCGCATATGAAGGAGGAATAAGAATGGCTATGCTGTCATTTTGTCGTCATATAATATAATCTCCTCCGTCAATGAAGTTCTAAGAATTGTGGTACTAAGCCGCTTAAAATAAGTATTAGGTGGCAAGCTGAACTAATAAATTGGATTCTACTAAAGGCAGTAGAGCTCTATTATATACATAAATACAAAGTCTGCGTAAATAGAGAAGTAAAATAAGTATTTTATTATATAAATTAGTAAATAACTAAAGCTTACATTGCAAAATTCCTATCGTTTTTCTATTCTGAGAACAAAAACATTGATTGTATTCGTTGGTTGTCGGATGCAGCACATCGACTGTACGAAAGTGGAATCGGTTACTACGAACAATGTTTTGTTACAATGGATGTAACTTATGTATGCTATTTATAAGTTTATGAAGTTCCGTTTTCTAAACGATTTTTGGTAAATAAAGGTATAAAGTTAAAGTTAGTCGTATTTAAAGTAAGTGAAACGTTGGTAGTTAAGGTACGTATTATAAAACATTGCAAATATACTAGATTTTCTCCGCGGCTTCGCTCGCGTAAATGTAGGTAAGGTTAGCCACACGAAGAAGAAGAAGTACTTTTTTTGGATGTAAGGTACCCTGTGACCCTATGTCCTATTTTGTACTGCTGACAACGTGCATGCAAAATTTCATGATGATCGGTTGAGTAGTTAAAAGGCTCGTAACAAACTCTCATTTGCATTTATAATATTCGTTAGGATTGCCGTTGAAACACAGTTCTGATAAGTTTACATAATATTATTGTACGGTTATCTGATTGAGAGTTGTTGCGGCTGGCCAAATGAAATACTTCTCAATAAATATAGATATGTTTCTTATGTGGGGGCCAGTCAGTGCAGGCAGGCTGGCGATACTTCGACCCAGTGGGATCTTTTGTGTCGACACTCTCCCAATAACGACTGCCATAGATGTTCATGGCGCATAGATGTTAACGTGCTCTCGGAGGTACGGAGCAGGCGATAATTGTTAATCAAAACGCACATAATTTCGATAAGTCATATAACTTCGGAAAGTCAGAGGTGCGCGACGTGGGGTCGTACCCGAGACCCTCTGCATTGCAGTCTGTTGGTCTCCCCACTGAGCTATCGCTGCTATAGAATAGAATAGAATATAGATATATATTAACTCGTACAATACTATACAATTATTACCAGTAAGATAAAATTGAACTAATTAATAAAATTTTAACAAAAGCATGTTTATTTATCCTTTCTTTGCATCAAAGTGGAGCAAGGCAACAATGTGAGTTTTATATACTTTTATCTCAAAAATAGAAAACATTCGTAAATAGATCCGAT
The DNA here is from genome assembly GCA_930367265.1 of Catocala fraxini. Classification (NCBI taxonomy): domain Eukaryota; kingdom Metazoa; phylum Arthropoda; class Insecta; order Lepidoptera; family Erebidae; genus Catocala; species Catocala fraxini. The sequence goes on from OV884035.1 coordinate 16,675,593, forward strand.
AATGTGCAAAGCGTGTATCAGTACTCCATGTGGCGGTAGCGAGGAGCTAACCCTACTACTAATAAATGCAGCATATAACAGAAGGATACACAGATGTAACGAAGGATGTAGTAGCGTCCACAAATGTAAAGGAAATCTCGACAACCATATGTATACTCGCAGATCTTTGTTACAGAATAACTTTCTAGTCATAATAGCTCGAATTAAAAAACTATCCATACCGATATAGTGAATGCTGTTTTAGAAAAAATAACAGACTTGATAGAATTTCGGAGAAAATATTCGTGCAGAATAAGTAAGACGGTAACTAATTAAGCTAATTAGAAAAAACTATTTGTTTAACATCTAACCTTTTTTAAGATAACAAGATATTTAATATGTATTTGCTAAGATTCTTAACATGAGTGATAATAAATATGCGCGCTTTTATGTTATATGCTGTAAGTATAGGACTTCGTGGCGTAGCGGTAGTGAATGCGACTGCTGTACATGAGGTCTCGGGTTCGAATCTCGGGTCGGGACAACAAAAAGTTATTGGGTTTTTCTGTTAAGAAATCTCAATAGCAGCCCGGATTTAGAAAGTTGGCGGTGTTAGATACCCCCGTGCGTCGGAAAGCACGTAAAGCCGTTGGTCCTGCGCCTGATCACTCTCCGGTTGAGGTGGATTACTGTACCATCGGATCATGAGAGTGAGGGAACAGAGAGTGCACTTGTGTTTGCGCACACGCTTGTGCACTATAATATCTCCTGCGCAGATGGCCAGTCTTTGTTAAGATCGGCCGCCGTGACCGAAATTCGGTCTGTAGGACATTATTATTTTATTATTATAGGATAGTCTCATCATTTAAGTATAGGTACTATTAAAAGCCTTGAACAAAAAAACCTTGAACGAAAAACAAACTTGTTACGTGCATAAAAAATGTACAATCATATTCTGCCCTTTTAAGACAGTTTTCTTTCATCTTCACACGACATAAAAGAAATGGTTTATTACGCGAATGTTTAAATAAAGATCAGGAATATACTATTTGATTGATTTTTACGTATTTGATATTTTCAACTTACATCGGGATAATTATGTTAGTATATACGTCTACTTCGGGCACGCCACGATCGTGGCGGTAAGTCCCGTGTTTGAGGAGTGGCTGGAGAGGCGCCATGGCGCCCTCACCTTCCGGCTGACACAGGTAATGACTGGCCACGGTTGTTTTGGCCAGTTCCTGTGTCGCATACGCCGGCAAGAGACGCCCGGTTGTCACCACTGCGGCGACTGCCGCGACGTTGTTGAGGACACGGCGCTGCACACTTTGGCGGTTTGCCCCGCCTGGGCATCGCAGCGCCGTGAATTGATCGCGGCAGTCGGATTGGTTGCCCTCTCGCTCCCGGCCGTAGTTCAGTCTATGGTCCGGAGTGAGAGGTCGTGGAACGCCGTCGCCTCCTTCTGTGAGGAAGTCATTTCCATCAAGGAGGCGGCGGAGCGGGAGAGGGAGCGTTTGAACCCTCTCCCCAACCGCAGAGCCGGGCGCCGGAGGGCGCGAGACGACCTCCAGCCACCCTGAGGTTTGACCTGGGGGTGGCGGGCTTTGTGGGCCTGCCCGCCATCCGTTCAGCACCAGGTCCGAGAGGCGGCGTGCGTGTTCCCACGCGCGCCTCTGTGTCGAGTCCGTCTCCCCTCTAGGGGGACAGTAGGGAGTTTCTTTTAGATGTGCCTATAGGGTAGGTCTTTCGTGTAGTGGCCTGCCGTTTCATACGGCGGACCGTAACCTCGGCGGGGTCGCGACCGCATGCGAAAGTGATTCGCGCGGCCCCGTCGATAGTGGTTTTGTTGAGGAACACCGTGGTAGGTTTAGTCGGTATTCCGGGAGGTACTTCATCTTTTCAACATCTTTCTTTTACCCCGGCGAGTCCGACATAACCCCTCCGCCCGCCCCCGCGGAGGGGTATGCATCAAGCATTCCCCCACGTTAAAAAAAAAAAAAAAAAAAAAAAAAAAAAGAACTACTTATGTAGAAATTATTAAGACGCCACCGTGTTGACTTTCAAACAGCACTGTCCAGGTACCATAAAATGAAAAGTATTTTTGTCTGTACGTTGCTATTTTGCCTTTAAGGTTAATATATTAATGATAAAAAAGAATCAATAATTCATTTTCATCCTACTAGTCTCATCATTTGAAGCAAATATTATGGTAACGGTGTTACGAGAGAAGTGCAAATATAGCAATACTTTTCACGTCTTGTCATATTTGCACTTCAAACATTTACATTAATATATGATTACCAATCATAGTAGCTCTGTAGAGTAGCAATATACAAGATTGCGTCAAATTCGTGACCATTTTAACCAACTACTATACCTTTACAATCACACAAAGTGCCATTACTCTAAGATACCGCGCTTATTATTTCACCTGGCACATCAACTGTCAGTCAATTAATCAGTTTACCACAGAAAAAAGATAATAGTAGACCTTGTACAGAAGTTATCGGTAGAACGCTGAGTCACGAGGTCGTCGCCCTCCAGACAAAGAATAACAAACGTCTAAGGGAGGCGACGATAAATCAACCACGTCATAAATATAAGGGAGAGTTCCTCTGTAAGTGTCGCATTTTCCAACTCATAACGTAGGCCTAATGCAGTCAGAGCCAGTTCCGTGAATGTGTAAGGTTTCTACAATTGTCGAACAATTTTATGGGGATTCTTTGCTGTTTTCAGGTTGAGCTATTGTGCGCAGCGTTTTCTGTGGTATTTTTATTTTATAATTGTTAGTTACCTTAGTTTATGATTCGAGTATTAGGGTATTATCTCTACAGTGTGTTTAAAATATGACCATAATAATGATAATCTTAATGCCCGTGAGTATTTGATTGGATTATTATATAGGTACATTGGTTATACAATAGGTAATTATGGCTCATTTTAACAATAAAGGAAAATGTTGTGAAGAATTCTGGATGCCTGAAATTTGAATGATAATTTAATTCAGGCTTAATCCTGAGTAACTCTGGATTTTATCAACATTGAAACAAGAGAGCTAAAGTATGTTCATGTTCGAAGCAACCTATCTCACAAATTCTTGTCCCTCGCATGATCCGGTATATTGACCATGTTTAGGCAACCATCATATTATTAATTGGGATGGTCGCCGAACCTTCGTCAAATTTAAAAGTATACTTAATTATTTTTCTTTGAATAACAAAATATAATTAAATTAAGCTGCAACAGTAATTAGCTTTGTGACTATAGAAATTAAATCTACTAAAAAATGCGACATTTTTCTGCCTTAGCGTGCAATTTTCCCTTTTCTTACCAACTTAACTTGGCAACACCGACGCAATAAAGTTTGAAAGTCATTTATTCTCATAAGTTTGAAACTGTAATTATATTATGAAAAATCACTTTATACCTTAAACTATAGCACTTATTCCATTATGATTTGGACATTGTGATTAGCCTTGGCACTAAGGGCCACGTGATGCTGTCGCTACGGCCTAAGCGAAGTTAAGCAACATTGACGCAGTCATGCACACAAGTGGGTAATCATCCTTTCGTATTTCAATGAGTATATAAACTTTTATTCCTATTGCTGTGCAATTCTGCTAAATCTTATCGAACTCTCTTCTAAGTTGGTAGTTCAAGTTTTCTATAGTTAACATCGCATTAACGGTTACTAATATGGTTACTGTCAAGGAGAAATCGATGAGTTCGAGATGAGTTTCTTAGCAGAACAGTATGAGCTGATACTCAGTCAACTTTCTAAATCCGCAGGCGTTGAGAGAATATATTTTTCCATGGTTGCTATATGACCTTCAAAAATTAGTTTGTAGGCTCAGCAAGATACGTACGTTCAGGCTCAAAGACCACTTCAATACATTTGGGCAAAGTACTTATAACCTACAGTGTCTGCACGGATGGCGTACTGGTTTTAATCGTCGCTTTGCCACAGCCGAAAGTTGTGGGTTCGAATCCTACACGGGACAACAATTTGTGTGATCCACACTTGATTTGATTTTTGTGTGATCCAGAAATAGTTGTACCGAGTCTGGGAGTTCTTTATGTATGTTTTTTGTTTGAATGTTTGAAAACCCCCACAAGACAGGACATGATTTCGCAGAAATTCAAATTTTTCTAAAAATATCAAAAGAAAAATACTGTTGACAAAACTTGTTGTAAACAGTTATTTGCACAACAGACTGGGCAGTTCTTACTAAATTACCTGTTTTCCATCACATATGTAGTTTATAAGACGCCTTAAGGTCATAAGATTCAACTACTAACCAGTTATCATATCCATGTATAGATCGTGCAATCCACGAAGACGCGCCCCACCAATTTTTGGTTGAGGGGTCGCGGGGTGTGGGGAGTTTGAGACTCGTCACGAAAGTTGTCCTATTTTATATTTTTTTTAAATGTTGAGAAAATATCAGCGTTTTCTACTTTTTATGGTTGAATTTTTAGGGTAGGTATGTAAATTATATTTATATTGCTTAGAAGTTTGAAGTTACTGAAACACATGAAATATGCAGAGGCAACTAATTTAATTTTGAAAATAGCAAAATTTATTATAAGAGTAAAAATAATATAAAAATGGTAATATTATCGTATATTAACTAATAATTACATAAAATAGCCACACCTAAAAATAAAATAAATATAATATTGAAGTAGAGCATCTTTCCCTTTGACCGTGACGCTCTCTTCTGATTAGTCTATTCATTGTAGTGCGCGTGCACTCATAGGTAATTAGTGTGTACCGATAACATTTGAGTTGTCATTGGCGGAAGCTTGCACACATATAAACGGTTAGAAGAAATAGTGGGGCGCGTCTTCGTGAATTGCACTATCTGCAGCAAAAATCAAAATACTTTATTTTTAGCCTTGCTTGTCATAATAAATGCAAATTTAAATTTGTTTGTTTGTTACGCTTTAACTACTCGACCGATCATCATGAAATTTCGCATACACGTTGTCAGGGGTATACAAAAGGCATAGGGTACCTTTTATTCAGTAAAACATCTAGATAAACTCGAGCGAAGCCGCCGGCAAAATCTAGTACTCAATAAAATAATAACTTCGGTCTTATCTATGTTACCACCGTTAAATTGGTCGAGTAAGTAAGTTCTGGCACCCACGCTTTCGTATCATAAATATAAGCTGCTTCAATATATTATGAATATTCAAGGCCAACTACCACCGACATCGCAAAAGATTTACATTTCTAATATAGCATTTCCATGTATTTAATAAGCAGTTTTGGGGTAATACCGGCATAGTAAATTTTATTGCCTTTCCGTAATTACACCGTACGATACGAAATTGATACCTACTTTCGTTATAAAAGAAATTGGTAAATAAATATTGCTCGCTCTAAAAAGATTAAATAACTTTTGTATTTTCGTAATGGATATAAAGTAGTATTGTTAGTAATGTGCCTCTAAAAAAGGTAATTTTCACCGTCATAGCACAGGTTACGAACTTTTTATGGCCAGGCATATTTTCTATTGTTTTACGCACAGCAGTTTCCCAGAGGTTTTTTGTTACGTAGAATTATATAATATATTGGTGAGAAGTTTTATTTTGCTGACCTTATTTTCACCTATATTTCTTTTTACTGTATTCATTTGGCTACATAAAATGCCGTGATATGCTACATACTTGCGCACAGAGTCTCACGCCTATATCCTCAACAAAATAGCTATATTACGCCAGCTATAGTCTTAGGTACCTGTAATGATTTTGGGATTGATATGAGTAGAAATAATTATAAAGATTTTAATAATATGCATAACACGTATTTATTATAACTTATACATAATGACAGAGATTAAGTAACCGGAAGTGCAGCCAACATAATACACTTCACAAAAAGTAATATTGCCAACATATAAATAATATGATTGCGTTCTCAAATCCCAACAGTACCACGTAATAGCTGGCGAGCCTACTGACGTCTACTGGGCACAAATTTACATGCCGTGCCACTACTGATAACTAATTGACAGAAGAATCCTTATAACTTTATCCAAACCGAGAATCGAACTTGTAACCTTGTGTAAGTCGCATTAGGTACCGCTGTACCATCCAGGCCGTTTTAGTCAGTAAAATAGATGAGATTTTATAAAAAGATTTTCACGTCATTGCTTCTTTGGGAGATGCTTTTGTTTCTTGCATGCCACACAGCAACTGCTTCTTACGTAGAATCAGCAAACGAACAAAGCGAACGAGAGCGTTTACATCCTCGTATTGCTAGCGTCTGTAGACTATTGTCTCTGCTTATCATCGTGTGAGTCATCTTCCTTACTATATATAGTATCGAATTAGGCGCTACTTGGCAGAAGTCTATTGTTATAAAATAATTGGGCAAGGAGGAACCCGCCACGCACCCTTGGATTGCCCACCCCAGCTATTGCAATAGAAAAATGTTAACAATACAGTTGACAATACAATAACTCCTGATAAGAGACAACTGCGTAGTGCGATCCAGGCGTACTCAAACTTATTATTTTCTAACCCACTAGCACAATAGTTTGAATCAGTGATACAAAGTAAAAGCCGACTTGCATGAAGAAAGCCTTTTTAATGCAAGTATCGTGATATCTTGTTGCTGAGCTAAAAAAGGGATAGTTTTAAATCTCTTGAATCGTATCTTGAAAAGTAACTTAAGGGGACACAGTTAGATGTATCGGGATCCAAAAAACAGGCTAGATGGTGGCGTAGAGGTAACAACATGGTGTACGTTAATGCATTATTTGTGCTGTAAGTTTAAGGCTTTCATGTTAAGCATTTTATTCGTTTAGAAGCGTAACAAACGCTTACACGCTTTAATTGCTCAATCGATCATCATGCAATTTCAAATACCTGTTGCAAGGGGTACAGAAAAGGATATTCATCCAAATAACAAGCACTGTTCCCGAGAGATGTATTGATAAAATCTAGATTAACGCAGGCTAAGCCGCGAGCAAACTCTAGTTTAATATAAACCGGATTCCAAGTTGAATCCAGTGCGACAGTTCAACACAGCCATACCAAATTACTTTCGCACCCAAATCAACGAAATTAAAAACGGGCGAGAGACACAGCGCTAGAAAAAGCGTGAATAGCAGAGACAATGGGACAAAATAACAAAATTCCGCAGCGGCATGTGAAAACAACAGTTTCAAATTCAGTAAGCTATGTTGGTACGCGATTTCCGATTCCTACGGCGTTTCACAGTCCATTATTCACATTTCATTTGTTCGTGACACGCGGGCAGGACGCGAGTCGACGCGCCGAATACGTCATTCGCATAGCTATGTCCTCGGTGCTTACAGTTGACTGAGCTAAGCCTTCATATATTGTCTTATTTACTTTCAGCCCCATTCCCCCAGGCTCATATTTTCCAGTACATATTTGGAATCAATAAAGGTTGTTTAAGCCAGCAAAGAAAAATTGCTGACAAGGTAACCATAACCCTTATTGCTTACTGAAAGCGAACACAAATAAGTTTTATGAATATTTAAAATACTATTTTCACATATTTAACATCCTATGTAAATATATATAATTGCAATTGGAATAATAAAGAAAGATAAAATAAGTTTAATTGAAACCCATTTTCGTTTTAGTGGTTTGTAGACTATATAATATATTCCCAATGTTCATTAAGCTAGCCATACACAATTTATCAAAACCGTTTTAGCAGATAAGTGTTTAAAAATTAATGATCAGAGTTATGTCCTTTAGCATTAATAATATTAGTATGGATACGGATATTATAGACAAATGGTTTGACTACTTACCGTCTCTGAAAAATATTTACATAATATGCCGTTTTCTGTGCGTCGTATATTTGCCTACCAAGAGCGATGTGGCTCAGTATAAATAATATCCCATAAGTTTTTAATAAGAAAAAGTATGGGAAACCTTTAACATTAATTATGTATCAACCATTAATATCAAACAGCGTGGTGAGAAAGTGGCGAGTTTATCTAAATAATACAACTTATCCGTACTCGATTACCGTCGCTTTGTATAATACATTTGTATTGAACTTTTATAAGGCATATTAATATTGCTAACATAATAACTTAGGTACTGTATTTTATATCCTTTCCGCTGTAATATGAACTAGTTGTGTAACAATTAAAGAATTGCTAATATAATATACTGCAGAAAACAAAGAATGGAAAAAGTAAAAGTCTTAAATTTTTTATGAAACATTGTATTTTTTATACACCACTTTTTTTATTAATAAGAATATTAACTTGGACATGGCGATAAAATCCATTTTTACATTTAATAGATGAACTGATCAAAAATTATCTTGTACGTAATGATTCTCAAGAGTGCTGATGTTAGATATATATACATAAAGAGGCCAGGTCGCTCGCGGACTATTACACCGAGCGTGAGCAACTTTAGCAACTATGCACCGAAAGGCAAACATGCAGTATAGCTTATGCTTTACCTTTATATTTAAACCCGAATTAAAATAACGCTAACGTAGCATAAACTCTAAATGTATCTAATTATTACGGTTCATACTTGGCAAAGCGGGCTCTATTTATTTGTTGCTAGGGTTCGCCCAGTGTGCGAAATATAACCATAATTAGTTTTTCCCTTACCTATCTACATATTATATAAAAAGAACAAAATGGTTTCAATTTTTTTGTTGATAGTATTAAATTTCATTAATAGTTAGTTAGCTACTAGTAAGAAAGAAAATCGTTTGACTCACATAGGAAAAAAGGTACTGTACTATTTTATATTTCCTAATTTCAAGATGTCCGAAATTTCCGAATTATCTTACCCGCTATAAGTTGCCTATTACAGTAGTAGAGAAGAGTAGTTTAAGTTCATTTAAGTAACTTTACTTAAATAAACTACTGATATTGATATGAAAACATAAAAAATTGTGTGAAAATTGTATATGAGATATATTATATATTGAGAAAGAAATTATTTTTGCGTTTCTCGATGAACAACCAAAATATCTATTTTCGGCAGAAAATACTATTTAACATCATTAAGTTCCTTAAATATAACCACACCTTTATATGACAGGCTGTTTAATACCACACACATATTGTTGAACATGTATGAATGAATCACGCGTGCTCAAATCCTCACAAATTTTATTGTTGTAACTACTATTGATGAACGGAGATTGTCAATTAAACCGTTTCTGTCATAATTACTCAGAGCTTATATCTGTGAGAAACATGTTCAAACGTTAATCTCCTGCTACATATGTATGTCAATTATTCCTGACGTCTGCTCGTAATAAGGTATCTAAAATAGGTCCCAGGCGATTAACAATTTGCAAGTTCATGCGGGAGCAATATCAGATTATTACTACGTAATGGTTTGGCGCACCGAATATCAGATGCAGTCGTGATCGATATTTTAACTGCCGCTGCTCCAAATAATTATTATACTTAGCTCCTAAATTTATGCTGTTATAACTTGGTTTAGCTATTTTTAAATATTGCCACAGGCCTTATAAGGAAATCCTAATCTTAACTAATATTATAAATGCGAACGTGAGTTGGTTTGTTTGTTTACAACGCTTAACGCCCTAACTATAATATTTGACCGATCATCATGAAATTTCGTAAACACATTGTCAGCGGTAGAGAAAAGGACATATGTAGAGTACCATTCAGCTAGAAAAAGTAGGTACTCTACCCGAGCGAAAGCGTAGGCAAGAGCTAGTCATGCATATTTGATTTACGTGTAAGCTCTCTGCCAGGAGGCCAACTCTAACTTCTCTTATTAATGGAAGAGTCTTACATCATCAATTTTATTTAGTACCGATATCGGTATTTGACACCGTTTTAGCGAGAGAGTACTGCGTTACACCCATCCTATCTTTCTTTTCATTTCCCTAAAGTTGCAAGGCAGTCGTGCTATTTTAACTATGTGATCTGACGTTCCGTATGCTTGTATGTCATATTGTATATATAATAATATCAGCCCTGTATTAAACTGTCCCACTGCTGGGTACGGGCCGCTTCGCAGTGTGCGATGTTTCTATTTAAATACACATAACTTAACGAAAACTCAGAGATGTGCGCCTTGGAATCGAACTCAAGACCTCTGCGTGGCAGTCCAACGGTGTCCCACTAGGCTATCGCTTATATGCGATATTTAATTAACCTCATAAATAGATTTCTTAAAGATATTCCAGACACAGACATATTTTTCGATAGCCATAACGTAATTATTAAAAATATATATGTACATTTAAATATTGTTACATGATCAAAGTAAATACTATTAGGCAGAATAAATTATGTATGAATTAAAAAAATATGTTATTTGTAGTTCAACTGTATAATGTTCCTTTGTGTTTTTGTTTTTATTCGTATTGTTGTAATGCTAGATTTTATTATTGAATTTATTTATAATAATATGTGTAAACTTACACTTACAGGTGTAAATCTATGTATGTACACTAGCACATAAGCGATTTGGTCTGTAGCTTATGTTGTTGAATATATAAATAACACTTTGTTTTTATAAGAGAAGCAGCTACGAGTATTTTTCAAGAACATAATTCCAGTGTGACTCATGGTCAGACTGTAATAATTTACTTTTTAATAAATCTCTTCATAAAGCCCAATGGGTGGGACCACTCAACTGTGATGAAGTCATTAACGAGGGGCAGTTGCCGCCGAGTGACATTGGAAAAATTGCATCTGAAAGTTGAGCAGCTAATGTTATAAGATTAATTCAATCGGTAAAGTGATAATCATTTGCATTAGAAAATGTTAAAATAGTACCAGTTATTTCAATTTTAATAATGATTGGTAGGATATGAATTTCAATTTATTAAGGGAAATATTATTAAAAAAGAGCATATTGTATACCTTACCTTTTAATGATCAACGAAGTAAGTACGTAATTATATTTTAAAACTGATTTTCATTCTATTTTGATAATATTTAAACATATTTTCTTTCTTTTTTTCTTACTTAGTCTTGGGCCAGTACCTATCTAAGCGACACTGTCCTAAGACTACAAGAGATAGACAGAGGTGAATTATACCTACATTTTGCAAGCTATGTTTTATGGCCCACGTAATAGACGGCAAGCACAACAACAACAACACCATGCAAGCCTACTTGCATGGTGTTTTTTTGACAGTGAAACTCAATACCTCTATAACTGATCCGCAAATCGGATCCGGTGCTCCTTGCACGTTAGCCGTATTTTCTATCTCTGACTCATCATGGGTTATAAGTATCAGCTAATTCGTAGATTTTATTTTTCTTCTTCTTTCTTATAAGAACCATGTTTTAAGAAAATAAAAAGTAAAAAGTAAATATCACTAAGCGCCTTCTAAAATATACGGAGCTAAGTTTCCGTTGTTCTTTGCAATTTTTCTAACCATTAACATGAAAAATGCACGTCGATAGACATCAAATGCCAACGTCTTGCCGCGTCATGTCTTCCACATTATATTACACAAAGGAAACTAGAATAAAGCCAAAAGGCGACTAGAAGTCTAGACACTGAACTCGTTCAAGCATTTATAATAGTGATCAAATGCGACTGAATTTTACATTAATTATTCAACGCTTAAGACAATAGCAAGATGAGAATTAAAGCGTTATTCTTAGTAAGAATAAGGGAATTATGCCTTTAATATTAAGATATTTCTGGGAAAACCTTTTAGCCTCCCCTGATAGCTAAAAGTGATTCAGCGAGGTAATATTGAACGAGTTCCAATGAACGAGTCAACGCCAAGCCCTTTATTCGATCAATAAAGATTTATCTTAATTCGTAGAAACAACCTTGGCTTCGGCGACGGCGCAAATAAAACTATGAATTTAATTTTATCATATCATAATTTGATGTATATTTTTGAAAGAGTTAGACATTGTGTTTTATAATAGCGGGCTCAAGCTTTGGGTACTACGTAATTTGAGCCAGTAGATATATTAGCCTAGTGGGCGACCCTGGACTGCCACGCAGAGGTCTCGAGTTCGTTCCCAAGACGCGCATATCTGAATTTTTGAATTTATGTGCTTATTAAATAGTTAATTATCGCTCACTGTAATGGTAAAGGAAAACATTGTGAGGAAAACTGCACTGTCTGAGATTTCTCCATAATGTTTTAGTATATATGTATGTATGTGAGATCTGCAAACCCACACAGGGCTATCGTCGTGGACCTGTGCTTAGCAGCAATACAATTTAAAACAGGGCCAATATTATTAGTATATATATATATTATTATAGATTTTGATGTTTATGGGACGCATTCCTCTACTCCATGCTAACTTTATGCTACTACTAAAAAAAACGTTACAAAATTCTGAAAGCACTTTATCCAGTCTGGGAATCGGGCCTCAAACTTTATGATCGGCTCGTGTGAAAAAGCAAACTTAAGACGAAATTAACGGAAGCGATCTTTGAGGCAACCACTTTATTTTAAGTTGGTATACCTTAACCTCAATAAAAATCTCATCAGAAATCAAATGCATTAGAAAACCTGCAGAGAATATTTTGATAATTGTCAAAAAAATTCTTGATTCTAGAATTAAATAATTGCGTTAGATTGAAAGAATTGTTATCAATCATCAGTCTGATCATTGATAATATATTTATTAAATTATATTATTTTATCCTAATCCTACTTAATATTATAAATGCAAATGTGAGTTTGTTTGTTTGTTACGTTTCTGAAAACGGCCTGAGCCTTAGCTACTTGACTAATCATCATATATTTCCCAGAAAAAGAAATAACTGTTCCCAAAGGAAAGAAACTTATTGACAAAATCTAGATAAACGCGACTAAGCCGAAAATAAAATTAAAAATAAAAAGTTTCAAGTTGTAATCTGAGTACTACTTAAACTGAATACTTCTTGCTTTCATGGAATTCATAAAACTCTGTCCGTTAATTAATTTCATGTACAAATAAAGCAACAAAGTTAAAAAGCACACTACATACCTTTATCTTCCGCTTCCCTGCATATTATTACATAAAATGTATTTACCTATTTAAATAGATATATTTACATATTGAGTCGAAGCGATACACCGATGGCCAGACATAATGTAAGTATACCAAAATTTTTTATTCTAAGACTTGGTAGATTAAGTGGTAGGTACAAAAAGCTTCACACTGTTACTTAATGGCGTGACGAGTAATATATCAAAGGTATTATACATTGTTGTTTCTAACTACTGCAACATTGTACAACTTCAAATGAAGCTAAAGTTGAAACACGCAACTTTGCCTAGTTTATTCGACTAAACACTTTTAACAGCGAAACTTTGCTAATACGTATTGCTATCATAAAATCTACAGGCGCTCTATTTGCTGCCCTAATTGCGGTAAGAGTTATATTACCTTGATAGAAGCACCAATATCCTTTTAAACTAATCGAAATATCTTTACGTTGCTTATTAGAAAACATCCATAGCACACAGTGGGTTACCTATACAATTCTTTTTTTTGTATCTATTGTCCATCGCTTCACTCGGGAACATTATTTATTTGGATAAAAGGTGTTCTTGCTATTTTCTGTCCGCCTAACAACGCATACGCGAGATTGCATTGTGATTGGACGCGCAATTAAGGCGTGACAGTGTAACAAAATAAATTTTTACTCACATTTATAATATTAGTTAGTATGTATACTAATAATACTTCTGTAGACAAATCTGTAAGTATTGAAATTAGACAAATTTATACGAATTTTATCGTAGAACGTTGAGATAACCACCATCTTAGTCTCCCCGTGAACATGGCTACTGAAAAGCAACCGAAACGTCGGGGAAAGTGTAAAATTAAATCTAAATAGTTTAATCATTTAAATAGCTTAAGTAGAAGTAAACAGTAAGTAGTAAAAGTGTTTAACAATAGTAGTTTAAAGTTTCAAAATTATGTAATAATAGTGTTTTATAAAAAATAAACAACGCGATAAAATCCGTATAAATTTGTTTAATTTCAATATATAACATTCGTGTAAACGTAAGACAATATGATGTAAAACTGTAAGTAATTAGACTCTGCTAAAGACATCAGATTAATCAAAATTTCTGATTCATATAAGTAATGTAAATGTGCAAGAAAGAGAGATGTTATGTTGAAAAATAAAGACATATTCTTTAAGTTATAAACCTGCTGTCTTATTTATCTAAACTATGATATTTATATAATAAAGAGGACCATGTAAAAAGCGATATTTACTCTTAATTTGAATAACAAATTAAGTGTAGATAGACGCTATGTATCTCATACCTAATTATATCTGCCTCGGTGGCGCAGCGGTAGTGAAGGCGACTATTGCGTATGCAGTCTCGGGTTGCATTCCCGTGTAATTGTGATATAATATTGTATATTATAATCCCGTGCAAAATGATATAGATTTTTCTGTTTATAAATAAATTTTCAGTAGTAGGCGAAATGTGAATGAAATATACCTTTGCCCACACCTTCGAGGATACAGGTATTATGTATTCTTCGTGTTTACGTATGTCTGCAAATTGTACTATTATAATAGAAAACAATAGAACCATTCGCAACAAACCAAGCAATAAAATCAAACATAAATGAACGCGTAATCAAATAACAAATTAATCAATATGTGACTCACATTTATTTATTCGGCTAAAAGTCCCTTAGGCTTTCGGCATGTAATACATTTAGGGTTATATGAGTTAGTCACGCAATGCCTACACGAAACAATGGCGACCTACCGCAAGTGATCGAAGCATAATCAGGTCATTGCCGAGGGAAACAGACTGTCAACTGTTCGGCCACAGGTGTAAATCTACATTTTTCTTTTGACCGACTAGTCAAACGCTCGCTTTTGTAAAAAAGGTGAGAAAGGAACCGAGTTTTTCTAACACAGTGTTGTTAAGTTACAAACGAAATTGCGAATATCGCTAAATCGTGTTTGATTTTCTCGTTTTCTTATATTTGAAGTTGAACGGGTAGGCGAGTGAACGCTAATAAAAAGGTATCCTAACTAATATTATAAAAGCGAATGTGAGTTTGTTTATTTGTTACGCTTTCACGCCTTAACTACTCGACCGGTCATTATTACATTTCGCATACACATTGTCAAGGGAACAGTAAAGGACATAGGGAATGTTTATCCAGAAAAAATACTGTTACTAACCCTAACCTTTATTTACGCGAGCGAAACCACGATCAAAGTCTAGTTTAAATACATTTGTCGACTATTATACCTGCCTATGAAAACTAATTTTGATCGGTTTTCAACTGAGTAGAACAACACGCGCTGGGATTAGGTGTTATCCTTACACGGTAGAGCCGATTAGAACGCGTACCAAGAATTATGGCGCCTCTTAACTTTGCCGAACTGTTAAAACTTGGAATTCTCTGGTGAGGCACGTGTTTCCTTCTTCCTTTGATCCTTCAAGGCTGTCAAAGTAGGGACCTCGACTCCATTCCCGTGTGGACGTGGTGTGGAGGTGAAGTGAATAATATATATTATTATTATTTTGTAAATTAAAAATATTATTATTTAAATATATATACTTATATATATATTAATTGATTCCAATAATTATTTTATTTTATAGTTAGAAAATTTATTAAGATTAAAAACCTGGTATTTCACTTCGGTGTTGCTATGTCTAACCTAATCTTAGATTATTAATTTCATGATATTGCTATAATCAATATATCATAATAATAAGTTAAAGCATTTATTTATTTTTATTGTTAGGGTACATATGTATATATTTCAAATGCAACCAAACTATGTACATATATCTGCTCCATAGTGTCTACTATTTTAATAGAGTGAGCAAATTACTCGATTACTGGTTACTGCTTACATATACCTATTCTTCCACATATCTTCGCTAACCAATACGGCCAGGCAGTTTTTAGCAGCAGACCTTGGCCTACTTAGGCGCCCTTTTTAGCTAGCCTTCTGTTACGATGTTAACAGTCCAAATCCAGCACGAAGACGTAATTTGATTTGTTTAACTTATCCACTTAAATAAAATTATTGGTTTTCTTAATTATGTTACCTTTTTATTCTAACTATTATTACAAATGTGAATGGCAGTTTGTTTATAACGTTTTGACGCATTAACTACTCGACCGATCATCATGCAATTTCGCATACACGTTGTCACGGTACAGAATGGAACATAGGGTACCTTTCAACTAAAAATTACTGTTCATGAAGGATTTTTTTTGACAAATTCTACATTAACGTAAGCGATGCCGCGGACAAAATCTTGTATAATATAAAGAGAGTTTATAATCAAACGCTCAATGTATGGAGAAATTGTAAACGACGTCTCTTAAAATTTATTATCCGTCTATTACCTCTTTCTTCTTATTTTGCATAAATGCATGAAAATCATTAAACTTACTAAATTATATTATATTATATTATTATATTATATTATAATTACTAGTTATGTAAACAAACTAATTTAGTTTTTTTACATAAAATCTAGCTGGCTTTAATAAACTAACTGTTATCAGGGATTACCCTTGATTACAGTTAGTTTACAAACACGCGAATGATTGTACCTATCGAGGTTAGTTCCTGTCATGTGGGATTCGAACTCACTACACGTAACGATCATTGTTTCTCAATATTTAAAACTTTGTTGTGTTTGCGAAAAGCCAAATGTTTCCGAAAAGGCACGTTTGGCTGTTCATAGAGGACTATTAGTGCCCACAATTATGTATGGAATTGAAAGTTGGGTATGGCAAAAGAAGCATGAGAGCAGAATAAATGCTGTAGAAATGAGAAAGTTGAGAAATATATGTTGTGTGACTCTGAAAGATAGAATAAGGAATAGTGTGATTAGAGAGAGATGCGGCATGAAAGTGGATATAGTGACAAGAACAGAAAATTGTATGTTAAGCTTGTTTGGGCATGTAGAAAGAATGGACGAGGAAAGACTGACTAAAAAAGTTTATAAGGCTAGTGTGAATGGAACAGTCGCAAGAGGAAGACCTAGGCGAACGTTTCTTGATCAGATCGGAGGCGTTCTGGACAAAGGCCAGGTTAAGAGCACCTTGAACCGACGGGCGTGTATGAGGAATGTGATGAAAGTGAATGAAGCCAGAGAAGTGTGTCAGGATCGTAGCAAATGAAAATTCGTAGTCTCTGCCTACCCCTCTGGGAAACAGGCGTGAATCTATGTATGTATGTATGTAAAACTTTATTTACTGTAATAGTCACATTATGAAGAAAAAGTTGTAAATAGGAAGCTAAACTATACATTTTACAAAGCCTTCCTCGTCGTTTTATGATGTGTTGTACCTACAAAAGTTAGGTAGGAAACCTAAGCACCTTCAATATCATATTGTTGTCTGCTAGTCTGCACGTCACTCTTACGGCTAGCCTGTTACCAGGAATTTTTCAGACTCCGTGGCGTCAAAAAATATACTGACGCGAAACAGGCTGCGGCATTGATGAAGTCTTAATTCAAAATCTTGAATGTTGTCGTGGAATCAGTAAAATATTAAATATGAAAATCACCAAATACAAATGCTGACAAGAAAATATGAAATTCGCAGAGCGAGCATCCAATTTGCAATTGTCCAAAATTTAATACAAATGTGGCAATGAATCTATATATACAGCATAGTCGGAAGACGTGTTTATCTATCTGCCATAAACTCAACAATTACAGCCAACCAACACGAATCCACAACTCATCGCAAATTGTATCTAGCGCGGGGCATCGAGAGAAATGGACTGAGTTAGTTCAATACCGCACACATGAACGCACCGCTGGCTGCGTCTAGCTTTGTAATTAAATAGGCCGCCCCCCTTTCACCCCTCCGCTACCGTTCTGAATAAACCAACACACTAGCGATCTAATCCGGCTACGCTTGAGAGTCACATCTGATTAAATTGTAGATTACATACGCGCGGTTACATTCGAAAAATGAATTGCAGTTTCATTCGGATGTATCTAACAAATAATCTTATCTCTCTTGTATCAAATTTGTAAACAATTAAAAAGATAATTACATTTATGTGTATCATAACTTTTGCTTTCAAAGGGACAAGGAAATTACGTAATTTTCTCATAAAGAGGCTATTTTTACCTCAGTAAAATATATTACAAAAGAAATAAATTACGATGACGCTGTGCTAAAGATAGATTCAAATTGTTGTTTGTTTACTTTTTTATTTACACGGTTGTTAAAACTTGAAAAACGACGATAGACTAACGGCTAATGTTTTGAACCTGCGATTGAGTGCTCGGGGTTCGAATCTCACTCCTTGTATTCGAGCGAACACCAGCATTCGGGCTTATCTGGACGTGTTAACAAGAATACTAGTAATTTGTAAACCAAATTAAAAACCAACCAAACCAAGTACTCTTATATTAAAAATATATACTTACTGTAGGTCTATAAAGAACTCGATTAATTTATGCTTTATACAGTGCGTTAAACTCATTGTTATTGCCGCGTACTATTTTGTCCATACTTCTATACGTTATAAATCATATTTTTTTTCTTGTTTGTTTGTTTGTTTGTAAGAATTAAACTCAAAAATGTACTCAACCAATTTTAAGAATATTAACGACGCCACGGAGGATCGCATCTCGCAGCACCCAGTCGTAACCGATGTTCCACAGGAGCGGACCCACAACCGATCACTGTGGAACAGCGCACGACATCTCTCGCCGACACTGTTTTATAACCCAACTCAACCTATTTTTACGCGAGCGAAGCCGCGGGCAAAAGCTCATTACATATAAAGCGATTGCTATGTTTTGGTTTTTGCGTTGAAGCTTGCGCAGCGTCAATCGCAGCTTGAGATGCGTGTTATCTTAAGCGACGCAAACGCGGCAAATGAAGTGCCGCGTGAGCCTTACGCGACGTATCACCCATAAACGAAAGCACTTTAGAGCGTAATACCGCAGTATTAAGAAAATATTTATTCAATTGTCTACTGAATCAAACAAAATCATATTGCAGAGACATAGTATATTATGTGGCAATATAAGTATAGGCTAAGAACACAGGTGAGTGCGGCGTGTGTTCTCTTCCTTTGATGGCTAGAGACGTCGCATCGGCGGCAATCGATGCATAGGCGCCTCATGTTCGTTAACGATTGCTGATTGTGGTAGTCCTCTTGGGAAGCTTCTAAACAGGTTATATTTTACTGCAATATGTGGCTTAAATAATTCCAACTATAGGCCAACTATAAAATTTTTGGATGCATCGGCTATTCCATATGTATACTTCTTGGCCTTATGAAAAATATTGTCATTTAGGTGTACTATAATATGACTGTTATTGCTGGCTAGTTTTGTTGCAGCCACACATAGCAGTATAAGTGATAGACGCTTAGAAGCCTCTTATGAATTGAAATATCACTTCCAATGTAGCAATTATTTATAACGTGGACTTCTTTTATCGTGTGTTGGTTTAAAATATATTTTTGGAGACCAAAGTACTGAATTTAAAAATATATATATTGTCATACAGTGTGTATGCTTGCATCTAGCAGTATAATTGCTAACCTCAGAATTTGATCCCTATTAGCAACTACGAAAACGCAATAATACAATACGGGTCATTATTTTTAAGGCCAGTTTTAATATCTAATAAATCAATCGTTTTATCTACAAATAGTTAATCATAGACACATATTTTACGAAAAATACCGCTAAATATTAATTCCCATATTATTTGATTCTAAGCTAGTTAAATAGACTTTCGAAAATCGAATGGAAATCGAAAAGGTTCCCTTTTAGTAATTTTTGCAAAATCTTACCGTTTCGGCTACGCATAAAAAATAGATGTGTTGAACCTACATATTACATATATATTAGTGGCGACTGATTGAAACCAATGCGTCATCTTCGCAATTACATTATTTATTCGCAATATCATTAAGTAGTTGTAGTAGGTACTACAACTACTTAATTCCAATTACTGACAATGATACAAGCCATAACAGCATTTACATCCAGGTCAAAAGCTGCCACTTACACCAGACTTCCAGAAAGATTATGAAGAGCTTCTTTTCTCGTATATATGACAGTTATGTCTAGTATACGCATTTTTAATATTCTGACCTGACCCGCTTTCGCGTCACTGACAATGCTTATAGATTCGCGGTGAATAGGCCACATGAATGCCGAGGCTAGCGGCCGCTTTGTGAATATTGCGGACTTAGTTTTTCTCCGAGATTAAAAAGATTCTAAAGAAGTTCTAGCGTTAAGATGGAATGGTATTTTTAAGTTATTGTTAAAGTGAAGTAATTTTAAAATGTATGTTAATAAGATCTTCATTGTCGTTTGAAGTTAAATCTTATCATGGCCCAGTATTTTAAGAAACCTATTTTTCGGACATCGCATTTTTATTAAATAGTCTACTAGATTTAATCAGTTAAATGCAAGATTTCGTATCCCCATTTAGATAGCATGAATAGTTTCTGAGAAAACGACGGACGTGTAATTTATGTAGTTGTTTGAGGTAGCAAAGACAATAATTTCTGTGTTAATAACTTTTCCCAATATGGCAGAATAATCGAAAAAAATAAAATAATCTAAAAACAAATAAACGCGTATATAAATGAATCTAATAAAGCTACGAGATTCGTTAAAGCTATAAAAGACACAGCATGAAAGACGCCATCCTTCTTAACATTGCTTTTGCGTATATTGCTAAGTTTCAGAGATATATTTCTTTTCCTAAATATCCGGCTGAAAATATTATTCTATTCAAATATTTTTCTCAGCAACTATTCATGCTATCTAAATGGGGATTAGAAATCTTGCATTTTAATGATTAAATCTAGCAGAGTTTTTAATAAAAATGCGATGTCGAAAATAGCTTTCTTAAAAGACTGTGCATGGGTACCAGAGTTCAACATAACACGTCTTATTAGTTCATGTAATTCTCTTTATTATTTAAGGATACAGTGTACATTATCAAAATGTAAATATTGAAACTTTTTGCAAATAAACATTATTATTATTAAGTAGACTGATAGTTAATTGAGTTGTAATGATCAATTAATATATTGACTACTAGATTATGCCCGTGGTTTCGCTCGACAAATGCAGGATAGGTTAGGTTAGTAAAAGGATTTTTCCTGGATGATATCCTTTGCTAATCCCCTGAAAACGTGTAAGCAAAATTTCATGATGATCGCTCAAATAGTTAAGGCGTGAAAGCGTAACAAACAAACAAATAAAGAAACTCACATTCCCCTTTATAATATTAGTTAGGATTAGGATACGCACGGTCCAAGCAATGGTCTAGTGTGATCATCTCATCTCTTCTCATCAACGAATAGCAAAGGCATAGCCTGGATACTCACTGTATGCCTTCTCGATAAAAAGATTACCCAATATTCGACAACAGCCTTAAAAAAACAATTAAAAATGAACAATCAACCCCAAAACACTCACATAGCAAAATTGTTAACAACTCAACCCTTTAAATTAAAACAACGCAGTTTTTAATTAAATTGCAACATGGAACGTAATTATAAAAGATAACTGAATATGGAAAGCACAATGCGTTTATAGGGTGTTATACATATTTATATATACAATTTCCCCATTCAAGCGGGTAGTCGCTACTCGCTGTATAGCTGTTCTTTCTCATGCATACAAATCCGGACAATGCAATGTCATTTCATCCCGTGGCTCCCTACTGTCATTCACATGTCATCCGTTGACAGCCGCCGACGGACGGCACGTGGTGTTGTCATATCGGCTTTATTTTTATTAAAAAGTATACTACGTATTGCGTAATCTTTATTACATTAGCTGACGAAGTTGTTAAAATGCCGAACCTATTCTGGTATCAATTTCAGAAGTTTGTTGAAATGTCTGTCGTTGAACGTTTGTTTTGCAACTTTTAAGAGATAAGGCAATCTTTTTTAAACCCTGATTGTTGTGTCTTTAACCTAGGCTAAATCGAGCCTGACTACATTGGACACCTGGATGCACGCACGTTACTGCATGGTAACCGGGTGATTAGTTTATTTTATTTAATATATTAATTTTGTGCCTTTAGTATAAAATCTAATCCTGAAAATTATTTGAAAACTTTATAAGGAGTATAACGGTCGCTCGTAGTACGAAGGCTAACGGTCAACATTAACTAAATAATTATGTGCACTTTATTAATTATTCCTCATTAGTCTTAAGCTGAACGAATAATTAAAAATTAGTAAAGTTGTATAACATTTTAGGCTGCCATTGGCCAAGTTATTACTTTATATACTAGAAAACGGGATCAACGCGTATTTATGTACCTTATTAAAAGACCTTAACGTTTCGATAAGGTTGCATTAGTTGTGGTCGCCAGCAGACTGAAATTTCAGTAGGCTTAGTATGTGGGAAACAAAATGTATTGTTGGATTTAAAAACATCTACCTTACAAACAGAGTCATCATAAGGAAGTTAAATTTTAAAAATAATATTCAAATATTTATTAATGCTGAAGAGAAAAGGATGGTATGTCATGACGAATAGGGGATGCGGTGAATTAACGTAAATAAATGGTATACTTTGAATAATCTTTATGTATCAGCAATTTTAACTAATATTATAAATGAAAATGTAAGATTTTTTGTTTGTTACTAAAGCAAACAAAAAATCTTAACTATCTGACCGATGATATCATTCGCATACACGTTATCAGGGGTACAATAACGGGCATAGGGTACCTTTTATCCAGAAAAAAATACTGTTTCCGAGCGATCGAAGCCGCGGGCAAAAGCTAGGAGAATACTACTCTCATTTACCCATGGATTTGCCCCCCCCCCGCGTTCTAAAATGAAACTACGTTTGCATGTATCTATTAAGATATTCTATTACGCTATCGTCGTGTTGCCATATTGCCTCATAACTGCTGCAGTGCTCATGATTCCATTATCATCTATTTCGATTGCCTTCCAAATTATTAATACAGCTTTATCTCGTGGATTTACCAGACAGATGCCGTGATTACCAATATTCAGGAGCATCGTTGTGTGTAATAGAATATCGATAACATTAATTAAGCAGCTGTTAATTATATAGCAATGTTGTAATTTCGGTAGGAGATATGAATGCCACGCGTATACAAATTTACACGTATGTGTGCTATGACGAATTGTATTGCGTGTTATCGGATGGCTTAGTGGTTTAGGCAGTCGCCTGGCATTGGCATTGCGCCGGGTGTTATGGGTTCGATCCCTACTAAGGACAAAAATTTGTGTTATCCACAAATAGTTACTTTGTTCCGAGTCTGAGTATTCTTTGTGTCCGTTGTTTGATTCTTTCTAAAATCTCACGCCAAAGAAAGTACTCAAAGTGCGGGTAGTATTTAAAAAAACCTGGATTTGCAATTGCTCTTTTATATTTTTAGGCGACTCGTTGTCAAGGTTAGTTCGATATTGTATGAGCTGCTAGCAGTAGTAGCAGACTAGAGATGGTCATTTTTTGCCTGTGTGTACATTTATCGCAAAGTTGTGAGGAGGATTTATGTGTATTTTCTCATATGTTATACTTGTAATAAAATTAAATATTGTATAATCATGCAATACAAATAAACACTTAATACCTTTGAAGATAAAAATAAACGTAAGCTCTTGATTTCCTGTCGTGTTTCTCTTACTTCATTCGCACTCATCACATGTACCATACACACTCGTCAATTAAGAAATTTTTAAACTGGCCTTTTTACGGAATATCTTCGATATGAGCCAGAGAACACTTGACTAGTTCTTCTCCTTCAGATATTTCTGACCAATAATATGTACGAGACAAATGTGCCTAATCATACCTGCATGTTAAAGACAAATCAATAGACAAACTTTCAAAAAAAAAATCTTGCATATTTAACACACCTTACACTTAACTAGTGGTTTAAGTAGTCGTAATATACCATCCGTGCAGTAAAATTATTGCCACAATGTCTTCTTTCACATAGCACTCTCTTATTAATTGACTTATCATTCTATTCGTTTGCACATAGTGACATTAATCAGAATCATTAGCCTAGACAAATGTCTAACTTTAGACGCTACTTAAGCTCAGCGTAACCACATCGAGACATAATGATAAAAGCATTGCGTCTAGACGCTGGCGTCCGAACGATAGTTAATTAGTTATAGTACTGATAAATTATTATTCGACTGTAGATTTAAAGTAGAATCGTCTCTCGAAACAGAGCACAGACTCTATGCGACTGATTATACAAAACTCTATATTAAGAGTATCGTAATACAAAACCACAGTAATGCAATTTCTCACTCGAAATTCAAAATTTCTATATTATATTACTTAAACGCATATAAAAAAAGCCGTTAAAATTTAGAACCCTCTTCTTTTTAATAGGTAGTCTTACGCCCCGAAGGTATAATCGAGGCTATATCGCATCCACATTTCGCCCAGTATAGTATTTAAGTCCTACATAATAGCGAACCCCTTGTCTTCTACATTTCCACGCTTTGTGCTACTACGAAGAATTTCTTTACAGAAATACCCAATAACATTTTCTTCCACCAGGAAATTGAAAACGAGACCATGCAATCTCGTGTTCTATTCCGGCGATGGTGAAGACACCAGCTATATACGCATCGCTGCACCACCTAGACAGTCTTGAACTAGAATAAAAATATTGCCTGCTTTAGTTAAGTCCTTGATATATGCAATGTCTTCTAAGAATAAGCATAGACATGCAATAAAACGTAAAGAACGATATGCATTAGTATATAATATCTGCAAAATTCATATGTAGAAATAATTTAGGCCAACAGCCAAAATATATTTGAAACTAACGCCGAACAATGTATGACCTCCAAAAGTTGTTATGACTAATAAATTACTTAGCAACACTTTCATTCGCGACACAATATAACTTCCCTTCAATTGACAACAATAGCATTTAAATCAGACACTAAACACGTGTCAAATGCGACGTCGCTTTTAACATATAAACTAGACAAGTAATATTTGATGTGAGATCACAATAGGGGGCAGTAATCTATGACCGAATGTGAATCGCATGACGAATGCACGGGCACCGTGTATTATTGTTATGGTTACCATGAGTACTGTTGAATAGTTGGATATAACGGATATTCTTGATAAAAGGATCTTTTTTATAATTTGTCTAAGATTATTTAAATTTAAAGCCAGTATGACAGTCATAAAAACAATTTATTCGTTTGGCAATCATTAAGTTACGGTAGCTTACAGAGTCTTCTTTAATTAAATAATCATAATATAGGCTACCACTATTATTTTTTACTATTAATCTTCGTAACCTATTCATAATAAATTATTAATAGGAGATCAGTAAGATATTTAATTAAAAGTGAGACATGGTATGTTATAATATTAGTCACACGTGCGTTAAAACTTATACTATACTACCGTCCGCTAGCTAAAATAGCCGATTAGTGATATGAGAACTGATATCACTTAACGGGTGGCAGAGTACAACGAACAAAATCTTTAAATATCGTTGCTTAAATAAATAATTATAATATTTACATTATTTTAATTGATTGTTATCTGATATAACCTCGACGACATTATTCATTTTTCTTGAGGTATTAATGTAAAAGATAAACTTTGAAATCTAAATAAAAGAAAAATAATTCAATCGTTTGGTTACCCTAACAGTTTCTTTTTAACGCAGGGTGCCCGGCTACAACGTGCCCAATGACGTAAAAAATAGAATTAACTGACAGTACCGTGAAATATACGAATATTGTTAAATCCATGTCAACTCTAGTCTGATTGGCTCTCGTTTTGGCAACTGCATTGGGCTAATAGGATTAGATCTGCCAGTTATAGTGTCAATTTCGTTTTTATTCAATACCCTACCTATTTTTGCGGCGCTTTTAGCTGTTGACTTTAATACACTATCATTCGAATTGTGGAGATAATCTGATTTAGCTCGGATGAAAATAGACGTAGGTACTCGTAGGTAGAGTTGATTTAGTTCTAAGAATGGTTTGACTGCTAAACCATTGGATTTATATATTATTATTTTAATAGCTTTGTCTAAAAAGTTCTATTTTTTGCAAGGATTACGTTTGTTTTTGACATATAAACATTCAAAGATTGGGAATCATAATACAATTTATACACTATTCTGAGTTTTATGGGTTGAATATTACAAATAATTATCCCATGTGGTATTGTGGGATAATTATTTATAATATGATGACAAAAGTAAATTATTTTAAGTCTTTAATACTTTTGTGTCCGTTCTTTGTATGTTTGTAATGTCCTTTGCGATTCAGGGAACCAATCCAATGTATTAAAAATATCATTTGATCGTTAAAAAAATATAAAACTGACGCACATGCCTTACTCGCATCTGGTGTGCCCCACTAGTTTCCAACACAGCCGAAGTTGAACCCCAATTGCATTCGATATTAGTCGGACAAACTTAAACATGTATACTATGTATAGTGTACACGTATGGCCAAATAATTTATATATTAATCGCAAAAGTAAATAACAAATACTTAACAGGCATTGGCTTTTCTCTTAATATGGACCAATTTTTTGAGTGATATAAATACATCTGAGTGAGCTTTGAGAAAGACGTCTCGCAATGCAACTTTTATCCAAGTGAAAACATATTTCTTAAATAAAGACAGTTTCCACACTAGGAGTAAATCATATGTCGAGGGGAACTTTACAAAGTATGGACACAGAGAACATCTAGACTTGGAACGACTATTTGTCGATCACACAAAACTAAGTCCTGTTTATGAATCGAACCCACAACATTCGGTTCAGTGACTGTGACGAGGCAAGCAATTAAAACACTACGCCATCCATGCAGTTAAAACAAAAATATAAAGTGCACCGATTTATTATTAATAATAATTTCCGATGCAGAAAGGCAAAACTTGTGAATATTTTACACAATAGTTTCCTTAGAAAGCCAATTTCCTCTCCTTAGTCGCCTCTTATAACTACGGATGCGGTCACGACATATTGATTGCTGGATAAACTTTTATCGTGGTCCATCGTGCAAGGGGAATTTGTATTTTAAAATCTCACTATAACCAGTGATAAATAAATGATAAGGGTATTTTATTAGCTTTATTAATCAAACCAGTCTATAACTCAACCGGTTTTATCGACCATTAAGTCTATAGTCTATATCTATCTATCTGTCTATAGTCTATCTATCAATAGTCCAGCAATGATATTTAGTAAGATCTCATCATCAAATTCAGGTCCAAATACGCATTGAAAGCCATAGGCTTAAATGTAATAATATCACACACACACACACACACACACACTGTCGAAAAGACAAGTCTGATATCGAAACATTTACTAATCAACACGGAAGTTATCCAATAAGCAAATGTAAATGTAGGCTATGTCCATTTTCTATTTCTCGGAAACGGCACTTTTTCTAAATGAAAGATGCTCTATGTCCTTTTCTGCATCCCTGACAATGTGTATGTGAAATTGCATGATGATTCGTCGAGTAGTTAAGGAGTGAAAGCATAACAAACATTATAATATTAGCCAGGATACAAAATAAGAAAGCATCTTCCTTATTTTATAGCTCAATAAGGTAGAAAAAGCAGTTTCCTTTTTATACCAGTCCGCTGCATTATTAAGGCTGCTGATGTTTTCAAAGTAAAATGCTTCTTTGTAATGCAGCGATTTAAGTAGTCGTCTCATTACTACTAAATCATTACATTGGTTTCAATACATACTTGCGTGGGCAAAATTATGTGATCTAGTAATTGAACCGAGCTTGGGTGATCTTTGTAAAGTATATTGCGACTATCCTTACAAGCAGCGTGAAAGTAAAAAAAAGTGTGAGCCTGTGATTGCTTGATCTACATCAAAATCTCTATCTCTCGCAACCGCAGATGCCAGCAGACTGCTCACACTTTTCAACGAAAATTAGAAAATGGAAATGTTACGAACCGCTTTAATGCATATATTTCCTAATTACTATTATATTGACTATCTACAGAGTTCTGGTCAGTGACGTAACTGTTACTGGTCTTATGACAGTAAAGTAAAGGGTAGATATTCTCCGAAATACAGAATTCTCAGTATGTAGACTGAAACCACGTGTCGTTACATGTAAACCTGACCGCTGTAAGTACCTGTTACTTTGGTATACGGGTACTCAGTGAGGATGATATGTGCGTATAACGTAACAGAGTAAAAGCCAATGATTACTGATATTACTATAAACTATAAAATATAAGGTATACTACTATAAAATGTAGATTTAGGTGAGCATGGAATGTGCTCATGACCACTTTTACTAATAAGTTGTTCTTTACTTTCGTATTCGTTGGTGCGTATCGTGTAGCGTTCTAGCGTTCTGTAAGCTATACTTAAATCAACTAATAATTAAACCGCACGCATTGCGCAATGGCTTAAGTGGTGACCTCATCAGTCACTCATTCGTTGCAGGTTTGATACCCGTACGCACAAACATTTTGGTGATCCACAATACGCATTATATTATAATTGTTGTTCCGTGTCTGTCTTTATTTGCGGCCACTACTTCAATGTAAGCTCACAACAAGAATGTTACCTGCAACGTACGTAACATTCTTGTTGTTCATTATTAATTAGTGTTGTTGCCTAAATTAAATAAAACATTAGAATTAATATCTGAAATATTTATCTTCTAAATACTTACATAACAATTCAGAGCTGCTTTTGTTGGGCTCATATTTAAATATTATTATTTTAGAGGATAATTCTTAGGCTGATTTTTTTAGTTCAGGTAATGACCAAGACGTGAGAAAAGTGCAAAAATAAATGCCGATCGTGAAGCCGAGGTGACAAAGTATACTGGATATCGGTGAGAAGGTATTCACAGCACGAACTGTGGACCTGTGGTCGATAGCTCGTAGATGTATTACACCTCTACCTTTATAGATGTATATATATGTATATATATGTATATATATATATATATATAAGCAATGAGCTATAGTTATTATGAAAATAAAAATCATTAGCCTAATTAGACTATTGATTATCATATTGCCTCTTTAAAAGTTGATAGATTCACAATTTAGTTTGCTTGCTGCGTCCTTGACTATAATGTGATTAATTGCTCGTAATTTTCTTAAATGTCTGATCTCATTTTTATTCGAATGATAATCGATATTCGAATGCGGCATAGTACATAAGTTATACTTTTGATAGATTCTACGTGCAGCTAACATACACGTGTTGACGATTCCTTTTTTCTATAACTTACTATTTATTACATTAAAGTAGTATTTAATTTGTAAATTAGTATTTTAGATTGGAACTGTTCTCTGGTTGTTAATGAAACAAAAAAAAAGAAAGAAAGATATTTATTCGCCAAGAATATGGTACATTAGATGGTGACATCAAGTTACAGCCCGACATATTTGCTTATAACAGGCATGCGAATATTTGCTTAAGACTTATCTTATCTTATCTTATGTGGGGGCCAGTCAGTACAGACCGGTGACACTTCGACCCAGTGGGATCTTTTGTGTCGACACTCTCCCAATAACGACTGCCATAGATGTTCATGGCAGGCGGGACAAACGGCTTAACGTGCTCTCCGAGGCACGGAGCAGGCGATAATTGTCAATCAATACGCACATAATTTCGAAAAGTCATATAACTTCCGAAAGTCAGAGGTGCGCGACGTGGGTTCGAACCCGAGACCCTCTGCATTGCAGTCTGTTGGTCTCCCCACTGAGCTATCGCTGCTCTTTTTTTGCTTACGACTAGTATACATACATTATTATATTACATTTTATAAGGTATTAACAACGTTTGACCTGTATTGAAAAACCAATTATAATATTAATAATAATTCAATTACATTGGAACTGAATAGGGATCGAACCCACAAAATCCGAGTGGCAGGGGCAAGGCGACCACCTAAACCACTACGCAATCCGGGCAGTCATACCAGGCAACAGACGTCAGTCGTATGTATATATGTATGGAATTTCTTATCTTATTTACATCAAATGTAATGCTGCATAATAAATATCATCTAACTTCGTAACCTAGCACAACATCGTACTTTGACTAACGCTAAGCAAATCATTTAGGTACTATCATTGTCCCATCGATGCATTTAATATAAGTTTGCCGAGCGCGTCTGGCCACGCTGAATATTCATGAGTAAACTTAGCGTTTGACAAATCAGTTTACAGCTTACGTATGAATAAACATGCAAATAGATTTTGGAGTTTCACGTTTAAATATATTAGTAACTTTTGAGTTTTGTGACCTTTGTGTCCTTTATTTAATCATACATCAGTATACAGAGTGAAAAAAAGGCGAACAAAAAAATTTTCAAATCGTTTTATACTTAATACGGCGCAAACTTTAATTTATGATGGAAATGCAAGATTCAAACCGCACAAGGAATAATTTCTACGCACCGCGCTAGTATAAAGCTTATGTCGTGTAATGTTTACATCACATATAATCCAATTACTTTGCTGGTTTTGAATTAATTTACTAAAACATCTTTTTACACATTATTTTATAATTCACAACCAGAAAAATGTAAAGCTAAGGAAAAATACAGGTAATATTTATAAAAAAAATATTCTTGGAATAATGGTCTAAATTTTAGTTTTGGTTTTCCGTCCCTTACACTCTGTATGTGTAACATACATATACTGCTTGCCGAAAAATTAAATTAACACTTACGGCTGAATTAAAGGCTGCGTGGATACCCAGGATACCGCTTCATGTATTATTATATTACACGAACGTGAACAGTCACAGAGTACAGGAAAGCCTGAAACAATGAAAAAGGTATTAAGTAACATTAGTCACGTCACATCAGTCCTGGCTTTCTTTTTCTTTCATTCTGTACATGTGGAGGTGTCAGATTCACATTTACTCACCATGTTTGGATCCGACGAAATTACTAATAACCGTACAAAGTACGGATCCGGATTGAAAAATTCACCGAGAATTTCCAATCATTTAAATCCAATTAACACTGGGTGAATAGTCGATGTATGGACGAATGTTCTATTTTGCTGGCAACTTGCATGATGACATGACCTAATTTCCTGTATAAATATAGGAAAACTAGCCATTTGGAATACATATTACAAGACTACATGGCACACAATAAGCTAATTTTAAGCATATTGTTTGCAAATTGTACTTTACTATATTGCTATGAGCAGGCCTCTTATTATATGAGGCCTGAATAACATAGCTTGCAAAAAGGCGGTGTGATACACGCCTCGATACACATTCTGAAGTTCAAACATTTATAGATAAACAATGTGCATATTGGACTACAAATTAATTTTGTTTTAAACGCGCCTCCTTAGCTGCAATGCTTGTTGCTAGAACGAGGTTCAAGTTGGTCGCGGCTATGCAATGGATGAGAATCAAATCGACAACGATCGACAATGGATAACGAACCCAAGGCTACCCCCACTTAATGTATAAATATATTTTTCGTAAATAACACTTAATATTTACTTTCAATGTACTGATTTACCAGATTACATTGGACAAGTGATCGCAACTCTCAAGCGAAGCGCAGAAACAAGTTAAATGTTTTTAGTCGCCCAGAGGAGTGTAGTGGCACGTTCGAACCGCCGCAGCATGGTAAAAACACAATTGAATACTGACTGTACCGAATACAAATGTTTTTCTGCGATTGATTTTGGAGCCAGTATCTTTTAGTTGAATAAAAACTATCGTACCATGTTTATGTATTAAGGCTTTCTACAATAATACATATATGGTCTCATGCCCATATGCTCGAAAGGGTGAGATGATTAAAGAGATGTATTATACCACATTTTGCTCAGTATGGTTTTAGGAATTTGAGAATTTTGACAAGAAATGCATAAGTATCGAACCCTAGACCTCATGCTCAGCAGTCACATTTATTATCGAGCGCTGCACATGCAATAAAATTTCACAAATATATTTATGTATATTTAATAGAGCAGCGATAGCCTAGTGGGTGACAGTTGGGCTGCTACGCAGAGGTCTCGGATTCGATCCCAAGGCGTCTCTGACTTTTTGAAGTTATGTGCGTATTAAATAGTTAATTATCACTTGCTTTAACGGAGAAGGAAAACATCGTGAGGAAACCTGCATGTCTGAGAGTTCTCCATACTGTTCTCGAAGATATGTGAAGTCTGCCAACCCGCACTGGGCCAGCGTGGTGGATTATGGCCTAACCCTTTTATCACGGAGAAGAGGCCCGTGTCCAGCAGTGGGACAGATTAGTACAGGGCTGATATTATTATATATTTAACTAGCTGTCCCGACAGACATTGTCCTGTAAACATTAAAAAAAAAACCCAAAACTAAACCATCCTCGAATCCACATACCACAACATTTTATATCAAAATCGGTCCAGCCGTTTAGGAGGAGTTCAGTGACATACACACGTACAGTAGAATTCTATATATAAAGATAGCATAACATTTGAAGCAAATTTGAAGCAATATTTACATCTATGAGTTAGGAGTTAGGTACTGGCTATTTGTTTTTAAGATATTAGTTATTTTACGTTGCACTTGGCCGAAAAATATAATAAGATCCAATCATCTCGTAGAGTCTATCACCCAATAATGACTGTCGCGTGCTGAGCACAATTTGGCTCGTCAACTGTCTTGGTCAAAAGGCTAAATGAACATAAATTAAACGCACACTATACCTCTATATACAGCGTGTAACGGAAAAGTGTAGTCATATTTTAGAGACATAATATATGTCTAACTAGCTACCTGCCCTGGCTTCGCACGGGTAGTACAAAACCTTAACAAATTACACACCTAAACCTTCCTTATGAATCACTGTGTCTATTGGTGAAATCCGTATAAAAATCCATTAATTTTTGAGTTTATCGGGAACCGACATACAGACGCGGCGGGGGACTTTATTTTATAATATGTAGTGATAAATAAACGTAAATTAGTTCAAATTTCCTTAGAATATTAATCATTATATTTAAATAGTCTTTAAACATTGAAATAAACACATTACATCATTATCAAAATTGCACCTGTTTATTTTCGTGTCGAATGGAGAAAGTGTCCTGGATAGAAAAAGTTACTAATACAGAAATATTGACAAGAGTAAATTAAAAAAGTGAAATTTGAAACACATAGAGAATAGAAGGGGTGAAATGATAGAACACCTACGACATGATAATTGTATCACAAACATGATGGAAGGGAAGATATAAGCAAGAAGGAAGAGGGGAAGACCAAGAAGAATGTACACCGATCAAATGAAAGAAGTTGTGAAAGTTGAAACTTATAGGAACTGAAACAGATGGCATTGGAAAGAAAATATGGAGATTGCTACACGATAAGTGCAGCAAAGCACTTATGTTTTGGATGGATTTTCGTGTGTAAGTCATAAACAAGAAAGTTGCTATATGTTATTGAAAATCCTAACTAATATTATATATGCGAATGTGAGTTTGTTTGTTACGCTTTCACGCCTTAAATACTCGACTAATCATCATGAAATTTCGAATACACGTTGCCAGAGGAAAAGAAAAAGACATAGGGTACCTTTCACCCAGAAAAAAGTACTGTTACTAATTTAACCTAACCTATATTTACGCAAGCGAAACCGTATGCAAAATGTAGTAATATATACAGACTATTGCATGCGATTTTTATTGTACAGAAACTACAATTGTAGCCTAAACTGCAACAATAGCTGACGCAGTTGCCTAATTTGATCTCCATGTACCGCCTTCTGTTTAATTGTATTTATTATTATCTTTTAAAATTATCTATGTATGTATGTATGTAGATACACATGCAACATATTTTCTTTCTTTACTTACTAACGCTTAAATATGACCGCACCTTTCTGCTGCACGCTGTATATGTGTAAAGCTATATACAAGCATGCTTGTTATATCTCAAGCTACTGCCAACAGCTTTCGCTACACTTCACCCAGTAGAGCATGTGTTGTATATTCATGCGGTTCCAAATCAGAGGCGTCTCCGTAAACAGGCAGCTTGTCTGTCATACAGTACACACGTGAGATGTTAATTTAGGTGGGAGGTCGGATCATTCTAATAGCTATTGTTATATTTTAGTACGTGTTAAGTACACTTGTAGTATTGTACTGCTGTAGTGTTAATGCTTAGGGTTATAAAATTAACGCATATTAATTTTAAATAATAGTTCCATATAATAGGGTGAGGTCTTTTGCGGGTAATAAGAATATCTAGACAAAATTTCAATAACACTTTACCTGTCTCGTGAATCTAACCTTTATGCATAGCAGTTGAATTCACTTCCGTTACGTAGTAATAAACTACAGTAGGTAGATGGTTTTTCGTTTTATGTACAGAAAATAACTAATTACAGTGTGCTCAGACTCGTTTTCAGTTAGAATGTAGCCTTTACTATCATATCTCTTGACATTCATTTCAAAAGTTTATCCAATCGCACACAACTTTTTCAGCAAGCTCAAAATGGACTACTTGTTTCTTCACTTGGTTTGTTATTTGCTACTACTAATAATAAAAACAAAGAAAATATAAAAGAAATTAAAATATATATGTATGCGAGTAAAAAAGGAGGGTTATTATTTATTAACCGATTTTAATTATTCTTTTTACGTTGAATTCAATATAGTTTTACGGTAGAACCATACAAATGTCATACGTTTACGACATCCACTGGGTCATCTATCCATTAAAATATACTTTTATTTATATATTTTTAGTGTTTTAAAGTCAGTTTATATTTTTTATTAAAAAGTTTTATTATATCTGGATAAACTCATCAAATGTTCTAAAATCTGTCTCAGTTATGATCGTTCCAGCAGTAACTACCAGACATCTTCATTCTCTTGAATATTTCATGAAGAGCCAAGCAGTTGCCGCGTCACCACAACTTCACGCCTATCTAACCAACGATGTTATAATTAATGGAATTCTAAAGTAAAATGTTACTTACAAAGTTTGTTCCTAATTTCCAAGGAAGATTGAGTTTCGACGTTGAACCAATTAAAGATTGGGTGTCTAATACTTAGAGTGCTTGTGCCATGTCAAGTTTGAAAATACTGCCACATTTTGCACAAATTAGAACACAATAATCTTCAGACTTAATGTCCAAATTATACACTAACAACGACCTAGGGAATAGAGAATATGTCTGGTAGTACATTTGAATTACTCAAAAGGGAGGCTTTCGAAATTCGAGATCTGTTTTCAAAGGTCCGAATTTCCCAGAAACCTATTTTAAGGCTAGTAGTAACTGTCATTCAATTGAACTTCTGCTGTATTGCGTAATATTCCAATTAAAACTGTCGTTTTGCGTTTGTAGCTACAACCATTGATACATAATAAACACGAAAAAGAACAATATAATAATATTAATAATAATAAATCACTTATTGCCAAGAAAAATTGTGTGTATACAGTAGACAAAAATCGTCCACACTAGGCTAGGCCTGTCTCGTGAAAGGTTTTACAAGACAATTAACAAAATTTAAGATTGGTGTACACAGTTCTAAGTACTTATAATCTAAAAACAGTTAATACAGTTACAGTAATAATATAAGTAAAATTGTTTTACGGATTATTAGGAAGTTAAGACAGTTAAAAGAGAGATTGTCATTATATTATTCTTAAGAATTCTTCTGAGTATTGGTAGGACTAGTTCAGCAATTGCATTGTTAATTTTTTTTTAACTTGATTATTATTTATTTCTATGATGTTATTAATTTTATTGTAAATGAATGGTTTCATAAAATAATTGAAGCGTTGGGCGAATGACGTTTTAACTCGAGGAACCGGGATAAGAATAACTCGCTTAGTTATAATACGGTTAATGTCGGGGATGGTTGGGATCTCACGGTGGTATTCTAAGGCAGACCTTAGGATAAACAAACGCCTGATGCTTAGAACCTGAATGTCATTGTAGAAAACTGCAGTAGGGTAGCGAAATGGTTTCCTTAGAATGGTCTTTAAGACCGCTCTTTGGGCTCTTTCAAGACTAATCAGATGATTAGTGGCAGCCCCGCCCAAAGCAAGAATTGCAGTATGTTATGTATATGTCACTCATACTCAGTGTGACAGTATGATAGAATGGATTGGCACAAAGAGTAGTAAATCGTTTTTATAAGGTTAATGTCTGCTACGTCCCTTAGGAGTTTCATAGCATGAATAAGTTTTCTCACCCGGGACGATGTTGCAGTAATATGCTCCTTAAATGTTAGTTTTCCGTTAATAACGACACCACACACACCAAATATTTGATTGACTTGACTCTAGATAATTAGGCGCATTTGCAGTACTACGATTGGTGAAGGCAATTGGTTAATTTACAGTTGTGCACTGTCACTACCATGTTTGGAGGCGGAGCAGAAGTGGCGGATTTGTAAAATAAGTGGAAAAAAGCATAATTACTTTTTTTGGCGTTAAGCGTCAGTAAGTGTGTCGTCAGCATAATTGATGATCGACGCCTTGTGTAGTAGCATAGAGGAAAGTTAATTTAATTAACGAGGAATAAAGTAGGGCCAATTATGCTCCTTTGGGGCACACCAAAGGATACATTTAGGGTGTTGCTAACCTGGGTTCCTACTCGTATACGTTGTTTCCTCTCAGTGAGGTAACTCTTAAACCAATCCAGACAAATGCCTCTAATCCCCGAGGTTTCCACTTTATTTAGAAGAATTGGAATGGAAACCGTGTCGAAAGCCTTTGCCAGATCCAGGAAAACCCCAAGGCAGCATTGTCCTTTGTTTAGATGGTTGGCTAGTATGTTCGTTATTAGTGACATAGCCTGTTCGGTAGACCTTTGGTGACGAGAACTGTACTGTTGGCTCGACAGGATATTGTTTGATTCCAGAAATGCGAGGAGCTGTGAGTTACCTATTTTCTCCAGTAATTTAGAAAGCGAACTAAGTAGCGATATGGGTCTTTAGTTATTTGGGTGGTCCGAACTGCCTCCTTTATGGATCGGAGTTACCAACGCCGTTTTCCAAACCTCCGGAAAAGTTCCAGAAGATAGACTCAAGTTAAATATGTGTGTCAATGGTAAAATTATTTGGTTTTTAATACGTTTGAGTAATTGGTTACTAACGCCGTCTATTCCGGGTGCTCTCTTGTCTTTTAATTGAAGGAGCCAGCGTTCGACATCACATGTGGTTGTTGGGTGGAAAAATAGGGACTTAACTGAAGAGGTAGGGATTCTAACGTCAGTCGAAAGTGATTCCTGTGATTCATTTAGTTCTTCTAATATATTGTCAGCAAGTTTTTGACCTATAGTTGAAAAAATTAAATGTGAGTTACAGTAATCGAGTGATTCAGTTGCATTCCCTTTAATTGTACATAAATCCTGTGAGTTATTTTTACTGGATTTCAGAAATGCGCATTACTTACTTAGGTAAGTAATGCGCTTTATAGTATCCCAGAGATTCTTTGGGTTATTTTTGTTCTCTGCGAGCTGGTCTTGGTCATATTGATTTTTTAGTTTGCGTATGAGGCTAAAAAGTTTTTTATACCGTTTAAATTTGAGGGTCTTAATGGAGTCGTTAGGCCTCTTTCTGGCTTCCAGGTGCAAACGATCTTTATAGATGGAACATTTAATTAATTCCCCAGTCATTCAAGCCTTGGATGTGGTTTGGGATAGACTGATTTTAACGATTCGGGAGTGCCTGTCTATTATTGAACTCAACAAGGACGAAAATTTGTTTGCAGCTTGGGAAGGACATAAGCTTGCCAGTATAGGAGACCAGTTAGTTTCATTTAGTTCCTCGACGATCGTGTCGAAATTTGACTTACATTTAAATTTTAGGGAATAGGAAGCGCGATGTCTTCTAGACGCTATGCCGATCATTATTGGGTAATGGTCAGTAACAGTCGATGAGCAAATTATAGACACAGACATGGTTCGAGATTTTATAAAAATTTGGTCAAGTATGGCATCATTTTGAGTTGGGAAAGTAATTGCCGCTACATACCTAAGTTAAGCCATAAGGCACAGGTAGTCCGCGCAGTTATCACTGTTTTTTATATTGATATTTATATCTCCGGTCACGATAAAGGATTGTGTCGTAGGCATAAAAGACGGTATAGATTCGAGTGAACTTAAAAAGTTATCGGTATCACAAAAGGATGAAGACCGGTAAATTCCCAACAATGTCACAACTTCAGGTATGTGAACGAGCAAACAATTAGCATCTAAGATATCGAGTTCTTTAACTATGGTTTTCCAGGCTTCTTTAACATAAATCACTACACCATCCGATTGGTTGATGTATTAAGAAGTAGAATATGATATGTAAACATTAATTTGACTAATTACTGAACTTTCCCTAATCCAACAGTAGTGTATTATTGGGGCTTCTGCATCACTCACCTCGCTTCGCTCAGTTCGCAATGCAGAGCGCCCCAATAACACACTACTAACATGATCTGCGATTCGAGCGGTTGGTATTAGAAATTTAATATTATTTCATTCATCGATGCATCGTAATACTGATAGCGTAGTAACAATGGAGCACCTAATATATCTATTCAAACACATTTTGACAGAGATAGATTTTAATAATTAACAAAACGAGTAGTTCTTTGTCTGCACACTGTACGACTTCATGTTTTGCGGCACAGATTTGCTCAGCTTTTTGTTTTCGTTGGCTATTAACCTTGATAATTTTCTCCCGAAGCAGCTGTATTATCTGATCCTGCAGTCGCATAATCTTAAAAAGATCAGCTGTTCTTGGTTCTTTCTTTTCTTTTAGAATGTTCTCTATCTGTTGTTCGAGGTCTAATAAAATATCCTTTTTATTCTGTTCATACTTTTTGATGGACAAAGATTCTTTGTCTACTTCATTCATTTTAAAACCAATTAGATTTAGAATTATAATTAAAGCAATAGTATTTCTCTGAATTATTTTATGTATTTATGATAAGTGTATAATAAAAATGTGGTCTATATTATTACAATTATGTGAGTGTAATGAAATCTCATAGCTGATATAACCAATTTATAAATATTTATAAATAATTTTACAAAGATAAGTTGGAAGGAAGGGATATTTAAGGAGTAAAAATGAAAAAAAATAAAAATATATATATATTATACAAAAAGTTTATTATCAGAGCACCATATTTTTAAACACAAAACATTTTTCAAAGCACATATTGAGTTATGATAAATACAACTATGCAAATTTTCAGAATATTTATATCGATCATACAGACTTAGAAAACTAGGACAGCCTTTATCTTCTAAATTGATCACATTGCTATTATTATTATATAAAATATTTTTCAACCATAACACTTTTTCATGACCTTTAATATAAATACATTTATCTTTTAAACAATCTAAAATTAAACACTTATAATTCGAATATGGTATAAATCCTTCACTCCAATATATCTTCCTGTTACGTTCAATCCATGCGACTTGACGTCTTTCTTGTTTTGTCAAATCGTAAAATGGAAATGGCGGCTTAATTAAAAACACTTGCAATTTGTCACTACACAATATAGCAATTTCTTTTAGCACAAATTCATTTGTTTCCGTTTTAAAGCCTTGGACGTCTACAATGGCAGTCATGATATTCGACGCACTATGTTGCTCAGAGGTTTGTATTCCACAAGTCGATCGTTTATAATTAAACAATATGCAGTAGTGTTATCTGGTATTGGCTCTGAACATTCAATTTCCAAACGAACGTCTACTGGACCTGTTTTTAGGGTATCATTTTGCCTTGAACAATCTATGATGAACAGAGGAGCCTTATCTTTAAAGTCCTTTAGATTAAGTAAGGGATCCGCTGGACAGTTGTAATACGACTGACGAAATTTCACATACATTTCGTATAATATACTGTATTTGTTTTCAGAAAAATTTAAACCTAATGGCTCATATGGATAATATTGTGAATTCAAAAAGAGCGTAACGTTTGTTACTTTACAGTGATCGAAGAGAGAACTATCTTTTATTTTATTACTTTTTCTATTACTTTGTAAACAGAAAATAACATATCTAGGCTTTTCCAATTGAGATGCAGTTTTAACTGACCATGAATGCTTTGTTGTTTTAGGTAGCAAAGGGTACTCATACAAATCCAAATTTCTAAATGCCATTTGAATAGGTCTATCTTTTTCTAAATGTTTTAAAAGTGTTAGACGTTCTCGATCTGATACTTTTATGTGCGGTACTCTCCACTGTACTCTATCAAGATTTATTTGGAAGTGAGAAATATCATCTGTCAGTGTAACGCTGTTTAAATTAGAGTTACTTCTGTTCAATATAAGTTCATGTTTACAATTTATCACAATCTTATTATAATCCTCTGCAAAACCTAATATCTTATTTAATGGTATAACAGCGCTAAAGTGACCATCACTTTGAAATCCGTTTAAGTTCCAACCCCATAGGGCCGCAACTTTATTTTCGGCCTCATTTAATGAAACGTATGACTTTACGGTTGTCGTTATACCCGAATTTTTGATGCGATCTATTTCAATGCCATTTATTTCGTATCTGATATCTTGAAACAAGAACAGAACAGGGTTATTAGTAAATTTAACAGCTTTCTCAATCGGTTTTCCATCTTTTCCGAACAGCTTTGCGTGACCTTCGATGTATACTGAACTGGCTGATGGTAACACGTATATGTCTTGTTGGTGGATGGGTATTCTGATTTCATCGTTTTCTCTAAAGCAGTTGTTGTAAGGATTGTAAGAATGAATCTCATAACTTTCGATAGAAGTATCGAAGTGCGGTAAATCGCTAATCTGTAGTATATTCATACTTTAAAACCCAATGCTTTTAAGAAGTCTTTATTTGTTTTAGTTAATTTCTTCACTTTTTTCTCACGTCTATGCTCCTTACTGGTTGTAGAAGAAGTAAGGTGTTTTATTTTGAGGTGAGGTTTTATATTATATAATATCATTTTACTTTCCTTAAATGAAGACGTAGTTGAATATGTTCTATAAAAGGAATGCAGCGGTCAAACTGATCAACAACCTTAATAGATATAGATGTAATTATATTTTTATTCACTAGGAAGTAAATAACGTTCTGAGGCGTTTCTAGGTAGTGATGTCCTGCAGTAGTATTAGGCACAAATTCATGAATAATATGGGTTGGTATACCGTTAGTATAAGAACCATATATTAAATCACATTCAATTCTGATTACAGACGGAGTATTACTAGAAATCACATTTGATACAGAGTTTAATACTGAATAGTACAGCAAGCCACACTCATATTTTTCAGATAAACTAAGAGGTGGTTGAAAATACGACTCTAATTCGGCTTTATGTCCAGAGATAGTCACAGTTATAGACATAGTTGCATACTGAACACTTTTCATTAATTTTATTTATTATATTCTATGTCTACTCCAAAAGTTTGTTAAAAAAAGTAAACATAGATGCCCACATTTGTAAGGGTGATCACCCTGTATATTTTCATAGTTATAGTAGATTTTCGAGCCTAAGTATTTTACAAATTCCTTTGGGGGCTTTAGATTTCCATAATTGTCAAAATATTCAATATAATCACTGTATTTTGCATAGGCTACCCAATGAGAACCAGGATTTTCAGAACTATCTAAATTAACCACTCCACATTCATTTTTATAAGGATGTTTAGGAAGTTCATCTCTCATAAAGACACCTCTAAAGTAGGGAATATTAACTCCATATTTTAAAATGTCAAAGTTAGTTAGGGCTCTTTTGGGTAGCCGATGTATTAGTTTTTTTCCTTTGATACAAAAATTCCAAGTCCATCTTTGTGTGGCTTAAGATGTAGTCCTTTTCCGATGCAAAGAGCCTCCATTTTTTCATTATGTCTCTTCGTTTCATCGTACAGTTTTTTAGCCATCTTGAACTCATTTATAGTTTTAGCTATACCAGCTGCGCCACCTGCTATAGCTCCCGCAGCTGATAATCCAGCAAAAATAGGAATCAAAGGTAATACTCCACCAGTTTTTGGTATTGGAATAATCCGAGGAAGTTTAATGGATGAATCATTAGCTAATTCTCTGGCAGCAGCCATAGCTAATGCTATTGCAGTTTTTTTGCATTTTGGTTTTAATTTTTTCATTTGTTTTTTCGTAACAGATATTACATTTTTCAATTTCTTTTTAAGACCTTTACCACTGGTAATTTTTGGTGAAGAGTTTTGGCGACGAGTTTTTAAGCCAGTACCGGTTTTAATTTTCGCTAACATAGCATTCTTTACTAAACGTGCTGCAAATTTCTCTCCTGTACTCGCATCAGAAGCAAGTGATCGTTTTTTTGCCATTTTTAATAGAACTAGATCAGCGCTGTGACGATCCTCTAAGTTTGATGACTTATAGTATGCAATATCATGGTCTTTACAATATTCATCCAATTTATTAACACCTTTGTCACCACGTCTAAGTCTCTCAATTAATTTTGTACCAGGACCACAATAATTATAACCCGGCAAATGTAATTCAAAAGGTAGGTGGTTTATTAGCCAGTTAAGAAGACTACTCTCTCCAATACACATCATAAGACTGACCAATCAAAGACTCAACACTTTATAATATATTAAGGAGTTTAACGAGTCAACTAGGTTTATTTATATCTCAAAGCACGTTTGTCTTATCTATCCAGCTATTTTCATTCGAAGGCAAACCAAGCCATTTTACGAAAACTCTATTCCCTTTCCTTTTAAGAACTTTCTCGACTAGATATACATTGGGATGATTTGTCTTCTGAAGTTCTTGTTCATAAAATGCTCCTAAGATAGGCTGTCCTCTGATCGTATCTTCAATCAAGTAAGTGATAGGAGTAGTATTCTGCTTATATCTAATTTTAAATATTTCTGTTGACCAATTGGGAGTATAACCTTTTTCGAATGTTCCTTTGTACTTACTGATACGAACGTAATCACCCACTTTAAACTTGCATTTTATACTCGCTTGCTTTTTTACTAAACTATTAAATCTTTTTAATATTTCTTTCTTATTTACATTATTGACATTTGCTGGTATTTCGTTAATCGTGCGATGATAGGTATGATTGTATTTATGAACAACATTGTCCAGGGTATCTTTTATCCAATTATAATTACCTTTTAAACTAAACTCTTTGTACAGTTTAGATTTTAATGTTCTTATAAATCTCTCCACAATCGAAGCTTTTTTTGATGAAAATGTTGAATAATGATTAATACTGTAAGACTGCATAAGATACTTAAATTTCTTATTGTAAAATTCTGTACCGTTATCAGTTTGTAAATTCTTAGGAATGCGATTATCATCCAGTAAAATTACAAATGCCTTATACACCTCATCTTTGTTCTTACTTTTCAAAGGGAGCGCCCAAGCATATTTTGAAAATGTGTCAATTACGGCGAGAATATATTTATAATTATTATTTTCTCTCGACATTGATTGCATATCTATTAAATCCGCTTGCCATAGATCATCTATATCCTTCATAATAACTTGTCTTCGCGGAAAATTCACTCTAGCGCTTTTATGAATTTCATTTACCACATCCGCTTTGCTCATTTTAAAACAAAAAATCTCGAATATATTTTAATTAGATATTGTTATATACCAATACATATTTTGGATACAATAATTTATATATTTATATTATAGAACGCATCAACTTCTTAAATGTTCATAATGAATGACATCGCAATACTGAATAAAAAGCTTC
This sequence comes from Catocala fraxini, assembly GCA_930367265.1. NCBI lineage: Eukaryota > Metazoa > Arthropoda > Insecta > Lepidoptera > Erebidae > Catocala > Catocala fraxini. The sequence continues at coordinate 16,719,204 of OV884035.1, forward strand.
CTGATAATCAGTATTTATTCTTAATTATATTAGCTTCTTTTAATTCTTCAATTATTGATAAAATTTCATTGTCATGGTTTGTATTACCTGCATCTCTTGAAGCTATTAATAATTTTAATCTTTCAACCAATTCGTTTGGATCGTCCCAATATATTAAGTCAGTATTCTTTTTATATGTTTTAAGCGTTGGCAAACTGCCTCCAATTTTATTCTGATTGTTTTCCAATAAAGTCTCAGAAAATAATGGTCTGATTATTTCTCGATATTTGAATCCTTTGTCACCTCTTATTTGACCACTAGGATTAAAATCCCTCTTATGGGCGTTAGTATAATGTAGTATATCTTTGTAGACAAGTCTATCGACGTCAGCTACATTTTTTAAATCAGGTTTTTTCCGAAGTAAAAGTTCTTTTAGTCCAGGGGTTAAATCATAACTTTTATCTCCAATTTTAACCAAAACTAAGTCATCGCCGCCAATATTTTGAACTTTAGAAAATGATACTACGGAGTTACCCATCATTAAAGTTTTATTATCGGTCCTTATTCCAAATGGTACATTTACACCATCATAAATACCATAGATATCTTCACTTTTCAATGACATTTCTAAATTATCTGTTACTTCTTTTTTAGGAGAGCTTGAAAAATTGATACCAGCGTCATGAAAATCCTCACATTTAGTAGAAGTGCTTTCACAATGTGTATCTGATTCAATAGGTATAGAACTTTCAGATACATTTTTATCATGCTTATTATTTTCTATTAATCGTTTAGAATTTATAAGAGTTTTTAGAGGGTTCGAAACTGGTTTAAACATTTTATCCAAAGAAGTTAACTTCATGTTCTTGATTTTTCATTTCTTTTATTTTATTTTTTATGCAGTCAACAGACTTCATTAATTCCAATTTAATACTTTTCTCCATCTTACGCAACCACAACTATGTTCAACTAAGTGAGGAATAACACTAGCAATTTTTGTATATAATTAATTTATATATACATACTTACCCATATCTGCTTTCATTCAAATTAATTCTACTTTAATATTTTTCTCTATGTTAAATTACTTTACAAGCAAGACAAGCGAAGCGAAGCTTCTGAAGAAGATTTAACACTATATTTGCTTAGCATGTTATTTCCTTATATTTACAATTATTTGTTAAAATTGAAAAACGTATCAAAATTCTGCCTGTACCTTCCACTATTTAACGACGATTCTTTGTTAATAAGTAAAAAACTATAAGGTTTTTCCCAAACATTTTTGCAAATGTCTTTAAACTGATTCCATTGTAGATCAGCACTCACATGTTCTTCATAAATATGTTTTAAATTTACATCATCTTGTTTAAATATCATAAGAAAATTAACATTGTCGCGTAACAATTGTTTCGGAATTTTAGAATAGGTTTGAGATAAATAGAAACAATCGATTTGTTTATGTCTACCCATACAAAAATAATTGCGAATATTTATTTGATTTTCACAGGCAACATCATCAAAAATAAATACAAAATTAGCTAAAGCTTCACTTGGAGATATAACTTCTTTATCATTGTTGAACTCACAGAAATTAATCTGTGGTACTCTTTTTAATACTTCGCTTAAAAAACGATATTTTGGTTGAAAAGAAGTTTTGGAGTAAAGATAAATATTTTTAAATTTTAAACCATTTTCATGTAACAGTAAACTAATCATGGCATTGGTTTTACCACAATTTGATGGACCACATATTATACATCGAATCGTATTAGGCAATAAAGCACTGTGTCTGACCTGGCGAGAAGATTCATTAAAATCGATATTACTAACTTTCAAAGATATGGGTTGCTTGACCAACTTCATCTTGTCAATTACTAATTTTTTTTACTATCCTCTATATATATATATATATATATATATATATATATATATATATATATATATATATATATATATACCAAATATATATATATATATATATATATATATATATACATACGCTAGGACTAGCTATATGGAGCACCCCATAAAACACATTACAGTTTGACAGGTTCAGACTTGTATCGATAAGATGAATCACTATACTGTTGCATAATTTATGTTATTTGAGAAATTATTCTTATATTACACGATGTGTAGGTATCTCATATCATATTGGACCAATTTCGTGTGTACAATAACGTATATTCATTCATTCTGCAATTATAGTTTGAAGTGAGCAGTTATTTTGATGTAAGTATTTTCCAATAAATTATTAACTTATACTTTTTAATTTAGCTTATTGTCGTTATATCGTTATTCATTTCAGAATCATGTCGATGTCACCGTGCTACAGTCCGGTTTTGGATATGAACCTTGACAGAAATTCGTTATTGAATGACGAGCCCCAGAGAATAAATTTACAAGTGAGTAACTCATCAGATTTTATATTATTATTATTAAATAGTATTTACAATTATTGCTATTCACTTACAAGGATCTTTCTCTTTTACAGAATACGATAAAAAAATGACTGGCTAATTCACCCTTCTTTATTTAGTTCTAACATTAGTGTTCTTTTTGTTTCAGAATTTGGTTGGTGATTCAGACCCAATAATGAATCCTTTTAACTACGCTCAAAATAGAGAGAGCTGGTATACTGAAGTAGCAGCAACATCACATGAAGAGTATAAACAGCGGAAAGCTGCAGAACAAACGTTGAAAAAGAGAAAAAATAAACCTAAAACTCTGAACAATAAATCTTTTATCATACGTAAGGAGCCAGGGCGTGTTCGTCGCCTCATAAAAATCATTATTCATGATTTAGATGGACGTAATATGGATGACGTTAGCATTGAGCCTGATAATGCGAGTGTGAATGTGCAGTATTTAGTGACTAGTGACTATGACGATATTATGAATGAAACTGATTTTTTAGTGAATAAAATAGTGAAACAATTAAACAAATCCAACATGTAATACTTAATTGCTATTGCAAGTGATAATGTTAAATAACTGATCAATAAATGATTATACTGCTTCTATTATTGTCAATTGTAAATGTGTAATTTCAAATATATGTATATTATTGTTTTTATTATTCTAAAAATAAAGGATTGTATTAAAAAAAGAATAAACAACTATTATTTTTATGTTTGTGTTTTATTTCATATAAATATATCATTATTTTTTACATATTTGTTATAATTAAATAAACACTTTTATTTATTACAATACACATATCTTGCTATAATATTATACACAAGATTTTATTAAACATAAAATTAAAATACATTTAAACAGGGTAGTACAAAACCCATACAATTATATTATTACAAGAAGCTCAATATATGTAACATACACGAATAAGTAAGCTCATTAATCAATTTCCATTTCTTTTTATATTACCTCTTAAAATATTGTTACACAATGACCCCAAGGTAAAGTTGTTACTTTATCATTCATTACTTGACGCTTATCATCATTCTTTGATAAAACTATTTTATTTATTTTTTGAGTAAAGATTCTATGATCTTTAGATTTAATAACACACATATTATCTCTTAAGGTTTTGTTTTGCATTAAAACTTTTTTGTATTTTTGTATGTTTAGTTTTTTGGTAATACATTTTTTAGCACCTTTAGCTTTTTTTAATGTTGATTTTTTTGTACTTATACAGTATGATTTAGCTCCTAAGCCGACAAATTCCGATATAATTTCACCGCCCATTTCATCTTTGAAGTAACCAGGTATCTTAGCATTCGCCGCGGGCATACAATATTTGTTATTTTTTTCAAAATTACTGGTATCAAAATATTTTAAATTTAATTTAATGTCTTTGTAAAAATCTTTAGTGCGTATTAAATATAAAAGACTATCAGTGTCTGTGTAGCAAAGTTTTAACTTATTTTCATAATGTTTTTTCATTATTGAATAGTGGAATCTATACAAATGAGATTTCGCTATTTCTAAAATACTAAAGCCTATGTAAATAGGACGATCTAAAATTATTTTTGTTTGATTCATTTGGATTGATACTAAGGACTCTGATAAAATAGAAAAGTTCTTGAAATTAGGCGCACTGATATATTTTTTAGCGCCGCAAAATTTTTTAGTTTGATTTGAATTATCTCTCCATATATTTACTAGTTTAACATCTACTTGTTTTCTTTTATTCTCTATGGTTTTACCAAATATAGAATTATGTTGTTTCTTAAAAAAATCTCTTTCAAAATCAGAGGTTGCATTTTGTCTCAGCTTAGTATTTAATGAAATATAAGATTCTAAGAAATTACTTTGTTGAAATCCTAGAATTCTGTGTATGTTTAATAACTGAAGACCATTTTTCAAGCATTCCTTTAAATGAATGTAATGAATAACATATTTATATTTAGCAAAAAGATTAGCAATAAGTTTATCATTTCGGCTACAGAACGGAACAAATTTTTCAGGTGCAAATGGTAAATCAGCATGATCATCATGCAAGTAATCAGGGTAATGAAGATCTACTTCTAGTATAAATCCTGTATCAGAATCGTTTGAAACACTTAAGACATCAAATTTTAATATTTCATCCTCATTTAGAAATCTAAAACCACCTACTGGAAGTTTTTGCATCATAGCATATCCATATAAATTAACACAATCAAGATAAATCAGAAAACAATCAGGCTTTTTGCTATTGTAATCAGGAAGATATTTATTATTTGCCTTCGCATATCTGAGTGAACACTGAGCAAGTCCGCCTCTTATTCCTTTTTCTATCATTTGATACATTTCTAGGTCAGAGATAAGGTCTAAATTGATTTTAGTATACAACAACATAGCGTCCCAACTTAATGAAGGTGATGAAACGTAATAGCAAGGATCCAAACCATAGTGACTTAAACTCATATTTGTGAATTTTTCAAAAATGTCACATAGAAGTAACACGTCACATTTTAGGTATAAATCTGTATATTCACCCAAATTTTTTATACCTGAAGACTTCCAAACGTTTAAAGCATGTTCATAGTCTTTATCAGATATAGACTCGGAAGTAAGTTTGTTAAAGAATTTTGATGGTGATGGTAGTTTGGTCTCATTATATCTTTCCCAAGAATTTATATAATCATAACAATATACTCCTTTTCTTCGAGCAATATCAAATAATTTATTATTAGTAAAATAATATTTTAAATTTTTAAAATCCTTTGGATTCAAAGTAGTAACTAATTTCTCCATACTAGAGCTTAAAAAATTAAATGAATCAATAAACTTCAATTGTACGACATTTGTTGAAATAAATGTTAAAAATTTTGTGAAAGAAATAAATTTTTCTTTGTTTCTCGGTATGATATGAATTCGGCCGCTTAAATTTGAAAGTTCTTTTATGAATAAATGACAATCATAGCCGGATAAGTTGTGAAAAACTATTGGTATAAAAGTACATTGTTTAGCATTTAAATTGCATGTATGTATATATGTATGTATGGGCAGCTCCTCTATATTTGCCAGTAAAATGATCATGGTCTTTAACAATACTATCATTACATGAAAACTTATTTTTACAAATATGACATTGTGTGCTGCTGATGAAACTTAATTTTTCATTTTCAGTTAACGGCAACATTTGTTTACTCTCTAATAATATATTATATAATCGTTTTACATCATTCGTTAGAGAATTAACGAATTTTTTAGAACAATCAGGCCCACTATAAGATACAAAATCATTAAGTTTCGGATTTGCATTACAACAAATATAATAAGCGAAACATGTAGCCTCGTGAACTTGTATATTTTCAACATATTTGGATTTATTTTTGTCAGAATATTCACGCAATAAACTTTCAAAATCACCATATATCACTATTGGAACAGTTTGTGTTCTCTCATAATTCAAAAAACTTAATTTACTTCCTGTCTCAGGTAAAATGGTTTGTATTCCCGAGCATTCATGACGGTGTAACTTCTCTTCAGTGTCAAAATAAATAAAACATTCATCACATAAAAATATTCTACTTTTGTGTTTGGTTAGTTGTTTATGCACAAGTTTCTCAAAACTTTTTATTAAACAAAAATGGCTTTTCCCGTTTTTGGTTATATAAAGCAAATTAATGTGGTATAAACGACGTGATGTTGTTTTATACAAGGGACCTGTAACTGTATCATTAGTATCCAAACCATAAATATTAATACTGATATCAGGATTATTTATTTCAAAGCGCTTAATATCCTTGAAACTGGGAGGAAAATTCATGTCAGAAATATCCAGAACGTCAGAATAATGCGGATATGAAGAAGTTCTGTTTGGTTTAATCTTTGACGGAAATATATCAGCTATTATACACCAAAGAAAACAATGTTGATCATCATTTTTTATATTTAAACATGATTTAGTATTGGAAATACGTTGAGGCAATTGTAAATAAGAACCACCTCGCAAAGGGTTATATTTAACGACATTAATTTCCAAATGACTGAGCGACTCAATTGTCCAGCCTGACTCAGAGAGTTGAAATTCAGTACATTTACAAATAAGTTTATCACAAAATAATTGATATAGGTCTGAGATATTTGTATTTTGCAATGCTGTAATATACTTCGTGTTAAATGATTTTAAAGACTTTTCATCATTTTTTGGCAATATATACCACACAAACAATTCAAAATTCACTTTAATGGATTTATGTATTTTTAATAATTCTTCAATAAGATAACAGACCTTTTCTGAAATTCGTGTCAAAAATATTGCAGGCGTATTGTTAGCCTCGTATGGATTCACTCTATAACTGATTATTCGATTTCTAAAAGCTGTGGCTATTATACGAACGTTATCAAAATTCGTCTGCAAGAGGCAATTCGATTTGTGTACATTAGTTTTCTTATGTGCAGAATATTTTGGCACTGATATATTACAAACTTCACAAAAGAACATGATTGGAAATAAATTTTATTAAATGTAAATCTAAAATCTTATTTTTCCGTAAGCAATATATTGTATAAGCAATCCGGGACTCGTATTATACAGCAATATTGTTTTTAGGATCGCGCTTTTATAAATATCAGTATCGAGTTTATCTTTGTGTCGAGTAATATTAGTATCGAGATTATCTTTGAATTCAGTTTATAGTACAGACTTTATCTTGTATCGAGTTATCTTGTTATCGAGTTTATCTTTGTATCGAGTTATCTTGGTATCGAGTTTATCTTTGTATCGAGTTATCTTAATATCGAGTTTATCTTTGCATCGAGTTATCTTAGTATCAAGTTATCTTGGTATCGAGTTATCTTTGCATTGAGCTTCCTGTAAATAGAACTACAAAGCAAAATAATTAAAGGTAAGAATATAAGTCCTAAAAATAATATATAAATGCATTAAGCATGATTGCTATTCGGATATAAAATAGGCTGTATACCTCTAAATTCTGCTTTGGCTGCAGATACAAGATTACCAACAGCCTTCCAAGTTGGCGAGTCCGTATAAACAGAGCCCCTATAGGAGAGAAGTGTTTGCTTCCATCGATCTTTCCCTAGGCGTTCAGCGTCTCTTTGGTTATAAATACGAAGCTCGACATAATAATCACCGCTGCGCGCTGGGTCCTGCTGGTATGAGTTTCCACTTGCTGTTCTTCTAGACAGGAACGAACGCAGAGTAGATGCCTTCAGCGGTTGAAGGTCTTCCTCGTCATCCTGTAACATTGTTATAAAATAACATTGAACAATAACATTCTACCATATCATTGATTGATCTTGGGTATCAGACAATAAATTAACACACTTAGATACTTTTTGTATACATATTAAACCAGATTTCTAAATGTTAATTTGAAAAGCGAACAGTCGAAGTATAATTATTAACATAAGTTTATCTATACTTTACTTTATATAGTAAATCTGAAGTGTTTGTTTATTTGAACGTGCTAATCTTAGGATCTACCTGTCCGATTATAGAAATACATAATAACTCAATAAGTGTATTGAGGAAGGTTTTAGGCTATATAACATCATGCTAGGGCTTACTGGAGCGGAGCAGTAAGCAATACTAACGCGAGTGGAGCTGTGAGCACAGCTAGTAAAAAATTAAATCAGGGTTTTTGAACTTACCGAAGATTCAATCACGCGGTTACGTTTGGTTGTTTTCGACCGCTTCGACAGAGTATCCGTCTCTGAGTCTGAGTCGCTTACAAAAATATCCTTTGGGGCAGTTGAGATAGCCGCGGTTCTCTTCGGCTTTTTAGGCTCGGTCTTGCTTTTTGGCTTTGCCTTTTTAGTCTTTGGTTTTTGGGATGTAGAACTAGAGAGGTCGTTGGAATGCGACTCTACATCGGACTCAAATGGATTAACGAAACTTGCCCTAAAAAGAAAAAAATACAATTATTTGAATAATCATCTGAATTCTGTTTATATCTATTATACATACATGGCACAGTTTTCTCTTGAAAACTAAAAACTCAATATCTAAATAACTTTATATACAATAAATGTTTCGAAAAATCGATGAATGGCTTGCTTGTTGTGTTTGAAACAAGCTTAGGTACATAACGTAGAGCTGTGATTCCAACCGCATGTCATCTGTGTACCCATTATGATTACAAGTAATAAACAACAGGATAAAAGTCAAATATCGGAGTCGAACCGAAATATTTGTGACGAGAAGTAAATGTCAATCAATCAAAGGCATAGACGTATTAAAACAATAGACGCAAAAAAACACTTTTTTCACAAAGAACTGATTTTTCCCTGCTTGGGAATCGAACCCACAACACTGGTGCGATGTAGTAGCAGGGTGATCACTCAAAACGATTGCGCCATCCGTGTAGCTACTAACTAAATATTTGGATTAAAACCGCCTAATGCACCCAACCAAGCATATAGTAAAGTTATAAATAAAAATACACATAAAAATATAATACTCACATACTTGCTTCAATAAATGACTTCACTTAAAAAATGGCACAGTACACAATCACGAATAAACAACTGCAGGCACAATAGTACACAAAACTCAATGAAATTATTGATTGAAGAGCAGTCGACTGATTTATATACTCATAAATCTAAGATAGTGATTATATTATTTTTTGCTAACGTTGTCGAAAGCTTTTCTAATATCTATTTTGTAAGTTATACTTTAAGCACTCTTACAGTAAAGTCTACAATTATATGAACTTCATTAATTAATATGTGCGCACCCTACCTTTCCTCTATTTGGAAGTGGCGACAATCTGTCGCGGACATTTGAGACGAAATTCTAAAAAGGAAATCGTATGTACCTCGGCTGTACGTCACAGATTTATGAAGAGTGTCTCTTTAGACTGATAGTTAAGGATTTTATATATAATAACCAAAATAACTTAACCTCTCACATTTTAAATTATGATTTTAATTCCAATATATGAAAAATAATAAAACCTTTAAAAATATGAAACAGTAATATGATTGACTAGAAATAACGATTTATGGGCACATTATCTATATTTCATACTATAAAATACATCCACGAGTATATTTACAATAATACATATTATATGTGTAAACTTCACGCCTGTTTCCCAACGGGAACAGATAGACAGAAACCTCGGTTTTATAATAATATCAAAATAATAATGCGCTGGATGATATACCATCAAGTATAGTGCGCTATTATTATGGGGCATGCATTAGAAGAAGTACGCAGAAACAATTTTGCCCCCGACTCGGGAATCGAACCCGAGACATCGTCATCTATACACATAATAAAATTATAACTAGCTGATGCCTGTATATGGAAGATATTTGAGAAATATTAATGCTCGAGTCTTATAAAGACTCGCACACTAATATAATTGATTCTTGTTTGATTGTCTGTATGTTTGTATACGCATCACGCAAAAACTACTGCATAAAATTGGAAGCGGTTTTCGAAGATATGTTGTTAGAAGTCTAACTTAAAAACTATTGTATTCCTTCGATTTAAAAGACAACTCCCGCATTAAGAATCAAAGCACACACACAAGTCGCGGGGACTTTACTAACGTATAATTAACGGACACAATGTACATCCAGACCCCGAAAAATTAATTATTTATGGATCATACAAATAATTGTCCTGCATGGGAATTCGAACCCGCGACACGCTACGCAATGTTAGGTGGCATGACGATCGCCTTAACGACTACACTACACGTTCAGTCAATCTGTTTTATCTCGATACGTCACCTGAAATCCGAGTTATCGCGGGGTTCAAGTTCCATGCAGACGGAGTCAGAGGCAAAAGCTAGTTGTGGACAAAACAATAGTATAATTCAGTTTATATTATATGTTGTTGACTAGGTACCGATGCCAAAGTTTGAAACTAGATGAATATTACATTACTATTACGTATATTATTATTAATTTTGCATCCATTTTACAAATGTGTTTGAAGTATATAACAATTACTTAATAATAATATTAAATTTGGCAAATACTTATTGATTCATAATATTACGTATATAAATGTCAATATTCCGACGAACAGCTAATCAGCTAACATTGTCAAGATTTTTCATTCATTCATCAACGAGCTGTACAAAGATAACATGTACATATAAATCAGTACGAATGCATCGCTGCGCCCGAGCCGTGCTGAGCGCGTTGGACGAACTTGAGAATGCTGTTTATATTATGTCATCCCAAGTAGAAACGATAGTGCTCCATTGTTACTACGCTATCAGTATTACGATGCATCGATGAATAAAAAAATAATATTAAATTTCTAATGCCAACCGCTCGAATCGCAGATCATGTTAGTAGTGTGTTATTGGGGCGCTCTGCATTGCGAACTGAGCGAAGCGAGGTGAGTGATGCAGAAGCCCCAATAATACACTACTTCCAACATTCAGTTAACACTATGATATCATAATGTACATGCATTCGCTTTAACAGAACCAAGAATTTATCAAAATTTTGTTGTAGACTTCGAATAGTTAAAGACAATATTTTAATTTCGTACTGTGATAAGATAGTTGCACACTCTTCGGCTTTGTTCAATTTGTGGCATGTTTTATTGAATTGTCAATATCGTTCAAAACATCAATTGAGGTCATATCGAACTACTAATAAATTGTTCTGAATAGTTGTTTAAATCAAATCTGGCCACAAAGTGAGAAATTGAATAGTTTTAAAATGCCGAAGATAGTGATAATAATATAAAAATATAATATATTGTATTTTGTGTGTAATATAGCAGCGATAGCTCAGTGGGGAGACCAACAGACTGCAATGCAGAGGGTCTCGGGTTCGAACCCACGTCACACACCACTGACTTTCGGAAGTTATATGACTTTTCGAAATTATGTGCGTATTGATTGACAATTATTGCCTGCTCCGTGCCTCGGAGAGCACGTTAAGCCGTCGGTCCCGGCTGCCATGAACATCTATGGCAGTCCTTATTGGGAAAGTCAGTACCCTCTAATATCCTGACACTGGTCTAGCCTTAGGGTATCGTTTGCCTTCGGGTTGCGGAAGTCAGGTGGCAGCCGCTCCGTGAAAAAACTGATATCCAGTCAAATCCGGTTAGACCAGAAAAACCGACTCCAAGTGACTTGGGAATAATAAAGGCTAAGAGAGAAGAATTGTATTTTGTGTGTGAAGGTAAAAAAAATAGTAACTTATGTTATGATAATCGACTGGACCAATAAATATGTCAATGTCAAAAAATGACCATATAATAAATGCTGGATATTTCTTGTCTTTCGAGTTTGGAGATTTTCTGACAAGAATATTACCATTGCGAATCCAGCAGAAGAAGAAAATTCCTCTGCTTAGCCCTTCTCTGTGCTTCGCCGAATAATTTCCTATTAGTTTTGGTTAATTTTTAATTGAAGTAAAGAAGTGAGGATGTCCCGCTCGCTATATCGCTGGAAGTGAGACCACGCCGTTTACTTGCTGCGATAAGCAACTCATCTCTTTTAATTTTTCGAACAAACTTCACTGCTATGGGTCTGTTTCCTTCGGTCGAAGACGCTGATTGGTTGTTCTTGGAACCTACATGCGACATCTGGTCTACTTCGGATTCATGTAGGTCGATGCCTAGTGTTTTTGAGGTTACTAACAACAAATGCATTAGATTTTCGTTCAAGCGTTCAGGTAAACCTACAATTTCTAATTCATTTTGCAATTGGGTTTGTTTGTGCGAATAAAAGACTTCCTGCAGTGTAGCTATTGATGTTTTTAGGTGATTTATTTCCAGATCTTTCGCTTGTAGTTTATTCTCAAAGTCCTTTATCTTTTGATTCAGATTAGTAGACACGGTCGATATCTGTGTCTTAACTTCGAGAATATCTTGCCTTAGCAACCTGATCTTATCGAGAACAGCCGCAGTTGTTGGTTCATTTTCGCCTCTAGATGTGACTGGGGCAGGTTTACCACGGCTTATGCGTGTAGTGTTGACGTTATCCGAGGAAAAGGAGTTGTTAAGAGTCCGTACAGGCATACTTGTGTTGCTTACTTTAGGTCTGGAGCAAGAGGCAAGCAAGTACAAGAGGGACAGTTCCACTGATTTTTCGCTACTTCCGATATTTTATTATAGTTTTCTTTGGTTAAGTTGAGACACCCTAAGTCATATAGCTCATTGCAGATACAACAATTCATATATAAAGGTGTAGTTATACTCTTACCGCACGCGCTGCAAATTATAGACATCTTTAAATAACTGCTCAGTCTCCGAAGCGCGTAGTCGTGAAGCAGTAGTTGACGCACGGAGATGACACACACACAGACAAACAGCTAGCGAAGGCAACCGCCGCGAGGGATGCACAGCGGCAGCGATGACTAAGAGCTTCTCCAAAACCGGCAAATTTGCCGCAATTCTCTTGTGCGTATCACGCGCGAACGTTGCGTCCAGAAGAAGCGTACTAACGCGCGAACATTTGAAATCTGAACACATCATTTGAACACTGAATTTAGTCAGTAGGAAACATGGCGCTCCGTTTCCCTTGATACGTGCTCTGGAGTTCGCACTTTCACTGGACGAAACAAGGCGTCTCTAGTATCTCGACTCGCGCGCAATACACGCGAATCAAGCGCGAGTGAAGGGAGAGGCGAAGTGCCCGCGATTTACGCGCGTATTTTGAATTTGCGCTATGCTTGTCGACTCGATGTATTGGCGCCTAGTATCGCGCTAACGCGCGAATGAATTTACGCGAAACGTTTCGCGGCGAATTCGCCCCTTCTGGACAAGGTCTAAGCGTAGCGGGCTCGGCGCGGGTTGGGGTAGGTCAGGATCAAAGATCGTTTTTAAATAATTTTGAACATAAAACTGTTTCTCTACTAAACTAGTGCTTGTATCACGATATGGTTTTCACAGTGCTCAATATTAGGTCTTTATATATATGAATCACGCTGCTTTTTTGATAAATTTGAACTTCAAACACAGATTTTGAATTAAAATCAACGAGTGAACAATAAAACGTCTGCTTTGAGTCGGTACGGTACCGACTCTAAGCAGTATTTTCGGATTAGATTCGGTAGTGGACAGTGATCTGTAATCGAAGTGTTTCGTCCGTGTTTCCTCTATACACCTTCACTAGAAATGGGGTCAAACTTTGTCAAAGATGCACAAAACTTGATGCACTTTTGGCTGTAAATATCAACTGCATATAAGTTCAAAATAAATGTTGATATATCTTTGAACAGTACAGCATATACTTCATAGATAATAAAATGAATTATTTAATTCTATATACCGGATACATAGTAAGTACACCGGATACATAAAAAAGATTTTCTGCAGACATGGTTTGATTGCCATCGTCATCGCTCACTTGATGTGAAGCGTTGGTGCGATAGGCAGAGGAACAAAAAAGCATGAAGGCAAGAAATTTGTAAACCACAAACACCGACAATTCCACTCCTTGGAGGTAAACTTGATTAAAGTATTTGTATAGTATATATTGATTGTATATTATATAGGATAGAATATCTACCGTATACGCTATACGGTGAATATTCCATCCAATATATACTATATAAATACTTCTGGCCATTTAATGATGAAATAGGTTTGATGGAATTCAATCTAACATTAAAATGCATTTAAAAAACCCGATAGGTCAATAACTTTTTGCCGATTTGTGTCAAATATATGACAATACATCGTCGACACTTATGTTTCTAATTCACCATTCTATCGATTCCAGAACCTCTTGTTAATATTTGATAGAACGTTTCCTAAAACGAGAGTACAGAGTGCATGGTTGAATTTGTGCTTACATGTCTTTCCATTATTTTCATACATTTATATAAAAAAATGACTGCAATGTGTTGCAATGTATTTTATTTTCAATTTAACCTTTATTGAAGCTTACCAAACCAGTACAGTATGTTTAGTATTGTGGTATTCTATAACAAATTAAAAAAGTAGGGCCAGATAGAGGTGTATTATTATATATATATATTTTAATCTTTATTTTTAAGTCTTAGTAGGTAACATAGGCGAGGCTATTGCTGTCTATCCGGTATATTGTCAGACTGCTACTGAGGATTTCTTAACCAAACACCTATTAGCACTGGGCCTGACCCAGCAAGCCAACCTCCTTACAATAGGACGCAGACATAAGTGAAAACATAATATACTACTAGTCCAATGACGCAGTCAATACCTATTCAAACAGATTTAAAAATATTGAGTAATAAAATTGAAATAAAAAAACAAATAACAGCAATGCTTAAATAATGTCATAAATAATTAAATATGTCATCTACTTAAAAAAATCATTTTAAAATACACATTTTTGTAAATATATTTGCATCAAAAATGTAAACATTTTACAATTCGACTTTCAATGCACATGTTTTCATACTTTTGAATTTAAACACTAATGCTACTCATCTCATCATTTTAATGTGATTACGCAAGAAGAATCTGTATCTTCAATCATTATTTGACTTCAAAACACCTCTTGTTAACACTTTCCGGCAACCCGTGATGTGCAAACATTCAAAGTCAAAATACCTAATTGGTTGACTTTGCAAGTAAACTTGTAAATTGTACTTTCCGATTGTTGTTTAGAACATCTAAAATGTAAATTGCTTGAATCGAATTATATTTATTTAAGCTCAAAGAGAGTCTTGTGAATCTAATAGCACACTGCGGATCGTGAGGCATCGAATTCTATTATACTGTAGTGGGCTGAAGAATGGAACTAAGCTTGGAAGATGACAATAGGCTCGTAACACAGAGCACGGAATAATGTTCACCGCGCTTGTAGTAGAGATGAAAGTAATAAATTGTGGAATGGGGGTCTACGTCATTTCTACAATATAAGCGTATTTAATTTGTGCTGACCAAGTAATTATAAGTACTTATGTACATGCTGCTCACATGCTTCGATTGTTTAAAAATATAACAAACGCGATGTCTATTGTCATATTATTTTGTTAATATAGCAGCATAGATATATTATGTTGTGTATGTGTAACATTAAGCAAATTATACGTATTAGCTATCTTTATATAGCGTTCATTATATGATATATTAGGGTGTAGTTTTATATAAGGACGTATGGAGACGCCTATCTAAATACACACATAATCACTATAAAAGTTCAAGCGTGCATAGAAAAATCTTAAACTAAGGGAAAATATGGCTTTAAATCAAATCGTGAATATCTGTTTTGCCCGTTGTTTATATCTAAACAAATGACAATGCTTTTTGTTATTTGTTGTGCATGCACCTGTAAGTATGGAAAAGCTGTGAATTAAAATTCGAAGTTTTGGCTAAAATGTACAATCTTGTAAAAATACCCGTGTGAAATAAATACACCACTATTTATTTTAAAAGTATTTGTTTATTATGTAGTATGAGATACTAGAGTTGCCAAATCTACATATAGTAGAACTGAATTTAGGATGCATATCATTTAGTTTGAAAGTGAACTAATATATTTTTGTTCCCTGACGTTGATAGATCTTTTAGATCAATCTATCCGCTTATAAATAGGCTTGAAATAAGCAGCCAATAAGTACAAATATCCTTATGTTACATTCATTTATACGTTGATTACCAACATGCTACATATATACATATATTATGTACATATACTGTAAAGAATCATCTGTATTAAATGACGCAGATTTGACGGCTCTGGATTCGCAGTCTAATGTGCACGCTACGACATATTAGTATCTTTCAATTAACCCTGTATACAGGGTTAATTGATAAATACTTATAACCCATTACTTAATAATACCTTAATTAACAACTACTTCTTCACCACTTTTCGTAATTAATTATTTGATTTTTCATATAAATATTAAGACTACGAGTGTTCGCAAAAGATAGCAGTGACGTTACGAAACACAACACATCTTTGAAGGAGGTACATATGTTGTGTCGGAGCGCATTAAATTTTAAATCCGTTCTTTTCGAAAAAGTATTGAATTTAAAAAGTTGTAGAACAGTAGTTGTAAAACAGTAGTTTTTATTTAATATGACCAGAACTTTTAGTTACACGATAGCTATTAGTCATATATTTCTATATATATTCTATAGGCTATTGTATAATGTATGTTTCTACATACATTATACAATAGCCTGCTTATAAAATCGGGGTTGCTTGTTACCCAAATAAATAATAAAGAATATCTACTTGACCTGCCCCTGGGCAAGAGACTACTCAGAATTGAAGAGCCATCGAAGATTTTTACAGAGTAATAATTCTGAATACAAAAGTAAACAAGACAGATAGAATAAAGGTCACATCAGTAATATTTAAGGTGGTCGCAAAGGTACATATTTTCTTTCTTTAAGCAATTGTTTTTTTCTGTTGCGAAGTAAAATTATGGTGGCTTAGTAAATTTTTGAGAGTAAATGAATGATACTACCTATATAATAATATACTACTAACGAAAATGTTTACCACAAGGCAAATCAGTTTTGTTTAATAGAATTATTTCATCTCTTGAGATGATAAATTTAATTAAAGTAGTCGTAAGAAAAACGTCATTGGTACAATAACATTATCTGTCTTGGGGATATTTTTTCCAGATTCATATCATTTTTAGCAGCTATGGTCCTGAAGAGATTGCTAATTTAGAGACCCTAATTCTTAGAAACCACATCAAACTTTTTGAAAATATTTACTTAATAAATTGTTAATCACTGCTGATTTTAATGGTTTCGGAAAAAACGGGTATTACCAATATTTGCGTGATCACAGAAAACGGAGTTGTCTTTGCTTATGCTTTTGCAATATTTGTAAAATCTTCGTATAGTGCGAAATGTAACAATTAAAAAATAACAGTACAATAATAATACTTAAATAAATTATACAAGTAATAAGAGGATACTGACATGCTTAAGCCATCAGCCTGAAAGAAAAGTGGTCATCTTGCCAACAGTAAACATAATGTTGCGGTAGATGCAGATCCTGAATCCATGATAAAAAGAAATTGTGTAAGTCAAGGAGATTTAAGTCTGGTAACGTATGCATTACGATATATAAACAGCGAAGCGGCGATTATTTCCTTATAATCTATTATTTAATTCAAAATGGTTAAACCATTAAACTAATAACCTACAAACATTTCCACAGAACTAACAACAATACATTAGTATAGTGGAACACATTTAGTTCATTCGGTTTGCGTGCCTAACTGCAATTTAGGATACGCTCGCTAACGCTTCCCAGAGTTTTGCACTACCAAACTTTGCAACGATTTAAATCTGGACAGAATCACCGCTAAATTAAAAATAAAATTCGGTTAGCTACTGAAAGTTCATAATTCGTGTTTTCGCCTTCATTTAAATGGATTCATTAATTTGAATTGGATTGGAACTTCAGATAAAGTAGTTCAAATAAACTAAATGAATCCTTATATTTGCTGTGTGCAATTTAAATCCCTGTTGTAGAACAACACGACATAATTGCACGGATAGAACACTGGTTTAAGTTAGTACCTCACAAGTACCAAGGAGGATAATAAGTTCGACGGCTCCACAAGACAAAAATAATTGTAAGCTGGACAATAAAGCCCATATTTGTATTTATTGTTTAAAGTTTCTTAACGGAGACTGACATCTGCGCAGAAGATATTATTGTGTTTAAATTTATGCGCAAACATAAGTGTTCCCTAACTCTCATAATCCGATGCAACGGCAATTCGACACGGCTGAAGGGAGATTAGACGCAGAACTAACAGCTTTGCGTGCTTTCTGAAGCTCGTGTGTGTGCAGTATTGCCTTCTTTTTTGCACTGCGCTATTTCGAATTACTTGGTAGAAAATCTCAATAACTTTTTGCTAGCACCACCCGGATTCGAAACCGAGATTTCATACAAAGTGATCGCATTCACTTCGGCTGCGCCACCGAGACAAATAATGTGACTTGTATATGACAAAGAGATAACTTAGAAGCATAAATTCAGACAATTACACGGTTTATATGTACAGTCACCTGTAATAGTGCATGGATACCTTAAGTGCCAAAATCCTGTGAACACTCGAATTTGAATGAATATGAATGAACTAGATGGCGTTGTTTTATAAATATTGCAACGCGTACTCATTTTAGCAAAACGGGCGAAATTTAAAAGAAATTATAATCTCAACCGAAAATGCACTCGAACACACTAACAGAATAATGTTTGCGTACGAACAGGTTAGCGAGTCATCGAAAGTATCTATAAAATAAACTACCCACTATAAATTCATTTGTAATTCTTTGCTTCTTAATTAACCCTGGAACGTGTTCTTTTTTTAAATAAACTATTGTGAATGGAGATAAAAATATTGTTTAAAGTAAATTTATTAAAATTGAGTTATTAAGAAATCTATTTCTTTTTATTTTATATTGGTGCACCGCCGTCTTTTACGATATAAATAAACAACTTAACAGTTCTTGTATTCATTTCCATTAAATGGCGTCAATTATCAGCTTATACTATTTTAGTTTTGAATTGGGTATGCATTTTTGCAGCTCACTGTACAAATAAAAGACTGACGTAATATGTATAACTCGATCATGTAGCCCACGCGTGTAGCTTGCGCGTGGAGCCTACATACATGGAGTCTGCGCTAACTAGTTATGCTACGCATAATCACCCTTAGAAATAGATAAACTTATGTGCTGAACATTCACTTTGATTGTGACTTTATTTTAAGCTATCGAATTGGGAGCCATATGGTTTTATAAAATGCAGAAAACGTATCTCCGGATTGACGTCAGAGGACAAACGTCCAAAACATGTACAAAACCCAATTTAATATATTATTTTTAAAACAAAAGAACACGGAATTAATTCTCTCTGCAAAACGGATGTTACGTTCAGTTAACATTTTTATTCTATTTCCCTTCGTAATGAGTGGAAAGTAGCAGGGTTGTCAGCTTTAAAAATAAATCACTGTAAAACGTGTGCAAAGCCATTTGTGTTATGTACTAAAAGGAACTATTATTAAGGAAAATTCCTTCGAGGAAAGAAAATTAATCTTGCCTTTCTGTCGCCAGGTTGGTGGGGTTGTTTATTACAGGAAGGTCAAATGTTTTCAGGTATGACCTGACAGCTGACAATAAATGTTTACACTGTATCTTAATTGGTCTACGAAGCTTTTATACTAAGTCAGGGGGAGGAGTTAGCAATTATGTTGTAATAAATAGTTACGTTATACGAGTACACGACGATAATTCCAGCAATATAGCCACCTAATATTAAAAAAAAGAAAAGGATAAGGAAGCTATGAGTTCCGTACAAAGGATGGATTTATAACTAAAACCATTTTAGGATGTTAAAGGACACAGGCCATTGCCACATTAAATTTGCCAGGCCTTAAATCTCTTGGTACTCACTATCATTAAGCAATTTACCCTTGAGTAGACTAGTTACTAATTTAAAGCCCGTAGGAATAATACGGTCAACAGATACAACTGGTTAATCGCCATAGGTTTTGAACGTATGCTACATATTTCTTTCGTCAAATAGGTGGCAAAAAAGTAAGCAGCCCACCCATTGGCAGTTCCCATAGTCTATGGCAACTTATACATAAGTTGCCATAGACTATGTTCGTTTTTCAATAGCGCGTTTTTGATAAAGACTTTTTAAGATAGATCTCATTATTAATTTAATTTCGTAAGTTTCTAACATACATAAGTTTAATCAATGTTATTTATGTCAGAAGAGTTCTTTGTTTGTTTCTCAATAACAATGCTACCTTAATTTATTTTGAATAAAAGAAGATAACTTTTATTTTAGAATTCATTTTAATTATCCTGTCGAACCATGTTCCTGTATTTAATAAATGGCTAGAATGTCATGGTCTTACGTTATAAAAACTCAACTGTTGACAGGTTTAAACATTTTCCTGTTTCCTATTCCTGAATACTAATCTCTAAGTAATCGGTGATCATACAAAAAAACACAATACAAACAAAAATACAACCTCCTCCTTTTATGAAGACCGTTAAAAGTAGCACGTTCTAAACTGAGCCTTGCAAATATTGCAAGTGTTTCTTTCGCGTTATTTCTACGTTACCATAACATAGAAGTGTCTATGCTACTCTATGTTACAAAGTGGCAAAATATACGGCCATACCCATGTACTTACAAAACTACCACATTGTATTTATTTTTTAATTATTTTCATGATTTGCATGATTCTATTACGACAAGTGTTTTGGATATGTATTTATAGTAATTTTCAGGCCTAAACTGTGCCAACACTTATTGGAAAATAAATAAATTCTATATCTAATTCCAAGCATTCCCAAAAGGAAAAGGGAATCAAAGGTAGGATGGGAGAAGTACTTTTTAAAATAGAAAGTTTAAGAAAAATAATAATTGCCTTTACAATCGTTAGTCTATCATTATAACTAATTTAAAAATAAAATTTAAAAAATAACACACTCAGTATTTATGTGAAGGTAACTTGTAATGCTTTGGTTGTTATTGTTTGTCGAAAACGATTCAATTTTCTGGGAGCAGCAAACCAAATACCAATTCATCGCCCATCCACATATCTGACATAACATCTAAGTCACAAGCCAAAACTAAACAATTCAATTTACTTATAAATAACAAAACAAACTAAAAGTACTCTAAGTATTACTAAAATTTCTGCTCAAAATCACGGAATAATTCGATTACGAACACTATTAAGAACGGGGGCATTTTACCTATAGTACTCTAACAGAAAAGGGGAGGTGGAGACATCCATTATAGTCGTCAAATTAAATCTGCATGCTGACTGCAAGCTGACTATTTGCTAATGGATTGCACTAACTTGAATTGCGAACACAGATAAGTGGCCTAAATTGAAATATGGGATATGAGAATACTGTAGAGTAGAGCAGCAAGAATAATATCGCTACAGGCTTGATTACATATTGGATTCAATATTAAAATATCAAATGAAAATGTAGCCATTAGCTAAAATCATATGTAGAATAACTGCAAAGAAAACGTATAAGCGCAATTTATTTTAGTCCACATCTGACGCACTCGAAATCAATTCCTATGTGGCGGGGAACTTTACAAATATTCAAACAATGGACTACCACTACTTAACTAAAAATATATGATAAACTAAAATAGTGAGACTTTTGAAATAAACGCCAGGATAACGTTTAAGTGAACTACCGTCAATGCAAAAAATATTGCTGATTCAATCCCAGAAAGGAATAAAAGTTTATATTGCATATAGAGCTATATCTAGCTCTGGGTATTCTTTGTGTTAATCAATAGAACGTTTGTTAGTTTCTCTGTGACATATAAACAAGTATGCGAATTGGTTGTAGAAATAAAGAACTTAACTAGGCACCCTTGTAAGATCAGTGGCTTGTGCAAATACCGATTGTGATTGGGATCCCAGGGTACATTCCTAGGTGTGACAAAGTAGCCACAGTCAAATTAAAATCCTTTATTATTTTTAAATGGGTATATACATCTGATACACGTCAATTCACTTATGTTAAATACTAAATTATTATTGAGCTTTTCGTATAAATGTTAAACCAAATACTATTTTCTTCTAAGTCTCTATGTAGTAGCCGCCACGAGTAGAACATCGCACAACCTTTTTAACTTTTTTTGTCTTATTGTTCCTTGACTTAATTGTACGGATGGCGTAGTGGTTTAAGAGGTCACCTCGCTACAGGCGCTGTGTCCAATGTCATGGGTAACAAATATTTGTTCTAAATGTAGGTATTATAAGTGTCAGTTCCATGAATGATAGTAAAGTTTTCGCGACACATGAATTATTAAAAGAACGGCAGCTGGCTTTATAAATGAAATAAACTTGCACATTGTATATCATATATCACACATGATATTAAGTGTCATTCATGATAAGTCCAAGTCTTAAAAAACAATTTGAACCCTGTCCTAATTCGGTCAGAATGCAACTTGTAGCACAAGCTGGTTTTGGTGTTTCTCGAAGCCCAACGTTTTGAGGACATAAAACGGTAGGCGGGCTTAAACAATGCGTAGACCGGTCAGTGCTTACGATCACTGAAGTCGTATTTAGTGCTTGACATCGCCGCTTCGATTAGTTGACTGCATTTTGATTAATTAATTATTGCGATTAATCAAAACCAAAATAATAATAATAATATTCTACCACATACACACAACACCATCTAGCCCAAACTAAGCATAGCTTGTACTATGGGTAATAGAAAGAAAATAATAAAATAATGAAAGGTACATAAAATGTCTTCGTACAAAAGTATTCATTAAGCATATGAGTAAAAAGTCACATATTTGTAAAGAAGCAAAAGTATGAACCGGATTAATTTCATCTTTTATGAAAAACTATAAATAAAATGACGCAATGGTAGTAAATGCGACATGCTGTAAATTGTTTGCAGGTACGATTCTCTAGTCGGACAAAAAGATATTGAGTTTTTACCAGCATAGAGTCTAGAACTGTGCTTAATCATCGGCAATAAGCTCACCTGAATCTTACTACGCTTAAGCTTACTACATGAATCTAAAACCAGAGCTAGCAAAATGTACTACATCTCTACCTTCTCCTTCGCGGATATAGGCATGAGAATCAGTATCTATATAGTCTTTAATTCAACACAAAGTCTTCATAAAACTTTTTGCTTTTGACGTCCTCCTGTTTTTCGTAAAAGGGATAGCGCCCGCTCCACGAGTAATTCCTGTGTCGCGAGGAATTTTACAAAAATTCAAACAACTGACACAAAAAACACCTAGTCTCGGAACAACCATTTATGGATCGGACACAATTTTGTCCTGTGTGGGGATCGAACCCACAATACTCGACGCGGTGGCAGAAGCGATGCGACCACTTAAGGCTCTATGCTATCTGTGCAGTCAAACTTGATTTACGGTATTTTGTTTTAACTTCAGTTAAGGTAGCACGAAATAAATTTACGTAAAATTCCAAATTGCGTACATTTGATTCAATTTGTTGTAATGCGCAAAGATATAATTAATATGCGCAATATTAATATAACATTCCTAGTTCATTATTGCGACTTTTCCATGAACAATGAATATCAGTACTGAGCGCCAGTAAATCGGCCTCCGCAGCATACAAGCTTAAATGTTTTCCATGCTTTAGGGAACGTAAAACCGACGCTGTTCCTTGTTGTCTTTAGATAATAATCTCCTGTCAGAGACTCCTTGAGCTGTTTTGTGTCGGTTGGATTTGCTTTCAATTCAACTTTTGCGGCTTTATATTGGGTTCACGTATGTAGAGTATGTACCAAACTTCCTTCCGTACATGATTAATTAAAACATGGGAATTAAAATACTACGATGTTTACATAAGCTGTGAAACTTAGTGTTTAAACTGTGTTATTTTGAATAACTAATGGTTTAAGTGATGTCGAGTGAAATTCGCTTTCAATTATTACCTTTTCTTTTAACGTGGTGAAATTCCATTTACGCATCTCTCTCCATGGAAAAACGGAGAGAGCGGAGAGGTTATGTCGGACTCACCCGAGAAAAGATGGAAAGGCCCGGATTCTACCGACTAAACCTAGCACGGTGTGACTACTCCTGACTTGAAAGGTGGGTGAGTCGTTGGATTGAAACTACTTTAGCGACCACACTAATTACCCGTAGGGAGGTTATGGGTTTTCTACCCGAGCGGGTGAAAGTGTTAT
Organism: Catocala fraxini; assembly: GCA_930367265.1. Taxonomy (NCBI): domain Eukaryota; kingdom Metazoa; phylum Arthropoda; class Insecta; order Lepidoptera; family Erebidae; genus Catocala; species Catocala fraxini. The sequence goes on from OV884035.1 coordinate 16,743,235, forward strand.
TGGATATTACTCTTAGGTAATTTATAGCCATGTCTGGACTGAACAGTACCAGGCATGGAACCCAAGACCTTATGCACAGCAAATGATTTCACTACCGCTACGCTACCTAGGCAGTATATATGTATTTAGGGTAAACTAAATACTGCCGTCACAAAGAAAAAGACGTATATAACATTTTTAAATCAATCACCTATTTGGAATCAGTAAAAAAGACGCATCAGCCAGTACATTAAAATATACTTTTTTTGGCAGATTCGCCTTCTTCCCTTATTACGGCAGTATATTTATCCTAAAAATAATATATAGTCGTAATGTTATGATGATATCATCAAAACTTACCCACAATATTTATATCAAACTTTTATGCTAGTAACTGCCTTTGTTATCGCTCACCTATTAATTATACCGCCATTTAATTCTACTACTCATTATAAAGTTTTGCCTTTATTCGTCATTTTTATTACGGGTCTTATTATTTCTAACAATAAATCATTGTACGTATTCATTATATTTTCATAATGAATGTTACCTGATAGGTATAATATCGCATGTTGCCTGTTAAAGTTACTTTGGTCGAATACAAGCATCATTAGTAGAAAATTTGAGAGTCAACGGGAAAATACTACATACAATGAAACAAATACCTCTTTATGTTAAATATTTGTGATTATAGGTAAAGATTGGTGCCGTCTAAAATCACAATGCCAAAAGAAAGAGTCAGTTATAATAATTATAAGTTATCAATTTCAATATGAAATCATAACGACATTAAATTACATAATTAAAAACGTATCCTAACTAATATTATAAATGCGAATGTGAGTTTGTTTGTTACGCTTTCAAGCCTAAAGCGCTCAGCCGATCATCATTAAATTTCGCATACACTTTGTCAGGGGTACAGAATAGGACAATGGGCTTAACCCTGAAAAGGTACTGTTACTAACCTAATCTACATTTACGCAAGCAAAGCCGCAGGCAAAATCTAGTTAAGACAAAATTTAATAATAAATATGTAACTTCTGCAGATCAATATTGATCTACCTATATATTGATTAAACAATATGTAAAATGATAATAATAATATGTTTTATTGGCATAATCAATTTTACAGAAGTTTTACATTCTGACACCTGTGCTAGATTTGAACCGACAGAACATATAAGACTAGTCTCTCTGACGATGATGAAAGAGGAGAGTAGAAAATAGAGACCGCTCCTGTTTTTTGCCACTTTGTCCCACTTTAAAAATGGTATATTATGCAATTGTCCAGTCAATTATGGGCTATTCTATTACATTGCATTGGTACATGTAAAACCAGTATCTTACGATTGGAGAGAACCCAGAGATCTGTCCTAAAAGTCATGACTTGTTAACCTATTAGATTTCCTACATCTGAACTCTACGAACTTAGTGAAGTTATGACAGTTCGACAGCTGTACATCTACCAGGTAATCTGCCGAATACATACCGTAACTCCATACAATCCTAACTATATACAAAACACGCGCAGATCTGACAGAGTTTGTAAACTTATTAAACACTCTACTACTATAGCCAGTCACCAGTTCTATTACTAAAGTACGAAGCTTTACAATAAAATCAATAACATACTGACTATATATCCCTTAACAACTTGCAAATGTAAGATAAAACTCAAAAATTGGCTCCTCTCCCTATGCTTAACTCAATGTGAAGATCTATTGGTGAGATAAGAAAATAACAAATATTTATTTAACATATTTATGTATCTATATTTTCATTAATAATATATATTAAAGCATATTTTCACAGTATATATACATATATATATATATATATATATCTTCAACCCACTCAAACGTACATGCCTATTTTACACACACACACACACACACACAATGATCACATATATATACATTCAACACCATAACATTACATGACTTTTTTCTTTATTGTTATTTTTTTATTTTATTGTGTCCTGTAGCATTAATTTCATTTCTGTTATTTTTGTTAATTTCCACCATGTTCTCGGATGTGAGCGCTAATGGCTGCGTCACAGTTTAATACTATTGCAGCCATTAACGTACTTATATTTTTGTACCAATATATTGGAAAGTAAAACTTATTATTATTATTTTTGTGCACACGCTTGTACACTACAATATCTTCTGAGCAGTTAATCAGTCACCGTTAATATTAACCGCTGTGACCAAAATTTGGTCTGGAGGACTTTATAATGTTTAAATAATAGTTACAAACATTCAATCATTGTTACAGGTCTGGCACTCCTGCTAATTTAATCTAATTAGCAACAGCTAATCACATAAACAAAAAACTATGTAGGTATACATTAAATTCATAGATTCGTTCAAATATTGATGCCGATACTTTACTTATAGATTCATTTCAACTATTTAGATTATTATATAAGATTATCATATTAATTATTCTACATGGCCTGAGCAGAAATATAATAATATTATTTAATTAAAATAGGTACTATAAAACTTACAGTCTAATTATTATTTGATTGGGATGGGCACTAAATCATAAGTATCACCTACATAAAATTTAAATTCATTTTAAAACCATTATACATGTTCACTAAGTAACAATAAATGTTTTGCTTCGATTTGCCAATAGTAATTCAGTATTGTTAAATGCGTACATAGGACTGTAGAGATCGAAGTATTCTCTCAGAGGTAAGAGGATTACGTTTAATATTTCAACTATTCGATCCGCGAATGCAACATCTTTGGGATTTGCATCATATTGGAATGAAAATGTTCCTTTCCTTTACGGATTTAGGAAGTATCTCCATTTTCTATAAGCCGAACAGGAATACTTCGTTTGATTACTGTTGTTTCTCTTTTGATTCTTTTGAATATTAGAACAGAAGAAAGCTTACAAAGGAAATTGTCAGTGTTTTAACTTGAATCCCAGTATAAACAAAAAATATTATTTACATATACTTATTCTTAACCTGGCAATTGTTGAAATGCCAGACGTAATTGAAAACCTATTGTGTCTGGTCATCCGTGTGTCGCTGCCACCCAATTGGTTAATAAAACGTAGGCCATCGGCACAAGTAACCCATATGATTAACTCGCATGCTATCCGCGTTTATTAGGCCTACGTTGTACAGGAATAATTATAAAATTTAAAGAGACATGGCATATAATACCGGAGTCCATACCTTTTGAAGACATACGAGTATTCACAATCCATGAGACATGTCTGGGTATTCTTTATTTTCGTAGTTTAATGCTTGTCAAGTAATCCGTGACGCAGTAACCTTAATTTTTGTAGTAGTTTATTTATAAATATAAATTATTATTATTTTTCTTGTCTCGTGCATACGTTTACTTATGAACGTGTGGTGTTGGTCGCGTAAAGTGTAGTTGGATGAATTATCAGTAGCTCCAAAGATATTATATTGGTGATAGACGTAATAAGCGCTATTATGTAGAATTTGAAACATATCTTGCGCAATATGGATATAATATACTTATACTACCACTCAGAGAAATGTCTATTGCCGATTACCATCGTTCAAAAACCTATGCTGATCATATGTATAACCGAGTCGAGGAACTTACGTTTAACAGTTGCGTAAGCTCTTACACATACGCCTGTGAGCTAACAAAACATTCCTTAGAAAACACTTATGAGACCTATAATAATAAAGTAGATTTTGACAATATTTTATATCTTTAGGGATCAGAACTGCTTTTCTGGGTGAAACGTACCCACCCTATTTCCTTTTCTGTACCCCTGACAACATGAATGCGTATTTCTTTAATGATCGGTCGTGTGGTCATGGCTTGAAAGCGTAACAAACAAACAAACACGCATTCACATTTATAATAGTAGTAAGGAAGTAAGGATAAATAATATAGGTTGACTGTCGCTGTACTCATGACGACACATCGTCTCCGTAGCATAATTGTTAAGGTTTAGGGCAATTAACAGACGAACGTGACCAGTGCATGCGGCCCGCTTTGATAGCACGGATTGTAATATAAGATACTTTATACAATTTGTTCACGTTGTGACGTGGCTCACCTATGAGCTCGCTCTGGCATTTGATGGTAACCGGGTACTGCAGGAGATAGTTAGATGCTCTTCGACATTCATCGAGCGCATATCAGGCCTACTATTGAATGATACAATTAATATGCTAATTGATACATACATACACAGTGGTTTGCCTATAACACTAAAAGGCTAGGCAGAGTTGTATTAAATCCACATTTTGCCACCTATGATTTTAGGTATCACTTGATAGCTTTCGAATCTAGAGCTACCGGGCTCAGTTACAGGGCAGAGCATCGTGCTGCCACTGAGAATTTTTTGACAGAATAACTCAATATCACTTCGGCCGACCCGAGAATTAACCAGGACACCTCTTGCACCATAGTCGCATACACTACGGCTACAAAACTAGAGCAGTCGCAGCTAATTGATACGCTATATTATAACAATAAATGCTACATATAAGCGGTTGAGTAGTGTATTACTTACGCTTCATGACAATTGTAAGCAATCGTCCTAGGAAATCTTCAATAGCAGGAGTGGCTGAGCTGATCTCGATAAACGTCCATGGCCTCACAACGGATTATATAGGATCTAAATCTAGGAGACGCAATGTAGTGTAATACACCGCTGCACATCGTTCAAGCAGCGCAGGCTATTCATAATATGTTGTGAATGGAATAAGATTCGGCACGTGTCGCAATTGTCTAGCGGTCTCTTTATCAAGAAACGACTCGTTTTACTAACGGACAGTTAATTTTTGACACATATTATATGAAATATCTATATGTAAAAATTGTACAGTGGCTAAAACGATTTTTTTTATATAGGAACCGGACTTAAAACAACGTAGTAAAATCGAATTGACGAAGCCAACATTAAAGAAAATTGCATTATAAACAACCTACTTTCTATTTCACTACCCACTTTGATTTTCTCTTATATTTTTTAAGTTATTCCACCACGAACTGGTTGTTCTAAAAAATCAAACCATTTCTAGATATTTTACAAAGGTGGCAAAGGACATTGGATACTTTTTACCGAGGTAACACGCGAGCGACGCTTAACGTCAGCAAAATCTTCTCAGTTTCATAAAATGTTATCGTCGTTTTGGTTTTCTACGTTTTAGCAATTTTTACCATATATAATCACAAAGGTATTCATATCTATTTATTAGTCTACTACGTCACAGCGGTATTCATATATTTTACTTATTACCCCACAAGTTAATTGAGTTAGTAGTGTCTGTTAAATAGCTTTTGTGTTCATAGCATACGTATTCATGTATATTCTGTGATAATTGCCAAGAAGTTTATCTCTAAAGTGGAAGATCGTTCTGTTGTTCTGTTATTTATAACTTTTTAATAGGATCAATTTATTCTCATAGATAAAGCGGACATGACAAATGACTAAAAAAGGATGCACAATACAAACTGTAAAGTAACCGCTGTAAAGAGAGCAAGGAGTTTCTTCTACGTCTCTATAATATCAGCCCTGTATTAAACTGTCCCACTGCTGGGCACGGGCCTCTTCTCAGTGTGACAAGGGTTACGCCATAGACCACCACGATGGACCAGTGCGGATTGGTAGACTTCACATATCTTCGAAAAAATTATGGAGATCTCTCGGAGATGCAGGTTTACTCACGGTGTTTTTCCTTCACCGTTAAAGTGAGCGATAATTAACCATTTAATACGCCCTTAACTTCGAAAAGTCAAAGATGCGCGCCTTGGCAGTCCATGGTCTTCCACTAGGCTATTGCTGTATATAATTTATTTATATATTTTTATGTATTTAGTGTTTCTATGTATAATATGTATATACATACAAAAAAAAAATTATATGTATGTTTATCCATTGTCTAGTACCCATAGTACAAGCTCTGCTTAGTTTGGGCTAGATGGTGTTGTGTGTATGTGATAGAATATGATAGAATATTATATGGAACACCATATACTACTGTGTGTAAAATAATGTACAAAATCAAAAATACGCAACTACTTTATTGTATATACTGACCCCATACTCACAGTTACGACAATGTCAATATTATTAGCTTTCATTCAGCTTATATCACCTATTATTGGTTAAAGACCTTACCTAATATTTAACTCATCTACATCTTTAGAATCAATTTCAACCAGACATTTAAAAAGACAGTTATTACTTAAATAACAACCTCCTTACAAAGTACTATGCAAAATTTAAACACTAAGTAATTCCTGCTGTAGTCTCAGCGTTTGCAAGAAGGCTTGCACCTGAAAGGGAAATTAGCCTACACAACAAAGTGGTTACTTTGCAGAACTCTGTGCCACAGGTTGCACGTGTGTATATCCAACTACTAAAATAGCTTTGTTACTTGTGCTTACTTACAGTTTTGTTATAATTGTGGTAAACCTTTGCTTTTCTATTATTGTAGAAAAATCTCTACCGACAAGTATCCACTATTTGTTTGTAATAGTCTCATTCTCAACCTGACTGGCTGATACAATAGGTTCAGTGGTCACAAGATGGCGCACAGTATTCAATTATTGTAATATGTTTTCGAATCCTAAATAAACATTTTTCAATAAACCTAGTTTTATGCGGAACAAAAATTTGTATAATCCACAAATAGATGTTTAAACCCTGGGCGTTGTTTGTGTCTGTTGTTTCAATGTTTCTATAGTGCCATAAGATGCAGGCGATTTTCCTTATGTAAGTATAGTCTTAATATAAAATCAGATAAAATTAAATCAAATCAAGAGGTTCAAAGGAAAGCAAAAGACAGAGTGTTATTGCAATTTCTCCACCGATAAGAGGTACATACACTCTTAAATTGAAGAAGACAATTTATTTTTCATCACCTGAATTACTCACATCTTAAATTAATCCAAGAATCAACAGGCCTTTTTTATCCAAAATTTCTAATAATTTTGTAAATAGAAACAATTTCTACTTCTGTATTTTCTTTAACTTTCTGCCTTTTTTATGTTTTTGCTTCAGGCTCTTAATCATTATTGGATGTTCAGATGTGATGCGGTTTAACCGTGACTTCAAACTCGTTTTGTTTAACGGACAGCCTTATGAAGGTACCTGTCTGACGATAGTATATCTTGCCTAACAATTCACTTAATCACTATTATTACGATTTTAACCGCCGATTTTATTAACAGAATAATTAATCTATATATTGTCTAATACCCATAGTACAAGCTCTGCTTAGTTTAGGCTAGATGGTGTTGTGTGTATGTGATAGAATATTATTATTATTATAATTTCTAAACGTTTACAGCTTCCAAAAACTATCAACACTTGTAGGTACTGGTGTTTGTAATATTATGTCAGCGAATTTTTGGAACCGAAAATTTTTACGTGATACCTAGTACTAATCTTCACAATGATAAGTATGTTCTTACTAATACTTAGTACTTTTAATAAGCAAAGTAGAACTGATTAATTAATAACTATAGATACCAAAAATGTGTTACCTGTCGATAGCGCAGCGGTAGTGAATGCGATATTTGGTGTAATTCCAGGTTCGGAAAAATTGTTATTGTATTCTTCTGTCCAGAAATCTGTGGCCGGTAGACGGCCAGGCCGGTCAGGCAAGTCTATTACTTGAGACCCAAAAAGTACAGATTTAATTACTAAAATAAATAATATATTATCTACGATACGACAAAAACGCACGGCACGGCCAGTCTTTTGATTTGAGTGGCTGTGCGCGTCTTGTCTGTCTAGCAAAATATAGATAAACAGCCTCCTGTGAATACTTCGGCCCACCTCTGCGCATGACTATGTATGTATTTATATTAGAGTATGAACAATTACCATGTTTATGCTACATCTATTATTTACGCTTTAAGAAACTATCACATAAAAAGGCCTATTTTGGTCATGTAATATAATTTGACAAAGAAATTGTCTATCCTATTTCTAAAAATCTGTGACTAAAGGTTTCAGTGATTTAAGTTGAATTTATAGCTCCATGATATAGATTTGAATCGGTGCCAATTTTTATATTCTTTATATTACAATCTCATCAAGTCCCCTTACAATTTATTATAAACAAATATACTGTTTCTTAGATTTTTAATAAAAATTCAAATTTTATGTACTACTTCAATTTATCACGTATGTATGTCGTGTCGTAAAACTGCGTACGTCTTTCACCCTTGCACTAGACCGAGGGTTGTAGATGATAGTTTTATTAAGAATTCACCGCACTGGTTCACTTGATTTGTCCTTGCGGGAACTTTCCTTATTTTTTGTGAAGACAAAAAAGAAATTGTGATATTAGAAAGGAGTTGTAGAAATCTGTAAGTTGTTGATCCTGCGGCATAAGTTTTTGTCTATTTGTGTAGTCCTGTGATCGATTCGGGTAGTACGGTTTAAAATTTTTGGATTCGATATTCACAGATACTCGCCAATGAACACCCATTCCTACCAAATCGCTTCGCGATAAATCAAAAAACATGTTAATTTCAACACAGGAGATAGTTGGAATGTACCACCAGCTTGGGATCCAGTAATTCAGATAAACAAACCTAAGAAAAAACAAAATTCAGTTAGACTGCATGATACTTTGAGCTCATTCTGCGTAAATGGAAGCACCAATAATTAAATTATGTTCGGGTACTTTGTAATAACTACACTTCTAGACATTGAAACAACCAACATTTTATTCTCCACGTGACATGACTGCTGAAAATCAACCGAAACATTGGCAAACGTGTAAATAAAATCCTAATAGTTTAATATTTTAATTAGCAGTAATAAAGTTTAATATCAGTAGTGTAATAGTTTCAAAACTATGTAATAAAAGTGTTAAATAAACAACGCGATAATATCCGTATACAGTTATTTATTTTCAACGAACATTCGCATAAACGTAAAGCAATATTATATACAAAATGTCTAACTAATCATAAGGCAATCTATATTTTCTAGAACACAGCAGACCCGAATCATTGATACATTAGTAGCCGCAAAATTACCACATAATTTACTGCGCCATCCATGCAGTTATAATAAAAATAGGTCCATACGTAAAATCAATACCAGCCGGTAAGAAAACTATGGTCACATTGAAGGCTCGTAAATAGCTACTTTAATAAAAAAGAAGGGTTTTGTATCAATACATACCCGTCTCGCGATCGACCAATAAATATAAGATATGTGTAGATGCACTTTAAAATTAAAATATATATTATTTTTACTTTGGATTCCCTCTATAGGATATATTCGCTGTTTACTTATTAACTTTGTAATTCGACTTTATCACTATATGAATCGAAATTATTATTGTTTATATTAAGTATTTTCTCTCAAAATAGTGTACAATATATAAATAAAGGGAAATTTATAGAATAAGTTAACTTATGTAATAAAGTGTAAAATAATCAACACGATAAAATCTGTATATAGTAGTTTAATTTCAATAAGTTAACTTCTCGTTTTGCTAACGTGCAAATGCACGTTTTATGTTGAAGGTGTAAATACACCTTCAACATAAAACAAGCATTTTAACTTGTCATGTGAACGATAGCGTCCATGTACATCGACAGACGAATTAATATTTTGTTTTTGACTTGTGCCGATCATAGTCAGCGAGCACACCCTTCTATTATACTCTATTTTACTACTGTAACTTATATAAATGGTATATATTAAGGTTCCTATAACCAGATAAGATCCCTGATTTATTGATACACACATACTTACATGCGACATTGAAATTATATCTCTATTCATATCCATAAAAAGGCCATAAAGGAAATGAAATAGCGAATTTCAACGTCCAATGAATCTCTGTGACGACTAGGAATTAAAAACTGGAGAATTCATTACTGTTCACCCTAGGGACTTCGTCAGAGCCTCCGTTTTCTTTTTATAAAGATTCTAGAGACCTTTTTAGACCGAGCTACCACAGGCTCCGACAGACTTCCTATAAGTGTACTGTTCAAGCATCGATACTAAAGTACCAAAGAATGACAACTTTCAATAAATCTCTGTGACGACCAACTTTTTCAAAAGGAAAGGTTTCAGTACTTCTGCTTCTTAAAGTCTCCTCTACAGAGACTCTACTCTACAAAGAGAGCCTAGTGCCGAGGAACTTCCCGAACTACTTAAAAATCTACCGATCGTCAAACGGAAAACCCCGCCACCTACATTGTTACAGCACGTACCTATGTATATCGTTTAAATATGAAGCGAATTTATTGATTATATTTAAATGTAGCTTAACAAGTGAAATTTTGTATGTTTTTTCGTCCGGAATACTGATCTAAGTCTGAATATGTATGAATTCAAATCTGAGTTGTTTTCTAAAGACTAGATAAGAAAATTATTCGTAAAAGCAATCACGGATCTAGACCAGATAAAAGAGATTCTCGTCTTATTATATAGACAAAGGATTTAGAGTCCATTACAAGCTGGTTGATAGTCGTAGCTCGTAACTTAGGAGATTTAAGCGGAAATTACTGTACCTAGACATTATTATCTAAACAGATACCTACTCATTATAGTATCCCAAAGCTTGATACGTCTGAGATTGGGTGCTAAGTGCCACTTTTCAATGAAGTAGTTCATTTAAATGTATCAAAACATTGTATGTCAGTCACATATTCATACCATATTAAGAAATACTTCACATTACCAAAAGCTATCAAATATTACTACCAATAAAATAATACACGAACTTTAAAGTGCTTTTAGCAACATTTGCGACTATTCAGATTTTTACGATATCCACTATTATTTCGTACACAAAAGAACAATGTAAGTCGGTTTCTCGATTATAACACCTTCACCGCACGTACATTCGTAGTGAAGTTATTGAATCGTCGCCAAATCCACTTAGTTTTATGACTTGGAAAATACGATACGATGCTTCGCATAGCGGGGTGCACAACGGTGTATGACAACATTTCCTTATTCCACCGTTGCCATGGCAACTGGGTGATTGAACTAGTTCTTTTTCACTTGATTTTGCAACACTATCGTGATCTTAAAGGGGTCAGGGGGCTCGAAGAAAGTGGCTCCGAAGCAGCGAATAGATCGGTTGCTTTAAGTATGGATATTGGATCTGCACGGGTGACCGGTTTTCATAGATTGAAGTCTTCCCGTGCTAAGGGCAAGATTTTCTGTCATATACGCTTCTATAAAATTGTATTATTATGGGCAGTTCAGATTAAATCAACAGATTTCTTTATGACTTACACGCTTGGGCTCGCATTCGAGAAAATAATTTTATATTAAACAAACATTACAAGTCAAACATTTGTGTGCATGAACGTGGATGTTTGTCTTGGTCTGGGTGATTCTATATATAATATGACGTAAGTATTTATAAAAAAAAAAGTATATATGTATGTTTATCCATTGTCTAGTACCCATCGTACAAGCTCTGCTTAGTTTGGGCTAGATGGTGTTATGTGTATGTGATAGAATATTATAATAATTATTATTTTGTTATTATATTTAACATTCTGCGCCATATTGCATTTAAAATTCAAAAATATACACGATGTAAGGGACGCTTTAACATAAACTGAAACTAGGAATCTATTACGTTCTGTCCTTAAAACAATGTTTAAGAAACCTTTTAGGTACCCCACTACACAACTTTACATAGATAGTGAGGTACTTAATGTGCGGCAACTATTTGTGTTAAAGACATTTCTTAAGATGCATAAAGAGGTTATTAACTCTAAAGATTATCCTGTCCTGCTCAAGCGCCGTGTATACAGAATTAATTTGCCAAAAATCAATACATCGTTTGCCAGACGTTACAGCCCTTAAAAGGAACGTTACGTTTATAATAAAGTAGGTAGTTCATGTGACGTAAAGTTGTGTTCACTAAAAGAGGCAAAACTAAAGGTAACAACATGGCTTGCCTCTTTAACATACGATGCCACCGAAAACCTTTTTGTGCACTTAGTGTGAATTTCAATGTTGACAGAATACATCTTTAATTCATCTTACACTAATTATAAAACAATTATGTTAATTTAGTAATATATTATGTCTTCTCTCTTAGCCTTTATTATTCCCAAGTCACTTGGGGTCGGCTTTTCTGGTCTAACCGGATTTGACTGGATATCAGTTTTTACACGGAGCGGCTGCCACCTGACCTGCGCAACCCGAAGGCTAACGATACCCTAAGAGGCTAGACCAGTGTCAGGATATTAGAGGGTACTGACTTTCCCAATAACGACTGCCATAGATGTTTATGGCAGCCGGGACCGACGGCTAACCGTGCTCTCCGAGGCACGGAGCAGGCGATAATTGTCAATCAATACGCACATAATTTCGAAAAGTCATATAACTTCCGAAAGTCAGAGGTGCGCGATGTGGGTTCGAACCCGAGACCCACTGCATTGCAGTCTGTTAGTCTCCCCACTGAGCTATCGCTGCTACTAGTATATTATGCTAGCTTAGTAATATATTATGTATGATATATATATATATATATATTTACACACATACCTGTATATTTTCGCACATACCTATATACAATGTATTCCACCGATAAGTGACCGGCCGAAAAAATATAAATATGTATATACGTAAAATTATCGAGAAAACGCTAAAAGGGGGTCTAAGTTGAATACTTTTTTTAAAACGATTTAACGTTATAGGTTTTTAAAAATCTCTCCTATGTTCTATTTGGACAATATCTGCGACAAACATCGACTGATCTTGTCCTTTTTGATTTTATTTAATAGCTACATGCACTAACTAACACTAACTAACAGAACTGAAGCAATTTAGTAGTAATTTGCATCCAATGACTAAAATAAAGTAAGTATAACTCAGAATTTTCGCATAAAATTTAACCCGACAAAACTCTAAAAAGCTCCCCCTGACTTAGGTTATTTTACTTTATTTTATTACTCTACAGGACATTTCTTAAATAATCTTCAAACATTATGTTTTTGTATCTCTAACAGTTTAAATATTAAAAGGCTTGCAAAAGTGTCCTATTTTCGATAGCAAAAAATTGCATAAACAATAGCGTCCCCTTTTCGCAGGTAAAAACCGGTTGAACGAAAACCCCGATGGGTTACGCATACTTTTTAGTAAAATATCTTTACTTGACCGATCTCTGTGCTCGTGAAACTACGCATTTATTGTTTGTGCTGTTACGAATAGTTATTTGTACTGTAAATTATTGTTTTTTTTTTTTATATTTAGTTTTATATAATGAATTACTTTCTAAGTGTGAAGAGAGAGAGCATTTAAATTTTAAGCATTGCCTTATCATTTTAAGTATAAAAGACTAAGAAGGAACATTGCTCATAATGCATACTCGTCATACTCGTGTTACATTCACATTACTCAAGTTGTAACTTAGTTTTAACGTTGTACCATTACGTCTTATCTGCTCACGAACGTAAGTTAAGAGTCTCTTTAACTAGCTCTTAGTACAAAACGTTCAGTACAGTCTCGTTACAATTTAAGTACGGGCATTTCGTCGCCAACATTACTTAGAGAACCAAAAAACGCTAATCATAAGGAACTTAATTTCTGTATTTGAATGTAAAGTTTGCCATTTTAGTGTGCGAAACTTAAGAACGCATAATGGGCCCCAAGAATACCATCCAGTGAGTTAACATCGTACTTTCTACTGTGAGGGAAAGAGGGGAAAATAGAGTACTTAATGTCTTAAAACCATTAAACGGAGGCTTTGGAATGTTCCTTTCTTTCAGTTTCGAGGCGTATTACGTTTTGTCATGTCTGCTCTATGAAATGTTAGAATTGCATGTGTAATCTTTTCAAGTCCTTATGTATAGAGAAGTTAAATAATTTTACCGAATTTAAGAAGATATCTATTATAAGTATTATATTTATAAATAAATATCTATAATAATTATTGTATTATTATTATTATTTATAATTATTTTTTATTTTCATGTGATTTTTTTTCACTACGTGGCATATATTATTAAGTTACAGAATTGTTTTCAATATAAGTATTGAACACATTGTACAAATTATTGTGATTAAATAATTTTAAAATTTGAATAGGTTTTTTCTACACGATAAATTTACATTAAAGTATAATTCCCGCTAAATACGACCACATAATATGAATGAATACAATACGCATATAAAATTACTCACATGCTTAAAATCCATACACACACACTATGAATATAACTATGTTGGTTAAAAGTACATTTACTAAATATCATGTATGAATACCTAACCGATAAATCAATATCTATGATGATCCACAAATAGTTCTACCAAGTCTGGGTGTTCCTTGTTTCCGTTATTTGAATGTTTGAAAAGTCCCCCGCGACGCGCAAGTGATGCCTCTGGTGTAGCAGGCGTCCATAGGCTACAGTGACCACTTACCATCAGCTGGGCCGTATGCTTGTTTTTCTTTTTTTATTCAAGCTATATAACTGAGAAACGTATAAGTATATCGGATATTCCTTATCACCCTATTATCCCAAACTATGTAGAGTGTACGCAGTTTGATAATTTCGCAAGTAAGAAAGAGTACTTAAGTTGATTTGTAGTCGTTTCAGCTTTTAATTGCTTCCAGCGAAGGACCGCTGCCAAACTACTAAATGTAGGATTACGGCTTCAAAACTACAGTAAACTGTATCTCTTTTGTTGACTTCGTGATTTAAGATGAATTTAATTGTTTGTAAGGCAATATTATCTCTCTTTTACATCGACATAAATATAAATTATAATGAAATATATTGATGTTTGCAATTTTATGTAATGATAACTAAATATGTGCTATTTCGAAGTAACGTGTATATTAAATCGTTATTTATCGATCGAATGAATGGTTTAGAAAAACATTGTGAGGAAACCTCCATGTCAGGGAGTTAACCATAATGTCAAAAATGCGTGCAGTCTGTCAACTACTGGGCTAGAAAATGGTAGACTAAAGATTGTCATCCTAAAAAGGAGCCAGGACACAGTAGTAGAACAAATAAAAATGTTTTATATCGATATCATAAGCTTATATCTTAATTATAAAATCGAAATATCTTATTTCTTAAGTATAAAATGATACTTGTGTTAGAATAACCCCTTTTCTATTACAACAGTTTATAAACATGACTGATATTACTATTATTATATTATTGTTGTCAATGATGATAATAATATGCACAGACAAATTGCAATTTCAGAATAATCCTCAATATTATTGCAAATTGAGAGAAACCTGTGCACCAAAAGTGGACTAAAGAAGGCGGATTGATCGACCAATTTACTAAAACAATTCACCAAATATTACAATGGCTTACAAGGTTAAATCAGTGGTATTTTAATCACACATTTCACCTTATATAGGTCTTAATTACCATAGGTACAAAAAGGTATAGTTATAAGTTCCACGCCCAAAAACTCAATAAATGCTTACACGATGATTGAATTCTTCGGGATGACCCACGAACGTGCATATATATTATATCCGTATCTACAGTTGAAGGAAGCAGTCTATTCAATGCGAATAAAAGTATTTAAATGCTTACTGTAATAATTCACTTAAAACAAGAAATTATCGTACTAACTTATCGAATCACGAACATTAAACTATCTAACTGACCAAATAAAAACAGAGGATAGCTTATAGCCGAAATCACAAGCCAAACGAAACGAAAATTCTTACGTACGAAAATCGTGACGAAGCAGCTCATCTCTCTTTGCGTTTACTTATAGATAGAGCACTCCACATAGTTTGTGGCGCAGAGTGAAAATCTGTGTAGGCTTTTTGTCGCTCCTCAATATCGCTGAAGCTTAATGTCCCGGAAATCGCATTTAGCTGCATGTCCCTGGCAAAAACTGCGCCGCTCTCATAGACAAATTTGGCAACATATTTCTGGTATATTATTTTCAATTTTGCTTGCTGGACGGTTATGAAGAGTGAAATAAATGTCAACAGTTAGAGATGTAGGTTATATCTGAATAAAGTAAAGAAGTATGTATTTACTCTAACTTCTATTTCATTAGTTTGTACTTTTGTGAGGTGCCACGTTTGATTCTCGGCTTTAGTTAAGTATTTGTCTTAGAAAATTTTAATCCATGTTTTAGTTGTACATACAAGCATGTTAGAGAATGACAATATCTTATTTTCTTGTTGTGTGTGCTATTTACTTTCACATCTATGTACGATGTTGTATACGATGTAGTACGATGTAGTCTTATAAAATTAACTACAGCCATCTGAACTTTAGATTACGATTTATAAAATAATTTTATATCATATTTTATGACGATATATTGTTTTAGAATCAAAATAGTCTTAAAATAGCCAGACAGGAACAAATATTCTCAAGTATAATCTTGTTTTGGGTTTTGTCTCGGATTTCAGAGAGTTCCTAGAATATTAATACAGTACGTAATAGAGTCTTAGACTTGTAATTATTCTGCTCGTGTACCCGTTTAATGAAACTAGTTACATCGCCCAATTATGAACGCTACGTTATTCAAACCAGAATATTTTTGGGGAGTTATGTTAGCAGTACAGTTTTCTATCTATTTTGAAACTACACAGTTAGAGACTAATATTAACGACGCGTCCATTTATCATTTAAATACATACATAATTATCAGGTATCTAACTATGAAATTACCGTTTATGTCCTACATCTAATTTCGTGGTTTTTGTAAAAACATTGCTGTTATATTGCTAGAATAGGCTACATATATTGTTAATATTGTATTTTTATAATAAATATTAATAACATTTTATACAATTAGTATTCCTAGTTATATCGGCTACGAGCCCGTACGCCCCTTGACTTTCGCCCCTTTCATAGAAATACGGCGCCCCGCTTCGCGGAGCTCCTATTTTTGGGTGGATTTTGAGAAGAAACCTATCAAATACCTGCTAAGGGGCAAAGCTTGAGGAGCAAACGGGCTCGTAACTGTTATATTACTTAGTATCTGCCTTTATTCGTTGTTTTAATATGTCATAGTTACATGACTTGATTTTTTTGTTAATTTAAGACAAACCGTAGTGGCCTAAATACATAAATAAAAAACATAGAATTTAAATTGGCCATTAAAAAAATATAGGTGAAATAGTTAATATGGAAACCACAACGTTACCGATTTTCTTCCTACAAAGTGGCAACTTCATATTTAAACGCCTAAGTTTTTCTTAATACCTATTTCACACTATAAATTTATTGCGCACTTTTTATAAATAGATAAGAAAAGAAAAATTGTTTAATAGCTTTTGTTTCTCTGTTTCTTAACTGTATTTTTTTGAAGAACTCTACGAGGTATAATCTCTTAAAACATTTGAAAATAGTTTATTTATTTTTAGTAGATATAGAAGTGTATATTTGCCGATATACAAGGAACAAATGTTAAAGAGTAAAAAGGATAAAGATAAAGAGCTTAAAATTTTCTATTTTTATTATGGTCGAATTTCGACCACTGGACAAACACATGTTTTTATAAATAGTTGGCTTTCGAACGCAGAAAGTCTGACTGACTACAATTAACGGTACTTCTGTTTGGATGACCCAGTACCACTAGTTCGTGCATTACATTTATGATTCCTAGAAACACGTGTGCTTCAGTCAATACTTCAGTGTAAACTAAGCCAAAAAAAGAAAGTAATGCACTCGTATTCACACATTTACGGCGAATTCCAAGCAAAGTTGCTGACGTTTTTGACACTGACAGTCAGCTGTGTATGACGTGCGTTTGAAATGGAAGCATGGATTTCAATCTGTTTTTAAATCCAATCCTAGATGACGTACAGCCAAATAGCATATATGTTTAAAGTTCATGATTTGGATACGGTCTTTGGTAAGGTTCATTCTAACCAGGCTTATGATCTAAATTTTGATAAGAGATCCCTAACTGTCTTATCATTTTTTTACATAACGTATATACGCCCAAAACGTTCTAAGGAGCGAGCCTATTGACATCTACCAAGCAAAATGCCAGCCACCATCTTCTTCTACTCCCTAGCCTTTATTATTCTCAGGTCACTTGGGATATTTTCTGGTCTAACCGGATTTGACTGGATATCAGTTTTTACACGGAGCGGCTGCCACCTGACCTTCGCAACCCGAAGGCTAACGATACCCTAAGGCTAGACCAGTATCAAGATATTATAGGGCACTGACTTCCCAATATCGACTGCCAAAGATGTTCATAGCAGCCGGGACCGGCGGCTTAACGTGCTCTTCGAGGCACGGAGCAGGCGATAATTGTCAATCAATACGCACAAAATTTCGAAAAGTCATATTACTTCCGAAAGTCAGAGTTGCACGACGTGGGTTCGAACCCGAGACCCTCTGCATTGCAGTCTGTTGGTCTCCCCACAGAGCTATCACACCGTGCTGCTACTAAAAAATTCCTAATAAAAATCCCACACAACGTCGCGATCCGGTAATCAGACCTTCGGTTTCAATTACCGGGCGGGCGAGAAGTAATTAGGATTTTCTGAAAATAAATTTTACTTAGTAGCACGAAGTGTAGAACTGTGCCCAGTAAACGGCAATAGGTTCGGCTTCTATTAAGGGGACTCTAAAACCTTAGTTGACGAAATATCGGTTTAATACGCTTATACCTAACCTATCGGAGATATACTGTATGTATGTAAGATATGATAAGTTCTGATTAACGCCGGTTTGTAGTCGAACAGCATGGTAGAGATACTTCCGTAGCTCACAACTCATATGAACTCTGAAATGCAATAAACAGGTCCAACGTACAAAGAGCCACGTAACAATTCAATTGAAATACTTCTCCTTAGAGCTGAGAAAAACAATGTGCGGTTTGTAAAGGTGGCCACTGACCTGCGCCATTCATTCATTCAAACAGTTGAATTCTCAATGACATGATACATAATGTACATTCGTTTGAGTATAATTTTGAGTTTTCATTTATATTACTCGCAAAATGGAGGTGGGAAAATGAATCCTTTGAAAAGTTCAACGTAAATTTTCGTAGGATACTTCAAACATTATTATTATTACTTTACTTCAAAGAATACTTTACTTTATTATACTAGATGAAAAGATATGGTACATGTAATTATATTACGAAAGCAAACTCATGGCAATTTTCGTGGAAAGCAAACTCATGGCAATTTTCGTGGAGGGACAAACAAAAGCGTATTTTCCATTTTTCGATGGATATGGTTTTAGGATCCACGGAAAAATTTAGGCGATACGTGTTTTGGATACATAACTAAATTTGTATTGCTAATGACTTTTTTTTTCACAGAAAAGCTATAGTTTGACTGCACGATGGCGTTGTGGTGGTACTTGCCATTGCGCCGAGTCCAGTGGGTTTGATACCCGTACGAGAAATTTGTGTGATCCATAAATAGTTGTTTAAAGAAGGTGTTCTTTGTGTGTCAAGCCCTGCGCGAAACAGAGTGTATTCCTTGTAATTAAAATAATATTAAAAAAGAAAGGTGTGGAAGAGCTATACGTAAGAGAATCCATGATATAATCTCCACTCGAGACAAACATTTGTGTGATCCACAAAAAGTTGTTGTCTGGCCCGAGGATCAAATGGATTTACATTTACTAAAGTTACGCCATCGAGACAGTTTGTTGTATTTTCTTTTTTGCTTTTATTTAATTTTTATGTATTACGGTATACTCGTTTTACTAAATAAATTAATATTGAAATTAATGAAGCATAGTATGTATATAGTATTTCATAACTGCGTTGAAACAAAACATATAAATATGTTTAATTTTTTGAAATTTCAAATCATTAATATTTAGCCGTTTAAATATAGTATAGACAAAGGTTTATACTTATTACCAGGTACGTTACATTTTTTTCACTGCGTTGTACACAGTATTTAATTAAAAATGTAGTTACGTAACAAAAATGACGAATAGTCTCATATAAGCACAAAAATAAAAATATAATGTTTGGAAGTCTAATAAAAAATTTCAGTCGATTCGCGTGAAAATAAACAAATGCTTATGAAGTATTTAGTTTATAGTTTCAATGTTGATTACTTTAATCTTTGTATTTTGTCAAGCTTTGACATTCTAAGATAGTCCTCGAGTTTGAGTAATTGATTGCATTGTTCATTTTCATGTCAAGAAAAAAGTTTTTGTGTGATGCCGGCATTTACTATGAGTAACACTTAAATATGACTGTGTATGTAACAGTAAGGTGTAGGCATATTGTGAAGTTGTGTAGTGGTTCCAGTAACTAATTCTAGACATAAATTCAAAATGTATTTATAGAAAAAATACTTGAAGAACTGACCGGTGAGACTAGACATCTTGACGAATGTTAAGGAGTATTTTAAATAATAAAAGCTCCGTGACAGTTGATGCTGACTTCTTTGTGCACTAGGAATTGCAGACATTAAAACAAAGCACACCAAAAACACCTAGATTCGAGACAGCCATTTGTCTTGTGTGGGAACCGAACACAAAATGCTCTGCATAGTGCATAGTGCATAGTGGCGAAGCAACTACTCAAACCATCCGTGCCAATATATAAGCTGTATTTTAGTATCTACACAGAAACCCTATAAATTAACAAAGATCTTGTTCCAAGAAGACACGGACCCTTTAAAATCTATCAGGTAAAATTTAAACTCATAGTAACTCATAAACAATGTATTTGGCTTGTGGGGACTGGATTACTGAGATGTGAGTCCGCAGAATTAGGGCCCACTCCACGAATATACATTTTAGTGCCGTTTAAAATTTATGATAGTCCCACCCGAACTTTTGCCCTGGTTGGGTTTCTGTTCCTAATAATATATATGTTTTAGTTGTAGGGAAACAAATTCGGGCGCCATATATGAGATTCAAATTATTTGATTATAATTCTGTATGGAATATAGTGTGTGTTTTAATTAAAATGTTTCGGTTTTCCCTTTTACTTGCTTTACATATATGAAAATTATTTAATTAGTTGTAAGTGTATATATTAATTTAAGAAAAAGGTATAATGGAAGGGTCTTCTCTTCAGAAGCAAGAAAGAAGAGGGGAAGACCAAGAAGAAGGTACACCGATCAACTGTAAGAAGTTGTGAAAGTTTAAACTTATAAGGAACTGAACGAGATGGCATTGGAAAGCGAAAGATGAATACTGCTACACCAACAAGAGCAAAACACTTAAGTTTTGGATGAATCGAAAAAGGATTAATTGCAGATTGGAACAAACTGTCTCGGTGGAGCAGCAATTGTAAATGTGCCGAATACGCATGAAAAAATAAAAAAAATTAAAAATGTATTTATTTCCATAACAGTACATATACATACACATAGTATCCATTGGCTCTATCGCTGCTCAGTGGGGAGACCAACAAACTGAATGCAGAGGGTCTCGGGTTCGAACCCACGTCGCGCACCTCTGACTTTCGGAAGTTATATGACTTTTCGAAATTTTGTGCGTATTGATTGACAATTATCACCTGCTCCGTGCCTCGGAGAGCACGTTAAGCCGTCAGTCCCAGCTGCCATGAACATCTATGGCAGTCGTTATTGGGAGAGTGTCGACACAAAAGATCCCACTGGGTCGAAGTGTCGCCGGTCTGCACTGACTGGCTCCCACATAAGATACATACATCCATTGGCTCCACACTAGGCAAGCCTGTCCTGTGGATGCCGATAGTTGCGATTTTTACAGTCGACAATTTAGTACAAGTTTGCTCGGTTGAAGTCAGTAAGCAGACATATAAACTTTTCTATTAACTAGATAATAATACAGGATAAGTAAATGATAAAAATAATAATAAACACATGCATTTAAAGGAACAATAAAATGGAAAGAAATACAAGGATAATAACAAATAATAAATATATGTATGTACTTTAAGTAGTAAGATAAATAATTATATAAACAATAGATATATTATATGATACATTGTTACTTAGGATAGTTTTATGCTGTGTTTATCTGCAGATATATAATTCTAAATGTTAAGAAATGTGTACAAATAACTGTTCTGTGGGGTCATAGCTTAGAGAAGAAAGCCATTTTGATACCTTACACAAGGCCACGCTGTTATTCAGAATGTTCCAATAGAAATGTCTAAAAACACTACAATTGAAACACTACACCCGATAATTTACTTTAACTTTCTTCGTAGAACTCTGCCTGATATCACAAGAGCGTGCCACTTTATTATAAACATAACATTCTTTGAATGGACTAAAGCGCCTAGCAAAAGACGTGCTTACCCTTGGAACGGGAATTTTATAAGTCCGTTGTTGTAGTAAAATCATAAAAATAAGATTTTGTGAAGTATGGTGTTTCGTGTTCATTTCCCGAGTCGGGCAAAGTCTTATGGGGTTTTTCTGTCAAGAATGTCTTTTGCAGTAGCAGCATGGTGACTGAAGGGGCCAGAAGACGCGGTAGACGGCAATAGCCTTAACCTATTATATAAGACCTAACTATTGTTGGACATTATGTAAGTATGTAGGCAATCTAACGCTATATTTTCTTTATTTTCTTCCAAAAAGAAATCTAAGTGTTAAGATACCATAGACCTATTTAATGATTTGTCACTCGAATAGTAACGAAAATATTAAGCATACAACATGCAGTGCACGGGCAAAATAACATTAAAATCACTAAGTTATCTTTGCAGTCCATACCAGGTTCAATATCAGTGACGTCAGAGACAAATCTAAATTACGTAAAAACAGTAATTAAGGTAAAAAATTATATACTACTAAATATAAACATATACTAAAATTAACCCAAAAACACAAATCTGAATTCGTGTAACCAAAATTGAAATATAAAATGTCTTTTCCATTTCACAAAATGGAAACGTACTATTACCATTTGTTCGTTTCGCTAGGTAAATCTTTTAACTGGCATTTCGTTCGTTCGTTCACGAGAACGAACTTAATCTGCATCAGTCGTTCATTAACGCAGCGCTGTAATTCATTCAGCGGAGCTTTTGTTGAGCTTGCTATGGAAATCAATGTCCCTACTAGTTGCCGCAGAAAGAAATTGTACAAGAGAATTCTGGTTCTCGGATAAGGGATTATTTAAGGAAGGATATTATTCTTGTTAGATTATAATTGAGTTACATTGAACGACAGAGAAACAGTCCTGTAATTTGGGCTTTCATCAGTAATTAGAGTCGAAGTTTACTGTCGTTTACAGTCATATTATAGTTTATAACAAGGCCACGCTGTTATTCAGAATGTTCCAATAGAAATGTCTAAAAACACTACAATTGAAACACTACACCCGATAATTTACTATTAGCAGTAAGTGTTAGCGCCTCAGCACTATAGTTGTTATTATGTTTAAGTTAAATTGCTTATTTATTTAGCATCAAATGAATAAATAAATAAAGCACAAAATACTTATAAAAATAACTCCATGAAATATAATGATGACTAGGTTAACGGCAGTAACTATTAAACATTTACATTTATTCATTTAATATTTAAACTTCCTTGCAGAATGCTATAAGAGCAAGTATAAAGATGAACTTAATGCAAAAGGCGCTCACTACCAGTATAGCTTTGTTTATTTTATGAATGTTTCTTGCATTCATACAGATATATTTTAAAATTAATATTCGATGATTTCCAATCAAGGTTCAAGGTTTGGTCCTGACCAAAAGAGGTTCAACGACAAAGTAACATGCACAAAGACGCTCTAAAGATCAATCTGCGTTTTTTTTGGGGCTTTTATGATCACACTAATAAACCACTCTGCTTCTAAAATCGTATATCCCAATATTGTAACAAATACTTATTATAAAATATGCAAAAGAAAGTTTGTTTGTTTGTTTGTTACGCTTTCATGCCTAAACTACTCGACTGATCATCATTCTTTTTTTTATACACGTTGTCAAGGGAACAGAAAAGGACATAGGGTAGGTGCCATTCATCCGCAATGGACAGAAAATTGACATAACCTAAACATACGCGAGCAAAGCTGCGGTTAAAATCTAGTAGACTAATAATCCATAAAACAAGAGCAATACAATACACAAACATCAACAACGCTAAAAACACGTTGTTACATCCCGAAGGCTTCATGCGGCTTCATACAAAGCTGAGTTGATCTACTGCATGATATTGTACTGTGGAATTCGTCTCAAATTATAACAAATGGCTCCATACATTACGTTGTCTGGCTAAGCTCCCCGCAGGTGGATACCGTGAGGTAAACTGGCAATTTCACTTTGTCCCTTTATCGGTCGTGTCAGGCCGCAGTCCTAACATTATTTATTGCCGCGAAAGTGTGAACTTTAATTTCGCTAGGCAGGCTTTTTATCTACTCATGTAGTAACATGAGATTTATGATACTTTCAAAATAAATATAGAGGCTTTTTTTTAAGGTTTCTTCTGTGTAAGGCGTTTATAGCTATGCACGTATTCTTTTAGCAATGCATATTGATGCGAATAAAATATGATTGAAATGTAGTTTTATTTTACAACTTTTATAAAGGAGCTGACATGGGCGTGTGTAGCTAAAAGCGCCCAAACAAACTTAGAACAAAAAACCTTTTATAAAGTAATTATAAATCGTATAGTTTTTGTTTATTATAGGTACTGACTACATAAAAGAATTATAATAGTTTGATAAACAAGTAGGTAATATTATTTAAGGCATCAAGAATATTTACAATCTCTGTATATTAACCCTCTTACAATTATATCCGCATAATATTGATTTTGGAATCTTTGCTCTCGCTTTTATTGTATAAAAAGCAACTGCTTATACAAAACTTATTTTAATTTACTATATTCTCCTATACAAACTTCCAAAGGGGTTCACAAACATACATAATAATACATATAACCGGTGTTCAGTTTGTCTGTTACCTGTTTACCTATTAATATAATATAAATATAATAATAATAACGCTGAAAGGCTTTTATCATATATGTATGTGCGTTCACCCCTTTGGTAGTTTGCAAAGGAGTTTATATGTCAAACAGTTTGATAACATAGCCTAAATAGACATTTTTGTTACTCAAATAAGTTTAATATTTATATAATATACTCGATTTAACTTTTTAAATCGAGTATACTAAACACATGACTGTCTTGTGTAAAAGTGGTCATGTTAATCTTACACGCTATTATGTGAGTAGCATTCACTATCCAGATTTTAAAATGTAATGTCATGCAGCTTGAACTGAGATGAGATGCCCGTCATTCCTGATGTGATCTAATATTAGTACTCTCGCTTCGAGTTTATTGTTCTAAAGTTCAATATTCACATTGAAAACGTCTCAGAATGTCGTGTGTTAAAGAGAGGTGGGGTGCAGCGGCATCTCTGCTAAATCTACAAAATCGCGACGGCAGAAGTATTTATAACATTTGGTTTTTGTCCATGGGCAATTGGTTTGGTAGTGGTATGAGTGACGGAAAAAACTGGCGTGAAACCCAGTTTCTACCAACGCAGTTAGAAGAGGATTGTACGTAAACAGCCAATGGCTTTACGTTTATATAACATAATTTATATGTATATCTGTACTTCTATATTTATAAATGATTTCGTCATTAAAAAGCTATACTACCACCAAGTAACATATGCCTATGTTACTTGGTGATAGTATAGCTAGGTTAGGTGGTGTTAGTAACAGTACAGTTTTTCTAAATAAAGTAATGCCTTACTTTATTTAAAAAAACTATACTGTCACTAACACCACCTAACCTACTTTTACGCGAGCAAAGCGTCGGGCAAAAGCTAGTACTTTTATAAACACAAAGCTATTGATAGCTTATTGCTGCACATCTCATCTCTTCTCCAGTTTAGTTAAAACCAGAATTAAGTGTGGTACTATGTATTAGTACTATTGCTGCGTTTTGGTTTTGGTTAATAAGAATTTCGGCGGCCTGCATGTCTGGTTACCCCATATATTCAATGTTATCTTTAATGGAAAAATAATTAAACGTTTAACTTATAAACGATTAATATCTAAGATAATTGCGTACCGACATCAGATCGTATGCTGGATTGTGAAGATAAAGATAAAGATAAAGCATGAAAACACTGAAAAACGTAGCAAGCCAGTGCTACGCTGAATTTTATTCCTGGGGCTAAGTAAATATTTCCAAGCTCCTTCATCGCTGTGATGTCAGCAGCTAGACCCACAGGCTTTGTCCTTTTCATTGACAGGATGGCTATTACTTTATACATTACCAGCAGCATTGTAAATTGAATTATAAAAACAATATGTTCTATTTATTCTTTGGGTTGGAAAGAATGGACGAGGAAAGACTGACTAAGAAAGTTTATAAGGTTAGTGTGAATGGTACAGTTGCAAGAGGAAGACCTAGGCAAACGTTTCTTATTCAGATCGGAGGCGTTCTGAACAAAGGCCAGGTTAAGAGCACCTTGAACCGACGGGCGTGTATGAGGAATGTGATGAAAGTGAATGAAGCCAGAGAAGTGTGTCAGGATCGTAGCAAATGGAAATCCGTAGTCTCTGCCTACCCCTCTGGGAAACAGGCGTGAATCTATATCTATATTCTTTGGGTATATCATACTCGTATGATTAGTAATAGTAACTACTTACTGTCAAAAGAAATTGTAACAGTTAACAGATTGTCATTCCACAATTGTTTATTCCCAGCAATTGTCCAATTAATCGCTTTTATAAATTTAGTTATAATTGGGTTCGTCAACAAATAATAACTTTAAATGGGAATGGAAGATTCAATTTATTTATATATAATTAATATTAAGTGAGATTTATTACAATAAATACGAAAGATGAAGGATTACTCTAAGAAAGTAATTTTATTTTAATTTTCATTTCAAACTTTATTCGACTTTTAATAATTTAACAGACCGTATAAAGCACTTTGTAGGACGACCTCGATGGCGTAGTGGTTAGTGTAACCGACTGCCACGCCTGAGGTCGCGGGTTCGATTCCCGCACAAGTCAAACATTTGTGTGCATAAACATGGATGTTTGTCTTGGTCTGGGTGTTTCTATGTATAATATGTATGTATTTACAAAAAAAAAAAGTATTTAAGTATGTTTATCCATTGTCTAGTACCCATAGTACAAGCTCTGCTTAGTTTGGGCTAGATGGTGTTGTGTGTATGTGGTAAAATATTATTATTATTATTATTATTATTATTATTAATTTGAGAAGCTTTAAACATTGCCACTCTAATACCATATTTTATTCTCTTGTTCGCAATCCAAATCTCGTCCTTACACAATCATTATTCACGTTCGAATTCTCATACGAAGAACATTACAATGCGTAATGGAAAAGCAAATATAAGCGAAGAAACACGCGCGAATTTTACAGAAAAACTGCCGAGAATGACATACCACCCCCTATTTACATTAGATATTGACGTAAAGTAATCGTGAAGGGAAAAGTGTCCCTTATTGACAAAACGTGCCTTTTGCTTCGGGGAAATATTAAAAATAATCCTCCTTCAGACATCGCCCTAACAACGAATTCAAAAGGCTTGAAAAATAAAAATAAAAATACTGGTACGGAATTATTTTTCTGTTTGTTTGGTATTATTTTTCAATAAGTTGGAATGCGAAGTGCATTGTTTCATGATTAACGTTTACGTAGCCGGTAAAAGCCCTCCATCAATGGGCATATTTTCGGAGCATTGTTATTCTTTCTTTGTAAAAAAATTGAACTATTAGTGTGGCAATTTAACGTTATATTTTGATATAATTTATAAAATTATTGTTGTTAGGTTAGGTATAACAGTAAAAAATATATTGCCTATGTTACTCTGTCATAATATAACTTTCTAATGGTGAAATGATTTCTAATGGTTTGAGTAGTTTTTGAGTTAAATCCATACAATCAAACAATCAAACAAAAAATCTAATCTTTACTCTTTATAATAGTAGTGCAAATTTTTAGGCGTCCCAGTAAATGAATCGCTCTATGACCTACATAGCGCTATGTATTACCCACTTAGGTTAAACCTAAGAGGTACGGTGGCAAGAGATTTTATATTTTAGTTGAATATACCTAGTATAAAAGAGAATGATGAATTTACCAATTTTGTTACCAATTTTGTTCATATAAAACCGCAACTTCATAAGTAACCTAATATTTTAATTTTATAGTACTGCAATTTGATCGAACTTCGTTCAGATTTTGCGGTATATTTATTAGCACGATGTATATGGGACTGGGAGTTTAAAACAATTTATATTATTTTAAAATATCTAAAGCACTTAACGCAAAAATGGCAAGGTGCTTATTAATCGTGGTCCAATGTCCAACACAAATATATGTACCAGCTAGCAGCTGCTGCATAAACTGTGTAAATGAACGGTTCTACGAGAATGTTAGTTACTATCTACCTCCTAGCAGGCAAGCGCTTTACTGTCGGATGTCGTTATACTTATAATATCCGATGATATACTGTACTAGATCATTGGCAAGCCTGGTCTTTACTGCTCAGTCGAATAGTTTAATGCCACTGCCTTTAGAAAAGCCTGAAGATATTATCAATATATTCTAAATAATGATAATAAAATAAATTTTTGGCAATAGAGGACGGAACTTTTCAAAGAAGATAAGCGAATCACTTGCAATCAGTAGGACAATTTTCTAAACAAGTATTTATTACTACAGTATAAAGACAGTCTCCCATGTCACCCATTCTAGTTTTGACATTGGTAAACGTGTATGGATATTAGTTACGGCTTTCTTCTTCACTTAATTATTCGATATAACATTCAAACAAAGCTACGCCGCATAGCTCTTAGTATATAATTGTTATAATCAATAAGCGCGAACAGCCATTTTCAAAATGGATTCCGCACATCGTGCTCCTAACACACTCCTAACATTATCTCCTTTCGGCGAATCTAACACCCTATTCGGTAAAGCTATAATGACGTCTCGTGATGAGTCCACGGCGGTTGCACTTGACGACCGTCGCAGCGGCGCCATCGTAATGAAGAGAGGCGCCACGCCCCGCAGTGGCCTATTTAATAACTTGTTTACCCTGAACAAGTGTGGTGTACACCATGCTGTAACTGTCTTTTGATTGTTAGGCGTTTGAGGATATTCATTAGACAGTTTCAGGTTATAACTATGGTTGTGTTGTGTAGAAACATTATATGTGTAGTATGATCGAATAAATCCAAAATTTAAGTTGTAGATCCAACGATTGCGGGCAACAAAGTGAATAGAGCTCTACGCGCTTTTATGAACAGTCGAAATGATTGCGAAAAGGCACGTTTGGCTGTTCATAGAGGACTATTAATGCCCACACTTATGTATGGAAGTGAAAGTTGGGTATGGCAAAAGAAGCATGAGAGCAGAATAAATGCTGTAGAAATGAGAGCACTGAGAAATATATGTGGTGTGACGCTAAAAGATAGAATAAGGAATAGTGTGATTAGAGAGAAATGCGGCATGAAAGTGGATATAGTGACAAGAATAGAAAATGGTATGTTAAGCTGGTTTGGGCATGTAGAAATAATGGACGAGGACAAATATATAATAGCAAATGGAAATCCGTAGTCTCTGCATACCCCTCTGGGAAACAGGCCTGAATCTATGTATGTATGTATGTAGGTCCAACAGTTAAGACCCTAAGACTGCTATTCCTATATATTGTACCAAGGATTTGAAAATTCTCAATAAAAGCAATTTCTCTTAGTTGTGGCGGCATTGCAAATAATATAGATAAAGTCGGATAAACAATAGTGATTGACTCCAAGAGTTTCTTCGTATCTGTACTCGAACGAAACAGTACTACTTACGTTAGGTTGTATATAATTTATTTTTGGCCCATATTTTAATGCTTATCCATTCGCGTCTTACACAAATATAAGAGTAATATATTTAAAAAATATAATATAGAAATTACAAGTCAATAATATTATCAATCGGATGTATCAACTTCAAACGTTTCTTAAAAGAAAATATTAGGTTATACAAATAATATACCAACACCAAATAAAATCCCTGTAGGTCGCATGTTTACTACTACTGCTTTTGCACATACCTTAACCTAAAATTCTCAAAATTAATATTTCAATTTTCCATGCGCAATAAAATCGTTCCTTTTTTCATAATTACTCGCGAAGCAAAGTTTCAAAAACATGATTTCAAGCAGGATTTAAAGCAATGCAACATCTCATTTAAAATGCATCCAAAGTAAAGCTCGGTACGAGATACATTTACATTTTTCCAGGAAACAAAATCATATAAATATTTATCGTTGACAGAATTTCGGTGTGATATGCGGCTGCTTTTAATAGCCTCCGCTGTGTCACTGCTCGCTTAATAATCACGATCAACGTTGTTTATTGCCGATACTCCATATTTTTGGCTCAATTAAGCCTCTAATTTTATTAACTGCCATTCTTTATAGTAACTTGCTGTTTTACTTTAAGTTATTGCAAAGACAAGATATCAAGACGTGTTTTTTATTGTATGAATAGACGAATCAGATACATCGTTCATAAAATAACAGTAGTGTCAAAGCTCCTTAAAGAAAGAAAAAAAAACAGTTGCGGTCTTTATATTAGAGCTAAGTAGAGGTGCAGAATAGACGCATTGCACCAGCTATGTTAGGTCCCAATAAGTAAGCGAGCCAATTGACCTTTTCAGGATCAAAACTCACTAATTCCCATATTAAGTTGCTCATCTCCGAAACGTACTAATGATTTCGCGATCGGCAGTTGTTCAAGTGCACACCTACATTTACGTAATAATCCAAACAGTTAATGATAGACACAGATGTGTGATAGAGACAGGCACATTTGTGATAGTACTCGTGAAACATAAATCATATCAAAAATACTGAGGCCGATGTCATTCACTCTGTAGAATAAATAGCACCCACACACAAATCGCGCTAAACGTGACCTATCACATCTCATTTTATTCAACGCTAGCTCTCTCCTCTGCGGTTTCACCCACGTTTATGATTACTGCTCCGCGTAGCGAATAGTTTGATGTTATACAGAGTGTGTTAAGTCTAGATAAATAAGTCTTCTACAGGTAAATTAAGTTTAAAATCGATTTTTGAGTTTATTCCGTAGAAATATAAACACAAGAGCTTTCTCTTTATAATATTAGTGTAAGCGATAGATATCCTTTATACAATCCGAATATTACTATTGACAATAACACAGTCGGTTACCTGCACCGTAGGCGTAACATTAACACAACTCTATTTTTAGATATCACTATTGAGTTATATATTTTACACTCTATTACCCTTTTAGTAAACTATACAAAAATGTTATACAGTTGTAAATATCGCATATTTCCTTCATACAAGTCCAGTTAGTTTTGTACGCTTTGATATAATAAAATATGTACGTGCTACAAGCCTACGCGCCTACGGCGTAGAGCTACGCGAGCTTTTATTTGCGATACATTTAATGTATGGTTATTATAACAAGTGAGTCTTTCCTTGTGTGTATAAATTCAGTGTATAATTAAATTCAGATAATAATAATGTATTATACTTATAAATTGAACGCCTCTTTGGTTCTGAAGGGATAAGTTACCGTATGACTTTTGTACGGTCGTTAAGGCCCGAGTTCGATGCTAGGATCGAAGAGTGTTATAAGTGTTATTAGGGTTTTCTCTTAATAAACTCTCATAAGC
The DNA here is from genome assembly GCA_930367265.1 of Catocala fraxini. Taxonomy (NCBI): domain Eukaryota; kingdom Metazoa; phylum Arthropoda; class Insecta; order Lepidoptera; family Erebidae; genus Catocala; species Catocala fraxini. The sequence goes on from OV884035.1 coordinate 16,774,770, forward strand.
AGTATGGAGTTTGCAAAAGTTCCTGACAGACAATAGCAAGCTTTTGATCTATTACGTAGGGTCTAAATCATAACAGGCGTAATTTTACTGCACGGATGGCGAAGATGTCACCAAAAGAAGTGGTCTCCTCGCCGCTAGCCCGCGTTTTGTTGGTTTGATGTTGAAGTCACAAAAACTAATTAAAGATAAGTGTGGTCCAATAAAGATGCTTTTTGTATACCATATACGTTGTTTTAATAATTGTAAATTGCCATGCCATATGAAATTATTCCTAATGCGGCTCTTTTCCTTTCAAAAGCTCTTGTATTAATTGTATTATTCCTTATTAGGAATAATACAAGTAATGCAAGTGCTACTATAATAATAATAATATTCTATCACATACACACTATACCATCTAGCCCAAACTAAGCAGAGCTTGTACTATGGGTACTAGACAATGGATACACATACATATACTTGCTTACTTACTTACTACTATGAACTTAATGCAAGAACTCGTCATTTATGCTTACCGTTTGCGTCATTTCTCTAATATAGACGTCTTGGTCTACGTATATCATTTACTAAATATAATTTATTGCATGAAGCAAATTTATTTAATAGGTCAATAGTGATACAGATCGCCGCGTTCATTATAGTGCCAGTTAGGAATAGGAGCCGACTAATAGACGTTAGATCACGCACACGCACACAGCCATATTAATATCTATCGGCGTGACCATTGATAGATGCTAGTTTGTATCAAACTGCGGTTTAGTTGAAACTGTTCATACATAATTGATGCATTTTAAAGTATTTAATCACATCGCTATTACGCCCGTCACGGCGTGTTGCGTCTATTACTTCTGTATATAACTAGCTCGATGGCGTAGCGTTATTGAATGCGACTGCTGTTTATGAGATTTTAAACTCTGTTCTCGGGACTGTCACAGTGTTATTAAGTTACTTTGTCGAAAAATCTCAGTTGCAGCAGAGAGTTTGGAACTGTAACAAACTACGCTCAGGATTTTTATTTTTACTTACCCAAATGGCAGACTCCCTGCTAGATATTAAAAAGAAACCACACGGAACTAATCGTCGAATACAAGACATCCAGTTGGGATCATAAATATTATAAAACACATTTTTATATTAGCCTATCTATATCCCTGAGTGGATAAATAGAGGTATATCACAAGTAAATTGCATCAAGCTTGATGTAACACCATTCTGCAACCGAGAATTCCTTAAAAAAATTATATAATTTAATAATAATAATATATACACCTCTGGGACAGTCGTTATCTCATCATGAGACTAACGCAATGTCGGAGGGCACAGTACACTAGCTTTTAAACTATTACCTTCGCCGTGTGATATAAACAAAAAATGTATCACTAGGTTGAATAAAAGCGCACAAATGGCAGGGCAGCTTATGGCGAGCTGAATTTGAGTGATGACACTGTGGTCCTGAATGACTTAGAGAGTCGGTTAGGGCCTCGTCCCCGGCTTGCCGTTACTGGTTGGCTGGGGTGGAACTTCAAGAGCGCCCGTAGGACTCTCAACTCTGCCTTGCCTTGATCAGCCAGTCAGAGGGGGGCCGCTAGAGCTATGTGCTTGGGGGTGGAATTGTCATTTTTAAAGGGATAACTACGGGGAAACCAGTTCTGGGTCTCCGTTGTCACAAGACCCGTGATGGTGAAACCAGCGCCGCACCGCTCAACACACCACTCGCACCAGTGTTGCCCTCTGCTGCTGGCTTGTATGCCTATGGTGGCTATTCCGTAGCCCATCTAGTGAGTTGGCGAGTCACCGTCTGCCCATTGCATTGATTCTATTGGAGTATTCAGGGCAGACGCCGTCTTTCATCCATAGTTAGCAAAATACCGGTCCACCAAACACCCATACCTATAAACCATATATTAGAATCCATACGCAGCAATAGTCCTACGCCTGCTGCGGCTAGAGCCGCTGTAGGTGTTCCAACCCACCTTTGATTGAAACTCTCGAAGGGCCTCTTCACGTTGTACCCATGTCTCTGTGTAAGCCTCCCAAATAGCCAGGTATTTTTCTAATATAATATGTTAGCAAATACCTGTGATAAGAGAAACAATAATATTCTCTCACATACACACAACACTATTTAGCCCAAACTAAGCAGAGATTGTACTATGGATACTAGACCATGGATTAACATATATTTATACTTTTTTTTGTAAATATGTATATATAGCAAACTACTTTTTATTGATATATATATATAGTTCTTGCAACTCACGAAGGCAAGCCGGCTTTATTTGTGGTAAACGCGTTTATGTATGTTTGTGTGTAAGTGTCGCTCGCAACTGACCGCTCTGTCAAACACGTATACTACCGCACTGTGCATGTACACGTTCAACTACAAGTAAAGCCCGCTCGCCTTCGTGAGTTGCAAGAACTTGTACTAGACAATGAATTAACATACATATATTATATACAATTTTTTGTAAATATATACTTATTATACATAGAAACACCCAGACCAAGACAAACATTCATTTTTATGCACACAAATGTTTGACTTGTGCAGGAATCGAACCCACATCGTGCGCGTCATCGTCGGCGTGGCAGTCGGTTACACTAACCACTACGTCATCGAGGCTGCCATATTAATGTATAGTAATCATATAATATAGAATAATAATTGTACATGACTCAAGTAACTAACCGCGTACTTCACAATCCACTACAAAAATCGCAAATGCATCAAACCAACGAGGTATTAAAAATATAGTATGTTATTAACATTTTTATACGACAAAGCTTACAAAGGATATCCTGACATGGTTGGCGACTTTATAGAGCACGTTGTATACAAGAGTATTAACTTGGACATTTTTCTGGCTTAGTGCGCAGCAGAGGATCTTTCATGCATTATTCAATATATGTATCGCCTTTTAAATTCAAAGTCTAAGTCAACATTATTTTACATATCTTGGACATTGAAATATTTATAATAATATTTTGATAATAAAATAAAAACTATTAAAAATAACATTGAATAATAAAAGCCATGTTAGGAGACAAACTCTCGTGAGAGAAAGCTGGTGAAAATTCATGGCCAATTTTTACAATTATTTAAAACTAGCTTTTGCGCGCAGCTCCGCCCGCATGGTACCTGCATCAATAAAAAGTAGCTTGCTAGATATAGTTTAATACATGAGAAATGATATATCCTTCCCCAAGTTTTAAACTATATCTGTACCAAATTTCATCGAAAACGGTTGAGTGGTATAGCCGTGAAAAGGTAACAGACAGACAGATAGAGTGACTTTCAAATTTATAATATTAGTGAGTAAGTAAGGATAAATATATTAAAATAATTTAAAAAAAAATAGCGAAACCCACCATTTCTACATAATCTGTGACCGGGTAATATTTATACTTATATTTATTTAATTTTAATGCTACTTAAGATTTTGTTCTAAAGGCGCACATATTTTCTTTTTTTTAATGGTCTAAATGATGCAATGCTTTACGTGAAGGCATGAGGTTAAATTCTATTCATTATAAATTTCAGAAGCTTCGGTACTAATCATTGCACTAAATAATTAAATATTAGGCTAAACGCATTAGTAAATACGCAGCCTCCATTAAATTATCATCATCGAAAACTCATTAATTTCTGTTTATTATCACATTATATAATATTCAGTGTACTGATTGCCATAACTGAATATAATATTTACACTTATAATATTATTATACTGAATAACATACTATCCAATCATACATCGCGGTTGAGACTAATTATTATTTAATGTTTATATTCTCGTACAATTGTTAATTTGTGAATTGGTTTATTTTAATAACATTACATTAAAAGAATGCAATAAAATTAGCTTGCCATTTCATTTACGAAATGTACACAGCGGAGTCATCGCTCATAATTAGAAAAACTCAACTGGGAAAAAATAACTGACAAAGTGAGGGTTTTTTTTTTTTTTTTTATTTTTTTTTTTTTACGTGGGGGAATGCTTTGACGCATACCTCTCCGCGGGGCGACGGAGAGGTTATGTCGGGCTCACCGGGGGAGTAATACCCCGGTAATACCGACTAAACCTACCACGGTGTTCCTCGACATAACCATAGACGGCGGGGCCGCGCGAATCGCTTTCACATGCAATCGCGACCCCGCCGAGGTTTCGGCCCGCCGTGTGAAACGGCAGGCCACTGCATAATAGACCCTCTACTGTCCCCTTGTAGGGAGACAAAAACACGGCTCAGAGGCGCGCGTGGGAACACGCACGCCACCTCTTGGACCTGGTGCTGATCGGGTGGCGGGCAGGCCCACGAAGCCCACCACCCCCAGGTCAAACCTCAGGGTGGCTGGAGGTCATCTCGCGCCCTCCGGCGCCCGGTTTTACGGTTGGGGAGAGGGTTTAAGCGCTCCCTCTCCCGCTCCGTCGCCTCCTTGATGGACATGACTTCCTCACAGAAGGAGGCGACGGCGTTCCACGACGTCTCGCTCCGGACCATAGATTGAACCACGGCCGGGAGCGAGAGGGCAACCAAACCGACTGCCGCGATCAACTCACGGCGCTGCGATGCCCAGGCGGGGCAATCCGTCAATGTGTGCAGCGCCGTGTCCTCAACAACGTCGCGGCAGTCGCCACAGTGGTGACAACCGGGCGTCTCTTGCCGACCTATGCGACACAGGAACTGGCCAAAACAACCATGACCAGTCATTACCTGTGTCAGCCGGAAGGTGAGGGCGCCATGCCGCCTCTCCAGCCACTCCTCAAAAACGGGACTTACCGCCACGATTGTGGCGTGCCCAGACCCAGTGAGGCTAGGTTAACTCGGTTCTTTAAAGCTCTTCTTTCTAGTAATGCTTCGAATTTCCAACAATATATTATAAATGTGAAAGTTTCTGAAGATGTTGAGATGTTTAAATGTTACTTAATAATGCGTAAACAGCTGAATGGATTTGCATGACATTTGACACACAAAAACCTACTTATAAACCGGATAAACGAACAGGTATTTTAATCTTTGTTGCATTACAAGTCGTAAAACATTTGAAATTACTCGAACAACTAATTTTACTATTTACTAGATTTTTCCCGCGGCTTCGCTCACGTAAATGTAAGTTATATATCTCTCGGGAACAGTCCTTATGCGAAATTTCATGGTGATCGGTCGAGTAGTTAAGGCGTAAAAGCGTAACAAACAAACAAAGTCACATTTGCATTTATAATATTAGTTAGGATGGCTATCATTTAAGCCCACCACACACAGATAGCGAAGGCGAAAAGGTACTGGTGGCGAATTTCTGTATAGTTCTAATTAGTAAGAAACACTACACAAACGGTCGCCACGGATCGTGAATATTAGTTTACACTGCTACGCCGCCGTTTCTATGTGGGTGGTGGGCTTTCAGTTTAACGACATTTATTTCTCATAAGAATATACAGTCTACTTATAATGAGATATTGTAACGTTATAGTTGGTCGATCTGGTTTTCGGGTAAGTAAGTAGCGGAGATAATATAAGTAATATATTTCGCAATTACAAGGCTTTTAATTTAAATTTACCAAACTCGGCACAGTAACAACAGTAATTTTACACGATAAATATTAACTACACGTTAACAAGAGAAGCATGACGTGGTTCTAGAAGGCTCGCTAAGTAGTCTTCGATAGCTCAAAAGAACTTATCTTGGTAAGCAGCACAGCAGGTAGAAGGCTTGCACCAGGGCGACATCGGCTTATATATCGGTTGGCCACCGCTCGGAAAGAGGGATCTAGAGAGGGGCGCCGCGAGCACGGACGCTCAGCAGCGACCGGTCCGCGTCACAATATAAAGTTAAAAACAAAATTACCTCTAGAGTATTTGAAATTACAATGCATATACATATTTCTTAAGCTTATTTTTAAATGTGTTCACGTTATCGCATTCTTTTATATCGTCCGGCAATCTATTGAACAGTTATGCTTTAAATGGGATTTAATGCTTTAAAGAGAGGTATTTGCTACCGTGAAATAATATTGGTTCCTGCAACAATATTATTGTTCAATACCAAGAAATCAACTCGTTATATAATTGTTTACGAAATAAAGCTAACATTTTATAACTAAAAGAGACTAGTAATTAACGATTCTGCGAAATATTATTACATTTAAATGATTTAAGCAACCATTGATTCTAGTTTTACACTCAGATAAATTCTACTCATTAACTTTTACAGGTTTCTTAATTATAAATACACTGGACAGCAAATAAACCGGGCCACCCGGTTGGCCTTGGAACTCTGATTCGATTTTCTCAAACAGTATACAACTTACAACTACCTCAGTTATACCTTCAGAAAGTGCGTTTTATAATGATTAAAATGACTATAAATTTATTCTAAAATACCGTCAACTCATATTGTAATCAAGCAACAAACACAATGCTAACAATTCGCTCTTTTTTGACTACAGTTCACGATCAGCGTTATTTTTTCTACAATGAGGGTAATTTCTTTAGTTTTGTCAATTGTTTGCTCAGACGCGTGTATTTTAGCTCCTTTTTCCGATCAAAAATAGATACGACACCTCAGGAAGCAGCTCAAGCTGTAGCACTACTTCAAGCAGACTTTCGCTCATAGCCAGTTGCAATCACTAACCGGTAAACAATTAGCGAGATTAAGCAACGTTGGGTGCGGTCAGTCTGTAGATGGGTGACCGCTTAGTGGTATTTCATCTGTGCGTCTCCGTGCTTCGGAGGGCACGTAAAAAGTCGGTCCCGGTTGTTGTCAAATTGACAGCAGTCGTTAAGCCATGTCAGAGGCCTACGGGCGGCTTGAACAACTCTTGACAACAGGTTGGCCACTAACCACACGAAAAGAAGAAGAAGAAGCAGCAGGCTTTGCGCAACGTTAGATCTTCGATGCGAAAAATGAGAACAGAGCGATGAACGAGTTTACAGACGATATATAGACGATCGAATGCTATAGTCTCTAGGTATCCCTAGAGACTGAAGCATTCGATCGCCGTCCAGGTACGGGATGTAGGGCTACAGCAGCAGATAATCGTTTTTTTCCAACTTACTGTTCTGCGAAATCGCTGCCTCATCACAGTTCAATTCCAACAAAGTCTGCGAGACGAACGCCAAGTAGCCATAAGTTTAGATACCGTCAGAAGGAGAACGCTGTACGGAATCTGACTCCAAAGAGAGTTGCAACGGGCCCAGCATTAACGGTAGCCCACCATCGAGCACGACTTGAATTTGCTCGAGAGCATAGGGATTGGACGTTAAAACAATAGGTTTGTGTACTCTTCACTTATGAGACCAGGGTGAGTCTAAATGAAAGTGATCGACGTCAGAGAGAGAGAGAACGTTATTCCCAGTGTTGTATCGAGGAAACTGTTGCTTATGGAGAGAATCTGTAATGGCCTGGGGCGTCATTTCGTTAACCGCACATACTTAAACACTTGCGTGATTCACGAATTATTGTGTCAAGTGTTCTATATGTTTGTTGTTTGAATGTTTATAATCCACCGCTACATACGAACTAGTAATACTACAACTACGCTACAAACGAATCCTGGAGTTGTCTTTTAAAAAGACGGTAATACACAAATTTGTCTACCCGCAATGGCAAAGTTACATGTTACCTATCGTATGCATGCTGTCACGTCAATACATCAGAAACTTAAGCTTTTGCAAATAAAATAGCTCTCAGTACAACACATCACAGTTTACAAAGCGCACTATAAAAACAAACAACATTACAACACACAGCAGGTCTCCCCGTGACCATGGCTGCTGAAAAGCAACCGAAACGTCGGGGAAAGTGTAAAAATAAATTAAATCTAAATAGTTTAATAATAATTTAATTAGCTTAAAAATTAGTAAAGTTTAGTAGTAGTAGTAGTGTAACAATTTTCAAAATTTTGTAATAAAGTGTCAAATAAACAACGCGATAAAATCCGTATATAGCAGTTTAATTTCAATGAATAATATTCGCGTAAATAGAAGACAATATTACACAGCAGGTATTATTTTTTTGTTTTAGAACGATAAAATCAGCACTTCTGTTTGCGCAAATAATATCTATTATCGTTGCTTACGTACGCAACTAATGACGCTCAATGATAACAAATTGCTACAATAATTAATAATAATAATAATAATATTATTAAAATTAATTGAATTATTTAATTAAGCTGTTATTTTTGCATTAACATTTTTCTATCTGTTTTCATTCGTTTCTATGATTATGACTTCTTATAAATATCCATATATGTATATTGTGCATATGAGTGCTATGAGCAGTGATAGCTCAGTGGGGAGACCAAAAGACTGCAATGCAGAGGGTCTCGGGATCGAACCCACGTCGCGCACCTCTGACTTTCGGAAGTTATATGACTTTTCGAAATTATGTGCGTATTGATTGACAATTATCGCCTGTTTCGTGCCTCGGAGAGCACGTTAAACAGTCGGTCCCGGCTACCATGAACATCTATGGCAGTCGTTATTGGGAAAGTCAGTACCCTCTAATATCCTGACACTGGTCTAGCCTTAGGGTATCGTTAGCCTTCGGGTTGCGGAGGTCAGGTGGCAGCCGCTCCGTGTAAAACTAATATCCAGACAAATCCGGTTAGACCAGAAAAGCCAACCCCAAGTGACTTGGGAATAATAAAAGCTAAGAGAGAAGATTGTGGGTCTTGTAGATGACGCATCAACATGCGTAGGTCAGGCAATTGCACGGTTTGTATACAGCATGTAAACTATCAACGCGAGCCACCCACTCAAGTACCTTGTATTATTAACTCATGCATGTAGCCCGCTCGAGTAGCTTGCGCATATAGCTCGCGCCAGATACATGCATACTTAAAGCTAGACTGTTAATCCTATTAAAAAAGCATAGCAGACCTTCACCAATTTGTTAAGCGGCGGTAGCCCAATCGATAAGGCATTGAATTCGACTCGATGGCGTAGTGGTTAATATAACTGACTGCCACGCCTGAGATCGCGGGTTCGATTCCCGCACAAGTCAAACATTTGTGTGCATGAACATGGATGTTTGTCTTGGTCTGGGTGTTTCTATGTATAATATGTAAGTATTTACAAAAAATTAAGTATATATGTATGTTTATCCAATGTCTAGTACCCATAGTACAAGCTCTGCTTAATTTGGGCTAGATGGTGTAGTGTGTATGTGATAGAATACTATTATTATTATTATTATTAAATTTGCTATCAATAGGCCGTAGATTCGAATACGATCCATTGCCCTAGCGACGTGAATAATACAAAATACAAGTTTATTAATGTTCAATGTTCTCTACTTAAACCCTCACCAGTTATACAGCCTCTCCCGGCAGGTAGTAATAGTTTTACGCTTAACCAAATGTTACTAATAATACATAGTTTTGATATAGCTCTGTCCGTCCCTTTGGCGATAAGTTTGAAAGCTATTAATCACTTGTGTCCCTGTAGTTAAATTGAGCGGAAATCAGATCATCGGTTTTCATATTATATAGAGCGTGAAAATCTAGTGAGCATAAATAAATTACATAAGTATATATCCTGTCTAATATATTAAATGCGAATATGCTTTTTGTTTGTTTGTTCGTCACGCCTTAATTATTCAAATGAGTAAATTTTTTTACCTACATTTTGTCAGGTGTACTTCAAAGAAGATAAGGTATCTTTTGTTCAGAAAAGGTACAGTTTCTGAGCGAGTTAAGCCGCGGGCAAAGATAGTAAGGTATAAAAATTGAAAACTGAGGGTAAATGGTTTTTCGTTTATTTCAGGTTTGCTTTATTTGCTTGTAATTTTATTGCCTATTCAGGTTGTTGCATAAACTTTACGGAATATAATAAAGTTAATAACGGCATAAACAACTTAGTACATTGTATAATTATTTTTCAAAATAAGGCCGAATACAAACTTTTATATGTTCCCTTCATTCGCAGACAGAATTTTATAGAATTTCGTGTTTTATTTGGTTCTTGTATTTATATTTCGAATATCATCGTTTCAACGACTACTGACCTCAATGAAACATATTTCCCAGAAACACAATTCAATGAATGTTGAAATATTTATTTTCATTTAACAAAATAATCAAACGGTTGAATTATTTTTGAACGAATATTGTTTGTTAGTTGTATTTCTACCAGAAAAAGAAAATAGTAGGTTACGATAGATTAGAACTGTACACCCGTCAGAAACGATTTGCTACCAGAAAAGAAAATAGTAGGTTAGGTTAGGTTAGAACTGCGACCATACAATGCCACAAACAAATTTATTTACACAAACAAATAAACAAAATTACCTCAGCCTGAGTATATAATACATAACATTATTATTATAATTAAAAATTATACTTTGCCTGTAAATTATGTCACTCGATAATACGTTTTCTTTGTAAAATAATAATAATAATAATAATAATATTCTACCACATACACACAACACCATCTAGCCCAAACTAAGCAGAGCTTGTACTATGGGTACTAGACAATGGATAACCATACTTATATACTTTTTAATTTATATTAACTAAACAATATGAGGATAGAGAACATATGACTTGTTTTTCTACGATAAGAATATGTAAAAAATTGTAAAATGAGTTGAATTTATTTAAAGTAATTATTCTGTGTACTGATTATTCTATAAATTGATAATATAAGAAAAAAATTATGTGAAACGAAATTCTATTAAACTATTGTCTATAAAACAACGTACAACTAAACTTTAACCGTTAATGAATTTAAACATAAAATATGATACTACACTATACATACCAAATTTTTGTTCATAAAACATTTAGAGTAGTAGAGCCGCGCTGATTTCAGCATGAACGGGCCGGCTCGACCGGGGAAGCACTACCCTCTCACAGTATATCGACGTAAGATAGCAGTATTCCTACTGTTGTGTTTTGTTCGGTGAGTGAGAGTGCCGGAGGCCCAATCACCCCCTTTCCCCCTTCCTACTTCCTTTTCAAAAGGGTTGGCAACGCGCAAGTGATACCTCTGGTGTTGCAGGCGTCCATAGGCTACGGTGACCACTTACCATCAGGTGGGCTTGTTAGCCACGTTAAGTGTATAAAAAAATAAAAATAAAATATATCTGTAAATTATTGAGAGTCTATTATAGTTATTCGCTCGCTATGGAACAGTACTTTTTCTGAATAAAAGGTACCCTATGTCCTTTTCTGTATCCCCGACAACGTGTATGCAAAATTTTAAGGTGATTGGTCAATTTAATTTAACTGCCACGTCTGAGGTCGCGGGTTCGATTCTCGCACAAGTCAAACATTTGTGTGCATGAACATGGATGTTTGTCTTGGTCTGGGTATTTCTATGTATAATATGTATGTACTTACAAAAAAAAAAGTATATATGTATGTTTATCCATTGTCTAGTACCCATAGTACAAGCTCTGCTTAGTTTGGGCTAGATGGTGTTGTGTGTATGTGATGGAATATTATTATTATATTATTATTATTATTAATTTAAGGCTTGAAAGCGTAACAAAGATACAAACCTATAATCGCATTTATAACACTAGTTAGACTTTACAAGAGGTGCATTTCTAAATAGAACTAAACAAAAACAAATAACCAATCACCAGCAAACAAGCACTAGAACCGTTATTCTACTTATACAGCTACATCGCATTACAACGCTAACTCAATTGTTGAAGAGCGCCACCCCTATTAAGAACTCGATGGGTTCGCTAAAACAATTCCCGGCATCCGGCCCACCGTGTCCATTAAACTGCAGACGCTGCAACGAAGATACCCGTTCATACTGTAATACCTTACCGAGGAAAGAAAGAATTGTTTTCATTATGAAGATATGGTTTTCAAGCTTGCCAGATGATATAAGAAGTCAGCTAAAGATATAAAAAAGTATAGTTTCAATCATAATTTTTAAACAACTTACATAATGACAGAAAAGAGCATAATTTAACACTTCTGGCCGATCATCATGAATATCAATCGTGAGAAGCTTATCTCAGGACTAAAGATAAGACAAAATGCCACATACCAATGTAGCGTTATGAAAAAATAATTTAAAAATATAATAAAAGTGGTCGAATTAAACATATTATGTTCTTATTTATGTATCATAAAAGTTATGATAAATTAATAATTTAACGTCAAACATAGAGTGTTACTACAAACAATTATTGTAGTACATTATACAGTTACAGGCCTACTACCCGTACCCAGGACAGTTATACCAACGCCTTAGTATTGTTTAAACATATTTGTATAACAATCTTAGTTTATATAAACTTGAGTAAGCAAATAGGTGTGTGTTTTCTATACTAGAATTAACCCGCAAATTCGCGCCGTAAAGGAGACTAAGATGGTTGCATACAGTCTTGGGCTAAAATGAAATAAGATGAAACTAATGTCATTTGGTAGTTAATATTTAAATATAGCATCACTGAAAATTTGAAGACTGGCAATCTGAGAGCTCTGTTATTAAAGGTTGAGTAAAAGTGAGGTTATGTTACAATCTCTGTAAAAGAGCTAATTACTAAGTTCTTTAACTTGAAGGGAGGTGCGAGCCCGGCGGCAGAGAGACACAATGGTTTTTGCATTATGCCTCACATCCGTTGACAGATTAAGTACCTACTAATGTTATTATTATATTTAGTGGAGAATGTTTGAAGAATCATATTAAGAGCCGCTACTATCGGTATAGCTCATTGGGGAGACCAATAGACTGCAATGCAGGGGGTCTCGGGTTCAAACCCTGGTCGCGCACCTCTGACTTTTCGGTAAGTTATATGACTTTTCGGAGTTATGTGCGTCAAAGTTATCGCTCCGTGTCTCGGAAAGGACATTAAGCCGTTGGTCTCGGCTGTCATGAACATCTATGGCAGTCGTTGATAGGAAGTCAGTGCCTTCTAATATCCTGACAGCTGGTCTAACCATAGAATAATGTTTCCCTCTGAATTGCGGAGGTCAGATGGCAGTCATTACGTAAAATAACTGAAATTTAGCCAAATCCGGTTAGACTAGTAAGCAAATCCTAGGTCTGCAATGGACATCACTGGGATGAATGCCAAGAGAAAGAAGTTTCAAAAATTATGACTTGAAACCATAAATAGATAACAAGAATGGATTTATTGAGAAGGCGTTCAAAATAAAATAAAACACATTTTAAAGTAGTTCATACTTTATTCATCTTGTATTATTATTAAAATGTTGTCTAAGAATTGTGCAGGTGGATAAATATTATCTTGGTAACTAGCCCAGCTAAGGCACCATATAATACTCCTAATATGAGCGCAGCAGCCTACAGTTTGTCTGCCTACAATGCAGTTACAGTAATACATATAAATAGCTGCTCTTCCTCTACGAGAGCTGTTGACTAGTATAATAACAAAATAAGTTTTCGACTTATATGCGACGAGGATTGTATGTGACCCCTAAGTAGCCAGAAAGTATTGGAAGCCAACAGCTCTCGAAGTAGGCTGCTGCTGACCTCCCAGTACACTAATATAATAAAACCATCATTACCTTTTTTATGTTCCCCATAATAGGAACGTGCCTGCTTGATTATGTTCCTACCGAAATCAGCATTAGTTCACTATTGGAGAGCTGTGGAAAATCATTTAAATTATCGTTGTGTACTGTGATAGTTTTAAAATTAGCTCGATGTTCATTATAACTATTTCTTATAATAAAATCAGCTAATTCGTTATCAGTATTCATCTATTTCTTGCATTATTTCCACAGCATCTACACAATCAACTATAGGAGGATAAGACTTATTTAAAAGGGCAGCAGCCACCTCAAAATCTCTCATAAAACTCTTGTTATATGTCTAACTTATTACAGCAAATATTTTTTAATGTAGCCGACATTAAAAAAAATTGCTGTAATAACTTAAAATTACGTTTAAATTTGACCTTTTACCATTGACAATTTCAACAATTCAACGCCATATGGTGACAGCTCTACACTTATTTGCCTCACTAGTTGATAGCTGCGTTTCACCCGCCTCCAACGAAGCAGGCACGTATGTCCTATATCCACATTGGTGCAACAGAGGTCTGACACGGGCCTGAGAGCATATGGACAACAGCTCTGTCTGCAGCTACCACTATATTGTATATAAGTATGTATAGTGCATTTAAATACTTTGAGTTAATTACCTAGTGTAAAGATTTATCTTTTTGTAATACTGTAATCGATTAATTAAATCGAAAATATCACGAAAACTATCTATCACATTTTCTCCGCTCCCAGATTGTAAATTGAGCTGATATTTAAAATATTGAAATAAAAAAATATGCCTAATTTTTAGACCATATCTCATCTTATTACAATTTGGGCCACAATTTTCTGTCTCCTTTGCCATAAACTTGCAAGCATGACATTTGCGGCGTTATTTTACATAGACTATACTGTACACTAATTTGCCGATTCTACGATGAAAATTTTAGACAGAAGTCTGAGCTAACCAACTGAAATAACCATTTCAAAACCGGTTCAATAGGCTGAATACCAAACAAAAAGACAGACAGAAATTCTAAATTGACGATACCATTAATTAAAATATTTCCTATACACAGATATAGCTTGTACCCTACACTTTATCTTTTAATAGTATTAATATAGTCAATTCAAAGTACTCTAGAACTTTCTCCGAAGCCAACAATTGTGAACATAATTCTCCAGTAAAACCAATTTTATTTTATCACTAAGAAAACTAGGTATCAAAATTGGCGAACAAACATCTTAACGTGATTTTCCTTTCTCATGGACGTGATTAATTCTAACTTCCTTATTTCACGTAAGACCTACTACGGAGAAAAATAATGATAAAACTAAATAATAAAAACTAGTAGATAGTAGTATAATAATAATATTCTATCACATGTTATATATATGTATTATGAATGTCAGTTTGTTACGTTTTCACGCCTTAACTATTCGACCGATCATCATGAAAATTCACATACACGTTGCAAGGGTACAGGAAAGAACATAGTGTACCTTTTATATAGAAACATAGTACTGTAATCGAGAGATAAAAAATATGGACACGAGCAATGCCGCGGGGCAAAACTCGTTTTAAATAAATAGCAAATTATTGTATTCTTGTAGAATAACTGTAAGGCAAAAAGTCTCGGAGACAAAGTACCGTATCTCATGAAAACGATTCTAAGCACGTAGGGACATGACAGCGATTTCTTTGAAAATTCTATTCGCTGTTCCTATGTGACGAGATTTTAAAATAGTAGCTCAAGTTCTAAATTTAGAAGTTGAATGGAGATTAAGTTGTATTTTAAAAGACATTTACTTTTTATTGTTCACTGAAACTTTAGAAATAATCAGTTCAATGATACGTGTAAATATCAAAACATTGTATTATAAAATGAGAAACATCACTACAATTAAGAACGTTTTGAGATTATGATCTTAGCACTTTGGATCACCGTATTGCTTAGTATGTTTATTTTTCTTGTCAAAACGATTTAGATTTACGGCTCTATTTTACAAAAGCTATTTTGTATACACAATAATTTAATCTATACAATTCCATAAAACCAGCAAATTATTAATTATTTTGATGGCTAAATAATATCGTCCTACATAATTTAAATGAAAAAGGAAAGTGAATATTCCATCCCATATTTTATTATTAGTCCCAAACATATTTTAAATTACCTTTTATACACCAACTCATTAGCCCCACAGAACAAACACGTACTAAAAGCCTCGGTAAATAAGTGTGTACGCAGACAGATCGTTAGGCGTCCTCGCCTTAATAAAGATAAGGCCTCTTATAATTGCAGGAGGCTTAATGTCCATTAAACCTGACGCACTTCCCCGTACTTCCTTCAGAAAATTACGCCACGTGCAACAACTAGGTAAATAATATTTTAATTAAACAGATTAGATGATCTTACTTTGTCTTGACTATGAATTTGAATTGTTATCGCCGTGATTATGTTACAGAGAGTGTTTGAATTTGGAACAAACGAGGTGCATATGTAGAATGGAATAGCGTGATCTGTGGCGTTAGCTTCAGTAATCACCACAGTTATTAGCTTCAAAACAGTTAAGGATTATTTGTATAGAATGGCGAGCTTGTAAGTATACACAACGGCGACATTGACGGTGAGTTTGAACATAAGCTTATATGACTTTTCGAATGTATTCAAAAGTTATATCTGGCTGGATTAGACTTTGATATTTCGACTTATGTTCAAACTAAACCGTGGTTAACCTTACACAGTGTGGAACAAAAAGGTATAGTTATTTATTTTTACTTGTAGTGCTAATTTCTTTTCTATCCTTGTAAATACCATAAATGTGGAAATGTGTTTGTATTTGTGATTTTTACGAAGCAAAGGAAGCAACTACTTGTTATGTGCCTAGAAATAGTTTTTTGCTCGGAGTGTCACACAGTGAGTTTATGTGCTCGGTCTATAAACAAGATTGAGCTACTGGAGACAACTAATTGTAATCAATTATTACTATAGACTAGAAAGCTTTTTACTATGTATCGCCTGATAAGTAGGAGTTCCGTTGGCTCACTTACCCGCCCTGTCTATACGTTTCAGCGTTAATTTAACTAATTAATACTACCACGGGGAATATCAATGACTAACCTATATAGGACACTCAGCGGCATATGTCGATACACACTTAGATTTCAATTACCTCCTTCCTTTTTTCATTAGCTCTCAGTCCCACTGCTGGGCAATAGCCTCTCCCTTAGACTCACATATACTCTGTTGGTGGATATCTCCTGCCAGTCCCTTTCAAAAGCGTTTAGTTATTACAGGGGTAATGGTTAAAAGATAGCTAATTTAATCATAGTTCACATTACCAAAGTAAACATTAGGATCTCTTATTTAAAAACTTTTACATTTTCTTTAAATGTTCACCTACTTATATTGTTGACTGTACTAAAGTAAACAATACATAACACTCCAATGTTATGGTTATATAACAAGATCGTCTCCCAGAAATAACACTTGACACCCAGATTGACATAAACAACATAGATTATGAACTGATAAAGTAATATCATAACTGTTTGATGGTGTTCGGCAAGCTGCCAAGCTGCCAACTACTAAATAATATGATAGTAAATTCTGATATACCTACTGATCTCACCAAGAGAACTATCTGGATAGAGTGTTGTTATGTGGCAATTAACTTGTCAAATTATTATCTCGTATCGTATTCACCCTTGTGTCGTTAAAGAGATTGATGATGCTGTCCTTAATTACATGGTATATTAAGTAATACATTTTTATGTCATGTTTATGCCTACTAATATTATAATATGTGTAAGTTTGTAAAGATGTGGAATGCAATAAAATATTGAGTATTGAGTATTGAGATTTTTATTGCTCAATCACGCGTAAACCAATGCAGCTTGGCACAAAGATAGAGCATCCTGGATTAACGCATAGGATACTTTTTACACCAGTAATGCATTCCCGTGAGATATACTGGGAGTAGCTGCGGGCAGGAACTAATCATTAATTTATTTAAATAGACAACCTCCTCACTATAGACTGTATGTTGTTCGCTATATAGAAAATTAATAGTATCTAAACCACACAAATAACATAATACTAATTTATTCGTGCGGATATAATTCTCACAACATTTACATCATTTCTGAAGATTTGATAATTAATCTCTAAATCTCTAATGAAACCCAAAATTAAACTTCGTTGAATAAGCAAGACGTAAACATATATGTCACTAATATGAACTGTTAATAGACACCGGTAATAAAAGTAACGTTTGTTTATCTTTATTTGTTCCAAATAGTAATATAGACAATGTTAACGGCGTTTTAAACAAATTATTTAATCCCCTTGTAAACTAGTTACCCGCGGTTCTTAGAGCTCACAAATTCCCGGCGCACTTCTTCAAATTGAATTTACTCTCAAACAGGATTTAGTGGACGAGTACTACAAAGAAAACTGTTTTTCTCATTTAACAACGATTTTGTACAAGAAAATATCTTTGCACGTAATTAATTTTGGGGAACAATGTTGTCTTTGTCATATAATGTTGCCAACAAAAAGTTTATACTTATTGTTGATAATATGGGTTTTGTAATAATGGATAATGCTTAAATTTCGTATAATAATTTTCTGAAACACAAGTGTATAAAAAAATATTTATATTTATTAACAGAAAATTTGTAATTTTAGCAAGAAGTAAACATGAAGTCTAAAAAGGAGCTATTGATCTTTTAATTTTGAATTGTATATTAATGACACGTAGCCTATTTGTAAAAAATAATAAAGTATTTTAATCATAACCCAAGATATAAATAGCATAAGCACCAAACCAACGCGCAATGAATCCTTGAAACGTAAATTTCGTAGATTCGGGCCGTGAAACACATTTATTCCAAAATTCCTCTTGAATTTGGGTACCTAACCTCCTGATTATCCTAAATATTATCATTAAGTAGTCCGAACAACGGATTACAGTCATTTTAAAAGAAAAATCTGGAGAAACTTAATTACAAATTTTTTCGTTAGGGCCGAAGTTTTGCATAGACAATTTTAATTTCAGGCCCTATTTCATAATTTAACTCTTTCTAACTGGTATTTGGGACTGCTGCATGATATGTTGATATTAATATATGTAAGTACAATATAAGCAATGTGCCCGCAAAGTTATATGATGAAAAGTAACCTAAACATTTAAACAGGTATTGCAATAAATGCCGAGAGTTAATAGCTAAAACTTAGTATTGCTTCTATTCTTGTTCTCTCTTAGCCTTTATTATTCCCAAGTCACTTGGAGTCGGCTTTTCTGGTCTTACCGGATTTGACGGGATATCAGTTTTTACACGGAGCGGCTGCCACCTGGCCTCCGCAACCCGAAGGCTAACGATACCCTAAGGCTAGACCAGTGTCAGGATATCAGAGGGTACTGACTTGCCTAATAACGACTGCCATAGATGTTCATGGCAGGCGATGATTGCCAATCATTACGTACATAATTTCGAAAAATCATATAACTTCCGAAAGTCAGAGGTGCGCGACGTGGGTTCGAACCCGAGACCCTCTGCATTGTAGTCTGTTGATCTCCCCACTGAGCTATCGCTGCTTATTCATTTAATTTAATTATTTTAAAAGTCATCTCCCGCGCTAGGATTTAATCCGTTGTTGCGGCGGACTTTGCAAAGATTCAAACAACGGACACTAAGAAAACGCAGACTCAATACGACTATTTGAAGACCACACAATTTTTTGGCCCGTGTAGGGATTGAACCCTCAACATTTGGCGCAGTGGCAGTGACGAGGCGATTACTTAAACCACTAAGCCACCCGTGTAATTATTTGGTTATTATATGCTTTAGTTATGATATTCAATCCCCTTTTCACGACATTCTCTTCTTATTTTATTCTTCCCGTTTACATTGAATAAGAAATATATTCCATCTAAAACGTGCATGATTTCAGCGCACGTATCACAGATACCGGATACCATACGTTTCAAGCGCCAGCTTTCTTATTATTTTAGTAATAAAATGTGTATTTTCACTTTATGCGGATATTACAGCAGTTTATTTTCTTTGCACACTTGTATTTTCTTTTATAATTAATAACTATTTTTATTTAGTTGGCTTTGTGTGGTAATAGGATCTTGAAGAGTGTAATTCTTTAGAAGTATACTCACATTCTTGAACTTCAATATGTAAAATTTAGTAAATTCTTGACTCAATTCTATTCTTATAAAGTTTTTAAATTCCGGTGATATAACCATATGTTTTTTTAGTATTTTAAATATTTGGTTTAGTTTAACAACGTTACAGCTAGAGGCGTAAAAACTGTTCAAGAGAAAATACACTTGTGACCTTGTCTAATGATCATCAAAAGTGAACTGAAATCCACTTCATGTTCACATTTGACCTTTACTTTAATTTAGGAAATACCATTTGTGACACTGAGACTAGAGCTGATCTCTATTTTGAACAGTTTTATTACGCGAATTTGACATCAGATCTCAACGCACCTCGTCACGACAGAGCCTCGTGGCCTCGAAAAAAACATGGTAGAACATCGGTTGCATATCAATGTAACATGCGTAACTAAACCGAATGAGTACCGAATTTTCATGACTACAAGTACGTGCTCAAAATTTTTGTCTTGGTTGGTCTACAGTGCTAAAGGTAGACAAATGCTTTGTTATTATATAAATCATTTTTTCTAAATCATATACTTAGACAAACGATCCGCCCCAGCTTCGCACAGGTAGCAGAGCATCAGTGTCGCGTCAGCTAGTATTTATTTTGGCACGCGTTTGTGTTTATTTTATCACCTAAGATATTCACTTAAATTGTATAGTGTAAAGGGCTATCATTATGTGTATGAAATGTTTAAGGTCACTAACATATTTAAGTTGATAATGATTAATACTGTATCCGTCTAAATATATTTCTAATTACAGCATTGTATGTGCCCATTTCTTTATAAGTGAGAATGGATATAGTAAGCTATTCTTAAAATATTCATACATACCATTGCGGACTTTTCTATACACCTATAAAACCAAATCTCCTCATATATTGTTTTGTTATATCTCAAAGGAACAAGGCAGCGTTTTCAATGAAAGCTCCCTGTCGGCTTAATTTTTGCCCACATCTTGAACAATTATCGTCATATTTCAACCAATTTACACAAAATCTTAACGAATTATTCGCCAAAACTTTCTCATGAATCACCCTATCGAACGGTGTAAACCGCATGTAAATCCGTTCCGTAGTTTTTGAGTTTATCGCGAACAGACAGACAGATCGACAGACGTGGCGCGGGGCTTTCTTTTATAATATGTAGTGATGACAGTGATAGTGATGTCGCCGAGTTGTTTTTAGACAGCGACAATAAATTTCCACTTGATACGTTTCCGAAACAAAGATATCAATCAATTTTTGTTTTAATATCCTCTTCCCGGCTAGGATTAAATCCTGTATCGCGGGGACTATGCAAACATTCAAATAACGGACACAAAGAACACCCAGACTCGGAACAACCATTTTTGCATCACACAATTTTTTGTCCCGTATAGGATGCGAACCCACAACACAACTACACCACAACAACTACTCAAATCACTACGCTGTCCGTGCAATCGAATTCCATGCATCTGAACAACCGATTCAATGCAGCGCGCATTGCATGTTTAAGGGACAATTTTGCACAAACTACTTATCTACAAAATTATCTTTAATATAATATCTTCCACCATGCTTATGAATAGTAATATAGTTCATGCATATGGTTGGCACAAAGACAGTGCCAGCTTTTCATGAGCTTGTAAAGTTGTCTGGTGCATTCTCCTTTGTTGGACTTCACTCTGAAAGCTCGCAGTATAATGTAGCCTCACAATTTCCAGTTCATATAGTATATAAGTCATATGAACTGGAAACTGTGAGTACAGTATTCTTAAGTTAGGGGACGTAAACTAACTAAGTATAATTTAAGTTATTTTATTATTGATTTATTAAGTTATTGTTTCGCTATTTTATTATTATGGTTGTTAAATCTCAAATACATATAACTCCTACACTAGGGATTAAACTCTGTATTGCAGGAGACTTTACAAATATTCAGTACGGTTACAAAGTACACCCAAACTCAGAATATTTTTTAATCACAATTATAAATTTTCAGTGTGGGATTAAATCCACAACAGTTAGGGCGACGGCAGCGGCCTTGTGACCTCTTGTCTGAGCAAATTATATATTAAATG
This sequence comes from Catocala fraxini, assembly GCA_930367265.1. NCBI lineage: Eukaryota > Metazoa > Arthropoda > Insecta > Lepidoptera > Erebidae > Catocala > Catocala fraxini. Next base: position 16,796,501 of record OV884035.1, read on the forward strand.
AAATTCTACCAACTAAACCTCCAATTTAGCAAAGCTAAAGTCACAAACAGGTATTTATCCTACCTGGTGGTAAGTAATTATTGTTTCCTATAAAACTCGCAAACCACTACCAAACGCTACCTGTGCAACGAACAAAACCTATTCCTCCTCCTCTGAACACAGCTCGCCTTGAATCTCTGTCCAAAGTGATACAACAACCTGTGGTCAGTTACTTTACTAATTGGGGTTGGTATATGTGTCAATGTTTATATGTCCCACTTGTCTCGGAGCTGCCTAACAGACGAATGGATGAATAAGCTTAGCTTAAAAGTACACAAGTAGGACATCGTATAAAATGTATCATACATAGTCTCTCGCCCATATCCCCGCAAGGGTCACCACCTATGGTTTTAGGTCCCACGCTATAGCAAGCGAGCCTATTTTCATTTACCAGTCACAGTTCAGCACAGCCCAATAATTAAAGTCGACACCTCATGCACAGCAGTTGCATTCACTGCTTACTGCACCGATGTAGTTAATTACACAAAAGTAAAACCATCTCTCACATTTATATAACGTTTTATAAAATCGTGTAAATTTAAAAAAAAAACATTTTACTGTATAATAATATTTCCTCGTGGTGTGATTGATGATAGGCAAACCGATGCGATGGAGGTTTATCTTAATACAATCGCAATGCCTGCGTCGTATCACAATCACAGTACCACTTATATATCCTCGCACGGCTTAACTTGCTTTTCACTTGATGTTTTTCACGGGCTCTTGTATTAAAAGGATTTTTGTTGTTATTTATGTATATAGTGATGTATATGAAAGTAGTCTATTGTGTATTTGCGCAAAACAACATAAAATATAGATTAATACAACGCACATACACTGCACGGGCAAGGAAAACATAACATATTTTTATATTAAGTACTGGTAAATCACGTTTAGTAACTAACAGTAATTTGATTAGTGAAATAGGCCTATTACCTGTTTTACCATTCCTAAAATTCTTGATACAAGAAAAAACTAAAATTGGCCGAAGAGTTTAAAAATATATAAGCGACTTGATTCTGTCAATACAACAAATCTGTTACTGGGCATCTATTGAAGATATACTTTTGCAGACGTATAAACCTAACCTAACTAATAATAATAATGTCCTCCAGACCGAATTTCGGCCACGGCGGCCAATCTTAACGGAGAGTGGCCATCTGCGCCGGAGATATTATAGTGCACAAGTGTGTGCGCAAACAAGTGCATTCTCTGTTCCCTAACCCTCATGATCCGATGGGACGGTAATACGACACGACCGGAGAGAGATCAAGCGCAGGACCAACGGCTTTACGTGCTTTCCGAAGTACGGGGGTGTCGAACTCCACAAACTTCCTAACTCCGGGCTCGTATTGAGATTTCTAAACAGAAAAACCCAATATCATTTTATTGTCCCGACGCGGGATTCGAACCCGAGACCTCATGCACAGCAGTCGCATTCACTACCGCTACGCCACGGAGGCAGTTACCTAACTAATAGGCGAATGTGATTAAGTTTGTTTAATTCTCTTTCATGTCAGGAGTTAGGAGAACACAATAGGATACCTTTCATCCAGAAAAAAGTCTTGTACCTAAGGGATATATATTTATTGACAAAAACTACATTGACGCGAGCAAAGCCGCGGGTAAAATCTAGTACAAAAATTAATTTAAATAAAATATACATACTCAAAATATCGCTTTCTAACCTCCATAGCACAAAACGAAATGGTATATTTAAGTTAATTCCGGGTATTTTATGTTTAAAGGCTTGTATCCTACATGGCCATGATAAATGCGCTCCCAGTCGGCTTGGCCGCGAAGAGACCATTTTTCTTTTCACATTATATCGGGTAGCACACAGAGTTCCGTGGAATTCTATGAGTGCCTTTGTGACAGAATTAGAGATGCACTGTATGAAAAATCGTCGTATATGCGTAATGTTGTAAATGTTGTAAATGTTGCACATTCCTACGTAGATTTGTTTTAACTTTTCAACTATTGGAATAGCCGATATAATGGAAAACCTATTGTGTCTGGCCGCTGGTGTGCCGCTGCCACTCAATAAGCAGGAGCGTTTTCACCTTTAGGCTTGTTCCGAGAGGCAACAAGCAAATAAGTATAATATATAATACCCTGAGGTTTTTAATGAAATTAATTAATTCAGGCTTTGTATTAAAAACGTTTTTAATGCCCTCTATAGATTAAAAAGTAAAAGTGTAATAATAAATAGAATTCTAATATATGTATTTGTTATCCTGTTATAATGTAAATGATGGATCGAAAATTTGACGCGTAATGTGCTCAGTAAAAGGAACAGGCCACAAGGTTGATCAAGGTGATCTTTGAGTAATAGAGCTTCGCTTTGCATTTCAGCATGAATGGGCCGGCTCGACCGAGGGAGGACTACCCTCTCACAGAATATCGACGTGAAATACTAATATTCCTACTGTTGTGTTTCGTTCGGTGAGTGAGAGTGCCGGAGGCCTAATTACCCTCTTTCCCGCTTCCCACTCCTTCTTCTTCCCACTTCCTCCTTTCCTAAAGGGTCGGCAACGCGCAAGTGATGCCTCTGGTGTTGCAGGCGTCCATAGGTTACGGTGACCACTTAAATGTTTATTATTACATACACTTAAATTAAGGTGGGCTGTATGCTTGTTTGCCACCTTAGTTACATAAAAAAAAGGCGTAAACGGTCTTAAGTGAAAAGACAACCTTCACCTTAGTTAACACGGGATGCATCACCCTTTTATTCAATTCTACAAAATATAGTAACACTGAATGTTTCGCCAGGTGGGTAAGAATTCCGCAAGCTTACATACTTATTTGTAGATTCCTTTTCTTTCTGTTCAATTCCTCTTCTTAGAGTCGACGACCTGCGAGTTTTACTTCGCATATTACAGCCGATTATTGTCAACGGTACCCGCTTAGTATTAGATGGGTAGTATCCTTGTGTGGCACCTGTATAAACAAAAGGTATGTTGCTCATAAGTTCTCTATAGAACAGTCTCTGTTAAAATATTTGCAATGGCAGTGCCACAATGTATATAACATACAACATTTCTAGATACGTAGGTGTATCGTCGAATCCAAGCCTATCATAACTGCCATATTCTGTTAAAGATAATAGGTACTGAGTTAAAGTTCGCTGCGGTTCATTAGCCCCGCTGGGGTTTAACGGCCACCTATAATAACAAGCCGTGAGATAGGACCTTCATAATCGTTATTATAGATCATTGTAACTTACCCGCTCCAACACTAGCATTCAAAGATTTAATAGGGGACGTATATTCTTGGGTAGACTTGGGTCTCCGAAGGATTGCAGAGCAATGTTAGCGCTTAGAACGTAACTATGTAACCACCTAGTCGATAAATTCCTTTTTTGAACGAAGTAATAATGCTTCGTTCATTCATGGAATGTTATCATATAAAATCTCAAAGAAATTGCTAAACAATTTATGGCGATAATATTTGCTGTTTTAGTCGTCAGTGTATTTACATACGCAAAAAGAAACAACACGATTAAAGCGCCTGCATGAGCAAAATGAAAGAAGCAAGATGGATTTTTATAATTTCGTTTTTCTTCTTTATAGACAAAAAACAATTTTAATTATTTATTTATGCATAACAATTTTTTATGTAATAATGTCTTACGTTTACGCTAATGTTATAAGTACATTGAAATAAAAATTACTTTATAAGTACGGATTTTGTCGCGTTGTTTATTTAGAACACTTTTATTACATAATTATTGTTGCTACTACTACTATTATTGAACTCTACTAAATTAATATAAATTTGTGGATTCTAAATCAATTAAGAATTATATATTATTTAAGAAATGTCATGTCATTTTCAATACTAAAATTACGTCAAATAAAATCCAATAATTTATATAAATAGAAAAATCTCAAATTAAAATACTAATATAAAAATTAAAAAACCAATAATGAAGGAAATAATATAAAAAATAATGTATTACAATCATATCAATAAAGATAATCTTTGAGGTATTTATCAACACTGTAGTAACATTTTTACTATAACTATGGAGATACAAGACCTGTCGATTTTGCTTTTTCTTGTTTATGACTTACTAATAGAAATTAGTTCATCAAGATCTGGGGGTCTACCGTGAAACGCGTTATACGCAATTGCGTACGTTCGTTCGTGCTTATTCTTACCATGAAACATCATTCGCGCCGACATTCGTCATTAATATCGTCGTATGACATTTGTACGTCCTAAAAAATCCGAATTGTTTTCATGGTAGGTACCTATATGCTTATTATTTCTTTCGTAATTCGTTTCGGCACGTCATTGCGTAAAAACATTTTCACGGCAAACCCGCTGGCCATTAATCACCAACGCAGTCTTTAAATAAGTGTGTTCATCAAAGGTGGTAAATAGATATGGATCTATCTTACGTTTATTTGCATCCTACGCAGAAATGCCAATAATTAAAACATTTCATAACCGAAATACATAAGTCTTGTTTATACTACATATGTATATCAAGTGGTAGACTCCTTGAGGTAAATACCTAATATACAGGATTTTTAATTACCTTATTTAACTTTCTTGTACACTACTACCACAAATGAATGAATTCCATCGTTTTTTTATTGTTTTATTATTAAACACTAATTATGCTAATAGATAGACAGTCAAAAGTATGACTAGCTATTGCACGTTTATAATATTTTTTTATTTTACTTTTTTCATATTTTTTTCGGAACGGCCACTAGTTCTACTATAAGACATTTCAAGGTTATCCATTAATTACCGGACACCCTGTATATTAATGTAGAGCGCGCTGCTGTAATTACTGCGTTAAATGAAAGTGCCTTCGGCCTCATTTACGGAGATGCGAGGCGTCTCGCGGCGCGTCGGACGTTTTTTCTGTTTACGGAGCGGCGGCGCGTGCAGCGGCACGCATCATCGCACGCGTAAACGCAAACATAGGGTAATATACGATGTTGTTTATAGAGATGCGGGGCGGGCAGAGTGACGGTAGCCGCTCGCGGCGAATCCTCAAGCGTGTAGCGAAGCACGCGGCAGCTATCGCTGCGTCGTACGCGGCGCGCATCGCTGCGGCGCATTTCTTATATTAAATAATTCAATTTTTCACATACAATTTTCTTCTAAAATATTGTCGATCATATCATACTCCACTGCGACAGTGACTTACGTCTGCGTTGTGCGATTTACAAATAACACTGGCAGAAGGTACCGCCGCGGGCATCGCTGCATCGAGAATTACCGCTGCATGCGCCGCCGCCGTGATAAACGCCGCGTGAGACGCGTCGAAGCCATCCGCGGGCTCCACCGCAAAAAACGCTCCATTTCAAGCAAACATGCGTAAAATCGCTTTTCCGTAAACGCACTAATACAATGCCATATGTTTGAATTCAGTGCGGGCCGCGCCGCCCACCACAACGCACGACGACGCCCCGCGTCTCCGTAAATGAGGCCTTAGGCCGACATACCCACGTAACTCTCCCATTCCTTTCCGTTCTTTAATGTTTTTATTCCTTGGCCCTAGGATCTTCAACGTACAAATAATACCTCTGACATTGTAAGTGAAAATAGACTGCAGTAAATATATACTAATAGGCAAGATGTAAGGCTATTTGCCGCATATTAAAAATAAACCTATAAATTTGGGTAAAACAGCTTTAAACAGCGGCTTGCCTCTTATATTTTGTCGACCATTTTAAAACTGGCCGGAAACGTAAATTTTTTTGATCAGGTTTTCGAATCCGGTATTCGGATTCGGATACCCGAATGCACACTTTTTATACGAATTTGCTATTCGATTTGGAATCTCGCCGGTGTGTTCTGAATGAAGAACGGGTAAAAACCGAATGACGTCATTCCGAACGCAGCGCTCGCTAACATTTTGTATGTACCGCCGCATACGAACGGAAATTTCTAATCTAAATACATCAGAGCTAACTAGACACGTTAGCGGGGTGGCGTTACCGTACGTACTGGTAATACTAATTCCTGATGAAAAAGCCCAACGTCTGCGCAAAACTGACGGAATGACGAATCTAAATCCCTGTTTCGGAAACCTGATCAGGAAACCGTATGTTTGCGGCCAGCTTAAACTGTTTGCAAATAATAATATTTATCCGGCTACTCTTACATTTTCTATAGTGTATCTCAACCAATCAGGTTGAAACAGATATTACCCGTAAAAACTCCGTAACTAAGTATTAAATTATACGGCGATTCTCCGCTTACAAAGTTGGAAAACAAGTAAGTAGCTCGTAGCATTCTTTAATTACTCCGTATACGTAATGTTTAGTGTTGCTAGTTGTTCCCGTACAAAAAACGGAATTAACGTTTTAGATTTACAAGAGGTAATTTGTAAAAGAAGCGGATACTACAACAGCAGCTAAAAGAACAATGTAGTCTGGCCTTTACATACATATATACTGCAAAAACTTATAAGTATGAAGCAAAACTGCCGTTCCATTGCATTGCAGGAGGATATCGCAAGGAGCATATTTTCAAAGACTAGCCTGGAGATATACTTAACAGAAAGAAACTACATCACTTGAGACCAAAATATCATAAATGTGGTTGACACACATCACGCTAACTCTTCAAGGATAAGGTAAGATTATTGTTTAAAGAATTTAGAGACAAGCCGGTAATCTGGGACGATTGGGAACACTGTTACTTATGATTCTCGTCAAGTAACTAAGTATTGCGTCACGTAATAAATGTATATGTATCTTAAAGCCATTTGAGGACTGCTATGCTTTCACTAGGTAAGCTTCACTTTTTCTAAATATTAAGGCTTTACCATAAGACTCTGCTCCACTTACCATATTTTGACAGGTATTTTTATAGCTTTTATAATATTGTTGTATCGCCTTAATTACTAAAGTGCCTCCCCTTTAAATTTTGGGTTACTTAAATGCAAACTTAGTGGCTTAGCTTCAAAATGTATCTCCAAAAAAGGTTTTGGGAGATACTTTATGAAGCTAAGCCTTTGTTTTTGACTTTGAAGGCAAAGTAAGGCGATGGCCATACTTTGCCTACAAAGTCAAACATCCTTGTTAAAGTGATGACTTTAACAATAAATCAGTGAGTGAAATAAGGTTTTTTTAATATTGAACTTTAATATATTAAAATTTTGAAGTAAGAAAAACAAGCCATAAACATCCTAATACTAATATTGTACACAATATACTTTGTTTATTTGTTCAGGTTTATATAATAACGTAGGTATATTATTTATCATACGTTATCTTCAGTCTATTTCGTCTACAAGGTCACTAAATATTACAAGCTCTATATGGGCGATGTCTGCGCCCTTGACAGAAAAAAATAAAATATTTCTGCTTATGATACGTGAACGAGTCTAATTTATATTGCCACGTTATGTATTTATGTACCTACTTATCACGTACTCACTCTTATTTCTAAATCATTGAGCTAAAAACTGACATAATTTATAACGAAACGCTTTGAGAAGGTTATTTTGCTTAAAATGCGCGCCCGAATCCTTCTAAATATACTTCATATCTCATTGGTTTTCAGCCTTGTTTTAACCTAATACTTATTTATATATACTTTGTTGTACGCCAAATATATAGATGAAAGAATCTACAATTTATAGATATATAGTGAGGTTTTGAGTACTCCTGGGTCAGTTTAACTGGTCGGACAAAGCGTTTACCTTTCTTTTTTTTAAGACGGCAACTCTCGCACTAGACATAATTCCTGTGTCGCGGAGGACTTCATAAACATGCAAACAACGGACACAAAGAACATCCAGACTCGGAACAACAACGGACGACGCAATGAACTCAACGGGCTATTCTAAAAGTGGCGACGTTTCGACCTTTCATGTTGTCTACCTATGAGTTGTACCAATCCACTAATGTCCTGACTGTTCGCCAATTGCTTATTCTGCACACCGTGCTTAAACAACATGCACTACTTCCATTCAGACCATTTCCTCCAGACAAGAGACGAAAAGATTTATTATGTACTAAGCTTCATGCCAAACATGCCTCTGTAAATAAATTATTCTTATTCCTAGGACAATTTTTATATAATACGTTAAAAAGAATTTTAGATATACACTCGTGTGCAACTAAATCCAGCGCCTGCAAGCATCACGGAGCTGAAAACAGCGCTGGAAGAGGAGTGGGTGTGAGTGATTTCCCCCAAGACTTGATAAAGAAGCTTATCAGGTCGATGAGGAACCGCCTTCAAGATGTTATTAGGGCCAGGGGAGGCAACACTAAATATTGATTAAATAAATGTCTTTATTTTTCATGACAATTCGTTTTTATTTTATGTTAATTATCGCTATGATTATTTTCAACCATTCATTTTATTTTTTATTGTCGTTTAAATCTGTTTATGGGTTTTAGTAAGGGAAATTTGGAAATATGTATTACAAATCTACAGACGCAACTGCCGAAATGTGGGAAGCTGTATTACAGCTCTGTCTACCTCTTCAGAAATGTTAAAGCGTGTATCGATTCACTAGGCTCAGCTTTAAAGCTCCAATAAATAACTGTTTTCCTAATTTTAACCTAATAATAGGGGTTAAAGTATGAAGTTGCCGTTGTATAGTAATAGATACTTTGAATTGACTTAAAACCTTCATGGTGTGAGATTTTCGAGTGAAACTCTTTTCACGTGATACTTATAAAATTCTTCTTTTAAATATGTGCAACATTCGATTTTCGACTTTCAATAGTTTTTTTATTCAGCTTAGACGGGAAGGATGGATTCTTGGAAAATCCGAGTCATTTTTTAATACGAGTTCCAATGTGGAACTAACGCGGCAGAAAAAGGCTTGCAATATCAACGCTGTGTTTGGAGAGGAGACTGCTAATGAAAGCACCGTGCGTTTTTGGTGTAAACGCTTTCGTAATGGAAACTTCGACTTGAAGAACGAACCACGTGGAAGACCGCCGACACAGGTGAATAACGCTGAATTTAAGGAGATGGAGGAAGCCGATCCGAGTCAAACTACCCAGGAATTACCGGCATGGTTTAACGTTACCTTAACTATAATATTGGCTCATTTGCATCAAATCAATAAGATAAAAAATATGAAAAATGGGTGCCTCATGATTTGACTGATCTGTAGAAAGGAATGCGTGTTGAAACTTGTTTTGCCTTGTTGAATTGGTACAAAAATGAACGAATATTGGATCGAATTGTGACATGTGACGAAAAGTGGATTCTTTATGATAACCGTAAGGGAAAAATGCAATGGCTGACCCCAGGTCAAACGCCGCAATAGTGCCCTAAAGCAAAGCTTACCAATAAAAAGGTAATGGTAACTGTTTGGTGGTCTCTTCATGGTGTTATTCACTATAGCTTTATCAGGTCTGGTCAAGCAATAAAAACAGATGTTTACTGTGCCGAACATCGAACAATGATGGCGAACCTGGCAGTGAAACAGCCCCGACTCGTGAATCGATCTTCACCATTATTGCTCCATGATAGCGCAAAACCTCATACTGCACGAGAAACCATTGTAACTCGACAAGAGCTGTAGTTAGTAATCATACGTCATCCTCCGTACTCACCAGACCTTGCTCCAAAGGACTATCATTTTTTTCATGATTTGGATAATTTTCTACGTGATAAAAAAATGTCTTCCTAGGAGGCAGTATAAAATGCTTTCACACAGTTTGTCGAATCTAGATCCCCGGAGTTCTATCGTAAAGGCATAAATGAACTTCCGTTTAGATGGCAGCAATGTATATATAATGAGGCTAAATATTTCAATTAAATAAATGTGAAACATCTTAGAAAAAAACGAATATCAATTTTTCAGTACAATTCGGCAATTTCATACTTTAACCCCTAATATTCGTCACAAATGCTTTTGTATTCGTTCATGATTTTTATGGATTTACTCAAAGCTTAAGTTATTTTCATATCTAATCACTACATATCAGAAAACAAAGTCCCCCGCCGCTTCTGTCTGTCTGTTTGCGATAAACTCCAAAACTACTGAACGGATTTCATGCGATTCTTACCAATAGACCGAGTGATCCACGAGGAAGGTTTAGGTGTATAATTTGTTAAGGTTTTGTACTAACCATGCGAAGCCTGGGCAGGTTGCTAGTAGTATTTTAATTGGTTTAGTTTAGCTTTAACGAACAGCCGTTGTTTTCGGATTTACAATATTATTCATTTTGAGGTGATACAAATTGTTTCAGAAAGTCAAAATATATCTTATCAAATACCAAATACTAAAGTTTAGCAGATCCAATTTGGTGACACTAGCATTTCACAAATGTTCTACGAATTTACAAATTGGATATTGCAGGAATTTCTCGTAGATATTATGCATGGGGAATTGGTTTTTTTGTAACCATGGATATATACCGGTAATATTAAACTTTATATTTATTTAATAGTGTCTTATATTTACGCGAATGTTAAATATTGAAATTATACACTTTATACAGATTTGGCTGCTGTAAAGTAAACGAAAAGTCGTTGCAAAGTGAAAATTTTATTATAAATAGTTTTGTTTAAATTAATTAATTTAAATAGCAGTAAAGTTCAATAATAGTAGTGTTAGTTTTTAAAAATTATGTAATAATAGAGTTTTAAAGAAAAATAAACAACGCAACAAAATCCATATAAAGTGTTTAATTTCAATTTATATTTATTAACATTATCACTACATATTATAAAATCAGAAAATCAGCAGCGATAGGTCAGTGGGGAGACCAACAGACTGCAATGCAGAGGGTCTTAAGTTCGAACTCACGTTGCGCACCTCTGACTTTCAGAAGTTATATGACTTTTCGAAATTATGTGCGTATTGATTGACAATTATCGCCTGCTCCATGCCTCGGAGAGCACGTTAAGCCATCGGTCCTTGCTGCCATAAACATCTTTGGCAGTCGGTATTGGGAAGTCAGTGCCCTATAATATCCTGACACTGATCTAGTCTTAGGATACCGTTAGCCTTCGGGTTGCGGATGTCAGGTGGTAGCCGCTCCGTGTAAAAACTGATATCCAGTAAAATCCGGTTAGACTAGAAAAGCCGACCCCAAACGACTTGGGAATAATAAAGGCTAGGGAGAAGACGACTACATATTATACAACAAACTCCTCCGCCGCGTTTGTCTGTCTGTTCGCAATAAACTCAAAAACTACTAAACGGATTTTCATGCAGTTCTCACCAATAGACATTGATTCATGAGGAAGGTTTAGGTGTATAATTTGTTAAGGTTTTGTACTACCCGTGCGACGACGGAACGGGACGCTAGTAGATGTCGTTAGGATTTTTGCCAGAAAATGCTTAATATATAGATATTAAGCATTTTCTAGCTAAAATCCCAACGCCACCGACCAAACCTATAATCAAACCCAAGACCACACGATTGGCAATTAACATGAGCATAAGGTATAACAGCACCAAGAAAATATTAACATCATTAAATTAAGCTTCAACACCTGACAACGCAACGATACTTTTTGCTCATGATTTAATGTCGTAGTTAGATCCGAAACTATTCAAGCGAATCCCAGCGTAAGAGGTTGTTGTTAATTTATAGCTGAAATTTAACTCGACATAATAATTCACGATGTTGGAGTTCCGAAGGCTCATATAGCAGACTTTAAGGGACAAAAAAAAGATAGGATAAGAGAAAAGAAAAGTTCGGCATTCCCTATTTCTTTTCTTTTATCCCATCTTTAATTCCTTTTTCTAGAAGTTGGCTACACGCGAGTGATATTTCTGATATACTGCTAGCAAGTGGACATAGGTTACGGTAACCGCTCATTATCAGGCGGGCCACGTTTATTGTATACAAAAATAAATGATATTGATCACTAAGTAAATCTCTTTAGGAACTCTGCAATTTACATTAAACAATTAATATGTACATAATAATGATTGCCTCCGAAGATCAAATGGTACGACTTATATGCTTGACATCTCGAGTTAATCAATACCCGGTGCTATTGGGTTTTATTCCGTCCACACTTTCTCAAGTGCAGCACAGAATCTCAAATAGTGTCCCGTAGACGTCAATAACTGGTGAAATGTAAGTATAGTACACCCCTACTTACCCCTTCGAAGATATCACATAAGAAGTTATAAGTGTGAGTCTCTGCATGTATAATGATGACTAAAACCCGATGCTGATATCAATAAACGAGTCGTTTTAGCTACGAACGGTGAATATTTTGACATATAAAATATATGTATAGAAAATGTATCAAGAATAAACTGCATGAAGGTAAAATGACTACTGGTTTATTATTAGAACCTAGGTTTTAAAAGCACTACCAAATCAAAAACAAACGAATATACTTTTCTAAAAATTGCAAGCATATTGCATAATGCTATTGGCTATTCTGGACGTCCACAGTACATCGCACACATGGTATTCATAGCCGTGTACAGTATACCCAGCAGGCCATACTTCCGTCCATAGTACAGTTTTTATTGAGTTATTATACCCATAGTAACGAGAGGATTTATTTTATGAACACAGCGATGGTTTTGCTTCGTTCAGCTGTTTGACGGATGGCGCGATTTATTTTTATTGTGTTTAAACACACTTGTTTACTCTGATATGGATCGTGTGCAGTAAATAAATTTTCGTTACTGTTGAATTAATAATGTGATATGATTCGACAGCAAGTGAGGTATAATGTTTGCGAGATCAGCCATGTTCGGTATGAGTATTTATTTGCTTTATGCTTGATTCAGAATTAATCATTATTTGGAAAGGTATTTCACTATATTGTATAGGATTAAACGTTGAATATTAAAAGTAGAAAACTACTTGACTTTTTAATTGCTTACAGTATATCTTTGCGAATTTAAAATGGTCACACTTATTTTAACCTCAGCCAGTTGTCAAAAATACGAAAATACGAAAAGCTATTCAAACAAAAGAAGACTATCATAACAAAATTTACTTTTTAAATAGTCTGTTTAAGCTCGGATGCTGGTGTCCTAGCGTTGGTTGAGAGGTTAAGGAAGTCTTGTACTTATTAACTTTTTTGTATGATTCGCTGGTAGGCAAAAGGCCTCTCCTTTGGTCTTCCAAAGGTGTCCAGGTTGTCTCGCCATCTCTGTTTAGGTCTATCTGTATAAAGAAGTAGAACTATGAAATACAACACCAAATTGGTTTAAACTGCACTAAAGTAATACGTAACACGAATTTAGCAGACAAGCTTTCTACTATAAAACGTTGAAAGATTTTTTTACCAATTAAACAAAACTATGTCTTACTTATTCGAAGTTTATTTTTATTGCATAAAATTATTGTACTTACTGTATTATCAATATCGAACGCTGTTCAAAGACGAATGTAAGCCAGCAGTTTCTTTTAGACTATTCGGATTCATGACATTTACCATTATATGATTGCTTACGCTTCAACATATCTGATGACAAGGAATTAGACCGGATCCCTGTCAGCACCGGCCCACGTAGTAGCTACGGACCTCCGACAGTACGGACATCGGTATTCACAACTTATAGATTATAACAATGTAGCTACCAACTATCCTCAGTAATTTTATTAATAAATATATAATTGACCGTGCTTAATAATTGAGCGTGAATATAAGCTACGTAAAATCAATAAAGTTCCGAAATTCAGTGGAGCTATTCGCATTACAAAATGAAGCCCATACGTAGTGAAGTCGAATGCCCCACGTAAAAAAACCAACAGCCCTAAGCAATAGTATAAATGTCTTCTTCTTAATATATGTATATCTAAACAATAACATAAATTACGCATCTCTTCCGGAAATCACCGAGAGATAAGGGATGGCACTATCAGATGTAATTTCATCTCAACTGAAGGGTGACCAGCCATAGAAGAAATAAATTGAGTAGGGTACTCCCCGCTGCGCTAACCGAGATTTATGTACCGAAGTTGCATATATACCACCAAAGTTGCACTTATACAATTGTTATTCTAACCGAAAAATGTTTACGGTGCACTTATGAGTTTATGAAAAAATATTGCTTGTCAACGATTTTCGATATTAAAAAGTATATACATATGTATATTAGTTTGTTTTTATAATAACGGTTGAATGAAAGAACCGTGCGTTTGCCTCGTTTTATTCTTGACGAATACAAATCAATAAGATCGGTACCAAGATATTTGTGGCTGGTCCTTTCCAGTCACAAGAACAGCTCTTGTCAAATAAGTTGGGCATTATAGAGCACATAATTTTATCATTTAATGGAAACCTTTAGTGAGCAGAATTATATCCCTTAAATCAACGTTAATTTACTTTTATAATAACGATTAAAAGAGAAAAAGAAAGAAAGAAAGAATAAAGATTTATTTGGCACGCAAAATAGCACACTCATAACATGACAAGAAAAGAAAATAAAATAAAAAAGTAAAATAATAATATAAACTAGAACGATAAAAATAAATAGCAACCCTATAAGAATACATGCCATACATATATGTATGTATGTACCTACCTCTTATTGTCATTAATGATCGTAATACAAAAACAACACGAAATTCCACAGTTTGGAGAGAGGAAAATAAATTTGAAATATTCGATTAAAACAAACATGCTGTACTCTAGACCGAAATTTACCAAACAATTTTGCGAACAAACAATTTTTAAATGGATTATCTGTCGAAAGTTTTTCATTTAGATATACCAACATAAAAACGTATATATCAATATGTTACTTAACTCCGGTTTCTAAAACGTAGATCTACACAAAAAGTTACCAAACAGTCAAACGCATGTCAACAGCTGTGATTGTCTGACTGAATTGGCAACACCCAATCAAATTGACACGTTGTTGATTAGATTTTCAGAAACTAGGTGTTAGAATCCTAACTAATATTATAAATGTGAATGTGAGTTTGTTTGTTTGATACGCTTTCACGCCTACTACTACCCGACTAATCATAATAAAATATCGCATACACGATGACACGGGTACAGAACCTTTTCGGTACTCATGACAACGAGTATGCGAAATATTGCGAAACTATTTTATTTATAATGAAAGGTACCCTGTGTCCTTGTCCATATCTTGCATCCAGATAAAAGTCCTGTTCCCGGGTGATAAAATTCTTTTATAAAAATCTACATTAATGAGAGCGAATCCGCGTGCAAAGTCTAGTACCTAATATAAGCGCAAAGGGAGTAAACCTTTCACAGTACAATAGAAAAACAGGAAAACTAAGGGCTCTAGTTGGTTTCACGGCTCCGGGATCCGATAATTGGACCTTTTAGTTATAAGCCTAGGATGAAACTGCGTGCGATAAATTGCGATAAGCTCGCCTCCGTTCACATCGGACGCTAATACTGTCAGTGGCGAATTATGTGCAAACGATAGGAACAGTTTATGCGACCAACCGCCTAACGCTTTTAGAGGATTTGAAACAAGGCCAATAAAAGACTAAATAAGTTATCTAATAATAATTGTTTAAGATAAAAGCGTTGTTGGTATAACTTTGCGGTTATGTCTGGTCTGCACGTAATTGTGAGGTCTTGAATTCGTTTCTCAGATCGAGAAAATAGTTAGTATTTTCTAAGTTTGCGTCTATGTCTGTTCTGCACGTGATCATGAGGTCTCAAATCCATTTCTCGGGTCCCACAATAAGTTAAAGATTTCTGTTAAAAAATGATAAGTGCTGAATCTATGCCCGGTTGAAGAATAAAACCTCGCCCCTGTAGCCTGTAGTTAATAAAATATAGTTCCGTGACATGCTGTAAAAACATGTCACGGAATATTGTGTGACATGCTTTTACAACATTTAAATGCAAATATATCTTTGCCTACCTACTTGGATCAACGTATTTACAGGCTGGCCTGCGATATATAATAACTCTCAACTGTCTGTATCTTCAAATAGCATTGACTAAAACATACGACATTCATGAAACTAAACCTATTGTAAACCTTCGCACTAACATATTATAATGTAGTGGAACTATTTACCAATTTGAGTGTTACTGTTATAGTTATATCGATTATAATCCTTACGTCTAATTGCCTTAATAATCGCAATCGAACCCGACTAATAATAGTTTATTCGTAATACAATATGGTCTGCACAAAACTCACTGACTTATACAAATTATTATCCATTGAAATTAAACTACTATATACGGATTTATTTTACATGTTTATTTTACACTTTATTACATAATTTTGAAAACTGTTACAGTACAACTACTGTTAAACTTATTTTACACTATATTACTTATGTAAGAATGTGTAAAATAAACAACGCGATATAATCCGTATATAGTAGTTTAATTTCAATTAATAATATTCGCGTAAACAGAAGACAATATTATTATCCATTATCAAAATCATTATAGTTGTATTGATAAGCTAGATAATTCGTCACGGAAGTCGTTAATATCGAACACACGCCTTTTTATGACCTATAGAAATGATATACACTCTAATAAAAAATATTCAATCATAGTTCATATAGTATTATTTCACTAACACGATGCACATACTCGTCATAAAGTAAAGCTTAGTTGGACATTTCTAGTTGCTAATAATAACGGATAACTTCCACTCCATACATAAATCTTTGATCAAATTGCCTAATATCTTTTTTATCAATATGGCGCTGCAAATCATCGGTAAAAAATCGGCCTATTTGGCCTATTTGGACGAACATTGGTGGAGCTACTAGAAACGATAGGTTTGTCCCACGAACGGATTGGAACTAAATCCGCATGATTGGATGTCAGAGGTGCACTTACGCTTACCAATAGTTGGCCCAGTCGAGGCAGTCAACCCAAAAACATTCGTTATCTGTCAGCTATATACCAAAAGCAACGTATACATATTTGCACATGACAGGGCATGCAGTAAATGTGCGTAATACACAAAGGCTCAAATTGGTCCACAGTTTCATTATTGAAACACAGAATTTCGTTACATGTGGACGTAATGTCGGCTCAGGGGCGTTTTTCATTTAATTTCCGCCATAATGACGTCATAAATTACACAGCACTGTTATCTTTTCCCCACTTTTAAAATTAAACTCTGTTTTCAAAATGTACGTCCACTGCATTATAAGTTTGCGTATTTATCTTTTGATGGACTAAAAAGGTTGGATTAATGTTGTATGTTGTCCTTTGTGAACATAAAAGTTGATGTGACGAATACGTTATTTTAAACATTTTGGTCTGAATTTCAATAATTAAGTGTTTTGATTTTACACATGTTATCTTCGAAAAATTAAGGCGTTAATGAAATTGAAAAGACAACTTTTTCTTTGGACTAGTAGAGAGCCACAACATCTGCCAAATAGCCTTTACTTGTTGTCATACCGTAAGTAGTGATTTCACAACTATGAGAAGGATCTTATCTCTTGCACTTGCAGCACAGAAACACCTTTTTGCATGATTGCCAACGCTGAGGTAAAACCATGGCAGTTTAAGCGCCCTTACACTGTTTACAATTAGGTTTATATGTATTTTTACTTTTTATGTATTTTAACTGCCTCTGTGGTGCAGCGTGGTGGAGGTCTCGGGTTCGAATCCCGGGTCAGGCTATCAAACAGTTACTGGGTTTTTCAGTTAAGAAAATCTCAATAGCTGCCCGGAGTTGGGAAGTTGACGGTGTAAGACACCCCCGTGCTTTGGAAAGCACGTAAAAGCCGTTGGTCCTGCGCCTGATCTCTCTCCGGTCATGTCGGATTACCGTCCCATCGGATTATGAGAAGTGGGGAACAGAGAGTGCACTTGTGTTTGCGCACACACTTGTGCACTATAATATCTCCTGCGTAGTTGGCCCGTCTCCGTTAAGTCTGGCCACCGTGGCCGAAATCGGTCTGGAGGATAGTATTATTATTTGTTTCTCTTTCACGGGTATTTTCCTAACGCGTTAGAAAAACACGGCCCTTTGGGAGGCTTACACGGGGACATGGGGTCCAACATGCAGAGGCCCTTAGAGTTTTAATTTAGAGTGAGATGGGACACTTACAGAGACACTAGTCGAGGCAAGTGTAGGAGACTATTGCTACATATGGAACCTAATAAATCTGGGCTATGGGGATGAGTGTTTGATGGGCTGGTATAATGAAAACTATGGATGAAAAAGGGCGTCTGCCCTGAATACTCTAATAGCATCAATCGGATGGACAGAGAATCTTGAAAGCCTTGATATTTTTCTTTTTACTCATAAGTAGTTACAAAAATACCGTAGCACAATTAGTTTTTGTTCGAGCTTAATACAGAATAGTGAAAGTGTAAAGGTTCTTAGATCGCTAGTACTAAACTTTTTACTTCAATAGATTAAATAGTTTTCTCTGAAAACAAGTTAGACAATGCCGCTCCGTACAACTTTTCAAAATGCAATTACACCAACAACTAATAACTAAAGGAGAAAATGCAGACGTCGTTTACAGAATCCATTATGTAAAATGTCGTACACGTTAAAGAAATAGCGTGTTATTTTAAATCTTGATAATAGCTTAAAAGAAAGTGCATAATGTGAAATGACGATAACCCTTATAAAACTGTGATAAAAACAATGAGCGTGCTTATACCAAATAACTTGAGTTAAGGTTAGGATAGTCATACATACAAAACCTCACGCTTATATCACCGAAGGTAGGCAGAATCATAACTGGCAAAATGTGTAAAATGCAAATGAAATCTGTATTACATTATCCCATGTAATAGAGTATTAAAATTTTTTTTATTGTATAGGACGCAACCCTGCACGCGGATCGCCTGATGGCAAGCGATTACCGCCACCCATGGACACCCGCAACACCAGAGGAGTCATGAGTACGTTTAGTTCCTTATAAATTTGCCCCCACCAGAAGGGGGTGACGGTTGGGCCTCCGGTACCCTCATTCACTCGACGAAACACAACGCAAGCGCTATTTCACGCCGGTTTTCTATGAGGTCGTGGTATCACTCCGGTCGAGCCGGCCCATTCGTGCCGAAGCGTGGCCTTTTTATACATATATATGTATATCTCCTCTATAGCCGTTTTACCGGTCATTCAATTCCAGATTCCATCCTCCTATAATATCAGCCCTGTATTAAACTGTCCCACTGCTGGGCACGAGCCTCTTCTCATTGTAAGAAGGGTTAGGCCATAGTCCACCACGCTGGCCCAGTGCGGGTTGGCAAACTTCACATATCTTCGAGAACATTATAGAGAACTCTTAGACATGCAGGTTTCCTCACGGTGTTTTCCTTCACCGTTAAAGCGAGCGATAATTAACTATTTAATACGCATATAACTTCGAAAAGTCAGAGATGCGCGCCTCGGGATCGAACTCGAGACCTCTGCGTGGCAGCCCAACGGTCTCCTAGGAGGCTATCGCTGCTATAATATATAATCCATCCTCCTACTTAGAATTAATTGACAGAAAACCCTACGCGACTCAAGAGTCGACCTCATAGACAGCAGTTGCATACTCTACCGCTGTATATATATAGAAATTGAGTTATTCTTAAGAATTCGATAAGATATAGACTGTTTATCAGCAAATTAGCTAGATCATGATTTGGAAAGGAGAAGAGAGTTCGGTGATTATATAACGCAAAACATTTTAGAAAGAAGTTAACAATACTAAAAGCTTATATAGCCACTGCAAATATTGAATGTTAAGTATACAGTTTGTAGCAATTAATTTTGTAAATAAACCTTACCTAACCTTACCTGGACGATATAAATCCATTAAATCGAAGCAGCACACCGGTGATCAGATACAATTTTTGTTTATATCAGGCTTTCTAAAACTTGACAGGTTTACCTTAAATAGCCGCAATCCAATACATTTCAATCATAGTTAGTAGTTAATAGTTTTCGCTAAACAATTATAGCACTCAGGAACAAACAATGCATGTCCCGTGTCTCTAGTCTAATTACGTGGCAACAAATCAATGAACCGCTGCAAGGCAGGCGTCTATTGCGCTAGATTGTAATATGTCTAATAAACGTGTGCAATATTGTTACCAAAATTACACACGTATATATGAAACTCACGAAGACCGATGACAATACAATAACTTGATAAGATTATCTCATTATCCTAATTAGAATCGTCAGGATTAATAATTTTCTCACAGATCCTTTGCGTGACAGCGAGAGAGATAGAGCAAGCGCGTGGTTTGCGCATACGTACCCTTCCGATTCGAGCACTCGGCTCGGAAAATTAATATTTCACATTAATATTTCATAATATAAAAAAAAAGAAGAAAATAGGATATAAATAATATATTTTGATAATGACGCTACTTTGTACGCATACATTGATATTCCATTTCATATATCTTAAAAAGCACCCCACGTTTTTTTACATTAAAATGATTTCTTTTATTAACCACTCTAACCTTATTTTTAATTATTAAAAAAAGTATTTTCTACTTTTTAGATTGGTTTTTTTAATACATCGTGTTTTCTTTAGTTTTTTTAAATCTATTATTTATTTATTTAGGTAATCTGAGTGCCTAGTGCGAGCTGTTTTTACGTTAACGCGATCGAAACGTTTACCGCGTTTGGCTGTCTGATTGGTTAAGGGCTTGGAGCGGGCCAATCGCAGCGCCGAACGTCATAAACGTATCGATCGCGTTAACGTAGAACAAACTCGCTACAGGCATTCTGATATATAACACTAATAGTCAAGTGGGAACACGTAGAAGTCACAAGTCGATACCAAGTTACTCATTACTTTTTGACGATATTTCGAATAATATGCGTAATCAATAGTTAATTATTGCTCGCTTTAACAGTGACGGTAAACATCGCGAGGAAACACGCATGTGTGAGTTCTATATAATGTTTAAAAATGTGTAAAGTCTGTCAACTACTGGACATAGACTGGACTATGGCCTAAGCCTTCTTACTTTGAGGGAAGAGGCCCATACCCATATTGTTATATAACAAATATATAACTGCTTTTACAAACACACGTATTACACGTTCTATTGACACGGCACACAAGCTGTTACCATAGAAGGTTGGTTACAACAGCACGCAGTAACTCGCACATTGAATCATTGCAAAGACCATAACATTTTTGCTACACAAGCGTAATTTTTTAGCCTATAATTTTTATGTAACTTACATAAAATAACCAAAGATAGCTTTGGTGTTTTTATACAGAAATCGCAAGTTTACGTTCATCAATCCAAATTCAGGTCAAAAATACTCTATAACATAGGAAACGCACCTATTTATATACTTTCTAGATTTGCCCTATATTTGTCAATTGCTGGCATAATATTGTCTACGCAAATGTTATACGTGAAAATAAAACCACTTTATACGGATTTTATCGCGTTATTTGTTTTTTTATAAAATAATATTATTACCTACATCATTTTGAAACTTTAAACTAGTACTGTTAAACACTTTTATTAGTTACTATTTACTTCTATTTAAGCTATTTAAATTATAAAAATGATTTCGATATAATTTTCACTTTCCCCTATGTTTCGGTAGCTTTTTGAGCTATGTTCACGGGTAGACCAAGATATTTCTTTGTTTTTTAAAAAGACTACTCCTCTCAAGGAATAATTCCTGTATAGCGGGGTACTTTACAAATATTCAAACAACGGACACAAAGAACACCCACCTCGGAACAACCATTTGTAGATCACACGAACTTTTGTCCTGTTTTGTTTGTTTTTAAACCCACAACACTCGGCGCGGTGGCAGTGGCGAGGCGAACACCTAAACCACTACGCCATCCGTGCAGCCTCAGTGTCTTGAATTGCTGGAATGTCTACTTAAACATAGTTGAAAACAAATTTGTCTGGCCGCCAGTAGACCATCAAAAAGCTAATTTCTCTGTTTAACACAAAATATTAGCAACTTACTAAAATAATATAGATAGCCTACGAAAAGCTGAAAAGTTTCTGTATTATGTATTAGTATTCCTCAACAAAGTGCTTCAATAAAAACCACATTTAAAGACAGTTATTATAAATAATATCCAATTATGTGTCTAAGTTCTTGAAATTAATGTATACATATATATGCCGTTATTGCATCGATAGCATGCACCAACTGCCGCTATAACAACAGAATCCTCGTATTGGTTTACTTTGAGCGAAGTTTAACATAGCAAAACAATGGCGCCACGAGAGCTTACAAAGAGGGCACACAGTAACCTGGTTATCACTGTACTAACAATATATTAAATTTAGTAGACACTGGCATCCCTGGCAAACTATTCCCTGTTACTGAAGTTTGAGGTAAGTCATAAATCTTGGTGACATGGGCCTCTCCGCGTGTAGGCGGGACCTTGTTCTTAACTTACATTACAATCTCTTTACGGATTCTCGACATTAAGTAATATAGACACAGAGCACAAAAATTAGGCATAATCGTTATATCTCACGAAGAATTTTTTGATTGCGCGTGTGATTTATAAATAAAACGCATGTCAACTGCTGTGATTGGCGTGATTGGCTAACTGTATTAGTAACAGCCTATCAACTATCAATCACTATGTAATGTATTACCTGACTTTTATCATCGTGCTTCGATAACAGTTATTCATATGAAACGCGTAGTAAATGTGAGAGAATCGTATTCTTAACACTTATAAATATACGTCGCAATACAATGTCTCTATAAATCCGTTATTAGGCATTTGCTTTATAGGGTACTTTAGGAGAACGAAATAATTATTTCTACGAATTTTATTTCGGCACGTTGTACCGCTCAGATCTGCGTTATGGCATACGAGATAGTAATTGGTCTTTCTACAAGTACAGGTAAATGTCGCAAGTTCGTGGACAGACGTATCAGCATCAAATATTAAGTGATTCTGATAGTAGTTCTAGGATTTTTGGTGTCTAAATCCAATAGTTCGCGCTTTATTAATATAATAAAATATTTGATGTTATTTTAATGATATTAATCTGTAAGTTACGATATCCAAGATCTAAAATACAAAGGTTATTTAGGTCTACTCAAAAATGTTTTAAATCTAGTCGAAAGGGTAAAAGTCTCTCAAATGACAGACGAGGTACGTAATTCATTATGACGTAACTGCTATTTCTGCGCGAGTGCGCGAAGGAGATAGTAAATGCACTTCTACCTTGCTATTTCTCAAAGCCACATTTAAATATTATTCATTCCCGCATTCTTTAACCTCATACGATATTTTTTTCACTAAAAGGTTTCTTTTTAATGATATTTGCTGTTACGTATAAAATAACGTAGAAACATCAAACATAACCCTAACTACTGGGTGTTCTTTATGTTCGTTGTTAGATACTAAATGTATTCCTAGCGCGGGAATTTTCTTTTTACAGGGAAAATTTACTGTAATAAATGTTTTCGGATTTTCACAACACGCTAATTCGCAAACAGCAAAAGTCCTACGCTAAACATACGTACTACGAAAGTTTCAAAGTAATCATACTAAAGCATTTTTATGTGAATACCTCACATACACTCAAACTATCCTCTCTTATGACGGCTGTGAGATTAGCGCACCAAGAATAGCTCACACGAACTTTACTCATTAAACAACTACAATGTCGCGCCGGCAAGTGACGCGCTGTTGAGTTCTACTATAATTCTACCAAGTAATATTTCTCTAGTTTTCAGTTCACATTTATTATGCCAAAATATCAAGCAATTATATGTATATCTATAATAATATTATAACGAGGAAAGATTTCATTTGTTGTTTGTTTGTAAGGATTCAACTAAAAAAAGGTACTGTTACTAAAACCTAACCTAGCCTACTTTTACGCGAGAGAAGCCGCGGGCAAAAGCTGGTCCTAAATATAAAGTCTTTTATTCAATCTTAACGGTGACTAGCCATCTGCGCAGAAGATAAGATGTGTGTGCGCAAACACAAGTGCACTTTCTATTACTTTACCTAGTTCTATCAAGTAATATTTCTGTAGTGCTCAGTTCTAAAACCCGTTATTTTTCCACAATTCCAAGCAATTATCTAACCTGAAAATAAGGTTCTCCAGACCGAATGGCGACGGCCAATATTTACGGAAACTAGCTATTTGCGCAGGTGATATAATGCACAAGTTGTGCGCAAAAACAAGTCCATTTTCTATCCCCTCACCCTCACGAAACGACTAGAGAGAGATCAGGCGCATGGACACGGGTGCAATACCGCAAACCTTTTAACTTCAGGCTGGTATTAAAAATTACTTGCCAGGAAACTTAATAACGTTTTATGGCCCAATCCAGAATCCAAACCCATAACCTTATGAGCAGTAGTTGCGTGTACTGCTGCGGTAGACACAGCACAGACTTTCTTTTTTTTTAAACAATTACCTCACTAGGAATAATTTCTGTGTCGTAGGATACTTTACAAACATTCAAACAACGGACACAAAGAACACCGAGAACGAACAATCATTAGTGGATCACACAAATTTTTGTCCCGTTTTGGATTCAAACCCTCGGCGCAGACGCAGCGGCGAAGTAACCACTTAAACCACTACACCATGCGTGCAGTCAATTCCAATGCAATTGGTTACTTGACACACATTTTATTATTATTTAAGTTAAATAGTTACATTTCCTATAATCTGAGACAAAGAAATTGTTGAAATCTGCTCAGAACTAAATAAGGTACAAGCGTTTCAATCTTGGTAGTATGAGTAATATATAATTATCAAGTCAAAAGGATGCACGAAACAAACTGTGACGTAACCGCTATTTAAATGCAGCTGTGCGGAGGAGATAGCGAGATATCTCACTACACACCTAACTCTTCTGATATGCAACTAATTTTTGCAACTAATTTTGATACTGTTTGGACAAAAAGATTCCTTTTGATTGCTATTTACACATACGGCACTTGCCCTATTGCATCCCTAGTTACATTAACCACAAAACCAGAAAGCGTAATAACATCACAAATGAATATCACTGAATAAATAGAGTACACTCGTGCGTCTGAATAACTGAGATAAATAATGTTATTCACAATGCACTAACGTCACATTTGTACGTACAGACGTTTTGTTTATGCATACCCCTTTTGCATATTCCACTTGGATGGCACGGCGTGTAGCCAATTTTGTTCAATTTAGAAATGCGGACAAATCCGTGAATAATATACAATCGTGGAGATATCCTATGTTACATTTATAACTTTAGGATTTGCTGTGGATTAAAAAGATGGATGGATGTATCGACTGGCTGTAGACAATAACGATTTAGATTTTATGAAACTTCAAAAATAGTATTATTAATAGGCTATCTCGATAGCCCTGTGGTGTGAGGTTACGCTTACGACTCGGGTTTCGAGTTCGATTCCTGGATGACGCAAAGTATTATTCTGTTTAGAAATTCTTAGAATCTATGAATTTAGCAATCTTATCACGTAGGCGACAATTAGTTGGGTGCTCTTTAGTACTCCTCTATCTACCACTTGAAGATATGAAGGCGTAATATAAATAAAATAGCCATTGAAAAAATATTAACAAGGTTCTAATACGGTATACTTAATATTTTTACTTTAACCTTTATAATAACGAGTAGTTAAGTGGGATAATAACTGAAAATAATAACTCAACGAGGTAAATAGGTTGTTTGCTTATCAGCTGTAATAGTTGCAATAGAAAGAGACCAAAAATTGCCATCATGCAGCAAGAGATAACAGAAATGAGGAAATAATTATTAACATGTTACGTGCCTTTCAACATTCAGCTTAGATAGTCATTCATAAAAAAAATATATGCCACGTAAATGTGAGAGTATCCTCTTCTCAACATGTATATTATTTTATAAAAACACTTTCCCTCCACCGTATTAATTCCTGTGTCGAGGAAATTTACATGCACTTTAAACACGGACACAAAGAACATACAAACTCAGACAAAAATGTCGTATCGTGTAGAGATTTAATGAAACAAGGTATATTTTAATCCATTATCAGACACATGTTTTAAAAGGTACTTCAGGCAAAAGAAATAATGTAACCCCAACGAATCCAGTGTAGAATTAATCATTACATAGCTACCTC
Organism: Catocala fraxini; assembly: GCA_930367265.1. Taxonomy (NCBI): domain Eukaryota; kingdom Metazoa; phylum Arthropoda; class Insecta; order Lepidoptera; family Erebidae; genus Catocala; species Catocala fraxini. The sequence goes on from OV884035.1 coordinate 16,822,483, forward strand.
TTTCATTCCTTTCCTGTCATCTAACCTTTAATCCATTTTCATAAGGTCGGCAACGCGCGTCTGATACAACTGATAGCATAAGCGATCATAAGCTCCGCTTACCCTTTGCCAGACAGCGAGTATTATTTCTTCACTTTTAAAAAAGTATACCGTTTTAAAGTAAGAGTTAAATAATCCGGACTACAAAAAGGTATTTGGTCTAAAATTAATACAGACGTAACAAAATGTGTTATCTCAAAACCGTGTGAATGAAATATCGTATAATTTTTCCGGTTACCTTTAAAATGTTATGGCATTCAATGAAATACTTTATGGAAAACAACCGGGCTGTCCGCAAAATTACCAAATTTATACAAACGAGTAGAATGTATTGGCAAAAAATGTGCCGCCTCATAAATTTTTATACGAATAGCTGTAAATAAAAGCTATATTTAAATGCTGCAATATATTCAGATTAATATATAAAAAACGAGTTATACGTTAGTTCATTATTCGCATGAATAGCTTTCAAAATGATGTCGATGAATATAAATATTTGTGTGATATGATCGTTCCTCCGACGCGCGATGGTCTGATGCAAAATGTTCGCGGCACGTAAATTGGAAATGCACGAGAATGACGTTATCTCAGATATGATCCTAATATAAAATGTGTTTATTCGAACGTTGCTGAATCGAGCTTTTAAATGGCATAATACTCACTACCAAAAAGACAAGTTAGGTTTATTAAGCCTGGACTCAGAACACTTCAACCACTTCACCATCCATGCAGTAAAAATCTACGAACCTTATTTTAATTAAGATCAAAATACACTATCAAATATACCGTTAATTTACTTTAAATCTATCTATTTAACAACTTGATTGCCTTGCCCTACATTCAACCATTTCTTTTTACTGAAAGGCTTTATCGCTGACCGTCGAAATAGCCCTATACAAACAACCGAATCAACTCATTACCATAATTACTCCTTATCTAAACTTACGTCAGCTGGATTGGCCAAAATTTGGACTTTATCTCACATGGGATTAGCTAAAATACAGAGGTCAATATCCATATCTCTCAGGGACTCATTGCCTATGTACCATGGTCCGTTCGAGGAGATATACGCAAATGTAGTATTATACAAATAGCTGGCCTGATTGTTTTGCCTTATCCGTAGATGACGCACAACGTTAGGGTAACTTGACCACAACGCCATCTATTGGGTCCTGGCGAATAATGAACCGACAAAATTGACGTTGATTAGTGATTGAGTTGATTAAATAAAAGTAAGCGATTGTTGATATGGGCTAGATACTAAACGTTGGTATTCTAACTTGGCTAAACCTACAGTTATGTAAAACGCAATACCGATACCGACTTTACTTTGTATGATGACCCAGCCCATGTACTTATAATAGTATGTGATGTCTTCATTCAAATGCGAACGACAATTTTTCTAGTTGTTTACACTTTAAACTGTACTCACTAATGTGTGTATACAGTTTTCTCTAATGTAATCTAATATACAACAACATAACAGACAACCTCTGTAGCACGTTGGTGAATACGACGACAACTACGCATGAGGTCTAAGGTTCGAAACTCAGGTCAGAATTAATCAAAAATAAATACAGGGATGGGTGAGATTGTGCAAGTACGTATATATAAACTCACATACCTACTTACATGAATATCTGGCGCTTCCTACTTAAAAACTCCAAAAGAAACACACCACAAGGCTTTTGAAATTAGAATCGACTGAATGCAGAAGGTTCTTTGCCAGCTAGGCTACATCAAATTCAGTTTTTTTAAGCTTTCGCGATTTATACACATACTTAATATAATATTAGATAGCAGGCCTAATCGCATTAGTAATTATTTAAAGTTAATAAGTACCTATTTATTTCCCAACATTTCAACCGACTTGCATCGATCGTGATCACGAGTTGACTAGTTTGAGCTCAGCGGCGCCTTCGTGAAGTGCGAGTTTGGGCAACTACCCTCATTTGGTAATTTTTATTTATATACACATTGTCGGCATTTTTATATCTTTAAATAATTACTAACACCATTAAGACTTGTTGCCTAATATTATTTTAAGTAGACTGCTTTAGTTTAAGCAAAAATCCAAGTATAAGCGAGGGTCATGCAATGCCCTACTTTCGTTAAAAACCAGATTCAATGAAACAAACAAAATAAAAAAAAGATATCTGATTTTGATTTCCTTTGACCTCATCGCCAATTAAGCCATTGAAACTTAGATTGAAAATTTTAACTAGAATTAGAACAAATTTCATGAATTATACAAAATTCTAAGCAGAGGCATTAATCAACAAATTAGCAGTTTTCATTAGCACGCCCAATTTCTCCGAGCTTCGCAAACGCCAACACATAGTACACACACATACACACAACACATATACGGGAAGGAAGGAGCGAACAGCAGACGCAAACTATAAGCTAGGGTTATCACACTCAAAGTAGCATTTACATAGCTTTTCACTCGTAAGAAAATCTGTTTAAGGCAAACAAGACCAAATCCATGAATGCGTTTGAATATTTGAAAGAGCAAGTAGACCAGGAAATATTTGAATTGCGAATATGATAGCAGTAGGGTTGACTATATACTCAGATTTAAAAAAAACGTAATCTGTCATTATAGTGGTCGGTATGCCTGCTTATCGTTTAGTAAATTGCATTTTGTTTTTTCAAATAAACAATTAAATAATTAACATAAGATATACACAATCTTTTTACAAGAAATTTAAACTTTAACGAAAAAAGCAACAAAATTAAAAAACGTCATAATATTCCTACGCATCGTCGTCAATTGGCAAGTGCCCAGAAGACTGGCAGCATTGCCACGTTATATAGCCATACTTATTCTTTGTGCACAAAAAATACCAGCCCTCTTGTCACGCTAAGGGTCGATCAGTCGTTAGCTCTTCTAGTCTTTATAAACAGTCCTAGCACTTGGACTCCCATGGCCCGTTTAGTTGCTTCTTACAAAATTAATTACTATACCTACATAATGTCATGCCCTATCGCCAAAAGAGGTGAGCAGAGGTGTACCATACCCAAATTACGACTATGATTTTAGATGCCACTTATCGATACCTTGCATCCCTATTAGTTCTGCTGCTGAGAATTTTTTGACAAAAATACCCATTATCATTATTCAATTGGGGATTCGCACCCGGGACGTAATGATCGCACGCCAGCAATTGTTAACTTATGCGTATGCACAGCAATCGCATTTGGCTACTAGAATCGATTACTACAAGTATCGTCGACGTATAATATCTGCTACCATCCATAATATTGAATGGAAGACAATTAGCCTTTTTTCTGGCTGCCTCGTTAGCCTCGCGGCTTGAATCCAAGTGCTGCTTTGATGCCAATCTTGAGACCTTAGATTCAGTACCCTCGATAGTCAAAGTTTATTGAGCTAGTAAGTCCAATATTTACAGGTTAATAAATCTCCATTTCTGTAGATTTATTAATCTGAAAATATCCCGACGTCTTGTCAAGTCGTACACCGATTCAGACGTATTCAGTTGAGATATTTATGTTAAATAATCTATAGATATTTCCTATTTACTTATTTAAAATATTACACGGCAATATAACATTTATTCTGGTAAGTTATTTACGCAATTTAAAATATTTGTTTAGTAGGTACAAATATTTTAAATTGAGTAGCTTGTAGCAAATACGTCTGAACAACTTTCATTAATGTTACCTATATCTTGCATGCATATGTACACATATTTAAATGAATAAATGTTTTTATTTTATCTTATCTTATCTCAGGATCACTGATTACACTAGTCAACAAAAATTTGTATCAAGAAAGGTGCTTACTAATGTTGAATTACTTACCTACCCTCATTTTATCACCATATTTATTTTGATTTCATCAGGTCTCGTTTTCGTGTTAAAGCTACTACCCACAAAATTGAAAATTAACCGTTTTTATTTCACAGATAATTTATTTATGCACAAGTCAAACATTTGTGTGCATGAACATGGATGTTTGTCTTGGTCTGGGTGTTTCTATGTATAATATGTATATATTTACAAAAAAAAAGGTATATATGTATGCATGTTTATCCATCGTCTAGAACCCGTAGTACAAGCTCTGCTTAGTTTGGGCTAGATGATATTGTGTGTATGTGGTAGAATATTATTATTATTATTATTATTATTTATTTGAAGAGCGTAGTGTTTTCTTTCTGTTTTCTGAGTTAAGTGATTCTTAAATAATGTCAAGAATGTGTAAAAATGATCCTGACAAGTATTGTTACATTTGTGGCGACATTACTTTTAAAACTCAGCGAGGAAATTTGACAGCATTAGTAACTAAGTTATATAAACAGTATTTTGGCTTTGCCATCGGACACAAAACAAAGCGTGGGTTCCACACATCTGTTGTGTTACATGTGTGGGTCTTCTTACTAGCGGATGGGCGAAAAAATCTCGATCTATGCCTTTTGCAATCCCTATGATTTGGACGGAACCAACGAACCACTCATCTGATTGTTATTTTTGCCTTAGTGATACAAAAGGTATTACAATTAAAACAAAAAGTAAAATTAAGTATCCTAACTTGCCATCGGCTAAAAGACCGATCGATATATTTTTACAACCTTTACACATAAAACTTAGGCTCATGAAAAACTTCGTGAAAGCTATGGATAGGAGTGGTGATGGCTTTTTATATTTGAAAGAAAGATTTTGTAAGCTGAGTGAGGCAAAAATTAAAGATTGGGCATATTTGTTGGCCCTCAAATCGAGCAATTGATGAAAGATGATATATTTAAAGAAACGCTTAGTGATTTGGAAAAATCAGCTTGGAAATAAAATGAAAAGATTTTTATTTTTACACCATCATGGCATGCGTCATCAATTATTATTAAAATGTGGGTACAACAAAAATTAATTAAGTAAATAAAAATATAAATAAAATTTAAAAACAATTAAAATGTTGTTTATGTGCAGATGCACGTCCCACCTGACGACACAAAACAACCCTGATGCGCTCAGCATAATGCTGTGGCACTTGCATTGCTGCAAGTACTACACAGCGCTGATTTTCAGCGAACACCACAATTATTTACGTTTGGTCCGCCAATAGTGCACTCAAAATAAAGAAATAAATATTACAAAAGCTTTACATAAATAGATAGCCATAAAAGAAAATGTGTCACATTAAATACTATTGTAACGTACCTAAACTAACGGCGAGCACTGCGAGCTATAACAACAACGCGCACGCGCACACATTGAGTCCCGGTATACGCGTGCTCACACCGACGCACACATCGAACCGGCCACTGCTATATAAGCGGCCGTCCTGGCCTACAGTCTCAGACGTCTCAGTCACTGGTCTGTAGTGTATTATCTATGCGTCTCAGTGTTATTGCGCACGGCGACGCTTCCGCAGCTAAGTGGAACTAGCCGGACCAATAGCTCTAGTAGGGAATACGCATGCAAACGGAGGCGCTTCGTACACACGAACATCTTCCGGACCGTGCACTGCTAAGTTCATACTATTGTACTTCTAATTGAATAAAATAAATTGTTCCATCAACAATCGAGCGTCTTATTCTATACTATTTTATTAAAAGAATCAATTGAAAAAGTAATAGGTAAGTATAAAGTAAATAAATATTAGTTATTAATAGGTATGTATGTAATTGTGTAACAAAATATAAAACGACGCTCATGACGTAATGAGCGTCATAAGATGGCCTCATGTCTGAAAATATGTTTCTGGCACTATAAATTTATTTGTCTAAAATGCAGATACATCATACATATTATACGATTAAGAGATCTGTGAAGTGTGTACTGTGAACGTTGTGTGAGATTACTTGCATGGTGATAAAAGTGATTAGAGCTCGTAAGGTTCCCTGCTAATGCTTTTTACAAATATTTCATTAAATGCTTAACCTGAAAAGAATTACATAATATTGTCTACAACATTTTGTAATAAAGTGTCAAATAAACAACGCGATAAAATCCGTATATAGCAGTTTAATTTCACTGAAATGAATTCCTAAGACAAGCCGCAGAAAAGGTATGAAATGCAATACATTTTCCATCTCTTGAATAGATAACCTAAACCTACCAACTCACAACCTTAGGACCTTGGGAATCTTTCATAAAAAAAACTGCCAATTTTCTAGGAAATCACCGATCAAGTGACTATAAAAATATTGTCGCGGAGCTGTTATCTACTTATAAGGCTTTGGGCTGTAATATGTCATTGAAGATATATTTTCTTCATTCACATTTAGACTTCTTTCCTGAAAATTTGGACGCCGTCAGCGATGAACACGGTGAAACATTCCACAGACATTTCTACCATAGAAAAACGATATCAGGGCAAGTGCAGTCCACGTATGTTAGCGGATTATTGTTGGACATTATAACAAGACGTCCCTGAAGCAAGATATAGACGAAAATCATAAAGCTACATTTATATTAATGTTGCAATATAACAGAATAACTTTTATTTGTTGATAAAAACTGAAGATTTCTAAAAATTATTTATATCAAATTTAAAAAAATCTATTCGTATTTGAAGAATTAGATTGCATAGATTATAGGACAGGGATAAGGATAATAATCCTTATCCCTGTCCTAAACATAACTAGAAAAAGTTTTCATGTTACCTGCAAAAAGTGTGTTTCGTGCTATCGAAAGAAACTAAAAAAATGTCAAATGCTTCAGAAAAGTATTTGTATAAAACAATTTCGCTACACAAAAGCAAATAAGTACCTATACAAGTGAAAGCTTAACCCAAGAATTCCAATCAGCAATTTGTGCATCAACCCTAAAATTACCTCATCCGCGTTAGATTGCTCGTAACGCCGCTGCTACAAGCATCTAACGTAACAGTAATGACGTCATAAGGAAACGTCCAATCTGTGACGTCACCCACTTTTACTGCTGCCACAACTTTAAGCGCTTTTTATGTTCACTACAAATGACTAGGGATATCGTTCTATTTTGGTGAGCACATATTTAGGTCAAGAGGCCAATGCATGGTTTTGCTACACGCGGATTTATTTTATTAATTAATCAAATAATATTATACTATGATGTTAAGCGATTATACATTACAATGACTAATGTTGGGTAATAAAAGAGTGATGTAATAAGCAAGTACTTAGTAAAGAACTTAGCATTAATGTACGAGTTAGAATTAAAAACTTCCAGTTTTAATTATTTTCCTATTAGAAACCAGTTAATGGCTTCTAGAAAATATACTTGTATATTTTTATAAATATCACTTTGTTTGTTTTTATTTACGACTTACTATCTACATTTATTTGGATACTTTCCAGCAACTAAAACCGTAAGAAAATTATTTAAGACATATGTATGTATGTATGTACATAGTCTCACGTCTAATAAGATACCCCAATGTGTAAACAAAGATGTAGTACACCTACATTTCTACTGCCGAGAGTTTTTTTATCGTAATACAAACGCAATTAGTACATAACTCTTTACATAACAGGAATCTAACCCGAGACCTCATGCACAGCAATGGTATAAACTAACCACTCGTGTGCTGCCGAAACAGTCTATAAAAATTATGTTGGATATTAATTTGTTTGTGGGCTTAGGACACATACGTAGAAGCTTGTCAATCGACTAAATGGCAGTCAGTATATCAAAAAATAAGAAAGGTATAAAACTTTCTTATTTTTAAATATACTAACTGCCAATATGTATCATAATATGCACCAAAGTACAGTGCAGCAAATTAAGCTCAAATTTATAAAAAAATATAATATTTATATTATAAATTTTATGCCCAACTCGGGAATGGACGTCAGAATCCAAAATCGACTTCGCTACTGCTTATCGCACACTGTCCGATACGTCATTGTCTAAATCTACTAAACATTGCAATATAAGCAACGTGAGTAATAACACTAATAATTCACGTTGCTTATATATCTCAAAATCTAGCTACAATTAAAAGCTTCAACGCTATATAATATAAAAGCTAATAAACTATATTCAATATATATATATAACTGATATACGAAACTTAGACGAAATAGCACTAAAACTACGAACAATTTTAAACGATTGCAAGCAAAAAGTATTTTATATTCACTACTCGCTAAACGCGCTCACAGTCAGCGATAAACTTGAACGGGCCGTTGAACTAAATACAAAATCGAAAATATATCGGGTTTGGTACAAGCTTGTAAATTCCAGCCCGCGTGCCGCGCACTCCATGGCCCATCCAAATTGCTTGCCGCTCGAGTGATGCATTGAGCCAAGATAGGACGTCGTTGCCAAATACGCCGCGCTCAAGATTTCAGCTCAGAAACGTTGATTACGCTACGAGATCCGCGCTGTAACTAATGTTACACGCAACTTACTTCGCCGTGCCGTAATGTGGGATGTACTATATCCTAAAGCTGGATAATAAGATAAACAAGCCGCAGTATTCCTACAACAAAGGAGAAACTAGGGCGTAGCGAAGACGCTTAGGATTATGCCCTGTTACAATGTGATTATGGTTAAATTGGACATTTTGGGATGTTTGATTTATGTGGTGCGTATATTACTTCTTTATATAGAGCATGTGAGTGACAAGTGTGGTTGTATTCGTCATACTCGTAACGCCGTAACGTATCATGAGCCTAAAAATGTATCCTTGCGGGGTTAGGCATAGGGGAATGGCACTACGAAGTATGGTTTTAGGGTTTTTTCCGTACAGCTACAAAGAATTGAAGGTTAGTAAAACTTGATAACACTTTGCCCATTCCAGATATCGAATCCGAGACCTCATGCACAACAGTCGTATTCACTACCGCCAAGGCAGGCAAAAACTTTAATTAATCTTTCAAAAACTTTTGTCGAAGGAACAAAATAATCTAACCTAAGTAGAAGTGCCTTATATATTATGTGACGGACTGAATATTATTACCTCGAGGTTTATTATATAAGCGTAATGCATATCAAAAGCTCTTTCTATAAATAATCTTATAATATCTAAAAAATTATATGGCTGTTTTAAGAAACGATATTATACATTTTTATGTAAAAAACAAGTATTTGTGGCGACACTTCGACCCGGTAAGATCTTTTGTGTCGACACTCTCCCAATAACGAGTGCCATAGATCTTCATGGCAGCCGGGACCGACAGCTTAACGTGCTCTCCGAGGCACGGAGCAGGCGATAAATTGTCAATCAATACGCACATAATTACATAAAAGTCATATAACTTCTGAAAGTCAGAAGTGCGCGACGTGGGTTCGAACCCGAGACCCTCTGCATTGCAGTATATTGGTCTCCCCACTGAGCTATCGCTGCTTTCAACAAGTATTTAACTATTTACTGCTTGCTAAACTCGACGCATATATTGAGCAATGAACTTAAACGGGCTGTTGAACCAAATAGGTACAAAATCGAAACGGATGTAAGTATTTAACTTATCTATAGGCTTAACTTTTTACCATTTACCCAATTAGGTACAACAAAACAAATAGGTACAATATTATTTATTATTTATTTATTATTAGGTATTATTTGATTTTCTTCACTTTCTCGGCTAGTCGGTAAGATCCTGATGGCACGGGCCTAAGCCACATCAGGCTAGTTTAAGTATGAACTTGTGAGTATTCACGATGTGGGTGTGTGTGTTGTAATGATTGTGTGTTATCCGGTTCGCATTGTAAGAATTTTCTTACCAATCGGCATATATACTTATTACTGCCTTTTGCAGAAGATAGTAAGTAAGTTAGGTGGTAAGTTTTAAGTTTTAAGGGCTTGGTGTAGCTGCTTTGGTATGACTCCTGTTGTAGATAGAACTATAGGGATAATTATTACTTTCTGTAAATGCCATAATCGATATTGTCTTCTATTTACGCGAATATTATTCATTGAAATTAAACTGCTATATACGGATTTTATCGCGTTGTTTATTTGACACTTTATTACAAAATTTTGAAAATTGTTACACTACTACTACTATTAAACTTTACTAATTTTTAAGCGAATTAAATTATTATTAAACTATTTAGATTTCATTTATTTTTACACTTTCCCCGACGTTTCGGTTGCTTTTCAGCAGCCATGGTCACGGGGAGACTAAGATGGCAGTTGTCTCAATGTTCCAGTGTAGTTATTTCAAAGTATCCGAACATAATTTAATCATTGGTGTTTCTATTTACGCAGAAATTAATAAAGTGTCAAATAAACAACGCGATAAAATCCGTATATAGCAGTTTAATTTCAATGCCATAATCGAGTTATTTCATCTTTTAGTTCCATATATTTACTCAGTTTATCTGCTATTGTAATCTGTAAGTTGTGTGTGTTTGGTACAGCGATGTCAATAAGGTATCCTGTCTTAGTTGTTTTATTAATTAAAGTAATGTCTGGTCTATTGTAATGGATGGTTCGATCTGTAAGGATAGCTCGGTCAAAATACGATTTAGCTTTGGAATTCTCTAGTATAGTTTCAGGGTTATATTTATAGTATGCTGTAAATGATTCTATAAAGTTGTATTGATGTGCAAGTTTTTGGTGGATGATATTGGCTACTTGGTCGTGTCTGTGTTTGTAGTCAATCTGAGCAATTGATTTGCAAGCGCCTATTATGTTATTGCATTTTCGGCAAGTGTAAGTGGGCAGATTCTTTATTATATGTTTCCTATACTTTTTTGATTCTATTATCGGTCTTGTATAGCAATAATGAACCCTTCAATCTCCGGGAAGAGTTCACCTCGGTTCAGCCATGCGTTCGACGCCTCTCTGTCGACATTTTGTTGGCAAAATCGTGACGATATCTACGAGTCTTCCATGCAGAGCGTTTTGGATCCAGATTGCTAGTTTAGTTTTGTTATGTCAGTTTTTCATTCTTCTGTTCTGTTGTATCTTTGCGGTTAAGTGGAGTAAATTTCCTATCGTTCTGTGTCACTGATCTGTGTTGCGCGGATTATAGAAGTTTGTCAAAAAAATACTATCTAAGGGTCGTTATTTGCTTATTGTGCAAGTTAACTATATCGATTAAGCATCGCCCTCCTTCTTTTCTAGGCAAAGATCATCTTTGCAGACAAGAACTTAGGTGATTTTTGTGGCATTTTGTCATTGATGTGTTAATATTTTGTTGTACATTTTTGAGGTCAGTCTTCGTCCAATTTGTTATGCCAAAAGAGTGGGTAAGTAGAGGATTAACAAATGTGTTGATAACCTTTATGGTGTTTCTAGAATAAAGTTGAGTTTTTAGTATTGTGTCAGGTTTGTGTTGGAATTATAGTGTTAGTCTCTGTTTTTTGTCTTTATTGTTTATTTGTGAGTGATTATACCCTAAGTATTTATATGTTTCAAATTCATCAAGTAGTTCTATATTTTTCCCTGTATCAAGTGTATTAATAATGCTGTCCTGCTTTAAACGAATTTATTTTGCATTTGTCTATACCGAATTCCATTTTTAGGTCCTTTGTAAATAGTTCCGTAAGGTTGGCTAGTTCATTCAATTGACTCTCAGTATTGGCATAAAGTTTGATATTGTCCATTTAAAGCAAATGACTTAACATGTATTTCTGTGTGTCAGTCTGTCCGTCTGTGTCTGTGTATTTAAAGGAGTATCCTATGGTAGTAGCATTCAGTATATTAGAGAGAGGGTTTAACACGTTTACTGCGTTACGCGGCGTAATATACCTTGTACGATGTCCGCGTTCAGTGCGACGGTGAAATAGCTATTCCTTCTGGTCGTGCGGAACAAATTTCTACTAGAAATACTGATGTATGAGTGAGATGTCCATAATAAAGTTTGAAGACTTTCTTCAGTTGTACTTATTTTTGAATTAAAAACATACGAGGTGATATCTACCCTGTACCGACAGAATAGTAAAAATTCACTTTAAGTGCGGTACGAGGCATATACTGCCTGGAAGCCATCTCGTACGAGATTATCGATATTATTTCGTTATTGTTGTGCATGAGTTGACAATTGACGGACGTTAGTTTACGTAATAATGGATGCAATGAGTAAAGCCGGTAATAGGAAGAGATCGAGGAGAATCTTAGAATTATCTTTTAATAGAATTTACCTACATACGAATGAAGAATCGTTATACAAAAAAGTGTTTATAACGAAACAAAACACTTCGTCTTGTACTAGAATTTATACTAGTCCTTCTTCAGGGCACACATTTCAGCAACTTACCAACATAGTGTCACCGAGGTCGTCAAGTAATAGTTAGCAAGTGGATTTTAATCATACTGATAAAGTAAGTGATTCTGTTATTGATTTATAAGCGACCTTATCTCAAAACGATACTGATTCATCATTGTATAATAAGAGTCTGATCAATAACTTTTCATCTCATCGTGACGTAACTATGAAAGATTTACAAGGTGACGCAAACCGCAAGATAACAATTTTAGAAAATGTTTTGATTAAGGCACCGTTAAGGTTCCTGAAGAAAATAATATTTGCGAAGACTTTACTTTAAAACTATTAAATGAATTTTTTGAATCTCGTAGTATTATCTCAGTGTCTAATATGATTCAGCTCGATATGTCATTTGATGAGCAACGAATTTCTGAACTTATGTCAAACCGCCAGCCAAAAAAAATTTTCTTCGTTGTCTTCAATTACTCCAGCTTTTAATAATAATAATAACGTCGATAGTATTTCCCATGGTAATAATATTTGTGAAAAGAATAATACTGAGAATATAAATATACAAGAAAATAACTGCAACAATATAAATATTATTGATTCACATATTAAAGAAAACATTAATAATGCTAGATCTACAGATGAAGGCATACAGCCAAGTACAGGTTTTCCAGCGATTTAGAAGATGAAACTTATTTACCGAATACTTCATCAGATGGCGATTCTTCTATAGATAGCTCAGATGGCACTTTTTATGATTCAGAAGAAAATAACTTACAGGGAACTAACAGTGAGAGTTCAACAAGAACAAGACAGAGTGAGGAAGAAGATGAATGGATAGACATTAACAATTCAGAACCTACTTTTGAAGAATACTCAGAGTAGAGTAGGAGTAGAGTTATTAAAATAATATTCCTGAAAACACGACAACTCTTAAACATTCTTTTTAACTTTTTATAACCGAGAATGTAGTTGATAAGATTGTTTTAGAAACAAATATTTACGCTCAGATATTCATAAATAACTCCCAACTTGAAACAAAATCACAATTAAAATCATGGAAATCTGTAAATACAGAAGAAATTAATAGATTTCTTGGGATTTTGCTGGGTCTTGTGCAAGTACCGAACATAAATGATTATTGGTCTAAAAACAAAATGTATAGATATGAGTTCACAGCAAGTGTGATGACAAGAGATCGATTTCTCATGATATTGAAATTCTGGCATTTTAGCAATTAAGATGAATAAGAGTCTTGTGATAAGTTATATAAAATTCGTGAGATGCGTAAGTTGATCCTTGCTGAGTTTCAAAAAGTACTTGAGCCAGGCAAAGTGCTTGTTATCGATGAGTCTATGGTTCCATGGCTCGGGAGGCTCAAATTCAGGCAATATATAAAAAATAAATCACATAAATACGGCATCAAACTCTATAAGCTATGTACTCCAGAGGGATTCACATATAATATTATAGTTTACAGTGGAAACGAAGATGGTGGACGAGATAAAAATCATGGTCAGAACATAGTTTGCCGATTAATTAAGAACTTGGAGAATAAAGGTAGGATTGTTATCGCAGATAATTCAACCTGGCCAAGGAATTAATTAAGAAGACAACGTTTTTGTGTGGAACTCTAAGAGCAAATAGAATAAGTAACTAAAAGTATAATAACGATGCAAGTAAAAAAAGGAGAAGTTGTGGGAAACATGAATAGGAAAGGAATTCGAATAATAAAATGGATAGATAAAAGACAGGTATTGATGATATCTACCGCTAAGAAATATTTTAAGATATTTTTATAGAATCTTCTTCTCCCTAGCCATTATTATTCCCAAGTCACTTGGGGTCGGCTTTTCTGGTCTAACCGGGTTTGAATGGATATCAGTTTTTACACGGAGCGGCTGCCACCTGACCTGAACACATGAGATTTGTATTAAAAGTAACTAGGAAGAAGCATCGACATTTTGTAAGCCTATTATTCTTAACTCTCTAACTGACAGCAGCAATAGCCTCGTGGGAGATGTTGGACTCCCACGCTTGACTTTCCAAAGTTATGTTTGCTTTAAATAGTAAAATATCGCTCGCTTTAACGGTGAAGAAAAACAACGTGAGGAAACCTGCATGTTTAAGAGCTTTCCATAGTGTTCTCGAAGATATGCGAAATCTGTCAACCCGCACTGGGCCATCGTAGTGGACTATGGCCTTACCCTTCTCACACTGAGACTATTTTTTATAGAATATAAAAAATTAACTGCCCGCAGGCAAAACAACTCTACGCAGAACCGGGCCTAAGAGTAGCGCGTTGATGGTAAAGAAGCCGTTTCGATCTTAGTTATTTTTAAAATCTAATATCTAATATTTTCTAATAATATTTATATTAAAAAAAAGCCCGAGAGAATCGAAATTTTTGTAAGCCTGTTTTTGTAAAATAAGCACCAGTCCTTTTTTTAAATAACACATTCACAATTCTAGGTTATTCCCGACCCTCGTAAGATGAAATTTGCCTTAAACTGGATTTGTGATGCTCATAAAGGCAAACAGCGCTTCAAGTAGGGTTATAAATAGCTCAGTAGGTGAAACGACGGCATACTTAGTTAAGATTTTATGTCGCGGTTTTAACTCTCGTGCTATGGATTGTTATTTTCCTCGACAATAATCAACGTAGCATGTGAAATACTTAATTTACTTCAATCCTTAATAGAATAGCGATAGCTCAGTGGGGAGACCAACAGACTTCAACGCAGAGGGTCTCGGGTTCAAACCCACGTCGCGCACCTCTGACTTTCGGAAGTTATATGACTTTTCGAAATTATGTACGTATTGATTGACAATTATCGCCTGCTCCGTGCCTCGGAGAGCACGTTAACCCGTCGGTCCCGGCTGCCATGAACATCTATGATAGTCGTTATTGGGAAAGTCAATACCCTCTAATATCCTGACACTGGTCTAGCCTTAGGGTATCGTTAGCCTTCGGGTTGCGGAGGTCAAGTGGCGCACAGTCAACATTAATTTTAAACTAAATAACATTACAGTATTTCAACCACTGTGCGATCACTAGTTATCATTTAGGTGATAACATTTACATAAAAATGGCATGTACAGGAGACAGGTAGGATATTCTTCATCCCGTTGGATAGATAAAATCACCTAGCGTTCAGCTCTGCTACGTACAAAACTAAGACACGTCCGCAGAAATGACGAAATGAAAATAACTATACCACAGAACAATAAAGTATAGAAGAATAACTGAATACAATGTCCAAAAATTGATGCACTCATATACATAGATGCGAGCATATAGCGAATTTGGATCAAATTCATCGAATCTTAACTAATGCTCACGGTAGATATGAGACTAAAACGCTAAAGCAACACTCCTACGTCTTTTTTCAAGCATTATATCAGCTTGGCTTTCTGTATCTATGGGATTTATGAACGTAAGTTGATTAGATAGGCAGGTTTATGAGACCTCCCTCAATCCTGCTTTCACTATTTAGCCCTACGTCCAGTATGATCAGCAACATACAATATATGACGTACGGTAGCGAAAAATATAGACAATAATCTGTGTTGTGCTTTGCTGGATGTGGTTTTATTTGCACCAACTTTGTATCGCATTATTCTGTAACTATACAATAAATTATACAAAACCTTGCCTTAGATGCAAAACACAGAGAAAAATTTCTTGTTAAAAACAAATAATGCCTGTTCTAGAAATACATTCTGTGTCGTAGGGATCTTTACAAACATTCAAACAATGAAGACAAAGCACAACCAGACTAGAAACAACAATTTGTAGATCACCCAAATTTTAGACTCGGCGCAGAGCCTTTCAAACTACTACGCCATCCGTACAGTCAACCCCTGACAGGACCGTGAATAGCTTAGTTCGACAAGCGACGACACGATTTGTCAAGGTCGCAGCAGTCAACTCCAGCTTTATGGAATTGACCTTTCCTCTAGTAAAATATAGAACTATGTTACATACAATATCTATGATGAGGAAGGATAAGTGAAGACAGGTCATCTTTTACCTATTTATAGCTATTCGGACAATATGGAGTACATTATTGGGGATGTTAAAGCTAATTGCATGTTTGGCAGCGGCAAGACAGTGAGGCGCTGCCAAACACGTTCCAGCCAAATCTCAACGAGTTATTACTCTACGTGCCTTGAGAACAAAATAAAATATGTAGTTGGACAAGTAAGAGATAATAACAGTAAAACTAAAGAACTCACGGAGCACGTAATACTGTGTATCTCGCTTCTTAAGTTGCATACTAAAGTATTATTTAATAACATTCGTGGTAAGAGGTCCTTAACTGGAGGGACGATAGCACCCTACAAATAATTTTTTAAATTATTTGTATGTTTATTCCTTGTATACTGTTGAATGCTGCTAAATACCTTACGAACACAATACACTTTTTATCTCGGTATAGGTTTTCAATACGATGCATACGGATGAAGCCATGGGCAGAAACCAATAAGTATCATATTTACAACCACTGTTCTTCCTAATCGCTTAATCTCGATTATCTTTTAATTTTAATTTTAGTCTTCAAGATTATAAACTACTTTTGTCCGTTAAGCTCGCGTTAATATAATTATATTCTGTCAATAAATTTCTGTCTATAGGCAACAGAACATTTTCCTGTGTGAAAATTAAAGGTAAAGGTCCTCTACCGAACCCCTGAAAATGTGTATGCAAAATTTTATAATGATCGGTCGACTAGTTAAGCCGTAAGAAACAAACAAACTCACATTCACATTTTAATATTATTATATTATTTAGCATGTAATAAAATTGTTTACCTACTAAAATTCATCAAAAAATTACAAAATTTACAAAAAAATATATAGCTACCTTCTAATAAACGTACTTAATTAATAAGCAAAGATTTAACACTTAATTTGAAACTCTTTGATGTTGTATAAAGAGACGATTTACTTTTGACTTTAGTTTACAGAGAGGGTTTTAAACTGAAGGTATTTGCTCAAGTAATAAACGAATTATTTTATAGATATCTCCGTAAACTTGATTAAGATATTCTTTATTAACGTTTGAGCTATAATTGAATCCATCTTTCTTGGGATTCCGTCTTAAAGCATAAATATTTTTATAGAGGGATTTTTCTTTTGTAAATTAAGTCTCAAGTTTACGATTGACTACCTTAATTAATGTAAACGTTCGTAAGAAAATTTAGGTAATAAGCATTCGTTATGTTTAAGAGGAAACCATTAGTATTTTTCTTAGAGTTCTAAGTCCTTTTTTCTAAGACTCCCTTCCTTCCCTTACTTGTATTAATGCCTGTATCTATGTTTTTGATACTAATAAGCATTTATTTAAACAAGTTAGACTACGTGTCATGACGCTGTTGTCCACCTTCAGAGAAGTTCCGTACTGTCAACATGTACAGTAAGTAGCAAATTATGGGCTATACGAGAGTGCGTAGTCAGTTTACCCTTTATCATTTACATGAAGTAAAATATCTTATATTCAAACGCAACAAATGTGTGTATGTTATTACAGCGTTAACATACGCTTTGACTTACACAAAGTTAACATAAAATAGAGTTTTTGATGCACGTAGTCGAGTATCCACAAAGTATAAAAAATTGAATTTTGTACACCAGATTTTTCAAATGTACAAAATTATGTGTACGTAAACAGCTGCAGTAGTTTGTAAAGTGTGACGCAGTTAAAAAAATTACGTGAATTAATAGAAAAAAACAAAGAAAATCGGACTACGAAAACCCCAATAAGTTGGTGCCGTGCCACCAACTTATTGGGGATTTCGTAGTCCGATTTTCAAGGATAAACAACAATAAAAAACTAATTCGTTTTCGTATAATTAGTTTTAAAATACATCAATAATACCAATTTACGTTAGTATCTTCTATAGGTAGTTGCATATAACTGTACACGACGACGAGGAAGAAAAAAAACACACCTGAAAGAAAATAAATATTTAAATCTTTCTATCTACATACTATTTATTCTCTTGCCATTTACCGTTAAGAAATAGGCAGAAGTACTACTACTACTATATTTTTGGGTCCCACGTTATAAAGAGAGAACCCATTGTCCTCTACCGGGCCCAATACCAGACTTCAGTGCTGCTTTGGCCCTACCTGGAATGCTAACCCGATACTTCATGCACAGCAGTCGCGTACAGTACCGCTGCGCTACGGAGGCGTCTATTTATACTAATTTAAACATGTAAAGTTGTGTCATCAAATAGGGTTCCTGAATCCTATTTTATTTTTCATGTCTATCTATTTGTAATAATATTAGGCTGTATCGGTACTTTGGATATCTTAACTAATATTATAAATCCCCTCCTCTCCTCCCCGCGGTCTTTAGCGCGTTAACACGTAAACCTACTGTGCTCCTACGTAATAAATTCGCAACTAGCTATAAAGTTACCAAATAAGTTCAAATTATATATCGTTGTGAAGCTTAAAGTCTAAGCTACATTGTACGCGCATTCCTTTTTTGATTTACCAAAGTGGACTATAAAAAAACACAGTTTAACTAAAACCGTTTGCAAAATTATTTGCTTGTCACTGTGAAGCGCATGACTCATCGGCTAGCGGCTCAACGATCACCGTCCCAGCACACACACATCGACAGTGCAAGGACTACACACGGCGCGGGCGGCGAGCACCCGATTGGCTGTCATCGCTGCGTTCGGCTGCTGTTCGGGTCCCGAACACGTACGAGGGCGGCGCCGGCGACGTCAACACGGAGTGCGCGGTACCAGTGCGCAGCAAATTACTTTTTGTTGTGAGCAGAGCGAGTAAGGCGTTTTATCAACTTCACTTTTTATTATAATAGTATACACCACCGTAATAAATATTTATTGCCGCAATGTCTAAGCATGTTAAAACACAATTGGTGTGGGGTTGCTGCATTGGGGGAGCGGATGATGAAAAATATACTTGCTGTGTGCAGTGCAGGAAAGCGTTTCATCACGCTTGCTTGACTAATTGTAATAGGGAGCTTTCTTCAAACTGGATCTGCCCAACATGCACTAGCAAAAGCCCGAAGACGTCAAGGGATGATAACACACCGGTTCGATTTAACTCTAATGTCACTATTAGAGGATCGAAAAGGCAAGCATTACACTCGCCTCCAAAGCTTAACAGCAGCCCGGTGACCACCAGGGAGGTTCGCGAAATAGTGCAAGGAATCATACAGAACGAA
Organism: Catocala fraxini; assembly: GCA_930367265.1. Lineage (NCBI taxonomy): Eukaryota > Metazoa > Arthropoda > Insecta > Lepidoptera > Erebidae > Catocala > Catocala fraxini. The sequence goes on from OV884035.1 coordinate 16,841,845, forward strand.
GTTAGCAAATTAACGGCACAACTGAACGACACTATTAGCACGTTAATTGTTGAGGAACTACGATCGGTTAAGGAGGAGCTGAGACTAGTTAAAGAATCAATAGATATTGATAGGAGTCAATACCAAAACCTTATAAGGGAGCATGAGGAGTTCAAGGATACTATATCTACGCTCAGGTCACAAAATATATCTATGCAGGCGACAATCAGTGATTTGAACTCGAGAGTGCACCATCTCGAACAAGAACATACTACAAGGCAATCCAGCGACGTTGCTCAACATAATGGCAAAGACACACAGCCTGAGTTACTTCTAGAATGCACTTCCCGTCGCGAGAAGCCTTGCAAACTAAATATACCTGAGAAAACAGTATCTAACCAGGAAAAACAATGTCATTTGAGCAGACCGAGCGAACCGATTACGCAAACTTGGGCTGAAGCTGTCAAAAAGCGCGCACGTCGCACAGCTTTCTTATGCGGTGCAGCCGGCCCTGACGTAACATCTCTCAAGGCCGTCGAACCACGTAAATATCTTCACTTGTGGAACATGCAGTCTAGCGCTGAGGAAGTCCGTAAGTACTTGCTACATTTATGCGATGGTAAGGATTGTACTGTCGACGAATTAACCACAAAGGGTAATTACAATTCGTTTAAGATCGGCGTGCCAATTAATTGTTACGAAAAGTGTTACTCGGCAGATGTTTGGCCTATGAATGCCAGAATTAAAGCCTGGATAAACTTTAAAAAGTCGACCACAACGACCACCAAGAAACCGGTAACCGAACCAACTAATATGAATCAGCCCTTTCGTGCAGCAACCAACACAAATGAACAATAAAAACCAAAACCTTAACCTATACGTACTATACCAAAACGTGAGAGGTATTAAAACCAAGCTTACTACTTGGAGGAATAACTTAGCCTTACTGGAACAGAGCCTAGTTGCTGTCACAGAGACCTTCCTAGACGAGTCTGTAACAGATGTGGAACTTCTATCCGAAGACTGGAGCGTGTTACGTCGCGACAGGTTATCACCGTGTGGAGGAGTGCTACTCGCGGCACGTGCGCCCATTACACTACGTCGGCGCCCCGAGTTCGAAACCGACAGCGGTGAGGATCTATGGGCAAGTTTTTCATGGGGGGGTCGTTCTGTACATGTATGTGTCGTGTATATGAAACCTAGTGCCAAAAACGAAGACTATATGACCTGGTTTCACAAAGTTGAAAGTTTTATAAACGATTTAAAAGGAATTGTATTAATTTTTGGTGATATTAATTTAAATAGTGCTAATTTAGTTGTTAAAAATTATTATTGTTATTTTATGTCTTTTTGCAGCCTGAATGAGAAGAATACAGTGGTTAATTTGCATGGAGGAATGTTAGATGTGGTATTGGTCCGAGATAGCGTAGATGTGCGTGATGTTACTGTCACTCCTACTGATGGTATAGTGTTTCCTGACGCTTATCATCCACCGTTGGAGGTTGAGGTAAGAATCAATACTGCATATTGTTCTGATCTGATTGAGCCTAGTAATATCGACGCCACTAGGGATTGGAATTTTAAGAAATGTGATAATGACCTCTTGTTTACATTACTTTCTACCCAATCATGGAATCAAGTTTTAGAATGCAACAACCCATGTCAGGCGACAGAGTATTTTTATGAAATAATTTATAGTATTTTTGATCAAGCAGTGTCAAAAAATAGAAGATCAAAAAACAAAACTAAAAGATATCCTGTGTGGTTCACGAAGGACATTATTAAGGATTTACGTCGTAAGACTAAACTTCATGCTATGTGGAAACGCGATAACTCGTCCGACACATACAAATATTTTTCTAATTTGAGAGCCCAACTTAAACACCGAGTCAAAATTGCGTATAGTTGTTACACAAACACGATAGAAAAGGAGTTAAGAACGAACCCGCATAAATTCTGGAAGTACGTGTCAAACTTGCGCACAAAGGGTGGTTTTGAACCCTCTATTACGTCTAATGGAGAAACATTTAAAGGTATCCAAGCGGCTGAGATATTTGCGAAATACTTCTCAAGCGTTTTCCTCCCGGAAAAACCATCACTAGATGTACAGCAGATAACCGGTCATGCTAGTAAGGATAGTAACTATGTAAATATAACAAACTTTACTCCGTATGATGTTATAGGAAGCATAAATAAATTGAAAAACTCCAGTTCAACAGGTCCAGATAAAATAATGCCCAATGTACTCAAACGTGGCAAAAAACATCTATGTCTACCTTTGTACCATATCTTCAATCTGTGTCTTGGAACGGGGCTCTATCCACCTCAGTGGAAGATTTCAAGGGTTACCCCGATACCTAAAAGCAGTAATTACGGATCTGTAGAAGAATATCGGCCTATTGCTATACTATCTGCACCCGCTAAAGTCTTCGAGAACATACTGCACAATTACATTTACTCTCAGGTCAATAAACATCTATGTGATGAGCAACATGGGTTTAGATCCAAGCGCTCAGTCAACACAAACCTGCTGACTCTTGTCGATTTCATATCAACAAGACTAGATCGAGGCAGTCAAGTAGATGTCCTATACTTCGATATAAAAAAGGCATTCGATCGTGTGAATAATGACATACTACTTGCAAAACTCTGCTCTATTGGTATCGCTCCAAAACTACTTTGCCTTCTCGCAGACTACCTGCGTGACCGTCAGCAGTATGTGAAGCTTGGTTTGTATGAATCTAAACCATTTCATACACGCTCTGGAGTGAGTCAGGGATCAGTTCTTGGGCCTTTGTTGTTCCTTATAATGCTAAACGATATGCCAACAGTGCTCAAACATGCAAAATGTCTCCTCTATGCGGACGATCTAAAGTTGTTTTGCGAAATACAGTCCGCATTTGATTGCCAGGCACTTCAACGAGATATCGAAGCCATAAACAATTGGACTCTTGATGCAAAAATGGAGTTCAATAAAAGTAAATGTTGCATTATGAGTTTTGGACGAAAGAGGCATCGAATCCTCTTTCCTTACAACCTAAACGGCGATCCTATCAACAGAGTCGAAAGTATGAAAGACTTAGGCGTGATATTTGACCCTAAATTGACCTTTCACGAGCATATCATCTTAACCGCTAAGGAATCCTTTAGACGACTTGGGTTTATCCTCAGGAATGCCAGGGACTTTCACGGTAATGATGTAGTCAGAACACTCTACCAGTCGCTAGTTCTAAGTAAATTAGAATTTAGTGCCTGCGTCTGGAATCCACACGAAAGTACCTACGTCCTCTTACTGGAGAAGGTCCAAAAGGCTTACCTGAGATTTTTATACAAACGCACTAACGGGTACTATCCATTCATGTATCCCACACAGTATCTCCTAGGTAGCCTGGGGTACAATTCACTTGAAGTTAGACGAAGACTTGATCAAATCAGAACAATGTGCAAAATATTACTTGGTGTCATTGAGGCCCCTCAGCTCCATGACAAGGTATGTCGGTTTTACGTGCCCGATAATTATCGACGTAGCAGGAGGCACAAGTTATTTGCACCACCTTTTTACTGCACCGTGGCACACAGAAACTCACCCGTTCCTCGGGTACTTACCGCACTCAACGCTATCTTGGACGCAAATCCGAATTGTGATTTGTTTGCGGATGGATGGAAGGCGATTATGTCAGTATGCTTGGAGTTTTGTGAGAGATCTGTACGCTAGTTGATTGTTTTTAAAATAAATATACCTTAATTAGTGTAATTGGCTTGTAGCCGTTCTGATTAAGGATGCTTTTAAATAAATAAATAAATAAATAAATTTACTACTCAACCGATCATCGTGAAATTTCGCTTTCACATTATTAGAAAAGTACATAACGTTACATAACAGGAGTTTTTATAGATACCCATAAAAACTCCTGTTACTAAACCTACCTACATTTATGCGAGTGAAGCAGCAGGGCAAAATCTAATATTTTTATAAAGGGTAGCTCCAAATAACGTAATTTTAATTTACGTTCTCTCTCTGTATGTCTGTTCTGGTATACAAAAAACCACTCAATATATTTTATGGCGTTCTTACAGTTTAGCAGCTTGGAGTTTAACTTAAAAGCTAAGCCATTACATCCGATTCTGTTTAATAGCTATCTACCCTACCTCACTGATTTCATAGTATAATGTTGTGCTTATATTAAGGACCGATCGTCAAGCCTCAGGTCGATTTCCGGGCTGGGCAAAATGCTATTACGTTTTTCAGATGGCAAATTCACGATAGCTACACGGAGTCTGGAAATGTGCCTATATAGCAGGCTCGCCTCTATTACTGACTTAAGGCATGTTTATACGAAATTTGGAGTATAAAACTTATCCAACTACCCCTAACCAATTCTTCTTCTTCTTGTCGTGTCAACAGTCAACTCAAAATATCAAATCTGCTTTGAATAAAAGGTGGCCATCTCAATAGCGGGTGGACTGGCTGCGTTAAGGTCTTCCTTGGTGCAGGTGATCGGGCACAAAGGGCACACTAGTAGGTGTGACATCGACTGGACATAGCTAATTTAGAAGTAGTATATGGCATATATTAGCCGTTGCTGCTTATAAATAGCTCTGTAAAAATAGTTATAATGTTTGTGTTTTGTTAGTTACATTGGAATTGACATATCGGAATAGATAAAATACCCTACATAATAAATGAAAGGGTAAAGATTCGATGGGCATATAATTTTAGCTGTTCATATATATATATGAACAGCTAAAATTGTATTTATAAATAATAATATTATTTATAAATACAATGCCCGCTATAGTATCATGCATTTTGTCGAGGGGGCAGAAAATGCCATCAGAACAATAATTTGGTGAGATCACACTAATAGTGTAAGATTCGAACTCACAACACTCTTCACAGCATCAGCAGTGCGGCGATTGCCTGCGCGCCATTTACGCAAATCTATTCACAAAGAATAACATTACTGACCTTCATAAATAGCAATAGTGGCAAAAGCTATGACCGTTACGTGGTACTGCTCTATTTTGTAGCCAACGAAAGCCCTGGCTAAGAACATAAGGCTGTAACACGTCAGAATGGAGAGATGCGATACGAACCACAAAGAACATGCGTATAGAGTTTTGCGCTGTGGGAAAGAGACAAAATGTTATCATTATTCCATAGAAACAATTTTCATCAAGATATGATTGAATAAAGAATATCGTGAAGAATGATAGAGAATCAATGATTTCGATTCCCAATCATTGCACTACCGACTTGAACTCCTAGTACCTAAACTTTACACACATTGTTTAAAAAAGCTTTATGTTTTTAAATCAGTACTTTATTTCAACCACGACATTTTCGCTATTTTTGAGCACCCATTGGCAAAAGGAGACACTTTAAGTAGTTTAATTGCAATGTATAATAATGTAAATAATGCGCAAACCTAAGACAATAATAATAACTAGCGGTCAAATCGGTTTAAGCGGTTAAATCTATTACGGTCAGTGCCTACTACAAAGATTTAAATTTTAAGTTTGATCATTATTAAGGTTTTATTGTCTATAACTTTAATCTTATAATCACATTTCATTTAGATTTCACCAAGGCTATACAGGATAATTTACCTATCTTTTTCAAACAAATTATTATTTACTTAACTATACTCTTTCCTTGAAGATATTCCTAAGCTTGCTACTTTGTATTTTTTTTTTCTTTATTACCTATAAATAAGGTATAATACGTAACCATAGTTACGAAGAATTGTATGACGTCAGACGAAATGCTGAAATACTACGAACGCGATTCGACTGCATTTGTCAATTGCATGGTTGTGTGCGTGTAGTGTTTTTTCATTAATTTAATGTATTTCTAATGCATATTTTATAAAAATAATAGGATTCGCCATTCTTCTCCATAAAAACTTTAACTGTGCCAAATTTCATACTCCTCGGTCGCGCAATTTTCGTGAAAAGGGGTACAAAGTTTTTGCTTCACGTATTAATATAATAATAATAATTTCGACATATAGCCCGAACTGTCCGAAATCCTTTTCCTGCTTTAATTGACTACCTCTGCTTTTAATGTATTCTCTCCTACAATGCTGTTACATAATGCAACACAACTTATACTGTTATAATACCTTCACTACCAGGCTGCATTTAAAACTATCACTATTTTATTCACTTTAAGATGAACCTAAACAATTAACAAACGATGAGATGTAACATCCTCAAAATCTGCTCACTCACTCGAAATTGAGCGATAACGTGCGGCATGATTTGGGACGGGTATTTTAGCGACGCTATATCATAAGTTCTACTAAAGTTGATTCGGTTCACAGGATAATATTCTATAGGATCATTGGTTGTACTGTGTTTGGGTGTTCTATGTGTGTGTTATTTGATTTTTTGTATAATTCCCCGCGACACAGAAGATATGGTGCGAGACTTATCTTTTTAAAAATAAATAATTATCTGCGTTAAGATCTTCACGGTCATAATGGTGTAAGAAAACAAACATATTGAATACATGAGTAATACAAAAAGAGGTATTGTAAAAATAATGATGACCACTAACTTCCTCACTGTTAATATTTCCTGTGTCGCGGGGGATTTTATAAACATTTAAACAACGGAGACAAAGAACGTCCAGATTCGGTACAACCTCTTGTGAAACGCAGAATAATTATACCGTCTGGGGATCGAATCCACAACATTTGGAGCAGTGGCAGTAGCGAAGCGACCACATAAACTGCTTTACCTTTATATCAAATACCTTTATATATCCTATATTACATTGTGGATTGCAAATAAATAATATGAAATATGAAATATGAAATACCATCCATGCAGTCAATATCTAAAGTTAATTAAGTTTAAAACAGAAGCAATTAATATAGTCGATGAAAACGGCAATACTTTTAGTGATATTGAGATAAGACTCCGTCTTAAATATTCTTACGTTTCCACTCGACGCTTACGCTAAGTTTCGAATTCAATATTACAGGAGAGTGTACGCTCTACGTGGTACAGTATAAAGTTATCGGAGTACCTGTAGTTTCAAGTATCGTTGAACTAGTGAACTTTGGCTTGCTCCAACTCTCAATAAAGAAATTCGTCAAGTATAGAATATTTATTTGTCGAAATAATTTTAATGCTTTTTACTATCATCGCTTGCAAACAAACGCTTGGCTTTCTAAATAGCTTTTGCGTTGGTAAAATAACTAATCGTCTGTTTGATGTACTCGCAATACATTTTATGTGTGACGTCCACACGAAACATTAAATTCTTGATATAAAAATAGGTGCTTTGTCTCTAAAAGTGGCATTTTGAGGCATTTATATATCCTATATTGATGTAATACGTAACGGATATTAACGCGATCATGCATAATGTTTACCTTTTTTATGCTTGAGGTTTTATCGGCCGGGTTCACAAGCTGACTGATATACACATATCCTATACCTACCACACTTGTCTACAAATATTGTCAGTGGGGTTTACTATCGTCATTTTCAATTACGCAATTGGTACATGTTACGACATCCCTGTTTCAACTTGTACTGTCATTACTCCTAGCACATATAATATATCTTAATCTATATACACTGTCCTTTCACCTGTAACATCCCTGTTTCCACCAATATATATACTGTCTTTTTACCTGCTACATCCCTGTCTTCACCTACATACAATGCCAGCATTGTATGTAGGTGACATACAATGCCGTTTTATTCGTAACATCCGTGTTTCCACCTATATACAATGCCTTTTTACCTGCAATATCCCTGTTTCCACCTATAAACAGTGTTGTTTTACCTGCTACATCCCTGTTTCCAAATCTACACACAGTCCAACATCTTTCTATCCACCTATATACACTACTTTCACCTACAGCATACCTGTTTTTACCTATTAATGCACTATCCGTTATTACAGTATACTTATTATTAAGGAGATAAATATTAAAAGACGATAGTTACCGCTACCAGTATAAGCGATATTACAATCTGGTACATTGATATGGTGCAGCAACAGAGTGAACACACCATGTCTGTCGCCATCATAGGCTTATTGTTGTAATCCGTTTCGTTAGCCATCGATATTATACTGGCCAGCGCTGCCATCAAACCCACGATAGATATTATCTGATGATATAAAAAATATATCGTTAAAATTTGAATAGAGGCTTTGATTCAAACACGCAAATGTAAGCGCATACGCAGTTTTTATCGTGATGGTTTCTGATCAATCGTAAACTGCTGCTCGGATGGCGTACTGGTGTAAGTGGTCGCCTCGCTATTGCCACTATGCAGAGTGTTGTGGGTTCGAATCCCACACGAGTGCAAAAATTTGCATTGTCTAAATGTGGTTATTCCGCATCTGGGTGTTCTTTGTGCCCGTTGTTTGACCGTTTGTAAAGGCTCCCTCGATGCAAATATAATTCTGGTGACATGACATGACAGATCATACACACACATGACAAAAATTTGTTATATTTTACCCTCATTTCGCCATCTATGATTTTAGGTCCGACGTTAAACGAAGTGGAGTGGTGCTTTATTATCATCTATTGGACTAGGTACTAGATTCCGTGTGGCTACTTAGAATTGAACAAATTTTTTTGTTTGTTTATTTGTTTATTTATAAGGAAAAAAACTGATACAATAGATTTTGTAAAGTTTACAATATATAGACAGTACATAATCCAGAAGCATTTTCCACAGATAGTAATAAAGTACATATAGGCTAAAGTAAGAAAAGAAGAGAACCTAAAGAACCATATACAAAATATACATAATGTTTTTAGAGAACCATATTATACACAACATACATATTCTTTCAACAAGAATATAGTAGAAATAAAATAAAGCACCAAAATAGGCTGCCATTACATCAAAATCATAGACACAGCAAAACCCGTTAGCAAAATAAGATTGTCACTGATATTTGATTCTGTATTTGATTCCAAATTGTATTCGGCGTAGTCTGAATTGCGTCTATTAATAATTCGGTTAATTAATTATTGGAACTTAATTAATTAAGCGAATTGTCACCGAACAATGGCGACAGTGGGCGAGCCTTTTGCAATTTATGAGCTCAACTGCGTTACAGCTTTATTACAGGGCCGCTCGGCGCAATAACGTTGATAGAAATATGAACCCTTAAAAATGCCATGTATTGAAATTATTAACTCATTGATGGCAGAGGATTATGCTTTATACTTTACTGATGGATAAGGTCCTGTGTCCGATGCACGACTCAAACAAGTATTTTACATGTTTGTCAGTAAATTCCTTATAGTAACTACATAAACGAAGAAAACGTGGCCAAAAGGTTTAAGGTTTTAAGGCCTAAAATATAAGAAGCGAATTACTCTTTAACCTGCCTTTGCTAAATACCCCTACTACTAACGAACAGAACTCAGTTTCCTCGTTCATCCATTCTACGCTAAACTACAACAACCTATGAGACTTTCTTTCAAATCCCAAGTAAAAGACGGTGTACCGTTTGTTACTGAGAATTTTAGTCTGCTCCTTCGAAATCAGATCCAAATTTAATCGTCAAGAAATTCCACAGGTCGTATGGCATTTCTTGGCGATTGGAACAGGGCAATCATCAAAAGCTTGTTATTATACCCAAGCTTTGATGCTGATATACGCAATGGTCATTAAGATAAATCATAATTATGTTACAACCTATTACATTGTATGTGTGGAGTGGGGTGATAAAGAGAACAGAATTACTGTGATAGCATTACACAAAGTAGGTATGGAGCCAAATGCAATTTTTGAAATTCTCCATCCGCTTGGTATTAGTTGAATGTTTGTGCACCGAGCTATTTATTGATGGGTACAATGAAACCTCCTCTGTTTGTGATAGAAAAGGATCTAGCCGTTCACATAGTATTCGTACGAAAAATGCGATAAAAGCAGTGAAAGAAAGATTTTGAAGAAATCCTGTCCGGAAGCAAAATATTTTATCACGAGAAATGAATAAAAAGATGACTTAGATAATTTAAAAATGATGGTAACATCAAAATAACTTCTTAAGCGGTACGCAAAGGGAGGTCGCAGAAAATTTTTATTTACTGACAAAACATTTTTACTGTTGAGCATGTTTTAACAAGCAGAATGACCAAGTTTATGCTTAAAGCTCTATAGAAGCTTCCCAATTAGTCAGCAGAGTACAACGTGGACATTATCCGACTTGGTTTGGTGAGGTATTAGCTATCAAGGAGCGACTGAGCCATATTTTTGTGAAAAAGGTGTCAAAACATCGGCACAAGTGTATCAAGATACGATTCTTGAGAAGGTGGTTAAACCTCTTAACAACACCATGTTCCATAACCAAGAATAGTCTTTTCAGCAAGTCTCAGCACCGGGTCATAACTTGCCTCAACATTTGAAGGACTGTATTAAAGCCAATAGAGATCATTTAAAGTGAGCTTCATATACTTTTAATGTTATTATATTAATGTATAAACTATAAATGTTTTACGCAAAAGAAAAAATAATTCCTTGTAACAATATTCATGCCAAGACTAAGGTGTATATAGGCTATAATAGGCTATAATAATATAAGTCCCGTATTAAACTGTCCTACTCCCATTAGAGGCCCCTCTTCGGAAAGACGGGTTTGGCCATAGTCCACCACGCTGGCCCAGTGTGAATGTGCAGATTTCACATATCTTCGAGAATATTATGGATAACTCTCAGAAACGTAGATTTCCTCACGATATTTTTCTTCACCATGTTAAAGCAAGCAATAATTAAGAAATGAATAAGCATATAACTTCGAAAAGTTCTCTCTGCGTGGCAGTCCAATCGGTACCCACTAAACTATCGCTGCCTCTAGTACGTAATACATATTAACTCAATGGTAATCGTGGTATTATTTACCTACTTAAAATACTTACAATAGTAGCAATACCGACGAATACAATACTGCGAGCCAGGCTGTGCCCGCATAGGCTGTCGATATTGCAACATGTCCAGCCTTCAGAAGTCATTCTTATTTATATAATATTACTACACCTACATTGTAATAAACAATAATATGTTACAGTACTAATATATTATATAATCTACTACGTATTTGATTGATTTTGTTGCCAAAATGAAACACATTAAGATGACAATAAGCAAGTGTCAAATTGGACACAGAATATATAAACCACAGGCTAGCCCTATTACATCATCGATATAGCAACTTTTTAATTATATAACATTATTTACTTAACTACTACATTATTTGCTTTACATAATTATTCTATACTAGGGAACCCAACAGATGATATCCTGCCCGAACGTTTGCTTACAATTATGAATCTAAACCATTCCAGTACCCACTGAAACATACACAAAAAATTTATCCAAATTGGCCTTTTTTTTTTTTGTTTCCCAGGAAAAATGCTTCATGCACTGCCCGCCGGCTAGGGGACGGCACCGGCGAGGGAGTGTGGGACTCCCAGCGAGACGCGCTGGTATACCTACTAAAAAACCTGGGGTGTTCCCTCTCTCACCCAATAGGGGGGGGCCAGTTGGGAGCTCTTGAAAGATTCATCCATAGCAAGCCCCCCTATGTGGGTGTGGGCCGGGTCAAACGGACCCGGCCACCTCTCGTCCTCAGGGGAGAGCCTGACCGCTCTCCCCTTTCGACGTCAGAAGGCGCGCGGGAACACCGCGCGCGCCCTCTCGGGGTTCCTAATTTACGGGTGGCAGGGTCCCCTCAGGCCTTGCCACCCGGAACCCTTAAGTGGGGGGCAGGAGAGCGACAAAAGCGCGTCTCCTGCGCCCTCTCCTCCGGCGGCGGACTTCCGGGGCGTAAGGATCATCCTCACGCCCCCGTTCCGCCGCTTCCTTCTGCGAGATGACAGTCTCGCAGAAGGACCTCATTGCGCCCCAGCACCTGTCGTCGCCGACCATCCTGGATACGACGGTCGGCAACGAGAGGTCGGGGCCAATCACAGCGACCAGGGCGCAGCGCTCCACGGCCCACGCCGAACACTCCTCCAGCGTGTGCTACGCCGTGTCCTGGTAATATCCAAATTGGCCTAACCGAACTGGAAGGAGTTCAGTATCATACACGTATGTGTATGTCACTGAACGCCTTACTTACACGTATGTACAGGAGAATTATATGTATAAAAAAGATTATGTTACAGTAACTCTAAGGAAACAAACAGTAAAACAGTCATACTTAGCAATAAAAGCTAAGTGCATGATGAATCCGTAACTAATACATCCGTCTAAAATCAACGTAATTTATAAACTCAAAAGGATTCTGCAGTGGTGTATTACATCCACATTTCAAAGGCTATGTTGTTAAGTCCATTAATATATACGATATATAAAAATAGACGAACCTATTGCCGTCTACAGGGCCACATGTCCAGAATCCGTGCTATCACCTAACAGTATTAACGAATTACACTTTGCCTACACCGAGTATCCAAGATTATTCCACAAGACCATAAAGGCAGAAGAACAAACCTTTTTAGAAAATTCTTAAACAGCTGTTGTTTGTACTTATACCCTAGCAACTCGAACGACAAGGCATGTAATAAACAACACTTCACGTAAAACTATTTTTAGTAACCTTATTTCGAACATAAGAAAAAAACAATAAAAACTTGGTAGCGCAAAAAATGTAATATTAAAAACATTCCAGTGATATAAAACTTTTGCAAACCTAGTTAAAATACACCCTGCATTACTAGAGAGCCAAGGTAAATGTGGTGGAATCCCATTGTAAAGCGGTAGTACATATTTTTATTTGCCAAGTGTTTGCCAAGGCGTATCCTGAAGTGCCGCATCGCGGTTACACCAGTACATCTGCCGCTGCGGGTAGTTGTATATTTAAAATTTTGCGAATGCTCTAAAAAGCAATGTCATTTATCTTTTATTGCGTCACGGGAAAGCATAATAATGCACTTATTTACATGAAAATGTGTCTAATAAATAAACACTGTGCTACTGATGTTAGTATTGTATGTAATTTATATTTGAATTTCCATTTGATAAAATTATGTTGCATGGGCTATGTTATTTTCGAATGGAGATTCAACAATACAACGCAGATATCGAATGAAGTTATGCAAGTTGATTTACTATGCGTAGCGGATTTGATATAATTAATATCTTAGTGGCTATATGCTGCTTTTTTATCGAACCTAGGACGCAAGCGCTGATATAAGACAATGTGCTAGAAGACTTAATTATACATAGAACTATCTAATAATACAAAAAACTATCGAGTAATGTACTCATTTTTGTTTATTAATTTATTAAAATAAAGTTACTATACGTATTCTACATAAATTAAAATTAAAAATGATTTATAGGTGTCTTTAATCAAGTAGTAAAAAATTCAAAAATTCATAATAAAATTATTCAAGTTAGGTTACAAGGTAAAGCGTATGAAAGACAAAGTTACACAAAAACAAATTCTGTGCATTTACATTTACTGCCACATTCAGCAAAGCAAGGGTGTAGGGCTCATGAGAAGAACAGGCAAGAAACTCATAGCCACTCTTTTTAATCGCCAAGTTTTTCGTTTACAAATCATAACAGCTGTAAGGTGCTGCAACCATTTCTCCATGAACTACTACTGAACATACTCAAGCATCTAATAAAATTTGATGACAGGCTCTAAAGCAGCAGTATGGTAAATAGGAGCATCTACTTACATGTACATATATAATCACGACAAGGCATGATTGTAATCCGTAGTTTAATCAAACTGTTTAAATAAAAATGTAGTAAGTAAATTATCGAAGTCTACGAAACCAAGGTCGACCAGTCTCCACAAGTAGCACCCGTTCACGAGTACGATGCATGGGACCGAACGACCGCCATTACTGAAATTCGGTATTCCGGCATTATATTTATTTTAAGATCAGCCACTTTTCTCGATTTTTCTAACCGTACACAGGCTTCGAATAAGAAAAGGGAGGAAAAAATATTTTGAGATTTAAAGAAATTGAGAATGTTTGGTTATACCAGAAAACACGTCACCGGCAAGGGTAAATGTAATGAGAAACATATTTTAATGAATGATGAAAATTGTTGACCAACGTTCGGACTCCGTGGCTCAATAATATAAATACAATACAATAATAAAGATACAATAATTTTTTATTCTGTTTAGTTCCCGACTAGCCTACCCTAACCCTAATAGCCTATGGCATGTTAAATTTACCAGTAAGATAGGTTAAACTGCACCACAACGTAATTTAGCAATTACATGTATCATATCACATAGCCAGCAAATTAACTAAGTTAAAACAATTATGTTCATCGTAAACAAACCGTGCTACACCAATTGCCCGCATTACGACCGCAAAGGAGCTAAGGATTTGGTCTCACAAATAGCGAGTAGCGAGTTCAGTACATAACAGATTAGTGTGCAGTGTAAAGTTAGCATGGCTGGAATTCTTTGGTTATTAAAGCGAAGCAAAAAATTTAAAAATTAAAGTTTATTTTAAGTTTTAAGCTAAGAACCATACCTCTTCATGTTCTCTTCTGGAAATGCAAGATAATTTAAGCGAAAATCTGCCACATCCATTCTAGGTAAGTGTACGGGTATATCTGTTTAACCGTATTTTCCGTTGTGGAGACATTTCCATCTTGCCTAGTATATTTTATTGCGACATGACACCCACCAGAGGATCAGTCTGCAAGGATGGTGTGGCTAAAGTGGACGCCTCGCAATACCAGTGCGCCATGTTATTATATGTAAGTTGGCGTATGCCAAACTTACATATAATAATATATTTATATATAGGACTATAATATTATATTTATATATAGGACTTTAAATAAGCGTAATATAACAATTTCTTACTAGCTTACTCTTCTGTTTCGATTGCTTTGAGACTATTTACAATATTTTCTTAAATACAGGTCGAGCTAATGGGAATATATCATTTTGTTTTTGTTTTTTTATTCTATCCCGTACACACAACACCATCTAGCCCAAACTAAGCAGAGCTTGTACTATGGGTACTAGACAATGGATAAACATACATATATACATATTTTTTTGTAAATACGTACATATTATACATAGAAACACCCAGACCAAGACAAACATCCATGTTCATGCACACAAATGTTTGACTTGTGCGGGAATCGAACCCGCGACCTCAGGCGTGGCAGTCGGTTACACCAACCACTACGCCATCAAGGCCGTCTATCATTAAAGTTCTTATTGTATACCTTAACTAAACGTTGGAAGGGCGGCCGCTCGCTCGCATTTGTGCGACTAGGAGTTGTGGCAAAGAGCGGGTAAGCGCGCGCCTCTTGCCTTAAGACCGTTCTTGGCACTATGTAATAAATATTGCTTACAATATCTGGACAATCGTAGAATTTATGTATTAGACCGTAGAGGAAGATAGCATGTAGTAACAGGCGTCTAGATTTTAAGGTTAGTAGGTTATATTTATGCAACGATTCTCTGTATGATAAACAATTTAGGTGACATTTATATTGCATACTTTTAAGAAACTTACGTTGTATTTTTCTGTCATATTATCGTATTTAGAATAATATGGGTCCCATATTGTGCAGGCGTATTCAATTTGGGGTCGAACTAATGAGTCAAAACGGTACATGTAGGTCACAGGCCGTTTGAAATCAGATGTAGCTCTCATAACAAAACTATACATTTGATACGCTTTGGCAGTAATCTTATCAATGTGTAAATTAAGGTGTAATTGACTGTCCAGAAGAAGACCGAGATCCGTAATGGTTGTCTCTCCGACAAGGGTTTCGTTGCACAAAAGAACATTAAACTTGATTATTGTATTGTTTTTGGTGAAATTTATGTACTTTCATTTAGACACACATAGTTGCAGTTTATTTGTCGTACAGTTGTCGAAAAAGCTATTCAGATCATCTTGCAGATGATGACAATCACGAACTGTCTTTACTTTGTCTTACTGTTTAAAATTTTCAAATCACCCCCGTATAACAAAAACTTACTATTCAAAAAACAATTGCCTATATCATTAATATAAAGTACAGCAGAGGGCCAAGAATTGACCCTTAAGGGACGCCCGATGTAGCAAGAAACCTGTCAGAATGATAACCATTACTCACAACCACTTGATTTCTATTGGTGATATATGAATGGAACCAACGAAGTAAATTGCCTCTAATGCCATTAAAAGCGATTTTATTCAGTAGTATCTTGTGATCGACTCAATCAAACGCTTTTTAAAATCTCTATAGAGGTATCAGTTTGAGCTCTTACGTCCATGTTTTTAAACAGATAGTTGGTAAAGATCATTAGGTTGGTGACAGTGGACTTTTGTTTAATAAAACCGTGTTGTTCTGGTAGTATATTTTGTTGGATAGTTGAGTACATGGCTTTATGGACGAGTCTTTCGAAGAGTTTGGAGATTCAATATAGAAATAGGTCGGTAGTTATCTATATTTTGTCTTGATCCTCTCTTGTGGATAGGTACAACGTTAACACATTTCCAAATAGAAGAAAATGTTCCGTTTTTAATACACCGGTTGAATATGATATGTAAAGGCTTATAAATCGTATCAGCCAACCGTTTCAGGAAGCAAGGAGGTATCCCGTCAGATCCCGTACCTTTGGATATGTCAAGTGACTTTAGTCCTTTATGAACTAAGGAGATTGTAAAGTGTAGGTTGTGAAGGAAGATATTAAATTTAGTACTTGAATCATATGTGTTTGGGCACCAAACGCATGGGAGGTTGGTGGGTTCGTAAACCGATTGCAAATAGAAAGAGAACAAATTGCATATCTTATAGGGGTCACTGTTAACTTCATCCTTATAATTCATACGAGCGGGAATGCCATGCTTAGTTTTGCGATTAGCTATGTAGGGCCAGAAGCTTTTCACATTTTTGGGAATACTGTCTTTAACGTTGCTAATATAGTTATTAAAACATTTTTGACATTTGGTTTTAAATCGAGCTATATATAGTAAGAATATTTCGTAGTCGGCAATGTTACCATACCTTTTCCATTTAGCCCAGGCTTTTTTCTTAGATTTAAATACATGTATAAGCGCTTTTGAAAACCATATGGTAAACTTAGTTTTTAGATTTTGCTACTGGTATATGCAATTTAATAATACTTTATATGTAGTCGTTAAACGTATTCACGCTTTGTTCAGCGGACTGATTATTTAGTATAGTCTCCCAGTAAATTTTCTTGATATTTTTGTTTATAGCGCTCTAATTTGCTATATTGTATTTGTACTTTATCACGTACTGTAGACGTAGTGTTTTATACGACGTATTTAACGAAAACAGGGCGTGAAACGGTGGGTGGTGAAAGTCAGATGGAAGCAGGTCCTGGGTAGGTTTCAAAACACGACAATTGATATTAGAAATAAGTAGATCGAGGATACGGTCGTTTGTATTTAGTAAGGTAGTTAAATTGTATGAAGCCATGAATTGCCATGAAATCTTTTAAACGGTTACATATAGGGGTTGTACCTATACACGTCGACTACTAGCATTATATATCCAGTGGGCCGTTGGTATATTATAATCGCCCAGTAGGAGAAGATCATCAACATTTGTACTAGTTATTAAGTAGTCTATACTTTCAAAATGTAAGTTATATGCCATTAAAGGTGAATTATTGGATATATAAACCGCATTTATTACGATTTGTGAGGTATGAGGTATTGTTATTACATGGGAATGTATATATGAATAGATTTTTCAAAGTATTTTTCGTATACGCTTTGTTGTAATAATGTAATAGAAACAGGATTATATTTTTGTAAAACAGCTATAAGGACGCCTCCGCCGTCGGATTTATTGGTGGCAGTCCTGTTGCGATCACATCGAAATACACTATAACGACTGTCAATGTATTCACTGTTGTTTATAGACGGTATTAACCAGGTCTCTGTTAAAACAATAATGTCAAAGCAATTTAAGAGAGTATTTATAAATATAGTGTTGAGCTTAGTGTGCAAACCTCTAACATTTTTATAGTAAATGCTCAAATTATTACAAATGTTAGCCATTGTTAAATAAAAGTATGACCTATTAAAAAGTAGATGTATACATACATTATGATTCAGTTGGTTTTATCAACTTTAATTTTGGAAATATCGGAGTGCGATTTTATAGCTATAGTTGGAGATGTTTCGGAGCGCTTTACTATTACAGTAGAGTGTTTAACCTATACAAATTTGTAGCCATTCTTCTTAGCTATCTCACGAATGTCGCGAAGGAGTTGCTTTTTAGATAGGGTTAAGTGCTCATTGATGTATATCGTCTGAGGAGTTCCCGAGATGCCCAGCTGAGTAGATGTGATGCTTCTTTTCAGTCTATAAGCGCTAATGATGTTATTTCGCATAGTGCGGGTTTTCAACTTCGCTATTATATTCTTAGGCCTCTGGTTGACTGCAGTTGTGGCGTGTGGTACACGATGTATGGATACGATGTCCTTGGATGGAATAGTGAGACTAATATTCTTGCCAATGTCTTCCAGCAACGCTATAAGGTTTTCACCGCGTTTTTCTGGTATGTTCGATATTTCTAGGTTGCATTGTCTAGCCTGTTGCTCCAAGTTGTCGATTTTAATTTCAAGCACCTGTATTACGTTTCTATCCAAAGGACGTTCTTCTAGGTGCTGTAAGCGCTTTGAGTAGTCTTCATATTGATCGGAAATGTATTGTGTTGATGTTTTTAATTCGGTAACTTCCTCTAACATCTGGATGAAACGTTCCTTAATATGAGCGTGTTCGGATCGCATTTCTGCTATATCCTTCCTGATTTCCTTCATGCAGGTATCCAGGTCACTTCTCAAGGCCTTGATATTATCATTAATGGCTGCAAGACTTACATCGCAACCTATCTTCACTTCACTCTTCCACTCATCCAGTGACTTTTTTGGGTCTAGACGAATGGTAGCAGGCAATTCATCATGATCGCATTTCTGCTGTTTACGCTTGCGATATAAAACGTTCACGTTAGTTTCCATCGAAGAAACCGTCGCTAAATCTGACTCAGAAGTCGACTGCTCAGAATGCAAAGTAGCCTTGGGTGACGTTCGATTCATATTAAAAACAGTAGACATAACAAATGTCCTAGTTAAATTTGATAGCAATCAATGTTTGTTTACTGATATTCTTAGATAATGTGCAGGCGTTGTGCTACCAGACAGTTTATTCGACCTGTTGTGACGTCGCTTCGCAGGGTGGAGCCTGCGTAGTGCGATCGCTAATTTCGACGCGCGGCGTTCAACTGTGCTGGCGCGTTCGTAGAGCGAACGATTGCAGTGCCGCGGGTGGAGACTCGGGTTCGGAACTGGGTGGCAACTTGTCAAATACGGCACTCACCAAATCCATTTGTCTTTTTCTAGGACCGCCTTCTGGGCGGGATCAGTCCATATAAACACATAAAGAGTAAGCGAGAATTGCAGCATACACTAAATAGCCAATCACAATTAAGTACTCGAATTGATCAATATACACGTTCGCACTGTAGGAGGTCGCACGGCAGAATATTTTACTGCCAGTTTCGCCATCATTGTTCGAATTTCGGCACAGTAAACATCTGCTATTATTGCTTGACCAGACCTGAGAAAGCTATAGTGAATAAAATGACCATAAAACAGTTACCATTACCTTTTTATTGGTGAACTTTGCTTTAGGGCACTGGTGCGGCGTTTGACCTGGGGTCAGCCATTGCATTTTTCGCTTACGGTTGTCGAAAAGAATTCACTTTTCGTCACATGTCACAATTCGATTCAATATTCCTTCCTTTCTGTACCGATTCAACAAGGTAACACAAACTTCAACACGCATTTTTTTATGCAGATCAGTCAAATCATGAGGCACCCATTTATCATATTTTTTATCTTATTGATTTGATGCAAATGAGCCATTATTGTACGTAGGGTAACGTTAAACCATGCCGCTAATACCTGGGTAGTTTGACTCAGATCGGCTTTCACCATCTCCTTCAATCCACGTGGTTCGTTCTTCAAGTCGAAGTTTCCATTTCGAAAGCGTTTAAACCATAAACGCACGGTGCGTTCATTAGCAGTCTCCTCTCCAAACGCAGCGTTGACATTGCGAGCCGTTTCTGCCGCGTTAATTCCGCATCGGAACTCATATTCAAAAATGACTCGGATTTTCGAAGTATCCATCTTTCCCGTCTAAACTCAATAAAAAAAAACAATTGAAAGTCGAAAATCTACTGTTGCACATTTTTTAAAAGAAGAATCTTATAGGTATCATTTGAAAAATGTTTTACTGGAAAATCTCACACCATGAAGATTGTATGTCAATTCAAAGTATCTATTACTATACAACGTTTTGTTGAGAGTTATCAGTTGAGAGTTAGGGTGCTTTGTGTCCGTTGTTTTAATATTTTTAAATTCCTATGTGACACGAGGATTATCACTATGAGAGTAATTTATTTTAAAATAAAATATTAAATATCAATGTCATGAAACATATGTATCTATAGGTAAGTTTGCAAATTTTATTAACTTTTTCTTTGTTTAAGACACTCTTCTCGTTCTTGTTATGGTTTTTTGAATAAAGAGATATTATAATTGATTCCAGAAAATAAGTCTCTATCTTTAATAGAAAACACGCCTTCAGTACGTCAAATACTGTAAATCCCCAAGCTTCTTCACATGTACGATAGACGGGAGTGATTTGGTTCGCTAATTATCCACTAGCTCTCGCCACCACCGCGTCGCTTTGATCTATTTGTCTGTCGCAGGAAATAGCTTTGTAGATTACGGGAAATAAGTGTTACTCTGCTAAATATTCATTTTATTCTACGCTCTACGGTTACAAAATTAGTTTTCTGTTTGTAAAACATTAAAATATAAATATTGTAGTCGCTAATTTGATTAATACATGATAGAGGAAATAACAATTGTTGGATTTTGTGTATGGCTGCTCGGGTTTAAATTCCTAGCACACACATTTAATTATTGATTAATACTCAATGTTTCCTCTACAGTATCCCATGATGTGAGTCTGCGTTCACACATAATATGGTACATAGTTTGTTAGGTAACTTAAATCTAAATTCAGTAACTTGACTAAACACACTAACTCAAACTTTGACGTTCATAAGTGTTTATTTATGACCTCAATTAATCAATGATTTTGACTTTGACCTTGAATAATTTATTGATTTATAATTAAACGGCTTGCTTCCAAAAACTATGTATGTATTTATTTTCCTGGTAAGTATACAAATCACGTAATATGTACACATAAATATTATACATATATAATTATACAATACATAATTGACTGAAACTAAAACCAGAGTGACTCACTCATCGGCTTAATAAATGCAAAAACATGTCTGTTTTTCTTTACTTCGTCATTGACATAGAGTAGCAACTAAACTTTTTAATTACCAAAGTGGTGAATAACATGTTTACATTGACAATTATTATTGTCCTAACCAAATAAATGCCGAAGGGAAAGCCCACTGTTGTCAATTATTTAGTGTGCGGTAAAGAAAACAATCGCGCGTCGTTAGTATAGTACAGTTAGCGACATAAGTAACGGCACATTTACAATTTGTAACACTTTTTTAAGAATGGATACGTACTTATTTAATTATAAGAACATAGTCATATCACATTATATAGTAATTGTGATTAAAATAACTATACATTAGTAAACAGCGATAGCCTACTGGGACACCGTTAGACTGCCACGCACAAGTCTCGAATTCGATCCCCAGGCACGCATCTTTGACTTTTCGAAGTTGTGTACATACTAAACAGTTAATCATCGCTTGCTTTAACGGTGACGAAAAACATCGCGAGGAAACCTGAATGTCTGAGAGTTCTCCATTATGTTCTCGAAGATGTGTAATGTCTACCAACACGCACTGAGCTAGCGTGGTGAACTATGGCCTAACTCTTCTTACACTGAGAAGAGGCCCGTGCCCAGCACTGGGACACAGGGCTGATATTAGATAATGACTATGCTTTATTTTGTTATTGTCACTATAGTAAAAGATGACGAATTACCATTATTGGGTATGATCAAACTATTTCAATCTTGCGAATGTTTATTAACTTATGTCCCTGACTGTACGGCATGTAACTAAGCGTTTCGGACGCTCAGTACTACATCCATTACTTTCAGTTTGTAAGATATCATAATAATTGTATTACGTTGTAATAAATTCAAAGTAATGATATCACGCTAATTACTTTACTTGTTATTAATATTAATTTCAAACTGATACTATAAACGCGAAGGTGTGTTTGTTTGTTACTCTTTGGCGCCTTAACTACTTGACCGATCATCATGAAATTTCGCGTAATTGTATTTGCATTCGCATAATTCGGTGTGCCATTTTATGTACCCCTGACAAAGTGTCAGGGGTACATAAAATGGCACACCTTGCATCCAGTAAAAGTACCCGGGCTTAGAAGTTTATTGATAAAATTTACATTAACGCGAGCAAAGCCGTAGGCAAAGTCTATAATAATATAACTAATATATAATATCCATTATTAAGTTTGTTAATTAGGGTAGAGAGGGGCTGATTGAGCATACGGATAAGGTGGGTATAACGGATAGGGTAATAATATCTCAGAAACTATACATCGCAGGCACAGTTCCAATTGCAAAAAGGTGCGGTCGCGTATAGGGAACTCATTGCGCGACTGCCAGTGACGACTAGTCGATCGAGTGAAGTATAAGCAGGCTTTGTTTAATTAGCGAACAAAAGTAAAAAAATGTGCTCGGTAATATTTCCTCTGTAGGAATCAAATATTATCCTTTCCAATCAGGTCAGTGTTAAACTTTAATAAATTTAGTATATATTTGGTATATAGGTTTAAAGAATATGGATATAAATCTTAAAAGTTTTGTCATAACTTCACTTATGTTTCAAGTGTTTGAGTTGGGGTTAGTTGAGCAATAATTGCTTACTTAACCCATCCATTTAGAACGAAAGTAATATATGTATTTTATTTCACTTTAGGATGCAGACTGATAAATAGAAGACTCCAAGAGGTTTATTCGCTACCCAAGACTTAAATGATGTTCTCGGTTAAAGGTGTCAATGAAGAAGAAAAAGTGTGAAAGTCGCTGCCAAAGTATTCGGTGTCAACAGATGACTTTGACAAGATTTTAAAGAGATATGGCTCTGGATAACAATATGGTCCATATTCATCAATGGGTTATGCAACACAGAAGCAAGTATTTTCTCCTACGCAAAAGGAGTATTTAAAAACTACTTGTTGTAAATGGCATCAATCTTCTATGGAAGCTCCCTGAAAGCTATCAGAAACAGAGGAAAGCTGATATTCTAACACACACATCCGAAAAGAACGCATTGCCAGAGGAACAAAAATAAAACCACCAAAAAGTTAAGAAGCCAAAGAAGAACATTGATAATAAAAGAAGAGAGAAGAAGAGTACCTAAATTCTGATCCAAAAGTTAAGCTTAAAATAATTATGTTGCGTTTTTGTTAATTCAATTTTTGTTTAATATTAAAAGAAGATTACATTCAGTTTCACTGTTATGTCACTAAAATACTACAAATAAAAGGTTGATTGTATAATAGAAGTTTCATTTCATGTCTAGTAAACATTGAACCCATGGTTTGGCTAGAATTTCTAACTGCTCAATTAACCCCATACCCTTGCTTAACTTACCTTAGCTATGCGGTACGTTGAGCACCTCTAACTTTCTTTATTTAAATGACTGTAGCTCTTAAATGCGAATTGTTAGAAATAAATAACCATGAACATTTTTGGAAAGGGATAAATTACTAATCCATCAGTATATATAACAAGACATTAAGACATCATTGAGGAGCTATGACTGCTCAAGTAAAAAATTGCTCAACCAGCCCCTCCCTACTTCCTATTATAAAGGCGACAGTCCAATGGTTAAGGTATCAACCTTGTAATCAGGAAAGTCGTGAGTTCAAAGCCCACCTATTGTACTATTGACGTAAACCCGCTCCTAACACGCAATAAATGTTTTAATAAAATATACACATTCACTACGAGTACAAAGACAAGTATCATTCGATTTTGGAGACATGTAAGTGAATCTTAAATATATATGTGTATGTGTGTGTATAATTTGAATTTATTGGGTAATTGCCACAATTCATTACATTACCTGACCTGTGCTAAAAGCGTCTAAATGTGCTAAGAAATACAAACGCGTACTTCATATAATTATTCTGAGGTTTGTATTCATTAGTAGGGTCTGTAAAAACCCCATTTTCGGTCGTACTTTTATTAACTTTTGGGTTATGTGTGGTTTTTAATTATTATACAACTCTGGCACATTCTCTCATTTAGTATTAAAGTACATATGAAGTCAATATTAGCTTGTAACTAAGTGATCTATGGATCAGTTAATTGCGTATTCATAAATACAACAACAGCATTTAGTTTAGAAATATCAGAATGGAGTGGAGACGTCATTTTATTTTTTTCACGATACAGGTATATACATAATTTATTAATAAGTTTTATTTAAACTTTTGTTAATAAAGTGTCTTATGTCAACACATTGAAATTAAAATTAAACGTTGAAGATTTTATCGCTACTTACTTTGTTACATAACTTTTTATTTACATTTCCATCAACGTTTTGGTAGCTTTTCAGTAATTATCGCAATAAAATATGTTCAAAATAGAGTTGTAGAATACCATTTGTGATATTTATAAGAGTGCGGCAAGATCGGAACTCTATTTCGAACTATTTTTATTACGAGAATTGACCCTTTGGATTTTGGGAGACACGCCGCTTCCCAGTTTGACATAGATTTTCTTTTTACCACCCAAATTAACTAACATTTTATTTCTGCCACTTACTACAAAAAGGTTTAAGCATAAGTTGTCAAAAACACACAATTTGGGTCACTCGTTACTCTTCGATGGTAGGGCGGCGTTGCCCATATATTAGGCGGAACATCTTGGGACAGGGTAGGACTGTTCTGCGAGCATAAATAATGTTCCCGCGGGACATGTTAGGTGTGTTCCCTAAGACCCTTTTATAACCGCACATAATGGCCACACGTAATGGACAGCGAATGTATATGCACTAGTAGTCGCTTTGACTCATTCAGATTGCGCGATGTTTTGCAAACTATTATACGTAAATATATATGTCGGAGAAGTATTGTTCTCTATGACAACATCATTAGTGGTTGCGGGTTTAGTAGGCGTCATCTGGGTAATATGCGAGCACAAAAAACAACGCTGCCGGTTTTACACTATTTTTATTTAGAATAAACAATATGTTCACTTCACAATAATATCGAATGAAAAATAACAGTTAAGACCGAGCATTGGGTTCAGGGCACTGATCTTACTTTTTTTACATAACTCACAAGACAACGTTCCGACTCTATCAGTCGCTATCGCTCAAATGTGTCTCAATAACTGTCGGCCTTCCTAAAGTAAAGATGGCGCCTCGATCCCACTCAATCACGCGCTCTGCGCTGATTGGTCGTTACGTGAATTACAATATTCATTACTTTTATTAGACTAATGAGGTTTTTGAGCTATAGAATAATTTTACAAATCAAATAAAATTATATTAAGAATTTTAAAAATAATTAATATTTAGAAAATTTATATTGTGAATTACACGTGCAAACAACAATCAACCCGGCTCATAGCTTTCTCCGAACATCGAACATACATATATATATATGTCGCAGTAAGATAGATGAAGCCGTAATATAGTTATATCCCTAGGGATATAATTATATACCGTAACATAGTTATACGAAAGCGATTCATTACTATCTTACTAGGAATATAGTTATAAAACCGTCCAAGTTTAGTGATATACTTATATTACTAGATTAAGTTAAGTGTTATAAATATATTACTTGATTAAGCTTAGTGAAATAGAAATCTACCATATATAATTAAATAAAACAATATTATATTGGTTTTATCTTTATTAAAAAATCAACTTTATGTATCCTGCAGTTAGTTACAATACTTTGTGACATTAACACGTATTAAAGTAATTTCAATTATAATTAAAACGATCATATTTTTGGAATTTAAACATTAACAATACAATTAAAACTAATCAAACATTAAAAATCTTTTAAAGCTAATCAACAGTTTTGAGATGTCTTTATTTCTTATCAACTAAGTTGAGATCTTGGTTTCTTTAAAAGTATTTTTTAATTTTTGTTCAGACAAGAAGAAGAATCATGACATCTAGAATTACATAGCACTGAATGCTTCTTACAGGCACATCTTTTAGTAGAACACTGTATATTCGATTTTTTACAGGAACATTTTAAATAACCTTGGCCACCAAAGCGCGACAATTTATGGCATATTTCTCTCAGTGACAAGTTTTCATTTGGTATAGGATCATTCAAAGTAATGTTTGAAAGCTGTATTGCATTTCTGGGTAACCAGTCTTTCAGGATACCAACTGATGTTCCAATTTTATGACTTTCATTTCGCTTTTCTAAAACTTTTCCTAATACATTTTTTTGATCCAATGGTCCACGATCTATTTTTGGTATCTCTATAAGCACTGAAGATCCCACGTCAATGTCAGGAAATTTCTGTGATGAGTGGGTTTTCATTTTATGTGCGGCTTTTCTTAAGTTTTCAGCAGCTTTGTCTCTTTGGTCTTGAATGTTTTTTTCACTGTTGCATAAATAGCATAATAGTTGCGATCCGTAACCTTCATCACATGACGTTATTCCACAAATTACGTGAACGTTTCGTGCACAAGAGTAGCAAGAATGTGCTCCTGTACATTCTTTGCCGCAAACTACACATAAAAGTAAAATTTGTTCTGCTGGCGCTCCCGATGCCGATTGTTTCAAGTTAACAGACTCGACAGGCAAATCACGGTCGCAGGTTTCAACAGGCGCTGGCGCTGCTGATGAAGATGACGGTTGTTGCAAGTTGACAGACTCGGCAGGCAAGTCACGGTCGCAGGTTTCAATAGGCGCTGGCGCTGCTGATGAAGATGACGGTTGTTGCAAGTTGACAAACTCAACAGGCAAGTCACGGTCGCAGATTTCAATAGGCTCTGGCGCTGCTGATGAAGATGACGGTTGTGACGCCGATAAACAGGATGGTTGCTGCCGATGAACAAGATTGTTGTTGATTTAATATCTTCTCAAGATCTTCTTCAGTTCTTAGTTTATTAAGCAAATCAGCAGGCACTTGTGATAACAAACCAATTTGAGGATTTACTCCAAAAACAGCTTTGTATGGTGTTCTTTTTATAGTTCGATGAAAAGAGCAGTTTTTTTGGTACTGTACAAAGCGTATTCCAATCGACCAATTAGTAGAATTATTATCTTGTAGCCAAGCCTGTAACATGTTCTCCACATCTTGGTTCGCTCGCTCCACAGATCCTTGACTCGCTGGATGTCTAGGTCTTCCGTTAATTATTTTACAACTTGGCCACATTTGAACCAATTCCTTTATAATTGACGCTGTGAATTCTCGGCCGTTATCACTCTGAAGTATCTCAGGGCATCCAATATCCAAAAAAACTTTCAGTAATTCCAATGCGACCTCTGCGGCGCGCTTGGAGGTTAAAGGATGAAGAAACGAAAACTTTGTTGTGTGGTCTTGGTAATGAAGTATCCATTTATATTCTCTGTCTGGAGTTGACTGTAGGTGTATTAAATCTACTTGCCCTCGATTGTTAAATGAGTTCGAAATTATAGGTCGGACTACAATACCTTTCTTTGGAAACGCCTTCTTATTTTGGCACGTTACACACTGTTTAACGAAACTGATAACCACTGGCGTAGGTATAAAATATTGAGATTTCAAAGTATGTAACATTTTGTCACGACCACCATGTCCTGTGTTTTTATGAATTTCTGACAAAGCATTGTAATATTCTTCGGAGGGCAAAATTTTTATAATAGGATCAGTAGTCGATTTTCGTTTCAAAGCTAAATACTTTTCACCTCCTACCTGCATTACGTCATAATGGTTTGCATAAAAATGATGGTTAGGATTTCTCTTTACATTAAGCCGAGGCGCCGCTTCATACTTTTCTATGTAATTTATTACTTCACTTATTCTCTGCCGCGTCCACTCTGGTTTTTTGCATCTCGCATTGTAAAATAGACGAATTTCGTGTTCAAAACGTCGCCTTGCATTAATTTCTTCATCTTTATCCATAGCTGGCACAAGTAATTAGCAATGATAAAACGAATATATATCAAATACTAAGGAAACGTAGCGACAATTAAATGAACATGCACGAAAACTAGACGTGAACGCCGAACAACTGTTATCGGCCGACTGACTGCGGAGTGAGGAGCGCGTAAACACAACGAACCCCTCCCCCGTCGCGCCGCCTGCGCCGCACACTCCTAAAGCTATTTCACTAAACTTAATCTAGTAATATAAGTATATCACTAAACTTGGACGGTTTTATAACTATATTCCTAGTGAGATAGTAATGAATCGCTTTCGTATAACTATGTTACGGTATATAATTATATCCCTAGGGATATAACTATATTACGGCTTCATCTATCTTACTGCGACATACATATATATATATATATATTGTGAATGGAACAGTCGCAAGAGGAAGACCTTGGCGAACGTTTCTTGATCAGATCGGAGGCGTTCTGGACAAAGGCCAGGTTAAGAGCACCTTGAACCGACGGGCGTGTATGAGGAATGTGATGAAAGTGAATGAAGCCAGAGAAGTGTGTCAGGATCGTAGCAAATGGAAATCCGTAGTCTCTGCCTACCCCTCTGGGAACCAGGCGTGAATCTATGTATGTATGTATGTATATATATATATATATATATATGTAAAGTGATAAGACATTTTTTGCGCACACATTGATTAGTATCTAATGCAAATAGGATGTAGGATCACGTTCTGTCAGTATGTGCATAAGATAAACATGGCATCACAAGACCAAAGAGCGCGTGCGCCGTTTTGAAAGAGTATGTTAATCCGTAATAATCGCTATTTTTATTAGGTTTATTTTAATATTTACACTTCTACATAATTAGTTGTTGTCTAAATAATATAAAGCATAACATAAAATTTACCTCTTTATTCTGTAAGTTTCGTAAATGTCTTATTTTAGTACATTCGGTTCTTATGAAGGTGCAAAAGGCACGATTTCGATGACCTAAATTTAGAACAAGCGGTCTAAGTACAGCTATAGCTTTTTTTTTTTAAGAGTTGGTAGAAGATGATATTCTGAAGGAGCTGGACGTATCAGAGGGAGGTTTTAGTTGCTCAGATGATGACGAAGCGTATATACCACACCATTAGTGTGAAATGTCTGCGCCTAAACGGTCTAACAGCTTCGAATCAGAACATATGACTGATTTTGACACCTGCCATGCCCCACCACCATCACTATCGTCTTTTATTAGAGGTCGCCGAAATACTACTCGAACAACAAGTGGTACAGGAAGAGTTAGAGGTTCGAGAATAAGAAGATAAAGCGGAAGGGGGAAGAAACTAGCCAACAACAACTGCAATTTTTATTGAACAATGACCTTAATTTTTGAATTTTTAAATTGACCTACTTTTGATTATAATTAGAAGAATTTGATTATGACAATTTAATTATAAGAAGAAGAAAGACTGTTTATTAATAAGAAAAGTTATTCTGTTCCTTTACTGATTTATTTTTTGTTCAATTCTTAATTAAAAGTATAATTAGTATAATTGTTTTTTTGCAACTGTGAATGAAAAACATTAATTCAGTACATCAAAAGAATACATTGGAACCGAATGTCCTATAAATAATAAGAACATTGAGAAAACTGCAATTTCCAAACATTCGATTTTTTATAATTTTCTTTAATTATATACCATGTATAAAAATAGTTAGCAAAAACTTTGCAAGAAATTCGTTAAAATCGCAATCTCAGACTCGGGAGGATAACTTATACTTTACCTTGCCTTTTTAATAAAATATACAATTTATTTCAGACAAAGTCCAAAGTCCGAGTCCAGTTTTTACTTATCATGAAGATTTCCTGTTTTGCTGTTCAGTTAATAATACTGTTGTTACAATACGTAAGTAAGTTTAGACCCAATAGTTATTAGACATTTGCAAAATACTCTATAAATTATAATTAATTTGATAAATCATGGTCTAAAAATTATGGAGATTTCTAAGGTATGTAAGTTGTCTAACGATTTTAACTTTAAAGTTGAGGCGAATTAGAACTATTTTGTATTCTCACGATAACAAAACATGTGAGGTGGTACCTCCTAAGTTTATTCTGATCTGGGTCCCAAGTGTACCAACCCAAAACCGCTCACACAAGAAATCCTTGATATTTTATCAATGCTTTACCATTATCATCTGCGTCAATTTATTATGAGGTATATTTGAATTCGTGCAAGTATGGTTATATTCGAATGATATTTGAATATAATCATCATCATACAAAATAGAAGTTATCCACAAAGTGATGTCTATTCATGATATATGTTCATGATATCAATTTTGCAAGGTTTTAGTACGTAGCGCATGCTCTTATGTAGTGCAACTCATGTTTATTGTTGACTTATTGGACAAAACTATACCTAAATGTGCTACACATGCATAATTGCAATTATGGATATCGCAATCGAATAACTTTTGCAAATGTAAAATAATCTAACAATATATGTAATAACCTACATGTCTTTATATTTTAATATCGAACGGTCGCCGAATATTATAAGTCTTAAGCAGTTTAAAAGAGGCAGGTTTATTGCCATCTGCAGTATATATTTTAATAACCCGTGCATCTAAAGAAACTTTTATATCAGTAAGACGTAGTAACACTGCTGGCTTGTCTCAAGAATTGAAGATCATCATCGGGTCACACGATCGACAAGTAAAAATATCCACAGTTCGAACGAAGACATTACACAAGAAGAAATATTAACCAAACACACACTATGACAGCACTTCACTTAGTAAAACAAAAACTAGATAACTGAACAAGCTTGCTTCAACTTGCTAGTGTAAAATTCATGTAATATTTCTAACAGTGTACGGTAGATATCGTGCGAAGTAGAATTTGTTGTAAAAGTATATTTGCTTAGGAACAATGGTTGACTATTTGTCGCTATGTTAGTACATTTTCACACTGCTATTACGGTTTCAATATATTTTATTCCTCAGTTTAAACTGACATTAGTTGGGTACCTATATGAAAGTGTTAAATGTCATCTATTCGCAGCGTCTACCCAAAATCGGCTTATAGAATGTATACTACAACAATGCCAATTGCCATTCAACGTGGCAATGCTGACAGTCTTCTGGGCACTTTACCAGTCGACAGGTTTACGACGCTACCTAAACTAGCCACTTATATACGTATTTTGTGTCATTCCTTTTTATTTTGTTGTAATTGTAAGTAAATTTTACATGTTGCTTTAGTACATATAAATAAAATGTAAGTTCTATCCATAAACAACTCTTCTTCTCCCTTAGCCTTTATTATTCCCAAGTCACTTGGGGTCGGCTTTTCTGGTCTAACCGGATTTGACTGGATATCAGTTTTTACACGGAGCGGCTGCCACCTGACCTCCGCAACCCGAAGGCTAACGATACCCTAAAGCTAGACCAGTGTCAGGATATTAGAGGGTACTGACTTTCCCAATAACGACTGCCATAGATGTTCATGGCAGCCAGGACCGACGGCTTAACGTGCTCTCCGAGGCACGGAGCAGGCGATAATTATCAATCAATACGCACATAATTTCGAAAAGTCATATAACTTCCGAAAGTCGGAGGTGCGCGACGTGGGTTCGAACCCGAGACCCTCTGCATTGCAGTCTGTTGGTCTCGCCACTGAGCTATCGCTGCTTCTATCCATAAACAACTACAACAATATATTGGGTTTGCTTCATAAGATATTCTCATTCGAAGCATAGTGTCTGTAACAGTGCTCGGTGGACGATAATAGACGAGCCCCTATTACGATTTTTATTTTTGCGAGAGGCTATACAAACACCCAAACAACGGACACAAAGCACATCCAGACTCGGACGAATTATGTGATTTCACAAATTTTAGTGCTGTGTAGGTAGAGATCGAACCCACAATACTCGGCCTCTATACTACCCATACAGTCCACAGTATCAGGTATAATTCAGTGTAGCAATGTACAAACATACGTACGTTTTAAGATTTATACTCAGTAAAAACATTATCTTATAATTACCCATTAAATATTGCAACAAAAATAATTAACAAACAAAACACAAAATATAAATAGCCCAAAACAGAATTAAAAATAAGATTATAATTATACAAAGCAGGCGGTTTCGGTGGGTTTGTTTATGAGTGATTGGATGAGTGCAAAGTAATGAAAATTCTTTACTCTCTTTGAGGACGGACTGGTCGAAGTAACGTAATAATATAAGTTCTCATTTAGGCTTGCGGAAAATGAAAATGTTGGTCTAAAATTATTTATACAAATATTATAAAGAGAAAAGTTTTGTTTGTAATCGATAAACTCTTAAACAACTGACCTGATTTTAATAATTATTTTGTCATTAGCTATTTATTAAGCTATTTTTACCAGAAATCACGCTACGCGCTACAGCAGGGGCAGTCGCTAAATAATTAATTTGATATTTGTAAGGTATTACTTTGCGAGACCATTAAGAAAATAATTTAGTTCAAGTAATTTCATGTTTTACATAAATATTCCTTACTTAACGACTGAATTAGTTTATCATGAAGAGAGCCAGAAGATTAAACCGTCTATTAACCTTCATAAAAAATAATATTAATTGTCAAGTGTGTGAGGACTGCCTTTAAATACATGACCGTATGACGGCCCTAATCCCTCTAATTCTCGAAGAAGATTTATCTCCAGCCATCGACACAACCTCCTTATCGAATCACCACCACCACCATTTAGATGATGTATATTTTAGTTGAATTCTTAAAAGTGCGTGTCGGTACTGATCGTATAGTCTGCTGGTACTGACAGTATATCATTTCATAAATATCTACATTTTGCAAGCCATGTTACCAGATCACACGTAGACGACATCGCCAAGTCAAGCCAAGTCTGAAAATATACTGAGTATGTCAACTATTTACTTAGGATATTATATTCATAATTATTTTGCTACTAAGAATAAACTAACAAAAAGAAATGATTATATTTATCGTATAATTTTGTTTGCTTACTGGCTGCAAACGTAATATTTCATGCCGATTTTTTACTTATTGATGTAACCCGAAACTGAGTGAAGAATCCTTAGAAGCTGAAAACCTCATATAATTCGTGATCAAATCAAATATAATCTACAGCGTCCAAAACCCGAAGTACCAACAACTTGACATAATTTGCGAGGTTATTCATCACGCATACCTAATGAACAAGCCATAAAGAAAATTTATGATGGTGGCGCAGATATTTAAAATGCCGCTCATCATCCCCTGTGAAATCTGAACGGGCTTTAGTCCCGCATTCGGGTCACGTTTGTCATTTTGCACCGATCCGTTGAGACAGAGAATTTTCACACTCTATAAATTTTCGCCAATACGCGATAAGGAAATCCTTGGGGTTTACTCTCAATTCCGAAACGGGATTCTGTTGAGGCGCATTAGTTGACAACGGTAAATATATAACCTTTTTGGTTTATTATTTATTAGCAAACTGCGTTTGGAAACTAGAGATTTATGAGTCATGTTTTTTTAATTGAAATGATTGCTTGAAGCTAGTGGCCACCTTTTATCGAATGATAGCAGTTCATAAAATTATTTTATTTGACCATGAAATCATATGAGTGCTAATATTGGTACCAAATTTGGAAATCTAACCGATCAATACTTGCACTTACGCTTATGCCTCTAGAAGAAAGCAAGCAGAGCAATGGGAGCAGAAACTAGTATTGTATAAACCAATAAACCATATACAATTAAATCACATATTCATTTTTCTTGTTCTTAAAACAAGATCAGCAGGAAAATTCAGCTCGTACTTAGAACATTCTACTAACTACAATATATAGTTTCAATAAAATACATCCCACATTTAAAAGCATTTGGTAATTTTATTACAGTGAGAGTTTGACCGAAGCTTGCTCACCGCTTGGTACCTTGAACAAACACACTGGTACTCCGCTAAAGAGCCACAAACTGGCTCAATGCGATGCTAGCTTGCAGTTTACATAATCCGAAAGCTGCACGTTCAACTCATATCTAAGTATACAACAAGTATCTTGTGTTGTGTAAGGAAATTCCCGTAAAGGCGACCTGGTGGAGATACTAGTTTATTAGACAAAGATACTTTAAACTTTATAAACTTATTTATTACAGCTGTGCAGTTCTGTACAATAGTTTTAAAGATGTCAAATTCCGGTTTGAAGCTGTAGTTAATGGACCATGTTTTAAAATAAAACAAATAATATAGAGAATTGTTAGGTTGACTGCACGGATGGCGTAGAGATCTAAGTGATCGCCTCACCTCACCCACTGCGCCGAGTGTTGTGGGTTCAAATCTCACACGGGTCAAAAATTTGTGTGATCCACAAATGGTTGTTTAGAGTCTGGATGTTCTTTGTGTCCGTTGTTTGAATGTTTGTAAAGTCCCTCACGACACAGGAAATATTCCTAGAGCAGGAGTTGTCTTTTAAAAAGAAATGTAACCCTATGGAGAAAACTTTAGATCAGAAGACTAGTATCACGAAGGAGGACTGCCCTGTGCCTAATAAATATGACTTTACCGTAGTGTACCTATTCTGTTGTATAGGTATATATTTCTCATGTTGCGAAGCAATAACTGTTTGAATAGTCCGGACTAATGTTACAAACACGTAATGGTATTGGTTTGTCCCTTGTTAGTAAGAAGGAACCACTAAACTATTTGTAATTGACGGATGTATTCGAAGAAATACCGAATGTATTCCATTCATTTCAAAATGGACATATGTATGTGAATCTACTTTGACCACAAATATTATTCTTTGCTTAGAGAAGCTTATTAACTACAACTACAATTTGAAAATATTATACAATATTTATAGCAGCGATAGCCTAGTGGGAAACCATTGGACTGCCACGCAGACGTCTCGGGTTCGAACACAAGGCGCGCATCTCTGACTTTTCGAAGTTATATGCGTATTTAATAATTAGTTATTGCTTGCTTTAACGGTGAAGGAAAACATCGTGAGGAAACCTGCATGTCTGAGAGTTCTCCATAATGTTCTCGAAGATATGTGAAGTCTGCCAACCCGCACTAGGCCAGCGTGGTGGACTACGGCCTAACCCTTCTCACAATGAGAAGAGGCCCGTGCCCAGCAGTGGGACAGTTTAATACAGGGCTGATATTATTATTTATTTTTATACAATATAACGAAAATATATAGACAATACAATACCTATAATTTATAATTTTCATTAAGTAATGGAAGATCCTAGCAACCAATTATTAAGCAGGTTTTAAACAGTATGAGTAATCCGAACCGCTGTTTAACCAATAAAGCTACTCATAACCTTGAGTCACCAAAAGACGTTGTCCTGCCCAAACAGGCATAAGATTTAAAAACATCCTAGCACACTATATAAATAAAAATATATACAGATATTTGGTCCAGCCGCTTAGAAAGAGTTCAATGACATAAACACGTACAGAAGAATATTATATGAATATAGATAATACGTATGAATAAAGAAGCAATTTAATAATCATCAAAATAGCTTCAAAACTTTAGATGTCAAACTCGCAATCTAATTTGACACAATAACACATACATACATTACAAGCTTGCAAACAAATTAATACAATACGTTAAAATAGCAAACTTTCAGTTATATTCATAGAAATTTCAGTAATTACTACAATACGTATTGAATATTGATATAATACTGATTTATTGCAGAACGGCTCTTAATAATTGTCAACAACGGACATCGGCAATACTCCCACGTAAGCTCTTCAATAAAAGATTAATATACAACATTATGCTGACGATGCGAAACAAAATTTCTACCAGAAATATTTATTTCGAATCGTCTATCGAAGACTTAATAATTAACTACCTGTTAAATACCGTTTTTATTGTCCCTATTGCTAGTCGAGCTAGCGGTCTTATTGACAATATTTAGTCACTGCTGCTCATGAACTTTTGTAATTCCAAAAGCATACAAGCAAGTTCACTGTATGCTTTGATAGTAATGCTCTCTTTGAAACTTGTTTCGAGTAACACAACCAATAGCGGGATACTGTGCACGTAATTCATTACAGAGCCCACCAATACGCAACAGAAACGATCGATGAAAACGTACAGTACAGTTAAGCTATATTGCCTGGTAAAACCGTTTTATATAATCAGACGATATAAATTAATAGACTAGGGTAAAGATTTTTGCTACATAATCTCAGATCGTACTAAACCGGTTGCGAAGTATTTTACAAAGGCGTTTAGCTGGCTTAAGGCCGCGAATTGCTACTGAAAAATAAAGCAATATACTTTTATGTAATACTCCTCTATAAAGGTTTATTATGTAACGTTTTAATCTGCAGCAGCCCATCACAAGCCGAGAAATAATTGTTTTTCAATTATGTATGATCCAGCAATTGGCAGATTAATCATTAGACGAAGAATCGTTTCAAGCATTCGAATAACTAATAACGCTTCAAATGATTGAAATTTTAAATACCTACATTTTATCTATTATCTCTTATAGCAGAGAAACCAAATGTCTTTGTCTTGTGCGCTAGTAGCGCAGTAACCATCATATTTTTGCAAGATTGACAATACGCATGTAAACATTTAGATATGATACCGTTATCATTTACTAGTAATTAGGAATTACTCGATTGCTATTTAGTCGAATTAGTCACCATTTCTCAATCTTTACTCACGATTGACGAATGGTGCATGTGTCGAGCTGATCATCCCAACACGGCATGGTCGGCTTGCCACATGTCGTACAATTAAAACTAAAACTTTTACATGTTTCTAATGTTGTTATACATACATATATTAAAATTATAGTCTTCAGGGACATACATTCAGGGTATCACACCCATGCTACGCCAGCTATGTTTAGACCCTCCTAAATATGAGAAACTACCTGTCTGGTAAATGTCAGGCTCAGTTTTGTAAATATTGCCTAATAAACAAACCTAACTCAATAAGGGTTATGGGTTAGCTCAACACAAATGATCGACTCGGTATAGCATAGCATAAGCATAAGCAGAATCCAATATACATATTTAAAGATCTTATCTTATCTTATGTGGGGGCCAGTCGGTGCAGACCAGCGACACTTCGACCCAGTGGGATCTTTTGTGTCGATACTCTACCAATAACGACTGCCATAGATGTTCATGGCAGCTGGAACTGACGGCTTAACGTGCTCTCCGAGGCACGGAGCAGGCGATAATTGTCAATTAATACACACATAATTTCGAAAAGTCATATAACTTCCGAAAGTCAGAGGTGCGCGACGTGGGTTCGAAACCGAGACCCACTGCATTGCAGTCTGTTGGTCTCCCCATTGAGCTATCGCTGCTCTTTACTTTACATAGGATTAATGTAGCCTTTATTTTCTTACTGTAATGTGATGGAGACCATTCTCATTACAGTAAGAATACAAGCAACATAGAAAAATTTTACTTAAAGGAGTAGGTACTCACCTACTGATTATCAACTGCCTCTGTGGCACAGCGGTAGTGAATGCGACTGCTGTGCATGAGGTGTCGGGTTCGAATCCCGGGTCGGGCCAACAAAAAGTTATTGGGTTTTTCTGTTAAGAAATCTCAATATGAGTCCGAAGTTTGGAAATTGGCGTTGTTAGACATTCCCGTGTCTCGAAAAGCACGTGAAGCCGTTGGTCCTGCGCTTGATCTCTCTCCGGTCGTGTCGGACTATCCATCCCATCGGATCATGAGTGTTAGGGAACAAAGAGTGCACTTGTGTTTACGCACATACTTGTGCACTATAATATCTCCTGCGCAGATGGCCATTCTCCGTTAAGATTGGTCACTATTACCAAAATTCTGTTAGGAGGACATTATTATTATGTTTCTCTTATCACAGGTACTTTCTAACATATTATATTAGAAAATACCTGGACCTTTGGGAGGCTTACACGGAGACATGGGTCCAACGTGAAGTGGCCCTTCGAGAGTTTTAATCAAAGGAACACCTACAGCGGCACTAGCCGCAGCAGGCGTAGGACTATTGCTATGTATGGATTCTAATATATGGGCTGTAGGTATGGGTGTTTAGTGGACCGTTTATCATTATTATCAACTAGCGTGTAAACAAATTATTATAAGCTATATTTATTATTTAGTATAGCAACCTTACACTTTACCCAATCCGATAATGGAAAATGGGGTCTTAAGAGCAAACAAGCCTAAACACAGCACCTATGCCAATAAAATAGACTTGATACAAGAAAACTAATTAGGTACACAAACAATACCGTGTGTCGCATTAACGTACTTTATAATAAATAACATGATGTAATTACTATAAATATATATTTTAATTTATTTAATATTACAATAGCTTGTCATGTGTCATAAAATAGATATATTATTATATGTTTGTGCTTCAACATATAGGTTTAAATTACCTAATTGAAAGGCATACAATAATTTAAAATAGATACGTACAGTATTTATGTATCTATGGTAGGCTAAGGATGCGATACATGAATGATTGATTACCAGCGTTCAAGTTAACTTACTCAATCGAAAAACAGTACCTTCTTGAGTCTAAAATTATTACAAGGGTTTAATACAACAGCCTTACCAGGAGTAGCTCGCCGTTACATCGCCGCAGTAATCCGTATGTCGGTCGAATACATCCGAATGGACTTCCGAGCTTTGCAATCTGTTTTCTTTTTGCTTCAGAGATAAATCTATCACTACCCCAAACCCATTAGAACTGCATACGCGTCGGTTTGTTTTATATTGTTCTAGCCTGGCGATCCACTAAAATCTTTCTACGGCTCAGGAAACACGGACACGACTTTTCGTACATACATAATGGAACACAAATATTTTTATATATCAGTGTTGTGGTACAGGAGACTACGATAAGTAGACATTTATGACTAGCGGCTGTTTTGTGGTCGAAAAGGACTAACTCCGACCACAGAGAAATAAAAATATATTATACTATGTTTGTTTCAATTTAAGTTTTGTGCGCTTCTCCGTATATCTTTCCTGTGTCAAGTTCATAGCCCGTGGTATCTCTTCCGTGTTAATGTGTTTGTTGCTTCTATAGTGTCTATAATAAACCCCTTTTTTATACAACATCGAAATTGGTCTAAAGGATTGAGCAATTTATTATTTAAATTTGGGTTAAAGTAAAATGGAGGCTGCGACAAAGATGACCTACTGTATCTCGCTATATTTGTCGAATGCCTCTAGTGGTTTCGTTACGTATTATCGTGCATTCTTTAACTAACCCGCGGCTTCGCTCGCCTAAAAGGGGTCGGTACCCACTGGTCCCCTGAAATTCGCACCCTGTGCCCACAAATGTTTGAGGTTCCCACTCGGCCCCTGATCTACTATTTATTTAATAATCATTTATATTTCCCATTCACTCTGCTGATTTAGTACAGTCGCGTACAAAAGGTAAAAATAAAACAATGTTGTAAAAAGGTAGATATCACATTTATGTCAAATAACAGATAATTAGATTTAAAAAATATGTTTTAGTCACAATCAGTCTTCTAGAAAACAAATGATTCTATTTTTCTGTACTTTTAAAATTATCTATAAAGATTATGATTATGATTATGGCGTGATCGAATCAATAAACATAAAAACTATTTATCTACATCTCTATAGATATTCAAACTACTGTTTTTATAATAAAGGCAGAAAGAAGAATATTATATTACAAGAAATGAGAAGAATGTCTCATGACTTTTTTGTATAATTCGCTTTTAAGAATGTAATAAATAATAATTATTAAAAGTAGCTTCGAAAAATAAACTTTTCGTATTAAGTATATAAGCTATGTAAACCATTGAAATTAAACTGCTATATACGGATTTTATCGCGTTGTTTATTTGACACTTTATTACAAAATTTTGAAAATTGTTACACTTCTACTACTATTAAACTTTACTAATAAGTAAGTGTAAAAATAAATTAAATCTAAATAGTTTAATAATAATTTAATTAGCTTAAAAATTAGTAAAGTTTAATAGTAGTAGAAGTGTAACAATTTTCAAAATTTTGTAATAAAGTGTCAAATAAACAACGCGATAAAATCCGTATATAGCAGTTTAATTTCAATGAATAATATTCGCGTAAATAGAAGACAATACTATGTAAACCAGTCGTGTACAAAATACTATATGTTGCAGCGCGTGGATAGCCTTTTTATTTTTCAACGATTTAATATAATTTTTAAATTTCGTTACAGAACTGTTCATAACTGTACTATGTCAATACTTTATAAGTAAAAATATAGCTTGTTTTCTATCAGTCATAAAAGGCACCTGAGCAGGTGCCGAGTCTATAACTTTTATTCCAGGGGACGAGTAAGTACCTTAAAAATAAATTAATATTGACTGGTGACCAACCGCGGGACCAATGGGCACCTATATAGGGACCGAATTTACAACTTTTATTCTGGGAGACGAATATTAGGGGACCAGTGGGTCCCGACCCCCTAAAAGTAGGTTAGGTTAAGTTATGAAAGTAAAAGTGCTTCCTTTTTAAATAAAATATAGCTCATGTTACTCGGTGATAATATAGCTTTGTAATGGTGAAATAATTTTTAACATCAGTTGATTAGTAATGGGCCCAGTGTACGGCAATAAGCTCGCCCTCTATGCTATAGTAGGTCGCCTTGCCGCTGACATTGTGCCGAGTTATGTGAGGTCAAATAGTTATTTCAAGTATTCAAGTTCTTTGTATCCATTGTCCTAAAGTTTGTAAAGTTACCCGCGTCACACGTAATATTCCTAGTACGGGAGTTGTCTATGAAGAAATAAAAAACAGTGCCTAGAAAACCTAACGAAATATGGCTATCATATACCTCTGCTTACCATTACGAAGGCATTTACGCATGACACTATGGAAAAAGGGATAAGTTACCCGAATGACATTATTTTCTCTATATATATAATACATGTTTGACATCATTCTTGACGCGATTCTTTCCTCTACATATGTAATATGTAAGTATTTACAAAATAAAGTTTATATGTATGTTTATCCATTGTCTAGTACACATAGTCCAAGCTCTGCTTTGTATGGGCTAGATGGTGTTGTGTGTATGTGATAGGATACAATATGTAATTCTGGACGCTTTTGACCTTTCAAAAGCGACTGACTGAAAGAGACTGGTACAGGATATCCACCAACAGAGTAATTTGGAAGTCCAAGAAAGGCTTTTCCCTGGCAGTGGGACATATCAAAAAAGTAATGAAAAAAAAGAAATAAAGAACAGGATCCAATTCATTGATGTTCCAATATATTCACCGACGTAAATATTTATTTTTACACTTGTGAATAGTAAACCGGGTCTTAATCGTTAGCTAGTATTAGAAATTGTATTTGAATACAGTTTTACCTGGTCTATATCCTTTACCATGTAAAGTATATATCGCGTATGTATTTTACATGGTAAAGAATATAGGCCACGTACTATATGTAGTGTTGTCAAATCATTTTTCTTTTATAAAACGACAACTTCTATTATAAAAGACAACTCCCGCACTAGGAATAATTCCTGTATCGCGGGGGACTTTACAAACAACGAACATAAAGAACACCAAGACTTGGAACAACTATTTGTTGATCACACAAATTTTTGTTATATGTACATAATTACATATGTACAAGACTTGGCGCGGCGTCATCGGCAGTGGCGAGACGACCGCTTAAACCACTACGCGCGCCATCTCTGCAGAAATCGATGTTGACAATTGCGTTCGAATTATATTTGAACGCAATTGTCCACATCAATATTTGCTTCAGGGATACCGGCCGTTTAATTTGGTACATATCATTTAAATAAAAAGAAGTGGTAATGACACCTATAGCCGAAATAAAGATTTAAGAATCACGCGTTTGAGGGAATATAATGAAATGAAATACTGTTTTGTGTATTTCGTATAAAAGAAGTGCTTACGAAACGTCATTTTTTTCCTGACGCCAGTAAATGACGTGACTGCTACTGAAAAAAACCTGTTAGGAGTAGAAGATCCCAGTAGGAATCTTTTTAGAAAGCAAATTCTATTACAATTAAGAATTTTATGTTTTGCTTGTAAACGTTTTTAACATTTATGCTAGTCTTATAGTTTATAGTACGAGAACGCTTAATTTCTTCAGAATTTTAAATAAATAAGAATTTTAGAATGTTCAAATCATTTTTGTCTACGATGTAGGAGAAGGTACTTTTCCAGTCGTATATTAATACTATTTTATGCAAATTTTATTAAAATAATTTAAATAAAAATGTATTACTTTCCTATAAAGCAAACCTAACAACTAAGTTAAGGACTATCCAAAAACCTTTCCTGTTGAAGAATAATTGGTTAACATAAAAAAATGCACTGTATTATAATGGGTAATTCTGAGGTATCTGTACACAGTAACTGTAAAAACCGCATTTGACGCATTAGGGAAAACTTAACCGACTTAACCAATTTATGTATTAATAAACATTAATATTACGTCGATTCATATAATAAATTGTATTAGTTCATACGTGAACTTGTTACCAAAGAAGACACACGTTTAAAGCGTATTAGGAAAATGTAGACAGCAAGAGTGGCATGTAGAAGGATTGACGCTAAAATTGTTTTCTAATAAGCAAATTGCTAAAGACATTGTGCATGTGATTGTGCAGTGTAAAGATAGTAGTCCTTTGTTATAAAATTCAAGATGGCTTCTGAATACAGCGAAGATGTGGTTATGATGTACGAGACTAATGAGGATCTAGCGGCTGTTAAGATCTTCAATAACTACCCAGAGGAACTGCTCAAGTTTGCATATGTTCTCTGTGTTATGTTTATAGTCATCGGCATTCCCACAAACCTTATTACCATTATCGCACTTGCAGTTTGCAGAAAGGTTAGTTATATTTTACTCTGTTATCACAGTTGGCAGTGAAAACCTTTACAAGGCCGTTGGCCCACGTAGAGATCTGATTCGATCTCACAACACGCAACACTGACTTTGCAAATGTTTCGCGGTGAATGAAAGATTCGCGAGGATAAGCTTGTTTGATAGTTTTTGACAATGTTCACAAAGATGTGTGAAATTTTTCAATTTGCACTAACCCTACATGGTGACTTATGGCCAAACACATGACAAACTAAAAATGCATAGCGCCGTGCACAGCAGCGGGATAATTTATATATCAATTATTGGACTTTGTGGTTAATGGTTGATGTCGTCACTTGTTTACTAAGACTATATATATAGAAATTTAATAATTCATCAACATGTCTTAAAGTTATTGTCATTGCATTTATGTTCAAATTGACAATGACGACCAATTTTGTATGGTGGGCGGTTTAATTATTTTGCTACCATTGTAGGTAAAAGAAATTAAATTCTAGCGATATATCAAATCTATATATACAGAATGTCCCAGAAGTCGACGTATAAATCATCATCATCATCGTCAATTGCAAGAAAAAAGCATGAAACAGGGTCGTGATATGTATCTCTGTTTTGTTGACCTTCAAAAGGCTTTCGATAGTGTACCACGAGAAGCCCTCTGGATAGTGCTGCGGAAACTTGGATGCCTGGAGAAGTTTGTGAGACTTCTGAGACTCCTGCATGACGACATGCAGAACTGCGTCGTTGTAAACGCAGATCAGTCAGAGTTCATCCCCGTTACTTATGGGGTAAAACAAGGGTGTGTCCTTACACCAACGCTGTTTGCGTTATACTTTGCAGTCGTAGTCCAGGAAGTTCTATAAACAAACCCTGAAGGAATCCGCATATGTTTTCCGCAATGATGGCAATCTTTTTAACTAAGCCAGATTCAAGGCTCGTACGAAAGTGTCTTACGCACTGATCACAGAGATCGTCTTTGCAGATGATCTATGCTTTGTGACCGATTCCCCAGATGGCTTGCAGCAACTTATGACCACCTTTCACGAGTCCTGCCGTAGTTTTCGTCTGAAGATTAGTGTCAAAAAGACGGAAGTGATGTCGTTAGATATCCACGGTCAAGAGACACTGACCATCAGACTCGATGATTGTATACTTAAGCAGGTCAGTAAATTCAGGTACCTAGAGAGCACTATAACATCAAAGTGCGACCTTGACGTGGAAATAAACAGTCGGATCGGTTCCGTAGCTGCGGTATTCGGGAAACTGGATCGCAAGGTTTGCAAGCTGGCTACCAAAATTGATATTTATAAGGCGGTGGTGCTGCTAA
Source organism: Catocala fraxini (assembly GCA_930367265.1). Classification (NCBI taxonomy): domain Eukaryota; kingdom Metazoa; phylum Arthropoda; class Insecta; order Lepidoptera; family Erebidae; genus Catocala; species Catocala fraxini. Next base: position 16,886,167 of record OV884035.1, read on the forward strand.
ACATACTGTACTCTTCAGAGTAATGGACGGTTTACTGCCGCCGTATACAAACGCTGGACCGTTCCCACCTGAAATGACTACGAAACTTTTTGAACACCCGTTGGTCTGATCGCATTTGGGATACGGTAGTGCTGCGGAGAGCCAATATTATGGAGATTGAAGCCTATCTCATGCACCAGCAACTTCGTTGGTGCGGACACGTGTCGAGAATGTCAGATAAAAGTACGGCAAAGTGCATCTTTTTCTCAGAACTTGAGGTGGGCAAGCGTAAGCATGGCGTATAACTCCCTAGGTATAAAGATGTGCTTAAGCCCCATGTGGTGAAATGCGACATTGAGTCTTCAGAGTGTGAAAAAACAGTCGCTCGACGACCGGAATGGAGGTCTTTGGTGAAAACCAGAGTTAAAGACTTTGAGGAGAATCGCTGTTCTGTACTGGATGCTCGAAGCGATAAACTGAGAGCGCGCCCACCTTGTGCTATCAGTTATAATTACTGCAATAGTGCGCTCACCTGCCCGCATTGTGCGCGAGCATTAATAAATAAGATCGGCTATGTCAGCCATACACGAGCACACGAACGCGAATTAAAACGGATTTGAAGTGGTCGCCGTGGCCGAAATCGGTCGAGGAGCATATTATTATCAGAAAAATAAAACATAGAATCTAAGTTACGTATTTTAAAAAATTATAGGCATTTTAAAAATAATCAAAAATATCTACACTATGTGACGGTCTTTTAACTCCTGATACTACAGATATTTACTTTTTGAATTTTTTTTGTTATGTAACTTGAATAATGCTTCATTAAGCTATCAATTTTTTTAGATTATTCAAGATTACATAACAAAAATAAACATAATTAAATATCTGGGACAACCTGTATAATAAAATTGTAAAAGCTCGATGTCTGTACATAGGAGATATTTAAAAAAAATTGAAGGGCGATAGAAACGAAAACAATTATTTTAGAATTTCATCTGTTTGTCTGTACGGTTGTTCGCGTATCACGCAAAAAACTAAATGCTGTTTTCACAATTAACACGTGCACACTGCACAATCTGATTTATTTACTTATAATGTTCACTGCCTGTCTATCTGACCACTATTTTTTACTCTTTTCAGTTCCGAAATGCGACGGCAATTTTCATAATAAATCTGCACATTAGCAACCTGCTATTTTGTTGTATGGTGTTACCTATGACGGCGATCACATTCTCGTCAAAGCAATGGATATTTGGGAAGACAATGTGTAACGTGTACCCGTTGATGAAATACGCGTTGAATTGCACAGCACACTTCAGTGTGGTCGCCATCACTATCAATAGATATATTATTATCTGCCATCCGAAATTATATCCCAGGTTAGTAAATTACGACATTTAAAATTTTAAATTCTTCTTTTGATCAGAATTATACTTAAGTTAGAAACTACGACATTAAAAAAATTTAATCCGAAGACTAACTTTCGTTATAAAAACTGTCACAAATAGGGTGTCGAGTATTAATTACCAGACTCATATGGTATGTTTGTCTCAGTGTCAAAAATATCCCAAATGCTATTCACTTAAATTAAAATATATATCAAATGTAAACATACATTGCATTTCAGTTCGCATTTGATGTTTATTAGACGAGATCGGAACTCTATTTTAAACAGTTTTTATGAAAAGCATTGGTCTTCAGAATTTAGTTTATTCGCTTTATATTATCGATCTTTTTGTATCTTTATTGCGAGTTTTCGGAGACCTTTAAAGTAATTTACCTACATTTTTTATATAGAAATTGACCAACGTCGTATTTTTGTACAAATAATGTTTTTTTAATTATACCCATGTCAAAATATTTCTGCCTATATAGGTGCATAACGTCAAGCACTTCAATTTCCCAATATCTTACCAATTTCTTAGATAAAACCTAATATATATTGTGTTCTTTCAGGTTCTACAAAAGAAAAATTCTAATAATATCCCTAATCAGCACATGGGTAATCGGATTTTCTTTGTTTTTACCAACTTTCTTCGGTGTATGGGGACGATTCGGCTTGGACCCAAGAGGAGGAGATTGCACCATGCAGCCAGACAAAAACAACATATGTCCCAAACCATTCTTTCTCGTTCTTGCATTTGCTGGACCATATACAATATTTACTATATGCTACAGTCAAATATGGTGGACGGTGAGGAAATCAGGAAAGAAACGCACTGCTCACAATGTTAATGCAATACAACCTGCAATGAGCAACAGCGCATCAGATCCCTCTGTAGTCGAAAATGGAATCGTTTGTCAAGAACCTACACGGTATGAAAGCAGTACAGACGACGACGCCAATAACGTCAATAGTCCTATAGTTTTAACACCTGACGGCCATGACAATAAATTCAAACAATTCTTCAGAAATACTTTTAAAGTGACCAAAAGCAAAGATCAACTGCATTTACCAACGAGAAAAGACAAGAAACTTGCTACAATGATCCTCGCTTTAATGGTATCTTTCGTCCTCTGTCATTTGCCTATAATGCTATCGAGAGTCTTGTATGATAAATACAAGTCAAACCCCACAGCCAATGTTTTAGTACACCTGATGGAATATTCTTCAGTCTATCTCAGTCCAATAATTTATGTTATTATGTCTAGCGAATATCGACAAGTTTACACAAGTTTATTTAATGATATAAAGATTGTAATTTTGAGGTTATTTAAGTCGTGAAATATCGGAATGGTTATTATTTAATGTAACCAATAAGCACAGTCATCGAAAAAGTACCTGTTTATCTTGAAAATATATTCAAAGGGTTATATTGTCATTTGAAAGGTATTTCTGACAGCTACTTAATAAATTATGGTTATGGAGATAGCAATTATTAACTATGCAATGCAGCATTTTCCACCATTAAAACTATAAGAAATACTTGGAAGGAAAAGACCACGTAACATGTGTAACATGACATGAATATTTCATTGTGACTGAAATGATTGCAAAATGTAAATGATCTCATTTTGTTAGGAATTAACATTAAATAAATATGATGTGATAAGTTATATGTTAAAATAATTATTATTATTAAAACGATGCAATTTAAATAAAATATTGTAGTTTAGGTAAATATATAATATTATATATTTAAATGTAAATATAGAATAATTAAAGCACAAATATTAACATGTTTTATGGTGTCTTAGGTTTACGCGATACTCTCGCGTAATGAAACGCAGGTAACTATCCAACGTTCGCATAATAATAAAGTCTTTTATAGTATCTCCTGCTCTTGTCAAATTGTAAATAGTCAACTTCAAACAAAAGCATAATCTCCCAGTCTACAAATACCATCACAAAGACTTAATTTGAGACTTTCTCTGTTATTTAATTTTATGTAATATTACTAGAATTGTATTATTGTAACTGTGAAAATAACTGTATTTTAATATTGTAAGCTAACAGTGTTGTTTGTAAATATAAAAAATGAGATATGCAAGTTCTTTTAAACAAAAGGCCCTCCAAAAAATTTGTGCCCATAGCTAATTGTCAAATACTCTATAAACATAGACGAAAAGAAATATTTGGCAGTTTTCATTTACTGTTAATAGAAAATTGTGCTCATGTAAATTATACTTGAAGCCCGTAGGTGTTATATACACATTATACCTTAAAATACTTACCAACGCAATTAAGGCTCAATGCATATTATGTATAAATTACGAAAGTCTAAAAACGTTTATAATATACCTTGATAATTTTTCGTGCACTTATTGTTGGTTGTTAAGACAGTGGGCACACTGCAGAAAGGCGGTAGAAAATGCCAGCTCAGTTCGTTAGTTGTTCATTAGTGTTCTGCCGAGACAATGGCCGATGTAATGTTCATTTGCCAACCACTACCCTCCACGCCACTTTGCTCTCAATTCGCCACTTGCTTTTTAATGACTCGTCCTGTTTTAGCTAGTGGAAATTGTACACAACAAGCCACTGAGAAATATTCTTGTTTATTTTATACATAACAGACAACAGGATTTTGTACTTACAGGTAATTTGTTTAAGTACGTTTATTGTTTATTTAGGTTGTAGTATTTTATAAGATACAGTGACAAAGAATTGAGTATTGAATGCCCTTTGCGTAAAGGACACTCAATACTCGAATCTGACGTCCGTTTAGACTCATACGTGCTTCCCAAAGAGATTGCCAGAGACCACATATTTGCACCTGCTACGATCTTGAGCTCTTGCGCTTAAATTTACTCAACTCACTCGCACCAGAATGTTTTGAATCAATTCAATTCAACTTAAAATTAAACGTATTCTGTAATAAGCTCGCCCCATTGTTATTTCAGAGACAAATAAACATACTCACATACATTTTCATAGCAGAGTTATTTGCCAATGAAAATCTTGGATATTTTAAATCTCCAAAACCTCTTAGGTTATATACCGCCCAAATTTACAACTAACAGCGAATAAATATCACTTATAGAGTTTAATTAGTGGGCGAAGTTTGCCGACAAGTAACGAGCGGCTCCCCTCACATAATGTCGTAATTCACCCATATTGGTCCCCGGTGGCCCCTGGAGCACTCCTGTAGCTGCGCCCGATGCGCGATCATTGCCGAAACATTAGCTCTAAAACAAACATGTACGTTTGATAGCATTGGCCAACTCAACGCGTATTTATCTTGCAAGGGATTAAATGAAATTAACACTATATTCATGGTTATAATTAAAGTAAGTATTCTCTATAGTTATACCCTTGCATGATGATTCCCATGCATACGAAACGAAACTGCAGTATTAAATACGAATTTCACAATTTTGCCTGCATAAGTAAGCGTATTCTATAAAATACTAGCCACTTGCAGTTTGGCTTTCGTGGTAAGTCATAAAAACAACCGCTGTTCATCAGTAAGGCAATAGTGTTCTATTAATAAAATAAGTTTTAATCCGCTCATTTGTTCGCGAGATTACATTCTACGTAAAAACAAAGCAATTTTAACCTCTTCATAATATTAGTATAAAAAACGTGATGCAGCGGCATGCGAATGCTGTGCATGAGATTTCGGGTACGAATCCCAGATCGGGCCCACAGAAAGTTATTGGTGTTTTCTGCCAAGAAATCTCGAGCAGTCTCGAGTTAAAAAGTTGTTAGTAATAAAGACACTTCGTGCCTCGAAGATCATCTATAGCCGTTGGTCCTGCCGGTTCTGCGCCTAATCTCTCACCGTTCCTCGGATAGTAAGGGAACGGAGAGTACACTTGTGTTTACATTATAATATCTTTTCACAGATGGCTGGTCCGTTAAGATTGGACACCGTGGCCAAAATGCGATCTGGAGGACATTATTATTATTATTATAAAAAAATGTAGACACATCATTGCACATCGCACAAACAAAACTATTACAGTCTGGGTAAAAGTAAACCAAGTCTAGGAGGGTGTAGCTGGTTAGAGAACCGAGGCTAGTACCATGTAACCACTCGTCTAACCGGTACCTACATCACAAGTCAACGATCGTTAACAGACTATATGTAAATATGCCTTTGGTATGAATCCTTTTGATGCAACACTACAATGCATGGTAAGCTATTCGTATAACAAAACGCAGAATAACGCGAGACATAATGGATTTTTCATTGTGTCGGCAGACAAAGGGTTAACAATTGACAGTATATACCACACGTTGCGCGTCAACGTAACCCTACATAATATCACTATACGTACGTCGACGCAATAGTATTTGCGTTCATTGCGTTAACGTATTTACCAGACATGCTCTTAGTCTACATACTATCATTTCTGACGCATAACATAAATAAGTTGACCATTGTTTCTCCTGTAGATCTGTCCACCCACGTACACAAAAGGAACAATGCTATGACGTACCGTGCAAGGAGAGTATTGTCTTACGTTTTACGTAAATATATTACATTATTATTGAACTACTATGCTGTAAAATCTAACAGATTTATTAAAGATTTATTTTAAAATACACAACTTTTGAAACTGTTAATCATTTTAATAGCAGATTTTAAAATCAACCGCGATAAAAGCCACGTACTTATAGTAGTCATTTCAGTATATTGCAGTATAGTCTATGAACAATACACTCAGAGGTAAAGTAAAGTCAGCAGCTTTGCCCGCCTTAATTCTTCTGAAACGCATAAGGGATCCGTAAATCCTAAACATAATCGGCCTTTGTGCCAAGTTTCGTCAAAATCCGTTGACAGTAAACAACGTTAAACATCCAAAAATCCAAACATCCTAACAAACTTCTACATTTATAATGTTTGGAAGAGCAGAGGCGTGATCCCACTCTCCAAGAAATACACTGTACGATTTATCCAATTATTTTTCCTCATTGATTAGGTATTAATGAAGTGGTTTATAAGGAAGGAAATGTCTATTATTGGTTATTAGTTGTTAATGAGATATGTGTATTAATGTCGAGGCTAATTAATTAATTAGTCTTAATATTAATATTATTACTATCAGTATTAACCGGTCGTATTCCGCCGGCTCGCATACCAGCCGGCAGATTTGTACCCGTCGTAGGCCGGTGGCTCGCATGCGCAACCTCGAGTAGTTTGTATTAATCGTATTAGTGTATATGTGAATGTTGATAATAATTCGTAGACGTTTCTAAAGAAAACTTTCACTAGCTGTGAATAGGTGAGTGAAGACGAATAGGTAAGTGATCTGACGATAGGAAAAGGTGAGATGGCTAAGGACTCATAATAACGTATAGCAGTGCTCAAAGTATACACACTAAGTATACATTCCAGCCTGCCGAACGGCAAGTCTTAGACTTAAAGTCTGGCCAAAGAAGGTTCCTATTTGTTAAGAGACAAACATCACCTAGGTGACCCGAATCTTCAGTACCTAGCCCTCATAATCTATCTAATTGTTATTTAAGTCTGTTCGAAATACTCTTAGAAAGTTAGCTAAGGTCGCATTTAAAAAAGCCGCGCCCACACATGAAGCTGTAACTCTTTAAAGTGTACCGCTGGCAGAACAGACTCTCTCCGTGACAAAGGTTGCTAAAAACAACCGAAACGTCGGGAAAGGTGTAAACGTAATACGTTACAGTAAATGCAGTGTTTTTAAAAATAAGCTGCGATAAAATATGATCGAGTCAACTGTACTGATTGAAATTACAGACTATACGGATACAGTAGTTTAATTTCAATTTCAATATATCGTTGACTTGCAAAAAGAACAACAGCATTCTAAACTTTATATACCTATTGAAATACTTTTAATATCTCGAAGTTACAGCTGTATTATATAACAACTTTTGACAACAGGTTGGCCACTAACCACACGAAATGAAAATATAGAAAAGCTGTATTATAAACGATCCGTACAACATTAAATTGTATACGATTGAAACTCGTTATCGCTGAATATGTCAATGAATATTTTATAATCAAACGCCCAGAGCAGCTTTAGTATGACGATAGCAATTACGAATAATTGCAATAATTTCAATTCTGCCTAGTCTTTTCGAACGTATTACATTGTAGATTAGTGAAGTTAGTCAGCTAGGCTCCCAACAAATTCTTCACTGCCTTCGCTTCGTACGATACGATGCACAGAACCAATCATTCATGACGTAATACCTGCCATCTTATTAGGTAGATGTGCCAATAGTATTTCAGTACCTGTCTGCCTATCTGTCTGGCTGTCTAAATCACCCCAACTTATAAGAAAGGTAGTAAAACAGAAGTTACCAACTACAGCAAAGCTACTTGAAAAATAGTATATAACAAATTATATGGAGCGTTGAAAAACAGTTTTAGTAGTTTCCGACATGGATTTTTAAAGGGACGCTCAACAACATCTAATTTTGTACTTCTGAATGAATACATATCCATAGCCATGAGTAAGGGGAGCCAGGTCGATGTAATTTACACCAACTATTTTAAATGTTTTGATATAATTGATCACAATGTTGTGATCAATTCTATCAAAGCATTTAGTAAATTAATTTACAAGTTAGAGCACATTGACATACAAGGAGACTTATTAAGATGGTTCTCTTCTTACATATCTAACCACTCTCAAGCATGTGGTTAATAATTACATTTCTAGTTGGGTATTGGTGCCTAGTGGGTTTCCTCAGGGTTCATTGCTAGGACCTTTGTTATTCTTAATATTTGTAAATGACATAGGTCAATGCTTCCGTTACTCACAATTATTGTGCTTTGCGGATGACATGAAGATTTTTTCAGCTATCACAAACATTGCTTATGTTCATGCACTCCAAAGTGATTTGAATCGGCTATCTGATTACTGTATCTTAAACAAACTAGACCTCAACCCATCTAAATGCTCAGTTGTTACTTTCAGCCGAAAAATGAATATAGCTCCGTCTGAATATATTTTGAATGGAATGCAACTTCAAAGATGTTCTACGATACGAGACCTTAGAGTTATACATGACTCCAAATTGCTTTTTCAGGACCATATAGAAGAGATTACAATAAGGCTTTTCAGGCATTGTGATTTGTCGTGCGGACAGCATATATGTAGATTCACTCATGTTAAAATCTTCAAGATCTTATACTGCACTTTTGTACGGAGCATATTAGAATATGTTAGTCAAGTATGGAATCCTAGATACCTACATATCCCGCATTGAAAATATTCCAAAGAGATTTATTAAATATTTATGCTACCGATTAAGACTCCATTACAGTTCGGATAACTATCTAAAATTATGTGCCAAGTTTCACATGCTTTTTCTAGTTACATGTAGGGAGATAGCCGATATCACTTATATTTTAAACATACTGAATGGCAGGGTTAACTGCCCCGATGTATTGTCCAAAATTGCTTTTAATGTGCATGGTAAAGTTACAAGACACTACAATCCCATTCATCTACCTCTAGTGTCAACCAATTACCGGGAAAATGCGTTTATGTGTCGAGCGAGCAGTACACCGAATAAAAAATGTAAAACTATATCGTTGATATTTTCAACAGTAAACTGGAACTACTAAGACGGGTGCTTAGTCTTAATTTTTTCTCAGAGCATAGCTTTCAATTGATGTTTAGTTTTAATATTATATAATATTAAATATGTAACCTTTTTTAATATTATATAATATTTCACATGTCTGATTATGTATTTTATTACTTATTCGTGAAGACCTGTAATTGGCCTTTTGTGTCTTATTGTGTTTATTTCGAAAGTTGTATGCGCTGTTGGTCTTCCAAAAATAAATAAATACTACTCTCATAATAAAATAATAAAATGCTAATCTATTAGTTGATGTACTCATCTCATAGTTACCAACGCACTGAGCGATCCAAGTTCAAACTTGATTCACAACTGGTTGTGTGAAGATTTGGTGTTATTATTGTATATATTCGTTGTTTCAATGTTTCTAATTATTTTTAAATGACTATGATTAGAGTGCCTGTCACAATCTTAATAAAAACAAAAGCATACAGATTATAGATCTACTAATCCAACCATGTGATATCTCAAATTCACAATTATTAGTCAATCCCAACGGAACAAAAATATTTGAAACTACCTATTTTACGTATTCCATTAAGCCTCAGATTTACATACAAACGGAGATTAAAATGTGTCGATCCATTTAATATGGAATGAATTTTCATAGACAATGACGAATGGTCATCGCTACCATATTCAATTCCGGCCGCAAATATTTAGTTTCCATTTTGCTATCGAAATAATGGTACGATAAAAGTGGAGGAGAGGGCGACGGGACGGGCTTTGTAATATGGATTTATGAGCGTACGACCTAGGTGTACTAGACTAGTTCATAAATACAGCTTAGGAATTTATGCTTCAAGTTTGACACCCTCTCATATCCAAGACTACTGAAATATTGTAGTTTGTAATGTTTCGGTCGTATAGCTTAATACAGACTAGAATGTAATTCTAGTAATATTATTAATTCAATGGTTAGGTCTTTGTGCAGTAACGAAACCGCGGTACTTTTTTCCATTGAGTTAGTAAGTACTACGTACTAGAAGAGACATCTTAACTAAATTGTTTGTAACACGCATAAGAATGCATATTCTCTAACTCATTTGGCCTGAGCCAGACGGTTACTAGAACGAGTCTTTTAAGTGAAATATTAATTGAACAGTAGCGTAATACATATGAGTTACAAAATGTGATTGCAATTTTTTTATATTTTAAACCTGTCAGTTTTAAATATTACATTTTACACTCAAAGGTGCGTCATTGCAATAATCGCTTTCATGAGTTAGAAAGCATGCACTCTACTTCGTACCACAAACAATCTAGTTGAAATGTCTCCTAAACAATCTAGTTCGTAGTCCATATTAACTCAATGGAATTTTGCATACTTTTTAGGTAGGAGAAAGACAAAGACTAAATGTTATCCCATAATAATGTTACTGTAGGTTAGACTTTCATAGCGATGTGAGCAAAGCCAAAATTAAAACCTACTACAAAATAAGAAAATGAATTTGCCTAACATTTTGCCGCTTAATCTGAAAAGGTACCATATTTTCCTGTCTTACTGATTTGCCGTACCTATATATAGTTCCGTAGCAAATCCAAAAATTAGAAAGCAAACATATTTATTTGTATACATAGGTAATACCTACATGGGATGTTACAATGAATAAATAAGTCCATCTATGTCTTGCATTGAAGCGTACGGATACCGTAACAATATGCTCAAGCTCAAAACAATAATATTTTAACAAAGTTTTACCTTTATTTTAATAATAATAAGTACTTCAATTACTTTAAATTAACAATAGATATGAAATGAAATATAGAAATGAACAATAATGACTTTAAAACATAATTTATCTATTTTAAAATGTCATACAAATATTACAAATTATAAAATGTCACATAAATTATACAATGTCAATATTTAAATGCCCTTTATTAATAATTCATATCTAATTACATATATTGATGTGTAATTAATTTGATCATAGTAAATAAATTGGATCCGTTAGGATTTGAATAGATGATAGAAACCATATCAGTATTTCAAGCAGCTGTGTCTGTTTTTAATTTGGAAATAATATTTAAGAAGGTTGGTGTCGTGTAATACATCTTTATTATCCTGTTTTCATACATGTATAATTACAGCATATAATTAGTTTAGGATATGATCAAAGATATAAAATTTGACAACCGGTTATTGCGCTTGTAATTATTTAAAGTTACTTGTCAAATGTGTTCTTTATGCCGACGACCAAGTAATACTTGCGTCATCGGTGGAAAAGTTGCAGGCGATGGTAACTATTATGCATGGTGGTTTTGAGAGTAAAGGAATGAAAATGAATGTAAGCAAGACGAAAGTAATGGTATTTGAAAAGGAGGAGTACATGTAATAATATGATTGATGGACAACAAGTGGAGCAAGTGAAAGAGTTTGTATATTTAGGTACATTGTTTACAAAGGATGGTACACGTGAGGGAGATTTTGAAAGGAGAACGATTGCTGGTAATAAAGTGAATGGCGCTCTACGCGCTTTTATGAACAGTCGAAATGTATCCGAAAACGTACGTTTGGCTGTTCATAGAGGACTATTAATGCCTACACTTATGCATGGAAGTGAAAGTTGGGTATGGCAAAAGAAGCATGAGAGCACAATAAATGCTGTAGAAATGAGAGCGCTGAGAAATATATGTGGTGTGCCTCTGAAAGATAGAATAAGGAATAGTGCGATTAGAGAAAGATGCGGCATGAAAGTGGATATAGTGACGAGAATAGAAAAGGGTATGTTAAGCTGGTTTGGGCATATAGAAAGAATGGACTGACTAAGAAAGTTTATAAGGCTGGTGTGAATGGAACAGTCGCAAGGGGAAGACCTAGGCGAACGTTTTTTGATCAGATCAGAGACGTTCTGGATAAAGGCCAGGTTAAGAGCACCTTAAACCGGCGAGCGTGTTATGAAAGTGAATGAAGCCAGAGAAGTGTGTCAGGATCGTAGCAAATGGAAATCCGTAGTCTCTGCCTACTCCTCTGGGAAAAAGGCGTGAATCTATGTATGTATATATTTCCAGATATATTGAGCAACGTGCATCGATCGTGGTCTTGCGTTGACTGGTGTGATCTCAGCGGCGACATCATAAAGTACACCTCTACCCTCACTTGGTCGTTTTTATTTATACTGGCACTACCGGTACTTCGAAGCACAGCACTAACGATGTCTATACACTAACGAACTGAATCATTGTGGCTACGTTTACATTTGCGGATGACTGGATTCTAAGACATAGACAAACGCAAACCATCCGCCCTGTTAAAATTGTGATGTTTCTTGATTTCAACGCCTTAACTGGTCTTATGCACCGATCGTCACTCTTACTCCAGAGTATTAAGCCTGAGTTATAGTAATGATCGGTAAATAAGACCTGTCGTTGATACAGTTTTACATAGTGCTAGGTCCAGACTCCAGTAAACGCTTGGCTACAGCAGACTCATTGATACAGCTGCGAAAAATTTCTTGACTCTTTAAATAATTACCAACGCGATTAGGATCCGTCGTCTAATATTATATCAAGTATAGGCTATTAATAAAATATAAAATGCATTGCTTAAGTTTTTGCCTTAACGATAGCTTTTGCCCACCTACCTATATTTTTCTTTCTACGCATTTCAGAAATAATGTAAATATAGTTTATGCCTGTCTTTACGACCCTCCAAATTTCGTTTTAGTTGTTATGCTTGATAGGCCACCTGAGGGCGGCGTATCAAACATTATTAGTACTCGATTTCTAAACAGCGTAACAAGATGAAACATGCACCAGACTTTTAAGTCTATTTTAAAACCTGATTCTCCAGCAATACAACTACGAAAACAGCATTCAATTAGTACAGTCTTTGGTTTCGTCAATAAAATTATATCCCTCAGAAACAGTACTTTTATTTATTCGATGAAAGGTACCCTATGTCCTTTTTTGTACCCGTGACAATATGTATGCCGAATTTCATGGTGGTATCGGTCGATTACTTAAGCCGTGAAAGCGTACCAAATAAACAAACCCACATTCGCATTTATAATATTAGTTAGTATCTATAGATTTATGATTACAATACTTTCGTGATATTGATGGAATTCTGGATTTTTCGGACTTTCGAACAATGAAAATCGCATTTAGTGGTAGAAAGGCCTTGATAAGGAAATCACAAAATTACAACCATATTTTCGTTTGAAATACCACTTCACAGTGTTAATGTAATCCAGCTCCAAGTTATCGTCACTTTCCGAAATTGTTATTCAGGTTCTGCTGAATAAATTCAAAAGACGGTAAACGAGATAGTAATATTATATTTGTTCGAGATCAAAGGCCAGCATTGCAAGTTTGTTAGTAATTTGTTTGTTATGTAGCTGCAGAAACTCGCGATTTTAACAATTACTAAATATAAGACAACGCTAAGCTGTTAACACTTAATCGGAAGTAAGACCCGTTGTCTAATATTATATTAAGAAACTAATTTGTTAAAAGACTAATACACGGATGGCGTAGTAGCTCTATTCATATTTCTAAGCCTAATGGCGTAGTCACTGCCAGTGGGTTTAGAAATATGGATTCGCTCCCTAAATGGTAGTGGTTCATAGTCTGGGAACTTTTGCGTCCGTTGATTAAATGATGGTTAAATCTGCGTGACACAGGAATTGTTGTAGGTGCAGCAGTGTAAGTTTCTTAATAGAAAATAATAAGGAAATTCCCTACGCTAAATACAATTTATGTAGCATTAAGCTGTCACGAACCTAGAAATACAAAGTAATAAACAATGATGATTATGTCTACTATACCAATTTTGACAACGGTCATAGCCAGGGGGTATCCATCTCAGCTTCTGGACCGAAAGCTGTGATGATACAAGGGGACGCGTCCCCGGCTCCCCGAGCTGCTACTGTCTTTGTCCTTCCGTTGAGGCAGTAGTATCCCACTTCCTTTGCTCCTCTTATTTTCTACAAATTCCCTTCCATTATCGTCCTTATTCCTTTTCCCTTCTCTCCTAGGTCTAATAATAGCAGCTCCCTCCTGCTTAACACACAAAGTCTGTTTCGGAGAGGACGGCAACCCAATGCAGATAATGCGAAAGGGCTTGATGGTCTCTGCGATTCAGCAAGGCAACTTGTGGATGGCCTAGGGCGACGGTAGAGGGCGTACAGTTACCGTCGGCCAGACACATCATCCGACTCCTCCGCCAGTCGTATCGGTTTACCGTTCCACTGGATCGCGGGGGAGAAGGGCGGGTGTGTGCGTCTGCGTTTGCGCGAACGTTTTCGCACCTTAATATATCCTGCGCAACTGACCGCTTCCGAGTAATGGACTCCGATGACGCTAAGTCCTGTGGCGATGGGTTGAGGTAGAGAGGTCTAGCTTGATGCAGGCTAGGCTTTGTCTGATTCCTGCACACAGGCGGTCCCAGGGGTGTGAGTACACGCCGTGGTCGCTTTCGCATTGCAAATCGGGGACGACAATGCAGATTCGGCAGCACCTGGGGTGACAAAGCAGCCCTATTTAGGGAGGCACTGCTTTCCTCGCTCAGCCGGGGAGGGGGCTAGAAAAGGTGCTCCAAAAAATGCTCGTCCTCACCTGAAAGGTGGTAGTAACCGCGGCTGCCATCGCATCATTCAATTCGTGGTCGACGTCACAAAGGATATAAAAACATTAGACCATCTATTATGACATTTGGCGCGTGGAACGTGAGAACCCTAATTGATCGAGATGGCAACGCCTGTCCTGAACGTAAAACTGCCATAGTAGCTCGGGAACTTCGTCGCTATAATGTGGATGTGGCTGCGCTTAGCGAAACACATCTTGCCGATGAAGGAGAGCTGGTGGAAAATGGAGGTGGTTACTCTTTCTTTTGGAAAGGTACCCCTTCATCCGAGCCCCGTCGTTCAGGTGTAGGATTTGCCATCAAAAATCATTTAGTAAAACAGCTTGAGTGTCCTGTACACATCTCGGACCGCGTGACCACACTGCGCCTTCACCTGGAGAAAGACAACTACCTTAATGTCATCAGTGTATATGCTCCTACGCTAGACAAGTCTGATGACATTAAGGACAAATTCTATGAGGAACTATCTCAATGTTTTGATAGCATAAACGCCACCGAGCAGATTCTATTGCTAGGCGATTTTAATGCCAGAGTTGGTCGGGACTATGAGGCTTGGCCTGGAGTTCTGGGCAGACATGGAGTCGGCAAAATGAACAGCAATGGACATTTGCTACTCAGTCTTTGTGCTCAATATGATCTTGCGATAACGAACACTATGTTCCGACTTGCCGCCAAACACAAGACAACGTGGATGCACCCACGGTCCAAACACTGGCATCTGATCGACTATGCTATCATACGGCAGAGAGACATCAGTCAAGTCCAAGTCACCCGTGTCATGCGTGGTGCCAATTGTTGGACTGACCACCGACTTATTGTCACTAAGTTGAGACTCCGCCTCCGTCGACCACGTAGATCCATAATAAAAAAGCCTGCGTGTTTAAACGTGGATAGGCTGAAAGATCGCGAGGTTAGGGAGAGATACGCCGAAACCTTAAGTGATAAACTGTTGCCAATGAAACAGACAGGTGATGTCTGTGCTGACTGGGGAGACCTCTCTTGTTATCTTATGGAAACCGCTTCAGCTACATTGGGTACTAAAGACCGGCGTAGTGAAGACTGGTTCGATGACAATAACGAGACTCTCATAGCAGCATTCGATAAACATCGAGAGCTCTTGCGACAGCATAATCGAAAAGGTGGAACTGTTGCGGCGGTCAAACAGAGTGACCAGGACTTGCGCAAGCTGTCTCGGCAAGTAAAAGATAAGTGGTGGCGGGACAAAGCCCGTGAAGTGCAGTGGCTTGCTGACACAAACCAGCTCGGGGAGTTTTATTGCGAGGTACGTAAGCTGATTGGTACATCATACCGGGCGAAAGTGTCTTTGAAGTCCCCAGACGGTATGCTCCTGCTGACTAGCAAGGAGGATGTACTAAAACGTTGGGCTGAACATTTCAATACCTTGCTCAACGTAGATCGATCAGCCGATATGTATAGTATCACCATGATGCCTCAACTTCCCTTAGTCATTGAGCTGGACGAGCCCCTGTCATTTGATGAGATTGCCACTGCCATCAGACAGCAGAAAAACAAGCGGGCAGTTGGCATTGACGCTATTCCCAGTGAGCTACTTAAATATGGCGGTAAGGAGTTGCACATGTCGGTATGGAAACTATTTGTTCGAATGTGGGAGGAGGAGCGAGTCCCAGATCAATTTAGAGTGTCTCGCATAATGGCCTTACACAAGAACAAAGGTGACCGTTCCGACTGCAACTCATATCGCGGTATTTCACTGCTGTCAGCTCCTGGGAAGGTTTTCGCGAGAGTCCTTCTGAACCGCATTAGGGATTTATCAGAAAAGATTCTGCCTGAAACCCAGTTTGGCTTCCGACCTGACCGGGGCACATGTGAAGCTATCTTCTCGGTGCGTCAACTGCAGGAAAAAAGTAGAGAACAAGGTCGCCAGTTGTATCTCTGCTTTGTTGACTTGGAGAAAGCATTCGATAGTGTGCCTCGTGAAGCCCTCTGGGTGGTGCTAGGAAAGCTAGGGTGCACGGAGAAGTTTGTGAGGCTTCTGCGACTCCTGCATGACGATATGCAGTGCTGCGTCTCTGTAGACGGCGAGCAGTCAGATTTCTTCTCCGTTACCTGTGGGGTGAAACAAGGGTGCGTAATAGCGCCTACACTGTTCGCCTTATACTTTGCGGTTGTAGTCAAGGAGGTCCTCGATACAGTCTCCGAAGGAGTGCGCATCCGCTTCCGCGCAGATGGCAATATTTTCAACTTGGCCAGACTTAGGGCGCGCACTAAAGTCTCGTACGCAATGATCTCAGAGATCATGTATGCGGATGACTTATGCTTTTTAGCAGAATCCCCGGATGGCCTGCAACAGCTGATGTCCGTTTTCAACCAAGCATGCTGTAAGTTCGGTCTAAAAGTCAGTGTCAAAAAGACAGAAGTGATGTCTTTAGACATGCACGGTCGTGAGACACTGGTGATTAAGCTTGGTGAGGATGTGCTGAAGCAGGTCGATACGTTCCGCTACCTGGGGAGCACTATAACATCTAAGTGTGACCTTGATGCCGAGATCAACAGCAGGATCAGTGCTGCAGCAGCGGCATTTGGGAAGCTGCGTTCCAAAGTCTTTTGCTTGCACGACCTTAAGCTGGCTACCAAAATCTCAGTCTATATGGCGACTGTGCTGCCAACCCTTCTCTACTCTTCCGAGACCTGGTGTGTGTACCGCCACCATATACGCACTCTGGATCGTTTCCACCTAAAATGCCTTCGCTCCATCATGAACATTAGATGGTCCGACCGAGTGCGTAATACCGAAGTTTTGAGACTAGCCAATGTTGGTGGCATTGAAGCCTATTTAATGTGTCGACAGCTTCGGTGGTGCGGTCACGTATCACGGATGGCGGATGGGAGAGTGGCAAAGCGCATCTTTTATTCTGAACTGATGGAGGGCAAGCGAAAGCATGGCGGACAACTCCTCAGATACAAAGATGTTCAGAAGCGTCACATGAAAAGATGCAACATTGAGCCCTCTCAATGGGAGGGGTTGGCAGCCCAGCGGACTGAATGGCGCAGGTTGGTGAAAGGGCAAATCCGCGAATTCGAGGATGTGCGTAAATCAGACCTCGACGCCAAGCGTGATGAGTTAAAGGCCCGTCCACCTGCCGCCATCACCTATAATTACGCAAGTGGTAAACTCACGTGCCCTCTCTGTGCACGGGAGTTTTCTGCTAAAATTGGCTACATAAGCCATCTCCGGGCGCATCAGCGCCATCATGATTAGGAGATGAAGTGGTCGCCATGGCCGAAATCGGTCGGATACATACATACATTTGACAACGGTGACCATTTCTGTGTTACTGGTGCGAAAAAATACTTAAGTACCTAATTCAAAATTACTGAGTATCTACGGATTCCTCACAGATAAAAATCATAGTCATATCGATAACCAGAGCCTTAGCATCATAACTATCATCTTAAGTACTTTTACATATCACATGCGCCAACGAGATTGAATTACAGACTTTATATTTTTGTCCCGTTCTCGCACCTTCAATTCCTATGCTAAATTTTAAAAAATCAAATTCTTACGTCTTCTTCGGCCTAGCAATTACGAAAGAGATCCTCGTCGAAGATTCAACGTAACGTTCTTAAACAAAAATTAAAAGTGGCTGTTTTAAACCGCTTCATTTCCGTAGTGTATAAAATACGCGTAAACTAATGCCAGATGTTCCAAATTAGTAACTGGAATATTCCAAACATAACTTGAGCCAAGCATCGCCAGTTTGCCAATGGCTAGGATCTCGAAGCGTAATTTAGTTTTAAACAAACCTACAGATGGCAGCACTTTCTTTGTGCTTATCATGGCCATCAAGAGCAACCAGCTCTTAGAATTAATTAATTACTGCAGCACAAAGCTTTTGAGCTCAGAATAAGATAATATTGTGTTGCCACGTGAGGCTAGACGTGCCCTGTTAAAATATTAGGTGAGATAAATGGCATGTGTTGTGTTGTTTGTAAACTAACTTTCAGTTATGGATGAAGCCAATTCTTTTGTAAATTGTGCTTATATTTTGGACTAGCTGAATCTCTTAAGTATGGAAAATTAAGTCTGACTATGATATAAAACATTAATTAAGGTCTTAATTGTATTGTGAGCCAACTTTACGAGTAGGGATCTAATTTAGATAAACTATTGTAAAGCGTTATTCTCGAATTCCATTATTGCTGCAAGCACTTACATAATTTACCAATCCGTAACTAAATAATTCTACCATTTTCTAGTGTAATATGTTACATCAAAAATCATTACGATGTTTCGCCGTGTGAAGCGCACAAATTCGGTAGAATAGAAATTAAAATAATCAATAATTAGATTTTGCTCGTAACTTAGCTCGCATTCATGTAGATTTTACAATAAATCTCAATCTCTCGAGAACGGTATTTTTTCCTGGATGAAAGGTACTCCATGTTCTTTCCTGCAGCTCTGACAATGAATATGCGAAATCTCATGATGATCAACCGAATATTTTTGGCGTGAAAAAATAACAAACAAACAAACTCCCATTCACATTTATGAGTATAGTAAGGATTTTCAGCTGTAAAATTTTGGTAAGTATTTATTCTATTTATATATCTTACTTTTATAATAACGGAAATATGCTAAATAATTAAAAGAAACGAATGTTAATATAAGTCACGAATTGTTGACAAACGGTATATTCAAACAGAGTAAACTTTAGTTAATACTGCATCTGACAACTTCGTTTAATGTAGGTATATTGGGCACGCCACAATCGTGGCGTTAAGTCCCGTTTTTGAGGAGTGGCTGGAGAGGCGGCATGGCGCCCTCACCTTCCGGCTGACACAGGTAATGACTGGTCATGGTTGTTTTGGCCAGTTCCTGTGTCGCATAGGTCGGCAAGAGACGCCCGGTTGTCACCACTGTGGCGACTGCCGCGACGTTGTTGAGGACACGGCGCTGCACACATTGACGGATTGCCCCGCCAGGGCATCGCAGCGCCGTGAGTTGATCGCGGCAGTCGGTTTGGTTGCCCTCTCGCTCCCGGCCGTGGTTCAATCTATGGTCCGGAGCGAGACGTCGTGGAACGCCGTCGCCTCCTTCTGTGAGGAAGTCATGTCCATCAAGGAGGCGGCGGAGCGGGAGAGGGAGCGCTTAAACCCTCTCCCCAACCGCAGAACCGGGCGCCGGAGGGCGCGAGATGACCTCCAGCCACCCTGAGGTTTGACCTGGGGGTGGTGGGCTTCGTGGGCCTGCCCGCCACCCGATCAGCACCAGGTCCAAGAGGCGGCGTGCGTGTTCCCACGCGCGCCTCTGAGCCGTGTTTTTGTCTCCCTACAAGGGGACAGTAGAGGGTCTATTATGCAGTGGCCTGCCGTTTCACACGGCGGGCCGAAACCTCGGCGGGGTCGCGATTGCATGTGAAAGCGATTCGCGCGGCCCCGCCGTCTATGGTTATGTCGAGGAACACCGTGGTAGGTTTAGTCGGTATTACCGGGGTATTACTCCCCCGGTGAGCCCGACATAACCTCTCCGTCGCCCCGCGGAGAGGTATGCGTCAAAGCATTCCCCCACGTAAAAAAAAAAAAAAGAAAAAATGTAGGTATATGATTTATCATACCAAAGGCTACTCACTAACTTACTTTGCTTACCTAAAACGCAACCCAATGTTATAAGATTGCTAGACTTTATTTCGGTGACCGCATACTATCTTGGAACAAATTCAAAGCACGTTCCTGAAAAATGCATATAGACTAATAACGTCTTAAAGCGGTTCTGGTTTTCGTTGGTCGTCGATATCTAGATCTGTGAACCGTCCTCGACATACTAAACTCTTTGATAATGCGTCGAACGGCATTAGAGTGCAACGTTATAGCCAGAGGGTTATCCTGGTTCTAAGTTATCCAGTTGGAATATAGACGACTCGGTTATGTAACCCAGGTTTCTCGAACCATCGATACGACACATAATACCCCGTTTTTGATGCTATAGCATCCGATTGTTCTTGTGTCCGCTGTTTTAATTTCAATCACAATTCTCCAGACCTTAATTTATGGTTCATGGTGCATGCATATCTACATAGACTACCACGATCACTATTGAATTATAAATATTGTTCACAGATATTAAATTTACCTCTGAAACTCTAAGTATTAACATAAAACAGGACCTTTCTATTAATACTTATTCAGTGATATAAGTATAATATGTTACAGTATATGTGAATAAATTTGAAGGGTTGAACTTGATGCGTGATCGTAAAAACAAAAATAACTTTCATGATACAGTGATTTTATTATATTTTTACTACATCACCTGCACTAAAACTAAACATAAAAATATACCAGGCTTTAACTTAGATAAGTCAGTCATATGTAAAAAGTATACCTACTCCAAAGCATACATATGTATGTATGCTTTGCATTGTATAGGCGTGAATCTATGTAGATTCACGCCTATACATTGCTGAAAGGAAGTTTATTGCACCTGCATTTATATCTTCACACATGTATGTACATCCCTAAAGATTAAGAACTGCATAGGACCTTTCGTCATATACATATGTTTAGGTTTCACGGTATGATACGAGACTATGTACGTATTTTAATCTTGCTATACAAACTCCACGAAGTTAGAATATCATCCAATACGATTATAATATCGTCAAACGTTTCTTTGTAAACATACAAACACTTTCGTCTTTATTACACCAGTATGATACCAAGAGCCATATAAATAATGACGTCATAAAACACATCTCAGTACTTTATTGCATACGGATGATAAACATCCCTAATAAACTGAACCGAGCTAACAGATAAATAATATTACAACAAAAATTAAAGTTCACAGCAAAAGTCTGGAAAATGGACGTTGCAGACTTTATCTTTAAAGAATACTGTATGTTTTGTGGCCATCAATATCTACTCATCACCAAACACATTTAATGCATCCACCTCCATGTTAGAGGTGCAGTGGCAGTAAATGCGAATGATGTGCGGGTTTGATACCTACCAAAGCACTGATGGATTTTCTATTCAAGAAATCTTCAGAAGCAGCGGTGACTGCAACTGCGATAGATGGCAATAGGCTCGCTTTATACTACGGAGTAATACTACTACCGTTTCGAGGATAAAAGCGTGGGGCTTTATATATATGTACATTTATATGAAATGCCGATAACCAAACCTCTAAACGAGAATATGTCCTAAGACGAATAAGGTGTACTGCCAAGGTGCGTTTTATGAAAACGCTTAGTAGTTTATTGGTAGATCAACTTTGATAAATTCGGACATGGTATCATCATCATTGATGATTATCATCATTATCATCATCATTTCAGCTGAAAGACGTCCACTGCTGGACATAGGCATCCCCCAAGCACGGTACCATACAACTTCAAAATTAAATCCTAAAAAAATATTTTGTCGTAGCAAGTAACTGGTAATGCAGGGACAATACCTCTCTCTAATAAAATCTCTAGTTTATTGCCGGCGGTTAATGATTATCCTTACTAATATCATGAATGCGAATGTGAGTTGCCTTATTTGTCTGGTTATTACTTATTACGCTTTCAAGCTTTAACTACTCTACCGATCTTCATGAAATTTTGCATACATACATTGTCAGGGGTACAAAAAAGGACATAGGGTACCATTTACTGAGAAATATAGATTTATTAACAAAGTATACTTTAACACAAGCGAAGCTGCGTGTATAATCTAGTTACAAATATCAGAAAAGTTAGTATTTGTATAAAATGATAAAAATATTCACCTGTATCATATATACAGAATGTCCCAGAAGTCGACGTCAAGCCGGATTCAAGTAACAAGTTAAGTTATAAATGTTATAATAGCTATCAGAAAAATATAAATATATATATATATTTTTTTTTGTTATGTAATCTCGAATTCTTTAAGCTCTCGATTTTTTTAGATTATTCGAGATAACATAGCAAAAAAAATCAAAAAATAAATATCTGTAGTAACAGGTGTGAAAAGACCGTCACAGGATGCAGATTTTTTTGTTATTTTTAAATGCCTAAAATTTAAAAATGCTTAACTTCGATTTTTTTATATTTTTCTGGTAGCTATTATAACTTAGCCTGTTACCTGATTCTGGCTTGACGTCGACTTTTGGGACAACCTGTATACCAGTACCTACTTAACATTTTTAAGTATTGATTTCCAATTTAAATATGACAGGTGGCAAAATGAAGGCAAAGGCTTTTTAACTACGTAAACTTGAAATGGTTTATAAATATACAACGCCATCTAGTAGTGATTAGCAGCATATCGTACAAGTAATTAAATGCAGTCTTTTCCTTCCTTACATATTACTTTCTGTGAAAGGAAACTAGGGCAGTACTTTCCTGTACAACAGTAATATTTTAATTATTAATTCCTGTTACAATACTTGTACTAAAATTTACGTTTATTATATACTTTTTTGTCTAATGGTAAATATTTTTTTATAGTAGAATACGTCCTGAAATGCCTTGTTTAATCTATCAACAATATTGCATTAATAAAAGCAAAACATACAGACATAGAATAACGTTTTAAATAAAGTCTATAAAAATAAATCAACAACATCGGTTTGCAGTGAAATGTGACTAGCAGTTGTCTCTTACATTCGCCATTTAAAGGTAATGTATTGAAGCAGGATAGCCACTGTTTACAAATACAACAGTTTCTAGTTGTTTGCGTTTCCTCGTAACCGTGAAGAAACTGGTCGGGGAAGCTGCACATCTGTGTTACAACACTACGTCGGACTACTATGTATTCTGTAACAACAGAATAATGCACTTTTGTATAAGATACTACGGACGGCGGAGTAGCATCAGTACTATAAACTATATAGTTCATGCATTTCTTTAATGAAATTGTAGAGAGTTTATGATTTCTCATCTATCTAACTCTAAAGCAATCTCTAAAAGAGATATCTTATTTCGCGGCAACTGATTACAAAGTATAAAAAAGCAGTATAAAGCTATTGGGCACTATAAAAGGTTATGCGATAAAATCCGCATATAGTAGTTTAATTTCAATGAATAATATTCGAGTAAACAGAAGACAATATTACTACAAAAGGTTACTAAGATCTTGAAGTTAGAGGCTACATTGAATCATACCTTTATATCTCTGAAAAGGCAGCCAGGAATATTTTATCACACATTGCGTTAGCTGTGTTTAGGTCTCTCGTGAAATGAGCCAAGCCCATCGTCACTTAATGGGCATATTTTCATTACTGATAATTTTTCCACATCAGTATCAATTTTCGCTTAATCTGCGCATGGAACTGTAGTCCTCGTAATCGTAAACTTATGCCACAGTGCCTACGAGGCGGTCCAATCTTTCACCTAAATATTTTCTTATTTCATTAGTGCAGAATATGTGGCATCTATGTTTAGAACCATATTCTTTGTAACTTCCATATTTATAAAATATATCTTTGTGTTTTGTGATTTATGTGTACATAGCAACCTTTGATGTCATAGTTTATGAATAGCAAAGCATAAACCAAAACTGGCTTTACTAGTCGCCGACCCTTTGTCGGCTGACCGGATCAGCGTGCGTGCTTGTGAACAAAACAATGGCGCAAATATCTGATCATCCCCTCATACACTACCAATGAACAGAAAAAAGGGGGGTTATTTTACTATAATGATCGTTCATTGTCAACACTGCAAAAAAGGGTATCAATAAACTGCCAGTTGGAGATAAAACCACTGGACCTCTGCTACTGACTGCACAACGCCACATTCTGATACTCTAGAAACCCTACCCATAACGGTAGCATAAAACTTAGTTACTTAGCTGTGATCTTTATCAGATTTGAGAAAGATTCCAAGTATATTATTTATTTAATTTTGACATTACGCTATAATGAAATAAGGAACTATTTTTTAAAGTATGTTACCACTACTCACTTAATTTGGCGAAAACTAGATTGAGCTCTAACTAGCTATACCTGCGATTTCGTCCCAAACCGAGGAGCCCAAACATTAGTCGCTTGCCCTTGGAGATTATGCGTGAATATTTTAAAAATCTGTATCTCTGGCATCAGTGTTATTCCAAAATTAATAGAACAAATACTTTTTTGAAAATATATTATGTACATATTTTTAACTTTTTGACGATTTTGAGGACTATGGTCAGTAATAGGAAAATATTAGGGTGATACTCCAAATCTCAAGAATTCCTGTAAAATTATTAGTATTCCGAATTATGAGTGGAAGGACGATATTAAAAATGTAGATTTCGCCATAGATGTGGCGCTACTGCGGCGCTGAATGCTAAATAGGAGGATGGCGGCGAACCGCACTCGATGTAACAGTCCCTTTGCCGGTTCACAAACTACGGCGGGGCTATGAAAACCACATAAATAAACTAATTAACTAGGTACCGATATTTTGCTGCCCGCTTCTATTGAAATTAAACTACTATATACGGATTTTATCGCGTTGTTTATTTTACACTTTATTACATAATTTAGAAACTGTTACACTACTACTAGATACTATTAAACTTTACTATTTTTTAAGCTAATTAAATTATTAAAACTGTTTATATTTAAGTTTACACTTTCCCCAAATAAAATACGTATATAGTAGTTTAATTTCAATGAATAACATTCGCGTAAATAGAAGACAATATTATGCCCGCTTTTGTCAACCTGTTGCCCGTTCAAGTTCCTGTATTATTTGTAATGACGGTTAAGGTATAGACAATTTTTGAATCCAGGATTTTAACTGCATCTATTTAAAACGTTAAAATAAGTATATTTTGTTTATCCGTGAAGACATAACAAAAGACATGGTGATAATTTATAAAGAAAGCATCCAATTATGGTAATTAATATATATATATATATATCACACATTTCTTTTGTTCCGTTTGGAGTTTAGACCCAAAACAGTTGGCGTTGTGGCAACCTGACTACTGATCCTACAGACTCTTATCATATTCTTACTCTGCGTTTGTCGGTGTAACGGTGTAAGATACTATTATCAGGCGCTTCTTTAATATGACAATAGAATTGCCGAAAAGGTCTTATAGGCCAACCATAGCCAATGTCTGTCCCTTAGCCTTGTTGTCTACGCTGACATCACTACCAGTGCATTTTCCTCTGACACGTCTACAAAGCTCCCTACACATAATATTCGCAAGTCAATCCAAAACACGACCCATTACGTGAATCGATTCTTTTACATCACAATAAATATTTACACTACTCGTTTAAACATCACAATAAATATTTACACTACTCGTTTAAAGTAAATAATATCCATTTAACACATTTTCCACGTGCAAGGTTACTTAAACATCCCCTACACTTCCCGTTCACATACCGCTACACTACTTTCACGCCGCTGTTTTCAAAGCCACGGTTTTACAACGCATCCGAAAGGGATTTGCCGAAAGCCTCAACGTAAACGGTTCACATTCAAAACACAACTTTATCCTTTAGAACTTAGAACTGAAATTCACGGGTTTATTTATTACTTAGCTATGTTGAACTCGAGTCAAACAGTGCATAAGCATATTTTTATGTTTATTTCAGGGCTGGATTGCGCCTGCAGTGAATTTAAATAGCGCAGTTTGTGAAATATGCAAGTGATATCACGTTCATATAGTTTTATTTACATCCGACCGTTGAATATGAATATCCAGTTTTAAAGTTGTAAATAAGAAGTGCAATGTATATTGCTATTTGGGGCTGGAATTAGGAGGTGCACTTGTGTGATGCTACATTTTTTATTACTTTGTATAATTTTTTTGACGGCTCGTATGGTGTAGTAGTTGAGTAATGTGGATCCGATTCCCAAACGGGACAAACCCTTTTATGGTCCATTATAGTTGTTTCGAGTCTGGGTACTCTTTGTGTCCGTTGTTTGAATGTTTTTCCCCCGCAGCACAGGCATTATTACAAGCATGCGGCTTACTTGCGGTAAACGTTCACGGTAGCCTAGGTTCGCTTGTAATTACCATGTTGCCGAGCTAATCAACCTAATCAACCAATCAAAGATGACATGTAAAGAAAGGAATGAGGATAGTATACTTACTATCCTCCTACTATAAGCCTCCAAAAATATTAATCACCCAGCAAATAAAAGTATACGGACGGATCGGCAGAAACTCTCTTCCATGCAGTGCTGTTTATTTAATACTAGATTTTGCCCGCGGCTTCGCTTGCGTGAGTGTAGTAAGGTAGGGACAATACTTTTTTCTGGATGAAAGATACGAAATTTCATAACGTTCGCTCAAGTGGTTAAGGCGTCAAAATATGTTACTAACAAACAAACTCACATTCACATTTATAACATTAGTTAAGATTAGGATTAAGACTAAGATATATCATTTTATAACCAGCTGTCCCGCGCGGTCAACCACGTTTATGATTACTGTTTCGCTCTTGAGGTTCGTAGCGTGATATTATGTAGCTTATGTTAATTCTGAATTAAATAGATTTCTAATGGTAAAATATATTTTCTAAATCGAGGTACTAGTTTTTGAAATTATTAATTAATAAATACATAATTTTTCCTCTTTATGAAAAAATGAAACAAAATTATTTATTGGACACATACCACAAACACATAATAACAAATATAAAATTAAAATAAATAGGTAAAAAAATAAACGTCCCGAAACAAAACCAAAACAAAAAAATAAACAAAATATATATTATAAAGTAAGTGTCAACAGTAGTGTCAAATAGGGCCCAGTTCAGCATGTGTCAGACGAAAGCCTGACGCTGGTTTTCAACCGGGTCCTTTAGTGACTCACGCATTTAAACCATCTATAATATAATCAAAGAAAATAAAAAAATATATAT
The DNA here is from genome assembly GCA_930367265.1 of Catocala fraxini. Taxonomy (NCBI): domain Eukaryota; kingdom Metazoa; phylum Arthropoda; class Insecta; order Lepidoptera; family Erebidae; genus Catocala; species Catocala fraxini. Next base: position 16,913,584 of record OV884035.1, read on the forward strand.
ATGAATCCAGAATAATAACTTTACACACAGACACAGATAATATACGTAATACACAGATTACACAGACGAAACAAAACAAAATTTAAAAAAATATTGTTATTCTGATAAAAATTAATTTTAATATATTATAATATCACGCGCTCACACGACGAGCGTGACACAGGCACACATACGCAGGTAGCCACACCTTTACATATATATATATATATATATATATATATATATATATATATATATATATATATATATATATATATATATATATATATATAAAGCCTCATATACTCGTATTGGTAGTATCGTTGGTCTATATATATATATATATATATATATATATATATATATATATATATATATATATAGACCAACGATACTACCAATACGAGTATATGAGGCTAGACGGTTATTCATTTAATACAATGCGTCATCAATATAGCCATTGCATTAAACGAACGACGCATTTATGTTCGTCAGTCCTAAGCTCCGCTGAGCATCAATTAAATAAAGACGCTGAGCATCAATTAAGTAAAGACGCAAACATCTTTTAAATGATCCAATAGAAGTTTGTAATCTGATAGGCGATGGTAAATTGTTTCATATTTTTGATACAGCGTAGCGGAAACTGCCCCTAAATGCAGATGTTTGGTTTAAAGAGACTATTTCTCAAAAGAACATTACAAAGTTCACCTAAAATAGTAGAAAATTTAAACAATTATAACATTACAAGTACATATTAACATTTTATATTCGATTAGTCCAGTTTTGGTTCAAGTTAAGTTACTTTATTAAGTACATCTTTAATCTACTTTTAAAACTATTAATATATAATTATATTTTTACGTCTCTATGTAACTTATTATACAGGGTTACTAGTAACTCGACATCTAATATAGCTGATATACCTTCAACAAAGACCAAATTTGGATGTATACAATATAATAAACGATCTGATGATATATAAAAAAAATATATATAGGTATAAATACATATACACACACGCACACACTTACACACACGCGCACGCACACACATAAACTCACTCACACAGGCAAACCCATATGTACACACACTCATTTTTAAGTATAATTTAGTAAATTGTAAATTTAAAATAATGTATAGAGTTAATTTCATTATTTCAATTATTGTGTTAATTATCACGCAATGTAAAATATGGAGGAGCGGACTTTTCTACTACAAGCATAATTTGCTTAAAAGAAGATTCCGAAAACAACTTTTTGTAACAAATTATTTTACACAATACATTTTAATTGTAGTTTATTTTAATTAAATTAATTTAATCAATGTGCGGTTTGAATGTCAGTCAGTTGTCTAAAATTAGAACTAGATATTTTTCTTGGTTTGAACGTTGCTTGCCTATAGTTAGTGGCGGAAAAGAATGTATATTTTTGTTCTTCGCTGAAAAAATAACGTATGAAGTTTTTTTAATATTAATAGTTAATAAAATAAATGTTGCTTTAACCACTTATCTAATTTAGACAAATCATGTTGAGCTTCATCGATTACGCTGTGTATTGAATGACCGTAGTAAAAAAGGCATGTATCATCCGCGAATAGTGAGATGTTACCTGTTAAACCTATAGAATCTATATTATTAATGTATATTAAGAAAAATAGTGGACCGAGCACAGTACCCTGAGGAATGCCGTAAACTATACTGGCAGGTGTACTTTCATAATTTTCTAATTTTACCTCTTGATATCTATTAGTAAGAAAAGATTCTAATACTTTGTAAGCTTAGAAGTTACACCGATGTCTTTCAGCTTTTGTAATAAGATCGAATGACTGATACTATAGAAAGCTTTCTGCATGTCTATAAAAACTCCTAAAGCTAGTTGTTTATTATCGATACTATTTTTAATTTTAGTGACTAAATCTATTGTGGCTGATAGTGTATTTGAATGCGGACGAAATCCGACGACATTGTGTGCGACGAAATTCTGTGTGGCAGTATAGAGAGCTGTAGTGAGCACTGTCTTTTCGCGCAGTCACGTTTGCTATTCACCCAGCTCAATTTGCGGTATATGTAGGTACGATGGCTCGTGAGTACTAACAATGCTGAACATAAGACAGGCCAAGTGTTTATAATATTAGTATAGATCGACTAGTCTTTTCCCATAATTTTGTTAGTATCAACTGCAGTTCGCCACCGTGATTAGCAACATTTATGTCTTTTGAACGGAATAGCATAAAACGTGGTGTAGATGTTGAGTTTGAGTCTAAACCTTCAGCTTATTATTTTTACACTGCGGAAAGTTGAAAGTTGCTAATAAAATGCGTTGAGTGGTTCATCCGCAATGACGGAACAACAAGCTAAAAGCGAGATCTGAACTAAAGAGTCCATTGTTATAGATGCATACCGCATTAAAAAGTTGATTCCAATCAGTTTATCAATGTATTAACACAACTTTGTTAGTATTATAATATTAAAACTATAGATAGAGAGTATAGTAACAAGCACTTACTTACGGAAGATGATATTCATATTACAACAATTGAGTTCAAATCAATCATTTCAACAATATTTTCACGTATCGATTGAGCGTTTTCTGGAAATATAAAAATGGTTGCCTCTGGCAATAAAAAGGGTGACCTTGTACCCGAAGATATGGGTCCCTCGACATTTCGACTGTCACGACAAATATTTTCTTCGGGTCCTGCATTAGTATGCCAAGGTCAGACGGGTGATGTCTTACGAAAACTACTTAGTTGGAATAAGTTTGTGTTCATATCATCCGCGAATTTAGAAAGTGCGCCTGATATTAACTCTATATCTCTTTTGGGATTGTGTAGCAGCTTACCTAAATTTGATTACAGAAACTTTTAAATTGTGATCTATTGTCTTTTGAATCCTAGTCCAGTCTCTTTTTATCGGAGTAAGCTACGTTTTTGTAGGATTTACTAATGATAAGTATAAAATATACTGTCATGATTGACATTTTTTTTTTTAACGTGGGGCAATGCATGACCCATACCCCTCCGCGGGGGCGGGCGGAGGGGTTATGTTGGACTCGCCGGGGTAAAATAAAGATGTTGAAAAGATAAAGTACCTCCCGGAATACCGACTAAACCTACCACGGTGTTCCTCGACAAAACCACTATCGACGGGGCCGCGCGAATCACTTTCGCATGCGGTCGCGACCCCGCCGAGGTTTCGGCACGCCGTATGAAACGGCAGGCCACTACACGAAAGACCTACGCTATAGGCACTTCTAAAAAACTCCCTACTGTCCCCCCTAGAGGGGAGACGGACTCGACACAGAGGCGCGCGTGGGAACACGCACGCCGCCTCTCGGACCTGGTGCTGAACGGTTGGCGGGCAGGCCCACAAAGCCTGCCACCCCCAGGTCAAACCTCAGGGTGGCTGGAGGTCGTCCCGCGCCCTCCGGCGCTCGGCTCTGCGGTTGGGGAGAGGGTTTAAACGCTCCCTATCCCGCTCCGCCGCCTCCTTGATGGAAATTACTTCCTCACAGAAGGAGGCGACGGCGTTCCATGACCTCTCACTCCGGACCATAGACTGAACTACGGCCGGGAGCGAGAGGGCAACCAATCCGACTGCCGCGATCAACTCACGGCGCTGCGATGCCCAGGCGGGGCAAACCGCCAAAGTATGCAGCGCCGTGTCCTCAACAACGTCGCGGCAGTCGCCGCAGTGGTGACAACCGGGCGTCTCTTGCCGGCGTATACGACACAGGAACTGGCCAAAACAACCGTGGCCAGTCATTACCTGTGTCAGCCGGAAGGTGAGGGCGCCATGCCGCCTCTCCAGCCACTCCTCAAACACGGGACTTACCGCCACGATCGTGGCGTGCCCGGTCATGATTGACATTGGCATAACTAAATTCAACATAATGATGACGATTACCTACGCATAACATTATTAGGCATAAATGTTTTACCATAATGTTTATTGCCATAAATACTGTTGGCATAATAATAATGAAGCATAATTTTATAAAGCATAATGTTATAAACGAGTAACGATAATATATATACACACAATGCTCTTTGGCATAAAAATAATAAACCTAACCTAACCTAACATTCAACATAAAATTATTGGCTACATACACCTAATTATGACATTTTATATTTATGGCTCATGATTATTAGACGAATAAATATATTGCCTTAAAAAATTATGTATCTCAAAATTAGCCCAAAATAAATTAGACTATATGATAGTTATGCTAACATTTGCATTATGCCAAAGTATTATTATGTCACAGTATTATTATGCTCATAAAATGTATGCGAAAACGTTATGCCAAACAATATTATAACTTAAAATCTTATGCGAAGAGGGAGATTCCCTTTATGTACACGACTCGAGTGACATGCGCATGCAGACATTTAAAGAACCGGCACGAGACACCCATGCAAGTAACCCCTATGATTATTCCGTGCGTGTAGCTTGCATGAGTATCTTGCGCATGTAGACCACGCAAGTTATGGCTATGTGTACAGTAAAGTTTCGTGTTTGATTTTAATTTTAACATGAATATGTTTATTACTAACTAGTTACTTGGTTCATTTATTATATTATTATGCCATTTTGTTTATGCATTTTGAAAATAAGCATGCAAGGAATAACCAGACTACGAAAAATTATTTGTGTTAGTAGTTATAAATACTGTATTATTAGATAGCGCAGAACCTAAAATGCATTCAATTAGAAGAAACCGAAGTAAAACCGAAACAACGAAGATACCCCATAATATGTCATAAAATTATGCTTAAGATCAAAAACACATAGTTGTGTTAAACAAGAAATATATAATATATTTTATGTTATAAGCACAAGCTATACTTTAAAATATTTGCAAGCATTCCTGCCTGACGAATGGGTGAGGTGCAAAATATTCCACCTATTATTCAAATAAAATCGCTACGAAGTAGGGCCGTGTTCACTTTAGATACAATCTATTCAGCATTTACATTCCATATAAAAGTCTGAAAGTTTCCATAGTTCTCATTGCTAGTTGGTATATTGTTTTCAGCAATAAACTATTTAAATAATGAATATTCAACTGTATATAATAAAAACACCGTGTTATATTTAGAGTTTCACTTGAATCGCTAAAACGGAGAGCAACATTGTTTAATGAAACTGTGCGGCGTTTCTGCATTTCGCAGTATTCCCAGTGCACTGCAGCTTTTTACTGAAAATATTCCAAAAGCTGCATTGGACTTCACTTCGGAATAACGAATAATTTGCGCGTCAAAAACATTTTTCATGCAGAATGAATGTTATTCTTACTTGTATGGTTCATTCACACGTCATAGACTGTCAACAAAACGTCCAAAAATGACATTCCATAATCGAAACAGAGGCTTCTGTAAAATTATGTGCATGTAAGCTGTTGGTTTGGCCCGTCGCCATCTTGCCGCCCATATTCCATAAAGCATTCTTCGTTCCATCCAGGAAGGCTATTCCTCCCGGAATGTTCTCACGACGCCCGCACAAATCTCTCCGGTCGACGCGACGGTCGAACGGTGCTGTTATATATTCGAGAACCTTTCGAGACATTGGTTCTGTTTTGTAGATTTCATCCGCATTTTTGTGTAAAAGGTATTGTAGCAGAGTAATGATGCGAAGTTACATTTTTTATATGATTTAAAACGGATTTTGAAACGTAATTTTTATTGATATGGATTAAGGAAAATTGGCATATACGACAACACACGGTTTTTCACAAACACACGAGTAAAGAGATACAATGGTTCAAGTGTAGAGATGTCACGCTACTACCAATGCGTTCAATATTGCAGAAGATTAAAAATGAGAAGGGGTGTCAAAATCATTTACAAATAGTTGGCTGTGCCTAGGTGTTCATAGTTTAAATGTTGAAAAATTTACAAGAAAATATATACCTATACACTATTTCTCTGAATGGAACTCAGAAAGAAAATAGAAGCTTACATGACTGCTATATGTATAACACAAAACCAATCTAGGAATCTATCTAGATAAATATACGTCTGAGAAACAAATTCACAACGATCTACTAAAAGTGGCGTGTTATTCAATAAAGAAACTCATTCGGTGTAAGGAAACACTTGAAAATACTGCCTGGGATTGCAATTTTCCGCACTGACCTGAAAGTAAATCGAAAAAGCGAGCTATGCATTCTAATTGCTTACACAATGAACAAAATGAACTCCGAGCCATTGCTTCGCTTATTTTACAGCTGAATATAATATGAAATTTGAGCACAAAGATGTTGAAAACTTCTGTTCTTTATTTGATCTCTCACACAAGCTCTCTCTGAAAAAATTACTTCACTATATACCCCAATAATAATGTTAGTTCTAAAAGTAATTAAAAATAAAACAAATAGTCTCACGCCAATATATCCCACTAGGCGTGAGACGACATGTGATACAGTGTAGTATTATATAGTGTAACTCCATTTTGTAAATGATTTTATTTTCAGAGAGAGCAGGAAGTTAAATAAAGTAACAAACGTCATAGTTGCCGAAATATAGCTGTGTACAACTGATGCCTATCCCGCCGAAAATAGAGGCTATCTACTATGAATGTATCTAGATGCAACATAATAAACGCGTGTGGTTATAAAGTGGTTGATATGAGCGACATGACAACCGCAAGGTGTGTCACAACACAAGGTACGTGTCATGCTGTTTGGTCAGAACATTATGGTAGTAATTCATACAATATTTAGGAACAAAGCTCTGTAACTATAATGGGTACCTACCACAACTACCATTTTCGTCTTAAAGTATCCTCAGTTTAAACTTGTTTTGACCGAGTGTAATGGCTTTCTAGTACCAACAAATTTAAATATTATTTACGGATCGACTGCCATTAGGTCTCCGCATTCGATGCACTAAGACTATATAATTAAATTCTTTTCAATGTACATACCATATTATGTACGAACTTCATCGCGGTTATCTTTTAATACACCACTTTAAACTATTGATATTTACGCTTCTACCCAACGTTTTGATTGTTTTTCAGCCGCCGTAGTCACGAGGAGACTAAGATAATGAAAGTGGTTCCAAAATGGAATCAGGATCAGGCGCTGGTATTTATGCCAACGACTGTAAGGTGAGCCAAAGCATGGGCAAATATGCAACGGTCTTCCAGGCGAAAACCTATGCTATAATTGCCTGCGCGCAGGAGAATATCAACAAAAATGTCACTGACAAGACTGTTTATATTCTCAGTGACAGTCAAGCTGCTCTTAAGGCTCTGAACTCCTGTAGGGTGGATATCGGACTGGTCCTAAACTGTGTTAAAGCCCTTAACAAACTTGGCAGGAAAAACACAGTCAGGCTGGTGTGGGTGCCGGGGCATGCAGGTGTGCAGGGTAATGAGGAGGCTAACGAATTGGCCAGGAAGGGCTCGGAGCAACTATTTGTTGGCCCCGAGCCATTTGTAGGACTCTCTGAGAGTACCGTCAAGGCAGCTATGAATGCACATGGCAATGATAAACATAGGCGGGAGTGGATGGCCTTTAGGGGTCTGGAACACTCCAAGAAATTCATTGCAAACAGAGCCACGGGCTTCACCCGGAAGTTCTGCGGGTACAACAAGGGCCAAATACGCCTGCTCCAAGGAGCGTTTACTGGTCACTTTGGCACCAATGACTTCCTGTGCAGATTGAGTTTGACAAACAATTTGATCTGCAGAGCCTGTGGTGAGCGGGACGAGTCCATATTACACCTACTGTGTGAATGTGACGCGTTGGCTGGACTAAGGATGGGTCTGATGGGGTTGGCATATCCGAGCCCTGAGGACTTCAGGCTTCTCCCTCTGAAGTGTACGCTGCGATTGATGCAGTACATTCATAGGGAGATAGCTAAGGTATAGATCTCGGGGCCGACAAAAAAGATCCCACTGGGTCGAAGTGTCGCCGGTCTACACTGACTGGCCCCCGTAACAAGATAAGATAAGATAATGATTGTTTTAATGTCTTTAGTATATTTATTGTTCGTAAAAAGTAATATAATGTCAATACACATTCGCGTAAAAGTAAGCATATTAGGTACTCATTCCCACTGTCACGTGACAACCTATACAACCGAAACTGCCGGATTTTCGTACTCTCCGATGAACAAAGGTGTATATTTTTCAATATGGCCATGTTAGCAAAACGTTACTTAATCTTACAAATGATACGATCTTTTCTTCTGTTTACCAAACGTGTCTATTTATACGTAACTACTAAAAACTGTATAAGTTGTTTGTAGTAATATATAAATACAGGTACCTAAGCCTTAACCTTGTACAACTCATACAGTTGTTTGTAGTATACAAATACTTATAAAATATAAAATATTTGTATTTTTATTAAATAGAGTCGTATATCTATGTGTTTATTAAATCAACAACTTTAAAACAAAACTGTTAGTACATCAAAACTGATGTTTTAATGCTTATACATTTATCCATATATACGAAAAATTATCATTTGCATATGCAAATATTATGCCGACTGCCGAAATAAATTTAGATACATCTGAATTAGCGCAACTAAATCTATACAAGGATTAAAAAACACTTACTTTGATTTGATTCATTATATTGGTACTGAGTACTAATACCAGAGCTAATGGAGTGCCAATGTACCTAATGAATTTATAATATGGACGCATTCCAAATGAAAACACTAAAGAGTCAAATAATACTATTACGATACCGAACAAATAACTATGTGCCCACTGTAAAGAATATAAAAAATGTTTGCCTCCAAATTTTAGCAATAGCATACATAAACATATAACATTATAGACCTGCTGCTAGAAAGCAAACATCAGTACATAAATTTCAGTAGGTATACATTACCGAAACATGTCTCTGTAACACCTCAAGGGACTAAAAAGCCACGAAACTACTAAGACCAGATAGATATTGATCAATTTTTCCGTGTGTAACATATACAAGATGACAAATTAGTTTATGTTGGAACGTCTTCTTAGCAACTTGTTCAAACTCCCTATAAGAGTTACTCCAAAAACTTCGTGCACTTTCCAAATTGATTTCGATCGTAACTAGAAACTTAGAGCTGCCAACTGGTAACTTAGTTTGTAGAAAACTAACTGGAATTTGTTTTCTAGTATTCATTAAACTTTTACGCTCTTACAAGTCGTTCTCTCGGCTAGATATAACTGAAATTCATGTTAGAAGGTACAGCGATAGCCTAGTGGAAGACCGTTGGACTGCCATGCAGAGGTCTCGAGTTCGATCGAATTTTCGAGGTTATGTGCGTATTAAATAGTTAATAGTTAGCTTAGCTGGAGGATTTAACAAGAATACTAGTAATTTAAAATGCAGAATGCTATTAATCTGTAACTAAAAAAATAAAAATAATTATTGCTCGCTGTAACAGTGAAGGAAAATATCGCGAGGAAATTAAAGATTTCCATAATGCTCTCGAAGATACGTGAAGAATGCCAATCCGCACAGAGCCAGTGTCCTGCAGTAAGACATTTTATATCCAGGACTGATATTATTAATATTTATGTTAGAAGCATTCATTTACTTCTTCGAGTATTATAGGTACTGCTTGATTCTCAAATATTCTGGGAAACAGTGTGAAACATTTCATAGCAAACGTTTAATCCAATTTAGGTGCAAAGTTTAAGTCAAAGGTAGCTCTTGGCTGTCGGGATCAAACTTCAAGGTAAAGTATAAATTGGGCTGTTTGAAGACTGTACGGTGAGTGGGAGACTAATTATAAACATTCATATAGCTTTAGAAGTATTTTCTTAAAACATACATAGTTTTCTTCATGACTATCGAGTTCAAAGTGCCGCAAACATTGTTCTTAATGATTGGGCGATGTTAACAATAATGTAAATAAGACGTAAGTCATGATGTCAATTTAAAAGTATTTAAGTTAAATTACTTTAAGACTTAAATACTTTTTATGAATGTGTAACTTTAGTAATTACTTAGTTTTCTGAAATTACATTTACAGACGATAGGCCAAGGAGTTGAGCCCATAAGTATTTTCATATGCTCATAAGAAGTGTCTGTAAATTTCTTGCAAACATACAAGATTTTAAAGCCCACTTATTTTATAATTAAATTATAATATTGGTTATTTATAACCCATAATCTGGTTTGCTATAGGTACCTTACGAAATATTAGTTATAACTATATTATATATACTATATGGTTACAAAAGTGTTTCATAATCCAGGCAGTTTTAAATGGGGACGCGTATCATAACAAAGCCATGCATTTCACTAAATAATTAGCATTGCTTCTATTGTGGTGATAACTATCTATCTGTTGCAATATTCACTCACTAAACCGATTGTAGTGGTAATCGTAATTTAAGCTATTTTATTTTTGCCTTTTCTAGGCAGCCTATCCAGATCTGATATGATTTATCTCACAAAAAATAAAGAGTTAGAAGTGAGGGGTAGAAGTTTACAAAGAAAGGAGATCGAACAGTAACAAAACGTACGGCGCTCTCGATCTCACTCAACGAAAGAAATGTAATAGGTGAATTTTCAATTAGTGTTCCTAATTTTTGAGAGCGTAACACTTCCCCGTTGAGCCGGCTTATTTATGCTGAAACCAACTAGACATACATGCAATGCCGGTCTAAGGCATAAATTAATCTATTTACTTACTAGCCACTACCAAAATTAAGGAACATAACGGACGACAAATGTTACAACGAAAACACTGTGACAAGTTCTACCGTAACTTCACAATGGAATCATTTGCTTTGTTGTCACTACCAGCATGTTGACCAACATATTCGCAGAAATATACTATCCCGCAATTTAAGGTAACAGAATTAATCTAACACAAGTTGGACCAAAAATGTTTGACCTAAATAATTACTACTAGTTGTACTAGAATCTTACGACTAATACAATCCGCTTGTTATCATTGCCAACATTTGCGTACAAGATGGACCACAAATGCCGAAGCTAAATAACTTTTACTTGTTCTACTGTACCATCACAATAAAACGATTGTTGGCACATTCAGTGCCAAGATCATTTTAAGTCGCTGTCTAATATGTCGATTGAATAAAGTCACACTCATCGGCACTAAGCCCCACCAGCCCCCCCACCATTACCTACCTAAGAAGCAGTTCAAAAGATCTTTGAATTATATAAATTATCTAAGTAGTGAATAAAAGTTATATCTATAACTAGCTGTAGCATAACTACTTTTTATACTGTTATATTTTATGTAACTACAGTCATATTAAAATATTGCCTTAATATGAGTATAATTACAACAAATGCGCTATATAGTAACCGGAATATTAGTCTTACGTTGAGGTAACCTCTCGCCTTTGAGGCTGACGCCATGTTAATGATAAGAGTCAATAAGACGGACTGAGGGAGTGACAACTCAACGTGACAAACGGTCCGTCCGCCTAATCGGTCTCGAATGTCTCAGAGAGTCGGTCAAGGCCTGATCTCTGGCTTCCATTTATCGAGTGGCTTAAGGGAAATTCCAAAAGTAAGACTCTCAACTTTAAACGCCTATATGCCGTCTATTTATATTTCAGATGGATATGCGATCAGTTGGCGAATAAACAAAAAAAGCTTAGGAGGATGCAAAATAAAAATACTGATATTTTAATTAAAGTTCTCGCTTTCTGATTGGTCACAGCAAGATTAAGACTATAGTAGCCAAAGGGATGATAAAACATTTATTAATATTTATTATCATCGAAGCACTGCTGCGGCTTGGCACCCGTAGTAAGTATCGGGCCTACATACATGCAATTAAATTTACATGAGACTTTATATATTTCACATTACGGCTAGAAACACACGTTGTGAATACACTTTAGTCTTCTATTATCACTAATAGATCAAAGACTCAAAAAGAAGAAGATCAAAGAAAGAATAATTACATCGAAATTTAAGAGAGAGAATAACTAAGGCTACTAAGGATTCTGTGGTTATATCTATAGCAGATATTTAATATTATCATATACTTATATTAATACTAACGGAAACTAATAATAAGTAATAATGAACCAGTATTTGACTCGTAAAACATGAGTAATCGATTGTTTTGCTAAAATCTATGTCACGGTCACATTATCATTATTCCGTTTATTTATTAATAGCTAATTAGTTTACCAGTCATTCTGACACTCATTTATCATTATATAATGCGAAATATTTTCTCTGAACACTGACATCATTAAAATAACTATTAACAAAGATTCAGTCTTTATAAAATACCAAATATGGAGAAAATGTATTCATTATAAATTATTCATAGTATTTATTTTATAGTCTAAGGATTATCCCGATTATAAATTGGTTCTGATACAGGCTCTATCTCATATCTTATCCTGACTTCTGCAACCGTCGTCGCTAATTCACTTCCTATTGCCACGCTTATAATATTAGTATCTCATACGTATTTCTTACCCGTTCCTGTCACTGCTGTTAAAATCCTGTATTTATTGAGATTGTGTACTTGAAATTTGCTTGACAATCTTATGGGTAGACAGAATGACAGTTTAACCGTCAAGAAAATTTACGTTCCTAGTCAGGCAGAATAACCGTTTCTGGTCATCCTCTATTAACGGTAGGCAATGGCTTGGTTGTGTTGTCTTGATATTGCGACTGCCATATTAATGGAATTAGGGTAAATTTATGGAGCGCTTAGCCTCAGACCGCTGGCTCGTTTATTAGATCAAATAACAAAACAAAACATATCGTGTAAACATAAAAAAGAAATCTACAAATCTAGTCTTTGAAGAGTTTTATGCAAGCTATTTACTATGTTATATTAACGCGAGATAGAAAAAGGACACGTACAGATGAATGAACGACCATTTTTCATACTCTTATTTTGTAAAGCGATACAAATTTACAGACACCAATATGAGTATATTAAATCTAAACACTAGTTCTGACATCGTCATATATTAATATAATCATCATCTTAAAAAGAATTTGATATTGACCCCATTTAAATCCATACAACTATAGATGTGCAAAGCGATAGTAGGCACTATATCTATTTATTTAAAACCACCAAAACAAAAGCTGGATAGTTCAGTGCTCGTGATCAAACAGTGTTGACAGGACGTGCGCACGCGCGAGCAACGACGCATTCATCGCGAATAGTATAATTGAGATCGAATAATAGACGAATGCATTATATGGAAATTATTCTGTAATATCGCAACCAGTGCAACATCCTGCATTTTGAAACAAATTATCTAACAAACGAGGCGAGCACGCGAGTTTATAATGTTAGCGCTACTTTTCACCTGTACTCTCTTAATAAAATTTGGGTGTACACAAATTGATGGTGAGTTTTGGTGGTTGAACGATAAGTTTGCAAACTACATTGGTTCACGACCACCTCCGCCAAAATTTGAAGATTTAAGTGAATTCGATACTGATGAAAGTGCGAAAATTATATTCAGGGACGATAATCTGATAACAAGTAGTTTAGAAGCAACAGAAAGCAGTTTGACTAAGGGAAGAATCAGCGATGAAGAGAGACGCAACATCATTAAGTGGCCTGACGATGAAAGTGTATTAAATAGTAACGAAGTAATTAACAGTATTCCAGAGCAGCATTTATCGAAACTTAATGGAGAGGATATAGGTGATAGACTAATATTTAAATTTCCGGACAGTGATAATATATTTAATTGGAGAGATCCATTTAATATGACTATTGAAATGGAACATGTTACAAAAACTGAAAGCAGACCAGATAATATATCTACGAGTAGGCCTATTTTATATGACAACGAAGTCTCATTTAATATGCACTTTGAAGAAAAGCTATCAGAAAATATCTGTACTTATATGAAGAAAACTGACTGTCACCGAGGTAAAGGCGTTCTAAACAATAATTTGAAGTAAGTATAGGTACACACATAAAAAGTAATTATAATATTGGAGCTAAGCTAAAATATCCAAAAACAAATTATATATTCCATATACACAATAAGAAGTATACTTTAACATACAGTAATACAACTACAAATCACATTTAATGCTATTTTAACTTAACTTTTGTATGTTGCTATTTTGATGCAACCTTAACTGATTTAATTCTTTTCAATAGAGATCAGAAGAAAGAAAATATCAATCAGCAATTAATATGTTGCATACTCCCGCTACAGCATAAAAACGAAGATATTTCACCAACGATATATTTTCCGCATACGTCCAAAGCTAAGAGACTGAAAAGATCTGAGAACGTGGGCCAAAAGCAGAGGAATATCTTATTACAACGAAAATATGCGAATTCCAATCAGAAAACAAGACCATCAACACAAATTAAAATAGCAACTCCTGATTACGAATACGACGATCCCTACTGGAACATTAAAACCCCCAAGAAATCTAACAAACAAATGCAAGAATCAAATACAAGATATGATTATAATTCAGATGATTATATTGAAGATTACGCCGTAGAACTCCCTAGGCCTGGCCTAACTGGTTTGTATTCTGACAACGGGAGACGACCTGCTGGGTGGACATTTATCAACCAAAATAAAGACTCAAGGTATGGTGGAGCAGATGATTACGATGATGATGTTGGCAGTTTTGGATATTCAACAATAGATCCACGCATTGGTAATTTAATTTTAATTAATCTAATGATATACCTATAAAATATCAATATATCAGAATGTATATACACGCCGCGCGGCGTGCTTACTACACAAACGAATACATACACACTCACTCACGCACACATACAACACACACTTACACACACAATCACACTTCGTAAACAAACACGCCTACCTTACATATTTGTTTGTTATTTTTATTTCTGTTACCTTGCTTTAATTTTCTTTTGCTGTTTTAATATAAAAATATAAATACTTGTTTGTATAAAGCGCATGTAAATGCTTTCGAACTAAATATGTACCTACATTACTCTAACATTATAAATAGAGGGGTTCGGGACTGTTATTCCTTAACACAGGCTATATTATAGCCTAGCTAGGAGAACAGCACTTCACCCACCTGATTGAAGATGTACCTTTTAAATGTTTAAAATCGTATGTTACATAATTACAAATGTATTCAATCTGTGTTTTTATATAAATAAAGTTTTATTATTATTATTATTATTATATTATTAATTTGGCTTTTATTTTAGGAAGCGGGACAACTAGAAAGTCGAGGCCACGCGGAAAGCCTTTAAAGCTCACAACTACCTCAGACGAAACGGGTTACGATGCCGAAAGTCAAACTATCAGTTATCAGTCCAATCCTGATTTTAACGTACTACAAAATTTTAAACTTCTCAATTTGATGAGAAACAATAATAAAGCTCCAAAAATACCCAGGTCAACTACCATTGAAAGCTTCTCAGATAATGACAGTAAAGAATCATTGCTTCGTGGTCCGTTTGACACGAGTTCTGACATAAATAGCGATGATTTTGAAGATCGTCAAGTGTTTAAAGATTGTGGCAGAACTGCTAAACCTATGATGTTGCAAAGTAAAGGTAAGAGTTTTTCTAATATCGGGCGCTTTACTCTACAAATTTTAGTCAGTTTGCGACTATTAAATTACATGTTACAACTGTGTTGCCATAAATTATTTACCGTATAAAATGTTTACAGCGTATCTAAGAGAATTTATAACTGCTCCCTAAAAATGTGAATTATATTTGCTTTCAGCGAGTCATCTGCTTAAAACTTTTTATATTAAGATTAGTCTTAATACCACTTTATGACACTGCATTAGGTAGGTAACAAATATTTTTATTGTACTTTCCAGGTAAACAGATCGGTGACACAGGAAACGGCTCGCACCCTTGGTTAGCCCTGTTAGTACCAACTCGTCAACTGGACAACGTATTGTGCTACGCCTCTCTCGTACATCCCAGAGCTGCAATATCAGCGGCAGATTGTGTGCACAGGTAAATTAAACTCGTAACCATGTATATGTATACAACTAGCTATCCCGCCATTTCAACTACAATACAAAATTAAATAGTTACTCAAGTAACAGGAATTTACTTTCGAACTACTTTTCGACATATTAGTTAGCTTTAACAATAATAATAAAAGTGTCTATATAGTTATGCTAACAAGGTATGCTTCCTAGCGAGCTAAATTATTGCCATTCTAAAATATATTTAAAATGTATATTATTATCTGTCAACCGGTTTAAACAAAACAAAATCTATGATAACAGGAAACCAAGATATGTATATATAACTTAAAACTGCATATTTGTTCATTATGTAGTGTGTACTCATCATCAATCATGATACAGCATTAGCTACAAACAACAATCCAATGCGATGTTTTTAAATCAATCGGTACTTAAAATTTAGTTGTATCTTATATAGAGACAAAAAGGCAATGGTGATCATGATAGCTGGTAACGAGACTACGTAACTCTATAACATTAATAAATACCTAAGTGTCCAGTTACAAATATTATAAACAGATAAAATTATCAGACGCAGCTATCTAATAAACTTTTGTGATAGCTATTACGGGGCAGTGCTTTTAAATTTCAGTACTGGGCTAACTTTAGTATGACGTTATCTATTTTCGTTGCAGTGGTCGAACGACCGCTTGGCAGAGAGCAAAAAATTAAATTTTGCTATCCCATGTGCACAATTCTGAGCCTGGTAACGACCCAGCTTCTGCTTGATTCGGTAAAATGAATTTAGAACGTTTAGGTATACTTTTAATATAAAATATTCAAATATACCTTACTAACGCAAAATCAATGTACCCATAGTCGAACTATTTCCTTACAAGCTATTACTGTCACGTTCGGTTCCAATATTAAAAAACGAGATTAGAAGCTTTCATAAATGCAGTACAGACTTAAATTATAAATAACGATGTATTTTTTACACAAGCAGGCGCTCTCCAGGAGAAATAACACTCATTGCTGGACTTTGGAATCTCAATGAAAGGTCGCGGTCAAGGAGTCGAATCATTTCCACACTCTTACACCCCAAGTACAAAAATGGCGGGCTGAACAATAACTTGGCTATGTTGGTGAGTCAAATTTGAAGAATATGATTTGTAACGAAATTGTGAATTATTAAATTAGTATTCTTCTGTGAAGTCTTGAAATACCAGACATAATTACAGCTTAAAGGCATTTTATAAAAAATGCATTACATATAAGAGATGCATTTAATAAACTAACAAATAAAAATATACAAATTATTTGAGCACTTACTACTAGTAACGTACTTAATTTTTTTTTATTTGTTCTATTTGCTTTATTTGTTTGTATATCACACTATTAAATGCAGATGAATTCAATATAATTATTTGCTTAACTGAATTAGTTATAAAATAAGTTTATAATTATAAGTATTTTAAATATTATAGTTTCGGTGTCATTCGATTTTTACAATAATTTATATTTGCATGTAGAAGTCATACCTTTACACGTTTATTCAATAAGATATTATATCTACTACTTAATCGAATATTATTAATGGCCTACTTGATGTCTATATTTATATTTAGAATTTGCGTACCATCGTAATGAGTTGAGTCCCGGGTTAGGCAGTGTTAGGTAATTCTTAAAACCATTGAGCTATTAAATAACTAACTGGGTACTAGAGAAAAATTTCTCAATTCATTTTCTTTTTTTTCTAAAGACGCCTCTGGGGAATAAATCTTGTTTTTAATTTATTCCTAGAGTAAGTCCTCTTTACAATCAAAAATTTTTCGTTTAGAGCGCAGCACTGGTTAGAGCGTATGCTCTCTAATTCACTGAATTTGAGCCAGACGATTACGGTAACGATATGTTTGAGAGCAATATTAATTGAGCAGTAGCGTAATAGCATGATAGCATGTTTCAAATGTTACAATATTGCACTAAAACGTGCCGTTGCAATAATCGGCTAAGTTATTTACGGAGCATGCACTCTAATCTTTGTAAATTACAAACCGATATTTGGGATTTCTCCTCTAGAACGTAGTACATATTAACTCAATGTTAAAAACGTAATTAATTTGTTTTAAATCGCGAGATATGGCGAATTGTAAAGTTCAAAAGGCAAATTGTATTAATGCATATTATTTTATCAAAGTATATTCTACTTTTGAACGGCCTATAGAATTGGGATTGGTATCACGGTTTAGTAAATAAGGCAAAATGTTTGCATGTATCTAGTTCCCTACACTGCACTAAAAAAATGTAATTCGATTATATTTAAGGATCTACAAACTCTATCTTGCTAATGATATATTAACTGACGAATTAATCAATGAATTTAAAAAGGATGTAGGGTCAATTAGTAAAATACTTAGAATAAAAACTGTTAACTACCTTACGTTTAAACCAAGACAGTAAGTAGTCAGTACACAGAAAATCTTCTTAATTTTGTACTAAAACAATTTAAGATAGTAGCTTACCTTTACGCGAAGTCTCCCCGTGGCGCCTGCAATGCAACCGAAACGTTCAGAAAAATTAAAATTGAATAATAGTTTAAATACGTGTTTTCACATAAACCGGGATATACCTACACCGAATGAAGTACTTTAATTTCAAGATAAAAGTTAAATTGACATGGCGCGAACTCACGCAACATAATACTGCTGTATCTTTGTATGTTCAACAAAATAAACGACCTTGCGCGTCTGTAGTTTAAAAAATGAAGCCATAAATACTCTTTCTATATTTTAAAGTCAAAATATTTTATTTTCTGTATATAATAGAGTAGTAGGTACCTACTAAACCCAAAACTTATGACAATAAGTAAGTTAAATATTATGTATTTAGCCAAATTGAATTTGCTTAGAGAAGTTTTCAAAGTTCTAACGTCGAATTTTCTTAATGGCATAAAACTAATTTATATGTTTTTTTATTTAGCACTGGAAACGTCCATTGAAGCTGGGGTTGAACGTACAGCCAGTTTGCTTAGCTAATCCTCATTTGGGCGATGAGTGCATGTTCGTCGGCTGGGGTGGATTCGATCAAGGTATTTATTTTGATTGCTTTGTAAAGCTGTCGCGATAATTCCGATGGTAATTTTCTCGATAGATTATTGTAATTTATTGTAGTAGTTACCACTTACTCGAAAATAAATGATGAATTTTCCTTTTATTTGCATTATTTGGATATGCTATCAGCATACTCTTATAAACGTTTTTGGTCTACCTATCTTTTTCAATTTATGCCAGTCAAATAGTAACCTAACCTTGTACCTACTACAATAGACTAGAAAAAAAATAGATAACTTATAACGTAATATTTGACAACGGGTCTTAATATCGTTGGTAATTATTAAAACATAATAAATACCTTTTTATTCCCCACGTTTTGACTGACTGGCATCGATCTTGTTGACTGGTGTGAGCTCAGCGGGGCCTTCGTTAACCGCCGATTTTCAGCAACTACCCTTCCCTGGTAATTTTTACATTATTTTCTTACGTCTCGTAATATGTCATCAATAAGATAATAACACAATTACTATTGATATTATGTAACGTTAATCATACGATGGCGCAATTGTAGGTCCAGTAAGGAAAGACAACGACACAAAAAAATGATTTTGATGTGGCTTAAACTACTGGTTTGGTATAGCATGGTTTTCGTGCTGGTTCTTTAAACTAGCTTTTGTCCCCAGTTTCGCCCACGTGATAAGTATCCTATATGTTTGTCCAGTACATAATTTATCTGTGTACCAAGTTTAATGCTAATCTGCATGATTGAATAACAAACACTCAAGCATATCAGTGACTTTAAATGTACGTATTACATATTTAATAACATAATAATATGAAACTGCGCGACGTTGCCACTCAGAACATACAAGATAAACGCTCTTAATCAATAGGTACATGTTATGTTCTGCCATATTAAATAGCCAGTGTTAATTAGGCGCAGTGACTGCTGTGCATAAGGTTTGGATACGATTCCCAATTCGGACAAATTGTCAACAACAATTTTATTCTGCCAACGAATCCTCAGTAGCAGCGGGGAACTGTACCTACCTGGTACTCGGCAATTATCTCGCCACACATTACGTAGGATTGTAAATAAGTAAGTGATGGAATAGATTGACCCGATTGTTTCACAATACTTTTAGGACGTAGGCGGAGATTTCATTAATATCTGTAATCGTTTAGTAATTAGAATCTTCTAAAAGGGTTATACTTAATATTATATAGGAAGAAAACTGTAGCTGGACTAGACTTCATATGTATTATATTGTTCTAGCGATACGTCCACGATCTCGATGGCAAAGAGCATCAGTCCACACATGCAGTGATCGCCTCTCGTTAAGCGGGGTGGACGTCCCGAATGAAGCGTTCTGTGCCTCTGTGCAGGCTCGTGGCACTGTGGTAAGTACACGAAGAACTCAAGTCTCTAAAGTCCAAACGTAGTTCGATTTTATATTGATATTAGCTGTCTTCCGTGGTTTTACCCATATTTATGATTACTGCTCCATGCCCGTGATTCGTACCGTAATGATATATAGCCTATAAACTGCCTCAGTAATTTAGTCAAAAAAAAACCGACTGGTAGTTTAAAGATTGTTCTGTAGTTTTGTGTGCTATTACTAAACTCCTCCTAAATGGCTGGACCGATCTTGATTAAATGTTCGTGTGTTTGTGTGGATCCCAAAAAGGATTAGATTTACATTTGGACCCAATAAGTGGCGCTGCGATCGGGTTGCATGCCACCGGTCGGGCAGGGCATCTGTCGGGTCCATTACTAGAATTAGTATAGATTTTAACCAACTTTAAAACGTAGAAAGTTCTCAAGTGGACGCCTTGCTTCGTTTTATTCATTAGAACTACTTTCTTTCCAGACAGGTATTGGCGGTTCATTGGTATGTAATATGGATGGTCACCCTGCTGCGGTCGGAGTGGCCGTCTCTAGAGATAGTACACTCGTGTTGTTACCTATCCACGAATGGGTCACCGAAGCTATTGGCGTTTTGCAAGAGTAATGTGAAGAGGTAACTTCAATTATATGATTGGAATGTGAGCCTGTTTTATTTATGCAGCAGCTGTTACTTATATGTAGCAGCATTGTATGTCCTTCTAACTTATTATAAAATAAATAATAAAATAAAAATGAGTTTATTTGACAAAAAAGGGGTTGTACAATAACACTAAAAACTAAAATAGAAATAATCGGATACAACTGAAATTATTAGGCATAAGTGTATGGTTCAACTCTGATACCCATGATAAGAATAAACTTGTGTTGTGGGTATCAGTGGTCTCTCAGTATGAACTAGTTGTGAAATTGACACTAGAACGAGAAAATAGACGTGTTATTGGTTAATCTAAATGCTTGTAATATTATACAAAATAATAAGAAAAAAAAATTGTTTAAACCATATTAAAAATACTACTTCGCTGTATAAGTATTTTTGTTTTGAATTATACAAATAACATAGGCAAATTTAAAGAAAAGGATCGTCAAAAATATATGATTTAATATGTCACGAACCAACAGTATACTTTCTTGTTCCAGTCGTGTCTTCAAATGGTTAATATCTAAATTAAAATAAGAAATGAAATAAATATATATTAAAAATTAAACACCAATATGGACTTTATAAATTTATTCATTTTTTATGTTCTTAGTTTACATTATACATGAGCCCAGCCCTATAACGATAACTTAACAATTTCACTCGAGGCTGATCAAATAAGATGACGCGGCACTATATGTTTATCTATAGGAACTAAACAGGTAAAAAACACTACATCAAATACATTGGGAATGTCGAGATCCACGATAATGCATACAACAGTTCACAGCTGATGTTTATAACTCTTGTTGTACTTATAATCTTTGGTGCCGAATCGTCTACAATGAAATGAGATTGTTCATGTATACCATATCTACAACGATTCCGATATGTCGGGAAACTTAAAACTTATATATGTCTTTGTTAATAAACATAATTTAACAAGTCTTTTTCGCTTACAGCCCGTCGGTCGATGCCTGCACTTCACACTTAAGGTGACTGCCCACTATACTATGAAGGTACTTTAAAGATCACATGGTATTATACTACATACTATGTGAATTCTAAAGTACCCAAAAACATTGTTGCTGTATTTGCACGAAACATTGTGCCGTGTCAGGTTTGAATTGGTGACAAATTCCTCTACATAATCTTTCATTAGCGTTAGATAATCCTTTCATGTCTTTAACGTATAAAGTAAGCAGAATAATAGTTGACAGTCACCTTGTTACTTAAAGATTAAGTCTAATTCGGCTAAGTTGAATAAGTTCGGTGAAGCGCACGCAAGCATTATAAACTAAAATATTTACTCTGAATAACATAATAATACTCGGGGCGATAAAGATCGATGTTACACTTAAAGCCGATATTGAAATCTAAACATTGCTTTCGTGGTCGTCGTTTACTTAACAATTTGACTAAGGAAAATTTGTTACAACCACAAGACGAGAACCAAAAATTTCCTCTTAGGTTATATTTATGAAAAAATAAATACTATATGACAAGATCACGGTTACATCACATGTTTGTGTGGCAGAGGGCGCTGTTTACGCGATCACCAGCGGCTCGTCGTCAGAGAACCCGTGGATAGGAGGCACGTCGTCGTCATCTACACAACAACATACATATCATTGAGCACACTATTTAATATCCAGTTTTATACATCAGTTTTTTATAATTTTATATGAATCAATAAAAGTTTTTGTAGTAAACTAAGTTTATATTTTACCATTTATGCCATCCTATATGCCATTTTTCTACCATGGCCTGAAGTTCTATATTAACGAATAAAAGGTTTTGTAGTAAACCAAGTTAAGGTTTTGCAGTCTATCATATATTATTCTATATGTCAATTTTTCTTCCATCGTGGCCTAATGATGGCTTATCGGCTTTGTATGGAAGACATGAAACCTAAATCTTAGATTATGACTGGAAAATTTCCTATATTTATATAATTCAATATACTGTCCATTAATTATTATTGTTCTAAAAACATTAGAATGATATTTATACTTTAAATGATTTATGTAATTAAAATCTTATCGAATGTTTAGCTACTATGTCGCCGACTGACACACTGTATATTACGCTCTATTAACATTTTATGTGGGGCTTATTCGCAAGTAATATATGCGGATCTAAACGCACACTTTCAAAATTGGTTTAGTGAGTTCGAATTGCGTGTTGTCTTTTGATTTTCACAATCCAAACTACAAATACTGAAATTTATTAGAAACAAAGCAATATGTATTTTATACAAAAAATACATGATATTTTAATAGGATTGGACTTATCGTAAAGGTGCGCATCAACATACGATGCATCGTGCACGTTTGCTTAACAAATCCCTGCAGTGCAGTATCTTGCTTTACATATACATGCAGACCACACAGCTGCACTGCAGAGGCAACGAGCTATCTTTCACTCTATATCGTACTACATTTATTAAAACCGTTAGATCTCGGTAATTAGTATAGGTGAGAAGGGCAGGCGCATACACACCGTGGTCTCCGATGATGGCCTGGCCGCGGCGGCTGTCGTACCGCGGCGTGTGCGCAGTGAAGCGCAGGAACGAGCGCGCCAGGCGCCGGTGGCGCAGCGCCACGTGCAGCAGCGCGCCGCCCAGCGCCGCGCCCACGCCCAGCGCCGCGCCCCAGCCCCACCACATGGCGCCCAGCGCGCTGGCGCTCGCCAGCGCCGCTCCTATACACACCACTCCACGGTAAGTCCAATAAACAGGCCGGATAACAGGCGCAGTACTAAATTTATGTTACCATCGACGAAATCATACCAACGAGACGTGGGGTACCGGCAGTCGCTCACTATCAGACAGATCGTAGTTTGTCAAATTCATTGTATAAACAAGTGAGAATCGGCAATAAATTGCCGTATATCTTAGAGTTCGAAAAAATGGTTCAAGTAATATGCAAAGGTCACATGATACCACGTGACCTTGAGGTCAGAGGTCAAAGGTCATAGTCATTTCGGGGGTATATCGACTATGCTGAGTCGAATGGCGTTGACCGCGAGTCTCTAGCTCTTACGGTCCTTGAGTTAAAAGTTGTATAGCAGACAGATGAACGGCGGACAGGCGGACAACGGACAACGGAACATTATTTCTCGTAATAATTTGTTTGTTTTTTTTTCAATAATAATGATTGTATTAATTTTAGAGTTTTATTTTTTAACTTGTTAAATCCGTACTTCACTTAAAATTTTGTGCAAATGCCACACAGGACAAAAATTGTGCAATCCACAATTGGTTGTTCCGAGTCTGGGTGTTCTTTGTGGCCGTTGTTTGAAGTTTAAATGTTTGTAAAGTCCCCCGCGACACAGGCATTACTTATAATGCGGCAGTTGCCTTTTTAAAAAAGAAAATTTCATAACAGAAGATTTTAAAACATAAATAGGTTTTAAATATATTTAAAATACACTTACCCTCAATTTGCATAGTGTGCACTTCACTCAAGTCACTGTAATACCCATCGCTAGTAACAGTTCTCACGCCTACATACAGCGGTCCAGTGATCCCATCCGGCGCGACCAAAGCCAAGCATGGAGACTGGGGCACCTTTGAAATCTTCATAGCCTCGGTAGGATGCAGCATGTCATCTGGGATCTCTTTCTTTGATACTATCACTTCGTATTCATACCTAAAAATAAATAATTTAGCCAAAAAACATCTTTAACTAGGATTTGCAGTGTATAAAACCGACGTACATTTATCTTCACATAGATGTGAAGATAAATGATATTGATATTGATTGTAGATATTATCTACATCATAAATATAATAATGCCGTATGCATCTTTGGTTGGTGCACAATGATGTATAAAAATTAGCTTCGGCTAACATTAATGCTGCCGCCACCCTGTCTGGACGTGATAAAACGTGACTGAGACGTGGGCGCGCTATATCGTGTCGTAATATATAACAGCATTCACACAGCGAGCGTGAGACATTTGTGATGCCACCGATACCCTAGCGACTTACAAAATATCCAACATACTTTTAAAAGTGGTCGTTTGGGACGGGACTATGTCAGGTCCCCAGCTGATCACTGCACTGCGGCGCCCTCTACGTTTAATATATGGCCTCGATGGCGTAGTGGTTAGTGTAACCGACTGCTACGCCTGAGGTCGCGGGTTCGATTCCCGTACAAGTCAAACATTTGTGTGCATGGACATGGATGTTTGTCTTGGTCTGGGTGTTTCTATGTATAATATGTATGAATTTACAAAAAAAAAAAGTATTGTATATGTATGTTTATCTATTGTCTATTACCCATAGTACAAGCTCTGTTTGGTTTGGGCTAGATGGTGTTGTGTGTATGTGATAGAATATTATAATTATAATATAAAGGGCTAGTTACTTGAGATGCGGCGTGTCGTTCCAGCTGACCATGACGTGTCCGTCGGGCGACAGCCACGCCAGCACCTCGGTGGGCGGCTGCAGGCGCGCGCCGTGTACTGACACGCACTGCACCGCGGCGTCATCTACATTCACCTGCCAATACATAAAATAATAAAAAATTGTTTATTGCCAAAAAGTATTTACAATATTAAAAGTTATATCCTGTGGCCCCACACTAGGCAAGCCTGTCCTGTGGGTACCTGACACGATTAATTCTTTGTACATACATTGGTAGCTCGGACAGCATCATATACAGTATAACTTTAGCTTATAATTAAACTATAGCTACAACAAACCTATAATTATTACAACATGCAAAGATTATAATACTAAAATAAGTGCATTGGTCTCGACACAAATAACACAAAAAGTATGAAGGTATAAATACACGTATACAACGAGATATGTTTATATTTATTTGTAATAAAATAGTATTACTTCAGACGCTGCACATAGTGTTAATTGAACGATCTACGCGGCCCTAAGTCAAATGATCAAAATACACAGTCCAAAAAAAAACACTTTCTGAGTTAGACTTCCGAGAACAATAACTTGCCCCTCCAAGACTGAAAACACCCACACTAATATATCATGAGAAACGTTTAAAATATGGATAAATGTGTTACTTATTCCATTTAGCAAGTAATTATGTGATAAATTTAACAAATTCAACAATAATTTGGTTTGTACACATTTCCATCCTAATAGATTGAAGTCGACTATACATTTTTTATTATTATGTGTGAATGTTTTCCATTATTCATAAAATAGATTTTTTTTTTTGATTTCATATTAAGTTGAATGTTTGTTATATGATAATTTTAGATCCTGTCATAATATTGAATGCAATCAAAAGTTTGAAAATAAGCATGATTATGGTTTAGTGTTCTAAAAATAGATATCCCTTCGTTTTAGGTTCACAAGGAGTAAGAGTTGTGACCCGTAAATACTTATTTGACAGAATGCAGAGTCGTAATTTAAAGAATATAGAAGATAAATTGAATTTATTAGAAAGTCAACTAATATCGTGTGAAACTTATAAAAAACATTTTCTTTATAAGTTTGGTAAGGTTGTCAGTTGTTTTAAGTACAAATTTCGTAATTTAATGAAATGATAAGTTCTTCATTTAATGAAATTGTAATAAACCACTTAATACCACTACTGGCCTCGTTCATTTTAATATTCCCACAGAAATGATAAACATAAAATCCAAATTTGCACTCTTCAAATTACAAATTAAACAAAGATGGTTAAAAACCTATAAGATGAAAGACGTATTTATCAAAAACAAACATTCGTGACTAGATAGAACGTTTGAGTTGCCTGCTATTGCACAAAATCGACCAGGATGACCATCGAAATTATTTAACGAGGTAAGCGAAAGATCTAAAAGGAGGAAAACTGAAGATGTACGGTCTACTTTATAGAAGGATGTTATTATTCATGCTGCTCAGTTGAGTTACGGAATGCTGGACAACGAGATGCATCCGATATACTCCAAGAATCCTCCAGTACTCCGACTCGTGCAACTAAATATAAAAAGGCTTTTAAGAAATCAAAGAGTGATAAACCTTGCTCAAGCATTGTCGATGTTTGTAGAAGCCAATTTGAGTAGCCGAAAATATGAAATAGTGAGAAATACACACAAGATTTTCCCCCTGTTATACCTTGTTGCAAAAAGCGAAACAATAATTTTATCCTTCCCTGGAATCATGCAGAGTCACAAGTACTTACGCCGAAGCCGATTTACAGCCTTTTTGTCGACAATACAATTAAGCGGTTATCTATTTATCCAGAAGAGGTTTTAATAACATTAAAAGAGCAAGAACATGAGTTTATAGTTAATTACAAAGTGTAAGTGTGGTAACAATCGCAATTCAAACAGAAACTCGTGTATGATGCCGACTCAGATGCCAACATTTTTCAATGTTGCTTTTTACGATTAGTTTCTGGCAATGCCGATGAAAAACTAATTTGGCAAAACCCAACGCCTTCATCTCTAAGATTTTGCCGCCCTATAAGATTTCGTTTTATAAAAGAAAATACGGACGTCACAGAAAACGAAATAAACTACGTGAAAAAATCTGCGAACTCACTTAATATTATCACAGAAGTGGACTTAAATGACAATAAGTTTTTAGTTACACATGTTTTCATAATAACAATGATAGATGATAATCTGCCACAGTGCCACTGACATAACATCTACAAGTAAATGCTACATGTGTGATGCAACTTCCAAGGACTTCAACAAGATTGATGTGAAAAGGAAGTAAATTAAGAGGCTATAGAATTTGTACTTCCGGTTTTACACGCCAGTGAAGAAATATAGAGAGAGGAAAACTGGAACAGAGAAGATATGGAACTCGAAATCCAGAAACGGTTTTGCCGATAAACTGGTCTATTAGTGGATATAACTAAGGCAAATTATGGCAATACCAATGATGGTAACATCAGCCGAAGATTTTTTAAAGACCCGGGATTGGTTTCTGTTATAACAGACATTAGTTATGATCTTATATTCCGAATAAAAGTTATACTTGACGCAATTTCGAGAGGGCATATCATTGATTCAGAAAAATACGACAATCATGCTTTAGACACTACTCGTTTACACGTGCAATTATACCCTTGACGAACAATGAGTCCAACAATGCACAAGATACTTTTTCACGGTACGGTTATTATAAACAACGCATTATTGCCCATTGGGCAGCTTTCAGAAGAGGCTGTCGAAGCACGCAATATACATTTTAGGTCTTACCGCCAAGATTTTGCGTGTAAATATTTTAGAGAAAATTTTAATATAGACATTTTTAACAGGCTACTCCTAACATCAGACCCTCTTATAAGTAGCATGAGGAGCGTAATAAGAAGAAGGGTGAACTACTATTTGCTGATAACGATGAAACTTCTCTTGTCTGCGAAGCCGAATCTTGCGAGTGTCGAAGATAGACATTAGCTATTTAAAATTTCTTAATACATACTACATACATATGTAGTAAAAAATATACAATAAACCAGTTTTATAATTAATATATGTTTTTTTGTTTAGTTATGTCCTTTAAAATAGATATAGCATATAAAATAATTTTGGTCGCGTAGATCGTTCAAATACCCGTACGTGCGCTGTATAGTAGAGACATTTATGCTTACAGAACAAGCGTCTACAAATTACGATAAACGCATGCGTATTTCTTTCTTAGTATAAATAATATACGTAATATACTTACGTGTACACAAATGTTGTATCTTCCACCGAGTGGCACTTGAACAATTTTATGAGAGTACGTTGCTGCCTTCGACGGTTTCAATTCAAAATGGCTCTTCTTGTCGTGGGTCAATTCTGTTATGTCCAGCTACAAAGAGAAAAGATACCATCTTTATTTTTATATTACTTAAATATATTGTGAGGTGATTTACAGTAGAATCGCCGAATAAACCTGCTGACAAGACAAGTAATGTTTATCCTGCAGACAATTATGCAGGCAGATTAACCTTGCACTTTGTTTCTGCAGTGAATGGTACTAGATCTTCTCATGGAAACCATGAGTTATCAGCGAGAAGCTACCTGTATTTGTCCTTTGTGACAGCTATGTAGCGATTTCTTTTTGCATTACGGGCTATGCACGAGGTCTATCTTACTTACAGTGGCGCGCACACGATTAAATCAGTTATAAATAATGAAACAAACCGAATACGTGGCCGGTGTGCGCAGCGCGTTGCAGTTGGCGTCCCACTGAATGTTCAGCTCAGCCGTGTCCTCGTTGTAATCCACTCGCAAGTTCTTAACGGGAGCTCTGCCGAACGAACCATTCGATTAGCAAGTACTTTAAGTGACAATTTCTTCAGCAAGAAAGAAGACATAACATAAAGCATACATTAATTTGTTTGTAATCTCTGTAAGGCACATCCCTTTCCTGTTAAAAGGTTGTAAAAATAGAAAACTTAAAATCCAAGTCTATCCACACAATAAGAGGCTTAGCTAAAGTTCGCCACTACATTCAAATTTATTAAAAAAAAAGAACCTTTGATGGCCAAAAATGATAATAATAATAATAATAATAATATTCTTTCACATACACACAACACCATCTAGCCCAAACTAAGCAGAGCTTGTAATATGGATACTAGACAATGGATAAACATACATATATACCTTTTTTTTGTAAATACATACATATTATACATAGAAACACCCAGACCAAGACAAACATCTATGTTCATGCACACAAATGTTTGACTTGTGCGGGAATCGAACCCGCGACCTCAGGCGTGGCAGTCAGTTACACTAACCACTACGCCATCGAGTCGTCATATAATATATATATAATGATATACATTCTATTAGTGAACTACATACGAAGTAACAAAGTTCAAGTCTTTCCAATATTACCCTACTGAATCGCAGCGGCACGCACACTGGCGGCCAGACACAATAGGATTTCAATGATGTCTGGCATTTCAAGGCTTGACAGGTTAATGTAGACTATCAGATCGACTTACTTAGCGTTCTCCCTAGTGATGATCTCAACAAGCTTGGCGAGCGGTCCGCCGAGTAATCCGACAGTGAACACGTAACTCTCGCAGGGATGCAAGTTCTCTATCAGAACACTCGTGTCCTTCGTTATTATTCTAGTGTCTGAAAGAATAATACAGGTTATTAGTTCTGATCTCAAGACGAGCACAATAATTTTACAATTGCAAACATTTAGTAATGAAAAGGTTTAGCATTAGTACTGATCAAATATTTAAACAGAACCTAAGCGCACATAAAACTAGGCAAAAATCTGTTTTACGAGTAGACACACGCAAACGCGACGCGTTGCAATTTAATGCAAGTATTATAATATTTTTTTAAATAAGGTTAAAATGTAATAAAATGTGTTTTTTTATATTTAATGTTAAATAAATAGTTTTATTTATTATATTTTTTATTTACATAATTCATAATAACTTCATTACTATTCATTCAATTATAAACAAGTTCTTACGATTAATACAAGTTCATAAATAATGAGACAGTACAGTATATAATATGAAGAACCTGTGATTGATGTCGGAATTAACAAAGCTTCCTACACTAGGCTTAACCTGTCAAGTGTGTGAAGTGACAGTACATTTATTTAAATAAAAATTGCCTGTATATATGTATTTTACACGAGTCTAGAAGATAAAATGTTTGATGCAAACTGCTGCCAACTATGTACATACAGCCAGAAAACTATTCCTCAATAAGTTGAAATAAAATTATAAAATGATGTATTTAATGAACAACAATATACTTTCCAATGGCAATTCAAACAACTTACCATTAGACATCTCTCCCGGATTAGTCCTATGTATCATATTCGTGTAATGGACTTCATACTCTAATTTTTTGCCCTTATATCTATCAGAGGTTGGTGGCGACCAGACCATATTAATGGACGTGCCCTTCTCCTTAGAGAGTATAGCGGTGAAGTTGAGGGTCTCGTCCCGTTCTCCATCGGTCTTGAACGGTATGGTGAACGGGTCACCGTAGATTTTAGATTTGAATGCTCGCAGGTCAATGTAGAGTTGAACGCCAGGTGGTAGATTTGATACTGTAAATAATTATTTCGTTATTCGTGGCTTGTCTTGTGAGTGTGATTTGAAAAACTAATAAAATAACATAAGTGCCACGGACATAGTTGCACTGTGTCATACCTGTTCAGTTCAATTGCCTACTCAACATCAATTTAAATACTTTTAATTAATTTCCCTTCCCACACTGAGAAGAGGTCCGTGCCCAGCAGTGGGACAATTAAATACAGGGCTGATATTGTTATCATATTATTTAAATTATTTATAGAAATAATGTTGTAATTCGTCTACATTTTTGGATATCTGGTATTTGATGAATGACTTACATGCGACGTTTTTAGCCTTGGTGACGAGGGGCTCTCTCCTGGCGTAGTCGGACGGCAGGCGCGTGCGCACGATGTACCCGTCGAAGCAAGGTCACTACTTACGTGTGACGTTGTTAGCCTTGGTGACGAGGGGCTCTCTCCTGGCGTAGTCGGACGGCAGGCGCGTGCGCACGATGTACCCGTCGAAGCAAGGTCACTACTTACGTGTGACGTTGTTAGCCTTGGTGACGAGGGGCTCTCTCCTGGCGTAGTCGGACGGCAGGCGCGTGCGCACGATGTACCCGTCGAAGCAAGGTCACTACTTACGTGTGACGTTGTTAGCCTTGGTGACGAGGGGCTCTCTCCTGGCGTAGTCGGACGGCAGGCGCGTGCGCACGATGTACCCGTCGAAGCAAGGTCACTACTTACGTGTGACGTTGTTAGCCTTGGTGACGAGGGGCTCTCTCCTGGCGTAGTCGGACGGCAGGCGCGTGCGCACGATGTACCCGTCGAAGCAAGGTCACTACT
The DNA here is from genome assembly GCA_930367265.1 of Catocala fraxini. Lineage (NCBI taxonomy): Eukaryota > Metazoa > Arthropoda > Insecta > Lepidoptera > Erebidae > Catocala > Catocala fraxini. The sequence goes on from OV884035.1 coordinate 16,945,348, forward strand.
TACGTGTGACGTTGTTAGCCTTGGTGACGAGGGGCTCTCTCCTGGCGTAGTCGGACGGCAGGCGCGTGCGCACGATGTACCCGTCGAAGCAAGGTCACTACTTACGTGTGACGTTGTTAGCCTTGGTGACGAGGGGCTCTCTCCTGGCGTAGTCGGACGGCAGGCGCGTGCGCACGATGTACCCGTCGAAGCAAGGTCACTACTTACGTGTGACGTTGTTAGCCTTGGTGACGAGGGGCTCTCTCCTGGCGTAGTCGGACGGCAGGCGCGTGCGCACGATGTACCCGTCGAAGCAAGGTCACTACTTACGTGTGACGTTGTTAGCCTTGGTGACGAGGGGCTCTCTCCTGGCGTAGTCGGACGGCAGGCGCGTGCGCACGATGTACCCGTCGAAGCAAGGTCACTACTTACGTGTGACGTTGTTAGCCTTGGTGACGAGGGGCTCTCTCCTGGCGTAGTCGGACGGCAGGCGCGTGCGCACGATGTACCCGTCGAAGCAAGGTCACTACTTACGTGTGACGTTGTTAGCCTTGGTGACGAGGGGCTCTCTCCTGGCGTAGTCGGACGGCAGGCGCGTGCGCACGATGTACCCGTCGAAGCAAGGTCACTACTTACGTGTGACGTTGTTAGCCTTGGTGACGAGGGGCTCTCTCCTGGCGTAGTCGGACGGCAGGCGCGTGCGCACGATGTACCCGTCGAAGCAAGGTCACTACTTACGTGTGACGTTGTTAGCCTTGGTGACGAGGGGCTCTCTCCTGGCGTAGTCGGACGGCAGGCGCGTGCGCACGATGTACCCGTCGAAGCAAGGTCACTACTTACGTGTGACGTTGTTAGCCTTGGTGACGAGGGGCTCTCTCCTGGCGTAGTCGGACGGCAGGCGCGTGCGCACGATGTACCCGTCGAAGCAAGGTCACTACTTACGTGTGACGTTGTTAGCCTTGGTGACGAGGGGCTCTCTCCTGGCGTAGTCGGACGGCAGGCGCGTGCGCACGATGTACCCGTCGAAGCAAGGTCACTACTTACGTGTGACGTTGTTAGCCTTGGTGACGAGGGGCTCTCTCCTGGCGTAGTCGGACGGCAGGCGCGTGCGCACGATGTACCCGTCGAAGCAAGGTCACTACTTACGTGTGACGTTGTTAGCCTTGGTGACGAGGGGCTCTCTCCTGGCGTAGTCGGACGGCAGGCGCGTGCGCACGATGTACCCGTCGAAGCAAGGTCACTACTTACGTGTGACGTTGTTAGCCTTGGTGACGAGGGGCTCTCTCCTGGCGTAGTCGGACGGCAGGCGCGTGCGCACGATGTACCCGTCGAAGCAAGGTCACTACTTACGTGTGACGTTGTTAGCCTTGGTGACGAGGGGCTCTCTCCTGGCGTAGTCGGACGGCAGGCGCGTGCGCACGATGTACCCGTCGAAGCAAGGTCACTACTTACGTGTGACGTTGTTAGCCTTGGTGACGAGGGGCTCTCTCCTGGCGTAGTCGGACGGCAGGCGCGTGCGCACGATGTACCCGTCGAAGCAAGGTCACTACTTACGTGTGACGTTGTTAGCCTTGGTGACGAGGGGCTCTCTCCTGGCGTAGTCGGACGGCAGGCGCGTGCGCACGATGTACCCGTCGAAGCGAGGTCACTACTTACGTGTGACGTTGTTAGCCTTGGTGACGAGGGGCTCTCTCCTGGCGTAGTCGGACGGCAGGCGCGTGCGCACGATGTACCCGTCGAAGCAAGGTCACTACTTACGTGTGACGTTGTTAGCCTTGGTGACGAGGGGCTCTCTCCTGGCGTAGTCGGACGGCAGGCGCGTGCGCACGATGTACCCGTCGACGCCGCGGATGATGTGCCACTGCAGGCGCACGGCACTGGCGTTAAGGCGCGTCATGCTCGCGTTCACTAACTCATCCACGTCGCTGTTTGCGTCGAACGTCAGGTTCATCACTTCCGAAGACTTAGATGTAAAGGCGCTATTTGATGCTGTGAGCTGCAAAAAAAAAGTATTTTGATGTAGATGGATGATGGTTTATAAAGAACTTTTACCATGCATGTCAAAGTAACGGACATAAAGAACTCCTAAATGCAGAACAAGAATTTATAAACGACAAATTCTTTTACTCTGAATGGGTCTGAAACCACAACACTTGGCTATGGTGAAGCGCCTCGCGGTCAATTTATATACACATTATACATTATAAACAGGTATTCATAAACCAATATACAAAAAATTAATCATATACAAACTTACCCAGAACGAATAATTATTATTCGGTTCAAAGAATCCTTCGACATCGATCGACAAGGTCTTGGTATCGTTCGCCCGCACGATTCTCTCGACGGGCGGCAGCGGCGGCGCGTAGTACAGCGTGTAGTAGCGAATGACGCCGCTGGGCTGTTCGGGCCGGTCCCACATGATGTTCACTCGACGACCGATTAGCTGCCTCACTCCTACATGGAGCGGTTGCGATGGTACTAGAAAAGAAAATTTAGAAATTAATAATATTTATTTTACTAGTGTTTTGTATACGTATACTAATTTTAAGACCTAAACTATACAAACACTTCTTGGCAAATAAATAAATTTTTATTCTACTGACCATTATCCGTGAGCAATGGCAGTTTTCTATGATGTCGGATTACATTATATTTTTTATTTTAAAGATTATTTGTATTATATTTTAGATTACATAATTAATTCGACTAGACACTTAGGCACGTCATAGGCTAACGTCCAATATCTAAAATACTTATCAATGACGTGTCAAAATCAAACTCATGCCAAGTGATTTGATTGACTATTGCTGATTAAATCAGCCAATCCAAGCAATTGACCGGTGTTTGACCGTCTGTTAAAACTTTTTTTTTGCTGTACTATCTTTCAGAAATCGCGTGCTAAATTGAACAATAGCTATCGTTTATTCTCACTTACCTCCTTCACCAGTAGTAGTGTTGACATACTTCATTGATGGATAAGTTCGATTAGATTTGCTGTCTCGTATGTAGAACGTCACATTATAATTGGTGAATGGCTCTAATCCCGTAAATCTGTAGACAAAACTGTCATGTTTATCAATAAAAATAATATGAGTGCTAAGGTATACCACATCGTATTAATTTAAGATTCTGTACGGGTCAATAACCGTACAACACGTGTATATTTTAAATAATTTATTTTATTGCACTTTACGCAGCAATAATGAACTAGTTCATCGTTAGTAGTCATATCGCGCGCGTGACTCAAATCTCTTACCTTTCATTATTTTCACTCATCCTCATTCTTTAATTAATTTGATCTTTATTACTTTATTGTGGACTTTAAATATAGCGAATTTTATTATCTTTTATCTTAGTTTATCTTTATCTCACCCCAACCCCGAACAGATCCAATAAGCCTCTAATATCAATAATAATATTAAGTATAAATGAAGTGTTAAACTATCTATCTGCCAATGACTCGAGACAAAGAATGTAACATGTAACAACACATTTGTTACGTCTCTCACGTGATTCCGTGTGAGAAAAACGTACCTAAATAAAGGGACGTATTTTTACATAATTTCTTCCGTTTCGTTGGCCGTACTATAGATGTCAAGATGCGCATTTTAAATATAAGATGACAGGAGATTAAACACTTTCACCGGTTCAACTATGAACAATGTTAAGATTATACGTATTATACTAAAAGCTCTTAAGTAGTAAACAATGCAATACAATCATGACCCGTCTAGCGTTGGCGATCACGAGGTGTTCTATTAGCCACCGTTTGCCTCGCTGTGTCGCGAAGAATAATAGTTATCTGATGGCTATCGTGGATGTTAATGCCATCAAAATTGCTGTGTCCACTGCTGCATGCGACGTAACCGCTTCATCTGACACGCAACTTTAAATAAGGAATTTCTTTTTTTTAAACTTACCTATATATGCTATCGTTAGTCCAAGTCATGTTACGCCAAGTGCCGTCGCTGACTTTAGAGATGGACGGCAAGAAGCTGTACTGAACCATCTTCTGCTGCGCCATCCAGCAGGATATCAGAAAACTGGTCGAGTTTATGGACGACTGGTCCACTCCGATGCTTAAGAACTGGAGACAAAATAGTATATTATGTTTATTTTTATTACTAATGAGATTGCTGGTAGCAAGTAGAAATCCATAGTTCCTGTCTACAAAGTGAGTCAAGTCTGGTTTAAATATTATATCGTATGTATTTACTATTACTAAATTAACTATTCTTTAACTACTGGTGAAAGTAGAAGAACGAAATCATCGTTCTTATATAAAAAGATTAAACTTAAGTTTGAATGATAAAAGAATTCAAAATTCACCAGACCGTAAGTAAGACAGTAGTTAGACAGTTTGCGAAACAAGACTTATGAATTATTGTATGACTACGATCAAAAGAATCTCGCTGCGGTAGTGAGAGCAACAGCAAATGAACGCAATTTTCTATGATGTGATTAGTGTTTTTAGCATCGAGTAAATTACGCTACATTCAATTGCATATAAAATTCAGCATGTGCCACACGACGACGGAAAATGACTGAAATTTAGTATGAAAAGTACGCAACTAATATTGCGCAACCTAAATTACGCTTGTTTGGCCTCACCCATATTATTATTCTAATGACAAATCATAATATTATTTATTACTAATGACGTTAAAGGTCGATTAAATTTAACGATTATAAGTGATAGCGATTAAACATACTCATACGTAGGATACGTACGTATATAGTAGGAGTATATAATATATGCTCGTATGAACATAACAACTTATTTTCAGCTACAAACCGAGATCGTCAATAACAATGTTGTTTATAAATTAGAAACGACGTTTGTTTATTAAACTGTGCCTTTATAATTTACAACAAAAAGCTTTACGTATGAACTCTTGATTAAAATATACCCTGCCAATTTTTTTGTGATTAACCATTATTTTTTGTAATTGAGTTAGTTTGTTTGTTTGTTTGTTTGTTACGCTTTAACGTCTGAACTACCTACTCGAATGATCATCATGAAATTTCGCATACACGTTGTCAGGAGTACCGGACTAGACATAGGGTGCCTTTTATGCAGAAAAAAGTAGTGATCCCGAGGGAACGAAAATGGACATGGCCTACATTTACGCGAGCAAAGCCGAGAGCAAAATGTAGTAGATTATATAATTTGAAGAAATATGTTGATGACCTAAAATCTGATCTGTTGGTTTAAAATATAACTGCAAAGGTTAACAGTAAAGGTTAAAGTAAATATTGTACGTAATGGCTTCCGTGGACGCTACCGCGATATTTTTATTAAGAATCATCAATACTATTTGACACTATCGACTCTGGCGCTCATTACAACCTGTTGTATAATTTCATATTACTCAAACATGTTAGTGAGGTAGTACTACAGTATTTGTACTTACTTGATACGTATGAGTGTTATCGTTGGCTGAGCTAGAACAGTTGAGTTCATCAGTGCCGTCGTAGCAGTCCTGTCTGCCGTTACACACGCTTTGCAGCGGCACGCAGTTGGTGCCGTCATCGCACATTAGGTAGCCTCTCTGGCATTCCACTGTTGGCTTGCCACTCTATAAGAACAACAAACAAATATAAATCAGTATCCTTTTTTTATTTACATTATGTAGTTTAAAGATTATTAATTCGTTTAAGGGTAGTTGACAAAATGAAGTCCTTAAAAAAGTGGTCTTCTTATTCTTTACCTCTCAGCTAACAGAATTGGACTGTACTTTCTGTAGAATATATTACTAGAAACTGTACGCGTATCTCCACGAGTTATTCAAAGGGCTACAGTAAGCATTATAAAACGAGGAACACTAGCGAAAATTAGAATGCCTATTTATTTCAAAATTATAACAAATGTTAGTTTTTGATAGCAATACTAGTTAAAAGATAATTGATTTAACCATAGTTCAAAAATACTGAATAATAATTAGTAGTTTTAATTCATAAAATACTTTACATATTTGTTAAATGTTAAGCTACTTATGTTGCTGACTGTACTTTTAATATAGAAGTAGAATAGAAATTGCATATACTACAACATAATTCAAAAGGCTAATTTAATGCATTTTTATTTGTCATATTTGATAAACAAACAATTCTTTATAAAATCATTCAGTTACTGCTTCCAGACTATATTCATTCTCTAATATGTAGAGACCACGTAAACAAAAAAGAAAATACTTATAAATTGATATCTATGTATTGCCCCTCGTTAACTACCAGTACATCATATTTGTTTATTAACTAAGACAAGTAAAAATAGACTTAAATAGTTTCGTGTTATTGTAGACCAGCTTTACAAATCAGTCTTAATTTAGATGAAAAACAAACAAGGTTTCCCTATTTTGCATTTGTACACATGGTTAGTGTTGCGGTACTTCGGTAACGTCATATTAATCGTTGAAATATCGACTACCCACGCAACAACAGCAATGTAAAAATGTAAACCAAAGAAATCAGCATGTCAGTTCAAATAGGGGACTACGGTACAAACTATAGTCTGTTTCAAATACGAAGTCCCTTTTGACACTTCATAGCACATAACTTTGCACATTTCATATAAATTGCTAAAATAAACAATGACCACTTATGGTAGTAAAGACTATTTAAAACAATAAGAATCTGTACAAAACATGATATAATTGTTCCACAAACATAAACAACTAATAATCTCTATTGGTACTAGTCTTACACTATTTGCGCTGTAGCATGGTGCGGATGACAGTTGCCTGTATGACGTTGACATCTATTAGTACTATAGGGATGTGACGTTATGCAATTCATTTTTATCACTAACGATACTCGCAGCATAAATCTAGTTCTCATTAATAGTGTTATGAAAATTTGAGTGTTATTTAGTTGTGCAGTGTAACTACGTGTATAAACTTGTCAATATATATATTGTATGGCTACATTATAATATCTTTGTACTTATATAAAATAATCAAAATTGGGTTAATGATTTTTTTTTCGTGACAACGTTTTTGCTCTTTGACGCATCGGCGCGGCGACCATTTCGTTTACTCGTGCGATGCTGTCAATACGAGTGCTAGCGCCTTGTATGTAACACGTATTTATTGCTATTTTATTGTTTGTTTTCATTTTTGTTAAATTGTTATTTGTTATAGTTTGTTGAGTTTGTTCTTTATTTGTTAAAGTTTGTTGAGTTTGTTGTTATTACCATGCATACAAAAAAAACTGTTTTGGGAAGTCAGGCCAGGGAGCTTGTTGTTCGCCTCCGAGACTACTTTGAAAGAGAACAACAAAATAATGGACCGTTGTTACCATTGAATCGAATTGTAGAACGAGTAGCCGATGCTATTGATATTGGCCGCAATACTGTTTCGCGTATAACACGTGAGAAAATTGGCCAAGATGGGATGTCTGAAAATAAATTATTGACACCCAACAAAAAGCGAACCAAGGTGAAGCCAATCACAGATTTAGATGATTTTGCTAAGGTTGCTAAGTGCTATTAGAAATCATATTTATGATTATTATAGAAGAATGGAGGATATTTCAATCTTTTTATATAAGAACGATGATTTCGTTCTCCTACTTTTAGGCGCGCAAGTGTTCGAGATGTGAGAACATGTAGGTGAGAGAGCAATATCAAGCGGTAGGTACCGTGGCGGTGGGGCAGTGCGCCTCGTCGCTGTTGTCGGCGCAGTGCTGCACGCCGTCGCAGATGTGCTGGTTGAGCACGCATTCGGGCGACGTGGCGCACGGCGTGGCGTCGGGCGCGCAAGTGTTCGAGATGTGAGAACATGTAGGTGAGAGAGCAATATCAAGCGGTAGGTACCGTGGCGGTGGGGCAGTGCGCCTCGTCGCTGTTGTCGGCGCAGTGCTGCACGCCGTCGCAGATGTGCTGGTTGAGCACGCATTCGGGCGACGTGGCGCACGGCGTGGCGTCGGGCGCGCAAGTGTTCGAGATGTGAGAACATGTAGGTGAGAGAGCAATATCAAGCGGTAGGTACCGTGGCGGTGGGGCAGTGCGCCTCGTCGCTGTTGTCGGCGCAGTGCTGCACGCCGTCGCAGATGTGCTGGTTGAGCACGCATTCGGGCGACGTGGCGCACGGCGTGGCGTCGGGCGCGCAAGTGTTCGAGATGTGAGAACATGTAGGTGAGAGAGCAATATCAAGCGGTAGGTACCGTGGCGGTGGGGCAGTGCGCCTCGTCGCTGTTGTCGGCGCAGTGCTGCACGCCGTCGCAGATGTGCTGGTTGAGCACGCATTCGGGCGACGTGGCGCACGGCGTGGCGTCGGGCGCGCAAGTGTTCGAGATGTGAGAACATGTAGGTGAGAGAGCAATATCAAGCGGTAGGTACCGTGGCGGTGGGGCAGTGCGCCTCGTCGCTGTTGTCGGCGCAGTGCTGCACGCCGTCGCAGATGTGCTGGTTGAGCACGCATTCGGGCGACGTGGCGCACGGCGTGGCGTCGGGCGCGCAAGTGTTCGAGATGTGAGAACATGTAGGTGAGAGAGCAATATCAAGCGGTAGGTACCGTGGCGGTGGGGCAGTGCGCCTCGTCGCTGTTGTCGGCGCAGTGCTGCACGCCGTCGCAGATGTGCTGGTTGAGCACGCATTCGGGCGACGTGGCGCACGGCGTGGCGTCGGGCGCGCAAGTGTTCGAGATGTGAGAACATGTAGGTGAGAGAGCAATATCAAGCGGTAGGTACCGTGGCGGTGGGGCAGTGCGCCTCGTCGCTGTTGTCGGCGCAGTGCTGCACGCCGTCGCAGATGTGCTGGTTGAGCACGCATTCGGGCGACGTGGCGCACGGCGTGGCGTCGGGCGCGCAAGTGTTCGAGATGTGAGAACATGTAGGTGAGAGAGCAATATCAAGCGGTAGGTACCGTGGCGGTGGGGCAGTGCGCCTCGTCGCTGTTGTCGGCGCAGTGCTGCACGCCGTCGCAGATGTGCTGGTTGAGCACGCATTCGGGCGACGTGGCGCACGGCGTGGCGTCGGGCGCGCAAGTGTTCGAGATGTGAGAACATGTAGGTGAGAGAGCAATATCAAGCGGTAGGTACCGTGGCGGTGGGGCAGTGCGCCTCGTCGCTGTTGTCGGCGCAGTGCTGCACGCCGTCGCAGATGTGCTGGTTGAGCACGCATTCGGGCGACGTGGCGCACGGCGTGGCGTCGGGCGCGCAAGTGTTCGAGATGTGAGAACATGTAGGTGAGAGAGCAATATCAAGCGGTAGGTACCGTGGCGGTGGGGCAGTGCGCCTCGTCGCTGTTGTCGGCGCAGTGCTGCACGCCGTCGCAGATGTGCTGGTTGAGCACGCATTCGGGCGACGTGGCGCACGGCGTGGCGTCGGGCGCGCAAGTGTTCGAGATGTGAGAACATGTAGGTGAGAGAGCAATATCAAGCGGTAGGTACCGTGGCGGTGGGGCAGTGCGCCTCGTCGCTGTTGTCGGCGCAGTGCTGCACGCCGTCGCAGATGTGCTGGTTGAGCACGCATTCGGGCGACGTGGCGCACGGCGTGGCGTCGGGCGCGCAAGTGTTCGAGATGTGAGAACATGTAGGTGAGAGAGCAATATCAAGCGGTAGGTACCGTGGCGGTGGGGCAGTGCGCCTCGTCGCTGTTGTCGGCGCAGTGCTGCACGCCGTCGCAGATGTGCTGGTTGAGCACGCATTCGGGCGACGTGGCGCACGGCGTGGCGTCGGGCGCGCAAGTGTTCGAGATGTGAGAACATGTAGGTGAGAGAGCAATATCAAGCGGTAGGTACCGTGGCGGTGGGGCAGTGCGCCTCGTCGCTGTTGTCGGCGCAGTGCTGCACGCCGTCGCAGATGTGCTGGTTGAGCACGCATTCGGGCGACGTGGCGCACGGCGTGGCGTCGGGCGCGCAAGTGTTCGAGATGTGAGAACATGTAGGTGAGAGAGCAATATCAAGCGGTAGGTACCGTGGCGGTGGGGCAGTGCGCCTCGTCGCTGTTGTCGGCGCAGTGCTGCACGCCGTCGCAGATGTGCTGGTTGAGCACGCATTCGGGCGACGTGGCGCACGGCGTGGCGTCGGGCGCGCAAGTGTTCGAGATGTGAGAACATGTAGGTGAGAGAGCAATATCAAGCGGTAGGTACCGTGGCGGTGGGGCAGTGCGCCTCGTCGCTGTTGTCGGCGCAGTGCTGCACGCCGTCGCAGATGTGCTGGTTGAGCACGCATTCGGGCGACGTGGCGCACGGCGTGGCGTCGGGCGCGCAAGTGTTCGAGATGTGAGAACATGTAGGTGAGAGAGCAATATCAAGCGGTAGGTACCGTGGCGGTGGGGCAGTGCGCCTCGTCGCTGTTGTCGGCGCAGTGCTGCACGCCGTCGCAGATGTGCTGGTTGAGCACGCATTCGGGCGACGTGGCGCACGGCGTGGCGTCGGGCGCGCAAGTGTTCGAGATGTGAGAACATGTAGGTGAGAGAGCAATATCAAGCGGTAGGTACCGTGGCGGTGGGGCAGTGCGCCTCGTCGCTGTTGTCGGCGCAGTGCTGCACGCCGTCGCAGATGTGCTGGTTGAGCACGCATTCGGGCGACGTGGCGCACGGCGTGGCGTCGGGCGCGCAACGCTCGCGCGGCGGCGCCGGCGCCGGGCACGACGCGTGCTCGTCCGCGCCGTTGGGGCAGTCCACGGCGCCGTCGCACGCCCACTGCAGCGGGATGCACAGACCTGCAGGAGGTCGCACCAGTTAATCGACTCCCTCGAGCCTCTACAGCGTTTATCCATTCACTTCAGTTCCTCGATAACGGTGAGTCTATATAGACGACAAAGAAGCGTTAACGTAACCGACACGGTAACGGTTCTTTGTCGTCGATACACTCTCTGATATCTAGGAACTAAAATGTATGAAGCAGCCTACATATCAACAATGCATCTTCATGACGTTATAGGTGACGATGTATGGGTACCTCATTACTCTCTATAAAACCATGCCGATTAAATCATAGATGCGTGACTTAATTACGCAGATATATTCATGAGTGCTAACTATCAGTAACTGATCAGCGCGTGGCGGCGCGTCACCACTCGGCCCTGCTCGGCGCGGCGGCGATCCGACCGAGGATATAACAAGTGAGAAACTGCCATGAATAGCAGTAAGTCTTAGAGTTCGAATAAATGGTATCACCTGACCTTGACGTCAAAGATCATAATCATTTCGGTGCTAAGTCGAATGGCGTTGACCGCAAGTCTCTAGCTCTTACGGTTCTTGAGTTGAAAGATGGTATCACGTGACCTTGAGGTCAAAGGTCATAGTCATTACGGCGTATATCGACTATGCTGAGTCGAATGGCGTTAACCGCGAGTATCTAGCTCTTACGGTCCTTGAGTTGAAAGTTGTATAACAGACAGACGGACGGACGGACAACGCTATTGTATAAGAGTTTTTTCGAACTCTAAAATGAAAGGCACGCGGTGAACTGCTGCCTCGACCTTAGACCGTTAGTTAGTTAGACGTGTGTTATCCACACTTAGCCTCACAATATTGTGCGTAAGTGGACGACGCGAAAAGATGTTCGGTTACTCAAACCACCTCACCTCTCTCCAGAAAGATAGTAGGGGACCAATATTGCTCAGCATTTCCTTTCTGGACTGTTTAGTAGTTTCACGCACAGTTTTACAATGTGCTATAACCTGACCGAGGAGACCCGAGACGTGAGCTGGTGTCTCCTCGGACTTCATGCAGACCCTACAAAGAGGGCTGTCAGTGATGCCAATGTTGAAAAGGTGTTTGTTGAGTTAGCAGTGACCTGTTAATTTACCCAAAGATATCACATATTTGTAAAGCAATCACGCGTAAACTACTAAACAGATTAGAACGAAACTTAGCCCACTGATAAGTTAGTATATACCTAAGTTAGCACATAGAATATACCATGCTCATATCAAACAAATAAAAACAACTAATCCTATTAACTTACCGGGTGCACAAGTGAAATCGTTTTTGCCGCACTTGCGTATGGGTGGCACGTGAAGTTCGGGCGTCACCGGCTTTAGTTCGGGCATTTCTAGATTGCACCCGATCTCATCCGACTTGTCCCCTTCCCCACAGTCGTTGATACCGTCACATCTCCACCAATCAGGCAGGCAGTTGCCATTGTCACATTTAAACATCCATTCGAGGCACGTCCCGTTGATAGTGAAATTTGGTTTCTCTGTGCCGGGAATAGGAAGCAATTTCGAATGCGAGGAGTGCGAGCAATTCTTTTCGTCTGAATAGCTGTCGTCACCGCAATCGTTCTCGCCGTCACATACCTGGTAAAGGAATACATTGTTTATATAACTACACTTTAAACTTTGTAAGTACAGGCATTTATTATATGAACAATTTTTTTTTTATTTGTTCTCGAAAATTTGGTATTAAGCCACAAAGATATAAATAAGGGTCTTATGAGTTTTCATAGCTCCCGAGAAAGAAAAAGATAGAAAGATAGCTCCCGACGCAACTCGATACTTTTAATCGATAATAATCAATATTTTTGTATACGTTGTCTAAAAGCGCCTGTAGCTGAAAATCTCTAAATTAATTAAAATATATGAACATATCAATACCTAATGAATCAAACGTGTTGAATTACCTTAAGAGTTATGAAAGCTCGTGCCAGACACTCGTACGTTAATATAGTAATTATTATCAACACTCAAGCAATTTAAAAAGCTTGAATAGATGTACTAAGAGTTCACCTTGCGCTTAGAAAACAGTCATGTCATTGTATATACGCAAGATATAGTTTACTAAGATAAATATAAGCATTATACATTGATAACAGAGTTGTCACCAATGTGACTTTGTGACAAAGGATCCACGATAATTATAATATGTAGATTGTAGACTGTTAAACGAAATTGACCAATGCAGTTATATTAAATCAAATCATTCGTTGCCAAACGGTCCTGAAGATGCCTCGCGATATTTTGTGCTCGAAGCTGCAAGTTGGAGTACGCCTGGGTCCCTCGTTGTGGCTGTCCCTGTCCCAGAGGAGTTCGGTATTTTCAAACTTTTTCTATTGCAATAGTTGGGGTGGACAATCCGAGGGTGCGTGGCGGGTTCTTTTATTCCTAATAATTTTATTTATTTGAAATTATCGCTTTCGTAGATGATCTGGGACAATAGACAATATATCGAAAGCTAACACAATCAGCTAATGGTCGTACTAAAATAATTGTGCAGTTTCAGGACAAAGTGTGCGAGTGAAATATCGGCTAAGCGCTTGCTTAACTGGTACTTTATGTCACTTGTCACGTTCGTTGATATCCCGTATAGTTTGGGATAAGCTAGACTGTGCTTCAAGTATTATTTATCTATACTAATATTATAAAGGGGAAAGATTTGTTTGTTTGTTTGTTTGTAATCGAAAACATCTGAAACGATTTTAATCATTCTAACATCAATAAAAAAATTGCTATTTCATCCAGAAGAAGGTCCTCCAGACCGAGTTTCGGTCACAGCAGCTAATCTTAACGAAAACTGGCCATCTGCGTAGGTGATATTATAGTACACAAGTGTATGCGCAAACACAAGTGCTCTATCTGTTCCCTAACTCTCATAACCCGATGGGACGGCAATCCGTGGCGAGGCACGGGGAGTTTAACACCGCTAACTTCCTAACACCTGAGTATTTCTTATCAGATAAACCTAAAGATTGTTAGCCCGACACGGGATTCGTTGTCGCGACCGCAGACACTATAGCTGCGCCACCGCAGGCAGTCAGAAGTAATATAGGCTATAAAATTACGCTACGAGCAACGGGTGCATAGGAGCTATCCATAAATTACGTCACACGAATTTCATGATTTTTTGATCCCTCCCCTTTCTTGTTACAGCTGGTCACATTTGTAGGACTCCTCCCTCCCAAGTGTGACGTAACATATTTTGCAATTTTACATCTTGAAATTATTAAATTATAACAGCAATTCCGAAATAAGTTTTTTTTTTTTCTTTTAGGACATACCACTGTCTCTGCCCATTTTAATAAAATAATGTGGGATCATCTTAGGGTAGGAATTTTTATCTTTAGGAATTCCCCTCTTTTATTTCGTTCGTTTGTCTAACGTACATATATTTATTTTTAAGATAATAGATAGATTTTTCGTAAAACAAATGCATAGTGTAATGTTAAACAATGTGTTTTTAGAATTAGACTAATGATTTGGATTTTCTACTGACTTTTAGATAAGCTTAAACGCAACCCCTAGATAAGTGACGTATCCCTCGCGTAAAGCGGGTTATTACTGTATTTAGAAATATTTGATTTTAAATTGTAACATCACGAAATTTAGGACCCCTCCCGCCCCTTGTCACACAATGTCATACTTCGGCGACCCCCTTCCTCCCCCTTAACGTGTGACGTAATTTATGGATGGCCCCATAACAGTAACTGTGAACGCGGGTGGAAAACTACAGGGGCCGTCGTAATCCTAACCAATATTATTAATGTGAATGTGAGTTTCTTTGTTTCGCTTTCACGGCTTAGCTACTCGACTGATCATCATGAAATTTTGCAAACACGTTGTCAGGTGTGCAGAAAAGAACACAATGTATCTTTCATCTAGAAAAATTACACCGATCCCAAGCGAAACCGCGGGCAAAAGCTAGCAATATACCTATATTTTAGAACTTACCCAAGACTTAAATATGCACTTGCCACTCGGACAGCGGAACATATAGGGCGCACAAGTGGAGGTCATACACCGTTGCTCGCGTTCATCCTCGCCGTTGTCGCAGTCCTTTTCACCGTCGCACACCCACGAGTTGGGGATACAGAAGTTACTGTCGTTGGAGCAACGGAAGCCACTGCCTGCGCAACTCTCTACGATATCAGGCCGCTTGGTTTGAATCTGTTGGTAAAATGTATTAATATAGTAAATGCATGCAACGATGTAACTAACATATCGACATAATAAAAAATATTTACTGCCAAGAGCAAAAAAAATACATCTGTAGGTTACTACTCAATAAGGTGTAGTTCTTACTTGACTTGTTTTAAGGTTCCTACAAACTATATAAAAACAACACAAGATTATATGCCTGTGATATTCGTTAAAGTAAAAATATTTTTTTGGTCGGACTGTAAAAGCAGCTGTCGAGAAATTTAAGCAGCCGAAATTATCTCTCTTTCATCACTTATTTAGAACATACAATAACTACCAACTAACAATAACCCAATAACTTTTCTACGACTAGCTTTTCTACTAAATATATAAAAGCAACTCACCGTGCAATTTCGTTCATCAGATCGGTCCTTGCAATCGTTGTCGCCGTCACAGACCCAGCGCTTCTCGATGCAATGTCCATTGTCGCATTGGAATTGGTTTGCGGAGCAATTGCGATGACCACAATCTATAACAAATAACAGAATGTATTTGTTATAGATTATTATTTTATAAATATTTATTTATAAAAATAAAGGCGGAGAGATTTATGAATATATGAGGCACAAATATCTAGATCCGCAATAACTGTATGTGGATTACACTTTTTTGTTTTAGATGTAGCAAAGTACCGTTGCATTTAGGAATCCCTAAGGCATTTCTATAGTCATATATGCGCTTAAACATCGACTTTAACTTTTTTTTAATGCTTTGGTCAGCTGGTACTAAACAGCCACATATTACGTTGAATAATTCAACATTATCAAGCTAGGAGTTGCCTCGGTGCACGTAAATCCTGGTTGACATGATCAATAGCTTATATGCAAAGGCAATAGCCTCAGTAGACTCCTGAATATTTGTACATAACTGTCATTAAATCACCTTATAGATGCACGAACGGCTGTAATAACTCTGGCATTCGATAAAATTGAACAAGGCAAATAAGGTTAAGAAGATGCAACATACCTTTCTCATCGCTCATGTCAGTACAATCGATGTCGTCATCGCACTTCCAGTGGGGTAGGTAGCACCGTGTATTGTCACACATAATCATTGGCGGTACACACAGGCATCCTATCTCGTCGGATAAGTCCCCACAGTCATTGTTCCCATCACATCGAGCGAATGAACTTATGCATTTGCCGTTCTTACACATAAATTGGTCCTGAAGAAATATAATAAAATAATTACTGGGTGGGTACATTTATGTATGTCTATATTCTATATTTAAATAATTACGAAAATACTAGTTTTAAGAGTACCTAATGCCGTTTTTCCGGACAAGTCTTCCCTTAAGAGGATCTTTACTGGCACTTTTATAAGACAAAAATATTTTAATTTGTATTGAAATTGGCACTATTATATGACTATTCGTGTTAACCTTTGTTAAGAAATAAATAACATAAGACTTAACCCATTCAATTGCTGCTATAATGAAATTTGGCAGTAGCATTTGTATCTGAAAACAGATGTTTTGACCGTAAAGTAAGAAAATATATACTCACAGAATTACACGATGAATCAGTCTTATGCGGGCAAGTCATATTAGCGAATGGCTCAGTATTATTAGCACACATACATTTGCCATTATTCTTCACCAGTCCATCTGGGCAAAGGCAGCTGAACTTATTATCTGGTGCACCGAGACATATAGTGTCACAACTTGTATTTTTGTATGAGCAAGCGTTACTGCCATACTGGACGAAGTGCGCGAACACCTTAAGATCCATTAACCCAACGAACGAATCGTTGATCGTCATTATATTCGCTCCAGAATCTTTATCTGCCACAAAGATAGACTTCACTTTCCAATCATCCCAATACATTTTATCCTTTAAAACGGCAACCGCGAATGGATGAGTTACCCTATCGTCATTCCACAATATCCTTCTAAAGTATCTGCCCTCCAAATCAGCGCTTGCGATATAGTCCTCCATAGCATCTACCCAGTAAATTCTCTCGGACATTTGGTCAATCGTTATTCCATTAGGCCATTGCACAATTGGTTTGCCGAATAGTTTCTTAACGTTGGTACCATCAAGATTGGACCTGGATACTGATGGATAGGTCCTGTCCCAGTCAGTCCAGAATAGGTAACCTGCTTTAGGATGAACCGCGATGCCGCGTGGCCTTTTCAGATGATTCGAGTCCAAAATCGTTACCCTCATTCTACCATCAAGAGTCATGTCAGTCCTGACAGCTTCAATTTTCTTCCTCAAGCCATCAACGAAGAATAAGACGTTTGAAATCCAATCAAATGCCATTCCTTCAATGCTGGCTAAATCTCTATCAACAATTACTTCCTGTCCAGTCGCATTATTATTGAAGCACTGGCGACTGATTTTATCTAACTCTATATCAGCCCAGTAGACACAGTTGTTCTTAATGTCGAACTCGATAGCGACGATATTCCTTTCATTGACAACGGGATAAATTGTGGTATTATCAAATAAGTCAATACGAGCGATCTTATTGCCTAAAGCTACTAGCATGAATTCCGTAGACTCTTCAATAGGACATGGAATCATATCGGGCACATAGGCCATGTACCCAGAAATGGTGCAGACATCTCCATCAATTTTCCTGTAGCCTTTAGTCCTCTTGTAAAAGTGCCCGGGTCGACAGTCGGTCGGAATTGCATATGGGTCATATTTGACTGACTTATTGCGAATACATTCGTTTCCAGAGAGCATGAAGCCAAAGTCGCATTCAAAATCTCGGCGACTGCATTCACAAACTTCCTTTCTAAATGGTCTGTCGTAGTCAATTCCGTTATAACAGTTAGTATGAGCAAGACGTCTTTGGAAAGTGTTCCTGGTACCTAGCACACAAGATACTGAAGAGTTTGGAGGCGATGGCGACCAGTACTTATAATCTTCATCAGTGCAATTGCGTGGGAAAGTGTTTTTTAAGTCTATAGTTATAATTATCCACTGATGTTGCTCATTCGCTGAACCAAACATAGTGAACGTTGTAGTATTCTCGCCCGGCTCAGTCATCAATCCATAAATACGGAGGTCATCGGCGTTGAACCTACAAATAAGTATGGTTAATAATCGAACAATTAAATTTAATTGATAGCATACAATGCAATAAACTTACTGATAAGAGTTCCATTCGATGCCCTCGTTCGTGGAGTACAGTATCTTTCTCGTTTCACCGCGCGATTTAAAATATTTGACAGCTACTAAGACACCGCCATGGTCTCCGTAATTGAAGAAGTAATAGTCTTTGAGAATTCTCTTCCAAGTAAGACCGGCGTCTCTGCTGAGGTAGACTCCTGGGATACCTTTCAAGGACTTGCCCATTACACCAGTTGCCATTATAATGCCGGGGGCAGACTTTGAACTCATTATACTTGCAGACCTAAAATAGAACAATATTTATAGTTTTCCGATGCTACACTTAAGTGATACACCGAGCGAGCGATTGATTAAAATAAAACCCTTTGAAATCAAACTATCCACAGAATCAAAATAATGAATTATCTAGTTAACATGTAACAGAATAGTACGGTCATTCACAAGACGCCTATCGGGATGAAACATAAAAAATACCGAACCTCACAGATTATAAGTAGGTATCTTTTAATTTATTTTTCGTGACGTCGCTAGTTCTTCTGTAAAAGTTAATAGATTTATTTGATGAATATGTATGTGATTTGTATAAACAAATTATATAGCAAACACATTCACATCTATAATATAGGTTTATGTTCTAAACATTATGGATACATATACTCGTAATTGCATATTTTGAATCATGTTTGTACACAACGCGACATTAATCATGCGTGGTCAAAGATGTATCACTCCCACTTATGGATAAAGTTGTCTATACATTGAAATGTTATTCGAATTTTTCATTTTGAAGACGGTATCAATTGATAATCCGATCTATACACTTTTCTGTTACATGTTGCATTCTATACACCAACTCTATATCATGCTTAATTATTTAAATTTAAATCTCTGTCGCTAAATAGTGCCAATGTTATTAACTGAAAAAACAAAATGCAGAAAACTGTTACGGCTTGTAATTTTTAATATAATGTAAAATAATATCCGTGCAGTGCAAAATAATATTAAAGCTGTTAATTCCAATTATGACGAATGCACTCGATTATTCGAATGATTTTACCTCAATCTGTACCCATGGACAGTTCCTGGAGGGCTGTAAACAATTTATTGGCTTTATATTTTACAATTATTCTTTGTTTTATTGTATTAGTCTCATTAAGGATGATATTGTTTGCTTTCGTTATATCTGTAATACTGAAGTATAATTTCTAAAGCAATTCAGCTGATCATATTTGATAAAAAAGAAAAGAATTTGGAGAAATGCGGCTGTCATTATATATTAATTTAAAAATTTGTTAGTTTCTTTGTTAGTTTATATTTTCTTGATCTATAGCTTTATTGGTATTTAAAATTGAAGCTCTTCTTTTTTTATAATAATCAAAATCTGTTATAACTCGCTCCTATTGTTTCACTTCAGATTATTATCTAATATGGAATAAATTTTTGTAATTTGTCGGCGTCGATGGCGTAGTGGTTAGTGTAACCGACTGCCACGCCTGAGGTCGCGGGTTCGATTCCCGTACAAGTCAAACATTTGTGTGCATGAACATGGATGTTTGTCTTGGTCTGGGTGTTTCTATGTATAATATGTATATATTTACAAAAAAAACGTATATATGTATGTTTATCCATTGTCTAGAACCCATAGTACAAGCTCTGCTTAGTTTGGGCTAGATGGTGTTGTGTGTATGTGGTAGAATATTATTATTATTATAATGTTTTATACAAAACAATTAAATAGAAACCCTTAACTTAAAGATTATTAATAATAAAAGCGTAAATATACTCAATCATATGTTGGTGGATATTAGCATGCCATTTGTGTTTATCATTTCCTTTAATGTCACATGACAATTCAGTCACATGATTCTGACTATCTACTAGTTGATTGGGGTGTGCGAGTGCTTTTGCCTGACCCTACCACGATCCCAACGATCATTTTGGGATCGGTAAACGGTAAATTTGGGATCACAAAATCCTTGTACCACACAAGGATTTTGTGAAAGGAAATAGCCCTTCTTTTTTTTTAACGTGAAGAAATGCATTGACAAATCTCTCCAAGATAAAAAAAATACCCTGTGTCAGCCCAGAATTATAAAATGTATGGTAAAAGGCGATAGGCTCGTCCCCTTTTACCTAAGTATAGTTAGCAAGTTAGGGAATCGTCTTGACATCCAACTGTTATACATAATCTTTTTTTATAGATTATTAGTACTAATACAAACTACCAGTATTATTGTTTACCTTTCCAGGTAAGTTCAAATTAGTTCCTATTTTACAAGTGGGTTTACGTCGGTATTGCAACGGGTGGTTAACGAACCCAAAAACTTTAAATCGCAAAGTCCGATGCCTTATTAATTGAGCTACAGCAGCGTAATATATCATTATATTCCTTTTCGATAATAACAATTACTTTCAATGCGTTAATTTGCCATCGCCGTCGAAAATATAGATATACACAAGAAATTGTAATTGTTGTTGCATTGTATTTCGAGATATGAAATATTCTAGAATATTCTGGCATGTTATGATATTGATTTACTCAATACAGTGACAGCTTTAGATAGGATTGTCCTACAGTTGATACTGCACAAAATAATACAATAGAAATTGTGTTTCTATTTTGTATGTACTTATATAATATATACTATTAACAAGCATAATTATATTATTGACGATCTACTAAAAACCATAATTATATATCTGCCCGACTGCTTGTAAATACCTATATACCATTATATAGATATTATGTACTTAGCAACATTGTAAATAGTCTATATTTATATTTGAGCACCCAATAAGATTTAATGAAACATGTATTGTTTTTTGTACACTGAATCATTTGTTTAGCAGAATAGAGCACAGCATAAATGGTATTATTTACACAGAAAAACCACAAACCTTAAAAGGAATTTAATAATTGCCATATAATGTGATAGCAAGTCGACAATGACATTACTATTACGGCAAGGCGCAACCAATCAGACAATATTATTATAGTTTGACCGAAACCGCTGTACCGCGCTTTAGGTACGCGCGGCGAGACGGGGTGGAGAGGGGGGGAGTATCGGCCGCACCGTTACATCAGTCTGCCGTCAACGCTCACGACGGTAGCTAGCGTTGTTTGACTGGACTGTCTATGGCAGACGCACATGAGATAAATATACAAAGATGGGTCGTGCGTTATCTCGTGATATCAAGCACTTCATAATAAAAGTGGCCGAATATTTTAAGAAAAGAAAAGCTGATAGAGAAAACTTTGAATATAAAAGTGATGCGAATATTGCCAAAATCGTGGCGGGGGCTACGGGGTACTGCGGAAAAACCGTAAGAAATGTAATAAAAGCAAGCAATTCAACAGCTGAAAATTTGGGCCGATTGAAATTTAATTTGCTAAAAAAACAAAAGTTATAAAGAAAACATGTTGTTGATGATTTTGATTTAGGAGCTATCAGAAAAAAAATTCATATGTTTTACGAATTTGAAAAAAGAGTGCCAAGTGTCCGTAAGTTACTATCAAGTTTGAAACAAGATGGCATATTAAATTGTGGACGAGAATTTCTAGGAAACCTTTTACACACAATGGGTTACCGTTTCCAAAAATGAAAATCGAAGAGACATCTCCTTATAGAGCAGCCTAATATTACAGTGTGGCGGAAAAATACTTGAAACAAATCAAAAATTACAGAACGCAAAACCGTAACATATATTTCCTTAATTAAACATAAATTAACTTCAGTCACCATGTCAGCAAATGTTGGCAACCATCGTCCGAACCTGGAATTCACGCTGATATCAGAAAAGGATGGCGATTGGTAATTCTTCACGTTGGATGTCGAAATGGCTTGGTTGATGGTTCATTGACGATATTCAAATCAGATGCTAAGACCGGCGACTATCATGGAGACATGAACGGGCCTTCGTTTTATAAGTGGGTAGATGAAAAGTTAAAAGATAAGAAATACCTAATTCTGTAGTTGTCATGGACACAGCGTCTTACCACAGCGTTCAGGTTGACATGAAGCCAACCATAGCAAGCCTCAAAACTGAAATGCAGAACTGGTTACGGCGCCACAATGTTGAATTTTCGGAAGCTATGACAAAAGCTCAACTGCAACTTCTTATCAATAATACACAAAAAGAGCCCGTGTACAGAATTGATAAACTCCTGAAAGCCCATGGACACACTATTCTACATTTACCGCCGTACCATCTACATTTGAATCCCATAGAGTTAGTCTGGGCTGATATTAAAAACAACATAGCCCAAAACCATATTAACTCTTCTCTAGATGAAAAGATAAACTTATTGAATAAATTGTTTTCGGAGTTCACAGCGGCAAAATGGCAGAAAAGTGATGATCATATCCAAAAAAATGAAAACAATTACTGGGATCGTGATAGTAGATTTGATAATATTGTCGAACCATTAATAATAAATTTGCAGAACGACTCTGATTCAAGTTCCGATGGCGAAACGGAAGATGAAGTTGAAGCAGAATCTATGTCCGAATAACTGTAGTTAATTTAGTTAATATATTTTTTATTTGTATAATTAAACAATCTTCTTGCATTTGAATTATAGATTTAGTTTTTATTTATTACTTGTAGTTTTCATTAAATATATTTAATTAATTAACTGTAATATATTATAGATAGTTAATTAATTAAATGAAATATTAGGTACACTGATTTAATTGATTCCTTATCATGTTTAATAATTTAATGGCGTGTAAAGCTTGATATTATTATATAGGGAATTTTAATAATTTCGGGTTTTACGCGCTAGTCGTAAAGCTTTAAAATATTGTAAACCGATATCGTAAGATCTGTCCGACAATGTCGATCTCATGTGAACTCCTGCTCTTTTTTTTTCTCGGCCCGCACCTCACAGCGCTTTCTTAAAGCGCGGCACAGCGGTTTCGGTCAAACTATAATCTTTCCTTCTTTTTTGAACTTCATTCATATTTACCACAATCCGACGATTGGGACTTAGGATACTTACAAACTGGCATTTCTCATTGGTAACGATAGATCAATTGAACGATTTTGTACAGAGAAACATTTTCTATGGACATAATAATCTGTATATAATTATGACAACATACATAATATAGCGAGAGTGAATCAAACAAAAGGGCTATTTCATGATTATAACTACTTGATATTGGTATCTGTATACATCTTTGAGAAAACTATACAGTCACGCCTGTTCTGCCATGGATATGTAAATTGAACATTCATCATGAATACATACATTATACCATTATTATAAATAAAACATTTATACAGCCAGTTTTAATTTTCAATGCAACAAATTCCAGACTTTAATAATAATAAATTATATGATCCAAAAAATATTGAGCAAGCGCATTGCCATGACGTTCTTGTTTCACCAGATGCAGCTTAACACAAATTAAGCCATGTGGAATAACTCTAAAAGAACATGTATGTATATTCTGTAAGAAATTGTTATATTGATTAAAACCAGACTAAACATTATCTGTAACCGTAGTTTTCAGACCATAATATCTTGTAGACATTTGGCACAAATATTTAAATTAAATTTTAGATTTCGAAAAACTCTTACACAATAGCTTTGTTCGTCCGTCCGTCCGTCTGTTAAACAACTTTCAACTTAAGAACCGTAAGAGCTAGAGACTCGTGATCAACGCCATTCGACTCAGCATAGTCGATATACCCCCGAAATTACTATGACCTTTAACCTCTGACCTCAATATCACGTGGTA
The DNA here is from genome assembly GCA_930367265.1 of Catocala fraxini. Classification (NCBI taxonomy): domain Eukaryota; kingdom Metazoa; phylum Arthropoda; class Insecta; order Lepidoptera; family Erebidae; genus Catocala; species Catocala fraxini. Next base: position 16,969,025 of record OV884035.1, read on the forward strand.
TCGCGTGACCTTTGCATATTACTTGAACCATTTTTTCGAACTCTAAGATTTACGGCAATTCATTGCCGTTTCTCACTTGTTTATTTCTAGAATGTCATTAAATCTGATTATGTTATGTTATATTTCCTACATGCTGCTTCTATAACAATTTATGAAAAGGTAACTACTATCCGATTAGGCCGTTCACGTATAGCGTACCCCAGAAAGAATAGCACGTATCGCGGTTATGCTTCATTGCGTTTGTGTGAGAATATTCAACAACGGAGATATTATACTGTTCTAATAAATAATAGGAAATACATATATGATCGCCACCACTTAACGCAGTGTAATCACCTTTAAGCACCGCTTACCTACGCCTTGTGGCCTCTACCGAACTGTAACATTGCAAGTAAGTGATTTTTAGGTAATTATTGAGTCGAAAGATTCCGCTGCGTAATGTGTACAATAAATTGACTAGTATTATAATTATATTATATCTATACGCTTATAGCTTAATCTACAGATTATCTTAAAAACATTTTAAAATAAACCAAGTTCGTAACAAGGCGTAAACTAGTCAACGCGTTAAAGCAGTTGTTATATGATTTTTGCATTAACCAACTAAAGCAAATCGCGCGGTAACTATATCACGTGATTAAAAACAATATTTAGTCTAGTATTCCAAGAAGGTAGAGGTTTATTTACACTTGTACACTAGCTGCGTTTTATTCCCCACATTAGATACGAGTCTGTTGACGTCATCTGGGCACATTGCAAACTTTGTGCTGCTATTGCAATTTATGATTGTATCCAACACTGCGTATGCTATCATATGATGGATGTTACAAATCGTTTATTGTACTGATGTAAGCAGATGTAATAATAATTTATATATAGGTACCTTGTATATTATGGCAATATTAATATAAAAAATGTTAGATATAAGTTTTAACTTGTACGACGATTTTGTCTATACCGTTATATTGATATGCATTCTTAGTATCTATCATACCATCGGTAAACAACGACTATATAGTACTACACATAAAGAGGACTTGTACTTCACGTCTATATCGAACGGGTTAACAAACTGTACTAGAGATAGCCGCTATCAGTATTTCAAGCAACTCAGACTATCGAGAAATATGGAGTTCAAGGATTTCACGACGACTATCATAATGATACAAAACCAATGTTTATCTTTATTATTTTGATATTTACATGTTGATAAACTGTTATTTATTTCCGTATATGGATTTTAGTTTTGAGTCTTAATTGTTATGACGTTACAATAAGCTATGTCTATCCACAGCTCAATAGCAATGTTCATCAGTAGATAGGGGACATGGAATCAAGTACGGACATAAGTTGCTGGTCTCATGACCAGCAGAGATTCGACGAGATTCCTTATAAAGTCCTTCCTAGGGCCTTTAAAAAGTAATGAGAATGACGTGGTAATGGCGTGGTGACGTGGTAATTGAAAAAAAAAAATATTGTCACGGAAAGATTAGGTCTTTGTCATAATACCCTCAAATAATTAGCTTTCTATCTTGTTTGTGTCAGTTGTATTAATTATTTGTTTGTGACGTGTAGATAGCTCTCGCTAAAAATGGATAAAATTGAAATCCGTGCGGTGATAAAATACTTTTGCTTGAAAAATTTTAATACGGAACAAATTTTTAAAGATTTACGTGAGACATTGAGGGAGTCTGCTCCTCCATATTCCACAGTGGCTCGGCGGTGTGCAGAGTTTAAACGTGGTAGAACATCGGTTAAAGATGACCCGCGCTCGGGCCGCCCTTCGACGTCAGTCACTCAGGAAATGGCCGAAAAAGTTGAAAAAATTGTTAAATACTATCACAGGAAATGTCTACGCAGAACAAATAAAAAAATTACGTCAGGAAATCCTTGAAAAGCGACGAGGAAAACTCGCGAAAAAAGTTTTATTCCATCAAGACAACGCACCGGCGACGCAGTTGCCACGGCAGCAATCCAAGATGCTGGCTTTGAGATCCTCGATCATCCGCCATATTTACCGGACTTGGCCCCTAGTGATTCTTACCTATTTCCGCGTTTGAAAGAACACTTGAGAGGCACAAAATTTGAAGATGACGAAGAAGTGAAGGCCGCCATAAACGATTTTTTAAGTACTCAAGATGAAGAATTTTTTAAAAAGGGAATTTTGGCTCTAGAAAAAAGATTTTGTAACGACATTGCTAGCGTAAGCAAAATGTAGGAACGACTGCACCGCGTTTCCCCCCCACGGGCAGTCGCCTCTGTAACTTTGTCACGCCTAGTTGTGTGGATTAAAAGACAATTGTGTTATCGTAAACTCTGTTTTATTTGATGCGTGTTTGGTGCTGAAGACATATATACACACCTGGACAGTATACTTACCACAACATACACACCCAGCAATAAATACGCACAATTTGCTAAATGTATTGACCTAAAGGGTGACTACGTCGAAAAATAAAATAATATTAAATAAATTCATTTTCTAACATAGCTATTCTCATTACTTTTTGAACGCTCCTAGTATCTCGTTGATTCTCTGTACACATTATAGGAAACTGTCTTTACTGAATATTATCATAATAAAGAATAATAATGATGCACTAAGAGATACGTTTCGTTACTTTTGCCACAACGAACTACCGCTCATTGGGCACTTAATGATCGCCACCCTTACATGTGTGTATCTGTCAACGGACACACTGTTTCTATGTCTTTTTTTATTTAGTCAGAAATATTATCATGTACATGAACATCTAGGCTAGAATAGGCTAGGATGAATAAGTCAGGTGCGGTTAACGTGAAAGATGGAAGCTACATAAGTACTCGAGAAGTAGGCACACATATCGTTTTATTATCTAGAGCAGTTGTAAACAAAATAAACAGCGATAACATCACTTAAAGTACCTATATTAATATAATTCTAATTATATACTCATAATAACATTAGGTAATTAATAGCAAATAATATGCGCAATGGTCCAGGAAAATTTATCGACATTTTTAACTTACAAAACATTACGTAATAAATTACCGTGTTAGAACAAAATTATTCGATAATAGTTATAACAATCAAGTTAAGTGAAAATAGAATGTATTTCGAATGTGTGAAGGATGCAAATAGATTGCAGCAAATAGTGGTAGACCAGTCAGTATTAATCACGTCATAACTGAATTTATGACCTTGGTAGAAGGTCGATCGGTGAAAGAAAGAGGCATAGAAATAGATCAATCAAGATTTTGTTTTTGTATTGGCCCTTCTAATAACCACAGCAAAAAGAAATGAAACAAAAACAACTTGTCATCATCGGCATACGTTTCGGAAGAGATGCCGATAATTAGTCCATGCCTGTTAGTCTTTTTTAATTTTCAGAAGACATTTATTGCTATATGTGTATTTACTGGGCTTTAAATACATTGGAATAGAGAACACAAGAAACATCCTTTCTTGTAACAACTGTTTGCGGATCGCATAAAATTATGTGGTTTTTGGCATATCGAGCCATTCATGATGTGACGATTTAAACTAAGAACTTATAGTCAAATTGCTTTAAAATGAAAGTGGTAGAACTGTCTTACACGTCCCAGCTATTTACCAGGTGTATTTACTAGGTAGTGATATTTCATGTAAGATATGAAAGGAATTTACCCGGCTGCTCAATATAAACAAACAGAAAATACTTAAGGCGCTGCCAATAGAAAATATAAATCGAACATAAAGTAGGATAGCATAGCTATTTTCAAGAAAACGATAAAATCTATGTTTCTTACAACGCATATGTAAGTTGTTGTTTAGTAGAAAATGTAACGTTTTTATGATTTTAAATATTGTGTTTCAGATATTTATGTACTTTTTTTTGCTGACTTATACAAATAAATCTTATAAAACCCATAACGTATTTTTTAATTAGTCTATTCTCCTGGCCGACTTCTTTTCCCTGTATTTGGTTGCCGGCTAATTGACTCATTAATAAGTAAGAGGTTACTTTGCATCATTGTTTTCATAGAAAAACTTAATATGTTCGGAAATGTTTAATGACTTAAATATCAGTTTATGTATTAATTTTCTTTTTCATGTGTAGATTTTGCAAAAATACTTTTAAGTAATATGTTTTGTTCTTTTTGTTATTATTGGCATTTGATGCTGTCTATAAAGAGGGGAGAATGTACAAATGCGTAATGTTCTCACCTTGTGACGGGATACAGTTGACTGAACTTCTGGCATAAATGCAGACTGCAAGAGTTTTCTAGATGACAGTTCAAAGGCTTTCCTGTAAATAAAATATTAGTTGTTAATACAATATATACGTAATATATAGATATATTCGCACTTTGCTGCAAAACCAATATCTATGCCCTTAAAGCATGGCCGAACATATTGTTGTCTTTAATTAAGACTATTAATAAACCTACTGCCTCCTGGTCAGACTTAACAGCTGCCATGTACAAAATAATTGCGACTAGGCGACTGACGTCTGACTGACTGACGGTTAAAATTAAATTAAATCTAAATAGTTTTAATAGTTTTAATAATAATTTAATTAGCTTAAAATTTAGTAAAGTTTAATAGTAGTAGTAGTGTAACAATTTTCAAAATAAAAAAGTGTAATCTAGTGTCAAATAAACAACGCGATAAAATCCGTATATAGTAGTTTAATTTCAATAGTTGCAACACTTGTATCTTAATTAAATAAAGTACGTAATTTAAGTTTCTAGTTCGTAAGAAAGTAACATAATATTATGTTAGTAATTTCAATAGTTAAAATCTTTTTAATAGGCAAGAATATCTAAATCATCTAAATCTTAAACAAGGTAGTTTGAGATTGTGGTGGTTGTTGTCGTGGTGGACTTGTCATTGTTTCAGAGCTATAGACTGGACCTGGTGAGGTATATGACGAACTTGCAGAATGTGGTCGGGTGGACTGTTGCGGTGGTTGTTGTCGTGGTGGACTTCTCATTGTTTCAGGACTATAGACTGGACCTGGTGTGATAAATGACGAACTTGCAGGGTGTGGTCGGGTGGAATATTGAACAGGAGCGTCAGTGTATTGTCTTGCAGTAGAATCGACATTTTGACTACAATCCTTATAATGTCTGCTATGTGGTGTTGGTGGAATTTGCAACGTCTCAGGGCTGTAGGGTGGATCTGGTGAGGTATATGACGAACATGCAGAGTGTGGTCGGGTGGACTGTTGAACAGGATTAATACTACATCTTGCATATTGAGCGGCTTGTGGTAGTGGTGGCAGATTTTGAGTTGTCTCTGAACTATTATAAGTTTCAGCTGATGAAATGTAAGATGATTCTGCGGAATAAAATGGGCTGGTCCTTTGTAGCTGAAAAGGAGTACCACCAGTGAAATTATAGGTTATAGAGCCAGAGGAACCCTGTGTACTGTTTGATCTTTGGACAGGCTTTGCCTAGTGTGGGGCCGGCGGATATCGATAAATTGTATTCTTTTACTGGTAATAAATACATTTTTATTATTTATTTTTTCTATCTCATCAAATTATGCTCTTTGGCTTCCTTAATATTGTCTTCTATTTACGCGAATATTATTCATTGAAATTAAACTGCTATATACGGATTTTATCGCGTTGTTTATTTGACACATTGTAACAAAATTTTGAAAATTTTTACACTACTACTACTATTAAACTTTACTAATTTTTAAGCTAATTAAATTATTATTAAACTATTTAGATTTAATTTATTTTTACACTTTCCCCGACGTTTCGGTTGCTTTTCAGCAGCCATAGTCACGGGGAGACTAAGATGGCAGTTGTCTCAATGTTCCAGTGTAGTTATTTCAAAGTACCCGAACATAATTTAATCATTGGTGTTTCTATTTACGCAGAAATAAAAATAAAATCTTTGGCTTCCATTACAATATTAAAAAATATACGTTGTACACTTATTTGTAGATACTCCGGCAACTGAGAAGTTGTATCACACATGCTCAAGATTTTTTTCTATCGCCGTGGATTTATTTTCGTTTTTAGGAATGTTCTCTATTAATTGTTTTCGTAAAAGATTCCTTTCTTCGTGTCTTTTTCTCTCCTTTTCTGTTCATCTTCGAGTATGGAGTGTATTGTTTTATTTCTTTTTCTGGTTACTTCACTCGAGGAGTCTTGTGAGTCTTCACCTGTAAGACTGTCTTCGGGTTGCCGATTTCTTGTTACGTTTGTGTGAGAGGTTCTGTTCTTCATGAAAGGAAGTAAAAACTCCATATGCTTCTCATACTTCAAATAATATTAAATATAATAATAATATTAATATACCAAAATATATATCAGTATGCCAAAATATACAAAGATATATATATATTTCGACATATTTAGTGACGTCACAGAAATATATATTATAGCTGCGTGTGCGGTCACTCGAAAATTTATATAAAAAATATGTCGTAATGTCTTGCTATGCTTCATATTAATATATATTATAGCTACGTCTGTGACGGGCTTAAAAACTGCGTCGCGGTGGACTTCTGCAAACATTTTTACAATTTGTGGACCTTACTACTTTTTGTCCCGTGTATCCCGGCGATCGAACCCCCAGCTCTCGGCGCAGTCGCAATGCCGAGTTGACCACTTAAACTGCTACACCATCAAAGCAGCCAAATTAAATGCCCTGAACTATAATTATAATGGAAACTGGTACTTATACTGCTAAACTTTTTGCAGCCGGACTGCTCCGTAAATTGGTTAACCTTGTTGCTCGCTAACCGTATAATGAACCCACTGATTATTGATTCAGTCTTTCTTTAGAGTCAACGTTTTTAGTCCAAAACAAGAAAGCGGGGTTTATCTTTTAGCCAACGCTCTGACCTCAGGCTCAGAAACAATGCTTTTACCTTAGTGTTTGGTTGCTGTCTTATTAATGATTTAAATGGGTAAATTTTGATTGTGAAAATTTTATTATAATATCGTTCTCTTGAAATATTTTACTCAAAATTTGGAAGTTAAGCAATTTGAAGACCGTATGAGTTCAAATTGCCTAACTTCTAAATTTTTATCAAATCTCTGCTTTATCAAGGGATCGATATTGTCTCCGAGGTATCTTGTTATGCCAGCAAGAATTGCAAAAGAAAACACTAACAAACGTATTCTCATAACCAGCAGTTAGTCAAACGCTTATATTTGTACCACGGGACCAAAAATTCACAAGACAATCCGTTGATTGGCAAGCCTCTCTTAAAAGGAACGTTTTCCTTTTAAGAGAGGCTTGTTGGTCTTGGATAATAGCTATGACAAAATGCAGAATACACACGAGACTCGTAAATAAAAACTGACTAATAGAAAGAACTCTTCTTAATATAGTATTAGACGAAGGGTCTTCATCACGTTGGTAAGTATTTAAAGGTATAAAGACATACATATATTGCCCGACGAACGTTTCCTTTCTTACAGAAGAGTAGTTTCTACTATCAGAAAGGGATTATTTGCAACGAAATCATTTGATGACCTTGCTCATAAGTTTATAATGTTTAGGGCCTGTTCCACCATTCCAGCATTTATCTTTAAGATAAAAAGTCTCGCCACCTCTCTTCTTTAACCTAACAAGAGTGAGACAGCATGCGATTTATCTTACGGATAACTTTTACTTGATAGTTGTGAAACTGGCCATTATTGTTATGTAACTCAACTAAGCCAGAAACGGATTCTGATAACGAATCGCCAAATAATAGGTACTGAAACAACCTTAACACCCACAAACGTAATAAAAATACAACAGCGACCGGAGCCGCTGATAGCCACTACTTATAAATAAAGAGGATTCCAACCGAGGAAATAACATGTAATGTGTGCATTTAATTATCCATATTTCCTTTTCATTTGAAGGTCAAATGCTATATGCGTGCATGTTTTCCTTTTATCATTGTCCGTACAGAAAAAGCAACTATATATATATATATATATATATATATATATATATATATATATATATATATATATATATATATATATATATATATATATATATATATATCTTAGCCTTTATTATTCCCAAGTCACTTGGGGTCGGCTTTTCTGGTCTAACCGGATTTGACTGGATATCAGTTTTTACACGGAGCGGCTGCCATCTGACCTCCGCAACCCGAAGGCTAACGATACCCTAAGGCTAGACCAGTGTCAGGATATTAGAGGGTACTGACTTTCCCAATAACGACTGCCATAAATGTTCATGGCAGCCGGGACCGACGGCTTAACGTGCTCTCCGAGGCACGTTGCAGGCGATAATTGTCAATCAATACGCACATAATTTCGAAAAGTCATATAACTTCCGAAAGTCAGAGGTGCGCGACGTGGGTTCGAACCCGAGACCCTCTGCATTGCAGTCTGTTGGTCTCACCACTGAGCTATCGCTGCTACTATATCTATATATATAGTATAGTATTTGCCCAACAAAAGAAAAGTGATAATTAAAAATTAAAAACTAGTAACTATAAATATTTGTTCATAAAAATGCTCTTTTATAGGTAGACTAGTATATACGTAAACGTACGTACTCATTGCAGCGCAATACTAGATAAAATAACTAAAGTATGCATATATCCAGAATATGATCAATCTGTATGCCAAGTTTTAAACTTACGCGTTCAACAGATTCAGTTACGTGCGTGATTAAGTTACCAATATATAGACATTTTCGCAAATTGTTTATCCTAATTTGAATCGTAAGGAAAGATCTCGTAAGGAAGTCTTAATGTACCATATAGTAATATGGTACATTAAGACTGTTATTGACATAATAACCTATGTCTAGAAGTGAGTGTTCTTATGTGTGATATTAAATAGCTATAAACAAAGCAACTGTAAAATGGATATAAAAGAAGTTTGCCTTTCCCCAGGATAAACAGGCGTGAGAATACAGCCAAAAACGTTGCAACAGGTGTACTACGTCGTAAGTGCCGACACAAGATAACAGACACCTGACACAAGGTGACATATACAAGGTGGTGTAAAAATTTTACCATCTATCAGGCACATTTCTACGCCCAATGCTATGCCTAAATGACCTAACAGAAAATCAATAACACTTTACTGGGAATGAAATCCGAAACCTCAGCATCGGCCGATGACAGTATCGATTTAAATATAATTTACTTATTTCGGTATGCATGACACATCATGAGCAAAATACTCATCACAATAGTGAGTCTAACCTTTGAACTTGTAACATCAGCCTATGATTCACTTAACTTCTAAGTATTACGAATAATGTAATAAACACCAAGTTACACAAGTAGATATTAAATTGTTGTCATGTCCGGACATTGTACGTTTCATCTATACCGGAGTCATTCGTAACACATGTTCTTTTCAAGGAATCACATTAATAGGCGATTTTAAATGTATGTATGATACAAGATGGTATATATTAATTGTAACCGCTTTTATTACGAATCATCGCGTCATGCGAGCTTGTTTGCTGACAACCCCTTTTATTTAAGCGTCTCATTTACCACACTAGGTATATTCCTGTGTTGGGGCCCTTACAAACATTGAAACAACGGACACAAAGAACACCCAGCCTCGGAACAACATTTGTGCATCACTTATATTTTATTGAAATAACTAAAAGTACTTACATAATAATTATGTCAAAAGTATTTTTAATTAAACTTTTTATCCGAATACGGATTTTTTATACTATTAAAGGGGAATGACTATATGCGGTATCGCTTGATAAATAAAATCTAAGCTGTGACACAAGTTCATGATATAGATAATTTTTGTTCAGAATTATAATGATTTTATAACGTAATGTCTTAATTAGATCTTAATCTTACTGTTATTTGAAGGATAAATAGTAAGTTTCTACATTGTGATTTACAAAGTTCAGGCATATATTTCTCTGATACCCGGCAAATTACGTACATGATGTTTATTATTTCTTAAACAACATACTAATACGAATCTTAAACAGTAGTTTTCATCTTGACACTGTAATATTTATACCGATACTATTTTCCTTAGTCGCTTGGGCATTCCCCTTTAACAATAAAGCTTTTCGTACATCTCGGTCGAGGCACAAATATTTCTCAGTCTCAAATTTATAAGAATGTTTTTTAATAAATCTACAAATCAAAAAACACAACATGCTTTATATTGAACACTTATCTATTTCATTCACTATGATTTACGATTACAATCACTAAACTAGAAAGAAACTCAAATAGGTAGATAAAATTCAAATAGGTAGATAAAATTCAAATACTGCAGGCAGCCCTAACGCGTGTCTACGGACCGCGCTGTTGTAGGGAATTATTTCAAGGACAGGGCTGAGTTATAATACTGTTAGATATCAGTACCGTGCTTTGGGTGTTATAACTCAATACTAACAATTTCCAATGGTAAACGGATGACGAAGCCATAACCTCATAGTTATGAAAATGCAAACGTTAATGTTTACTATAACAATCAAATGAGTAATTATGAATTTATTTGACTTCTAAACATTGACTGCGTTATTTATTACACAGAGGTCCAATCTACTAAGAACACTAAAATATTTACAGAAATTATTTAAGTACAAGAAATATAAAATAAAGAGAAAATCAAATTAATTATCTGGTAGTAATTATCTGACTAATAATCACTTTAAATATATGACGAACGAAAACGTCATATATCTTACGATTTTTAGTATTAACGTCTCTCCTTTTTGCCTGATAATAATTTACAACCCCTTTAGAGGCCATATAAAATATTATAGAAGGAAAGCAACCTTTCCACATTAATATGCAATGTTGTATCCAAACAACGCTTAGTACGTTTCACCAGTTTCGCTAGTCCTGTCTTTACTCAGAATTTCCTGTAACGACAACACAACAACACTATGCCAGTAACTGCCCGTTAAGCATGCTTTGGTTCAGTTGGCTTAAAAATTTCTTAGTACTAGCATACATTTTGACGCGCGTGTTTAGTAGATGATATAATCTACGTATATTTTAGATCTCAAAAATTAACAGCTGGTAAACCGTGAATGCGATAACCTTAATATATAATATATAATTAAATTTTGATTTAATTTCTTGATAGAAAGTACCGCTACTTAATATAGATGTAATACAATGTCGGTACATTCAAATAAGGTTAAATACCTGGCTTGTTTATTATATTCAACCTAGCACTAGCATGCCTATAGTTTCTTTAGTGACCTGATACACGAAAATGAAATTGAAGAATAAGGAAATGGGTTTCATATCATCTATGAATGCCGGCGCGAGAGTTCTTCGTTCCAAATCCTAAAAAATTCATTTGTAGAACACAAATTATTGTCGCGTGTGCGATTCGAACCCACAACACTCAGCGTAGTGGCAGTAAAGGGGCGACCTCTTAAGCCACTATGTATGTATTGATATACGAGCTTGCCTTTTGAAACCCTAAGCAAATAACAAATTTTTTTTTTAAGTATGTTTTGGTCAGAAAACAATTCTTACCATTTTCATCTTCGGTGGGCGGGTTGATAGGCGCCCACGTTACTCCATGGTCAAAGGTAATCAGTGAGATCAGATGTTCCGGTCCAATGTTTGATACGTGCGCCTTAGAGTCGACCCGCGAGGCTATGTAGATACCCTTCAGTCCTTCCACGCGGTACAAGTCAGTGAAGGGATCTTCCGTAACATCCCTAAAAGAGAAAAATGTTTAAGAATATTTTACTTTATAATGTACAGAAAGGAATTTTTTTTTTTTTTACTTGGGGGTATGCATGACGCGTACCCCTCCGCGGGGGCGTGCGGAGGGGTTATGTCGGACTCGCCGGGGTAAAAGAAAGATGTAATAAGAATAATGTACCTCCCGGAATACCGACTAAACCTACCACGGTGTTCCTCAACAAAACCACTATCGACGGGGCCGCGCGAAACACTTGCGCATGCCGTCGCGACCCCGCCGAGGTTTCGGCCCGCCGCATGAAACGGCAGGCCACTACCCGATAAGACCTACCCCATAGGCACTTCGCAAAAATGGAGAGGAATAACCTAAAGAAACTTTAGTTGGTATATACCTCTCTAACCACCAATATCGGAACAATACTTATTACAAAACTTTTAATATATCTTACAATTTATTTCAGGATTAATAGAAATAATGTGTGTGTGACAAAGATTAATTTGTCATCACTTCTTATAAGCAATTTAAGATATAATTTGGCATTGACCAAGTGTAAGAAATTAAAAAGAGATGATACCTACTGTAGCTATTAAAATATTTATACATCGCTGACAGTCTCCCCGTGACCATGGCTGCTGAAAAGCAACCGAAACGTCGGGGAAAGTGTAAACTTAAATATAAATAGTTTTAATAGTTTCAATAATTTAATTAGCTTAAAATTAGTAAAGTTAAATAGTACCTAGTAGTAGTGTAACAGTTTCTAAATTATGTAATAGTGTAAAATAAACAACGCGATAAATTCCGTATATAGTAGTTTAATTTCAACATCGCTGAAACTGAATGATCAGAACCAGTCCACTTTGTTCGGAATCACACGTATTTTTTGACATCTCTCTGGTGACTTCGATACGGTCTTTAATTGAATAATTTTACTGTTTCTATGAATGCAGCTGCAATGTGTATTCCCCACTCCAATATAAATTGTTTTGAGCTTATCAAAAATAATAAATTTGCATGTTTAAGTATCATACATACGTCATGCATGTCTTTCATGAGAAAAAATAATATATCTTGTCATCTCCCTGTTGACATTCCTAATTCCAAAAATAGACTGCTTTCGCAAGCCAAAATATAACTCGTCCTTAGTGCCAAGGTTGCACACAATGTTGTTCCCTAAAACAATTATATTTAACTCTAAAAGTAATTAGTCTAGTGGTAAAATTAGTAAAACTTACTCAAGCCAGCTGTCTTTCCAGTTAGCCTCGGGGAAGTAGCACAATATTTGCTCCAAACTCAATACAAAGTTATACTGAGTGAAATTGTTGCTTATCTCTGACACGTACAGGTCAGCTAGAGAGTCAGTGTGCATGACAGAGACGAATATACGTTTGTCAGTGACGTCTGCAATGTGGAATCTTCTGAGGTCTAACTCGGTTTGGAACTCTGCCTTGTAGAATGGGCCGCGCTGATGTGAGATGTACAGTTGCAAATTGGTTCTCTGAAAGAGAAAATATACATAGTTGAAATTATTTTACAAAAATATAGATAATCGTATTTTCGAAAATAGATTACATGTATTAAAATAATTAAATAATAGAGAAGTGACATGCTTTCTATACGTGTGGATAAAACCTTAAATCAAATTCATATATAAATGTTCATCGGTTAAAAATAGTCTTTATTGCAAGGAGCATGTGCCATCATAACTTTTCCACTAGTCAAAACTTATAACAACAGTGAAAGGAAGTATATACGGGGGATATCACAAGCACCTGTATCCCTAATTTCAAAGCACGTGTATCATGTTTCAGCCCTCAACAAGTACTAAGACACCACCATACCAACAATATAACCAACAAAATTTTGCTGGATATTTATTTCTCACTTATTTAATAGTAACCGTTTGCTACTTGACAAGATTATTGAAGGCGGCACCGAGAAAAATGAAGCTAAGGGATTGCTGATAAGATTGTTAGATTTAGATAAGTATACTTTTAAAAGACAACTCAGCAAACGGCTCCAGATTTAACTTACATACAATATAGTAACGGATACAAAACGTGTACTAATGTTTCTATTTATCCTGTAGTTACAAGATAAATAGAAACTAGTTAGTTTATTTCGCAGAAAAGTAATTATGGAATAAAAACTAGTCAGAAATGTCAATCTATTTGTAATTTAAAATTACGTAGGTATATTATTTGCAGAAACCAGAAAAGGCACATATTTATGTATTTGCGGATTTCAACAAACCACACATCCGGCAACATATCTGACCATTCAGATTTATATACTTACATACAAATAAACGCCAGTAAAAAATATATAGGCATGTTAGGCACAGGTATATAGTATTGCGCATTACGCCAGCTATATTTTTCATCGATTCTCCTCTGACGAATACATTGCCGGAATCCCAATTTCCCAACAGAAAAATATAATTAAAATGCTTAATCCCGGCGTCATAATTATCCGGAAACCATACTATCGGTCATGAGCGTTCAAACTTATGTCATATATCCAAGTGTGTGGCAATACTGGCAGTCAAAAAACCAAATACTTATAAGAATTAGTAACTCCACATTCTTAAATAATGTTTTACAAAACAAAACAAAATATTTACTGCATTCTCCTATTGGATATTTATACATGTACAGACGATGAAGATAAAGATATTGAAACATTTTAATATTTTGCTGTCTTACTTTAGAAAGTACAAAGCAATACTTCAGCGCAAGCATGTACAATTATTACTATTATTATAAGTAGTACCTACTGCCACTCTAGGCATCTAGCTGATACAATATTCGAAACTTGATAAAACTAGGTCAAATCAAAGATTACAACGTACGTAATAAAGAATATGTTATTATTTCGTCATCTATTTTTATCAACACACCTGGTGTTTTGATACCTAAACAGCCTATGTCTAGAAACTAATTATTGGAAAAATATATTTTATTTTTTAATTAAGATTAAGCTCGCACTGGTAATAATTCCTGTGTCGCGGGGGGCTTTACAAAGATTGCGTGGTAGCACCAACAGAACATTCTGCAAACGATTGCATCCCGTAATGATTGTCCCATACAGGCACACTGGGTGGGCATCGTTACGAAAGAACTGTAATGAATATGTAATTATTTATTTTTACTAACATAGTTTGTCAGTAAATTGTTACGAACTCATATGGATTATGTCCAAAATAAATGTTTTTATTATTCTACAAAATAATTTAAAAAATTACCAACATACAAAAAACGAACGCAAAGAACACCCAGATTCAGCACAACTATTTGTGGACCACACAATTTTTCCCCTTGTTGGGATCGAACCCACAACACTCGGCGCGGTGACAGTGTCGAAGTGACCACTTAAACCACTACGCCATCTGCGCAGTAATGATGTTTTAGATGCGCATTCAACTTATGCACTCGCATGCCACGGACGCCGCTAGTGGATTAATGGTCTGCCTTGCCAGTACATACTAATGCGACAAGTGACAACACTTAACAATTTTCTCATCTGTGTGATCGGCAGATCAAATCCTTGAGAATTCGGTATCCACTTAGGTTGAAAATTGCGAGATTTACAAACAGTTGCTTGGAATGTGGGTGTACTTCATAACCGTTGCATATCAATATATCAGTGTTTATAAAATACTCCGCGCCAAAGACATTTTTCTAGTGTCTTGATTTTAGTTGCTTTTGTAAAACGGAAAACACTTCATATTACTAAAGCTAGTAAATGTTATCATCATATTCCAAATTTCAAATTTCAATGATAATAATAAAATGGAGTGGCTTTCGTGAATTAGATTAATTAGTAAGAGCCCATGCATCTCGACTTTTGGTACACGAACTTCCCAAATTGATTCCTCGACAAATCGTTAGACGAATGATTTGATCAAAAAGCCATCAATGCGCAATCGTCTACGATAACGCTATCAATGTGTCATCAAGCCATGATTTAATCATCATTTTTATTAGATGATGCTTTAAATAATACTCAATGACAACGATTTATTAATTGTTACTAAATTGTGTGTAGTCGTAAAATTGTTTAATCGAGTTAGGGATCATATAATTCAATATTTATTTTGTCCGTAACAATCACGTATTATATCGTTTATTATTTGTTATATTATTTGCTACTAATACAAAATTTATGATTATTATTACGTTGGTAGCAGACAGTGCTGTAACATTATACTACGATTTATTACCAATGAATCATAATATCACCGCCTTAACATTGACGTAATGATGAAAAAATAAAATTGTTTGGAATTACATTCATAAGATACAAGGTTCTGTCAAACTTTAATATTATTATGTGGTCTAAATAGTAAACATATTGGGCAAACAATAATTATACATATATAATAAAATCACGCCTATTTTCTGAACGGAAGCACGTTTCAAATTTCAACTTGAAAGGTTTTGATTTGAAACTGTAGCTCAATACTTATTACTTATTGCTGTAATTGCTTTTGTATATACAGACTTATATATATAAGTATTCTTAATTGAGACTTTCTCCAAATCATTCAACAGAACATCCGTTGGAACCTTTTAGTTTTTATAATTTTTACTGTAGTTACATAAAATTTACTACATATATTTGCAATAAATTTTGAAGCATTGAGCTCTTGATAAAATGTGGAACTATAATAGTACCACATTTGATTTTAAAGTGAAAGTTGCGATAGCTGGACGCAAGCGTTAACCCTGAACTGGTCAATGACTTTCATGTTTCGTACATTTGAACGTGAATGAAATTTAAGATCCGCTCGAAATTTACGTAACAATAGACTTGTTTAGATTTACAATAGGTTACTACCGAACATTATAAAGTCTATTGGCTGTTGTATCCAATGCTACTACCATATAGTTGGGGCGAGCTTATTGTCATCTACCGGACACAAACTCTACTCCTCCTGCTGTTAGGTTTTTTTCAGAAAAATTCAAGTACCTTTTACCCAAGCCGATTCGAAATCGTGACCTCGCGAGCCGAGTTGCAGAAGTGTGTCACTCCTGCACCTGCCATTAAACTAAAAAGTCAACCAGTTTTCTAATGGTACATAGATTTATTTAAAGAAAGAGAATATGACGCAAACGGACTTCGTTAAGATTTTATGCAAACCTGTTTGCTGTTATTGCAAGACCATGGGCAACTATGCTACTACATACAATCACACACATATACACATTTTGCAACACTAAATAAACGAATTATTAAAAGCCACGATTATTATTCTCACTAGATATGATTATTCGGTATAATGTTTCTATTTTATATAGATAGCTAACAAAAAATGTGTTCACTTGGAGAATGATCCTGTAGTTGTAATTATTAAGTTCTGGCGAGTCGATACATACATACATTGACTAACTAATATTATGTTATGTATGTAGATTATAATTATATAAGTCATTTAATATTTAGAAATAATAAAAAACGTTTTCTGTTAATCAATGAAATGATTTAACACATATTCAGTAAGTACCTAGGTGCTATATGAAATCTAAATATCAATATCATGGAGTATAGTAGTGCTTCCCAATAAGTAAGGCATAAAATAAAAGTGGACAAGACGAATATCATGCTTCACGTCAATTGACCCACTCCTAATCAAGTTGGGAACTCTACACTTGAGGGTAGCCCCGATACAAGGTGGACCGACGACTTGGTAAGAGTCGCGACTCTTGCCAGGACTACCTATATCTAACAGCTTTCCAATGGTAGCGGTTAGATACGAGCGGTCCAAAATCGGTATGTGTGGAAAGCCTTAGGGGAGGCCTTTGTCCAACGCTGGACGTCTTACAGCCGAGATGATGATAATAATAAATAAATTAATATATTTTAAGAATATATTGTTAAGTTTAGTATTTTCCTGACAGCCCACAAAATTAATTAGGTAATAACTTTAACTAAACAAACAATAACCTTGTTGTATTAATAAAATATAATTTAAAGCACATTCATTTAAGGTAAAGATAATTAACTGCATAAGATATCATTTTGAGCCATAAGGTACTATTAAGTGTGGGGTAGAGCTTTGACCAACAACAGGTGAAGGTCTACCTCATACTGTTCTAGTAATATCTTTCTCTCTCATTTAAAACTACCAGTTCACGATAAAAGCATCTGTTATGTATAAATAACCTGTAATAAATATTTGATGTAATGAAGTTATTAGTTACAAATTATTCACTGGTAAATATAAATTACATAACAGTGAAGAGAAACTCATAAACATGAAGCTATCTCATAGGTATAAATCTGTGCCTTCTGTGAAAAGTGATACAAGTCAAAAATCAAAACTTTACAGGAGAACAAAAACAAGATTTAAAAAATCTAGTTCACTTTCTAAGTGAACTAGGTTAAACTAAAGTACTTTTTTTGTAGATATAAACATTTACATTTTTGTGGTCAATATTATAGATTTAAAGTAATTGTTAAAAAACCTGTAAGTTGTACCTTTTTTTTTATTTCTAATACATGCTTTAATGACGTGATTAATGGTACAACTACAGTTAAATTATATTGCACATATAAGTTGTCTTTGTGTAAAATTAAATGTGCATGTAAATATATATCACACTTATACCATGAAACATGAAAAATTATGTGTGCAGCAATTACTTATAGAGGTTACAACTTGAAATATATCTACGATATTATTGCAAAAATCCTGCCAGTTATATTACTTTGCACAAAATTATCTCTGAAACTATAGTAGATAGAAGAACGTAAGTTAGATCAAAAACATCCTAATTTTTTCCTGATTATGTTTATGTAAAATTACAAAAAGGGTACAACTCGACTTACATCACTCATCACAGGAGGCACAGAAATAATAATGACTTAATAAGGTGTATATACGGCGCTTCTTAGAAAATGAGGGTGCATACATCTAATCATCGATGGATACATAATTATGATCTATTCTGTGATATACTGTGAAATGTACAGGCAAATAAATGTAGCTTGAAAGCAAGTTTATATGTTGTTTTTTGTATAAAAGCATAAAACTTGCATGATCATACGATCGAAATACCGTTAGTTGACCACGAATCCTAAGAAGTTATAAAGGCATGTTAGCTTAATGGCTTCTAGGTGATATTTGTGATGTAGATTATTTATAGAGTGTAAATATCAGCTTAAATATATTTTAGGAATTTCCACCATTTTTTTAAAATGTAGAACTGTTAAGGGCTTTCTATGATATAATGAAGACAATACGTTCGTTATATTGTTCAATGGATCTTGTTATTCACAAGCTATTTAAAAAAAAACCTGTCTTGAAATAAATACATAAACATTATACTTATTTATTTATCTTACTATATTTAATTACTTCATATTACAAAAAAGAACGCAAGACGCTTTAATGCTATGAAGTAAATAGTTGTAATTCGGCGCGCTAGTACAATTACATGAAAACACAATATGCTTCATACAAAAGTAGAATAAACATAAAAATTACTGCGATTCGACTGCACTGATGGCGTAGCGGTTTAAGTGGTCGCTTCACCGTCGCCAATGCGCCGAGCATAGTGGGTTCGAATCCCACACGGGACAAAAAAATTGTGTGACACAACACACCAGAAATGGTTGTTCCTAGTCTGGGTGTTCTTTGTGTTCGTTGTTTGAATGTTTGTTAAGTCCACCGCGACAGAGGATTAATTCCTAGTACGGAAGTTGTCTTGTATTAAGACAAAAAAGCGATTAAGTACAAGTGAAAATTATTTATAACCATGCATATTTTTCCTTGCTCTGTAATGCCATTTAGCTATTTAACTACAATGTTTACAGCCTTACACACATAGCTTTATGAGTCAAACACATAAGTTTAAAAACAACGCCCATCCACTATAGTAACTAATAAACTATCCTTATCTCAAGTCAAAAGTTACTTAGTAAACCGGACCACTTCAAAGTAACATTATGAAATAACAAAAATGTTTATTATGTAACAAAAGTGCATATATTGTAACAAAGTGCTTACTGTGTAACAAAATTGAATGTAGCAATACAAAGCGAACTGTTTTAAAATGGTCCTATTAATGATTTGAAAAGTACTGGTCTGACCTGGAACTATTTAAGTAAACAATGACATCATTGCCGAAGGGTCTTGTAATCTTGTTGCTTTCATACAGTATTTGTTTAAACAAAGCATCAAATATGTATGATATGATATAAATTTGAATTGGAGAACATGTGTCGGATATCTGATATAAATTTGAATTTTAAATTCAAATTCAAATTCAAATAGTTTAGTGCGAATATAGGTTGTTACAGTGGTGTTAACATAGTTTTATCAGTATTGAACAAACATTTAGTGCAGCTATATTCCGCCAATTGGCATGCAATATTGCTCAGATTATATTATTCATTTATTAATTTTTTTATATTAAATTATTTAAACATACTCTAGTTATAATTGAGGTTCACATGAAACATAATCAGAATATTAATTAATTAAATGTTATCCATATTAATTAATTAAATGTTATCCATGTCATTGTTTTCATTATACAAGTCAATTTAGATAATATTATATAAGTCAAGTGAATTTAATTATGAGTCATTAAAAGCTAATTATATTATTGGATGTCATATTTGTCTTCGAGATATTCTTTCAGTGTGTAGTATGCCTTATTAACAAGAAATTGCTTCAATAGCGTTTTAAACTTATCTGTGGAACATCTCAATATGTATAATGGTAAATGGTTATAAATTCGAGGGGCCATACAAAATATGCTGTTGCTAAATTGCCCTGTTTTGTTTGATGGAAAACATATTTTATGATTATTACGTTTACTCTGTAGGCGCCCAAATAAAGAAGTATGTGTAAAAACAAAGACGGCTGCCTCATATATATAAAGGCACGGAAGCGTTAACAATTTCAGACTAATAAAAAATGTTTTACAACTATCCGTCTGTTTTAACTTCACAATGGCCCTTACACATCTCTTTTGGGCTCTAAATATCATATCATTGTCTACAGAGTTACCCCAAAAGATGACACCATACCTTAGTACTGATTTTACATAACCGTGGTACGCAGTGATGACAGCAGATTGATTCACAACTGTTCCAAGTCTATTTAGTGCTATATATAGGTAGGTGCTATATATATATAGGCTATCTAACACTAAAAGAATTTTTCAATTCGAGCCAGTAGTTTCTGAGATTAGCACATTCAACCAAACAAACAAAAAAAACTCTTCAGCTTTATAATCTTTATATATATAATTCTACTGTACGTGTGTATGTCACTGAACTCCTCCTAAATGGCTGGACCGATTTTGATATATCTTTTTGTGTGTGTTCATGTGGATTAGAGGACGGTATAGATTTGGTTTGCTTTTTTTTAATTTTATTTCGTGTGTACGGGACAACGTCTGTCGGGGCAGCTAGTATTAGTATAGCTATGCATGTATGAGACAGGTTATTGTTTACTTTATAACCCAAAGAGTATGTTTCACAATCGCCCAATAGCATTTATCTGTAAGATAAAAGTGACGTCACTACTTATTAACCGAAAAGAGGGAGAGGGAGCATGCTATTATTATATGTTTTAAGTAACTTTTACTTAATCAGTATTATAAACAAACCATAAATCAATATAGGTACAAACAAACTATGAAAAATATTCTAAAAATAAATACAAACGCACGTATTTTGTTTTTGCAAAAATTGCAAATTCATTTACTCTGACGCACATACAACGCAGCACTTTTGACCGTTATAAGGGCAATTGTGCCAAATTATGTCTCTCACATAAACACACTGTTATTTATACAACGGGAACAAGTTCGTTTAAATATATTTATACGTATTAGTAACATGTATTGTAAGCGAATAATAATATATTGACCAAATATGAATTCACATAATATCGGCTAATGATATGCTTGGACAATATTGTGGTTGGTGGTCATAGTTGTGCCAATTTGGGAGACAGTCCGAAAAATTGACCAACAATGTTTTTTGTTTAGGTCTTTAAATAATAGCAGCCTTGTATTAGTGTCCCACTGCTATGCAAGGGCCTCTTCACAGTGTGAGAAAGGGTTAGGCCATAGTCATCTACACTGACCTAGTGCGGGTTGTCAGACTTCACATATCTTGGAGATTTTAAGTCTCAGACATGCAGGTTTTCTCACGTTTGGCTTCGTGATTAAAGCGAGTGATAATAAACTGTGCGCTTTGGGCCCTTGCTCGAGACTTCTACGTGGCAGTCTAACGGTGTCCCACTAGGCTATCGCTACTTATTATTACTTAGAGGTAACCCTTCACTTAATCCAGTTCTGCACAGAAAGACACTAGGAATAACCACTGCCTCCCGAGAGACATCAGCATTTAAACTACGGATACAAAGCGTTGCTTATTTAATAAGTGCTAGCCACTACGCTTTGTGTGATTTGCAAATAGTTATTCCCATTCTCAGTGTCCTCTGAATCCGATGTTATAGAATCCTCGTGACATGAATTACTCTCAGAGAACGCGACGAGACAGGACGATTCACGGATTAACAAGAAACACGTTTCTTATACCTAGAGTATATACATTATACATATATAGTATAGATTTTCGTAGGTAGATATACGCCTATATCCCTAAAGACACTTCTCCAAAGAGGAAAACTCTTTGGAGAAGTGTGTAACATCTACATTTCGATAACTTTGTGGTTATGTTCTACGTAATACCACGTAAGCTTATTACCATTTACCGAGCACAATTCAAGACTCCGTGCTGCAACTGAGAATTCCAGAGCAACGCAAATAAAAAAATGCAATAACATTGCCGGATTCCTTCTCATAAAAACAGTCGCATGCACTATCGCTACGCCACTGTGGCATTAAAGAGATTACAAAGCATTTGTAAATATACGCATGTTTTAAAACAACACCTAAGATATCACTACCATTACCTGTCAATAACTACCTAAATTGGTATTCTTTGTATACTAAAATATCAAAACCACCAACAGTGATTCATTAGGATGCAAAATATAAATAAAATATTAATTTTCTTAGTTATGCTAACTAATCGGTCGTACATACCTAATAGCTTACTAACGACCTAAGTCGTTTAGTAAATAAACTGTGTTATTCAAATGATATTTATATGTGTCCAGTTTATATCTATAAATATTGTTTAATTTAAGATTATTACAAATACATTTAATTTTTGTTAACAGTTTATTGTAAAACGAAACCTTTTATTTAGTTGTTAGCTTATAAGTTGACCATAGCGCGCGATAGATGACGTTATCCCACTGGGCTGAATCGCGCTATGGTTTCGTTACACGACCAGGTATAAATACCATGGAATAATATTTTTTGTGAGTAGTATTTTGAGTTAATATATGCTTTGTGAGACACAGTTATCCAAGTATATTATTTTACTCGCCCTCGGACCTTTGAATATTCGTTCAATATGAATTAAAGGTAAAACAGCGATAGCTCAGTGGGGAGACCAACAGATTGCAGTGCAGAGAGTCTCGGGTTCGAACCCACGTCGCGCACCTCTGATTTACGGAAGTTATATGACTTTTCGAAATTATGTGCGTATTGATTGACAATTATCGCCTGCTCCGTGCCTCGGAGAGCACGTTAAGCCGTCGGTCCCGGCTGCCATGAACATCTATGGCAGTCGTTATTGGGAAAGTCAGTACCCTCTAATATCCTGACACTGGTCTAGCCTTAGGGTATCGTTAGCCTTCGGGTTGCGGAGGTCAGGTGGCAGCCGCTCCGTGTAAAAACTGATATCCAGTCAAATCCGGTTAGACTAGAAAAGCCGATCCTAAGTGACCTGGGAATAATAAAGGCTAAGGGAGAAGAATGAATTAAAGGTGAAGGTTTCTTAGTAATCTTAGCCTCTCACAGAGTACGGTTCAAAGCAATCAAAACAATAAAATTTTGCATAATGCCGAAGAAGCCGACGAATTAAACAAAGGTATATACTTATATATATAATACCCATATCTCGCCAGCTATACTCAGGATCTTACACATACGTACATACAGTATCACCCTTGTATATCCTCAGACGTAAGCAAAAATGCACATTCCGTCAGCTCTCTTAGAATCTCACGTAAAAAGAGGCGAGTCTATTGCCATCTTTTACGGTCAGTTCTAGACTACGTGCTGCTACTTAATTTTTTTATAGAAACACTCAATAAACACATTGCCCGAGCCGAGCATCCTTTATGTATATTATCTTTTTAAAAACGCAAAGATATCTAAATGTCTATTTATGTTATTTTTACTACTGTTATGTTACTAAAAACCGATGTTGATCAAATTTAATAAAGAAATAGTTGGTACCCTAGAAAAGTATGTATGTATATAGAACGCGAAGAATGTTCTAAGCAATCAATTTGTATAATATATAAATACTGGAAATATTGGAGTCTGAGTCACTGGCTTTTACGTACGTTTAGATATGATTGTCACACTACAGACAAATAATGATCTGTATGATGCATTTTAACGCTTTTATTTTAATACTGCGTTTGTACGGTATCTGCACATACATGGACTTTCCAGTTCACAGCTGGTTACATCGGAAGTCAGAGATAAAATGTTTATTAACCTTGACCGAACTGTTCACAGAATTATTTGTTATCGTGTTTTTCTTACTATTTTAGGTTGCAAACAAGTATATGGCCCACTCGATGGTGAGGACGCATACCTCTTTGTCTGTAATTTGCAAGCGCTCATAGGCTAATAGTAACCTATGGGCGCTTACAAAACCCAGTTATCACTCATGATTTTATAATACACTTTATTTCTGTGCTTTTAGCATAAATGGAAACGATAACTAGTATTTGCTAACAGCACGGTTTCTTTCTAAGCCGTTCACTAGTGTTGAACGCCGGCATCTATACACATACTTTTACTATTATATTGATGTTGAGACAATGATAAAAGTATTGTGTCAGGTTATGGCACTTAGATATTCTGCTAACTGCAGAAACACCATACATGGTTGTTTCATTTCATTTTCATTTATTTATTCAAGAACAATTTACATTGTGTGTAAAATTAAATAAAAACAAAATCGCAAATCAGTTAACAAATTGAATCAGGATGCAATCAATCAATCAATCAGCCCACCGTAGTCCACTGCTGGACATAGGCCTCTCCCATTTTACGCCACAACATCTGGTCTTCCGCCTTCTACATCCAGTCTGACCCAGCTACCTTTTTCAGGTCATCGGTCCACCTAGCCGGGGGGCGTCCTACCTTACGTTTACCAAGTCGCGGTCTCCACTCTAGGACTCGCTTGCTCTAACGGCCATCGGTACTTCTACAGGTATGGCCAGCCCATGGCCACTTCAGCTTGCTTATTCTGCGAGCTATGTCGGTAACGTTGGTACTTTGACGGATAACCTCATTTCTAAGTTTGCTCCTCATTTCTAAACTCCGAGCATGGCTCACTCCATAGCCCGCTGGTTGACTTTAATTTTTTGGACTATCTCTACCGTGAGTGTCCACATTTCGGCACCGTAGGTCATAACAGGTAGGACGCACTGGTCAAAGACTGGTCTTCAGGCATTGCGGTAAAGGCGATGAGAAAACCTGACGAAGTTTACGAAACGCTGCCCACCCCAACTGGATTCTCCTGTCGATTTCTTTCTCGAAGTTGTGACGGATAACCTCATTTCTAAGTTTATCCCTCAAAGAAACTCCTAGCATAGCTCGCTCCATAGCGCTCTGGATGACTTTAATTTTTTGGACTGCCCTATCGTGAGTGTCCATGTTTCGGCACCGTAGGTCATAACAGGTAGGACGCACTGGTCAAAGACATTGGTCTTCAGGCATTGCGGTTTAAAGGCGATGAGAAAACCTGACGAAGCTTACAAAACGCTGCCCACCCCAACTGGATTCGCCTGTCGATTTCTTTCTCGAAGTTGTTCCTACCAAGTCGAATCACTTGTCCAAGGTAGACATACTCTTGAACAACTTCGAGCATCGACCCATCAACGTAAATCAACCTTGGCATAACATGTCTTTTAAACACGATCTTGGTTTTATCAAAGTCCATGCCGAGACCAACCCGTCGCGAGGCTCCATTTAGGCTGTGCAGCATCCCGCTAAGCTGTTCTAGCGACTCTACTATAATGACGATGTCATCGGCGAACCGTAGGTGTGAGATTTACTTACCAATTCACATTGATTCCCCGTCCAGTCCAGTGTTTTAAAAACATCCTCAAGCGCGTTGGTGAACAATTTGGGAGATATTACATCTCCCTGTCTCACTCCTCGACGCAGCTCTATCGAGTTTGTTTTCTGGTCCTGAAGCTGGACGGTCATTGTGGCGGTGTCATACAGGTATCTCAACACTTCTATATAGCGCCAGTCAATGCGACATCGTTGCAGAGCATCCAGAATTGCCTAAGGTTCGATGGAGTCGAAGGCTTTCTCGTAGTTCTCGAAAGCCATACACAGCGGCTGATTGTACTCTTCGGTCTGCTGTACAATCTGCCGAACAGGATGGATGAGGTCAACGATGCTGAAGCCTTTTTGAAACCCGGCTTGTTCTGGAGGCTGGAACTCGTCCAGTTTTCTAGCGAGGCGGTTTGTGAGGACTCTCGAGAACAACTTGTAGACGTGGCTTAGGAGTGAGTTGGGTCTATAGTTCTTAAGTAAGGTTTTATAACTTTTCTTAAAGAACAGGCCCTTAAGCCCTGTTGGATGACGGAATTGAACAGGCTAGTTAGCTCCATGAGGATTGCAATCCCGCCTGCTTTTAAATCAGGATTAAAATAATAAATCGATCAATAATTAAGAAATAAATTAATAAGTAGTCATGTCGAATAAATAAAATAAATATTGTCTAAAAAGGAATGTCAAAGCCAAAAATTAATTATATACATAATTGTAGGTGCATGTCTGTTTACATGTCATTTATGGAATAATAGCATTCTTTTAACAGCTTGAGTTCATTTTGGAAATCCTTAGTATACAATAACGATTTTACTTGTATAGGCAACTTATTAAATAGCTTAACTGATTTGTAATATGCGCTGTGTTTCACAACATCAAGACTTGGTACATAATGTGTTTGTAAACAGTAAATCTTTACTACTTGTGTTTGGTTGCGATCTTGTTTAAAATGGAAATGCTTCCTTAATCGAGCTGCTCCAATATGAGCGAAATCTCGGATTTCAGCCAATATCTTGCTGTGTGCTAGGTACCACTTTTAAAATAGTGCCTTTAATCGAAGATTCACACTCCAGTGCTCAGACAAATAACTACAAAAAAACTTCTTTTCCATCGTGTCTGGTTTGTGGCTAATTGGTAAAGTGACCTAAATTCGTGAGTATATTGGTTAAAGAGTGCATTAGCCCAGGCAAATACATTGAAATCCACAGACGACTATCCGTCCACAGTCGTTTGCGAAGTAATCGTAGTACTATCTATTCTGTGGTCCCACTTTAGCACTATAGGCGCATTCGTGTGGCAACATTACAAGTGTAATGTCGTACCACTTGAAGAGTTTAAGCGTGTGAGTAAATTTTGTAAGTGTGAATATGTAAGTCAAAATAAAATAAAATAGAACTGATAGTAATTTGTGTATAATTATCATCTCTGGTCTGTATACCAATAAAGAATACTACAATATTAAAGAACACACAAGTACATAATACACATTTTTATTATCCTATTTAAAATAATTGTATTTATAGTTCCTAAGAAAAATAATATTTATTAGATTATTAAGGGGCATAAACCTTGTGGGCGTTTCTGACAATCTATCACACGTATTTACAATGTTGCCTTGTACTCTACATATTAATCTAACATTAAATAAAGAAAACACTTAACACTTCTGGTGTCCGTGTTTATTTTACAATGTATCGCTTCAGGTATACTTTTGATATCAACTGAAAATAGCAACCTTTTGCAAAAAGTTGTGTTGTATTATACCGTAAAGATTTACGCGCCAAAGAACGTTCATAATACGTATTAAATCTGTAGGCAATCGCCACAAATACATATCAAGAGATTTCTATACTCCTTAAAGACGTACTGTGACCCAGCTGGAGAGCAATGTGATTCAATAAACACATTTTCATTTACTGCGTGTTAGCGAATGAGGTAATTCTCTTGCGCTAGCACACAGCAATTCTTTCTTTTCTTGGTCGGCAACCCGAGAATGATATACCTGATATGCAATCGTCCTTGGAGTAGGTTAGTTAGTCTAGTTACTCCTAACTAATATTATAAATGCGAATGTATGATTGTTTGTTACGCTTTCACGCTCTAACTACTCACTCGACCGACAATCATGAAATTTCGCATACACGTTGTCAGTGACAGTGATAGGAAAAGATATAGAGTACCCTTCATCCAGAAAAAAGAAGAATAGAAAATTGACATAACCGACATTTACGCGAGCATAATGAAAAGTGAAAATTGTTTCAATGTCTAAAACGAATCGAAGGATTAACGTGGACAAACTCGTGGGTACGACTAGTCCTTATAACAAAAGCGTAAGTTCTGCATAAATTATCATATCAACAGAGGTGATTTGGGTAATTGTACGATCACTCGAGACGTTGAAGGAGCAAGGAGGACAATTTGCCACGTATTATTCGCTTGACAAGCCACTTCCTTCGTGTGCAGTGTTATTTATATCTATAGAAGGGTAGGATAACGTGGTACCGCAAAGTACGGGCACTTAGCACTGACTCAATCAAGTAAGCTTACACCGAGTGTAATTCATAATCTCAATTTATACACAATGAAAGGATAGAATTTCGTCTTATTTATGCAACGGAGAACTTCCTCTGCGACACGTTTAGCCTACATGTATTTCCATACATCTTCAAAAAGCGACGTTACCGACCACAGAACAAACGGTAACTTAATCAAAATGGACATATTCTCACGCCTCTATTCCCAGATCTTTTACA
This sequence comes from Catocala fraxini, assembly GCA_930367265.1. Taxonomy (NCBI): domain Eukaryota; kingdom Metazoa; phylum Arthropoda; class Insecta; order Lepidoptera; family Erebidae; genus Catocala; species Catocala fraxini. Next base: position 16,997,579 of record OV884035.1, read on the forward strand.
CCTCGTTTTGCCAACTATGTATTTAGGTCCCAAGTAAGGGCGAGCCTATTGCCGTTTACCGGGCATAGTTCCAGAATCCGTGCCGCTACTGGGAATTCCTTAACAGCAAATCCCAATGACACTTTGCCCGAATTTGCGATTTCATACACTATCGCTGCAATACCGAACATGTTATGTATAGAAAAATATGCCAACGCAACGATAGCATGTATCGAAATGCGCCGAAAGCTAAGAAATATCACCGGAAACCCACAGATCACAAGTCTTATTTTATTGTACGAATATTCAAGTTATAAATTCGATCACAGAATACTCTCGCCGAATGTTAACGTAAGTCACGGATCCAATCGTGTGTACGAAAAGCTGCAATTTAATATTTTATTGATACAATTGAATCACGCACAATGGAATGTTACAGTAAAATGGCGAAATTCGAATTTCACGCGAGCCAGCTGGTACAAATAAATGCGAAGTTTTGCCAAACATTAGCAATTTTGAGTATTTACTAGTCAGGTCTAGAAGTAACTATGTATAGCCATTTTAAAAAAACAGCATTGTCTATATGGGTACATATTATTCGCAGCATAGTTTGAAAGCATGCTCACTTAATTCCGTAGTAAAAATAGCCGAATTATTTTTCTTTCGATTTGGTATTTACAAATGTATGTCGTCGTTGCTTATGATTGCTTGCGTTGCGATTTCTCGTGGGTTTCGCATTCATTCTTACGATATTCAACAAATTTAACAGTCATAGTTTACAACAAGATGTGAAGCTTATTATTATAAAGAAACAAAATCTACTAGATTGAAATAAACGTGCGCACCATTTTACACAGCATGCTAAACTACATCTTACCGCTTTCTATGTTATGGGTCTCAAGACATTCTGTAGAAACGATAGAAATCTGTTAAAATTGGAGCAATTCATTACGATAAAGAATAAACATACAACATGTTGATAGTCATCATTTAATTTTCAAAATGATGCTTGTTTCTTTATCACTTAAGCTAAACCAACGTGAACATTAGAAAATAAATTTAAATATGCCTTATACAGTTGTATTTTTTAATTACTGAATTTAGAAGTTAACCATAATAATAGACTAGCGGCGTCTAGATACATCAACTATCATGTTGATTACAAAATCAACTCCTAATCTTATCTTATAAACTGATGCTATATAATGTTATTTAAACAAATAAAAAAACTCTGCTAAGATTTGTATAATGCAGAGCAAATATCGAAAAATCCAATCAAGTGCTAGTTCGATGACTTCTGTACCGTACTGTAAAGATACTTAAAAGAAAATCTTAATTGTAGGTACCAACTCAAGAGACTGAATCTACTTTATAAGAAGAATGAATGTAGGTATTTTGCACACCCACAAAATGTTGAACAACAATTTGCTTATTTTTAGACACTGCTATTGGTGACCTTGTTTTAATTTTTGTAATACAATATCTCATTTGAACCCAACTAGGGTTTAAATAAGATATTGTTTCTACTTTGCAATTCTCATGACATACAATTGATTCTTATGACATAGGTAATATTGCGGATACGCTACACCGTCGAAACAAATATCGAAATATGCAAAGACTTTTTAACTATCGTTTAACTATCGATAGATCACATACATTTTTATTCTGTATGAAGACTACGAATTAGTGGTAGTGTATACACTCCAGGGGATTGTTTAAACTGTCGTATGCATTTACTTACTTAATGCTAATCTCGTGAATTAGGTTGTTGTAATTGTCTATGAGGGTAATACGAAAATTATATATGTTCGGATTGTAAGGAAGAAAATACGGTGTGAGCTGCGACATTAGCGCAAAGGCCGAAAGTGATTTCGCCCTTGTGTTGGCCTAATATAGCATATCCAATGAACTCGAATACCAATGATTTTCGATAAGTACATTATATTTCGTGTTACGGCACGAAAATTAATTTACTTACTGAACATTTTTATTGAAAATTGATATGCAATGTAAATATTTTTTGTACGTATCATACAATTACATTTAAGTGTAAGTATCCGACTATGTGTCACGAGTATGACTCAGACATCTGCAACAATATTTTTAATACCTAAATGAATACATGTTGCTACCGTACGTAGTTTTGAGGACAGTAACCAGACACATGTTTTGATAAACACAAGAAATAGACGTGCGAAACGATCGATAATACGAAACTATCAGACCACGTACATAAATTATCATCATATGTTACTTTCGCATGAGTTAACGACTGATAACAGAGAATAATTGGACACATGAACACTAATATGAGGAGACATCACTTCCAACAAAGATACCTCAGTTTATTCGACAAATAAACGTGTTGTTTCAATAACAAATAGCGCATACAAGTCGAATCGGATGTTGGAATAAGTTTATCGGTTATGAACCTTATTAAATGTTTCCTGTAACGCCGGTTTGATGGATGTTACTTTTACTGCTTTTACCTACACAATTTGTCGCTCGCCTACACTGCAGTTTAGTTAAACGGTACTACATACAACCGTATGTATGCTTACATTCTTCTAAATGAAAATGCGTATATTAATCCGAAATATATTAGTATTAGTTCTCTCTCTCTCTTTCGCAATGAAAATCCTACTGAATATTAAGTTCTTTGTGTTATTTTAGTAGGTAAAATTTTATAGGTTCTAACCACTTACAATTCCTAAAGCTTGAACATTAAAGTTCAGATACGGTTGACTTGAAACTTGTCACGTAGGCCATTCTTCCAAGTCGTAAACAAGTGAGACACGGCAATGAATTGCCGTAAATCTCAGAGATTAAAGGTCATAGTCATTTCGGGGGTATACCGACTATGCTGAGTCGAATGGTTGACCGCGAGTCTCCAGCTCTTACGGTTTTTGAGTTGAAAGTTGTATAACAGACAGGCAGACAGGCAGACAGACAGACAGACAGACAGACAGACAGACAGACAGACAGACAGACAGACAGACAGACAGACAGACAGACAGACAGACGGACGGACGGACGGACAAAGCTGTTGTATAAGAGTTTTTTTGAACTCTAAAACGACAAATCCCTGTACCCATAGGCATCTAACTACTATACATTCCTCTAAATTCCTGTATAATGGATAAGTATATCCGTTAAATTGTAAGAAAGTCCACCGCAATCAGGCAAAATAGTGACATGTGGACATGTCGGCCATTGGTCTTACAGTATCAAAACAAAACATCAAGCGTTATAAATCTAGCACTTTTATTGGTTAGTAAATTTATAAGTAAACATTCAGAAGAAATTCAAAATCATTGCGAATTGTTACAACGATCATATACTAAAATTTGTAGAGACTTGAAGTTCATACAAAGTCAAAGTGTTGAAACGTTGCCCTAATACCAAGGTCGAGAGGATAACGACCATTCCTCCACAAAACGTACGTGTTTAAGGAACAGGTCAAGCGCACTGTTTAGAATACTGCAGTTATTTTGGCAAGGACTGTACGAGTCAATAAATGCGTTGCTTGTGATCGGATTCAGATATCGAACATTGACACTTCAATGAGTCACTCAACGCGGTGACAATTCATCCTTCACTCGCGGTTAAAGAATTTATATTTGCGGTCCTATTTACGTGAATGATACAAGAATTGAGTAATTTGACATTAGGTAGTAGTAATGGATTGTTAGTTCTTGTTTTCAAGAGCAGGAAAAAATTTAAAGAAACCTGTGCTAGTAGTGCTACTAGCGACTGAAGTAAAAAAATGACATATCTTTATATATATAAATCTTCTGTGCGTGTGTTTGTAATTAAACTCCTCCTAAACGGCTGGACCGATTTGATGAAATGTTTTGTGTGTATTCACGTGGATTTGAGAATGGTTTAGTAATGGTTTTCTTGTGTACTGGACGACGCGAACCTCTGTCGGGACAGCTAGTTTTTTATAATTTGCAAAAACACCATATTATGTAGGTACATTTTCGTATACATATATATATTGGACATATTCTAATAGAATATGTCCAACAAGCGTATTAGTTTCAAGAAAATGCATGGGTATAATACTAAGTGCAAAAAATTATAATGCTTTGTTTATGTGCATAGCCAATAAAGAGAAAGGAATTGAACATTCATTAAGAGCCAGACGATCAGTAGAGACCCATCCTTTCAATTCATTACTTTGATTAAGAACATGGCATAATAGTTTCAGTATTAATTCTGCTAATATTAACCCACACGCATATACATAATTTCAATTCCTGCACAGATGAATATAAGCTTATTCAATCCATGAATTATTTTCGAGTGTGAATAAAGATTTTAATTTTCGAGTGTATTTACAGATGTGAATCCGTTATAATTTCATATCCCGGGATTCCCTGTTGTTAGTTATCCCATAAAGGACAGCAGCTGTGGTGGGTTAATAAATTCTAATAAAAACGACGGACGTCACTGGTCCAATATGGAGATAATTTTGTTGTAATCCGTTCCTGTGTGACCAATCTGAACAATAGCTGAACAGATTTGGTCTGGATTATTTGTCACGTATCGAAATAAATTTAGACTAACATATATTTAGTATACAATATTTTTTGTTTTTATTTTACAACTTAGGAACTTATTAACATTAGGAATAATTCCTGTGTCGCTGGGGACTTTACAAACATTCAAACAAAAACAGACACAAGGAACACATAGACTCGAAAAACTATTTGTGGATCACACAATATTTTGTCCCGTCTGAGGGTCGAACCCACAACACAGGTGGCAGTGGCGAGGCAACCACTTATGCCATCCGTGCAGTCAAATTGTTGCAGTATTTTGTTTAAATTCGTTAATTAATTAAAACACAGGTTGAAATGTGTCAACATACGTAGTACGTAGTATAATAAATGTTGGCGTGTATAAAATGCGCATACAGTTGGATTCAAATAACATAATTATAAATATACACTGACTCATTCATAATTAGGTTGTCACGCACTATTGATTCTTTATACCTCGATAATAATATTATCGTGCGATAATGGATGTAAATATTTGTCGCATGAAATTTGTTGTTCTCATGTTTATTTGTTTGTTAAAAGAGGTGAACTGTGATTGATGAGGTGTCATAAGCCAATTGCACTTGAGTACCCTTTGTCACAAACCTTTGTTCGGCTGTTGAAAGATAGATGCGATAACGACGCCATTTGTCCAAGAAAAAAAATATTTATCATCGGCCACAAAATTCAAAAACAAGAAAACAAATCAGAAAGTTGTTTTTGCGATCATTATCTTTTTCTTGCTTTCGAAACTAGAGCTACGGCTTGATTGGTTTCTTGAAATAACTGTTAGAAAAACTTACGTCTTTGGTCTGTTTAGTGACGAACATGTAGTCTCCTTTAATTTGGAAGTCTTTGGCTTCTTCGAAGAGTATTTCCGCGTTGACCAGGTCTGTGGGATCGCTGGCACTGAACACGGTGCTCGTACTGTCGGGCTTCCAACGTTCCATGTAGAAAACTTTCGGGAAACCGGGCCCAGAAGACCAGAAGAACGTCTTCACGTAACTCTGGATCATTTTGAAGGTTTTCCCGCCATCTAGCGTGAGGTATAGCTAAGGAAAAATAAGATAAATCACGATTTTATATTCAAGGTGGTATCCGCATATCAACATTATAGAGAAAAAGGTGGCAAATTAAAAGTAACCTGATGTAACTTTGCATAATGTATGTTAGTGCAATTGTAAACGTAGTATATCCGATATCTATATACTAAAATCAAATCGTTGGAGTCATCAATAGTAAAAGCTTCATATCATTACTATTAAAAAGTACATATTTAAGTAAACATTGTTTGTTGGTAATTGACGGAAGAGAACCCGTTAATATTTTGCACAGAGAAGACAGTTCATATTAATACTTGTTACTATACAGAATTCATGAGTTCAGAAAAGACTGTAATGTAGATAAATATAGGATAATTTTGAAGTATATATATAACGGACAGAAATCATTAATGATCACCAATAAATCAAATTATTAAATCGGTTGCAATATTACTTGGGTGCAGGATAAATAAAGTAGGTATGCGGTTTCCTATTGAGAACAAAGGTCGAGGATACATGAAGTTTCTCGAACAGACGGCCACTCGACGACATGATTGGTGATATCCCTTTAGTTAAACGTCTTAGGCTATTGTACTGTTGCAACTATAAAAAAACTGTCGAGACGCGCCCGTATGTTCTGAGGTGACTATTCAAAAGAGAAATAGGTATAGTATATGTAATGCTGAAGAAACGGATATTTTCTTTGATGACGCAGCATATAATGTATGATCATATATTACTTTATTATTATTGTCAATTTATTTTTTTAAGACTTACCGTATTTTTCTTGTTTACTAGACTTTGGTAGGGGGACTAACATTTAAAAAACGGATCTAATTTATCTGGTCTGGACATCGAACATCGACCCGACTCGATCGAACATCCAACGCATTGCCAATGGCAAGATGACTAATTAAAACAATAATCACCTAGCAAAACAAAATTATAGCTGCAAATAGGTAAATTAATCTCTGTCATAAGCGCTTATACAACAGCCATTATACTTATAGGAGATTTTACTTGACCCCCAAAACACGAATGGTTATGACATTCATAAATATACTTTCTCGATGGTAAAGAAAATAAGTTGTATACTCACTTTTCTGCTGCTATCAACTTTATCCAATATAACATATTTGTCAGGAAACTCGTCGTCAAAAGCCAACTCGCTTGGATGGAAAATCAGGTCTGATCTATGGATGGTGCGTCCATTGTCGCTGGTGTAGAACAATTTCTTGTTGTTGGAGTCGACGAAAACGCACTGCAAAGAAAAAAATACATGAAATTGACGTTAACCACATGTGCGACTGCACAGGCGCTTATATCTAGTAATGAAAAAAATAAAAGAGCCTTTAGTGACTACTAAAGGCTCTTTTAGCCTGGTAAATGCTGAACTAGGTCAGGTAGGTTATTTATTGTACATAATATTTATTTTTGTTTATTTTTCCGACCACTAATTATTTTTTCGTTCTTTCTTACTTTCTCATCCAGGCCTTTTTCGGACCTCTCTGGTCTAGCCAGAGAAAGTCTGCTAATTACATTACTCTTTTGACTGTTCTGTTAACGTTTACATACATATCGTAAGTAACTTTAAAGAACATAGGAGTTACTTGTAACTTATATGAATAAACATATATTTTATTTAGTATATTTAGCTATACGATGTAAGATGTATCGTATTATGATAAGATGAGGCGGATTTTTACATAAAAGGAAATCAGCGCTTGGTATTTATGCAGTTGTGGTTGCATTGACGTCGAAAAATGTTGTGTCACTGTGACCACAGAAATAATAATTGAAATCAGCTCTTTCAATTATTTTTTTGTGGTCACAGTCACACACATTGTTCCTTGTTTCTAGTTAGAAACATATTGTTTTTAACTACTAAGGTTGGTTTTATGCAGAAGTCATTGTCAACATAATATATTCAATAAACACATATTAATGTTAAAATATAGTAATTAGTTAATTTATTCACTTACAGTGTTACTTTTAAAGCAATCTCAAATATTTAAGACGTAGCCTTGTATTCAATAGGGTATAATCAAAAAAATTACCGATAACTATTACTCCACGTTGAGAGACCGCTGCGTCAACGAGGCGTTTATTGCGTATTATGCAGATATTGTGTTTTAATTTCAAAATATTTGCTATTAGATTAAAATGAACCGAGTAGATTAGTTACTATCGCTATAATACCCTTAAAAATATAATCAATCTTATCTATGTCCGAAGAATTGGACAGATTTGTTTCTAGCATATTATGATATTATTTATTTACCTCATACTTACAGCTAAACAAACAGGTAAAATAGTCAATTACAACAGTAGTACCTACATTATAAAAGACTAGCTAACCCGACAGACGAGGTGTAGCCCAAACAAAGAAGAATTCATAGAACCCTATCGAAACGCGTACCAACTCTATTCAATTGTAGATCTAAACCATCTATGGAAGGGTCCTTAGATGGTTTGAGTAGTGGTCTGATTTTGAGAGTAGAGACTCTCAAACTCAGACTCCAAAAATATCATAAAAATCGGTCCAGCCTTTTAGGAGGAGTTCATTGACATACACTCGTACAGAAAAATTATATATATATATATATAAAGATAACCGATAAACTTAACTATTGACCATAGATATCCGAATAACAACCTCGCTAATACTTGAGCATAATTTCGCACCATGTTTGCATTTGATCCTAAGATCTCTGAGTCGGTGCCCGGATTACCTGTGACAGTAGATACAAAATTTAATCGGGATTTCCTAACAGCAGCAGGAAGACAGACAGCAATAGCCTTACATAACGAAGGAGTTAACACACCTGAGTGTGAGTAATACCTCTACCTACTTCTTAGAGGATGTATAGGCGTAAACCAGTGCGTAAAACTGATTAACATAAAAATATCACAGCGATAGTCTAGTGGGAGACCGTTGGACTGCCACGCAAAGGTCTCCAGTTCGATCCCAAAACATGCCAAGCATACTTTTCGAAATGCGTATTAAATAGTTAATGACCGCTTGCTTAAACAGTGAAGGAAGACATCATGAGGAAGACGTCCTGTATGTCTGAGAGTTCACCATAATGTTATCGCAGATAAGTGAAGATTTTAAAGTCTGCCAACCCGCACTGGACCAGCGTGGTGGACTATGGCCTTACCCTTCTCTTATTAAGAAGCGTCCCGTGCCAAGTAGTAGCACAGTTTACAAACAGGGCTGATATTATAATAATACAAATATCTCGTTGTATTATCGCAATATAGCCAGCGACTGAACAATAACATTAATAATTATAATAATTGAGTAATTTATACATACATTATTGACAAGAATGGTCGTGTGAGTTATGCTCATAACGTCAGATAACAGGTAACATACATAGGTTCTTATTGACCGCCTTCATGGTATAAAATGTTTTATCATACAGTACGCGTACTAGTAAAAAGGAGGATAATATGCTACCATCCGTACACTAGTAGGTAACGGTAAAGCAGATAGGCATTTAATTTACGAGAACTGTAACGGAATACTAAATGTAATACAACGACACGGCCTAGTCGCCATATTATGGTATGACTTTAAAATTTTAACAATGCCATCCTTCCTAATTGTACATCTGAATCCTAACTATCCTAATTATCTATATTAATATTAAAAACAGGAAAGATTTCATACGTTAATTCAGTAGTTCTTGAGTTAAACCCAAACGAACAAAAATTCATTTGGGTTTATCTCAAGAACTACTCAACCGATTGTAAAAAATATTTTACCATTAGAAAGCTATATTATCACCGAGTAACATAGGCTATATTTTATGTTTTTAAACTATATAATGTAACCTATGTTTACGCGAGCGAAGGCGCGAGCAAAAGCTAGCAATATTATAAATGCGAATGTGACTTTGTTTGTTTGCTACGCTCTCACGCCTGAACGAAATTACGCATACACGTTATCAGGGGTACAGAAAAGGACATAGGGACCCTTTCTTCCAGAAAAATGTACTGTTCCTTAGGGATAAAAAATAATGACAAAATGTACATTGACAGAGAATCTAGTAATGTTATAGCAGAAAAGAATTGTACGTGACCAGAGATAGTAAAGTTTTGAGAAATTAAACAAACGTCATGGAAAAGTCGGGCAATATAAATTTAATTACGACGAAAACAACATTTTTCTTATCTAACCTAATCGTTTAAAAAAAAGCGCTGGTTCCAAAACAGATCCAGAGTTATCAACTTTGTTTTATATGCATCGGAAATTTCTAGAAAATGATTTGCCTAGTATTATTAATCGAAAGATCAAAAAAATGTTTGTCAATATAATATTTTTGTATTTGCTATTTAAAATTGACTGTACCTATGACTACTACCGCAGTATTTTAATCAGTCAGTATCTACCCAAACCAAAACCTTATACTTTTACAGGTTTGAACCTATCTTCATTACAAGATATTATTCATTTTTGGAATTTAAAGAGTTAAACAAATGTTAATTCCATGTAGTCAATTTACGTGAAAGTCCTACCCGTCTGACTGTAGACACAGCAACTAATTGGCCGGAATACAGGTCACCTAAATTTGGACTTTAGTCCCGCAGCAGTAAGCTTAAAACAAACACTCGGCAGCTGTAGGGCGAATACTAAAAACAATTGTGTAAAAGTGAGGCACAGAGTAGGGGTAAATTATCCCGATAAAAAGTATGCTAAACTTTATTATACATACATTTGTAAATGAAAATTAATTATATTTTTATAAACATCGACACAATTTAACCTAACTAGGTTATTCCCGCAACTTCGCTCGCGTTAATGTAGATTTCGAAAACAGTACTTATTTTTCTGGAAGAAAAGTACTCTATGTCCTGTTCTGTCCCCTAACAAGGTATATGCGAAATTTCATGATGATTGGGCTGGTTCGTGAAAGCGTAGCAAACCAACTATAAGTGTGTTTCAAATACGAAGTCCCAATTGACAGATGATCGTTGAACAGCGGTAGCTAAGAGACCGTTTCAATCGTCACATCACGAAATCGATTACCGATTAACTTTCCAAACAAACTATAATCGTGAGCTTTAGAATCGAAACAAAAATGATAGAAATAGAAAAACAAAAAAGGAGTCTATCTAAGTTTGACATGCCGAAATAATAGAAAAGTCACAGTTAAGTATATATAAAGTGTATAATTGTAAAATAGAAAACTGGACTTATCCTTGATTAATTCCTAGTATCACAGACTTACTACATACTTAATATAAGGGTAAAATAAATGTTGATTTTCAAGATGACTACTCTTTAAAAACTGGGATATTTAAACCATACCAATATCGCTTCTTCAAATCCATTTTTTGATAAAGAAAATATATATGTGTTTGCAGAATGGGATTTAAGGTACGTTGCAACGTAATTATAATTAATACCAAATACAAATTTACGAAAGTATTTCTCGGACAATTGTATTTCCTCGAATTAGTTTGATTTTATCCGATTCATATTGTCGCGTCACCATGAGCGAAATTTAAAAAAAATACCCTAGTGCGTAACCATGGTATTGATAAAATGTTATTTAATTTTGATGTTTAAATTATTTAAGTCTAATATCAATAGAAATTATTAGTTGATAATGTTTGTGAAACAATTACATCATGTTTTGTATAGATTCTAATTACTTTTAAATAGTATTTAGTACCATAACTAATCATTGTTTATTTTAGCAATTTATATGAAATGTGCAGAGTTACGTGCTATGAAATGTCAAAATGGACTTCGTATTTGAAAAAATTTGTTTGTTTGTTTGGTTGAACGCGCTAATCTCAGGAACTACTGGTTGTAATTAAAAATTCTTTCAGTGTTGGACAGTCCATTAATCGAGAAAGGCTATATAACATCACGCTACGACCAATAGGAGCAGAGCATAAATGAAAAATGTAGCATAAACGGGGAAAATTTTCTTATGTGAAGCAGACGAAGTTGCGCGGGTCAGTTAGTTATTAATATAGAAAGGATTTGTACCTATGTTAAAATTAATTAATTAATCACCTCACAGTCAAAATTAAGTTGATCATTGTTTATTCAAAACTGTACTCTATTTAATTCCTTATAAAGATACTATTTGCATTGTAATTCGATATTGTCAATTCATAATCAAGTGTCTTGAAATGAGACACGCTAATGACTATATTATTCAATGTTATGGCTTGTATTGTACGTATCAACACTTAGCCCACACCACGCCAGTGTTTTAAAGATTGAGGCAGTAACCTTGAATTACTCGCGTGATTCGTCTCATATAGGCTTAATGCAGGAACTGACGTTTATTGTTGATTCTTTCTTTCCTTATACCTATTGTTCTTATTACGTCTAATATTATAATTGCATTTCATAAAGCTTATTTCCTTAAGATATAACTCATTATTATACGAATTGTTCCTAAAATAATATGAAGACAGAAAGAAATAACCTAATTAATGACCTAATTATTTAATCTGTACGTTAGCAATTTATATGAGAAGACACCATTACGTTCACTACCACCAACAGAATGTAAGGCTATGAGCATATCTCGTATATTCTCAGAGTGGACAGGAATAGCCTGGGGTCTAGACAACACAAAATAGGACCATCAATAAAACGTATGACGTCACAATTTGCTCCAGTTGTATTTATTCTACAGCTATGTTAGCCTAGTATATTTTAATCGAGTTTGTATTCTATAGTGATAGTAGGTTTCTGAGTTTGTTTATAACATAAGGAATATAAATTAATATTTTTTAACTCCTCGACTGTCTAGCCCGGTGATAGGGTGCTGGGTGGACTTAACGGGTTTTTCTGCAGGGAGTCTGTGCTCAAAAAAGGACATGAACTCGCTCCCTATCATATGAGACCTAAAACCGTAACTAGCGAAATGTGGGATAGACTTCTGAGCATAAGTGTTTTTTACGTAAGTATTTACAAAATAACTAGACAACTAATAAGCTAAAATCTGTTTCAATAATGTGAACAACCTCAAGTTTCTTCACCTCCGCTATTTCAGATTAGCTTTATTATTATAACTTCGGTGTACAATAATTGCAATCCCGTTACGGACTCTTTAGGTGATACTCAACAAGCTATCATTATGGTGGTAACTTAATATTTAAATCATAGATGCCTGCGCATATGTAATAGAGCTATTACTTTTAAATATGGTCAAATTTCTGAACGTTTGGTCACAGTATACTAAGAACAGTAGTTTATCTAAGACCGCTCGGTGAGTTATTAGCCTACTCTTGCGTTGGCGCTTAAGGTGGTCACTTTTATTTTTAGTTAAATATTATGAGCAGCACTATGTTTTTATTTATATAATATAACGTGTACCATATAATATAACGTGAGGGCAGTCGAACGCGAGTGCGCGTGTAACGTAGGTACTTGAATGCGCCCGATCACACGACACACTCATGGTACGGACCACGCTGCCGCCACAGTATTCCGCCGTATATTATGCTAATGTGTGCGTGGCAGCGCGTACTTACAAGAGGCCCGGTGCGCATGCACAAATTCAAATCGGCAGCGGCACATTTCTATGAAGATGACTTACTGTTCTTAGTATACTGTGGTTAGGTTGTCACCTGACACAAAATACTAACATGACACGTAAATTATAAATTACTAGACATTTTTTTCATTGCTGCTCTCCTCCTATTGGTCGCAGCGTGATGTTATATACATACAATCTTATAAGTAGGTACCTGTATTCACAAAGTTACAAGCAAATAAATTAAAATCTCTTCCATGTAATAGTAACATGAGGCCAGCATATTGCCTTCTACCATGCACAGATCTGGACTCCGTGCTGCTATCGAGGTTAAGACGGAATAACCAAATGACAGTTTGCCCGACCGGAGAGTGGAACCCGAGACCTCAAACACAGCAGTCGCATTCACCACAGCTGCGATATCGATGTTGCGGTGGTAGGATTTAGATATTTACGACCTGTCATTTATTGGTATGCTGTCTGCTGGTATATAATTGAAAACTTATTGTGTCTGATGGCCGGTGTGCCACGGCTACTCAATAGGTTAAAAAATGTTAACTGTAACTACATAGACACAGTTAACATTACAAGACAGATTAATTTCTACCAGGGATGTTGTGGATGCAGATGTTTTTACATCTGCTGATGCGGATACGGATATTTAAAGGCTCACATCAGCAAATGCGGATGCTGATGCTGATGTCCAAATCGATGCGGAAGCTCCGCATTTACATCATATTTAATAAAAAGTATCTAATATCACCTCTGCAGGTTCAACCCTGTTTTACAAAGGTTCATAAATTTAGCTATACCATTTTCTAGTGTTTCTTGATTCTCATCTTCACTTGTAGAATCATTGGCTCACCCATCTTCTTTCTTGTCGCAACCAGCGCTATATGTGGATCCGCATTAACATCCGCGTTGATTATTGCGGATGCGGTTGCGGATGCAGATGTCCAAATCGATGCGGAAGCTCCGCAATTACGGATGCGGATGCGAATATTCGCAACATCCCTGAATTTTCTACCAATAATTTCTTTAATGCACGTATATTAAACTCAGAGCAACGTTTGGCGCGTAGCGTTTATGGAGAAAAAGGGAGTAAAAGAGAAAACGAGCTTGCACTAATGCGTGGGTGGCCATGTGTCCTAAAATCGATCGCCCTCAAGGTTACGGTCATACAGATATGCGTTGTACACAACATCACGTCTCTAGTTTCACAAAGAAGCTAGATGTGCATAATACGATATGGTTCTAGAATATTCGACTGCCGATAACAGTTTAAATATTCGAGAACATCGATTACATGGTACATAGGTAGGTAACCTACCTACCTACCTATCAAGCAAAACAATAACGATAAGACGCCTTGATACTTATATTAAGGACACGTTTAATTAGTTTTGAATAATCCTTCCACAATTTCAAAGATGCATCATTATGTTTCGAGAAAAGAGAAAATTAGGCACTCAGAAATGGATGCCAAAGCTAGATTCGTCGTACAGCTATAAATCATTATCAAGATCACAAATAATACGTTATGTTATATTGGTATGCAGATAAAAAAGGCCCGCTGCATGATATTATCCACAGAAAAATTATAAAAAAGTTGCGCCGCAATAAGTACCTACTACCTATCAAGTTTATAAGGCTTACATGTGCAGTACATGTATTTTATAAGTGCAGTGTCAACTGTTAACCAATTGAGTTGAAATTGATGATGCTAAGATTTTTGTTGATTGATTTGTCAGCAATTTATGTAGAGAAAATTTATTTATTAGCATAATAGCATTTTACCATCCTGCCTGCCATTAACCAATTTAAGTACACTCCTAGAGAGTAGTGTACTTAAATTGGTCAATAGCAGGCCATTCTATCATTGTCAAAAGTATGTGTCACAATCATGATCCCTTATCACCACTGCATATATACATATACATACCATGCTAATAGCAAGATCATTCATGTTATTTATCATTATAGTATAGTAATAATTTTCATACATAAAAATCCTAACAAGATATTGGCAAGTTATCTCTTGATAAGTATTTATATCATTGTTTATTGTTAGATAAAAATGTTTTTGTTACCTTTTATTACATAGCTGTAATGCAAATAAACTATTTATAATGATATGTAATATAAGTTCATATCTAATTATACCTATGATAGACAGTCTGTTGTACATTATCAGCAACTAATTGGCCTACACATTTTTCTATAAGAGCCCACTCACATGGAACTCAACACACTCCTATATCTCCCACATAAGAATTGATTTTAATTTTGCCAGTAGTGTTTAGGAGCTATCTAAAGGTGGCAAGCCTGTTGCTGTTTGGGCACAATTTTAGACTCAATGCTACCGCTGTGAACTTTTACTGACAATAAGCCCCACTGGTTTTCTTTAAATAAGTGTTAGTTTAGTATCTGCTTATTCTACTCACTACTTCAATAGCATTAATAAATTAACCATCTTTTACTAAATGCAACAGGATCCATGCAATATTTGTAATTAAAACAAGTTGTTATTGGATAATTAGAACTGGCCATTAATCAAAATAATCTATAAAAAGCTGGTCAGTACTTAATTTATAATTATCAATATACAACAGCTCATAAATTCTAATCAGTCATTAAATATATATGAATATTGGATAACTATTCTGTTATCATCACATATCAAACATGGTTACACATTTATTAATGTGTAACAATTAAAACAAATACTAGGTGATAGAATGTTCCAGACAAAAATATCATATTTCCATCAACTATATTAATTATTCTCACTATCACACTGTCATCTATCAATGAGTTGCAAACAAATTCTTGACTGATAACACTATACATAATTATCACAAACTTCCTTCAATTGGTTAACATAAGGTATACATACACACATCCTAATGTACAGGACCAGGTGGAATGGTACCCGAAGAATGTGAAAAGGATAGACTGACCATAAAAGGCAAAACACCACATTACATAGTGCATTTAACATATAATCACTCATAGAGAATTTAGCTAGAATGTAAGATAAAATGGACATAGTATATTGATTAAGCCTATAAAATATTATCATAATCAGATGTAATTTGACATGGCTTCATAACAAAATATTGCTTTCAATCCCTTAGGTGTGGTTACTATATTCAAGAAACAAGTTATTGTAGCTACAGACAGTAAAATATTGACATTTTTTATAGAATATGTGTGTAAAATTTTCTCTCTGTAGGTAAAACAAACTTCTTTGTGGCACTCAGATACAATGCTTTTATCTTTGTGATAGCTTACCTGCTAATGGGCTCATCAATAAAAAAATTAAATGCTGTGAATTATCTATTAATTATAAATGTAACAGGTATATAAAAATATAACAATGCTATACTTACAAATTCTGGATACTTGGGATGATTGAAGAATTTATCCAGCTGTGCATAGCCACTGTCAGGCTCAACACCCAATCTGAAGCTCTCTGTCTTATTGGTGAAGTTCTTCCCATAGTCATAAGAAATAAAAAGAGCCGAGGGTAATATATTTCCTTTATTTCTTGGTGACGAGTCTCGAGCCAAACAGATAATGACATTGGACCCTTCACCCACCCAATGTACCATCAACTGCTGGTGACTGTCATTTAGATGAGTTGTCTGTTGAAAAAGAAAATATATTAATTGCTGAGAAAGTAAATGATCATCTGATGCACTGAGTAATGTTAATTTTATATTGTGGAAGTGAAAGTAGGTATGAAATCATAAAGATTGCTATTTGAAAGTGTGTTGATAATAATAAAATGTTATAAATAATTCAAGTTTAAGTTATCCATCATTATATTATTTGTTTTCTATGCTTACAAATAATTTTAAGTACTATAATGGAAATTCAATATCATAAAATTCATTTATTTTAGTATATTCCACCAGCTGCACATTTTCATAATATTAAACTTTCAATGATCATTCATTTTTAAATGTGTCAGTTGATTATTTTATACTACCCCAAAATTTATTACAAATATATTTTAGTTATAAATATACCATTAATTAATTTCGTAATATTGCTTAATAGTGTTTCTTAAATTGATTGAAACGTAATAGCACATAAACAACAAAATTGAAATACGCATAGTCATGCACCTAATTAAAAATAGGTATAACGAACTGCTAAACAATAATAAACAACGTCTAAAGACAGCGGCCTTCAGAATCTTCAGACTTCAGACAAAATAAATATCACATCGTCATTGAGGTATAAATAGTAGAAAGTAATAGCATAACAAAGTGATAGATAAACAACGCGGCAAATAATAACTCGACTGACCAGTAGCATAAATTAGATGAATAGAAATTATATCAACGTAGGGGAACTTTAGTAAATAATAAGGATATGGACAATTACCCATGTACTTATGTTTCTTGGTACGGAGGGAGCTGGTACCGCTGCAGCTTCACGTTTTCTCCTTTCCAAATGTGAGCCCTCATCTTTCTCGACGTGTCTATTGATAACTTGCAATTTTCCGCGAGTCAATTCTGGATCATTGGATACGTACAAAGTGTTCCCCGGCGATCCATATTGATGCAACGACACAACACACGAACTTAAACACACTACTACAATAAACCCGATACCACGTCCAAATGCCAACAACATTTTGTAATCACTGCATATCCAAACACGTCCAGTTAATACCGATATTTCAATGAAACTAACTGCGCTGCGCTATACACAAACACGAACTACCCTGAAGTTAGCCGTAAATAACGGATCCAAAGAGAAAAATAAAACTTGAATCGGTGATAGACGGAATGACGGCAAATTTTGACGTTTAATTTAATAGATGTTGCTAGCAAAAATAAGTAATCTAAAGAATTGCCATAAGCCATAAAATAACTAGCAATTGCCTGCGACATTGACTGTTAGATCATAAATAAATAAATAAAATATTTTTTTTGGCACATGTTCTCACAACAATATGTCGTACAACTAATACAATGTTAACCCTTTCCTAGCCAATATACCAAAAATAATGAAAAACAAAGTTTTTATGATTCTATATGGATAAGGGGTAGTAAAGAAATCTCATTTATTTTTTTCAAATTTTTTTATTATATCTAGGTACTATTTTTATAACCTGGACTTACAAGTACCGTCAGGAACTTTGGGTTACAAAATGACTAATAAAATAGGAACATTAAGTACTTCTTTTAGCCTCGAATTAATAATAGAATAAAAAAGTAATTAAACATTAGCATCGTGGTATTTTGCAAAACAATTCTTTTTTTCATTTATGCACAAAAATATATTGCAGTGTGAACATTTTGAGTGAGGCTTTGATTGCACTTTCTTCATGCTGCATACTTCACACCTCCCTCTATTTGGCACAAACGTAGGCCAATGTACGCCGCGGTTTCCTAAACGAACGTCTTTCAACGTTGAGAAGCCAGTTTTACGCCTCTTAGATGGCCCAGGGCTAGGCACAGAGTCTCTTGATAACCTGTTCTTCTTGTTATCTTTGATGTCCTTCATAGACATCAACCCTTGCGCAATGGATCTCCTAAAGTCTTTTACGGGTATCTTTTCCATTATGAGTCCATGAATAACATATGCATTTACAAATGTAATATCTAGAATACCCCAAAACAACCTGTGCCACCATTTTGGGGACTTCCTGTCCACGCAGTACAGTGCTCACAATCTATCTGCTGTATCAACACCCCCCATGTAAGAGTTGTAGTCTTTGATGGCCCTTGGACAGGTGATTGTAGATTTAGACCCATTTTTTTCTTTGCGCGATACTGTAGCTTCATCATTGCCATGAAAATTAGAAGCCAAATGTACAATTTTGTTGTCCTTCCATTTATAATATGCAATATTCAAATTAGAAAATCTATAATCATATTGGCCACGCTTCAGTTTAGAGTCCAGTACCAGATTATTGGGAATGCCCTTACGGTTAGACCTTATGGTTCCACAGGCATAAGTTCTTTCTGTTTTCAGTTTTTCTAATAAAGCAATGGATGTAAAAAAATTATCATAATAAATAACTTTCTGTTTACCCCATTCTTTTTCTGTTAATTCTAGGACAACTTTTTCTCCTAATGAATAATCTGCAAATTTTAAAGTTATTTCTCCATTTTTTCCTTGGTAAATTATAAAGTTTTTGATAAAACCTCGTTGGTCAGCGAGGCACCATAGCTTATACCCTCTTTTTATCGACTTCATAGGGAGGTATTGTTTTAATACCGACCTGCCTTTGAATTTGATCATAGACTCATCTACACTCAATTCTCTGGTTCCATAATAACATTCTTGAAATTTTTTATTAAGTGCATCAATTAAAGGTCTGATTTTATATAATTTATCTTTACAATTGGAAGGCATTTGTGTGTTGTCGTTGCAATGAATATGGCTCAAAATTGCTGCAAACCTGTTTCTAGGCATAGTTTTACATATCAGGGGGTTATTCAAATCAGGTGCCGATGAATAATGATCTGTCCACGAAGGCCGGGTGTTGTACCCCATATAGAAGTTCATTCCGATAAAGGCCAGTAGTTCTTCTTTTTTCAAGTTCAGAATTTTATCTCTTTGTGTTGCATATAAGTTACTTTGATACACAATATTATCCAGTACATCACTAATCAAGACTAAAAAAATATCAGTTGGCGTAGTGCATTCAGCAAAATATTCGTCAACTACCCCCGTGTTTACAGAATATTCTGGTAAATACGTTTCTACATCACGTTTCTTCCACTTACGATTAGGTTCAATAGTATTTTTTTTGGATTGTGCATGTGTTGACGTAACAGTTTCCTCAGTCTGTAAATTATCTGGAACAGTGATGGGAATAGAATATACAATTACCTCTTGGTCTGTTTCCGCACCAGGATCTTCTGCCTCATGTCCAGTATTAAGTTCAGGTTGGCTCAGCATATATTCTTCTAATGCTGCCTCAAAATTTTCATCAAAATTGCTAGTTGAGGGTAGTTGTTCTTCGGGAATGTTTTCTTCGTCAGACAATTCCACATCTGAAGTTTCGGAACAATCTGGAAGGTCTTCCATAAGTAAGGCTTCTATCAAAGCCGTATTCTTTGTTATATTCATTATAAATATCTGTAATATAAGATAAACAAATATCATAATATATTCGATCTAATTAACAAAAAAATTAACCAAAGTCCCTGACAGTACTCATAAGTCCTTGTATATTTTTATCGTTATTATAGCACTAAAAATTAAAATTATAATCTAAAACCATATTAATTGTATAGTTAAAACTACAATCTAATATAATAATATAAAACAATAACACTTACCCCGCTTATTCTATTTTTAAATGTTTTCTAAAACAAAAGCAATCCGCAGGTCTCAAATCCGAAACAGGTTGTAACTTGAAAGTGTCACTTGCTGGCGGTAAATAGGCAAAATTAAAATAAATCACTGTGATTGGCTAGCGGAGTAGTACTCAAAAGGATCGTCAGTGTCGAATACGTAATGCGCGATCGTATTGTCGAAATAATGGACGAGGAATCACCCGGTACAAATTGGTACCGTCAGTTAGGAAAGGGTTAAATGCTGATTAAAATGAAAATTTGATTGAAATTGAGGGATGCAGACATTATGACCATACGCTATTGTTTATTTATTTAGATTAAATTCAACAGAGTTCTTCGTATATTGTTAAATTCGATACTTAAATTATTATTTAGTAAATTGTGTCTATTATATACTAAATAATATTGTATAATATAAGTTTACTGTTCCTCCGAGACTATGGCATACATACGGATATACTACTCTTTAAAAACATTCTCATGTACCTACAGTAAATAAAAATGTTTTATTATGTAGTTAGACCGAGATTTTAAAAGTATTTTATTTTAATTTTGCTTATGAAACCACGGTTATAAACATTAGTTTTAACAAGTTCTAAGATATCGGGGATTTTTGGTGGGCCAGACAGATCGGAAGTTTCCTGACTGGTCATCGCTGCATACAGTTGTAGCCATATTTTACAGTCGGAAATCTATCTAGTGAAACTTGAGCAAAGAAAAGTATTTGATTTTATATGTTCAGCATACTATTTCCTCATAATGATCAAATTAATCACTAATAATCAATTTTATTAATTTATTCGTTTATTCGCGGACTAGATAATTCGAATTTGCCTTCAGCATTCTCGTCGTCTGTCTGTTGAGAAATTCGATGTATTAGCAATTTTTGCTAAAATGCTAATACATCGAATTTCTGCAATTAGGTTTTTAGGGTTCCGTACCCGAAGGATGCCAATGGGACCATATTACTAAGCCGCCGCTGTCTGCCTATCCATCGTGTATCTTATGTATCTTAATACATAGAGTTGAAATTTTAGTGTGTATATCTATTGCCGCAAGTCTGACTCGCACTTGACCGGTTTATTAATATTATCAATCTGCATTCTCATAGGCAATATATTTTTATAAACTCTTGAATGTTACGTGTGTACAAAGTTCATACAGCCTCAATATGTGACTACACCTTATTGTTTCACGCTGTTTATTATTTTAAAACTATACTACTAGTTTTGCCCGCGGCTTCGCTCGCGTTAATGTAGATTTGGTTTCGTTTAATTTCCTTATTGCGATGGTGGCTGTGCCAAGATGAGCCATACGTCTTATTTTGTACCCCTGACAACGTGTATGTACATATGCAACATTTCATGTTCGGTTGAGTACCTAGTTAAGGCGTGAAATCATTACTTATTTTTCTATACAGTCAAATCCCTAGTGTTGGAAGCGATTACAGGTAAACGGTAAACTCGTTCCGGCTAGGCCACGTTAACATTTTTAACTTTTGTAACACAGGCCGAATGGAGCAGTATTGGGGTGGGTATCTGACCAATTAATGACAAGCACCGTGATTTTCGCAATAAACATGTGGGAATATTTTTTTAAGAACGTCACATGATTATCTCTTAATTATTTTAGTTTTACCTACGACGGACAAAATCCGAATAGACCTGCAAATTTTTACAACAAATACAAATGTAATGCAAATGGAAAATAGAAATGCTTAAATAGTCCTTAAAAATTGTAATTATCAGAGAGTTCCCTATTTATTCACTTGAAATTATGACTTTTTTTTTTCTTGGTTTATAGCTTTCACGGGGCGACGGAGAAGTTATATCGGGCTCACCAGGGAAGATACCCCGGTAATACCGACTAAACCTACCTGTTCCTCGACATAACCATAAACGGCGGAGCCGCGCGAATCACTTTAACATGCTATTGCGACCCCGCCGAGGTTTCGGTCCGCCTTGTGAAACGACAGGCCACTACATAACACACTTCCTCTACTGTCCCCTTGTGGGGGGACAAAAACACGACTCAGAGGCGCGCATGGGAATACGCACGCTGCCTCGTACCTGATGCTGATCGGATGGCGAGCAGGCCCACTAAGCCCTCCAACCCCAGGTCAAACCTCTGGGTGGCCGGAGGTCATCTCGCGCCCTCCGGCGCCCGGTTCTGCGGTTGGGGAGAGGATTTAAGCGATCCCTCTCCCGCTCCGCCGACTTCTTGATGGACATGACTTCCTCACAGAAGGAGGCGACAGCGTTCCACGACCTCACGCTCCGGACCATAGATTGAACCACGGCCGGGAGCGAGGAGCAAACATACCGGCTGCCGCGATCAACTTACGGCGCTACGATGCCCAGGCGGGGCAATCCGCCAATGTGCAGGGCCGTATCCACAACATCGGGGCAGTCACCACAGTGATGACATCCGGCCTCTCCTGCCGGCCTATGCGACACAGGAACTGGCCAAAACAACCGTGGCCAGTCATTACCGGTGTCAGCCGGAAGGTGAGAGCGCTATGCCGCCTCTCCAGCCACTCTTCAAAAATGGGACTTACCGCCACGATCGTTGCGTGCCCGAAAATTATATGTCATAATTTAACATGGCATACTTTTACTTATCCTAATAATAGTTACGCACAATATTCATTTGGCATAACTGTTTAGGCAATAATTGATAAGCATACTATTCTAAAACATAAATTTGAAGATTTGTAAATTTTGTGTTTGCATTTAATAAAGTACTTTTCGTATATAAAATAAAAATGTTGGCGGCTTAGTGGTGGCCCAAGGGCCACCCCCACTGCAGCCTAACCTATTGTTACACTATGGTACCCAAGTTATATATGCCTTATAACTTTATGCCAACCAAAATTAGGGCAAAGAGCATTAGCCCAAATGATATTTATGATGCCTACTGAAATAGTATGCCAAAAAACATTTTTGTTTTCTAAATTGTAATAGGCTTGCGTTTGACCACTATCTCACCTGATGCTAAGTGAAGATGCAGTCGACGATTGAGCACGCTTGCATAGAAGATACCTTTTTACTCGCGACTTCAAGACATCCAGAATGTATTCATCGGCAAACAGACTTAGGTAGAGAGTTCCACTCTTTTGCGGCACGCAGTATAAAAGTGGAAGCAAAGCGCTTCGTACGTAAATCTGGTATATCCACCATGTACCTGTGCCGCTGGTCTGTTTGTCTGGTCGTCCGATGGTAGAACGGGGAAGTAGGAATCAAATTATGCAGTTCCTCTGCACACTCTTCGAAATGTACTTATCTGATAAAAAATCGAGAGACTGGCAAGCCTACGACGATGCTCCAAGCATTTGAGTCGTGCGTTGACTAGTTGGTCAACGCCGATGAGTCTCCTGGCCTTAAGCTCAATTGTCTCCAGAGCCTCCAGCTAATATTTTGCAGAGCCATCCCAGAGATGAGAACAGTACTCCATGCAGGGTCGAACTTGTGCTTGGTACAAATTAAGCAGATGTTCTGGCATGAAAGTTTTTTGTCGGCATATTTGGCTTTTACCTCAATATAGGAGCCAAAGTTAAGGGTTGGACTCAATGACATACCCAGAAGCTTAAGGCGATCAGTTATCGGCACGGATACATCTCGGAAAGTTGGAGCCAATTAGAATGGGCTCTTTTTTGCGGCGAACAGACACGCCTGGGCCTTAAAGGCATTGAACTTAACCATGTTGGCATCACCCCAATCGGCAACTGCCTTCAAGGATAAGTTCATACGCTCGATCATAGCTTCCCTGAGCAACTATATCTGTGTGCCGCTGGTCCTGGCGCTGAAAACTTAACTCTCTACAAGCGTGCTGTCGTCTGCATACCCAAACCTACCGGGTTTTAGCAGCCTGTGGGACCCCGGCATTAATTACCTTATGTTCGGACGAGTAGCCATCAATGATTACTCGAATCGAGCAGCCCCTCAGGAAATCTGCTATCCAAACGCAGAGGCCAGTGGGTCTACCCACTGGCCTCTGCGTTTGGATAGCAGATTTCCTACCAAAGGACGGAAGCTTACTGATAAGGAAGGCTATCATGCCAAACCCTGTTGAAGGCCTTCGAGATATCAAGGGAAACAGCCAATGCTTCGTCGTGTTTATCGATTGCCTCGCTCTTTATATGCGTTGCATACACTAGGTCTACTGTGGACCGGTTTCGGCGGAACCCGTATTGCCGGTCACTGAGTAGACTATTTGATTCTAGGTATGTCAGGAGTCTGTTTAGAGTACTTTCCATACTCTTACAGGGTATGTAGTTCGCGGGGTCGGCTCGACTGCCTTTTTTTTGGCACGGGCTGCACATTAGCAAGCTTCCAAGAGTTCAGCACTTGTCCTGTTGCCAGGGAGAGGCGGTACAGACGTGTGAGCACGGGTGACAGCTCAGGTGCGCAGGTTTTCAGTACTATGGTTGGAATACCATCTGGACCACTGGCCTTGTTCACGTCAAGATTCTGCACCTCGGTCTGACGAATGTATATATTCGTCATGAAGGTCTTGCAAGCTCGTAAACACGGCGGTATTAATTACGCTTGCAGTTTCTAGACGTGAAGATTCTGCGAAGATAGAGCATAGTAAATTCGCCTTATCCTCAGCAGTGTGAGCCAAAGATCCAAAATGTGGAAGGGTTATTATGACAAAAAAAAATTCTAACTCTATATGCCTTATTAAATTAGAACAAAAAAAAAAGTCGGAACAAAGGGCTCCCTCATCAGAATAAAAATAAAATCTTAGTTTTTATAGTTTATTAGTCATAAAATTACAGAACGATGACTGCTTGCTTAGCCGCCTGCTTGGCCTTTAGACGCACTTGCGCGGCGATTCTGTCGAGATCACGCCTTCCCTGGACGGTAAGCACGCGGCCACCATCTTGCATTTTCTCGACCAGCTTCAGGGCCTCGAGGGCTTGCAGGGCTTTGCGGGCAATACTGCCTGATGATCTGTAATATAATTAAATTTATGATAAGCTTATTTATTATCAATGTGGCAATGCCTTCAGCATTATTTCTGGATATCCCAAAATGCAGAAAATGTAGGCCTTTTGTCATAACTACTTGGAACTTAGAGAATAGGAAGACATTGATCACTAGTTTGTATTTCATTATTTTGAAGGAACAAAGCCCATGAGATTTTGAATATTCAAAAAAATAATAAATATAAAGATAATATAACATTTTACTCATATTTCAATACATAAGACACACAATACCATACTACTTTATATATTTAGAGAAATTTAATAGATAGTAGACTTAAAACAAAATATACTATATAGTCCAAGATTTGTAACAAAAATCCATTGTTCTAAGGGTAGCGAGACACTTAACAATTTCTGGGATGGTTTTCAATTTTAATAGAGGCCTCTACAACAAAGGCTTTATTCCTAAATTTCTTTTGCTGCTGGAGTATGGTCACTAGGGACCCATACTCAAGATTCTTTGATTCTTAGAAAATCTTCACATAGTAAGCTCTATGTACAAATTCTTAGATCAAAAGTTTAAATCATACTATTGAAAGATGTCTGAAATGTATCCTGATGACACATTTAAGATGTTTAGCATTGGTTTTTGGCAGTCTTATTAATAACAATTAGAATTTTCTTATGAGATTGCTTAACCACTCGAACTGGCGAAAAACTGAAAATGTTCAGACAGTCGCAGGGCGAGCAGCCCCTAACAGGCATGGAGATAATGATCTTGGTACAACAGTCTTTACTGATTATGCCTCTGCTTCCTTATTTCCCACAATTAACTATACAAATGAAGTGGAAAAAATTGCTATATTTACCTGCAGAAATGTGAGGGAGTGACACCATTACGTTTACGACCACCGAAGATCTTGGTGACAGTCTTGACTCCTACGGGGGAGCGGATGTAGATGTGACGGAGGATGGCGGCACAGCGTACATAGAACCAGTCGGGATCGTAGGGAGCCAGCTCTTTGAAGCGACCAGTCTTCACCAGGTCCATGTGTTCTGGTACCTTGACCTTGCCTGTCCTGAAAAGCAATAATAACAATGTCATTATTAGATTGAAGATGGCTATTAGTAGGAGCAGGTTTTGAGTCCTGAAGATACCTTGTTGTGTAGAGGTAAAACCCATATTACAGTAAATTTTTTGTGCTTGAAACAGAATACTGCAGGATAATGGCCACTTCTATTATGCTGCCAACCTTTGGTATAGTAATGTCAACCTTTTAAACTTTTAACCTAATTATTACGCTCCTAGGTCACAAAATGCCAACAAATTATATAGACCATGCACAAAGCTGACACTGACATCAAATAATTGTTACATAATGTGTATTAAAATATTTAACAATGTTCCTCATACTTTTAGAAATTTGTCATTTAATAAATTCAAAATACAATTAATTACTTGGCTGACAGAAAGATGTTTTTATAGCATTGAAGAATTTTTAAATATAGATAAAATGGTATATGTGACGTTGTTAATAATTATGTAATGAATTTATACCTAGGCTAAGTTCACATTTATTTTCCTGACATTTATATTAGATTGTATTTTTTTTCTTTTTTTTATTCGTTTATTTGGACATTTTTATCCATTCATAATGGATCATTGTTTCATAATTATCATCATAATGACTAGTCATATTTTTTTTTTGAGATAATTCATTTATAATAATCATGTATGCCAGAATCCAAGGATAATGACAGGATATATATGAATGATTGTTACTTCTTATCATATTTTTGCATGTCGTTTGCGACAAACGGTGTAGAACAAATAACTCTGTACGACCTTATTGTACCACTGTTCTTCTGCAAATAAATATTTTTCATTTCATTTTCATTTTTTCATTACACTGTCTGATGGTGAAGCAGTGCCATGCATGAAGGCTCAGGACAAATTTGCAGATTGGGCAGTGTTATTGCATTTTCTCTCAAGAAATTATCAGCACCAGATTAAATTCACTTATGCCTTCCTCTTCGGTCATAGGCATCAGACTATGTACATTGGTACATTTCTCTATCTCCTGCTGTTGTTAATTTGTCAATCCAATGGTGCATGCATGGTAAGTTCCACTATTTCCAATTTTAATACAAGGAATACATTTTTAAACTCAACACAAAATTATTGCAAATACAAACAGTTACATTTAAAAAATATAAGTAGTAATAGAAGGATTTATGGCGTCTGGTTTGCATATATTATAAACTTATCTTTATATGTATGTGGAAGGTAATCTTCAGTAACACTGCAATTAATTGAAAATTCTTTTACTATTTAAAAGGACTTTCCTGCATACCGACATAGTGACCTGCTATTGTAATAGTTATGTCTCCATAGAGTATAGTTTCATTCCATATAGTATCAGCATCAATTCTATCTATAATTTAATTATATTAGTATGATAAAATGTGTATCCAATAATTAAGTAGTATATATTGCTCAAATTGAATACAAATTATATTTTCAATTAGAATATGAATTCCTTCATAATTTTGGCAGTAGTATTTATTTTTCAGGTGAGATGCAATATATCCACATTTTACCAACCATTATAGATTTATGTAAGTTTTAACACAGAAGTTCTTAGTGGTACCTTTAATGTCTTTGCAATAACTTTTTGTCAATACTCTGCACTGGTGTACATAAGATGTAAGCTAGGTGGGCCATGCTCACCCACAATTGGCTGATGGTTGGCATCAGCCAATTTGGAATGCCAATGGCAGACAGTAAGGTTTTAATACAAAATTGCACAGCCGTAAGTAAGCCTGATGGCCATAGCTAAGCCTAAGCAGTGATCTGCTTAGGAGCTATGGCCTACCCTAGTCAAGATGCCCTAGACATGCCAATGATCCTCTGAGCAATA
The DNA here is from genome assembly GCA_930367265.1 of Catocala fraxini. Classification (NCBI taxonomy): domain Eukaryota; kingdom Metazoa; phylum Arthropoda; class Insecta; order Lepidoptera; family Erebidae; genus Catocala; species Catocala fraxini. The sequence continues at coordinate 17,025,844 of OV884035.1, forward strand.
TTAATCCAGACACACAACATATTTTATGATACACACACAATTATTGTGACTCAAGAAGTAAGCCAATACCTGACCTAAGATATAGACATAACTAATCCTAGAGAAAACAAATAGGTATAGCAATAAATCTATAATATAATTACTTTTTCAGATGGGCAGCGACGGTCTTGACGACCTTGTCCTGTTCAACATCCTTCAATGTGACGGAACGCATCTGAAATAAAACATTGCCCTGAGATTATAAAATACATCAATAAAAAGCACATTCAGTCTTTTCAGCAATTACATGGATGTATTTGATTATAACACTAGTAAAATTTACATTTCAATTATAAGGATTACAAACCATGCTCAACAGTACACCAATCACAATTTTTCAGAACAGACAACTGCATATTTAAAAAGTACAACGTAAGATTCTATATGCAGCAAGTATTTAACAAAATTGTAAATGACACTAAGCAGAAGGCCGCTTAGTGTAAGTTATGTTTACTAGCTTGGGCTATAAACTTGGAAAAGTAAGGTTATGTTACCCTTAGGTAAATCCAGTCGTGTTATTACTGTTTAGTCCGAAAATGAAAAGTAACGAAGTTAATCAGACACGCTTTAGATGCAATTTAAACAGTTTTTTTTAGGAAAATGCACATTTATTCGAACACTTTCGTGGCTAAAACATGACACTTCAAGCACGTTCGGTTGCAATTTCATTTATGGTTATTTCTCGATACAGATCTTCGGAGATGATAATTCATTTTATAAATCTTACCTTGGACTACTAAACTAAACAATAATAACACTTTATTGGGTATTTATTTAATTATTTCACTGTAAAACCATGTGGCTTTTTATAAAAACCCACCTTGCCTTGTGTTGGCAACCGGAAGAAAGAATTAAAAAAAAAACTACAGTGTGCACATCGTATAATATCAATTTCTACTAAGTATAGTAGTTTTATGGTGGGTACACACGTACGTACATGCTCATCGAGCAAGTCTCATCGAACAAAGCTGTTCTCCACACATGTTCGAGCAATAAACGATTCGTTGTTGTGTTTGGTTGGCATCGTTTGCTACATTTACTGTCGAGGAAAATCTTCGCGAAGAAGGCGTCGTCGTCGTTGGGTTAGACCAATGTTGCAAAGAAGAGAAACGTCACAGTCATGTTAATTTGATAAAAGAGTTATCCTAGTGACCTTATCACTATATTGTTTTAACGTAGTTTTCCACAAGCACTCTTCGTCCCAATACATATTTATAAATTATTCCACAAAATCCCGAGAAATGAACGAAAGTCCAACATTTTGGCTGCGCACGCACACACTCTTCACAACACTACAGGTATACACATGTTTGCTTCGAACATCGAGTAAGAATTATGAACGTTTGAATCTTGTTCGAATCGAACATTTTGGTTGACTTCGAACATTTGTCTTGAGAGTTGCATGGTACACACGTTCGTACTTGCTCGAGATCGAGCAAGTTTATCGAGCATATACGTATGTGTGTACGCACCATTACACTGTTAGTTAGTCATGTAATTAATTATCAATGACATTGGCGTTCTCACGAAACATATTTTTAAAATAAAAGTCCTACAATGTTTTCCAGATATTCTTGGTAGGTACAGTGATTTGCTTTATACTATAATTTATTCACTATGTAATATTTGTATTTTGTTTTTTTAATTCTACCGCTGCGCTGTCTGCACTTTGAACTCGATGCCAACTCAAAGCAGGGAACAGTTATTACCATAGATAATACACTACAGACCGGTTATTACGGTGTAAATAATAACAAGCAGGACAAGTGTACTGGAAAAGGTTGATTGAATTTTCGCGAGTTTACAAACCAAGTGGAAGAAAAATAAATAGATAAATAGATCTTTTATTTACAATAGAGAAAAAAAAAAGATCTATTTATATGATAGAAAATAAAGTGGAAGTGATTTATCCACGAAATAATCAAATTCGTTTTTTATAGTATTCTGTGTAACTCAACGCAACCTACCTTTAGGAAAAACTACTGAAGTATCTTATGTACAATGTGTACTAGACGTTACTATTATTATATAATTCCTCAGACATTTATAACTTCAGACATTTACATGCCAGACAACGTGTTAAACGTGCTGTTCTTGGAATTTTCTAACAAAAGTGAGAACAAAAACGTTTTGCCCAAGCTGGGAATATAACCGAAACCTACTAATCCATGCAAACCCTTTGTTATGCCATACAACCAATAAGGCTTCATGATCAAACATAATCATTTGCAGATGTATTACTATACTACCATTTTAGTAATAAATTAAATTGTCGAAGTATCAGATGAAAATATACTCTGAAGTTTAATATAAATCAGGACTATATAAACTTCATGTAATAATAAAATTCAAACATATTTGGTTTGATAAAATAACATATCACCAAAGTAGCAATACTCGGTTAATAATAATTATAAATATATTTTTGCCAGGCCTATGGATCCAACCGCAGATGTACAGTATTTTGGTCCGAACTAACGAATTACCTAAATACATGGCAAATCTACTAAGTTTTATTTCATTCACTCAACAAAAGTTAAAAGTAGTACCTACAGGTATCGAGACACTTGGATTGCATTTCGTTTCATAAATGTATGTACTTGTACTTGTCTCGGGCTTACTCAATTATTTTTACGCAACCGTAGCGGATAAATTGAATTATACAATAGTATGTACTGTAACAAGACAGTAAAAGAATATCGTGAATATAACCTGAACATATGTATAAGAGTTCTCAAAAATGTTCTCGAAGATATGTGAAGTCTGCCAACCCGCACTGGGCCAGCGTGACTGAAAAGAATCTGACAAGAAGCCCTTGCTCAGCAGTGGGACAGTTTAATACAGGGCTGATATTATTTATTTATTTTATTATTTATAAAAGATACAAATTTGTCCGTGCCTGCCTGTGGTCTGTGTTACCCAATTCTACAATTAAGATATTATGAATCTTTTTACAATGGGAATGGTAGTGTGGTACTTTTATCATGGTGTCTGGTTATAGCTAACGATTTAGGATCATTCCAGCTTACCTAAGGGGCACATAGTAGGGCTTAAATAAAAAAAATCTTTAGAGCTTCGGGTTTCGCTAGAGGAAATACACGCTACAGAATTTTACAGATTTTAGCATCACCTACAAACTTTTTCAAACATCGGTCTTGGCAACATTGAGACTGATCACTATAGTTGACTTTTAACTCTAGTTCACTTTTGTCTATGAATACATTATTGTCAAAAATTGGAAAATGGCCGCGAAACAAAATCCTATTGTTCAAGATGGTAAATTCTTTAGAAATGAGTGTATTTGTTGATATGAGTCTAGTTTTTTGTATATTTATTAGTTAATCATTCACTTTATGTTATGTGTCGAGTAAAGTGTAGTTAATTTTAGATAGTAAAGTAAAATACATCCGTGTTTTTTCAGAACACACAACATCTGACGATATTCCATTGACGTCGCTGGAAGAAAGCCTTTTCAGCTCTGAGAAACTTGACCGGGCCTCTCCAGAATTATGGCCTGAACAAAGTGAGATATAATTATTTTTACTAAATCTCTCATCTATTTGGTAATTTATAGTGTCTGACATAATTATGTTTTCAAAAGTCGCGGGAAATACGTTTACGTTTCTAATGTTGTCATCCCGTTTTATACTATACTTTCATTTTGGTTTAGAGATTCGGTTATAAACGACCAATTTTTGAACTTAATCTGCAATGAGCGACGGTGGTAATATAAATGTAACAAATTCTGATGACGGTTCACAATGTTCGAATTCCTCGTTTGTAGTTCCCGGAGTGTCGGAGTTTGCACCTCTGCCAAACAGCAATCAGTCACCTCCTTCTTGGAACAGAGGGGTCACTAAAGAAGATTACAATTATATGCAACGTAAGTCTTATTTATTTAAATTCAGTTGTAGTGTAGTGTTCATTAGACAATAAGGATTAAAAATATCGCCTTGGAGTAGCTCAATTCATTGTGAAGTACATCAAAATATTCGAATCAAAAAGTGAATATACATTAGATTTTTAGTACACATACATTTACATTTATGTCTATCTACTGATATATAGCAGTAGACTTCATGTTGCTGCTATAATGTTAATTTTAGTGCATACATCAGTCATATCTACTTGCTTATCCATTGTACTAACTTGTTATATATACACATTTCAATATGTAAATTGTTTATGCAGTAGAATAGTGAACACATAGCATCATCACCTCATTTTTTGTCTGAAAAAAATGGCAAAATTGTATGATGGTTTCTCTCACTGTAAATCATGAAATATCAACTTTTGTATTTTCAGAATTGGGATCTTTGTCTACTAGTGGCCTGATTATGGAAGTTAAGAAACTGCATGATCTAGCATATCAGCTAGGCCTTGAAGAAGCCAAAGAAATGACAAGAGGAAAATATTTGAACATATTTTCTTCAAGAAGGCAGCGGTAGCTTGATATCAATCATAGAATAGGTATATTAATATATAGAAAATTATAATCACATAGACAACAAAACATTATGTCATAATGAATTTAAATATGTTCATTGTTAATCGTAGGATGTATGAGAGCTCCTAAACCTAAATTAAATTATCTTAATTATTCTATCTCCTGTTTATGATGTTCAAATATTCCATCCATAAATCTAGTTCAAATCTTACTCATAGTATATAAATTTTTTTTCTACTCACTAATTCGGCTACCTCTTTCTGGTGTCATAATATTCAAAGCCACTGCTATGCATATTGTCCATATCCATTTCCAGATTGGACAACCTATTATAGAATTTTTCTGATATGAATATTGGCATGGAAACTGTAGCTATTGAAATGTGTACTCACTGCCTATCCCTTTGGTGATGGGTTGGGCGATAGATGTCGCAAATGCTTATTGTTGCAGTCATTATAATGACTAATACTGCTTACATCCACTTCTCAGTATGTTACATTTTGCCTTACTCGCAGAATGTCTAAAAAACAACAAGTCACCAAAGGTACAGTCGAAAAATTATTAGAGTCGCCTTAAGGATATATTTAGGGACTCGATAAATACGATATGTAGAAAGTGTGTTTCCAAAGTTATGTAATGTTTTTTTTTGCTTTTGTCTCCTGTAAAATCGAATTTTGGTGCTAACACCCTTTGAGCCCTGAGGTATTGTTATGTTTGACAAACATATCATTTAACAGTTAAATGAAGGTCACATAACAATTACTGAATTTTTAAGGAATATAGGATTTTTGAAATATAATTTAAGGCTTAAGCATGGTGTATGATGTAGCCATCATACACCATGCTTAAGCCTTTTGTTATATTATAAAGAACAAAAGCCTTATTTATTTTCGATGCAGAATACTGTAAATTTATATTTGAGATAAATTTAAAAGTAACAAATAGCTTTCCTATACGCCCGGAAAATTGCATGTTAGGGGCTGTACACCCCAAAAATCTATGGATGTGTGATAAGTGTGATGACTGATGAGTGATGGTTGTAACTGTCAATTTGCCTACTAATTCTATCAGTTACTTTGTTTTCTTCAGTATCAAGTAAAGAGACAAAAGAAGAAATTCTTATCTCTTTTTACTTGATATTTAATTGCAATTTTATATTAACTTAGCATACCTATTTATCAACTCGGATAACTGATGATAATTGATTTTACCTATATCTAATTGCCTGTAACTCATCTTATTTATTACAAAAGGAAAACGATAAATAAAAAACGTTTATTAATAAAAATATTATTTATTAAACAATCAAACTTATTTTTATATAATTTCATTTGTAATGAAATGACACATCTTCTATTACTATGCAGGATAAACATCTAAAACTAAATAGTACTAAAATCGGAAATAGTTATCGCCACAAAAGTTTGCACTAATAACTAACCAATAGATTTAGAATTTAAAACTAATAGAAGGAACTTTTGAGAAATTCAAAAATACTTATGATAAACAAATCTTTTTTCTGTGTGGCTAATAAAACAACTGCTACTATTAAAAATCTACCTTACAACTAGTAAAACAAGTAGGTAAACAAAATCAATTTCTGAAATCGACCAGGATTCAGGTACAACAATAAATTCAGTAATTTTTGTGACTATTGCGTCACGTGCATTACACATTAAAATAATTTTAGGCAATTATAGATTATGGCACCATTTACATTACCTACACATCAATTTAATAAAACAACCAAAAATTTGGTATCGTCTAATCTACACTTACGCAATGAACGACAAAACTAGAAATATTAAATTTGGTTAATAAATTAGCAAACTTAAACGGCAAAACATTAATACTTTAATCAGATAATAGGCTTACATTGCATGCTATGGCATGGTATGTCAGTCACAAGCAAAACTCGCGCAATCACACATAGGTAATTAAAATCGACTCATTATCTGCGCTTTCTCCATCCTCTCCGTCTGTTTCCGTCAAAATATCACTTACATTTACACTCGAGGGAAGATTTAAATATTTTGCATGATAGATCTTTGGTATGGTACGATTTTCTCAAAGACGTTTAGGTCATTATATTTAGGCGCTGAAATTGGTTACCTCGCTGTATATAAAGACTGTATTGTACAATTTACTTCTTCTGTAACGTCCAGTGCAGAATTATCTATAGCTTCAACAGCCCTACTTTTTCCTTTCCCTTTTCTCTGTGGTTCTTCAAATCATTTTCTTGGATTTCAGTTGCATTTTCTTTCAATGAATACTTTATAAAAATATAATCTGTATGTTTTTTCCTTAAAAGTTGCAGTCTTCATCTCCTTGAATTTAATTGGACATGGATATGTTCGGGCGTAAGCACCATTATGTTACTAGGTATGTCGTTTACTACCCTCAAATTTATTGATCAATATGAATGATTGCTCTTATGACCCCAAACTTAAAATATTTCGATGTAAAATGTTATGCGTACATGTGTATCATATACGGTGTCGTTTCCTACCCTCGCGTTTATAATCATTAACAGTGGTTGCTGTTACGACACAAAAACTAGAAATATCCGTTTTGTTTCCTACAAAAAGGGGCTGTGAACACCATTTTTTAGCGAATTTGGACTTTAAATACACAGATCGATAGAGTAAAATGAGTAGGGCTGCATTAAATAGTCAATTTCGCCAAAATAGTGGTTACGCCCTTTAAGCCCCGAGGTATCGATAATATACCTTCGTTATTTTAAATTTTTTTTGTCTTAATAGACAAAAAAAATTTAAAAAAACGAAGGTTAATACCTTGCCTCCTTTTTTATTAAATATAAAAATAAAATCAAAAAGGCTGTGTGTGGCACCCTGACATTTATTCGCTGGTGCCACGCTTCCACACTGTTGTTAGTGCGGTGTCGATGTGCTGCACAAGTAATCATGGCAGCGGACTTCAGCCATTGCTTATTAAAATATTTTATAATTTTTTTCATTTCAACTGTTGTAGGATACAATGATGATGATGTTGATAGTAGTACTATTTTATTTCAAATGTATTTCGATTATAGACTAACTATGCGTTATTAATTTTTTCTAGGTACAAGAGGTAAATTCGCTGTCATTCTCGTAACTTTTTCCAACTCGAGATTCTGTCAACATTACCTCTTGCCTTTTTCCAAATTGCTCGATTGTAGTGAAAATAACACCCACTATCTATCCATCCGGAAATCTGATTTGTACCCGTTTATCAACACTGCTTCGAAATCACATTTGAATTTGCTTATTTCAATTCCTAAATTGGCCTTAAGCAATGAGAATAATCTGTGGTTGATAATTTCTGTATTGTTTGCTAGAAGGGCATAGAGTACTGGTACGATGTTAGTATAATTTTCGCATCTGTATAGGTCCACATGGATCTAAAAAATTGCTTTGGTGTCCTCTTAAATATTCCATCTCCCAAGTATAATTTATTTTTAAAACATATAGATTTTCTGCAAACTTTAGAGCAAAAGATAACAATATTATTGGTCTGTAGTTGAGGAATGTTTACATCTATTAAATTGTTGCACTCGGTCCTTTGTACTTTCAAATATTTATTCCTCGCTCTGTACAAAACATCTGTTTTTCTTTATATGAAGGCATTGGTGCATCTCAATTATACTTAAAAATGTTTTTTTCTTATCGATTTAATTTTTTTCCTTTATTGCCAGTGTTACTACTAATCCTACAACTAGTAAGTAACACCGGTAATTTAATTACCCTTCTTACTACTGAAGTTGAAAGTTGTTAGAACATCACTAAAAAATCTCCCGTACTACTACCGTAAAATTAAAATAATATTAATATAATATAATATTCTATCACATACACACAACACCATCTAACTAAGCAGAGCTTGTACTATGGGTACTAGACAATGGATAAACATTATATACTTTTTTTTGTAAATACATTCATACTACAAAAAACTAAAAAAATTAAAATATAACGAAATATATGACGGAAAAGCATCTATACCTATATTCATCATAAATGACTACCTAGCCAGTATTATTTAACAAAAAGTTAAAAAATCTCCACAGACATACCCTACCTTGGCAAAGGACTGCACCATTATTTTGTACATTTGAAATTTTTGACATTCTGCGACTAATAGCTTTTATAACATACTGAGAAGTGGATGTAAGCAGTATTAGCCATAATTACTGCGACAATTTGCGTTTGTCGCATTATCGCCCGACCCAAGACAATGTTTTTAGTCACTTTGTCGGGGTCAATTGCCTGCAGCCCTATTTTTTTGTTAACCTCTGTGGTACCTATTTTACATAAAATATGTAGGTGTCAAGTAGGTAGGCTGTGATTACTGCTACTGAAAAAATGCAGATGTAACCGTTAAACTGACTTTCATTTACATTTTAATCTCACAGAATGGAATACTAACATTGGGAATTAAAACACTAGATAAATTAATATATTTATTGTAAATACTTGCTATATTATTACACACCTACAATTGTAAATTAGTAGACGCTAATAAACTAATTTTAGTTTTCCAAAGGCCTTTTAATACGACAGTTGACACTGGGCTGCATATTATATTGAATATAAATTAATGTTTTGGACATCAGTTCTGCCTATCCACAAATCTTATTTTCAATGGCTTATTTGGCCTGGATATAAAAGTTCTTGTTGACTGGATATCTCCATAATGATATTCAAGTTTATATTTCTGCATTATCTAGAAATAATTGCATTATTATATTACAAAATAATAAAACGAAATTATGAAAATAATGGTCACATTCTCTTATCCTGCGAACAAGGTGCTCTAAAAGAACACCTAGGTATTATGTGAACTGTGTGGTATTTTTATGTTTGTGAATGATTAAATCCTCCACCATTAAGTATTGATTTAGATATACATATATTTCTGACATGGAGTGTGATCTCCTTTACTTACTGTGATAGTAAGCAGTGACAACATAGTTTCTGCTATATTTTGCCCTAAACACTTTCGGGGCCCAGAGCCGAACGGTATAGAAGCAAATGCGTGATACTCCTTAGCCTCATCCTTCAGCCATCTTTCTGGAGTAAAAACCGATGCGTCGTCATAGTTACCCTCTTTCAGCGACGCATCTTGTGTCGACATTATAATGAGAGTACCGCGTGGAATACTGTAAAAGAATAGTGACTCTGTTTTAAACAAATTACATTTTAATTGCAAATTGATTTTAATATGGTTATAATAGAGGATTGAAGAATCAATTTTCTATTTAATCTCAAGATTTTAAAGATCGACTTTCAAATAATTGATCGAATCGGAGGCCGATTTGTAGCCTAAGAGCAAGTGATGTGTGGGCTATGAAAAAAGGTTTTCAGGTTCTTGTGTGACCACTTTTGCTGAGGTAGATAATGCTCTAGAACGTCAGGTCGATACTTTTACATTTTCAACCTAATCTTGCTTTAACGTAAATGTGTATTGATCTGATTCGACGGGTATTTAAATCAAAATAGTTAGTTTAAAAAAAGAAAGTGTAAATACTTTAAAATATCTAATTATTGATCAATCTCGGCTACCTACTTGTATTGGGTACTCAACTAGCGATTCATAACTTTGAATAATTATTGACTACTCAATAATCATTTTACTAACTTATAACTGTCCAAAGTAATGTTTTTCGGCAGAATCCTCGTCAGCACTGGTATTGGAGGAACTAATCTGGAACAAAAGGCAAGTTTGTCTGCTAGTAATCAAATACTAAGAAGTGAAAAGAAAAATAAAAACTATGTCTCATCGCGGCTGGACTCTGGGCGGCAGTACTATACTTCGATTTTCGCAAAGCCTTTGATAGGGTTAATAATGATATTCTTCTTTTAAAGCTCGGTGTTAATGGATTCTGTCCCAATTTGTTGCGTCTACTTGCTGACTATCTACGCGATCGACAACAGTTTGTCCAGTTAGGGATATATGAATCGAACCGTTATCACACACCTCAATTTTGGAGCCACTATTGTTCCTTTTAATGATTAACGACTTACCTTCCGTTCCTAGGCATGCGCAATGTCTCCTTTACGCGGATGATCTTAAGCTTTATAGTAACATCCAAAGCATAACAGATTGTGTCGCTAGTCAGAGACATAGACGCCGTGTTAGAGTGGAGTAAAATCAACAAGATGGAATTCAATATATCAAAATGTTATGTTATGTTAGGACTTATGACTTTCGGTCGAATGCGTCCACCTTATTCATTTTGATTAAAAAATTAACGACAGTTTAGTAGTCAGATCGAACTCAATGAAAGATCTCGCCGTTGCCTTTGATCAGAAGCTTAGGTACGTTTCATGAGCATGTGAGTAATCGTTCCAGAGATTGGGTTTCGTACTTAGAAATGCTCAAGATTTTCAAAACCAAGTTTTACAGCTTTTGTATAGCACATTAGTTCGGAGCAAGCTTGAGGCAAGTGTGTGGAATCCACATGAATCGAAATACGCACTTTTGTTGGAAAAAGTCCAAAAAGCATTTTTAAGATACCTATACAAGAGGACTTTGTGGAGCGCCGTAAGGCGTAAAATTGTAAAATCTCGGAATCCAGGGCCAGTCAATGAATCTTCATAAAAACTGTTGGACTGCATAGTTAAAAGCTCAAACAAAAGTTAAAAATAATGTGCTATCTTGATTACAACAATTTATAACAAAAATTTACTGGAAAATGAGAGGGAACAAGAGAAAAATATGTTTAAAGCAAAGATTTCAATTTTATACCTAATAAATAGTATTTGCATACTAACTTTAATGTTAATTTATTCAAACTTCGCAAAAAATAACGAGTTACAAAAAAAAAGAAATTATAAACTATATCCTATACATTATAACATAGATATTTTTCATTACTGTCATCGATTTCTTTGATGTGGATTGTAGGTGAAGGATTAGTACAGCTGTCACCATTGCATTCTAAGCAAGCTACAGTGCAATTTAATCCACTTTTCCTGCACCCACAAGATACTCCGCATCCTGTTTTGCATGTGCAAAAATCATTTTTAATAAGGATTCTGGAGCTGGTCGCTGCGTCATTGTTTGCGGTTATCAGTATTCCGCATTCATATTTCCAACCCCATTCTTCTGGTGATATTTCTCTTCCGAGGCATGTTTGAATTTGCAGATATACTCTTTTGAAGTGTCCAAAACCGGCATCTGCAGTAGGTGGCAAAGACGGCAGTTTAATGCAGGAATTTTTAGCAGTTGCTTTCAAAAAAGAGATATCTTAATATATTAAGATCTTTTATTTTTTGAGGGGCAGCGTTTAAAGCAAGCGTGCATGTAACACCAGCGTTAAAAATATTATTAGTATCTTTGCATTCATTTTTAAAAACTGTCGATTCATTTTGCTTGTCCAGCCGTTTCTCGAAATTTTTGCAACGCTTTTGCTGACATCGTGTCCCAGACAGTGAATGCATGTAAGAATAGAATATGCTGTTTACACTTTGGTAATACTCTTTCTAAGCTCTTGGAAGAGTACACTTTTTGCGGCTTTTTGCCTAAGGAAGATAGTTATGAATTTAGCAATTGCTTAATTACTTCAAAATGAATGTTTAAATTATAATGAGTAATAGTTTGTCGTCTCGAACAAAAACATACCATTACAACCCTTATTTTAAGCAATAACTGATAAAACTCGCATAAACAATGTGGTAATCATGAAATTATCTTAGTAAATAAATAGAGACCTGATTAAAAGTCAATTAGCGGTAAATTAGCGGTAAAAAATTAACAATTGTTTTATAAAAGCGAGCAATATAAAAAGAACAAATACTATCTGTATTGTGAAAGTTTGTTGTAATGATGTAAATGTTCAATAATTACCTTTTGTCGCACTAACTGCACAATAATAAATATACATAAATAGCAAATAAATAAAAATTTGTAATATTTTTTCAAAATACGCAAAAATAGCTACATCTTTAGCTAGTTGCTACGTGTATTAATCTTAAGCAGCGTCCCCATTACTTCGGGCACGCCACGATCGTGGCGGTAAGTCCCGAGTTTGAGGAGTGGCTGGAGAGACGGCATGGTGCTCTCACCTTCCGGCTGACACAGGAAATGACTGGCCACGGTTGTTTTGGCCAGTTCCTGTGTCGTATACGCCGGCAAGAGACGCACGATTGTCACAACTGCGGTGACTGCCGCGACGTTGATACGGCGCTGCACACTTTGGCGGTTTGCCCCGCCTGGGCATCGCAGCGCTGTGAGTTCATCGCGGTAGTCGGATTGGTTGCCCTCCCGCTCCCGGCCGTAGTTCAGTCTATGGTCCGGAGTGAGAGGTCGTGGAACGCCGTCGCCTCCTTCTGTGAGTAAGTGATTTCCATTAAGGAGGCGGCGGAGCGGGAGAGGGTGCGCTTAAACCCTCACCCCAACCGCAGAGCCTGGCGCTGGAGGGCGCGAGAACGCAGTCGCCTCCTTCTGTGCTTCGCGTATCTGGAATTGAAATATTCTAGTCACCAATGTCGCTAGGACTCGTAATCGCAGTGTTACTATAAATAGAAGGTGAACCACTGATAGAACTTTTGGACCTGTTCTACATTTTATTGAAGAATTATTACGTTTGATTTTGGAGCCACTAGAATTTGAATCTGATCGGATGTTGAGAACGTGTGGTTGTATTTTCCTAATTGCGCTTTAAATAAAGTCGTATTAATAATATTTTGCACCATGACTTTTGCGTGTTCAGACTGAAGTTTCCTTAGTTTAAATGCCACCTGTTCATCAAAAACTGTATTTATCCCGATTTGATTTTTTGCGTATATTTCTTGCATCATAGTATATGCGTTGTCAACCATTGCCTGTGTTTGTTGTGTATTATTTTTCTTTGATTTTCTTGTTGGCACAGGTGATGCTATCGGTGGCAATACTACGCGTTTTCGAGTGGTTTCTATTTTTTCTGAAGGATCTTGAAAATATTCATCTTCATGTTGCCGGCTGTTTGATTCGTTTTCCTTGATTTCCTAAAATTAAAACCAAATAACGTCAGTTACTTGCTTTTTATCAGATGCCGAAAAATGAAGCTGAATGAAGAGTAGTCGCGAAAGGTTACAATGATTGGTGGAACGTCCCTAACTGCATTGGTGCGATGGATGGCAAGCACATCACATTGCAAGCACCAATATTAAGTGGTTCTAAATACTTTAATTACAAAAAGTTTTTCAGTATTGTCCTATTTGCTGTAGTTGACCCCAATTATAACTTTATATATGCAAATGCGGGATGTCAAGGAAGAATTTCTGACGGCGGAGTGTTTTATCAAATATGATTCAAGCAATGTTTGGAAGATAACACAATGCATCTTCCTCCTGCTCAGGCCCTTCCAAGAAGACATGTTCCAACACTATTTGTATTTCTGGGTGACGATGCATTTCCACTTTTTATGAAACCGTTCCCTGAGGATCATGCAAAAAATTCTATAAAGAGAATTTGAACTATCGATTAAGTAGAGGACGGAAGTGTCAGAAAATGTATTTGGCATAATTTCTTCAACTTTCAGAGTTCTTTGGAAGCCCATGTTATTAGAACCAGAAATATCTAAAGTTACATTGGCAATAATCTATTTACATAATTTTCTTAGAAAAAGTGCATCAAAATACATTTATTTTACAATCCACATGGCACTTTTGACACTGAATGCCCAGACACTGGTGAAACAAGTTCAAGAGTATGGAGACGAGATGGCACAAACGGTCTTCACAGTTTTCCTAGAGCTCCTCGAAGAAGTGCGCTACGTGCGGAGGCAGTTAGTTAGAAATTAGTTTATTATTTTTCTACCTTTGAAGGGAGTGTTGACTTTCAAGACCGAATGGGGTAATTAATAAAAACAATTATTTTGTATTAGGTACATATATACGTATGAATGAAAAAAGAACACACTGATTTTGCACTATATAATGAGTCTGTACTGAAGGTAGGTACTCACCTCGTGTCGTGTGTCTGTCGTTTTATTTGCCTTTTTCCTGTCTTTCAAGCAACAACGCATTATAGCAGAACCATTTACTCCTGTAAACAGTGTCACTGCCACTTCCAGACTTTGTTAGTCTTTTTCTTTTTTAACTGTCTCGAGAAATTACTATGAAGATTGTGAATCTTCTAATCTAACCGCTCTTTGCTCACTTCAAGAACGGTTGCTGTCTCCACCAGGGCATAATTTATTTTGTTTTTATGTGTATAAAAACTACTCCGATAGTCCTATAACACCCGGCGCTCCCGGTACAATTCAATTAAAAAGAGTGTTTTCTCGTCCGTCCAATCCATTTTGGCGCGAATAAAAACAACTCTATGTAGTGGCGGTCACTAGCGCACTGACCGGGCGCGCGACCCGTCCCCACTATCCAAAACCGCGCGGCTTTCAAGTAGACCGACAACCAGTTTTAGGGACCGCGTCAACAGCTGCTGTTGTCCCTTCTATAATTCCTCCCACCCCTCACCTTTTTACCTGCAGTCCCTTGAGGCCCAAGGACAAGTTTGTAATAGTTATTTTCAAAATATAACTTTTAAACTAATAAATAGAAAACTAAATAAATAAAATATTAAGATGGCATAAAAATCATTTTTAACTTTCTTTTTATATATTATTAAAAACAAAGTTTTTATAAAGATTCATTGACTGGCCCTGGATTCCGAGGTATAAATCTTACTCGCTCCACTATCTAGAATATTATCCATATCTATATCCTACAAAATATTTGTTAGGCACTTTAAGTTACAACAT
The DNA here is from genome assembly GCA_930367265.1 of Catocala fraxini. NCBI lineage: Eukaryota > Metazoa > Arthropoda > Insecta > Lepidoptera > Erebidae > Catocala > Catocala fraxini. Next base: position 17,041,071 of record OV884035.1, read on the forward strand.
GCTCGAAACTAGGCGGACAAGTAATCAAATAGGGACCATGTTAAAAGCATGTTGCGGTCTGATTGATGACTCAGACCTCCATAATGAGCTGGTTCGACTTAACGTACCGAATATATTTTTGCGAGCCAGATGACAAACTGCTCGCTGTGCCCACGTGGCACACGGTGGCACGGGCTACATAACCGGTGCCGCGTGTACTCTCCGCACTTAATACTCTCGTGGAAGCCAACACGGACTGTGATATTTTTGTTGACAACTTGCAAGTCGTGATGAATGTTTGCAATGCTTTTTATGTAAAGCTATCTTAAATTTATATAATGTAAATATCTGAATTAATGTAATTGGTTGTAATTGTAACCGTTTTAATTTAATAAATAAATAAACGATGAATAGGGATATAGTAGGGATTACAAAAAGCAAGTCTATTAAAAAAATAATACTTACCGTAATGTCTCTTTTATGCATGCTTGAAGGTAAGGAGTTTGTTCAGACAACTTCTTCATGTCAGTAGAAGTCAAATTGTTCAAATCGCTTATTTCCTTGTATAGAATTTTTTGTGCTCTTTGATATTTGGCTATGTAGTATAATAAGAAGGACATTGCTGACGTAACCTGCAAAGACAAGAATATTAAATTCAACAAGGTTTTTTAATTAAAACCTATGTACTTAGTTATGGCAATCTTACAGTATTAACTCCTATGAGAAGCATGTCCATTATTATTGTGGCAACATCTTCAGCACTCATTTTCTCTGAACCCATAAGCATGGCGTGGATTAAGGAGCACTTACCTGTAAAATATGATTTTAGTTTATTCTAGCTTAGTGCATATATTATTAGTTAACGCAAATATACTTACCTAATTCAATCCCCTTTTCTTTGTTCTTTAAACAAATATATTGTTCCGCTTCCGTAACGTGTTTGCCAATCAAACTGGGTAACAAGCCGAAGTAATGAGTCAAGTTTTTTATATAAAATATATCAGAAACGGGTTTCAGGAAAGATCCCTAGCCATGTATACTATCTAGCATATAAGGCTTGGGACCCTACTTAATAAACCTTAAAATCTTCTACAGTATTTTGACAATAAATTGAATCTTTATACGTTCTCAAGATCTTTTAACTTTGGGGAGATAGCAAATTATAGGCTTCATCTATGTATTTTGTATAGAGCCCATTTATAAGATATTAGCCGAATTAGTGTTATCTGGACTAACGGTTAGACAAAACTGAAAATAATTTAATATACCCATCTAAGCTGTCGCAGTATTTGACAAGAGAAGTCCAAGCGGGCGTTGGAAACAATTTCCAAAAGTGTAGACCGGACTCGCATTTGATAATAGCTTCGGTGGCTTTCTCCAAGCTGTGGTACAACCACGACATGTCACATTGACTGTAAACCAGCTCCGTATTCAGCATTGTGAATTTCTTTGAGAACAGTATCAGTCCTGAAATAAATGTAACTTGCAAATGGTATGTGTTGTGTGCGCATAATAGGAAGGTTATTGGCGTCTGAGGAACAAACTACTGAGTAATTCCAAAGAGATAAAACTTAGCTTGATCTTGCACTTGAGCCCACATACGTAATAAGAAGTAGACCAAACATAATTTTACAACGATATATATCCTGATAATGTTTATATAATTTTGTGTATCTGTTTCTTTTCTAACGTCGCAATTCGCTGCAATAATAGAAGACATAGGTACCTTATTTTTAAAGTCGACCGAAATTAGCTACTGTTCATGATTAAAAGGGCAATAAGCTCGCCTCATATAACGTGGCACCTTATACCACATTTAGCGAAATGTGGGTATAATTGGTACATATTTGCCTACACCTGGTGTCTCGCAGCCTATATACCTACCTACGTATTTCCTAGTATTTATATACACGCGTGAGTCTAGCCTTAGTTTTGTTTATGTGTGTGTGAGTTTTGTATATGGGTGTAATTGATATGTATATTTGCTGGGATAAGGGTACTCCCTTATACCAGCAAAAATACATGTCAATTACACCCCACCGTTTGACCTAAGGTCTGCTTCTTATTATACGGTTGTGCTTGTACCAGAGATCTTGAAAACCGCAATTGACAATGTTTTTACTTCTACTTCATTGTAGCAACGACGCAGACTTATAAACCGACACTAGAAATAAGAGGAATTCCGTCCTCTCATTACCTAAATGTAACAAGAAATACACTTCTAGATTATAAAATTCCACAAAGCGACAAAATGTTGAACTTACCCATACAATCAAAGGCCCACTTGTGAAGTTCCTTGTAAAGATCATTCGGCATTTCATCCTGGTAGTTTCTAGTGGTATATATCTTCCGAGCAAAGTTTTCGCACACGTCGTTGATGCCTAAAATGTGCTGTGTGACGGAGCTATGCAAAGGATGTAATACCGTAGATCTTTGGCGACTCCAAGCCGCTCCTTGACTGCAATATAAGGGATTTAATTATAATTAGATATCTTACATATTGATAAAATATATTTCTAAATACAATAAAAACGAAAAATATGATTTGTTCGTTTATATAAATACTTATATAGGTAGGTACTGCACGGATTGGACAATGGTCGCCCTCGCCAAAGTCGCTGGATAGCGTTTCCTTTCTTTTCGTAGAAAATTAATCGATTTTTCGAAGTGTTGCTTCTGAGACGTCGCATTCCGTTTTCACAATTCTGTCTATTATGCGCAATATTAAATTTATTACATAGGTCTTACATAATACAGGATATAATGTATATCTACACTGGTAAAAGCTGTAGGCGGGGCGGTATATGCATTGGAAATATTTAAATCTAATTGAGATGAATTATTTGGAGGGCTGTGAACCTAAAACTGAACGATTTTGATGAAGTTTTCACAACTTTGTGTTTAATTAGGAAAGCGTGCTCCATCGTTGACTGTATCTTCACTTAACATTAGGTGAGATCGCGGTCAAACGCAAGCCTATTACAATATAAAAAAAACTTGGCAATTGAGTCACGTTTAAATTAATTATGTTCAACACAACCGTTGATCGCCAGCAGACCGACAGTGCATAGCATGATCTAAAGCTGATACAAACTAAGGCAAAACAAATACTAAAGTACTAACATAGTATATAATCCATAGGTATGGTTTCTGTGCTCCGATCTATACTTCTCCAAAGAGTCCAGGGTAGATCTGACTGGATGTTCACCCTCCATGGTGTAAACTTTCTGGATATGATCCGGATGATTGATTAATACTATATCTCCACCGACGGGGCTGACAAAACGTACCACTGGACCATATTCATCAAATAGTGCAGACAGATTCTTTAGAGGCTTTTTAGTGTTCAAATATGTTCCTGTAATATAAAAGCTTAATCACTCAAGTATACCTACCCAATAGTAGCTATGGATTACCTACTTGTAGTGTACTACTGATATTTAATATGCAGCGGATTACAATTATTGCTCCGAACTTGTTACACAGTTTACGTTATTACCATAAAGGCGTTGCAGTCAGAACACACAGGTTTATGTTATCCTAAGGAATATGCTACTCTCCGCCAGGATTTCCCCTCAACAGCGTAGCGCTGGAAGTCACAAGACAAGTGTGAGTTTTCCTCAAGAAATATACTACTCTCCACCGAGGTTTACCTCAGCAGGATACCATCGGCAACTAACTCGAGTTTTCCAGGAATGTATTAACGGTAATAGGGCTCGCTCAGACTATTACGTGGATGGTGGTGGATGGACTAGCTGGCTAAATGTGTGTAGTTTTCATGTTCAAAATATATAACAGGATGACACGTGAACAATAAACAATACTTCTAATTTATAAATCAAGGGCATCGTATCTCAAGAATTTTTTTTTTAGATCTTATTTGAATTTGCAGTCCGTGCTGCGCAGTAAAAAGGCTGAATCATGGGTTAGAACAATATTGCATTGTGTAAGCAATATTTCTGCAATGAGATTGCAATGTAATGGTTATTATGAGTGAGAGCCACATCAAAAGAACGCTGATGAGATTAAATACCTGTGAAGGGATCAGCCGCTGGGTGGATCACAAATAGCTCATAATATCCATTCTTGTGATTCACCTACGTAAAAAAGGTAACGAAAGGCACGTAGAAAGAGTTTTTAGAAGACGTGCCTACGTCGGACAGTGTATCAAGTAAGGTGCATGTAACTACTTTACTAAAATAAGTTGAGGTACTTATTTCCAATTTATAAATAAAATAAGTCCTGTTTGCGGCTTACCACTATCTCATAAAGCATTGTTATTTGCATACGCAAAAACCAGACAGTGCGTCATAGAATGTATAGCTTTGTCAACTTCTTGCGCAGTAAATATGTTCGGCACCTGTAGCATCTATTCTAGCTGTAACTTGTATTTAAATTAGAACGAACATAAAGTACTAGAAGTGTATACTAACCGATATTAAGTCCTACTGTAAGAATACTTGCGGTTAGTTGTGTGCCCATATCAGAAAGGTATGAGCGGAAACTTGATAGGTATTTTAAAGACTTTGGTCCGGGTACATCATTGAATGACAAAACAATAGGATCTTTATTAGATACTACCATAGGAACTACTGTCGCTGCAGGGAATAGCTCGTTTGCAATAATTGGCTCTTTGTTAGTGATGTCCACGGTTTCTGACCGAGTGTTCGGTTGATGCACAGTCATTTCTTGAGGTTTACTACTCTGTGATATGGCCCTCTTAAAATAACGTTTTTGGTTAGTAGCTAAACCTAATTTTACGTAAGGCTGAATATTTCGCAACTGATTTAGTAACATTTCGACTATTTTTTCGTCTTCTTGCTTCCGAAAATAATAACCATAGGCGACAAAACAATAGAACGTCGAAAATATTTAAATTCAGCGCCTGATTTACTATTCTTGAGAATTCCTCTTGCTTATGATTATACTCTATGATTTTATTTACAATATATTTACATAATTAATTTTAAAACGAAATAATCTCTCTATGATAAATTTAATTTGTAGGTAATGCTCGAGCACTCATCTTGTAAGTTCATGGTAAATAAATAAATTTTATATTAAAAAATATTTCTCAATAATGTATGATAATAAAATAATATTACTTAGGAATCACCGAACAATTTAAAAATTGTGTTTTCCGACGAATTAATGTCACTGGCGTTGCTAAGTAGAAAATGAATTAGTGTACAGCAGAAAATATAGAAAATTACACAGTTTAAAGATTACTAATTTCGTTTCTATATAATATTATGATATATTTCCGAAGCTCAAAGCTACTCAAAGTTTCAATATAAAATATAGGATAAAATTAATTTGTGTTACTATAATTAATAAATATTTGAGCTTTGACAACATTTTCCGCCATTTTGGTAATAAAAGTTGAAAGTTATTGAAACACCCAAAGCAAGCTGTCAAAAACAAAATTGCGAATTGCGATTTGTCGCTTGACTTGAGCGAAGAAGCGAGTGAGCGAGCGAGATACTGGTAGATGGCGGGAGTGATCTCGTGTGATATAACTGTGTTAGATTAGTTTTTAAATTGTAGTGTTTAATTTTTAGATTAGTTATTAAAATGACTAGGTAAGCCGTATGTGGTATATTGTTTCAATATACCATGTTGCTAAAAATAAATTGAGTCGTGAATTACGGTGCACATATGAGGCGCAATGCCTGTCCGATATCACGAGATTTTACCTCTAACAGATCAAATTTGCCTTTTCAGAGCTAAAATAGAACTCGGCGACGTGACCCCACATAATATTAAACAGCTGAAGAAGCTAAACACAGTGGTTTTTCCAGTGTCTTACAACGATAAATTCTACAAAGATGTTTTGGAAGCTGGTGAACTGGCCAAGTTAGCATATTATAACGATATCGTCGTTGGAGCAGTATGCTGTAGAATAGACACATCGGAGAATTCTCGGAGACTCTATATTATGACCTTGGGATGTTTGTACCCATACAGAAGACTGGGCATTGGTACTCTAATGGTGGAACATGTGCTCAAGTTTGTGGAACAGGATGGCAACTTTGACAGCATTTTCTTGTAAGTACATATTTATCTCATATTTTTTAGTACCTCAAGTGGCTTAATTTATGCAATTTCATATGATTTGTATGATATATTTATAGACTGAAGGTTATGAATCTACACTAGTAGGTACTGTCTTAAACCAAGTCAATAACATATTATAAATGTTTATCAGTTTCATATAAACAGCAAATATTGTCCATATCAGTGAATTTATATTTTAAGTGAAAATTTTATTCAACTTTATTGTAACTAAAATATATATACTAACTATTAGAACTTCACATTGCTTTATAATGTCAAATACCAGTATACTATTATGATCCAGTATACTGCCTGAGTATATTATTATGAACTCCTCATCACATCAACATACATATGCACATCCATAACTAACATTACTATAGCATCAATTATATGCTACAAATAAACCAAATAACTATTAAAACATGTGTATAAAATAAAAAATAAAAATGAAAGCTTTCACTTTCCTTGTTCATTTTATTGCTGCTGGTGGTATATTAGCTAGTTTCCTACCCAATGGTAAATGATAACCATCACTCATAGACAAGGCTATGTTTTTTGGCACCACAGAGGTGACAACCAAGCTGCCTACCATAAACCACCTAGGAGGTAAACAAGCATGTGATTCAATGCCTGTCAGTAAGCAGTTTCCATTCCCTATGTAAAGGGGAAAAGGGTAAGAGAAGGAAGGCAAAGAGTGGATGATTGGGCCTCCTGCACACTTACTCCCTGATCGCAATACAAGTGTGTGTATACTGCTATGTTACCTTAGTATTCTGTATGAGAGTAGTACTTTCCCATTTATGCTCTAATCAGCAAGGCTCTCCTTCATGAACATTGTCAAAGTAACCTCAGAACTCTGAATTAACAATTATAAATATTGTCCTCTAAAATAGTGGTTGATTTTGTAAGGCTATTCAAATTGTATATCAAATGAACTAATTTTATACAGAATTTGTAATACTATTATTAAATTGCTCATCAATCATTACTGTTTACATCATCAAGTAACATACATCAAAGGTAATTAAAATATTTTACACATGTAATTAATATATTTGTTTATATATTTTACTGAAACTACTTTTATGCTGTCATTCATTTGCATGTAGTGTGCCTTCAGATTGCATGCATTTAAATGGCCTCCATAATTTAATAAAAATATATAATGATTTCATTTTGCTTTAATTTGTATTTTATATGTCTAAATTTAAGTATTTTATAGTATAAATAAATAGTCAAAGAGTATCTTTGCAATATGGATTCTGTTTAGATTACTACATAAAAATCCAGAAAATATATAAGTTATTAATATATTATGCTGGGCCTGATATTCTTGTTCTTTGTTAAGGTACTGATCATAGAGCTTATATCTATTACTATTGATTTAGTTTGCCCAGAAACAACAGGTAACCCTGATAAAGGATTCATTTCTTACCTCAAACATATATTTTACTCATTTATACCTGTTCTTCTTGGGTTAGGCAATGCTCTGCATTTAAAGTTACTCTTTCACTTCAATCATTTTCATCATATTATCCATGTTTAAGATTCACTTAAGTGTACTTTCATAATAAATTATAAAAGTGCAGTTTAAGTTATACATAGAAACTATTTTCAGAGTTTTATAATAAGCCATGTAGTATTAGTACATATAAATCGTCTATCCCAATTCATTACTGAATATCTAAAAGGTAACTTTCTATATGCTTTGTACAAAATATCCTTGAGGTATGAAGTAATAAACAATTGATAACTTCAACATATATATGTATGTATCTATAAATGTACCCAGCTGTGCTGATGTTAATAATAAGCATGGCATTCCTGTTGCTATATTAAATGTGGCTGGATATGTTATTTTTATTATAAAGTATACAGTTTTATTAGCATTTTGTATATAAGCATTGTTTACCTCTCTGGAAAAAGAGCTTAGTTTATATATCTAATATACTTACCTATCAATAGTTAGACATCAATATAATAGACTAGAATAAACAGGTATAACACAAGGGGACCCACTTAAACAATGAATTTATCTTCAATTGGCTTCATTTCATTTCATTAATCTGGCTGGAGAAGTACATTTCTAATCAACATAGAAGTACCAATCTACAGAAGTCTGCAGCTAAAAATATTGTCTTCTTTGCCAGTGGTTTTCTAACTGTTGTAGTAGTTAGTAGAAAAAGTTAAATGAGTGTAAAGTGAAATAATCATTCAAATTCACTACATTTAAAATCTTTTTGCCTTGACAGGCAAGGCCTAGTGAAATTATCCATATAAGGGCCTGGTTCTATTGTAATGCAACGGAATACAATAAATAATCTAATTCCTTTATTTATAAAGGCTATGTAAAAAGAGAGTGATTCTTTTTTGGATACTTATCCATTTTTCATATCTGTTTACTTAAAAAGATATTCTCAAGCATAACTTACTTATTTTTGTACATATTAATAGAATTTATCACAAAATAATCACTCACAATTCAGGTAATTCTAGGCAGTTGCATTGCTTTTTTCACATTCAACATATTTTTATGGTTTTATTCTTTTTATTATATTATTTTGTAACATCTAACTTGGGCACACTGTTGATACTTAAACTATGCATATGTCTATCACCTATGTAAATAGTTACATAGGTGGTATAGCTACATGTGCATAGTTTAGACTAGATATTTATTGTATGAGTGTATTTATAAGCTAGCTAACTAGCTATGCAATAAACATCTTATCATATCCAAGTATGATTTGAATCCAAAATGGGCACTTAAACTGGTAGAATTTTGGGAGCTCAATAATTTTGGCATTAAGGCAATACCAATTTTAAACAACAAGGGCCATTGCAATTTTAAACCATTGAACTTGATTAATCATATATATTTTAAAGACAATTTTTTTGCCTAGAATGCTTGCAAGGCTAATGCAATTAAAATCCTAATTATAATAGTGCTCTACAAGTCTAGGTTTAAGTTTATTACTTGATCCAATCCAATAATAATTTAGTTAAACCTCAGAGAAAGCAAAACACGCCTAGACTTGAAGATACTGTTGAAATCAGTGTGACTAGCAATAAATAAAAAAAAACTGCCGGCTTTAAAAAAAAGATGTTGTACTTCAAGCTAATTTTCTTTCACTCCCTGTGAACATTGCTGTTAAAAAGCAATTAAAAAGTAGAGAAAAGGCCAAATAAAACTGCAATACTATCTGTTTCAGGTAGTTCAATTTCAATGCACAAACATCTTATATATCCCAGTACTAAAGAACATTTCCTATTTTCAGGCATGTCCAAGTGAACAATGAGAGTGCAATAGATTTTTATAAGAAGTTTGGCTTCGAGATTGTTGAGACTAAAGAGCATTACTACAAGAGGATAGAGCCTGCCGATGCACATGTCCTACAGAAGACAATCAGAGCGCCACAACCGCCCGTTCCTTTACTCAATGGATCAGTACCACACGCAAAGACAAACGGACATGATTGAATACACGACCATACCCAAAACACGTACTTGTAAAGCCTCAAAGCGGTTGTTAATGTGAAACAAGTGATAACATAATGTGTAAGAATCATAATAAAAACACTGTGTGCATACAGGATTGATTTACATTAAGATATTTGTAATGGATGGGTTAATCAATAAGATGTGGTTGTGGATGCACGAGGCCATAAATATAGTACTAGAAATGACTGATATTCCACTCAGTATCATATAAATGTTGTACAGAATATTTCATAATAATACATGCATATTGATTTACTGTATTGACTACATTGCAATATGCATTTTATCTAGTGCCCGTTACATACAAGTGACTATGATATAGCATACAACTTGAAAATGAATTCTTTTCATGATTCGATAAGTATATGTAAAGTAACAAATAATGCTTAGCTCTAGACATTCTTTTAACTATATCGGACTTAAAATTCTATCAGTTTTTACTGTACTTGTATATTGTGGTATAATATGTAGACCTAAAGCTCCTGTTTTCTAATAAAAATTATGTTCTTTATTTAGAACAGAAGTGTGAATATTCACCGAATTAATTGGTATTTCATAACAATGCATTTTGTTTTTCAAGCAATGAGGAAAGGATGAGTTTTGATAAGCTGTACTATGAAACTAAACATTTTTTATCAAGCGCTTATTATTATTGCACGACGGAAAATAAAATTATTTAATTAATGTTGAGTTGTACTGAAATTATTGTTTTGTTAAGATTTTTACACTGTCTAATAGCTAAATAGATTTTTTATTTGTAAACGGCATCTGTAAGTAGTCATTGTATTATAATGTTGTTACCAAAAAGTCAATCGACCCTTGTCAACAACTCTAAACAATAACGATTTGTTAAACATCATGTTCACTGCAACCTTAGCATTATTAGTATAATAAACATGATTAACATTTTATGTTGTTTAATTTTCATATTTAAATTATTTACCTGTATGTACTACAGTTAGGTAGTAGAAGCAACACAATTAGGTACATACTTTCTCTGTAACATTACTTATAGCATAAAAATTTTACCAATAAAATGACTGATATCTTTACCCTACAGAAGTTAAAGCTATCGACTGAAATCAATATCTCAGCATTAATACATGGGCATAATGAAAAAAAGAAGTCACTATTGTATTTTTCTATAAGATGCTATCGGTATTTCAAATGCATAGTGCCGCATGTGAAATACTGATTTAATCTTTCTTCCATCATCATACGAAATAATTCGATCTAATGCAAGATACATAATTTACATTATAAATGATATACAAAAGTAGCTATACGATGTATACCTATCTGAAGGTGACAGTGCGAAAGAGTTCACTTTTTAGAGTATACATACCAATTGGTTATGTATAATAAGGTTCACTTATGAATTCATATCGATCAGATCGGCAGTAGTTTAGAGAGCGCCCCAATTGCAGGGTGAAGGATCATTGCCGAGTGCCGACACGCATACATAAACGTCAGTAATAACTGGGTCAACGATTGACGAGCACGCCCTGTAATTTGATGGGTAACATTTTAATAAGGATAAAATGGCGAACGACACGTGCTGTCTAGATAAATAATTGATTGCTCGGATGGTTCAATAGTATATGTACTCGAGTGGTTGTTTTGTGAGTAACACGCCATATTGTATGGCTCGAAATGGCGGGAATTATATTTATGAACATCTTTTTGATGTGAAATGACAGGTACAGCAATATTTTAGTCTGTGATATCAATTTGTTAACCTATTTGTGGTCTATTAGGTTATTACCTATACATAAATGCCACAGGAGGATGTTTAGCTCCAGAGGCGCTGTGAAATCGTTTTGAATTTGTGAAGAACTAGTTACAAATCGCAAGTAATGCAACATAAAAAGAACCTATAATACATATATATCTTGGTTTTTAGTATTACCTTCCAAAAGAAGATATTTTCGAGGTCGATTTTACCCTATAGCGGTTTTAATTAGAATTTCGAATCCGGCATAATAAATAAAACTTACGGTCATCTATTATAGCTGAGCCGTCCCATCGCAAATCTATCGTGTTATTTTTAGGTAAGTACGACCTACTTAGTATCGAATAAGTATATTTTTCTTGACGACTCGTTCCTTCAGTGCCATAAGTTTGCGCTTGCTCAGCCTCAAACGTAATACGGATGAGCTTGTGATCCCAGGTCAAGAAAAAAGAGATTTTCTGTAAAAAGATACATAACTACAGCACGGAGTCTGGAAATATGTCCAAAAGCAGCAAAAGGTTGGCATACCACTCGGTATACCAATATATCTAATAGACCCCTGCCTACTTCTGACTGATTATAGCGTTTGCATATTAGTATCTACCGCGTTAGTGTACCCATTTGTTTGCTAATAGATCTTATACGGCGTATTAGAGCAGCGATAGCTCAGTGGGGAGACCAACAGACTGCAATGCAGAGGGTCTCGGGTTCGAACCCACGTCGCGCACCTCTGACTTTCGGAAGTTATATGACTTTTCGAAATTATGTGCGTATTGATTGACAATTATCGCATGCTCCGTGCCTCGGAGAGCACGTTAAGCCGTCGGTCCCGGCTGCCATGAACATCGATGGCAGTCGTTAATGGGACAGTGTCGACACAAAAGATCCCACTGGGTCGAAGTGTCGCTGGTCTGCACTGGCTGGCCCCCACATAAGATACATACGGCGTATTTTATTGGATTCCATTAACATTGTCGTCCATGTAAGGAACAAGATACCTACCTTGTTATTTATTTTCTTACAATCAGTAGCTTTTTGTATGTATTGTAGGTATTTATATAACTAAGATAACAAATAGCCATTGCCTCGCCTGATGGTAGGCGAGTAGTCTATACCTAATTGCTTGCAATACCAGATATATCTAAAACGCGTCGATCCTATAAAAAAGGGTAAAACTGCTACATCTGAAACATCACGGTTTGCAACTTAGAAAAATAATAACAAGATGTCAATAACAAAACTGGGTTTATTATCAATCCGCACGAATATTGAATTATTATCAATTAATCTCAATTTACAAGTCGCTCCAATCCCACATTTACATATATATCTGTATATTAATATAATAATAATATAATATACTACCACATACACACAACACCATCTAGCCCAAACTAAGCAGAGCTTGTACTATGGGTACTAGACAATGGATAAAGATACATGTATACTTTTTATTTTTGTAAATACATATTATGTATAGAAACACCCAGACCAAGACAAACATCCAAGTTCATATACACAAATGTTTGACTTGTGCGGGAATCGAACCCGCGACCTCATGCGTGGCAGTCAGTTACACCAACCACTACGCCATCGAGGCCGACTATATAGGTACCTCAAATCAATAATCTGGCGGCTAATGATGCCAGTCTAACAATTTACCTATTAACATAGACTGATTATAAATTAATACAATAATTTATATTTTAATTTAAAGGAAGCTAATACATCAGAATAAAAGTAAGGATTTAATGATTGCAAACCCAAATTAAAATACAAAAAAATAAATATGAAGATAGTTGGCCACTGTATAAGCTTTATAAAAATTAATATTTACATTTTATGATCATAACAACGAAATGTTGCAAAAAAAAATTACAATAGTTACTCACTGGTTTGTCTGCATATACAGAATAATTGGTAAAAGACTGGACATATTGAAGGAGGGTATTCAGTACTCGATTCTGGAGCCGAATATCTAAAAAATAAGTTACTTAAAATTTGGCCTAGTTTTCCAATAAATACTTAATATGTTGACACTCTTCGCATATACCACAGCTTTAAATAAAACGAAAAAATAAAAAAAAAAACAAACGACGACCGATTGGCCGTGCGACCTTCGTAATACCCGTTATTACACAAAACGACTCAGTACAGTAACCAAAACCCCCCGCTACCGCACCCCGCACTCTCCCGAATTTGCACCTCCGACCGTTCTTTTCTTATCAAAGGTTATTAGCCTCGGTAGCCCGGCGCGTACAGCTGTGTGCGACTCGCGCAGTGTCCACATTTTATGGGTATTTCATACAAATTTTCATAAAGGTTTTCTTCGCAGGTTACACAGATATAATTTTTTTTTATACGTTGCGTCTTATCGTAAATTATCATGTCCTTAAACACGTACAATGATTAACCAGTCACCTTGTAAATTGGTGTAATCTAAAAATAATGTTATGACTATAATAATAGATGGTTTTCAATTGTTTATAGCCATGGTATATAAAAAAGCAAAGTATTGTAAATAAATAGTAATTTTTAAATACATTGCTCTAAAATTAAACTGCTTACAGATTTTATCGTCATATTTATTAATACTTTTATTAGATAAATAAATAATTTTAAAATATTAAACTACTACTGAATCTAAAATACAATTTTATCTATTTGAATTGTTAAAACTATTTAGATTTCAATTTGTACACTCTATTGAACTTTGCTCTGGTAAACATTTTATCATGTGCGTGTGGTGTGAAAGCAACTCCCTTATTTGACTTTCACAGAATCTGATTCCAACTTCCACAATTCTTTGGGATTGTTCACTAAATCCTAAGCACATTTTCAAAGAGTTTTAACACAGTGGCCCTCACACCACACGCACATATTTTATCCATACCTTACGTCCAGTATAACAAAACGCGGGTATTAACACGATCATGCTCGGTATTTACATATCATTCTTAATACCGTAATTCGTTTAATAAATCATGCAACGCGAAAGTATTAAAGTGAATAAAATTACTATTATAACTACTTTTTTTTTTAATTCTACTTTATTCCTCCTGTGTCACTTAAAATAATATTAAATTAAGTAGGTATACTCTATTCTTAACAACTTAATAAGAAGTAAAATTTAATAGGTGGTAAGTCATATTATTTTATATTTATGTGAGTTTATAGGTGAAATAAAACTGCAATCTTTAATTTGCATTCATTTATTGAAATAACATAAGACATTGTACAATATTGTCATTATTGACTAGTTGTTATATTCAGAATGGACAATGGACCATATTATGTAACTATTTCGATTATGATTATATTGTAACACCTAATGTATGTATCCATTTCCGTAAGGCCTAAAGTCAAGTGTCTAATAAACTGTTTACACCAATTCATAGATATTATTAATAACAATAAAATGTAAGTTTATGTATGGATATTTTTATTTCTATAAAAAATATTGATAAATACATTTTTACAATTTGATAAATTCCACAAACAGGCAACATTATTTTAGATGATGTATTTTTGAATTATTTGTGATTTTATTTAAAATACTGTTATTTGCTTTCGAAAAGCTTCAATTCACTATCACAGACTTATTGCATTGCATTCTTACTGCATCTAACTTTTGTAGCTCGGTTCTTGATATATTGATAACTAATTCGAAGCCAGGCGACAGTGAATTTTGACTATAAATGACGAACGATAGAAGGCATTTAAACATTTTAAACTAGATATCAGGGATGTTGCAGAATTCTACATCTTCATCTGCAAACTTGATGCATCCGTGTTTATTTGAGGATGGTCTACAATCTATGTTTGAGAGGTTTATTGGGAACTAATCGAAAATCTCACGTATGCTCCAGTGTGATGATTAATTAGCGTACAATTTTTGACATTAGTTTTTGTATAGAACGTAAATAATTGAATTCACAACCGCACCCATAGCCATCATTAATATACACATCCATAACATCCCTGCTAGATTAGTACCCAAGGTGGGTCAGCAAACAAATACAGAGTCGCTATTAAACATTGATAATCCAATTTGATATATTCTTAATTTAACATGAACAGTCAAAGCGACGTATTAGTACAATTCTACTATTTATCCAGACAAAGGAATTTGTATAGTATCATAACATCGTAACCAAATACATATTAGGCATATATTATATCTATAAGCTAAGTCTACTTGCACTATTGAATCGTGAGTTTTAGATAGAAGAAGTAGGTACACAAACACTAGCAAAACTAACAAGAAATGAGATACATAGTTTGAACACAGCAGTGGAAAAATGCTTGATAGTTTAAATTTGGAATTCTGTTAAATACATCGCCATATTGTTTTAGAAATTTTAACAACAAAATGGTTTCTTGACACGTAAAACAGTTCACAAAACTTAATGTTGTTGATCTAGGACTTGAGATTTTAAGAGACAGTATAAAATAGGTACTCGCTCCACAAAATAAATTTATCAAAAATATGTAACGAAGAATTGAGCATTCAATATCTTTTAACAATTTTATACATGGTGATAGAAATATATTTCCTTATGGTCCATAACGTTATACATATAAAAATAAATAACTGAGTACAGTTTAAATACGGCGGCAACAGAACAGGATTAAAATGGATAACACAAAAATATTTCACAAGCCTTGTTATAATTCGTCGAACGAAAATTACTTTGGTTATTGAAATCATTTATTCATTATATACACTAAACACTAATGCGACGGTTTTCAGCCGAAGCATTTTAAACCATAGCTCTCCGAGCTTAAATTACAAATCTAATTATAACATATAAACACTTGCTAACAATCGTTGTTCCACTATTATAAATGATTTTAAGATTATCTTAAACAATTTATTCAAATTCGAAAAAGAAAGCGAATAAGATCGTTAATTGACTATGAAACAACGATTATCAGCGTTAAACTCTTTAATAAGACCCCAAATACACTTTAAATTGATTCTATCATTAGTGGACAGTTTTAGTGGGAGTAATATAGACACAAATTAATGGACAGATTCCGAATTGAATATATTAAGTGTATTCAGAGCAAACAAAAATCTTATCATTATATACCGTATTCACGTAAACGGTTAAACATTACAAACACAATCAAAGACACGTAAAACGAGATGAGTTTAAAAAACCAGGATTCAACCTCTTCGTCTTAAATGAAAAAGCATTTAAAATACATGTGACCTTGTGACCCTTATACCTCGGGGGTCTTTTGACCCACAGGGCCCATATTCAAACTCGGCCGAGATATGACTCCAAGGTGCTGTAGCTGGCTGCACACCAAGTTAGAAGTCAATCGGTCCAGTGGTTCTGGAGTTATGCCTGTCACTAACACCAATCTGTCACTAACACACAGACCCACATAGTGTTTTCATTAACCTCTGAAGAAGACTCAGAGGTTAATAAACACATAAAGCTTGAATACAACACATGATTAACCAATTAAATAAAATTCACAACACTTTAGGAAAGGGAAATGGCTCTAACTATACAATTCACATAGTTAAATACATTAACTTTTATTTATTTAAATGCATTTCCCGTGATGTTCTCTTTATCACATAATTATGGCAACACTTAAAAAGGTTGCCAGCTTTTATATAAGTAACGCGTTGACGTACGTATGACAATAACTGTGATGATTAAATATAAATTAATTAAATATACAGATATGCACCATTATTTATACATATAGAAATATAACGAGTCAGTTTGCAATACAGATTTCCTATATTATTCAATTCTAATTGCGATTTACGTAGTAATAATACGTTGTTAAACTAAAATACTAAACTATCAATTGCACATACAATACTGAGCTGTAAGTACTCACAACGTGACTAAAGCGCGGTTCTTATTATCAAGTAACGAGTCGTTTCAGCTATGGGCAGTTAAATTTAGACATATTTTCCATAGATAATGTGTCAACAATTAACTGTCCGTAGGTAAAGCGACTCGTTCTTGAATATAGGAACTGGGCCTAAGCGGATCGCAAACCGAAACGATCAAGTTGCGGACGACGATGGTGATCAGACATCATCAATAATTTTATAAATAGGAGCTAGCGAACAATATTTTTGCACGATTCGTGATCATCACGGTTTGCGGGCCGCCGTCTGTTGCGAGTCGATCACAAGAAAATTGCGATGTCACGCCTCTATTCCAACGACACACCGCAATGTAAGTGAAGCAACGCACGAAACATGGTTGCTTCTTTATATTCCGAAAATTTGTTTTGCAGTTTGCAATCGATTATTCTACCACTTATTATACTTCACGTTAAGAAGAAAAGAAAGACTGATTACGAAGTTAGGATGATTCTGTAATTATCACACTTAATACCTGAGCACTGAGTGTATTTTCCAACACTAACAGTTAAAAATAACATTTTACATTTTTGTATTAAGGTACTTCGGTATAGGGCTGACATTGAAATCGTAATGATAGCCAGTTATGATGGCTTGCTGAAGATATATACTTCATCGTTTTCACATTTAGATCATGTCTGGAAAACGTTTATGATGTATTCGTTGCACAAATTAGGAGATTTAGTCGTTCCTTGTTACAATTTGTTTTTGTAGAACATAGCTCCTACAGAGGAATGGAATGGTGCTATAGAAATATTCGCTCAGTGCGCTGGTTTTAAGGTCATCTTTAAGTAGGTACATCACTGGCGGCCTACCATTCCTTTTTAAGGCTCTTAACGCAGTTCAACCACGTAATGTCTTGTATAAGTATATCGACATTGTCGATAGAGGCGTTTCAAAAACAGTATAGAAGGACATGTGTCAAGTACGTCAAGGCCTGGCGATATTCGTGTGGACCACCTAACTCATCCTTATTTTCTTAACGCTAGATATATAAATGACATCCACCAGCGTTCAAATTGACGTGGCTATCCCAAACATCCTCACTCAACAAAAACCGTGACGAATATGAAGACAACATGACAAACAAGTGTTAAGTTAACGCGCGATCTATTTATAATATTATACTATATATATTTACTTCGCTGGGTCAGTGACCCAAAATGGATCTTGGCCTCCGACATTAAACTACGCTATCCCTTTCTTTATTGTGCCAAGTTAGACAAATCGGGCACATTCAACTCTTTCAAGTCTGGCTATTTTAACCTACCAATGGTATCTTGGGCGACTTGGAATATTCTTATAACATTAATTTTCGTATTTAAATTGACAGTAGCATTATGAAGTTTGGCATTATTTACACCGATTACTTTTGATAGCCGTTTAATATTGATAGACTGACAATTATTTATAATGCAACAATAGCAGGAAGAGTGCTGAGCCGCTGATTGCAAGACAAGATTTATCGCTATTTTCGCATATATCGATTTTAAGTCTTTGTGGGGTCTATTTAAGTACATTTGTTATCAGAGTGATCTATTGTACAGTCAACGACAAAAGTAGCTATACATTTAATACATTTGTTACAGTATTCTATGAAAAATTTCTAATGATTGTTATAAAATTATAATTAAATTAACAATCCTTTAATTATGACTGCTGTAAACGTTTAGAGAATAATTGTGTATGACTAAGCAATATAAAATTTAACAAATGTTTATCGAGTTATGTCGCTAACTTTACCAGTGTGAGTTTTATTGTGTAAGTATATTTTAAAACATTAGCAGTATAACTTACATTAAAAATATATAATCGGACTCAGCACTTCGTTCCCAGTCACCGTGCAATATATTTAAATTTTAAAGTGTTACGTACATTTATATAACATTATATAGCGAATATCCGCTTACTAAAACGCCAATTAAGGGCACATATAGTATATTCCCAAGTGCATGTTTCTACTAAGAACTTCGGCGAAGTTCATCAAATTAATTATTCTTACTTTGGTCAGTGCGAAACTTTACGCGAATTATTACTTGGAAATTAATATTATAGATTATTTTCACATTCTACTTATGCATTTACAATATTATTTCTTCTACTATATGCATCATAGAAATTACATTTACGATAAGCACACAATCGATTTAAAATCGATTGCTTTTTAAGTAGTCTAATTTAAATTTTACAGGGTATTGGAAATCATTTAAAAAATTATGTCTTCTATATCAATTAAAATTCAAAGGTCGAATTCTGCAATACATAATAAATGATAAATAAAAAAATTAACATTTAGTTTATAATAATCATAAGGTTATAACACAATGAAGTACCACATAGCCAATTAATCGACTAGTTAATTTAAACAGTGAAGAGCTTGCATAGTTTATAAGCTACTTTACAAGTCGATTAAACACTTTAGTTGAGTTAGTAAATATAGTACATCGCGGTTCCCATACCGAAGAGGTATGATCAACAATTTAGTCGAGTTTGCAAATCGACTAAACAGTTTAGTTGAAAGGGACGTTCACATAGAAGGCTTAATATCATATAGTCCGAATAACCAATTGCTTCTCGTCGCCTACATAGTCGAGTAAGGACTCGCATACAGTTCAAAGTGAGTACACGTTCATATATATCCTAACTGTGTCACCGCTAGGCTGAGGCACATAGTTAAGCCTACGTTCTACGTACGGCAGCACAGCCCGCACATTCATAACTCATTGTTCTCTCGCGGAACAGTTTGGTTCTCTAAATCGAATAACTGCTTAATGCGTTCGATGCACAGTTTCGAGCCCTCGTTCGCTTCTTTGGCCATCTGAGGGGCGGAAATTGTATTAGTTACATATTAAATGATAGAAAATACAGAATTAAATAAAAATAACTAAACATCTTTTGACCCGTGTCGTCTTTACATCAATCAACAAAAGTTGTTAAGTAAGGTATAAATACAAGTAAATGTAAGTAACCGACACAAAGTTATTGTTATTTTTCAATTATCACATAGCATGGATCATTGTAATGTCTGATTGGTTCAATGTTATTTTTAAAGGGATATATTGAAGAGACACATATAGCTCTTTCAAACAATTGTCCATGGCTATTTAACCTATACTTGGACAATTGTTTTAAAAGATTTAAAAGATTGTAAATGGGGATTAAGAATGAATCAGTTACTTGTCAAATGTCTTCTTTATGCCGACGACTAAATAATACTTGCGTCATCGGCAGAGGAGTTGCATGCGATGGTAAATATTATGCATGGTGCTTTTGAGAGTATAGAAATGAAAATGAATGTAAGCAAGACGAAAGTAATGGTATTTGAAAAGGAAGAGTGCATGACGATGTGTAATATTATGATTGATAGAGAATAAGTGGAGCAAGTGAAAGAGTTTGTATATTTGGGTATCTTGTTTACAAGGAATGGTAAACATGAGGGAGATATTGAAAGGAGAACGATTGCTGGCAATAAAGTGAATGGCGCTCTAAGCGCTTTTATGAACAGTCGAAATGTATCTGAAAAGGCACGTTTGGCTGTTCATAGAGGACTATTAGTGCCTACACTTATGCATGGAAGTGAAAGTTAGGTATGGCAAAAGAGGCATAAGAGCAGAATAAATGCTGTAGAAATGAGAGCGCTGAGAGACATTGTGGTGTAAAGCTGAAAGATAGAATAAGAAATAGTGTGGTTAGAGAGAGATGCGGCATTAAAGTGGATATAGTGACAAGAATAGAAAAGGGTATGTTATGATAATGTGATTTGCAAACGTAGTCTAAAGTAATATTTCAGAAATTAGTAGCTACATTTATTTTGTAAATATTATACTGAAGTACTAAAACTGGTGATCGGGTGAAGTTGGCCATTGCGACCATATAGCTGAGAGAATGATGGGGTCAAAAATGCGTTGTGTATTTAGGATTCTGTCGATCCTGAACAACCATACCTACTGAACAGATTCAATAACAGTTATTCTAAATTTTGGGAATGAAGGCAGATAGACATAATTATACAGCCAAAATTATATTTTGAATAATCTTATAGCAAACAAAAAACCTTGTACTTACGAGAGAGAAATTAAGGAACCCATGAGGCAAGCCTTCTAACACTTCAATTCCAACGGTGTTGCCCAATTTCTTCAGCTTCTTTGCAAACATCACGCAGTCATCCAGGCAGGGGTCTAAATGTACTGTCTGAAAATATCATACATATTAAACATAGGTAAGTATATTAATATTCTTCCCAACTTTAGGTGGTGCTAAATCTGTAGCGGATAGGTACACAGGGTAGGATATACAATTCAACAAAGCTCCAACGACAAATAGGCTGGTTTTATCGCTTTTACTGGCAGAGGAATTAGCGACCCAGCACTTAGCATCTCCAGCACTTTAGCAATGTCAGGAGTAGCCAGGCTTCTGCTTAATCGCATAGTACTGCTTAAGCACCTACAGGGTTATTGCCATCAGCAATTATAAACATTCGTTGTGTTCGGAGTGGCATTCTGCAAGTTAGAGTAGGTACACCCGGATACCACTACGCGACTGTCTCTTACCAGAGCAGTTCGGTATTGTATACCTGTTTCTATTGTCATAGTTGGAGTTGGCAATGCGAGAATGGAGGATGCGTGACGGATTGCTCTCTGCCCAATAATGGTATTGCTATATTTGGATTGTATAGTAGTAGTCAACGTAAAACTGCACGGATGGCGTAGTAACTTGAGTGCTCACCTCGCTACTGCCGCTGCGCCGAGTTTTGTGGGTTCGATCCCCATACGGTACAAAAAATGGTGTATTCCATAAATAGATGTGCCGAGTCTGAGTGTTCCTTGTGTCCGTTGTTTGAATGTTTGTAAAGTCCCCCGCGAAAAAACGTTAATTCCGCGTTTATAGTTACTGCACTGCTCCCGTGGGCCGTAGCGTGATGTTAAATAGCCTATAGCCTTCCTCGATAAAAATACAATCCGACACTAAAATAATTTTTCAATTCGAACTAGTCGTTTCTGAGATTAGCACGTTCAACCAAACAAATAAACTCTTCAGCTTTATAATATTAGTATAGTTAGGAATGTAATTAATGTACATACCAGTATTCTAACAGGCGGGAACTTCCTTAAGAGATGGTCTTCAGCCCAGTAGGGAGATAAGAACGGATCGCGCGGCACTGAGAATTTGAACTCGTCGGACGGAGAGCGAGCGATCAGAGCGTCCAGGTTTGTACGGGCCACCACGCTGAGACATCACATCAATGTTCAAACATATACAGATTTTATTTCAATTATTAAATAGTAAATGAAATATAAAGGATAATTCTTTAATATTATTTAATGTGTCAAGTTTTAGGATACCAGACATAATTAAAAATCTTTTGTGTCTGGCAATCGGTGTGCCGCTGCGACTCAATACGGTACTTTTAGCTTACAACATACTTATTTATGCCTATGGGCGGGACATGGCCGATCATAAAATAGCCAAAAAAGTATGTTGCACACACCTACTTATAATATTTATATGCCTAATCTAAAATAAAGAAAAATAACATGCTTTTTAGTTTGTTTTGAGACGAATGGTAGAAGATAATAAATACGTAATTATATTCAAATATTAGGTATACATAAAAAGAAAATTTTCCTAAGTTTTTAGAACATGCATTATGTACAATATGGAATAACACCGATATAGTTAACCCAGACCTAAACCAACCTACCTACGTTCATATGGTTCTATAATATAATAAAATGTGTCTCTTGCAAGCTCATGCAAATTTTAATTATAATTCTAATAAATGTCAGGTCGTATAGATGCATGTGCTTACTCATCTTGCGGCGGTCTAGAGATCGCGTTAGATCCAGTGATGTAAGCTAGCCGAGAAGACATCGCTCCCATGAAGCCGGTCGCCACTTCACTTATCCTTTAAAAACAAACAATTTACTACGATTTTACATTTCAACTCTAGTATTATGCTTCATATATTCTGATCATTATGGGTGTTGAGTGTGTCGAGTATGACAATAAAATCTACTTATAATAATCTAATAAGCTACTTTGAGCTACTATGTGCGATATGAGAAGGACAACGACTGCGCATAAAACTACAACTACCAACATTCTTCATAGGTCTAGTATTTCTAAACGTTATCTGTTGTAAGTAAATGAGGCTATATGAACGTTTTCTACTATTGTCATATAAGACGGATCATATAGAATTTGAAACCACCAGACACCTTCCTAACTGTCTAAAGTCAAAGGGATAACAATATTGTAAGGCGAGTCTAACATGCAAAGGCCTTGCTGACGTTTCAGACAAGCGTTGACCGTCTGTAAAAAATCTTGTGTAGATCTACCTTTCAGAAACCATGGGTTAACGTATTACTGCAGTACAGAAAGTTGCAGGGATAACAGATCAATATTTGCTCATAACAACTGCCATAGATTTTATGTCTGCTATACTCGATGACTTATGCGCCCAATGAGTTACTGAGTTAACAGTTGTATGGAATAGGTGTCCTTAATTTAGAACATCAAACAATAAAAAATCCGTTGTAGTGAATCATTTACGAAACGTAGTTTTGTTGCGTAGAATTAAACGTTTCTTAACTACAGAATAAAACTAAAATAGGATCACGTTAGTATGTGCATAAGGTAAACATAGCATCACAAGACCAGAGAGCGCGTGCGCCGTTTTGAAAGAGTAAGTTAATCCGTAATAATCACTATTTTTATTAGGTTAATTTTAATATTTACACTTCTTATACATAATTAGTTGTTGCCTAAATAATATAAAGCAATATTTATTTCGAAATTTAAAAATTTAACTGCTTTATTTTGTAAGTTTCGTAGATGTTCTTATTTTAATACATTCGGTTCTTATGAAGGTGCGAAAGGCATTTTCGATGTCCTTAATTTAGAACAAGCGGTCTAAGCATGACTATTGCTTTTTTTAAGAGTTGATTGCAGATGATATTCTTTAGGAGCTGGACGTATCAGAGGGAGGTTTTAGTGGCTCAGATGATGACGAAGCGTATATACTACACCATCAGCGTGAAATGTCTGCGTCTAAACACTCTAAACGGTCTAACAGCTCCGAATCAGAAGATGTGACTGATTTTGACACCTGCCATGCCCCATCATACACGCGCAAACACGCACACACCCACACACTTATACACGCCCACATAGTTCAACATATTCCCAATGTTAACATGGTCTTTTTAGATTTTTTGTTTTTTAGGTTTAGCTTTTAGTTTTTATTTATATACAGGTAATTTTTTACCTACCACAGGCATATTATTATTACTGTCGCTATCGTCTTTTACTAGAAGTCGCCGAAATACTCCTCGAACAACAAGTGGTACAGGAAGAGTTAGAGGTTCGAGAATAAGAAGATAAAGCGCCCCTTCCGCTTTATCTTCGGAAGAAACAATTCAACAGCAACAGCAATTTTTTATTGAATAACGATCTTAATTATTGATCTATTGTTAATTATAATTAGAATTTTTTTATTATTAGCATTTAATTAAAATAAGAAATTTTTTGATTTATTGTTTGTTTAATTCTTAATTAAAAGTATAATTAGTATAATTGTTTTTTAGTTACTGAGAACGAAAACCCTTAATTTAGTACATCAAAAGACATATATTGGAACCGAATGTCCTATAATAAGAACATTGGGAAAACTGCAATTTACAAATATTAGAATTTTTTTATTATTTTTCCTCAATTATATACCATGCACAGAAATAGCAAGAAAAAATTAGCAAGAAATTCGTTAAAATCGCACTCTCGGACTCAAGAGGTTAAATACATTTCGAGTAATTTCAATTTTAAAGGTTTTCTCTTCAGTAAATTAATATTGCAGCAACGTTGGTTAATCACATGGATTGTCTTTGCTTTATTGTTAAGCTTTTGCTTTGTAATGCCGCCATATTGGATTTAATACAATGTCGTTACTCTAAGAAACATGTATTACCTAAATTAAGTTATAATACGATTATGAAGAACACCATATCTGTATACTGCTAAAAGCATAACCCGCCGTTGTCAGAAAAGGGACGCAAAATTGCTTGGCAGCAAAGAAAATGTTGTTGCAAGACATTTTAGCACATTGTGACGTAATATTTTGGTTCTAAATTAAAAATTAATTCTAATCCTAAACGCTACAATTTGACAAGCTTAATTGGTTGCTCAAATAAACTCGACTACAAAGCTGTCAAATAAAATATAAAATGGAAGCCGACGGGTACTTGATATACCTTGATTTTATCCTTTTCTTATTTTCTTTGCTATTTTCATCTTCTACTAATGGCGGTTCGCCAACTAAAGTACTTGAATTCTCTGATTCTGGTTCCCTGAAAAGGTACACTTATTTACTTACATTCAAATGTTATTCAACTCCCAGTACGTTTTATTGACATTGTTTCCTCACCAAATGTTAGTTGATTTGTCCACAGATTCTCTTGCTTTAGGCAGTAGGTACATAAGTACTCTCTAAATCAGAGAATCAAGAGAATCAGTGACGGTAATGAAAATGTCTACTCTAATCAATGATTGATTAAACTATTACTTACCTTGAAAGATTTGAAGTGATTGTTCATAAAACATTTTTGATTGTGTCGAACTTACTATAATAAATTTATAATGATTCCGAAATAACTAAATAGTTTTGAAAAAGTTACCTTTCCAATATAGTAAATGTGAAAGTGTGTATGGTCGTTTTTCCTCTTTTACACAGGGATGGTTTGATAAAAAGGTTTATTATTTTGCGCAGGTTATGAATCGGAGTATTACACAGCTTGGTATCTCATTAAGTGCAAGGAGCCGCGGGTAAAAGTAAGATACTCCTAGTATATGTATTATGATATAATGAGTAATACCTATGAGATTGATCTTTTGTCTTAGGAGAAGGCTTGATGATAGGTATCCTGCGGCCCTCCGAGTCCGTGTCGCTGTCCAGGACATATCGCTCGAGGAAGTCTGACACGTACTGCTGTGATTTATCCTCCGGTGGGGTCACACCTAGAAGCAAATCAGTACATTTTCGAACAAGTTGGTTATCCTAACTGTAGAAACTTATTAAAATGGTACCGCCACCTAGCGGCTTATTCTAGTAACCTATACTTGTTACTATAGGATGTGTCTATGGTTATAATGACAAATAAATTTACTCTGTTCGTTGCCTCCATCTTGGTAGTTTCTTTTATATACATAATTTATCACACTAACTAATATTATAAATGCGAATGTGAGTTTATGTTTGTTACGCTTTCACGCCTTAGCTACTCGACGGATCATCATGAAATTTATAATAATAAGTAGGAGGTTAGATTTGTGTTTCATTTAGTTAAATGAAAAATATGTTTCTAGTTCCATATTTATTTACTTACACATATAAATTAGTGTTAAAAATTAGTTAGTATAAGGTCAGACTCTTCTACATATGTCAGTTGCATCGTCACTGTCATCTTGTAAATTTATAATAAAATCAAACTCGGTATCAAAGTATTTCATGTATTCAGCTTCCTTCTTAATCACACTACTGCATGTATTGCGCCAGGTTTCGCTAGTTATATTTTTAATACTTTCGTGAATAAGATTTTCTACATTTGTCATATTTTGATCAACGTTTCTTAAAGCAACATAGTTTTTAAGAATTCCCCATATGTTCTCTATAGCATTTAGCTCAGGGTAGTGGTTTGAGTCGAACTGTATGCCCTTAGCAATAGGCCATTGCTGCATCTCAGATTTATAAGAGGCTGACGTTGGCACTGGTTCCAGCGTGTACTAAAATAAACCGAGTATCTGTACTTAGATTTTTTAAAACGGAGACTATTTATTTCGTCCTAGGTGTTATTTCGAACATGTGTTGTCAAAACGTAACTCTCATCAGTGTAAACAATAGGCCGACCATGGGCGCGGTATTCTGTTATTTTTTTATATATTTTAATTTCCACGTCTGGCTATCATGCCGTTCAATTAAACTTTCTTATTGTTGTCGGTTTTACGCTAGTGATAGCCTAATTTTTTTAACAAAGAGTTCTAGCTTTTCTAGGCAACCATCGAATCCAATTTTATCATGTAAGACTGACCGTAATTTTGTCAATGTTGGAATTTGTTTATGCGCAATATGGAATTCTTGTATTGTATTCCGAACAACATTAGCCGTAAATGCATCAACATCTACTTTATTGTCTATTATTCTTCGAATTTTCATCGGAGAATGAAATTTTGAAGATGATGTGCTAGGAACATCCTTGTCTTCTTTTAATATTCTCTGTACGATTCGTACACTAACACCCGTCGCTGACAAACGGGACAAATCAGTTTGGTTCTTGATGACATATCGTGAATTCATATTCTGCCTTGAGAAAATTATACCCATTTGTAATCATTTAACGACCCTAAAACAAGCATTTTATAATTTAGATACACGTATTACATGTTACAATTAAATATTTAAACTTATTTACTTACCTCACTGTAAACAACTTTTCTCCGTTTAGTTTCCATGTGGTAGTAGTAGCCCGAGCGGCAGCTCAGGCGATACTGAACGCTCCCGACTCCCGAGCTTACGCACACAGAAACAATGTGCATGTGCATCTACACACACGACTAAGACCAACCCGCTGTCGTGAGATAGAACAACTGTACTAACCTACATTTACGCTAGCGAAGATGCGGGAAATATCTAAGTTAGTCTACCGTTGAATTTCTAGTATCCATTTAACACATAGGATGCGTTTTATCCCGGTACTGTTTTCCTATGGGATGATAGTGAAAGTTATTCTTATAATAATAAAACTTTAGTTTTGATATATTATAGATAGCGCTTGGCAAGAACGTCTCCTCTATCGTCACGCTAACGAGGTGTCGGTCATTAACTAGTTGTTGTTGAAAATATGTTTCGAGTTCAAACGGCTTTATAAACGATATGTTCAAGTCCTTAAAAAAGTGACGTCATCCAGTAGTGATGATTTTAAACATACCTGTAGCGGTGTGTTCGCTTTGTAAAGAGGCCGCACTGATGGTCGTGTCGGAAGACTTCCGACGTTCACTACCAGACTTGTGCGCTTGTAGTTCTGCTAAGTCTGACGGTGAAACTTCCTCGAAAGACGATGGACCTTCGCTTATACCTTCTGTAAGGAGGTATTGACGAGTTTAAGAGCATTTCTTTTTTCTTTTTAAAGGGTTAATCTCGCACTAAGTATAAAACCTATCTCACGGGGGACTTTACAAACATTCAAACAACGGACACAAAGCACATCCAGACTCGGAACAACCGTGTGGTATTCGAACCCACAACACCCGACGTAGCAGTGGCAAGGCGACCACAAACCACTACGCTATTCGTACAGTCAATTACATTTGTAGCCCTTTTACTTTGTACATTACGCATCTAACATTTTCGATTCACTATTTATATTGTCCACGCAGCACTCAGCCGCTCTCATTGGAGGGACATCATTTGTAGTCGCGATCCTCAGAATTGAGGGAACGAGGAAGAAGAAGAATTTATATTGTGTCATCGTGGTTTCGAATCTAACAATTCTCCTGGACGTGTCTATATCACACCAAACGGCTGGACCGATTTTGATGAAATATATTTTGCGTGTGTTTGAGTGATGCAGATGGATTGGTTCAGATTCACAATTCGACTCAGTAGATGGTACTGCGATCGGGTTTTGGAAATATTTTTTTCGTTCTAGCCGGATAGCGTTTTTCTGTTCGGCTAATCTTTTATATAATCGTTTTTTGGCATACCACGTTTACATAATTATAAAATAATTTTGTCATTTGAATGTTAGACACTTACCTTGTGAAGGACTAACTCTGAGGAAACCATTACTATCGTTGTTCGGTGTGGTCGCATTTGACAACGCATTCTGATTGTGGTTTCCCTGCTTATCATCTTTGTTACCTTTCCCTCCTGTATTCGGACTTGCGTATGCTGAAAATCATATATAAATAAATATCAGCCCTATGCACATATAAACTGCCTCATTGCTGGGCACGGGCCTCTTCTCAGTGTTAGAATAGTTAGGCCATAGTCTACCACGCTGGCCCAGTGCGGATTGGCAGGCTTCACATATCACCGAGAGCTTTATGAAGAACTCTGAGACATGCAGGTTTTCCTCACAGTATTTTCCTTTACCATTAAAGCAAGCGATAATTAACTATTTAATAAACTCATAACTTCGAAAAGTCAGAGAAAATCATATGATGATATGTAATTGTAAATATTAGATTTCAACATCAACTTTATTAATCTTTTGTATGTCGTTGAACTTCATTGATAAGGCTATCTACGGGTTATTAGAACAGGTTACAGTGGTGCAACCGAAGGAATATTAGGCAAGAGTTCTTGGGTTTGAACCCACGACAGGCATCACCGTCTTTTCCAAGTGATGTGCGTGTTGAAATAGTTTATACCTCGTAATAATTAAAAACTATAGTAAATTACTCCTAATTTGTATGCTTAACAGGCGTAGCATATAATATTTGCATAACACCATTTACCACTAACGTTATACACATAAATATTTATGTTTCGATTTAATTTGAATAGTTACCTACATGCTGCACACATGCATGTCTAAGAGTTCTTTGTAATTATTATAAATATCGATATGGAGTGGATGAGACTACAGTCTATTCGCGTTAAGAAAATACTGACTCATCAGTGTAACTGCAAAGTAAAGGCGTATTCATACTCGGATAATAATTAAACCATTCATATTAAAGCATACTTTTTATTACACAGTATTTTCAAATATTAATAATAAGTAATTTTTTTTAATTTTTATCATAATCGTCAGAATTTTCATCAACATTTATAATAAAAGAATTCTGTTCCGCGAGTTCTATAACATCGTCTAAGTCCCACATTTTTTTATTTACTGACCCCGTGGTCACAACATTTCTTCCATTAGTTTGAGTCTATTGTTGCTATTGCGTCATAAAACAGCTTTTCTACATCTTTAAGTTTAAATGTTGAGTTACTTATTGGCAGCAATATAATTTTTTATTTGGGCCCGCACCAACTCACTTGGATTGAGTTTACAATGGTACGGCGGCAGGCGAAGAATCTCAATGCCATTTGCTTTAGACGTTTCGTCGACTAAATATGTATTATATTGCGAGGCAATTTAACCAACTTTCAACATAATAATAATATTCTATCACATACATACAACACCATCTAGCCCAAACTAAGCAGAGCTTGTACTATGAGTACTAGACAATGGATAAACATACATATATACTTTTATTTTGTAAATACTTATATATTATACATAGAAACACCCAGAGCAAGACAAACATCCATATTCATGCACACAAATGTTTGACTTGTGCGGGAATCGAACCCGCGACCTCAGGCGTGGCAGTCGGTTACACAAACCACTACGCCATCGAGGCCAACAATATATAATATAGTATATATACTATACTGTATAAATAACTGGTCATACCTTTGAGACACCTCATCATAAACCCGAAAGGCAGTACCGGGTCCATTAGACACAGTAACCTGGCCGGGCTTGGTACAAAGCTGATCATGAGTGGAGCATATGCCAGAAACATTCCCTCCGGTTGTCGTAACCCTGACGTCAGTATCTTTAGAGTGCACGCAGCTACGAGGTTTGCACCCGCCGAGTCACCGGCAAATACTATGCGTTTGCCTGTAGAAAAAAACGATGTGAGATTAAGTAATAATAAGATGATAAATCCTGTGTTCCGGGAGTCAGTCCAAAAATTTTAATAACGGGCACAAAGAGTATCCAAACACGGAACTACCATCAATTGTGGGTTACACAAATTTTTGTTCCGTGTGGGGATAGAACCCACAATACCCGGCGCAGTGGCAATGGCGAGTTAACCATGTCAACTAAAGCGCCTGTCGTGGTTCATGGTGGGTTCCTCTCTTTAGAATTATTTTGTAGCGACTCTACGCAGACGAAGAAGTTTCAACGATTGACAAGAGATGGTGCTGTTTGCAATATGCGCTTCGCCATACAAAAACCAGAATCACGCAAGTGAAGTTTACACAACGACTTAGTATGTATACCAGTTCCCGACATCAACTGTAGGGCAGCGGCATGATCACCCAGCCTGGTTGAAAGAACCTACCTTTGTGTTGGAGGGCCATCGCACCACGTGCCTCCACAATATTATATGTTGAATTAAATATACGTATATATTAATGTCTCTATGGAGTTATATATAATTATAAATGCTATGTACAGTTATAATCGGATTTCAGATTCAAATATTGTTTACCATGAGATCTATTCTAAGATATCTATGTGATCTGCTTTTTTTATTACAAAAAACAGATCACATAGGTATCTTAGAATCTGATGTATGAGGGCTTAAAAATGTTTGTTACCATTAGGTAACAAACATTTTTTAAACCCTTATACATCATTACAGGTAATACTTAATAAATAAATACATACCAGTGGTACCGATCTCTTTAAAATGCGTCAACATCCAACAATAAGCGTAGAATACTTCTTCTAGAGCTCTTGGGAATGGCGCTTGGGGTGCTAAACTGTAGTCCACCGATAAGATGGGCACGTTCAACTTAGCGGCCCAGTCTCGTAAGTACGTTTCGTGGGACTTAGAGCTCTGGGCGACAAAACCGCCGCCGTGACAGTGGAACAAGACCCCGTCCGCCGGCGGTATAGTTGAAGCAGCTTCACCTGTCTGGAAAATACACAATAGTATGTAAATGCATAAACTTGCGGTTGCAATCGTTGTAGCGTAATAATAATGTCTTCTAGACCGAATTTCGGTCATGACGTCATCTTAACGGAGACTATCCATCTGCGCAGGTGATATTGTGTGTGCGCAAACACAAGTGCACTCTCTGTTTCCTAACTATCATAATCTGATGAGATATCAATCTATCACGACCCAAAAGAGATCTGACTTTTCGAGCTATGGGAGTGTGGAATATTTCGCAACTCCGGACTGATATTGAGATTTCTTGTCAGAAGAACTAAATAACCGTTTGATGTACATTTTTAAGGTAATTTTTTTTATCCACCTGGTCGACTATTGATTGACGTGTCCAGTAAGAGGTTACACATTTTTATGTAAATAAAGATTTTTGTCTTTGACTTTATATCTGTTAGCTTCGGCAACTGAGAATTTCTTTAAAGAAAATCACAATAACATATTGACCAGGTATTGGATCAGGAACGTCTTGTTTGTCCGCAAGCAAAGGCGCAATCTTATGCAATGGGATAACGTCACAACGTCCTTTATATGAATTCTAAGTACATCATAGCTACACATTGCATATTTATAAATACTCAACAGGAAAATATGTCATTCGAAAACGTTTGATTATATTAAATGCTTATGTAATAAGCATTTAGTATAATCGTATATCATACCACAATAAACTGAAATGTAGCGTTAAACATGTTGAAAAGATATGTCGTTTCACCAATTTTACACTATGATGATAATAGTAATATTAATTTCTGTAGGGTCCTAATAAAAAATAAAAAATTATATTGAAATTAAACTGCTATATACGGATTTTATCGCGTTGTTTATTTGACACTTTATTACAAAATTTTGAAAATTGTTTCACTACTACTACTATTAAACTTTACTAATTTTTAAGCTAATTAAATTATTATTAAACTATTTAGATTTAATTTATTTTTACTTTTACACTTTCCCTGACGTTTCGGTTGCTTTTCAGCAGCCATGTTTAATAATAATTTAATAATATTTAATTAGCTTAAAAATTAGTAAAGTTTAATAGTAGTAGTAGTGAAACAATTTTCAAAATTTTGTAATAAAGTGTCAAATAAAAAACGCGATAAAATCCGTATAATATAGCAGTTTAATTTCAATGAATAATATTCGCGTAAATAGAAGACAATATTATAAAAAATTATATTATATATATGTACGTAATAACTAGGGTAATATATGAACGACTGTTTAATATTTTTTTTTAGTAAACTAAAAACTAAAAATATCGAACAAAAATAACAAATTACTAATATATTCTTTGTTTCGTAATATCTAATTTTGTTTATTACTTATTAAACACTGGTCAATAATTTCGACACGTGTATACTGATAACCTGTAGCGAGCGGTTATCACATTCAAATTTGTCGTCTATATTTCACTGTCGCGTGGCGAGGTCGAGTCTTATCGTCTAACACAAATTCCACTCAAAAACCAGACCACCATCAAATACTTTTTTGTAGAGCAAGACTTAAATAATGTCTCAGGATTAACCAAAGTAAATCATTAATTTTATTGCTCGCTTAAATGGTGAAGGAAAAAATCGTGATGAAACCTGCATATCTGAGAGTTCTCTATAAAGTTATCAAAGATATGTGAATTCTGCCAACCTGCACTGGCTCAGATTGGTAGACTATGACCTAACTCTCACACTAAGAAGAGGCCCGTGCCCAGCAGTGGAATAGTATATATTATGTAGGTCTGATATTATATCTATACTAATATTATAAAGCTGAAAATTTGTTTGTTTGGTTGAACACGCTAATCTCAGGAACTACTGGTTCGAATTGAAAAATTCTTATAGATGGATAGCCCATTTATCGAGGAAGGCTACATAACATCAATGAAAAATGTTGCAAAACGGGGAAAATTCTCTTATGTGAAGCAGACGAAGTTGCGCGGATCAGTTGCTAGTAACATAATATAATTGCATAGTCCTTACCATTCCTGCCCTTTTATTAGCACTGATCAGCCTAACATTCAATCCCTGTAGTCCGATATGTACGGTTGGCGGCAACACTGTGGTTTCTTTGCCTTCCGTTGTCATCACTGTGATGGGCTCTGGAGGAATGGTGATCAGTTTGTTCACAGCAACCGGTGATGACATTAAGCTTGGTACCCGTTTCATTATTTCTGTAAAGAAGATGAGTATTATTTTCTCTCTCATATCTCTAACATGGCAATGAAGAATATATTGTTTTTAAGATAAGACTACAATACAAAATATTATACTGATAAGAAAAAGTTATTTAGTGAAAATAAAATATTTACTGAAATAGACAAATTTTGGCCTCCACGTCCAATCTGATTAACTATTAACCGGCGCCAAATATTTTATTTGTTTTGGTGCGAGGCATTTTTTGTTCTCAGAGGTTACTATTATATTTGCCTTATAATTAGTAGTTTCATTATTATGACTCTGATACTTTCTTTTACAAACTTTGCATCCTTATAAGTTTAATTTTACTATATTTTTGGTACATTTTGTATTGAGGTCATATCACTATGGTGCTAGGTAATTATATAACTACACTCACAGTACACACAATGCATTTCGACAATTTATTATATCCAGAAACGTTTGAAAAGTAACACAAATAACATATATTATTGTTTATATAAAATATTTGGCGGGAAAGTAAATTAAGGCCTGTTCTACTTTATAAATCGTATCGTTTAAAAACAGGCATGATATAGTCTATATTTCGAACATATGTTTACAAACATATTAATATTACCAAGCTCATGCGTATTGTGCATTAGTTATACGTCACAATGATAATACTCGACGTCAGACTCCGTTCACTTTTATTACTTCCTGTAAAGATTACAAGTTTGGGCACCGATGATCATTGTTATAGTGCACTTGACCTTCAATATACATATTATACTTAGTCTCACATAGACTGTTTCCTTACCCATTTGCATAAAAGTTTAAGACATAATATAACATGGCATACTTTTGTTATTTTTTTTAAAAGCAAATTTTAAATTTGAATTTTATATTAACATAACTGGCCGCTTGGATTGTCCCAATGGCCACTCCGCAGCAACCTGAGTCTATGTTTCGATTTGTCACTAATATAATTATTATGTCAACATAAACTGCAATAAGCAGCAATAGCCTAGTGGAAAACCGTTGGACTGCCACGCAGAGGTCTCGAGTTCGATCCCAAGGCGCGCATCTCTGACTTTTTGAACTTATGTGCGTATTAAATGGTTAATTGTTGCTCACTATAA
This sequence comes from Catocala fraxini, assembly GCA_930367265.1. NCBI lineage: Eukaryota > Metazoa > Arthropoda > Insecta > Lepidoptera > Erebidae > Catocala > Catocala fraxini. The sequence goes on from OV884035.1 coordinate 17,076,249, forward strand.
CGGTGATGGAAAACGTCGTGAGGAAACCTGCATGTCTGAGAGTTCTCCATAATGTTCTCGAAGATATGTGAAGTTTGCCAATCCGCACTAGGCCAGCGTGGTGGACTATGGCCTAACCCTTCTCACACTGAGTAGAGGCCCGTGCCCAGCAGTGGGACAGTTTAATACAGGGCTGATATTATTATTATATATAAACTGTATGCCAAAGACAACTATGACAAAGTAATATTAGGCCAAAAAAAAAATGCCAAGCTAGTTATGCCCCTAATATATAGGGAGGGAAAACATCATGCGAAAAGAAGGGATCACCTATCATTTGTATATTCTCGAGTATACAGAGGTGCTGATAAAACCACATTTCGCATGCTATGTATTACGAGTGGGCCTATTATCATCTATACTATAGATTGCCCGACTTCGTGTCTGCTGGAGAATTCCGATATGGATCATACGACATTCGGAAAAACATCAGCAATAAGATTAAATTGTAGCCGGCTAGTAGTTGTTGCACTATTAACGTAAATTGTGCTTGCATGCAAAGTAGCAGGCGCAAGTAACATGCGCGAGTTAATAAACGGGTTGCTAGTATTGTAGTATGACTGCACGGACAGGGTAGTGGTTTAAGTGGTCGCCCGTCACTGCCATTGGGTCGAGTGTTGTGGGTTTGAGCCCTACATGGTACAAAAATTAGTATTTACCACAAATTATTGTTACCTACTACAATTAGCCCTTAGATTGTAAAATGTATTATTGTTCCTTGCAAGCATTTATTTCAAATGCAGTATTGCTTTTATATTATATCTGCTATAATAGGGAATCTAGCATTGTTTCTGATGTTATATGTACATATTTTCTAACAAATTATTGAATCGATTGAATCCTTATTTCATTTCGCTTCATTTTGTACAAGATTTAGGGATTTCTTTTGTTGCAATATGGGTGTGATGCACCTCAGTCTCCTTCGGAAATAAACAAACGTGATGCAATGTTTTGTATTGGTTCTATTTTAGTTCTTGAGCATTTTGTAAGAAAGCGCGTATCGCGTTGCATCGGTGTGCGTCAACTGTTTGTGCATATAACGCTCTCGGTTTAGCCGCGATCCCATGACAAGGTCATCTTCTGATTGTAAACACATGTTCGACTGTTTATATTCTTAAAATATCTGCTTCTGCACTATTATGGCAAAATATATGTACTAATTTATGATGTTACTTTTTTGCTAACCAGCTTGTATACGAAATTTCATTGGCTTTCAAATATTCTTTCGCAGAATTCAAACTTTATACTGGACAAATTGTTTTGAATAGTTGTTGTAACTAGCTGGCACCCGAAGTTCCGTTTGTTGTGTGAGTAAACGTAATAGTTGTGAACCTCAAAATCTATCGGTTAGTGAGCTTACCGAGTTACTAAGCTTAATTTATTTTGGGTGCTAGGTTAAGACAAAGGGCTATGATAAGATTTATAGTATTTTATCACTCGTATCAACATGGTATTGCAGCCATTATTACAAAGTCAGTAATATACCTATGGTATTATTGATTATATAAATCAAGAAAGAATAAAAATTATTACATAAAATAATTTAAGTTTAGAAGTCTTTTTTAATATTAATTTATATTAGGCAATAGGATAACACAAGGGCGCATACATTTGCACATTGTGACAATGCAAAGGCAGTCTGTGGCTAAATGCGGTAATGCAGATTTTATAATATTTATACTTAGGCAAGAAAAGCAAGGCACTAGATAACGTCACAAATAATCAGCAGGTTGTATATGTGTAGGTACATATATTATGAAAATATAGACGAGTCAGTAAGATGTCAGTGAATGTCATCGTGAGCATCTGTGCACTCGCGCATGCAGCTATTGCCATGAAATTATGACGTTCATAATGTGATTGTTTCAATACATATGTTGTTGTTTTATTACATTTGAATGAGTCGACAGTAAATATATTATTATTTTATCTTGTACAGGGTCACACATTTCGTTTAATTATAATTAGGAACTTAAATAATTATGTGAAAATACGGTACATAATTAAATAACACTTTGACGACGACAACTGCTGAGATTCAATTGCCCCGACGTGTCTAGGTCATCCAACCACTAGCGGCAGTAGCACTATAGATAAGGACTTGCGATCACGAGGTCGCGGGTTAAAGTACCACCTCTATTGACGTGAACCCACTCCTAACACAAGCCTTCTAGCTTAACTGGAGGGCTTAACAATAATAATAGTAATTTGTATCCCGAATTGCTATAAGTATGCATAAGTGATCTTTCGTTATCTTATGTCATTGGGTCGATGTAGCAGTCAGTTCTTTTAATACAAATTTATTCAAACTAAAGGCTCATGTGGCAAAAACAGAGAAAAGTCAATAGGTACTTACCACTCTCAGCCAAGAACCAGAACGCCTTGCAGAACTCAATACTCGCCGACTGCGATATGTTTACGATTCGCCTGGCCCTCATCTCTGGGTCAATGAGGTACTGCCCTCCGGTCCACACTGAACTGATCAGGTTGCCGTGACAGTAGTACGCTTCGGAGAAACCAGCCATGCATATTGATATGCCTTTTAGTATGCCGCGCATCGATGGTAAGAACTGGAAGGTTTTAACTTGACATTATTGGTCTTAAAAGGATAGTCTAGCTTACTAGACTTTATAATATTGTGATTGTGCTTACGTCATATAGCTTTATATCTTTTCAGTGTCTTTCATTTCTTTTGATTGGATTTTGATGGTAATATAGATTTTAGATTGCCAACTCTCGGAATCCGGGGCACAGGCACGATGTTTTTTTTTATTGTATACAGTTTCTGGCTAATTGATGATTAAAGTTAAATCGAAATTTGACTTTACTATTAGAATCGGTTTCTAAGATTAAAAAAGATACCATTACACAAATTAGATCTTATCTTGGATAACAGTGTTTAATAACTCATTATGTTATACATACATATAGCCTAAATTGTGTTTCACAAAATTTGTATATTTTATAAGAAATAAATTTATTATTATACTAACATATATAATCCATTACTTTGAAATTAACATTGATTTTGACCCAAAATCGTTGATTTTAGTTTTCTCTTCACTTTAAAATATTAAGTAAAAATAATTTATCCATTTACAAAGTAAGAACAGTAGTGAGTGTACTAAATCACTGAAGATACATTTAGGTATTTTGCTCGGTTCAGGGTTGAGCCTATGAGACGATACCTGCAAGAAACTTACGGCTACTCTTTTAAAACGGTAATTAAATATAATTTCAGCATCAGCTCTGCCTCCATACACTGCGTACAGTATTTTAGGAAACTAAGCTTGAATTATTTAAGTACAGTCTTTGGTAGATGCTCGTTTTTAGTGTCTATAGATAGCTTTTGAGTTTGTTAGGTGGTTTAAAGTATATGTAAAGATTTACATGATCGCAATAACGTCGTAAATATTTGCATTAATATTTCTGGACTACATGATCTCATCTTAAAAGAGGTTAAAAATAAGATCGATACGTCTATAAATGCATTACAAAACAGATTTGACTACCAAATGCTATTCAGGGGGTAACCACCATTTGCGAGAACGAGACAAAGCTGTACACTCTGTAACGCACTGTATCATTTTCATGCATGCAATGATAATAGTTTAAGTAATGATGGTAAGCCCTCTGATATGCCTAATCTGTTTAGAACCATATAGAAGTCACAAAGGCATAGGATACAGAGCGGCAACTCAATGGGGCTTACGAAAACATTAATTCAGCCGAATACAGGTTTTGACTGGTTTATGTCTATGTAATATATGGCTAAGTCGTTAGTGATAAGCGCCACGGAAACAGAAGCCAAATAGTCATCAAATGACCGAAGGACGGAGTAATACGTGTCAGTGAAAGTGTTTTCTAGTATGCATTATGAATATAGGTACTAATGCGTATGTTGATTACGTATCAGTAAAGAATGCACTTTAATAAGTACCTATTATAAATACGAAAACTTTTGTTGGTTTCACGAAGCAAACGATCATCGGATAGATATGTATGTCCTTTACGTAGAGATAGTTTATAGGCTGGAGATTGATAGGCTTAATTAATATTTGCCTTAGAACTACGAAAGCGAAGATTAAAAGACAGGATTTAATGGGTAAGTCAGAAGTGGAGAACCTCTGTGAAATTTTTCTAAACAGATTTTAGGGATTAAAAGGATTGCCTAATAGTTTCTTTTACAGCCCTAAACGGACGAGTACGCATGAAGAACGTAAAAGTAAATAATTCATAAGAGGTGCTTCACGATCGTAACAACAGGAAATCTGCCTTTTCCTACTGCTTTCAGAAAAAATGCGTGCGGCTATTAACGCAAATAAATTAAAACAGCTCACAACAGTTTCTATAATATTTATAGACGTTTTTAATTGCTACCTCGGTCGCGCAGCTGTAGTGAATATCTATTGATAAAAGGCTTTGATTTCCGAGTTGGTAAAGTGTTTTTGGGATTTTCTGTTAAGAAATTCTGAGTCAATCATGGTGCCTGTAACTGTGCCTCGTAGACGACAAGATTACGTTGATCCTTACACTTTAGCGAAACACGACTTTGCCTAACCCTTCGGGGTTATAAGCCTGAGACGATATAGGAATTGCCTAAACAAATACGTATTGGTTTAAATAATCGCTTCGCCACTGTTACAGCGTGGAGTGTTGAGGATTAGATCCTTCACAGACAGTTGTTCCGACTCTGGGTCCTCTTTGTGGCGGTTGTTTGAATATTTATAATGTCCCTCACAACACAGAGTTACTTGTCTCTCCAAAACCTCTTAAAAGAACGAGACTATAAAGAATAACATCTCTATTTCTAAAAACTTGGCACATCTACTTACTTGAAACCCAAGGCACCTCCCATAGAAGCAATACTGGTTGATAGTGTCTGCTTGTGCGAACAACTCTTCTGGTGTGTGCGGTTCGGTAGGGAACAGCTCTCCTGTTGGCGCCCATGATAGTAACGTATGGAGGTGATGGAGACAAGTGCCGAGGGACGCAAGGAGTTGACCACAAGATTCTATCTCCCTGAAAGAAGAGTATTTATGGTAGAAGCAGCTATTATTATATCAGTATGATGGATCTTGTAGCGGGTAATTTCGATAATTCCATTGGCTTTTCCATCATCAGTGATTTAGTGAAAAGTGACAGGTTTTGTCTACGATGGAGGTGACTGCACGGATGGCGTAGTGGCTAAGGTGGTCGCTTCGCCACTAATACTTCGCCAAGTGTTATATGTTCGTCGGTACTTGGACAGGCCATAACTTTGTATGGTAGGTCTGACTCTAGGTGGGCTTTGTGTTTATTGTTTAAAAGTTTGTCAAGTACTACGTGAAAAAGAAATCATTCCCAGTTTAAGTTATGTTAGATCATAAGTTGCCCAACGCGTGAATCTGAACTGGGTGTAAAAGTTCACGGGCTGGACAATATTTTTAGATTGAGATAGACAATAAAACATCCTAGAACAGAAAACTTCCTTTTTAAAGTCGGTAATACAATTCTGCCTCTTCGGTGGCTCAATAAAAATATTGCCACTGTTTGCTATGAGTCGTTAATGTCTTTATTATCCCTACTAAACGTATAACTGGGATAATATATACATAAGTCCTATGTGATAATCCAGGATACAGCTGTGTGTGTTAAGTTCCATGCATTTGCATTCAATGAATCTGAACTGGGTGTTAAAGTTCACAGGCTGGACAATATTTTTAGATTGAGATAGACAATAAAACATCCTAGAACGGAAAACTTCCTTTTTAAAGTCGGTAATACAATTCTGCCTCTTCGGTGGCTCAATAAAAATATTGCCACTGTTTGCTAAGATGAGTCGTTAATGTCTTTATGATCCCAACTAAACGTATAACTGGGATAATATATACATAAGTCCTATGTGATAATCCAGGATACAGCTGTGTGTGTTAAGTTTCATGCATTTGCATTAAAAAAACAAAAGAAATTTTTCAAGTTAAAGTATATTTCAATATTCTCACAGATAGTATAAGTTATTTGTATATTATTATGGCTTTAATTATAATTAATTAAAGCCATAGCAGCAGCAATTAATTATATTAATAAAATTACCATGACCTTTATTAATTATAATAACATTATTGAAATTATTGTTATATAAGTAATAGACTTTTATAATTAATTTATATCAAATCTAATAACATTTACAATCACAACTAATTAAATTGCATGCCTGAAGATAGAATGTGGTAGGACTACTATAAAAATGTTAACATTATATAATAAACCCATGTTCGCAATTGAATAAATAATTTATGATTTATGTTTCATCTAAATCCGTATAAGGGTTTACACGTATTTGAGGTACAAACATTCGAACATCTTGATAAGATATTGTGGATTAGTATGATTGTGAGTTAATCATATCAAAATCGCACTAAAAAGTACTTTGATTTGAAATCAAGTTTGAGATAAATACTATGTTTTATGACCGTTAAGTGATTGCAGTTTTGATATGCTATTATTTTCACGATACTTTGTATATTGTAGTATACATTGCAAATGGATTGATCCGATAACGGTTATAGTATGACTAAGAATTGGATAAAGCTATTATGATTATGTATTATTATATTATGACCGACTGTAAGTACGGTCAACGACAAATCGCTGAACAGTAAACAACTGTTAAGAGCCGTATTACAAAAGACGCTAGAAATCCGTGGTCTTGCAACTTTTAAGCGATGTAGGCATCGGCTATAAATGCGTTAATTAATTATTGAGACACGGTATGTCAATGTCCAAGTTCACCTTTAGATATAATAAATTATATAATTAAAATATTCGGAATATACCTATCGGATCAAAAATACGAAATTTTCTAATATCTGCGGTATTTCAAATAAAATCGAAACATACGAAATATTTTTAAAAGGGTCCTATTGGACAATGCGTTATTTTCTGTAATCCAATAAAATTAGAACAAAAGAAAGACACACCGAGCGATCAATCTTTTCAAGCGTGATATTTGTAAAAGGATTTTAATTCTTTTTATGGATTAACATTTGCATTTGCTCAAAATAAGGCACGCCCGGTATATTATATATCACTTAATAAAGTGAGCGTTTTTCTCTTTATTCATCATTTTCCTTTGCATGTTATGCATTAGCTCACCAATGTACGTTGATCTAGCAGTAAAATCATTGCCCTATCCGTGTAGTCAAACTTATAATTATTTAACACGATAAAAGCATTATAAATTCGCGACACTTTATCAGTTTATATCGTTGATCACAACAAAATGCCCCTGTTTCGGCTTTTTATTACTCTATGCGATATGCATGATTGTGATTGTCTTTATACTTGACTGAAAAAGTTCCAACAGGCGGCGCGGCGTGGCGAGTGCACATTTCATACAAAGTTGCGCTGTGGTATGCACACTGCGTTCATTTGAACGGCATTTAGAACAGATGCAATGAGTGGATCACTTTTTACTGTAGTGTTCTCTTGTGTTTATGCGAATGATATATGTACATTTAAATGCAGTTGCAGTGTTATGCTGACTGTGCTCGCGATTTTATACGTGCGAATATGTATCATCTATGTACGTTTACGCGTTTAAAGATTAAAATGTTGTTTTATTCATCGCTTTGTTTAAACGTGACAAAAACTGATTTTAACATAAATGTAGGCTTATGCTTATCTCACATAATCACAAAAATACGTCTTATTTTTTAACCTACGTGAAGATTAGTCTACGCAAACACACACATTCATTATAATTCTATTTAATGTATAATAATAATATTCTATCACATACACACAACACCATCCAGCCCCATGTATGTATGTATTGTTATTATCTTTTTTGCTTGTAAACAACTAAATGTACCTACTATCACAAGAAGAAGTAATCTACCTAATGGATTAACCGCTACTTTTTTTTTATCACTCTCTCGATTAAGATTTCAAGCTAGATTGAGTAAAACGACCTCTCTGTTCTGTCAAACTTTGTATTGAAGGATATTTCAAAATACTAAAATACAAGATCTGGATAAAATCATGCCATCACTCTTATATTTAACTAACAAGAGAAAGACAGAATGTTCTTAATATTTTAAGTTATCTGTTTTGAAACAGGCCGCTATTTTATTTCAGAAAATATCTCGGTTACGTTTATGGGTATATTTTAGTATCTGCTACGTTGAATACTAAATGCATTCATAAAGCTAAAACTGTCTCTAACCTTCAATAGACATTTAGAAAATCATTGAATGATCGTACAATTGTTTATTTATCCAAAAACGTAATCGTTCTCATTATGCATAAACCAATCGTGTTTGCCAGTTCTAAAGTAAGTTCCGAGCAAATGCGTGATGATTATAAATCTCAAAACGTGTCAGTTTGTTTGTAGGTCATCGCGGAACAAAGCACAGCTGACTAAGGAGCAACCTCTTCGACCCAGTAAATTCTACACAAACGCAGCTGCGATATGGTACAGGTTGACCACGATTATAAGGTGTGCATATTTCTATGCATACTTCGATGCGTGGATATAAAAGAACATAACTGATAATACTTGAAATCATTATTTATTTTAATTATAGTATTAGCGCACATTCATTATTGTATTAGGCACCACCACGGCGTTTAAACATCGATTTAGGAATTAACTTGTACAGATATAATGTTTGGATCCAGCATTTCTCCTATGTTGCTCATATATACAATGCAATGATTATACACCCACTTTACTACTGTAAAATACTGTCCAGTCTAACATCAAGACAATCGACTAACGGCAAGCCAGAATTTTTGCACCCCAACAATGGACAATCTTGATTAGACAATAGCATGCGCTGCTCTTTCAAATTTCGCTTACTGCGCAGGTACATGCAGGAGTCATACAAACATGGCACTATTCACTGTACGTGGGAGATAAATGAGTGCATGACCTGTGACATTCATAAAAAGTTTGCAACTAAACAGACTCAACTCTCAAGGCTGTTAAATATCGATTTCCGTTCGATATAATGCGATGCATTGCAATGCAACGTTGCCGCGACACATTATACTTAAATATAATAATATAATATAATATAAATTGATGGTTATTTATAAACAGGGATATAATTTTAGTTACTTATTATTTAATAGAAATTAATGGTACTAGTCATCTTTTGGTCGACCACACCATGTATATACATTAAATACAAGCAAATTTTAATTTTATCAAATGCTCAGGCTTGGATGCTCGATGTTTAGGTCGTTATGTATCCTCTCCGAGTGGCAGTGAGGACGCACTTCATATTATGTTGTATTATATCCACAATCTTGTAACTAATGCATTTGTCTTTATATCAAACTAGATTTTGCCCGTGGCTTCGTTCGCGTAAATCGCGTTAGGTTAGGTAAGAAAAGGTACCCTATGTCCTTTTTGTGTTTCCCTGACAACGTGTATGCGATATTTAATGATGATCGCTCGAGTAGTTAGGCGTATTGAAAGCGTAACAAACAAACAAACAAACTCATATTCGCATTTATAATATTATAGTTAGGATAAGAATAAGTGATAACTGATAACTTTTAGATTATGTAATAGTATAATAATAATACATATCCATTATGAAAAGTATCGCCAAACTGTGGTTAACCAGGGTTGGTTTTAACCAGGTCACGATATAACCTTAAAGAGTTAACAATATTCTAGGCCTAAGGTTAGGTAGGCGCCATTCTGTAGCAGAACATCAGTTCAATTCAGCCTTTGTGGTTTAAATAGAAATTGAGAAGAGTGTAGTCTAAAACGATACTTCTCATGACGATACAATCTTTTATTTAATCCGAATGCGTCACTGATTACGACTTTTGATATTAAAATAGAACAGTATTAAAGTTATTTGTGTATTAATATTTCACTATTTAAATTTGATTTTATCTGACCAAACTGGACTTGAAATCTTTGTCAAACATGCATATATGTACGTTAATGCTTTTTTTGTTTCGTTTACGAGTTATAGATGTTCGACAGTATCCAAAGTTAGGTAAAACATGGACATTTTTATTAATGAAATATTTAAGGATAAAGTAAGAGTAGGTACTTAGGAGTGAGTAAAAATCTACTGCTTATTATGAGTTGTAAATATCCAAGATCGGGCTAAATGGTGCTGACAAGGTAAATATATTTCAAGGAATTCTCAGCAGCACGTTTAAAACTGCACTCGTTAGACGATAACAAATTGTCCCTAGATATGTGGGACTAAAGGGTATCCGACAACATTATACTTCTGCGTTCCTTTTGGAAAATACAGAGGCTCACGTCTGTATCTACTGTATATGTTAAACACCGCATTACCTCAGTAATGCTATGTTTTACATAATATACTATATATTTACTTGTTACTTTGGAAATTGCAAGCAACACACAACAAATACCAGTTGTTTTAAAACGTATTTTCCACGTAATATAAATGATACGCTATTCGATTCAACACTAACACACACACAAGTAATCATTAATCTTGTTTTAGACCGCAATTGAAATCTTTCCTTCCTTGCAAAATGCTTCTTATTTCCTTTAACCTTAGGTGCATTTTCCTTTTAAAGACCCTGTGCGTCGAAGTATGTGCCATCACGCTGTGTAATGAATACCAGTTCGGAGTACAAAGTACTTGGAAACCGCACACGAACATGTCTAACTAGCTGTGATAAATTTTTACTACTAGTCTCTGGTCAACACTGGTAACGAAGGTCGAAATGCTTTAGACTTTTAAGAGGTTTTGTTAGTTTTCAGTTTTAAACTAAAACGAATATTAATTCCGATGCGCACTAGTTTAAAAATGTCGTCAACTAAAAGTTAATTAATAGGGTTCTTTGACAGGCCTTAATTTATTGTTTTTGGCATTTATTAGACAAATTACCTTAATACACAATATTTGGTAAATATGTTGAAAGTTGATCAATATTATTCAAAATGATAATACATGCAGTGAGGTTTTTTAAAAGTTAAATAGTAGGAAATGTTCTTATAAATTGATCTAGCTATTATAAAGAGTATAACAATAGCATTGTTTTTGGCCAAAGCATATGGAATCCTTTCTTTAAAAGATATTAAATCCGCTGCTTATAATGAACAACGAGTTAAATACACGGATTTTCCAACTTGCTACAACGTAGTGAAAATCGACTATACATTTTTCATCCATATATAATCCATAAAAATAGGAAATATTAATTTAATTTAAATTAAAAATCCAAGCTTCCTCACTAGTCTCAGCATTTTCATTTATCGCGGATTCTCTTGTAAGCTGAAAGGCATGATAACGAAGTATCTTACATTTGAACAAAACGGTTTCTCCGAAACAAAGGACCGAGTATTCTCTTTGTCTGAAACTTAGATTCATGTAGATCTACGAGTATTTGCAACGTAGCGAAAATATCTTACTCGAGATGAAATTATTAGGCTATTTGAATGATATCTGCAATCTCGCTCGTTTCCGCTGTTACGTACGTAAAGCCACTCTCAGCTGGATGGGTAAACAAGAATACTACTATTATTTGTATAAAAAGTTAGTTTTAGTGTCATGATAATTATGTAGTCCACTAACGTAAGCAAATGGTTTTCAAGTTATGTATATTTTAATTTAAAATTGTAACTCCTGCGCTACGAATAATTTCTGTATCGCGGGAGGACTTTACAAACATTCAAACAACGGACACCAAGAACATCCAGACACGGAACTACTATTTATGGACTACACAAACTTTTGTCCCGTGTATCGAACCCACAACATTCGGCGCGGCGGCAGCTGCGTGGCGATCACTTAAACCACTACACCATCTGAGCAGTCAATTATAAATTAAATTAAGAATTAAACACTACTTCGCCGATTCAATAGGGTAAATGTAAGTAATTGTCGACGGCATGATTGCCCAGGGTCAAGTTTAGTGTGACTAACTAGGTTTTCCCGTTAGGTACTTAATTCTTAATTAGCAGTTTAGATGCCGTTATCGGACCGGTAGACAACAAAAACCCTACTAGGTATGTGGAACCTAAACATAGTGATTACGCGTAGTAAATATCTAATTATACCGAGGCTTTACTTTCATCTCTTTAATCATTGCCATGGCGACAATGAGACAACGCTATACATTCTGTAAAATACTGTCTCATTCTCATTGCGACAATGAGAGAACGCTATACATTCTGTAAAGCACTGGCTCATTTTAGCGCATCGCGATCTTGTTAAGGCCCTAGCAGGCCTACCATGTAACGCATACCTATTCTGAAATTAAGGGCTGTCTGTTCGTACCGTTAAGCTTATTTAAAAAAAATAAAAAAAAGGATCTTCAAAATGCTTTTTTTAGATTGCCGATACGACCATTTTTCACTGAAATACAGCCTGACAAAAAACATCAAAATATTTTGGTCATTTTTTGGACCCTTAATTTTTCCATGAGTGTATTGTACGTTTTTTCGTACGGCGCGAAGTTTGGGATAGACATTTTCATGGTAGACCTACTGATCATTTAACCAGTCGAAAACTTACTTAACAAAATGTCCTTTCCGAAATAGCAGTGCATCTCTGCTAGTATTCACTTGTCTACTGAGCTTCAATCCATGCAGTACACAAGAGTCCACCACTGATACGAAGCTCCGGTATCCGTTGCCAGGAGATTTACAGTCGAAGTCGTATAGAGGGGCCACCTAAAACAAAAACATTGTGTAAATAATAGCTAAAGCATTGTATCGAATTACCCTTTGCTTCCATTTTCTCGTGTATTTTTCATATGTTCTGTGTGTCCTTGCATTGTTCATCGTAGGTGCGTATGCGTACCTATGTTGACCATACATATTGAGCCGTGTCACGTTTTTTAAAGTTCATCTTCTAGAAGGGGCACTGTTTCTTAATCACTGACAACAGTCAGCGCGAGTGGTTAAGAAACAGCGCCCCACAAAAAACAAACAAATAAACATATATGTTTGTTTTTTGTAACGTCATCGCACGGTTTCTTGATTGCTGTCGGTTGTCATTAGAGTCGTATAAATAATATTACCATCTTAACAAAACGGTTTACATAGTTTATATAATATTGGAAAACTAGCGATTAAAATGGTGGGTTCTACGCTCTTGCTTTGCTGAACATGGCAATAGGTAAAGTGTAACTGTAAATTCACATTAATAAGTGTATGGTTGACGTTCATAAGTGTTACTTTCTGACTTATCTAAATAAATATTATATCGGTTTTATTTTCAGTCTTCATAAACGTTAATTTTTTACAGGATCTACTTGTTAGCTATATCCTGTTTACCATACGAACACATGTTCTTACAAATTCATCTATTAGTTCTAACTACATACGAATTAGAAAATCTAATAGTTTAGACAACAATCTACTACTAATTCGCAGCAAGAACAGTTTTCTTAAGAAAGACAACATGAATATTTTCTTTACTTAGTTTTTCTTGTATATTTACACATGTATATGTAAACAAATCTCAGTGAAAATTAATTCCCTTCAAATGAAACTATATTTTTATTATTTTAGTGAGTGCTCCTGCAATTAACGCACTGCGCAACGCGTCACTCAAGTTCATTTAGAACTTTTGATCCTTGTCGGTGATTCGGCACACATTTAGAATGAACGTATATTTTGTAAATGTTAGTTAGAACATTAATTCATTTTAAACGTAAACTCACACCTTCATATTGCATTAACAAATGGGTATGCAAAGGCATATTAAGTACATCCACATTTCACCTTGCCAAACTTTAGTATGAAATGGTTTTGTGTTAGAAAATTATCAGTAGGAGAACTAGCTCCTAATAATAATTTTCTAACACAGAAATCAATCACATTTTGCCTAACCTGGCGATCAAAACCATGACGTCACAAATCACAATCAAACAAACAAATTAAACATTTTTCAAAAAAATATTATAAATTGGATTGCCCCGTCTAATTGTAGGTTAGGTTTGGTTAGTAACAGCACTTTTTCTGGTTGTACACTTTTGTCCTTTTCTGTACCCCTGACAACGTGTATGCAAAATTTCATGTTAATCCGTAGTTGTTTAGGCTTGAAAGCGAAACAAACAAACTCACATTTGCATTTATAATATTTTTAACAAGGATAAGTCTTCTTTTGAATGCTTTATGAACACAACAAGCTTATATCGCACAAGTCAAACATTTGTGTGCATGAACATGGCTGTTTGTCTTGGTCCGAGTGTTTCTATGTATAATATGAATGTATTAACAAAAAAAAAAGTATATATGTATGTTTATCCATTGTCTAGTACCCATAGTACAAGCTCTGCTTAGTTTGGGCTAGATGGTGTTGTGTGTATGTGGTAGAATATTATTATTATTATATTCAATTAAAATGTCACATCCATTATCCTTTTGAGTCAAACCTAACTAAATATAAACACCATTATTGCAGAAATTTTGTAGTTAGCTTATATTAGAATTCTATTTCATTCGCTGCCGTGGAGTTTGACCGACACTCAAGTGCGGGCTGCGGGCATAGAGGCCGCGCGTACCAGAGTACAGTTAATGACGTCACGCTTACAACGCGCCGCCGGCTAACGGAACATGTTTGTATCTAACATATTGTTTGAAGCTTCAAAGGATAGCGTACACGCAATTATAATAACCAGTGGCCGTTTAGAATTCGAAATTTAGACGCTATTCTTCAAATTTAAAAATAAAAATATTAATATACATCGGACTTTATCGCAGTTTATACCAATACAATATCTACAATACAGTTAATATCAGCCCTGTATATGTTTATAGTTTTATCTTACTGTCACTCTTATCAGTATGAGAAGGGTCAGGCTATAGTCCACCACGCTGGCCTAGTGTGGGTTGGCAGACTTCACATATATTTGAGGACATTATGGAGAACCCTCAGACATGTAGGTGTCCTCACGATGTTTTCCTTCACCGCTAAGCGACCGATAGCTAACAATTAACTATTTAATACGCCCATAACTTCGAAAAGACTAAGGAACGACTTGGGATCGAAAGCGAGATCGCTGCGTGGCATTCAAATAGTGTTACATTAGACTTTATTAAAAATTAATGTCAAACCGCGATGATGCCTGTACATAGTAATTAAATTTAATATGTAACATTCGCGTAAATGTATTAATGAGTAAATTTCCACTTTCTGCAACCTTCGGGATATAAAGTTTAACAAAGCTAAATCTTGCACTCCTACGTGCACATATTATGCTTCAAAAGGGATTCAAAGTTTTCTCATTACATAATCATAATATATACGTAACGTATAATGTAGGTACGTACTCGTGCTCTCAAACAAAAAGTTTCAAAGAACAAACAGAATATTAAAATTATTATGTTGCCTGCACTAACTGTAAATTGCCTAATATTCATTATATTTTTCATACACATTAACAAAATTAAGCTTAACGGTTGGTTTATTCTCTACCACTGCTCCCACTTTTATTTATCTTATTCATTAATGACTTTAATGACCTATGAGAGTGTTTCAGACACTCTAAGTTTTTATTGTATGCAGACGATTTAAAAATATATAAATAAATTAAAATTTATCTGATTGTAGTTTATTACAGGAAGATTTAGATCGCCTATGTAATTATTGTATTATTAATAAATTACAATTAAATATTTACAAGTGCTTTGCTATATCGTTTACAAAAAACAAAAACAAGATTGTTGAGAATTACAACATTAATTAATCCATTTTGTCAAAAATTTCTGTTGTCCGAGACCTTGGGGTACCTACTGCTGGATACCAAATTACATCTAGATCAACATATTGACGCTATAACTAAAAAAGCAAAACTACTAAACTGGATGTAATTAGTAGGCCTGCTAGTAAATTTCGCTATACATTAAAAGAGCCATTGAAGAAACTGAGTTAAAAATGTAGGAAACATTGTGTAAAATTCAAAATTTTAATACATATGTATTTTGTTTGATTTTTACAAAATTGTAATAAATTTATAATCATGTAAGCTGTGGATAACGGTGTGGGTTGCACATTTAATCAAACTTTATTTAAAATGTATCAGTGATAAGGACATAATGTGTAACTGTATGTTATTCCAAATAATTATAATATATAAAATAAACGTATTACAATTTGTATAATCCAATTAATATTATAAATACGAATGTGTTTGTTCAACGGATCGACGCGAATTTTTGGGATCCGAAACCGCTATACTCGGCGTAGTGGCAGTTGCGAGGCGACCATTTATAAGTACCACCACGCAGTATCAGTGCAGTCGACTACTATACCATAAGATATATACTTTTATTCCATTTATTTCGACAAAAATGAATGGTTCCTACGGGATAGATCCTGCGGACCACGAGAGAGAAAAGTATAGTATATAATTGAATTTGAGAACACATGTGCAATTGAAAAATTTTTACCGATATAAATTGTATACAATGGTTATAAAACTACTTTTACATTTTGTTACAAATAAAAAAGAGTAGGTAAGACGGGTGTCTATGCAATTTATGTTTATGACAATTATACATTTTCCTTTGACTGGATACTGCAGAATGGGATTCCAGAGCGACTTATTTGCCTTCTGACACTTAGTTCGTCTGCAGTACAGAATAAATATAAATACATGTATTTATTTTGTATGCATACCCGATATATTATCAGGGCCACTATAGTAAAGTCGGCAACATAAGTAGCTGAACGATTAACACGTTTAAAATATATCGGCAAATTTTAATATACGAATTTGTGTTTTTGCAAAATGATTAAATATCTTTATATTTTTATTATTACTGCTATAAAAAACTAATATCGTAACTATAATATTATAAGGCTTATGTTTAACTTATCACCAGATATAGTAAAATATAACAGTCAAAGATAGTAAATGATCACCAAAATTAAAACCGCATTATATTTATAGAGATCAAAATAAAACTACTATATACGGATTTTATCGCGTTGTTTATTTGATACTATATTACATAATTTTCAAAATTATGTAATATAGTGTCCAATAAACAACGCGATAAAATCCGTATATAGTAGTTTAATTTCAATAAATAATATTCGCGTAAACAGAAGACAATATTATAGATCAAAATAAGTCTACGGAGTTCCGCTTTACGGGGCTGCTATTTTTGAGTGGGTTTAAGAAGGAACCTAACCCTTCCGAGACGGAATGCAGTGATTTGAGGCGTATAGGTGCTCGTTATAATATATTTTAGTTAGCATATTTTGCTGCGCAATTAGTATTTTTGGTGGTCGTTATATTTAATCTCATATTATAAATGCGAATCATAGTTAGTCTGCTTGTTACGGTTTCACATGTTCATGAAATTTCGCATGCACGTTGGCAAGGGTACAGAAAAGGACATAGGGTACCTAGCATCCAGGAAAAAGTACTGTTCCCGAGTGAGTGAGGCGAAGGGCAAAAGCTTATAATTTTGAAATATAGCTGCTATTTAAATCCCGCAAGTGTGTATCAACTAATAACATATGTTACTGACCATACCTATGTTTTTTATACAGATACCAACGGAGTTTGAGGTCGTTGTTTAAAAGCTATCGAGACTCAATCGTAAAAGATTGAATGTGATGATGAATTTTGCTGTACAATAGATTAAACGTGCTCTTGAAGGTTCAAATAAATTTAGCTATAGGTTAACAACGACCATACTCTTAACCATTCAAACAACAGATAATTCAGAATTGTTGCATAGCAACATGACACGATATATTTAAATGATATATTGGCAATTAAGCCTACCACACAGACAGCGGAGGTGTGGTGGTACCGGTGACGTTATTGTTTTATTGTTCAAATTAATATAAAACATTAAACACACGAGCCGGATCGATCGTCTGTGTAATAATATTTGCCCTGTATTTCTTTTTTATTCTTTAAAATGACAATTTCCGCACTAAGCATAAATACTGTTACGTGCTGGGCTCGACAGATAAGAATATAAACAATATTACCGACTAAAACACTTTTATTCAAACACACAATTCAAATTAAAACACAATAAACACTATACCACACTTTTTCACTGTACTGCTTCAAACTCCGTAGTATTTCCGCTTCCGTTCGCTTCGATGAACACTTGATCGCTTACGATTGTAAACTGACTCGGCGGTGCGCGTGCGCCCTATTTATACGCGGGCAAAGCGCTTCTAGAGCTTTCCAGCAACGCCCTACTCGGCGTGTAAACAGCACGATGATTCGAGAAAGTACCAGCATTCTCTCTAAGATTCTCGTACCGTATTACGCAGTTCCGTAAGATGTCAATAGATGGCGGTGTAAACTATTAGACGGAACCGCCGAGTCCCTCCCACAATGCCGAGAGATGTCACTGGGCGTAACACTGCCCCCCTCTTAGACATGTTCGTCCCGAACATTGTTGGATCCGTAGTAGCGTGCCAATCGATCCACATGAACGATCTTTGGTGTACCCCGTGGTCCTTTCTGGATCCGGTAGGTGACGTCATTCATCTTAGTGACTATGCGATAGGGTCCATCCCATTTTGCCTGCAACTTAGGAGATTTTCCTTTGCTGCGTGCCGGATTATGTAACCACACCAGCGATCCTTCCTCGAAGCCTTTATTGTTCGCCTTCCGGTCGTAACGGGTCTTCATCCTCTCAGACATCTGTTGACCGGTCTGTCTGATGTGCTCGTATACGTCATTCATCCTGTTGCGCAAATCATTCGCATAATCTGTTATGCTGCGTGGAGATTCAGGTGGGATGCCGGTGATCAAGTCTGCAGGTAATCGTAGTTCCCTTCCGAAGTTAGCGAAAGCAGGTGTTACTGATGTGCTTTCGTGAACGGCACTACGGTATGACAGGAGAAACGGTTGAATGTGTTTGTCCCAATCCCTTTGTTTGCTTTCTACAACTTTTGCCAGATATCTTTCCAGAGACTGGTTAAATCGTTCAACCATGCCGTCTGATTGCGGATGATAAGCGGTCGTTCTCGTTTTGTGGGTACCCATCACCCGGCATGTCTCCTTAAATACTTCAGACTCGAAGTTCCGACCTTGGTCACTGTGTATCTCTAAGGGCACCCCGAAACGACAAAAGACTTCGTGGACTAGCTTGTCGGCGACCGTAGATGCCTCTTGATTGGGAATCGCAAACACTTCCGGCCACTTTGTGAAGTAATCCATGATCACCAAGAAGTACTTGTTCCCGCTTTGGCTTTCAGGAAACGGTCCGGCAACATCTAAAGCTATACGTTCCCACGGGGCTCCAACATTGTACACCTTCAATGCACCCCTGCTGCGAGTGTGTGGCCCCTTCACGGCAGCACAACTCGTGCATTTACGGCACCATTCCTCAACGTCTTCTCGACAATGGATCCAATAAAATCGTTCTCGGATCTTAACCAGAGTTCTCTTAACTCCCATGTGACCTCCCGAACTCCCATTATGATAGAGTTGTAAAACTTCCGGTACCTTGAGCTTTGGCACGACCATTTGCAGATGACACTTGTCACCTCGAGCATTCTCCCATTTCCGGCACAGAACTCCATCCTGGATAACCAAGCTTTCCCACTGTGCCCAATAATTCTTGGTGGTAGGGCTCATTGCCGCAACTACACTCCAGTGAGGTCTCGATACACCTGTTTTCTTCCATTCGAGGATGGGTCTTATGTCTTTGTCTTCTTGTTGCGTTCTCTGCAAAGTTTCCTTCCAGTCTTCGCTAAGATCCGTCCTCAACATCCTCACTAGTCCTTCCTGCTTAGCCTCTTGCCTGGCGCAGTGCTTACACTGGTCGGGACACGGTCTACGTGACAGGGCATCCGCATTACCATGTGACTTGCCACTACGATGCTGTATTACGAAGTCGAATTCCTGTAGTTGTTCAATCCATCTTGCTACCTGTCCTTCTGGGTCTTTAAACTGTAGTAGCCATTTCAATGCAGCGTGGTCAGTTCGCAGGTGAAATTTCCGTCCCAACAAGTATTTACTGAAGTGCTGCAATGTCTTTACGACAGCTAGAAGTTCCCTTCGTGTGACACAGTAGTTTCTTTCAGGTTTGGATAGGGCTTTGCTGAAGTACGCTATTACAACTTCATGCTCTCCTTTACGTTGAGATAACACGCCACCAATGCCGGTGTTACTGGCATCTGTATCTACTACAAATTCATGTTCATTGTCGGGATAGCCTAGAATTGGTGAATTACACAGATGTTCCTTCAGCTTCTGAAATGCGACGTCACAGCTCTCATTCCAGCAGAACTTTATCTTATCCTCGGTGAGCTTATGCAGAGGCCGGGCGATGTCAGCAAAGTTCCTTACAAACCGTCGATAGTAGGAGCACAAACCAAGAAATGCCCTGACTTGTGTCTTGTTCTCCGGAACTGGCCAGTCCTTGACAGCAATGATCTTATCCGGGTCCGTTTGGATGCCTTCTTCGGAGACCACATGTCCTAAGAAGTTCACTTGCCGCCTGAACAACGCGCATTTCTTTGGACTTAACTTCAGGTTGGCTCCTCGAATCTTCGAGAGAACGCGTTCCAGGTTGCGAAGGTGATCCTCGAAGGTGCGTCCTACTATTATAATATCGTCCAAGTAGACCAGGCAGGCGTCTCCAATCAATCCAGTAAGTACCCGTTCCATCAATCTCTCAAAAGTGGCAGGGGCATTACACAGTCCAAAGGGCATGACGTTAAATTGCCACAATCCTTTGCCTGTGGAGAATGCTGTCTTCTCCTTATCTCGAGGATGTATCTCGACCTGCCAGTAGCCACTTTTTAGGTCTAGTGTAGAAAACCACTTCATCCCCGTTAGCGTATCCAGAGTGTCGTCAATTCTTGGCAACGGGTAACTGTCTTTCTTTGTGATGTCATTTAGCCGACGATAGTCCACACAGAAGCGCATGCTGCCATCCTTCTTCTCAACCAAAACCACTGGTGAACACCATGGACTGGACGAAGGCTCAATCACACCTTCTTTCACCATACCCTCGATCATAGTGTCAACTTCATGTTCCCGTGCCACTGGTACACGTCTTGGTCGCTGGCGGACCGGTACCTCATTTCCTGTGTTTATTTTGTGTTGAACTAGGGCAGTCTTACCTATGTCAGCATCACTTGTCGAGAAGATGTCGGCAAACCGGTTTAACATCGTCTCAGCCTTGTTCTTTTCTTCTCTCGACAGGTTATTCTGGCAGTCCTTCAAGAGAGAAGATACGTCGTACCTTGCCCCTTGAACTTTGGCGTTGGTAGGCTGTTCATGGCATCTACGCATCCAAACTGCTCCTTCACAGGTGCCCAATATCGTGCCCTTCTTGAGTACCAGTTCTTTGTCGCTTGGGTTCAGTGCACGTACCGATGTAACGTTGGTATTCCTAGCCAGAGTGCGTGCAATCTTCCATGAAGCATCGTTGTCCAACCCTTCTATAATTACACATCGATTTTCCTGATCAGGATTCCTTGGTAGACAAACCGGTATGATTGTTTCCGACCTCGGACGAAGTACTACTTTCTTCAGGCAGTACACTTTGCCTGATGATGCGCCCTCCATGAATACTTCTTCTGAGCCACACTTCAATACTCCTTGACTAACGTCGATCTCACAGTGATGCTTCCGTAAGAAGTCTAAACCCAGGATGCAGTCGTCCACTATGTCAGCCACGATGACGTTGTGACGGTAAATTTTATTACCTAGTTTCATATCCACCCCCTTCTCACCTCGGACGGTTATGTGCTGACCGGTAGCTGTTCTTAGATGTATACATTCATGGTTCCCGTAGTAGTCCCCAAGAAACCGTCTTGCTAGTCGGAAACTGACGACTGTCCGAGAAGCTCCAGTGTCTAATGTCATCTTGCACGGCATTCTGTTAATTTCGCCTTCGATAATCAGGCTGTTTCCGTCACACGATTGTGAGATCGCGATCCTTGGGGCTCTCCTATCACCAGCCAGCACCCGCCCCGTAGTCCTGGCGTCTACTCGTTTCCCTGCTGTTGTTGCCCGGCAGGCACATCAGGTGTTCCTTCTACCGGCGACTGGTTACTGCTGCGTGGACTCCTTCGCTTCGGGCAGCTCAACCTGATGTGGCCTCTCTCACCGCAGCTATAGCACCGGGGCAAAGTCGACACTTCCCTGATACGGTGAGCTCGATCATCCCGTCGTACTGCTTCCACTTCCAGAGCGTGGGCTAGGGCGTCTTTCAGGTTTTTGAAATGTCCGAGTCTTACTGCGGCCCTAACCTCCAGGTCTCGGATCCCGTCGGTGAAAGCTTGAACGAGGTTTCCGTCGATGAGCGCAGGTGAGGACTGGTACGCCTTTCGAACCAGTTTTTCCACCTCCAGGGCCCACTGCTGCAGGGTTTCACCAACACGTTGCGATCGGTCTTTCAGCTGGGCGCGAAACACGTGTTCCAAGTGTGCGTCGCCATATCTCGCCTCTAATGCCTCCAACAGCTTCTCGTACGTGATGTCTTGACCAAGCGCCTCTAACACGGTTAAGGCCTGGTCACGAAGCCCCAAGGTGAGAGCGGTCAGAGCCTGTTCTTGCGTCCACCCGTTCGATTTCATGACGGCCTCGAACTGGATCTTATAGGCTGACCATGACGATGATCCGTCGAATGGTGGGACTTTAAAGCCTCGTGGTGAAGACGCCACAACCGCAGGTGCCACGATCCCATCGCCAGCCTTGAGCCCACGTATCGTTTTCTCCACCTCGGCGATGCGACTTTCGTGGCGTTGGACTTGCTCTTTCACCTGCTTCACCTCCTTGCCAACCGTTGCGCTGAGGTCTTTTAACATCATCAGCTGCTCCTCCTGGCGGCGCATACCCTCCTCCTTATCGCGTTGCAGCTGTTCCTCAAGGCGGCGTGCCTGCTCCTCCTGGCGGCGTGCCTGCTCCTCCTGGCGGCGTGCCTGCTCCTCCTGGCGGCGTGCCTGCTCCTCCTGGCGGCGGATGCCCTCTTCCTTATCGCGTTGCAGCTGTTCCTCGAGGCGGCGTGCCTGCTCCTCCTGGCGGCGTGCCTGCTCCTCCTGGCGGCGTGCCTGCTCCTCCTGGCGGCGTGCCTGCTCCTGCATAAACGCCATCAGAGCCGCGAGGTCGGGGTTCACCGGCGAGTAAGCTGCACTAGATGGTTCCGCTGCAGCCGCGGAGTCACGTGATTCACCTGACGTCGGCGAGGGGGCGTCTCCAAAGCGCCTCTGGTCCACATCTTGCTGGCGCTGGTTCCTGGTACGCACCCCTTCCACTTCCTCCTTTGGTAGTACTGGCATATTCTTACCTTACTTCTGACACCAATTGTTACGTGCTGGGCTCGACAGATAAGAATATAAACAATATTACCGACTAAAACACTTTTATTCAAACACACAATTCAAATTAAAACACAATAAACACTATACCACACTTTTTCACTGTACTGCTTCAAACTCCGTAGTATTTCCGCTTCCGTTCGCTTCGATGAACACTTGATCGCTTACGATTGTAAACTGACTCGGCGGTGCGCGTGCGCCCTATTTATACGCGGGCAAAGCGCTTCTAGAGCTTTCCAGCAACGCCCTACTCGGCGTGTAAACAGCACGATGATTCGAGAAAGTACCAGCATTCTCTCTAAGATTCTCGTACCGTATTACGCAGTTCCGTAAGATGTCAATAGATGGCGGTGTAAACTATTAGACGGAACCGCCGAGTCCCTCCCACAATGCCGAGAGATGTCACTGGGCGTAACAATACTGTGTCCCGGGGGACTGTACGCCATTTAAACAACGGACACAAAGAATACCCAGACTCGGAACAACCATTTGTGAATCACACAATTTTTTGCTCCGTGTGGGATTCGAACCCAGAATATTCGGCGCAGTGGCAGCGGTGAGGCGACCGCGACCACTTTAACCACTACGCCATCCGTGCAGACTGTCTCACTGCTGGGCACGGGCCTCATCTTCGTGTGTAATGTTTCATACTAATTGGAATACAAAACATCTGCCACCGGTACCGTCTCTACTTCGCTGTCTGTGTGTAGGTGGCTTTATATGTAGCTATACAAAGGAATGCATTTTCTTCTAGATTTCACAAACTACAGTCTTTCGAGCAAAAATGTTTGCCAATTATGTGTGCCAATTTTCTCTTCAAGACATAGCACCTATCGAGATAATCACTATCTTGTTAGGATGGTTCTAGAACAACACAGATCAGTAAAAAATATAATAAGACTTATAGTCGGTATCAAAATTTACAAAATTGTTTATTTTCAGTCTCTAAATTGGTATGATGAGGTAATCATAGTAAATACAATGATTTTACCTACCTACTTGCGGTATACCTACACCTAAAATTATATCCTGTTTGTTTCTATGCTTACTCGGGTTGATATTTTCAATCCAATTCGGAATCTATAAAACGTTACACTCAGATATATAAAGAAAACCACCACATTCTTCCGCCCGATCGTTAAAGCTCGATTCAGGATACCTAATATTTTATGTTATGCATGTCTTTATTGTGCTTTGATAAGCTGATCCACGTTCGCCTCGGTGGCGCAGCAATAGTGAACTTGATTGCTGTGCATCCCGGTTTGGGCAAACTGTTATTGGGATTATCAAGAAATTCTCAGTAGCAGAACAGAGTCTGGAACTGTGCCTGGCAGATAGCATTAAGCTCGGCCTCTATTACCTAAAAAGCATTGTGACCTAATAAGCATATCTACCAAAATGTGGGTGTAAGTCACCACTACCAGCCCTTAAGGGGATATAGGTGTATCACTATGTGACGACAAAATGGCAAATGAATTTGTAGAATAAACATTAAACTAAATAGACTTCACTTCATTCATAGATTAAAAAACATAACAACTGGCCGTGTTCAGAAATCCCAGGCACGTTACTACTGTGATAAAGCAGATACACAATCTTTGCAATCTTAAATATTACACGTCAAGGAAATATTGTAGTTTAATAAGACTTTAGTGTTCTAATAAGTACATGGAAACTAAACATTGATAAGGTTGAATATGAAAATATAATATTGTCTTCTGTGTCCCCGTGACCATGGCTGCTGAAAAGCAACCGAAACGTCGCGGAAAGTGTAAACTTAAATATAAATAGTTTTAATAATTTAATCAGCTTAAAAATTAGTAAAGTTTAATAGTAATAGTAATGTAACAGTTTCTAAATTATGTAATAAAATGTCAAACAAACAACGCGATAAAATCCGTACGTAGTAGTTTAATTTCTATGAAAATATATCATGAATATGGATATTATATCTTGAAAAAGACAACTCTCGCACTAGGAATACATCCTGTGTCACGGGAGACCTTACAAACATTCAAACAACGGAAACAAAGAACGCCCAGACTCGGTACAACCATTTGTGTATCACACAAGTTTTTGTCCCATGTGGGATTCAAAACCACAACACTCGGCGCAGTGGCAATGGCGATGCGACCACTTAAACCACCACGCCATACCAGTCATGATGGATGAATTAATTAATAATACATTTTAAGTACATTAATAAGCTGATAACATAATATATTATATTACTAGTACTATCGATTTAGTGATAAGGTTGTAATTATTGCTGTCTGGTGCCTACTTGGTAATATCTCAAGCGTGGGACTGGTAAACTGACTGATAAAAGAATTTACGTAGATGTCTTCCTTATCATTTTGAAACAGTCTTTTTATATTTTAGAATCGATTCCATTTTATATTCGTTCGATTCAATTATACCATTTACTTATCTGTAATTCGGTTTAACTAATGATGCTCCAGATGAGAACAATTACGATTTACGACAATACGGTGATTGCGTCGGTGGTGAAGTGGTAATGAATGCAATAGCTGTGCATGAGGTTGAGAGTTCAATTATCGTAACGAGAAAGTGTTATTTAGATTTACTGCCTAAATGTATTTGGTCTGCTACTAAGAATTATTTGACATAAAATCCCAATCTCATACGAAAACTGGAACTAGCTAATTGCCCGTTTTAACTTGGGATATAAAATAAAGTTGCTGAAATATAGGCATAATATAAAGGCGTGAGAATATGTATGTATGTACACACAGCTACACCTAAAGTTAAAAACCCTATATACGGATAACTACGTTACATACAAAATAGAGAATTGTCGGAAAGGGACAGTGCATAGTGGTGTCAATGTAATGGTAAGAATAGAGCGTAACAAAAATATAACGCACTCTCTCGCAGGCTTCGCAGCGTTCAACTTCTAATAGATCAAAGTCCAAACAGATTGATGTGTCGCTATGTGTACTACAATGAATCTTCTATTAGGTACGTGAGACACACCATTGCATAACAGGTGTTTTGCTACACGTTATTAACTAGCTATTTCCTAGGATAGGTATCTATATCATTTCCCATTATCTCCATACAAAATATAATTACAATCTTTCGGCAGAAGAAACGTGTCGAGTAAGTTACATCGAAACATTTATCTGTAGAAAAATAAATATGTTTTGTTTACTAAAGCACACATGTACAATTTCAACTGTTATCACTACCTGGCGATTAGCCAGAATAGATATTCAAGTGCTCGTGAACGCGCGAACTGTGAAGTGATTGCCCATCTTATACTTTCACATTTCTGTAGCTATGTTTAGGTTTGGATAGTCTATTGCTAAGTTGTTGTTAATGGTAAACAAAAAATTATTTTTATTTTGGGCTAATCCCACCCTTACTCCAACCACTGTAACAACTGTAGCCAGGTCCAGGATCAGTAGTAGTGACCATGGAAAACGTCTATGTTGGACTCTTTTAAGGAGCCGGAGTAAAAAAAAGACGGCATATTATATTAGTCCTTTTAGAGGCGTCCCTCTGAAAGGGCTAAATACGTCCAAATATAATAAATTAGTGTTAGTCCCGCGGTCGCAATTCTATCATAATTATGATTGAAAATGTGGAGAAAACATATGTCATTACATTTTCCAAATTTATATCTCTTTTATATTCGTTCATTATATATCTGAGTATGTACAATTTTATATACCTATTTTGATACTTAAAATCGATTAGCAAACAGATTCTCTTGACCGACCTATAATATATAACAAAATGCATCCACATTTTTTTATTGATAACACAACCTAGTTCATATCTACAAAAATGGGATATAATAAAATCGGTAGACAAACAAGAGAAAAGGGTACAAAACTTTTATCTTTGCCTATTTATATAATAGATACTTATAAATATGCGTCCTCATAGAGCAAATTTAATGTACCTACTAAATGTTTGCTGAATGAAATCTGAAATTACGCAGCTGAATCTAAGTGGTCTAGCTAAACTCGGTAGCTTCGAACAAAACCAATTAACCGGTTCAAAGGTAACCTACGAATAAATGAATAAATTATTTTTGCTATTCATATTGTACGGTCGAACGTATACTGGTTTTGTAATGATCTAATTGCTCGTATTCCGGGTTCGTGAATACATAAATATAAGGACAGAATACAGGTCCGCCAGCTCAAGTATTGCCACTGCAGGCGCATTTGTATCACACTCTCATCTTTTCACGAATTGAAAAACAGTGCCTGTAAGGGTTTTGGAGAGCCCCGAGATATATTTATTCAATTCTATTTATTTGTAATTTATGACTTCGTGTTGGCTTTTTTAATAACAGTAATATTTGCTTATTAATTACCGTTTTAACAAATTAAAACAGTTGTTTGATTAGAGTGTTAATGTAGCTTTACTAATTTTGTCAAAATCTGAGATACTTTGGTAATTAAAATACAAAAAATATAATATAAGTACCTACTTAACACTTTATGGATGTGTTAATTTCCTGGAATGTCCACATAAGGATAATTGTGTAAATAACATCAGTCAATCACGAAAATAGGTAGAATTACTAAATACATAATGGTCTTGAACTTTTATTAGTCTCGAGTCACGAAACGAGATTTACTGGATGAAAAATACGAATGCATGCAAACGGACTTACCGTACGTTTCAGTGCCTTTGCACTCGTAGTTTGCACTATTATTTTTTATATTTTCGCTGAATAAGGTTTAATTGCTTCTAAATATTTTTAATACATACATATCTACAACATTTACCTACACCACTTTTTTGTTTTAGTTAATTTTGTAAGTAAAAAGTCGTGGGAGTACTGCGCTTTATTGGTCGTTTAAAAACGATTGTCATACCAAACAAATATCTGATAACTAATGTTTTAATACAATAATAAACCGGTTATATTCATGTAAAACAGTGTAGTTATTTAAAAAATTGAGCATTAGTTCCCAAACCGTAATATTTATGAGACAATCTGCTATTTTTCTAATGTTAATGTTTTAATCGTGGTTTTAAACATCTAATTTTATTCATTTTATGCTTAGTACGATTGCATATTTATTTACGTAATAGCATAGCGGACACAGCATTGAAATAAAATACCTAGGATATTTATACGTCTAGGTACGCTAGGTACCTAGACGTATAAATATCTAAATATCTAACCTACATTCTCTAATAATACTTATAATTATTTATAATATAATCTTTTATTACGAAATTAGAGTATTTTTTGTGAAAATGTGAATAGTCTGTGTATTATGGAAGCTACTGAAAACCGTTCATAACTGTCAATTGTATCCGCCGAATTCGTATAGATCATTATAATTACAAAGGCCTGTATGTAACTATTGTTTCGTTTTTGACAAGCGCAGCCAACACAACCAGATATTAAAGTGTTTGCCGCCGTCAATTTATCTGTTCAAGTTGATTAGCCAATAAGTGCCTCTGACGGCGTAGGCGACGGGCGAAGACACACAAAGTATGCCTACTGCAGTTTTCGCATTGACATATAGCATGAATATTATTTACTTCAGCTTGCTACTCTTTGACTGTACAACTGCCGACATATTTATATAACTGTATGAGCCATGTTGATTTTGTCATACAGTCAATAAAAATTGGCGGCTGTTGTAGCGACATTGGATCATTTTGACTAGTAATTGCACAACATTGCATCAGTAAGTCAAAGAGTTAAAATATATATTAATTGGAATTGAGAACACACATTGTTGTCTATTTATAGCATTATTAGTCTCGATCATACGACAATGTGAACTATAATCGATGTTGTAATTTTTATACCAAAATTTAGGGACTTAGAACTGCTTGATAAACTTATGATATGCATTACTTAGAAAATTATATTGCTTTACCACCAACATAAATGCCAAAATTCTAACCTACTCTCAGTATTTGTATACAACTTTCAAAGAATGCAAATGGCATCTTTAATCAGATAGGTATAATTATGCTAAAGGATTTCTTAATAATAGACTCCCAATACTACCACAGATAGATAATGATTGTTTCAAGAAAGTTTCTAATGAAAAGCTACTATTACTTTAATTTAGAATAGGCAAAATGGAAAGAGATTCTTTTTTATGTTGATGTTAATGAATAAAACAATGTAACTACACTTTCTTTTACAAGTATTATCTACACAAAATTGAAACAGGAAGTTCAGATACCACCCAGACTACTATTTACATAATTAATATAAATGCAGTTAATAACAAACTGTCTCTGATAAGTGAAACTACATAGTGTAAAATGAGAATGATGCCGATGTTTTTGTTACAAGATTTTGTTACAACATAAAAACAGATGTCCAATATAATAGCTTTGATAATACATTTGCACAACTGTGGAATCAGCAAATTTTGCAGCTGTATATATTAAATCTATTAGCATAATGTATGAGATAAACTAATTGTATTCTCAAATGAATCACCCATGACTAAGATGTTATTGAGATGGGTCAAAGTACAAATGAACTTTGGAGCATGTGTTTTGTTTTAAGTGGAAATATATGTGTGGCTTTAATAATGTGAACAAGTGTTCACCTTATCAGATCATGTGATTCATGTGTGATGTTTTGTGCATCTTAAGAATACAGTTTTCTGTCTTAATCAAGATATATAAACAGTCTAGTCTAATAGATAATAATATCATACCACCAAATGTGCTATTTTGTTTAAGAAAATGTATCATGCAAATTAAGTTTGACTATTTTTATACAAATGGATCAATATCTCAAGATTATAGACATAAATAAGAATGTATAAGAATGGTTTTAAGGACCTTATAATAATAAGGTCCTTAAAACCAATCTAAATTTCAAAAAGAATAATTTTTAATAATATTTAAAATTGGCCTTGATATGTTCAAACATGTTACCTTATACTAGTTTCGTGAGATAAACACAAGGCAGGCAGATAATTTATTATTCAAGGAAACACATGTAGGTGTTACTTTATGTAACAAATCTTTCCTTATGTCAGCCACTTTATAGAATCAATCATGTTTTTAATAATAAAGCTTATAATTTCTCCTTTATTCTATCAATAATAAAAATCCATCAATGAGTACAAGTGATTGATTATTTACATTATTTCAGTCATGCAATAAATAATTCGAGGCAGCATTCTTGGCATCACTATATAAGTACGAATGTTATTGGACATACCTTTCTTACATGATCCACTAAAGGCCAAACAGTGTCTACATGGTCCATTAGAGTCATGAAGCCCTGGTACAATCTCTGACCATTTTCAGTGTCATCCGGTTGGAAATAGGACGCATTGTTCTGGCACGAATCTTTCAGTGCCTCGTACATCGCATAGGTCGGCGGGGCTCCTTCTTGCGACACCTCGCAACACAGTGAAGCCTTCGCTGGCGGCTCCGCAAAAGCCATTTTCGAGAAACCCTCTTTGGCGTAACGAAATCCGCGTCTAAACAATTTAAGCCTCATCTGCAAAGATTTTAATATAAACATCTGACGCACTTTATTTGTTATGCATAGAGAAAAAATCAGACCAATCGAAAATATAATTACAAAATAGTTCGCGGGCAAATTTTGTTATCATTGTACTATAATTACGTTACTGTTTCATTCATCGGCCGATTCTATCAACACTGGGTTTTACGATTGTAAAATTATCGTTCCGCTACGATCGAGTATTGAATACCATTTGACATGCGACTAACTATTTACGTAAATTTATATTGAATGACATAATGACAGCTGTTTTAGGTACGTTCCACCTAGCGTTGCTATAGATGATTGCAATCGATAACTTAAGCGAGAAAATTACATTCTATATACAGCATTAAAATAATTATTCTATGTTCATCAATGACACTTTTATATTTATTTATACTGTTAAGTGGTAATTGACGAGAAACTGGTGATACCGTTATAGGAAAACATTTTTCAAATAGGAATCATCAATAATCCAAAAGATGTAAATTGGAGCGTTCAGCGTAGCCAAGACCGACGACAATAGAACGTCACTTGTGGAACTGTCAATGCCAAATATGTCAATCAATGGATAAATAGTGCGATTTTATTTACTAATATTGTTTTATCACATTTTCTATGAAAATGGAAGAAATATCCATGGAAACTGATGCTATTAATACCGGCCAACAATTGGAGGATCATGTTCCATCTGAAACTAACCCAGAGATTCTAGAAGATACTGCAAATGCAGTCAGCAATGAAGCAAGTGTTTACGTATATCCAAGTTTATTTACGAGTAAAACTCTAATAGAACTCTCGAATTCTTCTTGGTCACGTTCTTTGGCGGCGAAAGAGGATTTTCAGCCTTATCTGCGTGGTTGTAAATGGTCACCGGATGGCACATGCTGCCTCACAGTCGTTAATAATGATGGAGTACATGTTACCGAGTTATCTAGAGATCTATACTCGGGTTCCGTAGCTCCTAATCGAATGTTAAATGTCCTGGATTCAATAATCCATGTGAAGGAGGCTGGTTTAATTTATGATTTTTGTTGGTATCCTGGTATGAATAGTACAATGCCTGAGACATGCTGGTAAGAATTAATATTATTATAAGCCTAATTAACGTCCCATTGCTGGACAAAGGCCTCCCTTTCCGACTTCCATCTATCTCGATCGCTTGTTATGAGTTTTTGTTTAGTTTTTTCCTTTTTGGGAAAAGGGATTGGGAGTGCTGTCTGTAAATCTGACTCCCAAGTCAGACTTACAGACAACATCAGAAATTTAATACTACGTCCCAAAACTCAAATTGCTGATGTAGGCCACTCAGCTGTCAAATTAAAGTGGAATCGGGCAGGCCACGTTTGTTGTATACCAGGATAGTTATGGGCGGGAACAACCACTCAGTGGATGCCAAGTAACGGGAAGCGACAATGGGGCCGGCCCTGGAGGAGATGGCGAGACAAGCTTGATGCCTTTAAAAGGGATTGGCAAGAATTTATATACCCTTAATTTATATTACATTTAAAATAATGTATCCTATATGGCACTTTGATGAAATGTCAAGTCTTGTTGTTGAAAAGATCACACTTGTAAATAGTCATTATATAATTTGTGCACATGTCATAATAACACAGATAATCAATGATAATTAATGAATAGTCTATGCACACATTAATTAAATATTTTGTTTTAGCAATACCAGAACAAATTATCATGCTACAGACACATTAATTACAATATGCGTTCATATAAACTTAATTCTGTTATCATGCTATAGACACATTAATTACAATATGCGTTCATATAAACTTAATTCTGTTTCAGCTGGCTAACAACTAGACAAAATGCTCCGGTACAGATGTGGGATGCGTTTAATGGATCATTGCGATGTTCATATAGGGGATTCAATGCTGTTGATGAAATGGAACCGGCTATATCAGTAACTTTCACACCAGATGCCAAGAAAATTATTGCAGGATATAAAAAGATTTTGAGAACATTTGATGTGGAGAGGTACATTTTAAGTATTAGTTCATGTCAAGTGTTGTGTCTGTAATTAAATGTTTATATTTATTTCTAAGATTGATTGATGTTTATTTTTGCATAGTAAAATGGCTTTTGCTCATATCATGCTTTTTATGTAGAGTATTTTTCTTAAGTCTCAGCTACTTGTATCTGTATCCTAAATTTAATCAAAATTAGTTTGGTTGTTTAGCTGTGAAAATCAAAAGAAAAAGAGATATATTTGCATGTATGATATAAGTAAGGAAGACAGATTAAAATATAACATATACATATGTATGTATAACAAAAACTGTCTTAAAGGCTACTGATGTGAAAAATGCACAATTAAACTAAACATTTGTGTTGGGAAATAATTGCATTCTTATAAGTATTGTATAACTCAAAGTGGTTTTAACCATTAAATCTAATCAAAATATTTTTATCTTCAGGCCCGGGAGGGATTTCGCTCAGCATAAATTCAAGGGTTCAGCGTCGTGCTTAGCTACCAGTTCCAATTTATTAGCCATTGGCTCATGGGACTCCAGTATTCATCTATACAACATCAATGAGTTGGGCACCTACAAAAGTATTGGAAAAATGCATGGACATGGAAGTATGTATGATTTAATATTAGTATCAACCCTTTTCGACTACTGGCGGCAGCACTCTTTTAAATTTTTGAGATTGATTAAGTCACAGAACACACAAAACAATGGAAGTAGCTTAAAGATAAATTTGTTTAAGAACTAGCATTGGCAAAATTACACGTTTACATATTATCCACACTGTGATCCGAGGATTATGATTGGCGACAAACTTAAATTACAAGACGTAATGAGTATAATTATTTACATGAGATTTATTGACACTACTTTTCATATTGGCAAAATTAATTAAGGGTTCATTATTTTACCACCAAGTACGGCTCGTTGACGCTAGATGACATTAATCACAATTTACAACTTCTAATCTCTATGGTAATAAGAATAAGGGTGGTATTTGAAAAAGAAACACGGTTGACATGTCGCTACTCAAATAGTAATGTAACCAAATTTTATCGACAATTTGTTTTTTTTTGATTTCAATTAAAACATGCAATAATTTGTTTTCATCATAGACTTTGAATAAGCATACCTAACATGCCAGCGAAAATACGTGCCAAAACACCCACAAATAAAATACACACACGTAATTAAAACAGAGGCTGAACTCAGGCGTATACATAAATATACATATAATCTCACGTCTATATCCTCGAAAGTGTAGGCAGATTGTAGTATTGTTGTAAGTGTATTACAGCCACCTTTTTCAAGATGTGGTTTTACGTTCCACGTTATAAGGGCCGGGCCTATTGCTGTTTATCGGGCCCAGTTTCAGACTCTGCTACTACTATATTTTTTAGACAAATACCAAATAAAACTTTGTCCTACCTGCGAATTGAACCCTAAACCTCAAGCTCAGCAGTCGCATATATGACAGCCACCAATAGTCTAGTCAACAAGTGCTTTTTGGTCAACTTTTTTCAGCAGTCTCGGAATAATATGAACGATGTGTCATTCGATTCGGAATGGCATGTTTTCATCAAATGCATGATTCTGAAAAAAACAGTCAAGGTCCGCTTGCAAAAATTGCAAAAGTTTAAACAATTATTTTGTTTCATTTTTCATTTGTTTATAATAAACAGTTTATTATATACACAATGATAAATTAAATAAAACGATTTTTTTTTATATCGAATAGAAACAAATAATTATTTCTAAAACAAAAATGATTCCTCATTATTAATTAAAAGTGGTAGAAAATGATTGTTAATAAAGAAATGCGTTTTTAAGCAATACAATTTTTTTTAAGGATCGATTTTGCTTTTACAAATCATTATTAGTAACAAAGATTAAGATTTCAAAAAAAAAAAAATCTGTTATCGTATAAATAACGCATTTTCTTTATAACAGTTTTTTAAACAATAAGAGATAAAAATTAGTTAAAATATTAAAAATAATACGAAACAAAAGATATACATGGTTATGTAAAAATGTCGATGGATTTTATTGATTAGGTCACGCACTATTTGAGTAGTGTTAAAAGATTGAATATTCTAGAATTTCTGAATATCGGTAAAAGAAAAGCAACTGCATTGTCATATCATTAAGGATAACTTTCATTTGTATATTTTGTGCAATGTTTGACAAAATTTTTTAAAATTCATTACGTCAATCCTATAATTCATATTATTTGCCGGTGGTCTGATATACTTGTATGTGACAGATTAATTATACCCTAGCTATGATTTTTGCAGCCTCAACAAGGCATTTAACTATTTTTAAATGATATGTTTCGTTGACACTTTCGCGTAGACAACAGAGAGCATGAGATCGGCAGATGCGTACTACAGTACTTATTAGCGGTTATAGGTGCCCCGCCCACTTACTACTTCCATTGTATTTTCTGTTCCGTGGGTTAGGCCTATAAGTCTATCATACTGCACACATCTTTGAGAACATTATTTTCTTTCACTGTTAACGCAATAGCAATACATCACAAATTGATTGGATTGTTTAGGCACGTGACTCATATTGGTTTTAAAGGTTTTAACATTTTCAGTCTGGTAAATAGCAATAGACTCATCTCCTTATCAGCTAGATGAGCCTATACTGGACCAGGCTCTAAAACAAAATCAGAGACCTTTAAATTATTATTATGTTATTGAAATAAATACAGTTATTCTAGAGAAATCACTAACCAGGGGAAATCTAATTAAATCATTGACTTTATTGTCTGCATTGATTAAATAAAAAACTTCGCTTGCGTGATTTAGACTCCAGACCAAGTTGTATGAAGTAGTTTGACATTGAGTACAGCGCCATCTCTTATAGATGCTTGTAACTTCTTCACATGGTGTCAGGCATAAAACTCGTGTCAAATTACTCTGTTATCAATCTACTATCTTACGTTTCAGACGGTGTAACACACATGAAATTCGCGCCAGACGGCATAAGACTGGTATCGGGTGCGCGTAAAGACCACAGACTTCTAGTATGGGACATCAGATACTACCGCAGACCTCTTAACATATTGTCAAGGGTCGCAGATACTAATCAAAGAGTGTATTTTGATATATCGCCTTGTGGCAAGTACTTGGTTTCGGGAGGAACGGACGGCGTTGTCAAGGTGTGGGATAGCGACCATACTGATTGGAAGTCAAGTATAGATGTTACCGATGAAAGAAGTGACAATGCTACTTATAAGGTATTGTATTTAAACGATCATACTTTGTTTACGACTACATATATCACCAAAGAGATAGGCAGATAAGAAATTACATGCACATTTCGCCAGTTATGGTAAGGTCCCAGGTAATAGACGGGTCTATCGGCTACCGGACAAAGACTCCGTGCTTCTACTAAGGATTTCTTGGCAAAAAAATTCAATAAGACTTCTTGACTCAATTGAGAACCCGGGATCTCGTGTGACGCTCGTGCTCCTATAGAGCAGTCGCATACCGCTATTCTATTTTAATAAAAAGCCTAAGTATTAGAAGTTAAAGTAAGAACTTTCGGTATATACAGAAAAACTGAATCAAAAAATTCTAAGATGTACCATATTTATTTAATCGAAATATTTACCCTCATTATGTATACATTGCTGCCATCTAAACGGAAGTTCATTTATGCCTTTACGATAGAACTCCGGGTATCTAGATTCGACGAACTGTGTGAAAGCATTTTGTACTGTCTCCTGGGAAGAACATTTTTTATCACGTAGAAAATTGTACAAATCACGAATAATATGGTAGTCCGTTGGACCAAGGTCTGGCGAGAACGGAGGATGACGTATGGTTTGTAACTGCAGCTCCTGTAGCGTTACAACGGTTTCTCGTGCAGTGTGAAGTCTTGCGTTATCATGGAGCAATAATGGTGAAGATCGATTCACGAGTCGGGGCTGTTTCACTACAAGTTTTGCCATCATTGTTCTAAGTTCGGCACAGTAAACATCTGCTGTTATTGCTTGACCAGACCTGAGAAAGCTATATCGAATAACACCATGAAGAGTCCGCCAAACAGTTACCATTACCTTTTTATTCGTATGCTTTGCTTTAGGGCACGGTTGCAGCGTTTGACCTGGGGTCAGCCATTGCATTTTTCACTTACGGCTATCGTAAAGAATCCACTTTTCGTCATAATATGTCAAAATTCGTTCCAATATTACTTCATTTCTGTACTGATTCAACAAGGCAACACAAGTTTCAACACGCATTTTTTTCTGCAGATCAGTCAAATCATGAGACTCCCATTTTTTATATTTTTTTATCTTATGGATTTGCTGCAAATGAGCCAATATTCTAGGTACGGTAACTTAAACCATGCCGCTAATTCCTGAATAGTTTGACTCGGATCGGCTTCCACCATCTCCTTCAATTCAGCGTTATTTACCTGTGTGGGCGGTCTTCCACGTAGTTCATTCTTCAAGTCGAAGTTACCATTACGAAAGCGTTTAAACCAAAAACGCACGGTGCATTCATTGGCAGTCTCCTCTCCAAACGCAACGTTGATATTGCGAACCGTTTCTGCCGCGAAAGTTCCGCGTCGGAACTCGTATTAAAAAATGACTCGGATTTTCGAAGTATCCATTCTTCCCGTCTAAGCCAAATAAAAAAAAACAATTAAAAGTCGAAAATCGAATGTAGCACATTTTTTAAAAGAAGAATCTTAGGTACTAGGTACCATGTGAAAAAAGTTTCACTCGAAAATCTCACGCCATGAAGGTTTTATGTTAATTCAAAGTATCTATTACGGCAACTTCATATTTTAACCCCTATTATTAAAAGCAATATAAGTAGGCATAGGCTAGGATCGAGAATTGTTTAGTATACTTGGCGTAGTGGTTAATGTGGTCGCTTCGCCACTAACAGAAAAGTCCAAAAAGCAGGGTGCCTAGTGCGAGTTGTTTTTACGTTAACGCGATCGAAACGTTTACCACGCCTGGCTCTCTGATTAGATAAGAGCTTGGAGCGAGCTAATCGGAGCGCTGAACGTCATAGACGTGTCGATCGCGTTCACGTAAAACAAACTCACACTAGACACTCAGATCGTTGCGTACATTAGGTTACAGTTGAACTGGCAACAGCTATTTAGATCAAACATTAATTTGTTGTCTAGCATTGGCACCATGTTTTCGGTGTCGCCATTGCACAGACTAAGATAGGTAGATAGATAGTATAGGTGGGTAAGATAGCTCACATATGGATGTGTTAAGTTAAGATTATCAGACACTAATAAAACGTCTAATAAATGACATCGCTACACTTCACTATTGATACACCAATCATCATGTTCTGGTATAATCGCAACAAATGTCATTGTTGTCAATTAACAAATAGTAATACGAGTGAAACACATCATCATTATACCGCTTTTCACGTTTTTCTTAGAAACAAAAAGGTCGTGTACAGAGTAGAAAATTAAAACAGGCTTCAGAATAAGACCCATCAAGAATTACATAAAAATGTTATTGCATGGTTAACACCTATGTAGCACAAGTTTATCGACTATAGTTACCATAGCTAGGATTGCCTTACCATTAGGCGGGCTGTGCCTACATTGCTACTATAAAAAAGAAAGTCATTTATATACACTTTATTTTTGTCTTTTACAGTTCCAACTGCACAGAGACTGCTGTAACAGCGTATCAATACACCCGTGTCGTCCAATCCTAGCCACGGGGTCTGGACAGTACCACTTCAAAAATCCTATGGACAGTCCTGAAGAACTGACTAGCAATGAACAAAGTACTGATAGAAGCAGAATACCAAATATTGGACAAAGTTGTGAAACCAATGACTATATGAGTAATAATGAGAAAGCAACAAGCATTGAAGGCGATAAAGAAAACTCTATAAGTAATGAAAGAAGTAGTAGTGAAGATAAAAGTACTGTTGATATGAAATATTCAGCTATTAGTGAAAATTGTTTAGTGTTTTGGTGGATTGGTGACGTGGATGTGGAATAATGGACCTGTAAATAAACTACATTCATATAGTGATATTTGTACTTAGTTACTTTAGCTCCGACTATATTGAAATACTTTATAAGTATACTATCTGAATATAATACTTGAATGTTATGTAATTAAACAGAAAACAAGACTTATTGTGTCCAAGTTTTGTTCTTAAGAATCAATTGCTTTTGTAGTCCATCAATCTAGACCCTCTATTATGTTATATAAAGTTCTGCCTACCCTTAAATAATACAAATATATATGTGTATATAACAGCCCTGTATTAAATTGTCTTATTGCTGGGCACCGGCCTCTTCTCAGTGTGAGAGGTATATTTCATTTACCGAACTATAGTCCATTAAGTTCGGTACTCGCAAACGACGCCAAAGCTTGATGGTGCTGCCAGCAAAAGAGTTGAGATCTAAATGGTACGACCTATGAAAAAGATTATATAAATTATATAACTTAGCAAGTTGAAAATCTAAGCAAGGCTTATTAAACATGTGAAATTACAAGTATATAGGCTTATAAGTTTTGTTTTTTATGCGCTGAAGAATGGAGCTCCAAGCTTCGTCCGAGAACGTATTTTTAATAATGTTTGTTCAACAGACTTAGAGACTAAGACTTAACTGACCTTCCAATAGCTTCGTAAGGAGTAACCTTCTTGCCATGCCACTTCTCAATCTCATACCTTTAATCTTCCAATGCATGTAAGATGGAAGTAAACGGTGCGTGCTACTCGCGTGGGCTACAGAAGCCGGTGTAGGTGTTCCTCCACGAGTGGCTAGCATCGGTCTATTGTAGATAAACGAACAAGTGTATAAGAGCCATTAGAACATGTTTTGATGATATATAATATAAGAATTTATTAGGATTTTAATGAAATGCATTAAAAACAGTCAGAGCACTGAGCTTACTTGTAGATAAGAGACCGTAATGTAAATTACATCAGGCGCTTTATCATATCTTAAAGTACATATTTGTCATTGCATTCGCCAGAACGAGATAGTGCGTTACAGCGTTTATAGCTTTGTCTAGTTCTCGTACATGCGATATACAGCTTTAAGATATACAGGTAGAAATTCAGTTTACCAATTTTTAAATGTATATTTTATTTTAATAATCTCAACAAAAATAAAAAAAATCCTCCGTGTAATATTAATTGCGTCATTGGATTAGGGGGTAGTAAATACGAATCCCGAATCAGGGCAACCAAAAGCTATTGCATCGTTCTGTCAAGCAGCACTGCACCCGATTGTACTCCGAATTTTCTTAGGAGTAAGGTGACTGGCGTTGCATTAGCAACCAGGTTGTTCCTCGCCCTGGTCTTGTCTGGTTGTATCTAGAGAATAGAGAGTGTATTTATTAGTGTTTATGCATACACTTTAATATCTACTACATATCTACTTTTTATATGCTAGTCTCTAGTAAGATTGGCCACCGTGACCAAAAATTCAGTCTGGACTATATTTAATAAGAAATAAGTCTTTATCATTAAATTTATATGTACCTACTACATACTAGTATGTAGTAGGTACATATTAATTTAATGATAGATTTCCTAGGAAAGAAAACTCAATTTCACTGTTCGTAGCACGGGTTAGAGTGCATGCCCTCTATTTCAGTTAATGTGAACCATGCGTTTATTGCAAAGAAACGTTTGGGCCATGACCGCTCCAGGTGTTAAGTCTCAAGGGACACTTATCCTGCTTTGGTGGTAAGAAAATATAAAAACATGGTTTTTAATCCTTTTGCTTGCCATAGACTGAATCTTACTGTGATTGATGTAGTTAAAATTTAAGTTTAAATACCAGTTCATTTAACATCCTCCAGCGCTTGCTTGTGTTTTTTTATATCTTTACATAGCCAGTATGCAGTTTTTGAAAAGTAGCAGTGTGCACCACCGACGTCGGCTAGAAGAAGGAAGCTAGGAAGCTAAAGGCACTGAGAAGTGCGGCGCCGATTTGTAATCACGATGCCTGCGCCGTGCAGTCGCCTTACATGTTTTCTGTATAATTTACGCTTAGAGCAAACCAACAAATGCAAGTCAAAGATAAGGCCTTGACAGACTCTCAGGCATTCACTACCGCTGTGTCGCCACGCACATTCACCTCTCTACACGCTGTCCTGCGGTTTGTATACTTTTCAGTAAAGTACTTTTGTGATAACTAGCTGAAGTTGGTGTTTAGTTTTCGTAGTTACTATGCATTGTAAGATTGTGCTAGTCACATCAGAAGATAATAACTGACTCGGAAGATCTAATATTATTGTAGTTATCACAGGAAGCGTTTCTAACACTGTCCGTTTAAAAATTTTGGTATTAGGTTCACGGAGACATGAGTCAAAAAATTTAATATAATGTGATATGGAACATACACAACACCACACAACTACCATGTCACA
The DNA here is from genome assembly GCA_930367265.1 of Catocala fraxini. NCBI lineage: Eukaryota > Metazoa > Arthropoda > Insecta > Lepidoptera > Erebidae > Catocala > Catocala fraxini. The sequence goes on from OV884035.1 coordinate 17,117,421, forward strand.
TACCAATTTAGCAGAAGACCTATGTGTTGCTACATATGGAACGTAATGAATTTGTCAATGGTGTAGTTTAATCGATTGGTATAATATAAACTATGGATAACAAGCGGCGTCTGTAAGATAGATATGCTGTTTTAATGCAAAGTCGGAATGCTATACATTAACTCGCAAACTCAATAGATGGCCACTCAGAACAACCGCCACTGGCATACAGATTTTGCTACAAAGGCACCTAAGAGAAATACTGGTGTGTACAATTAGAGATGTGTGACGCCATTTTCGCCAACATGGGTGTCGCGAAAATGTAAACCTGACGCGGAATTATCTGTGCCCAAATAATACTTTACTATAGTAAAGTATATTATAGTAAGGTGTACTATAGTAAGGTATACTTTAGTAAGGTATAGATACCTCCCACGAGCATATAGCTCTACGACTCCCGCAAAATAGTTGAGAGGCCTGCGAGCGTTTTTAATTTTTTTGTCCTCGCCAGCCAAAAACAGCAAGTCAAATAAAGACCCGACTGATTCGCTGAAGTTCGGTACTGCATATTTAAGTCTGCAGATGTTAGTGACAACAGAGCAAGTCGTTTCATTCGTGAAGTTATAGTAGAACTAGTAACAGTTATTTAGTTTCATAATTTGTCGTTCAATATGGGCGCCGATTGATGATGCTCCAAACTGCGCAGATCATTCCATTTGTGAGGTTTCCGTTAAATCTAGTATTATGTAATTAGGTCCTTCATTTCTCATTCAACATGGGCGCCAATGATGATACTCTCAATAGAGCATCTGCATCTGCATCTGAGATCATTTCTTTAGTGAGGTTTTAATTAGTAACAGTTGTTTAAGTCCAACATTAGTTGACTAATATGGGCGCTTATCTTGGTCGGTTGTTCGTTTTGCAAAACGGCGTAGAAGCCGCTGGTAAAAGTTAGTTTCAGATAGATTGGATAATCGATAACAATAAATGTTGGTCTAGCAAAGTTTAGGTGGACGAACAGATTTAATATTAATCGCTCGTAGCTCGTACCTTGCTCTAAGTCAATCAGATCGGCAACTAATCTAGAGGAAGTAAATATACAGCTATAGTAATTATATCTACTTGTATCTGTCGTACGAACTTCATTAATTAAGACAGACGTCTAGCACACAGATTAATTGGCTTGTGGTTAGCTGCTAAAGTTATTATATATTAAGTTATGTATTTTTCTCTAGAGTTAGAATCAAAGATATTTATAAAATTACTGGTTCTCAATTAGTTTTGCCCTAGAAACACTTCATATTCGCGAACTCTTAAAAGAAAAAATAGTGTTTTACTTTTATAGCTGCAAAAAAGATTGCCGACTTTTATGTCTTTCACATGAGGTATGACCACTCAATACAAGTTGCCCCAGAAGTACTTACTGTAATTCAACCGACAATTTCTTTTACGTAAAGTTTATTTTAAAACAAAAACCAACAATTTTACCGACCGCTATCATATATTTGCTTATAAAAAAATGAAAAGCAGTCTAGACTGAGAAACGTATACCCATATATATTAATTAGTGTTGCCCCAATTGCTGAAATATTAAGGTAATCATTAGGTATAGAAAATTTGAGGAAAACATATACGAATTTACATTTTTAAATGTTTTTGAAATTCGTTATATTGTACATTCGTTGTTCTTGTAAGTTAAGAAAACAGATTCGATTGACATACAAAGGAGAAACAGGTAGAAAACTGTTTTAGCTTTGTTTTTTTTAAATAGATAGTCACTTACCGTCTTAGAAACTATTTCATCTTAATCTGTGCAAATGACAACAAAACGAGTCGTTCTTTGAGTTTAACCGCGTAAAGCAAGCGTCTACCTAATTCGTTGACTATAAGGCAAGCTGTAAGAATGTTTGCCACTTTGGGTGTGTAAAAATTTTCATTCCCTTGATCATAATTACCAAAGTGGTTTGTATCAAAGACATTAAATTTTACTATTGATTTTTATCTAACAATTCGGTAAGTAACAACAAGATACAACACATTTTCGTAGATTTAGCGAAAGTCCCTAGAAGGCAAATCGTGCCGCAATGTAAGAACGAAATAAAATAAAACAGAATTTCAACAGTCTCCCTAAATTTTATTATTTTCATCCTTTTGTTTGGTATCGTTGTAGCGAATAAGAGTGTGGTTTTTCTAGATCTATTCCCTAAACAGATTATCTGTCTGTTTTTCTTGCTTTTGCTAGTCGTGAAATATACCAACTACGTACTCGCAAAGCCTATTTATTAAGGTTAAAAAGAGTTTGGTTCACAGTAGCAAGTCCAAGTAAACAGCGGCAAAATCAAAATAAATTGGTGCACTTGTTTAAACGGAATAGCGATACTTACTTTTTACGAAGAGCAAGCTTTTCAGCGAAATCCAATTGGAGAGGACAGATTTCTTTATTGGTAATAGGCTACAGTGTTGTTACCAAGTGAGGAGTTTGGTATCCGACCCGGTAATACGGACACGGACATTGTTGGCAAGGATTTTATTGGTTTGTCGAAGTGACCATAGTGGTAGATTTTAGACTATCGCGATTTGTACACATACTTAATATAATGCTAGATAACGGGTCTTAGTCGCGATAAAGTATTTAAAAGGTAATAAATACTTCGACCAACTTGCATCGATCGTGGTCACGGGTTGACTGATGTGAGCTCAGCGGTGCCTTCGTGAAGATCGGGTTTCGACAACTACCCTCACTTGGTCACTATTATTTATATTCGCACTGTCGGTATTTCGATACACAACATTAACGACGTCTACTCACTGACGAGTCACTGACTGTCACTACGGCGGCGGCGACGTTTACACTTGCTGGATTCCAAGATGTAGACAAACGGTATCATTATATTAATTTCAACTGGGATTAATGATGAATGGAATGAAATTAATATAGCATTATATTAAGTATGACCGTAGTGGATCTAAAATTGAATTACATCAAATTGACTATTTAATGTGTGTTTAGAGCATTTTGGCAGAATGCTAAAGTATAACTATTTATTACTGTCATTTTTTTAATTATATTAGGAAACCTTACGGTTAATAACTTCTTGTATATTATAAACTACATATAAACAAACTGCCAATAAACAAGCTGCCGCAAATTAATATTTAACAATGAGTTTTCTTTTAGAAAGCCAGTAAAGTTGTGGGTCCAGCGCCTTATCGATCTCTATCTGCCATCGCGTCGCATAAGTGTTCAGGAATAGGGAATGCATTTGTGTCTGCAAAAAACCTGCTGAGGATATAGCTACGGAACGTACCTATATTTATTGGCAATTTTAATGAGTTTTAAATTACAATTGTGGAATGTGATGGTTTGAACAGTGGTTTCGACAGTGTGGATATTTTTTTCACAGGCCTCTATTTCTTACTCCTAATAACATCAGCTATCTGCCAGTGAAAGTCAAAATCGGTCCAGCCGTTTCAGAGTTTTTTTTTATAAGTACCGTATATACTTTCATATGGATTTAGTAAAAAGCTGTAATTTTGACTTTTGGCTGAAACAGACATTTCAATTTTATTTATTTGTACATATTGCGGTCAAGTTTTTATACCTATTACATAATTACAATAGAACAATAATTTCTTGTGATCTGAGGCCTTACCACCATTTCTTAAGGCATGACAATTTCTTGTGCGGGAATGAGACAGCGCGATATAAGGGGGGAGTGTATAGCTTTAACTCGTTCTCACGTATTTGTTTAATGACAATGCTTTAAGAGAAAGCTCTAAGGCCTTTGGAGGTTGTTAAATGATACCTACTTCAAAAGACTTAACTTATTTTCAGTTTAACCTATTGAATCGCAGCGGCACACTGGTGGCCAGACACTATAGATTTTTAATTATGTCGGGTATTCTGTATGCTGTGTGGAAAACCTTGGGAGAGGCCTATGTCCATTAGTGGACGTCTTTCGGCTGAGATAATGATGAGGATGATTCTAAGACTTGGCAGCTTAAAGTTCTTACTTAGTTAGCATCTAATAATGGGGGAAAAGGTGGATGGTGCCATAAATATAATTGTGGATACCATTTTGCAGTAAAACAACAGCGGTCTACATTCTGTTCTAATCCATAGTGTGAATACACGCTTATTCATATGTCATTAAAAACTGTATTACTGTGTATGAAATCGTCATTGTAAACACTGTGAACGCATCGGAACTAGATTATGTCTAGAATAAGGCTTTTAAGATAGAGCTTTAACGACCTTGATAATATTGACATAGCTATAATAGCAGGGCTGTCTTGTCAGGGTTTGCATATATATGAAAGTTATTACAGGATATTTCCTTCATGCGGCTTTAGTCATTTTATATAAAAAAATATATAATTTATGCTATCTATGTGTACCTATCTAACTCTATACTAGTATAATATAGACGCAAGATTTGAGTTTTGTTTGTTGGTTTGTGTGTTTGTTCGTTTGTTTATAAGGATTTAAAACAAAAACAACTCAACCGATCTTAAAAATTCTTTTACCGTTTGAAAGCTATATTATTACAAAGTAACATGGGCTATACTGCTAACCTAACATACTTTCACGCGAGCGAAACCGCGGGCAAAAGCTAGTTTTATGATAAAGATATTCATTACCTACATTTACGCGAGCAAAGCCGCGGGCATCATCTAATATATAGTACATATCTTACAGATTTGATCACAATGAGTACTACATCGTTCAAAATATATAAAATATTAAATTTTTAAATTTAAAGTGCCACGGTTACTCCGCTATAGCCTTTGCTTTCTACTTATCTTTAAACGCTTAAACCTTATCCATCCATCAGATGCGTGGCCTATCTGTTTAATTAGATTCTATTTCGAGGTTAGAGTTCTAGGAATTGTTTGTCATTCAAGTTTAATTTCGCAAGCCTAAGGCTTTACTTCCGAGATCGTTTTGTTTTACTATTTGATTGAGATGTGGTAAATTCTCGCATCCAACATTAACGTTACAATTAAACGTGATTAATGTCACACAGCGATAGCCTGGTGGGAGACCTTTGGAATGCCACGCAGAGGTCACGAGTTCGATCCCTCTGATTTTTCGTAGTTATGTGCGAATTAAATAGTTCGATGAAACACATAACATTTCGTTACATTGCCCATGCAGTCAAATTATTTATATCCAAAATGTGTTTCCTTACATATAGTGGGTTGAAAGAATGAGATAGACTTCTTTCTAAACCATTGAAACTAAGTTGCAGCAGATCGGGACATTGAAGAGGAAAGGGAGTCCATTGCTCTGCCGAAATGGGCTTATAATAGGAATAATAATGACTTACAAACCATATTTCGGTCACAACGGCAAATCTTTTACAAAGACGCGATATAAGCAGAAGATATTAGAGGGCAGAAGTGTGTGCTCAAACAAAAGCATTCTCTGTTCCCTAACTTTTTCGAGATGGGACGAACAGCAGTCACATTTACTACCACTGCGCCTCGGAGGCAGTTTGCATAATAGGAACAGAAAGTATAGAAATTGTTACAATCCTATGAAAGTACCTATATATACTGTTTAAAACCTTGGAACTTGTATGAAGAATGCAAACAGTTAGTATTGTATAGATAGAGATATTGAAATAGATATCAATAACAAATATATGTATTTGTAGATTCAATTGTGCACCCTGACAATTTCCAACAAAATAAAAATTGTTTGTCAAATCCTCAATTCGATAACTCTTATAGATTGGGGTAGCGGATGCCAAGGGCTTTTTTCTATAGATAGATGTAATCTCTTTCCATTTACTGCGTTTCCTCTGCAGTCAGGTGATTTAAATCAATGACGCTTTAAACAGTAAAGTGATTAATATACACATACATAGATTTGTAGCTGTATGTCTCCTTGGAGATGGACAGAGGTGTATTATTCAGAATGGTTAGTCAAACGTAATTAGAGCAAACCTATTCGAGCTTATTGCCGTGCATGGGCACCTTACCGGCATTCGTGCTGCAACTAATAATTGCTCTAGAACCTAGTAACGCTTGGTTAGACCGAATGAAACCCAATACCTAGCAAATGTTCAGCCGTTTTGAAACAAACTTATGCCACGGGATCAGCGAGGCTGAGTGTTTCTTTGGGACTATTCCAACTGCACTCTTGCCACTGTAAGACCTGTATAGCCAGGTTTAGCTGTTTTAACACTTGTGAAATCCCCGGGAAAATAAAACCCGCAACGAATTTGATCAGAAATATATAGGAAACGTTGAAGAAAAATTCCACTTTACTTCTTTGCAAAGTGTGGTTTATATGTATATTTATGCATCTTTGTATTATTTTTTTTGACCTTATGAATGACAGCAGTTTGAGTGGTAGCTTCGCCACAGCCAGTGTGCCAAGTAAATAGTAGGGGAGCCCAAGAGGGTAAATAGGGATTTACTCGAGCATCGTGGGGACCTATTGGATTGTGAAGGTTAGATGTTAAAAAGAAAAAAGTTTATGTCAAGTATACCCTTTCATTGGTGGAGGGCGCGTGTACAGGTTTCAAAAAATGTACACAGTCATGAAGAAATACTCGAGTGCTTCAGATATTAATAGCGTATGCGTCCCACGTCTTTCTGATAGAGAAAAATATTAATCTGCCTGTTTGCATGGTGGGGGATGGCCGTACGAAGGGGTAGAAAATAGGGAAAAAAAAGTATTCAAGGTCGTCAGACATTGATAAGGGATGTTAAATAAACCCTCCAGTAGCTTCTATTTAGAAGACGATAAGACGATTTGAAGCCGCCAAAAGTCATGGCCGATTTTTGAAAATGCAAAAAAATATCGTGACCTTGAAATACTCAGGCGGGTCAGAATTTTATACAGACGCTTTATCTTGATGTATTTGTCGTACTGACCCATAATCTGACAATTATGTGAAGAAATTTCCTTAATCTGACGTTTTAAAAAATAATTTTTGTTCCTAATTTTTTATATCCCAAAACCCTCTTGCATTTTTTAATGTTACCGACGTAAATTTTATTATTTTTCAAATGTTTTCACCACATCATACACAATTCGAACTATTGTCACTCATTGTTGTAACATATACCAAACTTACTTACTTACTCGGCTTGTGCAAATCGGCAGATTATATTATTGCCGCGATTTGTGACTAATTTCCATCAAAATAAAAAAAAATTAACCGTTCTCGAGAATTTTCAAGCGAAGTTTTTTTATTGCAACTTTGTGTCTCTCCTAAATAGGAGAGACACAAAGTTGCAATAAAAAAACTTCGCTTGAAAATTCTCGAGAACGGTTAATTTTTTTTTGGAAATCCTTATCTCACGCTCAAATTGTCAGATTATTGAAATGCACACTTTTCTGCATGTACCTAACTTACCTTATCTTATTCTGACGCGCTCGAGTTTTTCTAACGATCGATTTTTTTTCCTAATCTGATTGGCTGCCCTAGACGTTTGACCCTATGTACAGGGCTCAGGTATGGTGGGAGTACTTCACAAGGTGTAAGGTTGGCCCCCTTATGTTATTCTGCCACGCTCAAGTAAATCCCGAAATCCCCGCTTGGGCTCCCCTACTAAAAACGGGTTCGCTACCCAATTAGGACAAAAATTGTGTGACCCACAAATATTTGTTCTGAGCCTAGGTGCTTTTTTGTGTCCGTTGTTGGAATGTTTGTAAAGTTGCCCGTAACACAGGAATTAAACCTACTGCGATAGGTACCTTTCAGTAAAAAGAGAAAATTATATTAATCTACTTGGTTGTACCCAGACCGAAACTGAGCAAACTCGTATTGTTTTTTTTTTGTAGTATAATTGAACCTGCAAATAACGGGTTCAATGGAACTAGCGTTACAAAATTTGTTCCTGACAGTTCAAAATGTTATTCCTGCATTGTGAAAATAACTTTTTAGTTACAGTGTAATGTAGCGTACTGTGTCTGATATGCAGTAGGTATACTTGCTCTCTTGTGACGATAATCGCCTAGACGCCCGGCGAACGCGGGCGCACGTCACTAGCCACCTCTCGCGACCGGTGGGGCCAGACTATATAAGGAATGGACGGTGTCAGTCGCGTCTCCTTGCGGCCCGGCTTCACACTCCCAGCTAAGTGTCCTGATTATACAAGGACCACGAAGCAAGTCTTTAGTGAACCACGCCCTGACTATAGTTCGATAAGTAAAGATTGTCACTTTTATTTGTATCTTAATTCATTAAAAGTGTATTTGTTATACCTTCTCTCATTGTACTTCCTAATTATTCTATAGTTCTCTTAAAGTAAACCCTAAAGGTTACACTCTGCTTATGCGATCTACACATAGATAGTAATCGAATAATAAGTGTGATATATACACTGATGATGCTTTGTTATTAAGTTAGAGTCTGTTGGCATAACTTTATATCTAGTTAATAGCCATTTACTAATACATAATAAACTTTATGTTCTATGATACCTGAATGAATGGACTATAATGCCTTTAATACTCTATTTAGTATCCCATATAGGTAAAATACAGCGACCACACAAAATATGAACAATTTCAGTGTACTTTATTATGTGTATATCTTTGGTCTAACTACATACGTACGTAATTTTATCGTATATTCTCTGTACGGAATGTTCATACAGACTCACGTTTGTATACATATATTGGTAGGTAGAGGTGGATTACATCCACATTTCGTCGGCTTTTGTTACTTCTACGTGCTAAAAGGCGCGCCTATACAGGGCTCTTTTCTTTATTTTGTACTGCTACTAGGAATTTCATAACAGACATAGCCAATAATACTTTGCTCAACCTAGGATATATTCTATTTTAAATATGCAATTCTATTGCAGATATGTTCTATTTTATTTTTGTTAAAGTGGTCGGCCGTTCTAGGTACAATTTCTCTATCGCTAGGAACATTATAAACATTTAAATAACGAGGTCAAAGAACACCCAGACCCAGAACAACTATTTGTGATATACGGATTTTTTTCAAATCTACGACACTGCGCAATGGCATTGGCAAAGCGACCACTTAACTCACTAAGCCATCCATCCATCTTGACTGGACCAAAAAACTGACCAAGCCGCCAGAAGTATATTAAGTAGCACAAGTTTAATATATGTGTATATAAACTTCATACATCAATAACATTGTTTGAGCTAGTTTGTGAAAAACGAAGTAGCGGTTAAGTAGGTTTCGTAGGACAGCTACGATTGTCGTAGCGTGATGCTACGAGGAAGCTACGAAAGAATTATGTTCCAAGTTTACTGCCGCGACAGAACACAGACTGATGTGTTGTTTGCTCAGCCATACTGGTTATTTATTACCACGGACAGTCCAACTTTCTGACGTGGGTCAGCTAGATATTTTGTGTGGTTTATTCGATACTAGATGCTCACGTGGCTTTGCTTTTTGGATTTTGTAATGTAGAGTTACAAATTATCATCAATATGCTTCTAGCGAAGAATACACGCATTACGTATATATTTATATAAAAAACATACGTATGTACGTGTAGGGTTAACGCGCTACATCTATCAAACATCTGCACTGAGATTGCCATATTCAACAGAGACAAAACGAAAGTATAAATTTACGAGAATTCTTAAAACTTAAACAATCCAAATAGATGCTTGAGATACTTATAATCACTTAATACGCATCGACCGCATTACATTTGTATCTATTATGTATAAAGGATAATTGCACGCAATGGATATCTATGAAAATGAAATGAAAATGAAAATGAAATGAAAATGAAAATATATTTATTTCTGGCTTCGTTTTGGTACAAAATTGTTACACTGTTTCCCACATTAGGTTTCCCTGTGTCGTCGAAAACAGGCTCAGTACAAACGAGTGTTTAGTATCAACCACAAATAGGAAAATATGAATATTAAAAAAAAAGTTTGTGTGTGTGTGTGTGTATGTGTGTGTGTGTGTGTGCGTGCGTGCGTGCGTGCGTGCGTGCTAGCGTGCAAGCGAGCTTGCGTGCGTGCTTGCGTGCCTGCGTGCGTGCGTACGTGCGTGCCTGAGTGCGTGCGTGCGTGCGTGCCTGAGTGCGTGCGTGCGTGAGTGCATGCTTGCGTGTGTTCGTGCATTCGTGCGTGCGTGCGGCGTGCGCGCGCGCGCGTGTGTGTGTGTGTGTGTGTGTGTGTGTGTGTGTGTGTGTGTATTGCATAAAAGAATCTATACTAATATTATAACGAGGATAGATTAGATCTTTTGTGTGTAAGTATGTTTGTTTGTAATGATGACTACGCAACCGCTTTAAAAATATTTCACAATTAGAAAGCTCTATTATCACCAAGTAAAATAGACTGAAAAATGGAGCTCTACTTGCTTTTATGAACAGTCGAAATGTATCCGAAAAGGCACGTTTGGCTGTTCATAGAGGATTATTAGTGCCCACACATACATATGTATGGAAGTGAAAGTTGGGTATGGCAAAAGAAGCATGAGAGCAGAATAAATGCTGTAGAAATGAGAGCGCTGAGAAATATATGTGGTGTGACTCTGAAAGATAGAATAAGGAATAGTATGATTAGAGAGAGATGCGGCATGAAAGTGGATATAGTGACAATAATAGAAAAGCAGCGATAGCTCAGTGGGGAGACCAACAGACTGCAATGCAGAGGGTCTCGGATTCGAACCCACGTCGCGCACCTCTGACTTTCGGAAGTTATATGATTTTTCAAAATTATGTGCGTATTGATTGACAATTATCGCCTGCCCGTGTCTCGGAGAGCACGTTAAGCCGTCGCTCCCGGCTGCCATGAACATCTATGGCAGTCATTATTGGGAAAGTCAGTACCCTCTAATATCCTGACACTGGTCTAGCCTTAGGGTATCGTTAGCCTTCGGGTTGCGGAGGTCAGGTGGCAGCCGCTCCGTGTAAAAACTGATATCCATTCAAATCCGGTTAGACTAGAAAAGCCGACTCCAAGTGACTAGGGAATAATAAAGGCTAAGGGAGAAGAATAGAAAAGGGTATGTTAAGCTGGTTTGGGCATGTAGAAAGATTGGACGAGGAAAGACTGACTAAGAAAGTTTATAAGGCTAGTGTGAATGGAACAGCCGCAAGAGGAAGACCTAGGCGAACGTTTCTCGATATGATCGGAGGCGTTCTGGACAAAGGCCAGGTTAAGAGCACCTTGAACCGACGGGCGTGTACGAGGAAAGTGAATGAAGCCAGAGAAGTGTGTCAGGATCGTAGCAAATGGAAATCCGTAATCTCTGCCTACCCATCTGGGAAACGGGCGTGAATCTATGTATGTATGTATGTATGTAAAATAGGCTATATTTTATTAAAAAAATATTTTGCTTCTAACATAAACTAACCTAACCTACTTTTACGCGAGCGAAGTCGCAGGCAAAAAGCTAGTATAAAATAAATTTATTTGATCATTCTCTGATTGCGATTAATCCACGTGCTCTCTGTTTTATTGCAAGCGTGCTTTCACTTGTACTATAAATAACTAATATTGATTGCCTCGATTTTAAATATTGCGACTGCTATGCGTGAAGTCTTGGGTTCGATTACCTGGTTGAAAAATGTTTATTGATTTTTAGGGTCATGGCATTTTAATCTCTAGACAACATTAAGGTCTTCCCTTGTGAAAATGATTTCCCTTCACAAGTACATATGTATATGCGTGAAACTTTGTATCTATACATAAGCCTTCATTACAAATCTTTGCATGTAACTTCTACGCCTGTCACTACTTTCCTACTTTCTATCTATATATCTGTGTACAAGTCACACAAGATTTACGACGTTAGCAAGCGAACATCCGTTCCACGCCGGCCGATGTTCCGCATCACCTTATAAATTCATGTTGTACGTGTTTTCTAATGTAGTTTTACTAGTAGGTTACCGCATTAAAGTTAAGTGAAGCTATCACGTAAGCCACTCTACTGACCGTAGGCTTAAAAAGAGGACAGTAAAAGATACATTTTCGAATACATCGTGAGGAAGCTTGTAGGTCTGAGAGTTCTTCATAATGTTTTCGAGATACGTGACGTCTTCCAACCCGCACTGGGCCAGCGGGGTGGACTATGGCCTGAGCACAGCAGAGGGACGTTTATATTCAGGACTGATATTATTTTAATAAGTTGAGATTAGAATAATAAGGCAGAATGGATTTATAAATATTCATTTTAAGTAGGTATTACTAGTGTTATCAAATTCAGTTTGTTTTTTCTTCGATTCTGGAAACCATCTTTACCATTACCCTAACTAAAACTATTACATTATAGTGAATCAACGCTAAAGTCATTTATCTCTTTATTCCTCAGGTAATCATACATTTAAAAGAATGAAACAACAACTGTTTAGCTATTCCACTGCTACACATAAGGCCCGCCACCAACGATTAGCTAAGGTCGAGTTCACAAACTAGTAACAAGAACCGAGTGTGTGGTTCAGATAAGTAGTTTTGTCGCTTGTCTATGAGTTAGTGTGGAAGTGCATCAGGCGATTACTCATACCGGCTGTTACTGACGAAGCGAGTATCTTACAGCGAGTGCTGTGACTGCCAAGCGAGCGCGCCTGAGAGGTTTTATTCTTTGATAGCTTTTGTTTCTAGGACAAACTAGATAGATAGAGATCTCACTGGAAATGTAAACAGTCAGAAAACAACTTTTAATATACTATACAACATGGGGTTTATAAGCGTGGAAAATAATTTATTGCTGGTTGCTGCTTCGGCAGCCGTAGTATAAGTGCCCAAGGAGGTGAGATATGAGATGTCACCACATACATAATGTACATATGTGTGTTAACTTGAAGATGTAAATATTTTAAATTCTCTTGTCTTTTCTAAAATGGAGAAAGACGATATCTCGTATTTCTGGATTTATTATAAAAAACAACCGAAAATGTCAGTTAATCTCTTAAGTAGTAAAGAACAGTGTAAATACTTCGTTGAATTCAATAACAGTCACACAGTCAACATTGATCATTCATGATTGTTTCAAAGAGATAGGTGATGAGAATTAACAGATGGACGCTTTTCATTGTAATGGACGCTACTTTGAAGATTGGTATTTAATTACAGAATATACAGTTCTCTGCGATAAACCGTCATAGCTTCATCAATCACGTTGCCACAAATCCCTCTTTTAATTAACTGCTTGGCTTTAGCTCGTTCATTTACGAAACAGACGGTCTCACAAAGCTGTGGACTGTTTACTATTAGTCTCAGTTTTTAATAAAGTATAAGAAACATCAATAATTTAAAAATGTCTGAAAACTTGATGAAACGTAAGAGATTTATGAACGTTGTTAATGTAAAAATAAGTAATATTGAAACGGTAAAACTTTGCAGACTGATTGCGTTCGACCTTATTTTGTGATTAATGAAAGCCATTTTGTTTGCGTTACGGTCGTATATATGTCCTAATTTTGCCGTTCCACACATGGCATGTTTTTTGTAAACGCAGCTTTATGTTACGAGTCGTATCTACAAATAGTTGTTCCAAGTCTGAGATTTTCCTGTGCCTATTTTTTAAAGTTTTATTAAAGTTCCCCGCAACACAAAAATATTCCGAGAGTAAAAGTTGTGTCTTTAAACATAACGATAAAGATAAGATTACATATATATAGATAGAATGAGCTTTATTTTTTACTAGAATCTGCTCCCGGTTTCGATCACGCAGATAATATCTTAAGATAAGGTTGTGTTCATTTTCAATCCCACCGAAACAGTATTTTTGCTGTATGTTAAGTACTCTATGTCCTTTTCTGTACCCCTGGCAACGTGTATGCGAAATTTTATGACGATTCGTCGAAGGCGTGAAAGTATTAAAACAATCAAACAAACTCACATTCGCATTTATACTATTTGTTCGGGCCTTTCCGTCCCTCGTCGGCTGCCTACGCCGGCGCGGCGCGCGGTGGTGCGGGTCGGACGTCTCACCCGCGCACTTCACTTCGCTACCATATTCAGTTACCGACGCACGCGCATTTTTGTATTGTTTTTAACTACCAATTATTATACCAGTTTTACAGTCCACTGGATTTTATTTATAGCCCTAGGTTAGGTCACCAAGCATTTTGTAGCTAAATAAGGAGCACTTGCTGTGCCGTACGTCACGGTGTTCAGACTGTATGTTTTTAAAGGTAAATTTGAATCTGTCCTAAAAACAATTTGTTGTAAGGGTCGCTGTGTTGGTGTCAATAAAATTGCCCAAAAGAATTTTTATGTAAGGATGAAATTTACTGGCCCGAATTTCCAAATGAAAGCATGAAACAAGATCTACCTGAAATAGTATCATCTCATTTCATTGGCAATCGTTCATTGGGTCATAATCATTTATCCTTTAGTAGTTTAATTTCACACAATCAATCATTCATCAATTCATTATTTACAAAATTTTCTGACTTTAATAAGTTGCAAAGATTACTTGCCTATTGGGATAGATATATTAATAATTTAAAAAACAAACATAACAAAGCTGTAGGTATAATCTCTGTCGAAGAACTTAATAATTCCTTAAATTTCATTTTACGTCATGCTCAAATTCAAATGTTTCCTAAAGAGTATGAACTATTAAAATCAGGAAAGTTGTTACCTCGTAAGAACAGACTTCTTTCATTGAGTCCTTTCATAGATTCTGATGAGCTTATACGTGTGGGTGGAAGACTGGATAACTCTCCTTATGACTACAACGTCAAACACCCTGTATTATTATGTAGTAAACACCATATTACCAAAATAATTTTTAGTCATTATCATCTTAAGTTGTTACATGCAGGCCCTCAATTATTGTTAGCGAATATTCGTCAGATGTACTGGCCTCTTGGAGGCAGAAATTTATCGAAAGTCACAGTCAAACAATGTATTAAATGTTTTAGATTAAAATGTCAGACTGTGCAGCCGATAATGGGTCAATTGCCGTCTTCGAGGACATTGCTGCAATATCCATTTTTTAACTGTAGCGTCGACTATGCCGGCCCAGTATTGATAGCCAACCGCCAAGGGCGTGGGTGTAAGCTTATAAAGTCATATCTGTGCATATTTGTTTGCTTGGCTGTTAAAGCCGTGCACATCGAGCTCGTTACAGATCTGACCAAAAAGGGTTATATGGCTGCTCTTAACCGTTTTGTGGCTCGTCGCGGCAAGCCCAAGAGTATCTTGTCAGATAACGGTACCAACTTTGTAGGTGCCTGTAATGAATTAGGGCAATTTATGCAAGATGCTGAAATTGATTTTGAAGTCAGGCAACAAGGCATAGAGTTTTCTTTTATTCCACCTTTTACTCCCCATTTCAATGGCATTACTGAAAGCGCAGTTAAGTCCACTAAACATCACTTAAAGCGGTTATTAGGTTTAACTCACTTCACTTATGAGGAAATGTCCACGTGTCTAACACAAATAGAGGCTATTCTAAATTCTCGTCCCCTTACCCCTCTTTCCTCTGATCCATTAGATTTTACCTTTTTAACTCCTTCCCATTTTTTAATTGGCAGACCACTCACATCAATTCCACATCCACAGGTTTGTGATGTCACCATCGGGAGACTGGAGCGCTACCAGCAAATAGAGCACATAGGGCAGCATTTCTGGAATCGTTTTCAATTAGAATATGTTTCTCTGCTCCAGACTAAAACTAAATGGACCGCTTCCACAGGCCAGTTATCCGTGGGGACACTCGTCCTAATCAAGGAGAGAGGACAACCGCCTCTAATGTGGCCACTGGGGCGTGTTATAGAAATTATCCCCGGCAGCGATGGAGAGACACGAGTTGTCAAATTGAAGACTAGCAAGGGGACAATGCTGCGGGCGTTCAATAACGTCTGTCCGCTTCCCATCTGTTGAAGACTTCAACCCCGGGCAGGATGTTCGGGCCTTTCCGTCCCTCGTCGGCTGCCTACGCCGGTGCGGCGCGCGGTGGTGCGGGTCGGACGTCTCACCCGCGCACTTCACTTCGCTACCATATTCAGTTACCGACGCACGCGCATTTTTATTGTTTTTAACTACCAATTATTATACCAGTTTTACAGTCCACTGGATTTTATTTATAGCCCTAGGTTAGGTCTCCAACACTATTTGATAGGATTTTGTTTTTCAATCAAGTCAAGTAGTTATTCGTTGATTGCTTCCTTAGTTGCTTGCACTTATGTTTCCATCCGATCAAATAGAAAGTGTCATTAGGGTTGTAGTTAGGAACTTTACAATATTAGTCCGATTTCTGGCAATAGTGTATTGTGCTTGAAATATGGGTATATACTTGTGCCGTTGGGGATATAGCAGTGACGCATACAGAAGTATCTCTGGCCATATACATGAATGTCTGTGTATGTATGTTTTTGGATATTTCGGACATAAGGTCGAGCCGGATACCCGGTGACGATTATTTGATAGCAAAGTGTAATGATTACACGTGTACCGTTATAAATTACCTTTCACTGCTGACGGGCGGTTGGTTGTGAAACAAATGATCATGAATGTAATGCGCCATGAACAAATGATTGAATATTCAATTAAACAAAATATCGCGTATCCAATAATAATATTTGTATCGTTATTAACGTACTAAGTTATTTAAAACAATGGTACCAAAGATAGGACCAACACATTCAGCTCATCTTCTCTAAAAAGTATAAAGGAAGAGTTAATAACACCTACATATATGACCTTCATGTGGCGATTTAAAAAGTTTATCAATGACACAGAATCCTCACTGTTCTTTGTTCACTGATATAACACATTACTAAACTAACGTAGAAACTTTTATTTCACAGAAGAATTACTAATCTTTAATTTATTCACTCTCAGTTTGAAATAATTTACAAGAGAAACCCATCGAAAAATCCAACACCTTGTTTTTCCAAGTCTAATTCCGTGAAGCTAACGACCTATCTTGAGAGGAAAGTCGGATGTCGGACGACTTGTTGGACAGTTCCGTATTGACGAGCTTCCAGACACAATAATATTTATTATACCTATACTGAGGCTATATGTCTGAATCATAGAGAACTGACTTGATTAGTTAGAACTTGTGCTCTTTCTGCGAATATTGTTAACTAATTCATAAGACGAGTAGGATATATACGGAAAAGTATTAATGAGGTTTCGATTTCAATCTCAAGAAGAGCAATAAATATAAGCGTCTGTTAGATGGTCTGGTCTTTGTACCAGTCATAAAGATAGTTGAAGTAATGCTGACGAATTATTCTGGACGGCGAAGCGACGACGGACACTCATTACAAACAACGTCTGTCCCGTCTAACTATGTCAAATTCGTCTAGTGTAGTTATTCTATATTTTTGATAATTATTGTAACTGTGACGTGACTCTCAGTCACGGAAGCAGACCTATTTTAGACAAAGTATGTATATGTCGTGAGTAGATATTAGAATTGACAAAATCATGATGTGGCCAATCATTTAAAAAAATGGTTGTATTTCATGATATGGCCCGCTAAAACTGACTGCGTCGTTTAAACGTCAACGTATGATCATCTGAATCCATGTTTGGTCATATCATTAATGTAGGGTTTCCATAATATCCAAGGTTATAATAATAAATAGTTTTGTGCCCTAACGACATTTCACTTCACTTCAATCTTCAATTGGTGCATTATTATTATTAGCTTTTTATCATAACAATGTTTGCTACCATGATGCATTACAAAAACAAAACGCAAAAAATTTTAGCGCCTATAACGGTGGGTAATGTAACTACTTTACGAAATGCATTCTAATGTTTGACCATATCATGTAGCCATAGTAGCCAGGCGACCAGCTGTTCTTATCGTTAAAAAAAATACAACATAGAACCAGAACTTAGAATTGATGATGATGATATGGCCGAAAATTTCATAAAATGTTCGGCCAAATCATAAAATGATCAATTTTAAGTTCTGGCCACGACATATATATGTATGTATCTATGAGGGGGGCACCATTGATATAAAACAACGCACGTGTAAAACACATTAATTTAGAACTCATATTTAATGTTGCAATCAATCTGGTAATTATTCAAAGGTGACAAATACCCACTTATTGCTTCGTCCTTTTACCATGTAAATTTTTGATGCGTCTTGTGTCTAGTATTTTAATTTGCTAATAAAGCCTAAATAAATAATTAATATTCAAATTCCTAAAAATATGACACCTATGTGCGACTTTGCCATTCGAAGCAGACCTAAAGGCGTATTTCTATATTAGGTTCCACGCTCACAGAACACCGTTACTAACGCGATCGTGCTCGGTATCGCAAATTATATAAAAAGCTTATTTTTAACGTGTTTTTAAATTTTCGCGAATTGTACACATACTTTAGAGCATTCTACGCCTTTAGATCTGCTTCGAATGGCAACGTCGCACATAAGTGTCATATTTTTAGGAGTTTGAATATTATTTATTTATTTAACTGTTATATGAATCGTGCAATGCAAAAATATAAAAGTAATTAAATATTAGTTCATTTGAGTTATTAATGATTACATTACATGTTATCACTTTAAAATTATAATGTATCTTCATAAAAAACCATTGTGTGTTGTATACACACAATGGTTTTTGGATTTTTGTTTCAATTTGATTTCATATAATTAGAACGAGAAAAAGCAACAATTGATAGGTAAAGACCCAATATAATATTTATTACACGTTTTATTAATTATCTAACCTATATATTATTCTCACAGGAAACAAAATGGAAATATTAATATTCCAATTTTATTCCTTAGACGAAAGTCCCTAACGCCGAAGTGGAATAATTCATACGATCTCTTAAAATATTGCTCGCGGCGACAGTAAAATATGTACGTATGAGGGCTTAAGCAATCATTTTGTACTCATTTCGAAACACAGCGCTTATCTCTTTGCAATGTATATTTATTTTTCGAACACTTATGTAATTTTATTGGATTTTCTGAGCATTGTATTATGTAGTAGAGCCTCGCTGATTTCAGCATGAATGGCTCCACCGGGGGCGGACTACCCTCTCACAGAATATCGACGTGAAATAGCAGTATTCCTACTGTTGTGTTTCGTTCGGTGAGTGAGAGTGCCGGTGGCCCAATCACCCTTTTTCCCCCATCCCGCTTCTTCTCCTACCCACTTCCTTTCCTAAAAGGTCGGCAACGCGCAAGTGATGCCTCTGGTGCAAGATGACCACTTTCCATCAGGTGGGCCGTATGCTTGTTTGCCACATAAGTTATATAAAAAAAAAACATTGAATTTAACAACACGAAACTGAGCCCGTTTAATGGCGATAGGCTTGCCCACTATTAAATGGGACCTAAGACACCTCTGTCTACACCTTCAGGGGCTTCAGGGTTTGAGACTTCGTATGTGTTTCATTTACTGAGATACACTTAAGATAGTATTTTGATAATTTATTAATACTATTAAAAGATAGATTTGACACATATTTTCTATATGTCTCATTCTACACAGCAGCAGTACTTCAGGCAGTATACCAACCGATCATAATGACAATGCTGCTGCCCACGTAGTCAGAACAACAACTCGATGCCAAACACAAAAAGGCGCGTGTGTTCAACGTGCTAATATGCGTTTGCTACGGTCTTCAATTTGCTGCTTCCGTAATACACTAGGTACTATTTGTATTTAGCCAGTAATTCGGGAAGGCAAGTCTTCACAGGAACATTACGCTACTATATAAATGAAGGCATTTAAGTAGTAATCTAAGAAGTAAACTCAATGTCTTATTCCCATGGATATCGAAGTCGTAACCTCACCATTGACTGAGCAAGGGCAAACGCCCTTAGACCAACGAGATGCTCGAGTGACGAAAAGGTCTACTTGTAAATTGCTGGAATAGACATAATTAAAAACAATTATATCTGACACCAGCGTACCGCAGCCAGTAAAGATTTAATAAAATTAAGAAAGCGGCATCCAGAAGCGGTAGGGCTATGCCTGGGGTAGGCATAGCCCTTTCTGGATGTAGTTTTCATTATTTTGAGGGTAATACACCTATGTATATGTATTACTCATAAAAAATCAATAAGAGTCAAGCCTATTGTCGCTTATTAGTCTCAGTTACAAAAACCATTGGCCGACCTGGGAATCGAACTCGACACCTCACGTACAGACTACCCATACGCCTTTAAGACGATAAAAATACAGTTAACTTAAACAATAATGCGTAAAGAATACACGATGCTATGTGTACTTTCCATCGCGTTAAAGCGAGGGTATTGTTCATTATGAGCTCTAGATAGTGCTGAACAACGTTTTGCACTTTCAGTACACTGCCGGATCGACAATACGCCCTGCATGCTTTCATTGTGTTTGCAATAAATGTGTCATTATCTGTCATTATCTATTCAAGTGACGTTTTATATTGCTTTATTGTGACATTTAATAGTAATGGCTGAAATCGCGGTTTTATTAGCTTTTTGTATTTAGAGTGTGAAGTGATGTTCTTTGTTCATGTTGCGTAGATTATTTAGGTTGAAAAGTTGCGATTGTGAATGTTGTGTGCTTGTTAAGGTACTTGCTTTGGAAAGTGGGGCAATATGGCAGTTGTCTTTTGAAATTAAGAATAGGTTATATACTATCTGCTAAATTGGACTAAGTCTTCGAAGGAGAGGTAAGTAAATAATGTTTTTTAAAGAATCTAAAACAAAATCACATAAATTATATATTTGTTATGATAATCTAGAGTTTAAACTGGTTGTAAAATGTTCTTTTTTATGTTAAATATACTAACAATGCTAAGTTTACAACATAACATTTTAACGATATTTTCCATTCATATATATAGAATTCTATCCAAAAGTTTAAGCATTAAATACAATCAATTCAGCTAAGAAACATCATAATGACATACTGAATTCAGATTACAAAAGTTTATTGGAAGGTTAGTTTTTGTGTCGAATGGATATTAAAGTACCCACATTTAAATACACTTATTATATTAACATAGCTTTAAGGGACGCCAAACTGACCCTCTATTTCGGATTAACAGACTGTAGGTATAGTATGTTTTATATTTTGCATGGCACTAATTATATATTAATATAAAAAGCTAATTTAACACAAAGAAATATCAAACATTTTTCAGCGGATAAGGTGAGGAAACATAAAATATAACAATGAATTTTCTTACTGGCAAAACTTGTCGATATTTTTAGCTATCTGAAATCCAATCATCATCAATTAATTAATTTGACATAAGTGTCAAATTAATTAATTAGATTTCAGATAGTATATTGAGACGAATAGCGCATTAGTCTTTTTGTTACTTACTATTTACTACATTTTGCTCGCGACTTCGTCGCGTAAGTGTTATATTAAAGTAAAGTTACGTCAATGTTCAATTCCTAAAAGGTACCCGGTTTACTTTTTGTACCTCATGTTAACGATGATTCGTCGAGTAGTTAAGGCATGAAAGAGTAACAAACAAACATTCACATTTATAATATTATATTATATAAATAGTTAGGATTACTATTACTGCTAAAAAGTTACCGAACATAAAAATACAAATAAATAAAAATTATATATGTACTATTAAGATGATGTTGACCTAACCCTTTTCATTCAGTGGGAACACAGGCGTCATGTAACTATGATTTATATAAATATAAACAGAACTATTTTTAAACATATACTGTCATTGATAACGTGATCGTTATCGATTAGATAGCGTAGGTGCCTTTTATCTTTATCGTACTGTACTGAAACACGTTTTATATATTCTATTAATAAAAACAATTTCAAGCCATTTTTGTTCGAACAACTCAAAAGTTCGTTGACCGAGAGGTGTTAGCAAGACTGCTAAAGCGAAGTAAAGTTTCCCACCACTGCAGGAGTTGGTTATAGGCAATTGTATTTTTGAATCCAATAATTTGAACATCGATTCATTAAATATCATTAACTAACTAAGTCTAAAACCTAATGCTAGCAATACGAAAAGCCTATGTATATCGGGTTAAAATTACGTAACCATATTTTGTTTACCTACGGTCACTAATAAATGAGAAGTAATACAAAACAGCTATCTCGTAGAATATTCCAGACATTTTGCAGATAGATTATCTAACGATTTAGTTGTGTGGTGTAATAAATCTGTACAAGCAAGTCGTGCAGGCAATGCGTGCTAAGAGGTTTTTCCTATTGCCAATCACAGTCTAGAACAAATCCATCATATACATTGTTTAACATAAAACGGATATTTTGTTTTGTTTATTTAAGTCACAAAAGCAGCGATAGCTCAGTGGGAAGACCAACAGACTACAATGCAGAGGGCCTCAGGTTCGAACCCACGTCGCGCACCTCTGACTTTCGGAAGTTATATGACTTTTCGAAATTATGTGCGTATTGATTGACAATTATCGCCTGCTCCGTGCCTCGGAGAGCACGTTAAGCCGTCGGTCCCGGCTGCCATGAACATCTAGATGGCAGTCGTTATTAGGAAAGTCAGTACCCTCTAATATCCTGACACTGGTCTAACCTTAGGGTATCGTTAGCCTTCGGGTTGCGGAGTTCATGTGGCAGCAGCTCGGTGTAAAAACTGATATCCAGTCAAATCCGGTTAGACTAGAAAAGCCGACCCCAAGTGACTTGAGAATAATAAAGGCTAATGGAGAAGAAGATTTAAGTCATAAAATATTGTCTTACGTTAACGTAAATTTTACACATTGAAATTAAACTACAATGGATGTTACCTTCTCTCTTAGCCTTTATTATTCCCAAGTCACTTGGGGTCGGCTTTTCTAGTCTAACCGGCATTGACTGGATATCAGTTTTTACACAAAACTTATTAATTAAATAGTGTAACTGTTCGATTTGTAATACGACTCTTATATCGGCTTAGGCCTTTTTAACAGGGATTTTGTATATAAAGGTATGTTATTAATAACACAATTATTATATTTTATTAGTACTATATTACACTCTTCAATTTTCACTCGAGAGAATTCCTTGCTTTTTCTTTGAGCTTACGCAAATTATGATGTTTTACTATTATGAATTATTATACTTTTCTGCTGAAATATTTTTCTCATTCCTCAATTTCTCATACTCACAACTTACTCGTTAACTTTAGAATCATCTTTATTTACGACCAATATTGTTTTCCTATTTGCCAATAACCATTATCTTTGATATAGTGTAAAAAGCTCTTGTAACACACAGCCTACAGTAGCAGGAGTTCGCAATTTGTGATGTTTTTACATCGCCGCAGCTGGCTCCCCTATAAACACATCGTACGGTACATTTCCTACTCATTCTTATTAGAAATCGATAGAGTTCATCGTATTGTTTGTCTCAATCAAATATATCTGGGATCAAATAGATCTGTGTATGACATGGCCGAAGATAATAGGTAAGAAAATTGGATTGCGATCGTGATCTCTTTATATGTTCTAGACATTTCCCATTAGTCATTTTAAAAGAAGTATTTTTGTTTTCTAGTATAGTGTCTGTTATACGTTGCGGTAATTTTCGTTGATTTTGGTTAGTTTATCAAAATTTATACTGAAAGCGTGTAATATAATTAGTAATAGGAGGAGGATTTTCTGTCATGTTGAATTTTCTGTTTGGAAAAAACAAGGTAAAAATAAATTCAAGATAGGGAATTTAAACAGCTGAACAGAAGTTCGCCTGTTGAAATTGGCCTATCAGAAAAGTTTGATAACGCTGCCCGACTGATTTAATAATCCAGAGACCCTACGATCCAACATAAGCGCAGACTTATGCAACACGAGTAATAAGGCAATTTATAACTTATATCCGAGAATACCAGTGCTTATGCTCGAGATCTGAGTTAAATAACTTAAATTTATTATACTCTAAGTCGGATACGGATTTCGACGATATAGAAATTATTATATATCTGCAAAGTACTTACTTTGCAGATATATATCCGAATATAGAAACCCGTATTCTCCGGCTACAAATTCTTGGTATCAAGACAAATAAGTTACGATTAAATACTAAACGTTATCTTTAGTTCCTTTTCAGGTTTATTTAATAAAACGTCGTCCACTATCCAAGCAAACGTATATACTTCCTTTTGACCAATGAAGCGAAAAACGAAGCATGTTATGAAGGCTCTCCCATGTTTTGACCATCGGTTTTGTGCGTAAAATTTATCCGAAGACGCAACTTTTGAAACTTTGAAAGTTTCGTCATGAAAACATAGCGGCGCTAATAATAAAGAAACATAACACACGAAGCAAGAAAAATATTTCATCTTTGTTATGAAAAATATTTTGTAATATTATGCTCAGCCATTATCATAGAAGGCAAGCGTACAACAAAAAAAAAATGCTTTATTTATTGTAATACCAGTTGCGAAGTCTATTAGAGTTTCTACAGATACAAAATGTACCTTGCTCGAGAATTGTAAGACTAAGAAAAATGTCGGAGGTCGTAAGTCTAAAGCTCACCACACACTTGCTTGAAAAGGTTTTACATTGCGTTTATATTTTACCAGAGAATCGTTTTTATATTTAATGTAGGTTAAGTTAGATTAGGTTTGATTAGTAACAGTGCTTTTTATTGGATGAATAGTACCCCATGACCTTCTCTGTTCCCCGACATCATCATGAAATTTCGTATAAGTATACGTTGTATGCGAAATTTCATGAGGATCGGTCGAGTAGTTAAGGCGTGAAAGCGTAGTAAACAAACAAACTTAAATTCTCATTTACATTATTAAGTTAGGATTAGAGTAGGCATTGGAAATTATATAATTAAAGAATTTCTTCGGTTGAGAAAATGTTCGTAAATAAAATATTCCGATTAAAATTGTATTTCAAGTATAGAACAATCGATAAAGGCATCGGTTATGTGATGCAGCTTTTGTTAGAGAATCGTATGTTCAGAGTATTAACATGGGTTTGATTTTGAGGTCAGAGTGCAATATCAAGAATAAACAAAACTCTTGCTCAACTTAAACTTCATCTAGCCCATCGTTGATTATCGAGTTAATGCAACACCGGCTTCGAATCATCGAATTACGCTTATTAGCACAATGAGTTCCCGCTTCACTAATCTCCGATCGTGCAACCAAATCGTATTATAATATACTTTTAAGTAATAGATTTGGTTTACTAAGTCATAGGCTATGCATTAGCAGGCTGGCACTGCATTCTTTGTCACCTTGATAGTAAAAAACTATATATCATACTAATTGTGTTTTGTTTTCGGGAAACATTCGTCACATAAGACAAAATATCCAAGTCCACAATAAGTCTTGTAAATAGATTAGCCGAGTCAGGCGAGAATTAAATGAGAATTGGTATTATTATAGTTAGTAAGTAGCTGATTACTAATCTCTGCCACAGGTGTGGTATTACATGCATACATTCATGAGTCGTAGTCGTCTAAATTAGTAACTAACGTACATTGGTGTTTGGTCACGAATCATAATAATAAGGTACATTGGATATTTAGTTGGTTTCGTGGCAGAAGCGCCAATTTTTGATCAAACGGTTGATCCTGAGATCTTGTTCAAAATGAGATTTTAGCGGTAGTAGCACAGAATCTTGAAATGTGTCCGGGGTTGTCTAAAGCTAGTATGCTTGTCTCCGATTACGTGTGGCTCTAGAGATGCGAAATGTACGTGTGATACGCGTATATTTCGCCAGCTGTTTTGGCTGGCGGAATATACGCGTATCACACGTACATTTCGCATTTCTGCCTACCCCTGTTTTTTTGTACAGTGATCTTGATTCGGTAATAGCAAAGAGTGTTCATCATCGTAAGTCTTTATAAAGGCTTTCTGTGGCATATGTTCTGATGTGATAAAGAGGTCCCATGAGGGCTCTGATCATTTTTAAGGTGAAAATCTTAACAAAAATGTTTTAATCGATAGTATTAATCTTTAAGCCAACGATCGGAGTGGGTGCTTTTTTCATGGTTTAATAATAAAAAGTTAAAACATTCTTAACTTCTAAGAATTTCATGTATTATTATCTTCGCCCAAGTTCTGTCGAGTTAAGAAGATCTCAAATAACAACAGCGCTTAAACTAAACTGAAAAGTATTTTCAGTACAAATTGTTTGTGTCACTAAATGTTTGCGCAAACATCGCAGCTCTAAATAAACAGAGATTTCTCGTGATCTTTGCATTGTTCTCTCTTGCTGTATAATTCTCAGGCACGTATTCTTGTATTTAGGTTATGTAAGGTAAATTGATTATAAATAATATCAGCCCAGTTTACAAATCATCCCACTGCTGTACACGGGCTTTTTCTCAGTGTAAGAAGGGTAAGACAAGGTCAACCACGCTGGCCCAGTGAGGGTTGGAAGAGTCATATATCATCAAGAACATTATGGAGAATCCCGTGATTAATAATACGCAACTTCGCTGTTTTGCACAGTCAGGTAATTCACAGAATACGGACACAACGGCTAGCATACGTAATAGGGATACCGTGAGTGTAGTTTGTGACGGTACATGGACAAACAAAAATATGCCAAAAGTGAGGGTGAATCAAGATTCTTCTGCCTCACAAACGGAGACATGACATCGCAGCACCAGTCAGCTTGTGACCACGGCCGGTGTAACCTGGTTGAAACGTCAAGCATAAAAAAGGTAAACATAATGCATGATCGCGTTAATACCCGTTACATATTATATATATATCATGCAACGCGAAAGTTTAAAAGTTATTACATTATGGAGAACTCTTAGATATGCAGGTTTTCTCAAAACGATTCCCTTCACGGTTAAAGCGTGCGATAATTTACTACAATCCTAATTATTTATAATTATAAATTCGCATGTGAGTTTGATTGTTTGTTTGTTTATTTGTAACGCTTTTACGCCTTAACTACTAGACAGATCATCATAAAATTTCACATACAATTTGTGAGGGGTACAGGGGAAAGTCTTTCATCCAGAAAAAGTACTGTTACCTAACATAACTCAACCTACATTTACGCGAGCGAAGCCGTGGGCAAAATCTAGTAACTATTATAAAATTGACTTCTAATATGTTTTTAGGAACAGTACGGCGCTTATTCAGTTTTAAGGATGGCCTAATTCACTCATAATAAGTGGTCGTCTTGCCACTGTCGCCGAGTCGAGTGAAGCGGACTTGATCTCAACACAGTACAAAAATTATGTGATCCAAAAAAAGTTGATTTGGTTCTAGATACACTCTGTGTCTATTGTGTGAATATTTGTGAAGATCCTTGCGAAACAGAAATTATGATCAATGCCTACTTTGAAAAAAATGTGCCTGTGTTACGGGCGACTTTGTAGACATTAAATTATAAGTCAAATAACAGATCTATAGGAATTTATTTATGTAGGCGGTATATTTCTCATGAATATAAATATATTTTTTGTACAAATTATTGTAGAAACTTGAGTAATTAATGAGCGTAGTCGTGAAAATATGTAGTTTTTATAAAAATTACGTCATGCGCGGATTGTACTCGTGAAACAAAGTTCTGTATCACCACACAATAGCTCAAGGCACACCTGGCCAGTCTTATTATTTGTTGTTTTATAGTTTACATTATAAGCAAACCCGCGGCAATAGGCTTCTGTAAACTCTTACAGAAGCCTATTTCCGCGGGCATTATTATAAAAATAAATAAGTAAATCCTTACTTTTACGCTCGATGCGTTACCTAAGTGAACTTCACTGATAAAAATGATCCTATGGCTATTAATCCGGGATTTGGTCTATCTGGCCACCAAATTTCCTTCTAATCAGTTCAATAGTTAACGCGTGACTGAGTGACAAACAGCCAAACATCTTCGCAAACTTTCACATTGATACTCGTAACATTATTAGTACCCAATGCGACAATTTCACCACATAGATAATAAGGTTTAAAAGATAAAGCCTTTGTAAAAGAAGGAAGGACATCGTAAGCTTATTAGGTAATTGGATCGCGTCGGCACCTTTTAGTTACGGAATCCTAGAGCGAGTCGACATGCGACGTATCGAAATCGTGACCCCGTGGGACAGAGGCACGGTTCTCTAATAAATGTAATGTAATAAATTAAGAACTATATAATACTAGTTTTTACCTGTGACTTCTTACGCGTGGCATTTCGAAGTAAGTCCGATCCGATCCGAAGATCTTCACACATTATACTCAACTTTAGGCGGCGTATCAAGATAAAACAAGCACTACACGTTTAGTTAGATCTGCAATACAATTATGAAACCTGTATACAATTTCGTGCAGTACTTTTAGCGTGTTGCGCTTACAAATACAAACATACAGTCAGACAAAAATTCTAAATATAATTGTTTTGCTTTCTATAGCTCTTATAAAGATCACTCACATTCATTTTCTTATATATCCCCCACGTGAATTATGTTATGCCTTAAATATATTTTCGTGTCCCTAAAGGCAACAATAACACCCAAAAGTTACAGAATATGAGCTCGTAGGGTTATATATTCATATGTCCAATGAGCAGAGAAATAAAAACATAAGGTTGTTATTATTATTAGTAGCATTTGTATGGGTCAGGGTAAGGTAAATTCGGTTTTTATGGTTGTTATTATTATCAATAATTAGCAGTGATAACAATAAAAGAAGAATGCATACATATTAATGTAATTCACAGCGTAGTCCACGTATTAAATTATAATATTAATTTGATTTAGCATGATAAGGTAAAACTTTATCTTTAGAATTGAAATTGGGTCTTTGTCACTGCTGCCGCGCCACATAACATTACCAGTATCTTATATGTTCTGTTCGCCGCACCGAGAATTGAGTGGGTTTGATCTCCACACGGAATAAAATCGTGTGATTCACAAATAGTTGTGCCGGATCTGGGTATTCTGTGTGTACGTTATTTGGATGTTTGTAAAGGCCCCCACGACACATCCCTGTATAATAAAGAAAATAAGAAAATCTTCTTCTGAGAACTGGAAAGCATACATTAATTCATTAGAACTATTAAGGACATTTTCTAAAGAGAATTTCTTGACACACTTCTTACAAAACCATGTAGTCACGACGTTGAATAAGATCCGTGAAAGTGTGATAATACATCATCACTGACGCTCATCTAAGAACATACACGATAAATTCGTCGAATCTAAAGATACATACGCTATATATATACATATGTACATATACATATGTATCGTGTGTATTTGAACCCTGGACATATGTCCAGGGTCGCATACAAAAATGGGTGTATCTAAACAGATATTTGTACACCTCCTAACGAGTAGACTACGTTTTCAACCACGTAATGTTGGCTAACACAGGGTAACTTGTTAGCGTCTACCAGGCAAAAATTTGCAGACGCTGTGCTGCTGGCAAACAACAGTGCAAGAGTAAGGCAGCAGCAGTAAAATAAACTTGTCTATAATCGTTTTTGTTATGGGGTCATAGATAGTAATGCTCCACGGCAGAGCATTGAAACTTGCTAATAATAGAACAAAACGTTACGAAACCGAAATTAATCCATCGGTCGCAACACACATGCACAAGATAGATTAATCTACACAGCCGCCTTAAAAGTGTTTTTCACAGGCCACAGATATTATAACAGATTGAAAAGCCATTTGTAGTGTTCAGTTGATTAGTTTCTAAGCCATAAAGCCTTCTTTATCACTAGCATACTGTTCACAGGTCAGAAATTAAACGATATATGTATCTGTAACTATTTCGGAGATTGCAGCATGTATAGACGATACAGAAACTTGTTTAATAATTCTACAAAATATTCTAGTTTAATTATTTAGGACTTTTTGTTCTGAATGTCAGGTAGGCCGTTCCTTCATCTTTTCATTTAGTATTTTTCTAGATATTAATGACAATAAAACAATATGACTACAATAATAATAGCAGCGTTTTTTCCTGAAATAAAACGCTTATTAAATGACTTACTTAAATTCGAAGCTTAATTGATTAAGAGATACTTCCGTTTCCGTCCATTAAGCATAATAATTAGCAAACTAATTGCTAATTTATATTTGATTTTTAATTAAATATAAATTAGCAATTAGTTTGCTAATTATTTTTAACCATAATTAGCAAAATAAGGGTGTACACCAATATTTTGCTAATTATGGTTTGACGCCTTACGTAATAGGGAGCGAGCCTATTGAGCACAGTATACGCCGTTCTCTTACTAACCCGGGAACCAAGACCTTGAGCTCATACCCAGCAATCGCATTCACTACCGCTGCACCACTGCGACAGTCACTTATGGCGTTGTGTCCTTTAATAAATCGCAAACAAATGCCAAAGCTCATCGTCTTGTAAGAATATACCATACCGTCGTTTATATTTAAAGTTATTGCCAATTCTGTTTCGCAACGTGGCGAGATTTTGTGTTTGGCTGGTCAGCCCATAAGCATGCGTACATTTACCACGTAATAACGTAAGTCCGGTCAACGTTAACGCGAAGGGTTGACAAGGGTTAACTGCAACATAAATATTATATTTATTGACAATGATAATATGTGTAAGTCAATATTTGTGCTTTGGTTAACAGTGTGAATATGTTAGTTATCCGTACAAAAAGGAACCTTCTATACGATTTATTGAGCTCAAATGCATGACATTATAAGTGGCTCTTTACCAAAGTATTGTATTTATTATCGTTAGTCACAGGCGACCTATTGGAACACATTATTATAAGCGGTAACCTCCATCCTACCTAAATAAATGTGCAAGGTTGTGAAGTTGTTTGCATGTTTGTTACTCAGTCATACGTAAACCACTAGACTGATATGAATGAAACTTGACACACAGATAGTCTATGTTTAGTATATATAATATAATAATATAATAATATATATATAATAATAATAATAATATATATTTATTTCCTCCTCACAAACAGACTTTAACATAATTACAGATTTACTTATATCTATTTAGATACAATTTAAACTTAGTCTACAATATGTGAGGAGCTGGTGTCTGAATTAGGCATAAAAAATGCCTGTATTACAGACCACCAGGTCCTCACTCCACGACAAGCAAAGCATTAGTAAGTAACAATATTAAGTAATTATGTATTATTCTGTTTTCCGGTATGCGTTACCGTAGGACACACGTGAAGCTGTAGGCAAAAGCTAATCCTTATCCTAGCTATCCTAACCAATATTAGCGAATGTGGGTTTGTTTGTTTGTTACGCTTTTACGCCTTGACTTCTCGACCGATCATCATGAAAATTGGCATACACATTGTCAGGGTTACAGAAAAGGACTTCAGGATTTCGTCCAAAGCAAGGTACCTATTGTTGCCGACGGATGTAAATTCATTGACATAACCTACATTAACGCGGGCGAAGCCGCAGGCAATATTAAGTTCTATATAAGACTGTATTGTCTCGACTTCAGAAGTAGCGCACAGGAAACACTCCTAAGTCAAGAATAGCTATTTGGTCGGTTAAGACACGTTAGAATGTGAATCGGCAACAAGGTAGTAAAAATTGTAGTACCAAATCTCTCAAAACCAGTATTCACTTCAAAAAACAAGCCTATGCCATCATTGATACGTCCCGTAGAAATAGTAGGTACTCAATACCCAATATTTTATTGCATTTCTTAATGTTTTATGACGGCGGAATGTTAATAAATTGGTTTATTATGGATCCTATCGGGTACAGTAAATTAGTAGAGAGTAAGAGCAATGCAGAAAGCTAAGTTGGACGTAAAATATTTGCTTACTTCGTAAAATATAGCTTAGGTCCTGTAACAGATATCATACGTATTACGTCCATAAAATTTTGTACCACATAATAGTATAAAATGTCATAAAACAATACCATACGTTATTGATAAAAGTGCATCAATAGCGACGTGCCTTGCATCCTCTTAACCAAACCAGAAAGTACCGAGCTGGCTTGTAAAATGAATCGAGATTTATGTATATGATTATTATTAATATTAAAATAACATAACATAACACAACATAAATTCAGATAGAACATTTTATAATATTGTCTTCTGTTTACGCGAATGTTATTCCGTGACCATAGCTGCTGAAAAGCAACCGAAACGTTGGAGAAAGTGTTAACTTAAATATAAATAGTTTTAATAATTTAATAAGCTTAAAAATTTGTAATGTTTAATAGTAGTAGTTTCTAAATTAGGTATCAACCCAACCCAATGCAATGGTCACAACGCATTAAGCTTATGGTAACACAAATTATACTCTACTTTACTAAATCTCCAACTTTGTACATTAAGCGCTAAACAGATCGATGTGCTTTCCTTGCTTTATAATGAAACTAGATTTGTCCGCGGCTCCGCTTGCGTAAATCTAGGATATGTCAATTTTTCCCCTAGGGAACATAACTTTTTCCAGATGAAAGGTACCTAGCCTATGTTTTTTTCTGTACCCCTGACAACGTGTATTTCACGATGATTAATTCAGTAATTAACGTGTAAAAGCGCATCAAACAAACTCACATTCGCATTTATAATATTAGTAAGGATTATTTTACGAAGGAAAGTCGGTAAGTGACGCCTGACACCAAACTCCGAGCTGTATTTAATCCAATATTGTTTGAATGCCAACCCGTTATCCCATTACCACCCCATTATAACGGAATATGTAAGTAATCGAATTTACTTCGGAAAGATTTCGATACAGTACAGCTTCATTAATGAGGTAAATTGATAACTAGTTTATATAAAGTTAATATTTATACGTTTTATGATGAAGTAGGGATTGATTGTAACTAGTTTGCTCTTTTCTACACTATTCATAGTTATTCGGTCACATGTATGGAGAACATATGTACCTGTATAAAGCGAACTTAACTATCACGTTAAGTCTTATTGACTTGACGTGTAATGAAAGTTAGGCGATAAAAGTTTCACATTTGTCTTTTCACGACTGCAGATATTCGTAGATAAAAGCTGTAAGCGAAATATA
Organism: Catocala fraxini; assembly: GCA_930367265.1. Classification (NCBI taxonomy): domain Eukaryota; kingdom Metazoa; phylum Arthropoda; class Insecta; order Lepidoptera; family Erebidae; genus Catocala; species Catocala fraxini. The sequence continues at coordinate 17,150,204 of OV884035.1, forward strand.
CCTATACTTTCTAAAATTCATGAAACTTGTATATGCATATAATTTTGTGATGTTTTAGGTACCATGGTTTTTACGCGGATGAAGCTGTGGAAAAAGCTCATTTCTGTACTCGTGTGTTTTTATTAACCTGTCTATTGTTGGAATGCCAGATATAATTAGAAACCTGTTGTATCTGACTCAATAGATTGATGCTCAATAATTCATTGGTGTTATAAAAATCACATAATATTCTACATTATTCATAGTTTTCACTGTCGTAAGCTTTCTGTCAGGTTTTATTAACCAAACCAACCAATATCATCAAGTAGACCATGAGATTGTTTGCAAATTTTAAAATTGTTTGGTGGCAAACCACCTATCTGGTTTACGGAAGGCCGTGACTCATGTTTGTACTGCTTTGAATTTGCTTCTGTAATGACAAGAAAACGTCGCTTATTCCATTAGCGGCGGTTACCGACTACTCATCTCCTACCAACAGTAATAAAAAGTGTATATATTACTAAAAATAAAGATTATTACTCAGAAATAATCTTAATTCTGAATCAAAAGGACACATGATGTAATTTTGGGTTTCTCTTTAAAATGAAGTCACCGTGTTTTGTAGTTTGCAGTTAATGAGTTCTAGCAATAAACCAAACGAGGCTGCCTATGACGTCCCTTACTGCGTATAATTACTAACTTCAGTATTACATTCCTTTATAGACACAGAAATGTACAGCAGGGTTAGCTATTATAATGCATTTAAATATAATAAGTCGACATCCACATTTTACTGCCGTGGTTTATAGAAGAGTAGTTCGTCCAATATTTTAAATGTTCACAGCTAGGAAATACATCGTATGATCGTTTTCAGCGTACAAAGAAATTAGAGTGAGATAATAAAATGACAATATTATTTAATAACCTTTTTATTAGCTTATTGAATTACTGCGGTGCTCCGGTGGCCAGACACAATAGATTAGATTTTAATAATTTCTGGTATTATAAGACTTTACAGATTAAAAAAGGCTTTCAAAAACAGATGGTAGGAAGATATATTTTAGAAAATATAATAATGTCAAGTAAATAAAATATCTCTTTGAAAATGTACGTCAAACAGAACATCAGGCAGGGTAATACTGATAAGAGGAAAAAGCCGTGTAAACAAGTTCTATGGCAAATCATAGATTATTTTGTGCTTGTTCGTCTATTGTATTAACATATATGCAGGGAATTACAATACAAAAGGTAACGCCTAAGAAAGATATGTCTATATATTAAATATTATGTTTTGACAATGTTCGCTGTTAGTTTGGTTACTAGTATAGAATTATATTATTTTCTATGGTTTGGGAGAATAGCAATAGAATGCAAGCGTTCTGGGTGCGTTTCGAGGCGACAAAGAATCAATTTTTGATAAGCTTATTGTTTTTGTATGTAATACATAAATGAGTATTAATATTACATTTTGCTGAACATCCATCGCGAAAACGCATCGTGTATCATGGACATTATTGTAGAATGTATTAAAATACAACTACCCTCAAACACAAGGACAAACCAACAAAGGTGATTTAAATAAAATGTTCACCATAAATTAAACCCTAACTTACTAAACAACCATTTGTTGGTGTTAACTAGAATAATTTTGCCATTTTCGCGCGCTACAGCAATAAAATCCGTTGGATAGCTCCCAGGGGATAATAAAATGGCTACCCTATAACTGTCATAGATGCCAAATGGGTTGAATGTGCGTCACTATCGCCCTCTATGTGCAACAGACAGTACGTGATAAGTTTTATGTTTATTGCTTTTTTTTATGTATAAGGCTCAGGTATACGACGAAAAATCAAATAAATTGAGGTTGTGCGTTTGGAATTCTTAAGATTATTCGTCTAGTAAATAAGTTGTCAGTGAAACGTTCGTTTGACCCGACGCGGTTCGTTGTTCGTGAATATTAACTAATATTATAAATGCATATGTGAGTTTGTTTATTTGTTACGATTTCACGTCTTAACTTCACGACCGATCATCATAAACTTTCACATACATGTTGTCAGGGTGTAATCCTGACAACAACAGAAGGACATACGGTACCTTTCGTCCAGGAAAAATACTGTTCCTGAGCGAACGTAGCCGCGCGCAAAGGTTAGTAACGAATAAAAAGAAATAAGTTCTTTAGAAGCGCCAAAGAGATCTTTCTTTAGAATGGATTTTACAATCATATAAGACATATATCAAATAAGTACACATATACCTATGTACATATCCGACATAAATAGGCTTTGAAGTTATATTGCAATGAGTAAAAGAGAGGGAAGTTATTTAAAGTTCCACGAGTCGCACATCAAATATCACCAGTTAACGGTCACTACATCTAAATTGGAATACCTCAAATTCACTACAGAGTAAAATTGAAACGAACTCCGCATCCGTCGTCCGATCTCGCAATTAAACCTTTTCACCGCAGTTTTATATGGACACATACTCTCTGTAATATAAGTGACGTGGAAACAGATCAATACGTGTGTGAAATTTAAAACTCGATACGGCGAGCTTCGCAATTTGCTCTATGAGTCCCGTTTAATAAACCCGAACTAAAAACTAATATCGGACGTTGTAAGCCTTTTAGCAGCATTCCTCATGCTAACCTCTCATTTTTTACTATTCAGATTGGAAATATGCTACGGCTCGAATGGTAGAAAGTAGTTATAATACACCATAGGCCGTAGTATATGGACGCAGGCAGTAGTGGATTAACGACAACGGGAGTTGTCAACACTATATGAAAGATTTGTTATACTGCAGAGTGCAAGGGAAATAGACTTATCCTACAGCCTCTTAGACCATCGTGACGTATTGTTTAAATGGCATTTTTATCTAATAATGAGCAACTTTTCCAGCATTAGACACTAAAGTCCCCTGTGCGCAGGGACTTTACCAACATACAATTAACGGATACAAAGTACACCCTGACTTAAAATAATAATATGCGGATCACTAAAATAATTGCCTTGTATACTTTATTTATTTAAAGTTACACGATCGACACATCACTATACAATTATTATTAAAATTTACTTACAATTACAAACAAACATACATGGTTAAACGTTAAAATTATTTAAAAGATTATTGTTATAAACAGTACTAGAAATAATCTGTTGTGTTGTATATATATTAGGAAGCAAAAACCATACAGTGTGTTTCTAAAATACAGTAAACATATAAGTTAAGAACACAGTACCTGAATGCAGTGACTTCTGAACTTATCTGTACGATTTGAAACCAATTTCAAAACTTCGGGGACATGTTGATGCGACTACATAAACCACTTACTAACCCGTGTAGTCTAAAAGTCGAAACGCAATCTGCAATAACTATATCTATTGTACGCAGTTTGCTAACGTAGCTGGCATTTTGATGCAAGTAAAACTGTGTCGAATCTTTTTTATATGAATATAAACAACAATATATTTTCAAAATTTAAAACATCGTAGGTCATCTGCCAAGTTATATTTGTTATAAAGTGTTTGCTCTTTCCATCTGTAATTGAATAGAGGCAAAATGTATCCATGCACATTCATACTGAAAGCGTAGAATAACATGAGTCACAAAATAACAGAACCCGTAATAGTTATTGTTGAATTGAATGCTGTAACACAATAGGAAAAAACAGAAAAGCTGCTGAATATTCAGGGTATTTCTTTACCTAAGTGGGCCTGTATGAGAGTTATTGTACTTCCAAATATATTCTCGCGTAAAATATAAGAATTCTTTGTATATAAAGTACTCTCAAGACTTTGACAATGTTCGCTCTAGTGGCGTTTGTAAAAAAAATTATTTGTGATATTATTTAAATATTAATAAATTTGTCTCCCATTATTATTATTCATCCATATCTCATTGAATTAAAGACAGTGTTTTAGAATAGATATATAAAGAAAAAGAAAGTCAGAGTATTAAGTGGCTTCTTCTTCTTCTCGATTCGATGGTACGGTTGGCCAAGAAAGTGGTGTACTACCCTAAGGTTGAATGCCGCTTGCAGATTCATAGGTGATAAAGATTAGTTTCGCTTGCAGATCGATCTGACAACTTCTATTGCCATCTTTATCTGATTATTGATAACGATGATTACTGTGTGTTACGTGACAGCTGTTCTTAGTTTCAACTTGATGGAACCAATGACGTCGTAAAATCAATGGCAGGAGGATGATATGTAATTAAATTGTTTTCCTCAAAGCACTGGATAATAAACATTACAATCAGACAATTTTGTAAATACGTGACATATTTGTTAAGTTTTACGACGAGTGTTGTTTAATAAAACTTACAATTATGTAAGAATTTTATAAGAAAAACATTTAAAATATTACCATTATATTCTTGGCCGACCGTACAATTATTTTAAATATGTCCTGTCCAATGTGTAGCCACGGTAATCAATCGCATCGGCAGTTGCGTCCATCAATTCCTCCATGGTGTACCTACAGGGACAATTTGAGTATTTCAACAGATGTGACATGGTTTGATTGAGATCACCACATTCACACTGTGCTTTGTGAGGCTCCCTGATTCCTCATTTTATCAGGTTGCAACCATAGCGGCTGACTCGAGTACGAAGTCGATTTAGGGATTTCCATATTGGTCATGGTAATTTCAAGCCGGGTGGTAAGTTTTCCCTAACTTTTAAATTGTCCTGTCTTTGTTTTTCCTGCCAAATTTTAAGCCTAGAAAAGCTATTACGACTCTTAAGCCTCCCTGGCGGCAACTTGTATCCATGCAAAAGGTTTCGGACATCAGATTGCTGGAGATGATTTTCCAGGGCACTATGCGCTTCTTTTCTCACGGCCGGTGGTGCAATACCCACTAGCGGGTACATTTTATTTAACGGGGTCGGTTTTAGGCATCCCGATATTAAACGACACGTCTCATTTAGCACTATGTCAACTTGCTTAGCATGTGCCGACTGGTGCCATACTGGGTGTATGCAAATTCACCTGCAGAATAATACAGCGCCAATCCTGTTGTTCGCACAACATCAGGTGTTGCTCCCCAGTGTGTTGAAACTAAGTACCAAAGGAGATTGTTACGTGACATTACTTTCTGCTTGGTAGATCTCTAGAGAGCTCAATTGCTATATTCCTTGTTTAATGTTATTTGAAATGTTTAATGTTGTAATTAAATTTATTAATATACATAATATAATTTTTGTAAACATATGCATGCATACGATTTGGTGATTAGTAGATTAACATAGGCCATAAAATAACAGAGTCTATGGTAAAAACCGAATGGCTATTGTTGAATTGAATGCTGTAACACAATACGAGAAAAATTACGAATATTCGAAGTATTTCTTTACCTAAGTGGGCCTGTATGAGAATTATTGTACCTACTGCCAAATATATTCTCGCGTCAAATATAGGAAATCTTTGTATATAAAGTACTCATAAGATTTCATAAATTTTCGCTCTAGTTGCGTTTGTAAAGAAAAGGATTTGTGATATTATTAAACATCAAAGAATTTGTCTTCGATAATTCAATTGGAGACAGTGTTTTAGTATAGACATATGTATATAGAAACTCAGGGTGACTAACTATTTGAGGAGTGAGCTACCGGTGTAAACCCTTTTATAACATTATTTTTTAATGGATTTGTATTTACTAGCAAGTTCTATTAAAGAACCTTTCCATTTTTAATAGTTTAGTCGCAAATTGCAAAGTATCATGACGGAGATTAAATTTTTTGCTATGTTAGGATAAGTTGAATTGATGTAAACCCAATATACTGTCTTCTAGGCACGTTGCCAATAGACAGCGATGCGGAGTAAAGGAGGAATATTATGATGGCTTTTAAATTTTATTGTTTTTTACTCTCTTTTTGTTAACCTGATTGTATTATATGTTTATATATCTATGTTATGTTCGTGAATAATATAGTTATGTTATTGTTTATTGGAAATAAAAGCATTTAAAGCCGATTAAGGAAATATAATAATAGGTGAAAACTGCAATATTAGTAAACTAAACATCGGTCATACCGAATGAGATTATCTGGGCATTGAGCGCTTTACAATATCAGTGTTAGGCTATAATCCACCATGCCGCCAACCACGTGCAAGTGCAACGATACCTGGGATTTCGGCCCATGCGTCGCGCAGTAGATTACCTTGTGCATGCTACCCGCATCATATATAAGAGCAATTACATTCAAAATCCTTACTAAATTTATAAATGCGAATGTGAATTTGTTTAATTACTTATATTTAGTTTTGAGAAAAGCCAACGCCCGCTGTAGTAATAATTCCTGTGTCGGGGGTCACTTTACAAACATTCGAACGACGGACACAAAGAACACCCAGACTCGGAACAACTATTTAAGGATCATGCAAATTTTTGTCCCGTGTGGAGATCGAATCTACAACACTCGGCGCGGCGACTAGTAGCGAGGTGACCACTTAAACTACTACGACGCCATCCGTGCAGTCAAATCAATCAAATAAAAAAATCCGTGCAGTTTGTTTTTTTTGTTACGCTTTCACGCATTAACTACTCAATCGATCATCATGAAATTTCACAAACACGTTGTCAGTGGAACAGAGAAGGTTAAGAAGAGTTAACCTAACCTACATTTATGCGAGTGAAGCCGTGGGCAAAATCTAGTAATTAATAATATCATGTACTTACGCGGTGTGGGTGTTAGAAACATGCGCACGCTGTTGGTATGTGTGTCACGCTAATCAGGGGCTCAAACATCTAAACTTAGGACAAATATGGCGACCTTCATTGTATATTATAAAAGCTTGGTTAAGTACGGTTAATGTACGAATTTAGCCCACGTAATTCAATGTTGAAGACGGATATGCCGTCGAAATGTTAGTGGCTGAATATAGCTCAAAAACTGCTAACTATTTGAACCTTATATTTTTAATACATTTTGTAAGCGGTTGCGCTCGTGGTTATCGACATTTCGCCAGTAAATTTCTGTCTCTCGGGAACAGTACTTTTTCTGGATAAAAGGTAACCTATTTCCTTTTCCTATGTACATCGTGTAGGTATGCGTAAATTTCATAATGATCGGTCGAGTAGTTAAGGCGTGAAAGCGTAACAAACAAGATAACTCACATACACATTTATAATATTAAGTTAAAATAACATATCGGTTAAAACCGTAATAATATATAAACGGGAAGGTTCATTATGATGATCGGATGTTTAGTACTCAATCACGCGTTACGCGAAGATGGGATTTGATATAAAATTAACACACGGAGACTATGTTTCAAATTAATACAAAGTATACTTTTAAATCCACTATGCTTTCCCATAGAATTCACACGGGCGAACCTCGTTATATATAAATAAAATATTCGTGTTGCTAAAAATAATGTTAATTTGTTGAAATTAAAATGTGTATTTTGTACTGTGGATTTTCGGCGCACAAACACAAATTTGCAAAATAGCCAGTGTAAAGAATGTTTATGGGCTGAATTGGCCGAATACGCGTACTTCGACCTTATCAAGGCATGTTTTTATGGTGCTGAGTTATACATGTGGCATGTAGTTATAATGTAAAATGTTTTAATTCTCTCTTATATCTACACTATAGAAAGTATAAAACTTTATACAGAATCATGTGTCTTTCATAGCGTTATTTCATACAATTTATACATGTTAAAATTACATTTTATTACCCGAAAGAAAACGTATATACACATATAATTACAGCACACGAAAATAACTGACATGGGATGAACGGCATTTTATTGTATACGGCCTGTGCTGGACAAAAGCGGAATTCAGCAGTGGACATCATACTGGTCGCAGTATAGTGATAGTCGTATCAGGCCACAAATCTAACATTAGCTCAATCCGCTACATCGTTGACAATGACTTTGCTGGATCTTCTGCTGACTACACATCCACTAGGATACAGGATGGAGGTCAATGCTCCTCTGGGATCATCGGATCACTGTCTTATCCGCAGTGCAGCCCCTGTTACGCGACCAGATCGCTCTTCGGTGACTGGTTACTGTAGAGTCTGGCGATACAAATCAGCAGATTGGGATGGACTTCGAGAATTTCTTGCATCCTACCCATGGAAGCGGCTTTGCTTCTCATACGGGGATCCTGGCACTTGTGCTGACTGCATCACAGATGTGCTTTACCAAGGGATGGAATTATTCATCCCTTCTGCTAAAATACATGTGGGCGGCCGCAGTCGCCCCTGGTTCAATAACGCCAGCAGAGATGCTGCACACCAGAAGCAGTCGGCGTACTTAGTCTGGAATAGGGCTAGGAAGTGTCGGGATCCTGATGTCAAGGAGAGAAAGCTAGAATTTAATGCCGCTTCTAGATCCAGCAAGAAGGCTATTGCCAAGGCTAAGGCGGAACACGTTGCCAGAATTGGCGAGCGCCTTGGAAGACATCCTTCAGGGAGTCGTGCTTTCTGGGCGCTCGCCATGGCTGCGCAAGGAAATTTTTGCCAGGTCAGTCTCCCACCACTGCATAAGTCTGATGCCAGTCTGGTCCATAGTGCAAAAGAGAAGGCCAATCTTTTGGTACAACTTTTTGCCTCAAACTCGACTTTGGATGATGAGGAAGTCATACCACCTACCAAGGTGTTAGAGCTCTTTGCCTGAAATCCGCATTAAGCAGCGTGCGCTCGAACTCCTGGACATACATAAGTCGAGTGGGCCTGACGGCATCCCTGCAGTGGTAGTTAAGACGTACGCCCCTGAGTTGACCAGTGTTTTAACGCGCCTATACCGTCTTTCCTACAATTCCAACAGGGTTCCATCTTCGTGGAAGGTCGCTCATGTTCACCCGATCCTGAAAAGGGATGAACGGTCGGATCCTTCAAACTACAGGCCGATAGCGATTACTACCTTGCTCTCCAAAGTTATGGAGCGGTTAATAAACCGCCTTCTGCTGCGGTACCTTAAAGATCATCAGCTGATTAGTGACCACCAGTATGGCTTCCACCATGGTCGTTCAGCTGGTGATCTTTTAGCGTTCCTTACACACGGCTAGGTGGAGGCTTTGAAGGGAGGGGGAGAGATTCTGACCGTTAGCCTCGATATCGCTAAGGCAGTTGATAGGGTCTGGCAGAGGGCCCTTCTATCGAAGCTACCATCTTATGGAATCCCTGAGGGACTCTGTAAATAGATTGCCAGCTTTCTGGACTGGACGAATTACAGTCGTCGTTGATGGCTGCAGCTCCGAATCCAAAACCATTAACGCTGGTGTTCCTCAAGGCTCGGTGCTCTACCCAACGCTGTTCATCCTGCATATGACTTGTTGTCAATCGAGAACATACATTGCTATGCGGATGACAGCACGGGTGCTGCGCGTCCCTCGGAGCATGATACAAGAAAGACGAACACAACTTGTGTGTGAAGTCGAGGACTCTATTGGGCGGGCCTCCGAATGGGGTGAACAGAACTTAGTTCGATTCGACCCCTCGAAGACACAAGTGTGCACGTTTACTGCCAAGAAAGACCCTATCATAATCACCTTTATCATGGTGCCACAGTTCCAAGGAGTTACTCTCCGTATCTCCGAAAGTATTGGGATCCTCGGCGTGGAAATCTCGAATCAAGTCTAGTTTGGGAGTCACTTGGAGGACAAAGCTAAATTAGCGAGCAAGAAGCAGGGTGTACTGTGTTCAGTACGCCCTGTTGGGCGAGGCAGTCCTTCACACCAGGTCAACGTCTTGTGCTTTACAAAGCACAGGTCCGGCCGCATGTGGAGTACTACTCACATTTTTGGGCTGGGGCCTTCAAATACCAGCTCACATATAAAATAAACATTAGTTTTGATGAACGTAGATTATTAAAGTTGCATAATGGTTACAAACTTTGCCACCATTCTAAAAACGTAGTGACGTCACTGTCGGTCAACCTCACTTGTTTAGCAGTACGACGTTAAAGCATCAGATCATATTATATTTTATACTGAGCCCTTTTGTATCATAAAACTTAGGAGTTGTGTAACGTTACACTCGTTACCGAAGTTACTCGCAGTCTGGAACAAGTTACAGTATCTGGTCGAATCTCAACGGTAATGACTACGTGCGACTCTGGCAGGGTAAAGGTCGATGTTGACCTGTGTGTAATGCGTACAAAGGTTATGATATAAAAAAATATCAGCTCTGTATATAAACGGGCCCACTGCTAGGCACAAGCCTCTTCTCAGTGTCAAATGGATAAGGCTATAGTCTACCACATTGGCCCAGCGCGGGTTGGTAGTCCTGGTTCACTCGGTTTTAGCTTAAGATTTCGCTCGAAATTGAGCAATACGGCCTGGGGTGGGAGCGACTTTGACGGGTTTACAACTTACAGAAGAAGAACTACGGTTCTACTGCTATATTCTGTAAGGTTGAATGCTTTTTAAGAGGGCTAGGAACCTTGCTGCCGCAAAAACAGGCATTGGCGTGATTTTACGAAAGCAAGTTTACAGGGACGTTGTCAGCCGAGTGCATATCTGTGCCTTACGCTGGCAATACGTGACTTCTTGCTAGGTGTATCGAGGTCGATAACACGCATATTACAAGTGTCATTAGGCTTGGAGTTGACATGTCCATTTATACAAAAACTCTGAAAGATATAACTCTTTATTGCTAGGAGTTTTTGTCTAAATGGACATGTCAACTCCAAACCTAATAACAATTAAGTGTTTACCACCAGACGGGTAGTACACCAGCTTTTCACTTTTTTTGTTTTATTAAAAGCTGAGGTTAATCACTACCTTTATAAGAACGGCGATCTCTCAGCGCTGTTAAGTGGTACATAACTCATAAATTACTTTTTTCTAAGTTTGTTGAGAACGAGATTTATATCTTTCAGCCTTTACATTATGTTTTAAGGCATAATTTGTCTCAGTAAGAGAAAAGTGATTAATGTTGTACGCGTATAACCTTTATGCTTACGAAGGCTACGGAGGGGTAATGAAATGTGCTTACAGGATTTATATAACGTGTCTCCTTCAGTACTTGTTTGAACGTAGCTTAGCTAATATATTGTAATAACTTAAGTATAGGCCTACCTGTTTGGTATAATAGCATAATTTTGCGCTTGCCGAGCTGAATAAAGTGATTTTGGGTATTTTATTTACGAAATTCTCAATATCAGTATTACGGAACAAGGAAATGTGGCTGATGGACCTCATTAGACTCGTTATACTTCTTCGCGTAATAGAAGGTAAGTTTCGCCTACCTCTTCAGGCTTATGGGCGTGAGGCTATATGTATGTAATGTCTACAGTCCTAATATCCAATCCTCTAGAAACTTTACATACTTAAAAAAGGATTGTGTCACGCTTACTTCAAGCAACCATGACACTTCTTCAACTATTCTTTTGCGATGCATTTAGTTGTCAATATTTAACGTACAAGTGGAATTGACGCTATTTCTAAATTAAAATAGCCTAAGTTTAATACAAACTAAAAGCGAGCTACGTGTTTGTCGTCCGAACGAGCCATTTTACCTTTTGGCGATAAATAGAACAGACGTGCTTGCACAAAAAATTTGATGAACGTGTATGATGCGAAAGAGTTACGATATGATCGTTATAAGTGGAAATCTGAACTCTATGCCTACTCCTTAGGGAACAGCCGTGAGTAAAGAACGTTAGAGTTATTGAGTGTATTAATTTATATATGTATGTTTGAGCTAGTAGGTACGCCAAACAGAATACTTAAATTAATTACTAAAAATAATGATTAATATATATAGCGCGTAAAAGAAAGGATATTATATTTAGGGGTCGTAAGGTTTTATGAACGATAGAGTAAAAAGCATAGTAAAATAAAAAGATAAACGTTTAGTTTTAAATTGATCGAATCGTAAGCAGATTTAAAATTTCTAAAATAGTGACGTAATTAATGTTCAGACACATTGTCTTTATACTTATATATAGCAAATTTATTTTTATTATGTCTATGAAAGATATGCTGATTTACAGTTGTTTCATATGGGTAGTAAGAAAACAAGTTGTAATATTCATTCGTAGTAATAGTAATATTTAAAGCCCAAGATATCAGTTACTAAAAGCTTTTCTGAATATGCATGTGTTATTCGGATATAACAAAAACTAAATGTTAGCACAACTAGGCGCATCGTAAATTTAAAATCCCCCGATTCAACTCACTTGGGAATAGTCTACTATACTATAATGTATTAGGTACAGAATGAACGAACTGCCGAATAAATTTCCGTCTTGTTACTTTATCTCGGGACATACTCATACAATGTTTTTGTACTCTGTACAATGTTGAACTATTTATGGAGTTAGGTCCCTTTTTACAAGGTTTTTTTTTATACAACTAAGATGGCAAACACGCTTACGGTCCACCTGATAGTAAGTGGTCATCGTAGCCTATGGACCCCTGCAACACTAGAGGCATCACTTGGGCGTTGCTGACCCTTTAGGATAGGAAGAGGGAAGGAGAAGGAGCGGGAAGGGGTAAAGAGGGTGATTTGACGTCCGGCACTCTCACTCACCGAACGAAACACAACAGTAGGAAAACTGCTATTTCACGTCGATATTCTGTGAGAGGGTAGGCTTGCCCCGGCCCATTCATGCTCAAATCAGCGAGGCTCTACTACTCACGAGGTTGCAATAAGGAATGCTGCTTAATTCAGTAAATGAATCTGGTCAAAAATGTTGGGAGGAACAAAAAATGTCCACGGTGTTGAAGAAAAATGTTCACAGTCCCGTAACCATCTAAAGTAGTAATATTGATTATATTGTTATTATTTGATTTGTAATATTTATCCTCGAGTAAAATAGCAGAGTCCAAGTAGGGACCAACTGTTGGACTACCACTTAGAAATATTGAGGTTTCACCCTCACCTTTAACTTGGCCAAGCTGGAGTTACGTACGAGTAATAAGTACTTACGTACTTATTAAAAAGTTCATTATATCGATTTAATAGTGATGTGAAAATGTGAAGAGAACCTACGTTTTGCGGGAATTGTTCTTCATGTCGTTGAAAATGCGTGCGGTCTATCAAGTAGTACTCAGCTGAGGTGATGGATTATGGCCAAACCTTTCTTATTCTGCGTTGAGATCCACGCCTAGTAATGAAATTGTTTATATACATTCCTGATGTTAAAAACTCGCAAATAACTTATTCTTACATTGCATAAAACTTGCCAGTTTAGCTAGTTATTTTCTATAGAGGTATTCTAACTGAAATTTATATTGCGGGCAAAGTTGATCTGATCACGTTATAAGCGTGACTTTTATTGCATGTTTTATTATTTACTAAGTTTTACCCTCGGCTCTACTTCCGTGGTTTTGAGTGAAAATAACTATCCCATAGGGACCGTGAATTTTTCTGAGATAAAAACCTATGGCACTCTCAGGCCTATAAACTAAGTCTATGGAAATATACAATAAATCACAACGTTCCATCGTTGTGCAAAAGGTTTTATATTGTCGCATGCAATATTGAGACTGAGTAAAATCTCTTTTCTGATTGCGAGTTATCCGAATTGTCCGTATGTAGTTTCATTTTAATAAGTGTCGAAAAATGGTAAGCCGTAAAATTTTGCGGACGGAAATGACGAAATTATAAGGGTTCCTTATCATATTTGGGAACCCTAATAAACATTATTTTAATGATATAGATATCGGGGTTGGAAATAGGTTAGTTCAAGTTCCGAGTCGGACGGGCCGGATACGGGTTGATACGTAATATTTCAACGTTTATACGTCAAGAAATGCTTAATAAATCTGAGACAATTTTGTACGTCTTGCTAGTAAAGTGATATGGTAATAAGATATAAGATAATTATGGTCTGCGATGCTCCTTGTAACCTTACACGTCGAAACGTTGCTTTAATAGCTTGAAAAGTAGAGTGACCAAAGTTTTATTGAAAATGGATATCCGAAGAAACAGCAATATTATCTGCTTATAAGCTCAGTTCTTAAGTAAACACTCTGGCCAATTTTAGTAAGAAAATGTACTACTGAGAACTGATATCCAATGGAAAGATTTCCAATGGCAAGTATGGCCTAGAAAATGTAGTTTAGAATAGCTTAAGGCTTTACAAAGGGAGGAAGTTTGTACTGTTGACAGTCTGTTAAAATCTTAGGTATCTTGCGTTGACTCAACGTAAATAAGATTTCCACTGGTATCAGCAGTATATTTTCATAAAAATCTCTGGTAAATATCATAACAAAATACATAATAGCCATAAACGTTTACAAAATGAAACGCGCATTTACAAGAACAACAACCGTTAACGGACGAAGACAAAACAATAAGTATCGAGTTACACAACAGAATCGATATTATCTCGTTCCTTAAGCGATCCAATAAGTAAGAGATCACTTTGTTTACTCACCCATTTTATATGATTCCTCTTTAATTTTACGGGGTATAAGCACATCCTATATTGACATGATGGCAGCCAGTTATTGAGTGACGGAGTAAAGCCATGGTGTCGGTTTGGTGATCAATCCGAATACATTGTCGGCCATGATGCATGGGAAATAATGAGTATAAAGAGTATGAAGGATCTACAGAATCATTACACACATGCTTCATCATAGACTAGGGTAAACGATCAATAGGCGTGAGTAATCGGGCAAAGAGAATAAATGCACTTTCCACTTGATCAACTTATTATAATCTCAGTTCGTTACAAATATTACATTGACAAGTGAAATAATCACAATTACTATTACGTCCAAGATAATTCGATTAGTCAATTTAACACGACACTCCACCGAGCACGTGGCGCACTCCTTCGATCACGACGGATTCCAACTTAATGGCCGCTATCAACCGATTATTTTTGCACTAGCAGGTTTTGCATTAGGTTTTGCGTTGCGAGTGGAAGTGACGTAGCAGTGTTGCCACGCTAGAAATATTCAAGGCGCCGTCAAGTTTATCTAGTTCAATGTAAATATAAGCATGTTTGTTTGTTTATTTTTTACGCTTTCGCGCCTCAACTACTAGACCAATCATCATAAAATTTGCATACACGTTGTCCTATCCTGAGCTCTGTACAGAGTAGCTGTTATCCAAAAAAAGTAGTGTTCCTGAGAGATAGAAATTTCTTGTCAAAAGCTATATTTACGCGGGAAAGATCTAGTAAATAATAAACGTTTATTTGAATAACCATAATACCATTTGTGTGAAACCGAGTTGAAGTAACAGAGAAAATTATTTTTTTATTTTAAGTTACAGTATAATTATATAAATAATATATGTGTACTCTAACTTGAAAATAAAGAAAGCAGGCATATTTTAATCTATCTAATTATAATTTTGTTTTGAATATGAAAGTAATAAAATTACGTATAAGTAACGTATAAGTATAAGTTTCCTTTTATGAGTATATAAGTTTTCAAATCTATATGTAAATTTTTAATAGAATATATCACTCAGGAAAACGATTCTGCAGATATTCGTCAGTCTCTGAGGATTTGGCGGAAAACCAAAGCTGTCGCAGATTTGAGTGGTGGGGCCACGCTGCTTACAGCATGAATGGGCCGGCTCGACAGGGGAAGTACAAGTTGTGATCCTGGACTACCGATTCCATGGGTCGGGCTCTCTTCAGTATGGTCTCGGCCTATGGCTCCTCACAACTGGTGTTACATCCCACCCGCATCCCAGACAATGAGAGCCATCTTCTGCTGTCTACACATCCACTAAGATACAGGGTGGAGGTCGATGCTCCTCTGGGATCATCGGATCACTGCCTTATCCGCAGTACAGCCCCTGTTACGCGACCAGATCGCTCTTCGGTGACTGGTTACCGTAGAGTCTGGCGATACATAGCAGCAGATTGGGATGGATTTCGAGAATTTCTTGCATCCTATCCATGGAAGCGGCTATGGGAGCGGTTAATAAACCGCCTTCTGCTGCGGTACCTTAAAGATCATCAGCTGATTAGTGACCACCAGTATGGCTTCCACCATGGTCGTTCAGCTGGTGATCTTTTAGCGTTCCTCACACACGGCTGGGCAGAGGCTTTGGAGGGAGGGGGAGAGGCTCTGGCCGTCAGCCTCGATATCGCTAAGGCATTTGACAGGGTCTGGCAGAGGGCCCTATATCGGAGCTACCATCTTATGGAATCCCCGAGGGACTCTGTAGATTGATTGCCAGCTTTCTGGATGGTCGAAGTATTACAGTCGTCGTTAATTGCTGCAGCTCCGAATCCAAAACCATTAACGCTGGTGTTCCTCAGGGCTCGGTGCTCTTATCAACGCTGTTCATCCTGCATATAAATGACTTGTTGTCAATCGAGAACATACATTGCTATGCGGATTACAGCACGGGTGATGCGCGTCCCTCGGAGCATGATACAAGAAAGACGAACACAACTTGTGTCTGAAGTCGAGGACTCTATTGGGCGGGCCTCCGAATTGGGTAAACAGAACTTAGTTCGATTCGACCCCTCGAAGACACAAGTGTGCGCGTTTACTGCCACGAAAGACCCTTTTATCATGGTGCCACAGTTCCAACGAGTTACTCTTCGTTCCGTAAATACATACGTATGTATGTATTTAAACAAACATGGGACATATATAACGGCATTTACTATTATTTTGTTAACACCGGATCCCAAGCATCGAGGCGTATCCACCTATTAGTTATAAATCAAAACACCTAAATGTTACATAAATAGGAACTCGCCTCAGTTATATTCACGACCGAGTAGGCTTAAGTGAACACACCTACGTCTCACCAGATGTTTGAGTTCACATAAATAGGGCGAGCTTATTGGCCTATACTAGATACAGATGTAGAGGCCCTGCTGATTAAATATAATAATAATTCAGTAATGAACTCTATTCTGAATAAAATAATATTTAGGTATATCTAGGCGTGAGGTGATGCATATGTAAATAAAAATGTCTGACGCTGTCTTTACGTTATGTTTTTAGGACTAGAAATAAGTAAGAAATCACCACTATTTTTAAAGAGCTAATTAGATATACAGAGCATTATTTCTTATAAACCAACAGAGAAGTTTTTTTAGACGCACTCTGTTTACATGTTACAACTTAAGTCTAAAATTAGGTACATATTATAACAGGTAAGTTGTATAACAGTTGTCTCCCAAATTAGGTAAACCTGTATCTTGCGAGATATATCACACGCAAAAAATAAATAACCACATCGGAATTGTTTTATAACTTTATCTCCAGAAATTAAAATACAAGCGACAATACAATAAGACAATGACAATGTCAAGGCTATTCTAGTCTAAGTAAAACCTGTAGAATAACACCCGAGTGTTGAGAGCAAATACTTACTTAAGCTACGGTACTGACGAGATGGGAAGAACGGCACCAATAAAAAATATTACAAAGAAATTATATTCAGAAACAGGCTCTAAAACCCGCAAGTTGCTTCACGCTTTCACCGCACCCGAAAACTCAACAGTTAACTAATGTTCCCAACTTTACTCTTAAAAGTAACACGATACCAGATAATTTTGTAAAGTACCAAGAAAAACAAAGTAAATAAACGGTATGATGAGGTAAGTGGGGCGAATAACAAGAACAATTACTGAGCAAAGTGGCCCGTAACAGATTTACGACTGGACCAATGTCCTAACGCTTAACTCTCACTTATAGACCAGACAGTCAGGCAATAAATACAGGGTTTCCAAAGAAACTTTTCTAAATAAATCAAGTGCTGGGTAATGTCTAAATAATATCCAAGCTTGTTGTAAATGGGCTCCAGAGGAAGAAAGATGTTCAATGTTTCTAAACTATTAATATTATCTTATACAGATAGTTAGGCAAAAAATAATGATTTATTTTACTAGTTATAGTAAGGTCGAAAAATGAGTGCAGGCGCTTCTAGCAGAAACTACGTTAAACAAATAAACATTTTTGAACAGGCATGGCGACTATGAAACCTATCTAGATGGTCTAGAGCTCTGGCAGCTCGTAGTAACCTTTGATACACATTTTTGGCACAAGAAACATAATAGAAAATATTTATAAGTGGCTATCTTCATGACGCAGTGGTAGTGGGACTGCTGTAGATGAGATCTCTGGTTCGATTCTCGGATCTCGCAAAACAGTTATAGGTTTTTTGTCAAGAAATTCTCACTAGCAGCATGGAGCCTGCAATAGGTCCGTCTCTATTACGAGGGACACCAAAATATTGTTAGTGTAATACGCCTTTGCTAACCCTTTGCAAGCCCTTTGTCTTCGGGAATATTAGTCTAGTCTCGCTTATGTGTTAGTTTCCTCTAAAATATCAATTAATATCTCTATGCTACCACCAGCCCAACCTACCTTACATAGCTTAGACTATATTTTAAAGTATAACAATTCATATTACCACGAAGCATTGTCCGTTCGAAAATTTGTTTAAAATCTCTCAAAGCTGTAGCATTGTCTGTCTTTTCAGACAAAACAAATAAAGAAAACACTTAGTACTATATAAAATAAAAATTACGATTACTTCAAAGTTTTTTTAGACATTAAAGCTTTGGAAAGTCTTAGACATGAAATCTGAGGAGAAATCACGGGCTTCGTATTTGTACGTGAAACATTTTCTGTCGGCGGAGTTTGAATAATATCTGTATCTTATACGAGCGTGTCCCTCGAGAGGCCTTTGTCTCTGGCGCCTATATTGAAATTATCATAAAATCGTACCATCTTAGGACTGTCTCGCCGGTGTAGTGGCCTATGAAACGCAAAGAAGACTCACGTTTGATTTCTTCAAGTATTTTCTGCAGGTAATTGTCATTCACAGGACAGACACTGATACAAAAGTGTCTTAATGACCTTTCTACTTTATTTCTTAGTTCTGTGGCTTAGATCCTAGTACTGTTCCCTATATAAGACAATTAGCTCGCCTAGTGTGGTATTCGGAGTGCACGCATGATTTAAGTGGTTGCCTTGCCACTGGCCGCGTTGTGCTTTCGATCCCCACACGGGACAAATATCTTTGTGATGCACATATAGATGTTCGGAGTTTAGGTAATTGTCGTGTTCGTTGTTAAACCAGTTTCTCAAGTGCCCAGTTAGACTCAAGAATTATAAATAGAGCGACAGCGGTCTATCAAAAAATAAAAGTATTATGTAACGATTTAGATCTATATGAATAAGATTTTCGGTTATTTTGCTATTGATTGATGCCGAAAGCCTTTTCACAGACAGTCTTTCTTCTCAATAATGGATTCCAGCGATCATTCCTCTCTACACGGATTCGATTTGTACCCTGTTAAACTTAGTTTGAATGCCTTCAATATAATAGACATTTCTGGAGATTTTTTTAAAAGGTATAAGACTTTTAAGGGCTTTTGATTCGATTGCTTTATGTAGAAATCTTATTTAATTTATTTTATTGTCAAGAACTTTTAATACGTATTGGGTTTTGAGGACATTGATATTGGATGATGTTTAATATTTAGTATTAATACATATGCATATAGTTTCAAGCCTATATTCTTGGGTGTGCTGAGAGTATTAACATTGAAATTTTGCCAGCTTTTATTTAGTTCCAACCTAGGGCACGCTTATTGCTGTTTAAATTTCATGACAGAAATTCCGAATAACACTTTGCCCAAACCGACACTTTACCCAACTATCGTATTCACTACCACTGTCATATATAGATCATATATAGATATGTGTATATATAGATAGACTACGTGGGATTTAATGCCTTGCATATTATTTTCTTATACGTAATTAGCTTTTGCCCGTAATGTCATTCGCATAGACTTTAAATGTTAAGTGCTTTTGGTCTTATCTCGTGGCATTTGTAAATTCTGGATTAAAAATATTATTGATTACATATATAAATAATTACCTATTTACACGCCAAATTTGCAGTCTACCTTAAAACGAAAATAAACTTCACTCCATATTTCGTGAAAATTCAAAAATATCCTTTTCTATTCCTGTGTAAATTTAAGCTTTGTAGACTGAATTAGGTGAGGATAAGTTAGTCAGTGAGTGATTCACGAGTATTATTTTTATTCAAGTATATGTTCATTAACAGACAGAGTTAAGACGTATATTTTCGCACTTATAATATAAGGCATCGAAACTAGTTGTGTTCATAGCTCTCATTGATTGAACATATATTTTCGAAAGCTAAATAAATATTACGTCTTGACAAAAACAGAAATCCATTTTACAAATTACACTTGGAACGTACGAAGACGTATTGTATTTTACTCTTACGCAAATTTAATTTTCGTTATCAATAACACGCCGAAGCCAATATTTTCGAGTATATAATCTGTCAATTTCTCTTCAATGCTTTTTCGACGATACCTGTTCCAATCTATTATTCGACATATGTCAATATGAAATATATCTTCAAACAATTGGCTGTATTGTCAAATATCTGGCGGATTAACTGACATTTTCTATTAACCTATTGATTGGCAGCGGTACACTGGCGACCAGACATAATAGGTTTTCAATTATGTTTGGCATTTCAACAATTGACAGGTTAAGGACACTAAGATTTTTGAGATTTGTAAATAGTACAAGTAGTAGGCGTGGCATACATGCAACCGTTTTCGCGGCTTATATGAACGGATTGCCAGCTCGTTTTACAACCATTCCAATAACGGCACAAACTGGGAGTGGAAGCGCGGATTACATGCTCGCGATACTTGCTCGATTTACAAATATGCAAGGCTACAAGCGCCATGTGCTTGAGAGGGCTACTTACTCGTCTTATTTGACACTAGATTTTGCTTGCAGATTCGCTCGCGTTAATCTAGATTCTGTCTATAAAATATTTCTATTCCTCGGGAACAGTACTTTTTTTTGGGTGAAAGTTTTCATGTCTTATTCTATATCCCTGATAACGTGTATGCGAAATTTCATTATAATTGGTCGAGTAGTTAAGGCGTGAAAGCATAACAAACAAACAAACAAAGCAACATTCGCCTTTATAATATTATATTAAGTTAGGATGACTGAGTGTGATTTAGGAAATTAATCATAATAATGTTCTTTTACCTCAATATAGGCTGCCTTGTTGTATATATGTGCCGATCAATTTCTTTTCCCAAATACATCGACCACTTCGCAGACATATTAGGAAGGAAATTAGCCCTTGTAAATAATAGCGTCGTTAACAATAGTAGGTTGATACGAGTATGTAGACCAATAGTATATAAAGGTTTATGCGGCTAACGACCAGTGATTTACTATACTATAGTTACCATGGTTGGCTTTTTGTGAGCATTATATCAAAACCCTGATTATTGGTGTCGAATTGCGCTTTTCATGTTTATATAAAGAGTACTGTAATTATGGACTTGGTAGCCATATTTAAAAAATCACGTATTAAATACTAAAATACACATTCAGGTCATCCCGTAAAGAATGAATAATCCTGAAACATCTCATATTAGATCTATTGAAAGCACAAAATCAAATACCAATGCTATAAAGCTTATATAACTTATAAGATGTTTTAAGATTACCCGTTCTTTACACTTTCTGGACACTGTATATATATTGTCTTACGCCTATATCAAGGATGTGGTTGGCAAATGTGAATTACACCCAAATTGTACCAGCTATGCCGTTAGGTCCTACGTAATTAGCCATCACCTACCAGGAATAGTTTCAAGCTCGTGCTGATACTCAGAATTTCTTGACAGAAAAACCTAAATAGTCTTATAGCGGGAGACTGCCTGCTTAGTCTTTCCGCTATAAATCAGTATAATGTATTTTTTTTCTATCTAGAACAACTCGTGTTGGACTTAGGTGCCAAACTTACACGGTAGATCCGATTAGAGCGCGTGGCATTATGTTTGGCTCTTCATCTTTGCCGAACTATTAATACTTGGAATTCTCTTCCGAAACACGTGTTACCTTCTTTCTTCGATCCTTTAAGCGGAGCGTGAAAAAACACCAACCCTCAAAGTAGAGATCTCGGCACGCGAGGAAGTGGTCTGGAGGGCTCTGCTCGTGGAGTACACGACCGGTTACAATCAGGTAAAAGTAGTCTTTTTGAAAGGCTGCTAAAAATATGAAAATAAAATAATATGCAAGATTTATGTAAATAGAATGACTTACATTTACATAAATCTGTATATTGTCATATTACACACATTACATTGTAGAAGGATAGCCTAGACATTATTTCCTCTATCAACAATCATCGCCGCTCAATATTTTCTTTAGTGTAAACACACTCGATGTAGGTTTAGAGCCACACCTCGAGTGAATGCAATAGTGTGTCCCCTGAAGCGATTTTGATGCCGTTCGTAGTGATATTTGAGTAGCCAAATATAGTGTACCCGTTTGCTCGAGATACCAAGTGGCCAGACAATACAACTAGTAGAATAATACATTTATTATAAAAAATTCTAGTGAGAGATCACTTGAAATATTTTGTATGATTAATGAATCATACAAAACATTTCAAGTAAACTCTTAGAACTTGTGTGGTTGGTTATTAAATAAGTTTCACTTTCACTTACAAGGACAGGGTTAAGCTATAAGATTGTAACGTAGATATCATACCTTCGTCGAAAATAATTTTCTACTTCAGGGTTAGCACATATTCATGTAGGAATAATGCTGAACAGTATTCTACTCAATATTTCATTTCAAGAAATTCCAACCAATATAAAGAAATTATAGTTTGTCCGTTCTGTCGTCTACCCATCCTTCAAGTGGCACTGACATTCTTAGATTGTCTCTTACATTACAGTACATTAATAAATTTCCACTCTCTTATTTTAGTACTCTTTCGCTTTATCTAATTTATAAGATAAGTTTAGTACACGTTGAAAGATTAGGCATAAACTTTTCTCTCTCTTCAAACTATTAATACTGCCATGCCATGTGCACTAGAGGTGAATATTTGCGTATATAGGTTTATTTGACAGGAGAGGCATGGCCCCGTAACGTTAAAGGCCTAGATGTAACTCTACAATTTTGAAATGACACTCAACAAAATCTTTATTCAAATCAAACATCCTGGTGGGCACCAAACAATGGGATAGGCAAGGACCATTTGGCGCTAGCAAATATACGCCGATGGAATACTTTCTTAATTACTCAATAAATATTCCATACCCACATGTTAAACAAAGAATTGTTAGGTATAATGATATAAATGAAGACACCGATAACAATTCTGATCTTTTCCCTAATACAATCACTTTTATGCTTCTGCGTTGAATTATTCATATATGATCGCTTTACATACCTTTTTAAAAGCATTCCAGTAACATATTCTCATAAATTACAGGGCACGAAACCAATTTATACACGCGGTAGATTCGCGGCACAAATTTTCATGTTCAGTGAGGTAATCAAGTATGTTTCATGAATCTAATTTTTTATCCTTAGAATCCAAGAAATAATACCTGAAGCTATACAAATGCTTGATCTGATAATCTCAAATTTCGCTCTCCCCCTTCAAAGTTTGATTAATGAAGCCCCATGCTTCTGAGAAGGAAATTGAGAACAGTCTTGTTATTGCAGCCTCAATGTTTGTTGAATTTATGTTTGTTTATACTTCAGTGTATCTGTATTCAATATAGTTAGTATACAAGTTGTTGAGCTGCATGCAATACTCTACATTCTTTTATATAAGTAAGAAGCAAGGATTACAACGTACGTACCTCGCATGAGCAGCGTTTTAACTATCTAAATCATTAATTAAAAATATATGTAGAATATCTATATTTTCAATTTATTGATAATTTTGTAATTAGAACATTATTTAGGATACAAAAACAAAATGTATTAATATATATATATTTGTTCAATTGTACTAATGAGCCGCTCCGGCACTTGTATTTCTTAGCATATCTACATATATATAATTAACTTGTGTTTCTCAGATAAATGAATTGTTGTATTCTTATGAGAAATAAATATCATGAACCATAAAATATATAAAAAAATGGCATAATTAAATGTACCCGTCACTATAGTTACTGTTGCTCTTTGCAATGAATATTCAACTATTAATTATTTCTTATACATTTATTTTCTGAAATGACTATCGTGAATGTATTTTAAAATTGGTTTAATTTATTTTTCCGTTTTACCTAAAGGTTATATTAACAGAAGTATGTATATAATTGAAAAGAACAAATTTAAAGTTTATTTATAGATTTCTTTTTAATTTACAATCATGCGATCGCATATCTACTATCATGGTTACAGATCTTTTCTAAGCATCATTTTAGTTTATAATTAAGTTAATATTTAATTAAATACAGATTAGGCAGAGGCTATGTTAAATATTAACTTAAATGAGGATATACCTTCGTATATCCTCATTTTGCCAGGCACGTTTTAGATCCCTTGTGATAGGCAACAAGGCCAAGCAGGCACACTCCGAGTTGCTATTGAAAATGCCCTAACGTTTAAACCAACAACATTTCCAACCTGAGAATCAAAACTTACCTCTCTTTAGCAAACAGTCCATTCAAAATCATAATTAAACAATAGAGATTGTCTGGATTCTAAAGTGTCAGCAATCAATTTACAAAATTCGTTTACATAACCATTCTACCTACATACATATGAACCAAATATTTTACAGGTGCCAAAAGTTTGTTAAACAATAATTAAATTTTGACATATCAAACTTCCCACGGCGTAAACAAATCAATATTGTATTGATAAAATACGCAGGAAGTGTCTCGCGGTTTCACTTCAATTTAATGCTACGACGCTCACGAAAGACGTGCTAAGGCTTTTGTTACTGTAGGGGTGAATAGTTTTGTAAATAGGCTACCTTTACAAGTTCACTATAGAATGCGAATGTGTCGGTTACCTTTGAAAGGGCTTAGAGAACCGATCGGTTGAATTTAGTAGGGTAGAATGTATTGGTAAGATTTACTATTGGTGAATGTGTTCAAGGAAGTGCTCTCAGTGTATGCGTGAGACGCTGTCAGCTTTATTGTGATAACATATCCGTCGGATTGGAAGTTTAGTTGATAAATAGGGAAATTGACTGGCTTTTTTATGTAACTCTGCATAAGCGTGATTCTATAGAGATGTTGAATGGCGTAATAAGTTGACGCCAAACGATTTCTTGTAAGGTTGTACAAATGTAAAAGTGAACTAAATAGGATCAAAACGGACCAAACTTAGGCATTATGATGTGTTTAAATTTTATTAGATTAAGAGAGCGCGTCGTCGTCATAAGTTTTAGAACGTATTTTGAAGAATAAGAGCTGGAAGATAACATACATACATAAAATTACGCCTGTAACCAGCAAGGGTAGACAGAAACTGCAGATTCCCATTTGCTATGTATCATATTCTTCATACACAGTTGGCGGTCTCTTAACCTAGAGAGTAGATATCTTATTTCCGATTTTGCTATTCCCTCATTCACACTAATACAAAAAAAATAACATCTCATTAGGTTCATACGAAAATGAAAAAATACAGTGGCCATATTACAAATACAGTGGCCACAAAGATAGACTAGACTTATTTGCATACTCGTAAGACAGCAAATAAGAGAATGTTGTTTATAATTTTAGAACATGTTAAATCGGAGACAGTACTTTAACACAAATGCAACATTTACATAGGCTTAGTATATTATGCTAAGCTGTCGTAGCATTCGTAGCAGTACCGTCTACGCTGTAGCTGGTCTGTAGCAGTAATCGGTTCTCTCGTGATAAAGATTTTCTACTTTGATTACTAAATCATCATGACCTAGTGATTAGCAATGATAGTCTTTGATTAAGCTATGCAGTGTACACAGTCGTATTTTCATTTTAGAATGCAGTTTCGACCTCGACATGAATTTCCACGCCAAACACAAACGAGGCTATTATGCGTTGTCAATGACTCATACTTTACATTAGCGCTCGGGTTTCATAGACATAATTAAATTTTATGTTCTTAATTCATGTGACCTTAATTGCGATACATTTATAAAGGCACAAAAATCTCTATAATCTTAATAAACAAATAATGATAACCCAGTTTGTTTCCTAAAGTGTCGAGAACCGAGAAAGTTCTTGAGTCATTTCTAAAGATTTAGATTTTTTAAGTGTGTGTCTTAAGTAGTTAATTATGACTTTCTTTAAAGGTGAAGTAAAATTATGTGAAGAGTTCGGACCATCTGAGAGCTTATGTTATATATAACTTACAGATTTCGAAATTTTTAAAGTTTGCAGACCTCTACTGGTACTGCCAAGCAATGGACAGCTTATATACGGCAGACATTATTAGACAAATTAAATATAAAAACAAGCTAAAAAACAACATGACTTATCTGAGTACAGTTCTATACGTATCAGTATACCCACGTTCACTTTTGCTCTAGAAAGAATGTCGAAGTTGGAAAGGATTCTATATATTTTTTTTTTTAAGGAGATCCTGTCTCTTGGAATAAATCCTGTATCGCAGGGGACTTTACAAACGTTCAAACAACGGACACAAAGAACACCTAGACTCGAAACAACCATTTGTGGATTACACAAAGTTTTATCCCGTATGGGATTCGAACACACAACACTTGGCGTAGTGGCAGTGGTTAGGCGACCACTAAAACCACTATAGTACTATCCGTGCAGTCAATCAGTCAAGTCTTTAAAAAGTTACACGATTGTAAAAATTGCTTTCAACGTTTATATTTATTTTGCTAATACTATAAATGTAAAGTTACTGAAGATGTTTAGATATTCTGTGACTTAATCTTGCAGAACTGGTTGAACAGATTTGCATAAGACAAAGTAGCCTCGGGTAGAAATTAGTATAAAATAAATATTCGGTTCAGACATAGTTATACTAGTACCAGACTAGTGAACAAAGATGAATGAAAGATGATGAATGAATGAATGACATCGCAGCACCAGTCAGCTTGTGACCACGGCCGGTGTAACCTAGTCGAAACTCCAAGCATAAAAAAGGTAAACATTATGCATGATCGCGTTAATACCCGTTACATATTATATATATATAGTGAACAAAGAGTATAGTAAGATTTCTAATTATACGGCCAATTCTAAAACAAAGAATGACAGTTTAACTTGTTTCTCGGTTACGTTGTTTGAATACTGCGTATTGCGTTATATAATAAAATAAAGCAATGTTTTATTTGCCATCCTGAAGTACATATCGTTTAAAATAAATTTAATACTCACAATGCCATCGCCTGCCACGTGTAAGCGATAAAGCTAAGTAAAGAAAATATAAAGAACAAAATTTCCTTTTTTTTCGTCTAGCTATCACGAATTTCCAATACATCGATCACTGTTGTTTATTTTCACACATATTTTTTAGATATTTTATTTAACAATGAATCTTTGTTCGCAATATAATGTACTATATACTTAACGCTTGTTCCAAGGAAACGGTAATCTATTTGTGTAATAAATATATTAAAATATTTTGAGTAATACTACGCAAAAATTCGTAAATACATATATCTTAATATAATAATAATATATCCCATATTCGATTATATATCGATTATAATGTTATATGCAAACATAACGATGCCGAGATATTCATAATGCGACCTACTTGTATTGGCGGTATTTCGAGATGAATTTGAATAACGAATATGAATTCGATTTCGATTGAATAATCGAGTAGAATCGAGATGCAAGCGATGTCCTTGAGTGGATAATGGGACTGCATATCGATGGCGTAAATACGATAATGTATTCCTTGTTTTAAAATGTGACAAGAAATTCTAAGTTTGCAATTTTATTTCGAAGTCTCCTTTTTTAATACGTATTTTCTCAGTAATACAAATCCCAATGACAAAAAAGAAAAAAATTGAGAACATTATGCAGATTTAAGTTGCTAGTGCAGATATAAGTTTCTTTTACAGGATAGAATCTGATTATTTTTTTTGTAATCGGCAAATATTTGTTAAAGTTTGTTTGGTTTTGTGTCCATCGTCTTCTGATTTATTTAGTATGCTGTAGTATACCGCGAAAGCTATCTTAGATATTTTTGTAAATATTATATAAGTGACATAATGTCACTAAAAATAATGCCTGTATTGCGGGTGGTTATATAAATTCAAACAAATAATACTAGGCATACGTAAAGCATCTTGAGTCAAAAAACTATGTATACTCACAGTCAGCACTTTCTAACGAGACATTAACAGATAATGATAATATAAGTGCTGCTGAACATTGTCTTTTTCACCCGACTACGGCGAAGCCAAAAGGAAGGGTAATGATTTTGGCAGTTTGTGTATGTATGTATGTTCCACCATAGCGCCTAAACTACTAAACCGATTTTAATGAATGAGATGTAAATAGATTTGTAATAATGGCCCAGGTGACATAGGCTATATAAATTTTATCAAAATTTTATATGACTGAATTTAAACCTCAGATTCTAACCTCGAAAAAATTACTGAGATAATCATCACGTGTTTGGTATCAAAAGAAAGGTCTTGGCAAACACATTACTAATATGTATTTGTATCATATTGTTTAAGTCAAAATATATGTTTAAAATGCGGTCGTACAGTTGGCGCGGTCCAGTCGTTTCAGTTATTAATCGGATTTTTTCAACGGCCAAGTTTACGTAGCATTGAGCAGGGTAAAGTCACTAGAGGGCTTATACGTAAGTGACTTGGATCCGTGGAAACTCTTATGCCACCCCTATGATGCTGCATCTTTAACGGAATTAGAGAGGCTTCGAAGTCTCGACTCTGCTCAATAATAATTAGTGCCTATGGGTGCCACGGACGATGTAGATATTGCACGGCTAGTATATATACCCGATCTAGAAACGGAATAGTATTAAATAAAATAATAAAGTTTAAAAACTATAACCCGACTACGTAAAAAAAGGGTCTAAAAAGGACGTAGTCGGGTTATAGTTTTTAAACTTTTTTTTCAAGTTGAGAATATTGTCATCTGATCGTCCGTAAAAGTGTGAGTGATAACCATTTAAATAACTGGCCTTTCTAGAATCCAACATATGTATGGTGTCTGATTTTACAGCTATCATGTTCGTAGCTTTTACTGACCACATTTGTTAAACGATCAATTAGGGATAAAGTATGGAAAAAGGATCCTTTTCAATGCCCTCCGGCCTCGATATCATTTAGGGCAAGGTATCTGTGATCGGTTTTTGGTTGAACACATTTTAACGACCGTGGTACTAGCAGGCTGGAAATTTTCCTTAATGTTCTTTTTTAGGTCTAGGGATCCAGTGTTAGGTAATAAATTGCTCGTGGAATACGTTTAGAATGGAAGGAGGGTTAGGTTCGCGACAAAAAATAAATTTGGTAGATTTAATTGTGTAGATTAGGAATTTGAGAGTAAGGGCGCGGTCAGATCGCGAGCTATAAACCATTAGCTAGATAATACAACTGCCAATTCATTTTATAGGTTGAGTTTGATAGTTTTTATTTACACTGTGAACTATTTAGGTTCCTGCTCAGCTTGTAAAACTAGTGTAGTTAAGCGAGGAGCTAGTTACTCAATTCGTAGCTCAACTTTATGATTCGTTTTACTAGTAGCTCAGCTAATTGGACCGCAATGAGCTATAACGTGACTAGCATACTACTCAATAGTTTATAGCTCACGATCTGACCACACCCTAGCGCTGGTCTGACGTCTAAAACATAGTGTAGAAAATAGTTTAGTAGTGTTCAGTTTGAGTAAATGATTTGAGAGACTAGACGTTTATGCTTATTAAAGATATGGCATAAAATAACTATTTTAAATGATTTATATGGGCTACTTATCCAGCTCGTACCTGTCATGGTATTACTGTACGAATTCATGGTAATATTACCTTTATAGATCCAAAATGGTTCATTGTCTTACGTAGAATTCTTTCTGTAATAAGAAGCAATCAAACAGTTTGTGTAAAGGAATTTTCTGGGTGGGGGTTTTAACTGGATTTTTTGATCTGCGGATTAGAAATTCAGCGGGACTCTGTAATACATGTGTGTTACAGTGTTACACCGAGTTTGGGTTAAATTAGTCTCATGTATGCTGTTGTATACTAAGTAACCTCCGTAGTACCATACATGGTTATTAATAGATAGTATTGCGTTGTGTTTTATTAACCACACAACCCTAAAAGCAATCAATATACAATGTGAAAAGTCCTTCTTTCGATGTATTAAATTGTAATTGTACACTGAAAGTCTTTAATTTGAGTTAGCAGAATGTCAGGCGTATATAGTCGTATCATGTAGAGACAAAGCACGTGCCGTCCACTCCAGTTTTGTTACACGTGTCTTGTATTTACACGAGGCATTTTCAGAGTAAGGTGATATAGTTTTAATAAAACGATTAATGTGTAAAATAACACACACACACACACACATAATCATAACAGTAATAAGCCTATGTTGCAGGCCTTTTGATAGTTTCTTGTCAGGGGAAAAATAACTGGTACCCCAAGACTCTAACGTTTCGACGACAAATGCCTTATTAATAACACCTCATGAGTATTTGGACTGTTTGAAGGTCTCTATGGATCCAGTAGTAGGGTCAGTATAACCCGCTATGCTTAGATAATGGAGGTCTTCATCTACTCATCATGCAAGACACTAATGAATAATTAATATATGTAGTTCCCGTCGTATTGTTTCAATCTATTACCGATATTAGACAAAATGTCCTTACGTTGGGACGTCAAGATATCTGATGTCTTTACTCATTAAAATAAATAAGTCAGAACTATAACAGCCGAGCCTACAGACAAAGACAACGGTATAAATTTATCGCTGTAAGTATTTGCAAAGAAATACACTCAGTAAACTTTTAAGTAATATCCAGTTAAGGATAACCTGTCTTTGGTACAAATTTCTATCTACTTATACTCAATATTTTTGCTAGCGTAAATACTACACCGAAAATACTAGGAATTCATATACATGTCTTATTTAATAGATTTTGCGTCCAGCAGTGGAGCGTAATAACGGAGAGATTTTAGTTGGTAATTTTCTGCAGCTTGTCGTAGTCGCAGTAAAATCGTGTTCAGTTAAGGCTTAGATATAGCTCGAAAATTGTAAAGCATATTGCAAGATTCAATGGCTTTTGTAGATGACGTCTTATGAGGAAATAGAAGCCGTAGAAAAATGCCGGAACGTAAAACGGTTTAACCGTGTTTGTTCCACACGGCAGGAAAAATACTTTTGTATTAGTTGTAGAAAGGCTGTCATGGTTACTATATCGGGTGAGAATGTATATTAAAATAGTCCAACAAAATTATAAATGTGACAGGTACTTATATGATGACATTTTGGGTAGTATAAAATGTATTTGTCACTCAATAAAGTTAAAGCCGCGTCTGTCTGTCTGTCTGTTTGCGGTAAATTAAATAACTAATGAACGGATTTTCATGGTTTTAACTAATAGATAGACTGATTCATAAGGAAGGTTTAGGTGTATAATTTGTTAAGGTTTTGTATTACCCTTACGAAGCCAGATCGCTGGTAACATATTATAAAACAAATTTTCATAGAAAATCTATTAATATTATATTTTGCCGTACAAGATCACTAGATTTATATATAACTTTAAATGTTTAGTAAAATCAAATATAGCAAAACACTATTTTGTTTATTTACGAAAGAGCTAAACTGACATATACATATACATTTCGCATGTCGTGGCTATGTTTAAGTCTCCCGTACCAGAGGTCAAGACTATTGTAATTTACTGGCCATAATACCATACTCCGAGTTGCTCGTAAGAATAGTGCAATATAAAAAATCAATGATAACACCCCCTAGTGCTTACGAGACCACCGCAGCATTCAACTTTAAATAAATTTAAGAGACATTTTTGCGAGATATATTTTCAGTAGAGTGTATTTAGTTGAACTAAAGTGCTTACCCGAATATATAGCAAAGTTTGTAGATATTACGACTTGCTAAGTGTACTGCAACACATATAACTAAAAATGTGTTGTTTGTTACAGTTATTTAGTTGAAGATACTGTTTCTCTTTTATATTGCAAAGCGCTTCTTCTTCGCAGTCTTC
Source organism: Catocala fraxini (assembly GCA_930367265.1). Taxonomy (NCBI): domain Eukaryota; kingdom Metazoa; phylum Arthropoda; class Insecta; order Lepidoptera; family Erebidae; genus Catocala; species Catocala fraxini. The sequence continues at coordinate 17,182,111 of OV884035.1, forward strand.
AAGATTTGTTTATATGTATAAGTACTACTAAATCGGTTTGATTAAATAAATTCGTGGTATATAATGTACTTAAAAAATATTTATAGTTATAATAGTTACTAAATATGTATTGTTTTTTTTTGTAGCAGTCCAGATTGTGGAGCTTTTCCTTTGAATGGCCATAGGTTCGACCCCTTTTACGTGGGAAATAAATCTATACTTGTCGAAAGACTTCTAATCGTACCGTTTACGGGATATAGGTATGAGTTTATGTATGTACATGTATTTATATAATATAGTTAAAAATCATTTGAAATACCACTTAAAATAGATGCGTTAATTGCTGCGCCATAAAATCACTGACTCAGCCTATATTAAAAATTATTAAGAATAGTACTCAAGACTTCCTAGTTGCATACAAACATTAGTATAGTAAACTGCCTTGAGCCACGGAAATAACGAGTTAATAAAATATATAAACAATTCGTGTAGCGACAAGTTTTCTTTCAACATTTTAAACAGAGTTAATTAATGTCTATTACAATATCTGACGCGCCTTGTAGAATACTTGAGCCTTTTCTGTTAATTAGCGAAGAATATTCATTTAGTTGTATCATGGAGTTTTCCTTATTAATTCTAGCGTATAATAGCAGGAGTACTGGCAGTAAAAAAAATAAAATTATGATTCTTTGAATTCTCCGTGAATCTTCACAATAAAATTTTCACCTTGTTTTCAACATTTTCTAGCAGCGCTCGAGTGGAAATTTCTATGAACTGTACCGTAACCGTAACGTAAAAGAATAGGTGGAAGAATTTGACTCCACGGATGGCGGAATGGTTGAATGCTATTTAACACGTGCCTAGTGTTGTTGGTTCGATACTCACACAAGAAAAATGTGAAATTCGTAGGTTCGTATCTGGATGTTCTTTGTGACATAGAATTTAGAACAAGTGAGAAGTCGTTCATCTTTTCATTTATTAATTAGTTAGATATCTTTTACATTATGCTAATTATGCTGCTATCTATGAGGTCTCAGATTCGATACCCAGATCAGGCAAAGTTTTATTTGATATGTCTATCAATAAATTGTCATTGGTAGCATGGAGTCTGGTAATATACCCGGTGAGCGTCAATAGGTTTAATCTAAATCAATATCTGTAGGTTTCGAGTGCTATTTTGATGCAGCGACAAGATCGAACACCTAATACCCACAGAAGAACATTTTGCTTGGCAAACACGCATAAAGGTGGTTGAAGAGTCAGTTATCGGAGTGGAAGAAAAAGTAATAGAGTGACGCATTCTTACAATCGTTCAAAGCCCTATGACAAAACCATCTTGACTATTTACTCGGTACTTGTAGCCTGTCTAACTTGTTACTAGTTTCTTGCTTAATTTGATCTTAGTCAATTGTTGCTTAATTGTTAAACAAATACCTTAATCTAAGAAAAAAGAGGTATATAATTCTTACAGTTGAATTAAATCTTTCTAACAATCTAGCTATAAAATTTAAAATTAAATCGACCGTTAAAATTATTACAGCCTGTCAATTCTTCGTGCGATAAAGTTAAAAAAGTAAAGCGATTAATAAAAGGCTTTAATGAAATCTCGAGATCATCATCGCCCAATTAAATCTTTTGTAGGTATTATGATTCTCAGCAGCCTAATTTGAAGATAAAGGCCTCGTACACATTGTGAAACGTTAGATTTGGTAAGGTTGCAATATATTACCTAATGTCTACTGTTGCTACGTATGGTATCTGTAGATTGATGGAATGCTTGTTGTTGTACAAGTACTCGTTGTGCAATATTCGGTAAACTCTTTAAAACTTTTTTTATATTTTGTATAATAACTAGCTTTTGCCCGAGGCTTCGCACGGGCACAGTACGTTTTTATTAAAGTTAATTTATGTCTTTTTCTGTACTCCTAATACATGTTTTATGCGATATGATATAAATTTTATGATGTTTCGTTTGAGTAGTTAAGGCGTTAAAGCGTAACAAACAAAGAAATTAAAATTCGCATTTATAATATTGGTTAGAATAAGATGATTTACTGTTGCATTTTTGTGAAATATAATATATATAATGCCCTAAGTATATGATATGAATTAGTTTAAAAAAAAATCTAATGTAACGATAGTATTGTGGCATTACTCAATTTTTTACTGCCGAATCAGAAATAGCTTTCTTTTTTTATTTATTATTTTATTAAGGGTTTTTTTTCCATGTGAAGCATTTCAAACCCATTGTACCCGAAACAGTAATTCGCTTAACCTAATAATAGAACTTTAATAAACTTATTTCTATAGAGGGTGTTGTGTCTGCGGTACTAATCGCTAGAATGCCAGCGCTAACTCTGATGCAGGCTCACATAGCATACTCTGAATAAGTCCTATTCTTATTACTTATTCTGCTCTAGGCAATGCGTTCTCAGAACCGACGAAATGTTGCACATCTTCAATCTTTCCACAAGTCCGGCAATTTGGAGCGTCCACCTTTCTCTTATGATATGCAAACTTGACGGTGGATAATGACCGGAACGTAGATGAAAAGCTAGTTTTAACAAATAACTGTTTAAATCATAGTTAATAAACCAAGACACATGAGGAGGCTCCGACCATATCCCTTTCTCTCTACTACGGTTGTAAAAGAATATTTCCAAAGATTGTGTTGTGGTTTGTGCTTTGCTCGGGGTTTCCCTGCGGGATCGAATAAGAAATGAGGAGATCCGCAGGAAAACTAAAGTTGCCGACATTGCTCTCCGGATAGCCAAGATGAAGTGGCAGTGGGCAGGGCACTTAGCACGCAGAACCGATGGCCGTTGGGGCGGAAAGGTTCTACAGTGGCGGCCACGCACCGGAACACGCAGCAGAGGTAGGCCCCCCACAAGGTGGGCCGACGACCTAGTAAGGGTCGCGGGAAGCGGTTGGATGCGGGTGGCCCAAGACCGGTCTGTGTGGAAAACCTTGGGGGAGGCCTATGTCCGGCAGTGGACGTCTTTCGGCTGAGATGTGTTGTGATTAAATTTATTTACATACCTAGTTGAGTATTTCGTAGGCTATCGAAATGCCTCTGGTCCTACAAAAATAGATTGTTATTGAGATAACACTGGGTGTGTAGTAGGCCGCCTACGTACTACGCGTATCGAGTTCGAATCTTACACGGGGCAATTATTTGTGTAATTTACAAATGATTGTTCTAAATCTGGATGTAGTTTTTACCTATCTGTTAAATGTTTGTAAACTCCTTTGCGATACAGGGCTTGATTTTATATAAATTTTAATTTTGCAAAATAACTACACTTTGTTTTATCTTTTCTTAAATTTAAGAAACCGATCTCACTTGCACCTTACTACATATTAATTATCTACCAGTAAAAATAAAATGTTTCGCGAGTATAAGTATTGGTCACAAAGAGCAGTCTTTTTTGTGTCTATTCAATCAGAATTCGCAACAAGAGTAATAATAATAAATATTTATTTCAGACCAGGGTCCATAAAGTGTTAGTAACAAATTAGTAATATCTAAGGACTTTTTAACTGTATCATCTTTTAAATATGACTTTATAAGTAAAAGAAGAGTTCATCGATGGTGTTATAGTTTAAAGGATCGCTGCCCAACTGCTGTTGCGTCGAGTTTATAGGTACTAACACGACGCGACAAAAATATTTTTCTTACCTAGCCAAAAGCAGCATATAAAAATGGTTTAACTTATATTTTCTTTTTATTCTTTAAGCTCGCTGGACTAATCTTAGTCTTTAATATACGCAATGAAAATTAGATACATGAATCTTAAATGTTCTGTATGCTTCGTCAGCAAATAGGTTATTAAATCTAAATTGTTTTAGCATTTTATCTAAATGGACACAGGCCAAATTGTTTGGTAAAGATACACAAGACGGCGACGTAAGTGGCGATAGATATCTTGAAAGAAAATTGGAAGCCATGACAAGTTTACATAGTATAATGTGTAATACCTTACCGTCTCCGAAATGACACACAAACAACTTTTGTTTACCGAGAAAATTGCTTTTCATTGCTTTATTTATATCGATAATTCCTTGCCACTTCTGTTGAAATGGAAAATATTATATTATTATGAAGAATTATAGGAATTTGGTAGGTAGAAAATATATGAAGATATATGGCGTAACAAACTGGTGTGGTGATTTTAAGGCACGTATAATGCGTTTGATAAAGAAACCATAAAAATCATATCTAAAGTCACTTTTTGAACAAGAAAATTGGTTGCAGATTACATTGTCTGGTAACTTTGCTGCTTCTGCAAATATTTAAACCTTTAGAGATAATGTCTCGTCCTGTGGCCTAATTCCGCCTGTTTAAATTTTGCATCTGTTTGCAGGCTAAGTGTTATTGAGTATTCTCAGTAGTTGTACCCATTCCACCTTGCCGTTGCTGCCACGCTTTGTGCCAGTCTTTGCGAGTGTGTGAATTTTGAGGTGAAAAGATTTATGGCATTATATTTATGTTTGACTATAGAAGTGGGTAATGCTTGTCGTGACACGAGGTAATTTTGTAACCTGCGTTTTATGAGTTCAATCCTCCTACGGTACAAAAGTTTGTGTGATCCGCAAAAAGTTGTATAAGTCTGGGTATTCTTTGTGTCCGTTGTTTGAATGTTTGTAAAGTCCTCTGTGACACTGGATTTATTACTAATGCGAAAATTATATTAAATAATATGTGTATTCATATATGTGTACAGGAATATACCTATATAAGCATCGTTCAGCTGAGACGTAACGAGCGATGGCTAAATAAATTTCAGCACATAATTCAATTTAGGAGCTATAATAATCTATCTTGGATAGGCAAGTCTATCTCACGAATGTTGTGATAAAGTATCCAATAGTCCCACGTCATCTAATCTAGGGAATCCGTCTTTTATATCGATTACCCTGTACAGCTAATTGATTATCGGTTGCCAAAAGATAGACGTATTCAGACGACCATAAATAAGAGATGAATTAGAGCGTGCCGTAAAGGGATATCGAATTGGCGAAGTGTACTGCCTACTTGTCTGTTTACGCGAGAGTTTTTGCATAGGACGATATTTATATTGAGACTGATATAGGCTTTCTAGTGTTTAAAATAGGTAAGGTATGGTAGCTTCTTTATATAAGTTCTTATTTCACAAAGTTTCAGTAATGGCTGGGAAATGCACTTACTGATGAACACATCCAAATCATTAATTTAGTTGTTGCAGTCAAATTCAAATCTTTTGCTGACACTAGAAATAAATTAAATAGTAAATATCAAGCGTCATTAGTACAAGAGTAATAATATTATTTAACTAGCTATCCCCATGGTGCATCAATGTTTATATTTAACGTTCTCTTGGTTTTTAGAGTGATGTTATATATTCTATATTACTTCTGAATAAGGTAGCTTTTCTAAAGATTAAAGAAGTTTTAAAATCGGTTAAGAAGTTTCAGAGGTTTTACATTACAAACAAATACTTATCTTTATAATATTAATGGACATTATGCCTCTTGATTTGACAAGCGTGCATATGTATGAATTTATCTGTATTAACCTATTGAATCGCAGCGGTACAACGGTGGCCCAACACAATAGGTTCTCAATTATGTCTGGGATTCCAACAATTGATTGGTTATGGTCCTTGTATCACAATATGTCATTATGATACAAGTAACTGTCGCAAGCTACTTGGTCGTGATAATCGTACGATAAAGGCAAGAGTGGTTGGCGTCAGTCGTTTATACGATGCATACAATTCGAGAAGACGCCTCGACTTCTCGACTTGCGCGTATTACCAACATTGTGCACAAGAGCCATTAGAGTACAGCGCATTAGTGAAAACTGCAAGAAGTTTGTAGTGCTGAGATGTCGTATGACACTTTAGCGGGACGTTATAAGTCGTAGAACAGTTAAATGGTACAGTAAAGTTATATGTCTAACTAGTAATCTTTGTTTGTTAGTTTAAGTCAAAATTTGGAGCTGAATTATGAACCAGTTCTCGTAGCCCATATAGACTGAAAGGTCATCACATAAGCCCGATGATAATGCGATATTCTGGTGCTGGACCTGATGCTGTTGCCTGGGCCACCTGCAGATCATCCAAATCCTCAATAGCTAACAGTAGCCATATCTTCATATCATTCCATACCTAGTTTCATATCATTGTATGGCTCGTTAGATTTGTGTTCGAAAATTCTGTTTATTTATGACACAAAGTGGTGCAACACGAAACGCGGTCACTGGTACTCCTTAAAAGCATGATTTAAAAAGGTTTTTACTATTAATTTCGGATTTAGGAAACCATGACACTGCTACACCAATTGAGCTGTTTATAACCAACTATAGGCACAGTGTCTTCCTTGAAAAATAATTCATTTGATACGCGTTTTGCTCAATATATTCTTTGTATAAGAAATTGTTTACCGATCTGTAACTGTCGTCGTCGTGTCGGTAACTTATCGTATCGAGAAAGATACCATAGGACGATTGCCATGCGTCGTTAGTACAGTCTCTTTGTTACCTCAGCAGGATTAATGGAGCGTAACTCCAGGCTGCCGAGGTAAGGAACCTTCAATGTATCATACTATGTTTATCTTGTTACGCTTGGAGTATCAGAAATGGCTTAACTCATCAATACCTTTTGGTAGGCTTTGTTTGTATCTGTTCATGTATTATTTGTAGATACGTTTCGGTTTGTGGTTTCCGGTAGATGATATCGCGTTTGTTTCCTAACGATTTCTTGTTCGTGTGTGTGGTGAGGATTATATAATATAACATTGTTAGCTTGGTGCTTTTAAATGGGTATATTTTTAATACGATGTATAGTTGCAATATAGTTTAAGCCTTTAACGTTGCCAAAATAACACCCAAACTATCAATTATTTTGCGTATTACCAGCTATTAGTATGGACAGTTATGAATACTATGGCCAATGCATTTAAATGTTGAGATGGGCGGGCTATAGCTAAAGCTAGCTAAATATTGCAGAGGCATATTGCAATGAACATATTGCAGAGGCATATTGCAATGAAAATATTGCAGAAGCATATTGCAATGAAAATATTGCAGAGGCATATTGTAATGAAAATATTGCAGAGGCATATTGCAATGAAAATATTGCAGAGGCATATTGCAATGAAAATATTGCTCCTTTACAAATAACACATGTTTCAGGTACATTTTAAATGGCTTGTACACAAAATAAGAATCTGGCACGGTATACATATACGAAAGCATACTCACACTATAGTTAGAATTATGTTGCCATTTATACTGACGTACTGTAAGCTAGAAGTTATATAAAACTGCTATCATCCCAACTAATTTAAATATAAGTAGTTTGTTGTCTATTGACTGAACATGCTACATTTTGCCTAAACTAGTTAAATATAATGTGTTATGTATATGTACCTATTGTAAATGCTCTAACCCTTTCGCTGTCCCGTAATAGACACAATAGAAAATCGATTGTTATGTTCATATGTGATACATCGGACAGGGAGTCTGTTGAACAAGATTTGATAATAGTCAAACTCGTATAAATAAACTTGGATTCAAATATGTAAGGTTTAATCAATGAAAAAGGCAAAACATCTGCTATTAACATTTTACATATTCTTCGATAAACTTCGATAGCAACTATGCCACCGTATATTTAACGAGGGTAGACAACAAAAAACTGTCATTAAGTAGTCTGTCACGGTAATGACTCTTAAACTTTGACAACCAACAATTTCAAACTGTAATTGGTGCTTAACCGGTCGTATACCGCCGGCTCGCATACCAGCCGGCAGATTTGTACCCGTCGTAGGCCGGTGGCTCGCATGCGAGCCACCAAATTGGCGCCAAAACGCCGCGCGCCGCCTTCGCTTAAGCGACGCCAATTTGGCGCCAATTTGGTGGCTCGCATGCGAGCCACCGGCCTACGACGGGTACAAATCTGCCGGCTGGTATGCGAGCCGGCGGTATACGACCGGTTAATGGCTTTGATGATGTATGGTTCATAAGTCATTAGTAATATGCAAATAAGTTACAATTTAATATCGCCGCGCTGAATGTTGTGAGTTCAAATCCCATATAAGGCTATTATTTGTGACAGCCAAACAATTATCGTTCTCGGTCTTGGTGTACTTTGTTTCCGATAATTGTACGCTTGTTATGTTCACTCGACGTACGATGTACAGTGAACTTAACAAGCGTTTAGTGAATTTTAGTGTTGTGTTCCACGGTATAAGAAAATAGTGCACGTGCTACAAAGACTAACAAGCACTTGGTTCACTTGATGTTGAGCAATTACTGAGCTATCGGGCGTTTGTTACACCATAAATATCGATAGTATGTTGCCCTTGTAAATAACAGTAACAAATCAGAGACTACATATAAAAATAAAAATTCGAATTATTTAATTATTTAAAATTCTAGTTTATTGAAATAAATTTGTCACGTGCCAGTAGATAAATCGTCACAGCATCCTATTAGCGCAACTTCTACTGGTTCATACAAAATGTTAGGGTAATCATTTGTCATCGCATCATAACAGGAGTCCTAAAGTGCAGCACATGCATTGAATATATTTGCATAGTATGCATTCTATATTCTGTATGAATAACTTTTATTTGCACTAAGTACACAACTCAAATATACAGTGACCGGCCTCGTGTTCGAGACCCTAGAATACACTCGGCACATAATTATACTGCTAATAATTAAGGTTGAAACAGAAATAGAACATTAATCATGGGAGTTAAATAGAGTACTTTATTATGAAATAAACTACTAATGTGCAGGCAGTAGCATAGCACTGCTGGTTTAAAAAAAAGCAGCTTGCAAGGCATGCAAGAGGTTAATTCCTTTATCGTTACAAAATCGAAAGCTACTGCGATGTACTTTGTCGTAAATAAGACCAGAAATAGAAATAAATTGTTACAATTAAAAATGTATAAGGTAGATTGAGTAGGGTGACCTGTTGAACAGTTAACCACGTAAAATTCAAACCATAACACCTCGTAATTTTTCATTCAAAACAATATTCTTTTAATTCTATCCGAGACCCACATTCGTTAGCTACACACTGACATAAAAAATGTTACATATCTTATATATTATTTATTATTGTATTATTGGGTCCTTGAATGTCAGAGTTATTACCGTCAGATTGAACATTGCTACTAGAGGGTTTAATGTCTTGGCAGAATCTATTTTTATTAGGATTACCGCGATCGTGAAATAATTGCAATTCCTCAGAATCCTTGTTACTCATAAGGAACTGCAGAAGCTCATCTGGATGTGTACAACGTAACGCAAAGGCACTAGTTTTTAGCGTCTTATCACTCAGGCCGTGGATAACACAGTCTACAGCACACTTACCGTCGATGTCGCACCGGTTCAACAAGGCTATCTTTTCATAAAAATAAACCTCAATGGGTTAATTAGCCTTATTCTTCCGTCATAACATCTCTTCAAGGGATTGGCCATAATTCTGCTGACAGGGAAAAGCAGTAATTAGTTATCACTAAACAGAATAGAGTTCAATCACTCGTTACACTCACTCTCTTGACCAATCCCTGTAGTTCTTGCATTGCAAAATGTAACAGTTTTGTCATCCCATCCGTAGACAGTTGCACACTCGTTAACTTTTTGTAGCCAAACATCAACCCTTTGATTTTTGGACGATGGATCAAACTCTGGTGATATGTTTTTATGGTTTAGATTATGGGAGCTGTGTACTGCCGCCATCGGTTGGAACGACTTGATTGTATTCAAGATATTAACTATGTCCTTCGCGGAAAAAGCTGGACTCGCTGACCTCATTTTGTCCTTGGTAGTAGGTTGCTAACGGCGCCCTTGGTGCTGTTCGTCTACTAGCGGCGGGGATCCAACGTGAGTGATGGATCTCCGACGCCTTGAAACACCACGTGTTCTCGAGGTGGAACGCAGACGACTCCGTTCTCTATCAATTTCCTCTTCAAGGCACCTTATCCGGTCCCGCTCGTGCCGTAACTTCCATTCCTTCTCGCGAATGCTCCTACTGCGCCCGCTGTGACGGTTGGAGCCGCGACTTCTACTGCGTGCGCGGCTCCGACGTGGTGCATGCGTTTCGCTACGCAGGATCTGACTCCTCCTACCTCCGGCGCCGTCACATCTAGATATGAAGCGATCCGGTGTATCGAGGCGGCGGCTAGGGCCTAACTCGAAAACAGGAACCTTGATTAAAATATATTCATTAAACTATGGATTAGACTAAAAAGTGTGATAACTCGAAAACGGCGTGTCCTAGCTCAAAAATGCCCACATTTTGACCCCCCATTGCCTATGCAGTATTGAAGCCCTCTTAGGGCCTACCTACCTTACCTACCTACCTACTTTACCTTAGCCCTAAAATCTTAAGGTCAAAACATAAAACGGTAGTTTTAAACAATAACGTACCACATATTCAAGTTTTGAGGTTCAAGTCCAACAGTTGGACCACAAGGAGATCATGTCTGATTATAATAATCATCAACAGCCTATAACAGTACACTGCTGGTCATGTCTAATGATATTGAATTTAAATATAATGAAATGTAGATACCACGCAAAACATCGTAGTCAAACATCGAGTATGAAACTCGAATATACAAACACAAACAGGGTAAACACATTAACCGTTAAGGCTTTTGTTTAAAATTAACTGTCACCTTTACTACACGGAACACTTTAGTGGCCGTTATTAAAGCAGATCTTGAAAAATTTTACGTTTGATAAATTATTTAGTTCAATTTAGGTTTAAAACGATAAAACAATATAATGTGAGCTGTATTTACCACTTCTGAACTGTAATAAAACTCCTTGATTCTCCAATATAATTATTTATTCTCCACTACATATTTTGTTATCCTTTATCCTACAGACCACACAGTTCACACACCGTATCCGTTTACACAACCGCTTGGCTCGAAGGCTCAGACGAGAGTGAGCCATTCCGCCGTCCGTTACTCATTTTATACCAAAATCGATTATTAAAATACCCGACTTTCGCCGAATACAATATTATAACCTTACATAATATTAGACAAAAAGAAGTGAAGAGAATGTACTCACATTGTTTTTTCAACGTTTTTTATCAAAAGACACAAAATTCGTTGTCACACAACCGTCGCCAGCGCAAGCTCGCTGCTGATTGGGGGCCGGGGAGCGGCGCTGTTTTGTCGTCTAAATCATGCGGCTGCACGAAATGGCAACGTCGCGATTACGAGATATGAGCGTGGTTAACTGTGTACGAGTGGTGAACTGTTCAGCAGGCGACCCTACTCGTTCTTCTACTTAAAAGAATCCGCCGTTGTCAATTATTTGCTAGTGGTATACAACCCGGTTTGCTCAAGGAAGTAGGTTGCACTTGCTTCGTTCGTTCGCCGTTAATTATTTGCTAATGGCGTGAATATACCGGTTTTCTAAAGGACTTCCCTTACATGAAATCGAAGTATATATATATAGTTCTGGCTTCCCGCATTCTCACCTCACCCATAACTTTTTCTTCTAGTCCTTATTTAATTCCTTTTTACTAAGGTCGTTGTTGGTTGAGTTATATCGCTAGTATTACGAGCAATCATAGGCTATCCCCACCACTTAGCGGCCCACAAACGTTTAATAAAACTAACTTGCGTTAAATTTTATGGTTTCAAATTGAATCTTTAGATATTTCAGACTTTAGTTTGCCAAAGTATGCCACTTGAACACTTAAAATAGCCTAAAAAATTGGGTCACAGAAGTAGGTCGAATGACCTCATTTAACATTGTTCGTCAGTTTCGTATTATTTCACATAAATTACGAGTAAAACTTTTTGTTTTTACTTTTCATACTAAATTAATTCCTATATTAAAAAAGTTTCGGATATTTTCAGGACAGCGATTTGTGGTACATAATCGTTGAGTCTTGTTTACTGGATCTCTTTTGTTTCATGTACTATCAGCCATTTTGTCTGTTAAACGATGTGGAAATTTCCCGCCAAAAGTATTCCTGTGTATTTGTAATAAATGGTTTAAAATTACACAACTTTATCGTAAGCGTTTTTGGTTAAATATCATGTTGTTGGCGTTTCTGAACGACGTACTTGACCTGTTTGCCAGTAATTTACAATTAGGTAGTGTTACCGCTTTTTGCGGTCAGTGTTTGATATACTTACTATACATTTTACGCACCCGTGTTGTTTTTTATTAACTTATATTTTTAAATTAAATGTTTTCCTTATATACTTTAACATAACATAAAATAATATGTTTTCCCTGACAGCCATTAGGCTATATTTGCGATTGCTAGCAGGATAGGTCGAGAGTAAAGCCTGAAACTTTTCCTACGATTCTGTATACATTTTTTCCCTGTATCAATTTTCTTATACGACCAAAGTTAAACATATATTCGACACTACTATAACAAGCGATTACCATACCTCGTAAACGTTTGCAATGACTAGCATAATACACAAACATGAACTTAGAATATTTCGCTACGCATGTACACAAATGTGTGTCACTAACCATTTAAAAAGTAATGTACACTCTATCACATCTAGAATCACATTGAGCCTTCTACTAAATTTTGCACTGTCTTTCAAGGATCCCAGAAATCATACACTACGCAAGAACATAACGCGAGATTATTATTTGGCTGTAATCTTCTGATAGGTAGGAAGAGATAATTCTCCAGCCGGTTTGCTAGAATTTGAGTGTAATCTCAGGTTTAAGAGCATTTATTCATTTCGTTAAGCTCTACTTCTCTACGTTATACTAAATCATTATACTTACTATCTTAGTTAGTGGTACCTTAGTCTTAATCCAAGAAGGACGAGTATTTGTATTATCGGTAAGGTGCGTGCGCTTATATAAAGGTGGCGGGCATCTAATAATCGATATGTAACAACTGAATGCAGTTTGTCATACGACGAGTATTGTCGAGAGAGGCGTCACATTCCTCATACTGTGGATAGATGACGATAAATTGGATGTATCTATGAGCATATGTACGAAGATTTATGTATGTCAACAATAGATTTGTTATAGTGGCTTCATAGTTATAGCGGCGGTAGTCTAATGGATAAGGCATTGGACTTGCAATCGAGAGGTCAAGGTTCGGATTCCACCCATTGTATTACTAACGTGAACCCACTCTATCCCGCGGGAGATTTGTAATCCAACCAGATAAGCATATTTAAAAAAATACATAAGTACTAAACAATACTAAAGCTTTTGTTATATAATTTTACTACGAAAGCATATTTAATTTTATTATTTAAGGTAGTCTTTAATAATAAAATTAAAGATGCGACCGTAGTGAACAAAGTGGATACTTATTAATGAATTTAAAAATGTATGATTTTAAAGAGAAGAGTAAGTAATTAATTTGTTTGAAGAGAGATATTAAACTTTCACTTAACTTTAATAATAATAATAATAATAATAATAATTCTTTATTGTGGATCATAGGTACATAATACAGAAGTTTTATTTTACATCATTTAGTTCAGCTTTGTCCCGCCCATAGGGCATACAAAAGTTATAATAATTGGAATTGTACATGCATTAAGTAATAAAATTAATTATGTCAATATGGATCGCAATAATAATAATAATAATAATATTCTACCACATACACACAACACCATCTAGCCCAAACTAAGCAGAGCTTGTACTATGGGTTCTAGACAATGGATAAACATACATATATACTTTTTTTTTTGTAAATACATACATATTATACATAGAAACACCCAGACCAAGACAAACAGCCATGTTCATGCACACAAATGTTTGACTTGTGCGGGAATCGAACCCGCGACCTAAGGCGTGGCAGTCGGTTACACTAACCACTACGCCATTGAGGCCGACAGAATGTCACAGAAATTATAAACAGGCAATAATAATGTAAAACTAGAGATTACTGAACACGTCATGATTGAGGTATAGAGTAACGGAGCAGAGATTTATCACTCATGAAATCATTTACTGTATAATAACAAACAATTTGAAAATGTTCAAATGTTCAATGAAAATGTTTCGTGAGAAGTGGGGCAGGACCTCCGGTCATAACTCGAGCAACCTGATTGCGGCAATATGTGTATTGCCATCCCAAAGGAAATATAAGTAAGTTAGTTACCTTTTAGATTTTTAGCGTAAGTAGGGTTTCCAAAGAGTTCGCCTTGCCGTCAACATAGACCTCAACACATCGTTTTTGTTCTGGTTGCAGTGATATAATTTTAATGTAGAAAACGTGCTAGCTACATGCATCTAGTTGCTAGATAGAAAAGACATAGGGTACACTGACCGCTCACTATCAGTAAGACTGTATTGCATCCAGATATTGTATTATAGGTTAGGAAATTGTATGTATTGTCAACTTTGGAATCAATAAAGATTATTATTATTATTATTATTACTTTTGTAAGATGGTTTATTTTGGTGTACTAATATTACTTAGGATAGTAATATACTGTAAGATGGTATCCTAAGTAAGATTATAAATGTGAATGTGAGTTTGTATATTTTCTTGTTTGTTACGCTTTCACGCCATAACTAATAGTATAAGTAACACATTAAATACGATAAAACAATGGTTAAAGCTTAACAATTTGAAAATAAACTTACGAAAAACCAATATTATAATATTAGAAGGCCAATGTAAAAGACATGAATATTAGACATCTAGATGAAGTAGTAAATTCAGTTAGCGTAACTAAATTTTAGGTACATATATTGATTGACAATAATCTATCGTGGGAAACACATTGTGAAATATGTAAGAAATTGAATAAATCCGCCTTTGCTTTATATAAATTATCTATAATAGTTAACCGAGAAGCTGTTTTAAGTACCTACCATGGCAATGTCGTATCCATTATGACATATGGTTTAATATTCTGGGGAAATTCAGTCTCGAAACAAGCTGCCCAGAAAAGATGCATCAGAGCTATATGTAATATAGACAGGACAAAGAGTTGCCAACCTTACTTTATTTATGAAGTGAGCATCTTTGTTAGGCAGAACTCTGCTCTCTATAACACTGTATTTAAAAGCCATTACTGGAAATTGCGTGATAAGAATGGGTTTGAACTAGAGGTTACGTTTGGTGCAACAGCTCTGTTAAATAAAAGTTTTCTATGCATGGCACAAAAAATTTACAATAAATTACTAGCTGACATAAAAAAATTAAGTACAACTCAATTTAAAAATGTATCAAAAACTCTTAATAACTAAATGCTATTATCCAATTAATGATTATTAGACACAATTATTATGAGTAATTTAAAAATCTGATCATATTGTAACATAATTGCTATGCATCGATGGATTTATTAACATAGACATTGTTTGACAATTGACAATTTACTTTGACATTATTGTATGGAATTTTGATTTAATTTAATTTACTTAGACATTTTTATTATTATAATATGTATGAAATATTTGCACGCCTTGTGTGGCAAAATGTAGAGGTGCTTCATTTTGTGTAATAAGAACATTTTATACCTATATTATTGCAAATAAACTGATTTCATTTAGACCGATCAGAAAGGGCACAGGCAAGAATACTGATCCCGAGTGATAGAAAGTTATTGATGACCTTTAAATTAACGCGAGTGAAACTGCGGGCAAAATCGAGTCAAATAATAAGGTATAGTGAGCATTGCATCTGTTTATATACTTGTGCAGTATAACATATTTCGTGCTAACCTACGTTAAGACTAGCCGAAAGGGTAATTGGTTTTGAAGGCTATGATTATTTGTTCATGAATTGTATATCATCATTAGCTTTTATATTAGTTGCATGAATCAATATGGAATTCTATTGATGAACTTAGTTATGAATCATCTTATTGGTCAAAGCTTAGCTGAAAACTTTAATAAATTGCCGGATACATTTCCCGAAAGTTTGAAATTCCGATGAATATCATCTGTATATAAGTTGAGCGTTGAGTCGTAAGCAAAATTTAATGATCCATTTACATAATACTTTATATCTCCGAGACAGAACATTCATATCAAAAATAATGGAACTCTACATACTTTTATCTTTTTCGGTTGATACGCAGATTGACTATCTTTTGATTTAAGCTTTTGGAGTTAGTGCCTACAAGAGTCTTTAATATGTTTCATAAAACTACTTTATACGGATTTTGTCACGTTGTTTATTTTAAAACACTTTTATTACATTATTTTAAACTCACAATCACAATTTGAGCTATTCAAATTAATTAAAACTATTTATATTTACGTTTATACTTTTCGCCGACGTTTCGGTTGCTTTACAGCAGCCATGTTCACGGAGAGACTAAGAAGGTACTCGTCTCAACTGTTGAGACAACTACCATCTTAGTCTTCAATGTATAACATTCGCGTAAACGTAAGACAATATTATGTTTCATTAAAGACTTTAGAGGACTAACGACCAACAAATAGTTATATTATTTAGACTTTATATTTTTAATAAGCATTAAATAATAGTAAAAGTAATATGTGCATCAATACGAATAATGTGTGTACATTATTCACATTCTAATACGTAGTGTGTAACTTTCGATACGATAAGTAATATTGTTATTCAAAGAATGCCACCATAAAGTAATTGCCCAAATTTTTAATTGATGAGGATTAAGGCCGTATACAGAAAGTAAGATAAGCCTGCGCCGATCTACTTACGCTTATCGAAACCGGTCTGCGCGGGTAATCGGCGCAGGTAGCAGGAGCCGATTTTTTATACAATGTGCCAAACTAGTACCGATAAGCGGTGTCGGAACCTGTCGGAGACGTTCGGCCACTTTCGGCGCTTATCGGTACTGGTCTGGCACATTGCATAGAAAATCGCTTTCTTTCTGTATACGGCCTTAGATACGTCGACGAAGACATGAGAAATCATATCCGTGTAAAGAAATGGCTGACATTTTGTACAAAGAGTTTATACATTGAATCGAATTAGCTGTTACTTGGCCCGCCAAGTAACGGCCCGTACCCAGCAGTGGGACAGTTTAATACAGGACTGATATTATTATAATCAAATTGCTTGACATGGCTTAACAATTGATTTTGGCAGTGCGTTGATTAAGTCAAATGAAAGTAGACAAAATTAATAAAAAATTAACAAAGTGAGTACGAGGCACATTAACAAAATTAACGTGTCTATAATAATATTATAAAGCTAAAAAGTTTGTTTGTTTGAACGCGCTAATCTCAGGAACTACTGGTTCGAACTCAAAAGTTCTTTTAGTGTTGGATAGCACATTGATCGAGGAATAGGAGCTGAGCATAAATGGAAAATGTTGCAAAAATGGAGAAAATTATCTTATGTGAAGCAGACGAATTTGCGTGGATCAGCTAGCTGTCTAATATAACTACGTCACATTTAACTGCACAGGTGGTATAGTGGTTTAAGTGGTTTAAATGGTCGTCTCGCCAATGCCGCCGCGCCGGGTGTTGTGGGTTCGATCCCCACACGGGACAAAAATATGTGTGATCCACAAATGATTGTACCGAGTCTTGATATTCTTTGTTTCCGTAGTTTGAATGTTTGTAAAGTCCCTGCGACACAGGAATACAATTCCCAGTGCGGGAGGGAGTAGTCGTTTAAAAAAAACATATTAACGAAACACTATAAACGTACGTTGTCAAGTTTGCACTCAATAGCATAAACAAAAACAATCCATTTGTCCTTGTCTATTTTATTTTTCATGGTACTGACTTTATGACTAATGGTATTTTAAGAATAAATAAAGAGCTCCTGAAGTTTTTATTCCTTAATTTAATAAATGTATGCAATGTCGCTTTTTGTATAACCTTTTCCTAATTACTGTAATCAGATTTCACTTTACAATTATTGTAGTAAAGTACTAATACTAGTTTACTACTACCAATGAAGGTAAATATTTACATTTTTTATGGATATATTTTTATCAGTAGTCCAAGGGATGTCCAATTCATGATAGCAATCTTTCTGTCGTCAATTGTAAGTAATTAAGCTTTTTACATACAAGGGAAAAAGAGTTGATTCACGATTAATTTAAAAATCTATCCCTTGACCATACTTAAGAAATCGTTTTTGTATAGCATATTTAATTAATAGTGCAATAGTTTTCTGCTCAATAACATTTAAATCGAAAACCTAATGGAAAACCTACTTGCTATTAAAATTCAAAACAAGGTTGTTTGATTTTAGTTTTAGCAAAATGCTAGGCTTATGTCATGATCTCGCTGTTATCATACAAATACTGTCTCTCGCCTTTATTTCCGAAGCGGTAGACTAAGGTGTATTACATATATTTCGCCAGCTTTGATTGATAGAGACAGACTGTGGCCAACCTCAATAGGATTTCTATAATTATATTATGATATGTTTTTTTCTGCACTTAAATAAAAATGAATAAATAATATTCACCCTTTAGATATGAATCATAAGGCAAAGACCTCAAAGAATAATAAATAAACAAGCGTAGATACATCAACGTCACATATTTCTAAAGATTTGTACGCTTCATCGCACTTTCAAGTCATTTAATAATGTCTCGTCAACGACGTATTATTCTGCCTTAGGTTACACACAATCTATTACAATATTCTTAATGGGAGACCACATTATTCAACATTATTTATCATCTACTATATTACTTTCGTGAAAATACATATTAATAAGTGAAGAGAACTTTACAAATTAGTAATTGCAGCTCACTGCGTACACCTCGTCCGATTTCAACTGAAATTACCAGACTCACAATATCAGCTCTGTTTATAAATTGTCCCAATGCTGAGCATGGGCCTCTTCTCAGTATAAGGAGGGTTAGGCTATAGTCCAGCACGTTGGGTCAGTGCGCGTAGGCAGACTTCACCATCTCCAAGAACATTATGTAAAATTTTCTGACAGTTTTGACAGACTTCACGGTTAAAGCGAGTGATAATTTATTATTTAAACAGACATAAATTCCAAAAGTTAGAGATGCGTGCCTAGGGATCGAACCGGAGAACTCCGGGTGGCAATCTAAAGTTTTCCCACACGCTGTATCAACGTGTTTGGATAAAATTCCTAACTGGGCGACATTCTAGTACACTAATTTCGAAAAAAATATGTGACCCTTTCAATAACATGACATGACAATAAAATTACTTTTAAAAGTATTATATAGTATATTAAAATTATTGTTCTACCTACTGCACGGTAAAGACGTATTTTATACCATTAAAACAGTCGTACCGACTAGTTTTCTTTGCTATCTATTGCACGTCTATTGAAATTAGAAATTCTCACACAGATTTAATAGACCTTATAACTTTTCAAAAGCGTTACAGATTTTATTAAATAATAGATTAGAACTATAGCCGCTAAATAAGCTTTTGTAAAAATAAAAAACGTCGTAAAAAGGTCCATCAATTAATGGGCAATAAAATCTCAGATAGACCAACATAAACATCAAATTATAACACCTCCTCTTTTCTGGCAAAAGGAAGATACCAGTGTACACGTACTGTAATTTTAGCTTTATCTTTTTCACTTAATTTTCGTTAGGGACGAATAAAAAAGTAAACATAATATTCTCTAGAATTTTCCATTATGAATCTTACAAATAACATGTGCTTGTTTATTTATTAATTAAAGTACAGCCTGTTCCATATATTCTAATTGATGTACTCGTAAGTCCTTTTTCGCACGTCGGCATAAACTAAAGATACAATATGATACCAAAAATAAATTAGATTACTTTTAACTTAGACTACATTTTTATTAAAAAATATATTATAAATACTATCTGAAATATCTGATAATATCAAGCCTGTATAAGCCCAAAGAGTTAAGCAAAGATATATGGTGGGTACATTTTATTAGTAACTTTTAAATCTCATACAGGCAATTGTGGACACCATATTGAGAATTACCCAAGAAAACTATAATATCCCACTGCACAAAGAGATTAGATACTAGATACTATAATTAACTTTTACTTTTGGGATAATATCATCTGCATACAAATAATATAGTGTTGTCGTTGCACTGTTAACATGGTATTTTTACCCTGATCTAAGAACACGGAACGAGGTAAGCCGTGGAAGCAAGCCAGTTATTTGCGATTATTTTCTAACATATTAACAAAATAAAATGCTCATTCACTGACGCACGAGGGATAAACCCTGTGACGTGGAGGATATTACAAATATTAAAATGATGGCCACAAACATCACCCAGATTATAAAAATCTATATTTGAATCATTAATTTTTTTGATCTTTGTGGAGACCGAAACCATAACTCTCGAAGCACTGACAGCGGCGAATCAGCCATTTAAATCACTGCGCCATCTATGCGGCTAAATCTTTTACATATTGTTATTATACTCGTATGAATAAAATACTCCATATTTACAATATCCACGATTTTATATGTGCTTAATGTATAATAAAATTCCAAAATGGGCTATCATAATACATTTCGTTGCATTGTTGAATTCTACACAACGAAATACGTGGCATAACATTTTAAGTTACGTTATCGCTTTTCATTGTGCTGTCTTTATTGTAAAGGCACTCGGGTCGTGAAAGAATACGTGTAGACTGCATTGTCAGACTAGAATTTCAAAAGAAATGATGGATTTTCCTGCTGTCTAGAGTATTCGCTTAGATTTTGCCTTTAAGTTGTGCATTTGTTAACTACGGGGAAAATTTCAGATGAATCTGGGAATCTAAGTTTATAAATTTACTTACAAACTTGTAATAACATTACTCGCCACGTACCCTCGGATTTCCTACCCCAACTATTGCAATAGAAAAATATTGACTATACAGTAGTCCTCTGGATGGGGATAGCCACATAGTGGGACAAAAAATTTATATAATTCCAATAATTTTATTACAATGGTCGGGACCATTACATCATATCATCATACATTGAATCGAATTAGCTGTTACTTGGCCCGCCAAGTAACCCAAGAACCCACAACACCCGGCGCGGCGGCATTGGCGAGACGACCATTTAAACCACTTAAACCACTATACCACCTGTGCAGTTAAATGTGACGTAGTTATATTAGACAGCTAGCTGATCCACGCAACTTCGTCTGCTTCACATAAGATAATTTTCTCCATTTTTGCAACATTTTCCATTTATGCTCAGCTCCTATTCCTCGATCAATGTGCTATCCAACACTAAAAGAACTTTTGAGTTCGAACCAGTAGTTCCTGAGATTAGCGCGTTCAAACAAACAAACTTTTTAGCTTTATAATATTATTATAGACACGTTAATTTTGTTAATGTGCCTCGTACTCACTTTGTTAATTTTTTATTAATTTTGTCTACTTTCATTTGACTTAATCAACGCACTGCCAAAATCAATTGTTAAGCCATGTCAAGCAATTTGATTATAATAATATCAGTCCTGTATTAAACTGTCCCACTGCTGGGTACGGGCCTCTTCTCAGTGTGAGAAGGATCAGGATATAGTCCACCACGCTTGCCTAGTGCGGGTTGGCAGACTTCACATATCTTCGAGAACATTATGGAGAACTCTCAGACATGCAGGTTTCCTCACGATGTTTTCCTTCACCGTTAAAGCAAGCGATAATTAGGTTATTATTTAATACATACAACTTCGAACATACATATAACTTCGAAAAGTCAGAGATGCGCGCTTTGGGTTCGAACCCGAGACCAGGGGTCTCGGCAGTCCAACGGTTGCCCACTAGGCTGTCGCTACAATACATTACACACAATTTGATTTGCTGTCGCTAATTTTGTCATTTAATTACAGCGTCGATCGTTTGTTAACTAATGTTTACCTTGATCTGCTTTTCTGAAACCGAGTTAAGTATTCGATTCTCGTATGACAAAAATTATTTATTAACAAAAGTCGTTTAAAGCCTGATTAGGCTTCGTGTCTATTATTTCAATATATTTAAAATTTCTACGAAACTGATTGATTTGCGTGCAGCAGTTGTATTTCAAATAAATCTATTGAGAGGCCTTTATTCCACTGCTCCTTTTTGAAATGCCAATCTATGTTGTACCAAAACGCTGCAATGCTAAATCAGCTTAAATGTACGCGGAATCGGTCTGGTGACTTAAGACTGCGCCTCGTGTAAGACAGATAATGACAGAGCTCGTGCGGCGCATATTCAAATCGGCGCGCGGCCGCCATAGTTAAATTGTATGGAGGATTTGAGGTGCTTTTTATATATATATGTATCTTTATTGTCAACCAATAAGTTAAATATTTGGGACAGACAAACTGTAATATAACTATTTATGTTTCGTTTAAGCTAATGCAAATTTACGTAATTTTGTAGGTGAAAATATTAATTATTTTAAGTTTTTTACACGAAGTAATTGTAAACACATTAATTGTTATGGTAAATGTATATTTTATATTTGTATTAAACAAAAAGTGTTGATTTTATTCAATTAGCTGTGACCGCCTGTTTTGGCACATTTCGCTCGGCGCAGTCTTAAATTACTGATTGATGGTCTATATAAAGATCATCATAAATAAATTTGCTTTTATGTCCTATTAACATAATGCTATATAAGTACAGTAATCATAAACGTGAGTGAGAAACCGCGCCGGACATTTTGACTAATAAATGCGAGTGTGAGTTTGTTTGCTTGTTACGCATTCACGCCTTAACTACTCGACCAATAATTATGAAATCTCGCATTCACGTTATCAAGGGTACAGAAAAGGACATAGTGCAATGGGAAAAGTACTGTGCCTGAGGTATAGAAATCGATTGACAAAATCTAGATTATTTCAGGCGTAATTTTGGGCAAAATCTAGTATATATATAATGTGGTCTTCATATACAGCTGCTGAAAATGGCTTAAGTACCTACTAACTGTACTTGAGATTTTTTGTTTATAGGTTGGCGATGCCACAGTCGACATAAATTACTTGAACCTTAAATTGATTTGTTATAATATATAATTGATTGTTATGATATAACATCTCTTATTAAAATTTATATAATATTTTTTATACATGCTTATTAAGAATACCGAACAGTAAGAAAGATTGATAGTAAATATATATTTTTAAAATTGGGCTGTTATATTTAATATAAGCATGTTTAAGACCCTCGTCTGGAGCAAGTCCATTGCAGTCTACCAGACGTAGAATTAGACACGGTGTTGCTACTTAGAATTTCCTGACAGGAAAACCCAATAAATCTTTGCACGACCCGGGAATGGAAATCGAGACCTCATGCACAGTAGTCGCATTCCCTACGGTTCCGCCAACGAGGCAGTATTATGTTGGTTCAACCTAAACGTCTAAGAAAAATACATTATATATAAAAAGTTAAGTATTATCTAGACTCCGTAAATAACTAAGTACTTGCGAGACGAAGCGTTGGGCGTTTGAGTAAATGTATATTTTGCTCACAATTTTGCTCGTACAGCTTTCAGTTTATTGCGTCATCGTACAACTTTGGAAATAAAATAGTACTAGCATAGGTACTCTTTATGCTAATCAGTTTAAGAAATAGTAAAAATGTTTATTTTATTTTGAACGAAGAAATACTATTTTATATAGACTGCAAGTTCTATAGACAAGTTTTCTAATAAAATCAAAACTAGATGATAGATACGGAATCGTATATTTATTCATTCTCTTTTTCTCTGCGATAAATGCTACAATAGATCCTAATAATATCATGTATAAGAAAATGTTAGTAATAAATGGTGTTCAGGGCGATTGGTTTGAACCATTTACCTTACTTTTCCATAAGACAAAACGCGAATCTATAAAATTTTATATTGCCTTGTCTATCATTATTGTAGGGACTTAATTAAATTTATATGATGTGGGCCTGATTAATAGTATTTAATACTAGCTAATAAAAAAGTTTTTAAAATTGGGCCATCCGGAATAATTAAATAGTAATATACATATGAATATATATTTGTCAATTATCTCTTTAGGATCTATGTAATAGGGCAGAACCTTATAAGATCAGCTCCCAACTTACTTAAGTTAAGCAAGTGCTTCTGTTAAAAAAATTTTAACAGAAGTAATTATCCTAACACCTTGTCCGACTCTCGAATTGTATTTGTGAAAGAAAGAAAGAAAAATTGTTTGTTAGACACATATTACAAACACATAATAACAAGTATAAAATAAAAAGAAATAGGTATATACAGAAATATACATATAACATAAATGTATGACAACCAAGCTAGGTATTTTTTTATCAGTTCAGAGAAGGCCAGCGAGAGAAGCAACAAGATTTTTGGTTCAACCTGTTCCCAGTTATTTAATTTATTTTATATGGCAAAAAGTCAAAACTCACTAAAATTTCTTTTTAATTTTTCCCTCAATATACCTATCACGAATGATCTTACACGAATACAGTGTGTCCTTAAAGTTACTTTATTATGGTACTGACAAAATATGATATAGTAGACATGACTGAAGGAAGTGTTGTTGTCTTAAACATGTCAAGCAGCCCATTCAACAATCTGCACCAATAAGAATTAGTTAGCGAGTGTTTATACTTGATTGAAGGGTAATAAGGGTGCTTACTGACTGAAACGTGATCTTAATTGGTGGAGGCTTCGAGTCGCCTATTGTCGGGATCCGCAACTTGACAGTAGATTGATGGCCCCAAACTTTACTCGAGCTGTTTTTAGCTAACAAATCCCTCGGGAAGTATTCGGATTGTTTGGACAAGAAAATTGATTCCAATTGTTTTCAACAGAACGTTATAGTGCGAAACTCTGTCAAACAAGCCAGGTATTGTCTAGGGACGTATATTATATTGATCTAGTTGAGAACCAAAGAAAATGTCTATATATTATATGGTAGAGGTTTGTAACTACTACGGCCTTTGTGAATTATGTTGTGTCGCTACGGATGGCCTGGCTCACCTAGTAGTACATTGTAAGACTAAATATATAAATTCGAGTATTAACTGTTACTAAGTTTTGTTTGGTGGCCGGAGTTGCAATTCCTTCTTCCCATCTTTTATTCCTTTGCTTAATAGGCAACAACGCATTATTATACGTTATTAGTACCTTGTATTATTGTAAACTATCAAAGGCTGTATGTAGTAACAGTAACCATCAAGCGGGTCTTTTGCTACGTTTGGTAGGAAAAGGCCTACCTGATGGTATATAGTAGAAGAGAAAAAAAACCGGTCAAGTGTGACTCGAACTCGTACATGGAGGGTGCCGGACTTAAGACATTTTTATCATTTGTTGTAATAGCGGCAAGAGAAATACTACTATTACGATTGTAACCTTTAGGGTTTACTTTAAGAGAAATGTAGATATAATTAGAAAGTACAATGAGAGAAGGTATAACAAATACACTTTTAATGTATTAAGATTACAAATAAAAGAGACAATCTTTACTTATATAACTATAGTCAGGGCGTGGTTCGCTAAAGACTTGCTTCGTGGTCCTTGTACAATCAGGACACTTAGCTGAAGGTGTGAAGCCGGGCCGCCAGGAGCCGCGACTGACGCCGTCCGTTCCTTATATAGTCTCGCACCACCGGTCGCGAGAGGTGGCTAGTGACGTGCGCCCGCGTTCGCCGAGCGTCTAGGCGATTATCGTCACACGATTTATGAAATCTAATTTGCTGATAGACAGACGGACGGACATAATAAGGTGGTTTATTAATAGGCTCCTGTTGGCACCCTTCGGGTATGAATTCCTAAAAAGATCAATCCCGGATAACAAACTAAATATTATGAAAAAATTAATATACATGCAAAAAATATTATCCTAAAATTTTATTAGGCGGAAAGTATACCTATGTTAGAAATATATTATTTGTTTGCTTACAGTAAGCAATAAATATAGCGATAGCTTCGCTCCATTGCCTCGAAATACAATTTATTAAGCGACACAAAACGAGTTCTGAATCTATGGAAGTTATCTGGCCAGTTTCTAAGGTTAACAACGAATAATAATAATAATAATAATAATAATAATATTCTGCCACATACACACAACACCATCTATAAGCCGCTAAAAGGCCTCCTGGGGCACCAAGTTGCGTGATTTACTATCAATGTTATGTATTAAGTTGGACAACGAACCGCCGTCAGTATTTATTAAGAGAGCATATTGAATTTAATTACCATTTTCAGATATTAATGGTAATTTAATATTGCGTTGAGGTTAGTTTCTGTTTAATATTCATTTTTCATTAGATCCTAACTATGAGCGTTGTATAATTATGTGTTGCCGTATATTGGTATTTTATTTTGATACTATGTATAGCATCATCGGTTTCTTGGAAACTGATATTACATGTCATGGGGTACAATTTATTTCCAATCTCACGCATTTCTCTTTGCGATGTAATGATTAAAGGTTTAAGGAAAGAGATATATAAAGTATTATTCACAAAGAAGGAAGTTGTTTTTATTTATGGATGTAGTTATATTGCTATTCGTATTTCTTTGTTTGAAATTTCAATAATAACTGAAATGAACTATTCTAATATTTTTAATCAATCTATCAATTGGAGGAATGTCAAAAATTATTGAAAACAATCGTATATGACCACCAGTTAGCCGCTACAACACAAAACGTTAATTAACTAATAATAATAATAATATTCTATCACATACACGCAACACCATCTAGCCCAAACTAAGCAGAGCTTGTACTATGGGTACTAGACAATGGGTAAACATACATATATACATTTTTTTTGTAAATACATGCATATTATACATAGAAACACCCAGACCAAGACAAACATCCATGTTCATGCACACAAATGTTTGACTTGTGCGGGAATCGAACGCACGACCTCAGGCGTGGCTGTCGGTTACACTAACCGCTACTCCATCGAGTATTATTATTACTAAAGTATACTTATGAAAAAATGTTGTGGAATTTTGTACAATATGTAATGAATAGCTTACTTATTTTATACTTCTACTAGCGGCCCGCCCTGGTTACCCACGGGTAGTACAAAGCCTTAACAAATTATACACCAAAACTTTCCTCATGAATCACTCTGTCTCTTGGTGAAAACTGCACGAAATACCGTCGCTATGAATATTTGCTGTGTTCCTGCGACACAGGAATTATTAACGTAGCAAACATATGAATAACGGACACAAAGAACTCCCAGACTCGGAACAACTATTTGTGGATCACAAAAATTGTCCCGTGTGGGGATCGAACCTATAACGTTCTGCGCAGTGGCAGTAGTAAGGCGACCATAAAATCCAATACGGTATCTTTAATTCATTTTATTCAAAAATAAAAAGTTGATTATTAGCAATATGGGTTTCAAATCACTAGTATTCCTGGTAACCCCTCTAGCTAAGCTAGAATATACTTGTATTAGTAGTGGGTTCACGTCAGTAGTGCAATGGGTGGAGTTCGAACCCGAGACCTCTTGATTTTATTTTATTTTACTTTATTAGGGGGGAAAACAATTATTACATTGCATAAACTTAATTAGTACATTTTCCATGCTAGTATTAAATGCAATAACCACAGCATTTTCCACAGATTCGTAACAAACATTGCTGTGTTAAGAACATGTCAATGAATCACATAATCTTTTATACTTATACTATATAAAACTATATTATTATATATTAAAGGTTAAGATGGCGAAGCTCGTTTAGTATTTGGTTTTTGAAGCTATGTTTAAATAAATTAAATATGTCAACATCTGAGAAAAATCTGTTGTACATTTGTAAAAGTCGTTGGAGGGGAGCACGATTACCTGCATTTGTTCGGCACGGGTCCAATGCAAAGAATTGGTAATCCCGTGCTCTATGTTGGTGGACAGATCTAGGTACAACAAATTTTATTTCATTGCTTAAATCAGTACAGTCTTGTCCATAAGTAAGTAGATCATACAGTGTCATTATCTGAAGAAGCCATCGTCTTCTCTCAAGCGGCAGCATATTGTACTGCGTTAAAAGTTGATTGTATGATATACGTGCACGGTGACACTTGTAATGCATAGTTCGCAGGAATTTATTTTGCACTCTTTCTATGGCTATTTTGTATTTGTCATAAAAGGGGTCCCATATTAAATAAGCATATTCCAACTGCGAGGGTATAAGAGAGCAATATAGAAGTATATATGTAGAGGGGTGGACAAAATCGCGTGCAGATCTCATCACAAAGCCGAACATTTGAAATGCTTTGTGGTAATGCCTTCAATGTGAAGGTCTAGGTGCAATTTGTGGTCAAGTAACACGCCCAAATCTTTCAGGTTTGAAACTCTGGTTAAAATATTATTGCACAAAGTGTATGTGTATGTTGCAATATGTTTATTTTTAGTAAAACTTATGACTTGACATTTGGGAATACTTAAATTTAGTTTGTTATGCTTACAGTACTCGGAATGCCTGTTGAGGTCACTTTATAATCTATCACAGTCCTCATTATTCTCGATAGCTTTGTATACTTTTAAATCGTCGGCGTACAGGAAGAATTTACTATTTTTGAAGCATCTATTAATGTTGTTTATGAAGACGATAAAAAGAAGGGGACCTAAAATCGAACCTTGCGGGATACCGCATGTCACCGTTGCGGTCTCCGAAATGTAACCATTGACCACTACTACCTGACTTCTATTGATAATGTAAGAGGTAAACCACCGTAATAGATTTCCTCTAA
Organism: Catocala fraxini; assembly: GCA_930367265.1. Taxonomy (NCBI): domain Eukaryota; kingdom Metazoa; phylum Arthropoda; class Insecta; order Lepidoptera; family Erebidae; genus Catocala; species Catocala fraxini. Next base: position 17,210,691 of record OV884035.1, read on the forward strand.
TCCCGTTAAATGCTATTAGAAGGATCTCATGGTCCACTCTGTCGAAAGCCTTTTGAATATCCGTGAATACTGCATCCAATTGTATGCGTTAATCTATATTTTTAAAAAGAAAATTAGAAAATATGGCTAAGTTAGTAATTGTGGATTTTTGTTTCACAAATCCATGCTATAGGTAGTAGGTAGGTAGGTAGGTATAATGTAGTTATGAATGATTGGATAAATTACCCTATGTACAAGTTTTTCAAATACTTTGGATATTGCACATAGTATCGAAATTGGACGGTAGTTCTCTACAGGGTGATTTTGAAATCGTGTAATTTCTTTTTAACCACGCATTCTACTGGTGGTATAGAATAACCCTGTTTTTTTATTATTTGAATTATTTTTATGGAAAATTTCATGTACCGTTTTTTTGTCGTGAAATGGGTTCAGATAGTCATAATATTTAACTAATTTAAAAAGAAATAACATAACAATAACTGATGTCGTAAATAATAAGGGGCAATAAAAAGGACCGCCCGTTATTATTTACGACATCAGTTATTGTTGTTATTTCTTTTTAAATTAGTAAAATATTGAGATTGTGTCGGGTGGTTAAAATATGACTATCTGAAACCATTTCACGAAAGAAATTCGTATATTAATTTCTCCAAAAACATAATTCTAATAAAAAAAAATATGGTCATGGTTATTTTATATCACCAGTAGAATGCGTGGTTAAAAGGAATTACACAATTTTAAAATCACTCTGTATATTATGTTTATATCCACTATAATGAATGGGAACGATGTATGCACGCTTCCATATGTCTGGAAAGTAGCTTTCGGACATACATTTATTAAAAATAATATACAATGAACGACTTATAGATTCAGTTGTTTTTTGAAGAACACAGCTGGTAGTTTATCCGGTCTTGAACCTTTAGACGCGCCAAGATGTCTTAATTCTTTATTAATCGTGTGAATATCAAAATAGGCATTATTTAACAGAATACTTCGATTGGCGAAATAATTCGGTGGTGACCAATTAGAAGTTAGGGTGGATGACGCATACACGGACTGAAAGAAGGAGGAGAACAAACTGCAAATAGTTTCGGGATCGCAAATCAGCAGATTACAATCGATAAAGACACCTTTGAGCTTACCTATAGGGCTTCTGCAGTTCTGCCGCTTCAGAACTTATTTTTTTGCTATTATTTACTAATAAAAAGGTAATATGTCAGGACGCTGAAGTTTTCTCATTAGTTTTATAAATATGTTTGAGTTTTTGACTTGAATCCATTTGATCCAGAAAATATTCTCACAGAAGTTCTATTAGAAACTAATATTGAGAACATGTTAGATATAAGATATTGCAATCGTGACTATTTCAGAGCGACAAATAAAAAAGCCAAGGCAGCGATGTGTGAAGTTACTGAAAGAACTTTCTTGTAAAGCGAACTATGACATAAGGCGAGCGATAGAAGTGCATTGCGACATTTTTCACGAACGTACGACATAATAATACAAGTGTCCGGGTTACCTTTGTAAACTGTAATGCCTAACGAGTTCTGATGCAATATATACGACCATCCGACATATATAATGTGTAACAAAAAGATGAGGTCATTTATTTGTAACGTGCATGTGATAAATAGCATAGTATAATATATGCAGAAGTCTTGAGCTCGATCAATTGTACGAACCTCTGACCTTTTTTAAGTTATGTGCATATTAAATAATTAGTAATCAACCGCTTGTTTCAATGGAAGTATCGTGATAAAACCTACATGTCTGAAAGTTGTACGTAATGTTATCGTAGATATATGAAAGCTATATGTTTTCAGGCTAACCTGATGTATTAAAAAATAACATTTTAAAATATTGTTAGCCAAAATAAATACAACTCAATTGAAAATAATATTCTAAGATGTGATTTTCTAAAAATTTACTTTGCATCCCTAACGTTACAATACGTATATAAACTACAAAAACCAACAACGCGATTCGTGGCAAACTATTTGCACGAAAACTTAACAAAAATTTGATGGCCATAATAAAATATTCAGATTAAACGGTAATTTTAGCAATAAATACTACGGCCGATAATACAACCGCGTCGTATCTCATTGTCTCATCTCATGTCGATGTATTCGGATATAATAGCGCCACGCGTTATTTCGAAAAACCAAATCAGCTCGATTACAATTGAAACAAATCGTACAAAAGTCACCACTGGTCGGCTCAGTAATATTTAATTCGAATGAATACCCACATTTATTACGGGGAAATTTGATCTTCGGACCTTTACGTGTGGTGAAACCAAAAAAGGGGCTCGGATTCGAGTGTGTTATTGAGTTTGTATGCGATATTGATGGGCTTCAAGCCCTTGTTACTCGCCTAAATTATTCTTTTATTCACACTCAACTTTCACATAATTCAGTGTGTTGCCAACCGGGGTTTACGTTTTAGTTTTCTTTTTCTATGAATTCAAGTTTATGAAGGGCGTAAATATTTTAAATGAGCCGTATTTTTGGGTGAGGTTTCGTTGTGAGCTTTTGGTAAAGTATATAGAGATTATTTATCTATTAGGCTTAGTGTGCAGATATATATTTTAGCTGGCTGTTATTTTTTTTCGAGTGTGCATAAAGAATGTAATGTGAGTTATTGAGCTAAAAGAGGTATGATTGGATCATAGCAAGGGCAAATCCGATTTCTCTGTCTACCCCTTCGGGAAACAGACATGAGTATTATGTATTTATCGATTAAGGCTTCGTGTAATGGGAGATAAAGTTATTGACATCACTACATATTATAAAACAAAGCCCCTGCCGCAACTATCTGTTTGTCTGTTATGCAGTGATTCATGAAGAAGGTTTAGGAGTATAATTCGATAAGTTTTTGTGTAAATTGGTTGAAATTTGACAATGATTTTTGAAGACATCGGAATAAAACAAGCCGATTGGGAAGTTTCATCAAAAATGCTGCCTTATTTTTTTTTTGTGATTTAACAAAACGATGTTGGATGGGATTATTCCTCTTTTATAGGTCTACAGAAAAAGTACTGATCCTGGGAGAAATAGATTTATTGACAAAATCTACATTAACGGTAAACTCTAGTTATAAATAAGTACTATGCGAGTCAGCTGCCAGCAGTATCGCATTTACTAATTTGGTTGTTCTTTCTCTGTAGTTTTACTGTTAGAAAAGTGCCTCACTACACAGGAGTCATGCCTACATCGCGAAAATTCATGAATAAAAATATATAATTTATTTTTCTTATAAACTGTCTCACTACTGAGCACGGGTAACGTTTCATTCTTTATTTTAACCTTTTGCCATAGAAAGGTAAAAGCTAAAAATGATGTAAAGGTCTGTTTATATATTACGTAAATCCACGGGCTGTCAACCCCAGATATACGTAGAGGGGTCTACATGAAAAAATAAAACTTATTTGGATTCCCTTTCCCAAATATACGTAATAAATGAACCGTCCAGTAAGTAACCAGTATAAAAACTTGTTGGGCTTAAAAGGGTTGCAGTGAACAAACATCTGCCAAGGGTCATCAATTAAGTACCAGCCTGATTGATGATCTGGTCTTATCGTTATATATTACAGTGTCGTGCAGCAGTATATTGATATACTTATTCAAAATATTGGCGATCTTATACATAAATCAAATCTTACTAAAAGCCTTTAGTATTAAATACTAAAGGCTTAATACGATGGGTAGTTAAAATACTTAATATGCCTAATAAATGCATTGAGAAAATACTTTTGTCATTAATTTTCTGTAAACTTTTTTTTTAACCATGCATACAACATTGTTATTAGGCAAGTGAGCATTAATATGTATACATTTCTTTTTACAACTTTTAATTACAATGTGTAACTTTTTTGAATATAGACAGGTCTAGGTCTAGGTCTTTAACGGTGAAATTACCATTTACTTCCTATATGTAATTTCGTGGTATCTATACAAAATGCAATGGATATTTTAAAATTGATTAGAGTTCGAGGATGGGCGTAATATATATTTTATTAATAACATGTACTATTAATAATTAATAACCTTTTTACAAATTAGTATTTAAAGTTATGTCGCTTAATGTTTGCCCGTATTTGTTGTTCAATACACAATAATTACATAATGATTGATGCTTTTGTTAATTTAACACAAAACATAGTGGCCTAAATACAAACCACTATATATGTACATTAAAAAAAAACAGCATTTAATCGGCCACTCAAAAAATATTGATGAAATAGTATAAAAACCACTATGTTACCGATTTTCTTCATAAAAAGCGGCAACTTTATATTTAAATCGCATGTTGTCTTTCTCTTGCTAAGTTAAGTAGTTGTGACAGCATGGCATTTATTTTAAAGGCAAAGACCTGCTAGTTGATAATTGTAAATGCTCCTTATGATATTTCAATACATAAAATAATTTGATGACCGTATTTTTGGCAGTTGGCGTTTCCCGTACGTATGGATGAGCAGCATCAACGGTAGCGTGCTGAATTTCAGCATATGGTAAGTTTGATTTGTATTTTATAACAGTAAATGAATTGAAACCTATCTTATCACCTTTTTATTCTACTATTATACTTGAATATCGAGGCAGAGCTTACATTTATGGCTGCCGCTACTGAAGCACATTGATCGCGTATAAAGTTGGATTAACCATAGTTAATTAGTATTTCATAATCTGGACCCAGTATCTTAGTAAGTCAAACGTAACTTATTCTCTAGGTCCAACGAGCCCATTACTTCGTGGCGTGTCAGTAGAACAACAATACATTAATTTATTACTTTTACGTTAATAAATATATGTTACTTCTATTTTTGTCCATTCAAATTGCATCATACACGTCTATAGAGCTTTACATTCTTTTTTTCTTATGTTCCTCGTCAAAATGACCACACTCCGCATGACGGTAAGCAGTCATGTAGTCTAAGAGCGTCTAAGAGCAGTGGCCTTTACACCGTTCTCATAGCAGCTGAGGCGATGTTGAGGTCTCTACTTTGACGGCCTGAGAAGGTGCTTTTTCACGTCCCGCTTAAAGGACCCAGGATTGAAGGAAGAAGGACTTGGCAGAGAATTTCATGCCTTGACAGATGCCTTGGCAGTGGTATGAGAACCCAAACTTGTTGGTGCGCGCTCTAATTGACTCTACCATGTAAGGATGGCATCTGAGCATACCACGCGTTGTTCTGGATAGGAAAGAGGAGGGCGGGATAAGGTGGAATAACTCTTCAGAGCACTTCCCGTGGTATATTCTGTAGAAACTTGCCAATGAGGCAATGTACCTACGGAGTTGCAGAGGTTCCAGTGAACGTCGTTCGTGACCTCTGGATCGCTGATGATACGGACACCCTGCCGCTGTAATCGGCCGAGAGCGTCCAGCAAGTACTGCATGGAGCTATCCTAAAGATGAGAACAGTACTCCACGCAAGGGCGCACTTGCGCCTTAGCTGGCCAGACGTGAAGAACCGCCTCACATTTTTCAGTCCGCCGAGCTTACGCGAAGATTGCTTAATGACGCTCTAGATGTAGGTTTTGGGATTAAGGGAGCGGCAAAGATCCATACCTATGATAGAGAGGCTGTCACGTATCACCAGCGGAGTGTTTTTCAGAGAAGCGAGGGGAAGGAACGGATAATTATTTTTGAGAATGTTCTTGTCCTGTATCTTCTTAGCGTTGAACTGGACCAACTTGCACCCCATTCAGAGACATGGTCTAATGTCTGGTCAAGTTCGACGACAAGATCCTGCCTTTTCCCCTCAACCTCAGCCTGTTTGGCCCCAGGGGGTGATAGTACCATATGGGTGACAGTACCATACATGGGCGATATCTTGTGATATCGCCCATGTATGGTACTGTCGTCCACATAACAATGTATGTTGCCGAGATTCAACATATCATTGATATATTAGCGTTGTTGTGTCCATTTCGGACCCTAATTTACTTGTGTCAGGCTTTTCGATGCGCGACACGCTCTGTTAACTGTTAGGTATTTGTGTTGACACGTGTCGAAACTTCCTGAGGACTATTTGATGTACATTTTACACTGTACAGGAATTTCTTTGATGGAAGTCAGGAACGCTAGAATAAAAGTATTGGATAAACTAGCTTATTTTAGGGTCTGTTACTAAATATTTTGATATGATTGGAGAAAAGGAAAGCCTATTTTGGCAAAGATACAAGTATAAAGTAAGAAATATATGGCTTACTAGGTGCTTAAATTTTTCTGCAAGTGAAAGTTAGGTATGACATATGTTTTTGAAAAATATAGTTGCAGAACATTACACATAAATTAATTCGAGTGTATATAATAGAAATTAGTTCATTCAACTTCAAGGAAGAATATTGGCCTAAGCTAGTAATGCGCATTGAGCAAAAATATACTGATATGGCACGTAAGAAGAATTATTTAAGGAATAAATAAGTTCTTATTTTATACATAAGCCCTTTTTAATTGGTGACCTATAATACAGGTTTACATGAATCTTTCAATAGCTCTCACAATATAGGGTTTAAATTTATTTGGTTTAAACACCTAAAAACAAGTGTAATTATCACGTCATAATAATTGTGTAAAAGAAATATTATTATACTATAAGTCCAAACATATTTATTTATTAAGATTATAAAGTAACACTTATGAACGACAAATAACTATAAACAATCTTCGTATATCCATTTAATAAAACAAATTTTACGTTCGCGTTAAAACAAATACATTTTCAGTGATTCTCCGCGCCAATGAGCCTCGCTAATTTCAGCATGTATGGGCCGGCTCGACCGGGAAAGGACTACTCTCTCACAGAATATCGACGTGAAATAGCAGTATTTCTACTGTTGTGTGTCGTTCGGTGAGTGAGAGTATTGGAAACCCAATCACCCTCTTTTCCCTTTCCCACTCCTTCTCCTTCCCACTTTCTTTTTTCTTCTTCCTTTCCTAAAGGGTCGGCAACGTGCAAGTGATGTCTCTGGTGTTGCAGGCGTCTATAGACTACGGTGACCACTTACCATCAGGTGGGCCGAATGATTGCTTGTCATCGCAGAGACACAAAAAAAAAATGGTTTCCACAATATTAACTTATAAGTAACTTAAGATGGTAAACTGCTTGTCACACGACAACATTGTGCCAACGAAAATGAATTCAATTCCAAGATTTTATTTCATAAGGAAGCCAGCTACCAAACCTGTTAAGCGTAACTAAATGAGGATTAAAATCAACTTAGCATTAAAGCACATTCACAACTTTGCAACCCAAACTTTATTTTACAAACTTGTAAGTTCAAGTTTGGTGTCATGTTGGATTTTCGGAAGTAAATCCAAGCTATGAACATACACATACATAGCTACAAAAACTTCGATTACGTTCATGAGTAAAACATGACTGTCGTTTATACGACAGTCATGTTTTTTATAATTTACAGACGAGAGATCAATATTAGTCACACTCTAAAAATAAAACAGGAGTTATGAGCAGAACGTGTGTTATCGTATACTATTTTAATTACATGTATTAAATTACGTAGAAAATAATCGTAACTGCACAAACATATATACAACACAAAGTAGTGTGCCCATTTTAATTTTGGTCATTCGGATCATTTGTTATATGCACTATTAAAATTAATCTTAGAATAGCTTATTAATGAGAATCAAGCGATTTAAGTTATAAAACGTACCATGTAATAGACATGTACTATCGGCCAAATCCGCGGTGTGCCACTTTGCAAACCGAAACGTTTGAACAAGCTTAAGAAATGAAACGCCGCCGATATTTCTCCTTAAGCTATCAAAACAACCCTTACACGTGAGAAAGAAGACACTATATTAAATTTATTATTTTCGTGCTTAGAATTTTTTACGAACGACTTTGTTTTGCCCACGGCCTGATATATATTGCCCTAACGTTGACCTGTGCTGTGTTTTACTGGAGCCTTGATTACTGTATTGTTGACTTGTATCGTGTATTAATGGACCTGCGGGATGAAAGAATATTATACACCAATTTCATTTTATTGGTATTCTATTATTGTAATAAATGATTAGATAACATTAATTGTGTGTTTAATTTCTAAAACAATATTTTATATAATATATTTTTCTTTACATAATTCTGAAAATATAATAACACATGAAATTACTTAAACAATTATAGGATTTAAAAGAAATGAGTTTGGAACTTATAGGCTCTTATATTTTAACGGCTAACATTTTTTTATAAAAATTGGTAAAGAGATTTCTATACATATTTTCATTATTTATTTCTATCTTGCACACCATCAGTTCCATAACTCTTTCTATTGATATATTGACAACTAAACAATAAATAAGTTTACGACAGTCATATCATTCGGTATCCTATTTTAATACGCAAAATAGGTAAGAGTAAAAAAGGTACTATTTTTTCTTTAACGCGACACCTGGCGCGCGCTCGCCGGTGCCGAGACACAATACAAAGTCTATTGTGTCTCGTTTGAATACATGCGAGAGATGCTAAATGTAAATAAAAGGATTAGCTTCTAAAACAGCTGGTATGGAACTCGACTTAACGGCATAATACTAAAAAAACAAATTAGAACAAAGTAGCCAGCCGTTCTTTTTTGCACAATAGGGAGTTTAATTTTTAAACCTCAATATCTACACAATCTCATACACAATAGATATGCAGAATAAATCATTTAGGCGCTACTAATATTTTATGATCAATGTAAACCTAAGCAGCTGAGAACACAATACGTGTCCTGTCTGTTAATGCGACAGCTGGTTACCGATACTATTTATAAAATAGTCGGCCAAATGATATTTATTTATTTTGAATACTTTAACAAAGAATAGGCCAGGCCTGTCTTTATATTTAATTAACTTAAAATGAACTTAAAAAAGCTACTGACTAGCAACAACGATTACGTCATCTTAAAAAATATTAATTTATTCAGAAAATCTCGTTTGAGATTTTGATTTTGGGCCAAGAATAAAAGTAATTGCTTTTTAATTTATTTTGTATCTTTGCAAAATGATTTATTATTGAATTAAAAAAATATTTTATCTATTAAACAGTATATCAAAATGCGTTATTTAAATAAATTATAAATCCATACACATATTCTCGTCACTATATCCATTTTTATGCCGCATCTCTCTCTAATCATACTATTCCTTATTCTATCTTTCAGAGTCACACCACATTTATTTCTCAGCGCTCTCATTTCTACAGCATTTATTCTGCTCTCATGCTTCTTTTGCCATACCTAACATTCACTACCATACATAAGTGTAGGCACTAATAGTCCTCTATGAACAGCCAAACGTGCCTTCTTGGATACATTTTGACTGTTCATAAAAGCGCGTAGAGCGCCATTCACTTTATTACCAGCAATCGTTCGCCTTTCAATATCTCCGTCATGTGTACCATCCCTTGTAAACAAAGTACCCAAATATACAAACTCTTTCACTTGCTCCACTTGTTCTTCATCAATCATAATATTATACATGCACTCCTCCTTTTCAAATACCATTACTTTTGTCTTGCTTACATTCATTTTCATTCCTTTACTCTCAAAATCATCATGCATAATAGCGCCGATGACGCAAGTATTACTTGGTCGTCGCCATAAAGAAGACATTTGACAAGTAACTCATTCATTCTTAATCCCTATTCACAATCTTTTAAATATTTTAAACAATTGTCCATGTATAGGTTAAACAGCCAGGGTGCCGCTACACATCCTTGTTTAACACCTTTTTCGATACTAAACCATTCTGTGTAGGTCGCATTTATTCGAACACAAGCTCTGGAATAGTCATAAAGAGATTTCAGACCTCACGGTTGCTATTCACTCCATACATGGACAATACCGACCAAAGTTCATTTCTCATCACTTTATCATAAGCCTTTTCCAGATCTACGAATGCGCAATAGACCTTTCGACTTTTGGCCAAAACTTTCTCGGCTATGCTCCGTAAGGAAAAGACCTGATCCGTACATCCCATACCCTTTTGAAATCCCGTTTGTGCATCCCATATTTTCTCGTCAGTTACGTTCACAATCCATTCAAATCTTGCTGTGAGCCTTTTCACTTGTATAAAGGTATTATGACGGCCTTGCGCCAATCACTAGGTACACGGCCGGTATTCCAGCACAAGTTAAAAAGGCAACACAACTGAGTTACTATGAGACCTTGACCAGCTGTCAGCATTTCGACTGTAATCCTATCATAACCACCAGCCTTTCCTAATTTCATGATTTTCAATGCTTTCATTATTTTATCCATACTAATAGGGTTTTCATCATTACTATCATTATCATTTAAACTTCCATTCTTGTCTCTGATCGATTTCAGCTCTGTGATTAGGGTTTTACCTCGAACCGAGCGAATGGATTTCCAGAAAAGCTTTGCGCTTGTCCGAAAATCTTCAGAGAATCTTCTATCAAACTCGTCTTTCATATCCTGTTTTTTCTTTTTAATCAAATCTTTCACTACCTTCTTCATTCTTATAAACTTATTCCTAGCTTTATTTACATCCTCATTATTATATGTAAATAACTCCGAATTGGAAGGGGTATTAAGTTTGTAACTATATTCTACCTTCCATTAAAAAATAAATAGTTAAATCATCTAAATTACTCAAACATTTTTGACTTTCAATAAATTAATTTCTTTTACCATTTAATAGTGGTTAAAACACAAATCCTATACAATGTTAATGGCAAATACATTGACCCCGCATAATAAAAGAAACGGAATACAATAATTGTCCACATAAGCTTTTAATTCCTAAGCTTTTATATCATTGTACAGAAATATTGTGTCTTAAAATTTTGCCAGCAAAAAATTAAGATTAAGATTAGAAGAGAAGATGTCTGGATGTGAGTTACGCTCGTGGCTGGCGTGTTTGGACATAGACCTTGATCCTGACAAATATGATTCTCATGTCGTTGAGAGCGTGCGCAATCTTATAATAAAAACGTATATACGAAAATATTGTGCTCCTCTACAAGAGTTGCTATTTAATATATTAGCTACTAGATTTTGCCCGCGGGATCGCTTGCGGTAATCTAGATTTTGTCAATACAGTTTTATCCCTCGACAACAGTAATTTTTTAGATAAAGCACCGTATTTCCTTTATTGTTCCCCTGAAAATTTATATGCAATTTATATCAGGATGATAGCAAGCTAGTAGCTAAGGAGTGAAAGCGTAACAAACAAACTCACATTTACATTTATAATATTAATAAGTATGTAATAGTAGCTCACGCCCGACGTATAATCTTCAGGTATAACCAGGATGAAACTATATAATATTGTCTCACGTTTACGCGAATGTTATATAATCAAATTAAACCACTGTATACGTAGTTTATTGTGGTCTATTTTCCGTCTTATTAATTAGGTATTGAAATATCTAAACATAATATTTTTTTTAATTTAACGCCGTGTACTGTAGCTTAATTTCAATTTAAACTAGGTAATCTTAATAAAATCTTATTAATCATCAATCTTATAAATCTAATATAATATTCTACCCCATACACACAACACCGTCTAGCCCAAACTAAGCAGAGCTTGTACTATTATGGGTACTAGACAATGGATAAACATACTTATATACTTTTTTTTTTGTAAATACATACATATTATACATAGAAACACCCAGACCAAGACAAACATCCATGTCCATGCACACAAATGTTTGACTTGTGCGGGAATCGAACCCGCAACCTCAGGCGTGGCAGTCGGTTACACTAACCACTACGCCATCGAGGCCGACAAAATCAAACCAAATGATAATGATGATGATGATGATGATGTTTTATTAGTATAAACTACACAAATCAAATGATTATATGATTTATGTAGTTTACTACTAGTAGTCTACTAATAAAACGTATAAAGTTAACTATAATATAATTAGTATGGCATAAGTAACGAAAGTAGATACCATTCAGGGGCTCTTTTGGTGGAAACTTACGGAAATGACATTATTTGTCCTCTTTTTGCGAAGTGTAACATACATTGAATTACTGTCAACTAATTTGGTGTTGCTAATTTGATACGTTTGTTTTATTTTATCACGGATTTAACGGATTTCATCACGATTTATTTTAGGGTTTTATTTATTACCAGCTTGAAAAAAGATATTTAGTTTCCTTTATTTACTGAATGTTTATTATGATTGATAAATACGGCGTTTAAAAACACATCGATTTTAAAAATGGTTGATGGATGTATATTTTAATAGCTTCCAAATCGTAGCTTGTAGTGGAGTCTCCCCTTGGTACTTAATTTTTTAGGAGCCTTATTAAATGTTTTTGCGACTGGACTAAAATGTCTTTTATTACTGCCATTTTTTGGTTTATGAAGACTGGTGTCCATCAAGTTATTTTTGGACAAATCGAAGTCACGTTGTTAGAAAAACGTGTGGGAAATTTCTTATGTATTATAGGTGTAGTTATATATCTAGAGGCACCAGGCTCTTTTTTTAGTACCAGATGTTTCTGGACGTCCCTTTCGACAGCAGCAATTAATTTTTACATAAACTATCTTAGGCTTATATTATCATAAGCTAGCTCTCAGTCGCAGTATTTTTTTCTGGATGAAAGGTACCCACCCCATGCCCTTTTCTGTATCCCTGACTAGAGATATTTGATATATGAACATAGGTATGTTTAATACATATATTTCTGTTATCTTGTCGTAGTTGTAGCTCTTGTATTTCGAAATCTGTAGAGACAGACATTGAATAGGTACATCGTAGCTGCCTACGACGAATAAAGACGACGGTACCTGCTACGGTGCTACACATCGACACGTAGACATGTAGCGCTTGATTATATAATGAACGATTGATTAGTATAGGATAAAAATGGTTTTATAGAATATCTTCTGTATGATGCATGATACTGAATTTCATAATAACTCATAGGAAAACACATAAATATTCATCCTCTTTTTATTTACTGTACTCATGCGAGCAGTTGTTTGTCAGAACAATACGTGACGAAGGATGATAATATCGTACACTTACTAAGTTTTGATGCTGCTAATTGCAAGTGACTTTTATAAGTGAAATTGTATTGTGTTCTAAAAGAAACAGTAAGACACTACTATGACGAACGAGACAGTTGTACCCCAACGACTTGAGAAGCAGGGTTTGATTATGCGTTTAATTTATATTGCAACATACAAATTTCAGTCAAGTTGACTATTTGGCCATAAAAAAAATAATGAATTTTGGAGGATCGGTGGTTATGCTATCATATTAATGCTGCAATTTCTAATATATATTTAATTTATTGTAAAGTTTATTAAGGGAAGCTGCGACGTGATCAACAGTTTCCGTACATGAAATTTACAAACGTTTTAAATTTAAGTTTCAGGTTGGATGACGTGTAACTGGTTTTCAGCATTTATACTTGTAGAATATATAGTATATAATATGTAATGCAGATTTGAGTTGCATCTTACGAGAGTTGTAATTTGATAGTAGTTTATGCATTTTGTCACACTTGACTTACAATGTTGTCATACTTCTATATGTATTATATTTATATGATTTTATACAATTAGTTATTATTTGTCCTGTCTATATTTTTACAAAAGGTGTTTTTAATTTCGATAGCTATTTTTCTAGATTCAACATAGTACTTCTACGTCGCAGTAGTATTGTTTATCACGCACTGTTCCACAATCGAATATGCTACTAAAAAAGACCCAACAGAAAATCCTAACACTTTCTGCAAACTGAAGGTTGAACTCGACCCAACGCTTTGTAGATTGAACAAATGTTTTGTCCCGGATGCGTACGAACCCATAAAAATCAGCGTAGAGACCACATAAACTACAACTCTTTTTGTGTAGTTTTAATATCGATATTTATATAACAAATAAAGCAACACCACATATTTTCCTCTCCAATTACATTCCTAAGTAATGCCTGTCTGCGGACTTCACAATTACTTACTCTATCTAGTATTCAAATTCTATTTAAATTATGCCAGACAGACAGACTAGATGTTTATTTATGTTTGTTTCTTAGGATTTGTTTAATAGTTTTGAATATTCGGTGTACAGTCTTAAGATTTATAATGCTAGTCTGCCGAGAATGCCGTATAGAATAACCGTAAATGCCGTGTTTTCAAAATAATTGGAATATCATAATGGTAATTGGTTAAATCTACGTGTTTTTACTTTTCGCGCACATAAACAAATTTATATAATTAAAAGATGTTATATAGAAATAAAATGTGCATGAATGGTACCTAATTGGGCAAAATGCTACTTAATATTACTTTTGCTCTCACGTAAAATATTTCCGACATTTTAATGCATGGTGTAAATACTTTCAGTTGTCTTAAATGCTTTAATCGGCGCATGGCATTTAGAGAGAGTCTGAAAATATGATGCAGTATCTGCACTGATGATGTCTATGCATTATACGTTTCGTATTGTCGACCTCCATAGCGTAGTAGTCAGTGTAACCGACTGCCACGCCTGAGGTCGCGGGTTCGATTCCCGCACAAGTGAATCATGTGCATGAACATGGATGTTTGTCTTGGTCTGGGTGTTTCTATGTATAATATGTATGATTTTACAAAAAAAGTATATATGTATGTATGTTTATCCATTGTCTAGTACCTGTAGTACAAGCTCTGCTTAGTTTGGGCTAGATGGTGTTAGGTGTATGTGATAGAATATTATTATTATTATCATATTTTGAGGGCTATTGGGTAATTTTGAGATAAAGCGATTTAAAAAAATATTTATTTCATATCTGATTAGGTAGTGTAGTCTATTATATACACTACCTACTCACGGCTGTAAATCTCCGCAGAAGTAGGCGGCATGTTTCACAGATCCATGTTTTGTAGGTTATGATTAAAAAACAACGTAATAAGGGGCCCGCCTATAACATTAAATCTTTTGCAGTTTTACTGCAGTGTAGGATTATCGTTAAATTAGTCAAATATCATGGGTGACCTAAAAGAATAAACGATATATGATTTTGAAATTAAACTACTTTATACGGATTTATAATCCATATATAGTAGTTTAATTTCAATGTTATATATAATAGTTTAAAATCAAAAAAATTAATTTCATTCGGCTAAATATAAGTCAATATTAGATACCTACCTATATGATTTTGCACTAAAGTTTAGACTCCATAGTGTTCGAATGGTCGGCCTCGCCGTTACTAATGCGTTGAGTTCAAATATTTGTTTGAGCAACAGATTGTTGTAGGAGCCTAATATCTGTAAAGTGCATTGTCATATAATTCTTTAAGTATAAATTTTAAAATGCAATTCTTTTTCTCTTTTCTAAAGCCTTTTTCTAAATAGAACAGACGCAGAGTTTCGAGTTCGTACGCAAGGCACGCACTTCACCTCTAACATTTTGAAGTTATATGCGTATTAAATTATCGCTCACTTTAATAGTAAAGAAAAACACCGTGAAGAAATCTGCATGTCTGAGTTGTTCGTAATGTTCGAAGATATGTAAATTCTGCCAATCCACTCTGGGCCAGCGTGGTGGACGATGGCCTAACCATTCTCTCGGTGAGAAGAGGCCCGTGGCCAGCAGCGAGACAGTTAATATAAGAGTTAATATTATTATTATTACATATTTTGAGTATTCTTACTTGCTTTTAAAAATAATAAATATTTTTGTGTCCAGAATAAGGCATAAGAAAGGTTGTTTTTCTGTCTTATCTATGTGAACAAGACCAGATAACGCTTGAGATCTTATCTTATCTTATCTTTCTGTTCTGAAGTATATCTAGTACAAGATGAAATCTACATCGCGATTAAATACTGCTTTGTCAGTTTATTAGTTCGGCATATAGGTAAATATATTCCTGTTCCGACAACCAATTCATACTATTTTCGGAAAAGTAAGATCTCTCACTCCAGACCATAGACTGAACCACGGCAGGGAGTGAGAGGGCAACCAGTCCGACTGCTGCGATCAACTCACGGCGCTGCGATGTCCAGGCGGGGCAATCCCCTAAAGTGTGCAGCGCCGTGTCCAAAACAACATTGCAGCAGTCGCCGCAGTGATGACATCTGGGCGTCGCCTGCCGGCCTATACGACACAGGAACTAGCCAAAACAACCGTGGCCAATCTGTGTCAGCTGGAAGGTGAGGGCGCCATGCCTCCTCTCCAGCCACTCCTCAAAAACGGGACTTACCGCCACGATTGTGGCGTGCCCGGCACTGGGGTGCATAAGTCGATTTCTCCATTCTTCCACCAGGACCTAGCGGAGTTCGGACCGTGCCGTCTCTAAAGCGGGAAGACCTGGTCCTTCGCCCTTGGCGCCAACGATAAAGCGACGGCAGAAGCGCCGCTTCCAGGTCCCAGAGCATTGATCCGGCTAGGAGACTCGCTGCCTCGAACTAAATCGTGCGGTAGCCTCTAATTAACCTGACGGCCATTGCACGCAGTGGCGCACGAAGTGCCGAAATATTACGGGCCGTCATGTTATAATACACCATACCTGGATTAACTATTTGTGTACCAAAAAAATGTTTACCCCGTGTAAGAACCGAAGCCACAATACTTATTTTATGATATAGGTGTATTTATGATTAATGCATCATCTAATTACTACGTTAACAAAACATTTGCGATATTTTCAAACAGAGTAAGAAGCTTTTTGTCAACTTCGACGACAATTACCTATAGACCTAAAATTAAAATTATAAACCTTCGCTTAACATACACAATACTTCTGTTACTGACAAACCCCAGGACAATCGTATACCATAATTAAGAAAAAACAATGTGACGGCTTTGTTTATTCATCTCCTCATTTCATTACGAGCCTCATTCTTTATTCTAGATATTAAAGAAACGTCCTTCCTTTGAAGCAGTAGAATCAGATACCTATCATTACAAGATACAAAGCACTATGCACTTTCAATCTTAGAGCATAAGATTCAATATTTAATAATAACGAGTTGATGCACTTGGAGTCTTTCAATAAGTTTAACAAGCTTCAGATGATTTCAAAAGAGTGAAATACAGGTATTGCATGAGAATTGACTGTGAATTTATAAAGAGGAAAATCCCAATTATATTTCGTTCAGTCCAGATTTACAAGTGCTATTGAATTTTTCTTGCTTTGCTATCTATTAATACTCTATGCTTGTGAAAAGTTAAAGCTATAGGATTAGATATAAGTATGTGTTAAAGTATATTATTAAATCTTTTGATTGACATAGAGCGTAGTATTTTGATGCCTTTTGTAAAATGTCTAACCTGTCAATTTACATGTCTTGGCAACAAACTTGATTTTACTTTGTTCTCTTCTTGATTATGGTAAGGAATCGTTCTTACAATTATGATTACTACACTAAAGCGGTGGTCTGGTTATCATCGCTTAAATAACTTCTGTCCTTTTTAATCGAATTTAAAGAAAGAAGGGGTACTCAATTCAACTAATATGTTTACCTCATTTTTGCGACATGTTTCAACCGATTTGGATAATTCTTATTTTTTCTTAAAGACAACTTCTGCTCTTGTCATAATTCCTGTATCGCGGAGACTTTAAAAACATTCAAACAACGGACACAAAGAACATCCAGACTCGAAACAATTATTTGTAGATCACACAAGTTTTTGTTCCGTGTGGGATTCGAACCCACAACACTCAGCGCAGTGGCAGTGGCGAGGCGACCACTTAAACCACTACGCCATCCGTGCAGTCAATTTATTAGGGAGGACCTAATAATAATTAAAGTAAATAACTATATAATTAAAATAAGTTATTGTATCATCAACATATAAGACAGCCGTTAAATGCACAAAACAATAAATTATAATATATAAAATAATAATAATATCTAATAATAATAGCTTTTACCATTGAAAAACCCGAGCGATACTGTCACGGTAATGATATCTATACAGTATTCTATCTTCATGCAAACGGTCGGAACTCGAGTCATACCTACGCGCTTCGGCGTTGGTATGAGCTTGGTTCGCAACCAGTCGCGCATGAGCCGCAGTGACGAACAGACGCTGTGATTGTTTTGTAAGCAGTAAGCGTGCGATTTGTGATGATTTGATTTTATTGAAAACTTTATATTTCATTTACTACGAATTTAAATAATAAATTAATAAATTTTATCACATTAAATGATATACTGCCTTAAGTTGGTAGAAAGTGCAAAGTTTTCAGGTATCACAATTGATAAACATTGTAACTGGAAAAACCACATTGACGGACTATGCGGTAAGGTATATAGATTCGTTTATGCCTTAAGACTGCGCCGAGCGTAAGACAAATAATGACAGAGTGTATTTAAAACTCTAAATCTTGTGACATTTAAAAATGAATTATTTAACTTTCTATTAGACAAATGTTATTATACAGTCAACGACTTTTTTAACAAATTTGACATAAAATTAAGAATCTAATTTAGGACTACTGACTTAATAGTGAACAATTCAATTATTTATTTTGGAATTATTAGATTTATATTCTTATTAACAAGTTCATATATGGCATGTTATTATAGTCTGCTAAAATAATTTGTACGCTGGAAACGGTAGAATATTATGGACATTCAAATTTGTGTAACACCACTGTAATTACAATATTCTAACAAATAAATACATTATTATTATTGATATAAAACGGTTAACATAAACAAAAACCTATTTTCACAGAAATTCAGAAATGATATATTGAACAAAATAAATAAAATAAAATTAGACACAAATTGGAACACCATTGTAATAAGCACACACTAACCTATTTCTTTTCGTCACAAGATTATGTACCTTATTTCTTTTGCTTTGTTTTGTTTTGTTTTGTTTTAATAACGCTGCTTGAGGTCTTTGACATTTATCTCTGCATTACACATGATGTTCTAAATTATGAAAACAAAAAAATGTCCTTTGGCTAAACTACTGAATACATTTGGTTCATAATTTGTAAATCGTCATCGTTTTGGTATCAATTAATGTGATAACATTTGTACCACTTTGTATAATATTTACGATCACTAAACTAGAAAGAAACTCAAGTAGGTAGATAAAATTAGAATACTGTAGGCTGCCCGCCTACAGTAACCCTAACGCGTGTCTACGAACCGCGCTGTTGTACGTAATTATTTCAAGGACAGGGCCGAGTTACAATACTGTATATATATCATTACCGTGATACTGTCCTCACGCCGACACATCAGATTGTTGACTGTTTGGTCTACTAGTCGGAATTCTAAGTATGGGCGGCGATTCAGCTTGTCCAATCTCTTTGTTATATAGTAATATTCCATTTAGAAAACGTAGTCCTTTCGTATAAAATTGTATAGCTATCGATTTTGTGCATTACGTTTGGGGGCCCTCCTATTTTGATAAATACTACCTTGTCAAAATAAGAGGGCCTCTATTATATTTATTTTTATGATCTCGCAATTTATCTTTCTAACCATTTCTATACTTGTCATTCAAGAAACTTTCTTAATTACTGCTCGTAGGTTGAAAACCGTAACAAAAGTTAAATAATTAAAAACTTAAAAAATAATTTAAACTGATGACTGCATAGGTGGCGTATTGGTATAGGTGTCTCGCCGCTCCACAGCGCCGAATGCTGTAGATGCCGCAAATAATGCCGATTCTGGATGTTCTTTGTGTCCATTAGCATTGAATATCTGTCAAGTCCCGCGCGACAAAATAAATCTTCCTAGTGGAATTCTCTTATTTGAAGAAAAGAAAAATAAATTTAGCTCGTATTGCCTTTATAGTGAAGAGCCATTACGACCACGAAAAAAAAAGCACATGAAACCTTTCTATGTAATATTTATACTCGTTACCACAAAAAAAAAAATTCTTTACAGTGTTACCCACCCAATTATCTCAAAGAGAAGAATGTAGGGTCATTTGCTTAATTAAGAAAGATCAAATGGCTAATTGCATAATAAAGATAAAATGCCAGGATTCTTTTAATTACCGACAATTAGACTAGGGTTAACAAAGAAAAGTAATATTCATCACACCAGAGAGCACTCTGAAGAATGTCTAATTTTAATATTATAATTTTTAATGTCTGGTATCGTTATATTTAAATTTACTTATTTTTACTTTGTGAGATGACATACAATTTTTTTGGAGCTTGCAACAGACAAATACGATATACATAAGTATGTATGTATAAGATACGTTTCTTATCTAATTTTAATTGTTCGGCGAGGTAAACAAAGGCTATGGATTATAATTATATTGTTTTATTAAAAAAAGTATATTAGCAATTTAGGTAGCAAATAACTAATACTTTTATTAATCACTCGAACTAAATTAAATGTTTGTGTAACTATTGCTAGTGCAATTAGTGTGCATCAAACCTTTGACCTCTTCATCGCAAGTATAATACTTTATTAATTGTACATCTTCTCTCTTAGCCTTTATTATTCCCAAGTCACTTGGGGTCGGCTTTTCTGGTCTAACCGGATTTGACTGGATATCAGTTTTTACACGGAGCGGCTGCCACCTGACCTCCGCAACCCGAAGGTTAACGATACCCTAAGGCTAGACCAGTGTCAGGATATTAGAGGGTACTGACTTTCCCAATAACGACTGCCATTGATGTTCATGGCAGCCGGGACCGACGGCTTAACGTGCTCTCCGAGGCACGGAGCAGGCGATAATTGTCAATCAATACGCACATAATTTCGAAAAGCCATATAACTTCCGAAAGTCAGAGGTGCGCGACGTGGGTTCGAACCCGAGACCCTCTGCATTGCAGTCTGTTGGTCTCCCCACTGAGCTATCGCTGCTTTTTCCTTTATACAATTGATTGACTTTATCAATTGTACATATTGTGATTTAATTCATTCGTATCAGCGATAGCCTAGTGGGAAACAGTTAGACTGCCACACAGAGGTTTCGAGGTTCGAGTCTCTGACTTTTCATAGTTACATACGTTCTTATTAAATAGTAAATTATAGTTTGCTTTAACGATCAAAACATCGTGAGGAAACCAGAATGTCTGAGAATTCTTCATAATGTTCTCGAAGATATGTGAAGTGTACCAACCCGCACTAGGCCAGCGTGGTGGACTGTTCTCTCAATGAAGCTCTTGCCCAGTAGTGGGACAGTTGATATGCAGCTGATATTATTATACGTATCACATTTTCTTGTTGTTTTCGCGTAGTATATAGTCCATGTTGTGTTAAAGTTTTTAAGCAGCAGGCTCCTCTAAACATCTCGGATGCAGTATAGACCCTTCATCGATAATTTGATATACTACATGAAAGTCAATGTAATTGTAGCTGCTGTTGACTGAGGAACGGAAACTATCTCGAACGAAGTCGCATCAAATCGTCGCATCAAGTCGAATCAAAGTATAAATATAGCGATGGAAATCCCAAATTCGATATACCAACTACATGTATTTTTATGGTGTGTACACTAGTAATGTCCGTGGCTCGAAGGAACTGGCAAAGGTAATGAATAGTTACTATACATAGCAGTGCAAGCTTAGTGGCGAAATCTTAGGACTATCACGAGTGTTTTGGGTTCAATCTTCTGCATCCGACGTTTCAAACGTCTATGCGTATTTATTAGTTACTTATTGCTCGTTTTAATTATGAAAGTAAACACCAAGGTAACCAGCATGTCTGAGTGTACTCCATAATTTTTTTAAAGATGTGTGTATTCTGTTGACACGCTCTCGGTCATTTTAGTGGATCATAGCTTAAATATTCTCATACTGAGAAGAGTACCTTTCCTGACAGAAAACACTTATCGGTATGAGAAGCGGCACGTGCCTGGTCGGGACTGTTTATAATAATAATAATATCAGCCCTGTATTTTACTGTCCCAGTGCTGGGCCCTGGCCTCTTCTCAGTATGAGAAAAGTTAAGCCATTTTCCTTTGAGTAGTTTATCATTGATAACTTTATAAGCGACAAACCCAATATTGTGATGCGTAATTTTTAATATAGGTATCTGTATCACCTCTGCTGATCAGGTTTGTAACAGTTTGTAAATGATTATTACCGTTCTTTAGGTTCTGATATACCAAGAGCCTAAATAAAACTACGGTGATAATTATGCTCTCTTTAAACCTCAAATTATGAATAATTTTCTATTTATCGAGTGAGTAAAGCCGTAGGCGGCTGTTAGTAACACATATAACATATTGTGAATTACATGTGCGTGTGACGGTAATTAAAACATCACATACAGAGTAACAAGGTTCCCGTATTAGACAACAATAGGGCATGATAATCTATTTCTCTTGTTATTTTATCGTGTAATTAAGCTGTGGCCGAGCATGATGAATGGCGGGTTGGGCATGACGGACGGGTCGGCCATCTTCCACACAATAGGTCCGTGCGTGACTCGCTAAGATTACAACCATCTAATGTAATTTTTATTTCTGGCATATCTTTTTAGAAACCTTTTTTCGTTATTTATTACGCTTTATTATGTTCGTTCAAAATATATTAGGGATATTATTGCTATCATATTTATTTTTATAGCACCATCTTTAGACGAAATGCTGAAATAATCTCAAATGTAAATAAGTAGGTAGGTATTTTTTTTAATATTACTTATGCTATATAAGTAATATTAAAAAAAATTGCTACAAGTATTTTGTAAGCTTCTTCTCGCAGACACAACCTTATGCTTCATTACCTGGGTATTATAAAGGTAAAAATACAGAATATAGTTTCGTAGTCAATGTTTAATATTCTGCACCTACTTTCTCAACTTTAAACAGCGATAGATTAGTGGTAAGACCGTAGAATGCAGAGATCTTGAATTCGATCCTGCGGCACATACTTCTAACTATTAGAATTTATGTGTAATTGAAATATTTACTGTAAAATCTATCAACTCATATTTTTATTACTCACTCAATACATTCATGCACGCATGCATTAAAATGTTCCATATAAGCTATTTGCCTATTTGTTCAAAGCACATATAGTGTTATCGTCCCACTTGCAACTACAAACACGAAGTTCAGCGCTCCCGCCGAGGCACCGACGGCGCTCAAGTACTTCTTCGGACATGATTTTTCAATTTTCTAACACTGTAGTTTTGCTAAGCGACAAATAAATAATTATAAATGGAATAATAGCAGTCTCACAGGAGCACCGTCGCCATAGCCTACTCCATAGACTTCAAATAAAAAAAAACTAATATGTCTTTGGTTGATACTGGTAGGATATATGCATCATAAACCCGAAATTGAAGGTTAGTGGCTTCTTTTGTGATGGTCTTAATCCTGAACAAGGAGTTGCCAAATTATATAAGTACCTACTAGCAAATCTAAAATGTACAAGAAACAGAATGTCTACTTTAACCCTTAGTCTATGGTCTGCTAGTTATTCCTACCTAATGGCAGATTTTATTAGTAGGGCTAATAATAATTGAATTTGCAATCCACCCAACCAGTGACGGCATGGTAGGGAAGAGTGGATAGAAATTTTACTCATTTATATATTCCCCTATCAGGGGGGACAGCGAATAACGACTAGTGGACATCCAACCACACCAACCAACAACAGACCCACTAAAGATTAATTAATTAATAATAATTTGATTGCCTATATATTGTATCAAAATGCGTTATTTTTTATTTTTTAATATATTTATAATATGAACTTTTCCACCATTGTGTTGTCTATTAGAGCGTTCCTAGACAAGTTTTGGAAACATTAAAAGATTGTTAATGTAACAAGCTATTACGTGGCTTCGAAAACAAGACAATAAACACACGGTTACGTGTTTTACTAGATTATATGTCTTTTTCTCTAAAGGGCAGTCGTTTTCAGGATTACTAAATATATTATAACAGTTTGTCAGAAATATAACAGCCTAATAAAATTATGTTTAGGAGTAGGCGACAGCAGGTAATATTCAACGTTGGATTAGGATTGTTAAATTATCGTATCGAGGCGCTGGGTTTACGGGTGGCTATTAACAAGACGGAGGCCCTGGTCTTTCATGGGCCCCGTCGCAGTCCACCCCGCGGCGCCTCGATAATGGTGGGCTCGACGCGCGTTCCCGTCCAGGCCCACATGAAATATCTGGGCTTGGTGCTGGACGGAAGGTGGCACTTCGACGAGCATTTCAGACAGCTCGCCCCGAAGCTTCTCGGCGCTGCGTCCGCCCTTGGGCGGCTATTGCCAAATTTGGGCGGGCCCAGTGCTGGTTGCCGGCGACTTTACACGGGGGTCATCCGGTCGATGGCGCTTTACGGCGCACCGGTGTGGGCGGACTCCCTGACCGCTCAGTGTAGGACTCTCTTGCGGAGACCGCAGAGAGTCATAGCGGTCAGGGTAATACGTGGATACCGCACGGTGTCGGCCGACGCAGCTTGCGCGTTGACCGGTACACCCCCGTAGGATTTGGAGGCTGAAGTGCTCGCCGAAGTGTTTGCAGTGAGTGAGGCGGTGCGGGAGGAGACGGGTTGTCGTCCCTTCCCGACAGTGATTGAGTGCGCGCGCAATCGAGCCCATCAAGGCATGATTTTAAAGTGGAAGGCGCGGCTGGAGGCGCACTTGGCTGGTTTCAGAACCGTTGGGGCCCTCCAGCCGGTATTGGAGCGGTGGGCAGGGCGGCAGCATGGGACCCTTTCCTTCCGGCTGGTGCAGGTGTTGTCAGGGCACGGTTGCTTTGGCAAATACCTGCACACGGTCGCTAGGAGGGAACCGAGTCCCGTCTGCCACCACTGCGACTGTGAGGAGGACACGGCGCAGCACACGCTCGAGCAATGTCGTGCTTGGGCGGTGCAGCGCCGTGAACTCATTGAGGTTGTGGGTGAAAATCTCTCGCTGCCGGCCGTGATCAAAGCCATGGTCGACAGCGAGAGGAAGTGGGCAGCGGTCGCGTCCTTCTGCGAGGACGTCATCTCACAGAAGGAGGCAGCGGAGCGGATCCGTGAAGAAAGTATCCTTGCGGATCCGAGCCGTCGCCGGCGAACCGGGCGGCGCAGGCGCGCTTTCGCGCGCCTAATGCCGCCATAATGAAGGCCGCGGGCGGGCGAACGGGAATCGCCCGCCCGCCAGCCATTGAGTCGGTCCGACGCCCTATGTAGTGCCGGGGCGTCGCCGAGGCGTTGTAGACTGCTGGGTGGGTCGCTGAGGTAGTAACTTTTGCCAGCGGCCCATCCAATATAAAAGGCAGCGAGCGTGCACACCGTGGGGTTTTGGTCCGTAGGCCCGAAGAACGGGAGAGCCGGACATAGCCCTCTCACCTCCCCTTGTGGCGAGAGGGTATGCATCAGGCGCATTTCACCACGAAAAAAAAAAAAAAAAAAAAAGGATTGTTAAATTATGTTGCCTGTATTGCGTTAATTCTTGTTTCATATAGATCCTTAGTAAATAAATAAATAAATAAATACTGTATTTTACTGACGAATTCGCTCTCGTAAATGTAGGTTAGGTTTAGCTGGGAACAGTAAGTTTTCCTGAATGACAGGACATAGGGTACCTATGTCCTTTTCTGTACCTCTGACAACATGTATGCGAAATTGCATGATGATCGGTCGAGTAGTTCAGGCGTAAAACCGTAACAAACAAACTCACATGCGCATTTATAATATTTTACATAACATTACTATTATAAGTAGATCAGTATTAGGTAAATAGGTATTGTAATACTGGGCTTTCTCGTTATCCTTGGGTTGGTCTCGCTCCAATCGTTTTGAAGCACCACATATTACTTGCGACCTAAACATACTTGGCGAAATTGTCGGTTGCTGCTTTATGGAGATACAAAAAATACTCAATAATATTTAGCCGACTTATGCGTCGACTCTGGAAGTTTAGAGTTTTCTGAGATTATATCATCTGATATGTGTCAGAAAATAACCATGAGAATATCAATTCAGCTGCAAAATTCTGTAAAATATTGTCGATATACTCACGTTTAAGCCCAAAATTAATATTTTTGTTACATTATACTATAATATTGTCTTACTTGATTTGATTACGGTTTATTTTAATTACAAGTTTTATCAATTTCAAATATAAATCATCAATACAAATTAAATATATGAATTATCCTATAAGACCTGAAAGCATATAAATAATAGATTATGGTGTTTAATATGAAACTTTAAAAAGTAGCATGCTTGTATTTAAATTGTAAACAAGTGACAAACAATAGACAGAACGAATTTCGCATAAATAAACAGATGAGATTTGATTGCTTAATTAAAAGTGTTATTCGAAGCAACCATTGGCCCAT
This sequence comes from Catocala fraxini, assembly GCA_930367265.1. Lineage (NCBI taxonomy): Eukaryota > Metazoa > Arthropoda > Insecta > Lepidoptera > Erebidae > Catocala > Catocala fraxini. The sequence continues at coordinate 17,236,907 of OV884035.1, forward strand.
TTTAACGCACTATTGGATTTTCTCCAACCCAATTACCAAGATTGTCAAGAGCCGCCTCTGTATTCTGCCATAATCACCATCTTGACAAGTTATTGCCCATTACAAAGACCAACCCGTCTGCAGTTCGGTGTGTAATTATTTAATGAAATTGAAAAGCTTTATGGCTGACAGAAGCAGATGTGCAACATAAATAAATCATTTATACCATAACATTATTAAGTTGCATTATGATTCGTTTTAATTATACTACAATAAAAACATATTTGCGCTCGCGAGATTTTTTGAAGGTTGAATAGGGTCACGGTTTAAAAATCGGAAGCACGGACTTTAAGAATCACAGAGGTAGATTCGCTCTCTGTCATGTTAAATACTGGGTTGATATTGGAAATATTGGATTGACAGGTTTAAGAAAACGTGCACAAATTTTTCTTAAACCTTTAAAAATTATATTTAGCATTTGCACGGATGAATATAAAGATAAACACAGTTAAAATATACGAAATAAAAATAGATTTTATAAGTTTTAAAAACAATGTATGTATATTTTTCAATAAATCTCTCCCTTTTTATATTTGCGGTAATTAACTTAAATTTAAAATACAATGTTTTAAAGAATCAACATATCAACATTAGGTAAGGCTCATAAATTAAAAGGATTAGGGATTTTGAATAACTGTAACAGCCTTACTAGGAAGTCTTGCGATCCTTCTTTAAGAAGTTGAAAGAAGTTGGAAAAAAAATTCCAGCTTCTCTCAACTTTTTAAAGAAACACTGTTATGTTATCAGGGAACTATTAATGGCTTATTTTCTCCTTTATACTGGCAGTATAGCGGCAAATTTGAATTGGCTGGCTACGTGCGTATGTTAGTCTCTGGTGTTGCAAGTGTGGCCTGTGGTTATCATTTAGGCACGCTAATGTTATCTAACAGTATTGTGACTCAGCCCCGTCCTTTAAATAATTATCTACAGCCGCGCGGTACGTAAACGCGCCATAGGGCTGCCCGCCTACTGTATTTAAATTTTATCTATCTACTTGAGTTTTTTTCTAGTTTAGTAATTGTAAATATTATATTTTTTATTTCAAAGAATGAAATTTGTTGTGAATGTAAGTATTCAATAAAAATCATACCGTGTTTTTTTTTAATTTGGAACTGTAATATATTTGCGCCTCGACTGAGATGTACGAAAAGCTTTATTGTTAAATTTAAATTTTTGGATAAAAATATTAACTAAAATAATTTTGGCAAATATTAAGAAATCGCACGCTTACTGCCTACAAAACCATCACACCACCCGTTCGTTAGTACGGCGCATTCGCGTCTGTTTGTGTACTGAGTGTATACCGAACCAGAGGCGCGTAGGTATGACTCGCGTTCCGACCGTTTGTATGAAGATAGAATACTGATAGATAACATTCCCGTGATTTGGGTCACAACATTAATAGAAATGGGATGGCTACTTAAACTACTGAACTACCACCCACACAGTACACACCACAGTCAAACTTATGAGGATCAATGTTCCCAAAGATTCGTGAATTTGCTCCTTGATCAGCACTGAGCCCGGACTCTTTTAAATAGGGGCTCGTGCCTAGAATTAGGGCAGTTTATAAACCAGACTGATGTTATTATTATCCTCACGGCTATGGAAAGTAACTAATGACGAGTAAATAATGCTAGTTTAATTAAAACGAATCGTGTAATTCCACCATTTGGATTTATATGACTCCCTAGTCACCTATTACGGCATTCACAAGAATTAGACGACCCAATTCTATACTTAGATTAGATGAAACGTTGGAATTGGTTGCTGTAAGTGTGGGTGTAAGCCTACAGCCAAATACCATCCTGTAATTATGATTCCACGATAAATTAAAGGGTGCATGTCATAGTTCAATAAAACGAGGGCTTTATCATACTGTGTATGTAATCAATCATTTGATAAACGAGACGTGACATTGTGAGAAGGCAGGCCTGTGGCTGATAACGAAATTAAATTTGCAATGATGTATATCTTCATATAAATATAGACCTTAATGGCTGATGAACAAGTTACTTCAACTTATTTTTATGTACCTTATTATATACATCCGATGTAGTAACCTAGATAGGTTACGACGTAGGTACGTCGGATGTAAGGCGCAATTTAAACTGAAATAGTAGATTCATTTAATTATTCTAAATTCAAAATATTCTTTAGGAAAGTCTTACCAATTATACATTTTTCTGGTGATGAATTTATTTAAAACATAATGCGTCTGTCTATACTGTCCATTTTATTGAATAAATAACACATACTACTAAAATAACAAAGTGATACGTGATTTAAAGGGTTCACGAAATCAGCTGTACATAAGTGCGATGCGTCGAAGTAATTTTCCCTGCGCTTCTAATTATTATTATTATAAATCGAGATAAAAAAAATAAAAAAAAAAATAAAAAATTTGTTTATTTGACAAAAAAGGGTTTGTACAATAACACTAAAAATATAAGTACTTTTAGAATCTTTTATATTCACAATTTTTTAGTACGCCGCCCGCCTTCCTTTGTATGGTATACTTCAAGTTGTTAATGTAATGATTTACTTTGTACGTACTATATTAATGTCCTATTTCTATTGAAACAGAGAAACTTTTAGCGTAAAGTTCACGTCTGAGAAAGTTAGCTAGAGAAAATGCAACTCTTTTCTTAATCCAGGTCTACTAGGTTAGTATTCCCTATCTACAGAGGGTTAAAGCAAAACACGATATTTCTGGAGTTTCCAAAGAAAACGCTGTATAATTACCTAGGCAACCAAACCACTGGTAAGTAGTAGTTCATGGGATCTGTGGTGGCCTCTGGTCGGTATTACAGTGATGTTAATTACCTGGTAACTGCTATGCTTTATAACGAAGGAACAGAAGTATGAAAAGAATCAATGTGATAATTTTTATTAGCGTAACGCTTTACTTGTATATCATATTTTTTGTATTGATTTCTGTTGATCAAACCGGTTCTAATTCACTTCATTCTTCATCTACTATTTTCACAATGTATTGCGGTTAGTGCGATTACGGTCCAATAAACCTACACAGTTAGACGACAATATATGATGACTCTGTGTTATAATTGCGGAAATTTACAATCGCTAACGTTTAGTGAGGTGATTTCGTAATGGTCGAGTTTAGACTGAGTTTATAACAAGAGGCATTTTTGATGGTGCTATTATTATTTGACAATTTTCGAGAATAAAAAAAAGTAGGCAGCAGCTTAATATACATATGTACAGCCAGATGATCACAGTGTGTTCCAATTTCGGCTACGTTAGTTAGGTACGTGTCTATTCTACTGCCACAGCCATAAAGCTTAGTTAGTTGTTAATTAAATATTCAATAAAATATTTTCCTTATGTTTATAAACATTTTTTGTATATTCTAATATTTATTGTGACGTAGCACAATGTTAAACAAACATGTAGATACGCAATTGTCGTTCACGTAGAACAATATTGCCTATTAGATTTATGGCTAAAAGTAATGGGTCTACCTAGAAGTTTACATAGCTCAATGTATCTAGTGAATAAAACAAAGCAGTTTCGTGTATGTTAACGGCACATTCATATACATATATTCTCCTATTCACATTTAGAATTCATGAAGAATTAAGTACTCAAAGATAAAATAGGCTCTTTAAATTCAAGACCAATTCTTGCCAGCCAGTTATAAGTTATAGCATCAAAATTGTCCTTGAAGTTTTTCTTTTTTAACTGTTTTTGAAAACGAAATTCTAAAGAATGAATGAGTTGGAAGAATACACTACAGGAAAGAAGACTAAATGGTCATTGTCCATACTTGTTATTCATAGCCACAAACAACTAACCTTTACCTTTTCATAGCAAATATTTGACCGAAAATCTTTTATTCATACCATTTCTTCCCGCAACATTGAAATTAAAATGAGTAGCAGAGGAAAGTACAAATGAAGTTAGCTACCCAACATTTATATTTTTTTACAAAGTATTCTGTATAATATTTAGATAAATTATTGTTGAGTGAAGTTTTTTTATACAGTATAGTACATTTGAATGAGGACCGAAGTAAGTTTATTTGTAATTTGGAGCGCGCTTCAGTAAGGAATCACTATTTCTATATTTATGTATCTCGACGTTTTCGTTCGAAGGTCTACGTTTATGTTTATGATAAATATGAGTTTGTCATTCTTGTGGTAGCCTTTGTGTATAATTTGTAACAAAGAAAATAGTTTATCGGAACTCTAGATGATATATTATCGATATAAACGGCGCGTTGTACTTGTAATATGGAACAAATATGAGGGTGCCATAAATAATCTCGCTGGGTTAAATTTTATGTAGAAGCAGCTAATTCGATTTGTTGTTATAAAACGGTGGTTACGGCAATATGTCAAATATTTTATCGATTTAAAAAACGAATGGAAATACAAAATGAGTGGGTTTTATTACCAATGTGTTGTTATTATAAATGTTTAGACAAGGGTATTTCATACATTATTATTATTTCAAGCAATACCGCTCCACCCTAAAAATGATTGCTTTTTATCCGCTAAGAAGTAACGGTTACTTGTGAACAATACTAACTGAGCATAAGGATATATAATTAAAGATTTTATTTTTCATTAGCTTGTTGATAATATGTCCCACTGCTATGCAAAAGCCGCTCCCTTGGACTTCCAAATCTCTGTGTTGTTGGATATCCCCTGCCAATCCCTTTCAAAGGCATCCAGGTTGCCCCATCTGTTCTCCGATCATATGTCTTTCTCACTAAACCTCAAACATGTTAACAAATCATCGTCCATCCATCCACAAACCGATCAAAAGTTGGTTTGAAATCAAGGCCATTGCTATTAAACAATGTTATTTTCTCTTCACCAGGCTATCGTTGCTTTTATTATCCGTTCTTAATTTGGTTTACTATAATTACTTAACGACCCAAGGTATATAATTTCAGAAATTAACTTGGGGTAATAATTTTACGTTACAAATCCAGTTTATGCTTTCAAATAATTTAAATGTTGTCAAAATTTAATAATCAGCGTAGGTGTAATGAAACGGTTCAACAAAAGCCCTAAATTTAATCGTGGATCCCGTTTCAATATATTTTCGGAAAATAGATGGTTTTCGAAAGATTACGTTAGGCAATTTAGCTAAGCTTGATTAAAATAGAGAAAACGTTTCACAGAGTGTCCGGGCACCTCCTAAATATTTCGCATGGACTACTGCACACACACAAATTGTTACTTATAACTGAGAGAATGGTTATGAGTATCATTATTTAACATTTTAAATGATATTTTATTTTATTTTTTTATTTTTCTTTAATTGGAAAACAAACAGTCTTACTATGACTAAATAATTTCTAATACTATAGCTACAGACCATGAACAGTTTTCGCATTATAAAACTATAGGTGCCCATGAGCTTAAACAACAACAAAAGAGATAATTATATAACGTTTATGCTAGTAAAGTAAGTGTACATATAAGAGTATAAATTTTATTACATAATGCAGTCAAACCAGTCCCTTGATAACATCTGTCTTAATGTATTAGGAGAAGTATTAAACAGGTCACATTCAGGCAAGTCAATACTATTTAACTGTTTTGCAGTTCTAATGAAGAAAGAGTTTTGTCTATAATTGGTATTACTTCGGGGAGTATGTAGATAATTTAAGTTTGGGTGCCGATGGACTCTTGTTGGCACCGCAAGACTTATTTTGGAGAGGAGCTCTGGAGAATCAATTTGACACTGTGCGATTTTCATGAATGTAGATATATCTGCGATTCTACGCCGTTCGCTAAGAGGTAACATATGTTGTCTTTTACATCTTAATTTATAATTGTCATCCATAGTCCCACACTTGTATTGCAAATGTCTCAAGAATCTTTTCTGAACTAATTCAAGTCTATTTATGTAAACCTCGTATTGTGGGTTCCAAATTTGTGAACAATACTCAAGTATACTACGCACGTATGAACAATATAAGATTTTCACTACTTTTATATTACGGAACTGAGAGCTGGACCTAATAATAAATCCTAATGCTTTATTAGCTCTCGCAACAATATTATCTATGTGGCTCTCATAAGTCAGTTTGGAGTCGTGCAGTACGCCTAAGTCCCGTATCTTGTTTAATTTTCTAAGATGTTGTCCTTTGAGTGCATATACAAAGTTAGTAGGTTTTAACTTACGGGTAAAGGTGATTGAATAACATTTGGCCACATTGATATCGAGTTTGTTAAGGTCGCAGTAGTTTTCGAATCTTATCAGGTCTTGTTGTAACAGAAAGCAGTCACTAGCACTAGTGATCTGCCTAAAAACTTTCATGTCGTCTGCGTACAGAACAAATTTCGAATGTAAGAAACATGATGTGACATCATTGATAAAAATATTAAAAAGTAGGGGACCCAGGAGGGAGCCTTGCGCCACACCTGAAGGCACTAAGTTCCATCTGGATGAATAACCATTGAGCACCACGGCCTGCGACCTGTTCTCAATATAGGACTTGAACCATCTGTATAAGTTTCCATGAATTCCAGCTTTGAGAAGTTTTTGCAATAGCAATGCATGATCAATACGATCAAAACATTTGCTGTAGTCTGTAAAAATTGCATCGACTTGGCCGCCTGAGTCCATATGAAAGGTTGTGTAGTCTATAAATGTTAGCAAATTAGATGTAGTGGAGCGATTTCGAAGAAAGCCATGTTGTTCAGGAATTAATGTTACTGAGAGACTTGCGTAAAGCTGGGTATAAACAACTCGTTCAAATACTTTAGCAAATATGCATAATTTAGATATGGGTCTGTAGTTTTTAACTTCATTCCTTCCACCACTCTTGTGAATTGGGGTTATAAAAGCTGACTTTCACAGTTTTGGAACAATCCCTTCATTTAAAGATCGTTTGAACAATATTGTTAAGGGTTTCGTTAAAGCCTCTGAACATTTTACGATAAAGAAAGTTGGTATACCGTCTGGTCCTGCTCCTTTTGTTAAGTCTAGAGAACGAAGTAATGTATTTATTGTATCAGGAATAATTTCTATGTCACTAATAGTATTAATATATTTAAAGTCACTGTCAGAATTTTGACCACGTATAGATGAGGAGTTGGATGGGAGAAGAAAGGTTGAATTGAAATAAGTTGCGAAGAGGTTGCAAACATCCGTCCCTGTATTTGCTATTTGCCCTTCGTACGTAACTGAGGAAGGAAGGGTGTTACTACTCTTTTTATTAGATTTTATAAAAGACCAAAACATTTTAGGGTTTGTAATTATCGAATCTTCACACTTGTTAAGATAATTAAGGTAGCAGTCTTTTTCAAGGTCTTTAGCTCTTTGTCGTAGAAATGAAAATGTTTTGTAGTCTGAGGCGTTGCCATAATTGCGAAATTTTTTGTAATATTTATATTTTTCTTTGAGAACTTTCTTTAAAGATACGCTGTACCAAGGTGGGAATGTAGACGTTTTTAACAATTTGTGAGATATTCATAAACATTCCATACCTTCTTTTCTATTAGCCTTTATTATTCCCAAGTCACTTGGGGTCGGCTTTTCTGGTCTAACCGGATTTGACTGGATATCAGTTTTACACGGAGCTGCTGCCACCTGACCTTCGCAACCCGAAGGCTAACGATACCCTAAGGCTAGACCTGTATCAGGATATTAGAGGGTACTGACTTTCCCAATAACGACTGCCATAGATGTTCATGGCAGCCGGGACCAACGGCTTAACGTGCTCTCCGAGGCACGGAGCAGGCGATAATTGTCAATCAATACGCACATAATTTCGATAAGTTATATAACTTCCAAAAGTCAGAGGTGCGCGACGTGGGTTCGAACCCGAGACCTGCATTGCAGTCTGTTGGTCTCCCCACTGAGCTATCGCTGCTTCATAACCATTTCATACCTAATTTCTTTAAATTAGGTACCTATTACTAAATTTTGCCGCGGCTTAGTTTGCGTAAATATAAGTTATGCCAATTTTCTACGTCGCGGGAACAGTAGTTTTTACTGGATGAAAGGTAACCCCTTTTCTGTAACCCTGACAACGTGTATGCGAAATTTCATGATAATATACGAGTAATAATGGACGAGTAGTTATTGCGCGAAAACGTAACAAATAAACTCACATTCACTTTTATATAATAATTTATGTAGGATTAGAATATTAGATACATGTAGATACACACATTTAGATATGATATATTTGATAACTTGTGCCTGCAGTTACTTGAATAATAAAAAATGAGCGACTTTGTGTTGACCCAATTTACATTCAAATAATTTGATAGGACTGTATTTCTAGTATATAATATATAAAAAAACTCACGTCAAACAACATAATAAGCCATAGTTTTAAAAACGTCTATCTTATTCAAGAAAATACTGGCTGGCTGGCAGGCATACATTGCGGTACCATCCTTAAATTACAGGCATTTACAGATCACGACCCCGCCTGTGCTAAGTCTAATGTACCTTAGCATGTATTAGATTTAGTGCATGCGGCGTAAAAGCGATATCCACTGGCCACATAGTCCAGTGTGTGTATATCGTTATTAGATTTATATGATTGAATGATTTTATGAAAATATATTAATATAAAACGGGTATTAACGTAATCATACTCAGTATATAAATATCTGTTTGAGAGGCTTGATGTTTCGGCTACGTTGCACTGGCCAGGGTCACAAGCAGACTGGTGCGGTGATGTTCCTTCCGTTTGTGACGTGTTGATGACATATTCCTAAATCTACCTGCACAGTTTATTTTCCCATGCTCTTTCACATACTACACTAACCATGTCCGTATTCTGGGACTTAGCCGACTGCAGATCAAGGAGATCTGATCTTAAGGAATTAGAATTAATAGAAGAAAATTAAGCTAAGGATACTCCTATAAGGCTCTTCTAGGAGTATCCCTAGGTTAATTTTCTTCAGACTCCCATTATATACGAATGCTTATACTATTCCACTATTCCATTAAATATTATATTCCACTAATTATTCCATATACTTAACTCTCCTTATTTGCAAAAGAAATGCATAGACAAATATTTTGCATAAGTACAATTGGTTTATTACGTGCGGTTACAATAAAATAAAATACAGAATATTTAATATACCATTTCTGACAATATATAAAGACACAATCGGAGCGCAAAGCTATTGTCGTGCCAAGTGATTGTCTAAATTTGATAACTCAAACACGTCGCAATACAAATGCTCTAAAGTTAAGCTTTAGATATCAAATCGTGTACTGAATATCGTCTAAAAGCTGGAGCCCACGTAATACTAAGCATCATATTATAGGACTAACTTTCGTAATAAAAACTGTTCAGACATAGTTCCGATCTAGTCTCAATGTCATAAATATTACTTATAGTATTCTTCTAAATTAACATAATTTAGAAGAACTTGGTCTTCTAATTTGAACACAAATTTAATTTCAATTCGCATATTGCACAGCAATAGCACATTGAATACCATGGTTATAAAATTAAATTATCATATTGAAACCGGTAAAATATTTAAATACTTCTCTAAGTATTTAAATATTTTACCGGTATATCAAATTGACGACTCGATGGCGTAGTGGTTAGTGTAACCGACTGCCACGCCTGAGGTCGTGGGTTCGATTCCCGTACAAGTCAAACATTTGTGTGCATGAACATGGATGTTTGACTTGGTCTGGGTGTTTCTATGTATAATATGTATGTATTTACAAAAAAAAAAGTATATATGTGTGTTTATCCATTGTCTAGTACCCATAGTACAAGCTCTGCTTAGTTTGGGCTAGATGGTGTTGTGTGTATGTGATAGAATATTATTATTATTATATTAGAATATAATTATTAAATTCTATTACTATATAATAAAGCTGATGAGTTTGTTTGTTTAAACGGGCTAATCTCAGAAACTACCAGTCTGATTTCATAAAATATTTTTGCACTGTATAGCCTGTTTATTGAGGAAGGTTATAGGTTATATAACATCACGCTAAGAGCTGTGCCCGCACAGCTAGCATTTAAGTAGGTATACTTAATCTGCTTCTCTCTTAGCCTTTCTTATTCCCAAGTCACTTGGGGTCGGCTTTTTTTCTGGTCTAACCGGATTTGACTGGATATCAGTTTTTACACGGAGCGGCTGCCACCTGACCTCCGCAACCTGAAGGCTAACGATACCCTAAGGCTAGACCAGTGTCAGGATATTAGAGGGTACTGACGTTCCCAATAACGACTGCTATAGATTCATGGCAGCCGGGACCAACGGCTTACCGTACTCTCTGAGGCACGAAGCAGGCGATAATTGTCAATCAATACGCACATAATTTCGAAAAGTCATATAACTTCCGAAAGTCAGAGGTGCGCGACGTGGGTTCGAACCCGAGACCCTCTGCATTGCAGTCTGTTGGTCTCCCCACTGAGCTATCGCTGCTGTTAGGTATACTTAATATAAATACCTATTAACCTACATTATGTCACATGTTTTCACAATCTTACTATAAAGACATTCACCTATATATGTATATATTTCAGGGTGCATAAATATAACATCAGTGTGTATAAATTATTAGATATTTTTTATTCTCCTTCAAACATTTGATCGTCGTATTTCATTGATATGTCGGAGGAAGCTATGAGTCGGTTTGATTGTTGTTTGCACGTATAATTCATAATATAAATTTTCTACATTTTAATTACTTTTAAAATTCTTATTTAATTTTATTTGATTTGTTAAATTATTCTATAGCTCAAAAACCTTATTAATCTAATAAAAGTTATAAATATTGTAATTCACGTAACGACCAATCAGAGCAGAACGCGTGCTTGAGTGAGGTCGAGGCGCCATCTTTACTTTAGGAAGGCCGACAGTTATTGAGACACATTTGAGCAGAGTCGGTCAACTCTGTTCTACAAAATGTTTATAAGAGGGCTGTTAGACACGACAGAGATAACGATAGTGGAAAACAAGAATAGCGATATCATACCTGCTGTAATGATACTACTGATAAATACACTTAAGATTTAAAAAGGTTTTTATTTTAATTTATTACAAATAAAATGTAAAAAACTTGGAAATAATTACGAATTATATTTTTGATAATTAAACAATAGAGCAAAGTATCTTAATCGTAGTATAAAAAAGATAATTCAATATATAAATATTTACAGTTAATTTCGTGTCATTTACTGGCAACACTACAAGAAAATGTCTGCCATCGCTTGCGCACCCTTTAACTTGTAATTTCGGTCTATTTTCGATAAACAAAGTAGTTTTGATTTCTCCTGTATTAAAAACGTTGAGTCGAGCACCCTGTTTCTCCGTAGTTGTATTTTGGTGACATCAAGTGTTATTTTGTGAGATATTTATAGACTCAAGTTATGAGAAAGTGACCCTTACATTGTTTTTGTTGTTTTACCGAAAGAAATTAATGAAATCTCTTCATACATACATACTGGAAAACCTGTTGTAACTTAAATAGACAAGTGCTAGCAGAATGTGAACAGTCGGATATAGTATTTATGCACATGTACCTATTATTCATAGTAGGATTTTATGTATTACTCTAGTCACAAATAAACTTTTATAATAAAGTTATGTTCATATTTTATTGAACTCTCTAAATTGTGTTTTTCGATTAAGTTTTTCTTTGAATATGTGATTCTATAGAATAATTTATTTATTATTCTATAGAATAATAAATTAATTATTCTATAGAAACTATAGAATAATTAACTTCAAGGAACTCTTCGACATTTGTCGAAGAGTTCAGTACAGTGATTCCAATTTTGAACCTTTAATAATGACAAGCAAATAGATATACATACCCATATAATATATACCTACACACCACCAATTTTGCATTTCCCGCGCAACATGACATTTACGATAGTTTTGTGCGAGCTGTAAATAGATGGCGCAAGACGCTAAGGAAAAATTTCCTCGCAAATTTTGTATGAAGTTGTCATTCTTCTCTCTGAGTATAAGTGTTCCGTGCATTTGAGCGATAGTGACTGATCGAGTCGGAACGTTGAGTTGTGAGTTGTGTAAAAAAAAGAAAGATCAGTGCCTTGAACCCACTGCTCGGTTTTAACTGTTATTTTTCATACGACATTATAGTGAAGTAAAAATATTGTTTATTCTAAATAAAAATAGTGTAAAACCGACATCGTTGTGTTTTGTGCTCGCATATTACCCAGATGACGCCCACTAAACCTGCAACCACTAATGACGTTGTCATAGAGAATAGTACTTCTCCGACAAATATATATAATGTCTGCTAGTGGGCTGGAGATGTTATATCACTTCGATGTCCTCCCCACCACAAGAACCATAATATAGTCATTATATGTGCACAGCAACCTACAGTTATACGTTGAATGGTGAATGCCGTCACATCCAAAAGACATTTAACCCACAATTATAATTAACACAGCGAATCATGATGTAACTTGAGATGTCCGTAAGAGCAAGCCAGGTCAACAGAATTATCAGAAACAGAATTAGGGTCAATAGCCAATGTAATAAAATATTCGGAGTCCAAAAATACAACAGTAAACAGCACAAAAACCACTTCTTACCCGTGGTACTACCGGTGGTGCTACTGATACTTGTAAACGCTGGCACATTGAAACCGTTGTTTTTAACTTTTTAAAGGCTTTTTATACAGTATTGGTATTGGTTGGTTAGATTCGGTTACCTTCGTTTTTAAATTGGAAACAGTTAATGCGATTTGATTCTTTCCAAAATCTGGTCGAAACTGATTGTGTGTTTTCTGTTGCAAGATGTTTTTATCCTTAAATATATTTTAATTTTAATCTAACATTAAGATAAGGCTTAAACCAAAAAATATAAGATATTGTACTAAACTGAATTTAATTCAAAACAAGAAACGGATTGTAAAGAAAAACGATAAGAAAATAGAATTCAATAGGTACTTACTATTTGAAAAAGTTTCTACAACACTCTATTTTTATAGCATGAGCATACCTCCAAATACGTTTGTAATTTTTATACATTAAATTGATAAATAGCACCATGGGTAATGTAAAATCTCCCGTGGTACTACCAGGCAGGATAGTAGTACTACAGGCAAAAATAAATCTCCGTGGTACTACCAGTAGCACCACTGGTAATACCACGGGTAAGGAGTGACAAAAACAAACTCAAAACGCATACTAAGACGGAAATGTCGAATATAAGTCGCCATTAGGCACAATTGTTTGACATTTTTGACAAAGAGAACATGTCAACATTGTTGCCAGTTTTAACATTATGATACGAAATATACTAAATGTCAATCTTATGTTGGAATTGAATTGTGTACAAATATCGTATTTACGATAATACAAAAAGAAAATATTCACAATATCATAAAACATATTACAATTGGCTATTTACGATAGGGTACTTAAATACAAATTTAAGTTTTTAAATTTAATAAAAATAAGTGAACTGTGAATGTGATTAATTAATATAATTTTTGGATACTGGCAACATTTCTGTCATTGTAGCTATGAAGTGGTTGATATAGTCGTTAATAAATTAAATCACCACTTAAAATGATATTTCGTCGGTGACGTTCTACAGTTTTCTTTTATATGAGAAAAATCATATTATGTGTGACTATGGGTTAACAATATTATAGGTAGTGTGTCGGAGGCTTTTTAATTTTTGCATTTTCTAGCCAAATCTTAGCGTTCATATTTTGAATATGACAATGTTTCATTTAAACATGACGGTGCAGTAAAAATATGGCTCAGACTAAGTGACTTAAAGAGCATGCACAAACAGTATAGTTGTCTTCTCTAGTACGTAGTACCGGCAACAACATAACAAGTTTACCATTTAACAAATTTGTTTGTTAATAAAATTGTCCTATGATAAAATCAATTCAATCTTTAACTGTTACTGCTGTAATAACTTACATATTCTTAGTTTTGAAAGAGGAAGACAATCGAAATCTCGAAAGTGTGTATCGACTTACATATGTTGCTGACGGTATATATATATTACCTCAATATATAAATTATACAATCACACACAGTAAATCTACGTTTCGGAATTCGACGAAAAGTGTGGTAGGAACGTGGTTGACTCTTCGGCTCTCAGTTTTAGCATTCAGACAATATTAAAACCACAATTGTATTACAATTGAGAACAACTCTTTCCTTTTATCTTTGTGGTATAAATATATTACAACAAATGCGTAGTCGGTAGAATGACTGATATGAAAATATCAACAATTAATGTAATTACGTATTTATGTTGTTTAATCTTGAATCACAAATTATAAGGTAAATACTGAGTAATTCCTTTCAATCACTTGATCGATCAGTGATATGGTTGACCTTGAACTTTAATAAAGTGTTTTTTGGGTTAAGCACTTTTGCCTTGTAATGGTGTAAAGGCTTGATAAGGCAGATCATATTATGGAGAATATGTCTGAATGAGGGTAGAATTGCATATCATAAATAATATTGAACAACATTAATGTTTGGTAACGGTAGTATTGTGCTAGCTTGCTAGGAAAACTACCGCGTTACAGTGAGAAAGAATTCTAGACACTCAAATACCTACCTCTACTGAGTAGTCATCGACTCGGCTACCCCTTGATAAGTAATAATAATAATATTAGTCCTGTATAATTATTCCACTGCTGGGCTCTTCTCAGTGAGAAGAGCTCAATGAGAAAAGTATTAGGCCAGAGTCTACCACGATGGCTAAGTGTAGATTAGTAGACTTCACAAATCTTCGAAAACATTTTGAGGAACTCTTAGACATGCAGGTTTTCACACGATGTTTTTTTTCACCGATAAGCGAAAGGTAATTGACTATTTAACCCGTAACTTCGAAAAGTGCGAGAGGTGCGTGCCTTGGGATCAAACATGAGACCTCTGCGCGGCAGTCCAATCGTACCCCATTAGGATATCGCCGCTATATATTATATGAATATTTTTTCTTATAACTGATAAGTTGTAAGAAAATAATATTAAAAATATCTAAAACACATTTTGTACATCATGTGTTTTTAAAGAACATGACCATATTTTTACGTCACAAGTTTGTTTTAAGTTATCAGTTAAGCGAAAGGTCTGTGAATTTCACCACGGCGTGAATGTGACACCCTCAATAATTCACAGCGATAGCATCTGAAGGAGTCCTAAATTAATTCAGCAATTTACAAATCGTTGGGGACAGATCGCATCGGAGGGAAGTTGGCGTTTTGTCGTAGCTCACTTAGTCCGTGTCTTCCTCGAGGCAGTCTAATATTTGTCATGACCGCTTCGTGACGCGGTTGAAGTATTAAATCGATGTTTACTAAGCGAAAGGAAAAATACAATTTTGTGAAAAGGTCGGGCTTCTGTTGTAACAACATGACTGTATCTCACCAAAAGGGTTAGGTAGAAGTATTATATCTACAGTTTGCCAGCTACTTTTTGGTGTCACGAATAATAGGAGTGAGTTTATTGGGGTCTGTCGGGTATTTGGGTTGATTGTATGTGTTATTGCACATTTTGTAATAAAAACATTTACGTTTTATCTGTAAAACGGTATCGTACTGAAGTGAGACCTATTTTAGGCATATTACGAAGAAGTAAGATTCTACAAAAACCTTTTGGAGACATTTAGTCTTCTGTTTTCATAATATGTTATAAATTAGTTATGTTTTGTACATCTCGGCAACACGCCTTTCATTCCTATACAACTTTAATTCTAGAGATTTTTACATACATTTAATGCAGTTGAGGAATTTCTTTAAAGATTTTGTTATACTGGATAAAAGTATAGTTGCGTTAATAAAGTACATTGCGAATGTTTATGTTCCATCTTTCTAATCTCAGAATGTAGATAATGCAAATTACTAATGCCTCTTAAATTTTTTTTTGGTAGAGTAACATACCCTCTTAAAGAAAATGTTACTTGTGTAACAACTTTATGTTAATTATTGAGCTGTGAAGCATAAGTAGGTATAATAAATCATTTCATTTCATTGTCGCTTAATCTTACTGTCTTAGTAACGCTTATTACTATCAACAGTTAAATCAAATTAGCCGATCAGCTTGCCTATTGTTTAGATAATATTGCCGGAGAATTAACTGAGTGTAAAATCAAGGTATTTAATCTAAAGCTTTAATATCAGCATCAAAGCTTGAGTTAAGTACGGAAGTCTATTTGAGGTAAATCAGTGATTTATTGCGTGAACTTTATGTTCATAGAATGTAAGCGACGGCAGTATGGCGCCCGCGGTTTCACATTTGCGGAATATTTTTTCGTTAACGCTGATCTAGTCAAGGAAATTTTAAGATTAACATTATAAGCGTCCCTATTTCCTACTAATATTATGGACCAGCTGACCCGCGCCACTTCGTCTGCTTCATATAAGAGAATTATGCCCGTTTTTGCATGATTTTTCATTGCTGCTCCGTTCCTATTGTTCATAGCGTGACGTTATATAGCCTATAGCCTTCCTCGATAAATAGGCTATCCAACACTAAAATAACTTTTCAATTCGAACCAGTAGTTCCTGAGATTAGCGCGTTCAACCAAACAAACAAACAAACAGCTTTATAATATTAGTATAGATGTGAAAGTTTGTGAAGATGTTTCTTACTCAATTACACGTAAATCGTTAAACCGTATTGCATTAAGCTTGGCATATACAGCGTGTAACAGAAAGGTGTGGTCATATTTAAGCATCACATAATATAGCCCCTGTACAATGTAAAACCGCAATAACCAAATCCTAGACATTTTTTCACTAAGATACAGCACTTTCTTTTTATCGACTTATCAATATCACATATACTAGTCGATACCTAAACAACACAAACAGCTGACTCGGGGGATCTCTGTGATCCCGAAAATGACCATGTGCTATTTGGATAGTGATATAATGCGTTTGTTTCAATGTTTAAATAAAACTAAATAAATTGTCATAAAATTTACAATTGTTTTTTGATCCGCGAATAGGGCTCAATTTAGGTTATGTATCAGATATATATATAACACGGCCTTAAAATATGACCACACCTTTCTGTTACGCGCTGTAGATAGACCATGTCTGATAAAAGTTCAACTTTAATGTTATTTTACTAATACTTTACTTCTGAACTTATCGTCGGCGCTACTCAAGAGTGTCGCAACATTTTCGCGTGGATAAAGCTGCGGGCTGCTCATTTCATATATAATATTTATATGATAGTAATACTGCCATCAACTAACTAGAAAGACGTTAAGTCACTTGGAACGCATATCTCTAAAGGACTTTTTAGTTCGTGGATGGCAGAATCATAGTATAGAAAGTAATATTAGTACTTGTGTTGAGAGACAGCGTCAGTTTCAAAATGTTGTTTGCCGTGCCATCATGTCGCACCGTAGCGCGCGCTAAGTCACCTATACCACGCTCGCCTTCTGCTCTCAACGCTCTCCTGTATGTCAATCCTGACTGTGGCTTGTTTGCGGATGGATGGCCAAATATATTGTTAGTGTGTCAGCGAATTTGTGAGAGGAACAAATGATTGTTTGTCTTGGTATGCATATAATTGTTTATTTGTTTCATGTTTACCTATCTTTACTTATTGTAATTGGTGTACAACCGTTATAATTAAATAAATGAATAATTAAGTGTCATATTATTTTTATCAATCTATGTTCACGTTTGAAGATTATTTTAATTTAAGAGAATACCACCTGTGTTATAAATGACTCCAAGGAACTCTTTGTACTCATATTTTCACGAAAATTGGCCCTACAATAATTTTGTGTTAGCATGTGTATGCATTCAACTATAAAACGTTCCATTATATAATTATATACTATAAACATTATGTGAATTCAAACCAAAGCAGCTAAAAATGGAATTAAGAAGTTAATTTTCCAGACACTGTGTCTGGCATATTTCCTTTTATTTAAGTCTATTCACTGAATTTCTGTACCAGTAGAAACCCCCTCGATAATTTAACGTTCGCCTGATACCCGTGATTCCCTAGTAGATTTATTGCCGTCCCAATTGCTATGTAAAATATTTTTCGTAATAAAAGTGAAATATATATATGTTATTAATGTCATTTATGCTGTCATAAACTTACTATGTATGCCTGAAGGGATACACTGATGATATTACAATAATATTACGTCTGCTATGTTTAAGGTACTACGTGATATCGGGAAGCCTATTGCTGTCCAAAGGGTACGATTTCAGACAATATGCATTTAATATTATTGGAGTAGAAGAATTAATAACGCATTGCAATCGAAACCATGGAGCTACGAACGGCTGTAAGTGCTAAGCAGACTTATGCCAGTCTATGCGTATATTTCTTGTCATTGGTTCGAACACAAAGACAATACAAAAAATATGACACAATCGACGGTGTCTCTCAACAAGACTATTATGTATTACTATATTACTTTCTATGCTATTATTACTGTAATCTAATATATGTGGAATGTAATACAGAGTACACGTATGAGATGAGATGTATGATGTGTAGCTCTTCGTAATGTTTCCTAACGCGGTACGGACGGAACAAAAGCGAGGATTATTTTCTGTAACCCAGATACACGTACATAATTTTTCTATTAGTACTTCCGTAGACAAAACGAGATTATAAAGTAGCTTGCAACCTTTGTTAAGCACTTTATAGCACGTACGGAGGAGTGTAAGATTTGACATAGTTAAAGTTTAAATGGAGAAAGAGTGCAGAAAGGAAAATAAATAGGAACTTAATTTTTTTTACCAGCTATTGTTAAAGAAAGACAATGTTATTCATTATAATATGCACGTATATCTTGGTGCAAAATTATCTGAATTATGGCACGTTAATATACAGGTTTTTTATGAAGTTATCTATTGAGCACACCGACGCCCAGATACGATCGATTTTAATTATGTTTGGTATTTTAAGACTTGACAGATTAAATATCTTGGAAACATTTGATTTCAAATTCGAACTATGACAAAATATTTGTGATATCATATTTTTGGGGTGCCAAATAAGTAATCAGCATATGCGGTTACCGTAATTTATAGATACTTGTAGCACCAGTGCCAGGACCATTATACGCGTTGTATGGACCTGGTGAAGATGATTTTATATTTCTAAATTTTGCTGCTATTATTATGTTTTTCAAAACATCATGCTGTACTTGCACATATAATAATAATAATAATAATATAATATTCTACCACATACACACAACACCATCTAGCCCAAACTAAGCAGAGCTTGTACTATGGGTACTAGACAATGGATAAACATACATATATACATTTTTTTTTGTAAATACGTACTTATTATACTTAGGAACACCCAGAACAACAAACATCCATGTTCATGCACACAAATGTTAGACTTGTGCGGGAATCGAACCCGCGACCTCAGGCGTGGCAGTCGGTTACACTAACCACTACGCCATCGAGGCCGTCAAAATAAATCTATAAATGTAACGCTTTGTTCACACTTACGCGGTTTACGGCAGGAACAAGACGCATTATTGAAATACTATCCTAAACTTTATATATATATTTTTTTTTCTGAATGCGTGTATCACAGAATTCCTCATAAATGGGTGATCGATTCTCAAGAAATTTTTGTGTTTTGAGTGGGTCTCTGGATGGTATAGATTCGCAAATGAACCCGGACGGTAGCGCGGCGATTGAAGCGGTGCGATTTTTTTTAACAGTGTTCGGTGGGATTATCCTCAGTATTAGTGGACTATGTCTGTTGGGTCCACTAGCAGTACTTTTTTTATGTGATAGGAGGCATACGAGCAGACGGATCGCCTGATGGTAAGCTATTACCGCCGCCTATGGACACCCGCAACACCAAAGGAGTTACAAGTGTGCTGCCAGCCTTTTAAAAAGGAGTACGCTCTTTTCTTGAAGGTTTGTAGGTCATATTGATCCGGAAATACCGCAGGCGATAATTCATTCCACAGTTTAGTTGTGCGAGGCAGAAAATTTCTAGAAAAACGCACGGTAGTGGACTGCCAACTATCTAAATGATGGGGATGAAAATTCTGTCGCGTAGGACGATGGCAAAAAGAGGCGGCAGGGATCAGTCCGAATAATTCCTCGGAGCACTCCTCATAGTAAAAGCGATAAAGTTTCCCGAGAGATCTTAGCGCGGTCAGTAAGAGAGCATCGCTTGTGCTGTCGTCCGCATAACAATGAATGTTGCTAATTTGCAACATGTTATTGATATGGAGGAGGAACAGAGTAGGCGATAGCACACAGTCTTGCGGGACATCAGTATTTACAGGCATAGAGTTAGAGCATTCACCGTCGACTGCGACCTTAATGCTTCTGTCTGCTAAACAGCTAGTGACCCATTCGCATAATCTCTCGGAAAGCCCATAGGAAGGGAGCTTCGAAAGAAGACACAGACACGATCGAAGGCCTTCGCTATGTCCAAACTAACCGCCAAGGCTTCCCCCTTTGTCTCGATCGCCTGTGCCTAACAATGTGTCAGGTATACTAGAAGGTCACCAGCCAACCGACCCTTACGAAAGCCGTACTGGTTATTAAGCAGTTGATGATCCTCTAGGTACCGTAACAGCTGACAGTTTATAATGAATTCCATTATCTTCGAGAAAAGCGGTCGCCTTTTTTTGGGATCGGGTAGACCAATGCTGATTTCCATGGTGTCGGGACTACGCCAGAAGAGTAAGAGCGCCGAAATAGGCGCACATCTTTAACACAATAGGAGGGATCCCATCAGGCCCATTCGACTTATGGATGTCAAGGGATAGAAGTGCTAAGCGCACTGAGCTATGGTAGAACCGGATATCCGGCATACAACCGTCACACCGCGGTATGGTAGGCGGTTTTTGTCCCCCGTCATTAAAAGTCGAGTTGGACGCAAAGAGTTTGCCCAGAAGATCGGTTTTGTCTTTTGCATCGTGGGCCAACGAATAATTTCCGATGTGTAGGGGTGGAAAGGATGGCTTACAGAAATTTCCTTCGATAGTTTTAGCAAGAGACCAGAATGCACGAGTTCCTGAAGGAAGACGCTCAAGCCTCTCGCCAATTCTACCGATGTGCTCCGACTTCACCCTTGCAATGTCTCTTTTGAAGGACCTGGAGGCAAAGTTATACTTCTTTTTTAGTGCACTGGTATTTACATCACATGCCGTCACCACATCAGCCCAGGCTTGGTAAGCTTCCTGCTTCGTGTGAGAAGCGTTTTTGGAAGATGGACCAAACCAAGGCCGAAATTTGCCACCAATAGGGACCACAGAGTACGGAATAAAAAGCTCCATACCTTGTAGCACCACATCAGCAATTGAATCAGCAACGGCATTGGGATCATCCGGCGAGAAGCATACTTGCCCCAAGGGTAGGACGCAAAGAAGGACCGCATCCCATCCCAATCTGCTGACTTGTAGTGCCACATACGGTGGCTGCGTGTGACACGCGATTGCGGCGAGTACGTGAGAGGCACTACTCCGGACAAGGCAGTGATCTGAGGAACTAAGTGGGGTGCCAACAGATATGTGGTAGCCATCCAAGTGTGAAGTCAGCAGAAGGTCCAACGGTGACGGATTATGGTTCTCCACATCTGGGATTCGCGTGGGCGTGGTAACTAGTTGTGTCAAGCCATAAGCTAGGCCGAAATCGTGAACAGATCTCCCCACATAATCGGTCTTACTGGAACTGAGCCAGTCGGCGTGGTGGACGTTAAAATCACCAAGTAAAACAATCTCTGAGGACGGGATCTGCTGCTGCATAAAGTCTGAAGCCATCTGGATGTGCTCAATAAGTCGGTCAGTTTCGGTGTCACCGCTATGGGACCTATAGAGGCACGCATAGATGATCATCTCTGTCTACACGGAACTATAAGATGGAGAGGTCCCTACGTTCAAGATTGCTGAGGCGACGAGAGCTGATATCGTCTCTGAAATACACGCACACTCCGGCCCTAGACAGAAAGCAGTGTTCTAGTCCGTACCCAGGGTAATAGAGGTAGGATGTGTCTGCTGGAGACGATATCTGCGGCTCGGTCATGAAGAGCAAGGCTGGCTTTGCGGTCTCGAGGTGGTGGTGAACAGCATTAAGATTACTATGTAATCCCCTGATGTTGCAAAAGTCCACGGCCAGCGTGGCAGGGGGTGCCATGGTATTTGTACTCTTGCCTCGGGCATTATTGTTTTGCACCCCTCAGAATACGAGGGGCAACCTGGGCGTTCACACGCTCAGGTACGTTGTGCCCTGAGCGTGAACGCCCAGAGAGGGTTTCTCCAACGCTAGCGTTCGGTAATTCAACTGTGCCATCATAGGGGGGGAGGGGATTGGGCCTCCAGTACCCTTACTCACTCGACGAAACACAACGCAATATTACAGTATTATTATAATTTATTATATAATTTAAAATATTTTTATGATGTTTATCCCGCGTTCTCGAAGAATTCACACAAGAGAATCCGCGGGCAAAACTAGCTGTTCTTATTGAATATATCTTCGCAATATCTTTTGAAACTTTCAACAATTGAACGTCAACTAACAATACAGACTTCAATGGACTAAAATAGTTGTAAACGTAAAAGCTATATTCGCTAATAGCAACGCGTAGTACTACTAGTAATACAAAAGTACGTGACCTCCGTCAGCTTCGTGACGTATTTTAGTTTTATATGTCTCTGGATAGTACTAACTTAGAGTACCTACAGTACTTACCTAATTACGAACTGGATGTCAGAATAGGTGATGCAAACATGAACTCATTCGCATGTTATACATGTGCATGATCACGTGTACATATAACACAGTTTCACACCTGTGTAATGCTGAAGGGTAGACAGAGTTGTTATGACTGCACGGCTGGTGATTAGTTTATGAGGTCGACTCGCCATTGCTATTGTGCCGAGTGTTGTGAATATAATGCACAAACAGTTGTTTCAAGTCTGGCTATTTTTTGTGTCCGTTGCCTAAATGTTTGTAAAGTCTACCGCGATACAGGAATTATTCTTCCTAGAGCAGGAGTCATCTTTTAAATAAGACTGAGTTACACATTTTACGTTTTTGGGTTCCCCTTATTATAAGGGCCGTAGCTTTTGACATCTAATCGGCAAACCAACTTGAGCCCTTATCGGTCGCCGCGATGAAAGAAATCTTTTACCGTATTATTAGTATCAGCTCTATTTATAAATTGTCCCACATCTGAGCCCGTGCTCAGATCGTGACAATTTACCTAAGCAATTTTTGGTTATGTGGCAAAATTGGTTAGGTCGTATTCCACCACGCCGCCCCAATGTAGGTTGGCAGCCTTTCGACATTTTGATCTCACCACGATGGAGGCCATATTTTTTTAGAAAATTGGCGTCATTACATCTGATTAGCACATCATGGCATACAAACTCTCTGCTTGCTAATCCAGACTTCTTTTAGAATTTCATATAGAGATCCACTCTATATGATGTCATCGTAATTAGTCTCAGTGGTTTAGGGCAGAAACACTGAGACTAATTACGACGACATCATATAGAGTGTATCTCTATATGAAATTCTAAACCAAGTTTGGTACCTTCACGCAATTTGAAAACTAACTACTAATCACACATAGCGGCGGTAGCCCAATGGATAAGCCGATCGATCGTATATACATAGGTCATGGGTTGAAATCCTAACTATTGCAATACCGACATGAGCCCACTCCTAATACAAGCATTTTTTGGCTTGTGAGCCTCCAGCAAGGCGGGGCTAATAATAGTAATATTAAAAAAGAACGGCAACATCACATTAAACGCACGCTGTTATCAGTACACCCACCAAATATGAGGCGATTAACGTGATTGACCCTATTACTATAATGAACATACAGTTAGGGGTGTGACCAACCTTAATACGGAACTATCGCATATCATTTTCCTTTTATTTATAGTCCGAGGTGCGGCAAGTATTTTCCTCGAATCACGGTGCGTAATAGGCGAGAAAACGTTATCGGAAAAATAGATTGCGCGATTTATTTAAATCGTGGATCCGTGTCCTCACATCGCTATGTACATGATATAGGTGGTCATTACTTTGAGTAATGTTTTCATCTATCGAAAATCCGTGAGGTGTACTTTAGCTCTCATTTTTGTCCAAAATGAATTTGTGATCATTTTTCTCGCGCAGTGATTTTGGCTGGTATAAATCAGTTTCAGTTTTAGTGGCGGTCGTTATTGATTCTCTTTGATGGTCATTTTTTTGACATGTATCAGTGTTGGTATGGTGTTTTATAAGTATGTACATTTTGCCATAATAATGTATTCTATCGTTTGATTTTTATACTAGACTTAACTTTTCGAACGATATCTTTATCGCTCTGAAAGTACCGTTCATTTCAATAATAATTTATTAATTGACAACTATGCACAAGTATCTAGTTACATCTATAAAGGAGACTAATACGCTCTCATTTATATTTCCTTGTGTGTTAATAAGATGAAAGCAGTAAATATTCCGAGAAAGCTAGTAGCTAGCTACATTAAGCGATACTAGCGGTCGCCAAGTGGTCGAAATTCGACCGTAATTGATTTAAATTTTGGGTTTGACCGTTATTAAGGTTTTATTGACTATAACTATACCCTTATAATCACATTTCATTTAGTCACCTACTCCACATATGTAACCATAGTTACGAAGAATTCTACGACATCAGCCGAACAATACCGAAATACTACGAACGCGATTCAACTGCTTGTATCAAATGCATGATTGTGTGCGTGTAGTATTTTTTCATTAATTTAATGCATTTCTGATGCATATTTTATAAAAATATTAGTATTCGCCACTCCTTCTCCACATAAACTTTCATCGTCATCAGGCTATAATAGTTACTGCTGGACATAGCCTTCCCCACATAATCTTTAACTGTGCCAAATTTCATACTCCTACGTCCACGCAATTTTCGTAAAAAGGGGTTCAATGTTTTTGCTTCACGTATTTACCCATCTAAAAACTAGAAACAAAAGCGAGGTTATAGGTATTTTAAACAATATTTTAAAAAGGTTATTAATGTCCTTAAAATATAGTGATCATATCTTGATATTTGTACCTATATTTTTTATGAGAAATTACATAAGTCGAATTTAAAATTCAAGACAATTTTTCTTTGTCAAGGTTTGATCCAAAAATTCAAATTTCTTTTGCGTTATACACTATTTATCTATCCAGACTTCCCAAAATACTGCGGTGTTGTTTAGGGAGCCAACCATTTCCCTAATGCATCAGCCATGCACTCGGCCCATAAACCCTCTTATCGTCATACGAGATTCTTTTATATAACAAAGCGAAGTCCCCAGTGCCATCGACAGACTAAATAGAGTTATCTATTGAAAATACATAACGGTCACGTAGTTTATTCTCGAAAGTAAAATACGTAAGCATGTTTCTATTTATATCTTCAAAACCTACAGCTAATAATTTAAATAGATGCAGCAAAGTACGCAATTAATATTATTGGTCTTTGCTAGTAAATATTGGTACAGTTAGCAACATAAGTTGCTGAGCTAAATGCTCATATTACAACTATGTAATAGTATTTTAAGATATTTATTGTTTATTCTTAAAATTTTGCTTACCCTTGTCACTCATGAATCGATTGTATAAATTTAGATATATATAATCGATTCACGAGTCAGCAGTATAAGCAAAATTTTGCATGCTTGGAGCACTTCGAAGAAATTGTACCACTGTACCCGACATAATATTACAGCCGCAATCTACTGATGGTCTCGTGAAGTGAGATTAGCGTTGTTGCGTGCAGAGGAAATAGTGATAACCCCTTACGCTAAGCCAGCGTAGACTCTTTCCTTTATAGGTTCGGCAAAATGCACGTCATACCAGTGTTGAAAGCATCTATTAGCTCTTGTAACCGTATTTTACTGATAAAATTTTAAACGTCGACTGCCATATATGCTATGTCTTGAATCGCAAAGAACTTTAGAAACAACGGACATAAGAAACATACTCTATATCTTGACTAGGAACAATTATTTGTGGACCACAGTTTTGTCAGATTCGTGAATCGAATCTACTTAAATTAGTATGCTATCTGTGCACTGTATTGTATTACATTAGTACTATTGTATTATATTTTAGTAAAATAATGAACAAAGGCACTAAACTCAGATAGAAGAGACATTGCCATTCAATATTGATGTTTAATTAGTAATACAACACAAAAGAGCAAACCAATCTAAATTGAAATATGATGATTTTGTAATTTGCATTCTCATAATTTTGCTCTCAGTTATCAATTTTGGGCTTGCTGACTGCATAATACGATCGTTGTTTATGACGAAATGTATAACATGTCGCAGTTCAATGTGAAATTCGTTGTATTTGAAAGCACTTAGCTCTTACGTCACAAAATTGTTCTGTAGGATTTGATTGGTTCGAGAAATTCATTCGTTCTCATAATTTTTTGTAGGTATATTGCTTTCTATTCGCCAAACCATTTGAATGGCGGTTCGTCGTTTGGTAAATGTATTGATAGTTGTATGGGTTTAATATAACGTTGCAATCTAGACTGACTAGACTAAACTGTGCATGAAGTGTTGGGTTTGGTTCTTGAAATTGGCAAATTAATTTTGTGATTTTTTATGAAATAACTCTCAGTAGCAGCACAGAATCTGGAATTGCGTGCGAAAACGGTAATAGGTTTGATCGCTATAACGTGGTACCTATTAACATACTGGTACCTATTAACATACTTGGCGTAATGTGCACATATCTCTCTTAGAACGCGTTATCGGTTTTTACCCGCAAATCGCACGATAGTCATAATACGAATGTCGCTGTATGGTGTTTTGTGTTTGCCACAATGCTTTATTACCTACCTAACATTTTTATAAGATATATAACAGAAACTTGCGATCTGATTGTTTACAGTGACCACAAGGCGTTGTAAGCTGTTGTTTCGCTCAATAAGCGTTTTCGTTCTTTGAGGCTAACATATCTATAACTATTTTACCTCCTTTTATTAATGGAAGCTTTTAGTCTATCTGTAAAACGAATCTTTAATATTGGTTGATATTCATGAAAACTTCGCGCGATAATATTTTAACAACAAATGTGTGTGCAGTCTTATCTCCATATTAGCTGATTTTAACCCCTCCATTTTAATCGTGGGAGAGCCACTCTTCGGCACGAATGGGCCGGCTCGACTGGAACGATACCACGGCTTCACAGAAAACCGGTGTGAAATAGCGCTTGCATTGTGATTCGGTGAGTGAGTTAGGGTACCGGAGGCCCAACCCCCCTCCTCGCTCCCGGCCGGCAACGCACTTGTGACTCCTCTGGTGTTGTGGGTGTCCATGCGCGGCGGTAATCGCTTACCATCAGGTGATTCGTCTGCTCGTTTGCCACATATAACAATAAAAAAAACATTTTAATATGCTTTCCGCTCAAAGCACATTAAAATGTTTTTTTTCTTGAGATAACTTTTATGTATTATTTCATTAAAACCGTTTGTCAAATAAAATACGCTTTCAATTTAAAATGGACAGATAGGATTCATTTTCGAATCTATGTCACATACTTACATAGCTAGAGCTGAATATCAAATATGAATGCACGACAGTTCGTATCTGACAAAAACGAGTACTTTCATAAACGGAACTAGATATTTTGTGACGCAACGGATTTAATATTGCGGCGGCAACGTCTCCATTTTTATAAGGATCAAAAGAAGCTCAAATATTCTTTTATTGAGATTATTGAGATTCAGCCTCCGATTTAATTAAATAATATTAATATCAGATCAAGACATACAATTAAACACACACAGATAAGTTCTGTTCCTGAGCGAAACCACGGTAAAAAACTAGTACATATATTATATATAAGTCAAGTAAATAAAATTGCCACTACGCTGAATGTTGTGAGTTCGATTCTCAAAAATTGTGTGAACCAAAAATAGTTGTTCCATGTCTGGGTGTTTTTGTGTCCGTTGTTAGAATATGTAGAGTCCCCCGCGAACAAGATTTATGGCTAGTGCGAGATATTGAAAAGACAATGGCTACGATTTCTATCATCAAAACTCAAACCTGATGATCAAATGTGGGTAAAATTGAAACAGAAGATTTTAATATTTTATGTGTGGCTGATTCTCTGAATCCAATTTTATGACGTTTTTATTTTTAAATTTTATTTCATAGGTAAACAAACAATTGTACAATTTATATTACGAACAGGAACATAAGTATAACAATGGGTAAATGTACAATCCATTACGTTTTCACATATTACTACTAAGCAAGGAGATATACAGTGAGATATTAGTACACTAACTTATTAAACATTATCTATCTATGAGCTATGTTAATATGTTGTTACTAATTCTGTTATTACAACTCTAGAGACACTATTGTGTAATAAACGGTTAATATGCGCAAGTTGAGGCACTTGCACCGACCCAAGTAACTAGCATGAATAATTCACGACAGCTATTTACATGTAGAGCAGCGATAGCCTAGTGGGAAACCGTTAGACTGCCACGCAGAGGTCTCGAGTTCGAACCCAAGGCGCGCATCTCTGACTTTTCGAAGTTATATGCGTATTAAATAGTTAATTATTGCTTGCTTTAACGGTGAAGGAAAACATCGTAAGGAAACCTGCATGTCTGAGAGTTCTCCATAATGTTCTCGAAGATACGTGAAGTCTGCCAACCCGCACTAGGCCAGCGTGGTGGACTGTGGCCTAACCCTTCTCACAGTGAGAAGAGGTCCGTGCCCAGCAGTGGGACAGTTTAATACAGAACTGATATTATTATTATTATTATTTACATGTACTTTGTGCCTTTTAATATGTGGTAACAGATATTGGAACTAAATATTTTGTTAATAATAATTAAAATAGTGTGGGTCTTTTTGCCTGTTTCATTCAACATGTGAGACTAATGATGAAACACCTGTGACCTAAGTTTACAACTACTTGCTCACTAATTACTTTTTGCTAATTACCACTAATATGGGGGACAGGACATATGCTACGTTGAACATTAAACAAGTGGAGCAAGCAAGTAACCTTATAGTACCCCAGAGAGGATACCAGAAGACAAGGGCGTCTGAAAACAAGATGGGAAGACGATATCCGCCTAACCTTGGGACCATACTAGATCAGAGTAGCAGAGGACAGAGCCCAGTGCAGAGAGCTGGAGGAGGCCTACGCCAGAAGGCACGCCGAGTTGCGGGACATACTTTAATGGACGAATTTGAAAACATGTATTACCATAGCCGTAGAGATTCTGAATGAAAGGGCTTTATTATTATAATTACCACTAAGTACCTGCGTTCTTTGCAAATAAATATTTTCATTCTTAAATATTATTCTTGGTCTTATAAACAGTAATATTTTTTTTGAAAACGATGTATTATAGTATAGTTTTAAAGAACATGTATAAATTTAAAGGTACTGCAATTACCTCTTTATTCGTTTTAATGAACTGACTAACAAGCTTTTCAATTTATGTCACGGTTCGTTCGAATACATATAATTAAGCAAGAGATATGTAAGAATCAGCAAGTAATAAGTCGTTGCCTGTACCTATCCTTTCCATCATATTGAAAGTTCAACTAGTTGTTTTAGTAGTCATTGTGAAGTGTTAAGCAATAAATTATTTTCGTTGCTTCTTGTATATTGAACGAAGTTATCATTATTAATTACTAGGTATCTTACGTGGGTATGTTTCTTCGAGGCTCGGTTTGTGTTAATTATTGGGGAAGTAAAATAAAGGATTTTATAATAATATTTCCTATTTCCATGGGAATTTTAAGAAGAAAGGATATTAAATTATTTTATTTGCAACGTTGTGTAAAAATGTAAAGTCAATCCAACTAGTTTTTGAGTTTTACACATAAATAAGAATATTTTCATACTACAGTTAGGATAGATAGTAGAGTAGAATAGTATAAAGCAGTATCGATTACATATCGAAGTTCACTAATGCATATTTAATTGTTACACCAAAACCTTCGGCTGTTAGCATTTGTGAGAACCATTAATTACGGTCAGCCAATTCATCAATCAACCTTGGGTAGATTTTAATGGTTCAAAGCTGCCTTGAAAACTATGTAGTGAGATAAAATAAATTGACCGATCTGCAAAAATCGTAATTAATATTATAAATGCGAATGTGAGTTTGTTTGTTTGTTACGCTTATATGCCTGAACTACTCGACCGACTGTCATGAAATTTTGCATAAACGTTGTCAGATATACAGAAACGTATTACGATACCTTTTATCCAGAAAAAGTAATGTTCTCGAGTGAAGCTCCGTGGTTTTACTTGTCTTCTATCTGTACATAAAACCCTGTCTGACGAATGGGGTAGCGGTTTATTTAGTCACTACGCCATTCTCACTGCGCCGAGTATCGTGGGTTCAATCTTCAGACAAGACAATAATTTGTGTGATCCACAAATTATTGCTCCGAGTTTGGGTGTGTATGTAGACACAAGTTACATATTTGTTTGAATATTTATATAGTCCTCTGGGGATACATGATTTATTTCTGGAGCAGGATTTGCCTTTAAAGTTGTACAAAACAAATCTATCTTGACCTGTCAAGGCATTAGTTTTCGCTTATTCGACTTTGACCTTAACCGCTCTAGGATTTGATTGGACGTGCCCAGTGTACGGTAATAGGTTCAGCCTCTACTATATGATATTAAAAATACAGCTGGTTAAATGTGGATGTAATTCTCTTCTCCTCCTCCGGGTAAATACAGGGGTAAATCCTATAAGAAGTTTCATCTAACTCAATTGATGTTTTCTTGTTTATATTCCAAGAAATTTACATTTCTCAATTCGAATTCGATTGCCTTTAAACCAGCTGTTAGGGACAGTGATTGCATTATTATCCCTTGAATTTAAGTTTGTGAAGTCAATTAAAAGATTACTTACTTGTGGCACCAAGCTGATGGTGAGTGATAGAATAAAACGTATATGTTTCTTAAATATATAGTATTGCATTCATTTAAATGTGTTTTAAGGTACCATAACTTAATATTGGATTACGTCTAAATGGTGTATGGGAATGTTACATATTGAAATTAATCTACTTTTTACAGATTTCGTCGCGGTAAACTCTGATCCGTATTCAAGATTAAGACAAACACCACCTTGGTCTCCCCTTGGTTACTCAAAAGCAAACAAAACGCAGATGAAAGTGTAAATATTAATAGTGTAAAATATATTTAAATAGTAAACAGTTTTGATTAAAATGGACCGTGATAAAATCCTTATAAAGTAGTTTAATTTCAGTACAAATATATTTTAATCGAACCTGAGAGTTCACGATAAATTTTAGGCATACGCACAAACGTATACTTATGTTCTTCTCAGAGGATACCAACAAAAAATTAATCCGGATGCCGGTAGTAATTATCTAGACCCAGTTCTAGCTCAGACCAAGTCATCCTTTGTCTTCAAGGAGCACCACATTATTCCTTCACATCTGAAAATGTTCCATTGCCTAAGAACAAAAGTGTGCGCAAAAAATATCGGATACATTAGTAAACGTCCAACTGACTATAAAATATGGATGTACATACATATCTAAGGCATCTTTAGACAACCATACATTTAGTATGTGTGTATAAAAACGTTAGACGCTTTCTTGATAATCGGACGTTGGAGAATAGTCGCCTTTTTGCACTTCATCCTTCATATAGCTGAATGATAAATGATGGTTATAGAACTAAAATCTACTAGAAAGCCTGACCAGAAATCTGGTAAGTATAAAGGAGATATTTTTGTAATAAAAATGAAGGAATCCTTTCTATAGAGCCTTCGCTACTCGCTATTATCTTGAATCGGTTCTGAAAGCTCCTAAATAAAACTTTCTCGACATATTTAATGCGTTTTGTATAACCATTTTTGTTCATGATGCGTCTTTGATCTTGCGGCATGAAGAGCTTCAGTTTGATGCCCGGGCAGTGCACAGCGTTACTGAGTATTTCTGAGAGAAAATTGTTAATAGCAGTACGCAGTCTGGATATTTGCCCGTTAGACGGTTATAGGTTCTCCCTTTACGAAAGTTTTAAGACAAAGCTGGCAAAATTTTTGTGTAATGTTTCGCAGTCTACTCAGGTATACGTACCCAAAAAAATACCTATTTCCCTCCAGCTGACGTGGAATCTTTCAAATATAGTCATATTCGCTATCAATACCGCAATGGGAAATCATGCCATTGCATGTGCAAATGGGATGAAATTCTCTTATAGAAATATCTAAAAAGAATTCTCCGAATCCGAAACTCGTTCACAAATACTCGTATTTTTGTATTTTTAACGATACTAGAGTGGATATAGCTTTTGGTTGGTTTAATGGTTCCCGAATGAAGGCCCAATAAAATTCCCAGAACTTTTAGGTGCGACGGAAGTTTCTAGTAAACCTTTCATTTTATTGATTGATGTGGACTGTGTGGAATATAATATATGCGTTCTACAAATTCGTTTGCTAACAAGGGGTTTTGAGTCAAAAGAAACCGGTAAAAGCTTCTGCACGGCACTGTGATTTGTTATTGGAACACGAAGTATATTTATTTGCTGTTGCAATCGCTTATTGTGATTGACAACGTTTGTGTGTGTTCGGCGACGCGAATAAATGTAATTCACTATATCGTGCACCAGTGATCTAAAGTTCCGTGTGAATACTGACGTTTTATGAGTAGATATGTTTCAAAGAAAAGGCATCTTTCTTTTACTTTTTATTGCATTGTGCAGCTAGGAATTCCTTTGTGTGCTGCCGCTATAAATAATAAAATAATTTTCTTTTAGTTTTCTTTAGAGAATAGAAAAACCATTTACTTACTTCTGACGACTTAACTGAACATATATCATCGTTAATTGAATATTAACCATTTATATTATTTCTAAAGATATATAACTTCAACCTTTCTTGATTTAAATTAATATTATCTAATAGATTTGCCCCAGTTTTGATCATCAAATTAACTTTTAATAGTTGTAATTAAGTCAAATAGCTTGCTAGAACGGTCAAGGAAAGCATGATAAGGAAATTTGCATGACTGTGAGTTCTCCATAATTGTCCATAATATTTCTCCATAGTGCCATCCCAAACTGGGCCAGCGATAGCCTAACCAAGAATATATGTACCTCAAGAGTTATTTTTTTTACAACAGAGGTAAAAATAGCAAATTTTCCACCTGACTGTAAGCGAATAAGTACCTATACCGTACCCTATATTTGCTTTCAATAGCAAAGATATCACTCGTGTGTTACCGCCTTTGCAGAAAGGATATAGGCAAACGATAGGCAGAATAGGTCGCTACGCGAGTGAGTCTTCGAAATTATTTTAAGCAAGCCGAAACATTTGTCCTGAGCTTAAGCCGGCTTACTGTAGAGAGTACTTCTTTGGACGAGCTGGCTCCTTTGAACCGTCGCCAGATAACTTGCAACAGCTAACACTTGCATTTAAAATAAATATAGTCTATATAAATAAAAATAATATGCTCTCTCTATGTGCAAAATGGAATGATATGCTGATGAATAGTCTTTGACTTTAATTTATTATTCTGTGTTTAGAACAACATTATAGCATGTCAAATTGGCGAAGTTAGGGACTCAATCGATTTTACTGCTAGGAAATTCTCTATAGTTATATGACATCCGCGGTTTTTGATAGAACTAGTGTTGTTACGGAGAATCCAGAGCCTGTCAACCCACGCATCAAATGCGGACCTCGTGGTTGACATTTGAACATGCAGTCTTGATAACTAGATATTGGATTTGTAAACTATGTAGATTGGCTGTATGGATGCCGAAGTGGTTTATGTGGTCACCTCGCCGCTGCAATAACGCTAAGATTTGTGAGTTCGAATCCCACACATGTCAAGCAATCTTTTATGATGTCAAAAATTATATGATCTATAAGTGGTTGTTCTAAATCTGGGTGTTCTTTGTGTTCATTGTTTAAATATTCCTACAATCCCCCGTGATACAGGAATCATTCCTAGAGTGAGAGTCATATTTCAACAGGCAGAAAACATTATTAATACACATTAAATAAATTACTGCTTTTAACAGCAGCAAAAGCTCAGTGGGGAGACCAACAGACTGCAATGCAAAGGGTCTCGGATTCGAACCCACGTCGCGCACCTCTGACTTTCGGCAGTTATAAGACTTTTCGAAATTATGTGCGTATTTATTAACAATTATCGCCTGCTCCGTGCCTCGGAGAGCACGTTAAGCCGTCGGTCCCGCCTGCCATGAACATCTATGGCAGTCGTTATTAGGAAGTCAGTACCCTATAATATCCTAACACTGGTCTAGCCTTAGGGTATCGTTAGCCTTCGGGTTGCGGAGGTCCTGCCACCTGTGGCAGCCGCTACGTGTAAAAACTGATATTCAGTCAAATCCGGTTAGACTTGAAAAGCCGACCCCAAGTAACTCGGGAATAATAAAGGCTAGGGAGAAGAAATAAATTACTGCTTTTAATCTAAATTTATTAAATACTCATTGTACATAAATAAATGTTGTTCATTGAAGTGAAATCAGATAAAAGGGTATTTTATAAAAACGTTTTTATTATTTTTATATTTTAGGAATTTGGCCCGTAACAATTGTATTTTAAGTATAAATCGTTTTTTTATAAGTGAAACCGCTTTTTGAAGTTGGCGTACATATAACTTTGAAAAATGATGTCTAATGGGTCGGGTCTCATAGTTACTGATGCCATCGTACCTGTTGTTTGTATCATCCTAACTATAACTATCTTTACAGGATATCCCGGCGGAACTGTCAGTCCCAAAACTACGATTTATATCTAGCTTAAAAATAAAATATTATAAGCTATATATAAAACGTAATTAAGACATAATTATAATTTTGCACAATACTACAAATTGTACACATTAGGCACTACAAATACGATTCGAACAACAAACTATAACCGATCTATGATGATCGAACTCACTCAAAGCATTAAAGGCGAGATGACAACTTATCCCATTATTCACCTATACATTCAAACCTTATACTTTTACATAAATACTATTATTATTATTTTCTAAGTATAATCTTCTATTGTAGATCAAATGGTAACAACAGATTAGGATTAGGTAGAGACTAATGCGAATTTAATGTAGTTTATCTATAGGTGTAGCAGCGAGACAGTTTACACCGACAACCAGATTTGCTACATAATACTGTGTTGATGAACGTTATAAACGATATATCATTCTACGTACAATCCACTCGAACTTGATGTAAAATTAACTCATATAATTATATAGTTTCACGTTGAACATGTACACAGATAGCGCACCTTCGAAGCCATGCTGCATTATTTTATACAGCGAAAAGTCGATCCCTAAACGAAGATTCTAAAAAATCGTATTACAATATTAGACCTGGTTAAGTTTGAAAGAGTGGGAAATGGTTCTTGAGCTCGCCTACCATTTCAAAGTTTCGTGTTATGAACAATGTAAAGTAAAGTAAAGTAACAATGGAGCTTTTAAATTTACCAAGTTTCAGACTCTACGCTGTAAATTTATCTGTAGATGTTAGAAACTGTATGCCAGTATCCAAAATCATACCAGAGAACTCACGTGAGGTTTTAAGAGTAAGAACAAACTTATCTCATAGTCTTTTTCTTTTCGTGTGGTTAGTGGCCAACCTCTTGTCAAGAGTTGTTCAACCCGCCCGTAGGCCTCTGACATGGCTTAACGACTGCTGTCAATTTGACAACAACCGGGACCGATCTTTTATGTGCCCTCCGAAGCAAGGAGACGCTCAGATGAAATACCACTAAGTGGTCACCCATCACATAACTGAACGCACCCAACGTTGCTTAACCTCGCTAATCGTTTACCGATCAGTGAGTGCAACTAGCTATGAGCGCCCCATAGGAAAGACGCAACGGGGCAGTCTATATATCATATACCTATGTCTCTCACTTACATCCCCGAAATGGTAGTGTGGTTTTCGCCGTGGGCGCTCCACTATCGACGCTGTTCTGCGTGTGAGGAGCCTGGTGGAGGATGCGGTGTCACGGGGCGAGGTCATCTTCACGGCATTTTTAGACATCACGAATGCCTTTAACACCTTGCCCTGGAGTTGTATACGGGAGGCGCTCATTTTCCATCGAGTGCCGACTTATCTCCGCCGCATTGTCGGGGCATATTTATCCGAGAGGGTAGTAGTCTACCCGGGTCACGACGGTTGGAATCGGCAAGAGATGTCGTGCGGTGTTCCACAGGGATCGGTTCTGGGTCCGCTCCTGTGGAACATCAGTTATGACTGGGTACTGCGAGGTGCGCTCCTCCGTGGCGTCGGCGTCGTTTGTTACGCCGACGACGCACTTGTCACGGCGAGGGATAAGTCACACCGGGCGGCGGCCATACTGCAGTCCACTGGGGTCGCACAAGTCGTTGGTCATATCCGGCGGTTGGGCCTCGAAGTGGCCCTGTCTAAGTCCGAGGCCGTTTGCTTTCACAGCCTTCGAAACCGGCCATCTCCAGGGTCCCATATCATGATATGAGGGGTCCGCATCGGCGTCGAGTCAACCCTAAAGTATTTAGATCTCTTGCTCGACAGCCGATGGGATTTTGCATCTTATTTCCGTTGTTTGGCTCCCAGATTTTGAGACGCTGCAGGTGCGCTTGCGGCTTTACACCTGACGGCCTGTAACATTTCAGCGCTTCGTGCGCCACAGCGCGTCATGGCCGTCAGGTTGATTAGAGGATACCGCACGATCTCGTTCGAAGCTGCGAGCCTCCTCGCCGGATCGATGCCATGTTATCTGGAAGTGGTGCTTCTGGCTTCACTCTACCCTTGGCGCCAGGAAGCGGTAGCTCGGGGCAAAGTATCTGCTCTTCCCGCTTTAGAGGCGGCACGGTTCGAGCTCCGCCAGGTCCTGGTGGACGAATGGAAGGAACGACTTGTGCACCCTAGTGCCGGGCACGCCACGATCGTGGCGGTAAGTCCCGTTTTTGAGGAGTGGCTGGAGAGGTAGCATTGCGCCTCAGTCCTCACCTTACGGCTTACACAGGTAATGACTGACCATGGTTGCTTCGGCCAGTTTCTGTGTCGCATAGGCCGGCAGGAGACGCTCGGATGTCATCACTGCGCGCGGCCCCGCTGTCTATGGTTATGTCGAGGAACATCGTGGTAGGTTTAGTCGGTATTACCGGGGTATCTTTCTCCCGGTGAGCCCGACTAAACCTCTCCGTCGCACCGCGGAGAGATATGCGTCAAAGCATTACACCATGTAAAATAAAAACTTTCTTATGGTGAAATATTTTTTTAAATCGGTTGAGTAGTTTTTGAGTTCAATCCTTACAAACAAATAAATAATAGTTCAATAAAACTAATCTATATTTTCTATGATCTAAATTAATGTATTGTCATCGGTCTTCAATAAGTGTGCAGTTTCAAATCAATCCGTCGGTTTGAAAGGGGTGAAATCACGTTCAAAGATTCCGTTACATAGATCCATAGATAGATGCGTAGATACATACCAAGCTAATAAAAGCGTGTTAAAAATCTAATCTTTCTTATTTGCAATATTAGTACCTATAGATAATAATATATGTATAGACTAGTGTTATAATAGTTTATACTAAAGCGTTTCGCACACGATGGACAGCGGCGGACCGGACAATTTGTTCGGTATTATAGAATATAATTACAACATAG
Organism: Catocala fraxini; assembly: GCA_930367265.1. Taxonomy (NCBI): domain Eukaryota; kingdom Metazoa; phylum Arthropoda; class Insecta; order Lepidoptera; family Erebidae; genus Catocala; species Catocala fraxini. The sequence continues at coordinate 17,274,566 of OV884035.1, forward strand.
CACATGATGGACATCGGCTGACAAAACTAACTGCGATTACCTATCGAGGCGACTTTACTCGCAGGCGACAGAGCCGGACTTTTCTGTCCATTGGTAAATAAGACCGTCGGCGTCGTCTACAGAAGCGAGGGCCACCGGCAGCTATCGACTCGATGTGGTGCGACGATATACGTTGAATTATTATACGTAACACGTCCCGTCTCTAAGCTATGACAGCTAGCAACGCCATGTGACGTGATATGCAAGGACCATTAACAAATGATGTACGTATGTATGTATATAAGTATATAGGGATAGGGAATTCAAATAGCTAGGTACCCGTGGTGTTGCATACTGATTAATGAGACAAAGTAAGATGTAGGTATAGCTTATACAACGTGTAACAGAAACGAGTGGTCATATTTAAGCGTCACATAATATAGCCCTTGTACAATGGAAAACCGCGACAAATAAATGCGTGTATATTTATTTACTAAGATACAGCATTTTCTTTTTATCGACTTATCAATATCAGCACATTCTACTCGAAACATTAACAACTCGGTGACCTGCATGAACCCAAAAATGACCAGGCGCAATTTTGATAGTGATGTAATGTGTTTGTGTCGATATTTAAATAATAAATAAATAAAATGTTTGAAATTTACATAAACTTGATAATTATTTGTTTTGATCTGAGTTTAGGGAACATTGTTATTTTTCAGATATAATAATAGGTAATAATAATAATAATAAAATATTTATTTAAAAAAAAAAGTTACAATTAGCATGAACACAATTAGATATAATTAGGGTCCTAAAATATATCCACGGCTTTCTGTTACACGCTGTATATTACTGAACTGACTGCATTATTTACATATGGGCATATTTATATCACCAGTTTAGCTTTGCCATAATGATTTTTTATTATTTTTATTTATTTATTTCACACATAAAACTATTATTACAGGTGTATTACCCAATACAATAGTGTAGTTATCACTTAACAAACTATTAAACATGCGTGTTTTTGCATAGCCAATGATATAGGAAGATGCTTACTACTCGAGCCGTTCGCCAACTTGCCACTTTTGCTCCATGAAAAGAAATATATATCCAGTTGATGTACAATAAAATGATCTATGTATCAGTATCGATATTATCATCGTTATGATTTTGTTAGAGAAAGTACTACATGCTTTAAACATAAGTACGTAAAAGTAGATAATGAATAAAACATAGTACGGGCTCGGGGCGGTCCATTAGGGCTGTAATTCAATGCCTTTCTGGTCAGGTCAATTTCGCCCTATTTCGGAGTTCTTACACAACCTTCTATATAAAAAAATCTATTTTCGGTATCGGCAAATTAATTGACTTAGTTACGTGACTGTTTTTATCGTTATTTTCTTATATTTCTTTTGTGAATTCATCATTAAAGCTGTATCATGAAAGTTCAGGTAAGCTAAAGAAGTTTCTTTACGATACAAATTTTATCTATGAAGTTATTTAGGTCTTATAATATTTGGGTTAGATAATAAGTATATCGTAAACAAGTTATTTGCCTGTGAGATTGCCATTAAACATCAAAGGAAATATAAAAAAGTTTACACTATGTTCATAATTCACGTAAACGTCCGCGATTTTAGGACATGAAAATGTTACGTTTGTGATGAAAAATTCAACAATTTGTTGATGTTTTATCTTTCACTTTGTGAAATTAAATGTCTATATAAATACTAGGTCATCGTCATTTTTTAAACTTATGTCTGGTTCCCCGAATTTTACTTTTATATAAGATGATTGATGATTTACAGCTTCTGCGGCGAAAATTACTCTTAAATATATTCAGTCAAACTTGTCGTCCAAACTATTTTTTTTAATTCTGTGCTTCTGCTGTTTTATTGTTCATATATTAAAAACTGTATGTAGTTATCCTAATAACTACGACGTACCTAGCATATTTGATGAAGCCACAACACAAAAAATAAATGAATTAAATAATGCTTAAGTAGCTATTTGTGCGTTTTAAGACAGACGCTGCAGAAACCGGTTTTAAAAAAATATTTTTAGTTTTTTTAAGAATCCTTTTGAATATTTTTCATAAATAGCAAGGAACAACGGTATCTCTTCATACACCTGGTATTTTTTTTTTTCTTTTGTTTTTCCTTAGTATTTTTTGTATTTTATTTTTACTGATCCGTTAGAGCGATGCTTGCGTCTTACAGAAAACCTTGTTTTGTGTTTCTGCGGTAATTAGAGCTTTTAGGCTCCTTTAGGAATATACAAAAATTATTAATTATTATTAATAATATTATTATTAATATTCTCTACCACATACACACAACACCATCTAGCCCAAACTAAGCAGAGCTTGTACTATGGGTACTAGACAATAGATAAACATACATATGTATATACTTTTTTTAAATACTTTCATGTTATACATAGAAACACCCAGACCAAGGCAAACATCCATGTTCATGCACACAAATGTTTGACTTGTGCGGGAATCGAACCCGCGACCTCAGGCGTGGCAGTCGGTTACACTAACCACTACGCCATCGAGGCCGAATATCGCTAAAATATTAGTTGTCACAATTATAAAACAGAACTTATAAGAGATATATTGTTTCCTAGTTTTAGAAAGGGCATGCTTCATCGTCTAGTGTGTTTACGGTATAGGTATAGATATTTACGAATATGATCAGACTCGGGTAAAATTATAACAAAATAAAGTTGAATATTTTAATTTATTTTTAATCATATCTTTGGTAAGTACAATGGCTTAAGGGTTGTGGCCCCGGGACTTGGTTCTTCGGTACCTACACGTTTTGGTGTTTTTTCACATGACGTCAATAGAAAAGAGTATTTATTTGTAACAAATATACACTTAATTTAATGTGTTGTGGTGAAATCACTGTTCGAGTAAATGGATGACTGTTCCTTTAGTCATTCGACGCCCTTGAAAACTATTATGATAAATATATCTTTATAGAACAATGCCCATATTTTGATCGCAAACAGTTGATTGTCTAAATTTGTATGTAATGAACTTAGTCCTTTGGAGTTTACAGAAACAATGATTTCATCTCAACACAAGGTTACAATTAAATAAATAAATAGGCCTAGTAAGTCTATACAAATTGTTTCATAAAGTATATATATATATTATATTATATTATATAATATATATATACTTATATATATATATATACATATTATACAAACTCAGTGTCGTTATATAGTAAAACTTAATAAAATAAACTTCTAGGTCTTATCTGGGTACAATCGACTGTTAAGGGTATTTGCTATAAAAAATATTTATCCAAAGAGTAAGCGCGACAGTAACAGAATTTGCAGCTCACAGTTGGAAGGTACATTTCCTAACCATTTTGCGTAGAAAATTTAAATCTCCTGTATTGTAAAGCCGAAGTAAGCTACGTAAGCCTGGAAAATTGAAATGTGTAGTCGTATACTGTGCTTCTTAATAAAAACGTAACAAAATTTATCCTATCAGACCCTTGTCAATTTAACAGCACAATACGTGTGTATAACACGCATTCGTTTGCTTATATTATAAGCAATGCCTACATTATATGCCAAAGATTATAAATTAAACTATCTGTTATTTGAGCGATTAGGGCTTCAAGCGACGGTAATACAATGATTTTAAATTTGTATTATGGGTATTAATCTTTATGTACTGAGTATATATAATTGTAAAGTATTCACATTTATATAAAAAGTTATTTTTATATTTGGTTTTAGATGCAGATATGATGTCTTATTACAAATGAATACATTAAATTTGCCTACTCACTAAATAAATTGCCTTTATACAGTAATAACATATCTTTGGGAAATCTTCGGTTATGACTTATTTCTCACAATTACTATTTATATATCTATCATATAAAACATTTAATTCTAAACACTAGTAACATGTTAATATTTCGTCAAAAACAGACAATCATTTGGAATGGTCGTCTTAATTTTATAATAATATCTTTGAATCAAAGCGCTGTTAATATCTTTTTATTTACAAGCTATGCGATGAACAATCTAAATAAAATAATCAATCATTGTGCTGCCATTTTAATGAGAATAATTTTATTCAATGTCATAAAACATTGACGTTTTTAGTCTGCGAATGATATTCAGATCAATTTAAGGATAATCTATGCATTCAATAATAATTGCAATATTTTATTAATCCCAACGAAACAGCACCGTCTTCGATTCAATATTAATCGTTATCGAAACATTTATTTTTATTTATGTCTTTGACATCCTCCTTATTTACAATAATATCACACATTGATATTGTACACTAGTACGAAACACCTTTAGCATTGGTGACTATTGTTTCTTTCGACTAACAATCCATTCATACGTCAACCGCAAAAATAAGGATACAACATGTTCCCAACACGCTAATTGTTTAACCCATTATGAACTCTATTGCATTAGATTAAAGTCTATTGATTGAATGTACATGATCATTACGTAGAATTTTGACCGCGATTACTATACGAATACGTCATTAGTGGTCGGAACAAACAGTAGACACCTTTAATTAAAAGCGCTTCGATTTTTTTATTAATAAGAACCGCTTATTTTATCCTAATACTCATTACTTATATTATTTTTACGGTAGAATCTTACGTCACGTTGAAGTAATCGTAATTGTAATTATATTGACATTCAATAACTACAGAGAGGTAACAAGTGTTTTAAATAAATAGTAACAAGTGTTTGCATTTTAAATAAATTTTGGTATACAATTTAATATATAGGTATTTTATTTTATTCTATACATAAGTATAAGAGTTTGAAATTATTATCTTCTGAAAAATACTTTGACTTTAAAACTACTGGTTTTAAAGTCAAGGTACATTCATTTATTTTACATTATTTTCCGTTATGGCTGTGGTTTTCAATGTTTACAGCGTTAAATATGACTTTTATTAATTATTATAACTTATACGAGTAATTTCATTGCTTTCTAATGTTATTACAAAGTCCTATACATTATTGCTAAGTCTTAACTACTTATTCATAACTATATATACAAGTAATTTATATTGACTTAGAAAGCATACAAGATGATTAGTGTGTCCTTTACTTTACTTGTGGAATGTAATTGATTGACTTGTAAAATAATTGTTGCGATAAAAAAAAGTCAATCTTGTTTTTATAAGCACTGTTGTTTATAAAGTTCAAATAAATTCACTGTATGTTCGAAGACGGCTCACTCGTTTCCAATAAAGACACAAAGCTATATTGTCAGTATTTGAGTACTTATTCAGTTTTTTGAAGCCGGGCTTTTCATTTTCATCGTCCACGTTTCATAAGGTTTTTATACGCTTGCCGGTACTCACTCGACATCACTACGTATATGACTGGGTTAACACAAGTCGTGCAGTAGATAAGCACGTAGCCTATTATATTAGGGATGGGGTGCGACGTGAACTCTAGAAACACTGTCTTCGTAAGCGTAATGGGCAAGTGGCAAACACAGAACGAGACCATGATAGCAACAATCATGGTTAGTAATTTCTTGTCTTTCTTCGTTGGTAGGCGGGGCTTCGGCACTGTCGACCATTTCATTGTCGCTATGAAACTTTGACGAATACTCTTAGGCTCATTACCAAGTGTTCGTGCTGCGTCCTCATGAGTACTATGTCTACTTTCTGTCTCCGGGCCCGAACTATCGCATGATGACGAAAGTTCTGCACCGGTCTGCATAAAGCAGCTGAGAGGAAATTGAGGCATTGTGTGTCTAGCAGGCCGCTTTTGATCAAGGTCTGTAGATTTCGTGGCAATTGTCGGCGTACTCATGTTCAAGGTTTTCATTTCAGTGGATGGTTTATGGGCGGATCTGCGTGATTGTTTTGTTGTTTGTCTAACAATCCACCAGACTCGAGCATAGCATAGGATGATTGCTAGACTGGGAAGCATGAAGGCGACTATAAAGAGTGTCTTTTTTGGTGAAGTACCATCTTCGTCAGGAATTATGGTGCAGGATCCGGTGACAGCGTCCAAGCTGAATCTGCCCCAAACTTCAAGGCAGGTAGTTAGTAGTAGTCCGAATGGAAATAGCCAGAGACTAGCAATGATTAGGTATAGGTTCCGTGTGGTGTATATTCTGTGGACAAAGAGATGAAAAAACCAATTAAATACTTGTTATCTCCGTAGGTAATATGTTCAGCGCCTATCTATTCCTCTAGCAGTAGTATTCCGGTAGCAGACAACTTTTTAGGGGCAAACAACCATACAGACTGCTTAATAATAAATGTTATAAAGACTTTCACAATGCTATATTATTCAACAGAGCATACCTCCGGCATCACGTTGTTGTATGAAAGTCAACCTATTCCTAAAGTTTTCCAGCTATAAAAATAATCTATTTGATCTTGTATCTATAAATGACACACACGGACCAAGTATTGATGAATATCACAAAAGCTTTACTAGTAGTCAACGAAGTGACCATTTTATTAAGATACCAGATATAGAACTGTGAAATAAGCTGGTATTAAATGTTACATTTAAATAAATAATTCTAGTAACAAGTAAAATTTATGAACGTCAAAGTACTATGACTTCAGGTCAAAGTTTAAAATTTAAAAGACATCTTTCCCGAAATATAACTATTACACATTTTAGTGTAAAATATATTTACCATGATTTAATATAGAAAAAAAGTAATTTCATACTACACATGCAATTATTAAACGCTTAAATAATGATCTTACCTTGCATAAAGCCTTGGATGTGAAATCATGATATATCTATTGATAGTGATGGATAGCACGGAGAACAGAGATACAGCAACTAGTGCGTATCTTGCAAACGGGAACATACGGCACAGCACTTTGCCAAGACTCCACGATTGGTTCCAAAATGTCGTAGCGGCTAGTGGAAGCACGAAGCAGCAGAACAGTAGGTCTGCGCAGGATAGGTTGATGATGAATATTGCGGTCGCGTTGCGAACCTGCAAGAGATTAAAGCATTTTGAATTTCAAATTTGTGAACATTGGAATGGCTCGTTTGGTGCAGTTGAGCAAGTTCAGATAGCGCGGGTTGTATGCACCGTATACATCTAGCTGTCCGCTGCCGTTTCACCCAAACTAAACTAATAGACTACCTAATACAAACATATTTTTTATATCTAACAAGTTTTCTCAGAGATCCGTACGTTTAAACGAAGTGATATAAAATATGTTCTGCTTTGTAATATTTAGATACTATATACAATCGAAGACAGTTATGCGAACTATATGAATAAATCATGTAGGAGGCCTAGGACTACTACGACTTTAGCTTTTGCATGCAGTATACGCTAGCTACTAATTGTGTCGTGTAAATGAGATTTAAGTTAAGTTAAGTTTATACAGCTCTATGTTCCAGCCAGCGTAGTATTTTAGATTGGATAAAACACAGCGCAATACAGCTCAGCAAATAAATACTTCTGTAATAAATATTAGACAATATTTTCTATAATTAAATCATAGGTACTGCGCTGAAGTATATATACGAGATAGATAAAATATACGGTAAGTAATATTGCACCGCAGTGGGGTAACCACATTATTATGGCCAGCCTCGGTGGCGCAGTGCAGACTTCATGTACAGTGTTGCATATAATAATGGTATATGTATAAATATAGTACATATACATATGTTGTTATTGGGTTTTTCTGTCAAGCAATTCTCGTTAGCACCACGGAGTTTGGAACTGTCCCATAAATCGTATAGGATCGATCGCCTCCTATTATGTTGGACTTAAAACCATTGCTAGCGAATTGTGGTTCTAATAACCATATGAGGTTAGGTTGGATTTGCATGATGCTATGTAGGTATGTATTTATTATTAAGAAGGTATGTTTTATATTTAAAAATCTATTTTCAATATTGTCCAATATAAATATGAACAATTTTTTAGAAGTAATTTACCTAAATATGACTTATAAAAAAAATACCTAAATGTAAAACCCTCTAATAAGCGTTATAAAATTCCCTCAAAATCACAAAATTAAAATATACTTTCCTTTTTTTTTGTACCTAACACCTTAAAGTACTTTTTATTTATTATTCAACAAATATTGTCATCATATTAACATAGTTATTGATTTAACCGCAGTGAATATTGCGAATAAATATAATATAAATTCCTTATCCGTAATAAGTAATTTTACTGTCATTACTTATTAGACTATCCTTTTAAATCGGTTTGTATTTGTATAAATTAAGCACAAACATGGTTAAGCAGGAAAATATAATTTCCAATGACGTCTATAATTATAATAATACACAAAGTTGTCAGACTAATAAAACCGCTGTCCCGTCATCGTCATAATGTGCGTATTGACACCAATAGACAATATTGTTTAGTGTTTATTGTGCGGTTAGCGTTACTAATGCTCCAGGTAACGTATCCTTATATTCTAAGACATTGCAGTACTTGAAACTATCATGACGCTAGTACTAGGATTTCTACTGTCCTTCGTATTGATAGGCAATTTATTTGTTAACTATAATATTGCCTCTATCTGCTCAAAGTAGATATATAAATATGTTATTATTTGGATTGTTTAGAATATAGAATAAAATATCTGTAGAAATCAGATCTAAGTTTTTTATTACCGGTTTCTATATACAAGACGAGTTGTTTTACCAACGAACAGTTATTTTTTTACTCATATTCTATGAAAAATATATCAAAATTTAACAGTTGATAGATAGAACGAGGCTAGGAGTTCTATTAAAATTGCCTTGAATTTTAAGATACGATCTTTTGAATGTGTCTTTTGATAAAGACGGTATTAAAAAGATTGAAGCTGCATAAAACAAAATGGTGGCGATGCTACTAATATAAACTGCTGATATTATAAATACGTAAGTTACTCGGTTTGTTTTTCTGTCACGAAACAGCAACAGGTCAACATGATTTTTGTGCAATGATATTATATTTTATGGGCCGGAAAGGTTAAAAGCTAATCGTTTCGCGTGATAGCCTATTGGCAATGAAGAGATATCCTAGCCGCAAGTCGTAAAACTAACTTATGATAGCAATAAATTTATTATCCCAGCGACTGTAACTTTTAGAAAAAAGAATTACTGGCTTTGTATAATATGCTGTCAGGTGAAAGTGTCTGTCATACGTTAGTGCAGACACTAGGGAAATCCTCTCGCTACTAATGGAGCTGAGAAGGAAAAAATAAGAAATAATAACTCAGTACGTTTCATGTTAAGAGAAAGCCAAGGGGTGACAAACGAACTGTCATTTCTTAACCTTTTCTTCTTAGCTCAATAGTGGGACTTACACTTTTAACAGGTGAGATATGGATGCAATAGATCTCTGCCTAGCCCGTCGGGCTAATAGACGAGAAACTGTTTGTATGTAATAAATGCTAAGAGCGAACCTACAATTACAGAGAACAATAAATAGGCTTAAAGTGCAAATAGTGTACAGATTTATAGAGCATAACATCAATATCAATTCTAGCTTTTGTCTGCGACCTTGTATGCGAGGAATATTGGAAGTAGAACCCTTATTAATTAAAATTTAAGCGGCGTATCAAGATGATACATGTACCAGATTTCAAGATAGACCTCCAGCAATACACATGTGAAAATTGCATTCAGTTTTGTGCAGAATATACAAAAATATCTTAGGTTCGATGCCTCGGTCAGGTAAATTGCTATAAGATTCTGGGTCTTAAGATGAGCGTGGTGGATGACAATAGGCTTGATCCCTATGACTTGCGATACCTAAAATTTTGTTTTTCATTTTATTGTTACGTAGAGTATGATGAACCGTCTACTCTCTCATAGTTCATCAATGTTTTACATAGATTTAGACCCAATAGTTTTAATTTACGCCTATATTGTTTAGTTATACTGGTAAACTATGCTGAATATATTTATGGCATATTAAATAGTAAGATATAAGAGATTCTCTTTCACGCTTCAATAACCATTTCATCTAATATGACAGGTGTGTAGGCTTATCTGTAATAGAAAAGAGAGTGCGTTTAAGTCCTAAGGAACTTTCTAGCGTATTACGCAAGAAGTGCCAAGATTAGCAGAAACATTGTAACCTGGTATTATTTGTAAACATTACTTGCGTAATACTAGAGTTTAGGCAAAATCATTGTTATGATTAGACGCTGATGTAATTATGGATTCGCGTCATATAAATTTTGCTGTTTTACATACAGATGGAATTGGATCATCCAATTTGGATGTATATACAAATAACATATAAAATGTATGATTATTATATGAACAAATCCAAATAGATTGAATGGATAGGGATAAATGAGACTTTATTAAACCCATGAAAAACGAGCCTTGTTAACCTTTTTAAGCCGCAGCGGCACACCACTGGTCAGACGCAATAGATTTTTAATGATGTCTGGTATTCTAAGACTTGGCAGATTAAGAAAATTGTATATAATTGTGATTTGTCTTAAATATATAATTTCTTTCAAGTTAAATGTCTATATTTTCATCTTTGAATCATAAGACTACAATATATAAAGTATAAAGTGCGAGTTTATATTATGTAGAGTACTGTGCGGCCTATATATCTCTGACAGGGTCGAGTTAGGTAGGCATTTATAATACTTATACAATCCTACACCACACACTAATAAAATGGCGAAGCAATTTCTATTTGCCCGGCCCATTTACAGACGCTGCGGTGGTTTTAAGAATTCCATAATAGAAAACGGAATACTGCGCCCGACCAAGGAATCACAGCCAGGTTCTTGTGTACAGCCGCAAACATATGCACAAATTTAAAACGCGGGACAATTTCATGTTGTTGCTGGTTAAAGTATTCCCAGAAGTGGCTATGACGTAAATTTAGGTTTAGTTGAATACGAATTAGGGAATTCGTACTGATAGCCTAAGGTTCAATAGTTTATCATATCAAAAATTGTTACGACATGTTACAAGATAATGAAAACTCTCTCTCTCTCTCTCTCGGAAAAAGCTAGAAACCAATATTCAAAACATGCAGATACCAATAAAATGTGAGTAGAATTTTGGAACAACATTTATACTGTTTTTCAAGCAGCTTTTTGCTTACAACATGCAATTTTTGAAATGCATTTTGTTTGAATAGTTCTTGTAGCAACAAATATATTTACATAGCATAAGTATATAATATAATGTGTTTCTTAATTATATATCACATTACTTTTCATGAATTTAGAATTACGTGCGATGGAAAGATAATCGCTTGCACTAATCAACAACAAAATAAGCACGCGGGATCAAGTTCAAAGCTCCTCTCGTTGCCTGACAACAAAATCGATCAATCGCGTATCAACAAGTCATATATCTTTGACATGGCATATATCAATCCATTTATAATGCAATATAGTTATTTTCCTATAAACGATCGTATGTTTTGTATATATGGGTTTATTACAATAACAATTATAATAGGGAAAACCAGTGACAATAATTTTGTATACATATATATAGTAATAAAAGAATACACCTATTTGTATATTTTGTAATAATGTACTATTTTCGAGATTTGGTAGGAATGTCCTATATGAAGCAGCAGGCGTATAATATATTATGTTTTATGAAAATAGCTATGCTATTTTGTTGGCTACGCTGGCTGGTCTAAGTTTAATAATTGTTTGTTATTAACCGAGGGTACTGACCTTTTTGCACTTGGCTAGTGCTATCATAGTAATGAGGTTGCCAGGGATACCAATGAGCATGAAAATCACGCAACACACGGCAGCGAACCGCAGCAATGCGTCCGGGTAATCCTTGAACAACTCCACAGCAGCTAACTCTGCATCAGATGCGTACGCCGAAAGTCCCATCGGACTTGGTATACTCCCGTTGCCAATACTAATTTCATCCATATTTAACACAATATTGACACTCAATGCACGTCACTCAAGCACAAAATTTGCACTACAAATGAGAGAACAATTTAATGGTTTACATGGCTTTTTGTTGAGTATGTTTTCCTTAATGAGTCAAGTTTTCAGTCATGGGTACGTCCGAGGGAGTTAATACTCTAGACCGCAGTATGCCCGACCCCGCATGGAGCTCGTCCTCATTATAACTATAGTATTGCTTTCCAACTTTATCAAGTTTTGTACACTTAGGCACAACTTGCACAATGTGGCTTTTCGTTACAGATATGACTCATTATTTGATGATAAACAAATCACTAGTTTACAACAATGAGAATAAATTTTCGAATGTTTGCGATCAATTACCATCTACTGAGTATTATTTAAGAGATAACTGTTACTTTAGAGAAATATCTTAAATATGACAACTATTTTCACGTCGTTATAAAACTACATCAGTATAAAACACTCTTAATTACTTCCATGCCACCTCATGTAAGCACAAACAAGGACGGTTCGCGATTATAAAGTCTACGAAAATTTGAACGTCCTTCACCTACTGGTATACATCTACACGAATAACTTGGATCACTAAACTACACCAGTTAACGGTCACTTATCTTTTACACACATGCACTTGAGTGTCCATTATTTGCAGTTATTCAGGCTGTCCAACGATTTACGACTAGTCACGGCGGGCGCTTCTCAGAGACGCCATCGCCGGGCGAACGTCACGCCCAACGACGACACATCAGCAGATTTTTGTACGCCTGCCGGTACTCGCTCGACATCACTACATAAATGATAGGATTTATACACGTTGTCAAGTATATCAGTATGTATCCCGCGATGTTCGCCGCTGGGTGCGACGTGAACTCGCGGAATATCTTCGTCAAAGTGATGGGTAAGTAGCATACCCAAAATGACAGCATTATCGCCATTATCATCTTTAAAAGTTTTCTGTCTTTTGGTGTTAGTCGAGGTGGTCTTACAGAAGCAGGTGAACGCCTAAGAGCGACAGCTGCTTGGCGAAGTCGTTTAGCTGTTTCGCCGCCACTTGGTGTTCTTGGTTTTGCATCTAGAGCACATTCCTCATCGTGTCCGTCTAAAGTGTCGACTCCGGAGGATGAAGAGCGTTCTGGTCCTGGAGTGGGCGGACAGTGAAGAGCAGGAGGAGCAAGTAGCGCTCTTCGAGGTGGTGCAACATGGTTTATTCCATTTTCTGGACCAGGTGACCTTTCTAAAGCTGTCGAAGCAGATCCAACTGCGGAATCTTCAAGGCCTGGTCTAGATCGTCCCCGAGCAGGAGCGCGGGATTTCCTTGCAGCTTCTCTTACTATACAAAATATTCGAGCATAACATATAACTATTGCCAGGCAGGGCAACATAAAAGCTCCAACGAAGAGAAACTCTTTCGGTGAGCGGTTGTTTCTGTCCGGTAATATTGAGCAGGAGCCTATTGTAGGATCTAAGCCAAATCTGCCCCATTTCTCCAACCACGTCGCTATGAGAGCTCCAAAGGAGAAGACCCAGGTGCTCGCCACCATTACCGCTAAATACTTCCGTCGGTACAACCTGTTAAAAAGACAAAAATAATGATTATTTTGACATCATTAGGCTTGTTGGATAATGGAACGTAATTAAATATTTGACATGAAATAATGTTTTTGTTGTTGCTATGAGTTATTTTGTTAAGTATCTTTTGTTTTACTTTGTTTTTACGTTTGAAAAAAGGCTACAACTATTCCGTTGTAATGTTATTATGAATGTATGAGTGATACTGTGGATTGTTCGTCTTTTACGTCAAACACTGATAGTAACAAAGCGGTCTCTTTAATACATTAACTGATTCATATTCTAGCGGCAAATGTTTGATCGCATGCATTACAGGCAATTATGAGGTCTCGAATGCAATGCACGGATCGGCTGTGAGTCTTTGGTTTTTTATTTCTGGCAAAATAATGTTTATAGCAACTTCTAGTCTGGGCTCCGGTACACTAATATTACGTGCACCTTAATAAAGTTGCCGAGATGCGGGCGCGATATATCTCTGACTAGTTTCTGCTCGCGGGTTCACCTGCGTAAATCTTACTGTAAGTATCCTATGTAGCTTAAGGGATGTATTTATTCAGGATATGATATATATCATAATACTTATATAAGTTCGTTAGACGCTTGATTCGATAACGAATTTCTAACATCTTCACTTGAATGCTAGGATTATAGTGTTCAGGTATTATACATAGGTGTAAATATATGTATGGTTTTATACTCACTTTGGATATAGCCGCGGATGCGAGATCATGACATATCTATTGATAGTGATGGCCAGCACAGTAAATAGCGACACGGCTACCAACGCGTAGCGGGCCAGAGGGAACATGCGGCAGAGGATCCTGCCATGCGCCCAGGATCTTCTCCAGAATGTAGAAGCCGCCAGAGGCAGGTTGAAGCAGCAAAACAGAAGGTCAGAACACGACAGGTTCATTATGAAGACGGCTGTAGCGTTGCGGACCTATGAGAAAACATGCTCGTTATTTTTGAATTACCATTATAGGAATGTGGTTGCTCCTGCGAAAAATAAATCACCGTTTCGTTTCCTTATATAAATATCTGATGTACGGCGGATTATCACTATGTCATTTATGGATTATACAATCACTGCCAGAATTACCATGAACAAAATCCAGAGCAGGTACAACTTTTTTCAGTGTCTGTGTAATAGTTTATTGTATTTTATAGAGCGTATTTTAGCCCCCGTTCTTCTACTGTAAAATTATTAATAAATAAGTAAAATAACACTTGACCCGAAAATAGAACTTAAAACAATCGGCTTTCAAGATAAACATAAATTTATGCCACGGGAGAGGCAGCCAATAGAACACACAATAGTAGTGTGGCGTACACAAGAATAATTAAATCACACCATTTCTCTCGATAATATGACGAGCTTCTCGTTAAATTTCACGCCCATAAGTAAAACTACTAATTTAACTCTAAAATTACTCAAAGGACGAAAGTTACGGCAACTGTCAAAGGACCACTTTAAACTATGATTAAGTGGAAAAATGACTTATTTAAGTTCATTTATTTTATAAACTTGGAAAAATTGCTCTAATAACTAAAATTTTACAAAAGATTTAACAAAGTTTATACTTATTATCAGTAGACTATTTTAGTAGTAGACTGCCTTATTTGCCATGTATGACAAGTTTTTTGGACTTGGAATCGATTCAAGGAACGGACTAACTGGTTATTAGGTCATTTTGTGAAGATTTTTTTAGTAGCGAAAGAGTTCCAGAGTCTGGAAACATGGTGCAGGTAGATGGCATCAGGCTTACTTGCCAATACGTGGGCTCTAAATCATTGCTAATGAAATATATGTAGATGAGGTACTCCTTTCGACAATATACAGGTGTGAGGCAATATGTATGTTTGAGTAACCAAGATTACAAGTATCCGACACTTGTAAACTTGGTTAACGGTAAAGTCAAGATTTTTGAATGTTAATTGCTTTCAATATTGAGTCCAAAGAAGTATGCCAGTTAATATTACTGGGTATCTAGATGTTTACGAGAACCACAACCAAACCACAACCTTTACGACTTTATAAACTGAATTAGGTACCTCCCATTCCAGACTCTGTGTTTTTACTCAAATCTGACAGGAAACCAATTACATGTTTGTTTTCTGATTTGGAACCTTAGATCTGACAGTTGCACATTTATACTCACACAAACACTGGACCACCGATGCAGTCGTTACTCATTGAAACTTAACGCATCATTTATTTGTGCGTAGTGTCTGCGTACACTGACCTAGGATAAGGGGCTTGCATTTCATACCTTATTATGACATTTATCTCGTGCAGAAAATAAATCAACTCTTTGCAATATCACCGTCTCGGGCTTCTTTATAGTAGCACTTTCATATCTCTGCCTTTTGGCGTCCGGGTGATGTGACGTCACTGTTCGTATATGATTAAATATATGAACGTTTAAAGTGCCCTATTAATAAAGCCTATCCTTCGGTTGTTCGGCCAAGCACAAATAGATATTGAACATAAATACTATGAGCTGCTTTTAAATTTCACTCTCTAGTATATTAAAAATCGTTAGATATGTTAATAAATAATTAAGATATTTGATCTATTTACGGGAAATAAAACAACTGTCACTGATTTTAATATGTACCTAATTAGTTTTAGTTGCATATTAAAACCATAATTATGTCTTACTACATGTAATATTTTATATTTGTATTTATCTACGTTGAATAAAAGTAAAAACAAAATATATTAAGAATATTATTTAATTCGGCATCGATCCAAATATAAAAATGTGAAAACTGCTTTATTTGCTTGCTAAGTTTTCATGACTCGACTGTAGAACCCATTGCGATTTCGATCGTGAAATTTTCATTTTAAATGCCTTAAAGCCAAAGATAGAAGAATACATACCTACTTAAAAAGATGCAGGCAAGGAGGCGTTATAATACAAATAAATGCATAGCACGCATTAAAAATAAAATTTTATCAGTTCGATTTTCATAAGCCCTTATCTATGTATAATTAAATACAGTTGTTATATTTGTATAGTATATACAATCGAGGTAGTGAACTCTAGACATTGTTCTAACGATAAACAAATCAATGAAAGGTTATCTTGACGGACATTGAATAGTACTATCATTCTAAATTTACTACGGTCAATTTGAATCATAGATATGCTTCTAAACAGTATTACATAATATTGTAAACAAGTATGATTTAACGGTTGGAGGTGAATGAGCAGACATGACCGTCAATTATTATCCTGGTAAAACTCATTGAAAATTTCGTCAGCAATTTTCCTCGGTTCGGTGGATTCACATTATTGTGGTTTTGGGTAAACTTTGTCGACATTGATGTAGAGACATTTAATTATAATTCAGGTAATTCAATTTCACACATGTATGTATATTGTGAATCGTGTTATTAATATTTCTTATTAACAGACTATTAATTCGTTTAAGATACTTCAATTAAAATAATTATTATTGATGTAAATTTTGTTTAACCACATTTGAACGAATTTCCCTTTTCATTTCTCACAAAGTGTTAGTGTATGTTCTCAAACCATGCTACTGTCTAAATTGCTACTATTAAATATGAACCTGAATTGCTTCGTCGCGATAAAATAATTAAGCGTTTATTGTCATACTTTTAGTTCATGATGATTTATAAAGTCAGTAAATATATGGTATAATGGCTGCAACACTCTTTAGACATACAAGTTGTGAAATACAGAAATTATAATGTAAAAGAGATTTAAAAGAGTTAAGATCAAACATAAATGTAAATTTACTAACTTCACTAAACTAACTAATAAATAAGTTTTGACGTTCGTAACTGTTACTTTATGACCTAAATAAATAAATAATTTTCGACTTAGCTAACACTTCTACCTCGCCTACTTACTAATGAACAGACTATACATTTGAGTATTATTCGAATGCATTTTTAGACATTGCTTTTAATAGTATAATAAACGATAGACGAGTATAGTCCAATAGTACGACTATAGTACAATGTTAAGTGCAAAGTGGGATGGCGCTGTGGTTTTAATGGTTACGCTACTTCCACCGATGTTTTACATGTGTACATATGTGCAAGCACATGCATGTGATGAGCTTTATAAAATTTCACCGATAGTAGACACTATACGATAGTATAACTAGTGCAATCTGTCAATAGTTGTGCCTAAACTAGTTGTTTTTATATCTGATGATTCAAAACATGTTTTTGTTATTTTTTAAGAAAAGTCACTGGTGCGTCTAATTTTTCAGAATAAAGCAAGCTTGATATTATTTTACTCAGTTTATTTAGCAGCAAACGAATATCCATAGATACATGATCTGCAGTTTGGTGAAAATATTCACGGGTTTCACGTAATTAACTGCTAAAATTCCCAGAAAATATAACTATAAATTATTTTAAATCGAGCATTTTAGTTAAGCAAGACGGGATTTTGGATTCACACGAGGGCACTAAGACACGACTCTATAGAGAAGGCCAAATGCTTCATACAAAGTAAAATTCATGCCCTTTTTATCTCCAGATCGTACATCTAGTTGCGACTAATCTCAGTACGCACATAATTTGTGCGATATAAAGCCAGCTACAATATTTACACGTCACTTAGTTTGTACACGGTACTGTACTATCTTATTTATAAAGATATTTGCTAATGTGCCTGTCTGTTTCAAAACTGACCATCATAACACTCGTTTATCTAACTTGTGTACACAGTTATCTTAAATCTTATCTAATGACATTGTTAGAATTGTTTAAATTTAAGAAGATATAAGCATTTTCTTCTTTAAAACAATATATTATAGACAAGATTTTGCCCTGGCTTCGCTCGCGTAAGTATAGGTTAGGTTAGTAACAGTGCTTTTACTGGATGAAATTTACCCTATGTCCTTTTTCTGTTGCCCTGACAATGTGTATGCAAAAATTCCTGATGATCAGACAAGCGGTTGAGGCGTGAAAGCGTAACAAATAAACTCACATTCGCATTTATAATATTAGTTAGGATATTATTGTTCATATCTAAAACTTATTCAGAACGAGTAATGAGTTTATTGTAATAGGTTTTACTCATGTCGTATCTAGCCTAGTAAGTAAAACACATAAACGTAACCAAATTCAAGGAAAATAAATAAACAAAAGACTTAGTATAATTTTTTTAATTCACGCTTTGAATTTATATGGTATTGTAATAGTATACCGTATTATATTTAGTCTGTTAAAGCATTAAAATAACGTACTCAAGGTTTAAATAATTTAAATAGACTTACACTACACACTTCATTGTGTTAATACATTTCATGACGCGTACTTCACTCGTGAATAAATTAATGAATCGTACGTTCTTGATTTGCAATCACGTGTCTATAGTTATTCAATCATATTCATTAGCTCTGGCTGATAGCATTTGCTGTACCTATATTTAATTTAGTCAAGGCTATTCGCGATATATTATACATACACTTTCTACTTTATACATCTATTATATACAAACTTTCTAATAAAAATACGTAGACACTAACCTTCTTGCACCTTGCGAGGGCGACGATAGTGATGAGGTTTCCAGGTATCCCCACAAGCATGAACAGCACACAGCAGACGGACGCGAACCGGAGCAATGGTTCCGGGTAGTCACGGAACAAAGCCACGGCCGCCAACTCCTCATCTGACCCGTACTCAACCGGCACACTGTAGTTCCCATCGTCTAACTCACTCGCAAACGTACTCCTAGGTATACTCGGCAGCAGGTCACCCATCTTAACGGCTCACACATCATTCGTCCACAAACGTAGCACTGTGTTTGAGTTCATCACTTAGGTCGGTACGTGGACCGGTTTCGTCCGCGACTGATAACGAATCTTCCCGGTCAATAAGTGAGTAGTAATATGTGGTTGATAAGGCATTTTGTCGATGAGCGGGGTTATAGGGTCACAGCTGCTCAGGAAGCGCTCATTATCAGCTTGCCGGTCACGCCGCGGTATCTGCACAGATAATTTAGAATTCGTTTATTATTAATTCAATGTAAACACAGATGCAACGTTATGAGAATTACGAAAGACAATAATACTGTCTGTTTGTTTTTGTGGAGTGAGGTTGCGTCGCGTCGGTAACAAACTGTGGAGTTTATTGAGATTGAGACCATTGTCTGTTCAAATTACTATTTATGTATAAAGGTTGTTATGGTAATAAACTGAACAAAGAATCTCTTGTGTGAATCGTGTTTGTGAGCACGTTTTATATCAGTAGCAGCCTTTTGAGATACTTTGTGTTTCTTAAGGAAACTTTTGGAATAGACAAGAGTCTAAGTATATAATTTCAAGTTTGTATTTGTATATGTACATAATACATAACTATCGGTGTTTCTTGTTTATTTGCCCCAGACTTGATCGCTTTATATATTGTTATTAAAAATACAATGCGGAATAATGAAACAATTCATCTTTATATATAAAACTTCAGCTTAGTAGGTATGTATATGTCCGCATAACTTGGCACATAGTTAATGGATTAACTTAACTTTTTTACACAACGTTTCATTTATATATAAGAGTGTCTTTATATAGTTTCATCCCGAAGTTCCTACGAATATACAGTTGGTAACAACTTGATAACTTAACGGGGAAGTCGTTAAACATACGAATCAGACATAGGTTTCAATAATATACACATATAGCCTTTCCAATTAATGTGCGTATTCAAAAATTAATAACAGACCAATTGAACGATGGTCAAATTGATCAAGACGTTACGAGAGAACGCCGTATTTAAAAGTGGCACAATTTCTACCAAATCAACGTGTTTCAACTATACCAACGCGTTTCTATCATACATTACCGCGATAAAAGTAAATTGCTTTTAACATACGAAATTGAAATACTGATTACTTTATACTCGTATATTCACTTGTAACATTACGGATATTGCGGATGAATAAATTCTGCAGGAAGAAAAGTTGACATGAAATAACTGTACGTAATAAACTCCGAGGAGACTGATGGATGTTGATGGATTTGTTCCGACATGCAAAATAACAAAAAGGGCCATCATCAAAATTGTCAGAAGTTAGTATATTTTGTGTTATTAATGTGGTAGAATATTATCCTAAATAAAGTTACACGAGATAATATTTATGTATATAGTGCCAATGTGGCTTTAAGAAGGCCCAGCAGAGGGACAGTTTATATAAAGAGCTGTTTTTAATTTTTATTAAGAGAATATGCCTCTGTATATATTTTTCACACGTTACAATTTTTTAGTTAGGTATGAGGCTACATATCTATTTTATTTTAAAAATAACTTCTGTACTAAGACGCCATACTTTAATTATATCGATAACCTTTTGCGCCATTGATAATGAGCTAAGCTATGGAAGATCACTCATTGCTAAAAAAAGTGAGTTTATGTTCGTTCTTGTAATTCTTTCAGAACTCTCCAATACATAGATTATTTATAGTTATGTTAGAATATGAAAATTCAACTAGTAAACTATGTTATAGAGAGTTTTATATTCAACATGTTCTATAATCAACACCGAATAGACCAACTCTCTTAGAAAACTCGTTTAGGAAAGATTGGATGTTGACTTACGATATCGGCTAATCGACAAATGAAAAATAAACAATGCGTCGGCCCCAATTAACTCTGCGTAGGTGTAGAAGAATAAAGGTACTAAAATAATGATGCGGTTAGTCCAACATGAAATAGGAGCGATCGGCACAAGATGAATGACTGAGTAGTGTCCGTGCACTTAGAATGTAATCTTGAATGCGGTACACCCGACGTTGAGTAATCGTCTGTCTCGCTACCAATCCCTTCGACATTTCGGATCAACATCGATTCACTAAAATAATTTATGAAATGATTATTCTATTAAACCAGATTAGGTACTAAATTTCAGCGGCAACTCCAAGTAAATTGGATTTTTTATTCAATTAGGCTTTAAACAGATTTACCCTAGATTTGTTTTGGTTATAGAAGGGGTGGGTTGTAATTCTAATAAAGGAGTTTGGTCTAGATAAAAATATTAAAAACGGTTGCATGATTGCGGATATAAATATGTTCATAATTAATATGGAGAAACCGATTAGTATCATATTTTCTATTATAAGGAATTTAGTGAAATTCCAAGTTATGCCGGCTGAGCGGGTATTAGGCACATATAGGCATTATTGAAATAAGGGTATATCGCAAATTTGAAATAAATTATAAATTTTTGGCACGATTACATCTAGAACTACGAAAATAATTTCTTAAGCAGGACAACGTAAATACAACGCACATGATAGGCATTTATGCATAAAAATAAAATAAATATTACGATATAACAGTAAGAAATGTAAATTTATACATCTCTAAAATTGTCTATAGAAGACCGCAGCTACAGTAGCTAATTCTGTTTAACTTAACCTAGAATGTCTTGGAAAAAGTTGTGAAAGAATTAGAATATAGAAAAGTTCAATAGAAAGTATTCTGCCCTTAGAGTTGCATTGCAGTGTCGGTAGCGCGAGTGATACTCCAGTTATTGCAAGCGTTTAGGCTAACCGTTTACCGCCAGACCATTAGCCACTTTAGTAGTATACAAAAGTAGGACTCATTTTTACATCTGAATCTACAGAATCTCACTTCTGTATAAGTATTCAAAGTGCTGCAGACTATTTTGTCAGCAATATAGACTCGAGAACGTAAAATATGGACTCTCAGTACTCTAAACTTTAATACAGCAAGCAAGGAAAATTTTTCGAAATATATGTATGTTCAACGTGTATGAACACTTGTTCTCGAACAGATATTACTGAAAATCTTCTCACGTTATTTTAAAATATATTACCTACTTAGGTAATACATTTTTAAATATTGTGAGAACAAGCAGTTGCTTTCTGATACTGCTGTAGTTTATTTTAATGTAAGTAAAACATTTGCATCTACCTCAAGCTGGTAAAATCTATCTAATTTTGTGTAATATTTAAAATGACTGACATATAGTCATATTTGGTTTTGTTTAAGCTATAAGACACGATCTTTGTTATTTAAAGGCATTTACTATTTTAAAACATTTTACCTTGCATTTCTAACCCCGGTCCAGGAGTAGCGCCGAAAATACATGTATGTCAAGTAAGCCTTATTATCTACGTACCTAAGGTTATTCGTCGGGGTAAGTTGCAAACTAATGGAAGATTTATGTATTCATAATAGCAATTCAAATAAATCAATGTTAATAAAATATTTTCAGATAACTTAAATATTCGAATAGTTTGAATGTTAAATAGATTAAATCGATAATCGCATGTTGCACTAAAAGTTTTTACGTCATAGTTTGTGAGTAAGTAACATTTTATAATAATAAAGTAGAACCGGCAGTGCCTAACGAATAAGTAATAAATAAATAAATAAAATATATTTATTTACAGTAAAACCATTACAATATATTTTAATAGCCGGTGGCCCCACACTAGGCAAGCCTGTCCTGTGGGTGCCTGCTACGATTTAAAATTTTTGCTTTAATCATAATTATATGTGCGTAACGTCTTAAATTATAATAATTACATTTTGGAAGAAAGATAGACGTTATTATATCGTACGCAGTTACAATAGACGAGACACTTTTATTGCATATAGCCTATTCAAAGAGCACGACAACACTGTATGATTTGTGAATTAATAAACCAAATCTGTGGGTACAACTAATGATGTTCGCCTCAGTGTAATCTTATTGGCAACTCCTTTAGGCAACTCCTCATAGCTGAAGCGTGTTGTAAGCAATACGAGCACTACACACCACCCAACATTGTACGAACTAAGTCAGGTCGATTTAACTCAATCCCAATCTTGTTCTTATGCTACTACTTAAGGTCGGATCGACGAATATATTCAAGTGATTCCTTTCAAAACATTTTTAAGCATTGTTACTACAAGTTGCAATTCTTGCTGTCAGTTGTAATCGCACCCGATGATAAAACTACCATCTAGAGAACAGATTAATTTATGTTCTATTAAAATATAGGGCGTACGTAGTACAATTAGGAATAATTCAGCTTGAATGGCATATTTTATTATTTCTCAGCAACCAGACATAATTGTTCTTGTATTCAAAAACTCTACTTACTACTCGGCGAATCAATTGTCATCCCTCTCTATATTTCTTAATATATCTTATTCGCTAAATACGATATCACATTTGCTATCTTCTTGATTTGTCACTTGAAACTTCTAGATCTCTCCATTTATATACTTACCTTTTCATACAATAAGTAATTATGTTACGAAGTTCAATAAAAATAAACCTTTGTATTTGACCAGATGTATATAACATAACAACATTTAACATATAAGAAAATTTTGATTGTTGAGTTTAGCAGTTATAGTTTCAGTTATTGTTCATTCAGTCCTACCCAACAAAGCTCGGCTAAGCTAATAGACATTGATGGACTGTAATTGTTTGAATGAACCAACACACTACGGTCGCTTAAAGTAAACCAACACACTCGCTCGTAAGCCTTTGTGAAAACTACCGGTTATTATGTGTAAAGTGACAACATTGTGGCGAACCCGCGACCCATGGGGGCCATTCAAATCGTCGTTGGCTTTTAGCACCAACCCTAACCTGAGAGGTGTCAAATATATCAAGTTAATGTAGTTGTCATGGTCTATTTACAGTTTATGAATTGGCGATACAAATACACTACGTCAAAAGGAGTGGTCATATAACTAGCATGTAAGCAAGATACAATAAATAATAAATATACGTGTCCATAACTTGCTCGAAGCACAGGTATCATAGGTTATACAGGTATAATTAATTGGTTTTACAATGACTTTACACATGAAAGGCGAGTATCCAAAATGAGATATAATATAATTTATACTGTTATTTAAAATATTAGTTACCTATCAAATATTGAAATTCATAAAATTTCGGCATAATATTCAACAGTTCACAAAATAATTTATGTACATAGAAGGAAAGTATGTCTCGGTTAACTGAGCATTTTAATTTACAACGTTATTAATTCTGTTACCTTTGTTACTTACTTTACGCCCGGCGTCGCTTAATTTCAACAAAATATTTATGGACGCTTGAGAAAATTAAATCTCGTTTCGAGAAAACTTAGAGACAAAATTCCTCATATTTCATTTCCCAGAATCTCTAAGGGGATTTACAACAGAATATTTTCTTATGAGCCTTGTTTTTCGTGAGTATAAATTAATTTATTATTTTAAATATAAAAGATGATGTGCTAAGAAACGTAACAAGACGAAGAATGATTCTATTATTCCCTTTCGGTTGAATATTATTTCTTAGGATATTTTTACTAATATCACCTTCATATTCCTACCTATTCTGCTTTAGAATAATTAAAACCAAATATAAAATATAATAAAGACAAGGGTACCATTGATTGATATGTTGTGCCACAATTGAATAGAGTATGAAGAAATCGAATTCTTCTTCTTTTCGTGTGGTTAGTGGCCAACCTGTTGTCAAGAGTTGTTCAAGCCGCCCGTAGGCCTCTGACATGGCTTAACGACTGCTGTACATTTGACAATAACCGGGACCGACTTTTTACGTGCTCTCCGAAGCACGGGGACGCTTAGATGAAATACCACTAAGCGGTCACCCATCTATAGACTGACCGCACCCAACGTTGCTTAACCTCACTTATCGTTTACCGATCAGTGAGTGCAACTGGCTATGAGCGCCTCAAACAGTGCGTTATAGAAACACCGCAAATTTGTTTCACACTTCATGCCAGACTGTCACAATTTAGTTTAGGATAGTAAAAGAGTCTCTAATCTCTCTCTCTCTAATCTTTAGAAGTAAGCAGTCTAATAATAATCGTATGGTAACCCTTCTAACCGTCATGAAAACGTCTTCAATAAGAGTTTCCTTTGGCAAACCTTATTTACTGCTAAAGCGTTTAAACGCTATGGTAACACTATTGTACTGGGGGCAGGATGATTATTGAAGTTTGTCCAATATATTGGTGGCATAGTCTTCTTTTGAAATAGTATTTTGAAGTTATTAGGTAAGCTGTAAAAGCAGTTTATTTTTATGCTGGTCATATGATTCTTTACCGTTATCATTAAGTTGTATAAACGCATTGTATAAAAGACAATCCTCTTACAACTTGTTTATAAAAACAAAGTAGCAAGATATGGGTATGATACATCTCTATGAAACCGTATTTACAAACACAAATAATAATTCACTAATCGGTTATAGAAGAATATCCTTTCAACGGAGCACTAATAATATTTATACTTTTATTTTTGCACAGTTTGGCATAGTTTCTTGTTTATGCCATCTAAAACATTTATTAAGTAAATTTTTTTCTTGACGTTATCGTAAACCTAGCCGATTGGTCAAAAATGTTTTGGTTCATAGCATAACCGCTCGCGCGCGTACCACGCCCCCTCACACACACACACACACTTCTAACTACCCTTTTATGTTCTGTGGTGAAACCCGTAGTGAATATAAAAGCGTGATGCTACATCATGTAAAATGTCTTTCTATTATAAATATTGACAGGCTTTCAAAATTGATGTTTACGCATTATTTCGGTACTTTATGTTTTCGAAGCGCCTTAAAATAAGCTTAAAGATTTTAACTGAAAACCAGTAACTTTTGTTTGACATTCATTGAAGCTTAAATGCAAATAATGTTATGAATACGATCACTTAATTTATGTTTTGCTTACATTGCTTAGTTTATTAATTGAAGACACGTATCTTTAACCTTCTCAAGGGCATTGTACGCGTTCATTAAGATCTATATCTGTATCTGGTGAGGGTCAATAGTTCCATATGTTTCTGTAGCAAGTACATGTTTAAATAGATCTAATAGGCAACTTAAAACTGGACGTGTAGCAGAGCAGTATAAGTGGACGCCTCGATACTACTAACGCGTTGAGTTGAGCGTTCGGTGCTGAGGGTTCGATTGAAATGTTGTGATATCTATAAATAGTAGTAAAGAGACAAGATGTTCTTTGCATCTGTAATTACTGTTGATAGAGAGTTTCTGGGTTTGACTTTAGGGTCGGGAAGAGTACTTATTATTACGGTATTTCGTTGCAAAAGTCTTAGTAGCTTTAAGACGCCTATGTGATTGATAGGTATCTAAACAAAACGCGTGTAATGTGGGTATTCTCCTTCTCTTTGTGTTAGCCTTTGGGTATATACGCGCGTTACTATAACTTTTGTTATTTTAAACTATATTATTTTTTGCAACCGCAGGCAAGAATGATGGACAAAGTTTATTGAGTTTTTTAGAAATTAAACGTTTTATTTTTTATTTTTCACGGGAGACTAACCAGGCCATGGCTGCTGAAAAGCAACTGAAACGTCGGGGAAAGTGTAAACTTATATATAAATAGATTTAATAAAAATTTAATTAGTTTTAAATTAGTAAAGTTTAATAGTAGTAGTAGTGTAACAGTTTTCAAAATTATGTAATAAAGTGTGAAATAAACAACGCGATTAAATCCGTATATAGTAGTTTAATTTTAATTAATAATATTCGAGTAAACAGAAGACAATATTATTATAGCAGCGATAGCTCAGTGGGGAGACCAACAGACTGCAATGCAGAGGGTCTCGGGTTCGAACCAACGTCGCGCACCTCTGACTTTAACATTTCTGTAGGTTATTGAAGGGGCGAGGAAAGTTGATGATATTGGTGTCAATTACAAGTTCTAATACATACAAATCCCTTCAGACATTACATTGCCTATCGTTAGGAATACTGGTGGCTGCGATTACATTTAAAATATACATACAAACAAGCAAAGGTATACCCATAGGTATATAATTTTTATTCATATTGTTGATTATAGTAATAGAAGCTTTATCATAATTTAACATATAACATATATAGCTCAGTGGGGAGATCAACAGATTGCAATGCAGAGGGTCTCGGGTTCGAACACACGTCGCGCACCTCTGACTTTCGGAAGTTATATGACTTTTCGAAATTATGTGCGTATTGATTCACAATTATCGCCTGCTCCGTGCCTCGGAGATCACGTTAAGCCGTTGGTCCCGGCTGCCATGAACATCTATGGCAGTCGTTATTGGGAAAGTCAGTACTCTCTAATATCCTGACACTGGTCTAGCCTTAGGGTATCGTTAGCCTTCGGGTGGCGGAGGTCAGGTGGCAGCCGCTCCGTGTAAAAACTGATATCCAGTCAAATCCGGTTAGACCAGAAAAGCCGACCCCAAGTGACTTGGGAATACTAAAGGCTAGGAGAGAAGAAGAAGACAATATTATTATTTAGTTTATCAATTTTGCATTATACTTCAGGATAAATGACACATTGATTGAAATGGGTAAATACTATTTGAAAAGCGATAGAATTGATAAATTATTTATTTAAATTATAATACACTTAACATTATCTGTATCGCGTTGTCAGGAAACAGGATGTTTATTATCATAGGAATGATTCAATGTCAACCATAGTTCATCGAAATATTATTTCATTTGACTTTTAATGGATGGCCGGGGGCTTAGTCATATCACCAATCACCATTGATATCTATTAGTAGTCTCTCTGGAATCTATAAAGTGTTACAGGCTTAACGCGTTGCATAGTAATATTTAATAATTCCATTTCAATTATATTTCAATAGTGTTATGTACAACGTTATACCTATTTTGTATGGTAAAGAGCGCGGTGCATGGGCTTATGTATATTGTTATTGTTACACTCGAATACATTGCAAATGCTATTGAGCACGCCTTTATCCGTAGGAAAAAAAGAGTGCAATCCATAGAAAATTATTCCAAGTTTGGGAGTTCCTGAGACGGAGTCCTTGTCCACCTTGACATATTTATTATTATACATTATTGTTTAAAAAAGCATCACTAGTAATAATTCCTATGTCGCAGGGGGCTATGCAAATATACAAACAATACCCAGACTCGAAACAACTATTTGTGGTTCAAATTTTTGTCCCGTGTCGGGACACCGGGCGTCCGTATGCACAACACTTGGCGCAATGGCGAAACCACTTAACAGTATTTTACGCTAATCTATTTGAGGACAGCACTACCGAAGTTTGGAATACGAAAATGTTTGGATAAGTACCGAATAATACGTATAAAACAATGTGTGCTACTATCTCTATACATCTCAGTATTCAATATTACCTATCAAACTAACTTGATGAATGTGCGAAGTAGGTACGTAATCAATTGAAGGGAAAATTCAGACGGGTCACCTTTTTACGTAGAAATAAATAAAATACCTTTTAGGCACTTTACGCAGTTCTCTTTGCTTAATAGATTTTGTATGTTGATTATAAATGTATTCAGCAGCTTCTGTCTTTTTTATAGGCTGTAAAAAGGAGTGGCATAATAACATCCTCTCAGCAGAATTAACGATGTATAAATGTCTCTACTTACTGCACTGTATTGTTATAGGATAGCGAGAGTAAATAAGACTCGTACATTGACTTGTAGCTGTGTATCCCGATATGTATTATACCCTCATTTCGTCAACAATTTTTGTGTTAGATACCTACAACGTAACAGAAGCGAGCCTATTAATGTAAACCCGATTTGTAGAACACCTGCTGTTGTTAAGAATTATTTAATAGAAAACTCTATAATACATCGACGCTAGAATCTAACCGCGTATCCCACGATCGGCCGTAAACAAAAGCACATCTATCAGGCCATATACGTGGGTAAATAAACAGCTTATGACTGGATAATCATAAGGCCTCGGCATGATTACAGCCCTATCACTGAATTATACATAAAATGAAACATTAAGAATTGATTTGATGCTACATAATATTAATATATTTTTATCAAACTAAAGTATTGTTCCTAGTGTTTCAATGTATAATATGTACGTATTTACAAAAAAGAAGTATATATGTATATTTATCCATTGTCTAGTACCTATAATACAAGCTCTGCTTAGTTTGGGCTAGATGGTGTTGTATGTATGTATTAGAATATTATTATTATTATTATTATTTACACGCATTACGACTGAGAACAGTCCTCCAGTTTTATCTTATACTAATGTAAACAAAGAATATTTTCTGCATGTTCCAAGACGATTACGGTCAAAGTATGTTACAGTGCAGTGAGCTGAAACCTTTATTGAAAATATGCAAGAAGAAAATAATAAAAATCCACGATGCCATATTTGGTTACAAATAAAAAGAGCCATTTTAAAAGAAGAACAGCTAACGTCTACCAACGTAAAGTTGTGATGATTGTACTTTTATTATTATTTTTATTAAGCTTTATTGCGGAGTTATTGATCAATTATTCTGTTGTTCTTATAAATTAATTTTATGTTATTTTATTTATAATGCCATTATTAATCTTACATTGATTCCTTTATTCCGTTGTTAAGCTACTTTTGTAAATTACATCAAGTGACTACTTTATTGCCAGATTAAATATATTTGCTCAATATCAATATCAATTTCTTTATTAATAATTATCTATACAGGTTGTCCGGTAATTAATGGATAACCTTGAAATGACTTATAGTAGAAATGACGGCTGTTCAGAAAAAAATATGTTAAAAAATATATTCTAACTACTTCCTGAGATATGATTTTTTTTTAATTACCGTATTAACTTTCTTGTTCACGACGACCATGAATGAATGAATTCCATCGTTTTTTTGTTGTTTTATTATTAAACACTAATCATGCTAATAGATAGACAGTCAAAAGTATGAGTAGCTATTGCACTTTTATAATATATTTTTTTCTCTTTGTTTTCCTGAACGCCCATCAGTTCTGCTATAAGACATTTCAAGGTTATCCATTAATTACCAGACAACGTGTATATGCAGCCTGATCTTTTAGAAACATTTTTATTAAAAAAAGACATACACCTCTCAATGATATTCATTACCTGCGATCCAAAACATAGCTCGTGATAGATAAGAGCACTGTCTGTTTTTTCGGGGATTTAACCTGTCAAGTCGTTGAACGCTAGAAATAATAAAAACCTATTGAGTTTAACCGCCGGTGTGACTCAATAGATAATAATATGTCATATACAAGTGCATCTGTGCTATGGTACTATGACAATAGTGTCCTAATATCCTAACTAATATTATAAATGCGAATGTGAGTTTGTGTGTTACGCATTCACGTCTTAACTACTCGACCGATTATCATGAAATGTCACGTTGTCAGTGAGTCAGAAAAGATCGTAGGGTACCTTATATCCAGAAAAATTCAACCTAACCTACATTTACGCAAGCGAAATCGCGTGCCAAATCTACTTATAAATAAATTACAGTTACTTACTGGAATACAAGTAGGAATTACTGCAAGAGCAACATTATGCATACTATCAGTTGTTCAAATAAACATCGTCACTGTTTACTTTATTAGTTAATACATAACGAGTCATTTCCTCTTAATTTAATTGAAGTACACACTAACAAAGATAAGGCGGTACTGCACTTTGTATTTCTAATTAAAGCAGGGACGTAAAGATTTACCTTTAAGTTTAAAGTACGTTCAAGTTCTTGTTATTTTATATCTAGGGTATTTACTCACGTCATCATGACTTTTATATGTATATAAATATATAATATGATTGATTCATCATTACTGAGTTTTAGTCAGGCTGTCTACGAAATTGAAGTGCGTTTTCCTCATATGCTTAATTGATTTATATAATTATGTGTGGCATATTGCGTTAAATGGAATACAGTTATGTTCTGTTACCATGGGTATATTTTACTTTAAGGTTGCGTAATTACCTATGTACATATAAGTCTGGCTATCCTTGAGAGATTACGCACGGTGTGTAAGACGTACATTTCGCCAGCTATTACCTTTTTCAAAATATTGTAGGTCATGCAGTGGTGGCACTTTGTCATAAGGTCATAATTAGGACACATGTTACAAAAAAATGGTTTTGGGGAATTCAAAACACGAAACTCAATAACACTTATCCTCGGATACTAAACCAAGAATATCACGATTAGTCATAAACACGAGTGCTAGATTATGCTCCTAAAAAAAGAGCCAGTTCGTGACGATCTAATCTTTTAGTATAATAACAACTCCTAAAGTTTGAAAAAAAGATAACTAGTGTTATAGGCAGAAGTAAAGATATAAAATTTTTTTTAAGTCATAGTCGGTAAAAGTTTGAGTATAAATAATATAAAATAGTTAAAAGTCTTATATATGTTCAGTGGTTAAAAAAAGTGTAATTAGTGCGCTAAAATCTGTATGTATTAGTTTAATGCCAATTTATTAATTCGCTTATTATAAATAGCTAATATTAATAGCGCTTGACAATATTAAATAAACAATGTAGTAAATAGAAAGTATTTTCCTTTTCCTAAAGCTGGTGTGATGCGAGTCTTAATTCTACAATCATAGGCGACATTATCAGGCAGACCGTACGTTCTTTTGCCACTTTGTCATATTAAAAAAACAAAAAGCTTTGCGATCATATCCGCAAGAGTTCACCATCGTACATCACGTGTAAGTTGTTATTCATCCATATTGACGCAAATACAATTACGTTAATTACATATAATTAGTACAATTAATTAACTGAACGAACCCTCCATTAATATATCGACGTCGCAAACCATTGGTTAACATTCACGTACCTAACCTACTCGCAAAATATTCACACAATGCGTAAAAGTAAATGTATCGTAAAATTAAGAGTGAAACGGAGCATAGCAATCGGGGACATTTTCAATTAGACACGACAAAAAAGCGTGGGCGTATTAAGTGGAGCCTGAATACGCTGAACATTATCACTGTTTTGTTTTATCTTAATCGCCTATGTATATACTGGGGCTGCTAAACTAGCGGGTTAAATAGCGAGAAGCGGTACGGCGGTATTTTGAGTATAAATAAGCGGCGAAGGCATATTTGTTTTTTTAATGTGGGGGAATGCATTGACGAATTCTTCTCCGCGGAAAAAGAGGAGCGGACAGCTTAAGTCGAGCTCAACCGAGGAAAGTTGGAACGTCCCGGGTACTACCGACTAAACCTGCCACGGTGTGCTACTCACTGCCTTGAGTGGTGGGTCGGCCGCTGGAACTGAACGACACTCTTCAACTACCGATGTGAAGCTACTTTTAACAGAAGCATTCTAGATTAGCTCGAGTGGTTAACAATAAATCCTAATAATTTGCAGATCAAGTTTGTAATCGTCTTACAAACAATTACCATTGAACTTGTCTCGTTGGCCCCATGGCATATAATATTATTATAGAATCATGATGGTTGTACATGACGCAAGTAACTAACGCGGGCTACAAACTCATACGCAAATTACTCACGCGGGTTACATACGCGACGAAATTGCGTGCGCTTGTTACGATTGTCATAAGACATCTGTGCAGTCAGCATCATATTATAACAAATATTTAATATTGTCTTCTATTTACGCGAATATTATTCATTGAAATTAAACTACTATATACGGATTTTATCGCGTTGTTTATTTGACACCTTATTACAAAATTTTGAAAACTGTTACACTATACTACTATTAAACTTTACTAACTTTTAAGCTAATTAAATTATTCATGATACTTTGAGCTCATTCTGCGTAAATAGAAACACCAATGATTAAATTATGTTCGGGTACTTTGAAATAACTACACTGGAACATTGAGACAACTACCATCTTAGTCGCCCCGTGACCATGGCTGCTGAAAAGCAACCAAAACGTCGGGGAAAGTGTAAAATTAAATTAAATCTAAATAGTTTTAATAGTTTTAATAATAATTTAATTAGCTTACAAGTTAGTAAAGTTTAATAGTAGTATAGTGTTACAGTTTTCAAAATTTTGTAATAAAGTGTCAAATAAACAACGCGATAAAATCCGTATATAGTAGTTTAATTTCAATAACAAATATTGTTATTCCCTTTTATTTAAATGACAACGCCCGCACTAGAAATAAGTTCGGTCGCGGGTGACTTTACAAACATACAAACAACAATAAATATGAATACTCAAACACGGAACATAACATAAATGCTGTAGAAATGAGAGCGCTGAGAAATATATGTGGTGTGACTCTGAAAGATAGAATAAGGAATAGTGTGATTAGAGAGAGATGCGGCATGAAAGTTGATATAGTGACAAGAATAGAAAAGGGTATGTTAAGCTGGTTTGGGCATGTAGAAAGAATGGACGAGGAAAGACTGACTAAGAAAGTTTATAAGGCTAGTGTGAATGGAACAGTCGCAAGAGGAAGACCTAGGCGAACGTTTCTTGATCAGATCGGAGGCGTTCTGGACAAAGGCCAGGTTAAGAGCACCTTGAACCGACGGGCGTGTATGAGGAATGTGATGAAAGTGAATGAAGCCAGAGAAGTGTGTCAGGATCGTAGCAAATGGAAATCCGTAGTCTCTGCCTACCCCTCTGGGAAACAGGCGTGAATCTATGAATCTATGTAAACACGGAACAACCATTTGTGGGTCACAATTTTGGTTTGTCTGGAGATTAAACCCACAGCACTAGACGCAGTGGCACTGGCGACGCGATCAACTCAGTACGCCACCCGAGTAGACGCTCAGAATGATTGTACTTAATCTTGCCACTGCCTTTCTATAACTTAAACTAGTTTATCACAATCATTTCAATGCCTGTAAGTTTACTAATTATTTACGTAACCCTCTATTTAACACAAAGTGTAAGGAGTAATGTAACTAAATAGAATTAAATACATTCCTACTCTCTCTAAGCTTAGAATGTAAATGAGGACGTCGTTAGCTCTAAGTGTAGCCTATAGACTTTGTATTGAAGTTTTTAGTCTAACTAGGATTATAAATGTGGAAACGTGTAAGATTGTCTGCTCTTTAAGTTACAAATAAGATACGTAAACAAAGGTATGTTTCTTTTAAGTCCTATCGTTTTCGTGTTAGATGGCTTTTAAATACTTACTTACTTACTATAATATATAAATATAATAGCAGCGATAGCCTAGTGGGAAACCATTGGACTGCCACGCAGAAGTCTCGGGTTCGAACCCAAGAACCAGAAACCCGAACGCATCTCTGACTTTTCGAAGTTATATGCGTATTTAATAATTAGTTATCGCTTGCTTTAACGGTGAAGGAAAACATCGTGAGGAAACCTGCATGTCTGAGAGTTCTCCATAATGTTCTCGAAGATATGTGAAGTCTGCCAACTCGCACTAGGCCAGCGTGGTGGACTACGGCGTAACCCTTCTCACAGTGAGAAGAGGCCCGTGCCCAGCAGTGGGACAGTTTAATATAGGGCTGATATTATATATATTATTATTACTATAATATTTTAATATGATTTAAATGGCGGTAAACATCTATCTAGTATTTGAATATATTAGCCAGTCAAAGCATAGTATAACGTCAATATCCCCGAAGTGGTATAAAGAAGGTAGGTTACATTGTTTTAGAAACCACTCATATCATCCGTCATAGATATGATACATAAGTATGTATTTATCCTAACCGGTATTATAAATGCGTTGTAAGTTTGCTTGTTCGATACGTTTCACGCCTTAACTAGTCGACCGAACATCATGAAATTTCGCATATAAGTTGTCTGGGAAACAGAAAAGCACACCTTTTATCCAGAAAAAAGTATTGTTACTAATTTAACCTAACCTACATTTACGTGAGTCAAGCCGCGGGCAAAATATAATCTATTATAAAAACTTTCAGCAGTTACCAAGAATCCGAAAATGAGCAACACGAAATTTGGTTGTAATTCACCACCGCTTACCCTTTTGTGTACATACAGCCTTGAGTCTATGCTATTAAGAAATTATAGGCATTATTTACTTCAACAAATTCGGTGCAAAATAGTCAAATCTAGTACCCTTGTTCTGGGTACCCCCATTTCTATATCATTCAATCGAAGCTCCGAAAATTAACATACAACCCTGTCATAACGCAGAACCTTTAACTGTGTGTTACGGACTCTCATTCGTGCATAAATCACGTTCATTTCGGGGCCCGCACTCTAGGATCCTCGCCGACCCACTTCTGGTTTTTAGGTCGAAAGCTATCGAAGTTAATAAAATATTGTTGATTTTCCAATGCTTGCTTTATTAGGGTATAAAAGATGACTCGGTTTATTCTTGTTGACGTTATCCAGGATAAGTTTAAACGGTGACGCGTACAGTCTGTCTGCTATTAAAACTTATATACGTACAAACAATGTTAAGTATGTGTGGGTAGATTTCATGCACTAAATAAACATGTTTTAAGTCTAAGTGTGTTTTGTGTGTGTGTATTCTATTGATGATTAAGAGAGTAATATTGTGAATGTGATTGAAGACATCCTGCGACCATGACTGGACTCAACTAGAAAAGCCGACCCCAAGTGACTTGGGAATAATAAAGGCTAAGGGAGAAGAAGTAATTGCCGTACCTGTTGTAAAGGAAAAACAGTTTCGATGTATTGTGAATTTGTCACCAACTGGCGAAGTTTTCCATACTTCAAAGGAAATTATAATTGTTTACAGTAACGTTGCTTTGTTTTTTTACCCTACGCCAACAACAACTAAATGTCCCAGCCATATAAGGAACTTAAGTGCGAAATTCCACATTTTTGAACCCTTTCAGCCAAACGTTAATACGGCAATCAGTCAGATGGGACCAATCCTACCCGCATTCCAACAACTGTAATACATGTATAGCCGGGTTCAATTGTCGTTTTATAGTTTTAAATAGATAACTTCTCTATACTTAAATATGCAAATATATATATATTTCGTTGCAAGTCGGAACGGATAGCATAGTGTGCGGGCTCAATTTTCGATAGAGATTAATTTAGGCAACGCCCTTTCGAAGTTTTCTGCCTGGTGTAGGTGATAAAATATATTTTATGGCACGTGCTTACTAAGTATTTACTATACATAAATAAAAAAAAAACTATGTCGCTAATTAGATTGTCGCGATGGTTCAATCATTACTCATGACGCAATAACGCTGTTGAATCGGCACAGGAATGCTATTGGGGCTTTTATTAGTAATGGTCCAGTAGAAGTGTTTTAATTTAGAAATGGTTTTCTGTACTAGTGTTCAAAACCTAAGTCGCGGGGGACTTTACGAACATACAATTGCCCGGTGCATCAGCCTTGTCACTAAACAGTGTGAAGCAACTGTGCCCAATAAATGTCGTAAACCTTTCTCTTATTACATGAGACTCAAAACATAAAACTGGCGAAATGAGGTTGTATAACCTGACCTAATCCTTCCTAACACAGAATTGACATTATGTATACTTTATAGAGCAGTAAAAATGTGTTCATTTGTTCCCATTGACGTCATTTGAATAATGTATGATAACTCAAGCCTACAGAAACTCGTTTAGCCTGTTTGTGCTGTTTGTGTAAATCATCATCGTCATCTCAGCTGTATGATATTCATTACTGCGTAGGTTATCCTCGAAGATTTCCACAGCGATTAATAGGGTCAATAAAAGCTTATAAACAAAAGTCTAGTGCTGGAATATATGTATGTATAGTATATTTTTTCTTACTCGTTTATTGACTGAATAAATTTAGCGTACTGGCTGCTAATACATAAAGTTCCATAATTGTGTATTGTCTTCCTTTTAGTCATCTTTATTTATTAGGGTAGGTAACGAACATCGTCTGTAGGCAATAGTTGTATACCATATTGATTTTGTTTACAAAATAAGACAAGTTTGAAAGTCCAAACCTCGCGGTTTTAGCTACGACAGATTGGCATAGTATGCGGTATGCTCGGAAACTGCATTTAGGAAACTGTGGTATTGTGCGTGATAGAAATTTATTCAAATACACGAGCTCTTGTGCAGCTGGAAATGGACTCTCCTCTATTAAGTGATTTGTATCCGATTTTACCAAGGATTTTGCTCGGGCAGCCTAGCTGAGGAAAATTATCTGTTCTATAGGCAATCACCGAAAATCTAAGTAGGCTTTCTAGTCCTTAAAGAAAACTTTATACTCATATATAGAGCTGGTAGTAAAGCTAATTTAATTTGTAAAAACATCACCATCATAACATGTTGCATGTTAGCTCGACATGTTTGTCATGGGGATAAATGTAAAAAATACATTGAGTAATATACCAGATAAACCAGATAATTGTATTATTTAGCCACACAAGATGTTGTGTTATTTACACGTGAGTAATAAACAATAAACAAGCGGGAAGACGGTAAAAGACGTTTTAGTTGCGCAAGTAACTCTTGTTTGTGAAAGATGTTACGTGTACAGTATTTTTATCGCGCTTGTTAATACGCAAGGATGACTAAGTAATTATTTAATAGATTTGTATAAACAAGGAAATTTGTAAGTACAGTTTACATAATATGACGTCAAATCATTGTAATACATCAGCGAAGTTGTTAGACCGAGTGGCAGTTACTTATGGTTTATTAAAAGGGCGAGCTTGTTGCTATCGCCCAAGGAAGGTGTGTGTTTTCCTGAAATGCTAAATGTGTTCCTTGCCTTTTAAATATATTACTTTTTATGTTCATACAAGAGAAATCGAAAGAAAGAAGATATAGATTTACTAGATCTTGCCCGCAGCTTTGCTCGAGTAAATGTAGGTTATGTCAATTTTCTATTTCTCGGGAACATGGTTGATATGTACCCCGTGTCGTTTTCTGTACCCCTGACAACACGAATGCAAAATTTCATTATAATCGGTCGTGTAGTTAAGGCGTCGAAGCGTAACAAACAAACAAACTTACATTCGCATATATAATATCAGTAAGGATTTTGACAGAAAACAAAACACGACACATACTGCAGACAATAATGATGTATATAATACTGTTGGAAACCTAATTGAAAGACTGCCTCCTTTCTTCGTTCGATTTTAAGGTCTAGGATTGGATTCCCTGATAATGGAAAGTTTTATTCGGTTTTTCATTTCGATGAATATTACGGAATCTAATATGTGTCGCCTATTAACGTCATCGGACACGTTTTCAATGTCTGGTCTTGTCTTTTAGGTAGGAGGTAGGATCTAAAAACATAGGAGGCGGAATACGGGTTTAATACACATTTGCCTACGAATTGCCGAAGAAGCCGTAATGCGCGTTATGTACTTTATATATAAGGTTTAAATATACTGAAGTAGTACAGTATATGACTAGGAGTTAGTTATATAAAATGCAAACGCAATTTTCTTTGGCCTATATGTGATAGCCAACGTTAAAGTGGGCTGCAAGTTTCTCACCTAGGAAATTGGATATACGAAGTGGTCCGAATTTGTAGCTGTTTGTGATTTTAGATGAGGTACGCATATAGCAAACAGCTTAGAACATTTCCAGTATAAGTTTTGTACAAGAACTTATAAACATGAGTGGATTCAGTGCCGGATCGGGTCAGGTTTTCTTGCTACCTTGGGACCTCCTAATATTCTTCTTCTTACCATCCTTGTTCAGCGAGTATTCACTGGGACTTGGTGCTCAAGGTGGCTATTTTATCTATCCTATGGTAGGGTCGGCACTGGCTAGCTACTACTAATGTTACTTAACCTTAATTAAATGACTGGATTATGCCCGCAACTTTGTCTACGTTGACCACTTTACGTAGGTCACACTATGCACTTTAATAGATTTTAAGGATAACCTGATGGGTCGCAATGGCACACCGGCGGCCAGGGATAATAGGTTTTCTCTTATGTCTGGCATTCCAACAATTGACAGGTTAATCCCAAGCTACTAAACTGTGAAATCCGTTAATTGGTTGTTGCGTGAAACTCAAAGAAGTAAACAGTCATGAACAAAAACAGAGATTTGAATATACCAACCCTTAGCTAAGTGATCTGTGAATAGGCCATAGGACCGGTGAACTGCAAAAGGTGGCTGGTTTAAATAGATTGCGGCAAGCAAAAAATCTGATGTTTTGACGTTATAAGGGAGGGGCTCCTATCTTGCTCCTATCTATCTTACCTTTTGCAGATTCAAAAGTGTGTACTATCTATACTCAAAAATATATTCTAGTTTTATCATTATAAATTATTTAAAAAAATAAAGAAGAAGATTATAAAACTAGAATACATTTGCGAGGAATATAATAAAATAATAAAAATAAAACAATTTCTCGAAAGAAACGAACGCTGAGCTGTGGTTGTGTATCAGATTTTTATTTAAAATATGAAAATTTCACGGTAGCAGCGAGGCCGGCTCCAATACGCTTAGGAATAATAAGTCTAGGAATATTGAAGATTGACCCAGCAGGCTAGTTATTTTTAAAACAATTATAATAACATATACCGGCATTCAAATGTGAATATTTACATAGGTATCTATATATTAATACGTAAACAAAACTATGTACTTCTTTTTCATTATATTGCGCGCAAGTAGGAGAGTTTGAGATTTGACATAATTAAAATGTATAATTATGTGAAGGAATGCAGAAACCTAGTATATTAATTTAAATGAATTACGGTTGAATTTCAACCGCGGCCGCTAGTTTAGATAAGTAGGTCAACCATCTGTTGAAAAGTTATCAAAACTATTGTGTATATTGCCAAATTATTAATATTATTATTCTTGTTTTAGCCCCTCCAACTAATTAATAAAACCAGGGAACGTAAATAAAACATGGAAGCACTTTTATGAAAGTGATCCATGTTTTTTTTGTTTGGTTAGTATCCTTACTTATTGAACTCTACTCAAAAATGGACGTCACTATTAATAGTGCCAGATATTGGCTGTTCTGTTATACTGTTTATTTAGTAGCTGTCAATGACAAGAACTCAAACCCATTGGTGTAATTTTTTTGATTTCATTGGTGTTATATTGTTCGTTTCTATAGTGACATGGCGTAGTTATATTAAACCCTTTGTGTAGATTCCGTGGCGTCATTTTTTTTGCAGCGAAAATACTTTCATATTTTATTTCCGTTCACCTCATAAGGTAAAGCGTAGACACGTCACTTCTAAACTCTACTAACTCCTTCTAGCCAGGAAGCCTAAGCTTATAGAAAACTTCTTAAAGAGTAATAAAGTACCAGTTTACTCTATCTACGGCTTAAGCCGATCACACCATTAACCGTAAGATGAAGCTAAACTTATGCCACCGTAGCATCAAAGCAGTAAGCAAATATCATATCATATAAGTACTTTTACCAAAAATAGTATCAAAGTGTGACATAACGGACATCGATAGTCGCTGAGGACAATAGACAATCGGAAAATGGTCCAGTTCATTCCAGTGCACATTTATAGCAGAACCGATAACGGTATGCAGTGAATGAGTACTTCAAACTGAACAGCTCTTTTACATTAAGGGTTTGTGCTCTGCAGACAGTGGTTGAGAGCTATAATAGTACTTTAGATAAACTGTTATAAGGGATAGAAAATCTTGCGATATTGTTATAAACATTAACATAGACTAACGGATACCTACGAAGGGGTAGTCAGAGGTATATTAGACCTAATTTAGCGAGTCATATTTTTACGTTTTTATTTGGCGCGAGCCTTTTGCCGTCAATGGGTACAATACCAAACTATGTGCTGCTACTGTAATATTTCTAA
The DNA here is from genome assembly GCA_930367265.1 of Catocala fraxini. Classification (NCBI taxonomy): domain Eukaryota; kingdom Metazoa; phylum Arthropoda; class Insecta; order Lepidoptera; family Erebidae; genus Catocala; species Catocala fraxini. Next base: position 17,315,510 of record OV884035.1, read on the forward strand.
CAGAAAAATCCAAAAACAACCAGGTCTTATACCTGGATCTTGGAGGAACAAATGAGAAAGTTTTATAATACGACTGCTCGGATGTCGTGGTAATTTAAGTCGTCTCCTCGGCGTTGCTATTAAGTCGCAATTTTGTTTATTGTAGTATATAAAATGCCCAAGAAAATAAGTTTTGAATCCGAAATAAGACAAACATTTGTGTGATCCACAAACGGTTGTTCCGAATCTGGGTGTTTTTTTGTGTAGGTAGTTTGAATGTATGTGAAATCTTCTGCGATATAGGAATTATTCCTTGTTCTAAATGGCATAAACATAGGTGTATTGTAAGCATTTTAACCTCTCGTGAGGTAAAACTCTCTACTATGATTATATACTTAGGGATATTAAAAAGTTCAAAGTTGTGAAATCTGATTATGGGTCAAGTGCAAAGTTACTTGGTCGTCCCAAGTTACAGCTTGATGTAATGAAAAATTCCTCGAATTCTCTAAAAGGAGGTTACTACGCCAGCGTCTTACTCGTGCTCATTTCCGTGGCTTTGTATTATTGTATCACGCTAAAGTCGAATCTATATAGTGTAATTTAAGACATTATATTCCGTGCACATACAATCTAACAAGGCTGTATTTTGGTGAGGAGTACCAAGCAATAATTGACTAATATAGTATAGTATAACATGTAACGTACGTGTAAATGCCGCCATGTTAGAACAGCTAGGGTATATTGACCACTAGCTAAGCCCGGCGGTTTCACCCACGTTTATGATAACTACTTCGCCACCGTGGTTCGTACCGTGATGTTATATAGTCTATATCACTTCTATACAAAGTGGCTTTCTAGTGGTGAAAGAATGTTTAATACCTGTCTAATAGTTTGTGAGTTTATTAATTACAAACAAAAATACAAATCTTTCCTCTTAATCTATATATGTATGTATATAAAACTCTTCCGTTACTGAGTGTCTGACAGACAACGCACAGCCGAAACTACTGAACGCAAGAAGCTGAAATTCCATCCTGAAGGGGGTGAAAGGGGTGAAACCCGATATTCACACGGGAACGGGACATACGCGGGTGAAACCGCGGGAAAACTACTAGTAATATATATTATAGAAAGAGGAAAGATTTGTATGTTTGTTTTTTATGTATAAACAGATCATACTTATTGATATAGAAGTTGTTCTAAAACAATAGATATGAGATATATGGGAGAATATTATAAGATTGATAGTACTGACATACTTTATTAACAACTTCTGTTTAAAATATATCGCGGCTCATTATAAAATCATAGGCATGTTACAAGCAGATATACATATATTCTAAGAAACACGATAGCTTAGTTGCGAGTGTAGGTTACTTTATAATAACAGTAATACTGAAAATCACAAATTTAATATAAGAATCATGTTAGCCATATAAGGTCCACTTTTAATTAAAATCTCTTCTTAATATTTTCAAAGAAATCTTTACCGCGTAGTTTGAATCTAATCTGTTCCCGTCACTTACCGTATTATGTCCACCTATGTATAGGTGGGCATATAGGTTTATGTGGAAGATCGTCCCACGCTGTATTTTCCATCCGAGGCCGCCACTCGACAAACTTTATTAGCCATCAACTGTCGGTATACTGAACTATTTGGACTGCCCACGCATACTTCAACTTGCTTACTACGTTATAGTGTATTTAGTATTACCATACTTGTGCTGTGTTTTAGTTATAAAACCTGGTCATATATTAGTACGTATTTATTTTGTATAAATAGAATATGTTCTAGCCTTTTCATGATTTACATAATATGTTATGTCTACTACTAATATTGTAAAGAGGAAAGATTAGATTTTTTGTTTGTTTGCTTTTAAGGATTCGTTTAAAACTACTCAACCGATTTAAAAAATCTTTCACCATTAGAAAGCTATATTATCACCGAGTAACAGAGGATATTTTTTTTTAAATATTGCTAACATAACCTAACTGACTTTTCCGCGAGCGAAATTGCGTGTAAAAGCTAATAGGTAACAAAAAGGCTATCGTAACTACAATGGGTCTTGTATACAAAATGGGTAACATATGCAGGTTGAGCAGCGATAGCTCAGTGGGGAGACCAAAAGACTGCAATGCAGAGGGTCTCGGGTTCGAACCCACGTCGCGCACCTCTGACTTTCGGAAGTTATATGACTTTTCGAAATTATGTGCGTATTGATTGACAATTATCGCCTGCTCCGTGCCTCGGAGAGCACGTTAAGCCGTTGGTCCCGGCTGCCATGAACATCTATGGCAGTCGTTATTGGGAAAGTCAGTACCCTCTAATATCCTGACACTGGTCTAGCCTTAGGGTATCGTTAGCCATCGGGTTGCGGAGGTCAGGTGGCAGCCGCTCTGTGTAAAAACTGATATCCAGTCAAATCCGGTTAGACTAGAAAAGCCGACCCCAAGTGACTTGGGAATAATAAAGGCTAAGGAAGAAGAGATGCAGGTTGAGGCACTTAGACGAGTTGTATGCATCGTATAATCGATAGACGCAAGCCATCTGCGAAATTAGCCCTTAGGATTTACCTACTCGAGCATGTAATCCGCGCGAGTATATGATAGTACCTTATTTTCATTAAAATCGAATAAATTATCTTGTAGATATAATAGATAGTGTTGTTAGTATAGTATTTATAAGCCATAATATTAGCATAGGCTCGGTTGAAGCGAGCAATGCAGTACATAGCAATACAGCCAAAAATACTCATAGCGACGATTATGAGTATTTTTTGGCTCTATGGTGACGAACCTAAAATAATATTGACATGAGAAAAATTAATGCTTCAAGTTAAAGCCGCAAAAGTATTTAATGTATACCACACGAACGTCGCCAGGCAAAAAAAATATAAGAGGATAATCTATTATATGGTTATTCCACAATTTATACTAACATTATTGTTTAATTCTCTTACAATAATTCCCTTTTTTAATTTTTTATTGCCAGGTACATAAAATGTCATGCTCACGTTCATGTCAAGTAAGATTACAGGCCGCCTGATGTCTTATGCGGTTAACTTACGGATGCCTACAACAGCAAGGTGAATTTTCTAACAAATTAAAGTAATAACACATTGCTGGAATTGCCTCGGTACTGGAACCCGGTTTATCATAAAAATTTATATAATAAGCTATCTTTATCTTGAAAGGTATATTAAATAAAGCTTTATTGAGCTTATTTTATTTGATAGTACTTTTCTGCTGAATACGTAATATCGATGGCATTCGGTCGAGACGTCGGGTTCTTTAAATAATGACCAACGCGATTAAGACCCTTTGTCTAATAAATTAAATATGTGTAGAAATAGCGAAAGTCTAGAACGCTTATAACATTTCTCCGAAGAATCAGATTGAATGCGGCGAGATTTTGCATACGTAGTTAAACGTCTGTAACAATGATTGGCGTGCAATTATTTTACCCCACAAGGGGATAGCGGTTTAATTACATATAGATTGAGATATTTTTACAGTTCACTTCATTATGAGTACAATGACGTAAGAGAAGAGCCGATTTACTATAAATGTCATGTATTATGTACTGTCTAGAATCATCATAGTCTAGGTAAATCTCATATAGCATGCTAACATTTGCACTAAAAAATTTCTGTAGGTTATTGAAGGGGCGAGGAAAGTGGATGATATTGGTGTCAATTACAAGTTCTAATACATACAAATCCCTTCAGACATGACATTGCCTATCGTTAGGAATACTGGTGGCTGCGATTACATTTAAAATATACATACAAACAAGCAAAGATATACCCATAGGTATATAATTTTTATTCATATTGTTGATTATAGTAATAGAAGCTTTATCATAATTTAACATATAACATATATAGCTCAGTGGGGAGACCAACAGACTGCAATGCAGAGGGTCTCGGGTTCGAACCCACATCGCGCACCTCTGACTTTCGGAAGTTATATGACTTTTCGAAATTATGTGCGTATTGATTGACAATTATCGCCTGCTCCGTGGCTCGGAGAGCACGTTAAGCCGTTGGTCCCGGCTGCCATGAACATCTATGGCAGTCGTTATTGGGAAAGTCAGTACCCTCTAATATCCTGACACTGGTCTAGCCTTAGGGTATCGTTAGCCTTCGGGTGGCGGAGGTTAGGTGGCAGCCGCTCCGTGTAAAAACTGATATCCAGTCAAATCCGGTTAGACCAGAAAAGCCGACCCCAAGTGACTTGGGAATAATAAAGGTTAAGAGAGAATCATCATAATTTAAGATCACATAATGATTTAAACAATTCATCTAACTGTTTACAGATTCATAAACGTTAATGGAAATTGACAACAGGGCTAAGTGATTATGTTTTCTACTAATCCAAATTCAATTAAGATAAACAATTTGATAATTTGTTTTATCTCTCTTTACGTTTATAACTCACAATTAAATTGTAAGAGAAGATAATTACGAAGAAATATTATTAAGGAAAACATGCAATGTTATCTAATAAATAAAATCCGGGAAATATAAACCCAATTGAAGACAGCCGCAATCACATCGCTCCTACCACAGAACATTTTACGATTCTTAACACGAAAAAAACAATATTACGCACTAAAGCCGTTCATAAAAAATAACCACCCCATGTTACACGACAGAATAAGCAACAAAACCGTGTTTATCATTCACGGACCCTGGATACAGTCAATAAAATTTCCTCGAATCTTCAGGTCACATAGCAAGAAACTGTGACATTACATTCATTATTTATTTAGCACGCCGCCTAAACGCACGTCTATGTGGGGCGTACGTCTGCACTCGAAACATTCCTACAATCTGTGATTTAGACTCTATTTGCAATGGAAATTTTGAGTTACATTTCAGATCATTTAACATAGGGACTGTATCAATAAGATAAGGCTATGGGCACTGTAACTGACGATCGCCAAGCTTTGGATGTTATTCTCACGACATATAATATGTTATTCTGGGAGGTAACTTTTAATTGCTGCACTGAGTCGGAAACTGGGACAGCAAAACGAAAGCAGGCTCTGGTTCGACAAACCAATAGAAAGTATGTATCTGAAGAATTGCTACATTTATGTTTACGCGAAAGAGAAAGAAAGCATCTACTTCCTTTGCCTTTCATGCGAACTTACATCTTGTTTCCCGTAGACGCAAACGTGATGGAAATATATTTTACAATGGATTGCCTTTAAGCAAAGACGAGTCAAATTTATTAGAAAAGGAGATTACAGTTCCAGAAGCTTCGATGGTAAACTGTTCAGTATTAAAATGTGGGGTTTGAATGTCTGACAATTAGATATGGCTAGAAAACTTTGTATTTAATATACCTACCTAAATAATTATGATATTAATTTTATTATTTTAATTTATTTATACTAAATAGACGGACCATACTTCATGTGAGTATCAATAACTATAATTATATTATACGATATATTTCAATTCGATATATAGTATTTTTGAATTCTTATAAAAACACAGTACTAATAAGCAATTGTGCCTCGGAGAGCACATTAAGCCGTCGGTCCCGGCTGCCATGAACATCTATGGCAGTCGTTATTGGGAAAGTCAGTACCCTCTAATATCCTGACACTGGTCTAGCTTTAGGGTATCGTTAGCCTTCGGGTTGCGGAGGTCAGGTGGCAGCCGCCCCGTGTAAAAACTGATATCCAGTCAAATCCGGTTAGACGAGAAAAGCCGACCCCAAGTGACTTGGGAATAATAAAGGCTAAGAGACAAGAATGATGCAATATTTATTTTTATTTAATTATGCTACTAATTGATATTATTACATATCATGTGTTTTAGATTGTTATTTACTTTTCTCCTAGGGCTAACTGTAAACTACATATATACTGTTTGCAGTATGAAGTGTTGTTGGTTTTCTGTCAAAATAAATGTATTTTCTTATTTCTTTTCTAGCTAATTGGCTATATTGAATGAAAGTGCTACGAACGCTATAGGGACATTACAGACGCGTTAGTTTTTATATACTCAGACGTGACAATGACAACAACAATGTTTATTTTATCTTAAGCCGTAATCAAATTAAAAACGTCATATAGCAAAGTCACTCAAACGAAGGATACTAATCCTGTGATTACATGAAGGTGTTGTCGCTGCTTATAATAACGTTTCATAGCTAAACGCGCCGTGTTTATGATTAAGCTTACAAGGTAACGTGAAATTGTTTACGTTATTAAGCCCTACACTAACGATATAAACTTATACGTAGTGTTGTGAAAGCCTGCTTACATATAAGTGGTAATGTGACTTTATACATGTAATTAAAATAATTTAGAATATGGTCAAACTTAAATGTAATGCTGGCGTTTGCCTGATGTCACTGGGCTTAAAATACAACTCTAATGTGATCGTAAGGAACTCCTGGCTACCTAGTGTAACGAAGTAAGATATAGAATTCTTGTAAATAACTAAATTAATTTTAGAATGATTAAGTAAATTAGTAAACTCAGTTGGAAGAGGAAATTCAAAGGAAGACAAGACCACTCAGAAAAATTGCTAGTAATGTAAAAGCATTTGTAATAGAATGCTCTACTCGATACAAACACGTTATATGCCTTTCAAAATCCACACAAAAATGTGATGCTTTAAAAAGCAAAGCAAAGAATTAAAGGTATTCTATATTTTCATAATGGGATTAAGCACGTATTAATCTATATATTAATACGTGAAGCAAAAACTTTGTACCCCTTTTTACGAAAATTGCGCGGACGGAGGTGTATGAAATTTGGCACAGTTAAAGTTTATATGAAGAAGGAGGGGCGAATCCTAATATTTATATAAAATATGCATTATTATTTAATTAATGAAAAAACACTACACGCACACAACCATGCATGTGACAAACGCAGTCGAAGCGCGTAACTATGGTTACATACATCAATATATAATGACATATCAGCAATATCTTACAGGCAAACTTTGGTCGAATTTCGAACACTAGGCGACCGCTAGTAACTATTATTACGTAAAAAGGCGTGAGCTTTAGCCTACCACTAAAGCATAAATAGTTAGGTGACGTAAAATTAAGTTACTTTGCACGCAATGGTTCTATGGAAATATTTTGTAATGTATATAAATATAGCGTTTCCTTTCCTGTCAATGTAGCCTTTGTTTGTATGTTTAGTAGCAAATTTAGTGCCACAGATTGCCCAGCCTCTCTCTGCCTCAACTTAAATCTCTCATTGACCGTCGGATTATTTAAGACTCGAATCAAGGTCACTAGAATACCTACACATAAAACTTTTAACGTACTCGACACACGTAAAGCTTTCGGGTTCCCATTTAAAACTCTCTACGTACTCAAAGTGAAGTACTTCGTTAGTAATCTGTGTTCAAAGTTCAACAAAAAATAATTATTCGAAGTATTCCATTAAAGTTAGTAAGAATTTCTAAGTAACGCGAAGAAGAGAAAAGTGGTCGAATAAGGATTGCTTTTTTTATTTTCTGATAATTTTGCGCTTTTATTGAAATGAAGTGTTCTTTATTTAAAGGCACTAAATATTTTGCAGTCCGTGGCCCTCTTAGATGTTTCTTACAGTGCCAAAGACAAAAGGGCGGAACTAAAAACAATATAAGCCACGGATCACGAGAGATTGTAAATTTTCTTTATAAAATATAATACCAGCTTCCCTTCTTACTTTACTGAAAAATTGGTCAGATAGATAGGTGTAAAGGTGCTCAGTGCATTTCAGCCGATCAATCAATATGAAATATGGCCACGGTGTTGCAGTCAGATGAGCCCATTAAATACGCGACCCCTCCGCGTCTCTGGAAGCACGTACAGTCATTGCTCTCAGCTGTTATGGAAATCCGAGACATTTGCGTCACATGAAGTTAGCATCAGTAAACAGGCTAACCATTGCATTGGTTTAACTTAAAATTATGATTAGGCTTTTTGGCTACAGAGAACGTAATATTAAAATTCGTTCTCAGTTAAGAATCGAAATTTACTAAATGAACATAAGCCGGCTGATAACAATAGAATGAAGCCTTGTTTAAATAAAGCATCTATAAAAATATCGTGACAAAGGCTTTGCGAAATTAACTATTATTATTAAATTTAATATTTTACTGGAATTACTCTAGACGGCATTGAAATTTTTTTCCATTAAATATTTTGTATAAAATACTTGCAATGGCGCGAGAAGCGGGCTATCTCGGAGTTCGACGGGTAACAATGTTCTGATTTTCTATTATCTTTAAAGACCCATTCATTGCAAGCCTAGAGACTACTTAATTTAAAGCACTCCACTAGTTATATTTCGTTACATTGTTATTGCCAAGTTTATTGGACGGTTTACTGGTAATATTCAAAGCAGAATATAGTTTCTATGCATAGAAAGAGGCAGCAGGGGTAGTTCCTTTTACAAGGTGGACCGACGGCCCGCTAAAAGTTACGAGAAGCGGTAGGATACGGCCCAAGATCGGTCTGCGTAGAAACCTTGGGGGAGGCATATCTCCAGCGGTCTTTTGGCTGAGATGCTGATAATGATATTTTGTATGTACATATAAGTTATTACAGACCGACTGCTGACCGATCTAATCACCGCAACCTAAAAGAGTAGCAGTCACTGTCATCATCAACCGAAAAAGTCCAAAGCAACTGAAGGTACGTCACCCCCATTCACTGTTACTAGATAGCCTGAGCATCTTAAGATAACAATACTATTTGTTACCTATTGAACTATACCATAGCTAACTGCAAATAAAATAGTACATAGTAAATATAAAATTAGATAATTTTATTTTAATTCATAAAAAAAATAGTGTGTTGAACATATTTGTTTAAATTAATAATTTTAAACATCAATTGTATTTAAGTACTAAATTAATATATATATATATATATATATATATATATATATATATATATATATATATATATATATATATTAATTAATGGGTCTTTATCGTGTGTCTGAAAACTTGAAATAATAGTCAAGCGACAATGTAAGCAGTTTATAACAAATTTATCCAATTCGTGCATTGTCATACTCTCTGAAAGTGTTTCAACATTATCAAATTATACGTCTTACAATCTCATACATACACAGGTAACTTAAATGCAAATTCACGTGTGTGCAACTGGGACCCATATATTTATATACAAAACCTTTCACCACGCCCTCGTAGACTCCCCGCTGTTAACGCGATGTTACTCCTTACGTGCATACATACATATTATTATTGTTCTCGGAGCCTATAAAGAGAGATGTGATGTTCTTATCACATGTTCTAAATATGGAGCTTTCACTATAACTTGTTTTTCTGCTGCGTTATTCTACAAATCTTAGATATATACTTACTTTCGAGTTGGCATTGTCCATTGGACTTTTTTACAAAACGGAGCCTTTCGCGATTAAAGTAATTATAAAATTTGTGCAAAAGGAATTGGACAATACCTATAAGTGTCTTATATGTTTAGCCCTTGTAAGAAGAATGTGACAAGCAACTTGTCAAGCGCTAAGTCTTTACTAGTAAGCTAGCGTGTTCTGGACTTGTGTGTGCGTGTTGTGTAAATCATGGCGATAATAAAATGTTATTACCAGTTGAATAGTGTTTTCTCTATGGTTACAACAACTAGTACCGAAGTCAAGAAAGTGATTTTAGATTATAGGCGATCGCTTAAAACCGCTTTCTGTCACATAATTGTACTGCTGATATGATATAGACATCTGAAACTTCGTATAAAGCAGATTACACTCTCATTAGCAGATGGCAAAAATTAATTGAAAATATTGATATTAATTAGTGCCTCTAGCATCTAATTAAATAACAGAAACTGATAATTATATACAGTTACAAATACATTACAAATGTTGCCGAGTGATCTCGTTAAAAGGTCTCTAATTAAGGCACCTTTAATGAGTTTGCTCGCCATCTTAATTTATTTGCCAAGTTCCTTATCAAGATAATAAAATGTTATAAATAAGAGTCATATTTAATTTTAGAATTATATTTAATATCCTACTGAAGTACATATAACGATATGTCATTATCATGGGTATATGTATATGGATTACTAAGAATAGAGGCCAACCTGCCGTGTTATGGAAAAGTCAATCCTGTCAGTCTCAGGTGTGATGAATAGTTGCTATACCCGATTCGATTTTTATATAACGTTAAATCTGTTTATTTTAATAAAAATAATAATGTAGAAATTACCGTGGTTACATTTTTACATTCCTCTACATATTTTGTGACAGTAATAACTGTAAATAAGGATTTAATTTTGTAACGTATCATTTGTACACCAAAAAAAGTTTCGATGTGCGGGAACATATTTAATGGATTACGTTATTAGCTGGTAATACATATTCTGCTTTAGTATCGCAGTGTATATTTTTTGTTGACTGACCTAGGTTGTCGTTTCTACAAAGCTTTTGTTTTGAAAACATGATAGCAAATGCCATTTTCACTTTAATATGTTAACGACAACGTTCTCGTACCTACGAGCCATGTTGTTTACTTCAGCGACATTTTATTTGTACAGGTATTTCTTAACAGTTCTAAAAATTTTGATGCTATTATGTTTGTCTTAGTTTATAACTGTGATAGTGATTCTGTTAGAATGTTACGTTTTCACGTCTAATTGCTCATCTGAATTTAATAAAATGAACCTTGTAGAAGAGTAGTTGTTGAAGTTGCCCGTAATAGCAGGATATTCATTATGCATTAAGCTATGGGCTTTATAACTTATGAAAAGCGCTTCCGATTATTGATTTGTTGATATATACGTATTAATAGGCCCAACGATTACTTTGAGTATTGTGGTTGTTGTGCAACCTTTCTTAAATACATATAAGGACCTTGATACACAGAAGAATATGAATAAGATAAAGGGTAAAGTTCAGTCTACTAAGCAAGAATTCTTCGACAATCATCTGGGGATTTGGGCTCTGAAATAAGTACGAAAAAAAATGTAGGTTGTTGCTGTTATTAAATCGAAACTTCGAAGTACAAAGTTTTTCTTGTGACTTACTAATAGTACCTACTAACCTATGTTATCTAAAGTATAAACAATAAAAACATAATTATATTTTCCTAAAATAACTATTTCCAATAAAGTCGGCTTTATTGAAAACGCTTATAATAAAAGGGTTACAATATAGGTACAAATGCTGTAATAGAGTTAAATTTCTATTCTATTATCAAAAAACTACACGATAGTACTTTTAAATAAATATTATGCAGTTGTTTCTCAAAGTTTTAGATGACACGCAAGGTAATTTCATCCAGGAAATACGCGGCCGCAGAGAACATAATGTTTCAATATTAAAGCTACACACAGCCGCATTAGTTCCGCCGCAATAAAACGAGAGTAGTGTTCTAGTTTAAAGAGAGGTACCCAGCGTTGCATATACGGCTATTGTAGCTGAACAATAAGTAATTGCGTGTGGTAGTTAATTATGATATTGTCAATATGACTGTAGGACTGTGTCTCTATATGCGTTATACGTAGTCTGGTATTAGATTTATTGGGGGTATTAGAAGCTTGTTTAGAGGACTAGAAGCATATAAATTCATTGTGTCTACTCTATGTCTATAGAGTTTATAAGTACTACGTACTAAAGGAGTCATCTCAAGTAAATTCTGTACCCGTGTTAGGTTTGACTACATGCTCTAAAATTTATTTGCCTTAGCCTATCTAAATAAAAAAACTAAATGTTTTTATTTGTAGTACTAACGAAAGTCAATAAAAAAATTATTAAGTCGATTGACATATAGAGGAGAAATAAAAAAACCACAAGGTCGTCGGGCACGCCACTATCGTGGCAGTAAGTTCTGTTTTTGAGGAGTGGCTGGAGAGGCGGCATGGCGCCTTCACCTTCCGGCTGAAACAGGTAAAGACTGGCCACGGTTGTTTCGGCCAGTTCCTGTGTTGCATAGGCCGGCAAGAGACGCCCGGTTGTCACCACTGCGGCGACAGCCGTGATGTTGTTGCAGACACAGCGCTGCACACGTTGGCGGATTGACCTGCCTGGGGGCTTCGCAGCGCCGTGAGTTGGTCGCGGCAGTCGGAATTGTTGCCCTCTCGCCCCCCTTGGTTCAGTCTATGGTCCGGAGTGAGAGGTCGTGGAACGCCGTCACCTACTTCTGTGAGGAAGTTATTTTTATCAAGGAGGCGGCGGAGCGGGAGAGGGAGCCCTTGAACCCTCTCCCCAACCGCAGAACCGGGCGCCGGAGGGCGCGAGACGACCTCCAGCCATCCCGAGGTTTTAACTGGGGGTGGTGGGCTTCGTGAGCCTGCCCACCACCCGTTCAGCACCAGGTCCGAGAGGTGGCGTGCGTGTTCCCACGCGCGCCTCTGTGTCGTGTGTCCGTCCCCCTTCAAGGGGTAGGGTAGGTAGGGTTAAGTGACCAAAATGTCTTTTTTCTGAGCTGCCTGCCATTTCATACGGCGGGCCGAAAAACCTCGGCGGTGTCGCAATTGCATGTGAAAGTGATTCGCGCGACCCCGCCGACTCTGGTTATGTCGAGGAACACCGTGGTAGGTTTAGTCGGTATTACCGGGGTATCTTTCCTCCGGTGAGTCTGACATAACCTCTCCGTCGCCCCGCGGAGAGTTACGCATCACAGCAGTCTACCACGTAAAAAAAAGTAGAGAAGAAAAAATACTGAACTGTTTAATTTAGAGATAAAATGTTGTAAATAATAAAATAAAATATAAATAAATGTCCTATTTATATAGAGATAAAATGTTGCCTTTTTGAATTTTTATTCCAGAATAAGGTAGCAGAATTAATTGGCAAACCTTTACGCTTAAGTTACTATTGTACACCATATTTATACGTATTTCTCTTTATAGAACTACGTCTACTGACAGATGCCTCAACGTGTTGCGTTTTGTTGATTACTTCACTGGTATGCCTATGGCACCCATTACCTATATGTAACAGACGTTCAAGGCAACAATTGTAACGAAAACACGATAGATGACGTCTACTTGAATAAAGCCTTGTTTGAAAAAATTCCAGAGACCAATGCCTCTAGCCCGTCAAACAGTACTATGCCAATGAATGCGTTTGGCGAATCTATAAAATACAATACATAAGAAAGGCATTAGACACATTTGGCAAACCAGTAAGCTGTAAGCTGTCAGAAAATATGTTAAATGGACCACAATACATCAAAAAAAAAAAAAAAAAAAAATGGACGAGGAAAGACTGACTAAGAAAGTTTATAGGGCTAGTGTGAATGGAACAGTCGCAAGAGGAAGACCTAGGTGAACGTTTCTTGATCAGATCGGAGGCGTTCTGGACAAAGGCCAGGTTAAGAGCACCTTCAACCGACGGGCGTGTATGAGGAATGTGATGAAAGTGAATGAAGCCAGAGAAGTGTGTCAGGATCGTAGCAAATGGAAATCCGTAGTCTCTGCCTACTCCTCTGGGAAACAGGCGTGAATCTATGTATGTATGTATGTAATACATCAAACATTTTAGGGACCGGTACTTTTTTCTGGATGAAAAGTAATCTGTCTTTTTCTAATAATATGTCTGTCCCCTGACAATCTGCATGCGTTAATTTTATGAACATCGTTTAAGTAGTTAAGGCGTAAAGCGTAACAAACTTACATTCGCATTTATATAATATGTAATCAATTAATATTATTTAAAGTTAAGTTCAAATTATATATGTGTCGTGCATGCGTTGTTTGCTAATTAATTAGTTGTAGATTTATTTAAGATCCCTGTATATATATATATATATATATATATGTATGTCCTATCACATACACACAACACTATCTAGCCCAAACTAAGCAGAGCTTGTACTATGGGTACTAGACAATGGATAAACATACATACATAAACTTTTTTTAAATACACATATATTATATATAGAAACACCCAGATCAAGACAAACATTCATGTTCGTGCACACAAATGATTGCGCGACCTCAGGCGTGGCAGTCGGTTACACTAACCAATACCATCGACGCCGACATTATGTTATATGACATGTATCAATGTATTTACTAGAAGCATTCCATACAATACATAAATAATATTAGTGAGGATTATGAACTTACATACATTGATATAGATTAATATCTGTACGACCTGTATAAAGATGTATAGGTGTATTAAACTCACCATTTCAATGAACAAAACCCTGGGTGGCGAAATATTTTACTTCTTCGAGGATACATCATTGTGACTATGTATGTACGTATTTTGCCTGCTACGTTTTTAATTTCCAAGTAATAAGGTGTGCGCCTATTGCCTTAACTCCATGTTACTACTGAGAGTTTCTAACAAAAATCCAATCATGTTTTACTCGACACAGGAATCGAACCCGAGATCCCACGATCGCAAATATAAGCATAAACATATACCACGAGACCAACAAAGCAACCAGCATAATACGTAACATAAATATTCTATCAACCATTTCTATTTCTCCATCGTGCAACTAATTTGTAGTCAGGAACAGTCCTAAATGTGTCGCCACCCGTATTTAGGTATTTTTAATGTAGTTCGTCTTTTTATCCGGTCTATAAATAAGTTGGTCCAAGTGTAATGTAGATTAGATCGAGGTCATCTCACAATGGGTCAGCGGGCGGACCTTTATTCATAGTAAAGCCTTCTATTGTTGTCCCAAATCTCTGGAAATCTTCACTGAACAATGCTACAGCCATTTACTGGATTGTATTGATGTGGAAATTTATTCGTCATGTTATCGGAATTATATTATAGTTTACGTTTATGACAATTTAATGGTGTGATTTAAAATTACAAATGTCTGTTAAACAAAACTAACGGCGACAAAATCAGTTCTAAGTAGTTTAATTCCAATGTGCATTATTTGCGTAAACGTAAGTTACAGCAAAATCACATACCTAGTACAATCTAGGTACAAATGAGGTGTTGCTGAAAAGCAGCGCTGTATTGCAAACGGTGCCGCATTATGCTGAGCAACATCTCTTTTTAATGAACACTGCGACGCATATTGAACAGCAAGGGCTTCATGTATAAATGTGTATTCTATATTATATATAATAATGTATGAAATAATAATATATGTAATTAATTAATGTATTATAATGTAGTAATTCATATATATATATATAATAATAATGTATATAAGTTTTATTTTTATTATTATCAATTTATAAATACATTTATTACTTAATATTGTCTTCTGTTTACGCGAATGTTATTCATTGAAATTAAACTACTATGTACGGATTTTATCGCGTTGTTTCAATAGAGAAGATGGTTGGAATGTACAACCAGGCGTACAACAAAGTAGATTGTGACTGCGGACTCTCATACATTGGTCAAACCAAGAGAAGCATAGGCACCCGCATGTAAGAACACATAGCTGATGTAAAACACCAACGCTCTTTGAAGTCTGCTATGTGTGAACATGTGCGACAGGGGACCAACCACTACCTTAGATTTGACAAGGCACAGATTCTCGCTAAAGAACACCGATTCCTACCAAGGATGCTTTGCGAGGCTATTGAAATCAAAAAACATCCTAATTTCAATAGAGAAGATGGTTGGAATGTACCACCAGCTAGGGATCCAGTAATCCAAATAGTCAAACCCAAGAACAAGCAAACCACAGCTAGACTTCATGATACTCTGAGCTCATTCTGCGTAAATAGAAACACCAATGATTAAATTATGTTCGGGTACTTTGAAATAACTACACTGGCACATTGAGACAACTACCACCTTTGTCTCCCCGTGACCATGGCTGCTGAAAAGCAACCGAAACGTCGTGGAAAGTGTAAACTTAAATATAAATAGTTTTAATAATTTAATTAGCTTAAAAATTTGTACAGTTTAATAGTATCTAGTAGTAGTGTAACAGTTTCAAAATTATGTAATAATGTGTAAAATAAACAACGTGATAAAATCCGTATATAGTAGTTTAATTTCAACATTTATTACTGTTACACACTAATTTTGTATTATAATGGTTTTGATTGTGTGTTGCAATGTTTCATTAAAATAAAATATATCTTTCTTTCTATACATATCATGCATTTATTTATTACTAGCGGTCGCCTAATTTTATATTTTATACCCAATTATTTAAAATAATTTCTCCAAATTTAACTCTACGTACGCGAAACGAACATAAATATGTGTCTGATGCGTATCTTCCGGGATTCTGATTTACAAATCGAACGTACTGAGAACATTGCTAGCTATTTCACTTGGCAATATCTACAAAGATAAACATATACAGGTTGTGTGAATAAACGCAGTGTTGAGTTACATCCAGTGTATAATCAAAACACCCGCTGTGATCGACACATCGGCGCCTCGCTGGATAGCTTAGGATTTTCTTCGTCCATACGCCATTACGACGGCGGGGTGAACATCCTCTGACCTTAGAATACTTACTTACTTATTTACATTAAAACGAAATTGTGTTCCGATACTCTGTTTGTTTGTTATATTGGGTATGACGTCATATGTATGTTACAATGTGTACCAACAATAGAACGAGGGAAATGTAAACTTTTCCGGACATATTTGAACTTACTGTCCATATTATGAACCTTAAATCACAGAATATTAGTACTCCTTTATAAAATAATTACGAAGTGAGGAACACATTACGCACCCTTATTATCAACCTCTTATTGCAATAGAAAAAAGTTGGCAGTTTAGCAACAAATAGCCTAAGGATGTCGGGCGTGTAGCGAAATTCGTGTCAACGCATATTTTGTTTGCAGAGTAGTATATTACAAGTTGGACTACGCCAGAATCCTACGACGCGATTGTCCGTTTTCAGTGGAGTTCGGCACTGTCAACCTATTGCAATAGTTGGGCTGGGCAGTCCAAAGAAGCATGTGTTCGTTTCTTTGAAGTTATTTTATTTTAATGAATTTCAATAATGTCCCTCATTCGATTCTATACATTAGTACCTTCAACTTTCTTTAACCTGTAGTTAATGTATGTACGCAACTGAAAGCAGAGCTGAGGTAAGGAAAGATTTGTTTGTTTTAGAGCGTTTCGCAGTTTGATTAGTTTGCATCGAGTTCACAAGCTGACTGTGCCAACTAGTTGAAACGATTCGCATTCAAAGCTAGATTAAATGCATGATCAAGTTGCATAATTAAACACATGCAATATTTTGTGGCAAACATTTCCAAAATTTATTTTGTTAATAACAAGACTCGGTTACAAATACGGTGTAACAAGAATACTAGTAAATATTCTTGTAAATAGTTATGGAGTGGGTTTATTTGGTTATTGCAATTGGTGGGGTTTGATTGGCATTTTCTTTTTTTTTTACCTGGGGTAATGCATTGACGTATATTCCTCCGCGGGGGTGGGCGGAGGGGTTATGTCACCGGGGTAAAATAAAGATATTGAAATGATTTATAATGGACCTCCCAGAATACCGACTAAACCTACCACGGTGTTCCTCGACAAAATCTCTATCGACGTGGCCGCGCGAATCACTTGCACATGCGGTCGCGACCCCGCCGAGGTTTCGGCCCGCCGTATGAAATGGAAGGTCACTACACGACAAGACTTACCCTATAGGCACTACTTATTTAAAAGCTCTACTGTCCGCCCCCCTAAAGGGGATACGGTCATAACACAGAGGCGCGCGTGGGAACACGCACGCCGCATCTCGGACTTGGAGCTGATCGGATAGTGGGCAGGCCTACGAAGCCCACCACTCCCAGGTAAAACCTCAGGGTGGCTGGAGGTCATCTTGCGCACTCCTTCGCCCGGCTCTGCGGTTGGGGAGAGAGTTTAAACGGTCCCTCTCCCGCTCCGCCGCCTCCTTGATGGAAATCACTTCCTCACAGAAGTAGACGACGGCGTTCCACGACCTCTCACTCCGGACCATAGACTGAACTATGGCCGGGAGCGAGAGGGCAATCAAGCTGACTGCCGCGATTAACTCACGGCGCTGCGATGCCGAGGCAGGGCAACCCGCCAAAGTGTGCAGCGCCGTGTCCTCAACAATGTCGCGGCAGTTACCGCAGTGGTGACAACCGGGCGTCTCTTGCGGGCCTATACGACACAGGAACCGGCCAAAACAACTATGGCCAGTCATTACCTGTGTCAGCCGGAAGGTGAGGACGCCATGCCGCCTTTCCAGCCACTCCTCAAACACGGGACTTACCGCCTCGATCGTGGCGTGCCGTGGATTTGATTGGCTATTGTAACGGGTAGGGAACCCCAACTAACATTATAAATGTGAATGTCAGTTTGTTTGTTAGTTACGCTTTGACGCCTTAATTACTCGATCGATCAAAATAAAATTTCACATACACGTTGTTAGGGTACGCCGGTACGCCAGTAAAAGTATATAAATAAATATATTCATCCAGAAAAAGTACTGTTCCCGGGAGATAGAACGTGCGATATCATGCAACACGATAGTTTAAAAGGTTTGGGTTTGAACATAAGGTTAGATATTATATGATAACGTCGCTGTACAAATCAGTTACGATAAAACTGAAAGTTTTTTGGTAAGTGGTGTATCTAGTTTTTAGAATAAAGTAAGTCTGATATACCGACATTATTTAAATTTTGAATGAAAAAGAATCGTAATTAATACATTTTCTTTACTTTTACATGTATCACGTGGATGAACGCATTAATACATACTGATGGTATTTGATGAAAAATTGAATCTGTATGAAGCATTTTAGTGATATATACTGCTGTATGTATATACCTATGCTTAAGCTTCGATATGTAGCTATGCTTCTATAGCATTTATAGACGTGAGGGTATGTATGTATAATATCTATATACCATGTAGTGATTACCGTACGGGCATGATGACAATATAATCTGGTTGAATTGTTACGTCATAGTCACAGGAATAAATGTGTTACCATTGAGCGCAGACCAGTCGACTTTATAATGGAACATTAGGCACGGCTGTCATATAATAATGCCAGCTGTAATCTCTACTGATGTTAAATGCAAAAGGAACTTTTGTTTTTTTTATTTTATGCAGCAAGACAGCAATAGGCGTAATTTTTTGCTAGTAACTGTTTATGGGACGGAAACTGATATATGCGACTAACTCATAAAAGCCATGTATTTTTTATCCTGAAAAAATACAAAAGATTAAAATTTGATGTGCGAAATTACACGCAATTTACATAAATAAAGATTTTAAAAAAAAGATAATTATTATACTTTATTTTTATGGTATAGGAGGCAAACGATCCAACGGATCGCCTGATGGTAGGTGATTACCGCCGCCCATGGACACCCGCAACCCCAGAGGAGTCACAAAGGCGTTGCCAGCCTTTTAAATTTGCTTACCAGGAGGGGAGGGCAGGTTGGGCATTCGGTACGCTCATTCACTCGACGAAACACAACGCACGCGCTATTTCAAGCCGGTTTTCTGTGAGGCCGTGGTATCACTCAGGTCGAGCCGGCCCATTCGTGCCGAAGGGTGGTTCTTCCATGGTGTAAATCACGTGGTTTTGGCCTTCTGCTTCTTTTGCCATAACTTCTGCGAAGTTTTTCTCCCCTCCTCTCACTGGCACACATACTGACTTGCTTGTACACTTTAGTATAATTGGCACTTAGCCTTTTCATTCCTACATTTCACTTAGATCGAATATCTCGTACAGGTGTAATATTCAATAAAGTGAAATTGAGAATGCGTACAAATTCAACAGGTTAAGTCAAACAAGTTCAACTAAATATTAATTCACTTTGGAAACTAAATACAAATGTCATTAGTCATACAGTTAGCTGTCATAGAAATGGGTATTAGTATCAATTACGTATGTCAATATTATCATACGTGGAATAGTAGTAATGTATACAGTCTTGATGGGGTTAAAATTACTGACAACATGACATGAATACTGAGTCTACGTGACGCGGCAACGTTGCGTACTGCCCGACAACGATGCTCTTTGGCCTACGCATACTTACTAGAATTTTGACTATTAAAAGCAGCAATAGCCTAGTGGGAGACGGTTAGAATGCCGCGCAGAGTTCTCGGGTTCGATAGCGCGATATGCCAGACATTTTGAAGTAATGTGCGTGTTAAATAGTTAATTATTTCTCGCTTTAACAGTGAAGGAAAATGTCTGCGAGTTCTCCATAATATTCTCAAACTCTCTGTTGGACTATGGCTTAATACTTCTTACGCTGAGATGAGGCCACTGTCCAGCGGAGGGACGGTTCAGTACAAGGCTGATATTATATACTTACTAGCACTTCTGAATATGTTGCTTGCGCCCGGTCTTATAGCAAGCGTACCTACGTGTCACGCATCACGTCCACATACAAAGTTGACAAGTGTAGACGCGTAAGCAACGTCCTACTCAACATGTCAGTATTGTGGGCAATCAAGACTGAGACAATTTAAGATTAGTCAACACCTAGCTAGTATGTCTGAGCGTCAATACGCTCCCTAAATAATGTTAGGGACTTTACTCCGGGGAATTTTATGTAAAGGCCTGTTGTTTCATTTTGCTAAAGTGCAGATTTATTTCACTAGTATTACTTATTTTATAACATATTTTGAGAGTATTTTTAGGCACATAATACACTGCGCATGCATTCAGCACTCTAAATGGTTTGAATACCCCGCAACATATTTTTAAATAATACTTAAACTAACTTCCAGCGCATAGGTTTGAACATGCTGAAAATTTAATTTGTTGAGGAATAATGAACGTCCACTATAAACTTGAATCGTGTAGATGATGTTGCAGTTCGCTACATCATCCGTGAAGAAATAAGATAGATAAAACAATTGTAGATTTATTAAATTTCTAATGCGTTTATTTTTACCGACTTACTATTTTTCGTAGAACTTAACTAGAAAAGATTTGCCATATCATTAACGTGGACTCTAGTTCACCCGCGATATCATTTTCGTGGTTGTATTTCTTTATTTTGTATCGTATCTCCGGTTTTATTAAATGTAATTTCAAAACTGAAACTACTAAATTGGAAAACCGAATACAAAATTCAGTACATTTCACATCACGCTGAGTATAAATAGATGTTTAAAAACATAATGCAAACCATTTAAATTTAATTCTATTTTAGTACTACAAAACAGCGTAAGTCATCAACACCGTCAGCCTATTACTCTAAAAGTTAAGATAAAAGCAAGAAGGCTTTCTTATGGCAGCTTCCTCAGAGCCTCAAGGGACGCTTACTTTTTTAATTAAAAATCATTTGCATCTTCGAATCCTTGCATCTTACTTTGCTTCAACATCGGTTACACTAAGAAGGCTCAATAAGGTGCTATAATTCTGTTCAAGTTTATGGAGATGTTTGGATATATGTTATGAGATCGAGCGTAAAGTGTTTAAGGGATTTAGATGAAACTTGGCACAAAAAGAAGAAGTTAGTTTACATATAGGACACTTTTATCTCGGTATGCGTTTTCATGCGAATAAAGGCGAATGCGGCATCTGGCAGTCGATGAAAATTTACATCCTTATTTTAAAGGGGTACCTGTTCTATATACTTTTTTTATTTCAAAGCTGTCCTATTTTTCATTCGTACGTCATAATCCTATACAGAATTCGTTTTGACGTAGTCTGCATATTGCCTTTATTGGATAAGTCGTTGCCTTGCCAACAATTTCCAATATACGATGAGTTACGTAGTACTATTTTAACGATGTGTATATATTTTCGGCTTCACTTCAGTTCTAAATCTGGATATATGTATGAAGATAAGGTAATCTTACTACTAAATAGTTGTGAGATACTTATTTATATCCAGAAAAGGTATTTGTAATGCTTGTATAAAAATTTGTCCTCGAAAAAAAACTGGCACCGTAATTTATTTTCGCGAAAGCGCGATTGGCAAAGATAATGCTTGTCCGCCTGCTATGATCTTGAGATAATACTGTCTTTTCTACTTCCCACTGCATGGCAAGGGCCCACCCACTTTCCTGCCCTCTCTCTCTCTATACGAAGGCGCTAAGGACAATTTTTTCTAAAGGAGTCTATCTCATCTCACCGTCTTTGTTTAGGCCTGCTAAGATGACGCTTGCCATCTTAATGAGTCCGTATAATATAACTCTGTTGCCTTAAATGAAAATAAGTCGCAATCCATACATTTTTTGGTCCATTTATTTTTAATTGAATACTGGTATAGAACTAAAACGTGTCAAATCTCATAGATCATCTCAGCGGACAGCATTATAATCTGTTCTAAGTCTCTATTATTCCAAACTCTATTCTAAGACTATTTTAAGTCTCTGCTATTACCAAATAGGCTGCTAATTTCTATGCTAATATGAAGATCGACTGCAGCAAAGTGGATTACTCGGCATAATAATCAATTTATGTACGATTGATTGCCTAATAAAGACGACGAAACTTAAGTTACTAGCTAAGTTGCCAGGCCCATAACGTAAAACTTGAAGTGATTTATTTGCTGTAATTGCTTGTTTTAAATTAGGGATAACGAAAATCGATTTAAACTCACAAGCTTTGAGTTGCTACACTTTATTTATTGGGCTACTACCATTCTCCACGAGGTTTATTTAAAAAACAAGCTATGGACTTAAAACAAATACAAAATATATCACCCAAACTCAGAATAACTATTTGTGGATCAATAAATACATTTTATTAAAAAATATTCCATACTTTGTCTGCTTTTACTTTGTATCAGCATAAACGTACATCGCTAAAATAAAAAAAATTATCTCAAACACAAATGTTGAAATACTAAGAACCAAAAGGACGTAAAATCTTCGAGTATCTAACTTAAGCTAATAAATGGATATCGACTTCCGAGCACATATTTTTATACTGCCTATACATACCAGTATTTTATCTACTTCCCGTTAACCTAGAATCTTAAAAGTTTATATAAAAACAGTTTGGGAAGGTAAAGGAAAATATACGAAAATTATCTTACCTATTCAACTACTCTATTATATTACAAAAAGGTGTGGTTATATTGTAAGGCAGTGAAGTAAACCTTGTGACTAACTTATTACCTGCTTTCTCCAAAAAGCTTAATTATTGATATTGATATGACGCTATGCCAGGGTCGTAACAAGTACAAACCCGTGGTATCTGCTTACTTCTGCTGAAAACAGGCGTCAACCTGTGTTAAATATATATTTAACCATGTATTAAATATCGATCAACAGTCTTAAATATACATATATCGCTATCTAATGCTTGCCTAAATTACAACTGAACAGCTCTCAAGTTCTTGATCAATGATTAAATTCTGCTTAGCATCCTGCCGCTATAACTTGACTATTATTCAAATAACACTCAACGTTCAGTAATGTATTTTTTTTATTAGTCGCTACTCAATAGCTTAGATAACTCTTAAATGTGTGACGGCTCATGTAGCAGTTCCGATGAAGTTTATCGCTATATCTATTGGGATTTTATCTTACTATTCCAGGATTATCTGCAACCTCAGGATGTATTCCGTGCATGATCAGTCTATTTGACTCTTGATCCCAGATTATTATCATATGATAATATAGCTTCAACTGAGTGAATGTATTATACACATCTTAATAACCATTAACCTTAGATATACATATATATAAAAATTTCAAAAGAAAATATGCCACGTGTTATCGTTTGCCTTGGAATAACTATTGAACGTCGCCAAAAAAGAACTGAGCTTATTTTAAATAATAATATTTTAAACAAGTTTATTATTTGTATTCATGTTTTTGGCTATATAAACACTGGTAAATAGCATTCAAACCAAACCTTTTTGTGAACACTGATCTTCATCAGAATCAAAATTGGTTGCAAAATGAAACATTAAATAGCCGATACGTCAAACCAATGAATCATGCATCTTTTTTCTATCATTTGACCCCTACTACCAGATTTGAAAAGCTTCTAGCGTATTAACTTTTAACCTCGCAGTCGTGTGTTTTAACCATGGTGTGTCGCAGCGACACACCATCACCCAGACGTAAAAGGTTTTTGATTATATCTGGTATTCTAAGATTTAAGGTTAAGTGAAGCTAAAAAATATTATTATTTTCGATAATGCAAGTTAAAATAATACAACCAAGTCGCGTCAAATAGCTTTCAATTGATATGAAAGCACTGGTTGCCCATAACTTAACTTTCCCAGAATAGACTTAATTGGAATACGGTTATGATAACACAACGTTACGCCTCATTACATAAGACCAATGTCTATCCCATTTATCAAAATAAACTTTCGTGATTAACGATTGTGGAATAGTAAACACATTAATTAAATTAGATAGATTGTACATAATATTTTTATTGCAGGAAACTTTTATGTTTCCTGGGGTCGTTATAAACTAGAGCTAGGGGAGGGAACGCCGAAATATATGAGCCAGCCATCCGTAAACACGAAAGCGATTGCCTTAAAATTGAATTAGGATTGCAATTTCCTTTTTTTTTTCATTGAAGATAAACGTCACCCGGTCTATTATGAAGAGTTTACTTTATTTTGGTTCTCGCTTGAGTTGTAGCAGCTCGACTGAGAAAGTATTTTCACAGAAGAGCGCAGCGAGATAAGTTTGTGTTTCGCTTTATGTAATGAGTAGGATTTCCACAGGTTTATTAAGCAGGTGCTATGCTATCAATATTGTGATATTTACTTCTTGAAGCTTGACAATTATCGCCTGCTCCGTGCCTCGTAGAGCACGTTAACCCGTCGGGTCCGACTGCCATGAACATCTATGGTAGTCGTTATTGGGAGAGTATCGACCCAAAAGATCCCACTGGGTCGAAGTGTCGCCGGTCTGCACTGACTGAACCCCACATAAGATACAAGATACTCCTTGGAGCAGATGGCAAGGCACCCCGATTTGGTGAGCAATGCGCCTGTGTTTTATTAAGATGAACGTCACCCGCTTTATTAAGGTAGCTACAAACATTGAGATTTTGGGTTTTCGCTTAAGTTGTAGCAGCTCGACTAAGGAAGCAGTTTGACAGAAGAGCGCAGTCAAATAGGTTTGTGTATTGTTTTTTGTAATGAGTATCAATTTTGTAATATTTAATCCTTGGGGCAGATGGCAAGCCACTTCTTATTTTAAGGGTCAACAATGCGCCTGTGTTTTTTTTATAAAAGTTATACATCACCCGCTCTATTACATTTTAGGAACATTAAGACAGTTTTGGGTGTTCGCTTAAGTTGTAGCAGCTCGACTGAGAAAGTAGCGTAGTCAAATAGGTCTGTGTTTCTTAATTTTTGTAATAAGTTAGGGCTACAAGGTTTCTTAACTAGATGCTTTGCTATCAACAGTGTGATATTTGCTCTTTGCTCAGGCGGCATCGACAGCGATTCCTGTTTTAAAAGATTAATGCCTTCCGGATTGTATTGCAAGCATTCATATAGCAATTAGAGTTTAGCCTTTAATTGGACTAATATTATTGTCTTGATGGCTTTAGTGGCGCAGCAGTAGTAACTGCACCCGCTTTGCTTATGCAACCTTAGATCCGATTTCCAGGTTGTACAAAGGTATATATAGTTTTTTTTCGTAAAATTCTTAATGGTCCGTATTCTGGAACGGTGTTTGAGATATGGCTGTATGCCCGCTACCTATAATGTGGGAACTAAACATAAAGCTGGTGACATGAAACATAATACACCACTGCCTATGACCGTGAGACGTACATACGGATGAAAGAAAAATGGGACATTCTATCAAAATTCAACTTTGTATTCTACCAGTATTTTCTAAAAGTGCGAGTAATTTAAATATCGTATACTGAATTTGACTACATAATCGTTATCCATTCCAGGAATTTGCGTGTATTGACCTCATAGTATACTGAGATACTACTAACTACTCAATACTAAAACTACTATCAAACTGTGAGTACTCTAGTAGTTTTGGATTACGAACGTGTGCCTACGGGGAATAGTTCCTCAATAAGTGATAGGTATAATTGTGTGATTGTGGATACAGTGAGGGCACTTATCCGAAGTATCCCGTACGGAGCCACAACTAGTTGGCAATCCGAGTTGAAAAACTTCTGCTATTAGTGCGTGTGATCACTTATTGATGTCAGTTACCATCTGATATCTATAGCATTAAACTAAATAGAAAATTTTCACCATCCAACTAATATAATAAATGCGAATGTGAGTTTGCTTGTTTCTTTATTACGCTTTCATCATGCAATTTCGCATACACGTTGCCAGGGGAACAGAAAAAGACATAGAGTACCTTTCATCAATAAAAAGTACTGTTACTTACCTAACCTACAAAACGTGGGCAAAGTATAGTACCTACCTCATATCTTCTACGTTGTGTGTTACACTTTGACGGCTTAACTACTTGACCGATCACCATGAAATTTCGCATACACGTTATCAGGGGTACAGAAACGGTTATAGGATACCTTGCATCCAAAAAAAATTACTGTTCCCGAGAGAAACCAAGGGTAAAAGCACGAGTAAACCCTTAGAATGTTAGATATTAGAAGCCTAGCGTTGCCAGCTATTATATTTGATGAACCAGTTTGTCTGTAAAATAAAAATTTAGAACAAGTTAGCAGTAACACTGCGTTTCGCTTGGAAAGTTTCGAAGGCTCACATAGCATCCTTTTCCGTATCTTTTCTTTTACTTTATCTTTAATTCCTTTCCATTCATGCAACAATACTTGTTAACCTCGCAGATCAAACAATCTGCGCGGTCGCAGTTCTTGCCTTTGAGTAGGTAGTAATTTGTCTTACAACAAAAACCAGGATAACTTCCGGTATAATTTTCCTTAAAACAGAACGCCGGGCCTGTTGATTGAAAGCTGCCCTTGCAACAGTAAAATCTAATTATAGGATTTTCTATTGATTAAACTTTACTTATTAAGCTGTTCTGGGACACGGTATTAATTTTCATTATATCGTCATTGTTTCTACCCCTTTGTATTCAGGTATCAATGGGGAGAGCCCCTTTAATACTATTAGGATTTCATACATGCTTTCCGTGCAAATAGCCATGAAAATTGCTCATATTAAGGGCTCATATTATTTGAGAACTAGGTAAACGATAAGAGCCGAGTTTCGGTTGCCATTTTAGTCACTGCGTTACTGGGTGATTCTGTCAGGAAATCATAACTTAATATTACAAACACGAATGTGTGTTCGTTTGCTCATTTATTTATTTGTTTATTTGTTACGCTTTAACGCCTAAACTACTCGACCGATTATCATGAAATTTCGCAAACATGTTGTTGAGGGAACAGAAAAGAACATAAGGTAATCTGACCTAACCTAAGCTACATTTATGCGAGCGAAGCCGCGGGCGTTATCTAGATCTAAATATTAATAAGGAATTTTATGTTTCGGAAAGTACGCAGATGCATATAATAGAGAAAAGCATTACTCGAAAGATACAATACAATTTGCCCGACGCTAGAATTGAATCCGAAACTTCATGCAGAGGTGTCTTATTCATTATCGCTGCTCCACTGAGGCAGTTGTAACATCGAGTAAAATTATATTATTATTTATTATAATAGTTATAACGTTTACCAAGTATATTGTTTGATAATTAGGTTAGCATGGGCTTAATCAATAATTAATCACATGTAATTAGTTGGTTATTACCGTATAATAAAACAGAATTAGAAATGTATAGCATACTAGCTTTTTCTCTAGGCTTATTTTAAGCCATTTTTGCCCTTTTCTATCTGCATACAGAAAATTATGTTGATCAATTGAACCTTTCGAGTTGCTTCGAAAAGAATCCAGGATGCCTAGTAAGAGTTGTTTTTACGTTAACGCTATCGAAACGTTTACCGCGTTTGGCTCTCTGATTGGTTATGAGTCATGAATGTGTCGATCGTGTTAACATAAAACAAACTCGCCCTAGGCACTTTGAATTTTTTTCGTAGCTACTCGAAAGGTTAAATTGATCAACATGAGAACTATCAATAACATAATCGTGTTATTAGTAAGGAGCAACGCACGCTTACTGTTATATATTTTTTCTACATTCATTTTAATAAAATGTCTACATACATATGTACACACAGCGACACATCAATCTAGACTTTTTGGTCTTTGAACTATTAGTAGTTGAACGCTGCGAATCGTGCGAGTACGTTATATTTCTGTTATTTTGTCTCATTCACGCTGAACAGGCTGCACGCGCTAGTGCACCGTGATGGGTCTACACTACTATGCACTGTCCGTTGCCAATAATTCTCTATTCTGTATGTAGCGTAGTTATGCGTATATAGGGTGTCTAACTTGATGTGTAGCCGTGTGTACAAGAACAATTAAATCACACTTACATTTCACCAGCTATGCTTTTATATCCAAAGAAAGATATTTTTAATGTAACGGTTTCAAATCTTCTTAGGTCGCGAGCCTATTGTCATTTATCGGGCACAGGATCAGCCTATGTGCTCCTACTAAGAATTCCTTACTAAAAATCTACGAATACTGGCCAACAATAATGATTATGGACGAATTTCGACCACTGGACGACAGCTAGTAAATCAGACAGCTAGTAATGAGTTTTTTTTGTTTAGTACGATTACACTTTTTATCTACTCGACCGATTATCATGAATTTCACGTTTACGGGATTGTCAGGGGAACAGAAAAGGACATAAGGCACCTTTAATTCAGGAAAATACTATTACTAATCTAATTTATCTAACTTATATTTATGCCACCGTCTAGTAATAGATAATTAAAAGCAGATCAAGCTTCGTCTACATTGTAGTATAGTATTTCCATTAGTTTAATATTAAACTACACCATTCAAAAGCAGCAAAATACGTAGGTACTCGACATTTAAACAGGCGTTATCAGACTACAGTACAACCGTCCTACTTCTCTACTTTATTTTTCACACCTACATCATATTATATCCTCAGTATTATAATAACGTTTAATAATGTCTCTACATAAAGCTGCCTATAACTCTACCTGATATAGGCTTTGTAGTAAATCCTTGCCTACTAGGCGGTGTTATTCTAATGTGACCTCGAGGCCCAAATTATTACCAGAAATAATAGTGTTAGAACCTTTGTTTTGTATGTTTATGAAAGGGGCTATACACGTGGGAGTGCTAAGCCTAGTTCAAAATAGTTTTACGAACTTATAAGGTAAATAAACAGTTTTCACGAGTTGTAGGCTTTAAATTATAACTTTTATTGTTTAGGTTAGTTTATAGGTTTAATGAATTTTATTCTCAAAAAGAATACGTCGCTCACTTACATGAGAACAAATGAAACATAAGTAAACATTGAATAAAAAGTCGCTATATATGAATAAGTAATAATAATATAACTAATTATAGGCGAGCAGCGATTGGACTGACAATCAGAGGTCTCGACTTCGATCCCAAGGCGCGCATCTCTGACTTTTCGAAGTTATGTCCGTATTAAATAGTTAATTATCGCTTGCTTTAACGGTTAAGGAAAACATCGTGAGGAAACCTGCATGTCTGAGATTTCTCCATAATGTTCTCGAAGATATTATTATGTGAAGTCTGCCAACCTGCACCGGGCCCGCGTGGTGGGCTATGGCCTAACCCTTCTCACACTGAGAAGAAGCTTGTGCCCAGCAGTGGGACGGTTTGATACAAGGCTGATATTATTACATGTATTATTATTATACGTCTTTATCCCCAAAGAGGTAAGCAGGAGTGTATTAAACACCCACATTTCGCTGGCTATGCATTATAGTCCCACGTAATGAGGAGGCCATTGACGCCTGAACTCAGATCTAGACTCCGAGCTAAAATATCTTGACAGAAAAACACAATAACACACCAACAGCCTAATTTAAAATATCTATTTTTTGACACATATTTTATTTGATAAAAATATGTCAAAACTTAATCTTCGTAGCTATAACGATTCATTTCCTGAAGCATGAACCAGGTCTTATAGGTGCGAATGTCCTCGTAACATAATAGAAAGGCTTTTGTTTGTAGGCCGCCCTACAAGTATGAAAAATATATATAGTTATCTATATTAATACATACTATAAAGAGGAAAGATTTGATTTCTTGTTTGTTTGTATGGACTTAAATCAAATACCACTGACTTTAAACATTATTTCACCATTAGAAAGTTATATTAACAGGGAGTAACATAAGCCATATTTCATTTTTAAACAAGTGAGAAACGGCAACGAATTGCCGAAAATCTTAAAGTTCGAAAAAATGGTTCAAGTAATATGCAAAGGTCACGTGATACCACATGACCTAAAAGAGTCAGAGGAAGAGAGTTTGAGGTCAAAGGTCATAGTCATTTCGGGGGAATATCGACTATGCTGTGTCGAATGGCGTTGACCGCGAGTCTCTAGTTCTTACGGTTCTTGAGTTGAAAGTTATAACAGACGGACGGACAAAGCTGTTGTATAAGAGTTCTTTCGAACTCTAAAAAGTACTGTTTCTAACATAACCTAACCTACTTTTAGGCGAGCAAAGCCGCGAGGAAAAGCTAGTTATATATATCAATAATAATAATATACTACCACATACATACACACAACACCATCTAGCCCAAACTAAGCAGAGCGTGTACTATGGGTACTAGACAATGGATAAACATACATATGTACTTTCTTTTTTATAAATACATACATATTATATAGGTGTATTTCTAAACTGCATGGTTTACCCCTAAATCGCAAACTAAACGACGTCACAAATTAATATCGCACGCATTTAAACAGATAAACCTAGATAAATTATCCTGCAATGTGTTACCCGTTGAGATTAATCGTGATGCTATTTCAAAGCAGTATCCATATTTATTTACTTAGGAATACCGCTCGGACTAAGTTTGAGTATTTAGGGTATAAACTGCATAGGATATTCATCATCATATTCATTATCATCATATACTCTGGCAAAGCGTCACAGTTATGCAATAATTAAATTTATAATGGCTAAGGTCGTTGAGGAATATTCGAACTCATTATTTAATTATATTTTATATTCTATCACATACACTCAACGCCATCTAGCCCAAACTAAGCAGAGCTTGTACCGTGGCTTGTACTATGGGTATTAGACAATGGATAAACATACATCTTTTTTTTGTAAGTACATTCACATTATGCATAGAAAATCTAGACCAAGACAAACATCCATGTCCATGCACACAAATGTTTGTCTTGTGCGGGAATCGAACCCGCGACCTCAGGCGTGGCAGTCGGTTACACTAATCACTACGCCATCCAGGCCATTTATTATATAATATCAGCCCTGTATTAAACTGTCCCACTGCTGGGCACGGGCCTCTTCTCAGTGTGATAAGGGTTAAGCCATAGTCTACCACGCTGGTCCAATGCGGGTTGGCAGACTTCACATAATATCTTCGAGAACATTATTGAGAACTCTTAGAAATGCAGGTTTCCTCACGATGTTTTCCTTCTCCGTTAAAGCAAGCGATAATTAACTATTTAATACGCACATAACTTCGAAAAGTCAGAGATGCGCGCCTTGGGATCGAACTCGAAACCTCTGCGTGGCAGTCCAATGGGTTCCCACTAGGCTATCGCTGCTGATATTTATTATATTGAAAATAAATTCAGACGGCATTGTTAAAATATATTTACATACAAAGATAGTCTCACTCTTATACCCCGAAGGGGTAAGAAAGGAGAATTGCACCTACATTTCGAAACCTATGCTTTAAGGTCTCACGCAATAGGGGCCGAATCTATACTTGTTTATCGAGCACAATTCCAGACTCCGTACTGCTACTGAAAACTTTTTAATAGACAAACCAAAGAATACTTGTCCCATCCAATGTCACTCATAATTGTGCTCCCAACCCGGGAATCAAATATGAGACCTCATACGCAGCAGTCGCATACACTACGTCGCATACACCACTGAGGCAGTAAAAACATTGTAATTAAACTTTCTTGGAAAACAATATAAATCGAAAACCATAAACGGGACTGTCCGCTCCCTACCTGTCCAGAGAAACTTTGTGTTATAATATGTAAATGTAAACACGTTTTGCCCGTAAATAATTTTATAACCTTTCTAAACGCTTTTAAGATTAAGCAGCTATATCTGAGTGAAGTTAATATTATGTGAAAATGCCACATCTGAAACACTTTAAAATCGTATTTCTTAAAAGAAATATATTATTTCACTGTTAAGTAATATAATATTAACATATTAACATTTATAATATTAACATCTTGGGATTGGTTTAGTAACTTATACATAAACTAGGTATGTTTTGGGAACAGTCCTTTTTCTCTGCATAAATAGTAGCCTCATAATAATATCCTTTTCTGTACTAATGTGTATGTTAACAAACAAACTCACTTTCACGTATATAAGTTAGGATATTTTCGCAGTGCATGAAAGAAAGAGCAATAATTGACGACTTGTATTGTCAAATTCACTGTACCATATCATGATCACTACACACTATAATATGTCTTTCTATAGGAAGGCAAGATATATAAATTTGCGAACCCTTCATCTTCATAAGTATTTTCTGACAAGAGCACACATTCACATCATACCCATGTTAGATAAAATCTTGACAACAGCTTCGTAGTTTCGTACAATGGTGGAAATGTTATTACCTGTTATATAAAACAACTTCATAGCGTTCATCAAACAACTTAGTTCCCTCCATAGCACTACGCTCGTAAAATATTGTTTCGAGATATTACGAAGTTTGCATTCAAATATCACCTTTAGTACATAAGACATAAGGCTCCAAAGTAATGAGGAAACTGGAATCGGTCAGAAGCTATTCAGGGATAGTACACTTACGTCGAGGTGGTTTAATTTTACACGCTTACCGGGTTGAATTTTACAGAAGTAAATTTTCTTGATGCTTCCTTATTTGTAGTTGTTGAGTTGAGTATTAAAATAACTTACTTTATTTCAAGAGGATTTTTTCAAACGATTGCTATACTTGTGGTGACTAACACTATAACATCGGTAACGTTCTGCGAATAAAAGCTTTTATCTCCTTAATTTTTATATAATTAATGTCTTGTTTTAGTACATAAAATATAATATTGGCTTGTTTTATTTTATTAGACGATTCGAAAGCGTTTTTTTATAAATAGTGTAGCAACCTATAACCTTTTATTTTGTGTCAGTATTTATAAAGATCAAGATGTCATGGTGCCGGTGAGGTAAATAATATAATATTTATATTTATAAACATCACTATTTATCAATTATTTCATATAATTTATGAAATCTTTTTGTGGTTTCTTACCTTGTTCATCTTAATAAGCGTGACTTCTAAACTTGTTAAACGTCTTTTAACAGAAAATTAAACCTACGAATATGTATGAATGATGAGCGAGTAAAGCATAAAACGTACATATGACAGGAATGTATCAATTACGAATCCACAATCCATAAACCGGTTAATAGGGTTGAATGTACCCACCTACAATTGTAAATATCGTGTAACTAATTATTGTGATATTATTGATAATGATTGGACAAATTTAAAAGGCTTTTATGAGAGGTTAATATGATAATAACTATTGGAAATATTAAATTGTCCACTACCTTTTTGGTAAATAATAATTATCAGTATTTTGTGTATGCATGTGTGTTATGTATAATATGTATATTTTTTAACTCCACTTATGGCATAGTGGGTTAGGTGGTCGCTTTGCCATTGCCATCATGCTAAGTGCTGTGGCTTATAGCCACATGGGTCAAAAAGCGTGACATTCATCACTTGTTTTTACAAATCTAAATGTTCTTTGTGTCCAATAGCTATCATCGCGATAGATCGCGACTTAGAGGGAGAGGAACCAAAGTCAAAGTCAAAGTCACAAATTAACACTCATAAACGTCAATGTTTAGTTGTTGGTGAGTTTACCCAAGTTAGTTGCTAAGTTCAACCTTAGAGCAGAAGCTGTCTTAAAAATAAAAGTTGATTAAAGTACGTAATATACTATATTATGCTACCTATTTTTCGTAGAAATGACAATTGTTGTTCCCACTAGAACGGTATGAAATTCCAATCGTTTTGGTGAATTTGACGGTAACATTTGGCCCGACAAATAAATGTAATAACACGTACGTATGGATCTGAATTTGCTTTTCGCGATGAAAAGAATATCGTGTTTGGGTTCAATAAAATTTTTTTGCCGCATGTGTATATGTGAGTATCGCAATATTCGTCAAATTAATAATTTACGAAGAGAGTAACAAAAATGAAATAAATATTCCAGTATAATAATGGAAATCGTATTATTTTGATATTGCGCAAGTTAGACGACATCATAAAATGTAAAGAAACTGCTTCTCGAAAACATGCATAAAAATATGTGTCAAATATTATGTTCTTCGACGCATAAATTTTTAGCAGTATTCCTTTTTTGAAGACCGTTAAAAAGAAAATAGATGTTATTGTGCCAGGACTCACAAGTGATAAAAGTTGTTGTAAGCGTTTGACGGTTTGCTCATGTTTTAATAATACTCATACTTACTAATAATAAATATATAATAGCAGCGATAGCTCAGTGGGGAGACCAACAGACTGCAATGCAGAGGGTCTCGGGTTCGAACCCACGTCGCGCACCTCTGACTTTCGGACGTTATATGACTTTTCGAAATTATGTGCGTATTGATTAACAATTATCGCCTGCTCCGTGCCTCGGAGAGCACGTTAAGCCGTCGGTCCCGGCTGCCATGAACATCTGTGGCAGTCGTTATTGGGAAAGTCAGCACCCTCTAATATCCTGACATTGGTCTAGCCTTAGGGTATCGTTAGCCTTCGGGTTGCGGAGGTCAGGTGGCAGCCGCTCCGTGTAAATACTGATATCCAGTCAAATCCGGTTAGACTAGAAAAGCCGACCCCAAGTGACTTGGGAATAATAAAGGCTAGGGAGAAGCACTTACTAATAATAAAAATGCGAATGTGAGTTTGTTTTTTACACGTTCAAGCCATACTTGACCGATCATCATGAAATTTCTTATATAAGTTGTCAGGTGATGTACAGCTGTGAAAAAAGGACGTGAAGTAACATTCGTTCAAAAAAAAAAGGACTGTTTCCGTTGGATAGAAATTTGTTGACAAAATCAATGTTACCGCGGGCATAATTTATTAATTATATAAATCCCTATTCTGTATTCGTCAATCCACAGTTTTAGATATAATTATTAAACAATTCAGTTTTTGTGTAATTCTCCCGTAAATTATGGAAAGTTAATTTTAACCCACTTTACTTGATTGAACGCGTCCACGTACTCAAATTATGGATGATGAATTGTAGGCACGTGAGTAAATTAATAACGCGACGTTGATTGTCAGCTTATTAATTTCACTCCACTTTAAAGAAAATATCAAGTATTTTTGTAAATAAAGTGATAAACTATTAAGTTTGGCTTTGAGTTTGAATATACTACGTGTCAACTATATACTGTATAACATGATGTAATTTGTGGAGATGAAATAAACATTATTATTATTATTATTATTATTATACTAAATTTGGAATATTTGCAATTGTTCTAGGAGTTTTTTATCACACGGTATAACGATTTCATGTTTCGGAGTTCTCTATAAAGTTAATGAAGGCGTATGAAATTTGCTAACTCCTCGCTGATACCGTGATGGCGGAACAAACAGACAGCTGACAATGCTAAAAGCTATCGTTCAAGGTTAAAACTAATTACGATAGAATATGTATGGGTCATTAGTCGATCCCAATAAGATTTTCCTAATTATATATATCAAACTTGGCTATGTCATAGTTTTATATTGGTATACATTAATTGGTCCCTTCGGTAGCGCAGTAATAGAGAATACGAGTGCTATACATGAGGTCTTGGGTTCGTTTTCTGTTCAGGTTAGGTATTATCTCTTAATTCTTAGTAGTAACACAGAATCTGATAGGTACTATGCCCAGTAGACGGTGGTAGGCTCGTCCCTATCAAGTGGTACTTAGGTACCACGTGATAGGGGCGAGCCTACCGGTACAGACCGAAGACGCTTTAATAACGTAGTGGGTGAAATAGGTACTTATCTGCCTACTCCTTCTGTAATAGAGGCGTGGGACTATATTATATGTTCAATTAATATTTTCAAAATACAAGCAATTATTTAAGTAAAATCCCTGTGTAAAGCCGTAAATTGTTTGCAACAGTTAAATATAGTACAACTTTAGAAGTTAAGGCAAATTGAAAAGGAATTTTCCCACTACAGTCATTTATGGCGCTAAGTTGTAAACTTGTGACCTAAATAAAGTTTCACCAAGTCAGCTTCCTTTCGGGGGAGGCTGTTGAATAATATAACTAACTTGTTTACCGTAAAGTTACTTAAGTCTTTTCACACGGCATCCAAATTGAATAATAAACTGAAACATCATGTCTTCTATATGTTGCCTGTCTTATTTTTAGGCCACCGTACCGAAAAGCTAAAAGGTACCTTACAATGTGACTTCGTCCGTTTGTCTATTGTTCTAATGACAAAAGAGCAGCATACGCAGGGCGTCATATAAGCACAGCTAGCGATGCATACATTACATCTAACACAGCTGTTTATTTCAGTATAAACATAACGTATATATTGAAACGTACACGTACATATTATATAGAACTTAACTGTTTAATCTTTTGGTTATTACTTGGCTCTCGGGTGCCAAAAGCAATACTTATTTAATTGTGTCTAAATACGTTGCCTGAATACGGTTATAAAGGGTTATGAGGTGGTATCAAATACACATTTTCAGCGCAGAAATTAGAGTAAAACTAGTTGTTCTTCATCTTAGGAAGATATTTCAAACAATTACATTAAAACAATCGATTATAACGCAGCTCTATTTTGGCTCTAACTAGGTTTTTATCTCACTCTCGACCTCTCGGAAATATGTGTCATAATGCAACCAAGATGATTACTATGCGTCCCGGCTCCTAGCTTTTAGAGAACGTCTTTGGAAATTCAGTTTTATTTCTTCTTCTTCTTCTTATTTAAGTCTAAGTGACTTGTCGGTGTAGCTTGTCTCTCTATATCTGTCTGTCTAGTGCCATTTCTTGCATTTCTCTGTACGACATGACACCTAACTTTTCCCTGATCTGACTAATGTAACTTATTCTTGGCCTTCCTCTTCCGCGCTTTCCTTCTACCTTTCCCTCATGATGTTATTTCTATTTGTACTAATAAGAAGATGCGGTATGTACCTATTTATAAATTTTGTTCTGA
Organism: Catocala fraxini; assembly: GCA_930367265.1. Lineage (NCBI taxonomy): Eukaryota > Metazoa > Arthropoda > Insecta > Lepidoptera > Erebidae > Catocala > Catocala fraxini. The sequence goes on from OV884035.1 coordinate 17,352,619, forward strand.
TGCTAACAGAAAGAGAATACGTTAGTGTGCATTAAAATCATGTTTTTTAATTTTTGCTTGATTTTTTGGTCGTGGTTTTGCTCGCGATTATCTATATTTCATCAATAAGTTTCCATCCTGTACCAGTACTTTTTCCAGGGTGAAACATAAGCTATATTCTTTCTATACCCTTGATAACGTGTATGCGAAATTTCATGATGATCGGTCCAGTGGTAAAATCGTGTAATGTTGAAAAACTAACAAACAAACAAACGCACATTCCCATTTATTAAATTAGTTAGTATACTTGTAAGATGGTTAAGAAGCACAATGACTGATATCATCTTCATCGAAGTTTAACTGCTGTATAAATAAATAATAATAAATTTATTGCAGTATATTTTAGAAACACAATTGTATAAAAAGTTTAAATCTATTAAACTATTTAAATTTACACTATCCCCGACGTTACGGTTGCTTCCGCAAAGTTTTAAAATATCAAAGATGTTTTAAATAAATTTAAAAATACGTATTTAAATGTTTAATTTCAAAGCCTTATGCTGATGGTAAGGACAAGCATCAGATGATAAAAGTCTATGATCGTTAGAATTACCAGAGGTATCACTTGTGCATTGCCGACTTTTAGGGAAAAATAATTATAGATGCGTTAAAAGAAACGAATGGGGAGGCCTCTTTATATTCGGACAAAAGTAACTATAGTTAATTTCAATACAATAAAATCAAAAGGTACACAAACGGTTAATTGACATGACCAAAGACATTTTAGTGATGTCCAATTGTAGCGTCAATTGTAAATCAATGAATTACCTAAACGAATCATTCGATTTGATGCAGCGAAAGACTTAGAAATGACATAAACATATTTTTGCGGCTAACATCATGAGTTGCAGTGGCCAACCGCATACATATTTTTTAACACCCGCTCTATTTTCAGATCTTGTGTACCATTAGTTAGTAGGTCTTTAATGCCAGTAATGGACAGATTAATTTAATTTTTAATTTCCTCTAAATACCGTTTATTTTATGTTTCGTACAGTCTTAAGCAATCATAAATTATATATACTTTTTCATCTAACAAATAACTTCATCTTTCGTCTAAGATTTTTCAAATCAAATAATTATTTATTAATTAAACGCTTATTGCTTTAAAATACACTAAGATATCATGTGAAAACGTTGAAAATATGGTAAAATGTGTTACTTATTCGATTTAGTAAGTAATTATGTGATAAATTTAACAAATTTAACATCAATGTGGTTTGTATACATTTTCATCTTAATGGATTGAAGTCGACTATACAGTGTTGTATACTTATGTTCGTTTTCTGTAAGAGGATAAGCCAGTTTAATTATACTGTCTCTAAATTACTGGTAAGGGCAAGGTCTTCTACTATTATTAACATGGCGATCAATCTATATCTATGCTAATATTATAAAAATAAAAGATTTGATTTTTTGTCTGTTCGTTTGTAAGGATTCGCGTCAAAAATCACTCAACCGATTATAAAAATTCTTTCACTATTAGAAAACTATTATCACCGAGTAAGATAGGCTATATTTTATTTAAAGAAAAATACTGTTACTAACCTAGCCTTTTTTTCTCTTTTTCTACTTGGGGGAATGCATTGACGCTTACTCCGCGGGGGCGGGCGGAGGGGTTATGTCGAAATCATCGGGTCAAAAGAAAGATGTTGAAATGATGATAATGGACCTCCCGGAATACCGACTAAACCTACCACGGTGTTCCTCGACAAAACCGCTATCGACGGGGCTGCGCGTATCACTTGCACTTGTGGTCGCGACCCCGCCAAGGTTTCGGCCCGCCGTATGAAACGGCAGGCCATTATACGAAGAGACCTACCCTTTGGCACTTCTCACTCATAAAACCCTACTATCTCCCCCTAGAGGGGAGATGGACTAGACACAGAAGCGCGCGTGAAAACACGCACGTCACCTGTCGGACCTGCTGCTAATCGGATGGCGGGCAGGCCCTCGAAGCCTACCACCCCCAGATCAAACCTCAGGGTGGCAGGAGATCATCTCGCGTCCTCCGGCGCTCGGCTCTGCGGTTGGGGAGAGGGTTTAAGCGCTCACTATCCCGCTTTGCCGCCTCCTTGATGGAAATCACTTCCTTACAGAAGGAGGCGACGGCGTTCCACGACCTCTCACTCCGGACCATAGACTGAACTACGGCCGGGAGCTAAAGGGCAACCAATTCGACTACCGCGATCAACTCACGGCATCGAAAGTGCGCAGCGCCGTGTCTACAACAACGTCGCGGCAATCGCCGCAGTGGTGACAACCGGGCGTCGCACGACCAGGCCATCTGGCCAGTCATTATCTGTGTCAGCCGGAAGGTGAGGGCGCCAAGCCTTGTATTATAAACGTCAAATGTGAATTGAAATGCAATTTAGATACACTTTGCGTTTATTTTAATTTAAGAGAATATTAATTTTGATATTTGTGACACTGACACTAAACTAATGTAATCGTTAAAAGTCAACTCTCGCACGAGGAATAATTTAAGTGTCATGGGGGACTTTACAAACATTCAAACGAGAGTCACAAAGAACACCTAGATGCGGAACAACTATTTGTGGAACACAATTCTTTTTGTCTCGTTTGGGTATCGAACCTACAACACTCGAAGCAGTGGCAGCGGCGAGGCAGCGACTTAACTACTACACTATCCATGCAGTAGCAGCAGACTAGATCGCAACTTTATTTTGAACAGTTTTTTCTAGAATAGGAGTTCAGTTCGAATGTCAAAATAGTATCACACCCCATAAAGATTGGTCACTACTATTCCAATTTCACTGTTTGTCAACGTTTAATATCGATCAGTGTGATTGATTTATTAACTAGAAATCGACATATTCCAACCGTTGTGATCGAATTGTTGACGTGTTTTGAGTATAAATTTATTTGACTAATGTTCATAGTTATGACATGTAAATGAAGACGGACTAAACTTGAAACCAAACCGAATTCTACCGGTTTATCAGACCACTCTCGCGCCAGTAATAGTTTCTGTGTCCGGGGGATTCAAATAGAACACAAAGAACACCCAGACTAAAAAAATCTATTTGAGGATCACACAATTTTTTCTCCCGTGTTTAGTTTTGTGTCCCGTGGGAATACTGTCGAACCATTCACACACTCTACACAGCGGCAATAGCGATGCGACCACTTAAACCACTACGCCATCCGTGCATTTAAAATATATACATCTCGGGATACATACAACCTTATATGTAGACTTATACCGATAACTATATAGCAGCAGAGATATAGCAGCGATAGCTCAGTTGGGAGACCAAAAGACTGCAATGCAGAGGGTCTCGGGTTCGAACCCACGTCGCGCACCTCTGACTTTCGGAAGTTATATGACTTTTCAAAATTATGTGCGTATTAATTGACAATTATCGCCTGCTCCGTGCCTCGGAGAGCACGTTAAGCCGTCGGTCCCGGCTGCCATGAACATCTATGGCAGTCGTTATTGGGAAAGTAGTAGTCAGTCAGTCAGAAAGTAGTATTTAGTCCCATTCTACCGATCACAGGTTCAAACCTAGTGTTAATACTCAGAATTTCTTATCAGAATAACGAAATACGACTCCAAGGCCCGAGACCTTACTTACAACAACAGAAGACAACCTGCTCCGTTTAATATATTACAGCTAAACTCAATAGCATCAAAGATCAATAAGCTTTAAAGGCACCTGTGGAGTTAGGAACTTACTAAACTTGTAACATAAAGCTCAAACACTCAAGCGGCTTATGTTGAGTTAGTATGTAGTACATATAATATTCGTTTATAGTCATTTACTTTGTTGCTAACATTGTTTAGACACGTTTCAATGATCTGCTTAGGTGGGTAGTACATCATCGTAACTAATGTTATAAATGCGAATGTGAGTTTCTTTGTTTGTTACGCTTTCACACCTTAACTACTCGACCAATCATTATGATATTTCGCATACACATTGTCAGGGGTATAGAAAAGGACATAATGTACTTTTATCCAGAATATGTAATGTTTCCGAGGGAAATTTATTTTCTTTTTCTTTTAGAAATACCACCTGCACTAAGAACAATTACTGTTTCGGGGGCGGTTCTGCAAATGTTGTAACAGACGGACATTAAGAACACCAGGACATGGTACATGTCACACAAATATTTATTACGTACTGTAATCGAACATCTAAGATTCGGCTGTACAATGTCAAGGTGAGGTATTTAACCATTGTGCAGTCATTTACCGCACAACTAAGATCTTAAATGAATAGCCCCTTCACTTTATCACAATATGTTCAACATAATTCTAAGTTTAGTGCTTTACTACAACTTGCAAAATTTATTAACAAAGTTACGAGAGCTCCCACAACTGTTTTAGCACTCTGTTGGAGGTCCTTAAAGATCACCTAAGTTGTTCTAAGATACTTTACAAGCTTTCCAAAATTACCTACCAAAAAGTTTTTAATATAATATTGCTTATAGAGACTATACAGACTGAACGAACATGCCATTGTTTTCTTAAAATTAAATTACTTTATATGAATTCTATCGCGTTTCATTTATTTATTAATTAGTTCCATTTTTGAAGACATTTAAATTTACTGTATTCTCTCCGTTTCTAATGCTTTTTAGCAGCCATGCTGAGAAGGATTATTTTTGTTCTGATCTGCAATATTCACGGTTACTTAGGACCAGATTATGTTCGTTTAGTTTTAAAAGACCTGGCCTGCGCGCGATCTACAGCCTAGCAACGTACATAAACAAAAGAAAAAATAAATGTTTCTTATTGGGTTCGATCCCTGAACACTCAGCGCAGTAGTAGTAGCGAATCACACTTACACAGTCATCGATAATTAATTACAGCGTGAATAAATATGCTATTTACGCGGGCAGTTTTCGTTGAATCAATTAGTTCTACATAGACTATTGTACTGCAGTCTGTGTTTACCAATTTAGATAAACTATTTGCTATTTACCACGTGCATCGAAGAGCTCGTAACTATCGATCGTCTTGGTTTTCATGACATCTCTAACAGTTGTCTTGAAGGTAACCAAGAATAAGACTTCAAAATCTCCGACTAACTACACTGGAAGCTCATTGAGTAATGTTACCTAATATAGCACCTACCGACGTAGAACACGGGACTTATATCTACATTTCGCACCGAATTTGGATTACATAATAATATTATATACGATCTTAAACTGGCGACGAACTAAAGCGGCCTGCAAACGATATATTGTTGAGATAAATCAGAGGAGCGTAGGATCTCCCGCAGATTTTCACGTAATAACAAGAGAGTTTCGGTAGCATAACTTCGTAATACATATTTGTTACTGTAATCGATGTATGTACTGAAAAGACACAGTGTTCTCAACAACATCATTTAAATGATTAAGATGTTGCTCTGTTCGATGTTACGAGGTGTTAAAAGAAGATAAAATGGACCTATATTTTAGATATGAATCCAGATTTTTCTTTGGCTAATATTTGTGTCAAAATACTCTTCCGCGGCTTTGAAAGCACCAAAATAACGAAAACGGAAAAAAACACTCAAAGTCTAAACAACTATTTGTGAATCGTGAATAATATGGATCAGCAAAATTCCTGCAGTATTCAAATCGACATATTTATACTATATATTAGGCGTGGTGAAATATTGATTTATAATCATGTTATATTGGTATGTACAAATTAAGCTGACGGTAATGCATACGAACTATAGAGATTTTTCTATGTATACTTATATATAGTTATGTATGTGATACGCACTACTGTCTACAAAAATAATTCTAAGATAGAATATAATTAGGTAAATTTTTTAGACAGGCAATTTTCTGTAATGTCACTAAAACAGGCTACTTTATATAGCAATACCTTTTCTATCTATTATCTGTCACCTGGCTACTGACAAAATAGTAACATAATATACATACATATATTTGCATAACACTTGACTGGCACGATGTAAAGTCAAATATGGTTTAAACAGACTTGTGTGGGAGACAACACATGCTACTTCTGGGAAGAGTTAGCGTTAATCGTTGTAAAACACAAAGCAGACACGCGAATTATAATAAAGACAAAGTAGAGATTAGCTTTGATCACAATGTAAGTCGATAATACCTACATTATTTAACTTCTGCCTTCTGAAGTGCATAATCTAAGAGGTTAACTTTAATGTAATGCTCGCAGCAGTCGGCAGAGGATTTTAGTTAAATGATTTGTTTAAAGAAAATAGAGCTCCTACAAAAGCATAAAGACTGTGCCGCGAGGTATTTTACAAACATTTTAACAACGGGTTCAAAGAACACCTAGACTTGGAACAACCATTTGTTTATCACACTAATGATTGTCTTATGTAGGGATCAGACCCACAACACTCAGCGCGTGGCAAGTGGCGAGACAACCCTTTGATACTAAAGTCCATTTTTAACGACCACTCCCGACGGCCGTTGGCCAAGTGACTTATTCACTTTTGTATATGATCGACTGTTAGAGGCAAAACCGATCCTTACGTGGTAATATCAGTCAATATGTACTTAACGGAACTATGAAAAACAGTCTGAGTATTTCCCGAGGCGTAGAAGAATGCGATGTTGTGTCATTCACCTAAGAACTTCAAAGCAACAACATGTATTGCGACTACCTCACAGGATCCTTAACTGTTACTTATATTCTTAACTCATTATTGCATAGACAAATAATATAATGTTCAAATATCAATATCAGATGTCTAACATGAATTTTTTCTACGAAACGAGTAGTCATAAAACGGTTTCGTAATTCTACATTTTAATCGGCAAATAACATATCCCCAGTGGCGATTGTTCGCGCCGTTATGTTCACAGATTTCTAAGAATTCCATTTCATATCCTGTTGTCGTAGAAATATCGTTTTCTATTACATGGGTTCATTTTCCTTCTATATCATAGCACTGAAATGAGTAATAGATTTTTGGAAAGAACTATTTTTATTCATATTATATTATATAGGGCGAACGTAGTGGTGAATCCATCGAATCGGATGGCAAAGACGATCGCGGCCTTCATTTAGAAGTGTGTTCAGTTGTATATGATGTGTATATGTATTAACGCAACGCGCTATAAGCTAAAATATCTTAAGTTGTTTATTACATACCTATTTAATGGCTTAAATCGACTGATGTCCTCAAAACTGCTAGTGTGTTATCTGGAAAAGTGAGAAAGAACCCATAAGTATTTCAACATATAATAAATTTGTGAACTTTTATTTTAATTCTTGATGGCTACGATAAATTGAAATTATACTCGAGAGGATTGGGGCTGAGAGCTGCAATACAGACTTTGACTAGCGGCTGCAACTCATTTGTACTTAGACAATATAACATTTTAGTATAATAATATATATATATATATATACTATCGATTTTAAATTTAACAGGACGGCATTGATGTATAAAAACCCTAGATGCACAATTCCATACGAATGTAACACTTAAAACTGTCCCCCAGTTGCTTATAAGTAGTTATATTAACTATTTAAACCTTCACTAATGCAAACTAAACCTTGCCACCTTAACTTAACGTTGAATATACAAGGCTATTTCAAAAAAGTAATACAATTTTACGAGCAGTGATCGCCGATAGAATAAGGAATGGATGGAGTCGAATATTGTTTTTACAAATATAAGTTAAGAATAATCTGACATAATAATGTAGAGTTTATAAAATGCATGTGAATGTGTGTTATAAACACATATTTGCTTTTACTTTTACCTGTAGGTATTTTACCTAGGTTGTGTCCTATGATGTTCAATAAAATAATAATAATAATAATAATAGTAATAGTTTATTAGCAACAAAAAAGGATTCAGAGCTGTATACATCATCATATTTAAATAAATGAAATAAGTTACGGGGGACATCCCTCCATCCTGTGTAATGTCATGGAAATACAAAAATAATTTTGATTATATACAGAGTTATTGATGCAAAATGCGAGTACGATGCTGTGCTTAGTAAACTAACTTCAAAACAAAATTCAAGTAGACTAATTTAGAGAACTTTAAAGAAGAAAAACAACAAATAATAAATGAAATAATTAAAGGAAATGAGGGCCATCTTCCTCCTCAGTATTTTATATTTGTGTTTTGTTTTAAGTACGAGTGTGTATGTGTGTGAGTTGTGCGCGTGTTGTGTGTATGTGTATGTGTGTATGTATGTGTATGTGTGTATGTATGTGTATGTGTGTATGTATGTGTATGTGTGTATGTGTAAATGCCTGCATGAGTATGTGTCTGTATATAATAGTGTTTGTAGGGTATGTGTATGCGTGTTTCGGGTTACGTGTAGGGACGTTTTAGTAATTTTTCTGTGTCGTCATAATTTAGGGTAAGTAGATATTCTCTTAGTTTTGCTTTGCAATTATACGAGTTTAGTGAGTGTATATGTAACTTATCATGAATTTTGTTATATAACAGTACGCTTGAAAACCGATAATGGCGTTGTGCGAAAGTGGTATACGTGAATACACTGGGATATATTGGTTTAGGTCTTCTAACATGTTGTTGATGGGCATTTTTATGCAATGTTGTACTGGAGTGTTTTTTCATAATTGTATGGAGGCAATACAACTGGCGTACTGTGAGCACTTTATATTCTGAGTATAATTGCTGTGTGGAAAACCTGAAAGGTCTGCCCATAATGACTTTCAGAACTGCTCTTTGGGCGCGTTCAGCTTGGATGATTATTGTTTTTGCGGCGCCTCCCCATACTGTGATGCAGTAGTTTATAATCGATTCGCATAAGGCACTGTAAACCATATGCATTACATCAGTATGGGCAGCAGGCCTTAGTTTTTTGAATACGAAAATAAGTTTCCTCAGGCGAGCGGATACAGTTTGAATCTGAGAGTTCCAGGAAAGACAGGCATCCATTTGCAACCCCAGATATTTAACCACCGTTACTCTGGTCACCGAGAAGCAGTTGCAGTCAATGCTTGAATCTTTGCAAAGGTGTGCTTTAACTATGTATGAGTTTGCGGGTGGCAGTGTGGAAGGTTTGGTGCCGAAAGTCACAAAGTTAGTTTTGTTGAGATTCAAGGTGAGACTGTTCGCAGCTAGCCACGCCATCACAATAGTCAATGCCGATTCAGATTTCTCTTTGACGGTTTTCCAGTCGTGGCTACTAGTTAGTATAACAGTGTCATCAGCGTATGCTTTTATACGAGAAGAGGGAAAGTGAAGTTTACAAAGTTCGTTTACATAAATCTGGAACAGAATGGGACTAAGCAGGCTTCCTTGTGGTAGGCCAGTATCAAGAGTTACTTGTTTGCTGACGTGTTCACCTATTTTGACACATTGAGCTCTCTCAGATAGGAAACTCTTAAGGAGATCGTAACCAGTTCCACGAACTCCCACTCGCTCCAGCTTCTCAAGTAGGATAGGGACAGAGACAGTATCAAACGCCTTAGAAAGGTCCAAAAATATACCTAGGCATTTCTTTTTATTGTCTATTTGATCAACTAGATAATAGAGTGCCTACAGCGTCGTCTGTGGAAATACCTTTTCTGAAACCAAATTGATTGTCTGATATTATTTTGTATTTATTTAGGTAACTGGCAAGGTGTTTATAGATAATGCGTCCTAAAATTTTGGAGATGGCTGGTAACACTGATATTGGTCTATAATTGTTAACACTATCTCTGTCTCCTGACTTAAATATAGGATGAACAATTGCCCGTTTTAGAGATCTAGAGAAAATACCAGTGTCGATAGCAAGGTTACAGATGTGAGCTATTGGTGAAGATAGTATATGACTAGCGGACTTTAGGACCTTAGGTGAGATGTCGTCCCATCCACAGGCACTCTCGGAGCGCAACTCTTGTATTATACGCTCCACCTCTTCTGCATCAGTCTTCAACAGTGCCAGAGAGCTTAAAGGGGACTCGTCATTGTTCATCCGGTTGGGAGGGGGTACAGGTTGTTGTGGAATTTTGCTTGCAAACGTTTTGCCTATATTTGGGAAGAAGGAGTTAACGGTATCTACCGACTCAGATGGAGTAGTCTTTATTTTTAATAGCTCTATTGGTGATGAGGGTTTTCTGGTTATGTGTGCCACTTGTCGTATAGCTTCCCATGTTTTCCTCGGGCTATTTTTGGCTTGGGCGAAGACTTTCTTTTCATGGTCGATTTTAAGATTCTTGAGAAGATTATTACAGAAATTGCGATAACGCAGATATGTAATTCTTAAAGTTGCATTTTGAGGATCTTTGTTACATTTCTTGTGCATATTGTCTCGGTTACGTATGCACTTTAGTAAACCCTTGGTGATCCACGGTTTAATAATTTTTAATTTAGCGAGTCTAGGTCTGTAATTAGTATTTGTATGTATAATAGTGGATAACATCTGGTATAGCGTCTCCATAGCCTGGTTGGGGTTAACTAGCTTATATATAACTGAGTAGTCACATTTTTCTATATCACTAACAGCACCAGCGATGTTTAACCGTGTCTTTTTAAATGATATGGGTTTTATGTTTTTAGGGGCTGTCATTTCCAAACTTAAAAGAACTGGTGAGTGATCAGTGATAGCTGATTGTATTATTAAAGTACTTGCTCTGTTTTTCGTTTTTAGGAGCACGTGATCTAGGCAGTTACTGAGACGTGTGGGGATTAAATGTGCTGGAAGAAACCCATATAAAGCGGTGAGATTTAAATACTGTTGACAACGAGCATCATTGTTATTTGTAGCTATATTTAAGTTAATGTCCCTTATTATTGTGGCGTTCGTGTATTGGTTGTAGTTGGTGAGCGTACTCTCTAGGCTGTTAAGGAAGTTCTCTACATTTTGCTGTGATGGTGGTCTATATATTGTAATAATAGGGAAGGTATTTTCAATGTTACAAATGAGACAACTAGCGTCTACGAAAGCTGGTTCAGTTATTTTATATTGCAAGGTTTCTTTAACATATATTACTATGCCGTCGTTCTGGTTAATTAAATTGTTTGTTTGATGTGATGTATAACCTTCCAGTGAGGGGACAGTTGCTGTTTTTTTCAGCCAGCACTCGGTCAAAATAAGGACGTCACACTTAATCTTAATCGCTACTAGAAAGAAATTGTATTACGAGTATGTTTAATTACTGTTCATATACTTGGCTGCCCGACTTTGAAATTATACGTGTTTGAACATTACGCGACTGATTGTACTTACAAATTAAAGTTACATAAAACGCATATATATATACAGATATATATAGATACGACATAATAAGGTATTTAATTTTCTTGAAATAAATTGGGTTTCTTGTATAATCTTCTTTTTGAAGGATTTAATTTATTCCGTTTCTTTCTTTGTTATATAATGCAATCTTATCTTGATATATATCCCGATAACAGATTTAATAGTATTATTTACATAATTGTCATTTGTTAATATGGCGATGTGAAGAATATAAGCTGACTCCCAATAATTATGATACGTGTTGTTGTTGCTGTGCTTGCCTGTGATCGTTGCTGTGCTATGATGGATACCCACCGTTAAGAAATAAACAAAAAAAAAAATTTTGCGTTGATACCTTGACGCAATAATCAGTATTAAAATATAATTATAATAATATCTAACATTATTACTTACCGAAAATATAAAACACCGTCCTTTATTTAGTGTCCCGGAAGTGTAATTTTACAAGTTTTAAACGAGCACTGCGGCGTATTTACTCTCGGAGCAATCGAACGGTACTAAATTAAAAGAGCACCCAAATGTTCAAGTGGGTGCACATTTCGTGAGGACGTTTTTTGACGCTGATTGTGTGTCTAGGGTATTTATATATCAATGCAGAACAGTTAAAAAAAAAGTTATTCAATTCATCTGCAGCTGCCGCTCAACAATTATGTCATTCAATAACTGAACATCGTGTTGATAAAATAATTAACAAACGAATTTTTATAAGCACATTTCCGTCTTGTTCATTGTTTGAGTGACATAAGTTTATAAGTGTTATCTGGAAGTCGCGGGTACGATTTCCTTGTCAGGCAAAGGGTAATTGAGTTTTCAGTAACGAAATACTACTATTAAACTTTACTACTATTAATAAAAGTACTGCTACTGATGGTAGTAGTAATAGTTTAATAATTACACAAAATATTTAAATTAAGTGTTTCTCGAATAAACAGCGATACAATCCGTTTAATTTCATTAATTAAATGTTATGTAATACACCACTACTTTCCTAAACATATAGAATACGCAATAATATTAATTTTTTTTATTCTAATATTTTTTTTATAGGAATCTGAATTTTTGTTTTGTTTATTTGTTATGCTTTCACGCCTCAACTACACGACCGATCATCATAATTTGGACATTGTTCAGGTGCCTACATTATGAGTACTAAGAACCAACAGCCACAAAAAAAATATAATTAAGTGGTTAATGAAACCATTCAATTAAAAGTGAATAAAAGTCACGGACACTTCTGAATATTACATACTAACTGAAATACTTATGTACCGTTTTTAAGGTTATTATTTTATTTGATTATTGTATGGCAATGCGGGTCGCGTTTGAAATAAGGATATAATATGAGCCATTATGGGCTAGGTAGCTAGGAACCTTAAGACCTACAACTGCAATCAGTAAACAAAATATACTTTTTGACTTGTATGCCAAGATGTCGTGCCAATAGATCCGTAAATCACAGCCGGAGGTCGATATTTCGAGAAGAACCAAAGACACTTGTGCAAGTGAAGTCGTAAATAAAATCGTTTAACATAAAATGTCGCAAAATAAGATATAGGTACACAAAGTACACGCGCAATAAGTACAATGACATTCAATCGATGTTTGAAAAGCTACTAAAAATACAGATAAAATAAAACAAATAATGTTTTTAGCTGACTTGGTTTAGTGTTGCCATGCTTGCATTATAGAAAACGTATAATACCGAGAAAGTGGTATTTATTATGGTCTTTTACATTAAAACTTATGACTTTTTAAGAAATTGGTCATATCTATGATGAAGTTCAATAATGGTATTTATAGAATAGCATTCGTATTAGCTACGTAAGAAAAATTACAGACAAGCTAAATAGGGAATAATTTCTCTGATAAACCGTACACATATTGTAAAAACTGTAGACAAGGCAGCACTGCGTGTCTCAGATGTAAACAATGGATGCCGACGTATTCGAAATCGCAAAAATAATTTTTAAATCGAAAATAAGATTCGATAGTGTCCGTGGGATTGTAATGATTGATTATTAAGTTATAAAATAAAATACAAATTATTGTTTAGGTGGAATGTGTGTTGATTCATAGGCTAAATTGTTCATTGCTCTTTTGCATATAGGTTGTCAAGGTACTTTTCATCCAGAAAAAGTACATTTCCTGAGGTATAGTTATTTACTGACAAAATCTACATTAACGCGAGCAAAACGCGGGAATAATCTAGTATATTATAAACATAGTAGAGAGCGGCGTTATATAGGTCAGCTTACTCTGTATTACAATGCCTGTTTTTCGAAATCAGATAAACATTTTTGAACAACAGGGGCCCGCTTACAAAAACAGATAATATTAATTGCCATACTATTCTTACAGTTCTCACCTTTGTTTATATAGATCTAATCTTGAGTTATAGCCTTTCAGTTGTTCTCGTGAATTATTGCTGAGCTTACAACTTACTTGGTGTCTATTAACAAGGTTTTTCTTTGGACGCAATAACTCAGACAGAATTCGCAGATTTGCACAAATGGATTAATTTATCGAGTTATGTGTTACATTCGAGGTAGGATAGGTAAATGAGATCTATGGAAGTGTTTGTGTTCGTTTTTGTTTGTGGGAATGGTAAGGCAATTCGTTTAATTTGCCGGTGAAAGGAAAAATTTATACTTAATTTAAATTATTCTTAGCAGTTTATCTTGTTTCAATAATTAACATTATTTTTAAATTTTCTTTGTAGAATTGATGAAGTTTATTTTCAAATTGTAGGGTTGGCAATGGATCTATTTTATTGTAATGCATAAGTAATTATTTAAATGTACGTTAAAGATAAATTTGTTTTTCAATAACTCTTTAATTGTTAGTATTATCTCTACCAACTTATTTTATAAATTAATCGCAAGAAAAGGATTAGTGCTACTTCAACAGAAGCCAAATAGGTACCGTTAGTATATTATTTTTCATCAAAACTACACTCATATTAAATTCAAACCTTCTACCCTCACTGTTAAACATTAGCAGAAAATGTTAAAAAAATGTTGATTATATCAAAAGTAATAAATGTTTAAGATTAATAAATGTTGGGCAACCTATTTGAAAACTATTTCAAAAGGAAATTTTCTCTGCAGGGAAAAGTTTTCTAAAAATATCATTATTTACATTAAGTATTGAAAATGAATTAATTTTTGATTGCATTACAATTTTCTTATTTAAGTTTTTTATTCTTCTTCAAAAAATTGTGCAAGATATGCAACTTCAGTTTGTAGATTTAGTCAGGCTGTTATTTTATGCCAACCATATGCTCCAAAGCTGGAAAAAGTCCAGCATTCAAAGGAAGTAGGTACTTCGATATAGCCTTGAACCTGATATATGTAGTTGTGATTTAAGTATCACTACTGCAACTGGAATTGCTTAGTGTTTTAATCGCTGCACAGTATAATAACAAAATTAAATGCGAACATCCAATTAGTTAGTGGATATTTTGTGCTAGCTATTTTAATGCCTGATTTTCCATAGACAAAAATATATTTCCTTTCAATTCTTGTTGAGACATCCAATCAAGAGTGAATGAATATAAAGTGATTCTTTGCTTTTTACGTTCAAAAGGTACAGGACCTCAAAATATTTGAGTAGAAATTCCATTTACAAAATATTTTCTTCCCAGGAGTTGTGACTTTATTATTCTTTCATTTCACAACGAGGTCATAAAATCGTTCAGTATATTGTTTACTTATCAAAGCGAATATAAAATTGAAAATAATCTTGCTTTTCTTGCCTTGTTTGTTTATTCTTGCTTGATATTGTGCAAGACTGTAGCCAATATCCGTTGTTAGCTGAATGTTATAAATTAAACAGTGAGGTTGCCCTTTCTGTTTAGACATACACTGCTCAATTCCTGGTTACAATTGTTATTCCGAAGTGTGAGGTCTTTGATGTGGGATGGGCGAAAAACGTTTATTGCACAACAATACAATCGATTGTATGGGTAATAAGTATTTAATAACTAGTTAGTCATCAATATAGAAATTGGGTATCTAATTTCTATAATCTAGTTATAATAAAAACGAAATGAAATCGAAAACAGCGGCAGCTGCGGGCTTCGACCACGTTTGTTATTACTGTTTTGCTTTCGTTGCTCGTAATGTGATGTTACTTCTGGAACAGTAGCTTCATGAAAATCTGTTTTTTTTTTAAATTTGTTCCTCTATTTATAGATTTTATTTAATACAAACAAACAAAATTTCTCTTTATAATATTAGTACAGACATAGATAAATTAATACCATATCTATATTTCAATTTTCTACACGACAACTTATGTATGTGTGTGTTGCTAAGACGCAGCTGAAGCGTAAGTCAGCTGACTGCTAACATCAGAACTCTAAGGGATTTTGAGCATTTCCTTTGTAAACGTTGCATTATCTATACAGGAAACGTGTATACTTAAACATTGTTATTGAACATTACATTACAGTCATAGTCTCATGCCTATATCCTGTAAGGGGAAGACAGAGGATCATTAAATCATATGTTTACCGCGTAAAAGGCTTATTGAAGTTTACTGGGCCTAGTTCCAGACTGTGTGCTACGAATTTCTCGAAATTAAATTCCAGTAATACTTTTGCCCAACCTCGAAATCAAATTGGTGACGTCATGCACAGCAGTCGTTGCGCCACCAAGGCGGTCAATATACTATACTCAATATATTTTCATTTACACTACACTAACTAATTATACGTACGGTATAAAAATGAAACCAACATAATATAACAAAACAAAACTTACAAAAGACGGATAACTCAATAGAATTGTAGAATTTCATAATTAAACACTTGTATAAGTACATAATACCGAGGTGTGTCGTGTTTTCTTTGAAAGGAATATGTAAAGCTTTTCAGGTACGACCTTGAACCATTAAACTATGAATAATAAATTTGTTTACGCTTTAACATACTGTATGAAAGTTTCAAAGAGATAACAATAACGTTTTTGTATGATTTGTTTGTAATAAGGCTATCGTGTTAACAAATATATATAACAAAACAAAACAATATTAATAAATCTGCCTAGCCTTGCCTGGTGGGATTGTATATTACATACTGCTTGTGAGTAAGTTAATCTCTACTGTGTTTGTACTGAAAGGAACAGGATCCTCGTCATTCAGTGATACATTATGTTGTGTGCAAAGAATTAATATGACTGCTAGACTGCTACTCCTCAGAAGTCTTAAATTTGTTCCTAGAACACGTAAGAATACCTTCAACTTACCAAAGTTATGTATGCATAAATTATTTCTTATTGTAACGGCGAAGAAAAACACAGTGAACGTACGCATAAACGTATATTCGCGCATTGTCCATTCACTAAATATTCTATGTACAGGGTGTCACAGAATATGTGAATCAAATTGTAATGGGAGATTCCTTAGGTAAGAACCTTTCAAATGTAATAATGAAACAAAAAAAAATTAAGACCATTGTGTAAAAATAATAAAAAAAAAGAATAATGATTGATTGATGTTTACGGCTAATTTTAATTTTTTACACTATTATTATTTGTGAAGGATTGATTCGTCAAACCACAAACGATTTTTTTTCAACTGACTTACTGACTGAGTTTTGAAATCGCAGATTTATTTTGGTGTATTTTTTTTGCAGCAAAGAAAATCTTGTTTGTTTGTTTTTTATTTGTACACAAAGGTACATTTTTTAATTTAGCTCATTTGGCAGGTCCTTCCCTAAGAAATCTCCCGTTACAATTTAATTCACATATTCTGGGAAACCCTGTATATGTAGGTAGTACTAAACTGCATGAATAGCGTATTGGTTTAAATAGTCGTCTCATCACTGCCACGGCACGAGGTTCGATCCTCACACAGTATAATAATTTCTATAATCCACAAGTTATGGGTGTTCTTTGTGTCTGTTGTTTGATTCTTGTAAAGTTTACTGCGATATAAAAATTAGTACCTCCGGAGCGGTGGTGATATTTTAAAATAAAATAAATAATCATAGTATTTATACGGCCGCAAGGCGTACTTACCAGTCTGAAACGCTAATTAGCTCAGAAACAAAACACAAGGTTGAGTAGCTACTTCCTCAGCGCTGTTGCGGTTTAAGGGAAATGCCAGGTTTAATCAGCTATTTCGTTGTTCTGAGTGTCTCAAAGATTCGATAGGAATTGAAGGTTGTGCTTGAAACTATTTCACGGTAGAAAATAAGAGCCAACTTGTGAAGGCTTTCGTTATTATTAGGCTGATGCGACGTACGTAGCAATTTCCGTTTTACATTTTCTTGATGTTGTTCTTTATAAAAAGGTTAATCAGCGACACGGAAAGTAGCCCAAGCATATTTTCTTGAATTATAATCATAATTAAATCAAAACTATATGACTTTTTTAACCATATATATGTTTTTTTTCATTTTCATAGTGAATATGATTAATAAATCCATAGAATATTTCTAAAATTAATAATTCTTAACAAATTATAAAAAACAGTAATTCGAGGTTAAAATAAAATTAGACATTTATCAACTTTTTTTAAAGAATGATAAGACAAGTCTTAAAAGAATTACTAGTATTTATACCTCTGACCCTGATAATCGACTGCATGCAATCGGACATTCCCTGGACCATATTTTCAATCTCTACTTGAGGAGTACCTTCCTAGGTAGAGATTAAAAGCTTCAAATATGGTTTTTAATTTATGGAGATCCTGCAGCGAGGTAG
Source organism: Catocala fraxini (assembly GCA_930367265.1). Lineage (NCBI taxonomy): Eukaryota > Metazoa > Arthropoda > Insecta > Lepidoptera > Erebidae > Catocala > Catocala fraxini. The sequence goes on from OV884035.1 coordinate 17,370,567, forward strand.
CTGTTAGTCTAACAGTCCTCTTAAGCATATTCCAGATATACTCAGTGGTATTTATTCTAGTAATTCTTGCTGGCTACTAAAATTGCCGCATTTTAACCTCCGCAATGTACTTATCTATGGAACGAGCTGTGTATGATCGAGTATTGTCTTGTTGTATAACGGGTTTCTCGCTTCCGATGAACGCCCGATATACTAAAACATGTTCCTGCAGGATTTCTTCAGTGTATCGAACTGGCATTAGATAACTCTTTATGTGCATCTAAACTCATCCTGCCCAAACTATGAAAGACCCTCTATGGAAATTATCGGTTTGCCAGGATTTTGTTGACAAAAACCGCTTACCATCCATTCCTGCACACACTGACTGTTGTTTAATTCTTTAAAGGCTATTCTGTGTATATTCGTACACAGAAATTTACTCCATTGCTCATGTGTTGAACTTGATAATTTTTGGCAAATCAAAGTCGAGCTATGCGATGTTGCCTGAAGTGTTCTGAACCTCGAGCTGATCTTTTAGCATGCAGGTCTCGTTGCTCCTTTTTTCTTCTGAGTGTACGCTCATTTACGTCGAAACATTTTGCTATTCAACGATGCAGCCGTATCAAAACTGCATTATAAACCGATTTCTCAAAATTGCTATACCAATATAGCACTGAAGTATATATAATTCCGCCTTTTTCTGGTCTTTTTATGTAAGAATCAGTCTTGTTGTATCTTTTTAACGAGGTATCTATAAGTTGTACGAGGTACATTTACAGTTTTAGGGACCTTCCGCTGAATGAGCCCTTGAAAATGAAACACAGTTTTAGTAGTATGTGCAAGGTTTATTGACATTGTGTTCTAACTCGAAGAACCACTACTATTAGCTATACATTAATTAAAAATAAAAAGAACTTATTGTTTATTGCGCGATTATTTTAAAAACAATTTTCAACACACTTCATATTCTAACCATCCAACCACCTGACTCTTTTGCGTCAATATGACATAGCCACTCCTAATATTCTTAGTTGGATTCGAAACAAGCCCGAACAACATAATTATATTGTACATTTAATAATCAGAACATACAGTAAGTAAGATTTAAGTTCTGTGTCTGGTAGACATTAATAGCCCCTTTTACAAGTCCTAAACGTTTGTGCGGTGTAAACCAGTCGATGCTCCTCTTTACATCGTACTCGTGGGTCGCACCACCTTCACGCAGGAGGACTTGATTATAAGCCTCTTTCAACGCAGTTAATATATAACTGTATATCAATATAACTGTAGTATGTTTGCGATCAGAGTTATTTGGAAGTCCAAGGTAGAGGCTTTTGCCCAGCAGCGGGACATTATAAAAAGCTGAAAAAAAAATGCTTGCTTTCAAAAAACGTAACTGGCGAAATATCTGTATAATATACTACAGCATAACCATATCGCAATTATTATTATGCTATGATAAATAAATAGTACGCCACTCGTAAAATCTCTGGTATTAGCCCAACTAGTTGAGGTTTAAAAACATCTGTTTGTATTAACATACCTACTAGCACCATTTTATTTATGTCATACAAACAGCGTACGATCCATTATCATAATTATCTTGATCGTATGACGTCCATTGTTGGGTAAAAGGCTTATAGATTTATATAGCTATGCTATGCCTCTTGTATCCAGCCGGCCCCGCTACTTTCACTGGATCATCTGTTCATTTAGTAGGACGACGATCCACACTTCTTTATATACTTAAGCGAAGCGCGAAGCGTTATTAGATTAGATATAGATAGATTGGCTAGAGGCACTTAAAACACAGATCTGATAATGCGTCTCGGTAGAGATATAGAACTTATACACAACGATGACTGCACGCGTGGCGAGTGGAGTATCGATAAAAGTTCTCGCTTTGTAGATTCTGATTCCCTCACTGGGCAATGAATTGTGTTATTCATAAATAGTCGTATTGAGTCTGGGTGTACTTTGTGTCCGTTGTTTCGATGTTTATTATAGAAGTTCAACATAGTGATTTTTGATAGTGTGGCATTAGTAAGGGAACAAACATATGTAGGGCACATCGTATTTATCTACTGATTACATCAGATATCTGGTAACATTAAAGTAGCCTACACTTGACAGCGCAACTTTGGATGTACTTCTGTCATACAAAATACCAAAGTTTTGTTTTGGTTAGTAATATTTTCAGTGCATCTGTCCAATGTGCATGTTAACAGCTGAGAGATAAGTGAATAATGGACAGTGGTCAGATTATGTACGGTTAGCGTTTTCAGCGGGCTGTAAGATTTTGTCCTCCTAAAAGTATATAAAATTGCAGTTTCGAGGAATATAACTTAGCGATGTTCAATTAGTACAAAAAGGAATATTCGCATGTTCAAAAATTGTTTTCCACATCTAAATATTGATCAATTCGTTGTCACCAAATACAATTCTCATCATAATAGGTATATTCGAAACTTGATTTGATGATTACAATATAGAGATACATTGTGCTCAGTAAAACGTGTTTTCCGATTGAATCGATTTTTCGTATAGCTTGTATGACAGCTATGAACCTATTTTTAGGGCATTTTCCTGGCATTCTTATGCCTTCCATCGTGTGATTATGAGAGCATTGCATTCGTATTTGCGTAAGACTAATAGTTATTTAAAATAATCAATCAGTATCAAAATGACTGTAATTCGAACATTCGTAAAAGATTTGAACATTTTGATTCGTTTCAAGAATTCGATAATTCGATTCTTTTATGGACTATCACCATCGCTAATATACCCTTTTACCTACAAAAGAGCTTACTAATTGAATAGTCGCTAGAACAAAGTCCTGCACTACCTACACTGGTGTTCAAAGCATCTATTGCGAAAAGGGCATATATTAATAAAGGCGGATCGCTTGTGCACTTCGTATAACGGATGTGCCCTTTCGAAACTGAAGATCCATTTAATTATACCCAGTGTGTACATTCTATGATGCTAAGGGCATAGGTCGGCGTAGGTGATTGGCATGTATAGCACGTGACAGCCAAATTCCTATACGTATTCCTATTCCTATATTCCTCTCAAGAAGGTAGAGACGATTTTATTAGGAGCTTAGGGTGCTAGCGTGGTATGCTAGATCATTAGGTTCACGAAAATTAAAACGCCTCTAATAAATATAGTAATACGTATCGAATGCCAGTATTTAATATAGGGTATCGCCATGCTCGGCGGCGAGAGGTCATGGCAGGCAGTGGTTTCTTTCTGCGAGGCTGTCATGGCGCAGAAGGAGACCACGGAGAGGGTCAGGGAGAACCACCTCCTCGCTGACCCTCTCCGGCGCAGATGGACGGAAGCGAGGAGGAGGCGATTTGCCCGCCTTCTCGCTCCTGTATAGTGGGGTCACTGGTACAGAGTCGGGGGACTCTACCGGCTTGCACGGCCCCACACGTCTGAGGGGTGGCCTTGGTGAGCAAGGCCACCCTTCCACAGGTGCTGAGGCCCGGTCACCATCAGCCGGGCCAACCGCCGGGGCGGGATGGTGATTGCTAACGCGACCCCATCCCGCCGCACCCCGTCGACGGAGGGACTGCTCACCTGTATTTAGTGTGTATATCGGTATACACACTCACACACACACACACACTCACTCTCCGCACCTGAGGGGGTTCGGCCCCCCTCAGGTGCGGAGAGTCTCACATAACCACCCTCCCCCCCGGGTGAGAGGATATCCATAAAGGATTTTCCTGGGGATTCCTAGGAGTCCGTAAAAAAAAACAAAAAAAAAAAAGGTTTTTAGTACTCTTTCCACGGTCGCTAGGAGGGAAATGAGTCCCATCTACCATCACTGCGGGTGGGTTGAGAACACAGCGCAGCACACGCTCAAGGCATGTCCTGCCTGGGCGGTGTAGTGCCGTGAACTCATAGGCGTTGTGGGAGTCGACCTCTCGCTGCCGGCCGTGATCAAAGCCATGGTCGACAGCGAGAGGAACTGGATAGTGGTCGCATCCTTCTACGAGGATGTTATCTCGCAGAAGGAGGCGGCAGAGTGAATCCGTGAGGAGAGTATCCTTGCGAATCCGAGCCGCCGCCGGCGGACCGGGCGGCGCAGGCGCGCCTATGCGCGCCTGATGCCGCCATAGCGAGGGCCGCGGGCGGGAGAAAGGGGATCTCCCGTCCGCCAGCCATTGAGTCGGAGTGATGCCTTCTGTCATGCCGGGGTGTCACCCAGGAGTCGTCGTCAGTGTTGTGTTGGACACTGCTGGGTGGGTCGCTGATGTAGCTTCAGTTCTACCGACTCACCCACCATTCAAGCAGCGAGTTGGCACACCGTGGTAGGTTTAGTCGGTAGTACCCGGGACGTACAAAGCATTCCCCTAAGTTAAAAAAACATAAAAACGGTCAGAGTATATATATAAGGTGTTGTTACTCAAAGGTGGTACTCTGAATCGATTGTAATAAACCTTAAGGAAGTAATACAGAGGCGATATATTTTTGGGTGTTTCTACGTATAATATGTGAGTATTTACAAAAAAAAAATTATATATGTTTGTTTATCCATTGTCTAGCACCCATAGTACAAGCTTTGCTTAGTTTGGGCTAGACGGTGTTGTGTGTATGTGGTAGAATATTATTATTATTATTATTTTAATAGAACGAGGCAGTCCAAAGTCTAGAGCGACGTCGTTGGACTGCCACGCTCAGGTCTCAAGGAAGATTCTAAGGCACCCACTTCTAGTTTTACAATTTGATGTGCGTATAATTATTTATCGTTACCTTTAACGGTGAAGTAAATCTTCATAAGGAAACCTACATGACTGAGAGGTCATGGCCATAATGTTGTCGAAGATGTGTGAAGTCTGCCGATCTTTGCAGGTATCAGCCCTGTTAATAATCTTTAAGCTGGTTAAAGATTATTAACAGGGCTGATATACTTACCATACATATTATACTATACTTTACCTGCGGCTTTGCTCGTGCTAATGTAGATTTTGTTAATAAATTTCTATTCCACGGGATGAGTACTTTTCCTGGATGAAAGGTACCTTATTTCCATTTCTGTGCCCCTGACAACGTGTATGCGATGTTTCATGTTGATCAGTTGAGTAGTTAAGGCGATCGTTTATGAAAGCGGAACAAATAAACTTACATTCGCATTAATAATATTAGGATTAAGGTACCACTTAAAAGAACACGAGAAAGCCTACGTGCTAGAATGTCTTTACATAATATCCAATAACATATAGTCCTTAGGAGAATAAGATGAGGAAATCGAAACCGTAACTAGACATCAGTAGTAGCATACCTACAATTATGCACATACCAACTGACTAAAGAGGAGTGATGCTATATTTATGGAAATGCACTGTTACGTAAACACTAGTGATATGTTATGATACATAAATTCTATAACAAATTGATTTACCACCGCTCCCGATGCCAAGTTCCCGGACGGTTACAAATTCACGTACTTCATAATATTATGTTCCCATTCGTTTCACATAGTATTCAATAATATAATAGATCGTTCTGGATAGTTTGTGCGCATAAATAAGGGATGTGACGTCACTGTATAGTAATCAAATCTAACCGCAAACGACCGCGTTTGCCGGAAGAACAGCCAATTAATAAATGATGATAAGTAAAATGTTTGTTTTATATTTTGTATATGGCGTGAAAATAATTCAGGTCATGGTTCTAAATTCAAGGTAATTTTGGGTTATATTAGATGAAGAGCAGCGATAGCCTACGGAAACCGTTAGACTGTCACGCAGAGGTCTCGAGTTCAATCCCAAGGTACGAACCTCTGACTTTTTGAATTTCTTTTATAATTTTGGTCAAGGAAAACATCATAAAGAAACCGGCATGTCTGAGAGTCCTCCATAATATTTTCAAAGATGTGTGAAGTCTGTCAAGCCGCGCTAGGCCAGGTGGTAGACTTTGGGCTTGGCACCTTTAATGTAAGACCAGTCATAATATGAATGGCGTAGACTGAGTTGCCCAATGAAAAGTAAATTCAATATCTACTCATTGCACTATAGAAACTAGACCATTTCTTGAACTAGTATTTAGCTTAGCTTAATTGGAAGAATTGACCAGAATACTATTTTCATTTGTAAATCAGATTGATGATTTTTTTTTTTACAAGATTTTGCCTTCGGCTTCCTTCGCATAAATTTAGAATATGCAAATTTTCTATCCATCGGTAACAATACATTTTCTGGATAAAAAGTGCCCCATATCCTTTTCTGTACCCCCTGTCAACGTGTGTACGAAATGGCAAAATGACCGTTGGAGTAGTTAAGGTGTAAAGCGTTATAATATAAAAAGTAAAATAATTGAAATTTGTATTCAGCAAGTGAGATAGAGAGAAAGATAAATATTCCAGATTTGAAATGTATTCATAATGTTCTAATATTTTCAAATGTTTGGTTAAATTTTAATCTGCGTGCCTCTTTGCGTACTTGTGTGAGAGCTTTTGCTTTTGTGTGAATTTATTATGTTTGTATACCAGCTTATCTCCCCTTAAATCCAGCTTATAACATATTTGAAGATGTAACACATGTGTGTATAAAATAATTGTTTTAAAATTCATCAGGTATTTATGCCGACTTATTTAGTATTAAAATATAAGGTAAAAATTCTTCCATAATTCGTTTGTGATTTGTGCGTGTTTGTTATTTATTTAAATGTTTGAACCAGGGCAATGTTGTCACACATAATATATTACAAGATTTGCCAACTATGGTTACATTGCTTAGGTAAGTACCTATTGCAATTACGCGATCTATATAATACCGATCAAACTGAAAATTTAAATCAATTATGGTCGAATTTCAACCACTTGTTGGGTGACTTAAACTTTGGAATGATGTTGTGATATCAGTTTCTACTTTAAACGACTATTCACATATTATTCAGGATTATTCACAATTGTTGAAGCACTGTGTCGCGGGCGTCTTTACAAACATACAATCGACAGAAACAGACACAGTGTACATTGACATTCAAGACAATTACTTGTGGAACGAGCTAATTCAAAATCGTTTTCTTTTGAACCAACAACACTCCGCGCAACAGCGGCAAGGTGACCAATTGCCTGCTTCAGGACTCGTGTAGACAAATTTGATACTTACTCAGTCACGCATAAAACAGTTGAATGGCACACGAATATCATAAAAAAACATAATAATAAAGGATTCACGTTTAGTCACGGGTAGAAGCTAGATATTTGTCTTCATCCCTAAATAACTTCTAAGATAGACGATATGTCGACGTAAGGCGATCTCAAAATCCGTCTAATTAGTTTGATAGTAAACTGAGTGCTGGGTCGGACCGATGACAAACGAATATATGAAGGACATTATTTTGTTATAAGACTCTTTATTTTAAGTTTCATAAATCTAAAATAAACTCACGTAACATTGCATATATTTATGTATATACTATATAATATCAGGCCTGTATTAAACTGTACCACTTCTGGCCACGAGCTTCTTCTCAGTATAATAAGGGTTAGGCCATAGTCCACCACGCTGGACTAGTGTGGGTTGGCAGGCTTTACATATCTTCAAGAACATTATGGAGAACTCTCAGACATGCAGGATTCCGCACGATGTTTTCCTTTACCGTTAAAGCAAACAATGATCAACTATTTAATGCGTACATTATTTCGAAAAGTTAGAGATACGCGCCATGGGATCGAACTCGAGACCTCTGCGTGGTAGTCCAACGGTCTCCTACTAGGCTATCGATGCTATGTTGTATATACATTTTAATTATTAATGCTTATATCCTATAGTGTAATATAATAAGTAAGTTGCCTTTTGTTACGAGCTATGGAAAATATACTTCAAAAACAGAGCGCAGGCAAACTTAACGAGATCGGCGCTGGCGTGGAATATAGCCCCAATTATTTTGTAAATTACGAACGATGTTAAGCCAAAGCAGGGAACCATTAAGCAGGGTTTAAACTCGCATCTCGGCAAGCCGGGTCCGTCCTATATTAAATAAGCTATTCCATAAACATCATAAACGGTGCAAAGGAATCGTTTGACGTACCTCGTTTTAACTTAATTTTTACGATTTTAAGATTTTGCCCCCGCCTTCGCTCGCGTAAATGTAGGTTATGTCAATTTACAATGCTACTTTTTTTCTAGAGTAATGGTACCCTATGTCCTTTTCTGTATCCTTGACAGTGAGTATGCAAAATTTCATGATGATCGGTCGAGTTATTAGGGCGTAAAAGCGTAACAAACGAACGAACAAACTCACATTTGCATTTATAATAGGTCAGGATTTTCTTTGGAATAATAATAACTTATATAATGTGCTATCAATTCTTTAGTCTCGACTAGAGTAACCGTACTCTACCCTTTTGTTTGTATACGTACATACATAGTTCTGCAAATATTAAGCATTATTTTAGTGTGCTAGTAGAAACATATTTACTTTTTTTCCTTCTCGAATATACGTGAAGTCTGCCAACCCACACTAGGCCAACGTGGTCGACTATAGCCTAACCTCATACTGAGAAGAGACCCGTGTTCAGCAGTGATACAGTTTACCTATTTACAGGGTTAATACTAGGGTGAAAGCCGGATAGTTGCCACACTTTAAAAAAAAGCTCTGTTATTAAAAAAAAGTATAAAAATAGTAACATGTATATCAAACATAGGTCTTTGGTCTTTCATAGCAGCCCATTTTTATGAACAAAATTAATATTGATTTTGAGTAAATCCTGTTTTATTGGACTCCTCAAAAATGGTATAGTTGCCCACTGTGGCGGATAGTAACCTAACGTTAAAAATACTTCGGGGGATACTTGCCTGACGTAGGGATGTGTGAATTTCACACCTTTCTATGATTTTATCAAATAGAAACAAATTAATATTAATTCAAATAATCAATATTTATTATTTACTGAGATCCTTCATTCAATACTAATCCAAATATTAATTAACATTGTAAAATAGTATTATGTTTTAACGTTTTATACTATAAAATTACAACGAAATTATACTCAAAACTTCAAATTAGGTAAGATATTAATTAAATATTATTTTTTATTTAAAGATAGAAGAATATGGCAATAAACTTTGACATTAGCATCAATCACCATCCCTGCTTTCGCTTACACTCGCGAGGCATTCTATTCACTTACAATATTTACTTTATTTAAAACAAAAGTTTGGGCTGGATGGTGTTGTGTGTATGTGGTAGAATATTATTATACTCTTTATTTCAAACTTTGCAATACACTTTTCATTTTTAAATATACATATATAAAAATACCTTTAAAAATATAAAATGTATGGTACCCCACCGGCATCATTATTATTATAATTTTTTACATTGCTTCTGGCATAGCGATTTTTTAAATAGTTCATCAAAGGGAGAGTTCATTAAGAGTCAAAGAATCAGGTCGAACTTAGTTAGAGTCGACCCCAATCGGAAGTTTTATCGTGTCTACTCTAATTAGGGTGTTGCCAGCCCGGCGATAATTACGGACCTTACTTTTTGTGGCTTTTATCAGAACCGACTTGAACAGCCGCTTGTATATTGCATGTAATTTACTTATTTATTTGTGACTTTCAACTTTGTTCATAGTAGCTACTGTATTTAAGATAGCTTTAATTGTTATAAGACAAAAAAATAAATTTTATATATGAGGCCTTCTACCATCAACATTTTAATTGCAAGAAGATTTTAGTGCTCTATTCTATATTTAATTACTATATATACTAAGGTGGTATGTATGTATGTATGTATCTTATGTGGGGGCCAGTCAGTGCAGACCGGCGACACTTCGACCCAGTGGGATCTTTTGTGTCGACACTCTCCCAATAACGACTGATATATTATATATAATATTTCAACAATTACTAAGGTGGTAAATAAACTTACGCACCCGATAAAAATCTGTTTTCAGAGACCTGGTTCCGTTTCAGCTACGGATAGAAAAATTTCGACATATTTTGCATACAATATGTGTAAAAAATTACCTTGTAATTAGAACTGCCTCGCAGCGGTGATAGTGACTGTAATAGCTGTTAATAAGGCAACCTGTTATTAGGATTTTCTGTCAAGTAGTTCTTAGTAACATAGAGATATCGCAATAGAAACGCACTCTAATGCTTGGGTTTAAAAAAAAATAAACGTATCTGGCGAAATATAATTGTTAACACCTGTATCCCTTCGAGGTATATATGTATATAAAATGTATGAGACCTATGTTTGTACTTACTTAGTTCTTACATATTGTTGGATCATAGTAAATAGTAGAAGCAACAAAGTTTCTAATTGCTTTATTGATCAATCCAAACTCACTGACATTTACATGTTAGCATTTCAGTCTATATGCAAATATTAGTTGTAACATTCACATTTTATAACTCAAAGTAGAGATTGATTAAACTTTGAAATGTCGACTTTAGTCATAGGTAGAATGTGACTAAAAGTACATTATTTTCGGAATCAGTTTCGTAGATTTTGTGATACATACATACACTCAAGTCTTAATATACCCGACGAGTCAAGCAGAGTTCTCACATACATATTACATTTGTATTTTAGTTTACGTTATAAAGAGACTATGGCTTTACCTTGTCACACAGAAGAGGCCCGTGCCAGTGGGACAGTTTTAATCAAGGCTGATATTATCCTTTTTATATTATAAAGAGCCAATCTATCATATACAGAGATGAATTTCAGAATCTGTTCTCTTTCTGAGAAATTCATAACAAGAACAATACGCTTTGCCTGACTCAGTAATCAAAATCGGCCGCATTCATAAACTTACGCCACGATACTGACAATGTTATCTGAATCTTATTATTCTATCCAAGTAATGAGATATTCCGTATCGCATTCCTTTGCAACAATTAAATCTCAGAAACAGAAAAATATTTTATTTCAGTCGATACGGCATTATTAATACGCCATATTGAACGTAAAACAGAGAGGAGCGATATGATATAGGAAAGGTTGTAATGTATGCTTGATAAATAATTCGCGTTTTCGTAAAAAAATATAAATCTTTTACTCTGTGTGTTATCTTTCCCTATGCGGCAATATAAATTTAAACAACGGATGACACATTTTCATGGCAACTGTCGCTGTTGATTTATTTATTACAAGGTTTTGTACGTGGTTTCGGTCGCATTAGCGTATATTTCGTCAATATTTTATTAACCCTTAGAACCCTCTGAACAGAATGTTATCTTGCGGCTATCTATCATGGCTTTACTCCCGTAAATGTAGGTTAGGTTAAATTAGTAACAGTACTTTTTCCTGGATAAAAGGGTCTCTATATCTTTTTCTGTATTCTTGACAACAAGTATATGAAATTTCATAATGATCGGTCAAGCAGTTACGCACAAACAAACTCACATTTACGTATTGGTAAGGATCTTAAATTACCGTTTTTAAACGAAGTATAATATGCAATAAATTTTCCAGCTTGTCTCTAAAGTTGGTATTACCGGCAAAGATATGTCAGACTTGACTTATATTTTTACCCGATTACGGCGAAGCCAAAAGGAAGGGTCTGTGTGTAATGACTTATCAGGGCAGGGCAGTCTGTGTATGTATGATTGTATGTTCCACAGTAGCGCCTAAACTACTGAACCGATTTTAATGAATGAGATCTCAATAGATTCGCAATAATTGCTCGGGTGACATAGGCTACAAAATTTTACGAAAAAGTATTAAATAAAAAAATAAGTTTAAAAACTATAACCTGACTACGTAAAAAAGGGGTCTATAGAGGACGAAATAAGAAAATAATTCAGATAGAATTCCAGAAATGCATAGGTACAAAAATGGTCAAGGTAGAGCCATGGTCGCACCCACTGTATACCTACCCCGTCTGTTTAATGGAGGTATTCCTGGCACCCACATAATCATAGTAGTTGCAAGTAGCACACCGTGGTGGTTTTAGTCGATGGGCTCGAAAAGTCTCGTGAGAGCCCGACATAGCCCTCTCGCCTTTCCTTGTGGCGAGGGGGTATGCATAAGGAGAATTTCAAGACGTAAAAAATTAAATATCAAAAAGAACCCCTAGTCTTGTGGACTCGAATTTACGTTTCTTTTTTATAACGGGACAAGAATTGTTCGATCCACAAACAATTATAACGAGTCAGGATGTTCTGAACGTTGTTAGAATGTTTGCAAAGTCGTTCGCAACACTGTTATCATTGCTACTGCGGGATCTGTATTTAATAAGACAAGAGCAAAACAATTATGGTGTAAATATGATCTTAATCGGTGGAGCAGTTTAAAAAGCACGCTGTCATACATATTAACGCGTATTAAAGGATACTAATTATCGTGTATAATATACCCTACATATATTATGTATATAGTCCATCTGTCTCATCGAAACGCGAGGGGAAGAGTTGTATTACAGACACCTATTCCTTGCTATTTTTATATTTTCATAAAATACGTACATTTTTTATACAACTAAAGTAGCAAATAATTCTACTTTTTCTTTTTTACTTACATAGTGCCTGTAATCTTTATTTTGCTGTAAATAAGAAACTTATTGCAAGCGTCCTGATTTATTTTACAAGGATTGTATTAAATATACTATAATAAAATTGTATGGAGCTGTACATTTGAGATATTTAAAAATAATAATGGTAAACCAAACACATTGTTTGTAGAATTATTGTCTGCCTGTTTGATAAGTCATTACACAAAAACTACTCAACGGATTTTGAAACGGCTTTCAAGACTCGAAGTTCAACTTAAAATATTAGCCACGCTAAATTTATTTGTCGTTCCGTTCAGCACAACTGTGTGTGTTCAAGTAAATGAAATCGTGAGCGAACCTTATCTCAGGAGGCTTATTGTAAGCGAATACAACAGGTATTTGCTTACAACTAATAGTTGTGCCATATATTTTTGTTGTTTATTCTTTTATAATAGATACATACGTCTATATTCCAGAAGGAAGAGTGAAAGAAAGAGTACACTCACATTTTGCCACCTTTAGTTCAGACTCCGACGTCGTAGGCTCCGTCTACCTGACACGGTTTCCGGTTCCATGCTGCTATTTAGAATTTTTTGACAGAAAATCCATTAACATTTATCTGATTCGGGAATGGAGCTGTAGTATAAATACTTAAATAGGTTGGGTTGCGTCTTACAAAATGTTTGTGCAATATATGCCTAACTTACATTTTTTATAGACATAGCAATAGTCAATTTTAATATAACGTGGATGTTTTGTATGTAAATGATGTTACATTTGAATCCGCAAATAACAAAGAATAATGTTGGACAGACGAGTACGGACGAAACTGGGTCATTGAAGTTAATGTTATTTGCATAATCTGATAGCAATCAGTCACCAGGATCGCATTATTGAAGATTTAATGCAGCTGTTTACATCGCTGTAGTAAACATAGTATCACGTGATGTCTTAGACACAACGCATTATTCGCGTACACAAACACTGGCTGGTTGACGGGCTTATACAATCGTAGTAAATTTTTTCACATCATGATAATAATTAATTTATAATTCGAGAATAGACTATATATATTATTAATAGCAATTGCCAATTCGCCATAATTACATAATGGTTGATGTTTCTGCTAATATAAGACAAACTATAGTGGCCTAAATACTATCTGCTATACATAAAAACATATGTCTACTTAAATCAATTTGGTCATTCAAAAAATATTGAGGAAGTAAGTAGTATGCAATCGATTTCCTTCATACACAGCGACAACTCCATATTTCAACCCCTATTATAAAATATACGAGCTTAGTTTATAAATAGTTATTCATATAAAACCATGACCTTGGCAAAGTTACATAAAGCAATCAACTACATAATCAATCTGATCACGAATAATTATTTATATAATTTAATTACCAAAAAAAAATCTTCAAAATCAAATTCCCACACATGTTTTCGGCCTGAGTCATCGCACCACGTGGTAGGAGTTCGACGACACAAAGTACCAAATGTCAGAAACTAGGTCAAAAAGATTCATTGTGTGCCCATAAATTACTTAAGCTGAGTTTTGATATAGAAACCTGTCAGTTCACTGGATTGAAGTATGGCGTTACACAAAAGTTATGTCAGTGTTTCATGATATTTATGTTTGTAAGTGTGAGTTCCATATGCCTTTTATAAGATACGTCTTTAAAGATTTACTCGTGTTTTCATTAAGACTTCAAATAAAGTCAAGCTCTTTGTTCATGTTTTTATATTCAGACTGAAATGGAGGTTTTGGTTGAGTCGAATATAGTTGATTCATTACTTAGATATACATACCTAAAGACAAAGATTTAAAAGATATATACGTCCTTCTACATGTAAACTAGTCACCGTGTTGGATGGTAAGTTGTTAGCTGACACTAAGAAACCAAAAAGTAAATTTAAAGCTTATTAATTCCTTTTCTGAAATATTATGCCTAAATGAGATTTGAATTATAAAGTATAGGTATTATTAAGTTTGCTTTTATTGAGAATTGTACATTATCATACTCTATGATGTAGTACAGTGATTAAAATTACGTTATATAAAATTATTATGCCAGTTTTCGATAATATGGAATATTATCGATATATCATAAGCCAATGTAAATGCATGCACAAGGTTCTATAAAATAATATAATAGAAACGAAGACCGGGCGGAACAATATTCTTCTTCTCTCTTAGCCTTTATTATTCCCAAGTCACTTGGGGTCGGCTTTTCTGGTCTAACCGGATTTGACTGGATATCAGTTTTTACACGGAGTGGCTGCCACCTGACCTCCGCAACCCGAAGGCTAACGATACCCTAAGGCTAGACCAGTGTCAGGATATTAGAGGGTGCTGACTTTCCCAATAACGACTGCCATAGATGTTTATGGCAGCCGGGACCAACGGCTTCACGTGCTCTCCGAGGCACGGAGCAGGCGATAATTGTCAATCAATACGCGCATAATTTCGAAAAGTCATATAACTTCCGAAAGTCAGAGGTGCGCGACGTGGGTTCGAACCCGAGACCCTCTGCATTGCAGTCTATTGGTCTCCCCACTGAGCTATCGCTGCTCTGTGTTATATATAATATATATAATATTAATAAAAGGATATGTTGTTGTTACTCGTTAGATCTCATCATCTTTTTATCTTCATTAATATGCACTCTTTATGTCAAAAGTAATCTAGTAGATGATATGACAAAATGTTTATGTTAAAAATAATTCAGTAGAATTCATAAGCCTATTGAAATATAATTGTTAAGTAGGCGTGTATTTATGAGTCTTAACTTAGCTGAGAGGTAGTCATTCAATTATAATTTTCGTACCATGTTGGCAAAGTCGCAGGCGGGAGAAATAAAGTTTTTAATTAGAAAGACTAATAATGTATGTATCTATACGTCAACTTAATTTTTAGTATATTAAAAAGCTCAGTAGTTGCTTTAGTAGTTTTAGTGAATATAATACATTACATACAAAAAGATTCCCAAATCACAATTTGGGTAAACGACCTAAAGATTTGCCAATAAATCTGTAAACTTCTTACGATCCATTTTTGGCATTGAATCAATTACTGAGTTTAAACAAACTATATTCGAGTTTGTATAATCAACAATGTTCAACAAGAATTTAGTTAGATCTATACACATAATTGTTACGCTCCGCAGGTACAAGAATTCCCTAAACACTAAACAACTCTTAAACGAAGGTTCATTTAATTTGATAGTTAACGAGGGTTGCCAGATCGATCATTACAAAATTCCCTGGACACGATTCTAGTTTTAAGATAAATAGGATCTAGTTAAGGAGAAATCTGTTAATTTGGAATCAAATTATTTGTTGCAAACTTCCATTTTAGTTACACGAGTAAAGGCATCGTTTTACCGAATGTTACCGAAATTTACCGAATGTTACCTAAATTCACCGAAATTACTGGCAGACTTTTGATTGCAAATTGGCTTGAAACAATGGCCTCGTTAAATTTGGCTGAAAATTGTAGGTGCTCGTATTATAGTCGTAATGTTCATGTAGGATATTCTGAACTAACTCTATGAGAATATCCACTATGTAATGTTACGTGACAATATATAATTGGCTTCTTGAATTTACTGGATGAATTAATTTCTTATTTATATATATTACTGGATGTTTAGTACATTGGGAATGTGTGTTGCGGTACATTATAACTTTTCATGTTCGCGGGTGTATGTGCAGCGAGTGGTGTAGTAGAGTATCTCTTACGAAAATACTTATTATTGAAATTATTGAATTATTACATATTGTGAGCAGAACCAAATTTGCTGGCTAAACTGTAAATCAATAATTTGTAGCGTTTACTTTTTTTATTAATAAAAGCATGCAGCAAGCATTAGGAATAATTTCTGTATCGCGGGGGACTTTTTATAAACATTCAAATAACCGACACAAAGAACACCCAGACTCGAAACACTACAAATTATGTCCCATGTGGGATTCCAACCCACAACACTAAGAGCAGTGGCAGCGGCGAGGCGACCACTTAAACCACTATGCCATCCATGCAGTTAAATTGTAAGGAAATTTATTCCTTAAATATTATAGAAGAAAATATTTAAGACATTTGTTACCTACCTTTCTAAATTCAATACATATTAAACAGGAATGTTACATATTCATGGAATTGCAAGTTAATTAATTTTGTCTTGAAGTATTATAATTTTGCGATGGCATGTTGAAAACATTGGCATTGCTAATTATTTAAATAAGTCATACTTCTAGTCCTTTTATTATTATAAAAATTCAGAAATCCATATTAATATTATAATGGCGAATAAAACTCTCAGCCTGTTGATTACTTTCTACATTTAAATAGATCTAACGATTTGGTTGCAATTTAGAATGGCAAATGCTTGAAAGCTATGCAAGGACATATGCTACCATTTAAATAAATTAAGCCGTCTTACAACTTAATTACTTATTTTAAAGCAAAACAGGATTTATGTCGCGGCTCTTAGAAGTAAAATCTAAATCCAAGTACAAAAAGTTCATTATTCTATCCTCATTCCCTCTTTGTAATCTTCGAAGTGTGTTTGTTAGTACTTTCTTAATGTTGAAAAGAATTAATATTTTAAGGTGATACCTGAAAAAAAACGAATGTAGATACCTTCTTAAACTCTAAGAATCCTCAGAAAATACATAGAATATATTACGTAAAAATAATTAGATAGAAGGAAAGAAAGATATTTATTCGCCAAGAATATGGTACATTAGATGGTGACATCAACAGCCCGACATATTCGCCTATAACAGGCATGCGAATATTTGCTTAAGACTAGTATACATACATTATTATATTACATTTTATAAGGTATTAACAATTTTCGACCTGTATTGAAAAACAAACTATAATATTAATAATAATTCAACTGGAAAAGAAAAACAAGATAAAAACGATTAAACAAAAAATTCATTAAGAGTGTGAAAGCACTTTTCAAGTAACCAAAATTTTAATTTTGATTTGATGTGCTATAAAGCCTTGGGCATATATGTGCTATTTGACATTATAATAATATAACATAATATAATATTCTACCACATACACACAGCACCATCTAGCCCAAACTAAGCAGAGCTTGTACTATGAGTTCTAGACAATGGATAAACATACATAAAAATTTTATTTTTGTAAATACATACATATTATACATAGAAACACCCAGACCAAGACAAACATCCATGTTTATGCACACAAATGTTTGACTTGTGCGGGAATCGAACCCGCGACCTCAGATGTGGCAGTCGGTTACACTAACCACTACGCCATCGATCTGTATATAAAATGTCCTGATGCATGGGTCCTTTTCAGTCTCAGAAAAGTATGTCCATTGTCCACGACGCTGGCCCACTGCAAACAAACACTGTTTATTTAATCCCTTTAAGCTATACTTTTAGATATCAAAATCTAGCTCTAGATCTATCTACTTTAATTCCTAGCTAAGACAGGGCTATTGAAGACAGTGCATAACTGTGTAGTTAAATAGTTGACCTACAGTTATGCCATAAACGTCTTGTTTTCTTTTTATTCGTATTTTAATCTATCAAGATTTAGAATAATAGACGTAATTAAATTTCATTGTGTTGGGCGACCGGTGTGCCGCTGCTTAGGGTAATGATTATTGTTTATGTTACATTTCGCTATTTCTTACAACTTCTGATTTGTCTATTCACGCACACTTAGCAAATTTACTCTAAATACCTGACATGAAAATAACTACTATGAAATTACAAAAAGCATACGTAAGATTTAAAATATTATTTAGCTCAAAGAAGATATATAGTTTGCCAAAAGATCTATATAAACCTAATTAGATCTAGTTGAAGGCTTCAATGCACTTTACATTACCATATAAGTAGTATAAAAGTTTGAGGCAAACTTACAGTCAGCAGTGGAATAAATACATATATTTGGATTCAATTTATTTAATGCAATGTGTAGTAGTTTGGAGTATATCACTCTTATCACTATTAATTATGAACGAAACTCGAATGTATCTATCAGTTTACAGATAAACTTTTATTAAAATCCTTAGACGTCTGACATTTATATTTTCATTACAAGACCCAGACATTTTTGCGGGCGACGAAGTAAATATTTCAGATATAAATACCGATTACAGTAGAAAGCGAGACCAACCTTTTATACAAATAAACTTGAAATTGATACTTTTCCCATTTTACAATATGGTTTTAGAAGATTTTATCAATCTTCTGAAAGTATATTATTTTTATTATACTATTTTATTAAAAAAGACGACTCTCGCACTAGGAATAATTCATGTGTTATAAACATTCAAATTAGGTATACATATAACACCCAGACGCGGAACAACTATTCTTATTATATGAGGATCGAAATATAATACTAGGCACAATGGCAGCGACGAGGCGATCGCTTAAACTGCTACCCCATTCGTGCAGTTAGATTCATTTGATTATTTATAAATACATATAATAATAATATATACATACGTATATCTCACTACACTATGTGTTCGCGACAACGTCAACAGTAACTGAAGATTCATATTATGATTATAAATTTCATACGTGTTATTTAAGTATACTGTACCCATAAAGTTTATAGTTCAGAAATAGTGTCGAATTAGGTCACGTATAGACCTAATTAATATAGTTAAATAGTGTAAATAACGTAATATTGTGTTTCTCCTATAGTTTATAGAAATATTTTGTGAATATGTAAACATTACTGATAAAATGTACATTTTTTATCTCAAGTTAGGTATATCAGTGTTCCTAGGTCATAAGGCTTTAATAAAACGTTTTACCTATTGTGTTTTATTTATGCGCTAAGAAAGGCGCTATAGGATGTTGAAGGAATTATATTCCTATATATCATAGTTATGAAGTTATTAAACTTTTTCTCTTTGTAAATATGACCGCAGCTTAGATTTTTAGCATAAAACCTAAGTTATCTATACCTAGACCTAACTTCCGAAAGATAAACGTTATAACGCTAGCTAGGTCTTTTCGTGCCCTACGCGGCACTGGTTGTACCATCACGCTAGCTAGCATAGTTCTATAGTTATAAGCAGAAATGTGTAATTTTTTAAATATAATAAAATTGTTGAACAGTGGTTTCTGGCCGGCTCTCGTTACGGTAAAGATCTGGGGTACCTAAGCGACACCGTATCGATCGATATTAGGTGCTCAAGAAACCTCATCTTCAAGCCTCAAGAACCGAATGGAGCCAGCCAGAAACCTCAAGACAACTGAACAGTGAAGCATGTGTATTATTTATCGAAGTCCCGACCCGCACATCGTATGACACGCCTTTCAGCGCCTCCACACCGAGACCAGTAACCGCTATAGTACAGTCCACACACCGTGTATAGGACGTCAGCGACTTGACGGCTGTTATCGTAACCATCGCCATAGTAACCTCAGCCCCGAGTTCGCCCGTCCGGTACATTTGCTGGTCCTTCGAGCCGGATCCCACAGGAGGCCTGAAAAGCGTGTCCCGTCGACGTTCCACGCCTGAAAATTGAAGAATCAAGACGTATTACAGAAGATCTATCAAGATGCCGGTGACAAGATCCAAAGGGAGAGCTCCTGAAGCATGGACAATCGACGCTGAAGCAGGACCGTCGACGAGCGTCCCGGCGCCCGCGCGCACCGAAGCTCCGTGCATTCGACACCAGATGGCGCCGCAGTCTCCGTCGACAAGCGCCGGTACACTGCCGTGCGTTCCGGTCGCCGCCGAGTCGACACTGCGCGTTGCGTCGAGTGAACGGGCGGCTGCTCACCGTACGGTAGAAGATTCGAATCGAACATTGCGGCCTGCAGAAAGTTTGTGTTCGCGTGCGGCTCCGAGCAGTATTGAAGATAGATCAGAACAGATACAGAAAAGTCAAGAGGAACGTCGAACGGTGCGGTCAGTGACGACAAACCGGTCGAATAGAAACGTGTTGAAAGCGCGTGAAGAAATCTTGAAGATTAGATTACAGTTGGCGCAGTTGGCGCTACAGAAGGCTGAAGATGCTGCGGAATCGGATGACTACGAAGAAGATGGCCGTTCGAAGGACGACTACGTGCGATCGTGGTTAGAAGAGGCTCCGGAACCGCAGATAGAAAATATAGAAGCCGACATCGGAAGAAGAACCGATCTGCCGGCCCCGGCCCCCAGGGCCAATAGTGACACGAAAACTGTCAACAATTTACAGGACGCTGAAGACGTCAACAAACAGGATGAAGACCCTTTGAAGGAAAAGGCCATTCGTCAACAGGGAGGAGATTCACTGAAGCCGTTTATCACTGAACTCACCTCCGCCATAGCAGCGCTCGTGGATAGGAAGCCGCTGGACACCGCTGGTCCGTCGCCACACCCAGCGGTATCGAAGGTCATCATGACACTACCAACGTTCAGCGGGGCGCATACCGAGTGGTTGTCGTTTCGTGCGATATACGACACCACGAGAAGATATTTCAACGACGTGGAAAATACAGCAAGATTGAGAAAAAGTCTCAAAGGAAGAGCACTTGAAACCGTCAGTTCGGAACTGATTGGACATGCGAAACCGGACGACATCATGAAGGAATTGGAGCTACAATTCGGAAGACCAGACTCCATTGCCCAAGCGGAGACAGACAAGCTGAGGACGCTGCCACGATGTAGCGAAGCACCGAAGGACATCTGCACGTTCGCAAGCAAAATAAGAAGCGGTGTAGTGACACTTCAAGCATTGAAGAAAGAACACTACCTCATCAATGCGGAGCTCCTGCGTGTGCTGACCGAGAAGCTGCCGAACTCGCTACGCGTACAGTGGTACCGGACCTACACAGAAAAATACGACTCGAAGCCGGACCTCAGCCGATTCAGCGACTTCGTCACCAAATACGCTCGCTACTGCAGTGCCTTCGCGCCGGCAGAGAACATCACTGACGGCCAGCCTACGCGTCGCGTCGTGCAGAGGACCCACACAGCTACCGAGAAGTACCCAGTTACCACACAGTACTGCAAGATCTGCGAACGCGAGGGACACTACCCGTCTGGCTGCCAGAAGTTTCTAGCAAGCGACGCTGACAGAAGATGGGATCTGGCCAAGAAGCACGGCCTGTGCTTCAGATGTCTGCGCTCACGCCGCCAGGGACATACATGCAAGTCAAGGAAATGCGACGTAGGGGGATGCACCGCAACACACAACCGGCTTCTGCACTACGAAAGGAAAAACAGAACACCAGAAGCTGACAGTGAGAAAAGTGAAGTGGTTGCAAGTTCGAGTATGACAGCCAAACCCCAAGCCTACCTGAAGATAGTTCCTGTGCAGATTGTCGGACCGGCGGGAGAGGCATCGACGTTCGCGCTGTTAGATGATGGTTCCACGATCTCCCTCATAGATGAAGACATAGCCAACGCGGTCGGAGCAGAAGGAAGCCTGGACCCTTTCACGATACGTGCTATCGGTGACACTTCTATAGACATGCCGAAGTCAAGAAGAATAGACATTACAATGAGAGCCACTGAAGGCAAGGAAGTGCCACTGTGCGCGCACACAGTTCCAGGACTGCACCTGACGCCGCAAAAGGTCACCGAGGAAGATCTCAGGGACTGCACACACCTGCAAGACATCAAAGACAAGTTGGTGTACGACGTTGGCGTGCCGAAGATCCTCATCGGGCAAGACAACTGGCATCTTCTCATCGCGAGTGATATGAAGAGAGGCCCTGGTCACCAACCCGTCGCATCGCTGACACCACTTGGATGGGTGTTGCACGGCGCGCGCTCACGAACGCTAGGACACAGCGTTCACTTTGTTCATCAAGTGTCAAGCACAGAAGAAAACCTAGAGGCACAGCTGAGAGAATATTTTGCGCTCGAATCTTTGATTATCAATCCACGTCGTCCGAAGACAGATCCGGCAAAGCAGGCCGAAGAAATTCTAGAGAAGAGTACGAAACAGATAGAAGATGGGCATATAGAAACGGCTCTTCTCTGGAAGAATACAGAAATTGTTATGCCCGATAGTTATGAAAACGCAACAAAGAGGCTTGCGTATATAGAGAAGAAATTAGATAGAAATATCGAGCTGAAAGCAAGATATACAGAACAGATGAACTCGCTAATAGAAAAGGGATATGCAGAAGAAGCTCCAAGGGAAACTACACCCGGGAAGACTTGGTACTTACCTCACTTCGATGTCCACAACCCCATGAAGCCAGAGAAGCTGCGCATAGTGCACGACGCCGCTGCGAAAACGAAAGGGATGTCACTTAACGATTGCCTCCTCACAGGACCGGACCTGCTACAGTCACTACCAGGCGTGATGATGAGATTCCGTCGCCATCGCGTCGCCGTCTCAGCGGACATAGCAGAGATGTTCATGCAGGTGCGAGTCAGAACAGAAGACAGAGACGCACTCCGTTACCTGTGGAGAGGTGACCGGCGGGAGGGCGCCCCTCAAGAATACCGCATGAAGTCAATTATATTCGGCGCAGCAAGCTCTCCGTGCACAGCAATCTTCGCCAAGAACTGGAACGCTCAGAAACACCAGCACGTGAGTCCTGAAGCGGTGGAAGCTATCGTAGAGAACCACTACATGGACGACTATCTAGACAGCTTTCCAAGCGAAGAAGAGGCGACACGCGTAGCAACCAAGGTTCGGGACATACACAGAGAAGCGCATTTTGAACTACGCAAATGGGCTTCTAACAGTAGCGAGGTCAAGGAGAACATGGAACCGAGTCAAAACCCGACAGAAAATGTCAGTATTGCCAGTAAAGGATGTGAAGAGAAAGTACTTGGTTTAATATGGAACCCGAGAGATGATGAACTCAGATTCAACCTCAAGCTCGTACGACTCCCTGAAAAGCTGTTGAAGAAGACGACACCTACCAAGAGAGAAGCGTTGAAAATCGTGATGTCATTGTACGATCCTCTCGGATTAGCAGCACCTGTGACAGTTCAAGCGAAGAAAATACTACAGGAAGCCTGGCGGTACCGAACAGAATGGGACGAGAAGCTCAACGACAGTCTATCGAAGTTGTGGTCATCATGGATACGCCATATGGAAGACCTGCAGGCTGTAAGAATACCCAGATGTTACCCCGGATTCAGCCAAGCAGAATCGCTACAAGTACATGTCTTCACAGATGCCAGCGAGACAGCCTACGCAGCAGCGGTATATTGGCGCGCTACTACACCTGACGGTAGAGTGCACGTATCACTTGTCATGGCCAAGGCGAGAGTGGCACCACTCAAAGTCATCTCCATACCGCGCCTCGAGCTCCAGGCCGCCGTAATGGGAAGCCGCATCGCTGTAGCTGTAATAGAAGAACATCGCGTGAAACCGGAGGCTACAATATACTGGACAGACAGCAAGACAGTACTGGCATGGATAAGAAAAGGCCCCCGAGCTTACAAGCCGTTCGTCGCACATCGACTGGCCACTATAGAAGAATACAGCAAAATAGATGACTGGCGCTGGGTACCTACGAAGTTGAACATCGCCGACGCTGCTACCAGAGACGTCCCTGCAGACTTCAACTCTCATCACCCGTGGTACAACGGACCGTCGTTCCTGTCAGAAGATTCGTCTTTTTGGCCCAGTGAAAAGCCTGTCGTCACGGAGAACACAGGCAAAGAGCGAACAACAACAGTGACAGAGTCCCGGAGAGCACAGATAAAGATATTAGAAGCTATTCCTG
The DNA here is from genome assembly GCA_930367265.1 of Catocala fraxini. Taxonomy (NCBI): domain Eukaryota; kingdom Metazoa; phylum Arthropoda; class Insecta; order Lepidoptera; family Erebidae; genus Catocala; species Catocala fraxini. Next base: position 17,394,721 of record OV884035.1, read on the forward strand.
ACCCTAACAGATTTTCAAGGTGGGAGCGCCTATTGCGCGCTACCGCGAGAGTTCTACAGTTTATAGGCTTGTGTAGAACAACCAAGAGACAGGTTCTATACAAGAGATCAGCAAAATCCCGAGAGAAGGATCCAGATTGGCGCAAGACGAACACGAAAACCACGTCGGGGAGCGCGGCACCTCGCCCCGCTGTCAGCTCCCGGAACATCGTGCTTCTGTCCGCAGAACACACCCACGGCGCCGAGGACCTTCTAGTGAAGGCAGTACAAGAGGACTCCTTCGGCGCCGACCTCCTGGAGCTGCGGCGCGGGAGGGGTGTCGACCGAAACAGCCGCCTATATTCGTTGCCCGCAGAGATGAACAACGGTATGATCACTCTGCGCAGTCGTATAATAGCTACAGAAAACATTCCAGAGAAAACAAAGAGACCGCCGATCCTGGATGGCGATCACCGTATTACGCAGCTCTATATAGACTGGACCCACAGAAACTTGCATCACAGCGGAACAGAGTTGGTGATCAATGAGATACGCCAGCACTATTGGGTTCTTCGCCTGCGGCCTACGACGAAGAAAATAGTACAACAGTGTTTACAGTGTCGCATCAGAAAGGCGCGACCTCCGGAGCCGGCCACTGGGGACCTGCCCAGGGCGCGTCTGGCTCACCATCAGAGGCCTTTCACCTACACCGGCCTTGACTACTTCGGGCCGCTCTCCGTGACCGTAGGAAGACAGCATCAGAAGAGATACGTGGCGCTATTCACGTGTCTCACCTCCCGAGCAATACACCTAGAGGTGGCCGCCAGTCTCAGCGCTGACTCCGCAATCTTAGCGCTGAGAAGGTTTGCTGCACGCCGTGGCTGCCCCACAGAAATATATTCGGACAACGGTACGAACATGCATGGCGCCGACAAAGAGATGAGAGAGGCCATAGGAGCAGAGGCGAGTCGTCGTGGCGTCGCATGGCGCTTCATCACGCCCTCAGCGCCCTTCATGGGAGGCGCATGGGAGCGTCTCGTCAGATGCGTGAAGACCACACTCTACACCGTTCTTCACGACCGTCACCCGCATGAGGAAGTCCTGGCGACGCTGCTGTGTGAGGCCGAATACACAGTCAACAGTCGGCCGCTCACACACGTCTCCGTGAGCATCGACGACGACGAAGCTATCACCCCGAACCACATCATATTCGGGGGATCTGCTCGTCTCCCTTCCCTCGGCGAGTTCAGCGAGGCCGACATCGATAGCAAAAGGCACTGGCGGCGAGCACAGATCCTGGCGGACCTGTTCTGGCGTCGCTGGGTGCGCGAGTACCTGCCCGAACTCCAACACCGGCGGGAGCCCCACGGAACGGGCCTCAACTTCGCGGTCGGTGACCTCGTACTCATCGCTGACGGTCAGCTGCCGCGCAACACATGGCCGCGCGGCCGAGTCATTGCCGTTTACCCCGGTGCTGACGGACAGGTGCGCACGGTGGACGTGCGAACAGCGGCGGGAGTCCTGAGACGTCCTTCAAAGAAGTTGGTGCCCTTGCCGAGATGACATCGCTCACCGGGTTGTCTGCAGCAGCGCTACGAGCCAGCCGACGTGTCTGCGCGTCGCTGCACGGCGGGAGAGATGTTCGCGACAACGTCAACAGTAACTGAAGATTCATATTATGATTATAAATTTCATACGTGTTATTTAAGTATACTGTACCCATAAAGTTTATAGTTCAGAAATAGTGTCGAATTAGGTCACGTATAGACCTAATTAATATAGTTAAATAGTGTAAATAACGTAATATTGTGTTTCTCCTATAGTTTATAGAAATATTTTGTGAATATGTAAACATTACTGATAAAATGTACATTTTTTATCTCAAGTTAGGTATATCAGTGTTCCTAGGTCATAAGGCTTTAATAAAACGTTTTACCTATTGTGTTTTATTTATGCGCTAAGAAAGGCGCTATAGGATGTTGAAGGAATTATATTCCTATATATCATAGTTATGAAGTTATTAAACTTTTTCTCTTTGTAAATATGACCGCAGCTTAGATTTTTAGCATAAAACCTAAGTTATCTATACCTAGACCTAACTTCCGAAAGATAAACGTTATAACGCTAGCTAGGTCTTTTCGTGCCCTACGCGGCACTGGTTGTACCATCACGCTAGCTAGCATAGTTCTATAGTTATAAGCAGAAATGTGTAATTTTTTAAATATAATAAAATTGTTGAACAGTGGTTTCTGGCCGGCTCTCGTTACGGTAAAGATCTGGGGTACCTAAGCGACACCGTATCGATCGATATTAGGTGCTCAAGAAACCTCATCTTCAAGCCTCAAGAACCGAATGGAGCCAGCCAGAAACCTCAAGACAACTGAACAGTGAAGCATGTGTATTATTTATCGAAGTCCCGACCCGCACATCGTATGACACGCCTTTCAGCGCCTCCACACCGAGACCAGTAACCGCTATAGTACAGTCCACACACCGTGTATAGGACGTCAGCGACTTGACGGCTGTTATCGTAACCATCGCCATAGTAACCTCAGCCCCGAGTTCGCCCGTCCGGTACACTATGTATGTATGTATGTATCTTATGTGGGGGCCAGTCAGTGAAGGCCGGCGACACTTCGACCCAGTGGGATCTTTTGTGTCGACACTCTCCCAAAAACGACTGCTATAGATGTTCATGGCAGCCGGGACCGACGGCTTAACGTGCTCTCCGAGGCACGGAGCAGGCGATAATTGTCAATCAATACGCACATAATTTCGAAAAGTCATATAGCTTCTGAAAGTCAGAGGTGCGCGACGTGGGTTCGAACCCGAGACCCTCTGCATTGCAGTATGTTGGTCTCCCCACTGAGCTATCGCTGCTCACTACACTATGTAATTCTCATGAGGTAGGCAAAGGTATATTGTACACTGACATTTTACCATTTCCTTTTAAGTTGTACTTAAGAGTAGCCTGATCTCGTCTACCGTAAACATTTCCGCACTCCGTGTTACTAAAATCGTCCGGTAAATGATAATTATGCTGGATATATTTGTCAAACAATCACAGATTTTACTGCGGCCAAACGCTCGCCTGGCCACTGCCGCCGCTGTGTCTGTTATTGGTTAAAATCTCACATAAAACAATTATTTGTGTGGTCCACAATAATTGTTTGCAGCCTGGATGTTCTTTGTGACCGATTGTTGCATGTTTGTAAAATTCTAATCGTCAAGCGGGAAAACAACCGTTCAAACCAGGGTTTGAATTGCAATGCGTGCGGCCGTTTTAGTTATTTAAAAAAATAAGAGAGTAGAGCCTGGTTTAATATAAAATCCGACTTCACTTGCGCATGTACGAAATTGTAATGATTCATTTATGAGGGTTAAGTAAAATACCAGTAACAGAGTTAATTAGATGAGTTTCCAGAACCTTCCATCCTTTAGTTCCCGTAACATGTATTATAATTAATCTATGTAGATTTTCGGTTGTACATCGTACTATATGCGGGTTCTATCTCTCACTGTGGTTTTCAGATTATACGATATTGTTAGGCTGTATCTAGGGATCTAGTGTGCAAGTTGTGAAAATAATAATAACATAACCTATATGTATCTCCTTACAGAATTAGACGGAAGTATAATCATAATATAGACTTACGCCAATTTATTCGCGAAGGATAAGCTGGGTATATGTGGGTTTGCCACATATTGCTAGTTATGTTCGCAGATTTTCCGTGACTGGAGAGATCCTTTTACCGTTACCAAGCACATTGCCAGACTTCGCTGCTACTGAGCTTTTCATTGGTTAATAAAATATTTTTTTAATGTATTATTTTAATAAGTATATTTTTATGTATTTATTACCGCAGCGGTAATGTAAGCTACAGCTGTGTGAGCCTTTGAATTTGGATTAAATCTATAGACTTATTTACTGTTACGTGGGACCTAAATCCATATTTGGCGAAATGTTGGTAAAACTAATTAACACTTCTATCTAATCCCACTACTATGTATTGATGTTTATCTTCATCCGTTTTATATATACATAGGCGAACTTAGAGCTTAGCTTTCTCTTTTTTCTTTAAAAGACAACTCCCACACTCTGAATGAATCCTGTGTCGCTGCCAGACTCGGAACGACCATTCGACCACGACACACACATTTTTGTTCCGCGTGGAGATTGAACCCACAACACGGCGCGCAGCCGCAGTACCGAAGCTATCACTTAAGCCGTCATTTAATGCTTTATGAGTTTTATCGTACACAGGCAGACTAGGTGCGATCGAAATTATCTATCAAATTTGTGGTTATAGAAATTAATAGTAGGTTTAGAGTTACGCTAATGAACGTGATTCTACAATTCCTTGCGATAAATTAAAAATAGAATTAAGATTTATTTAACATTTTTATTATATTTATATTACCTAATGACATAAAACTCCGCCCACCGTGTTATTAATATCAAAAATCTAAACAAGATCAATCGTAGAAACGCTTCGTGTAACATTCGGCGCAATAAATGTTTTAGTTACATTCACATCTGCAAATCGAAGTCATGGTATATTTTTGTCCAACCTATTTACCTAAGCCCGTCGTTCTGGTTAATTAAGAACGGGTATTTAAAAATGTTACATGTGTCTAATTTCTGATACATGATGGGAAACTGGAGCGGTCATTGCCTCGTGACGTAGGAGAATAACCAGCGTAACTTGGTCCCTCGTAACATTGACATGGTAAAGAAATGCGAGACAGTTTATCTTGACTATATGGGTCATATGAACAATGGTTTAGGTTAGTTTATGAGACCGTATAATGTTAAGTCAGATATATCAAGTTGCAAGTATTTCGTAACGTTCTAGTAGGCTGTCTTTTGTTTGTTAGAATAGAATTACAATGGTAAGTTTTTGTATGTATGGCCAGATTTTACCAGTATCTGTACTATTATTATAAATAGAAAAGGTTAATATTTTTCATGATTATTTGTCTATACTGATATTATACAGAGGAAAGATTTGATTTCTTTTTGTTTGTGTGATGTATTAATCAAAAACTAAACTAAAGTGATTTTAAAAATTATTTCACCATTGAATAGCTATATTTTATATATATTATAAAAAAGTACCGTTACACCTATCCTAACGTAGTCTACTTTCACCCGAGCGAAGCCGCAAAAGCTAATAATGAAGAAATTAAAACACTACAGGATCGCTTTTCAAATTCTTTCATCATTAGAAAGCTACTTTATCCAGGAGTTATAAAGGCTCTATAACATCACATTACGAGCCAAAGCAGTCGAGCAGTAATCATAAAAGCAAGGGCCAGTTAGTATTGGATAAAACTCGTTTGCTTCCATTGGAAGTTTTTTATAAATCTTGACTAATATTATGAATTAAAGAAAAATAGGTTGTTATTTTTCTTTATACCATTAATTCATGCATGTAACTTTTGTGACAGCGACGATTTAGAGTTCAGAATGTAACATAGAGGTGTATCTATGTACAGAAGATCTATGTCTTTCAGTTAATACTTATCTTCGGAGCAGTAGTGAATGCCACTGTTATGTATGAGGTGTCAGATTCGATTTGCAGGTTACGCAAACTGTGATTGAATTATTCTGTCAAGATTTTTTTATTAACCGTAGAAGTAAGTACTTTGAAGAGAAGAGAGACGAATCCAATATCCCTTTGTCTGGTAATCCAACCTGAAACTTCATGCACAGCAGTCGTATTGACTACCACTGTGCTACTGAGGCAGCCAGTAAATAGTTTAAATAATGTCATATTAGTTTTATCATTTAGAGCTCAAAATGCGCCGCGATAAAATCCGTTCATTTGTGTAAAATGATTACAATAGAATATGATTCAATATGTTGAAACGAGTTTGTTATATCCGCTATCAGTGAGGTTAGCCATTTCCTTTAACCTAGTTAACCCAGGTCTATTCATTGCAGTGATTGAAAACTATTAATCTTATGCGTATAGGATAAACTGAGTATGTGTATGAGTAATTTTATCTCAGAAATTTTGCTGCGTTTGTATATATAAGTGGGTAAAGAGAAAACAGTTCAGCACCTTTTTTATTTGTTTTCAAATATTTTCCTTCTTTTTGTTTAGTAGCTATTTGCTAATGAATGTAAAAGTAAAAGATGTTGGAAAAGGTAAAAACTGGTCACAGTTTTTTACAAATTTGCATAATGATTGTGGTTGAATACCGACCTACTCCTGACAACGTGTATGCGTAATTTTATGATGATCAGTTGAGTAGGTAGATAAGGCGTAAAAGCGTAACAAACAAACTACCTTACATTCACATTCATAATATTAGTTAGCTCACTAACTATGAATTTAGTACCTCTGTTCTCCTTTAGGATACAGAATCATGAAACTCTGTTATCTTTCCGAAAGCTATTTACAACAAACATTAGAGGCAGACTAAGAAAGACAAAATTTCGCACGTAGGTACTTAAAGTGTAGGTACTTTAAGTACGTAGGTACTTAAAGTGAAAATTACAAAAGATAGTCTTATCGCAGACTGCTCTCTTACAGACAATCTTTAAATGTACCGTATTATTTAGGGGAACTAGCAGATAATGTCGAATATTGTAAGATTTTTCTAAATAACAATGGACAAAAATCTTATCTAAAAGCTATAATTCTTTATGAAAAGAAAATACTATTATAAATACGTAAATATGTTTGTTGACCTTTGTTCAAGTTAAGAAGGACAATATTCTAGCAGAGATAGCTAAGGAATTGTTAAGTAGGTAAATCGAAAAATAATAGGTATTATATTTCGTGAAAATACAACATTAATATAATATCATAGTTTAAATGAATTTCGGCTAGATTGTGCGTATATAATTACGTATCATATCGATATTTCGTTAGCCTGATATATCTAGAATAGAATTAGTTTACTTGTCAAACATAGGTGATTACAATTTATGGTCTTAACTCTTTAATAAGATCGCTATGTTTTGTCATAAAGGCATACAAATGTTAATTAATACCGATATTAAAAATACAGTCAAATAATTAAAATAAACATGAAATAATATCGCTTTACATATAAATTACATAAAAAAAAATATTATTGATATTCACTCATTCTAATTACGTTGTCGGATTATTATTACGCATTAGTTACAATATTATGTCACGGTTATAACATTATACATAAATTAAATTACAAAAATTATTATTCAATTATGGTATTAATATGCCAATTTTATTTTATTCAAATTTCTTTGCATTCAAATAATCTACAATATTAAAATAAACTTTTTCAGTTAGTTTTTTTTAGATTTTCTTAGTTTTGTTTTGACATCAGTAACACTCAATGATTTCCATGATCTGGGCAATTTATTAAATATTACTGGGGCCATGCAAGAAATACTCTTGCGTATGAGAGTCGTTTTAGCATCATGCAGACTGTTTGAAATTGCCATGCCTATTTCTGTGAATTACTTCTGACAACCGTGGAAATAAATTTATATGAGCCTTTACGAACATAACTGTTTCCAAAATGTAAAATAACGGTAACGTTAACAATTTATGATCTTTAAAATAAGGTCTTCAACTGTCTGTAACTTTCAGTGCAAACATTGACGACCTAATGCATCGTTTCTGGGTACGACTACACTATGTCATTTATCTGTGCTATTCCCCCAAAAAATGATTTCATATCTAAGTATAGACTCGGCAAGACCGTAGTAGGCTGTAATTAACACATATATGTTGTTGACTGCTGCAAGTATTTTAAACGCAAAAGCTACATTACTCTGTCTTTTACTAAGCGATTTTATTGCCGTGTATAGAGATCAAAGGTAAATCCTATATTCTTACTGAGATATTTTAAATCTAAAGATCGATTGCGAGATTTTTCGATACGTTGTAAAATGCCTGCTTATTTCATTACACCGAGGAGTTAGTCAGGAACATATATTTGTAAACTAGCTGCTTCCCTTGGAATCGCCCATGTGAATCTCATAGGAACATATACCGGGATAACTGTATCCTTTGTGTTAATTCAGAATATCACCTCTAAATATGCCATGTTGCATGCAATCCCGTTTTAAGGTTTATTATGTGATTATGTGATTATGTGACAGACATCAAAACATCTTTAGAAACATTTAACGAAATGAGCAACTATCCATACTTCTTAAAATCTCAATTTCGATACTATCCCGCATTGCAAGCAATGAGCGATGCCTAGTATATTATATTAAGAGGGTAACGCTGTCGCTTTCATCTTATTAGAAATAAGCAGGAAAGAAGTGCAGAAACCCGTAAAATATTTAAGTATTCTTCGATAAAAATTTAGCATCACAAATATTTTGCTTAAAATATTCAGTAGAACGTATCTACCCAAATTTTTCCAAGAAATTTAATCAGGCGTATTTAGTATTATTTCAGAGCATCTAGAACTTTTAAAGGGAGTTGGCACCTCAATTAGGTTATAATAAATAAATGCTAAATATCTTATTTCATTAGCCTTGCGACATATTATTTTATCCTAATGGTACTAAATAACACGGCATTCATTCAATCAAAATCTCTTTCATCCGGTGCGGTGCCGGTGTCATAAATGTGAGCAGCTCAGTTGCTATTATGATGGCTTCGATTTGATTCTCAAATCGAGCGACAAAAGTGAATAGAATCCGCTTTACAGAGAAGTAGGTAGTTTAGTGTAGTGTAGTTTTTAAAGTTAAGGTACAACTACGGTTGATGTCTCTATTTATCGCGCTGAATCTCGCTGTGATTATCTCTACCAAGCTATTAGGAGTTAATTATATTTTAAGAACCTGAGTAAGTGTGAATAAATCAATTAGAAAATTAATTCAAAATTTCGATAGTCTCACGTCGGAATCTTGCGATTTATCTCAAGATATATGTCGTGTTCCAAGTACTGTCGCGGGCTCTGTGCCAAACGATTTCACTTCCCTTTGTTAGGGTTGCCTCTCACTCATTGAAACGCAACAATGCTTTTAATGAAATTTTACATAATACCGCGAGCAATTTATTGTATCTACCTAACCTTTTCTTACTGATGAAATATTTTTGGGAGGTTTTTGTTCAGTTGATGACGGTCGATTGTACCCCCTTGACTAAAGTCAAGCTAAATCATGGTTGTGACAATAGCACTCGAATAAATTCCAATTTCGAGGGAATTTTTAAGGCTTTTAAAGGATTTTCCGGATCGAGGTGCCGAAATTACGGAACTGAAGTTCGAGCATTCATCTTTTTAATTTATTACGAGACTCATTATGTACTACTAACTTCAATTACAATGTAAATTTAAGGTTTTAACTCGTGAATAATTATAATACCATTAAAACCGTGCATTGTAGTCATTGAAAATAATATAATAATAATAATAATAATATTGTATCACATACACACAACACCATCTAGCCCAAACTAAGCAGAGCTTGTACTATGGGTACTAGACAATGGATAAACATACATATATACTTTTTTTTTGTAAATACTTACATATTATACATAGAAACACCCAGACCAAGACAAACATCCATGTTCATGCACACAAATGTTTGACTTGTGCGGAAATTGAACCCGCGACCTCAGGCGTGGCAGTCGGTTACAATATATCTTTGAACTGTACCTTATTTTGTACGGATATTTACTAGTATCGAGGAAACTTGCCAGACCTTTCAGGCTTTTGAAAATCCTATGATTGTATAGGTTTTGTAATCAAGGCGCGAACTACTAACGCTTTGTATTTTAATTTAAAATAAGTTCAAAACTATCTCTAATTAGATATGGTTACCTAGCGAATAGAAAAATAACTTCAACCTGTTGCGTTCATATACATGAATCATTTATTTTTTGAAATAATTATGATGTCTATTCAATTAAAAACTGATGTTCAGAAATTTCCAGAGATCCAATTATGAAGATTATTTTCGTAAAACGAGAATGATATGATAAATCGCATAAGACAAAATATGATTAAGTCTGTCATTAACATAAAATATCTGAACTAAGCTTCTCAATTTGCTCCGCGTTGTGACGCAGGCCCGCAAAAACCTGAAGACGCGTAAATAATTTTGGAATGACGTAATATCAACGAACAACCAACATTTATAAAGTAAATAAGTTGTTCATATCAACTATTGCCCTAGTTTTGTTTAAGTATCCCAGACCACAATTGCCATGCTGTGATCAAAGCCATAACACTCGGATCAATAGTAACGGGGTAATCACTTAAGCAGCCACGTTTATTTTCTTTTATGCTCAGAAAGTAAAAAAATAATAAGTAATAAATTTCTTTATAATTTTTTTATCGCCTTATCTCATTCAACGCGTGGTAACCCTACCCAGATGTACCTAATTGGTTGTCTTCCATGTTTCACAGGCGCGGCAGCCACACGTGTTGTGTTTTAAAGGGACACTCTTTTGTTTTTTTACGTCCATCATATGTCTAACATATTGCGCTGAAATGATGGTTCGCTTACTCTTCCTATGTTTAATATAATTATTAGTATTAAATGGGTCATGTGTGTTAATATTTTTTGAGATCTACTTAGCCAGTGTAGGGCGAAGTATCTCTACTGGAATAAAATAGCTATAAATTTTTGACTGTGGCACATAGTTTATAATACATTCATCACAATTTAATGATTTCGAATCTCTGTCTCATGAAATGAATGATATAAAATGACGAATATTTATTTTGTGGCTATTAGTGAAAGGTGATAAATATTGCTAGATTAAACTGTCTTGATATTAATAGTCTTGATATTATTTTATATTGAAATTATAGTTTTAGTTGAGTTTCTTTATTTAGAATGTTTATAACCTCATTTTTCTTTCAACCCAAAGTGGACTATCAAAAATGATTAAGGCATTAAGTCTGTTTACAAATTATATACTATGTGTATATGAAGTTTTAAATAAAGTACTAAAATGTAATGTAGTCGGCGTTTAAAATCATAGGTCATTTCTTGTTATAATATAATACACAGAGTATTACGAGGTATAAATACAGTACCTATGCAAAAAATATAGTGTATCAATCACAGTTTTAACTTCGAAGAAAATTTAAGCCTTCTGTGTAGTGGTCAAAACTACAAGCTGTGACTAGAAGAATATTGGAAAAATTAGGACAAATAAAGGAATATGATATTATGCATACTTAACTTTTATATATTCACTTAGTTTATTTTACAATATATTATGCTTCGGCGAGTCGGGATAGTTCCGACAATATCCTGGCAACTCTGGCGGAAAAATTGATTTATACAGCACTGGGTGGTAGACATGTGCGTGCAGATGTACATGTCGTTAATTAGATTAGTTTATTTATTATTAACAATAGGCTTAAGTGATACTAACACTATATGGATCAGTGGTCTGAAATAAAAATAATATATATTTTTTAAATTATATTATTTGATTATTAACGAATAATACAATAGAGAAAATTCCTATTCTTAGGGTATTTAAACATTGGGATATTTAAGCAATAAAACAAAATTATTCTCATTCTTTAAAACTAGTATGTTTCAGGCTAATGATAGTTACTTAGTGAACCCGTGCCTCGGAGAGCACGTTAAGCCGTCGGTCCCGGCTGCCATGAACATTTACGGCAGTCGTTATTGGGAGAGTGTCGACACAAAAGATCCCACTGGGTCGAAGTGTCGCCGGTCTGCACTGACTGGCCCCCATATAAGATAGATAGTTAGTGAACTATCTAGATTTGAAGATTGACTTATTTTTCATGCAATGGGGCTTTAATACCCATGGTGCTTCATTATAAACTATTTTACAAGTCATCAATCGAGGCGCTCATAGCCCGTTGCACTCACTGATCCGTAAACAATTAGCGAGGTTAAGCAACGTTGGGTGCGGTCAATCTATAGATGGGTGACCGCTTAGTGGTATTTCATCTGAGGGTCTCCGTGCTTAGGAGGGCACGTAAAAAAATCGGTCCCGGTTGTTGTCAAATTGACAGCAGTCGTTAAGCCATGTCAGAAGCCTATGGGCGGCTTGAACAACTCTGGACAACAGGTTGGCCACTAACCACACGAAAAGAAGAAAGAAGAAGTCATCAATAACTTCAATAATCTTTTTTATATGTACATATACAAGACACTAAATTTATCGACAGAAAAAACACTCAAGTACCCAATACACTAAGGTTTGATGAACTTTAGCGTACATTAAACAACATGCTTAAACTCTCTTCGATTATACATATTTAGTTTGCTTACTGCCATTTAAATCTCCATAAAGTCTTATTTATACCGGACTCGGTATTAACTAAGACTTCCACGAAACGTCTAAAGTCTAGTTATTAGGCTATTAATGATACTTTGTACTGAGGACACGAACGGATAATATAACTGGTTATGAAATACTATGTAGTTGCAAATACGTATGTATTTTACACATTAACAAGCTTAACCGATATTAAGTTTGAATCACGTACCTACATAATACTTATAATCACGTACTTATATTTAATATTACGTATCTATACCATTTTAAATGTTTGTATCTCCTTTATTAAAAATAAGAAGTAGTAAGTATGCGTATGTCACGTGTTTATAAACAGAATTAACTAAAGAATGTTTCTTTAGTTAAGTTCAGTAGGCGTACATCATAGAAGAAAATACGCATAAACTTGTAATATAAAATTTAAGAATAATACAGATTTACTTTACGCAAATTTAACACTTAAAATTAAGCTACTTTGCATGCAGTTGCAGTTTGTGTTGTTTGTATTATTTACAAATACTGCTCTATATTTCAGTACAGATTTGCAATATAAATAAGCTGCGATAAAATCTAAAACCCAATTCTGGTAATAAAAATTATTCATAATAGGTAGCTAGAAGTCTGATCTAGTCTAATAAACGTCAAATTTCAACATGAATATCATATGTATGACTTGTATTTTAATTTAGGAGAATACCGTTTGTGATGTTTATGGCATTTAAACTAGATATTAACACTCTAACTTGAACAGTTTTTATTTCAAGAATTGACAGTCTGTAGGTATTGCAATCAAACTACTTTATACGGATTTGATCAGGGTTTTTTTTAAACACTATTATATTACATCGCAGCGATAGCTCAGTGGGGAGACAAACAGACTGCAATGCAGAGGGTTTCGGGTTCGAACCCACGTCGCGAACCTCTGACTTTCGAAGCTTATATAACTTTTCGGAATTATGTGCGTATTGATTGACAATTATCGCCTGCTCCGTGCTTCGGAGACCACGTTAAGCCGTCGGTCCCGGCCGCCATGAACATCTATGGCAGTCGTTATTGGGAAAGTCAGTACACTCTAATATCTTGACACTGGTCTAGCCTTAGAGTATTTAGCCTTCGGGTTGCGGAGGTCAGGTGGCAGCCGCCCCGTGTAAAAACTGATATCCAGTCAAATCCGGTTAGACTAGAAAAGCTGACCCTAAGTGACTTGGGAATAATAAAGGCTAAGGGAGAAGAAGTAATTGCCGTACCTGTTGTAAAGGAAAAACAGTTTCGATGTATTGTGAATTCGTCACCAACTGGCGAAGTTTTCCATACTTCAAAGGAAATTATAATTGTTTACAGTACTAGTTACGGTTTACTACAATAGAAGTCTAACTGGGTAATGTTATGTATATATATATATGTATATATATATGTGTGTGTATAATATTATGTAAATCTGTAGGTATAAAATAATTATGACCGTATACAAAATTACCTAACACAAGCAAACAACCAGCACCGTCTACTAATATGTATAATAACAATAAGATATAATTTTACTGTATCACTGCTACTAAATAGCTTATAATATTCAGTAATACAGTCATAACTGCTATATGTGGAAGCGTATAGCGGTTATAATAGCTGCTTTGTACAATTTGTATGTCTACTTATTAACCCATAAACGTAAAGCGTTATTTGAATGTGAATAAATGCTATAATATAATGTAATATCGCAGTGTGAATTTTTATAGCGTTTGGTTCAATGTTCGCAGTGCATTGTGTTATGGTTTTATTAAGTAGGTGGATGTGCTTGCGGCTTTATTTCCGTGAACTTTGCTTTTACTCTATTTAATAGAAAGCCTAAAGGTTATATCGGCGTGACTTCTAATATATTAGGTAGGTACACATATTAGGTGCTTGATATTGCTGATAGTGAATATATACTTATATTAATAAGTCAGGTACAAACTGAACACAGTTTAGTAAGCACCTAATACATGTATCTATAGCTGGTATTGAGATTATTTACGGTTGCACGATGAATATCTTAGTCGTGGCTCGTTGACTGAGTCAAGCGTAGCATTTGGTTCATAAATTGGTTTTAGCACCGAATTTAATTTAGTCGCGATTCACAGACCGTTTGGTATGTCAGAAGTCAAGGATTTCGCAATTCATATTCATCAGCAGATTGCTGTCGATTGAAATCGCTACGGTATGTAAGTGGAGTTATTGAAATACGTTCGTAATTATAACAATGTCAATATTGAAACTTCATGGATGGCGTTTTAAAAGGGCATCTAGTCTCTTCCAATACTTCAAATATTGCGAGTTTGCATGCCGCGCCAAAATTGTGATCCACTGATAGCTATTTTGAGCCTCGATATGTTGGCTTGTATGATGTTTCAGTATTTTGAAGTACATACGATCAAATCAAATCAATTTATTTGTGAAACATAGGTATTAACATTTTAGATGGATCTTAAGAACTAAATAGTGCGCTATGTCTTGTCAATTTTGACATACAAATATTTATAGAAAAAACATGCATGCATGCGTAGTTTTGAACTTTATATTATAAGAAATTATTAACATATTGGAATTGAATTAAATAATTAGTTTACATTAAATTACAATACTTTAAATCTTCTTTGGTATTAAATTATCATTTAAAAAGTCTTCAAATTTTATAATAACATTTGTCAATTAGTAATAATGTAAAAGCTTTTTTAAATTTTACTAAAGGCATATTTTTGATATTGTTAGGTATTTTATTGTAGATTTTTGGTGCAATGCCAAAAACTCTTTTGCATTAAAGATGTCTTGCATTTTATATAACACAACTGTGACAAATATTGAGCACGTATTGGCATTCTTTTTATGTCAGACATTTTTTCGAACAAGTGGGTGTTGCTTTTTATAAACACGCAGATTCTAAAATATACAATGCTGGTAGTGTTAATATTTTCAGTGATTTGAAGGATGGTACACACCTATCAGTAGTCTTTAATCCACACATAGATCTTATACAGCGTTTTTGCATTCTAAATATAAGTTCCCTGTCAGTTGATTGTCCCCAAAAAATAATTCCGAACCGTAGCACTGAAGCCACTAGTCCATGATAAGCTGTCAGTAACGTGCTGATATTAACTTTTTTAGATAATGGATAGAGTGCGTATGCAGATTTACTCAGTCTGTTACATAGGTGTTCTATTTGTGGTTTCCATTTTAATTTATTGTCTACCATTATACCTAAAAACTTAGCAGTATTAACTGTTTCTATATTGTAATTTTTATAAGTCAAGTTTATAGAGGGATTTGTATGATTTTAGTTTTATCTAAATTTATTACTAAATTGTTACAATTAAGCCAATTTATTATTTTTGTCAGTGAGTCATTAATCTCGTTTTCATAATTATTGGGATTTGTGCATTCTATTATAGCTGTGCTATCATCGGCAAAGAGAACCATTCTTTGTTGTGTCATCTTTGGGAGGTCGTTGATATATATTAGGAAAAGTAACGGTCCAAGCACACTACCAGGGCACAATATAGCTAGGGCGCTACCTGAAAAAAAAAATTTTCATGGTTATGAATAATTTTAATTGTCTTTTGGGCTTACAACCATAGATCAAACTTTTATTTGATTATAACTTTCCTTGCATGTTGTATTAATTATAAGGGCCTTAAACTCCAGACAGTAGCAGTCTTTTTGTCAAATAGTAATCCTAACTAATATTATAAATGCGAATGTGAGGTTATTTGTTTGTTTGTAACGCTTTCATGCCTTCACTACTCGACCGATCATCATAAAATTTCGCATACATGTTGTCAGAATTGCGGCAAAGTACATCGGGTACCTTTTCCTCTAGAAAAATACCAAAAAATGTAGTAATTTTATTGATAAAATCTAGATTATCGCGAGCGATGCCGTGGAAAAAATGTAGTAGACTGACTGACTGACTAGTAGACCTGCTAATATGAGTACTTAATTAGCTTAAACGCTTTGATATTTCATAACATAAAGTCAAATAAAGAGGCAAACTATAATATTCTAGGTACCTAATTAATTCTATCCTTATGATAAAGACCCTATCTGAATTAGAATTAGAACATAAATCTTCAGTAATTTGTGGCTAAGCTTGGGAACGGTAATAATTCAACAATTTGCATGAAATTTATCATTTTACCTTTAACCCTTACAAATATGCATTTACATAAGCGTTGTTAAAGGTTTCCTTATACTGACGACGGAACTTAGTGAGGTAAACAGGGTTTATTGTCCTCATTGTGTTATGAGAACCGTGCTCATATATAGTGTAATAGTCTATTTACAGCGATGATGTTAAATGATATTGTGTTACGTTTATAAGAAAGATACCTATGTTAAACAACTTTTGTCGCTGTAACTGTGGTTTGTTTTGTTTACAACTGAATAGTTTTGTTCAAGTAAATTTAGTAAGCTTTTGTTTGAAATAGGTTTTAGTTTTTGTTGGACTAGCGTACTAAATCGTCTACAGCACTATTTGTTTAAAGTGAAGTGGAAATCAATGGCAACCCGGAAAGCTTATAAAAACAATTTTATATTTACATCTAATCCAAAACTTTTTCTTTCCATAACTCTATTCCCCATAGTCATAAGTATGAGTTTCATGGGTGATTTATAAATGGAGTCACGTGACCTATCATGGCTAATAGCGATCGATCGATTTGACAGTTATCACGTATGCGTGCAATTCCCTAAGCCATAGCCGTTCAGCTTATAAAATTGACATCACGTTTGCGTCCTGTAATAAAAATATAGATCTAGATCAGATTTACGCGCAGAGTTCAAGTTTGCCATAAAGTACTCAAATGGATATAAATAATGTTCAAAGATAGGCACGATAGACACGTATCGCCGCAAAGGAGCCCGCGCTTAAGCCGAGGGTTGCCTTCAAACCTGTAATACTAACTATTTATATCATAAAATTGTTTTTGCTCTAGTGTACAAGTTCTGTGTCGTGGTGGATTCTACATACCTAAAAAATCAGTGATTACCAAATACAACCAGACAAAACATTTATGGATCCTACAAATATTGTGTCAAGTAGGATTTTAACCTACACATCTCATCGCGGCACCCTCTGTGCTTTCATAGTCGCTAAATATTATGTATAGTATTTCCAGATATGAGCTGAAATAAAGAATCTCTAGTACTATCAAGAGAAGCAGCTCTTTGCCAGGCGTTTACAAAAAAGGAGAATCTGCATTGTCAGCACCTGGCAAAGAGTTGTCCTGCTAAGAAATAATTCTCATGGCGAGGATAGAACCGTAGGAATGAGAACGAACTGTAATATATAGTTTCTTGTCTGTACACCACCCCTACAAAAACCTGCCTCGCAGGTTGTAAATCAAAGACATTATTCAATCAGTTCTCCCACACAAAAGCACCGCTTAACAATATTTTGTTCACACTTAGGCCTAGCTTACCGTTTATAAAAGGATTGTTAGCGACAAGGATCCCCGACCTTTAATAAACTTAAAGGATTTTCTACCCTAACAGAAACAAATGGTTGACACAAATATAGGGTCTAAGTGTTAGGTAAATTTGTAACAACGGACAAGCTTTTTAAATACATACATACATAGATTCACGCCTATTTCCCAGAGGGGTAGGCAGAGACTACGGATTTCGATTTGCTACGATCCTGACACACTTCTCTGGCTTCATTCACTTTCATCATATTCCTCATACACGCCCGTCGGTTCAAGGTGCTCTTAACCTGGCCTTTGTCCAGAACGTCTCCGATCTGATCAAGAAACGTTCGCCTAGGTCTTCCTCTTGCGACTGTTCCATTCACACTAGCCTTATAAACTTTCTTAGTCAGTCTTTCCTCGTCCATTCTTTCTACATGCCCAAACCAGCTTAACATACCCTTTTCTATTCTTGTCACTATATCCACTTTCATTCCGCATCTCTCTCTAATCACACTATTCCTTATTCTATCTTTCAGAGTCACACCACATATATTTCTCAGCGCTCTCATTTCTACAGCATTTATTCTGCTCTCATGCTTCTTTTGCCATACCCAAATTTCACTTCCATACATAAGTGTGGGCACTAATAGCCCTCTATGAACAGCCAAACGTGCCTTTTTGGAAACATTTCGACTGTTCATAAAAGCGCGTAGAGCTCCATTCACTTTGTTGCCCGCAATCGTTCTCCTTTCAATATCTCCCTCATGTTTACAATCCCTTGTAAACAAAGTACCCAAATATACAAACTCTTTCACTTCCTCCACTTTTTCTCCATCAATCATAATATTAAACATCGTCACGCACTCTTCCTTTTTAAATACCATTACTTTCGTCTTGCTTACATTTATTTTCATTTCTTTACTCTCAAAAGCACCATGCATAATAGTTACCATCGCCTGCAACTCTTCTGCTGATGACGCAAGTATCACTTGGTCATCGCCATAAAGAAGACATTTGACAAGTAACTCATTCATTCTTAATCCACATTCACAATCTTTTAAATCTTTTAAACAATTGTCCATGTATAGGTTAGGTTATAGGTCCATGTATAGCTTTTTAAAAGGTGTAAGTATTTCGTAATGCTTATTAAAGTGATCATGTATTATGAATTTCCTGGCAGGTAAACCCATTATAAATTGTCTAAAACGGATGTTGAGCCCAAGTCCTCATGGTCAGCAATCGCATTCTATATCGCTACAACTGCACCAACGAGCCAGTAATTAATTTATATTTTTGACTGTTTGATTAAATATACGTTGATTTAAGTATGAAATCGGGCACGCCACGATCCTGGCGGCAAGTTCCGTTTTCGAGGAGTGGCTAAAGAAGCGGCATGGCGCCTTCACCTTCCGGCTGATACAGGTAATGACTGGCCACGGTTGCTTCGGCCAGTTCCTGTGTCGTCGTCGTGTTGTCGCTCCCGGCCTTGGTTCAGTCTATGGTCCGGAGTGAGAAGTCGTGGAACGCCGTCGCCTCCTTCTGTGAGGAAGTTATTTCTATCAAGGAGGCGGCGGAACGAGAGAGGGAGCTCTTGAACCCTCTCCCCAATCGCAGAACCGGACGGCGCGAGACGACCTCCAGCCACCCTGATATTTTACCTGGGGATGGTAGGCTTCGTGGGCCTGCCCGCCACCCATTCAGCACCAGATCCAAGAGCACGCCTATGTGTCGTGTCCCTCCCCCATCAAGGGGACAGTAGGGTTAAGTGACCAAGGTGTAGGTCTTAACATGTAGTGGCCTGCCGTTTCATACGGAGGCGCGCTGAATCCTCGGCGGGGTCGCGATTGCATGTGAAATAGATTCGCGCGGCCTCACCGATTACGGTTTTGTCGAGGAACACCGTTGTAGGTTTAGTCGGTACTACCCGGGACATTACATCTTTCTCCCGGTGAGCCCGACATAACCTCTCCGTTACCCCGCGGAGAGGTATGCGTCAAAGCATACCCCAACGTAAAAAAAGGATGAAATAAAATATAATAACATAGAAAATAAATACCCATACGAATATATCAATAAAAAACACAATAAAGTTTGAGGTTTGTATAAAACTATCTTTGTTTTATAGACATGTTTGAAATGGTCACTGGCCACTGGTCTTAGGTCTCTGGCCGCTGGTGTGCCGCTGCAACTCAATAGATTAATAGATAATGTGGACTTATATTGTTTAAATTACGTAGTTATCACATAACGGTGTTGCCAGCATTGCTTCAGATTAGTTTATGTAAGAGCTGTTTAAACAATTAAAGTGATAAGTATCTTGTTTCTGAAGTTAGGAAACTTAAACTTAGAAGTTGTTTAAACTGTTTACAGCGCGGTACACTGTGGAGCAAGTATTCAATAAGAGATATAATTAGTAACAAGAGTAAACATAGCTTTTTGGTTTTTATGTTCCTTAAACTCAGTTATTTTCAGTGTTCAATATAAATAATAAATCGCTTACTTTTGGTTTTATTAAAATGCAAGTTTGTTATGTTACTAAAATATTTTTTTACGGCTAGATGTTTTTGTATTAATTTGCAATTTTATACCATTATGGTTGGTTGGTTATACCATTAGCACTAAAAGAGTCGGGCACGCTTTAAACCTATTTTTCTTCCTATTTTATTAAGAAATGACAGTAATATCTCTATATACTAGGTATATTGAAATCAGTTAGTAAGTTGGTAGTTTTTCGTACCTCTGATATCAACAAATCCAATCATATCCCATAACCTGGCACGGTTTTTTTATGGTAGAATGGTTAGATGGTTAGATGATTCAAAAACATTATAGATAACTTTCAGTAATAGGTTATACCTATATATTGTTATAAGTAATTATTGCCTGATGTTTACCTTTCGTCAACGTCAGTAAAAACTAACTGTTTTATTAAACGATTAGTTGTTTCACGTGATTCGCAGAATAAAAAGATCTTCTCACTAAACTAGCGATGTACACAATTGTATTCGAAATATAATTGAATATGTTAATACATTAAAATTTATGTCAAATTACTAAATATTATACTATAATATATAAGTGCATGCGCTGCATCTTTGACTATGCAGTACAGATAAAGTAACGCGCTGTAAACAAATTAATTCGATTATCATTCGAAAGCAATCATCTGTATTACTATACTAAACTGTCGTACTATATAAAGCATTACTGTAATCGGTAGAAATAAATTAATAATAATAATAATAATATTCTACCACATACACACAAGCCGACCCCTAGTGACTTGGGAATAATAAAGGCTAAGAGAGAAGAGAGAAGATACACACAACACCGTCTAGCCCAAACTAAGCAGAGCTTGTACTATGGGTACTAGACAATGGATAAACATACAAATATACTTTTATTTTGTAAGTATATACATATTATACATAGAAACACCCAGACCAAGACAAACATCCATGTTCATGCACACAAATGTTTGACTTGTGCGGGAATCGATCCCGCGACCTCAGGCGTAGCAGTCGGTTACACTAACCACTACGCCACCGAAGCCGACATACATGTAAAAATCTTTTTAATAATTTACATTACTTTGGATAATTGTATACATAGCAACAAAAATAGAACCCTCAAACGAAACGAACGACCGTGACCTTGTATAATATCATATTCCAACAAAAGCAAATATTTTTATCAAACAAGATTTTTCTCTATGAAAATTAGAATTGGCACTTTCATAGTTTGTAAGTATTGAATAAAGAAATATGCAAAATCTCTGTATTAAAGTTGATCTGAACGAAAACAAAAACTTTTCTCTTCGTGTTATTTGTAACAAAATGGGAACACAAGTTTTTCAGTACATCAGTATTTGTTTACATCAATCTTTCTACGAACCTCGATCAACCAGTACCTTCCATGGATACACAAGTAATCTAATAGAAAGGCCTTTGTAGTCAGGTATTGGACGAAATCTAACCCTTTTATATACATTAGTTAGAATAATGTATTTAACTAAATAAAGTTGTTAGAAACAACTTTTAGAATAGCGTACTGATTAAGTTTATTTATTTTGCTAGAAAGGTGGCTATCAACAGTTCGGCCGACATGATGGGAACTAGTTATCATACTTTAAACTTGCAATATTAGAGGCATCATTCGTGTGTTGACAACAGTAAAAGTGTAGTCAAGTAAGTGGTAAATGTTATTGGTCTCTATGCTAACAGTAGATACATTGTCTTGAATCATACACTCAATAATACTCTTCCAACTTCGGACGCAAACCCCAAACTGCGCACAGTGTCGCAGGACCAAGGGATATCATAGTAAGTAATTTATAGCAATTTACACTTCTAGTCATTACTAATTAGAAAGATACTGAAATGTAAAATGTAAATAAATAATTTATGCTGAAAGAATGAAGAAAACTACTAAAATAACACTTGGTTAAACTTTAATTGTCGGCCTCGATGGCGTAGTGGTTAGTGTAACCGACTGCCACGCCTGAGGTCGCGGGTTCGATTCCCGCACAAGTCAAACATTTGTGTGCATGAACATGGCTGTTTGTCTTGGTCTGGGTGTTTCTATATATAATATGTATGTATTTACAAAAAACAAAGTATATATGTATGTTTATCCATTGTCTTGAACCCATAGTACAAGCTCTGCTTAGTTTGGGCTAGATGGTGTTGTGTGTATGTGATAGGATATTATTATTATTATTATTATTATTTTAATGTGTAAAAAACGTTTAAATTTATGACAAATATGAAGACTACATAAAAATCAATTTCCATCAAGTTTAATTGCAATAAATAAACTGCATACATTTCATAAATGTTTATGTGTATCAATGTATATCAATGTAGTAGTATCAATGTATAATCAGTTGTAACGACGACAAGCTAGATGGCGCAACGAGTATGAATAGTAAACGTCACAAAATATTCATACTGGGAGATGAACAACTAAGAGGACTTGCTGCTGTTTTAATGAAAACTAGGAAAGAAAATTGGAAAGATGTTTACACCGCAAGTGCTGACATACTAACGGGCGCCACAAGCTCGGAATTTTTGGAAAAATCTGATAGAATCTCAAAAGATTTGACTAATGATGATGTTGTAATTATTGGTATTGGTGGTAATGATAATAACATACAAAAATTGCACTATAATCTAAGTATTATCCTAAATAAGCTGTGCAAAGCACGTATTTACGTAACTCCTGTGTATTACAACCCCTACTTAAATGAAAACATGCTAAACAAATGCTTAAAACTTTGGACTACCCATGTGAATAATTGTAATGTAATTGATTATTATGATTGTGATAACAAGTACAAATACCTTAACTATTTATGTGACAAAATAAATTTTCATATAAATTACTATCATTATAAGTCAGAATACTTACTGCCAGAGAAAATAAAAATGTATCTTAATAAATCCAAATCATACAATAATGTAAGGCCAAGTAACAGTATTATTAAGAAAGGTACTATACCATACTATTTTCCAGTCATAAACTCAAAACAAAATGTGATTGTAAATGGTGGTGTCGATAATAATATTCAATTAGTAGCGAATTCACCTAAAGTAACAAATAATGCATGTTTTTTTCGCCTCTAAAAATATAAACTCACTTACACTACTTCACCAAAATATTCATGGGCTACTTTCTAAAAAAGAGCTTTTAGAAATCACTTTTAGAGAAATAGACAAAAATTACAGACCGGATATTCTATGCTTTTCTGAGACATTTGTTAAGTCAGGTACAGAGAAATGCATTAACATTGTCAACTATGAACTTGCATCACACTATAGCAGACAAAACAAAAGAGGTGGGACATGTATAATGTTAAAAACAGGTATTGCTTATAAAAAACTAACAATTTTTGATGAGTTTATATTGATGAACCACTTCGAACTTTGTGCAATTAAATTAGTAAAACATAATATCATCATTATTTGTTTATACAGAATTCCTTCAAAGAAGAAAGTTCATATAGATTATTTCTTAGATAAACTAGACTTAATGCTTTACAAGTACTTATCTAGACATTCAAAAGATAAACTTATTATTACTGGTGACTTAAATATCAATACAATTGACGAAAGTAACAAAACAACTGAAAGATTAATGAATATTTTAAAGAAATATAATTTAAATTCACATATATCTGTTCCAACTAGGGGTAAGTCCTGTTTGGATTTAGCTATAAGCAATATTATGAATGCGTCTGGCACAGTTTTGGAACTATGGCTATCAGATCATAATACTGCCCAAATCCTAATGTTGCCAGTAAAATGTGATGCAAGAAATATTAGACATGTATATATTTATAAAAGAAGTTATTCCACTGAAAATCTTATTAGGTTTAAACAGTATTTGACCAGTTTGTATTATTTGAATTTATTTAAGCTAACCGATCTCAATACGGCTTTTAATGAATTCTATGACTTCTTTTGTTTATTGTACCGTATGTGCTTTCCCGTCAACAAAATAAAAATTAGCCTATCTCGGCAAAATTGTTGGCTCTCAAAAGGAGTTAGAATAAGTTGCAAATATAAAAGAAAGCTACGATATAAATACTATCTGACTAAGTCTAAGACAGATAAGGAAAACTATTTAAATTATAATAAAATATTTAAAAAATGCACTACCTTTGCTAAAAAAAATTGTAATAATAAATTTGTAACAAATAGTAAAAATGCATGCAAAGCTACTTGGACAGTTATAAAGAATGAAACTGGTAGCTACCAAAGTCATAATTACATAACTAAAATTAAAAATAAAGACAGTATAGTTACTACAGATCCACTTCAAATAGCGACATCATTTAATGAGTACTTCATAACTGCAACTAATCAACTGAATCACAGAATTCAGAACACAAATTTCGGAAGTAAACAGTCATCTACTATTTTCATAACTCCATTAGACGAAATGTATATGCACAAAATTATAATGTCTCTTACAAGCACTCCATCTGAAGGGTATGACTCTATAAGCACAAACATTTTAAAAGCGTGTAGTCAGCAGCTTACTCCATTACTAACGTTTCTTGTTGATTTGTCGTTGGAAACAGGTCAATTTCCTGAGAAATTAAAATATGCCATTGTAAAACCACTTTATAAGAAAGGAAAACAGTCTGACATGTGCAATTATAGACCAATTACATTACTACCGGTCATCTCTAAAATATTTGAAAAAGTTATGCAGGATAAATTGATTTCATTTTTTAATAAATACAATATACTAAATAACCATCAATATGGGTTTCGCCAGAACAGGTCTACTAGAGATGCCGCCTTCTTTTTGGTCAATGATATATTGCAAAACACAAACGACAAAAACTATACAACCGTAGCATTTATTGATATGACCAAAGCATTCGATTTTGTCTCACATGATATACTATTGACAAAATTAGAACATAATGGCATCCGAGGACCGACACTAAATTGGCTTCGTAGTTATCTAGAAAATCGGTCACAATGTGTTGAAATAGCCCAACAAGACGAAAAGGGACTTATTAAAGTGACTAAATCTGACTATAGACTTAATAAATTTGGTGTACCGCAAGGAAGTGTCCTGGGTCCGCTCCTATTTCTAATTTATATTAATGACCTTCCTGACATTACAGAACATAAGACAATTCTATTCGCTGACGACATTTCTCTCATAATAACTACTCACAAAAACATGACATTCAAACAACACGAAAATGACATTAATAATACACTGACATTGATAATTAATTGGTTAAATAATAATAATCTACATATAAATCTATCAAAAACGAATCTTATTAATTTCAATAATTTTAAATATCACACTCTTAACATTACTCATAACGGACATAATGTACAAAATACTAATACAGTGACATTTCTTGGATTAAATATTAATAATAATCTCAATTGGAAAGAACATACAGAAAAAGTAAGCAACAAACTAAATGGATTTTCTTATGCTCTATATAAACTGACAAAAGTTGCAAGTAATCACACGGCGTGTATGGCCTATTTTGCATATGTAGAATCTGTACTGCGTTACGGTTTATTACTCTGGGGAAATGGTACAGATATAAACAAAGTTTTTGTTGCCCAAAAAAGATGCATAAGGTCAATTTGCAACATTTCACCGGATATATCATGTCGCCCGTACTTTAAATCGCTTAAAATACTACCTCTAACCTGTCTCTATATATTGGAGGTTGGTAAATTTGTCAAACAACATTATAATATTTTTATACAAGCAAAAGATATCAACCAGAGAAACAATATGCGTAATCCTCACAGACTGGTATTAGATAAGATACCAAGAAGTTGTCGGTTTCAAAAGAACTGCTATGCAATGTGTATATCTATATATAATAAAATCCCAACTCATATTAGGGATCTGCCATTTTCCAAGTTTGTAAAAGCACTGCAAGCATGGTTACGGGAACATGTATTTTATACCATAGAAGAGTTTTACGACTTCAAATAAATTCAAATTTTAAGTAGACTGTGACAAATTTGTTAATTTTAATTTATTGTATATTTGCATGCTATGTAATATAGTTAAATGGGCTTGTACAACTTTATATATTGTGTAACAACTTTTGTAACCCTATTTACAGCAAATAAATGATTTTTGATTTTTGATTTTTTGAATGTAATAAAATGTAAATTTAATAACATTTAAGATCCAATATCCACTTTTAAACTCATAAACGCAAATTACTTTACATTTCGATAGTAAATTTTCGTAATATAAATTTATTTAAAGCAAACGCATTACATTAAAATGCAGTTAATTGACAAGGATTTATTCCTTAATCTTGTTTACTTGAATAAGTAATTAATTGGAGTAAAAATTATTCAATTTATATCTCATTTGCATGTTGCTCATAAATTGTTTTAATGCTTCTTAATATCCGCAGAAAGCTAGACTTTCTTACTATGTCATAAGATTTATATAGAATATATAGATAGAAGAACTATATTAAAAACTTGTACCATTTAGTTGGTAAGTTATAGTGATAATGGAGTTTATAGCGTTATTATATTAGATATCGCTATGCAACATGAAAACTGTTCTTCGTTATTGTTATGGCGAAGAATAGTTTCATGTTGCATGAATAATCAAGCTAGCAAACCGTGAACAACGTACTATTTGGCCAGGCTGCGTGGACAATGTAGTCTGACAAAGTATTTAGAGTAGTCTAAATCCATCCAGCTAATTCAGCTTTAAGGACACATCATACACATCAACTCGGAAAGGGAACGTAACCCTATCGCCTTTCGCCTCGCCGTCAACCAGGCGTCGCCTCGCCATCAACTAGGCGTCAACCTAACGTAAACACGTAACGAAAGTGGATCCGGTACGTACCTCGTTTGTCGTAGTACGTCGACTCGGCTACGGCTAGGCGACGCCGCGTTTATGGCGCGCTTACGGTGTTGACTGCGAGGCGAGGCGATTACGTTACGTTTCCCATTAGTGTGCGTTGCAGTAGGGAGTTTCATAAAAAGAATACTGCACGGCTCGAGTTGATACGGTGCCGATCCGTTTCCGAGTTGATATGTGTGCTGTGTCCTTTATCCGAAATGATAATAACTGTATGGATTGTGCAGTGGTTAAAATAGCCGTCTCGTCTCTATCATTGTGTTGAGTTCGGAAACACTTTGTAATATTTACTTCAAATCGGTGTGTTATTTGTGATTGTCTTTTTAATTATTGTTTTAGCCTGCAAAGAAGTATTGTACATAGACTTTAAAAAGGTATGCTGACAGATATACAAGCTGTTTAAAGTTTTGAGTTTTAGCTAATCTTTTAACATTGGTTGTATTTTTTAAACAGTCAGTCCCATGAGTTTGCTGCCATCATCATGCAAATAGATATCAATATGTATTATGAGAAAGTAAAAGACCCGTTTAGCAGTGGTAACCATCTATGATTATTGCATATGATAGAGTGAGACAATGCGTTACAAAAGGTATAGCTTTGTCTCGTTCTCATAGCACGAGCACGAACGCCACAGCGTTATAGATCCTTCTCGTATAAAAGAAACATTAGGTCATATTTAAAGATCGAACATAAATTCTGAGAATATGTCAGCCGTCTGTCGCCTAGGCAATGTCGAAGTGTCAATTACCAAAACTGGGTTATGTATGATACTTGTAGGGTAAAGCGTAAAAGTAAATAAAACAGTACACACGTCATTGTTTCTTTTATGGGGTATACACGGCTCGAGGGATTGCGGGTTAATGTTGTGTCAGATGTGTTGCTATTTTTGGATACTGTTTTGTACTGGATTTTCAACATATGTTTTATATTATACTACTAGAGCTCACAACTACGGACATAAGGACTAGCTATTGATTGCCGCGCGTGCCCTTGATGCGCTGCGATTTTTGTTCTGATAAGATGTCCTTAAATGGCTGTTGCAGCACTCAAGCTTGCTTTGATACTTTCTTACTAAAAATGATCGTGTTAGTCGAAGCAGTGGATCTCGTGCTATAAAAACCACAAACGGATAGACAGAGAGGCGTAATGTTTACTAAACTGAGTAACTTATATTGTTAAGAAGATGGAAAAATTCAAATAGCAAACTGCTGATAATCAGTAGTTAACATATACTTCAACAGCGACATCAATCGCATGCTACCTAGGATCACCCAGAAAAAATATTTTTGGTGCACACAATTTTTATCACGTGTGGGTATCGTACACACACGTGATAAAACGTTTTACTTTTATTATAACGGCAGTTCACCAGTTACGATAGTAAAGACGAATGACTAAGAATGAACGTAATTGCAAAGTGACCGCTATGTTCAATCAACATAATCATATAACTAGTTAAAATATTATATTATATCAAATGATTTTAGCTGGCTCATTGCTCAAAGGATAATACACATTGATTAGGAGCCACCGCAATTGGGTTACCTAGGCCTAACTGTATTTTTTACTATCTTTACGTCCCAGGGAAGACGTAAAACTGATATCATCACCAACTAAAAAGGCCAGCGTAAAAAGCAGTAGCACCAAATACGCATTTATGATCAAAGTATTAATTACATCGAGTAAAAAGTTTTTGAAGTAGTTATTAACCCCAAGAAAAATTATGTTCCTAACTTTGAAGTAAGTATTAGTAGTCATGCATATCAATACTCATAAATAAAATTGTATACGTTAACAACACTACAGATTACTTTCATAATTATTGGTTTGAATCGTAAAAGCAACCTGCGATATCAAGTAACAGTTGTATCGAACTGCTTATTGCCTGCTACCAAATTAGAAAAGTTAGTTCGTTTATTATATTGTTGTATAGCATTTAATGGGTATTGGTACATATTTGAAAATTATAGCAGTTATATTTGAAAGAATAAATAATCTGAACCCGTTATTAAAGGTGCTTAATGAACGTTATTTTGCGCGCTGCTTTTGTAAAGTGTACCCTTTTTTTCCCTGTTTTCATTTTATTACCACTTTTTATGTTATTTCCACATTATTGGCTTTTTATTTATTGCCAATCATGAGAGTAGCCTACTTTTTAA
The DNA here is from genome assembly GCA_930367265.1 of Catocala fraxini. Taxonomy (NCBI): domain Eukaryota; kingdom Metazoa; phylum Arthropoda; class Insecta; order Lepidoptera; family Erebidae; genus Catocala; species Catocala fraxini. The sequence goes on from OV884035.1 coordinate 17,423,931, forward strand.
ATTTTTGCCTTTGCCACAGTGCAATTACCATACTAAATTCTTTGAAATTATTGTCTTTTCAATATAATATAACATTAGTGTAAACTCTTCTCCTTAGCCTTTATTATTCCCAAGTCACTTGGGGTCGGCTTTTCTAGTCTAACCGGATTTGACTGGATATCAGTTTTTACACGGAGCGGCTGCCACCTGACCTCCGCAACCCGAAGGCTAACGATACCCTAAGGCTAGACTAGTGTCAGGAAATTAGAGGGTACTGACTTTCCCAATAACGACTGCCATAGATGTTCATGGCAGTCGGGACCGACGGCTTAACGTGCTCTCCGAGGCACGGAGCAGGCGATAATTATCAATCAATACGCACATAATTTCGAAAAGTCATATAACTTCCGAAAGTCAGAGGTGCGCGACGTGGGTTCGAACCCGAGACCCTCTGCATTGCAGTCTGTTGGTCTCCCCACTGAGCTATCGCTACTAACAAAATAAACAAACATTAGTTGTAAACAAAATAACATTAGTGTAAACGCAAGACAATATTATACTAAATTCTGTCAACATTTGATATCATGAATAGTATTGAATACTAGCTCAACCTCCGTTTATCTAAAAACAGAGGTGGATTTGTTTTAGTTGGTGGTAGATACATAAAAAATATTTCTTAAGCAATTTACGTATTTATTAAATTGGAACGGTTACAACTACAACCAATTACATTTATTCAGGTATTTACATTATATAAATTTAAGATAGCTTTTCATAAAAAGCATAGCAAACATTCATGACGACTTTCAAGTCGTCAGCAAAAATATCACAGTCCGGTTTGGCTTCCACGAGAGTATTAAGTGCGGAGAGTATACGCGGCACCGGTGATATATAGCCCGTGCCATCATGTGGCACGTGGGCACAGCGAACAGTCTGTGTCATCTGGCTCGCAAAAAAGTTCATTATGGAGATCTGGGGCATTCATTTGATCACTAAGTAATCCGTTTGTCTTTTTAGTTAGTTGGTTGTATGATATTGCGATGAATTACAATAATATGACTTTTACCGTTATGTCTTTTTCGCAATATTGTTGTATGCAACTTCTGTGCATGAGTGTCGGGTTAGATTCTCGGGTCGAAAGTTATTGGGTTTTTATTCAAGAAATTTGGAATAGCAGCACGTAGTTTGGCACCGTGTCCGGTAGCTAGCAAAAGGAACGCCTGCTATTACATTTAACCTAAAGTTATTTCTCGCAAATCGAGAGTATGATAGACCTCTGCCTACCCTCTCCGGGACATAAGCGTGAAACGGACTATACATAATTATATGTATAAAAGTTACTTCCTCATTCAAGCAACTTTGCCAGTACATTAAATATGATAAATAAAAATTTATATTTATCTTATTAAACGAAATCAATATCTATATTCTTCCCTAGAAAGTATTCAAACTTAAGTAATTTGATTACAAACAATGAAGTCGATAAGTAAACTTTCGGAACGGACGACACAATTTTAATAGGAGTTGAGTAAACATGCTCCGTTCAAGGCTGAGAGTAGGATCAAACATAAAATTACATTTTCTGGGAAGTCGTCACTGGACTGGGAATTAGGATAAGGCGCAATTTTGTGATTATAATTACTTTATTATCTAGGAAAATCAGTCTAACAACCTCCGTATATAATATAATATAATCCCCCTTTCCCCCTTCCCGCTCCTTCTCCTTCCCACTTCCTTTCCTAAAAGATCGGCAACGCGCAAGTGATGCCTCTGGTGTTGCAGGCGTCTATAGGCTACGGTGACCACTTACCATCAGGTGGGCCGTATGATTGTTTGCCACCTTAGTTGTATAAAAAAAAACATTTATAAGACCTGTATACACATTATAGAGTACAATAAAGGAATTGAATTAAATTGAATAAAGTGATGGTTATATGCTAATAAATACTTGAAATAAAATAGTGATTTAAGTGGTCGCCTCGCCACTACACACCATTAATAAGCTTAATCTGCCTGTTCTTAAAATCTCAGACATAAATTACAACCTATTGTGTCTAGCTGCCGGTGTGCCGTAGCGACTTAATTGGTTAAAGTATGTGATGCTACTTTAAACATATCGGTTTTGTATTAGATATATTAGAGTACATTCATAATATCGGCAATAATAACCGGGATGTGGTAGGTACTAAATACTGTCAAGGACTGTGACTAGGTAGCCGCATCAAACGAGACTGCTCGTCTCGTGACAGTTTTTGATGATAAAACAACGTAAAATCAAAGTTTTGAAATACTCAGTCTTCTGGGCACACGATCAGACTGTGATGCGGAGGAATTTTATGACGCCTATTAGTTTAGGGGTTTTACTCTTACGTTTATTCATATTTTATTTCTGTTATTTTATTTTACGTATAAGTTAGTTATATATGTCGTAGAGATAGTTTAATACGGCGTGATTATTTAATTTACAATTATAAGAAGCCTGTCATTTGACTATTGCAATGTTAAATGAATGCCTTGACGTTGTTATGTCAACGTCATTTGCGTCATGTGATGCAGAGTCGTGGTGGGGCGTGCAGCTCGATTGAATCACATTTAGAGAGCCCATTCTTCTTCTAATATCAGCTTCTTCAAATTTAGAATATTGGTAGTTAAATAATAACTATTATATTCCGTTCAGATTAGGCTTAAAAAAAAGTTACAACTAACAGTAATAGGGGCAGACTCGCGGGCAAACGATAATATTTTCACAATAACGATCACACATGACCGTGAAATAATATTAAAACGTGACAAATTTTCTTTTTTTTGCTCTCATAGGATTATCAAAATATTTGTGTATTAGACAGAGTACCTAAATACGAATTGAAATGGTAATAATAAATATTTGTATTGAAAAAGGCGGTACTAGTCGACGCGGCACGCATTATACATATGTTCCTGTCTCTAGAGCCTTAACCACCAGTAGCTTGGGACTTGTGACCGACAACGATGCGTCATCCAAGCATTTGTATATTTTCAAATAAATGTTTATTTTTGTAAAGATGTGTTGAAAATATGTTTACAAATTTTTTTGTTGTATTTTAAGGTTGTATATATGTCTATTTCATAATAATATCTATCTAAAATTTGCTATATAAAGTGAATAATTCAGTGAATGTATAATATTGTCTTCTATTTACGCGAATATTGAAGTATTGAATATTGAAGTCTGCTGTGTGTGAACATGTGCAACAGGGGACCAACCACTACCTGAGATTTGACAAACCACAGATTCTCGCTAAAGAACACCGATTCCTACCAAGGATGCTTCGCGAGGCTATTGAAATCAAAAAACATCCTAATTTTAATAGAGAAGATGGTTGGAATGTACCACCAGCTTGGGATCCAGTAATAAAAATAGTCAAACCCAAGAAGAAGCAAACCACAGCTAGACTTCATGATACTTTGAGCTCTTTCTGCGTAAATAGAAACACCAATGATTAAATTATGTTCGGGTACTTTGAAATAACTACACTGGAACATTGAGACAACTGCCATCTTAGTCTCCCCGTGACCATGGCTGCTGAAAAGCAACCGAAACGTCGAAGAAAGTGTAAAAATAAATAATAATAATTTAATTAGCTTAAAAATTAGTAAAGTTTAATAGTAGTAGTAGTAGTGTAACAATTTTCAAAATATTGTAATAAAGTGTCAAATAAACCACGCGATAAAATCCGTATATAGCAGTTTAATTTCAATCAGTAAATGTATTTTCTATATACCTGCCAGGAACACGTACAGACTAATAGACATGTCTACACTAATAGTGTTATATAACCCTGACAAAAAAATTTACAACGTTAGATACAATATATCAAAATCAGATATTATGTATATGTATTTTATTAGTTTAGATATACATTAAAGTTTCTAGTCACTAACACAGACTGGCCTTTTTGTAACAAATAATCAGTACATTTTCTGTACAACTCATTGTTATTGGTGTATATATTTATAGTGTATTTAGGTAGCCTATTGGGAGACCGTTGAACTGCTACCCAAAGGTCTCCAGTTCGATCCCAAAGAGTGCATTTCTGAATTTTTGAACATCGTAAGAAAACCTGTGCATGCTGAGAGCTATGCATAATGTTCTCAAATATATGTGATGTTTGCCAACCCGCACTGAACCAGCGCCGTGAAATATGATCTAAGCCCTTCTCATACTGAGAAGAGACCCATGTCCAGCAGTGCGACTGTTTATATACAGGGCTGATATTATTATAATAAATATAGGTATTTATCTCCCGATATATATTCTCCCGGGACATTAAAGATGTAATGTTAATAAAAAAATGTTTATTCTAAGAAAACTGCACTCATATACTGGTAGAAAACATACTAACTAGCATCAGTTTCTACAAGTACATATGTCAGATAGATTACTACCACATATCGTGTTCTGTGGGTTACTTTAATAACATATTTTCTGAAAACTGCCATCTGCCCGGTTATTTATTCTTGTGTTAGATTCTAAAAAAATATTTTGGTTAAAATGTATGCCTCTTTCAAAACAAAAATTGAGTCAGTCTTTTTTAACACGAGTAAGAAATAAAGCAACGAATACAATTTTATTTTATTGTTTTAATAGTAAAAAAATTTATACATTTCTCTTTGTTAATTATTATAATTTTAATAGAAAGTACGACTATACTGAAATAACTTTTCTACTAAGTCCGAAACGCCTAACTCTGAAACGACAGCTGAGCGTAGATAATTAAAATAAAGTATCCATATAAATACCTAATATCATAAATTGAGGTCATTTGTAATATCTACATGTAAAGCGTCTAAACTATTTTGTGATAACAAAACAAAATAAATAAGGCTAAATTAAATATACAATTTATATAATTATATATTATTTATTATTATTTAGTTACGTTTACGTCGTGTAATAGAAGGTAAATGTATTACGATCTAGCTCACTGCGGCGACTGCCGCGACGTAGTTGAGGACACGGCGCTGCACACTTTGGCGGTTTGCCCCGCCTGGGCATCACAGCGCCGTGAATTGATCGCGGCAGTCGGATTGGTTGCCCTCTCGCTCCCGGCCGTAGTTCAGTCTATGGTCCGGAGTGAGAGGTCGTGGAACGCCGTCGCCTCCTTTTGTGAGGAAGTCATTTCCATCAAGGAGGCGGTGGAGCGGGAGAGGGAGCGTTTGAACCCTCTCCCCAACCGCAGAGCCGGGCGCCGGAGGGCGCGGGACGACCTCCAGCCACCCTGAGGTTTGACCTGGGGGTGGCGGGCTTTGTGGGCCTGCCCGCCATCCGTTCAGCACCAGGTCCGAGAGGCGGCGTGCGTGTTCCCACGCGCGCCTCTGTGTCGAGTCCGTCTCCCCTATAGGGGGGACAGTAGGGAGTGGTAGAAGTGCCTGTAGGGTAGGTCTTTCGTGTAGTGGCCTGCCGTTTCATATGGCGGGCCGAAACCTCGGCGGGGTCGCGACCGCATGCGAAAGTGATTCGCGCGGCCCCGTCGATAGTGGTTTTGTCGAGGAACACCATGGTAGGTTTAGTCGGTATTCCGGGAGGTACTTTATCATCTTAACATCTTATTTTACCCCGGCGAGTCCGACATAACCCCTCCGCCCGCCCCCGCGGAAGGGTAAGCGTCATGCATTCCCCCTCGTAAAAAAAAAAAAAAAATTACGATCTAGCTCACGGTTCTATATGCCCAAAAGCTACTGATATATATACAAATATATCGTGAAAGTCTAAAACTCTTTGCCCGACTAAAAACACCATACAGCTAGTTTTGAAAATTTCGGATAACTAACTTTATAAAGAAAAAAGACACAATTTTAATAATATTCTAAGATAGCAAAATTAGCTCGTACTTGATTAAGATAATTTTAAGGCACTATCTAAATCATTCTTAACCCCAAGAAAATAAAAATGGAAGACAGAAATAACACAAAGAAATTTATGACCAAATAAGTTTTTAATAAAGTTATTTATGTTCTTGAAGTTAGTTACTTTTCTTTGCTTGGCCCTAATTTTCTTACTTCTTATCTAAATTAAAAAAGAAACTAAGTCTGTTCTAACTTTTTATAATTTCTATCAGCCACAAAAAGCTTATTTATGTAAAACAGACTTCACGTTCGTCCAACGTTTTTAAATGTAAACGACATGCAAGGATTAAATTTGCCTCCATTTCTCGTACTACACAACCGGGAGTGAAATTATTTTTCTACATGTTTTTACGAACATAGAGACAACATTGCTTTAAAAAGTTACTTTTCATTTCCCAAGTGTATAATTTGACGTCGACTTTTACCACGTACCACAAATATTACGAATATTTACACAAGGAAGTTCTAACTTTTGCACATACTGAAGAAAATGCTAGTAGTCTAAATAAGGTTATTTGATATTTCCAGGCTCCTGAGGAACATAACAGTTGGTCATACTCATACAAATAAACGAATATTTTACTTTCCTAGGGACGCCGAGGTGTTATTGTGCAAATAGAATTTGTCCGGCTAGACTCTAATTCTGCTTAGCAATATTTTTGCCTAGCCTAGCCTTTTTGCCCACAAATAACGAGCTCTCAACAAGAGAATTGCAATCAATTCTCTTAGACCCTAAAATTCCCAAAACCATAAAACATACAAATATAGATATATTACTATGATTTCTAACCTAGACTTTCAGGTTACTGGTAACCTAACTCGAGAATTTTAACTTACGATAAGTTTGAATTAACTTAGTCTACCAGCAAAATGATTGAAGCGAATTTAAACTCGGATTCGTTCGACAGATACTTTGAATGTATAATTTTATTTAGTTATGGTTTAAAAATCTACCCGCACTTTCGAGCACAGAATTGTAATTTACAAAATAGTGAAACGGGCTACTAATTTATTGTATTCTGATCGGAGGACAAGTTTAGATTGTATTTTATTTATTGTATATTTAACCGGGCTCTTGAACAGTCATTGATTTAAACATTTTTCTAAAATTAAACCTTTGGAATAGTTTAATCGAATTTTTTATCATAATTTAAATAAAATAATAATAAGTGGATAAAATATAATGATTATATATCCCATAATCCAAATGACTCGGAAAATATTAAAGCAATAATTACATATTGTTAGGTGTATTCTGTAAAGCTACAACAAACGTGTTTCTGCAATGTCGCATTTTGTATACAAACAATAATACACTACAATAAGTGAAAAAGATCAAAAGAAATCTTTGCTTTTGACAAATTGAAAATGCATTAGTTTTGGTCGTTAATAAAGGGATATATATACAGTAGGACTTTTTGGAAAAGAGTCAATAATGTTCTATGAGGACTTTATTTGGATTCGTTCACGCTCAAATTTCTCACAAAGGAGAACATTTTATAAAGAAATCGGAATACTATTTAGAAAATGAGTCTCTTATTTATTATCTCAAATTCTGGGAAGACCGTATTAATATTTTTGTATGTGTGTGTACCTATGTGTTGTTTTGAATATGTATACAAATGTAATACACATACAATATTAGTGCTGCTAGTAGAGCACCAGCGACATATTGCACGTCTATAGAGCAAGTCCACATATTCAACTTTAAATAATAATAAATGCAAGTGGGAACTTTAACTAAAAATATAAATTGAATATTGTCTTCTATTTACGCGAATATTATTCATTGAAATTAAAGTGCTATATACGGATTTTATCGCGTTGTTTATTTGACACTTTATTACAAAATTTTGAAAATTGTTTCACTACTACTACTATTAAACTTTACTAATTTTTAAGCTAATTAAATTATTATTAAACTATTTAGATTTAATTTATTTTTACTTTTACACTTTCCCCGACGTTTCGGTTGCTTTTCAGCAGCCATGGTCACGGGGAGACTAAGATGGCAGTTGTCTCAATGTTCCAGTGTAGTTATTTCAAAGTACCCGAACATAATTTAATCATTGGTGTTTCTATTTACGCAGAATGAGCTCAATGAATAATAAAATGATTATAAACATAAAATTGAAAATTTACTTTCGGATGAAACAACATATAAACAGGTTAAAACAGACCCTACAAACAAAATATTGAATAAAACCAAAGACATCATTCATAAATACTCCGAAAAACTAGATCTAGACGTTAAACAATTAATACCAGCTTGCGTAAAACCTCCAAAGCTGTATGGGTTACCAAAAATACACAAGGAAAACGCTCCCCTACGTCCTATTGTGAGTCAGATCGACACACCAACTTACAGACTGGCTCAGCACGTAGCGAAGATACTCTCACCACTCAGAGGCAACTCGAGAGCACATGTAAAGGATTCATACCATTTTGTGAGTGAAATTAAACACCTACGTCTCACTAACAATGAAACAATGGTTAGTTTTGATGTACAGTCATTATTTACATGCTTACCTGCACATGACTGTATTGAAATAACTAAAAGGAAGCTAATACAGTACAATATGCCTGAGGAATATGCTGAACTACTTAAGCATTGCTTAACAACTGGCTATCTGTTGTGGGACAATAAATTCTACATACAAGTCGATGGTGTCGCAATGGGCTCCCCAGTATCGCCTGTCGTTGCTGACATATATATGGAGGACTTCGAGGCTCGAGCTTTACATACTGCCCCCATCACACCCAGGATTTATAAGAGGTTTGTAGATGATACTTTTACAATATTACCAACAGATAGTGCAAGTGTATTCCTAGAACATCTTAATTCCATTAATAATAACATCCAATTTACTATGGAATTAGAGGCAAATAATTCATTAGCTTTCTTAGATGTACTTGTCATCAGGAATCCTGATCATACTTTGAGCCACACTGTATATAGGAAAAAGACCCATACAAATAGGTACTTAAACGGTGAATCTCACCACCATCCTAAACAGTTAGCTACCGTGGGAATGTCTTTGTTTCAGAGAGCCCATGGGATCTGTGACAAGAAACACCTGGACGCCGAGCTTCAACATGTCAAGCAAGTACTGCAAGACAACAAGCTCCAACAGCCGCGCCGCTGTCACAGATCCCGAGAAAAGCCAGCCACAGTCGAGCGCCAGCCTGCTATACTGCCTTATGTAAGGGGTGTCACTGACAAGATTGGCTACATCTTGAAGCGAGCTTCAATCAACACATACTTCAAGCCGCCAACGAAGATAAGTCAATTTTTACCATCCGTCAAGTGCCAACTACCTTTACAAGATGCAGGGGTCTATAAAATAGATTGTGACTGCGGACTCTCATACATTGGTCAAACCAAGAGAAACATAGGCACCCGCATAAAAGAACACATAGCTGATGTAAAACACCAACGCTCGTTGAAGTCTGCTGTGTGTGAACATGTGCAACAGGGGACCAACCACTACCTGAGATTTGACAAACCACAGATTCTCGCTAAAGAACACCGATTCCTACCAAGGATGCTTCGCGAGGCTATTGAAATCAAAAAACATCCTAATTTTAATAGAGAAGATGGTTGGAATGTACCACCAGCTTGGGATCCAGTAATAAAAATAGTCAAACCCAAGAAGAAGCAAACCACAGCTAGACTTCATGATACTTTGAGCTCATTCTGCGTAAATAGAAACACCAATGATTAAATTATGTTCGGGTACTTTGAAATAACTACACTGGAACATTGAGACAACTGCCATCTTAGTCTCCCCGTGACCATGGCTGCTGAAAAGCAACCGAAACGTCGGGGAAAGTGTAAAAGTAAAAATAAATTAAATCTAAATAGTTTAATAATAATTTAATTAGCTTAAAATTAGTAAAGTTTAATAGTAGTAGTAGTGAAACAATTTTCAAAATTTTGTAATAAAGTGTCAAATAAACAACGCGATAAAATCCGTATATAGCACTTTAATTTCAATATATAAATTGAAATTAAATTACTATATACGGATTTTAACGCGTTATTTATTTTACACTTTATTACAAAAATTTGAAACTTTTACACTACTACTAGACACTATTAAACTTTACAAATTTTTAAGCTAATTAAATTATTAAAACTATTAAAACTATATAGAAACACCAATGATTAAATTATGTTCGGGTACTTTGAAATAACGACACTTGAACATTGAGACAACTACTATCTTAGTCTCCCCGTGACCATGGCTGCTGAAAAGCAACGGAAACGTCTGGGAAAGTGTAAACTTAAATATAAATGGTTTTAATAGTTTTAATAATTTAATTAGCTTAAAAATTAGTAAAGTTTAATAGTATCTAGTAGTAGTGTAACAGTTTCAAAATTTTGTTATAAAGTGTAAAATCCGTATATAGTAGTTTAATTTCAATGAATAACATTCGCGTAAACAGAAGACAATATTAAAAATATAAATATTGCTAATAAAATTATTGGGAAGTGAGGAACCCGCCACGCACCCTCGGATTGCCTACCCCAACTATTGCAATATAAAAAGGTTGACAATACCGGATTCCTCTGGTTAGGCACAGCCACGACGTGGGACCCGGGCGTACTCCAACATACAGAATTCCACTTCGAGCATAAAATATGCGCCTACACGTGTTTCGCCTCAGAGCGAGGCATCTTCATGACCATCATCGAAAGAGCTTGGCTCTTTTCTATTGCAATAGTTGGGGTGAACAATTCGAGAGTGCGTGGGGGATTGCTCTCTTTCTAATAATTTTATTACAATGGACTAACGCCAAGTAACGCTTACTTTGATTCAATATATGTATATTGCTTTAGTAACGTCCTTTCAAAATATTAAGAGTTCTGTTTAAACCAGCTCAATAAAGAATGTATAATTTTCTAGTGGAGCAAGTAGGGCTTAAACGAAGGTAGGTAATCCCACTCAATGTAGCGTACTTCAATATTCAAAGACGTATATTAATAATGTTATGTGAGAGTGCTGTACATATGTATTTAGCAGAAGGTGTTTCGTTCTTTATAATTAATTACTTACATACTAGTCTCGTCTTCCGCGTTGTTGACCGAAAGATCTGAAACAAGAAAGAAAAACATTAATACAATATAATGGCTTATAAATATAAAGTAAAAATATTATGGATAGTTCATAGATAATATCATAATACAACGGTTTTTTTAAAGTGTTTTAGTATAAAGATAAAGGCTTTATAGCCGAAGTATTAGCCATGCAATCCGTATTTTAAAATATATAATTAAGTTCTTTGTAACAGCCTAAACACTGAGCAAATCAACCATGAACTCCATATTTCCCAACCGTGCTAACGAAACCGAGGTGTCACACTTATAACCCAGTTTTTGCGAAAAATTATAATTACAAAAGTAGTCCATTGATATCTAGCCTTCCCTAGAATATCTGTGTGTTTATATTTTGATAAATGTTAGGGTAGTTTGTTAAGCAAAGTCTGCTAGTACAATGAAAGCCTACACTGTCTCAATATGTACGCTCTGTACATATTGAGACAGTGTAGGCGTTATTGTATTTCAAAATGAAGACAAAATTTGTGACGAAATGTCTGAACTGACAAAGTGTCCTCATAATATTTCCGCTGTCAACGTCAAACAGGCTTATCCTTAAATTTGTGTGTTTGTAAACAGCTTTATTACTCGAAGGTTCAGAATGTCAGTTGTAAATGGTTGAAATTTGTCCAAACTTTAGATCAGTTAAGCAAACAGGTCCCTAACTATGTTATACCTCGGGCCATTATTTTTCCCTGTCGTCCTTTCGAACCCTTTTATACTTTTTCGTTGATTAAACCTGCTACCCAGTTTAGTAAAAGATTTATTCTCAACGACTTTACTTGCAAAGGTTTATGCATAATCCCTTGGACTTTTTTCAGATGTGTGTCGTTGTAGTTAAAAACGCCAGACCGTAAATAAAAGGACCTAAAATTTACAAGCAAAAGCTTTTATTTATGTGTAAAGGTAGAGTAAAAAATATATAGGCGAGAATATTTTACTTTAAGAGGAAAAGGTTACAGATTGGGTACGGGCCCCTTATCAAATCTGGAACAACCCGATGAGGAAATATTCGCTCTTCAAAGGTACGTAACCAATTAAATATAATTACAGAACATTTTTTTAAACTACTAAATTTTCGATCAGGTTTTTGAGTCACTCGATGGTAAGCTCTTGTTGCTTACAGCCTGTTGACGCTCACAGTACCAGGAATATTTATAGTCTGTAGCCGATATTTTTCCTTTTCATTATTCCCTGTCCTGTCAAACACTTTTAACTTGTTGATTAAAACAGATTTTTATAATGGACGGATATTTTTTGCTATCCCAAGGATCACTAGTCTCCTGCTGATTGCCTAGCGCCTATTTAAAAGGCTGAAAACCCTTATTTGCGGAAAAACACAAAGCTTAAAAAAACGTCTGTGGCTGTGGACGTCTATAAGACGACGATACTTTTTAGTCGAACTGCTTTTTGATACACTGCGTCATCTATCTGCGCGTGCTTTCCAAAAACCATACTTGTATATTTGCCTGACAGTGTAATGAGTCCTTTTTTATGGTTTTCATTAGATGTTGCAAGCATATAATTACAGCAACAGTTACTGTTATCTATCAAGCTGGATACATTTGTTACCGGTAGTGGTATTCGTATAACTATATTAAAAATGTTTGAGTAGCTGAGTGGAAAATAAATTAAATGATAACGAAAGCTCTATACATATCAACTTGTGCGGTAAAAAATGTAAACAGTCACTCCGCGCTCCGGATTACGTTCCCTAACAGCCTTAAAAGGCGCCCCAACCTTTGAGTAATTTGCACTCATCTTACTCGCGTCTTAGCTCTGCTCTCTCACCGTCACACATTATCTGAACACACGACCTCAATCCCAGTCACTTTTATAGGGTTTTAAACTGCCATTTTATATCCAATGAAAACAGGAACATTTTAACATGTTACGGCTCCGAAAATGGCCAAATTGCTTACGAGCTCTAAAAGGTTATGTTAATTTTATTACCGACCTACGCTCATTCCAAATTGATATGCCGTTTTACTAAATGTGACATTATCTAAAATCATATTATTTTCTTGATCTAAAGGCGGAAGTGAGAAGGCTGGATAATAAATTCGCATCATCATTACGTTCACATTGAAATTTAGTGAGAAATCACACAGCGTTGGTAGAGTAACGCAACCTTTATTATCCCAGTATATAAGTAACTAAACTTAAGATTTCTATAGCCGTATCATATTTTTTTTGTTACATGTTAGCTCAACCCAAATCTTGTGACACTTACTTTTACATAAAGAGGACATATCTGTTACATTGAAATCTGATATAGTAGCTTTTAAATTTACTTCTATTTTAACGCTCTAATAATATATTTAATTAATAAAAACATCTGATTTTCTTCCTTGAAAGCAAACTACATCGAACTAAATTTAATAAGAGTCCTAGATAACGGTTTACATCCGTGATCCTTGAAATTGCATCCGTCCCAAAATTAAATTTACTGGGCGTTTATTCTATAGGCACCCAACAGTAGTGAGTGTACCAACCGAAAAATATTTTACACAAAAGCGAAGTTTCTTAAATTATGAAATATAGTTAGCATGACCAGACGGCGTGAAATCTAGGTCAGAACCTGTCATCTAGGACATTGGCTGTATTAATAGTCGGTCCATTCCCGCACGAAGTGTCGTCTGGCCGTCCGTCTCCCTCACTGATGACATTTGTTATGGAACCATTAGGAAATTGAGAAGATTCCAGTTCTGGCCGCGGCGACGACGGTAATGTGCCTTTTATGGCCACTTCATCATTTTCATGTATTGCCCAAATAAATTACGTGGGGGGTGTATCTCTGCTGAGGGTCATTAGGTCCAAATTTTGTATTTTACCTCTCAGCAGTTTGACACGGTTCCCTTTACAAAAATGCGTTCATAACAACGTCCAATTTTCCTTATGGCTGTTTAATTTCTTTCTTTTGTTGGTGCCGTCGAGAGCGGCTGTAACGAAAAGACATTTGGTAAATTAGAAAAACAAAATGATGGCATATTTTTCATGATACTTGTAAACCAGAACTCTTCTTCTTGAAATGTGGAAATCTGATATCTTTGTAATAATTTTAATTAGGTGTTCTTTTGTGAAAATATATTTGGAAGCTCCTGTTGGCAAAAATTCATACTTTGCCTCAACTGGTTAACCTTAATGACGAAGTTATAGAAAATGTTACGACGACAGAATTATTTTGTTACCGTTAAGGCGTCCACGTGTTTTTCTTATTAGATCTTCAATACCGCTACTTCTGCTATGGTTATAAATGTTATAGTTTGTTAAAATGTTTCGATGTTTGATACATACTCAATCACCCATTAATATTTTTACTACATTACTAATATTATAGAACATCGTATTTTTAAGTATGTCGTAGAATTAAATGGAGAAGCAATAAAAATAGGTTTAATAGCAATAAAAATAGCTTCCTTTACTAAAACAGCAACGTTCAGTTAAAGCTTCTCAGCAGTATATATGTTTAAAATTAGAATATAAAGTCTCAACTGCTACCTATTTATGGACATTACAATTTAACGTATTGTAATGTTCACATTTAAATAGCTTTCTCTCGTGTTAATATTCAAATTTACTCGTTTAAATTTCGAAGCATGTACTACGTTAGAATGATTTACTTCTTCATTGTCGTTTTGTGGATAATATGAGTACTGAATTAAGACATTGAACTATTTTTGTGGTACAGATTATTGCAAAACCGTTGATTAGAAATATTAAAGATACCTGAGCAGAACATACCGAGAAGAAAATAAATTAGCTTTGATTTTTATTTGCTTTTATTCACACTCATACACCCGCGAAGATATAGGCAGAGCTATATTCAATTTACCCTTGCATTTCGATAGCTATGACTTTAGGTGCTATGTTACAGAAAGCGAGAATATTGTCGTCTACCTGGTACATTGCCAGGATCCGAGCTGCTACAGAGAATTTCGTAACAAAAATTCTACTAACCTTTTGCTTGACTTGGGGATGAAATCTCATCATCGCACGTAAGCATAAGCTCAATGTTAAGTCACGGAACTAACCCTTCATATTTACAAAGTAATCTTTTTAATTAGATGATGTACCAATGAGATTGAAAGAATTGGGTTTGCTATCAGGAGTTTCTATGTAATTTTCTTTAATATTGTAATAGCGTTTTCTAAACTTAGACTTCTCTTGCAATTCGCAGTTTTACACGACTTATACATGTAATAATCACGAGATTTATTTCATGAACTAAATATTTTTTATTTTACCTGAGTTGTTATTTTTCCGCAGTTTGGTTAAATTATTGCTGTATATTACCAATCGTATGAGATTTCATCTCGGAACTGTGTATATTAATTTCTGGCGATAGCTGTAAAATACTTGCTGGAAATCAGTTTTTTTTGTTTTTAGTTATTTATTCACTTTTAATAATAATAATACAACATATAAATTTCCTCGCCAAGCTACACAGCTTGTTGGCGAGAAAGTTGATAATTTAAATCAAGATAAAATGAAGGTCACATTAATATGCCAAATGTTAAACGTTCTAGAAATTACATAAAAGCACCCAGACAATTAGATTGTCGGAGAGACAATTTTCTCAAAATGCTAGTCCTAGACAGAGTGCTTTGCTAATCTTATAATTATCTTAAAGAGGTAATAAATAATAAAATAATACCAAGTCTAAGAGATAATCTTCAAAGCCGTCTTAAGTATGCTTAGACTAAATAAAATTGGCTAAACCGTCGGATTAGGTGACAATGGACCACGGTTTAATTTAAGGCATCTTGAAAAAAAATTGTAGAGCAATGTTAGTGGATAAAGATCAGATTTTGTTGAAAGGGCGGCGCCCCGGAGCTTCAGAAATGAACAGATTAAGGAAGGCGATGAAAGCGGTGAGTCGGCATTACATTCAGACAGCCCGCTGCGAGATATGAATTAGTATGGAAATATGATTAATCGTTTACGATAAATTAGGCTTTCACGAACATTGCCATCAATATTTGCAGATATTACTGTTACAGACCAATATCTAATTGTGAAAATATTTTTCAGGTATGTTAATCGTTTAATTATAATTATAGCCATAACTGATGTGACTATATCACTTCAATTATTGAACATCGGGTATTTAATATACAATTTTTATGAGAGGTACAATGCATTAAAAATATTTCTGTCAAAAATCAATACAGTTATCGCGAGATGTGTTATTAAACGTGATTCACTAAAATCACATAATTTTCTTACACTTCTTTTCACGTAAGATTTGCATCTGCATTTACGCATCAAGTGTATAAGAGAGACTGCCAATTTTATTAATGTCTGGTGAATTTACTAACGCTTGTATAAATAGCCTAATTGGAATTGAATCAATTAATAAGTATTATCATTTTTACAGCGTATCTAAATGTGAGTTTAGTCATTCTAAAACATGTAGTAAGACCTCTGTGGCTAGATAGAAAGCGTCGTCTTTTAGGCTACTTTAGCTCATAGGCATGTGCTGCCATAAGCACAGCAGCATACGTCTATAAACACATCATTAGTACAAATTTTAAATCAGTATTATCCATTAGACAAGTTTCGTTTACGTAGTAAGATCGTAAATCAATACCCACGCTCTATAAGTAGGTATAGATTTATAAACAAGGAAGAGTAATCGTTCAAAATAAAACACCAGGTGAATGTCTTGTCGATAAGCTGGTGATGCATAAACAAAATATAATATAAATGGTAAAATGGTTTTAAAAAAATCTCATTTGTACCAATTTTTTACTATCATATTCTAGTCGTGTATCTAGATTTTGTATAATATTTTTAACTTGAATCTGACACCTAGAAGAAAAGGTTAAAAGGCGAGTTCGAAAATGTACCTAAGAAGTAAAGATCGTATTTCACGTATTATCTTTGAAAACTTTTTGTGACCTGAGAGACATTATGTCCATATTATATACTCCCAAGGCAGTTATTGATGTGATACCGAAAATCTTTATCATCTGTTGTACAAATTTACTCAAGAGCATTGTCAATTTTTACTCATCCTCGTATCATTCGGTGTAATCGTTAGCGCCTTCAGTTCTGTTTGCTAAGCAGAATTGTAAAAGAAAAGTAACTATAGTCTCTTATAATAGTACCAATTTAACGGCCTTATCTTTTATGAGAGATTCTCTCTCTTAGATATATTTTTACTCTTAACCTATTGAGTCGCAGTGGCATACAGGCGGCCAGATATTAGAATTAAATCAGCTTAACCTGTCAATTAAAATCCTGTTGTAGGATTTCAATTGACAGGTTAAGCTGATTTAATTGATACAATGGTATAGAAGTAAAGTTATTCATCTCAAAAACATGGATTTTTATATAAAATAATCTGGAACATGATCATTTTGCGGTTATGATATTACAGTAGGTTAACGCATTTTATGACATGTATAAAAACGCAGTTATTTCACGATGAAGCTATAAATATGTACACCATTTTCACATGAGGTAAGTACAAACAGCAGCATAATATCCATAAACGGTGATTCCTTATTGCTTTTTTATAGTCCCTGACTACATTTTAATACCTCCGCGTCCAGAAAGGAATGTTTACGTTTATTGTTTCATTGTGTGTACATGGCACATTTCTTTTGTTTGAATATTGCTTAGGTGCCGAGTTTGTAAGCGCGAGAATTCGTAAGCATTGTATAAACATTTTTGTAATATTTTCAAGAGCATGTTATTTCTAAGATTACGAGAATTTCTTTAATGAAAACGAGGGCATGTTTTTATTTATTGTAACTTTTGTGAGCTTACAAATGTTACAATAAACGTGATGGTGAGACAGTTTATGGTATAATGATTTTGATAATTAATATAGATGGCGTTATTGTGGCTTAAAACCAATGCAAATATCTAGCCATATTTGCCAATTATGGTAAAACGTAAATTACCATAAAATACAAGTTACTATTTTTAGCATTCATAACATATAACACATTCGATAATTAGTATCAGAATAACTTAAACTTAGTTACCTTTTTTTAATAAACCGAATAAAGATTAAGGTGCAACAGTGATAATATATTTGACCCAAAGATATTGTGTGACATTTGACCATTAAGTTTCACAATCGAGGGAAGTTTGAAAACTGTGTACCTCGGCTATGAATTTAAGCTTAGTATCATCTATAGATTTTAGTGTCAGCCTTCACACAGCTATTAAATTGTTATTATACAAAAATTTAATAGTCACGCTAGAATGTTCAATGCTCCTAGTTACATTTGTACTTAAGAAAAAAAAATAAAAGAAATATTGTTCTTAATTTATCAAATAGAACATGAAAGAAATCAAATGACATTTTTAGAAGGCATTCAGAATACTACATTACTAATGCTAGTCTAATCAGATTGGTACTACATATTGCTGCAAGTCTAAATAAAAATAAATTGCAGTATTTTTGTAGCTTAGCCGCGTCTTAGCCTCAATATGTCTGAAATGTATACTACTAAAGTGACTAACGAACTTACTACCCCGCTGATGGTGTCCGAGTAGCCTACGATTGCTTGCAATGTTACTCGCATGTATATCCAGCAATCTATATATATAAAACTCTTCCGTTACTGAGTGACTGACAGACAACGCATAGCCGAAACTACTGAACGCAAGAAGCTGAAATTTGGCATGTATGATCCTTGGAGAGTGTAGGGGAGCACTAAGAGAGGATTTTTGGAAATTCTACTTTGAAGGGGGTGAAAGGGGTGAAACCCGATATTCACTCGGCAACGGGACTTAGGCGGGTGAAACCGCGGGAAAACTACTAGTGTTTCATATAAAAAAAAACATGCGGGGCAGTCTTTGGGGATTGCCGATAGAAGTGAAAACTAAGTAACTTGTGAATTGTATCGATCGTCGAGCTCTTAGATTATTATTTTTGATTTTCAAATGCGTTCGGTGACGATGACGCGATTTCTATGATTTTTGTTCACCCAAAGAGTGCTTAACGTGCTTAAAGAAGTTTTCACTTCAACAATTCAATTACACATAGCTTTACCTAGAAATTAAACAAAATTTAAAAACATAACAGATCCTGAAAGAATATGTCGATTAAAACACAATACAAACATCACAAAAGTTACTAAGCCTCGCAATTTTTGCAAACCATACCGGAATATTGACAGCATATTAATATTACAACATTATGTATGTTACATCGCATTTATACAACCGGTAGAGGAAACATCGATGCCTACATTTTAATAACAGATCTAAGACCTGTTTAGGGCCTCACTTGATAAAGGTAGCGTAGCCTGTCACGTGCGTAGCTAGTTTAATTAAGTATTCATGACGTGATTGATTAGCTCCTAGATCTATATAGGTACTCAAGAGTATTTAGATTTTGTGCCAGCAAGGAAGTACGTATACTAACCTGCTAATATTAATAGAAATACGACGGTAGCTCTGCTTATTTGTCACGTATATATTTATAACGAAACTGCTAAACGGATTTTGGTGAAATTTGGCATAGTGTGTGTCGACATAGAGTTTATAAAATCTGCTAAATGGATGCTAAATTACTGCCAAAGTTAGCAGTCCAGCTGAAATTCGATAACGAAACTTGATAACGGCTTTAGTAGGCCAATTATTTTATACCATAGACTTCCTGCCCAAATTCGTACATAATAACAAATATTTTTTGTTAGAATACCAAATTTTTGTAAGCGTAAACATATTTAATTTTAGGTAACAGAAAAAAGTTTATGCAATAAATTATGAGAATATGTAATGAAATTTGTGAATAAATGTTTTATGTTTATTTTCAAGATATTGAATTTTAAAGTCGGTCAGCTTTTATTAATACGGAATGTAAGGAATGCGTGTTTATATCGCCATATTTTATGTATGTCATAAATCTTAATAATATTTATTATTTTTTCAAAAACGTCTACACTGTCGATTTTGGATTCCAACAAAAGGTTATGGATTTTATTTTCAGTTCAAAGAGTGCACGGATGACATAGTGGCTTAAGAAGTCATATTGCAATTGCCACCTTACCAAGTGCTGTGAGCAGGATCCTTACACGGGACAAAAATTGTATGATCAACTAATTATTGTTGCGTATCTAGGCGTACTTTATGTTCATTGGAATAAAAGATTATATCCTTAGCGAGAGTGTCCACGCAGTGCTTTTCTTAACTAAAACGTATAAAATGACATACAAAAGGTATGTCATTTTCATACGTTGATTTGTTCTAGATTTTCTACATAATCTATATATATAAAACTCTTCCGTTACTGAGTGACTGACAGACAACGCACAGCCGAAACTACTGAACGCAGGAAGCTGAAATTTGGCATGTATGTTCCTTGGAGAGTGTAGGGGAGCACTAAGAGAGGATTTTTGGAAATTCCACCCTGAAGGGGGTGAAAGGGGTGAAACCCGATATTCACACGGGAACGGGACTTACGCGGGTGAAACCGCGGGAAAACTACTAGTACTATATAAGTTCAGTACCTCTCATTTTCATATTCGATAGGAATCGAATATTGTTATTTGGGCTATTTTCCTGGAAACAGCTGTTGTTTTTGTATATCTGCCGTTGGAATAGGTAATAATAATAATAATAATAATAATAAGACTTTATTGATTTTCTCTCACATAGAAAAGTTACATATGGTGGTGAAAATATAACAGTTGTGCAAACACATGTAATAAGACAATAAGACAAATAAGACAAAACGTATTACGAATTCAGTAGAGGAAAATCTTCTTTACTAATCTATATTGGCAGTTAGGCAATATAGATTATTATACGTTTATCTGATAAAGCCATATAAGCAAGAGCTAAAAACATCTTATTTGTATACCTCATACCAAAAACACGAGCGAATAAAATGATCATAAGTCATAAATGTTTACAAGGGAAGTGTAACTGTAAGAGGCTAATGTCTAACGATAAATGTATCACGTTATTTCGTCGCGTTGTTTTTGTACTGTATAGTGTACTCTGCCCTCCTTTCCGACGTAAACAAACGAACGCGTCAAGCCATAAACATGAGAAAAGTTATTGCCTGTACACATCTCCAGGTGATTCTGCTATCCTGGTACCTGATTCGCATAATTGGTAATACTTACTCATAGACAAAAGGTTTTTTAGATAAGATAGACAAGACCTAATTTATTTATTTTTCTTTGTTATTTGTTAGTCAGATTGGTGCCTGTATATTTTTACATGATTTATTACGCACGCGTTAGTCACCAAGTATATTCCAGAACCTTGTACCAAGGTTGATTTAAATCTTAATACAGTAGACCAAATAACAGCCGTATTCGTAAATCATCTCCACAGATTTTTAAACGACCTTTGGTGACTCGTAAAAATCACGAAGAAATATGTACTACATATGTTAACGTTTATCGCTCAGCCAAGCTTTATTTGGTAAGAATAATGCTTCAAAAAAAGAAATCCAATTCCTTTTCTTTACTCGAGTAGAAAACATTTTTCACCAACCTTGTTTCTAATTTGACATGGTTATTTAGGTTACAATTTCATCACCCTATATAGTTATTTGAGACGCCTGAATGTTATTTTAGATGCGTGAGTGACAATCTCTGAAGCGATTAATCGTTCACATGTGTATGTTTGTGTGTGTGTGTGTGTGTGAGGCATTCAGAAACTGTGCTCCCAGCTGTTGACATAATTATGTATGTGTAGGTAATTCCCAAGAATGCTATAAAAAAGGCATGGTTGCTTATATTCTTGTGACAAGAGATTATTATCGCGCCTGTGACATAAGAGAAAAATAGCTCTGTGGTTTCCGGAACAGAATAGGGTCATAGAGTTATATTCCGTAAATGAAAAATAAACTTTTTTCATGTTCTTGTGTTTTCACCATTACAGCTATCATACGACGACTTTCAGTCAACAGTTAGTATGGTGTCTAAATATATCTTTTATATGCGAAGTTATTGTTATTTTAGTAGAGTTGGATTGCAAATGTAAAGGTTACGAGACTTGCTCAATTTAAAAAGCGTGCCTAACTTTAATTGCGTTATGGAAAATATAATGATATTTTCCATAACGGTCGAATTGGGTACTTAAGCAATTAAAGTATAGGTATGTAAGCATTTAATGACATGCTTACAGAGTATCGTATACTCGTTAGTTGTTGTAATATTGTCAAATACCAATATTATTTGCCATGCTTAGAAAAATCTTGCATAGTGGCCTACATTTTCATCGCGCCCTGCTTGCATACATACATATACTCACATTTTTAATGTCTGAAGCGAAGGTAGAACTGCTCCTTAGAGTATCTACACAAATATATTTTCATTACTTTCAAGTATTAGTAAAATAGAACATGAAATCTCACGATCGCCCACAACTACAAGCGCTTTATATCAATAGGTATTTTCACATATTGAGCAGAACTTTGCAAGAATTAAATGATTATATAAAATACATATTTTGTTTATTTATATTGACTTATTCCATGAAAATACAATGCAAACTCAACAGCTACAAGCAATAGTGTTACCCCAATTTTGCCGAATCAACCCCAGCCGAATATGAATATTCGGTTAAAAATATACTGAGGACGAAGTTCATTTTCACCTGATTTTAATTTATAAGAGTGGCGGCATGTTTGTTAGTTCACCGGCACCTACCCCATCTATCCGCTAGGTTTAATTTGCCACTCATTATTGCGTCTTTATAATTGCTAACGAAATTTAATTATTAACGTACATTATAATAAGCATTTCAGCACCATAAAATTTATGTTAGTGCCTAATATTTCACGTAAAATATTGATTGTAAATTTTTAAACAATATAAATTACTTAATGAGTGCTTATGCTAGTTATTTTGTCTGGTATATAATAGTTGTGGAACCTAATTGTACGTCTAATTATTAGCGCATGTTACCAATTAATTGGCAGTTAGGCCGAATGTTTGGAATACTAAAAGAATATTCTAGGTTCATTAAATCAGTCAATTGTAAAATTTTCTCATTACTGAATGCACTGTTAAATAGTGGTACATCCCTATTTATCGACAATGTTTAACGCCTGAATGATTTAATTCAATTATTAATCATTATTATTGACAGCACAATGAGCTTATCGCGTTAAATCAACAAAATAAATCAATTTGCAATTCACATTATTGTTTCGACTTTTGTTTGATGTTGTATCAAATTACAGAGTACTTTATACATGTATCGAATTGTAAGCGTGGTCCCATCAAAACATGGGTGAATGGTATAACGTGGGCGTTAAATTCCATATACCCAAAATCGGGGCGATAAATCCAGTAATTTTGAACAACGAAATTATTCGTCCCCTCCATCAATGGTTCGTGATTTGTTTGATCTGTCCCTAAAATAACTAAAATATTTTCAGCTTCTACTTGACTGAATCTTCATTCAGTCAAGATTGTTAAACTACGAACTATATAAAATACATGTTAAAGTTTTTATAGGTACTAGTCGTCGGCAAGTTATAATGTAAAGCAGAAAAGGCTTTTTTGTGCTTGACCATATTCTACAGACTCACGTTTTCACTGTGTTCGCTGTAGCAAGAAATGCCACAGCCGTCAACGGCAATACGTCAACTCGTAAACTTACAAGCGCTACACCAAACATCTATAACAGATATTGTGGCCAATGGTGATAATGAAGTTCAACTAGGGATTATTCTTATGCATTTTAGCTTTGCTGCACTCCCTCGTCTTATAAATTTTACCATGCCGGATCTCACACAGCTCGGAGCGCGCAATATGCTTAAAAAGAAGTATTGAATTTCCTTGCCGCGAGTCCTAACTAATATTATAAAAGTGAATGTGAGTTTGTTGGGTTGTTTATTTGTTTGTTACACTTTCACGTCTTAACTACTCGACCGATCACCATGAAGCTTTGCATACACGTTGAAAGGGCAACATAAAAGAAAATAGGATACCTATCATCTAGAAATAAGTACTGTTACAAACCTAAGCTAATCTTACCTTATCTACATTTAAAGCAAGTTAGTAAATAAATAATTTCTACCCATATTATTAAATTTAAAATACTATTTGGCGTGTTATTTATTTTGGTTCAATTAATTATTTATATAAACCAAAGTAACAATCATAATTTACACCTTAACCAATATTAACAAACCTAACTACTTATAAATATATAAATTAAGTATAAAGGCAAGTTTAAAGTTAGAGATAGCATTGCATTCATGTTATTCATGTATTATAAAATAAGTCAGTGTATCTGGGAAATGTACATACGTAGAGATTCGCAGTAGAGTTTAGAAGCAGAATGTAATTACTGCTCCAATTAAAAATCTCCTCTTTGCAGAAATTTGATGTAACTAACATTTAGTACATAGAATGCCGCCGGAGTCACCAGATGTTCTCAAACAATAGTTTGCCTATTATTTGAGAATAATTTGTTTGTTTTAGTCTGAAGATTTCCGAAGACTCAAATACCTATCTCTTCTGCTTCTTTTATTTTATCCCATCTTTATTTCCTTTTTCCTAAGGATGGCGCAGCTGATACCCTCTGTTAGTGCAAGCAATTAAAAGCTACGTCAGACAGACCGTATGTTTGTTTGCCAAACTTAAAGTACAAAAAAGTCAATGTACTACAAGTAGGAGTATAACTTAATTCAGTCTATTTTAGTGCTTTCAGTCATATCTAAATGATATCACAAACGACAAATCAAGCTTTTATTACTTAGCAGAAGTACTAAAACTATTTTATACTTTGCATTTACAGTTTTACTCGAACAAAAATTTTTACTAGTTTATTTTTATGATTACTTCTTTTTTTATCTCTTTTACTGTGTAAGATTTATTCAATTAATCAAAGTACTTTTTAGTGAATGTTTTTGCGATCACATTTCTATGAAACTATACGTCAAGTAAACCGTGATTTTGCTGTTACTAAGGTGGCGAAGCATATAGTCTGTCTAATCGTAAATATGTACAACACTAAGTGTGTGATTCGTGTATCGCTGACACAAAAAACAGACATTGTGCTGCCAGTGCAAGGGCCGATAATCACCCTGATTCAATCTTGACAGCATTATTCTCATCCTAACAAATCAACACAAAATGGTTCGAAAAACGTTTCTAAAGGAGAGAAAATACTCCGATTGAAACAGAATTTGGATTTGATGCTGGGATTCTGCTATATCCTAAAATAGAGAATGTAAAAAAATAGTCAGCCCAGCCTTATATTTATGCAAAATTCAAACGGCTAACTCTGTGAAATGTATATTACTATTGCCTAACAAACGCGCATTTGCATGCAAACTGGCGTGCTAGATGATCATCAGACTCCCCGATATTAAATTATAGGCTAGAGTAGATATTTGTCAATGCGTCATACATATGTCGTCATACAATTTGTTGAGTTTACCACTTTAACTTGCCCTGAAAGCTATATCATAGCTTTTAAGAAAAGGCAAAAAAGTAAACTTAATATTTTCATTAATACTGACAGTATTTTATGACAATCAAATACGTATATTATTTACTTCTTTGACTTCCTCTTTTCTTTTAATTTAATGGTTTTATTTAGGAATATCTGATATGGGTACATACATTCGTAGTGTTAGTGACATTCTCTCTTTTTTATGACCTCCTTCTTTCTTGGGAATTATCTTTCTGACGTTTACCATCCTAAAGTTTACACCACATTTTACAATTTTTTTTTTGTTCGAAGGTACACCTGATATTTGAGCCATTTCACAATGCTGCCAACAATAAGGTAAGAGCAACATAATTTTTTAAGATTCATTCATTTTTATATAGCTAACTATTTATTGATTCTATTGTTATACTGTTTTATTAAAAAACATCAATCAACTTGAGCCTACCAAAAGATGTTATTGCGTGGCGTAAATTTTATTAACGAATCGATCAAGGATCAGCCTCTTTTTTTTACTTGGGGACATGCGCCTTATGCATATCCACTCGCCAAAAGGGGAGGCGAGAGGATTATGTCGGGTTCTCCCGAGACTGCGTGCCTACAGACTAAAACCACCACGGTGTGCCAACTCGCTGCTTTGTATGGGTGGGTCGCTGGAACTGAAACTACTTCAGCGACTTACCCAGCAGTGCCCAATGCAGAGAAGTTGTGTCTGCGGGCGACGACTCCTAGACAACGCCCTGGCACAACAGAGGGCGTCGCTCCAACTCAACGGCTGGCGGGTAGGAGATCCCCGTACTTCCACCCGCGGCCTTCACTACGGCGGCATAAGGCGCGCATATGCGCGTTTTTAGGGGATCAAGGGTCAGCCTACTTGTACTCCAAGCGTATGAGGATCGCTTTCTAGTCTTACTAAATACCTACCTCAATGGAACCATAAAGAACAACATTATCCTCAGATTACATAAACAGTTAGATTAAATTATTTACGGGACTGATTGTTTGATACCATAGCGGTACAATCAAGGTATGAAATAAGTATATATGGGTCGTTATTTTTAAAATTGCCAACTAAGTATTTAATCATATTTTTATTGACAAACCGAATTTAATCATGTTTTGTATATTATGTAGTTGTTTGACTTGAAACCAAGTATGGCTTATCTTAAAACACTTAAATTATCCAATACTGCAACTATCATGTAATTATGGAAAAATGAAACTATTAATCTGGGAAGAAAGACACATAACGACTTTGAGCATAAATTGTACATAAATGAATGCATGTAGATAATTAATAATACACGCTACTAATAGGGTAGGTATCTTTACTAAGAGTTAATATGAAATTTCAAACTGGCCATTGCATTTCCAATAGATAGAACGAAATAGGTAAGAACAGTAGCGTTAATTACATTACACATTTCAAAGAAAGAACTAATAATTTAGCGTATTTTTGAACAACATAATACGCAAGTATCACTGAAAGCCTGTAAAAATCATTCAAGGCATTTGCCCTCAAATGCCGCAGAACTGGTCGTTCATGAAGGCGAAAAACGAAATTAGTTCTGAACCATGAATCATGACGTGATAAAGTCTTTTATCTGAGGTTCATAAAATTAAAACCTGCTGTCATAAAAGACCCAGGACTCTTTGTTAAGTAACGTATTTCGATCGGTTAATAAAATTCAAAGATGTTGGGCTTTATAATTTATTACTTTTTAAGACAAAGTGCCCTTGTATTTGTACCGAAATTTTCTTAAGTTTACGCTTCTAAGATGTTCAATGTTGAATATCACGCTAAGTACCTGTAAAAAAAACAATGGCTTGATTTGAAATTTAGTCCTGGGACCCTATTACAAACTTTTATAAAACTCGTCAAGTTCCAGGCAATTCACATAACTGCCTGGTTTTGTTTCGTATAATAACATGTGAATAATAATTGATCGTCTTCATGCTGGCTAGTTAGTCGCTGGCGATTTGTGAGTGCATCGTTCAAAAATATGACATACATATTTGTCGGTCGGTTTTATCGTATTTTCTATGATAATATAATTAAAACTAATATTTTTAGGCAAAAATAAAACAAATATATCTTTATGCTATCATATCATGAATTTTATTATTATATTTGCAGCATTAAACAAAATATATAAGTAACTAATCATTTTTTCAATTTCAGAACGTCGCGTCGCCTATTTTCGTAAACGCGCGGGCAATTTGTATCTACATAAGTACATACCTAGTTACTTATCTTACTTAAAACTGATGTGTAATGTGTATCTAATTCTAATTAGGTTCTCGAAAATAAAATGTTTGTTACTTCTATAAGTATTAAAAACATTAACAATAATTTTGGCGGCGTTCTCCTCGTTGTACTATTAACTCGTGCCACCAGAGTGATACGAGAAGGAATTTCATTTCCTCTTCGTGCCACCGATTGAAATGTCATTTCCAGATACACGTTACATCATTAATATCTAATAACCTTTTGATATCAATATTACATAGTACATAGTACATAGATTCACGCCTGTTTCCCAGAGGGGTAGGCAGAGACTACGGATTTCCATTTGCTACGATCCTGACACACTTCTCTGGCTTCATTCACTTTCATCCCATTCCTCATACACGCCCGTCGGTTCAAGGTGCTCTTAACCTGGCCTTTGTCCAGAACGCCTCCGATCTGATCAAGAAACGTTCGCCTAGGTCTTCCTCTTGCGACTGTTCCATTCACACTAGCCTTATAAACTTTCTTAGTCAGTCTTTCCTCGTCCATTCTTTCTACATGCCCAAACCAGCTTAACATACCCTTTTCTGTTCTTGTCACTATATCAACTTTCATGCCGCATCTCTCTCTAATCACACTGTTCCTTATTCTATCTTTCAGAGTCACACCACATATATTTCTCAGCGCTCTCATTTCTACAGCATTTATTCTGCTCTCATGCTTCTTTTGCCATACCCAACTTTCACTTCCATACATAAGTGTGGGCACTAATAGTCCTCTATGAACAGCCAAACGTGCCTTTTCGGAAACATTTCGACTATTCATAAAAGCGCGTAGAGCTCCATTCACTTTGTTTCCCGCAATCGTTCTCCTTTCAATATCTCCCTCATGTTTACCATCCCTTGTAAACAAAGTACCCAAATATACAAACTCTTTCACTTGCTCCACTTTTTCTCCATCAATCATAATATTACACATCGTCACGCACTCTTCCTTTTCAAATACCATTACTTTCGTCTTGCTTACATTTATTTTCATTCCTTTACTCTCAAAAGCACCATGCATAATAGTTACCATCGCCTGCAACTCTTCTGCCGATGACGCAAGTATTACTTGGTCATCGGCATAAAGAAGACATTTGACAAGTAACTCATTCATTCTTAATCCCCATTCACAATCTTTTAAATCTTTTAAACAATTGTCCATGTATAGGTTAAACAGCCAAGGTGACGCTACACATCCTTGTCTAACACCTTTTTCGATGCTAAACCATTCTGTGTAGGTCCCATTTATCCTAACACAAGCTCTGGAATCATCATAAAGAGATTTCAGAGCTCGCGTGAGGGTGCTATTCACTCCATACATGGACAATACCGACCAAAGTTCATTCCTCACCACTTTATCATAAGCCTTTTCCAGATCCACGAATGCGCAATAGACCTTTTGACCTTTGGCCAAAACTCTCTCGGCTATGCACCGTAAGGAAAAGACCTGATCCGTACATCCCATACCCTTTCGAAATCCCGTTCCCGCATCGCATCCCATATTTTCTCGTCGGTTACTTTCACAACCCTTTCAATTAACACTTTCGCATATAATTTACCGACGACGCTGAGCAAGCTAATGCCTCTATAGCTTTTGCAATCTTGCTGTGAACCTTTTCCCTTGTATAAAGGTACTATGACGGCCTTGCACCAATCACTTGGTACACGGCCGGTATTCCAGCACAAGTTAAAAAGGCGGCACAACTGAGTTGCTATGAGACCCTGTCCAGCTGTTAGCATTTCGACTGTAATCCTATCATACCCACCAGCCTTGCCTAATTTCATGCTTTTCAAAGCTTTCATTATTTCATCCATATTAATAGGGCTTTCATCATTACTACTGTCATTATCATTCATTTCGAAACTTTGCCCTTGCCATTCCTCTCTTTCAAATAAACTTTCAAAATATTCCTTCCATCGCTTCAGTACGCTCTTTTCTTCACTCAGTAAACTTCCATTCTTATCTCTGATTAATTTCAGCTCTGTGGTTACGGTTTTACCTCGAACCGAGCGAATGGATTTCCAGAAGAACTTAGCGTTGGTCCGGAAATCTTCAGATAATCTTCTATCAAACTCGTCTTTCAATTCCTCTTTTTTCCTTTTAATTACATCTTTCACTACCTTATTCATTCTTATAAATTTATTTCTAGTTTCATTCACATCCTCATTCGTTGCTTCTTGCATTCTTTCATTGGCTCTGACAGATAGCCAGTCCAACCATGCCTGCTTCTTCTCACGTACTACCCCTTCCACATCTTTATCCCACCACACATTCTTCGGTTTTATCATTTTCCTCTTCTTGCTCACACCGCATACTTCTGAGGCTACAACAACCACATCATGCTTAAACGACTGCCATAATTCTTCCATATCATCAATGTCACAAAATCTTTCAAATCTTTTTCTCAATTGACTTTTATACTCGACTTTCAGTACTTCATCTTGCAAATTTTCTACTTTTATTCGTTCTTGGGCACTTGTTCGGGTAGGTATACGGTGTCGCCATCCTTTGAAGAGGCCACGTATCCGGCTCATAACCAAAAAATGGTCAGTATGGACACCAATACCTCTATATACCCGAGTGTCTAGGACATTCTTTCTCAATCTTTCATCCACTACAACAAAGTCAATCATACTACTTCTTACATTCTTTGCTTCTCTTGTATACTGGTGGATTCTTTTGTGGGCAAACATAGTGTTTGTCACACAAAGATTCCACTCCAAACATAGCTCAAGCAACCTTTTCCCATTCTCATTCACGCTTTCGTCCCCATACTTGCCTAAAACCCTTTCGTATTCCTCACGTCTTACTCCCACCCAACCATTAAAATCCCCTAACATTATCAACCTCTCGTGTTCCTTGCATTTCCTCAAGACATCTCTTAAACACTCCCAAAAATCTTCTCTTTCTTCCCGTGCACTCTGAGACATACCCGTAGCTATGTTTACGGGTGCATAGACCCCTACCATGAACACACGAGTAATTCCCACTTTCATTCTCATCCATAGTAACCTAGCATTCACATATTCAAATTCTTTTACACACTCATTCATCCTAGCAGACAGAATAACACCAACTCCCTGACAGGCTCTGGTATTGCTGGGCACGCCGGACCAATACCTCGTGTAGGGTCCATGCCTAGTGGTGTTACAGCTTTTCCTTTTTGTCTCATTCACGCACAGAACATCAATCTTTCTCTCATTCATCATCTGACATACTTCATTTAATTTTCCATCCATCCCTCCTCCAACATTCAATGTAGAAAACGGCTTTCCGTAGGCCACTTTTCGCCCTCGTGAGAAACGAGACGTGACGGGTGGCGGACCGCGTCGCCGCCATGCGGATTATTAATAAAATCAAGGTCCATATGCGTTCCCACGATTGTTAGGGAAAATACTGTCCACCTCCGCAGAGCCCTTTACGGAGGTAAGGTGGATCCATCCTGTGCCCTGTGACCACCAACACAGGCACCCTCCGTTAATGACCAGCTTTTCCCTCTGGCCACGAATCCCTCAGCACGGGTCGGTTAATACCTTGGATCGGGGTTTATTCTCGGGTCTGCTCCCTGAAAATTGGTTTGACTTCGGAGTTTTCCTTCTGCTAGATAGGTTGCAAACCAATGCTAACGAGGCCTATCTCCCCGGGTGTGATTTCGGAGGATTTTGATATCAATATTATGTACCAAATATCTATAAATAAATTGTTATGTTTTATAAATAATCTTCAATAATCGTTGGTTTTTTTTTAACAATTTACGTGTCTTCGAAACAAATGAACGTCTGCAAAACAAATGAATAACATACAATATTTCTTTCTGACAATAATACGTTAATAAAATGATAAATTCTGAGTAATGTCAATAAGGTCGAAAATCGAATGCACCTGTTTTTTTGTATGCACTATTGCTGGCTGATCACTTTCTGTATTTCATTTGTTTTGTAGACGTTCATTTGTTTTGTAGACACGTTCATTTGTTTCACACAAAAAAGAAACAGAAGCAAACTTATTTTAGGTACCTATCCCCGTGGTACAACTAGTTGGACGTAATTCCACCGTTGTACTACGGGTCATAATCATAAATTGACTGAATTTTATTGTCTTATCATAGAAAAACGTTATTTTATACATAAATAAAATTAATAATAATTAATTAATTATTAGCTTTTGTTGGCTCCGACATATGAGGTCTTAATTTTTCACACAAACGCACTAATGCTTTGCCAAGACGATATCATGTAACAAATTCTTGTTCGGACATATTATTGAAAGCATTGCTCTCGTCACGAACCCGTCTTCTCTTAGTTTTTTTTTCGACGTTTTGCTGAGTAGCGTCACTCTCCAAAAACTCAAATAATAATAGTTCATCGTCACACATCTCAGTAATTAACTTAATTCTAGGTATATTACTTAAAAAAAAAGCAATAATTAATGGAGCTATTCAAAAAAAATTACTCCAGCTTAGCGTAAACTGAATGGTTTGTTTTGTTTACAATATGGCGACTTTAATATGAAACGAAATGTCAAATGAAAGCTCGTAATACAGTATTTGCCAGGCCATACTCGATCACCTGTCACGTGACCGCTGACTGGCTGGAGTTAGCACGTTTATAATACGAAATTGCAAGGCAGTTTGCTTTACGCCGTATACTGCCTGGAAATAAGAGTTTGTAATAAGGCCCCTGGTATCAACTTAACTAGTCCATAGAAAATGAATATCCTCTTTATTATGATTACTACAGTATTCTAAATTGCAATCCTATTAAATAATGAAAACAAGTAGCTGTAGAAAACAAAGGAGACATACTACTCTTATGGTGAATTATATAATTTCTAAGAAATTAGAAGTAGTTAGTGTTATTATGATCATTCATAATAAAACTAACTACTTGGCTTGTATTTCTGATATTCTTCATGTTGTGACATCCAGCTTGCTTAAAGCAAAATAAGCCTATGAGGAGAAAGCAAGAAAAACACGGCCACTCTTTTAAATCGCCAATTAAATAATAGGGGTTAAAGTATGAAGTTGTTGTATAGTAAAAGATACTTTGATTTGACATAAAACCTATAAGATTCTTCTTTTAAAAATATGAATTATTCGATTTTCGACGTTCAATTGTTGTTTTTATTCAGCTTAGACGGTAAAGATGGACACTTCGAAAATACGAGTCAATTTTGACTACGAGTTCCGACGCGGAACTAACGCAGCAGAAACGGCTCGCAATATCAACGCTGCGTTTGGAGAGGAGACTGCTAATGGAACGCTTTCGTAATGGAAACTTCGACTTGAAGAACGAACCACGTGGAAGACGCTCACATAGGTAAATAACGCTGAATTGAAGGATATGGTGGAAGCCGATCCGAGTCAAACTACCCAGGAATTAGCGGCATGGTTTAACGTTACCCAACTTACAATATTGGCTCATTTGCATCAAATCAATAAGATAAAAAAATATGAAAAATGGGTGCCTCATGATTTTACTGATCTGCAGAAAGAAAGGCGTGTTGAAACTTGTTAAATCGATACAGAAATATTGGATAGAATTGTGACATATGACGAAAAGTGGATCCTCTAAGATAACCGTAAGCGAAAAATGCAATGGGTGATCCCAGGTCAAACGCCGCAACAGTGACCTAAAGCAAAGCTTACCAATAAAAAGGTAATAGTAACTGTTTGGTAGTCTCTTCATGGTGTTATTCACTATAGCTTTCTCAGGTCTGGTCAAGCAATAACAGCAGATGTTTACTGTGCCGAACTTCGAATAATTATGGTGAAACTGGCAGTGAAACCTCCCCGAATCGTGAATCGATCTTTATCATTATTGCTACATGATAACGCAAGCCCTCACACTGCACGAGAAATCATTGTAACTCTACAGGAGCTGCAGTTAGAAACCATACGTCATCCTCCGTACTCGCCAGACCTTGCTCCAATGGACTACAATTTTATTTCGTGATTTGGTAAATTTTCTACGTGATAAAATTTTCTTCCTAGGAGGCATTACAAAATGATTTCACACAGTTTTTCATATCTAGATCCCCGGAGTTCTATCGTAAAGGCATAAATGAACTTTCGTTTAGATGGCAGCAATGTATAGATAATGAGGATAAATATTTCGATTCAATAAATATTGTACATCTTGGAAAAAGCGAGATTCAATTTTTCAGTACAAATCGGCAATTTCATACTTTAACCCCTAATATAATGTCAGTATTTTACAACTCATTTCAACAAGGTGTTGCAGCCATTATACTATATATTACTGACTTTAAAAATCTAAAACTTATAACAATAATTACTTAATAATATAAAGGAGATGAATGAATAAGGATTTAGTAGATATTTTT
The DNA here is from genome assembly GCA_930367265.1 of Catocala fraxini. Taxonomy (NCBI): domain Eukaryota; kingdom Metazoa; phylum Arthropoda; class Insecta; order Lepidoptera; family Erebidae; genus Catocala; species Catocala fraxini. Next base: position 17,457,908 of record OV884035.1, read on the forward strand.
AATAATAATCTGTAATAGACAGAAGTATGGCATGAGGGCGCATACACTTACACTTTGTGACAATGAAAGGCCAGTCCGTGACTTAAGACTGCGCCGAGCGAAATGTGCCAAAACAGGCAGTCACAGTTAAGTGAATAAAATCAACACTTTTTGCTTAATACAAATATAAAATATACATTTACCATAACAATGAATGTGTTTACAATTAATTTGTGTAAAAACTTAAAATAATTAATATTTTCGCCTACAAAATTACGTTAATTTGTGATTTTTAGATTATAACAGTAGAAATCTATCCTATTTTACAGCTTAAACGAAACATAAATAGATATATTACAATTTGACCGTCCCAAATATTTAAGTTATTGGTTGACAATAAATATACATTTATCAAAAAAGTACTTCAAATCCTCCAAACAATTTCACTATGGCGGCCGCGCGCCGATTTGAATATGCGCCGCACGAGTTCTGTGATTATCTGTCTAACGCTCGGCGCAGTCTTAATGCGGTTGTGCATTCATATGTTTGATTTTATTTTCATTAATAATCGAAATAGGTATCAAGATACTCGATAACATCATAAATAATCACAAGGTACCTCTACATTATTAAATTGACTTATAAGAAATACAGAATTTGAAATCCTTTATGGAATAAGCAACTAGTTTTATGAGATTTTTTCATTTCCAGTTATTTAGTAATGTCAATAACATTACCCAAGACAAGCACAACATCTCCGAATCTATTGTTCCTCAATATTGACGTTCAAGTTGTTTGCACTAGTAAGCTTAAGTTGTCCTTTCGACATTTTTATTCGAATATAGGAACGTAAAACTGTTGAGTGGACTGACGGTTCTGTCAGTTAGAGAGGCAGGAAAATACTCCAATAAACAAGGCGTCTATTCTGTTGTTGCAAACTGTACTAATTTTAGTTTTATTTATTACTAGATTTTTCCCACGGCTCCGCTCGTTTAAATGTAGATTATGTCAAGTTTCTATCCCTCGAGAACAGTACCTTTTCTAGATTAATGGTACCCTATGTCCTTTACAGTGACCCTGACAACGTGCATAAAAAAATCATGATGATCGCTCAAGTAGCTAGCGGTAGATAGGCAGTAGGTATATATACGTCGGGAGGCGTGACAGCGTAACAAACTAACAAACAAACTCATTTTTGCATTTATAATATAAGTTAGAATTCTATTTTCAATTTCACTGGTTACGCCATAGCTTACGCTCTCGATGTACGGTCTTGTCAACATATCATATAACATCTTTATTGCAGGTGCGAAAATGAGATAGCGCCTTAGATTGTGTAGCCTTGTCTCGTTCTTGGTATTTAATAGTAGTACAGTATCTTATGTTGTAAATATAATAGAAGTGGCAAAGCAGCTCGCGCCGTATCGGAGACATTTTACGAGTCAGAACAACCGTTATCAAGTTTTCTCACAAAGAACAGTTGAGTTCAGAAATGTGCTGTAAGCACGCTGTTTATTATAATAACCGACAAAATAAGTATGTGATATAACATAGACTAAACTTTAGAAGAAATACAGGCATGTTATGTAGGTCAAATTATTGTTACGTAAAAAAAAATATAGCATTTAAATTAGTTTAGTGCGATACAACAGAATAGATGCTCTTGTCGAATTAAACTGAAAGCTTCTTCGCACTGGTATTTTCATTTTACTCGACACGTTATTGGATTTTTTAATGGCAGAATTTAGTCAAACTCTTATTAAATTAATTTTATTTAAACTTTTTCATACATTTTTCTACTTGATACTTGATAAAATATTGAATTTAGTAAAGTTTTGTTATTTTTTAATATCGTGCATACTTTCAGTTACCTACACAGATAAATAGTGTTGTTGATTAGTTATGAGATATAATACAGAAGTTTTAAATACACTGATGGTATTCTGGTTTAGATAGACCATAAACATTGCTGATGTGTCGAGTTTAATAAAAACAATATTTAAAGGTCTTTCGGGACACTAGAATTAATAATGCGTTTCAAACGAATCTGTTTGCAAGAATTGCGTGAAGCAATACTTTTAAATTTATATTTTTAGGTATCGATAGAGACTGGTAACTACAATCCAATAAATTCAAAATTCCAATAATGTAAGTAAGCCTAATTAAAACGAACGAGCTTCCATTTTCAAATTATCATCATACCAATACAATCAACAGTGAATTGTTCAGTGATTTCACATGTGCTCCCTAATCACTTTAACAGATACGCTCCCACGCCTCGCAAGTAATTATCACGTGTTATTCATATCACACCTGTTACCAGTAACTGTTAATTGTGTCATTAGTTTAGCTTCTAAAATCGTTCCAGTTATGAAATATTGTTTACGGTTAAATTATTATTTTGCAGAAGCCGTATTTATTGTAAATTAGCTTACCCGACAGTTCGTAGTACTGTCAATCTACTTATACAAAAATAGATTTCACATAATTAAATTAAATATCAAAATGTCAATTTTACTTTCCATTTAAAAATACCATTTAATTTTCGACATTTCTCGCAGATATTTTGCAAATTTTTGTACATATAAACCTTTTCCTAATAATTACAAACACAAAAAAAACACAGCCAAATCGGTCGAGCCATTCTTAAGTGATGCTCCGTCAGGCAATTGATTTTTATTTATACAGAGATACGGATACTTTTGAGTATATTGATTCTTTTCTTCTTTCTCTCACACAGCTACTAATATTATAAACAAGAAAGATTCGTTTGTTTGTAACGATTTAACTCAAAAACTACTCAACCGATTTTAAAATTATATCAACTTTAAAAGACTATATTATCACCGAGTAACTTAAGCTAAATTTTATTTAAAATCACCTACAACAGTAGGTTTGGTTAGGTTAGATTATGCTAGTAACAACTAGCATAATTTAACCTAACCAACTTTTACGTGAGTGTATCTGCGGGCAAAAGCTAGTCGGATATAAACAGCATTAGATTAATGAAAAAGAAAACTTACTTTACAAAACAAATAAAAAGATTGTGAGTCCTAGCTTATAAAAACCTTATAACTAATATTATATGAAAGAATAAGAGCAGTGATAGCTCAGTGGGGAGACCAAAAGACTGCAATGCAGAGGGTCTCGGGTTCGAACCCACGTCGCGCACCTCTGACTTTCGGCAGTTATATGACTTTTCGAAATTATGTGCGTATTGTTTGACAATTATCGCCTCCTCCGTGCCTCGGAGAGCACGTTAAGCCGTCGGTCCCGGCTGCCATGAACATCTATGGCAGTCGTTATTGAGAGAGTGTCGACACAAAAGATCCCACTGGGTCGAAATGTCGCCGGTCTGCACTGACTGGCCCCCACATAAGATACAGTTATATATGAAAGAAAAGGACTGAAGAGTGTGTCGGTGGGTGTGTTGGTACTTTTACATCCATCTCCTTACAAAGCGCTCGTAAAATACAAAAAGTTTAGACAAAGGTTACCAACCACTTATGCTCTTACTGAGAATTGCCTGGTACAAAATACAATAAAACTTTGCCGCTTAATGGGAACCTATACTTAGATGTCTTGTGTATCTTGTGTCACAGGATGTCCTGTACATAGAATATTTTACTGCACGGATGTGTGTGTGTGTTTGTGTTCGTTGTTTGAATGTTTGTAAAGTCCCCCACGACACAGGAATTTCTGGGGCCGGAGTAGCCACCTTAAAAAATTGTTTTGTCCTTAAAACTTGTGTTTTGTATGGCATGCAAAAAGCTGTTAGCCAAGTTCGTTCTATTCAACAATCTACGCTTTATTAAGTAAAAACCTCAAACACCTTCTACACAAACTTTAACATTATACTATTAGTAAGATATCCTAATCCCAACTAATATAGTAAATGCGATAGTGAGCTTGTTTGTTACGCTTTCCTTACCTTAACTACTTGACCAATCATTATGAAATTTACATACACGTTGACAGAGGTCCAAAAACGGACATGGATACAAAAAACAGTATTGTTCCAGAGGGATAGACTTTTTTATATACTTCTAAGGTGGTTAACAACCATACGGCCACCTAATGGTAATTGGTCACCGTAGCCTATGGAGGAAAGGAGAAGGAGCGGGAAGGGGTAAAGTGCGTGATTGGGGCTCCGGTACTCTCACTCACCGAATGAAACCCAACGGTAGGAATACTGCTATTTTACGTCGATATTCTGAGAGTAGTCCTTCCCCGGTCGAGCCGGGCCCATTCATGCTAAAATCAGCGAATCTTGTTAATCTAGATTGGGTTTTTGACACAATCTAGATTAAAGGCGAAGCTGCGGAAATAATCTAGCATGTAATATAAAGCAGGTGCTAAACGACCAATCGTATATTAAATATAAAGAAAATGCAAGTGCTGAGTGAGTGCCTAGTAAGTAGTACTAATAAACAACAACTTGCAGTCTTTACAAGTTCCAGTCTGTATTTATAGTGAAACTCTTTTAATCTGAGTTTGTGCTGTAAGATGCTCGTTGTTGCCCGATGACCGCTTTAAAATATGAATAGTAGATTTTTTTTTTAATATATAGTTTTTTTGTACTTCTTTGTTCTTTCTGTATTTACTTAAACAAAATAACTGTGATAAGGGATTTTTTTACAGAGATAGACAAATATAATGATATTAGAGTTAAATATACAATATTTTGCGACGGGATTACATTTCTCTGCCTTATGATCCAGTTTCGTTGAATGCAACCTGTGATCGTAGTCTTGAATTCAACTACGGCTCTGACAAATTGTCGGCAAAATATAAAAAATACTTTTATTTGCGCCTTTTGTTAAATAAAACTGCAATAGTAAACACATTTCTATTAAAACCTATTATTCGTTTTTATTTGATCTATACGTTATGCGTGTAACTTTATTGATTGAATACTAAAGATATTATTATTTGACATCAACGTCTTGCGTCATTGAAGGTTTATTAGGCCTTTGCCTATTTTACATTATAAATAAGGCTTACGCAACTAAACCTTATCTAAATATTAGCGTAGGTATTAATCTGTAACGCGTTAATCCGTTTCGGCTATCAGTCCGCGTACCTAATATTAGGAACTCTGTAATATTTAAATAACTTTGCAAACAACCCTTGTAATTCACTGATGACAGGCGCATGCGTGTCCGTGACATATGACTGTTGTAACACAAAACAAACATATTGAATCTATAATTATTGTAAAAAACATTCGTTATAAGGTTATGATATTGAAGAGCTTTTTATTAAAGTTTTGACGACAATGCCTATTATTTTACGAAAGAATAAAAATTGTGCTCATACGAATATATTTGCTTTTGTGATATTCTAATATAACACAATATTTTTAAAATCACGCCTGTAAAGGGATAGGCAGCAGTACCTGTTTTTGTATATATTTGTAATTTTGTAATTTTGCTAACTATGTTTAGATTAAGAAAATAAAATTAAATATTTTTTTTGTTGGTAATAATATTCACGGTACTCAAAACTAATTAAATAATCTTTTCACCAGCAATTTTGTAAATTTTCTATCACTTACACATTGCAATAAATTGAAATAAAACTACGTTTACGACTTTTATCCAAACCTGGCAAGGGTTTTATAAGTCTCTATAAACCACGACAAAAGGCCGTGAAAGTAGTTCAGCTTTTGTTAAATTACGCAATAATCTTGACACACTTTTTCACGAAACAGTTCGGTAATCACTTTATTTTCTTTTTATATTATTATGGATTAAAAAGTCGTCAACTCCGCACGTATTATTGCGTGATACTTTGATAACATGGCGGCACGTACATATATGTAATATCAGAGCTTAATTTTCTGAAATAGCAAGATTCCAATTTTTCTTATTATATCTAATGTTAGCCAGAAAATAGATACTTAGGCAAAAGTCTGTTACGTTCGTTATAAATTTTAAGATTGTACCTATTTACCAAAAGCTTAGACAAATATTTAGTTCAATTATACATAGCATTACTTCTGTGATGGGTAGTTAGATGTTTTGTTTGATTATTTTTGATTGAGATAGTTTTAAACCATGGTTACTATAGTTAGGAGGCGGCGGAGCGGGAGAGAGAGCGCTTAAATCGTCTTCTCAACCGCAGAACCGGGCACCGGAGGGCGCGAGATGACTTCCAGCCACCCTGAGGTTTGACCTGGGGGCGGTGGGCTGCGTGGGCCTGCTCGTCACCCGATCAGCATCAGGTCCGAGAAGAGGCGTGCGTGTTCCCACGTGCGACAGCGATAAAAAGTTGGCAGTATTTCAATCTTGTGCATCGGATGGCACAAAAAGCGGATAGTCCTGCGGCTGATCTCATTCCGCTCATGTAATTACGGCTCCATCGGAATATGTCCGTAGGGTAAAATAATGCGTTTATGTATATTTGCGCACACATTCATGACTGTACAGATAAGGGTTAAAGTAGTTGCTACTGCCACTGCGTCGAGTGTTATGGTCAATACGGGACAATAACGTGTGTGTTCCACAAATAGGCGTTACGAGTCTGTGTGTTCTGTGTCCGTTGTTTGAATGTTTATAAAGGGCTATGATACACATAAGGACATTTACGGGGCTCCGTGACACAGGACTTAATAATAGTGCAGAAGGATCCTTTTTAAAAAAAAAGAAGAACTCTAAGTGTAATTATATTATAGTTCTCGTGTTAATAGAGACTAAACGAATTACCAGCAAGAGTGTTTGTTTGTGTCAAAGCTGTAGTAAAATTCCCTTTATATTATTTATTATTTTTATTTTTTATACTATTACTTTTGAGTCTTACGTGGATACAAAAGTCAACGTGTAGCTGCTTTTAAACAAAAATATTATTATTTTGTGTTGCTCGTATCACGGGTACCTTCTTAATCCTTAGTACCCGGTCCTATGACTTACTTACATGGGGATATGATCATACAGTGGCTCATAATACGTAACATTTTATTATAATAATATTCAAATATTATCTTTTTCCATGTGGACCACCGGAGTGAACCCCTATAACTCATTAACCAGATAAAGTGCCCAGTGGACGTTTCACGATGGCTATCATTATGGCTGTAACAAAAATATATTTTAAAAACGCTATTAATTAACTCAGGTATTTAGGGCATGGTTATTTTATCAAAATAGATATACATACATGTTTAAAACTGTACTGGTTAAAAATGAATAAAGGACAATTTCTGAATATACAAAATTTATATATTGACTCAGAACGTCACTACGCGTGGTTATATCTTTGAAAGTATAGGTGTATGACACCTATATTTCGCCAGTTATATTTAGGTCCTACGTACCTATACTAGATACAATACCTAACACCTGCTGTTATTAAAGATTTCGTAGCCCACAATCCTATTTTGCCCTGCCTGACCGAGAATCTAACCCAAGAGACCGAGACGGCAGTAAAACTAAGCAATGAAATCACTTCACCGAATGCGAAAGACTACGACAAAAACTAGTTTTATTAGGAATACTTACATGAAGTTGCCGACAAACCTTAAATTAAACTGAAAAAATAAAATTGCTCTGTTTTCCTTCCGTTGTAGGTTACAAAGGAAATAAAAAACCGTTGCGATTGCAGAAAACAGGCTCTTTTCTGTTTCAAATGAAAGATAAATGTCTGACACATATTGGATGGGACGAAGTGAATTCTTCCTCGAGATAGCTGGCATGGCCTTTTTTAACATTTCTTACTCTAAAAACTAAACTTTCAAGCTTCAAGCTTTCTACTTATATTAAGTGTGGACGTTTATTTTCTTTCTATAACTTTATTAAATTTCCTCTCAAGTTATCGAAAGTTTAAATAGTTGTGTGTATTTCAGAGTGCCTTCTAAAGATAAATTAATTATATTAGAGTAATCAGACACGCGTTACGAAATAGAAAGTTGAAATCAAATGTAAATTTTCCATTAAATTCTAATCTAAAAAATAAGCTGGTTAGTGTTCAGTGCAATTTTTTTTAAATCATACTTGCTTTCATCGTCAGAAATTTATAAAGCCTGTTACTTGATAAGTATGCCACGTATCTTTGTCGTCAAAATTCCGTTAAGATAATTGACCTAATGTTTGCAGGCGGGTATTTCAAACATCTATCCCTATCGTTGTGAATACTAAACATTAAGCTCAATATTGTTGAGAACTTACATCAAGGTTAAGCTCGATAGGAGAAGTTAATAGTACTGACTTGTAACATGCAAGAACACACTTCTAGTACCTAACCTATTTTTGATAAATGAAGATTTGTTATAGCAAAACAAAGTCTATAAGAAATTATTTATTCAAGTAGGTCAAAGGCTAACACATTTTGGGCTGATTAATCTGAACAATAAATTTAGGTCCAAAATCGTCAAGTTTGTGCCTTTATTACTTTGGCACTGTTTGTTTTCTTTTTAAGAATTAAACCAAGGTTTCTTGTCTTATTTGATGACCCAAAAATAGTGGTATACAAAGTGGGTTATCTTCTGATCGTCTGTTTTAATTAACACTTTCGTGACCAGGACAGTTTGATATACAGATTGACCTGGTAAGCGTGGTCTTTCATGATATAAACTACTTGGCCTTATCAAGTTGTTGTACCGTAACAGCCTGTATTTATATTTTTCTCTGATTACGTCACGATTATCAAGTACGTAAATCCTTACATAAAAGTATATTGAATTATTTTGCTTTCTTATTTAGACGCAAAATAAATTGACGTTAAGCAATATCGGGCAATGATTTAAACTTACGTAGTTTTCGCTTATGTTTATAGCCCGTCGCACTAATAAATTTTAAACTTTCGCGTTGCTTGACATATTATATAATACGTAAAGGGTATTGACGCGATCATGCATTATGTTTACCTTTTAATGCTTGACTATTCGACCAGGTCACACCAGCAGTAGTCACAAGCTGAGTCAGCTAGCATAGGCCGTTATGCGGTGGCCAAAACAAATTGGGCTTTTTCTGATAAGAAGGTCTCAGTAGCAACACGTAGTTATTGTTAGTGTGCTCGAAAGACGGCAATGGATTTATTCCGTATAACGTGCAATCTACAACATACTAGCGAAATTTTGATGTGGTAGATCTCTGCCTACCCCTTCAGACATGAGCAGACTTAGACTTACGTATAGGTATGTTTATTATTTACAATTAAGTCAGTAAAAGCTGTATGCTATGACCGCATGAAAGTTTTTGAATTATCGGCATAAGTGTAATTACGAGAAAACAAACCACGATAATAAATCCCAATAAATAATATTGTAAATGCGAATATTATTATGAGCTTTTTTGTTACACTTAACTACTTAACCGATCATTATGAAATTTTGCATACACGTTGTCAGGGTACTGAAAAGGACATAGGGTACGTTTTACCCAGAAAAAAGTACTGTTCCCGAAGGATACATTTTTTTTCATCACCTAGGTCTATTTTTTTCATGGGGAAGTGCTCCTTATGTGAATCCCCTCGCCACAAGGGGAAGCGAGAGGGTTATGTCGGGCTCTTTCGAAACTTCGGGCCCACCGACTAAAACGGTCTGCCAACTCGCTGCTTTGTATGATGGGTGGGTTGCTGGAACTTGAAACTGCATCGGCTACTCACCCAGTAGTGCCCAATACAGACAGGTAGGTCTGCGGGTGACGATTCCTGGGCAACGCCCCGACGCGACTAAGGGCGTCGCTCCAATGCAATGCCTGATGGGCAGGAAATCCCCGTTCTCCCATCCGCGGCCTTCGCTACGGCGGCATAAGGCGAGCATAAGCGCGCCTGTGCCGCCCGATTCGCCGGCGGCGGCACGGATCCACCAGGATACTTTCCTCACGGATTCGCTCCGCCGCCTCCTTCTGCGAGAAGACGTCCTCGCAAAATGCGACCGCTACCCACTTCCTCTCGCTGTCGACCATGGCTTTGATCACGGCCGGCAGCGAGAGGTCTTCACCAATAACGTCCTGGAGTTCACGGCGCTGCACCGTCCAAGCAGGATAATGCTCGAGCGTGTGCTGCGCTGTGTCCTCCTCACACTCATAGTGTTGGCAGATAGGACTCGGTTCACTCCTAGCGAACTTGTGCAGGTATTTGCCAAAGCAGCCGTACCCTGACAACACCTGCACCAGTCGGAAGGAGGTCTAGATCCTAGATTAATGCAAGCGAAACTGCGGGCGTATACGCTAATATTTAAGTGCTAACAGGTTAGTTATTAATTAGTTAGATTACCCCGTCAATTCTTGGAATGCGAACATAATTGAAAAATATATTGCGCCTGGCCGCCGGTGTACTACTGCGACTCAATACACCGGATTAAAACGATAGTGTTAATATTTTAAGACTTTAAGACAGTAGTTGTTTTAAATAATTAACACTAACACAAAGTACATATAATGCCTATATATCGGACGACTTCAGCCATTAAAACAAAGGTCGTTAAAAACATACTGCTTGATACGTATCGTTCAATTTTATTAAGAAGAAAAAGTGAAGTATAAAAAGATTAACACAAACAGTTCTATTTTAACCGTAACATTTCGAGAACATGCACCGTCCTACACGTGCACTTGTGCGTTAGTTTTATTTGACTACCGACTGTCTGAAACCGGCTTTATTTTCGTTCCTTTTATTGCCTATCAGCCGAACTTCGTGTGAGATCGGACGAAACTTTAGTTTTTATTGTGGCTGAAGTATTCCCCACATGTTTATATATACCCAACAGTTATTACTAAATAAAGTTTAAAGTTGTTTTAATATGAACTATTCTATTTTATTACTTATGTTCAAACTAACAAATGTAAACTATCTCTTCGCAGTAAAAGTATTATCGTTGTGTGGTAATTTGTTTATAAGTTAAGACTAATAAAAGTGCGTTTAATTATGAACTAGGCAAGCTGTAGGTAGATAAAGTTGATAGAGGCCCGTTTAATTAAAATTGTTTGGTGAGGCCGAAAGTACTAGAAATATGAAATTTGGATATTAATTTTGTTTCGCTCAGTTATATTTCTCTGATTAGCTCCCCTTTTTAAAGCTTCCGTTAGGTAAGTCTAATACATATAAAATTAACTAGCTAGTGCTATGAACTGCCCTAGTGCTAATAGATTTCAAGAATGCCATAATGGTTTAAGTGCTCGCCTCGCCACCGGTACGCAGAGTGTTGTGGGTTCGATTTTAACACGGGTAATAATCTGTAAATCAATCAAATTACCATAATATGTACATTTGTAACAGATTGTTTGCCCATTGTTCAAATGTTAGTAAAGTCCCTTGCAACACAGAAAATATTGCTAGTGCGGATGTTGTCTAAAAACCATTTACAACTTAGACCTTAATGTGAATTCCACGCAAACTGGAATAAAAATATGTGTGTCAAGTAACAAACATGTAGCCATCTAAAACTGTAGCCTTTTAATATTAGTGGGACAATATTTATTCGCATTTACACGTGAAAGTATCTTCATAACATTTCGTAGTCAATTACGGTGAACATAATTCCACCGCAAAATATTCGGGTCAGCTTCTAGTTTACCTGTTGCGGCTAATTACTGGTATTTACACGGCAACCAACGTCAGACCTCCACTTAAAACAAACGGGTATAACGTTAGCCTAAGCTTTTATGAAATAAGTATACATTTTTACGAGCCACATTGTACGACAGTTCGCTGCTGCCATTGGCTAATACGTGCAAAGGAGATGTTTCATTTTCGGCTATGAAATGTACTATCAGCCAAAAAATAGCAAAAAGTACCAGGAATTGGAGAAAAATATTATTTCCTGAATTTAAGTCTAATTATGTTTGTAAAAATAATAGTTTTTACATTATTGCTATTATATTCAATATGGCGGTGGTTCTCGGTCATATAATTTTGTTTGCTTTCATAAATCATATCGAAAACTGTACGCAAGTACTATAATTATAATAATGTAAATAATATATAAATATATATGTATGTCAACAATGAATATTTCTAGAGTATAATTTATTTATTTCAACTATCATACACATCTTTTCAATAAACAATCAACATAAAAAATATATATTCATATAATATAATACTGATTTTGCAGGGTGCACTCCAGAACGAAAAATTTTGTTTATGTTTGACATTAACTATCAATGTCTTTCGACTGATAATATAAATATTCCAATGCTGAATTGGTGTTTCTTATTACACTTTTCTGAATTCATACATTTTTCTTTCATTTTTACAAGAATTATCATTTCTTTGGTGAATATTATTCCAGCAAGAGTTCTTTTACTTCTGACGATTCTAGCAGTTTAGGTTATGTATAGATGTCATCCACCAACTTGTCAAAGTCCGCACGAGAAACATCAAACATTTAATATTTTATTCTGCGCAACGAAAATGATAGAAAATAATAAAGAATCGCTTAACTAAATGTATTTAGGGGTACATTTCCCAGGTTTCCTGAGGATATACAAGTTATAGCCGGAATCCTATACAAAATTGAAACATCTCAAAACAAATGTAGTAGGTATGATGTTCATATGAAAATATTATATTAGTGTAACAAATAAATACGATGTATCGAATCAAAATACAATTAGGTGCGCATCTAATCTGCATCTGTATTAGATGTATAGGATACCTATCTGTATAGGATTAATACTAATTGTATTATCTAGTGTTCTTTTACCGATAAAATTGTGAAAATAATGTTAAATATCCATATTACATATTTAAACGCTTGCTTAACTTTACTGAAGATGTTTTATAATATAATTAAATCGGCACCATGTATTAGGTGTGTTTATAAAGGTTGTCCCAGAAGTTGACGTCAAGCTGCAATCAGGTAACAGGCTAAGTTATAATAGCTATGAGAAAAATATTAACTTACGTATTTTCAAAATTATAGGCATTTAAAACAAAAACAAAAAAATCTACACCCTGTGACGGTTTTTTCACTCCTGTTACTACAGATATTTACTTTTTGAATTATTTATTTTGTTATGTAATCTCGAATAATGTTTTTTTAAGCTCTCGATTTTTTTCGGTTCGATTCGTCTAGGGAGTACCCTAGGCCTATGTCTACTTCCGTAATAATAGTGATTTAAATATAATCTAGTACTTTCTCATATATAATATTAATATACTAAGCATATCTTATAATTTCAGGTACAAACAGTTTCATACAAATATCTTCATAAGTGTTTAATCATTCATTGTTAAAGTAAGATATATTATTAATAACTAGACACACTCACAAAATTTTAACAAATCAGAAACTTTAGCCAATTTTTTTTTTAGTCAAAAATTCCCCGTGTCCTATATAAAAGGATACCACATAGGCAGTCGTTAGACTCTATAAAAAAAAATGCGCTTGTTATGCTGTTAGTTTAATAGAAAGTAAAGGAAAACCAGTATTATTTAACACTGATAGCCAATCACTTGAGTTCGTTCTATCAAAGGAGCCGGATATTATCCAGCGAATGGACAACTGTAGTCCTTAATGGAATACATTGTGACAGTTCGGGACGGACGTTTCCTTTATATATACTTAAGATCCAGGCTCTTAAGCGTGTTGCTATGTGAGCAGGAAACACCTGTCAATGTCAGTGCTGATATGGAAGCCTATCTTTGGCAGGCCTGTCCATATCAGATGTCTAGAACCATGGACCAAGCGTACGTTGTGAGTCTGATTTTAAATTTTCTAAGCAATTTCTAAGCTCTATTCTCTATTATCTGGCTTATTATAAGCAAACATTTGTAATTATTTTATAAATTTTTTGTTTGCTTTTTGAGGCAGACAACTCCTGTACAAGTGTATTGTGTGAGTTCGACAATTCTAGAAAGCTACTTATTATTATTACATAATTAAGACGAGTGTGTATGTAAAAAGGGTATTTTAATAATAATAGTCCCCTCTGGGACAGTCGTTATCTCATTATGAGACTAACGCGATATCGGAGGGCACAGTACATTAGCTTATAAACTACAACCTTCGTTTTGTGATATAAACAAAAAAAATGTATCACCAGGTTAAATAAAAGCGCACAAACCGCAGGGCAGCTTGTGGCAAGCTGAATGTGAGTGGCAACACTGCGGTCCTGAATGCTTCAGAGAGTTGGTAAGGCCTCGTACCCGGCTTGCCTTTTCTGGTTGGCTGGGGTGACACTTAAAGAGCGCCCGTAGGACTCTCAACTCTAGCTTGCCTTGTTTGGCCGGTCAGAGGGAGGCCGCTAGAGCTATATGCTTGGGGGTGGAAGTGTCATTTTCAAGGGCAAAACAACGGGAAAACTCGCTCCGGGTCTCCGTTGTCACGAGCCCCGTGATGGTGACACCGCATCACCGCTCGACACCCCTAGTCGCTCGCACCGGTATTGCCCTCTGCTGCTGGCTTGTATGCCTATGGCTATTCAGGAGACCCATCTAGTGAGTTGGCGAGTCACCGTCTGCCCATTGCATTGATGCTATTAGAGTATTCAGGGCTCAATATACCGGTCCACCAAACACCCATACCCATAGCCCATATATTAGAATCCATACGTAGAAATTGTCCTACTTCTTCTGCGGCTAGTGCTGCTGTAGGTGTTCCATTCCACCTTTGATTAAATCTCTGGAAGGGCCTCTTTACGTTGGACCTATGTCTCCGTGTAAGCCTCCCAAATGGCCAGGTATTTTCTAATATATTATGTTAGAAAATTCCTGTGATAAGAGAATCATAATAATAATAATAATAATTTGGGTTAGGTCTCTACCTTATCCTTTACACGTACGTGACGATAATTCTCCGTTATTACATTATATTCATTTTCTGTAGTTTGGTTTCGACGATACGAATAGCGTAAGAGTTCAAGAGATCATCTCGTCACCACCGCTCCCTAGTTGTGTAACTTCTTAGAATTTGTTTGATCCACAATGAGTTGTTCTGAGTCTGTGTGTTCTTTGTGTTCATTGTTTGAATATTTTAGAGTCCCCCGCAACACGCGATGTACTACTAGAGAGGAAGATGCCTTTCTTGGCAAAATAAAAATTATATCTCGTAATAAAAAGCGAGCTTCTGTTGCTCAGAATTTGTTAACAGATTTTGCTTTTGCGAAACTTTACCAAACACAAGTATCGCGCCTTTGGCCACGATTACAAGACCAACGTATTTTCTTCGGCTGACCACATATAGCAGCAACGCACGAACCACTCTAGCTTCTCAAATAATATGTTAAACGATTCGAAACTAATTTGATATTAGTTTGGGAATATTCCAGGAAATTACCTTTAAACTCAATCAATATAGACTTAACTTCTTAGACCTTATTAAAGAGCCAATAACAATTTGCAGACTTTACATAGGTAATTGATTTCTATTAAGCGAAATTTGGAATTAAAATTCGGTTGAATGAACTTCTTAATTTAATCTAAGCTTTGTATTATATATCCACGCTTAGCCACAGTCCTATTAGCATTCTTATAATGACCACGAATAATAGGAGTTACAAAAATTGCATAATTATTCCTAAATATAGCATTAATAACACAAGTGTCAGAATTAAACAATGGATCAATCCTTAAATCAGTAGGAAACTTATCTTTAAATTCAACATTGCCTTGATCATAAGAACGATATACTTCAAAATCTGATAATACAAAATCCATCTTATTAATAATACACATTGCATATTGATAATTCAAATAAGCAATAATATCAGAATTGGGTAAACAATCTTGAGAAGCAAAGGTCATGGTATAATAATCCTTAGTGTCTTTGCCATGACCAAATTCCCAAATACGGCAATCATAAAATGTACCATGATAGACATATTTTATAGTACGATCTGGTTGAGTAATATAACTACAGAAACGCGGGGCATAAGCATACTCAAATTCCTGCGTATTAATAAAATCAGTCATCAGACGATGAGGAGATATGGCAAACGCCGTTCTCCCAGAAATCATTTTAGGAGAACGGCGTTTGCCATATCTCCTCATCGTCTAACGATATACAAATTTCCTCGCACGGGGGCATATCTTCCAATTCCTCTTTCGGTACACATACTTCCGCATCCTTCCAGTACGGCGAATGGGCACTAACAAACAACAAACGATTTTTTAAAGCTTCATCCTTAGACTCATCACACTCGTTTGAAATAAATAATACTGGACCCTCAAACGCAATCAATAAATCACTTTCACACTTAACAGGGTAAGCATATTTGCGACCTTCCAACAAACGTGATAACATACTAGGGATGGCAAACTTATAAGAAAACTCTTCAAACAAAATAACTTTATGATAACCATCGAGAAATCCTTACATACATTTCGTTTAAATATTAATCTAAACGAAAGTATTCTTATACTCGATATCTAAGTCTTCTCTCATATATACAAGAAGACGTGTCTGAAAAAAAACATGGTATAAAATAATTAATTTTCATAATTCAGAAATGGTCTGGAGAATGACTATGTTTAGACTAGCTGCCATCGACAACTGTGCGTGAACAATACATTATATTCTTCACGCAGTGAAACAAATATGCCCCGGTCGTATTATTGATAATCCGCAATCTCTGCCTTTCCCCTTACTTAACTACAAGAGTAAGTCTATGCATGTGTGAGCAACACTATTGAGATATTTCGTCTAGGCCGTAAACATGGCTGCTGAAAAGCAATTGAAGCGTCAGGATAAGTGTTCGATAAATCTAGGTAGTTTTCTAATTTAAATACTATAAATAGAAGCAAACAGTAACTAATCAGTCAATCAGTATTTGACTATAGCAGTTAATTAATCGCAATAGTATAGTAATAGTTGCACATTTTTTTGCAGTTTCATTATTAAGACATTATCTGGTGCAAAGAGAGAAAATATAATACGTAGCTTTATGGCATAATGCGCATTCATGTTGAAATATTATAAAGGCCCTTTGATATAATCTGACTTCAATGTATCTTAATAATACTTTAATTACCTAAGTGATATTTTATTGATCTAGAAAGAAATCAGTTATAATTATCTTTTCATTCTTAAAAACTATTAAAATATGTTGCATATGTGATATTGTAAATTGCAACCCTTTCCAATGATGCTTATTTTCAAATAAAATGTTATATTACATGTATGTCTGTTTAAATAATTTTAGCATTTTATCATTTTACACATTCGGTCATTGCCAGACCAAACGATTCATCAAATGTCTTTACGTATATTACTTAGCTGTTCTTTTAGCTTTGCTTGCGTATTTGTATTTGCATTCCATTCATTAAAAGAAGAAAACGTTACTTAGAAACTGTCAAGATAAAAACAAAATTACCCCAAAAGTATAATAATATAATATAATATTCTACCACATACACACAACACCATCTAGCCCAAACTAAGCAGAGCTTGTACTATGGGTTCTAGACAATGGATGAACATATATACATATATTTTTTTTTGTAAATACATACATAGAAATACCCAGACCAAGACAAACATCCATGTTCATGCACACAAATGTTTGACTTGTGCGGGAATCGAACCCGCGACCTCAGGCGTGGCAGTTGGATACACTAACCACTACGCCATCGAGGCCGACTCAAAATTTTACAAGGATAGATTTAGTAATTTTCGCATAAAATCTCTTCGTACTGATAAACAATTATTGCGCCTGCCACTTTGTATATTATAGCTGTTTAGGATTAAACACTCATGACCATAGCTATAATATTCTACCACACATTACACAGCAATGTGCCTTAATTATCACATTATATCCTACTAACATTGTTAATATGAAAAAATGGTTGAATATTCCTTTTTATTCCCAAGCCATTCAACGAATTTAATAGACATCTTCTTCTCTCTTAGCCTATATTATTCCCAAGTCACTTGGGGTCGGCTTTTCGGGTCTAACCGGATTGACTGGATATCAGTTTTTACACGGAGCGGCTGGCACCTGACCTCCGCAACCCGAAGGCTAACGATACCCTAAGGCTAGACCAGTGTCAGGATATTAGAGGGTACTGACTTTCCCAATAACGACTGCCATAGATGTTCATGGCAGCCGGGACCGACGGCTTAACGTGCTCTCCGAGGCACGGAGCAGGTGATAATTGTCAATCAATACGCACATAATTTCAAAAAGTCATATAACTTCCGAAAGTCAGAGGTGCGTGACGTGGGTTCGAACCCGAGACCCTCTGCATTGCAGTCTGTTGGTCTCCCCACTGAGCTATCGCTGCTTTCTGAATTTAATAGACATCTATAGATATCTTTACTAGGAAGGACATTCTAATGCGTACAAAATTACGACTAACATTATTTTACTTAATGTAATACTAGTAATGGGTCTTACTCGCGATTATGTATTTAAAAGGTAATATCATTCCGTGACCATGATCAATGCAAGTCGGTCGAAACGTCGGGCTATCAATAGGTATTTATTACCTTTTAAATACTTAATCGCGAGTGAGACCCGTTACCTAGCATTATATTAACTATGTGTACAAATCGCGAAAGCCTTAAAACGTTTAACATTATTTGTTGCAGTTTATAAGATTCCTTCATTAATAATGTTGCAGATGTTCATGAATTATGCTTTCAACTTATCAACTGTTTGAGTTGATAAGTTCAAAGTCACAATCTATCCATGTAAACAACGTGAAGTATCAAGTAAACCGCACAGCTTATCTCGGGATTAGGAACTAACTATTAATTTAAGCTAGAATTAACTATTAATCATATCGAGACACCTTTATGTCTCAGAGACTGCCTTAAACCCCTGGATAAGATATGTTGAGAGAATATAGTGCAAAGGTCAACAGCACAGCAAAGTTTAATATACCTACAGCATTATGTGTTTGATGTTAGTAATTAATCTCACTATGGTGTAAGACAAATACAAAGGTGAACATGTGATGAAGATGTCATGCTATTCTTAGATTAAGGTAAGGATATAATCTACTAGTAGTTTTCCCGCGGTTTCACCCGCGTAAGTCCCGTTCCCGTGTGAATATCGGGTTTCACCCCTTTCATCCCCTTCAGGGTGGAATTTCCAAAAATCCTCTCTTGGTGCTCCTCTACACTCTCCAAGGAACATACATGCCAAATTTCAGCTTCTTGCGTTTAGTAGTTTCGGCTGTGCGTAGTCTGTCAGTCACTCAGTAACGAAAGAGTTTTATATATATAGATGTATCAATTAGAATTCAGAAAGTAATAAATCGTACTTCAAGTTATCAAGTTGTGTTTTTAATTCACCTGAATTAAACCCTTATATCTATAATCTATATATATAAAAATCAGTTGCCACATGTATGATGTAGCATCACATAAGAAGGGTACGAGAGGTGCCTGTTTTTTTGTTGTGTTTGTAATTATTAGGACAAGGTGTGTATGAACGAAAATTTGCGAAAATGCCAATAATTTAAATAGTTATTTCATATAGATTGACAGGACAATCACTGTCGCATCAGCTAGTTGCAAATAAAAATTAAATGACGCCAAATCATGTGATGAAACATTGCTCAGCTTTAATTTGAAACTCAATAGGTGGTGCTGTATGAGTTTTAGAAGTTTATCTTGAGTTTTTCAGCGTTAGTATTATAAATATGGTTTAGTATTGACGCCTGACAGGTATGGAGTTAACCTTACAATAAATAATAAGATGGAACTTAATGTATGTACTTGATATTGTGCGAGAGAGAGTAAGTAAAAGAATAAGAGCGAAAGAAAGAGAGAGAGAATACTTTTTTATTTAGGCGAAAATAATACTTGAAATTATAATATTATATCTTGTAGCAAAATATTCATTAAATTCAAATAAAAATCTTTTACTCCCTGAGAAAAAAAAACAAGATACATTTTAACCATTACCTGTTTTCCTTTTCATGAGAATTGCAAAAGTTTTAAAATAAATAAGGTAAACAGTACATATATTAAATTATAAGTAAATTACATAAATCGTCAAGGAAATACAATTTTGAAACTAAGTTTTATTATGGTAAATTTTGTTTCTTTATTTTCATATTCCCTTGGCGTTGAGGTATATTACGGCAATTGAGGAAAAGTGGTTAATTGTTCAGAGAACCGGATTGCTTCTTTTTTCATTTGAGTTCACGAGAGCTATTTTGGTGTTTTTTTTATATTTACACCCATAAATTGTACTTTGAAGAAAAACGGGCTATACTTAAACAAAAGGAAAAATTCGTAAAAAATTTGATATATAACACGATAAAAAACTGAAAGGTATAATAAATAAATAAAATAAACTTGTTCAATCAAAATACGTAGTTGAATAAGAGATGCGTTTTATGCAAAAATGTTGTAAATTCAACTCTGAACTCGAGGTTATCAAATAAACCAGGCAACTAGTACTTAAGCTTGAGAGATAGTACTAGCTTTAGAGAGCCAATATTGACGTAATACGTTAAATAATAGGTAATAATGACATGTAATGAAAATGGTACATAATGGGAAACAATTTATTTTATAATATCAGTATAATCCGAAAGAGGATTTGATTAAAACTGTAAGTTTCACCATCTATATTTTTAAAATTATCATTCCTTTTTTTTGCGTTATAATTCAAACATTGATTACGTTAACAAAATCCTGGAAGGGTTGTAAAGCAATTATTTTTCTCAGAAGAAGAATACATTATATTTAGTAAAGAGGTAGTCTTATATTAAATTAAACATATGTAACAAACACAAATGAACAGAAAAACCTATTTGCTTTCCTATGGCTAAGACGAGCGTTCAAAACATAAAGTCTGGGCTAATTCTGACAAAGTCGAGTGGCCTGTAAGTACGTAACTTGGTTGTCTTTACGGACAATAAAACGTGCCTCGCAGCCCATTCCACGAGCCATTTCCTTACGACTTATCTCGTATCTTAGCTCAATAAATATCTTAATAAAAAATGGAGCAGTTCATTAATTATTATTGTTTTAGTCATTTCGTGTTGCTTCTTCCTTATTTGGTTATTTTTATGGTACTTTTCCGTCATGATGTCGAATAATGTATTGAATTTCATGTTGCACATTTTACGCAAACTAAATTCTATAGTCTAGTAGAAGATCGTTGGACTGCCACGCAGACGTCTCGAATTCGAACCTAAGGCACGTGCGTTTTGAATAGTTGATTATGGTTCTCTTGCTGCTGTAATGCATTCCGCGCCTCTCACATTTCTAATCAGCGATAAGCAATTTATATTTAATTTTAAAAGTATATGTAAAATCTTTCAATGTTTATTACACTAATAAATTTTATTTAAAATTAAGGTATTACTGAACTGACTTACACACACACTTTTTATGAAATGTATATATTGTATTATTATTTAATACTTTCCCTTGATCTTATGACGTTATGCACAATAGTGATAGTCAGTTTTTATATTTCCAAGCCATTGTCGAGCCCACAGTTTTAAAAATGTTGTCTCCAGTTACTATTTGTAGCAATACTGTTTTACAGTGTAGTTGACGACAAATATCCTCGTCATGGGACGTAAATAACTTTATGAAAACTAGGGAACAACGCACAGCAGCATACTCGCCTAACCATGCATTTCTTTTAAACTGTACGAATCGGACTGGTAAAGTTTATTTACTTTACAGAATATCGCATCTAAATAGCCTTGTACCGCAGATAGCATGCTTTCTAGCCTACTTATTGGAGATCTGTGCTATCAAATGAAGGCCAATAATGTCATATTTTCTTCTGTTTTTGGCAGTCATAAAAAACATCCTTAGAATTGTTTACCTCTATCGAAAAAACCTAACTGGCCTTTTAAAACGTCATATGTTTAGGCCACTGCGCTTATTATAATTATTCTCTATTCTTAACGACTATACTGAATAATAATATTATTAAAGTAAGTTCTCCATGCTTAAGAGAATAAGAATAACACAAAATTTATAAGATAATATTTTGAGACTCCACGTCTATCAGTATAGCACTTTATCTTGTCAGGAGCAGCACTTTGAAATACAGTTTTATCATAACTTTCCCTCTTTGAGAATCGGTTAGATTTATTCAATATCCGAAATTAGACTTAAGGTAAATTAAACTTTTAACCTTCAGATACGAAAAGGTACGGATTACGAACTTCACATTGATTGGATATTTGTCAGAGAAATATGTAAGTTTATTTTTCTTATATATCTCAAGCTTCGTGTTCGCACTTATCTGTGTCAACAAGTCTCGATATCAACCGGCTCAATATTCTAACTTACCATTTATCAAGTACGAACTCAGTGAATACTGAAACTTATATCAAGTCATATTCTATGGTATAAATCGCATTCGTGTCGTTTTTCTCTCTCGTCTCGTTTCATAGATTTATTGTAATCAGTACTTTGATAAAGCCAGCCTGTTATTGTAGCATATTGGGTTAAACTAGAGCTACACTATCAACTTACGTGAGCTATAAACTTTTACTATGTACTCCATTGCCCAAAAACTTAATTTAAACAATAATTTTGTGCCCTTAAACTTTGTTATATCCATTGGATTATTTTGAGATTTAGCAGATCTTATATGAAATAGTTCAAGGTCTGCTTTAGCATCAAACTTTCTTGTAGTTAATATCTAAAATAATTTAGAAATAATTAAATTAAAAATAATAATTTAGAATTTTCAGAGTCTGAATTTATGTCTAATTTTTTTGTTGCGGTCGTCGGTTACATACGGGCCAGCGGCCCAACTCATAGTAAGCGGGAACCGTGGCTCATACACATGGCTGTGTTTTCTTAGCATTACAGAAGCAATGTCAAAAAAACACAACCAAGTCGCTGCCTACCGGAAGGAAAAGGGAAATGGAGCAGGATGGTTTTGGGAAGGGAAGGATGATTGGGCCTCCGGCGCTCTCACTCACCGAACGAAACATAACAGATACTGTTATTTTACGTCGATCTTCTGTGAGAGGGAGCTACTTCCCCGATCGAGCCGGCCTATTCATGCTGTAACCAGCGTGGCCCTACCACTCAAACCACGTTAAACCAATAGAAAAAGAACTTCGGGTTCGAATCCAACTATATGTGGGACACACAAATACTTGTTCTCAGTCTTGGTGTCAATCAAAACTAACAGACATAAGACGTAAGGTTAGTGTATATTTGTAAATTCCTCCACTACACAAACTTGAACCCTAGAATTGTCTTGTTTTAAAAAAACGTTAGGTAGATTTATCCAGTTTTGCAACCATTTATCTGTCTTTAATAATACAACCAAAATATAATTTTATATACTAGAGCTTATAGCTTATAAAACTATCGCCAGGATATGACATTATTCAAGTGATTTTCTTCTAAAGGTATCAAAAGAAAATGTATTTCATTCACTTAATTATAAATAGAAAACGTCTTATAACGGTACTATACATTAATAAGCTTCTTATAAATTAGTTTTTTTGTCACCGAAAGCCTCACAAGCCGCTGTCAGTTACAGTAATGTAGGCTGTTAGGCACAGACACTTTTTTGCCTAGCTTACAAATTTTATGATCCACGCTTGGAGTTTTCAAGTCATAATGTTTGCAGTTTGGTGTTCGGCTACTTATGTTAATGGCATCGTAGCAGGAGCATAATATGAACCTAATTAAATGTTTTTACCGTGTACGGTTTAAGTGTAACATTCCTGGTCTTGTTTGAATATACATATATGCTATTAAGTGAGTTTTTCATGAACTTGGGAGATAAGGACACTTATGTCTTATATTGGACCTGGTAGTTATGTATTAGTTAATGACACGCAAATTGAGGCATTCGCGCATGTTACCTACATGCTACATGTAGCATGTAGGTAACATGCGCGAATGCCTCAATTGCGTGTCGATGCATGCATCGTATCGACCGACGTTTGGCGTAAGTATCTCGCGCATGTAGCTCCGGACTCGCGCATGTAGCTGCGGGAGGTTAGCCACTGGCGCGGTGGATACAATACACCACGCCAGTATCTTGTGCATGTAGCCCACACGTGTCACTTGCGCATGTAATTTGTGCCAACTATTAACATGTTCAAGTAGGCTATTTTGTTACTTTCATCATTAAAATAAGCGCAGTAATTATAAGCTAAGCGACGATATGGGTTATATGTACATTTCATCCTTCAATTTAGTTAAATATGATATTCGTAGTGGTATCTTTACAATGAAATCCATCAACCTGTAATCAATTTTATTAGATTCAGCTAAAGTCGTAGAATATTTATGGTAATGAGGACTTTAACTTAGTCTGAAGCAATATATTCGAATTCCACCTATTGTAGGATTGATGTGATTCCTAATACAAGCAGTTTGATAAATTGGACAAGTAAATGAGGATATTAGAGATATGTTATCTACAATAATAATAATCTTTATAACTCAAATAATAACTATTTTTATAATTCTGATATAAAAGCTTCTTCCTATTTTGATAAGCTAAATCTAAGAGAAATGAAAGACTTATTATGACTGCCCGAATGGCAATGGTTTAAGTTGTTGCCTTACTATTATGTCAAACCGAGTTTTGTGAATTTAGTCCACACATTGATCAAAAATGTGTGTGCTATACAAATAACTGGTGGGACTAGGCGTGTTTTTTGTATCCTATGGCATATTGTATGATACAATATTGTGAAGTCTACCGTGATTCAACAGTGCTATTCTTTAAATACAATTTCGTTGCTGTACACAACGTTGAGTTCGTCATTAAGGCAGGCCAAAACTGCAACGCTGTTTCAAATGGTATTTCACTAATGAATTTACGCTCATCGACGAACTCATGGCATTCATTCGCTGTTTATAATACGTATTAGTTAACTAGGAGACAAGTTAGGGTAGTCGTCTTGCACCATATTTTTATTTACCAAAATAAGTATCTATTTTGGTAAATAAAAATATGATGCAAGTCAATTTATTGGTGCATGTAAATCATCTTTATAAATTACGATTTTTCTGCGTTATCGTATGACACTCGAAATATTAAAATCATTTTAACAAAACTGCTCTTTAACCAGATGTAAAATACGACTTCTATATAAATTATTACTAAGTTATTTTTGTTTCTCAGTACAATCCTATACATGGGTACAATCCTATACTATTTAGCCATACATATTCAGTTAAAAAACTGAATAAGAAAATTTATCTAGATTCGAGCTATCAAGAGAGCCTAAACATCTGCCATCATTTACCGCTATCGACCTCACACTCCTAGACATTTCTAGACGTGGAAATTTCTTATAAAAAATGATGACAGGCGCCTCCCAGATCTTATCGTTTAATAAGAGTAGCTACGACAATATTTAAAGTCGATCTATCTTAGTAGGCTATCTCTATCAACTGCCTTCTTATTTTAATAAAAAGGGTGCTTTTTCAGAAATACAAGTATATATTTAAATAAACAAATAAGAAGATTTCTAAATCAGAGTATTTGTCAAATGTCAGTAACTCGTTTTGCGAGCAGGAGTGCGAGGAAGATGACGAAATAGCGCCACAGCGTCTCCACCTTTTCTTGTAGCCATATTTAAAATATAAGATGCTTTCTTCTTTTACAATCAATTGTACATACATACATACATACATAGATTCACGCCTGTTACCCAGATAGTAGGCAGAGACTACGGATTTCCATTTGCTACGATCCTGAGACACTTCTCTGGCTTCATTCATTTTCATCCGATTCCTCATACACGCTCGCCGGTATAAGGTACTCTTAACCTAGCCTTTGTCCAGAACGTATCCGATCTGATATAAAAACGTTCGCCTAGATCTTCCCCTTGCGACTGTTCCATTCACACTAGCCTTATAAACTTTCTTAGTCAGTGTTTTGTCGTCCATTCTTTCTACAATCAATTGTGATACCGAATAACGTTTCATTTGAATGATATTTGCAGTTATATATGTATAAAATGTTATACAAATTAAACGCAGGCTAACCTATTACCAAATCATATACACAGTGTAAGTAGCTACAACAAAGGCTCAGGCTAGATGTCTAAGTTGCTTGTACGAGCTACAGGTAGGTACGGGTAACTTGTTCATTGAATAGACGTTCTTATATACAGATCTTTAGTAGGTGTGACTAAAGGAGTAAGCTACTAATACGTGTTGAATTAAATGCGATTTAGGAAGCTTTGCAAGTTATAATTGGATGAAGATTAAAAATATTATCATCGTCATTAATCGTCTTTATTACTTGCATATAACTGTATTTAATTATATAATTCACACGAAAATACCGTGTCATAGCCGTCGCGGAGGGTTTACTTATGCCGGTTGATCGCGTTGATACATATATTTAATTAGTTGATGGACTTACGCATTTCCTTCCAAACTAGTTTCTACAACACATGTGATTGATGTAAGTGCCTCAACATACACAAGTCATCTAGGACGTGTTTAAAATCCATTAGGACGAATATTATATAAACACTAGATTATGCCCGCGGCTTCTAAATTTTCTATCAATCGAGAACAGTACTTTTACTAAATGAAAGGTACCATATGTTCTTTGCTGTACTCCTGACAAGGTATATGCATAGTTTCATGATGATGAGTCGAGTAGTTAAAGCGTGAAAGCATAACAAATAAACTCACATTCGCATTTATAATAACAGTAGGGATGTCATATTTTAGGTCCCACGTAATAAAACGGTCTACGTGGCACATTTCTAGACAGCTACTAAGAATTGCTTAACAAGAACAATAACAGCCAACACCTGGTCACCATCGACCGCTAAATTATACCTCAAGATCAATGAGGCACTCGAATAATAAGTTTACAGTGAAAATCAACCATTATAAATCGCTTTAATTAGAATTTATAACAAAAATTATGTTGGCTGTAAATATTTACAAAATATGAACCTCGTTTAGAATATCATCCGGGTTTGTTTATAGTAGCCATTACAGTATTGTATTACAATGTTCGACGAAAGCCTTTAATTTTAATTAGGATGAAGTTTACGAGTTTAGATAAATAGAAACAACATTGTTAGGCTGCCATTACATTAGAAGAATGAAACTATGTTTGCTAAGGTTTATATCGCACGAATAATACCTACGTATTATCGGTCCAGTATCGATGTCGATATGAGATGCGATAGTGATGGTGCAATCTCTGCTATGGTACCAAAATTTGCTTAATACGTTGGGCGTGAATCTATTCTTACTAAAGGCATTTAGCTTATATGATTTGATTCAGATTCGTGACATTCATAATATTTAAAGAAAAATATTGATTAATATAAACCGCATGACATCACTCCTACAACAACAAATCTTTTAATCCTAAATAAGGTCATGTCCATCTATATTCACATACTCCTGATGTGCGATAAAAATAGCGTTCTTGTCTTTTTTTTTTCATATCTAAATGTGATTTTAATTATTTTCATTGATAAATAATTACCATTGTTGCGTGGTTTTCTAAATGTAAAGTATTTATGCCTAATAAAGACAATGTTTTTATTAATCTGTTTAGGATTTTGATCAAAAATATTACTATGCATAAAACATAAAAAGTCACGATCTGCAAAAGTATTTCGTCATCTATTATGCTTTCAAATCATCTTTACCAACACTCACTCAAATAGAAAGAGGATGTATGAAATAGGAATCGTCGTAACCAAATAGGATAGTTAGCTAGACTCGTAGCTACGAAATAGGATAGCTATCGCTTGGCTTTTGATGTGAGCGTTGCCTCACGTTTCAATAAAGAGAGTACGTTGACTAGCTGGCTGTTTTATTACCACCTCTTATCTTGAATACTGATTCCAGTGAACGCTTCCTTACTAGTATTCATTACTGCCGCTAAAACGAGTTTTTATATGGTTAGTACTTAGAAGGCGTGTATGTTTTAGCTAAGCATCGAGTAGCTGCTGTATAAATGTTTTTTTTGAGGATTATGATGTAAGCTTTTCGAATTGTTGATTACATTGTGAACGCATATTATCTTCCTAAAGTTAAAAATGTATCGGTTTCTTCGGTGGTGCAGTGTTAGTAAAGGGTACTGCTGTGCGTCATGTCGGTGTCCTGGGTTCGATTCCCGGGTCAGCAGAATTATCGGGATTGTCTGTCAATTAATACTCAGTAGCAGCATGAGTCTGGCACTATTCCTGACAAACCAGAAATGGGTTTTCTCCTATTTTTCCGAAATATGGGTGTAATATATCTGCGTGCCAATATGGGGATAACAGAGTGATTTTAAAGAAATATATATATGTATGTTACTGTAAAAGCCCGAACTACGGTAAATCCTAAGATTATCCAGTAAAACCTAAGATTTACCAACTCTTAATGGTAAAAGCCCGAATCGTTCTATCGTCATCTTTTATTCTGAACTTTTACCACCATTCACTTGGTAAATCTTAGGATTTGCCTCAAAGCTACGGTAAATGTTGAAATAAACATGTCAGAACGTGTTTGGCGTATGGTCTCGTACTCGTGACAGTCTGCAGCCCCTGCTACCCGTTCCATCTCCCTCTACCATCTCCGCTTAGGTTAGGTTAGTTGTTTTATTCCCAGCACCAACATTTACCAACCGTCACTTGTAAAACTTAGTATGTACTGAATTCTAATGGTAAAAGTCCAAAAAAACGATTGAATTTGATTGAATTGAATTGTTACATTTACCAACTTGTGTTGGTAAATCCTAAGATTCACTGGTAAAACCTAGGATTACCCAATATTCGGGTTTACAGTAACATATAATATATTATAACAATATTAAAATGTTATACTTTCGGTGTACCTATATTATTGACTCTTGGTATGTATGTCATGTACATGTAGTGTAAAATGTGGGTAGCTCATAGCAAAATTCAAAGAAATGAAAAGGAATTTGAGGGTTTCCCCATAGGTATAAGCCTTTGAACATCTTATCTTAAGAAAATTAAGAAATGAGGTCGTGTTAGCCTCGTGTATTAAGAAATTAGGTCGTATTATGCTCCTACATAAACATATTTCATTCATGTAATTTTTGATGGTAAAGTTATATAATATTGTCTTCTATGTATTTACGCGAATATTATTCATTGAAATTAAACTGCTATATACGGATTTTATCGCGTTGTTTATTTGACACTTTATTACAAAATTTTGAAAATTGTTACACTACTACTACTATTAAACTTTACAAATTTTTAAGCTAATTAAATTATTATTAAACTATTTAGATTTAATTTATTTTTACACTTTCCCCGACGTTTCGGTTGCTTTTCAGCAGCCATGGTCACGGGGAGACTAAGATGGCAGTTGTCTCAATGTTCCAGTGTAGTTATTTCAAAGTACCCGAACATAATTTAATCAATGGTGTTTTTATTTACGCAGAATGAGCTCAAAGTATCATGAAGTCTAGCTGTGGTTTGCTTCTTCTTGGGTTTGACTATTTGAATTACTGGATCCTAAGCTGGTAGTACATTCCAACCATCTTCTCTATTAAAATTAGGATGTTTTTTGATTTCCATAGCCTCGCGAAGCATCCTTGGTAGGAATCAGTGCTCTTTAGCGAGAGTCTGTGGTTTGTCAAATCTCAGGTAGTGGTTGGTCCCCTGTTGCATATTCACACACAGCAGACTTTAACTGACTTCAGACTGCTGAAGTTGAAGTCGTGTGTGTCGTGTGTATTGCGAAATATTTTAATAATTTACAATTTATGATATGGACTATAACAAGCTGCGAAGTGAGTGTTGAACTGTTAATTTAATAAAAAAATAAGCGAATAAACTGATAAAGTGTTATAAGACTTTTATTGCCGAGGGTTGTCCTATAAACTCAACAAGGTATACACAAAAAAGCTAATAACAAAATTGTATTATAGAAATAATACAAAACAACAAAATAATAAAAAACGTCAGGGAAAGTGTAAGCTTAAATATAAATAGTTTTAATAATTTAATTAGCTTAAAAATGAGTAAAGTTTAATAGTAGTAGTTCCTAAATTATGTAAAAAAAGTGTCAAGAAACAACGCGATAAAATCAGTATATAGTAGTTTAATTTCAATTGATAAACTTTCGTTTATAGTTTATAATCTAAGTATTGTTTGATGTGCTGTGTAAATTAATATTCGTGTATAATTATAAATATTTGTATGTTGCTTACAACTTTAACAGTTGCACATAACTCTATACTATTAAATGCTATCAAAAACGATTTTGGAATTGTGTAAACAATACATATCTGTATGTATGTGATTGTAGCAATCACGGCAGATTTGCTGTCTGTAACAAAGAATTATTCCGTTGTATAAAACCGAAGATCTTTATCAGAACATCACCAAATTAGAATGAGGCTACTTCGAAACACTACGAGGGGCTTCCAAACCATCCTGCACAGTTCTTTATTTTGTTCTTGCCAAAAATAAGAACATCATTTATGTAGCCGAAGTCAACCAAATACGCATTATTAAGGATAACTCGAAAACGAATGGTCAGTTCTTGATGAAAATTAAGGAAGTTCACCTAGAAAAAACTTATGAGGTAACACACACATAAAAAAACATACAGTTGAATTGAGGACCTCCTCCTTTTTTTGAAGTCGGTTAAAAAGATGTGTCAAGTCTGCCGACCCTATCAAGTGTTATGAATCACAGCTTCGTCTTTATCACACTGATAAATGTCCGTGGCCAGCAGTAGAACAGTTTATAAACCTATATGTACCATCATTACGTTTGATAAAATGCTTTAAATAATTTCCTTATTTTGTGGAGTTCCACTCCATCTCCACCCTCTGCGTTGTATAATTAAGCGCTCAAAATAAGTCACTTAACCAAACCCCCAACGATAATTAAACTGGTGACGAGTGTAGCTGGCAGATTGGGTGTGGTTTGTCCGAATTCTGGTACGTGAAAGCCTATATATAATGATTAAAACATTTCTGTCGCCGTGCGTCGGTGACTGCTGCATTTTAAACGTGTAATGTGACATATCTGTACATGAAAGATTGGTTGAATTTATAATTATTTTCGATTATTTTAACGATTTTAATCTATTGGTCAAGTGAACTAATTAAAACATGATAGCCGTACAGACACTCACAGTTTATTATTGTCACCACAGCTATTTACTGAATAATATTAACTTAAAATGGATGTTACTGGTAATGTGGCAAGTCTATTTTACCGTTTACATAAACTCATTGATATAATGATACTTTACTATAGTGACACAGCTTAGATTTATTAAGCCCTGCCTACTTTGTGGAGGTACCGTGGTGCTATTTTGTACCGGTGAGAATACTACGATTTTTTATTGCAGTTCACTGGTTCGATTGAACATGATCTTCGCTACATTACCTATTTATATAATAGATTAAGTGATACGTGGCACAAATGGGAGAATTTATACAGTATGAGGCACATAGTATTTTAGGATTTTATATAGATAATATGTATTTTAATGACTAAATGGTCCGGCGGGCAAGCGGTCGCCTCTTTACTGCTATCGCCACGATAAGTGTTGTAGGTTTGAATCCCGCACAAGACAATTATTTATGCGATTAAAAAATAATCATTTTATTGTGCCAAGTTTGAGTGTACGTCTTACTATTTGTAAAGAGTCCCGAGACAGACTTTCATCCCCAAACAGGAAGATTGGTAGCTGTCTGCAGAATTTAAAAATAATGAGTAGCTGCCGGTATTGAGTTGTCAGGTAAATGAAGTTAAGCATGGTAAATTACTACCATAAGTAAAATATACTCAACTACTACAATAACTAAGTTGTAATACAACTTAACAGTTTTAATGACGTAATTTATATGTTCGTTAAATATAGCTACTTTATTACGTAGCACTAGAATTCCCAGAAATGACATATTCGTTAAACATGCCTCTTCGCGCCACGCTTGACGCTATACTCACGAAGTCATGACCTAGTAAAATGGTAGTTACTAATTGAATAATAAATATAAATAGCTAAGTCAGAGCCGTGCCGTAAAACTAACGGTGTTGCGAATGACAACGTAGACCTCGTAAAATATTATCGGTAGTAACACAGTTCGTCTATTTCGGCCTTCGGATTTCAATAAAAAGTATTAGGTACATAATTAAGTAGACTAATGTGTACGAGTATTCACGTGTCAACTTCTTTTTTAATATGCTTGTATTATGCTAAGAAGTAAGATTGTTGGTCTTTTAGTAGTTTTAGTACTTTACTTTTGAACGTGGGGGAATACTTTTACGCATACTTCTCCGCGGTAAAAGGGAAGCGGAGAGGTTATGTCGGGCCCAGCCGGCGAAAGATGGAATGTCCCGGGTACTACCGACTAAACCTATCACGGTTTGCCAACTCGCTGCCTTGAATGGTGAGTGGGTGGCTGGTACTGAGATTTCATCAGCGACCCAGCAATGCCCAACGCAGGCAAGAAACGGTACGACGAAGAGTCATAACCAGCATGCATTTCTTGCCTGCTGGTTACGATTTTTGGCCACTTGACACCCTGGTGAAAGAGAGCGCCGCTCTAACTCAATGGCTAGCCGGCGAGCTAGTCTGAGAGTGTTAATTTGCACTCGTTTAAAGCTATAATATAACTCATCCTACCTCTGTGGAGATATAGTCGTGAGACTATGCATGAATAATTTGCCTTTTTGATTGTCGTGTGACAACAAAAATTGTTCAATCAATAAATCATTCTATTAATCATATTTTATAGTTACAAGCCACTATTTATTATGCCACAGATTGACCGCATTAAAGAGATGCATATAACCTCCTCTCTCGGTTTCTAGAACTAGTGTATTATAAAAGCTTTTAGTCTAAACTGTGGCAGACTAAAGAGCACTCATTACGTACTCCTCATAACTCGTATTTAATTTAAAATCTGCGCTCAACAGCCCGAGGCACAACTAAATATACTACGCTTATTACTTTTAGACGTAAAAACCTCGTGAAATATTTTGCAAGTTTTAGGCCAAAAAGGGCTTTAGCTGGTGAAATTATGTGAAAAAATATAGGTCCATAACACGCGTCAGTGGTAAAAAGTACCAGTAAAAAGATAAAGGAACTTAAGCTAAAAAAGAATGGCATATTCGTATAAATTAAGTGCGGAAAAACGGCGTTCACAGGCGTAGAATATATAGTACCTACATCAATAGAAAATGACTGTTCTCTAAGTCTTTTACCCTATTAAGTCGTAGCGACACTCACCGGTAAATACATAATAGATTTTAATTACATATATGTGGTATTATAAAACTTTAAAAGAAATACTTTGGTCAAATAATTAACGGTTTCTGAATACCAAATTATGTATTTTTCTTCATTACTGTTTATTTATATATAAATATTGTTGTGGCTATCGAATTCGGCAGTTTGGGCCGTACTCCACCAACTTTGGGCCCAGTGTGGGTTGGCAGACTTCACACATCGTCGAGAACATAATGGAGAACTTTCAGACATGCAAGTTTCACAGAATGTTTGCCTTCACCGTTAACTAACAATGTCACATGCATATAAATTTGAAAAACCGGGAGGAGACGGGTACATGCCGCAGTATCAAACTCAGAGTCTTTGTGTGGCAGTCCGACAGGCTCCTACGTTAGGCTATCACTCATTATTTCATTATTCATTATTTCTATTGTGCTAGACTTCTACAAATCGTTTCTTGCAACCTATGGAATATATTATTACCTGTGGTGTGGTTAAGTGTGCGTCTATCTATATAAAATATAACGCGAAGTTAGGTAAAAAATAAGATGTCGTCATTAACAAAATATCTAAAGTTATATCTAATAAAATTATTTATGTGTAGTCGTTTTATTCTCCATGCTACGGGATAACTTTTTTACTTTAATTAGAAATATTTTTATCAGATTTAGTTGTTTATCTCGTCTTTACCACGCCACGCCATCGTTGGGTTTATTTGAGGTCTTCATGCTTAAGCTCGCTTGATTGAGCGTGTCTAGACCACGGGCACGCCACGATCGTGGCGGTAAGTCCCGTGTTTGAGGAATGGCTGGAGAGGCGGCATGGCGCCCTCACCTTCCGGCTGACACAGGTAATAACTGGCCACGGTTGTTTTGGCCAGTTCCTGTGTCGTATAAGCTGGCAAGAAACGCCCGGTTGTCACCACTGCGGCGACTGCCGCGACGTTGTTGAGGACACGGCGTTGCACACTTTGGCGGTTTGCTCCGCCTGGGCACCGCAGCGCCGTGAGTTGATCGCGGCAGTCAGATTGGTTGCCCTCTCGCTCCCAGCCGTAGTTCAGTCTATGGCCCGGAGTGAAAGGTCGTGGAACGCCGTCGCCTCCTTTTGTGAGGAAGTATTTTCCATCAAGGAGGCGGCGGAGCGGGAGAGGGAGCATTTAAACCCTCTCCCAACCGCAGAACCGGGCGCCGGAGGGCGCGAGATGACTTCCAGCCACCCTGAGGATTGACCTGGAGGTGGTGGGCTTTGTGGGCCTGCCCGCCATCCGTTCAGCACCAGGTCCGAGAGGCGGCGTGCGTGTTCCCACGCGCGCCTCTGTATCGAGCCCGTCTCCCCTCTAGTGGGGGGGGGGAGGGACAGTAGGGTTTAAAGTGAGTCAGTGCCTTTGGGAAGGTCTGTTCGTGTAGTAGCCTGCCGTTTCATACGGCGGGCCGAAACCTCGGCGGGGTCGCGACCGCATGTGCAAGTGATTCGCGAGGCCCCGACGATAGTGGTTTTGTCGAGGAACACCGTGGTAGGTTTGGTCGGTATTCCGGGAGGTACATTATTCTTATTCCATCTTTCTTTTACCTGGCGAGTCCGACATAACCCCTCCGCCCGCCTCCGCGGAAGGGTATGAGTCATGCATTCGCCCACGTAAAAAAAAAAAAAGCGTGTCTAGACCAAGGTAGGTATATCGTTCAGCACAAAATAGTTTACCTTGTAAATCTTATCTCTATATTTAATACAGAGTAAGAGCGTTGCCATAGTTTCGAACTTGATAGAATAAAATAGCTTTTTAGTTTCAGAACTTTCAACAAAAATTTGTGAGAAATTAAAATCTCGGGTTGTTTTTGATGTACACATTAAACGAGAGTTTAAAAGCAAAACATTATAGTTGAAATGATTTTTGACTTTTTGAGCTGTCAGGGGAACACTAAGAACTTATAACTTTAAAACAGTTTATAATATTTTCAACAAAGTCAACTAAGTACCGTATACGCACTGACTCTGTGTATTCCCGAAGGAGTAGGGAGACGGGAATGACAATCTCATTATACTTTTATTATTATTATACTTTTGCGTCCTATAAAATATAAAATACCCAAGTCTTCTTTCTACCTGACATGTACTGTGCTACTATGCGTATATGTGTTACTATGCATATACGTGCTACTATTAAGAATGCTACGAGTAATACTTATGTATAGATAAATTTAAACTTATATTTTGAATCTTATATTAACTATTAACTCTATTTTATAACAATAAGTAGTTTTGAAAAGGATTATTGTCGTAATTGTAATTTATTGAATGAGAGAGACGCATTACTCTCTTAAATTGTCATTTAATAATTGCACACCAACATTGTTGTGCCAACAATACACTCGACATAACTTCTTTTATACCATTAAATTTTACTTGTATCGGCAAATAAATTGATTTATATTTGTTACCCCCGGTAGTGTCTATCTCTCTCGCTTAAAATCAGGCATGTTGTATGCGTGTATGCCTTGTTAGTGTAAATAAAAGCTATATATTGTAATACAGTGCCAATTAAGTAGACGAAATAAGTATCTACCCATTACCAATATACAGATAGCGCTGTGTACTAAGTATATCCATTATTAAAGACAGAGATTCGTAGAATAGTCTCAAAGGATCGTAAAGAGTGAAATATTGGTGCTCATTAATTGAGGTTGAAAGTGTTGAAACCAATCCAAGCTTCGTGCAGATTGTTACTATTAATCTTTGTTCTGATGAACATATAAAGGCTATAGGTAAAGACGCTACTGTTAATTACACTCATTAGTTTTCCAAGACTTTTATAATGTTGTTAGAACATAATATAAGAGTAACTTCCCATCTGAAATATTATCATCACAGTTACGATCTACGGCAATATTGGCTTTAAGAGGTACAGCGGCAAATTATTCATGAGATTGATTGTCAGTCTTTTAGTATATCTTAGTATATAAGAATTGGTTCCTATACACTTAGGCGTGTAAGAACTGCGTATAGAGTAATTGCGTGTGAGTACAAGAGAACAGAAGACTGCATCGTGAGTCAATATTCTTATAAGAGGTACCTACCTATACATTACCGCAAAATACTTTACTGTTGCTTTATCATGCTGCTAGCGTAGTAATTGAGGGTTTTTATATAATATGGCTATTTACATCCAACCATATTTATATCATGAGAATGCAACCGAAGCGAGTTTCTTGATGTAAGTGTTAAGATGTCTTTAAACTTAAACAAACTAAGAACGATTCTAGAATCGTAGTAAGCTTGTTTTACTTTGTGAAAAGTACAAAACATCTTAATAAGCATCTTGAGGCTAGTTCAAGACACTTATCTTCTGTGTATAGGCCTTAAAAATGTATACTGCCTATATTTAAAACATAGGTACATAGAAGTCTCACGAATACACTCGTTGTAAGATAACAATTCTTAAACAATGCATTTATTGAATAAACATATCAAGGATGCCATAGATTGTTTCTCGCTTATACAGGTGAAGTTCTCATGGCATCAAAATAACCATGAATACATACGAATTCTCACATCAAACGCCCTGCGGCCAGTTTAACACCTTTCTGTGCAGGAAGCACTTCCTTTACCCATAAAAGTTACACCGCAAGCATGCCATATTGAACGAATGGTTCAAATTATTTATTACAAAACAGACTTTTTATTATTATAACGTTATTCTTTGAAATATGAATATATGTATATTTTTATAACAAATGTGATGTGAGGAGTATGCAAAGGATATCGGGACGTCATTGGACCAACGGAACAGTTAATCATTTCTGAAAATAACACGGTCAAAAAAAATTGCGTAAGCCATTTTAATAATGAGAACCATGTTGATGCCTGTGGCTGATAGTCATTGCGCTAAAAGACATAAGCTTCATTTAAATAAATATAGAGTAGTCATTATAAAAACTGGATATAATATCGCTTGCGCTAATCGGATTATTCCAACACTTTTTTGTTTATAGAGTACTAGTTGCAGCTCGGCATATAGCCTTGGTGAGTGTGCACTTAAAAGGGATGTGCAATTGTTACGCAAAAATAAATTCGAATTTTAGAAAATTGCAAAGGCGTCATCCAAATTTTGATCGATTCGCTGCCATTTCGTATAATTAGAATCATAATCAAATATTAAAAACTTTTTGTGCGATGATGGCTCGATTACTTTTCTCAGTGACAAACATTTTTTCATTTGTACAACACACGCGACTTGTGTTTATGGTTATGTTAATATCTTACATTCAATGACAATGTTATTATTGACATTAGGTTTTGCCGTATAGCTACTTTGTAATCAATTTATCAATCAGACTTTCACGCATTTGAATATACGTCAAAGATACGAATGTTTTGATAATGCTTGAGGATTCGAACAATTCGATTTGTTTATCCATGGTACTTCATCGCTAGTAGGTATACGATTATATACTCATTAACACTTTGAACATCAAGGCAATTATTTGCGGCGTTCTGAGAGACCATGTAAGTGCTACGGCGTTCAAGGTGTTAAAGTTTTATCGTGAATGGATAAATAAAAATGCATACAATATAAACAGACAACCAAATAGAAACTAATTTTATAGATTTATTACTAATTATAGAAAACTCGCTTCACGTTTGAGACACGTCGACCCTATAATTCGTGTTGTTAGTTCTACGAGTTGAGAATACATATAGTAGCAAATAGCAATATAATTTCTACATAAAATTTAGTACCACTAAAACCAGGCGTCTGTCTCCAAATAGATTTATTGGCGGCTACTTGTCGAAGTTTTGTCGCAGTGGTTGTAAGTCCCACTCTGACTACGTAATCGCTAATATATTAATGATGTTTAAATATGCCATAATACCATCTCTAATAGCTTTGTTATTGCGAATATAAGACCGAGATAAAGCTATAAATTCTGTAACATGCTATGTCATTATGTTGTATGCAGTGACGGTCCCTGGTTTTGCATACAATTTTCTTTTTTAATTATATAGATTTGAAAGAAAGCTTATAAAGATAATTATAAATATATATAGACTAAGGAAACATAAACTGATTCAGAGTTCTCAAGTTCATCAACAAACATACAGCACGTACCTCTGACTTTTCAGCCGACCAACCTAATTATTAATGTTAGATATAGAGATTACATCACTTGCCTTTATTGAAAAGTCACATGTTATTCAATGGCACGTTCCTTGAAGCGCGTGAACTTTGGTTCACCCATAGCTCCAGGCAAAAACCGCATCATAATCCATTCAGCAATTTTAGAATGATATCGAAATAAACAGACTGATAAAAACCAATGTCTTTGATTCAGACTCTACCAAATTAAAAATATCTTCAATGTCCAAACACAACTTCGTGTTTAGTGTGTGTAAAGTTTTTATTATTATAAATATGACTATAATATTACATTTACACATAAAATAAAACCTTCATTAAACTTGCACAATGAATATAATTAACAATAAACATAGGTGGGTTTATTAGACCAATATTAGTTACTCGTAAGCGCTTAACCCTGCAACGGACGCGGTCTATTTCAGGCGGCTATTTGCGGCTCGGCAATAACTTAGCCGGTTTTATGATAAACGGCTAAACCACATAGGACTATTTTTAAAGATCCCCTGATAGACTTCCGATAGTTTGAGTGCTGTGAGAAATTATGGAGGATGATAGTTTTATATTAAAGTATGAAAGAAGTTACATATCGATTATGAGCGTTGATGATACGTTAAGTGTTTAAGGGGTGTTTGGTTTGAAAAAGTGATATTTTAAATATTAATGACTCTAAATTAAAATAGTTATGAAATATGACTTGAATAATAGCTCAGGGCTAATTCATGCCATTAAAATAGAGTTCCTATCAGTTTAACATTTAATAAATATCACAACGCGTATACGCGTAAATCAAAATAAATGTCAAATGTGACTATACTTGACGTCTATTTAGACTGGATCGAAATTTGAATATTTTCTACGAAAATTATTGTTGGTATTCAGATTCTAAACTTTTGCTTTGTTGAAATATTTATGAGGGGAAAAACGTTATGGTTCTATTTCTTTTAATATATAGACAAGATGTTTAAACGGTTTTGAAGTTGAGTTAAAACCTGTGACAAGTATCACAATAAATATGTGTGTTTTTTTGTGCATATACACACTAATAATATCACATGCGTGCATATTTTTCTAACTAGTCACGTGTATGACAATACATAATATTATTGTCTTACAACACGAAGCTACTCCGCGTAATAGAATATCAGGTGTAATATTTTCACTAGATTTTCGCTGATCAAGTTTTATATTGCTTTGCAATTTGTAACCGAATACGATACAAAATTATAGTTGCGATGTACCTAGTATTAGTTGTCATGAAGATCCAATACCACGGCGATTAAAGGAAATATGAATATTCATATTTTTGAGTTAGAATTTATTCAAATGTACAGATGGTATACTGGTTAAGGTGGTGCCTTGCCGTTGCCACTGTACTGAGAGTCGTGGGGTCGACCTCCACACAAAATAAAATTTGTGTGATCCACAAATAGTTGTTCCGAATCTATGTGTGTATTCTTTGCGTTCGTTGTTTAAATGCTTGTAAAGATCCGTGCGACACAGAATTTACACCTGGAGCAACATTAAAAAAAAATAAGTAGCACAATATCTTCTGCAGATCAGAATAAATCTCATTAACATATCTATTCGTAAAAGTAAGTATACCAATGCTTTGGGCACGCCACGATCGTGGTGGTAAGTCCCGTTTTTGAGGAGTGGCTGGAGAGGTGGCGTGGCACGTGTTTTTTGGCCAGTTCCTGTGTCGCATAGGCCGCCAAGAGACGTAACATATTATACTGGGTGTAAGGGACGGCGTACCGAAAACTTTAGGAAGACCTTTTTCTGTAGGTGCTGATCTCGACGCAAACTTCTATTAATTATAAAAACGCAAGATTAAGATTTTATATTGGTTAACATTATTACGCAGTACCCAATGGATTGCTACCAAT
Organism: Catocala fraxini; assembly: GCA_930367265.1. NCBI lineage: Eukaryota > Metazoa > Arthropoda > Insecta > Lepidoptera > Erebidae > Catocala > Catocala fraxini. The sequence continues at coordinate 17,497,956 of OV884035.1, forward strand.
ACACTTGTTTAAATCGCGACGATTTAACTACATTGCTGTATTTTAGTAAAATTTGGTATTCTTTATTTTTTTAATAAAATGTTTGGTTTATCATAACATAATGCATGATGTTACGATTCAAAGTCTGAAAATTAAAAACTGCAGAAAACAATAGTGATTTTTACTGAAGAAAATTCCAACGATTTTTAACTCAGAATAAAGGCCTTAATATATTATTTCAGTTTTCGGTACGTTGTCCCTTACGCCCAGTATGGGCTAATACATACCAGAACTGCCACACAATGCCATAAAATAAAATTGCGGTGGAGTACAGATTTTGTTTACACATAGAAACGTATTGTGAATGACTCATAGTGTTTATAACAAGTGTTTCGGTAACAAAAAGGGGTAATTGAGAAAATAGAAGTAATTTTATGATTGGTTTTGTTGATATGGTTGAACATAATTGACGTGAAAGTCAAGGACCGATTCGATTAGTTTGCTATTACACAAAAACTTTACCAAGTTGGAAATGATATCAAGATTGATCTGAAAATTGTTAGTAATGATATGTTGTTGGCATAGATTAAAATTTTTGTGTTTGGTCACCAGTGGACTGCAGCAGCTTAAAGCGTTAATGCGTAAATCTTAAGGAAACATAATAATTAATATAATATTATATTCTTTATCGCAATCATCAATCAGTATAATTAAATAATTTCAATGAATAATTTGTAAGCATTTTAAAAGCTCTTTAAGTATTTACCTCTTTCATTCTTCATTCAACCTTAAGCGCATTTTTATTTTCAATTTTCCACGGCCTACCTACATAGAAAATTTAAGCGGATCCGACCCATTAAAGTAAGTTCTTATATAAATTATATTTTTGTAACCTTTGATAATTATGGGTATAATTAAATTACACGCATGATGGCGTATTATGGTTAAATTTAGAAATAGAAATTTGCTAATGAAAATTGGTTTTACAATGTATATTTTATGAAAAATAATTATTAATGATGCGGGTGGCCCAAGACCGGTCTGGGTGGAAAACCTTGGGGTCATCCTAAATCCAGCAGTGGATATCTTTCGGCTGCGATGAAAATAATAATGAAATTATTTAAAATTATTAGCGAAGTGAAAGTGACGAAACGTTCGAATCATGGCGTCGTAAATTTTAACTAGTATTTAAAATCCCTTCAAAATGAACATGGCTACACGTCGATTGTATGTACTTGAAAAAGTTAAGACAATAGTCCCAGACGGAGATATACAACACATGATAACGATGGGTTGCCCACTACATAAGTCAATATTTTCAAACTATAACCAGGTTTATATATGTCTTCTAAACATACGTCTTCATCGTTTCAAAATATTGACCGTCGAAGTTTATTTATCATTTATGGTGAAAGAAGGGTAATGTAAGTTCCTCTTAATTCTCGAGACACGACTACACAAGGGTGCTCAAAGTATTTGTAATCTATATGTACGGCTTGTAATTAAACTAAATATCGAACGTAATATTATATTACATATAAAATAAAATATATATTACCTACAAAATTCGTTGTTCCTATAACTATGTCGGATTATTTAGTTGCTTCAAATATCGCGATTCGGCGTCTGCTAAGCTGTTTTATTTTGTTAAATAAAAGGTAACAATATATAAACAATTGAGCCTGCTACTGGTTATTTTCTGGCTATCCGCTATTGTTTCTTTTTGAAAACCGAATTTAATGAAATTATTTATGCAACCGTATATTCCAATGTCGATTTATAAAAATAATATATCGTTAATGAAATTGAAAGGAATACGTGCCTATATAAGTTGCCACGCGTTATATGTACATATATCTAATATTAATTGGTATATACGCCGTATAACAACGGTTCATCATTCAAAAAATATAAATTGTTACTCGAATCCAATCGAATAATCGCAACTATCGAAGCATTCGAATGCTTTTCATAACAATAAAACATCGTCACCTAATACACGTGCGCCTAATGTGGGCGTTCTCTTTAAGAATACTATGACTGTTTGGTCTATAAGGTTTCTCGCATAGAATTACAATTATAGTTTCAAACTAAATATAATAACGTTAAGTTTTATAATGTCTAGCAAAGTTCATTGCAAGAGTTATTTCTACCTATGACATTTATGATACATATTGTCTATAAGTTGCAATATTAAGTTTGCGAACTCACTAGTTACGTATGTACGTATGTACGTGAAATGTTATCCTTCGAGGTATGCTTTCGTACAAAAGACGCGCATACATCTCATTATTTAAGTGCTCTGACCGTGAACTGACGTTAGTTCTATAGAACCCAGAAACGTACATAACATAGGAACATTGTTGACAGTATAATAATTGCCGCTTTTATTCAAAACGCCATTTTTTAAATAATTATCTGTCTACACGTGATATAAAATTGTTATTGCCAGAAAGCCCGCCGTAGACCAATAAGTCTGCGACCGGTTTCATAAACCGTTATAGGTTTAGTCAATATTTATACACATACATACATTATATTAGACTGAACCTTACACACAATAGAAATGCATTGTCTTGCGGTGATCTGTGTACGGTTAATTAAATATAATAAGTAATTTTGCTCGTAAGATTAATTATAAGTAAAAACAAGAATAACATCACGTAGCAATACTTCGCATACTATTGGGTCGGTAGCCTAGTAAAATATCAGATATTATTGCCCAAAACATAAAAATTAAAGTAAAATATATAACGTAAATAACTCATAAAATATGTAACGTACTTTTCTTGTAAATACCTATTTTTAAAATAAATTTTAAATAAAAGTTAACTATGAAACTAAAAAAATGTGTGCGTAAGTAATTCTAGGAACCAAAACTGTGTCGGCGCGCCTCCTTATAGCTTTCACGAAGTAACACGACGATAAGAAGTGACAGAAAAACTGGCGAGACAACGCGAAAGCAGACATATTTTTAGAATATTTTACGGAAAATTGTGGAAGTAATATGTTATGTGAAAAGCAGTGACGTTTTTAGGAAGTGATATAAGACTTTTGTTTTGTTATGACCTGATTTGTTATAGATATAAATACATAAATTGAGCACTTTTCTTTTCTATTTTCTTTTTTTCATACTACTCCCGCACTATGGATTGATCCTGTGTTGTACACCCAGATTCGAAAGAACTACTTGTAAATCATACTAACTTTTATCCCGTGTGAGTAGGAAACCCACAACACTCGATGCAGTGGCAGTGCAGTACCCCATTCAAGCAGTCAAAGTGTTCCACAACAGGCGACGGCAAGTCATGTAATATGACGTATTTTGCACGATGATATATGGTACATGACAAGACATTGTCGTAGGGCTGGAAAACAAACACACACAGACACACACACACACACACACACACACACACACACCCGCACACGCACACGCACACGCACACGCACACACACACACACACACACACACACACACACACACACACAGACACACATTCACATTACATACATTTGTGCATTTTTCTTGTTAATAGATATTTTTAAAATTTTCACTCTCTTACTAATATTAACTCAAAGGAAGTGCTGTACCCCCTAATACAAGCACATTATTGCTTAAAAGGGGGTCCAAGACGATTAAATGTAAAACCCTGTATGTGAAGAAATAAACGATTTGTTATTATTATTATTATATACGATACACGTATCGCACGCTATGTGTGTCATAACACAATGACGAAAAGCGTCATCACATGATGATTATTGAAATACAAAGCATGAGTACGTAAGTGTTGAAAACTGATTGACGCTATAACTGTGGTTATAGTGGCTATTTATTTTTTGCGTAACGTGGCAGGCCGCTTCGTGATGTCGTTTCTCTTATAGGATTATAATAAACTTCGGCAATATTGAGTGCATTATTATTTCATATTGGATAAACTTGTTTAATCCTAAATAATATTATAAATCTAAATGTGTGTTTTTTTACTACGAATTTTACTCGACGTTTAAACGTTTAATCGAATCTTGAAATTTCCCATGAACGTTGTCAGGAGTACAGAAAAAGACATGGGGTACCTTTTATCCAGAAAAAAAGTTCTGTTTCCTAGGGTTAGAAATTTAATGACATAATCAACAATGACGTGAGCGAAGCCGAAAGCAAATAATACATAACTCATTTTCTTATCTTAACCTATTGAATCGCAGCGGCAACACAATCGATTTTTAATTAGTTATATCAGCCGTTCCAACATCTCACAGGTAAACAAAATATTAAATAAAAGTTGGTTCGAAAAATGTTTACCTGGTACGTGACTAGACACATGCAATGTGAATTTATTTCAAACCATCTCTTAATTGTATGTATTCATCACTCTTCATCGGACACATGAGATACCAGATAGCAAGCAGCAACGTAATAGTATATTAATAACTTTTTATTCGCTTTAATTTAAAATATGTACCTACTAGTCTCGCCAATATACCTACATGCTATAAATGTCGATAAAAGCTAAATATTATATTAGAAATAAGGAAAAACGTTGCAAAAACTTGCTGATTTACAAAACAACTGAGGCCCAGTACTATATTCAAGAAAAGAGTCATATGCCTACGGATAGTTTATTCCTGACATCATTAAATTAAAAATATGTCAACATTTAACTGTCCATAGCTAAAACAACTCGATTTTTAATATAAGCTCGAAGCCTAAATCAATGTCGTATGCTACGAACAGTGAACAAGAATATTAAGTAATGAAGAGTACTCATATATTATCATGCCATCACGTGTTACAAGACAGTACTAACGCGGTACTAAAACTTTGAATTGGCCACTATTAGTGTTGGCACTGTGCCAAAACAATGGTATTCCTCTGTATTAGGAAATAAAACTAGGAAGTTGGCCAGTCACAGTAACAGCTGCATCCTGAGAAAGTGCTAATTTCTTTATGAAGCAAGTTACTGCCGCGTTAAGGTTTTTTGGCATTGGGAAACTTCAAAACATATAAGTAGTAATAATAATAAGCCAATTCTTAGAACAACAGACATAATTTAAAGTCTATTGTGTCTGGGCACGGGTGTTCCGCCGCGGTTTGCAATGGTAACGAAAATATGCAGAAATATACACGGATCAATTATTTATAGATTACACAAATAATAATTGTTCCGTGTTGGATTCAAGTCTACGTTACTCGGCTCCGCGGCAGTGGCGACACGAACGCTTGTTCGCTACCGGGCAACAAAAGAGTTGCTTCTTTCATAATACTAACTCACGCCACGTGTTCATAAATAAATTTATAGAAATAAAAATTCATAGCCGATAAATCCGAATTACCATTCGGATTTATGTAGTACCATAGAGAAATATGCTAGTTAAATGGTAATAAGTTCTTACCGTGGTACCTAAAATGGCTGGCAAATTGTAGGTGTGATATACATATGGGCGAGTGCTTCCTTGTGTATGTGTATCATAGATAATAAAGTTAAACGTAACACATAACAATCGTCAATAAATTACGGTATACTATAAACAAGATTAATAGAATAAGGCGTTTTATTGGCGAATATTTTCTGTGTTGTATTCATAAGATAAAATAATTACAGTACTTAGTCCATTCCGTAACATAATTGTTAGAAACTGGGTCACGGATATCTTATTCCACGATTCCTATGTGATCTGAATTCGTTAACTTCACGAGCAATTAAACTTCGCAATTAGGTATCAACACAGCGTAATCAAAAGCTACAGTAGGAAGACTGCCGTATATTCTAATATACCATAAAAATATTGCGCGTCTGGCATGACGACTTTAGGCAATAAGATTGATTGCACCACAGTCTTTTCTACCCGACCACAGACAAAGGGCCACTAGCAGTTATAGAGCCACGTTAAAGTCTGTAAAGATACATAAATGTTAGCTCGTTATTAACTGAATAATTTGAAATATGCTCTCTGCCTAGTATGCCTACTGCGTACGCAGGCACATACTTACACCATAATAAACCTGGTAGATATTACTGAACTACATAAAAAGGAAAATAAATTAATAATTTTATAAATATATATGTAACATATTTAATACTTGATTTTGCTGGCATTAATGTAAATTTTGTCAATAAATTTCGATCCCTCCAGAACAGTGCGTTTTATGGATAAACTATGATATTTTCTGTACACCTTACAAAGTGTATGCGAAATTGCATGATGATCGGTCGAGCAGTTAAGATGTGAAAGCGTAAAAAACAAACAAACAAACAGATAAACTCACATTCACTTTTATAATATTAGTTAGGATATTACCAACTACATAAATATGCTGGATAATGCCAGTAATTTCGCTGACGTCAAAGATATTTCGTTTGGCTACTAAATGATTTTACATTGTAATAAGGAATTCAGAAATTAATATCTGCCAGCTTTCATCTCGTTCTGAGTTTGCTATTCCATTTAAGAATTTAAGTGTTTAATTCGTTGTGTAAAAGCTTATGACGCATTCATAATATAATATTGTAGTATTCATTTGCTTATTACTAAGCGCTCATGATTGCTATGCTACTCACCAAATTGAGAAATTTAAATTTTGGGTTTACTCTCCCTCTAAACCTTAACTTATTTACTTTGGCTATTGACCGTTCCGATGACGTAATGATGAGTACCGCCGAAAGTGAGATTTTAGGCTAAGGGCCAAAATAAGCGAAGGCTTATTAGAGCTTCTTTACGAAATTTGCAGTACTTTGGAACTGGTCTCTGTAGCTGACAATAAGCCCGCCTGCTATTGTGTGAGGTGCGCATAACATAAGCAGAAATTTACTACACGAATGGGGCATTAGCTTAAATAAGTCACCGCGCCTTTAAGTCGCGCATGTTTTGAGGCTTTAATCAACAATGCATAATCCTATATTCCACAAAAATTTATTCGTTTTGGAGTTAATTGTTAAATCTTTCAAATACTCTTGTCATACAAGATTCATAACTTGCCAATATTTTCTTTTAATAAAGGTAAATAAGAAGATATGGTGTGTTATATAGCAGTTGATGAACGTAACAAGCATGGCTAAATCAAATCAGACTCCCATACCATAAGCTGATTAGGGACCGTAAGCATGTATGCCAGAATAGTAATATAAAAAAACTTGCACATAACTCCGACACGGTAATAGTAAATCACGACCCAGAACTTTGTAAAAGCTCATCCATATTCAATCCATCTCTTATTTGAAATTCCGACGTCAATAACGGTGGAACGAATCGTAAGGTTATCGCTAATAAAATTCAAAGTTCCAAATGTTGTTATAAAGTTTTGGTTTAAGAAAACGTTTAGACGTGGGCTTTCATTAATTGATTGCAAAAGCATATTTTTGTTTATACTTTCATAGATTTATGCTTGTATTTCATAGGAGTAGGCAGGGATCTTGACATATCCACATACATTCGTATTCACTATTGCCATTTACAGGGCGTTGTTCCAAGCTACATGTAGCTTGGAATATCGCCCTGTAAATAAGTAATAAGTAATAAGTAGCTACTAAACTACTGTTTCCTATAAAACCGAATAACATTTTACCGAATTTGGGCATCATACACAAGACCTCAGACAAAATAGTCGTAGTCACTACAGCTGCGCCACCATGTCCACCACGCCACGAGCGTGGTTAAAAGGAATTACACGATTTCAAAATCACCCTGTATAATCAGTGGGAACATGGGTTTATATCTACTCATTGAATTACGGATTTCCACTTAGCACGCTCCTGACATACCTGTTTAATATAATTCACTCGCATCAAATTATTCATGCATTCGTCCTGATTAAAGGTACTCTCAGTAGAGGGTACCTTCAATCAGGATGAATTACTAATAAATTATTCCAACATAATTTAAGAATATTTACTAATTACTATGCTCATTTACTAATGAGCATAGTAATTAGTAAATATTCTTAAATTATGTTGTAATTGAAATAATATCAAATAATTACAATTATTTTTCTTTTTGGTTTATGAAAATTAAAATGAACATAAAAATATTAAATATTTGAATACCACTACAATTTTTGTTCATTGAATGTGATTTATTTATTCCTACACTTTCTTATTAGGTATTGAGCTAAAAATACTTAACAGTAAACTGTAGCAATAAATAGGTAAATATTTAGGAGTGCAGCAATCGGTAGTAGTAGTAGTATATTCTTAAGAGATATATATCACGGATAATCTTCACTTAAATCATTTATGATTGATTTAGAAACATGTACAACAAACGGCATCCAGGCATTACCAGTTTGCTAGTAAACGCGTATAGTACAACTTAGGCAAAACGTCAAGTGTACCGAACAATCAAGTAAATATTTGAGATAATTGCGTCAATTCTCGTTACCCATTACATGAATCATACAATGCAAGAGTATCCATCTTGATATATGTATATCATATATACAATATATATCTTGATATATATAATCATACAATGCAGGGGGTCTCGGGTTCGAACCCACGTCGCGCACCTCTGACTTTCGGAAGTTATATGACTTTTCGAAATTATGTGCGTATTGATTGACAATTATCGCCTGCTCCATGTCTCGGAGAGCACGTTAAGCCGTCGGTCCCGGCTGCCATGAACATCTATGGCAGTCGTTATTGGGAGAGTGTCGACACAAAAGATCCCAATGGGTCAAAGTGTCGCCGGTCTGCATTGAGTGGCCCCCATATAAGATACATACATACATACATCCATCCATCTTGATATAAGTCTCAATAAATTAACGTATTGCTGATCACCGAACAGAATAATAAATATAAAATACCTTTTTTGTGCCAAAACAAAATACTTCATACATTAAATCCATAGACCCCTCACTAGGATGCCCTGTGTCGTGGAGTCTAGTCTCTTTCAGTTCTTAACATACTCGTAGTTCACAAGTATGATAAGGAAAATATCAAAATCAGAATTTCAGAGAGATTTTAGAATAATAAAATTTCTGTCCAGATAGAGGTGAACAATTTCGAATGAAGGTCATGCTTATAAAATTAAAATTCAGGGTAACTGTTATCTGATAACTAAAATAGCATAAGTACCTAAAAATAAAACTCCAAAAATAACGGTGAAACGATATCATAACAACTCGTTTTGTCAAGTATTGATAAGCTTTCTATTACATCCAGTAAGTTGTTCAAAAAATATAAATAGAGTGGTTCACATTGAAAGACTACTAGTATCTAACTAAAATAAACTGTATCGTTATTACGATACAGTTTATTTAGAAGATAATATTTTATATTCGTAATTCTGCTAATTACAGGATTACATAAAATATCTTTGGGCGAAACACGAAAATAAAATATTTAATTCGGATATTAATCACGACAAATCTCAGTCTGATAGGAAAATTCGTGTACAGCACAAATAAATATAATGAAATGAAACCACAGTCTTGGATTTTTATTGTGTTTTATATTGCTTCAATACTTTTAATTGAAATACTACAACATAGCATAATGATCATGACATACTTGACTTCAAACCTATATATTTTAAAGGCTAGGTGAAATGAATTATACCCTCATCTCGTCAGCTAAGTATAAGTTTCATGGAATAGAAAGCATAGTACTAAAAAATGCTAACATTTCTTTATCCATATATCGAATAATATATTGCAGATATATTATTCGATAGTCATAACGAAATTATTAAAAAAATGAATGATTTCTTTGTTTTTTTTTTATACCGCTAAGGTGGTAAACTAGCATACGGCTCACCTGATGGTAAGTGGTTACCGTAGCCTATGGACGCCAACAACACCAGAGGCATAACTTGCACGTTGCCGACCCTTTAGGAAAAAAAAGAAATGGGAAAGAGAAGGAGCGGGAAAGAGGATGATTGGGTCTCCGGCACTCCCACTCACCACACGAAACACAACAGTAGGAATACTGCTATTTCACGTCGATGTTCTGTGAGAGGATCATACTATATAAATAAGATATTTTAAAAAATTGATTGATATTTTTTAATTTGTAATTCGAATATTCGATTGCTATTTATCAGTGACCATGAACGAACGAACAATTCAAAATTCGAATACGCCATCGTGCAATTCTTAATTATCTGATATATTCTCAGTGATAGTAGCACATCGCTCGTAGCTATGACACGGCTAGTTAGTAAAACTTCCCTACTCTATCTAAATATTACATCACCTGAGACGATCTGATGACTAAGTTCTGCAGACACTTTAACGAGTGTTCCACGAAGTTGAGTACTTGCATTATGATCTGTGAACTGCTAATTTAACTAAAACTTTTGTTAGAACACATTTAATTTGTAAGTTTGAAAGATTGCCTTTGTTCTAATAGTAACAAGTGATAATTGTCTAATGTTGAACAATTAGTTTTCGTATGTTATTTATCGCAATGGTATTAATATAAGCATTGTACGGAGCTAAATAAAACATTTCAATGACAAAACGTGTTTTGATTTATTGAAATTTGAATAAGCTTATGTGACAATAGGTTTTAAAGAAAAATCTTAAACAATTACTAATATTTAACTTATAGCATGCCGAAAATAATCAAATTTAGCAGTTAGCTGATTATATTACAGGAAACACAAGTCAGGCTCTTTTCGTAAAATGCCTATTTCCTAATAGAGTATCGGACTCTGCTCCGCTAGTTACAATTTTCTAAAAGAGAAACCCAATAATACTTTGCCCTGAATCGGATATCAAATCCAAAATCCAAAATTATTTATATATGAAGAATTAAATCAGAGAGGATAAGCAAGATAGATAAGCCAGAATCGTAGCTTCAGGATATCATATACCTCAAGTGTAAACAGGTGGGTGAATGTGTCTATATTTATTATCAGATAGCACGAATGCATAACGCATAATGAATACAAATTTTAAGTCTCTTTAAGTCGTCATAGCAATTACTTAGTTTATAATATAATTCGTAAGTTTTTATATACAAAGAATAATATTTTATAAGTATTGTTTTAGAATTAATATCTATATTATATAGTATGTGCCTTTAATGCCTGTGGCACAGGTTTACCCTAGTACAGGCACCCCTTTACAATGTAACCTAAGCTCTGAATCAATTTGTACCAATTTAAGTTGAATAAATAATAATAATTATTATTATTATTGTTATTATTAAATTGATACCAGTGCTTAAAGATTGGTCAGTTTTGGAAGTCATGGTAGAAAATTCACCTGCCTTGCATGCAGAATGCAAGAACCAAAGAAAAATATCCTAAATTCTGATACATTAGCATGTAGCAAATGACATCCTCGTATCCTACAAAGAAGTGGAGCGAATTTTACGAGAACAATTATATTCGATCCAACTGTAAACACGTTGCGCTCCCTTTTAATGTCTTCATCATTATTTAACGTCTTTGACACGATATGTCCCAGTTATTATTATTAACTGATCAAAATAAATTAAAATCAATCAAAAACGCTCACTTCGATGTAAACATTACGTTTATTTGATCAAGACGCATGCTTTTCCCATGTTATACAAGACTTATTATGTTTTACATGAACGTAAGACCTTCGCCAAAATAATTTGTTATCCAAATATTTCACTATATAACAAAGCTTGTAAGATAAAACAAAGTAAGTTTACACTAATATTGTAGGAGCCATCTTGTACTAACAAGAAAATGTTTTACGACGGATAGTGTAACGTTTTAAAAGATTTTGTCAAGCATACAACATATCTGCTGTTGACGATAAAAGTCAACTTTAGATAAGATGACGTCATTCGTCAGCACGTTTTCTAAAGGGTTAGCGAAAATGTTTTAGTTTTATTTGCTGATATGTTCAGGGTATTTCTCTGCACAAATTGAAATCGCGCGCTACGGAGTTTCGATTGCATATTTTTCTTCCATTTTATTTGTATTTGTGTTTCGTTTCTCGGCTGCAAATGTTGTGTGGAAAGTTAATTTTGATGTGTTTAGAAATAATATTGGACAGTAAAATGCTTATTATCTAAAATAATTTCTATATTAGGCTTGTCAGGGCAGCGTTGTAAGTAAACAGATACGTTTGGGCAGATACCGATTGTCAGTTTACGAATAATATACAGTATCCAGGTCAAATGTGAAGTTCAAAACTGCGCTCAGAAGAGGAAAATAGAAACGCACCGTATTTCGTGGCACCTGAATTTGCTTTTGTGGATAAAATGTTGGTGCAATACGATAGTGTATAACCCTTTGTTATGTAAAACAGACCCATTCCGGCATGGATGGCAACTGCAAGTGCTGTCTAAATATTGCACCTCGTAAAGTACAACGAGCAACATGTAGAGCTCGCTATTCTGTCGCTTGTCGGAGATGCATAACAAAAAGAGAACATCTTATTATTAATTTTGTGAGTTATAAGGCCTTTAATTCCATTTAATGTCTTTCAAAAATATTTCTTGTCAACAAAAGTAAATAAATATAATGACAGATCAAAAATAAGCGATGGGGACAACAAGGCGTTATTTATTTTCCCATAAATTCCATTTCGTCACGTACCGAGACGACAATAAATCAAATAATATCTGGGGCATGCCCATATTGCTCATCGAGTTTTGCCGCGAAATGGAACTAAGATTGAACTGGAAGACGATCAATCAAAGGTTTTATAACATACCTATTTAGGGAAGTCTTCACTATTATATTCAATATTGTGGTCCCGTAACCTATTTTCAGCCATTCCTAAAATATAACTTCTAAAGTTTCAATTCAAGACGGAAATAGATATCCTAATTTTCGTACCAGTAATTTAATTGCTTTTTGGAGGCTGTGTTATGTCATCAAGTTCTTAATACATAGGTAGAAAAGCTACTTGTAGCGTTGGGTCTCATTTCTTGTTGGAATTCTTTGAATCTTTGAGGCATGGTATTTTTCGCATTGACTATCAACGATTTTTGGTCACTGGATGCAACGATTGCAATCTTTTCATACAAATAAAATCACCAATTGTGTGTTTTAGGCAGATTTGCGAGGCAAGACCGAGTAAATAGTAGCTTAAATCAATGGATGTACACAAATTTACGCAATGCTCGTATTAATAGAACGAAAGTCATTAGAGGGGCACGAAATTGCAATATAGCATCGATGCAACATCGCCTATTACCAATGGTAGATAGTATGTCCTTTGGTCATTATGGCAAAACGCAATGCTGCATCCATACGAATAATTTTCAGAATTATTTCGAATCCGATTTGTGAAATCCCGGTACAACGTCGATTCAAAATTGTCCATCCCGAAGCCAAAAATAGCATATTTGCATTGGGATTAGTGCTAAATGCACCTTAAATACATAAACATTAAAGAAAATTAAAGTTGAAGTTGTTTTAATAAAGGTATTCTGTTTGTCTCAAAGTGATACTAAAGTTTTGAACACAAGTCATAGTCACCGGGGAGCGAATAATTGTTTTTATTGTGTCTGCTCCATCGCGTTCAATGTAGAATTATGTAGTTAGAACATTAACATGAAGCACAATTATATCAAATCCGAAGATGATATTATTTGTTCTTCTTTCTAGTATATATGTTTCTATGTTTTTACAGATTCTACTAATCCTTATTAATATTATAAATGCAAACGTGAGTTTGTTTTTTGTTAAGATTGAACGCCTTAAGTACTTGATTTATCATCATGAAATTTCGCACACGCGTTGTCAAGAGTGCAGAAAAGAACATAGGTGGTAACCTATCCAGAAATAAGGTACTATTGCCGAGATATAGTTTCTTTTTGTCGGTATCTAGAATAACGCAAGCGCACCGCGGGAAAATCTAGTATTATAAATGTGGAAGTTTGTGAAGATGTTTCGAAGTTACATTGTTTGAAATTTACGCAAAAAAAAAAAATGTAATAATGTTACGCATAAAGTATTAAACCAACTTAGACGACAGTTAGCAAATGAATAGAGCATAACATATTGGATTAACAGAATATCTTATTCCTATATGCTTTCACGTGGACAACGTCGCAGGCGGAATTAGAAAATATTTACTTATGAAAATACCTGCGATTAGATTTATATATTTGCACGAAACTATTATCGATTTATAATATCGATTCAATCGACTTTTTAAATTATTCGTATCATTGATCATAATATTGATTCCTTATTTGATTACGTATTAGCGATACGTAAACAACGAATGTACGTAGTTGGGTTGACTCAAATCAGGGCATATGCCATAATTCCGTGATTTTAGTTGTATGTAAGTGTAATATAACTGTGCCTAGCCCATCGGGATTATCTAAGCCTAGAATGATTATTGCTATATTTTTCTACAAATAATTTTATTGAAATTAAACTGCTATATACGGATTTTATCGCGTTGTTTATTTGACACTTTATTATTGACATTGACAATTTTCAAAATTTTGTAATAAAGTGTCAAATAAACAACGCGATAAAATCCGTATATAGCAGTTTAATTTCAATGAATAATAATCGCGTAAATAGAAGACAAAATAATTTTATGTCTATAATGTGTAGGTATTACGGTAGACGGCGTCTATACGAACTCGCTCTGTTTAGATAAACATATTATGTAGGTACATATTATATGCTAATGTATTGTTTGTTTAAATACTTGGTTTTCTTTGTGTATGTAATCTATGTTGACTTGTTATATATACTCGGTACAACTTGCACAAACTGTGAGTTGAGAAACATTGCTTCCTTATGTGACGTAATTATACAGAGCGTTCGTATACTAAATGAAAAAGCTTTAGAGGAGGTTTTGTGTTACTCATACATTCATGCTTATATGACTGAAGGGATAGGCTGAGATGAATTAAAACTCACTTATAGTTAGCTATTTGTTTAGGAACCACGTAATAGGAACGAGCCTATGGCACTTTGTTTGTCTATAGAATATAATATAATTTATTTTTCTTTTTTAAAAGACAACTCGCGCACTATTAATAATTTCTGTGTAGCGAGGAAATTTACAAACATTCAAATGACGGACATAAAGAACACCCAGACTCGGAATAATGATTTGTGGATCACAATTTTTTTATCTCGTGTGGGATTCGAACCCCCAACACTGTGCAGTAATAGCGGCGAGGCGATCACTACGCCATCCGTGCAGTCACTCAGTCCGACTCGCGTATCTAATCCGGGCGTTAACGATCATAAGCGCAGACATAATAATAATAATAATATGTATGCCACGGGACCAACGTGCTTGAAGGTTTTACCTGCTCCGCTCCTAAGGGTAGTTGCGTGATGTTATAGTCTTGCTTTCTTGCTTTGGGAAAAAGGAAATTCTTAAAAAAATTGCGCTTTCAAACATGCTAATATTTTCAGCTTTATATACTGTATTATTAGATACAATAGGGTCTTATGATAATCAATGTACGAGTAGGTAGTAATAAAATATAAGATTTATTAAGAGTATTTATTGTTTTACAGTAATCTCTGTTGTCATACACTTCGATATATTTCCAGATTCATCTTTTCGAAAATGGTAAATTAATATTGATTCGTTACCGTTACCAGCTTTATTAAATAATTTGTCGGACTCCTTAATTAATAGGAAGTAGGTTCGTAAATATTTGTGAGGAAAATATTTTCAGCCATTACTTTTATCAAAACAAAGCCATTAGAACGCAGATTTTGATAAATAGCTTTCGTTAGTTCGCGCGTTTTTCTACTTAATAGGCGTAGGAGTATACAAAATGGCGATGGGACGTGCCGCCTTTGTTACAAGACTGACAGAATTTTGCATATATTATTTAAAAATGTATTTCTATCGTCTATTTGCACAGGTCTGAAATCAAAACAATGGTTTTTATTTTACGTCTGGCTGTTAGTTTAGGCATTACACAATGACCACGCACTTTGATGCAGTTTCATAGTATATATGTACATTTTTGTTTCGTAGCTTGAAAGCCTAAAACATATTTTATAAAATTATGTTATTATGTAATAATAGAACCAGCCATACATTGCGTAATCTGTGTGTATGTTGTCGAAGTCGCGTAGATAGAATAGGTATCAGGCATAATTAAAAATCTATTGTAGCTGGCCATCGGTGTGCCACTGCAACTCAATATGTTAATGATAACTGTCAATCATTCGCGAGCAACGTTTACAGCTCACTTACTATTACGTTTACATCCGCCCTTTTTTATACGTAAACCTATCATAATAATAATATTCTATCACATACAACACCATCTAGCCCAAACTAAGCAAGGCTTGTACTATGGGTACTAGACAATGGATAAACATACACATATACATTTTTTTTGTAAATACTTACTTATTATACATACATAGAAACACTCAGACCAAGACAAAAATCCATGTCCATGCACACAAATGTTTGACTTGTGCGGGAATCGAACCCGCGAACTTAGGCGTGGTAGTCGGTTTCACTAACCACTACGCCATGGAGGCCACCGACATAGTCCCACGTTTATATCTTTAAAAGGGCAGGCAGAGGCTTAGGTACTAGAGCTATATTTAGCCAGCTATAGTTTCAGATTCTAAGTAAAAGGAAGCAAGCCTATGGCATTTTACTGAGCACAGTTGACTCTGTTCTGCTACTGAGAATTTAATGTCCGAAAATCCCACAAACACTTTTGCACAATCCAGAAATTAATCCCAAAACTTCATGCACAGCAGTCGAGTACATTACTGATGCGCTATCAAGGCATTTTCCAGTAAATCTATACTAATATTATAAAGCTAAAAAGAGTTTGTTAGTTTGTTTATTTGGTTGAACGCGCTAATCTCAGGAACTACGGGTTCAAATTAAAAAAATCTTTAAGTGTTCGATAGACCTATAATAACATCACGCTATGACCAATAGAAGCGGCGCATTCATTTGCAATGCAAAAACGGGGAAAATTATCTTACCTGAAGCAGACGAAGTTGCGTGGGTTAGCTAGTGTACTATCAGCATGGCGTCTGGAAATATCTGTATACAAAGTATAGGCCCTCTATAACATAGAATAAAAAATAAATAAAAAAAGTTGAAATATTATATATATTTCTAACTACCCTTCAGGTATGGACAAGGGTTAGTTTTTGTATGTACTCGTATATAAATAGTTCACTAGTTAATTTAGCAAAGTACAAAGTCTACGCGTAGGTAATTTTGTTTCAAATGCAATCAACCCTTTGGTTTTTATTCACATAGAGTTTTTGTTACGGAGCGCGTAAGTACGTACCGAAAAACTCAATTAAACTTTTACTCAACCTTCACCTGCATGAAACTTCCAGTCCCCAAATTTTAACACATGGCCGTACTTCAGAATTAAATGTGGTGCCTATTGTACAGTTAGCGACAGAAATTAATAAACATTTGTTAGATTTTGAATTGCTTTGCTATTTATAATAATGGTAACTTCTCATCTTTTACTACAGGAATACTTAAATAATAGTTACTTAAATCACAAGTCATTTCCATTTTTGTTCCAGAAATGTTGTTCAATGGCTAGTGTAGTGGTTTAAATGGTTGCCTCGCCATTGCGAATGTGCCAAGTGTTGTGGAATCGACCCCGACTCAAAACATGAGTCTTCCACAAATGGTTGTTCTGAGTCCAGACTCAGAACACCCACGTATTCTTTGTGATCGTTGTTTGCATGTTTGTAAAGTCTCCCACGACACAGGATTTAAAACTAGTGCAGGAGAAAACTTTAAATATAAAAATACCAGCCCTGTATTGAACTATCCCACTGTTGGGGACGGGCCTCTGGCTACGAGCCCATACGCCCCTTGACTTTGGCCCCTTTCATGGAAAGACGGAGCCCCGCAAAGCGGGGCTCCTACTTTTGGGTGGATTTTAAGAAGAAACATAATAAATACCTACTAGGGGCGAACCTTGAGGGGCGAACGGGCTTGTAACCAAGCCTCTTCTGAGGGTTAGAATTAAATAAAAACAATGTTTTATGTTCAGTTGCTTTTGTCGTTGACTGTCTGCTGTATTATATCGTAATTCAGAAAGTAAAACTTTCAGCAAAACGTTGTAGAAATCTCACAATATAACGTATACAAGGATTTACTTGGATACAAAGAAACAATTCCATTATGTGTGTTAAGGTTCCGTACGACGAACTCCAGAATACTCCAAATAAAGAATCCTAACACATTAGTAATGATTGTCAACAATTATGCTCACCCTATTCTTAAAAAGTGACCCTACTAAACTAAGACATGGATTGTGTAAAAGTACTCTTCGTTATAGAAATAGCGATATAATATCAATCAAAGTTTATAACCATAACCCTCAAGTAATAAGAGAACGAACTATACAGAAATTCAAATCAAAATTAAAATTTTGGTTACATAAAAACTGCTCTTATGCTCTAAATGAATTTGTTTAAATTGCTTATAAATTATTTTTATTTTTGTTATTTATTTTATAGTTTGTTTTTCAATGTTTTTTATTTCCAGAAATAACAATAAAGTTGCAATGCCCATAACTGTAAACATACTTACAGCAGTTAAATACAGGACGAAAAATGTTAATGCTTTATACAATGTAATGTAATAATGTATACTAGTCTTAAGCAAATATTCGCATGCGTGTTATAGGTGAATATGTCGGGCTGTTACTTGATGTCACCATCTAATGTACCATATTCTAGGTAAATAAATATATTTCTTTCTAAATTATTATTTCTTTAAGCAGCTTTTTATATCACGAAATTCTCAATAGTAGCACTATGTTTGGAATAGTGCCCAGCAGTCTGAAATAGGCTCATTCCTTTTAACATGTGACCTTAAAACATAGCTTGTGAAATGTGGGTGTAATTCACCTCTGCCTTACCCTTCAGGGATCAATTTTATTTACACTTCGTAGAATAGAGTATAATAGTAGGTACATATTTATTATTCAAATATAAGTAAACCGTTCAGTTTCATTGGTTGTGTTATATGATTAGTCATATCACTTTATAGTTACTAGCGTATGGTCTAATGCGATAAGCTTGTATAACTATTAAATAAAATTACAACTCTCCTTATTAATCTTTTAGCATAAGTTTCTGTTGAAGCTTATGTCAAATGAAAAACCTAGGTTAACGGCCGAGGAAGGCAAAGTGTCACAGTTTTCTTCTAGGAAAGGAATTCTCAGAATCGATAGACAGCAATAAGCTTAGCCCCATTACGTGGTACGTAAAACGTTACAGAATCTTCGTATTATTCATTTGGAGATATACAGACAGACAGACAGACAGACAGTGTATGAATGTAAAATATTAGAAAATAAGAAAATAAAAACAACTTCATTTTTATATTAAATCAAATTAGGTGTTAAACTTGGCGGAAATCCATAGTAATAAAATTATTGGCAAGAGAGGAACACGCCACGCACCCTCGGATTGCTCACCCCAACTAATGCAAAAGAAAAAGGTTCACAATATCAACATTCATTGCAAAACGATCCTGGGGATGCATGCGCTACGGCGAAACAAGTGTCGATGCATATTTTGTGTTGGAAGCGGAATTCTAGAAGTTGAAATACGACCGGGTCCCACGACGTGGCTCGACGTGGCTTGCGGCCACGACGTCCTCATCCAGAGGAGTTCTTCTCTTCTCAATAACTGTATTACTTCCTTTTTTACTAGAATTTTGGTTTACAAATTACAAGTAGGTATTCATCTCATTAACACAGGCTAAACTATCTCGTGTTAAGAGTGGGTTCAGGTCGGTAGTGCATTGGGTGGGACTTGAACTCACAAACTCTTGATCGCAAGCCCAACGATTGACGCCACTTATTTCTTTTCCTTTTCTTTGTTTAAAAAATACTACGTACTAGGTATTATTATTGTGTCACGGGGGACTTGCCAAACATTCAAACAATGGACACCCAGAACACTCGGCGCAGTGGCAGTGGCGACGCGACCAAAAACATAAACCTTTACACCATCCATGCAGTCAAACTTATTCGCTTTGAATTATTATGAATGTAATTAGAATTAGGCCTTTATATAAATTGTCCAACTATTAGGCACGGGCCTCTTTTTAGTTTTCAAATAGTGTTTAACTATAGTCCATCATCCTGGCCCAATGCGGGTTTGTAGTCTTCACACGTTATCCAAAACAATATGGAGAACTTTTAGACAAGCAGGTTTCGTTAAGACGTTTGCTTCGCCGAGCGAGCGATAATTAATTAACCATTTAATAAGCCCATATCTTGGAAAAGTCAAAGGTGCGTGCCATGTATTTAAACTTGAAACGATTACGTGGTAGTCCAATGGTGTCCCACTAGAATATCGCTGTGCACTGATTGTAGTTTTGACCTTAAATAAGTAAGACCCATGGCCCCTTAACATAGCTTCGTTGTTTTTCTTTTATGTAAATTATATCTTTGTGCGGTGACTAGGTCTCATTGTTAGCGTTCCAAGTCTCTGAAACATACCTTAGGGTACGCTCGTTTGAAGTATTAGATTTAATATGTTTAGGGATTAATCTGTTAACTGGGAATAGTTTAGGTTGAGCTTGTGTTTTATGTTAATAAACCTATGTTTATACTCTTTCTGGGAAAACCGTGAGACTATTTATACATAGTCTCATGGTTTTCCCAGAAAGAGTACGCAGATATAAATAATACTAATATTTCACAAATTAGAGTTACAAATTCCACGTAATTATGGGCTAGCCTACTGTCATCTACGGGGAACATTTCCAGGCTCGGTGCTGTTACTAGGAATTGTTTGACAGGAAATCTCAATAACATTTTAAGACTCCATGCACAACAGTAGCATTAGCTACCGCTGTGCCGCCTAAGCATAGTCTATAAAAAAGTATATTGCAATATTTTAAACAGGTTGATTTTTGGTTCTTTGCCATTACATACAATGTTTTAAGTTCAGTAACAATACTGAATACTTTTTGTATCCGTTTTAATATCCGTCGTATAACATGTGCGGATGTTATCTTTAAAAACAAAATATTCTAGGAACTGGTCACATTGCATTCGATGGGATGTCATCACACGTGAAGTACATGTACCTATGCAATTCACCAGACATATTGATATAGATTAGTTACCAGATGTGTAAAATGTTACTGCAACATCTTGACGCAAGCATAATTTGTTTTTGTCATGGGAAGTAAAACAATATATTATGATAATACTTGACCTCGTCGACTGATATAATTCTGTTAAACATCTGATTATTTAGTACTCAATTTGACGCAAGTACCCTCTAAAAGGTTGGCTTAATATTGATGAAGGAACTTCTGAGTAACAGATTAAAGCTTCAACTTTAATAATTTAAAGACGATTCGAGGCCTAATTTAAAAATTAAATCCCTACTATACAGCTACGTTTACGTTGGTAATTTGCTTCTGTATTTTGTTGTACATAAAACCAATTTGTTCAATTGTAATTTTATACTTAATTCTGGTAAATGAAGCAAGAAGATGCCAGGGTCGTAGCTAATTGAAATCCATAGCTTATTTACCTATTCCTCTGAGTAACAAGCCAGAATGTATGGATGTATCAAATGTTGTTCACTCAATGATATAATAATAATAATATTCTACCACATACACACAACACCATCTAGCCTAAACTAAGCAGAGCTTGTACTTTGGTTACTAGACAATGGATAAACATACATATATACTTTTTTTTTGTATATACATACATATTATACATAGAAACACTCAGACCAAGGCAAACATCCATGTTCATGCACACAAATGTTTGACTTGTGCGGGAATCGAACCCGCGACCTCAGGTGTGGCATTCGGTTACACTAACCACTACGCCATCGAGGCCGACATATATTTCTTATATTTCTTCACTTAGTTATATTTATATTTTTTAGCATAACCAATGTTAATATTACGCATTTTATGATGGCTTATCATATTGTAGCATTTTGTTTACACTTATCCCAAAGATATTTTTATCACAGGCATACTGATTTAAAAAGAAATACTCGTGTTTTGGGTAGATTGTAATTTTCCGTTATAATTTAATATAATATAAATTTTCATAGTAAAGGCATGTCGTCCAAATTTTCTGTATTTCACAGTATCGTAAGCTACAGTGACAGTAAATGAATCACTTAACCACATATTAGATAAAATTGTAAACAAGAACTCTGAGAGCTAATAACAACAATATAAAGCTCTTCTAAGCTTACACGTGGCAATCAATATTGAAACTAATATAATATTTATCCTTGAAGACATATCACAGCTGATATCACATATAAATACTCCTAATTCGAGAAAATACGCACACATTAAAAAGATCATGTACCGCAAATATACAGACCAAAACGATGATGGGCCGATGTAATATTTGTCTAAACAATTTAACCCCGAACGTGTTCATTGTGGCGTGTACTTACCGACTGGTTATTATGAAACCGTGTGAATTTCTACATGGAATCCCTATTGTAAAGCGAGTTCATAGTAATAATATTATCTCATAATAAAATCTTCAAGTCCAATCCAGCCCATTAGAATGGATGAAGTTTTGAGAAAATACAACAGACACTATAACAATAGGGACACCACTCTTATGGTGCTTGGTAGTCAATTCACTCTTAGAACAACTCAACAAAGGACCGTACTTAACGGTCGGATATGTTGATGACTTGGTGATACTCGTCAATGGAAAATTCCCGAGTACGGTATCTAGTCTCATGCAGAAGGCCCTGATTATGGTGCAAAAATGGTGCAGTAGCAATAATTTATCGATCAACCCAGGGAAAACTACTGTCGTGCCGTTTTCTAAGAAGAGGGATCTGACAGGCTTTGGAACTCTCTCCATTTATGGTACGCAGTTACAATGGTCTATGGAGGTGAAGTACCTAGGCATGGCCTTAGATAGCAAACTAACCTGGAAACCACATGTAGACAAAGTCACAGAGAAGGCCCAGCGGGTATTCGGCTAAAGCCCAAGATCATCAAATGGCTATACACGATGATGATAACCATACTCACGTATGGATTTACGGACGCATTATCTGGTGGCCAAGAACTAAACTAGCAACATGCAGGAACGCGCTGTCGAAGGTGCAGCGATTAGCCCGCATGGCTGTAACAGGGGCGTTCCCGACCACGCCAACGGCAGCGTTAGAGGTCCTGCTGGATCTAACGCCGCTACACATTGTTGTGGAGTCAGAGGCAATAAAGGCGCTACATAGACTATCTGTGCATGGGCTGTGGAGTGTCAACATGCCGGTAACTCGACACACAAAATTGGAGATTTCAAAGGATCTCAAAGGGATTATGAGCATGGGATGCGACAAAATGCAGCCATTGCACATATTCAAAAAGAATTTTAAAATAAAGTTCCTCACGAGGGACGAATGGAGACAAGGTCAACAATCTTCTTACAAGGGTTGTCATATCTGGTATACTGATGGTTCCAAAATAGAAACAGGATCAGGCGCTGGTATCTATGCTAACGATTGCAAGGTGAGCCAAAGCATGGGCAAGTATGCATCGGTCTTCCAAGCGAAAACCTATACTATAATTGCCTGTGTTTAGGAGAATATTAACAATAATGTCACTGACAGGACTGTGTATATTCTCAGTGACAGTCAAGCTGCTCTGAAGGCTCTGAACTCGTGTAGGGTGGACTCCAGACTGGTCCTGAACTGTGTTAAGACCCTTAACAAACTTGGCAGGAAGAACACAGTCAGACTGGTGTGGATTCCGGGGCATGTAGGGGTGCAGAGCAATGAGGAAGCTGATGAATTAGCCAGAAAGGGCTCGGAGGAACTGTTTGTGGGACTCTCTGAGAGCACCGTCAAGGCAGCTTTGAATGCACATTGCAATGATAAACACAGGCTGGAGTGGATGGCGCTTAGGGGTCTGGAACACTCCAAGAAATTCATTGCAAACAGAGTCACAGGCTTCACTCGGAAGTTTTGCGGGTATAGCCGCAAGAGCCAAATGCGCCTGCTCATAGGAGCGTTCACTGGCCATTTTGGCACCAACGACTTCCTGTGCAGATAGAGATAGGCACACAATTCGATCTGCAGAGCTAGTGGTGAAAAGGACAAGTACATATCGCACCTACTGTGTGAATGTGACGCGTTGGCTGGTTTGAGGATGGCTCTGATGTGACTGGCATATTCAAATCCTGAAGACTTCAGGCTTCTCCCTCTGAAGTGTACGCTGCAACTGATGCAGTACATTTATAAGGCGATAGCTAAGGGATAAATCTTGGAGCCGACACAAAAGATCCCACCGGGTCGAAGTGTCGCCGGTCTGTACTGACTGGCCCCCATATAAGATAAGATAATAATAGGAGAATGTAAGGAGAACACAGAATTATCTTGAAAATTTATGAATAATTACAAATTTGAGGCAGTTTATTTTGTTACACATCTGCCAACCTTAACAAGTAAATAAATAAATAAACTTGGAAAAGAACATTTATAAATGATCTAAACATGAGTATAGCTTAATATTTGGTAAAAATCTTTCAGTTTAAAAACTTATTCTGTGACACTTGATTGAGCAAAGGTCATCGGTAAAAACTATACCAATATATTTCCAAAATTTATTATTAGCATATTTTCCTAGAAAATTATCATCAAAAAAGATATCCACAAAGTGACAAGAAATAAATTTGTACGCGTGCCTAAAGGTTACTGGGTCGAACTCAAACTCAAAACAAACAAATGGGAAACTGAAGGAAACTTACATTAACAAGGGTAACACAAATAAATAAAAAGAATAACAGTTATTTGGTCTTGAAAAGAAGAAAACACTCGTTCAGAAAACTCAGTGGGCCAAGGCCAAGGTCAGATCATGCAAAACATTTGCTTTTAAGACTCTTAGACATTTTGGACTTTATCTACAGAGAGTAAAAAAATAAAGTATTACTATATAAGATGCTAGAGCTCAACTACGAACCAATACAATAACATTGCGTACCGTATGAGCTCCCTTAAAAATAATGGTCTCTAAAAATATACTCCTATTTAAGATGTAGCCATGCTGTCTCAGTAAAGATTAACTGATAACAGCAATCAATGCACAAGTATATTTTAGGTCGCGATAAAGACATCTGCTGTAGAGAGCTGAACTTAAATAAACTACTGTATACAAATCACAACCTGTGTTTATTTTTTGGTATGTTAAACAACAAACAGAACTGATTTTTATAATGTTGACGTCGTACTTTGTAGGTAGCTACAAAGTACTCTGAACTCAGAGGAGTTCAGAGTATCTATAGGTAGGTATTTAAAATAATTGGTTTGCACTTCTTAATGTCAACAAATACTTTTAATGCAAATAAATAAAAATTTGATGCTTATTTTGTTGTTTTAACGTCAGTTACACTTTACAGTTTGTATGCTTAAAAGTAAAAAGAATATCGACAGTTTTTTTACATTTATAAACAAAATAATATGACTAAATTCATAAAAATTTCCACAACTCTATTTTTCATTTTGTAAGTGTTAATGTAAGAAATTATTATGAACTAGATGTTTATTTAATGTTTAAGTAAAGACTTTCTTAGCTACTTTTAGTTATGCAGTTATAGTTTATAATGTATGCTTTGAGCAAACAGAATTAGAGGCTTTTGTAATATGACAAACAATAGCGTTATTTTTCTCTATCATACATAATAGCAGGTTGGTCACGTCTAATAAGTTATATCCAAATATTCAATACAGACTGTGATTTGATGCTTTACTCCTGCACTGTCATAAACGTAAAATATGTATAATTGAATTCTCGAGTACCGTGGCCAGCATTCCAATTAGTACTCGTCTGTACTCCATAGTTTCATTCAATTAAGTTGCACGGTTGTTTGACGTAACGTATGCACTACCAAAATAGATTTTATGAAATCAATTTGAAACACGAAGCATGCAACCTGAGATTGTTTTCATTCATAACTGTACGTAAAAGTGGCTGTGAACATTGTTCATACAATCATAATGGTAATGTTACCACAATATACATGTTCGGCGAAAATAAACGTTAGTTACCGTTCAGTTGATGCACCAAGCTTCTATTTCTGACTTCTAACTTTACTCGGTCTTCGTATTGTTGATTTCCCGTCCGTAGCAGGAAACCGCCAGTCAAAGCATAAAATTGAATCACATACACGCCCGACGATCGATTGTTTCCAAACTATATGAACAAAACATTTGTTATCGTGTCCTCACAGTACCGTTTACATTTCATCAGATAGTTTATAGACTTTGTCTCTTAATGGTATCGTTCCATTCACAGTACAATCAAAAGTTCATAATACACTAATAGATGCAAAGCAAGTGACTTAGCAGATGAACTATATTTTCGACGTCCAACCAAAGTTTAGTATATCAAAAGTCACTTTTCACAATGTTTCTATAACGTATAAACTTTATACCAGGTAATTAAAATTTAAAGTAACACCGAGAAAACATTAATTGGATTTTTTCGTGTTGTGTATCGAAGTTATTTACGCGGCGCGGAGCTTTTAGTATGCTCGCGTGGACACGTCTTTCATCGACGACGGCTCGTTGCCGACTGATGCTTTCCTTTAGTAGCACTGAAAATACAAACACATGGTAGCGCCTCTTGGCGTTTTTATCAAACGCAGGCTTGTGCGGGGTCAATCAACCCTAAAGGGATGAGTTCTGAACGCTAATGTTTTCCACTGCGTTCACTTCGAAATTTTCTTGTATAGTATGTTACTACTAATTTAATTGCGTTGATATAGTATTGTGTCACTTTAAAAATGGTACAATAATTTTACTTATTTTTTATGCTCACTTTTGCAATGATTTTTAGTTAATTCGAAATTAACGTCTGGGCCCTTTTACCTTTACTATAATATTAGATAAGTATTAAGTATGTATTACAATAATTAAAACTAGAAGCAGCGCATGTCGTTATGTGGGTGGAATAATAAATTAGCAGTAAAAATATAACAGACTGCATACCGTTTTGAATAAGTAATCAGATTGTTATTTACGTTTGCATATTGTGTTTTATAGGCAAATACTAAATGTTGCTTTATCTGCACTTTGGCAAAGTTTATTGTTTCAATGTTAGTCTTTTAATTTAACAGCGGTATACATAAACGAATAACGCGAATTATGGACTGCAGTTTTGAAAAAGTGTTTAGTTGGTAATAGTAGGTAAGTTCAATTACAGAGAGACAGTTATAAATAGTTTAATAATAAAAACAAAATGACACAGGCGGTCTTATTCAAAACTATTGAATAATAAATAATTATACGTAATAATAATTTACACAAATATTTTGTTTGTATAATCCCAGTTATTAATGTGTGAGATTATAAAGGTAGATTGTGGAATAGCGGTGTCCCAAGCTCTAATGGAGTATTTGTTCACTCGTTAACATTTTATTTTGTATTAGAGTTTGCCTGTGGCTTTATTCGGGAACAGTAAATACTTTCTAGATAAAAGGTACCCTAATTTCCTTTTTGTAGCCATGAAAACGTGTATGCAAAATTTCATAGTGATCGCTTGAGTTATTGAGGCGTGACAGCATAACAAACAAACTTACATTCGCATTTATTTTAATATTAACTACATTTTTTCCCGCAGCTTTGCTTGCGTAAATATTGGTTAGGTTAGTAACAGTAATTTTTTTCAGGACGAAAGGTTACTGTATATCCTTTTCTGTTCGCCTAACAACGTGTATGCGAAATTTTATGATGATCGGTTAAGTAGTTAAGACGTGAAAGCGTAACAAACAAACTCACGTTTGCATTTATAATATTAATATAGTTAGGATGACTTTCTTTAGAAGTGAAATAGCACTTAACCACAAAATTTTGCTTCTAGAATTTTAAATTTGGCACATTCCTTCTTTAGGTAAGTATCAGTACTATACACACCTATGAAGATAAAATGGATGAAAGATAATTGTACATTAATACATGTTTTAATTCTCCATTTTACTAATTTACGCTATTGCAATATAGTGTAGTGTGTCGTATAGAGGTATACTAACTGGAAAAGTAACTCATATCTATAGATGACATTGTGTTGTGTTTTTACAATGAACGGTGTTACTAGAGTTCCTTATGAAGACACAATACGGTCAACAGTAAGAAAACTCCCACAATTTTTCTGATGTCGTTGCGTGGACATCTACTTAATTTGCACTAATTGCAGAATCAGTGATAGCTCTGATGCTTCAAGCGTCCATATTAATCGACATAATATAATGACTGTTCATATAACATACTGGCAGTCATTATACAAAAAAACGTTTAATTTTTCCAGAAATTACCAATTTATTATCTTGCATCGCGTTGAATTTTGAGAAGAGAAGTAACATTAGATCGCGATGTTTGTAACATATTTTACTCAACTGACTTACTTGTGCCTATATTGTATCTTCCTCCTTTCATTGAACATGCCTTGGTAAAGTAATTAATCTATGTTAAAATCTTTAATGTTGTTTTCCAAATTGATATTATAAAGTTGCAATATCCATTCGCTAAATAATTTTATTTATAATTCACTTTATTTTATCACAGAGGTCGATAATGTCCTAAATATTTAAATTTAGGTCACTTATTTAAGTTTTTATTGGGCAACACAAATTATTGAATAAAAATAAATAGGTGTTCCAACTATATCACTCACATTGTGAATTAATCGATTTTCAACAATCGTAAAACTGAATTCAGACAATCCTCCAATCTGATTTACCTTAGCATTTCACGTTCCACGTGTTAATCTAAATCCAAATAGAAAATAACTGTTCACGTTTTCTCTTTAGATTAGTTCGATAAGAAAGCGCATCAGAGGGTAAATAACGTCTACACACCGTCTATACGGGCACAATTTTCACCTTTCTACCTGACTCAGCGCAGTAGATAAAAGTAGTGATGTTCGTCCCTCCTTTTATCTATGAGAACATATAAAAGAGTAATAATGACAGCGATTTTATCTATTTGAGGAAAATGGTGAGTCAATTCGGAAGGTGCCGGAGTATTGTCTGCTTCTAGTTTGATAACCTTAGGTATTTGTTAAATTAGGAGGGATATTTGTGCACGACATAAATTTTATGTACGTTTCAAAACATTGTAATTCTTCCTACCTCAGAACACGGCACGCAGCGCGCTTCGATTAGGTACGTAAGTTATAATAATAGTCGTGCCGAGTGATGGATGTGTTCTTAAGCAGCATCAATTTGACAATATTATTGTCATATCGCAGGAGCAGTTATCACTAAAGTTTATAAAAATAAAATAATACAGGCTTATACAAACTGTGGCAAATTGTGTGACATGAAATTTTTTTTTTTGTGCAATCCTAACTAATATTATAAATGTAAATGTGAGTTAATTTGTTTATGAGGCTTTCATGCCTTAACTACTCAACCGATCATCGCGAAATTTCCCATACACGTTGTCACGGGTACAGTAAAGGACATAGTGTACCTTTCACCCAGAAAATAGTACTCATCCCGAGGGATAGAAATCTATTGACGAAAACGAGATAAACCCGAGCGAAGCCGCGGGCAAAATCTAGTTGAATATATTTCTTTAGCATCCTAACATATTTGTTTACGTTACAAATAGGTACCTACTGGTTAGGTTAACTATAAAATATTTTATTACTATAAACTAAATCACGTCAGCGCTACAAACTATAAATAACGTTTAGGTACATTGACAGATAATACAATGCATCGTTGAGCCTGCAAAAGTCGCTATGTGATTATGCTCGATTTTTGGTTTTTGATGAAATTTTGATCCTTACACCATTAAACGCAAGGTGCAAAAAAAAAACATGCGGCGCAGTCTTTGGGGACTGCTGATAGAAGTGAAAACTAAGTAACTTGTGAATTGTATCGTCGAGCCACTAGATTATTATTTGTGAATTTTTAATGCGGTGACGATGTGAAGGTACGTGTTTGTAAAGAACTTTTTCTTGCGACATTTGATTTAAAGAAAGACATATTACAACTATGGATTCAATCTAAAATTAATTTAGCAGAGAGCAGTAAAGACAACAGTGTCCGAAGAATCGATAGAGTTGATAATCACTCTATAAGCAAAAATCTTAAGTCCGAGTCTATAAAAAAGTGGCTTAAAGGTATACCAAAAATACCAAGTCATTATTGCCGAGCAAATCGAACCAGGACATATATTGAGGAATCATTCGCATATTTTACTTACATGCATTCTATTTATACGGCTTGGTGCCAGGAAAATAATGATTAAGCCGTACAAAGAAAAATTACAGAGATTTTAAAAGAAGAGAATATATTTATTTTCAAGCCACGTAATTATCAGTGCGATACGTGTGTTGGTTACAAGCAAGGCAATATTCCAGAAGATACCTACCAACTACGCATCATGAAGAAGGACGAGGCTCGCGCAGCAAAAGCTGCTGTTATAGAGGAAATGTCGGATGATGTAATAGTAGTGTCTATGGATATGCAAAGCATGCTATTATGTCCAAAGCTTCTCGTATCAGAGCAATATTATAAAATGAAATTAGCGCTTCATAATTACACGTTTCATGTGAAAAACACCAAAGACGTATACCTATATTTTTGGCATGAAGGTGAAGGAGAAGTAACCGCCAATAATGTAACTAACTGTATTGTGGATTTCATTAAAACATATTGCATTGGCAAAAAGAAAGTGATTTTGATATCCGATGGATGTGCATATCAAAACAAAAATAAAATATTATGTAGTGCACTAGCAAATGTTAGTGCTATAAAAGGACTTACTATTCAACAGATAATACTGGTAAAAGGCCATACTATGATGGAGGTGGATAGTGTCCATTGGACCCTAGAGAAAAATTTGAAGCGCCTATTTTTTCTCAGTCTGACTATGTCTCTCGAATAAGACAAGCTAGACCGTCACAGCCGAACATCGTCAATTACCTTGACATCACTTTTTTTTTAATTACGAGTCTGTACCTGGTAATTTTCCTACTATAAGACCAGGTACAAAAGCTAGCGATGCCACTCTGACAGACATAAGTGGTCTTTTGTATGTGGTGAAGTGAAATATAAATTACGCCATTCCGATGACTGGCACACTTTGCGACAACGACGAATGAACACATCGCCTATCGCAGAACCAGCAAGACTTTACAATGGTCCATTGAAGATTGAAGCGACTAAATTTAAACATTTACAAAGTCTAAGCAATACATGCACCGTGATTACCACACCCATTCTTTGATAATTTAACACATTAATTTGATCCCGTTCTGAAAACTCTCAGTATCCCATTACTTTTAATTTTTAATTACATACATATTATTAAAACAATAAATTCAGGTCTGACTGAATTTCGAGACTACAATATTATCTTAGTGTAAAAAAAAATATTCTTAAGTTTATTAAGTAATTCAGGTATTAAACCCGAATTACTTAATAAACTTTTCTTTGATGAAACAAGTTAGTTTTATTAAATAGCTATAAGCCACAAAATAGGGCAAAATATGTAAATACCGTGTCATTTAATATTAGCTATGTATTCTTCAGGCACATGACGACTATTTATGATACATAAAATTAACTCATGTAAAATAATATAGTTTTCAAGAAGCTTGTGCATTGTGCATGTTATATTAACGAAAACAGTCTTAAGTTACGTAAATGTTTTATTAAATTTATCATAGCAAAAGAATTTAACTACGCTCAAATATATTAAGAGATAACTAGTTTTTTGTTGTTCCTGAAAAGTAGCTACAAAATACATAGCGATTTGTGAACGCACAAATATCTATATTTATAAATAAATTTAACTTTCAAAATCTTTGAATCAGTGAAAAATATTCATAGTGGCTAACAAAATTAGCCTGCGGCGTAAATCGCCACGTAATATACCTAGATATTATATCTTATATATATTATATATTAGATATTATTCCATACAAAATACAAAAAAATATGTGGGCAATAGCAAAGGAGCGAGGTTGTTTTACTATCATAAGAGACGCAGTATAAAATTGTGAATATGAAAAAGCCGTTCCTAATTGGTATTTTAAAAATCCCAAACTTTTTGTTTGAGATTTATTAGAAAGTAATGAAAGAGTAGAATTTGGTACTCTACAGGTACGTACATTGAATGCAAGCAGAAGGTTAATTGAAAAATAATAAAGGCTCTCATGCCACAAAGCCTATTAATAGGCCGAAAGTTTACTTTGTTATTACACAATGTTTTATTATGCATATTACATAGAGACGAAACGTTTTAATTTCGCATTTTCATTACTTCCGTAGTTAGGAAAAACATTGCGGGTTAAAATGGCTCTATTATTAAGCGTCTTGGAATTTTCTTTGCGGTTTGACGAAGTGTTTGCACTTGTGTTGCTATTATATTTTCTCATGAAATAAAAAGAAAACGTAAAGTAATATAAATACATTTAAGTAAATAAAATTAGTTTAGAATAAAGTATTATCAAACAAAAGTGCTAGCTTTTATCATCTCAGCCGAAAGACGCAAGATTGCATCTAACCGCTTCCCTCGATTGTATGAGTCAATTGCTAGTTTTACGTGACGATTATTCTTCTTTTTATCTCCTTGTAGCTGTAAAACGGCCACTGCTAAGCATAGATCGCATCCAAAAAAATCTACAGCGGTTGATGCGGAGTGGCTTGCATTCAACGACCCTCCGCCGTTATTGTCATAAGTCTGTCCATTAGCTGGCCATATCGGCGTATGCCGAGACTAGATAGACAGATAATGCGCAGCAAGGAAAACCGCGGCAGCATTTTTCTGTCCATGTTTCGCCAGTCTTATAAAATATAACTACATATATATTATTAGTATACATTACATGTGTAAATATAACCTCATGTGACTCTATTTTGCTGAACTATGAGAGTAGGTAATTGCTTACTTCGGTTCTTCTTTGAATTTAGCTCGGGATGTAAATTAATTCCAAGAAAAGTCTTTTCATAGTATTTAGAGTCTTTCCACGAATTTAATAAATAAGAAGTCACGTCTCAATATTACTTACTATAAACACACACTTATTAAGGATTTTTCTATAAGTCGGATTATCCTCATTCTAATTAAGATTATAAATCTAAATACGTGTTTGTTACTTTGGCCTTCTCCTACGCAGTGTGACAGAGGCTAGCTTTTCTCCAGAAAATTTTACGGTCTTGTTGCACAGAATCTTAGAACCACAGTAACTAGACCATTAGTTAAAACTAGAACAAATAAATCTTTTGTTTTACGTTACGCAATTGCTTTTCAAGAATTTTATAACTTGCTGTACATGACGTACGATAAGACTAAATCAAAAGTTATTTTGTCGTATGTAATTTTGTCAGCGTCTTCAGTGATTTAAGTAATACTAGATTTTTCGAGCGGCATCATTCGTGCTAATCTAGAGTTTGTCAAGAAATTTCTATCGCTCAGAAACATCCCTATGTCCTTTTTTTGAAGACAACTTGAATGCAGATTTTCATGATAATCGGACAAGTGCATAGTAAGGGCGTGAAAGCGTAACAAACAAACAAACTCACTTTCGTATTTTTAAGTATCTGACAGGAAAGTGATTTCTAGCGTGCACTTGATGCCAAGATTCATTGGTTTTATAGATTGGGTACATATTTACAAAAGATTTTGGTGTTCAAGTATCTTGTTAATGTGAATGTGTTCATCGACCTGTGCAGCTGACTGTAGGTACATGTGATAGCTACAGTAAATATCTCACATTGTTATTCACCTACCGCATTAAATATCGTAGTACAATAAACCAAGTTTTGGTATGTGAATCTAACTTGTTGGCGAATTTGAAATTAGGTTGCTATGGAATTACTTAGTACAATATTAATGTTATCTTGTATTAGATACACACAGTCATCAAGCCGACGAATATTTAAACGATTAAATAGAAACAATACGTCTTTATAAAAGACAATTCCCATAATGGCAATAGTTTCCTAGGGGACTTTACAAACATGTAAACAACGGACACAAAAGGCACCTAGACTTCGAACAACTATTTATAGGGCAAAAGTGCCGATAAAAAAATTTTATTCGCCATTTTCGCGTCGACACTACTCAGTGCAATGGCAGTGGCGAGTCGAATATAAGCTAAATGCAACACATTTTAAATTTTTCGAGATCCAGTAGTATGTAAAGGAAAGTGCGAACGGATGCTAGTAAATTGCCTAACAATGATTGCCAGTGCTAACTTTGCTTGGCTTATTATCAGTGCATTTATCCACTCGCTTTAGAGTGTATGGATTCCAGAAAATTATGAAAGGTGGGTGTTTGTAGAAAGCCTAAATATGCGATTATCACATAATATAACTACTCACCTGTTTATCAATGAGTCCTTTGCAGAGAAACATTGTGGAAAGTTTATTAACCACTCTACGTGGTATACATGTACACACGGCTACACATCAAGTTATACACCCTATATACGCATAACTACGCTACATACAAAATAGAGAATTGTCAGAAATGGACAGTGCATAGTGGTGTCGATGTAATGGTAAGGATAGAGCGTAACAAAAATATAACGCACTCTTTCGCACGATTCGCAGCGTTCAACTTCTAATAGTTTAAAGTCCAAACAGTCTAGGTTGATGCGTCGCTGTGTATACTCATTGTAATGTCAGTGTCGGCCGCTAAAGAAGTCGGCTTAACCCAAAATCTATTTATATACTTAGTGAGTGTTAATATATCGGTCTTTTCATGCGCAATTTCATAGTTTATTTTCCCGAAGAGTAAGATAAGGTATATTACACTGACATTACGCGAACTATGACTTTAGGTCCCACATAATAGGGAATGGGTATTGCCAGATGGCAATAGGCACTTTTTCCCTATAGATAAAGGCCGAAAAATCCAATAACACTTCGCTTGAATTGGAACCGAGACCTTGTGCACAGCAGTTGCATAATCAATTTGATATAAGCATTAAATGCCAACCCACATCAAGCTAGCGTGGTAGCCTATGGCCTAACCCTTACTATAGTCAGGCGATGCCCGTGCCCAGCAGTGGGACAGTTTATATACAGAACTGATTTTATACTAGCATTCATCTAACGAAAAATGATATGTTCATTATATTCACCATCGTACACGTTCGTGTGTCGTGTGTACAAAGTTTCTGTTAGCGTATAATGTCCGAGACCTTAAATCTGTTGTTACGAGATTCTGAATACCGCTTGCTTCTACTCTTTATAACTGTGTTTACCACTAAACCATTTCAGATTTTCTAGAGAGTATTAAAGTATGTCTGGGTTTAAGCTTACCTGAAATAAGTCTAAACCTTGTATTAATTGTAGAATGTGAATCATGTAGCTTAAGTTCATTTTAAAAATGAGTTTTGCTTTCTACAGCACTAGTTCTATTTTACAGTAACGCAGATGAAGACATACCTAGCACCTCACGCCATATCCCGAAGGAGAAGATAGAGGTGTGTTATACCCATAGATCATTATTAAGAGCGCACACAAAAAAAAAACACTTTACGTCAGCTATGGTATTACCGTTTACTGGACAAATAATCCAACAGCATTTTGTCTGTCCTGGGCCTGAAAACACGACTAATGTAAATTAAAACAGCGTCTATCCGCAAAATATGTAATAAGTATGATGTGATTTATTTTTTGTAAATGATCGTTATATACTTAATGATTTTTATGTATATAAATAACATTTAGTGTCAATGTTAGTAGTAACACAAACTAGTGTTTTTTTGTGAATACAGTCTCAAATATTGCTCAATCCGTTGGGATAAAATCTTCGATAAATAATAATAATAATAGTAATATCAGCCCTGTATTAAACAGTCTCACTGCTAGGTACGGGCTTCTTCTCATTGTGCGAAGGGTAAGGTCATAGTCCACCACGCTAGTCCAGTTCGGATTGGCAACTTTCACACATATTTGATAACTTTATGGAGAACTCTTGCCATGCACCTCCATGTCAAGACAACGATGTTTACTTCACTGTTAAAGCGAGAGGAAATTAAGTATTTAATACGCACATAACTTCAAAAATTAGGAATGCGCGCCTTGGGATCGAACTCGAGACCTTTGCGTAGCACTATCTTTAATATACATTATTTAAAAGGTTTAGAACATAACTAGAGCAATTTTAATAGAAAATATTATGCAAAGTACGTAAAGAGCGTTAATAAGTTAAGTACTAAACTCACTACAAGAGGACCGGATAAATAATGATATAATAACTGGAATTAACCAAAGAAATAATCTCTAGATACAATATAAAATAATCAGTCAATAAGGCTTTGGAAAAAGAGTTTAAGCAAAGGAGACAGACAATGACCAAAGAAATTCAAAATGCTAAGAACTCTTATTACTACAAACTGTTTCAAAACTACACGAAAAATCTCAAGAAGATGTGGCAACTTATAAATAATCTAGCTAGCAATAAAATAAAACATAGTTGTGCTCCTCCAAAGCTTTTAAATGATTCAAAATTAATTAGTGACACATGCGAAGTATGTCATGCTTATAATAAATATTTTCAAACATTGGATACCAATTAGCAAATAGAATACCAAAAAAATATCATGATAATTATCTCATAACTAAAACACTAACAGTAAATAGCTGTGAACTTTTGGCTCTTGCACCATGTACTACTAAAGAAATTAACAAAATTATACATAACCTCGATGCGAACTCCAGTATTGGTGTAGATCAAATCAGCACAATAGTCTTACAGTGACAAGATTTGATTATAGATGATCTGACACAATGCTTCAATAAACTTATGTGTAATGGCGAGTTTCCGGACACGATGAAGGTTGCAAAAGTAACACCGATCAACAAATCAGGTTCTAAAACCGACCCAGGAAACTATCGGTGGATATCTGTGTTGCCAGTTTTGTCAAAGATTTTAGAAAAGAGGATACATGATCATTTAGTAAATTACTTAGATGCTTTTAAATTTATAACTGACAGATAGTACAGTTTTCGAGCCAAAAGTAACACCACTATAGGCCTCGTAACAAAAATAAAAGACGCTATTAGATAGACGACAAATAGCTCTGGGTGTTTTTATTGATTTGAAAAAGTTTTAGATACAGTTAGTCATAGTCTGCTATTAGAGAAACTTAAATTCAATGGTATTAAAGACAACGCGTTTAAAATTTTAAAGTCCTAATTATCGAAAAGATCGCATGTAGTTAAGTTGGGTGAAAGTAGTCCCTTACCTATCACGCATGGCGTACCGCAGGGGTCCATATTAGGACCGCTCCTAATCCTAATCTACGTAAATAGTATTGCTAAATTAGAACTACATGGTCATATAACCTTGTTTGCAGATGACACGAGTCTATTCTATTGTGGATCAAATATACATTACGTCATTTCACAAGCGCAGGGAGATCTCAGTCTATTATATACTCATATAATAGACTGAGATCTCCCTGCGCTTGTTCTTGGTTGTAAAACAATTTTCTAACAGTAAATACCTCTAAAACTTGTTAGGTACATCATCTTCAAAGCTAAGAATAAAAGTATACCATCACATCACCCACTGACCATTAATAACATAGTCTTAGAGCAGAAAACCTGCGAAACGTACCTTGGACTTAGAATTGACAGTAACTTAACATGGCATAAACAAACAGATCATATTAAAAATAAACTTTCGGCACTAACTGGCTCCCTCTGTAGTATATCTCACTGCTTACCCAAAAAAATGCGCTTGACTATCTTTCCTTTTTTTTTTTTTTTTTCCTTTTTATATATTTCACCAAAAAATGAACCTTATAAATCAAACATAAAGAGCATGCATGTACATTATTATCCTTAAAACTAAGATATTTTCTTTAGAAATTGCATTTGGATATTATGTATCTAAATTAGGCTTTTTAACAATAAGTTCGGTACCTTCTGAACTAGTTGAAACTGTATCTCAGAAGGTAACTGTTCATCAGTGCTAATAATATACTAACTTACAAAAATGTGGAGATGGTGTATAGAAAATTAATGGATATTTACAATTTAAATAGAAGCATGCAAATGTATAAATAGCATTACTGAGGTACAATAAATTTAAAAATGAGTTAAAATAGGACATGAAGTATCCAGAAAGGATTCGGTGGCATCGTAATTTAAGGTTTTAAGGTATTTAAAAATGGCTCGTTTACAGGTTATTTTATTTAGTTGAGCCAAGTTTGGAATTATCCTAGCGAGTCTGTTATAAAGGAACGGACCGAGAAATTGTGAAAATCTTTGTGCAAAAGTAGTTCTACATAAAGGAGCTGTAAACACCTTATCTTTGCGCCGCTTACTACTAATGGATGCTATGTAGTAAGCATTTTTGTGTTGGACTAATGCTGTTTGTAGAATAAAGAGTTGTCTTATTGTGAGAGTCGCTGATAATTCATATAACTGTGATGTAGGAAATAGAAAAGGCTTAAAGTATATAACCTTAAGAACGGCGCGTTGTGCTCTTTCTAGTGTTTGTAGAGTGGTCTTAGAACAGCCGCCCCAACATGTAATGCAATATGTAAGGATGGACTCACATAGTGTAAGGTAAATAGATTTTATTTGTTTTGTGTCACAAACGTACCGTAGAGTTTTAAATACATAAATTAATTTTCTTATTCGCGAGGCTAGGTTGATAATATGTGTTTTAAAATTTAAGTTATTATCTATTTGTATTCCTAGATATTTTATTGATGTAACTGAATTGATTACCCGGCAATTACATGAAATATTTGCCGTGTGAGCGTTATCATTATTGCATATAATTCTCTAGTTAAGGGGACACCGCGAAAATTATCGTTTAGAATAGCTACGATCATATCCGCCCCAATGACACTCATTGTCTATTAATCCTTAAATAGCGGTCATAAGGTCTAAAATTGCGATGCGCCCGCAATGATCGAGAACGCTTAGAAATTGTTAAAAAATCTTAAAATATTATTTAAAAATGATTGGTTTTAGTTATGGAAATAATGAGCTAGCAAATCACTAATATTGATGTTACGAATATATTTGAGTAATTCCTAAGCATATTGATAGTGTAACTTCCTTGTAATTTCAAAAATAGTCATTTTTCAGAGGTGTATTCGAAAATAATTATGATCGGGCCAAAATCACAATATCGTGTTTTTGAGCTAGGAAATTCTAGTTAAAGACATCAATTTACCTATATCAAAATTCTAGATTAATTGGTCTTCTCATAGTCCTATACTATTCGATGAAAGTTAGTGCATTTTTCAGTGTGTCCTCTTAAATCACATCATTGCTTTATCTTATAGAAGTTTGAGGTAATGCTGCTAAAACTAAAATACAAGAACTTCAAAGAATCCAAAATAAAATTATTAAATCACTCTTTCGATATCCGCATCTAATACCAACTGTTAAAATTGTTGAAGAAACAAAGCTAATGAGCATCAAACAACATTATAATTATATATAATACTTGCAAAAGCATCCATACTAATCTGTCTTTCGTAAAGAAATCTCAAATTTTCAAACTTCTTCTTTCTTCGTCGACCTAGCTTACTTGTATTACCAAAAGTAAGAATTAATTATGCAAAAAGTAATATTACATTTGAAGGAGCACAGCTGCTATTCAACAAACTACCATCGAACATAAAAAATGGAAACTCACTTAGTAGTTTTAAGTTTCAACTGTCTCAGTATGTATTTGGGCACATTTCGCCATGAGTTACAAGGCACAGCCTGTATCGAGTGGTGGGTGACCAACTACATCTAATCTTAATTACTTTTAACTAAATTAATTAAACTACTAAAGGAGTGTTCGGCGACTATTATTTGTATTTCACTAAATGTTGTCTTGTTATTTTCATGTAAGTGACATATTGTATGTCTTTTTGAAAATAAATTCTTTAACCTCAATATAATATAAAATTTATATTTTCAAGAGGTGCTGCCTAATATTAAATGCAAACATTATTTATTTCATAATGAAGGCGATAATCACACGTCAATGATTTCATAAGTACTTACAAACAATATTTATGAAATGGTTTCCTCCTACGCGGGTTTTCACATGAAAAAGTTAATTTATATCACATTGTGCTCAATATTACTTTTTCGCCTTTATTAATCTTGTAATAACTCATATGAATATTCGATGGTCATTGAATATTTCAATAATTGGCGGTATTTGAATGGGGTACTAGGGTTGTAATAAATTGGGTTTCAAATTAGAGGGGTTTATTTGTCAAAATGATTTGTTTCTATTGTTTATAAAATGTATTTTAGTAGAACGTTTTTGGAAGACAAATCGGTAAACAAAAATATTTTGGTATGAATCGATTGATACAAAAATCGATTGAGTGGTTTATGCAATTAGTCACATGACTCGACATTCTTTAATTCTCGATACCCGTCGCTCCCAATAATGCAAAGCCCCTGTTTAGAGTAATAACAAAATCTAAATAAATATTTAAAAGTAAATAATATTAATTGTAATAAACCTACCCTATTTACATATATCTAGGGATACAAAACAATAATATTTGCTTGCGATGTTCTGTAGAGTGGAGTCACTTCTACGTTCGTGCTGATTCAAGTCATAGCAAGGATTTTGCAATATCCTTAATTTCATTTTAATATATGAAATTAAGTTAATCTCAAACGTAAATACTAACCACAACTAAAAACTAAACGTAATGTCATCTAAAATCATTACACTATCTCAAAAATAAAATAAGTTTATTTTTGAATGACAATCAAATACATCGGTGTTGTATTCTCATAAAGACCTGATAACGTTATTCGACACTAATCCGATTATTATTAGCATTACACACACAATACAATATTAACAATAATTAGAAACTAATACGATTGTTATTAGCAATCATTCACACCCAATTTATCCTAAAGCAAAAGTTGTTCAAGTAGACCACTTATAATCATAATACCTTCGAACTAATTTATATAATTTTTTTACTTCAATGATTAGAATCATCGATCTTAGAAGAGTAGTAAAATGATCATTATCTAGTAGCTTCTAGTGTAATTTCTAGTGTAAGTCAGGCTGGATACGTCCAGTACATCAAATATTACTCAAAAATCTACAGTAAGTAATTAATTAAGTAAGTAGTTATTTTATATAGCATTTAATATATTTATGATACACTCGTCACCCAGAAGTTCTACGGGTATAACAAGAGCCAAATGCGCCTGCTCACAGAAGCGTTCACTGGAAATTTTGGCACCAACAACTTCCTGTGCAGATTGAGATTGGCACACAATTCGATCTGCAGAGCCTGTGGTGAACAGGACAAGTACATATCGCACCTACTGTGTGAATGTGACGCGTTGGCTGGATTGAGGATGGGTCTGATGGGATTGGCATATTCAAACCCTGAAGATTTCTGGCTTCTCCCTCTAAAGTGTACGCTGCAGCTGATGCAGTACATTCATAAGGAGATAGCTAAAGGATAAATATTGGGGCCGACACAAAAGATCCCACCGGGTTAAAGTGTCGCCGGTCTGCACTGACTGGCCCCCATACAAGATAAGATAAGATACACTCGATTTGGGATAATCTTTCAGCAAGTTTACCCCGAGTATCAAGAAAAATAAATCATATATCCAGTCCTGAAATTGCACTTATACTGCAGTGCCAATAAAACCTCTCATCTTAAATTTTTATTTCATTGGTAAGTTAAAATCGTAGTTTAAAATTAAAGATATTTTAACTAAAACAGTTCCCGAGAGTACAATTAAATTAAATTAAAGGAAATATTGGCATCCAAGCGAAACGTGACGCTCGTGTCGTAGCTGAGGGTAAATATAGAATAGAGTGCAGTCGGGTTCCATTCAATGAGTATAATTAACTTATACATTTTTAAAAGTCTTTATATTATTTATTATC
The DNA here is from genome assembly GCA_930367265.1 of Catocala fraxini. Taxonomy (NCBI): domain Eukaryota; kingdom Metazoa; phylum Arthropoda; class Insecta; order Lepidoptera; family Erebidae; genus Catocala; species Catocala fraxini. Next base: position 17,539,710 of record OV884035.1, read on the forward strand.
GAATTAATAGAAATTAAACTGCTATATACGGATTTTATCGCGTTGTTTATTTGACACTTTATTACAAAATTTTTGAACATTGTTACACTACTGATGCCTTCTACAGCTGCACCACCTTTAAAATCCATGTCATTTATGCCTACAGATCCTCACGAAGTGAGGAGTGCTATACTTGGACTTCGATCGCATAGTGCGCCTGGGTGTGACAAAATTACAACCGACATACTAAAACAAAACGTGTACTCGCTGGCCTCTCCCATCACATATATGTGCAATCTTAGCCTAGTAACGGGGACATTTCCAACTATTTTTAAACAGGCCATTGTGTGTCCTATTTTTAAATCTGGAAACAAAAGCGAACCAAGTAACTACCGGCCTATCTCTCTGTTGTCTAGTCTATCCAAAATATTAGAAAAATTGGGAAATAAAAGAGTGGTAAACTACCTTGAAACAAACAAACTACTTAGTGACAAGCAGTTCGGGTTTAGGGAAGGAAAATCAACAGAGGATGCTGTCTTGACACTAACATCAGCTATAGTTTCGTATTTGGATAAAGGAGAGAAATGTCTAGGAGTCTTTCTTGACCTTCAAAAAGCCTTCGACGCGGTGTCCATTCCAATCCTTTTGACACGCCTAGAGAAGATTGGCATTAGGGGGGTAGTCCTAGACTGGTTCAAGAGCTATCTAACCGCTAGGCACCAACGTGTCAAGGTTGATACCTATGAAAGCGGTGACTCTACCTGTAAATGCGGCGTGCCACAGGAAAGTACTCTCGGACCTACGCTATTCCTTATTTTCATCAATAGCTTATGCGAATTGAGTACCCCGCCCTACCTAGATTTGCTTATGTTCGCTGATGACACAGTTCTGATTTTTCATGGCTTTAGCTGGAATAGGACGTTCGAATTGGCAGAGATAGGCATGGCCAAGGTAACCATATGGCTGGAGGATAGTCTACTATCGCTAAATACCAATAAAACAAAATATATTTGTTTTAGTAAAACTAAAGCAGGAAAACCAACACCTTCACATATCCTTAAAATACACATCTTCCCGTGTAATAGGTCAGAGATCCACACTAATTGCAAATGCGCATCGCTTGCCCGAGTGACATGTGTAAAATATTTAGGGATAATGGTAGATGACCAACTTAATTGGAACATGCATATCACGTCGACTATAGCAAGGGTAAGAAAGTTAGTGTATGTTTTTAAAAAGCTGCGCACAGTCGCAAACAAATTACTTGCCATACAAATATATCGAGCGTTGTGTGAATGCCTAATTAGGTATTGTATATGCCCTTGGGGTGGCGCATCTAAAACCGACATGATTGGGCTAGAAAGAGCACAACGCATGGTACTCAAAGTGCTACTATTCATGCCGTATCGATATCCGACGTCATCCGTATATGAACTTGCAGATGTATTGTCTGTAAGAAAAATCTACATGTACGTAATGCTACAAAGATATCACCAAAGAGAAGTTCCAAACCTACCCACAACACATAGGCGAGTGATACGCTGCCCTGTGCCTTACGTGAAGTCCGCTTATAGCACAAAAACACTACAATTTTCTTGCACCTTTCACCTATAATAAATGTAACAAAGACCACAAAGACCACAAAATACTTACATAGAACAACAGCAATTTTAAAAAAGTCTTACTGACTTGGCTGAATGCAATGGACTATGAGGATGTTGAAAAAGTACCAAAGGTCTTATAGTATCTGGTAACATACACACTTTTGCCAGCATAAACAACACACACACACACACACACACACACACACACACACACTCACACACACACACACACACTCGTGTACACACGAACACACATGGATATGTACGCATGCATGCTTAGAATGTAATATTTTGTTTTATTTTTCTTTTCAAATCGTACAAATTGATATTATATTATATTATATTATGTTGTCATTATTTTAAGGGGAAGGCACTGGTTCCTGCAACACAGTTGTTACTAGCGCAGGTGCTAGAGAATTCCAAAAATGAATTGTACTCATTTATGTCAATAAACGATTATTATTATTATTATTAATTATAAACAAACAACTGTCAGTAGTAGTAAGTTAACGATGATGATTTCTACCTAAAATCCTAGTACAATAGATTTAATAGATAGTATTATCGTAGACTAGTTGCGTCCAGTCAAAGAAACTGACTACCTTGCCCATATACGAAAGTAAATGCAAATTAACATATTGAGTCGCAACGTCACACCCGTGGCTAAACGTAATAGATTTTTAATTACGCAATTTAAGACTTGACAGATCAAATTAATAATTGTGATTTTCACTAGATGCACGGAGTCTGGTAATCTGCCTGCTAAACGACTATATGACCGCCATCTATTCATGCCACATAAAACTGATGCTAGCCAAACGTAGATGTAATTTCCACACCTCACATAAACACCTTTTCGTACCTCTTCGAGTCAAAAAGCGTGAAACTATGTATGTACAACCTATGAAACTAATTAATAACCACTTATGTAGAACTACGATTTTTTTATTTAAAGATACGTATCTTCGAGACAGTCTGGTCTAAACTCTGTAGCTGCACAGCAGAGGAATTGACCTTAACGATCTTGCTTTGCAATCGTTGAAGTTGGCGATCCCATCAAGCATTATTTTATTATGAATACCCACCAAGTAATAAAATAAAATACAAAATTTTTACCATTAAAAGTATAGTAATTATTTTGATTTATTTGATAAGAAACTACTAGCTAATTAGATTAACCATACATTTGCACACTTAGCACATTATAATAATTACCAGTATAAATCATTACCTGAATGTTTTATAATATCAAAACACCCTATTAGTATAATTAGGGATTTCTGATAAAGACGGTATAATAGCTCTCAATACACGCCAACACCCATTATTATAATTAAACATCAACGTCATTTTAATAAAATAAGGTAATAATGTTGTGAAATGTTTGGTACTTTTTTATTCAAAGGTTTAGATTTAACAAGATATTTATGAAGGGTGATTTTTAGCGGCACGACATCGAAGAGAACCTGTTTTTGAAGAGACATAATTAATGAAGAATTGTTTAGAATGATACATAAAGAAACTGGTAAGAGACTTATAATTTAGTAGCGCACGTTGTTGTTAGTTACTCGGTGACAGTACGAGTGAGCTAGCTCACCTGGGGAAATTAGCGTAACAATAACTAAAAAAAACATTTCGTCCGCTAAGTAAGAGTTATGGAGGAACACATACTATCTGTCTTATTCTTTTACTTACATCCCATTTTAATCACTACATACAATCAGCAATGTTCGAGTGATATACCTGGTATTACAAAAAATCAAAGACCACAGTAACCACTAGGCACCGCATAATATGCATCACTATTACCTTTGTTATTAAAAAGATATGTATACGACAAGCTTATATAAAATGTTAATGTTTAGTAGAAGTAAAACAACTAAGCAGTGGTATGAGGCTAAGTTGGATACACTACACATGATTGCATTACCAAACGAAACTAGTGACTTCCCAAACAGTACAAATTATCATTGATTGACCGACAAGGTAACAAATTACGGTACAAATATAGAAATTACATTAATAAATAATTCGCAATACGTAACCGATCATCTTGCTAGTCTAACTGTATTCGCCGTTTCCTCTTGCGAATAGCCATAGAAATTTCAAGTTCCGTTGACGTGTCTCGTTTATAAAATATGTATGGACATAACAATTAATATTCGGGAGGCGCTGTTCTCGACTGCCCTTTTATGTGGTCATTCAGTCCGAACGTCCGCTCATTTGCAAGGCAAACAATCTAATCGTCCCTCGATTTAAATGATTAGTCCGCCAGACATTTTAAATTGTATACGATAATAGCGTTCCGAGTTCATGCGATAGTTTCGAATTAGATTATGGCAGTTCAAAACTTTAATGGCTAGGTTCTAATTCCGAATTTGTCAAATAAATATGTCGAATTTATGTTTAATTGGTAAGTTTTACTCACACTTTATGGAATTAAGCTTTTGATTTTATTTTAATGAGATCATTTATCAGGCATTGACCTCTGAAATCTGCCACGTAAGTGATGTTCTTCATTCAAACACGTTTAAAATTTATTTATTGATCTATGTGATTTCATATACAAAATATCCATGATATCAGGCACACAACTAGTAATTCTTCTAAAATTTTTATTTTCACAGAGAATTTTATTAATGATAAGATAAGTGATATTTTGCTGATTAAGTCACCAATGGTTACTTAATTAGTACAGCTTAATATGAATAATAATAAAAGCCTTATATGTAACCTGTTTCTCTGCTGGTTACGCATTGCGAGAAAAGTCATTAATTATTATATCATTAATCAATCCAAAAGTAACAATGAATACCCATCTGCAAATAGTTGAATGGCACCTGAAGTGTCAAAGGAAGTCCTCGAAAATGATTTAGTGTTTCCCAATGTGGCTATACAACTCGGTTGTACAGCTTATATGGGATGTCTAAAGTAGGCACCAAGTTTGATTGAGACCAGATTTATAGAGTAACTTTATTGAATTTATTACAAAAGTTTTGTTTTTGTCAGTAGTTTTTACTTCTAGTAGTATTTGGTACTAAAGGGAAAAATAGAAACGATAGCTATTATTCGCGACACATTCAAGGTAAAAAAAAGTTACTCGTTTTATGAAACTATTGATTTATTTAATAGAGTCCTCAGACTGGTTCAGGTGGTTCATATTTCTTTTGTCTGGTGTATTATTATGTTTTATGTTTCATATAAGAGGTGGAGAGCGAATTATGTGGGTGTAAATCGCGAGGGAGAATGTTGATTGGATTTGATGAAGTCATTGTGATATATAAAAAGTATTGTATTTCTTTTTCTGTCTAGTCATAACAAATACTCACACCTGTTTCTTCGAGAGGAAAACATACACTATTGATGTAACCTTCTATAATCCTGGCCGATTATATTTCGTGGGCTCATCACAATATATGATTGTCGGATAAAATCCGGTGTCTTTATTCAAGAAACAAGTCGTTTTAGCTACGGGCGCCCAAATTTCACATATATTTCATAGAATAATAATATCAGAGAGCAGCGATAGCCTAGTGGAGGACCGTTGAACTGCCCCGCAGAAGTATCTAGTTTGATCCCAAGGCACGCATCTCTGACTTTTCGAAGTTATATGCGTATTAAATAGTTAATTATCACTTGCTGTAACGGTGAACGAAAACATCGTGAGGAATCCTGCATGTCTGAGAGTTCTCTATAATGTTCTCTAAGATATGTGAAGTCTGCCAAATCGCACTGGCCCAGCTTGGTGACCTATCATATGGTATAACCCGTCACTCATTGAGAAGAGGCCCATGCTCAGCAGTAAGACAGTTAAAAACAGTGCTAATATTATTATAATAATACCAGCCCTGTATTAATTAAACTGTCCAACTGCTGGGCATGGACCTCTTCTCAGTATCATATTATTTTTATAAAATATGTGTCAAAAAATTATCTGTCCGTACTCCGTAGGTAAAAAGACTTGTTTATGAAATATAGGACCCCGGCCTTATAAGTTTTCTATTGATCGCTAACAGAGTGTTATTATTGATATTTATATATCTATCATACGCCACTCAAAATTTAATTTTGATTTTCCTGTCAGATGACTCGAATTTGGCGGTAATTGCATCTAACCCCGTCGGGACCCACGGGTAGAACCTTTATTAAATTGCTCCCTAATGATGTCTTCCGCGCATTGCGATTTTACGATGGCGTTAGCGATGTTATATCCCAGCCAATAGCTTTACACATAAGCATGCTATGCGTACAAATATTATTTCAATAACATTATAGGTACATATAATGATATTTATACGTTGTAAATTATTTTGATAATATTTAACATAATAATTACTTGGTTCAAATTATTAAATCTTATTATGTTCTTAGTCTGGTATGATATCTCTGACAGGTTAGGCAAAGTTATTCATGTCTAGATATGTTTATATTAACTTATTAACATTATAATTAAGTACAGTTAATATTTTATTATCTTTATAATAGTTAGTCTACACCAGAGGTTCCCAGACCTTTTCTCATAGACCACTTTCAAAATTTAGCAGGTTCCGGTGGACCCCCTGCCACTCTGCAGCTACATTTCTACCATATTTCTTGGCTTTCGTATTTATATTGGTGAAGAATGACTTTTTTGTTAGAAATTCTCGGGACTGAACTTACCACGGTAGGCGAGCTGAGCTTTTTATTTTAAATTTTCTATTAAAATATCGGAAGGTTCGGGACCATTGTACTGAATATGGAATATGCAAGTTTTTACAAGTAACAGTCGCTGAGCTTCTCAAAATATTATCTGCCTACAGTGAATAGATGAAGTCAAGCCAACATTTTATTTCTACATTATAGAAAGCAAATAAAGTTTCGTGCAATCCGTTGTAGCATCACTAACGAACAGAGCGTATGACCTCAGTGACCCTGAACACCTAGAAAGTGAGCTCACACATGTTCAGGAAGTACTTAGGTGCAACGGATATAAAGATAAGATACACCGTCCGAGGAGAAGGGATAGCCAACCTGGGGTCAGCAGAGTGCCGGCATACATGCCGTATATAAAAGGAGTAACAGACAAAGTTGGAACAGCACTGAAGAAATACTCCATTAAGACTGTATATAGTCCGTTCTCCAAAGAAGTACCTAAGCTATCTACGCACTCTTAAGGATGTTATCCCTTTTCAAACACCTGGCGTCTACAAGGTGGATTGCAGTTGTGGTAGGTCTTATATCAGACAGACCAAACGTACAATCACTGAACGAATCAAGGAACATATCACAGTTGTCAAGAACCGGTTAGTAAACAAGTCTGCTATATCCGAGCATTTGCTGGAGTCTGGACCAAACCACTGAATTGAGTTACATAAGCCACAGGTTTTATCCACCGATCATCACTATTACTCCAGGATAGTACGTGAAGCGGTTGAAATTAAGAAATATCGCAATTTCAATCGGGAGGATGGATACCGTTTGTCTACATCTTTGAATCCAGTCATCAGCAAATGTAAACGTCACCGTAGTGACTGAGGTCGCCAGTGTGCAGACGTCGTTAGTGTTGTGTGTCGAAATACCGACAGTGCAAATATAAATAATAGTGACCAAGTGACCAGTTGCCGAAACTCGCACTTCACGATGGCGCCGCTGAGCTCACATCAGTCGATCTGAGACCACGATCGATGCAAGTTGGTCGAAACGTCGGGCAATCAATAGGTATTTATTACCTTTTGAATACTTTATCGCGGGTAAGACCCGTTGTCTAGCATTATATTAAGTATGTGTACAAATCGCGATAGTCTAAAAACCTTTATTAATAATATGTTTTGGAAAAGGCATAAACCTCGAAGTTTATTTATTTACCTTTAACGTTGATATTCGGTAGAATTTTCGCGATGGGCACCCCTGGGATAGGTACCACCGTACTAAGGATTACTCGCTGGGCACGAGAACGAATTCGTGTTATCTAGACGGTAAGTACGCCCTTATCAGAGAAATTGGGTAAAGCCCTGGCCACCTACTTCCAGAGTTTATGACGCGTATAATGGTAGCATTTATTTTATTTATTACGTAAGTGTGAGACCTGCTATTGATGGGGACTGTCTCGTATTATACAAGCTGACAGGGACATTAGGGTTACTATCACATGGATAGAATGAATGGACATAGAATTTTGACTGCACGGACGGCGTAGTGAGTTATGTAGTCGGCTTGCGACTGCTACTACGCCAAGTGTCGTGGGTACAATTCCACACGATACATAAATTATTAAGAAAATGGGTTTTACAAAGGTTCAAACAACGGACCCAAAGAATACCTAGACTCAATACAGCTATTATTTGTGTACACACAATGTTTTATCCCGCGTGGGGATCGAACCCACAGCACTCAGTGCAACATTTGTCGGTATATCAATTTCCATATTTCTCGATCCATTGCCAAATCCTTAAAATTATGAATTTTGATGAATGGACCCTGATATCAATTGCAGTGCATACATAAACAACAAAACCTAAGATATTCTAAATCTCGTAATGTAAATGTATACGGTACCCAGTTGACAACTTTATATAGGTATACTATTTTCATTAAATTCAGTAAATGGTATCAAATTATCATCATGTAGGATCCCATTCTAAAAAACAATATATGCGTTGATAAAATCTTTCTCAATCCATGAGACCTTTCAATACAACTAAAAACAAGTTCTATAAAGTTATTTATAATACTTTTATAATGATCCTATTAGATAAATAGTTTCTTACCTGCACACAAATTTAAAAAGACTTATTTTCGTCTTATTACTTCCACTAGAAAAATTTAGCCTTTATTTTTTTACAGAAACTTTTGTCTCTTAATATTACATTACAATGATCCGCAAATAAATTACTATGTTAAGTTATATACGATGTGAACCAATACAAGTAATTGCTGCTGTATACGATTGCGAGTGGGCGCCACTCAGTCCTCACCGTTTAATAGCTACTGAAATTCGATATCTCCATTCGAGTTTGTATCGTAGGCGCCACTACATATTTCGTATTTATTCAACCAGACGATACTGCAGACGCCTAAAGTTGTACGAATAAGTTATTCAGTCAAAAAGTTTGTGTCGAGACAAATCTAATCACAGTTCACATTCTTGCTTACTCATTTTGAAGCAGACTTTTAGTTAAGACTGTATTTTAATGCACCCGGTTTAATATCTATGGATTTCTTTGTATATAGATGAGACGTATTTTGTTAATGACTGATGTTTAAACTTAAATTAAAGACGTCAACGTATAGAGCTATTGTGAAAATTCTTGTTTGAAGATTTATTCGACTTTTAATGCTTGAATGATTAGTTTAGTGAGCCAAATTTTGTGAACTACGTCTGAATTTAATGTTATGAGTTTGATTCCGGCATGATATAAAAGTTACGTGATCCAGAAATAATGAAATGTGCACTTTTAGGAGTTTATATTACGCAATTGTATGAACATAATTCTTGTAAACAATTTACTTGCTGTGGCCTGATAACCCATAACTCAAGTTAGATCTTACCATGGGTATCAGTGTTCCTAAATGCTTTGTGTCCTAATTTTGTTTAATTTCCTTTGTATGTAATAGCTGTATGGTTTTTGGTAATAAATACTTATACTTATACTTATATAATAAAAAAAGTTATCGTAACAAAGGACATACTTGGTCTAAGAAACATATATTAAAAAGATTGTCCTTAAGATCATTCATAAAATCTTTACAAATCTAACTAAATTACTATATTCATAGTATAATTAAAATAGTTTTGGTAGACATGTATATACACTTTCACAGGTTAAGCATGTCTGAAGTGATACACAAATTGTGTACTTAATTGGCCCAACATTTTACGAACTTACCGTACTTACTCAACTCTGTATATAATTATAGCCTCACGTAAACATCTAAAATTACTCTTCGACTGTTCTATGCATAATTACACTCTGAAGAGGCCTAACGACAAAAGGAATTGTCATTACGAACTTTAAGTTCACTTGTGTCGAAAAGTTGTCTGTATCCACACATTTTGCGCGCACGTTTGGCTTTATGGTGATGATTATACAGCTTATGTCCTTATGGTCGTACTAAAGACAAACTTTTGGTGTTAACCGCCCAAAATGTTTACGATACTTTTCAAGAGATTCTAAACTCAAAGTAAATGTCAAGGATTAGCCAACAAGGATTTTCAAGATACGTATTAAAGCGTTGTTAGTGGCATAATTGTGTTAGTCAAATCGTTTCTAGTAATACCTTTTTAAGGTAGTTAAGTTTTTCGAGAATATAATGAGGGCTAAAGATAGCTTATTGACAGACATTAATACGAACTAGACCTTTAAAATATATAGTTGTATGTAGGTTCTGAAGGGTTGCTCATTCGGTCCGTCATGATATTTTTCTTTTAGGATAGTAATACAGTGGTAATAATTTCTGAGAAAACTTAAATAATATTTTTGCTATTGCATATAGTCCGACTGGCAAGCCGAAGCCAGTATCAGTACCAAGGCATAATAAGACATTTTGTGCCTGGCAAGTTCCCAGAAATCATGTTTCGTGACCAACATGGAGACAGGCCATCGAAAAAAACAATTAAATGATTGGAATATCACTTGAATATTTCAGTAATTCAATTGTTTTGTTTTCGATACTCTCCGTTCCGAATGCATTCGATTAATATTGACTGTTACCGACGGTCGCATGCAGCAGCAACACAGCTTAATAAAAAGTTCATCACCACGATGGATGTAATGTAATGGAAATATCTATATCTCCGTTATTTGATATATTCGATTTTTATTCGAATATTAATCTGTGACAATGCATAAATGAAGATTTGAATGCGAGATCGTAAAATTTCAAATCATTCAATATTCTTTTCAAAACAGTTCGCACTGGAGATAAATGGTTTATTTAAACAATAAACAACACGATATTAAAGAAAATATTCCGTTTACATTTCGTATTAAATTGAACTTGAAAGAAAAAGCACAGAATTATTTATATTTCCACTGCACTGCATAAATCTAAATATTTTATCCTCGATCATATTATTATATGCTCGAGGATAAAATATTTAGATTTATATCGTTTCACTTTTTGGAAGATATGAGAATATATTTATTCTCATATCTTCCAAAAAGTGAAACGAGGCTGGCATATTTGCTTAGAGCTTAAAAGTCGAATATTGAAAAGCAACGCTATGTTTAAGAGCGCTCTACGTTAGGGTCTTCATAATATATACAAGTATTTTATTTCTTGTATAATTTTGTTTCACTCAATGAGACCACACCACTTAACTAAAAAACCGAAAATAAAATAAAATACATTTGTTGTTTATTGATTTCCAAGAATCCAATAATCCTCAACATTTATATAAAGTACATAGAAACATTTCATTTAAAATTCGAGTCATTGATTCGAATCGTTTGCGTAGGTAGCTATAATTGACGAACGTTAAAAGGAAAAAACCAGGAAGATCCATTAGAAGGTTTTTCAACCTTTCAGTTTGTTTTTGTTCCAAGGGAATAGTAAAAATAAACTTTGGAACTCATTTGGAGTAAGAACATCATTCAAGGAGACGTGATCCGCGAATTACACTAAAATCGTCATCACGTACTGAGGACGTCATCTGCTGGGAAAGTGTTAAGAAAACTTAGGTATATATGTAGTTTTTTTACTTGTGGCCTATTTCCCTTAATGGATAATGGTTATAATTATAACTACTTTTTATTTAACCGATATCTTTTAAATCAGTATGATTTATCCAGAGTATCTGCATAGAGAATAATGAATTTGGTTCAAATATACGCCAACATTTAGCCCAAACTTTTTCTTACATTTTATTCGCTTTTAAAAAATAATATTAGTTAATGTTAATGAAAAGTCACATTGTGCATAAGAATTTAGGGCACAAAAACTTAGAAGTCAGTTGCAATCATAACGTCAATGTTTAGACTGTCAGTAATACAATTTCTAGATTGATTTGCCGTCATATGATTAATTCTCAGACAGATAAGCCTAGAGGCACTTTGATAGACCGGGAGTTTTAAGTCTGGATGTTTACCCTCAATTGCTGTGTATAATCTCACGCGTATGCTATAGGACCATCAAAGCAATTAATTAATTTGTCGCTTCGAGTTTAACTTAAGAAAGTAAGCCAAGTTTCATTGAAAGCCAAACAGAAAGCTTTAAATATGGTGCAAAATGTAGTCCACGTAAATTACATTGCTGGCAAAATATATTTTTCGCGAGCAAAGTCACGGCAAAAGATTGTATAGTAAAAAAACGAAAAGAAGACTTGTCATCCACTTTATTTCAGTTTGTCGCTCCGAAGCTCCAAAGCTTATATATTTTCCGTGAGTATATAAACAATATTTCGCCAATCGAATTCATTTCTGTTGTGTTATTGACGCAAAATATAATGTAAATAAATGCTTCTTACAGTGGGAAATACCGCAATACAGATCTCGAACGTTGCCTCTTCAAATAAATCATAACGTCGTGTAATTGTGAGTTGCGAGTTCTGTAGACAACAATAAATAAAAGCCTCAAAGACTGTGATATATAACTTATATCTGTCTTTCTTATTTCTTAGCTTTTGTATGTTGTTGACATTAAATTTCGAAAGCATCTGTTGGAATAACGTTTTACCTCTGTCCAATTATATCAGTGTATCAGTGTTGCAAAATGAAAAGTAAATGTATTTTCTTATAGTCAGTCTCAGTAGGAGAACTGTACAAAGTAAGCCTACATAGTTTACTTAAATTAGATCTAGATTACTATAAACTTCGAGTATTATGAAAATTCCCCTATCAAATGGAATACTGTCACCAAGTAAATTTTTTTGATGTATTTCTGATTTTTGTGGAGTGCTTGCGTGTTATCATTTTTAAAATAATTACGAGTATCTGGTGTTGAACTTCGAGCATAATTCATTAAACGTTTCTCTGTTGGGTTGGCACCAGTGTGTTACCGTGCAGGTATGCAGGCAAAATACATTGAATAGGATGAAAGTAAGAAATGGGAGAGCTAAGTAAGTGATATTTCGGTTTACTGACTGAGAAAAACACAGTAACAGAGTTTCCTATGTATGGGTGATAGTTGTTCGAACGTGTCAGCTAATTCGTAGCGTCACGAAATAATTGGCAATGCAGGAATCGTCCACTCAGGTATCCCCATACTGAAAATGGTGTGTAGAGTTCCTTAAGGAGGTATTGTATTGTTAGCAAGGGGGAAAGTAGCCTCGTTTTTGCAAGGTTGCCAACCTTGCAAAAACGAGGCTACTACACACAAGTGAGTATTCAGGTAACAGCATCTATAGGCTAAATTAATCGTTTACTTTTCCTAATATATACAGTGCGCTATATCAAACTATCAGTTATTAATTCATTTTATTCGAATGTTTAAATAAACCACAATATTCGAACGTTGAATAAAGGTTCTAATGCATTAACTAAACTAAGCTTTTTTTTTACGTGGTGGAATAAGTTTACTCATACCGGGGTTATGTCGGATTCACACGGGAAAGCCCTTAGGATACCGCTATTCGTTTTTCATGCAGTATGAGGACAGTCATATTAATACCTACAAAATAGGTCATTATCGTTGAACACCGTATACAAGTTTATAGTGTTCGATAATTACTCGAATCGAAAACAGTAACGATGTATTAATTAATTTTATCATTCGGATGCGGGTAAGTACAAGTGTCGAATATTCGATTGTTTGTTTTATAGAAATTTCTCATCGGTTTATTTCAATAACAAAAGCAATCAATCGTTTTCAATTATAACTCACGCGTCACATTTAAACTCGTCGCGGTGCAATGAGTGTGAAACGTGTTTGTTTCATACAACATCACGTCAAACTGACCGTGTTTATAAACACGGTGCTCGGGTTCGGTTACCTATAATCTTAGTAATTGCACTCCCGGCCTCGATCTATTCAATTAGCATGTTTTGATTTTCGGCGTTTCGGCGCATTAGTTCTTATAACTTTTGTTATAAATTATTATTGATTGTATGGCTGAAATATCAAATCCAAAATTAGTCGGTCTTCCATTTGGAAGATACCATACTGCAAACTCTTAGACTACTCTGATAAACAAAAAGCTCCACAAGTCGGCGGATTGACTCTCTTTAAACTGAATACTGGTAAACCGAGAGTACACTGACTAAAGGTCTCTGAATTGACTATTGGCGAAAGCAAGTCGTGTTATACATTTACCAAAAGCCTTCTGTGTCGCATACATATCTAACTAGTCTTTTGTTTGTCGCGTAAAATAGTATTACCACACAAAACCCTTTTAATTTTATCTATCGCTAACGAGCTACAAATTGCAAATTTCGTGTTAATGAATTTATGTATAAAGAATATACATTTCAAGTTGTGATTAATTTTGATAGCAGCTACGCTCTTTGTGAGAACATGTTTTAGTTTGACTAAACTAATAGTTTTAGAAGTCTGAGTGATTTTAAAACTTTTATATAATATTATTTGTAGTCTAACGACCCTGAGTGTACTGGACAATCACAATAAATATAAATATTAACAATTTAAATATAAAGAAACTAAAAACGTAAACAAGGTTTTTATTTAGGCGTCATATTGGGTAAAGAGTTTGGATATAAAAATTAAAGAAAAATTTATAATTTAAATATTTATTTGTATGTGACGTCACCATGAATATACAACCATTTAACGGACTAACAAAGTAATTAAATTTAATAATGGTATTTTAATATAGATTACCAGAACTTAGTTTATCCTCTAGCACCTGTTAACAGAACTTCAAATGTATTATATTATAAACGTGTTCTTATAGTTGTTACATAGTAGAAACATTCACATTTATTTTTTGTTTCTATAATTTTCGGCAAGACGTAGTTTTATACGAAAGCAATGCTGATATTGGAAACTCATTAGAAACATATGAATATGAGCGGCTAAAAGCAGTATGGAGCATGACTGTAAAGTTGGATGATTACATTTGGGTACTTCAAGCCAGCAGCGCCACAGATATAGCAAATATTAATGTTGTTTTGGAAATCTATAATTATACATAAAGCGGGTATTCCGCTCTACGTTTAATTACTCTATCGCGGGGCACATTATAAACATTCAAATAAAGTGCATACGGAACTTTCAGACTCCGAGCAACCGTTTGTAGGACACGCCAATATTTGTCCGAAACACATGGAGAACACAACTCTACTACACTAAACTAATGGCAGTGGCAGGGCGACCAATTAAACCAGTATGCGATTCGTGCACGGCGCACGCGCAATATACAAACAATCACTTATTTTCTTGCCCCGGAGAAAATACAAAGTCGTCACTCGTTCCAACTGTTATAAACATTTACTTTAACATCGTTGTGTTTAACAAGTCTGTACCTTTAAATATTTTATTATCCACTTTTTAAATAACGATATCCATTTGTGTATAGCAGATGTCAGATTTAAAGCATTTATTTAAAGTAATGGTAAAGAAGATCTATATGAATCTCAAAGTTAACCACATCCCTAAGTGTACTATCAGGACTTCGCTAACAGTAAGGCTAAAATTAAAAAGTTAATTATACACATAGCGCGATGCAGTTGGTGGTCTTCTGGCCAATACTAAGGGATTCACCAGTACAACCACTGCGAAGACCTCTTTTATACAGCGATGGCCCCGTGTTCGGTATGTAGACATACCTATTATCAACAGGGCCAATATTATTATCAGTAACTGATAGGCGTTGGTACCTATACTCTGCAGTAATCAATAACGATTACATATATCAATAACTTTTCCATATATACTTATGTACTATGTGATATTAACATGAAAGGCGAAACACGCATAAATAATACAAATAGACAGCTAGCACTGAATAGTAAAATTTGAACTTAATTACTACAAAACTGTTATACAACTTATTTTTATATTTTAAACTGTTCTAGAAAGTGCAGAAAACAATATTCTAGAACATTGTTTATTCAGAGCACTTTAAAAACGAGTGGTATTGGAGGTCGAGAGTTGATTTTCTTCATTGTAAAATAAGAGCCAATATTTAGGGTAGTTTGTCCGGATACTGGACCGTCATAAACACGATTGTATTTTAATGGTGTTTGTTCGTTAATGGGGAAAAAATACTGGAAAGTTCGACCACAGCAATAATACTGCTGCGGTTTTACAACATAGTGCCTTTTCAAGGAACTGTGTAGCAACTATTTATCACAGGAATACAACATAAGGTTAGTTAGCTGTAATTTTCTGTACAAAGTTAACATAATGCAATTTTTTTGCATTTTTCATTACGTTCGGTTTATTTATTAATGGAGCAACTATTATAGTGACTGTGATTCATATCTTCCACCATTCATAAATAAAAGCGAATCCATTTTACCTGGATGACTGAGCATTCAATCATAGTTCATTTACTTAGTAAATAAATATTATGTTGAATCTGGAAATGTATATTTGTAATCAGAGCGCAGATATGTTCCGTTTTACAATAGCTGACATGATATAGATTACAAAATAACGTACCAATATAATTAAATTCCGTATATTGAATTTGGATGAGGGGGTAAGATCATTACATCGATTGGATGACAGCAAAGATGGCGGCTACGCTATCAAGCCACTAGTTTTAAGTATCGCCATGCCACTACCACCGCGCTCAATATTGTGGGTCCGATTCCCACACGGGACTAAACTTTGTGTGATCCACAAGTAGTTTCTGAGTCTGGGTGTTCTTTGTGTCCGTTGTCTGAATGTATATAAACTACCCGCGATACAGGAATCAAGCCTAGTGCGGGAGATGTCGTTTTAAAGAATACAAATAAAAATACAGATCAATGAAAAGTACCCGTGGGTCACACAGACCTGTAGATAGTAGTTACGAGGTAAGAATGCTATCTGTATTCTATACTTTCAATGTTTGCACAGACATGTAAAGAAGATGATCTCTAAGTTATATGACATGTTTTATAATAATCAGCATCGGCGCATACATTTGACATTCGAATGGGGCCTTATACAAATTTGTATGATTTGATTTTATTAAATGCTTGTTTACTATCACTATAGTTAAGGATTAATAATATAACTATTGATTAATAATATAACTTACGCATATCAGCGAAATCAGTTACAATTTTAGCTTCGATTTAAAATATTAACTACATGAGCTACTACATAACAAGGTTGCAGAAAAAGGCTTGTAATATAACCCATACCCGCTGTAGTCGAAATTGAATTAGACGAATGATTATTATTATTGTAATTGGCGATATCAAGCTGTAGTTCCGTAGCTCTGAAAAAAATTAAAGGTTAATAAAAAAAATTATCAATAAATTTCTGTCCCTCGGGATAAGACTTTTATCTGGATTAAAGGTACCGTATGTTCTTTTCCGTATGTACATAATATGTAAGTTAGTTTCTTACGCTTTCTCGCCTTAACTACTCGACCGATAATATTCTATCACATACACACAACACCATCTAATCTAAACTAAGGAGAGCTTGTACTATGGGTACAAGACAATGGATAAACATACATATATACTTTTTTTTTGTAAATGCGTGTTATACATAGAAACACCCAGACCAAGACAAACATCCATGTTTATGCACACAAAATGTCTGACTTGTGCGGGAACCGAACCCGCGACCGCGTGGCAGTCGGTTACACTTACCACTACGCCATCGAAGCCGATTTTATAAAATTTTGCAAACACGTTGTCAGGAGTACAAAAAGGACATAGGATACTTTTCATACAAAAAAAAGATCCTGTTCTCGAGAAATAGCACTTATTGACAAAATCTACATTAATGCAAACGAGGCCGCGAGTAATATCGAGTATACCTATAATCAAAATATGCATTGTATATCGCCTTTGCATAACTTGTCGTTAAATTTAAAGTGCAGTGGAAAATATTCGCATTCTTATTATCTAGAGACGAGTAAATCACTGTAAAGTAGAAATAACAGTTTGTTATCTCGGTTAACTGCAATATCAACACGTGTCCTCCATTTATCATCTTTGTAATTGTTACAGGCCACTACAACAATATATATGTTCCTATTTAAATAAATATATGTTTTTAAACCACAGTTGCATGAGGCCTTGGCTTTATGGCCTTTGAAATTAAAATTGTTGAGATTTTTATATCTTGTGTTGCAAGACTTAAATATTAATTTGCAACAAAACCTTGAAGTTAGGACATAATATGGCACAGTAGTACTGTAGGTTCATTTATCGTTGAGTATTGTATGTAGGTTCGTTGCCTGTAGGGGACAAAAAATATGTACTATTCAGAAATGGTTGTACTAAGCCTGTTGTTGCTGTGTCCTTCGTATGAATTTTCATAAAGTTGCCCATAAAGTGCCGCAACACAGGAGTTACTCTTAGTGCCTAGTAGTCTTTTAAAAAAGAAATTTGTGTGTTTTTTGTGTCTGCTGTTTCAAATTTTGTGAACTCCCCGAGATATAGGCAATCGTAAGAGTAAGAACGCACGCATTAGTCAATATTATATATTATTTAACTTCAAGTGGACCATATGCTTGATACCCCTGTGATCGTATAAAAAAAGCCACATACAAACGCTACTTCCCTCAACACCTACGCACAGAAAATAATTTCACTCAAAACGTTACACAAATAAAGGCACATAACAATTTTTAATATCCCTTGTGACCTTATCAAGGCGGCAACGACCGCCAAGAAATCCTCATTGTTTGCCGTTGTTCCTCCAAATCGAACTACATAAGCCGAGAGCAAACTATGAAGGCGCTAGTCACCATTGTGCAAATATTTAACCTCAAGTCATCTCGTTATAAAGCAACCTTTATACTCCAAGCACTCGCGGGGAAATTGCTTTTATAAGCTATTTCTATTATATTCAACAAGGCAAAAGTGCGAAGTGTCGCTTTAGGTACGCGATGTTAATTTTGTTCCTTCTCTTTGGGCTTTTGCTTTAAGAACGGTAGCAAAATATGCTATGAGAAAATAATAATGATTTTATATGATATCGAGTACCTACTAAAGGAATATTATATTTATTTTTGGGCTAATTAAGAGTAACAATAATGTAACCCCAGCAATATCTCTTTGGCGGAGCTGTTGGATTATAGCCTGGGGTTGCAAACTACTGGATTTTATAGCGTATCTCAATGTTTTCGCTGATTTGCGTTTTTAATATTTAACATTAAGTTATGTATGACGTCCAACTGACTAACATAGGTTTGCTCTTCTATTTTAAAAGAAGGCTGCGTTAGTACAGTTTATTATAATATCGAAGTTTCCAAACATATTATTAAGATGTTTCACCCTATCGTCGCTAACAAGTTTATTTTATTTCGGAGCAATCAGTACCTACATTATTTTAGTTTACCATACTACGCTAGTTACTAACCAAAACATATTCCTTAGAATAGTATTTAGTTATAAATAGCTGCTGAGCATGATGCAATACTAGCGCTTTTACTTACATATACATTAAAATATATAACTGCCGAAGGCATAGGTGCATTACATCCTTACTTTTAAAGCTATACATTCTTCAAATAAACTGTTTGGTGATGCACAAATATAGCTATCTAGGCTGGCTTCCACTTCTCTAGTAGTCATTAGACCTGCATACTTACATTACTTTATTTACGTCGTCGTTCTCAATATGAAATCCTCACTTCAGAAAGCGGAGGTTTTAACAAACGCTCTTATTAATCGTCTGGACGATCAGTTCATACACCGGCGACTTGTAATTGAGGATAGTATTACAGACCATGTCGTATGAAATTGTAACATGACTTTTTTGTAGAGTATAGTAAGCCAATGCAACTTAATAATGGCGATTAGCAATTTAGGTGCAGGGATTGAATTACATTGCCTCGATACAGTCACCAAAAGGTGCAATTTTGATATCTAGATATAATAAATGGAAATTGAAGAACAATGCAATATCGAACTATTAAATTGCCATCAACGAACAGCAATTTTTCTAAATGGACATTGTTTTTTTCATCTTTACTATTCTAGTATAAACATATCTGTTCACCACCACGCTTGCCCAATGTGGGTTGACAGACTTCACATAATTTCTTCGAGAACATTATGGAGAAGTCTCAGACAGGCAGGTTTCCTCTTAAAGTTTTCTTTAAAGCAAGAGATAGTTTTAGTTAGTTATTTATCACGTACATATATAACTTTGAAAAGTGAGAGGTGCGTACATGCCTTAGAATCGAACTCGACACCTCTCCGTGACAATCCAAAGTCTCCAAATATGCTATCGATACCACCTTTATTATTGCAGCTATATAGGTAAACCATAATATGTAAATATGAACAATTGAATTACAAACGCCTTGATTTTCCTTTATCGTCATCGTATTTCACGTCTGTTTTGAAAAATTATAGCAAGAATTAAATCAAAGCTGAAAAACATTTGTTCTATTTATGTAAAAGAACTTTCGATTGTTTGTACAATTTCTACAGTGAATAATTGTTACCTTGTTTGCAAGAATCTTTTGATTCTTTCAATTTATATGCCCTCGTAGGTTCGACATTAAGTACTCTGTCAATGGTGTTTAATTATATTTTTAACTATTTTACTTACTTTTTAATAATATTTCTATTTAAGTTAATCAACTTAATATAAATGTTGGTATATTTATTGTTATCAATATGCTGTTTTTTACGTCTAGTCGTAAGCACACGCCTTTGTCGTTTATAAGGTTTACTGTCAGAGGCAGAGAAACTCATTTGTGCAATTATTTGAAATAAATATAAAAGATATTGGAGCATTATCAAATGTTTTAGCTGAACCTACATCAAAACCAGCTGTAGTTATTTATAACATGTTTTTTCACAAATTATTTCTATTTCTGATAGTTAGATTAGTATAGGGAACGATGGGGCTGACATTTTATTGTTAAATTAAAAAGGCCTAAAAATAAAAAAAATAAAGATTTACTGTCAAACAATGCAAAAATTCAAGTGTCGAGTAAACGTTGATGTCCAATTGCTTGTTTGCTAAAAGTACCATTGTGGCAAAATACAAATACGAGGTTACTTAGCAGCGATTTAGGTCAGAAGATGCCATACCTTGTATGCTTTATCTTTCTTAAGATGTTATCAATATAATCTTTCGTGAATATGTTATGTAGTCTTTTTCACAACAATTATTCCCTTTGGTGTTGTGATTCATTTTATTAATGTTGTCGGTAAAAACGTTAGTACTACCTTTATAAATAAATATTTTACTAAATATTTTCTAGTTCTACCATTTCGCTTAAGCCTGTCATTTATTACACAATTTTAATTAAGTTTTACTTAAATTGTACTCAGTTTGGAATCATTTTCCTTGGCACGCGACTATTGCCTAGACAATAACTGTAGAGTAACATTCTCGGAAGCATCGCAGTAAAAATGCAACTTCAACTTTCTGTGCTTTCATTTTAAAGCCTTCTTGTTAATAGACCTACCATCTTTTATTACAGAAGAGGATCTTATTAGAAAAGTTTTACTAAAGAAGCTATATATATACTTTCTTTTACTTGTACTAGACAAGTAAAAGAAAGTTGCATTAAATTTCTCAATTACTATTTTATGCTTATTTTTTTATAAAGAATGTTATAAAGAGGAACGATTTCATTTTTTGTTTGGTTGTTTTTTAAACTTTAACGCCTTAACTACTCCACCGATCATCACGAAATTTCAGATACGCGTTATCAGGTGTACAGAATAACAGACATAAGGTGCCTTTTATCCAGAAAACAATACTGTTACTAACATAACCTTTTTTTACGTGGGGAGTGCATTGACCCATTCCTCTCCGCGGTTAGGTTATGTTGGACTCTGGGGCCGCGCGACCCCCTTTTACATGCAATCACGATCCCATCAGGGTTTCGGCCCGCCGTAAAAAACGACAGGCCACTACACGACATGACCTACCCTATGATCACTTCTTAATTATAACCCTACTGTCCCCTTGAGGGGGATGGACACTCGACACAGAGGCGTGCGTGGGGACACGCACGCCGCTTCTCGGACCTGGTGCTGATCGGGTGGCGGGCAGGCCCACGAAGCCCACCACCCACAGGTAATAGCTCAGGGTGGCTGGAGGCCGTCTCGCGCCCTCCGGCTGAGAGGGTTCAGGCGCTCCCTCTCCTCCTCTCGCTCCGGACCCATAGACTGAACTATAGCCCGGAGCGAGAGGGTAATCAATCCGATTGCCGCGACCAACTCACGGCGCTGTGAAGCCCAGGCAGGGGAAACCCCAACGTGTGCATCGCCGTGTCTACAACAACATCGCGGCAGTTGCCGCAGCGGTGACAATCGGGCGTCTCTTGCCGCCCACACTCTTTTGACACATAGTGTCGTAATCATATTCGTTAAAATGTTTAAAAAAATGCTGCAGTATTAAACGTTGTACTCAAAATAAAACACAATAACTGTTTTATATCAACTAAGACTACTTATTTCTGTCACAAGAGTAAGTCATACTCAATGATATTATAGATAGGAATGTAGCTTTGTTTGTTTGTTGGTTACGCTTTCACGCCTAAATTACTAGACCAATCAACATGAAAATTTGCATAGAGACTGCACCTTTTAAGCCGAAAAATAGTACTGTTCTCGATCAAGCGAAGTCGCAGCAAAAGCTAGCATAAGGGTATTCCAGCTAAGTTGCTTAAAGATTCGAGTTTTGCCAACAATTTTCAACAATCTTTGTGGATATTTGATGATACGGTAGCGTCTGAAAATCAAAACACGCGCCTCAAATATAACTCATATGAATCCCGAGTAACTTTGCGTAGATACTGAACTTGGAAGAAACTTTCTTTAAAGATAGAATGTTAAGTGTATTCCATCCACGGCGTCCTACGAGATATATCATATTCTTATCTTTATTTTTCTTCTTTATTTGATTAACAGGAACATATTCGGTACACGTTGGGTTCTACAGAAACCACATTTTGTTTGTATATGTAGTATTTATATTCTTATACATACATACTTTATGTATTGAAACGCGTTTGATAGCAGTGATATTTTTTTCATATGGATAAATAAACAATACGGTGAGTCTAAATAAAAGTGATTTGGAACAATTACATGCGGTAAAAGTAAACTGTTACCACAGCCTACTTATACTTACGCCCAGTTGCTATAGGAACATAAACAGCTCGGCGCTGCACACTCTGGCGGTTTGCCCCGCTTGGGCATCGCAGCGCCGTGAGTTGATCGCGGCAGTCGGATTGGTTGCCCTCTCGCTCCCGGCCGTAGTTCAGTCTATGGTCCGGAGTGAGAGGTCGTGGAACGCCGTCGCCTCCTTCTGTGAGGAAGTAATTTCCATCAAGGAGGCGGCGGAGCGGGAGAGGGAGCGTTTGAACCCTCTCCCCAACCGCAGAGCCGGGCGCCGGAGGGCGCGGGACGACCTCCAGCCACCCTGAGGATTGACCTGGGGGTGGCGGGCTTTGTGGGCCTGCCCGCCATCCGTTCAGCACCAGGTCCGAGAGGCGGCGTGCGTGTTCCCACGCGCGCCTCTGTGTCGAGTCCGTCTCCCCTCTAGGGGGGACAGTAGGGAGTTTCTTTTAGATGTGCCTATAGGGTAGGTCTTTCGTGTAGTGGCCTGCCGTTTCACACGGCGGGCCGTAACCTCGGCGGGGTCGCGACCGCATGCGAAAGTGATTCGCGCGGCCCCGTCGATAGTGGTTTTGTCGAGGAACACCGTGGTAGGTTTAGTCGGTATTCCGGGAGGTACATTATTCTTATTCCATCTTTCTTTTACCCCGGCGAGTCCGACATAACCCCTCCGCCCGCCCCCGCGGAGGGGTATGCATCAAGCATTCCCCCACGTTAAAAAAAAAAAAAAAAGGAACATAAACAGCTGGCTTCCTTGCTGACAATAGTATAATGTAGTTTTTCGAATGGAGTCCATCAATTGGTCCGCTCGGCTACTTTCTGGAACTGCAAACAGGTGTAAATGTAGTTAAACTGTTAATTCATCTCGCCTGTTTACACATCAATTATTCATCAACTATTTCTCCCATTATTTTTTTATTTCGTCTTTATTCACCCGGTGATGCTACTATGACTGAATCTTTGAAACGTCCATGACTCCTACGGTGGAGTCATGGACGTTGACGTCGTTGTGCGTCCGTAACCTCTACGGGGGAGTCAAGAACATCTTTGGTATTTTTTTCGAGACCAATCACAACGAGTTTTCCGTTATGAGTCATGGACCAATTGCAATCAATTGCATGCAATAAATGGACAAAACTACAAATAAACTAATAAGGTCTTTTAAGTAGTTGGTAATCCATTGCTAGTCAAATGACTGCTTAGGTTTCCGTAAGAAATAATATACTTTTATAATTAATTTACTAGCCGCGTCCCGCGCAACTTTGTCTGCGTCATATAAGAGAATTTCCCCGTATTTGCAACATTTTTCATTGACGCGTCGCTTCTATTGGTCGTAGCGTGATGTAATTTACCCTTCCTCGATAAATGGGCTATCCAATACTAAAATAAGTTTTCAATTTGAGCTAGTAGTTGCTGAGATTACTGCGTTCAACCAAACAAACAAACAAACTCATCAGCTTTATAATATTAGTATAATATAGATGAGACAATAGACATATATCGTAGCAATTTACCGTTATTATTTTCCATCTGTAATTTGTTGCGTCATTATTATCGATTCTGTATTATCACAAGTGTGTAAAATTGGGTACGCCTACTGTTATATTTTCAATATCATACATTAATGGGGTACTGAACACGAGAAGAGGTCCAATAATTAAATTTCAGCTGAAATTATTGCCTTACATTATGACAATAACCGACACCATAGCGATAACTTTTATTAATTTAATTAATTTAACAAAAACCCATTACACCATGACTTTACTTGTCGGATGAAATTTGCAATCTAGTTTATTAATATTTTTTGTTCACGATTTGGGTAAGGCTGATGTAAAAAGGCTTCTCCCTAAATAACTGAGAACACTAGCAAAAGTGAATAATTAATTAATTTGTTTTTCCTGAATAAGGAATACCGTAATTTTGTTTTGTAATTGTAATTGGACTCCCTTTTCCGCATTTAAAATCCAAGTTGGTCCATTGCGTGAGAGTCGGCCGGTTATGGAGATAGCCAGCCCAACTCCGTCCAGAAGCACAGAAGTTTCCTGGGGTCTCCGCAGGCTTCGCGGAGTGACCTCGGGTTGTTGAGGATTTCCTTACGCTGTGCTGTTACTCCCATACATTCCAGGACTACGTGGGCTGCAAATTCTTTTTCAGTCAGACATCCCCTACAGAGTGGGCTGTTTGTTGCTCTGATGTTGTACAGATGTTTGTTCAGGGGACAGTGTCCTGTAAGGGTCCCCACGATGGTCCGAATGTCCAATTTTTGTAGGTTGAGCAGGCGGTGTGTCAGACGTGGTGAGATGGCCGGAAGGGCTGCTCTCGACTGTCTGCAGTCCGTTGTCCTTGCCCAGCGTTTATAATGTTGGCTCTGAGTGTTGAGGAATACCGTATAATTAAGTCAATCTCAACTAAAATAATTATGATGAATTAATAAAGAAAGTATATTCCCTATGAGTATTTTTATTATAAAGCTTTATTACTTACTCTGGCATTTTCTTTTTATGAAAGATCTGAAGCGGCTCGGCAGTATTAGTGAAAATCGCTCATACATATCGAGTCGCGGGCTGCTCAATGAATCTATCAAGACTTAGAATACCAGACATAATTAAAAATCTATTGTTTCTGGCCGCCGGTGTGCCACTGCGACTTAATATGTTAAGCTTAGTATTTTGCTCTTAATTAACTAACTTTAGGTTATACTTGGGTTATAAAGTTTTGTGGGACCCGCCACGTCCATCGGCGGGTCAAACCTTTGGCGGGGTCGCGATTCGAATGCGAGAGCGATCCGCGCGACCCCGCCATAAAGGTGTGAGGAACACCGCGGTGGTTTTAGTCGGTTCAGCCCAAACATATGGGCTGGATCCCGACATATCCCCATCGCCCGCCCCAAAACCGGCGATGGGGAATGTGACAAGCACATTTCCCCGCGTTAAAAAAAAAAAAAAAAAAAAAAAAAGGTTATACTTGGGTGTTTTCTGTTGGTCAATGGATTTCATCCTATTAGTGGGACCACGAAGGAGATCTATTCCACGTTGTCCCATTCTAAAGTTATTACATCTGCTCTCTTGTATTATGTAGGTATATACAATCTCTTTGCATCCTGTTGTAAGTAGCAGTTCTACGCTTCTTAAGAAGGGGTAGTGTTATTAGGAAGGAGTCAGTGCTCTTTGCCTCTTGTACCAACGGCAAATCAATCTATTTTTGTAGGGCCAGGAATCCTATTGCAAACCGTTTGAAGCTTTACGAGCCGCTCGAAGCTTCACGAGTCTTGATAGCTATTTTAGTCATATAAAAACAGACTTTCAATCCTGTTATAATTCTCGTTGAAAACCAAAAGTAATTCATTTCTAGTACGCGTTTCTCCTAAAACAGTGTAGTGCAGAAGCAATCAGAGAAAAGTGTCGAATCATTGCGTTGATTAATCGTTTTTATTCGCAACTCGAACATAAAACATTCATTATAAACCGAATAAACCCACGCATGTCTCGCTTATATTTTTAACGCCACCATGTTATATAATATAAAATATAATTTTCCATGTTAATGGAAAATTTATACTATATTAATAATTTAAATCCGTTTTGTGTCTTTTGCAGTGATTACAGGCAGAAGATTAGCTGTAAGCTGTGTCTATCGCCTCTGGCGTTTTTGACACAATAACTAAGACATGTAATAGGTTGTGTTACCGGTTTTCTCGCGCCTATGTCTTTGAGGGACGAATAACGATATTTCCAGTTGCTATTATCTTGACGTTTATCTTTTGTTTATATATAAACTTTATGTGTACAATTTCAATCACGACTAACTGCTATTGAAGAGCAGCGATAGCTCAGTGGGGGACCAACAGACTGCAATGCAGGGGGTCTCGGGTTCGAACCCACGTCGCGTACCTCTGACTTTCGGAAATTATATGACTTTTCGAAATTATGTGCGTATTGATTGACAAATATCGCCTGCTCCGTGCTTCGGAGAGCACGTTAAGCCGTCGATCCCGGCTGCCATGAACATCTGTGGCAGTCGTTATTGGGAGAGTGTCGACACAAAAGATCCCACTGGGTCGAAGTGTCGCCGGTCTGCACTGACTGGCCCCCACATAAGATAAGATAACTGCTATTGAATCGATTGCTGTAAAATTTAATTAAATAATCGCAACAATAAGAATATCTTTGTTTATCTTACTGTGTATTGTTAGTCATTGGACAGTGAATTCCATCAGTTTTCTATTCTTAAACTCGCATTTATCATTAATGAATTAGACATTCCTATAAAATATTTTCTGGTAGCAACATAACATAAATATGGAATAGATATATGATAAAGTTTTGTCCGTATCTGCGTTTGAGTGGTCAATTCTTTGGAAAGAGGGATTCTTTTCAAAGAACTTACCATTCAACTACGAATATACAAGTTTGTAAATTTGGCGATCATACTGTATTTTAAGGATGAACGGTGTCCGCATGAATATTTTTATCCAGCAGGATCTACTCTCGGTGTGGAAATATAATTTGTTATGAGTATAATGATATACAAAAAGCAGCGATAGCTCAGTGGGGAGACCAACAGACTGCATAGCAGAGGGTCTCGGGTTCGAACCCACGTCGCGCACCTCTGACTTTCGGAAGTTACATGACTTTTCGAAATTATATGCGTATTGATTGACAATTATCGCCTGCTCCGTGCCTCGGAGAGCACGTTAAGCCATCGGTCCCGACTGCCATGAACATCTATGGCAGTCGTTATTGGGAGAGTGTAGACACAAAAAATCCCACTGGGTCGAAGTGTCGCCGGTCTGCACTGACTGGCTCCCACATAGGATACATACATAATGATATACAAAACTAATACCACCGAGCATATGACTTATAATAACTTATATAGGCAACATACATATGTACATAATTATGTGCTATCATTTACGAAAAACAGGAGTATAAGTTTTTCATTTGTTAGTATGTGATGTATGTATTTTTCGCCTTGCTACTACTACTAACCACACCGACAGTTGTAGGTTCGGAACCCACACTGGTGTAAAATTCCGAGTCTAGATGGACTTTGTGTCCGTTATTTGAAAGATTGAAAAATTTCACGCGATACAGGAACTAATCCTGGCGCGGGGGCTATACTTAAAAAGAGATTTGCTTTATAACAACAAATGTATTTTAATAAATTAATGAGTTATTTATTAAATTATTGTACTTATTATTTAAATAAATATTATTATTATATGTTTCTCTTTTACGAATATTTCCCTAATACGTTAGGAAAATACCTTACCCTTTGGGTCGCTTACACAAGGATATAGATCCAACATGCAGAGGTCCTTACCGAGACACTAGTCGCGGCAGGCGTAGGAGGCTATTGCTACATATGGAATCTAATTATTCTGATCTATGGGGATGGGTGTTTAATGGTTTGGTAAGATGCAAACTCTAGTTAAAAAAAATATTATCATTAAATATAAAATAATGTATCATGTTTTCTCTTTATTCCTAAGTGCCACTAGCATGGTGTGGATAAGATCACCAAAGAACATTAAAAATATATTAGTACCAAATTAAATTAAATAACCTATACCTACATATAACAGCTTTATATAAAATTTTACGTTTGAATAAATCGACCTTATCTTACGACTTGCCGCTAAGCCTGTCTAGCATAGTGCGGAGAATTGTTTCGACTCTAAATAATGGAAGACTAAAGCAAATTTTTATTGTTGTAATGTTTTGTTCTATGTATTTGTAATTTCTTTAAAGACAATAAATTTTATTAACGTATTACATTAGGAAAATACCAGGCCCTTTGGGAGACTTACATGGGGACATGGGTCCAACATGCAGAGGCCCTTCGAGAGTTTTAGTTTAGAGTGAGATGGAACCCTTACCGAGACACTAACCGCGGCAGGTGTAGGAGACTATTGCTACATATGGAATCTAATTATTCTGGGCTATGGGAATGGGTATTTGATGGGCTGGTATAATGAAAATTATGGATGAAAAACGGCTTCTGCTCTGAATACTCTAAAAGCATCAATCGGATGGGCGGAAGGTGACTCGCCAACTCACTAGATGGGCCCCCTGAATAGTCGCCATAGACATACAGGCCTTAAAAGCAGCAAGGGGTAACATCGGTGTAAGCGGCTAGGAGTGTCGAGCGGTGTGGCGCCGGTTTCACCGTCACGGATCTCGTGAAAACGGAGACCCGGAGCGGCTAACCAAGGCAAGCCAACGTTGAAAGTCCTGCGGGCGCTCTTGTCATTCCATCCCAGCCAACCAGTAACGGCAAGCTGGGAACGAGGCCCTAACTGACTATCTGAGGCAATAAGGATCGCATTGTCGCCACTCACATTCAGCTCGCCACAAGTTGCCCTGCAGTTTGTGCGCTTTTATTTAACCTGCTGATACATTTTTTGTTTAGACATATTTTCACAAGACGAAGGTGGTAGTTTAAAAGCTAGTGTACTGTGCCCTCCGGTATCGCGTTAAAATTCTCTTGATGAGATAACGCCTGTCCCAGAGGGGTATTATTATCTTTATTAATAATTTCGTCAAGGGGTACGGTAGACTCGATCAAAACCTTACCTGAATAATAAAAAACAAAAAATAAAGATTTCGAGTCGACAACATAATATATCCGTAAAATTCGGACTGTCGAGTATTTTGTTAAATTCTAACGGTGCTGACAGACAAATCGCAGCCGCCATATTAGCCACTCTAGCGAAACGTCACTGACACCGGATGACATCTTGAGTAGTTAAATAACCATAGAAAAAAGAATACTGGCCATAACCTTAACAGTGAAGTTAAAGTTCTTTTTGTAATAAAATTATTATGTACATTTTTCAGTATTCATTTAGTTTTGCATAGTGATTTACTTTATTTGGATTACACACATCATGCCGAAAATCGTGAGTATTTCATAAAATGAATGTCTTTCATTGGTCTTTCCTGAGTGTTTTGTTTGATGATACCTTCATCATTTTGTTAACAGCCGAATCTCCTTGCATTTGGTAAACATTGTCACAATTGTGAAAAATGGATGCAGCGAAGGAATCTTCGTAAAGATGGTGAGTAACAGCAAAATTATTTTAGTAGTTATGTTGTGTTTTTAAGTGAATTTTGTTCTATGTTTTCTTCTTATGGTGAGGATTGTAAGACCTTCTGCATTCAAATAAAATAAGTACTTATCTATTTCCAGTGGCATGCAATTTTTGTAATGGCAAAATATTTGCAAGAAACTGCAAAGAAATGAAATTGTTCAGTCGATGTGTGGAATCCGACAACATTATACTCGGTAAGTGGTTCAATATTTTATCTCTAAGATCCGACAAATAATAATAAATGACCACACGCATAGCCTGTATTGAGGTGTCATGGACACATACAGAAAAAGACACAAATAACACCCAGACCCAGAACAGATATATAACTTGATCATTAAAATACCTGCCTTGCCGGAAATTGAACCTGGGACCCCTGCGTCAAAGTACTGATGACTTAATAGTGTGGTTTATTTTTGTGTTAATATTATATAATTACATACTACACTGTATATTTGAATCAGTCCATAATTATTAATTGCATAATATATTCTTGCAGATAATGTCAATGATTGTGAATGCTGTGGCCTGGAAACAAATAGGCAGTTAAGAATAACCAAGGCTCGGGCACTTTCAAACCTTTTCCCAAAAAATCAAGCTGCTCCTGATTCATCTTTTAGATCATTAGCTGCCTCAACAATGCAACCTGTCAAATCCCAAGATTTATTTGAGGAATTTCAGGTAAGTTAATGGTGCAGGTCACCGAGTACAGTAAAATGAAAAATAATACTTATTACCAGATAGAGGCGTGAGGATATACATACATACACAATACTTATTATTATTTGAACATTTATTTAATATTTTACTCCTTTAAGGTGGATAATGAAGAGTTGAAGCTAATTGAAGAGTTACTGGTGACTAATGATGTTTCTTTTGACAAAGAGGACAAAGAGAACAAGTTGACGTAGCTCCAAGAATCACTGCTAACTAATGTTTCTTTAGAAGAAGAAGAGAAAGAGAACATATTTAATGGCTGGCAGACCACAGAAGAAGCGTAAATATTCAAGCATATTTAGTACAGAACATCAACCCCCTAGGACTAACTATATCTACAATAACACCATTCAAGTATCAGTACATTCAGTTGGTTCTATGATTTATGAATGGGTTCAATGTCAATCACTTCATTTTTTAGGTAACAAAACTTAAATCGTTTAAAAATTTTTGTGGTTATGGGAAGTTGTATATAGGCGCAGATAGAGCATTAAAGCCAATTCCAGATATATTATTAGATTTATACAAAGGTAATACGTCTGATGCTAATCATTTTAAGGCTAATATACGACAATATAATTCAGCATTTGCAATGGCATCCATAAATTCTAACTTGACCACACTCCCAAAGACCCAGAAGTTTTCACTTATAGGATACAAGGGCAAATTTATACAAAAACGGGATCTTTGATTCCGTTGCAAGGTCATAAACCACAATACAACCAATTGTACATAATTGAAGATGAAGCAGCATTAAATGAAAGATTATCTGATTCTAGAAATAATATATGTAGAAGCAATATAATGAGATCCTTACAAACAATGCTCAATGTATCCAATCCTTTTGTCAAAATATACAAAAGGGCGGCTGCAATTTTAGTGAAGAGGAATTAAAAGCAGCCTCAGAAAATCGACTCAAACATTCGGTATCAATGCAGTTTTATAAACATAAATCTCTTGATTTGTGTCGGTATAACACTCCATCAAATAATGAGGTAGCGGTCATCTTTGTATGAGAAAACGGTGAACCTCCATTAAATATAGACTTTTCTGTACAAGAATATTCGCAACTTAACTACACTAAAATCAACCAGTCCCAATATTGACCCTTTAGCCTTTCCTTTCTAAAAATCTTCAACACAGAGAAGAGAGGCGAACCGCTCGAAGCTGCCCTACAATGCTACAATTTTATCAGCATAGACTTGCTGTTCGTAAAAATTTTAGTCTATTGTTTTATGCCAAAAAACTGTTTTATGAATATTATGTTAGGATTGAATCTCAAAGATTATTGTTTCTTCGAATGAATCAAACACAGCTCAGAGCCGAAAATTATAACAATTTAATGGATAGCCTGTACAATAATTATAGCTAATCGGGTCAAGGCATTGGTAAAATGATAATATTACCATCAACTTATGTCGGAAGTCTCTGCACATGATGCAAAACTATCAGGATTCCATGGCAATTGTATGCAAGTATGGTAAACCAGACTTATTTATAACATTTACATGCAATCCGAATTGGCAGGAAATCTTAGATAATTTACAAGACAATACAAAAAAAGAACATAGAACCGATTTAATTGTCAGAATTTTTAAACTTCAATTGGAGAAGCTTTTAGATGACAAAGTAACATATTTTTTGTAATACCGAGTGCGTGGTTTTACACTATTGAATTTCAGAAACGTGGGCTTCCACATGCTCATATGCTTATTATTCTAAGAAATGAATATAAACCAAGATCAACAGAAGATTATGATAAATTTTTATGTGCAGAAATACCTGATCCAGCTAAAGACCAGGAACTTATTCAGACTGTATCAAAAAACATGATCCATGGGCCATGTGGTCCTAGATATTTGAATTCACCCTGCATAAAAAATGATGGAACTGGCTCTAAATGTTCTAAAAACTACCTAAAGACATTTTGCGGAGAAACTAGAGATGGTACCCAAAATGGAGGTTATGCTATATATATAACAAGAGACGACGGCAGAACAATAAAAAAGAAAGATTTTGAGTGTGATAATAAAGTAAAAAAATTAATGCTCACATAAATGTGGAAATTTGTTCAACTGTCAAAAGTGTGAAATATATTAATAAATATCGTATCGTATCGTATTTACAGATCAAAATGTTCATGAAGCAGCAGCTAGATTAGCAGAAAAATCAACACAATTATCATTTTTTGAATTAAACAAAACCAACGAAAGTGCTCGACAATATCTTTACACTGAAATTCTGACACATTTCAGATCTATCCATGGAAAGTGGCAACCATGAATATCTCAATCAGCAGCAGATAAAGTAATTGCAAGAATGTATAATTATTCCTTTTTTGATCGGAAACGATATTATCTCCGGCTATTACTTCTTCACGTCAAAGGGCCGACTTGCTTCAGAGATGTTAGAACTTATGAAAATATTATTTACAACTCATTTCGAGAAGCTGCTAAAAGCAAGGGGATCCTTCTTGACGATTAAGAATGGGAAAGATGTTTGGATGAAGCAATTGATTTTAAACTTCCTCGGCAATTACGACAGCTGTTTGCGTTAATTAGCGTATTTTGTGAACCAATTAATCCTAATGCTCTTTGGGCAAAGTTTGCACCACATTTTATCAAAGACTTTACAAGATCACGCCCTGAAATATTATCCAAACAGTTGGCTTTACAAGAAAATTATGAAACATTAAAACTCCACGGAAAAAGACTAACAGATATTAGTGAAAATCATGTTTTCTTACCTGATTCCGTTTATGACTGTGAACATGAACAAGCAAATGGCTATGAAAAATACCAAAAATTGAATGCGGAACAAAAATATGTAGGCGATACAATACTGAACGCTGTAAATAATCCCACAGAGAGAAAGCTGTTTTGCCTTGACGGCCCAGGAAGAACTGGAAAAACTTATGTATTTACAACTATTTTACATATTTTAAGATCTGAAAACAAAATATGCCTGCCTATAGCGTTTTCTGGTATTGCAGCAACTCTGTTAGATGGAGGTAGAACAGCTCACTCGCGATTTAAAATTCCAATTAATTCAGATGTAGATTCTACGTCTCATATGTCGTAAGTGTCACCGGCCGCTAAGTTATTGAAGGAAACTCATTTAATAATTTGGGATGAAGTACCCATGACTAAATGTCATGATATTGTTGTAGTTGATCGACTCCTTCAAGATATAATGAAAAATAAATTACCTTTTGGAGGCAAAACTTTATTATTCGCAGGAGATTTTCGTCAGATCTTACCAGTTGTAGTTAATGGGTCACCAAATGATATTAAAGAAGCTTCAATTAACCACTTTTCACTGTGGCCAAACATTACTCAAATCCAATTGGCTCGTAATATGAGAGCTCACGATGATTTAGAGTTTTCTAAATGGGTATTAAAGGTAGGCGATGGATCAGCTAATGAGGATGGTGACGACCATATTGAACTGACTCTGCGATGCATTGTAGATAATTCAATTGTAGACCATATTTTTGGTGTGTCCCTTGACACAAATGATTATAAAAGTTATCCAATGAAAACTATACTTACCCCTAAAAACGATGATTGTTTTCAATTGAATGACCAAGTTGTTGAGAAAATCCTTGGCATGTTTAAAATTTACGAGAGTTCTGACGCTGTGGTTGAGGACGAACATAATAATGTTTTAAACTATCCTGTAGAATTCCTAAATTCTATAACATCTGTAGGACTACCACCACATATTCTAAAATTAAAAGTTGATTGTATGGTAATGCTTTTAAGAAATTGAAACCCGACTGTTGGGTTGTGCAACGGAACCCGTCTTATTATTAGAGCGTTAGCTTCACGTGTCATTGATGCCAAAATTATTTGTGGTAGCCATGTGGGAACCAGAGTTTTTATTACTCGAATTCGTCTGCAGCCATCTAACAATCAACTGCTTTTTAAATTTAGTCGGTTTCAGTTTCCCATCCGCATAGCATTCGCTATCACAATAAATAAAAGTCAGGTACAAACTTTTGACAAAATCGGTGTATTTTACCTAATCCTGTGTTCACCCATGGCCAGCTCTATATTGCCTTCACTCGAGTTTGAAGATTCGATGATGTAAAAATCCAAATTATCACTACCACTGAATAAGGCTTGAAAGGTAATAAGTGAATATTTAACGAAAAATGTTGTATATAGAGAAATTTTATGATAATCAACCTGCGATATATAATAGAGAATATTTATGATTATTTCTTAATAAGTACCTTTGCCAACTTCTCGGGTGAGTACTCATACTATTAAACTGAACAACTTGATTTTTGAAAATTGCAATTGTTTTACTTGGCTTCTCAATATTATTTTTGATTTAACCAATTTGTATAAAGAACAACATTTTCATTTGTTATTTTCAAAAGTAGTAAGTACTTACCTAAAGTAAAGAAAAATACTGAGTGCTTAAAACAGAGAAGTTTACAGAGAATAAACCTTAAAAGCTATTTGTTTTGTTAATTTATGTTAATTTATTTCGAAACTTCGGGCACGCCACGATCGTGGCGGTAAGTCCCGTGTTTGAGGAGTGGCTGGAGAGGCGCCATGGCGCCCTCACCTTCCGGCTGACACAGGTAATGACTGGCCACGGTTGTTTTGGCCAGTTCCTGTGTCGTATACGCCGGCAAGAGACGCCCGGTTGTCACCACTGCGGCGACTGCCGCGACGTTGTTGAGGACACGGCGCTGCACACTTTGGCGGTTTGCCCCGCCTGGGCATCGCAGCGCCGTGAGTTGATCGCGGCAGTCGGATTGGTTGCCCTCTCGCTCCCGGCCGTAGTTCAGTCTATGGTCCGGAGTGAGAGGTCGTGGAACGCCGTCGCCTCCTTTTG
Organism: Catocala fraxini; assembly: GCA_930367265.1. NCBI lineage: Eukaryota > Metazoa > Arthropoda > Insecta > Lepidoptera > Erebidae > Catocala > Catocala fraxini. The sequence goes on from OV884035.1 coordinate 17,575,100, forward strand.
TGAGAAAGTCATTTTCATCAAGGAGGCGGCGGAGCGGGAGAGGGAGCGTTTGAACCCTCTCCCCAACCGCAGAGCCGGGCGCCGGAGGGCGCGAGACGACCTCCAGCCACCCTGAGGATTGACCTGGGGGTGGCGGGCTTTGTGGGCCGGCCCGCCATCCGTTCAGCACCAGGTCCGAGAGGCGGCGTGCGTGTTCCCACGCGCGCCTCTGTGTCGAGTCCGTCTCCCCTCTAGGGGGGACAGTAGGGAGTTTTTAGATGTGCCTATAGGGTAGGTCTTTCGTGTAGTGGCCTGCCGTTTCATACGGCGGGCCGTAACCTCGGCGGGGTCGCGACCGCATGCGAAAGTGATTCGCGCGGCCCCGTCGATAGTGGTTTTGTTGAGGAACACCGTGGTAGGTTTAGTCGGTATTCCGGGAGGTACTTTAACATCTTTACCATCTTTCTTTTACCCCGGCGAGTCCGACATAACCCCTCCGCCCGCCCCCGCGGAGGGGTATGCGTCATGCATTCCCCCACGTAAAAAAAAAAAAAAAAAAAAAAAAAAAATTTCGAAACTTAAAATTAAATTCATTTATATAAAAACTTTTGCAGTTTTAATTTACTATATTTATTAAACACAATGAACGATGCTATGCGAATCTATGCCTTGCCTTACCTTTAATATTCCTTGAGAACCGATAACTACAGAAATATCTACCTACATTTTGTACCTACATGTGTATTATGAGTCACATTTCACCTGAGCGAAGCCGGGTTTTCATCTAGTTAAGTATATAGTATATTCTGGATCGAACATATTAGGCAAGGCAGGCTGTCGGGCTTATTTGAAGGTACCATTGCACAAATGTCTATAGTTAAACCCCAAAGCTAATTTAAAAGTTAACACATTTGTGTAACTCATTATCCCTTTAACCTTTTCTACAAGAGCGAATACACGTCAACGCTGAAGTTATGAGCGATATTTCATGGTTACACTAAATAAATGGTAATGACTTGCGTAGAATGTAATTTTATTATGCAAAATAAAATTATAATATAATATAGACGTTAAGGAACGGTTACATGCAACATTTTCTCGATAGTTTGGTGGCGGTATAAAATGTGTAGAAAGAAAACAACTGAACTGATAACTAGTCTCTAATAATCAGAAAATATCCCTAGGCTTTTTCCAACCCAATTTTATATATTTTTGTTTTTATAATCTTATTTGGATTCTTATGTGAGGATTCCTCTATACTTCCCTGAAACATTTAATACTATTTTACAAACCAAAACGATACATGTTAATTCGTAGTTCCAACTTATTTACCAAACTGATATACGAACTCAAATATTGATTTATAAATCTTTACTGGCCGTCCACACATAAAAGCGTGTACGAAAGTAGGTACACTGAGTGTATGGAAGCCTTAATATACCCAACCGAAATGAAATTACACCGCAGCCATCAAAGGTACTATTCACCAGATTCTTATTCCATGTTTACATTTTCGCTTGACATATTATTACAATTTAACTTTGTCATTTAGTTGACATGCTTCGAGTTAGCGATTCCATTAAAAGTTTTTATAAGTTGCCATTATTATGTGGTGATTACCTTGTTTTGTTAATATTGGCTAAATTGTTGCTCCAGAAAAAGTTTGTATGAGTTTTATATAATTACGAGTTAAAATGAAAATATTCGAACTAAAGTTATGTGACTTAATTGTAGTATTAGCCTTGGATTATGATATATATATATATATTTGGGTTCTTTAGAATTACACAAATAATGTTATTTCTATAATGAAAAGCAAATGTTTACTGCCGTGCAAGAAGGCATTATTCATTTAATATTATCAGATAATATATCTATTAAAATAAAGTCATCTATAGTTACGATTTTTCATTATTTGTAAAAGGTCTGTCAGGCGGTTTCATTCGAATGATGGCAAACCGTTGTCGCAATCAAGTTCTCAATATTTGTCTTCCACAGATGGGACTACGCTTCTTTAAAGGGCTAGGAATTTTCTTCTAAATCCAAGAGGTGACTCATTGTGATTTTCAGGTTTAGCAGGATTTCTTCTGTATCAATCCCTTATGTAACTCTTTTTGAATTCGTCGCCATATTTTGCTTAAGACGCAAGTTAAACTTTAGATAAAATGAAGACCGAAACCTCACATATACGGTAACATTAATAAAGGTTTTATTCCCGTATTTTCCACACGATGAATTGTGAGAGTGACAAGGAAAAATCGTAGGGCACAGCGGTGTCAATTACCTACCGACCTTTGTCCAAAAATATACGTTTAGATCGTTGTCAGGCTTACCTTCATTTTTGTTCTATTTTCCAGAATATTTTACAGTTATAATTTGTATAAAAGATGAGTTTTTAAATTTACGGATGTTACAATAATTAAGTTATTACACTGACATATAAGCCTTAGATTCACGGCTTAGAAAAACATGAACAAATCCTAAAAGATTTAAACAAAACATTATGCCAAAAAATCTTTAGCATTGCTTGACTTTACCCCTCGTACGTATGTTAGAAAGCAGATCTACAGGATACAGAATGTTTTTTTTTATTTTTCTACGATAACGGTAGACAGCGGGTTTAGAAATTAATTTTTAAGTTAGAGTACAACAAATTCCTTATTAGTTGATGTTGTATAGATTATTTATGCTATTGATGTTACAGCTAAACCATGAAATTTATTTCTACGATATATTTATATTATATTTCAAATAATAATAATAATAATCTTACGGTACCTGCAGGGTCATTAGTTGCTTAGTGACCAGCAGTACGGCTTCCGTAAGGGTCGGTCAGCTGGTGATTTTCTAGTATACCTAACACATCGTTGGGCTCAGGCAATCGAGACGAAGGGGGAAGCCTTGGCGGTTAGTTTGGACATAGATCGTGTTTGGCACAAAGTGCTTCTTCCGAAGCTCCCTTCCTATGGGCTTCCCGAGAGATTATGCGAATGGGTTACTAGCTCGTCGATTGTAAGACCCATGTTCATGGTCTGGACCTGCTGTTTAAGCCCCTCTATGTCATCCTTAGTATCAGTACTGATACTAAGGATGACATGGAGGGGCCGCATACATACATACCGCCGTCTCTTGTCTTTCGTAGTCTCCGGACGTGCAGATTCATTTGATCAGGACGGACTATCTTCTGGACAATAGATTTTGTCTCCTCGCTCGACGTTGATTTATCGCTGGGATAGATCGCCACTGAACTAACATTTGATGGCTATATATAAGTATTGGTACCAGTCTTCACCATGTCTGCGAAAGAAGGGCTTGTAATCGATTTTGTCGATTCTTCTACAGTCTGTTTTAGGTCCTGAAGTCTCCTTGATACATCAAGCTGGTCTTCTAGAGTTTTTACAGAGGCATATGCACGTACGGCTATTATTTTCAGTGATTAGTACTGTACTGCCAGCTGCGAAGTCCCGTGTCCAACTTTACGACATAAAGTGTTGATCTTTAATTTTTGCTCAGTTCATTTTGCCCTCTGATACAATAGAACACACTTCATTCAGGCACTTTTCAATGGACGTCAGCCATAACTGGTTTTCCGGCTTTGTTATAATTTCAAGATCATCTTCTACTTGGCCTGAGGTTTCAGGTCTTGGTGAAGTCACGGGTGCCTTTTCAGCCATAGGAGGTGGCGTGCGAGCGGTCCTGAAACTTCTATTAAAGGGACTACCCTCCATATTATTAAATGCTGTATCTTCAAACAGTAAATATCTTCACTCATAAATTGCACATATTTATTGTACGAAAGCGTAACACTGACAATAATGACACAGATTGCATTATGCCGGCTATCACTAAAACGAGGTCACAATTTATTACTTGTTAATTAATATTTTACTAAATAATTGGCCAACGCGTCTATTCTCGATGACATAAAGACAAGAATCAACAAAACGTACAAAGTAAGTAGCGATTAACTTTATAATTCGATATAAAGAGACAAAACAACAAAAGGATTATGAACTCTGTATAAAGGTGTTTTAACTCGTGCGTTTATCATTTTATGTTAAGTTTTATGTGTATTATGTATATATAGGCCTAAAACTAAGCTGTTTGCGATCTCTTTGAAGCAAAACAATACACACACATTTGTGTTAAAACTCGTAATCTTATACATTTTTAAAGTCATAACTCGTAATATTCAATAACAAATAAACTAACTTGACTGCTTGACTCCACGGATGCGCAACTGCGATCGCTTTGATGCTGCCGCCGCGCTGTGTATTGTGGATTTAAATTCCGCACGGGATTAGAATCCATATTCATAGTAAGTAATTTGTGTGACCCGCAAATGATTGTTCCATGTTAGAGAGTACATCGAGTCAACTAATTGTAAAGCTTCCTGCGACACAGAGCTTATGTAATATGATAACAGTGAAAACTTTTAAATTGGGAAGCATAAAGTTTAAATCAGAGACTAGAAATCACAAGCACACTTAAGTATACCCATTTAATTTAAATAAAAACCAAATTTAATAACTTTGTGTGTCCAAGACTACTTCTCTGTGAAACTAGGTTCTTAGCTTTGATTACGTATATTTGGCAAGCATACTTGGCAAACACACAACTATTATAGCCATGGACATCTGGCAGCAGGCATATTGTGCTATTTTCTATTTGTATCTATTTGACAGAGCCTAGTTAGTTTTAGAAAAAAATGCTGGATACGGACTCATCTTTATTTTAATAGGTAAAACATATTTTGTTTATCGATTTTAATAGTTGTAGTTGTTAGTAGAATTTGCTCACGTATACATTTAAGTTGACAACTTGTTATGTACATATATGGATCACTCTATGAAAGTCTAGTTGCATGACAGCGTACCATCTCCCGCAAACTAAGGCCACAAGATCAAAGATACTGTAATTATAATACATACATACATACATAGATTCACGCCTGTTTCCCAGAGGGATAGGCAGAGACTACGGATTTCCATTTGCTACGATCCTGACACACTTCTCTGGCTTCATTCACTTTCATCACATTCCTCATACACGCCCGTCGGTTCAAGGTGCTTTTAACCTGTGCTGTAATAATAATATAATATAATATAATATTCTACCACATACACACAACACCATCTAGCCCAAACTAAGCAGAGCTTGTACAATGGGTACTAGACAATGGATAAACATACTTATATACTTTTTTTTTTGTAAATACATATTATACATAGTTTAATTTTATACCGTAGATATTAATTTGACGTGATAATTCTAACAAATATCATTATAATAATAGAATATAATTTTAAACAACATACTTTAACTTATATCTACGCCTGTATTCTGGAAGAGGGTGAATTTCACTCACTATGGGTTTGGATCCCACGTTATAGTAGGCCGTTTACCGGGCAATTTCAACTGCAAAGAAATGTTATGATATTTCCATATTGACAAACTACTCAATGTCAATGTTATGATCAGTCACAAGATTGATAGATTCATTTATTCATCATTAAATTTGCTTTTTTATTTCTCTCTAATATCCTAAATTAGATTTGTTTTCATTGAGCTTATTATGTCGTTAGAAACGGGAGATGCTTGGTCATTGTGACGTCAAAAACCTTTTGAAGTGATGGCCCTTGGATGGAAATAAATTGCTTAGGCTCAATAACATGAGATCGGAGGATATCCTACACCTAATGGATGTGAGAGTACCTTTTAAGGTCAACATTGTAAGTACACATAGGTCATACATGACATCGACCCATCAACGATTACTTGGCTACAACGTTGTCATATATTTTACAATAATTAAAATATCAGATAATAGTAAACTCCGCCCCAGATAAATATTAGCGTAAGATATCTTACTTATTTTAAATTATATTTGGTGACATAGAAGTCAATGGAAATTACCCATTTAGTTCACAAATCAACTCTTATCAAGCTGAAACTTTTATTAACATAGCGTAAGAGAACTTAATGCGTATCAAAATCTAAAGTAGGTATTTAACTAATATTGTCTTCTGTTTACGCGAATGCTATTCATTGAAATTAAACTAGTATATACGGATTTTATCGCGTTGTTTATTTTACACTTTATCACATAATTTAGAAACTGTTACACTGCTACTAGATACTATTAAACTTTACAAATTTTTAGATAATTAAATTATTAAAACTATTAAATCTAGTAGTAGGTATTTAAATCGAGTACCTATATAATTTACTAGTAGTTTTCCCGCGGTTTCACCCGCGTAAGTACCGTTCCCGTGTGAATATCGGGTTTCACCACTTTCACCCCCTTCGGGGTAGAATTTCCAAAAATCCTTTCTTAGTGCTCCCCTACACTCTCCAAGGAACATACATGCCAAATTTCAGCTTCTTGCGTTCAGTAGTTTCGGCTGTGCGTTGTCTGTCAGTCACTCAGTAACGGAAGAGTTTTATATATTATATAGATTGCTCTGATCATAAAATTTTTTTTTTTTTGCTCGCCCCTATAATATTTTCCTGTATCATGGGCGTCTTTGCAAACGTTCAATGACCACACAGAACACACAGACTTAAAACAACTGAACAACTATTTAAATAAATAAGATTCACGAATTTTGTGTCCACTGAGGAGTTCGAACCCACAACATTCGTGGTAATGTGTAGCTGGGCGCCTACCACTTAAACTACTTCTACATCCGTGCATTATTTCTACCTTAATATCCCCTCGAGATATATTTTTACGACGATGAATTATTTATTTATATATTATATAAACTTAAATTTATTAAAGACAACAACCGCACTTTCATACATCCTGTGTCTTTGTAAACATTCTAACAACGGACACAATGAACACCCAAACTCGACACAACCATTTGTGGATCACACAAATTTTTGTCCCGTGTGGAGATCGAACCCACAATACTCGGCGCGGCGGCAGTGGCGAGGCCACCACTGAAATCACTACACCGTCCATGCATTTAATATCTGAAGCTGATTTGAATAGAAACAATGTAGAGTAGGCCTATTATAATACAACTTTTTACTTAGCCAAAATATTTTATCACTCAGCCAAAAATAAGAAAGCTCTACAAATAATAAATAAAATTTGCATTGATATCTTGAAAGCGACTATCGGTTCAAATGTTTCAATAACCTCTACACTTTAAGGACTCCTCGACTTTGCGACATCAAACAATAATTTTTCTTTGAAAACGTCTTAACAATAATTTTATAATAAATTACATTATTTTTCTTGTTGTTTGTTTACCGTTTTCAATAAACGAATTAGCTTTATGTGGACATTGTATATTTTTATTTGATTTATTTATTATTTGTGCTGCTTTGTTTGTACTGCCGCATATGTTTGTAGCCGTTCTTAAAGATCCGAACCAACACCTGTTTCCTAACCTAAAATTGTTGGTGAAATATTTACACATATACTATATCAGTATATACAGCAACACTACGGCAGCCAAAATATTATAATTAAAATTTAAGCCTAGGTAAAATAATGTTACACCTATAGCTTCCCAAAGGATTAAGCGGACACTAACCAATAAACCTTTTAATTAATATCCTAAGCATATTCTTGGTATACCTAGCTGTAATTTATAGTAGTTCTTCTTTAAGCCTGTTAAAATGATAAGCTCTGTAACCTCCCTATACATCAAGCCGGCTCTGCGCATTGAAAACTTTCGTTAAGTTTGGCGAACCTTAATGTTGCTTTGACAGCGTAATCCATGTTCTTAAACGATCCATTTGATTAATTGATAACGTCAAATCCGCCTTCAGTAAACGCAGTATTATTTGGGCCATTTATCGGGGATACCCTAATTCTAAGTAGTAATGTCAAGCTGAAATTCAGGATAGCTGATGTTAGTAATCTGTTAGGATTAAGGTTCAGGGTTTTAAGAATAAATTGCCTAGTATAAGTTATATGCTGGATTAAGAATAAAAAATATATCTTGGTATGCATGTCCGTTGTAGTAAAGCGAACAAAGCCCCGGACGGAATCTAATCAATCTATACTGACATTATAAAGCTGAAGAGTTTGTTTGTTTGGTTGAACGCACTAATCTCAGGAACAGCAAGTTCGAAATGAAAAATCTTTTAATGTTGGATATCTCATATCGAGGAAGGTTATAAGCTACATAACATCACGCTACGACTAGAAGAAGCGGAGCATTCATGAACAATGTTGCAAAACCGGGCAAATTTCTTATGTGACGCAAACGAAGTTGCGCGGGTCAGCTAGTATATAATATAACAAGAATGGCAATGAAACGACACATTTAATTGCGACGTATTAATGAATTAGCGGTAGGGAATGCGACTGCTATACAAGTCTCAAGTAGGGCAACGTGTTAATGGGTTTGACTGCCTAGAAATTCTTAGAAATAGCACGGAGTCTGCTTATAACCTATAATCAAAGATGACTAAATCTTAGTGTAATACACCATCGCCTACCCAATCGGCGATAGAGGCATGAAACTATGTATATAATAATAATATCAGCCCTGTATATAAACTGTCCCACTGCTGGGCACGGGCTCTTCTCAGTGTGAGAAGCGTTAGGCCATAGTCCACAACGCTGGCCCAGTGTAGGTTGGCAGGCTTCACATATCTTTGAGAACATTATGGAGAACTCTCAGAACTTTATAATACGCATCTAACTTCGAAAAGTCAGAAGTGCGTGCCTTGGGATCAAACTCGAGACCTCTGCGTGGCAGACCAACGGTCTCCCACTAGGCTATCGCTGCAATATATATATATAAGTATTCTTTTAATAGTAAAATTCACTAATTGTCTAAAAGATTGCATATTAATAACAGTCGCCTATAATAAAACAAAAGTAATTTTCTCGTCGTTATTCTATACAAACTTCCCTTTATTCAATCAAGACTTTATTTAATTATAGAGCAATTTTTATAGGAGCAGTGATTATATCTCGTTACTTAGATCGAAATGATAAGCCTTCTGTGTAAATAATGCTACGTATTTGTTAATTCAATTCATTGAAAGATTAATGAACTCTGTAATTAAGATTACCGCGTTTGTAATGTTAACAAGACTAGCTGAGCCAAAAGACTAGGAGTGTAGCCAAATTATAAATGCGAAAGTTAGTTTGTTATTTTGTTACGCTTTCACGCCTTAGCTACTCGACCAAACGTTATAAGATTTCGCATTCACTTTTACAGGGGTATAGAAAGGTACATAGATGAGCAGGATATCTGTTTCGGCGTACCACAAGGTAGAATCCTCGGTCCTACACTATTTATAATTTACATAGATGGAATACTCGGTATAGATATCCCTAACGCTGATCTCATTTGCTATACTGATGATACAGCTATCATATTTCATGGCTTCAACTAGATTGAAGTTTATACACGGGCTGCAACAGGTGTTCGTAAACTTGCTAATTGGCTTGACCCTAACTTGCTAGCCCTTAACATCACGAAAACCAATAACATAGCATTTCAAAAAACACGTGCATCTGGTATACCAGAATGGAACATCAAACTTCATGCAGACTCATGTTCTTATTTCGACAGTTTTAACTCACGATGCCAATGTAGCTAAATAGTTTAAGTTGACCAACTGCGATATCTAGGAGTCATTATAGACCAACACCTCTCATTTAAAATTAACATCACGGGATTGGCAAAGCGCACGCGGAAAGTAATTTATATAATGAAACTCTTACGTGATTCTGCACCTAAGGATGTTTGTAAATTAGTTTACATAGCTCTCTGTCAATCTTTATTAGGATATTGCGTTTTAGTATGGGGTGGATCAGCCCAAACGTTCATGATAGAGCTTGAAAGAGCGCAACGTGCTGTCTTAAAAGTTATGTTAGACAAACCTTTCCGTTTCCCAACTGACAGACTATATAAAGAAGTAGCTGTTTTAGGAGTAAGAAAATCTGCATATCCCAGGTTTTTACAAAAATGTACGTAATGTAAAAGCCTAGAGTTAAAAACAACATAAGAGAGCAGCAGAACAAACGTAGATTAAAAATTCCTACTATGACCGTTAAACTCCACTTTTGCTCAACTATTATCCTTATTCTTACAGACACATATATTTAACAAAGTAAGTGCATTACTTAACATCAAAAATATCAATAAAACAGAAATAAATAATAAGATCAGATATTGGCGCTTAAAAATATCATATTGTGACACAGAAAACATTTGAAAATTGTTAAATAATACAAAAGGAGGCAAAATTCAACATACACACGTATGCACACATATATACACAGACACACACATACTCACACGCAAATATGTACAATACACAAATAAACACCTGTACTTTATACTTATTTTCAATTTTTTATAATTTTCTTTTATTAAAATTCTGTTGTCAGATAATTAAATAATTATTCACTGGATACTATATGTTATAAACAACCTGCATAATTTTGTAATGGTGCCCAAGACACAGGCTCAGCCTAGTTTGGAACCAACGGAACGTTATCTGCTAGTTACGTATATTATGGAAATAAAGAATTATTATATTAAGTCTTAAAACATTAAATTTTTATATCGTAAAAACACACAAGCAGTGCTTCGTAAACAGTTACAAGCTTACCATTATCTCTTGGCTAACCCTTCGCAGAGAAACAATCATGATGTTTTAAAACTAACTGAATGTTTATTGAGTTGTACACAAAAACAAGCGGTTTAATTAATTGGATGTTAATGTTGGATCCAACCATTGATTTGATTGAACGGGCCCAATAACATAAGTATGTATAAGTTATTGTAACTATATAAAAAGTTTTAGGCTAGGAACGTACGACGCAGTTTTCAGCGGAATATCACCCGCGTCCGATATAATTGCGTCGTCGCCTAGATTTTGTCACTTGTGAGGATCGAATCCACATTAGCGGACCACTAAGGTTACTCCGTGTACTCAAAAACACATTTGGGTAGCATAAAGACAGACACAGCAGCTTGTAAGAGGTCTTGTATTTGATGACTCGGTTCAGGCTCGATCGCAATAAAAAGTAATTGTGTTTTTCTGTCAAGAAATCTCAATAGCCCCAAGTTAGGAAGTAGGTGTTGGGCCACACCCCGTTTCTTAACGTCCTGCGCCTGAGTAATCTTCGGTCTTGTCGGATTCGGCTCGGACTGCCAAAATGAGCGAAGAGAAAGTGCATTTATGTTTACGCACACACTATGGCCAGTCGCCGATACGATCGGCAGCCATGTCCAAAATTCGTCATTCATGAATCTCAAGCAAGCCGTCAAGCACGTCAGTCTTGGCTATCATGAGTATTACTATGTGGCAATATAAAGAAGATTTATTAGAACCGCAGTGACATTTGGCCAATTCCTTAAACTAATATTTTGTTGATATAAGCATAAGTTTAAAGCGCTGAAGATTTATTGATTATCTCCTTGATTAAAGTAGTACGTCTTTGAAAACAGCGATAGAATTAGACTCTATAACAAGGGAACTCAAAATATACTGGCATAAATCCCTCCGAACGGAAACGGGTGCAACGCTACGTATGTGTATTATATAACTGCCGTCGGGCGAAACTCATTAAATATTTAACTAGCTTAACTGATACACAAACAACTAGTTTAACTTTCCACACAAGTTGGGCGTGGATATCCGCTACAAGCGATTAAACTGTCAATATTAATATTAGTTAGTAGGTATTAGCTTAGTAATGTATTTCGTACATCTCCTCGTCGCGGTTTCCAACAGCGTACAATCAGATGCGGTCGCGCTTTCTTAGGTCTACAGAAATTGATTTCTTATAAACGAATATCGTGGCAAATCTGTAAGTGACGTACTTGCCTTAGGCATCGAGTGCACTGCGTAGTTGCTCTCCTCTCAAAAAGCTGTTTTGCAAAGCGCAACTTATAGTCTTGCTAGTGAAAATATCTTGAAGTAAAAACTCACTCACAACTCACTTATATCGATACTGAACAAGTTTTTTGAGTATAGTTTGATTGGAATCGATTCCTGTTGTATTTTTTAGGATAAGTCTAAGTATTGATTGTTTTAAGTAAAACTGCGTACAATTAAAGCATATATAAAATAAATTCCATTTCAAATTAAGTTATAATGCTATTACTAGAGAAGATCTTTTGTATGACATCACGATAGTAATGGAACTACAAGCGTTTTCCACGCTTAACATTGTAGAAAATTGGGATTTTCAAATTGTTTTGCTGCGATCGTTATTCAGACATTATATATGAGCCATTGCAGGCCGAAGGTTAAAGCACCTCTTAAAGACAATATGAATGAGAATTTCTTGAGATATATAACCGCCAAGAACATTTGTTTATTAGGCCGCGATTTTCTGTAGAGTGGAGCCCTAATAGGACTAGAATAGGCCAATAGGACGTAGACGTACATAAAGAAAATCCAGACACAAGAGAATCTACGTATAAACCTAATATATTATCACGAAGTGAAAGTTACGATTAAAATCAGCGGGTCTACAGTGAAAATGTTTTTACGCAATGACGTGCCGAAACAAATTACGAAAGAAATAATAAGCATATACCTACCATGAAAACACTTCGGATTTTTTTAGTTTATATTCATGACGAATGTCGGCGCGAATGATATTTCATGGTAAGAATAAGCACGAACGAACGTACGCAATTGCGTATAACGCGTTTCACGGTAGACCCCTGATGTTACCGTGCCCGCCGAAATTGCATTACTCTCATCGTGAGATAACTATGATTAATTGTGTTTCACTGAGCTTATGTATTAGACTGGTTCTTATTTAAATATAACGTTCAAGTACACTATGTAACTAGAATAGATAAATTATACTGAGTTCGTAGCGGAATATGAAATGTTTTACTTTCAGTAGATAATAAATGTATTGCCAGCGTACATATCAACCTCGAAAATATTTCGCTCTCATAACAAATCGTATTATGTTCTACACAATGAAAGAGAGAAATATCATTAAAATGTTGAAAATAATATCGGATAGGATCCTTGACCCACATACCTAATACGTGACTACGGATCTGTCTGGCTATTCATTATAATATAGGTATAAAGAAAATATTCTATTAAAATAACACATACCTATTTTGTTTGTTTCTATTTTGGTTTATGATTGAACTATGATAGAATTCATTCATGTTGACTCGGGTAATAAATGGGTTTCGGCTCAATTTTAAACGTCAGATAGCTTACCTGAGGCATACATTTATTATCCGATTTGATGTAGGTATAGATTATTTCACTGAAATAACACAGTTATGTACATTTACAAAGACAGAGATTAAGTATACATCGAGTCCTAGATTTATAAAATATGGTGTACCTCAAGGGTCAATACTGGGACCACTACTGTTTCTCATTTACATAAGCGATTTACCTAATGCTATTCGGCAACCTATGGTTTTATTTGCAGATGACAGTACGGTTCTTTTCACAAATAATAAAAACAAAAATCATGAGCAAGAAATAAATGACTCCTTATCTAAATTAATAAATTGACTTCAAATGAATAATTTAAAAATTAATCTCACAAAAACGCATTACATGAACTTTAAAAATAAAAACGCGACGTCTATTCCTTTAACTATTGCACACAATAATGAAACTGTAGCTGAGGTAGCAAATACAAAATTTCTGGGAATCCATATGGATTCGAATATGTCATGGAAAATACATCTAAATAGTGTATGTACCAAATTAAATCAATTTTCTTACGCTCTATACATGCTTAAAAAAGTATCCAACCAGATCGCGCTTCTTACTGCTTACCATGCGTATGTGGGATCCACTCTGTCGTATGGGTTACTATATTGGGGAAACTCGACTGATAAAGAAGTTGCGTTCAAAGCCCAAAAAAAGTGTATTAGGTCTATATGTGGGTTACGCCAAACGGATTCATGTAAACCACATTTCGTAAATCTCAAGATTTTAACACTCCCTGCTCTATTTATCTACCTGGCCTCAATTTTAGTTAAATCAAACATTACAAGCTATGATACGTTAAAAAGCAGGAGACTTAAAAATACCTTAAGAAATAAAGTGTCCCACACTAGAGCGTACAAAAATAGTAGGTATTTTCTGTATGAGCACAAAGATTTATAACAAGCTACTTATGGACATTAAGATTATAAATTCAATTATTATTTTTAAAAGAATGCTGAAAAATTTCTTTATTAAAAAGGCATACTACTCAATAGCAGAATTTCTTGAGGAAAAATAATTTTGTTCAATAAAGTACCTATCACTAAAGTGAATATAATTCTGTAAAATATTTTTTAAAAGGATTATGATAATTAATATTAAATGATTACAATACTGTGACATAATTGAATTAATGAATAATGATAATTTTTAAATCAGGTAACTCATGACAGGTGTATTTTTATTTGGGTATGACTTTAATAATTTATAATTAATATGATGTAAATGATATAATGTAATTAAAACGATGACCTATCTAAAATGTAATATTTATAAATGTTTTCTTTTTAATTAATGAATGTAAATCAATTTATTGCATGTTTAACTGTTACAATTATAAGCATACATGTATGATGAAATTGCAATGCCCTAACAGGGCCACTATGTTCTAAGAACTGATATCTTCTGTTAAGAACTTTATTTATGTACACATAGTTAGCAATAAAGAATTTTGAATTGAATTGAATTGAATTGAATTGAATTGAACTAAGTTATCACAAAAGGTTATAATAATATGAACAGAAAATTTATAACAAAGTTGCAGTAAGAACTAAACTACAGACTCGCCTAAGACTAGAATAAAGAATAACAATATTTTTTGTGAAGCAACCTTCGTACGGCATTCTTCTTGAAATATACCTACGGATTTCTAAAACATTGATACTTTGTTCCGTTATAAGTATTAGGTTTTCTTTTCTATTAAGCACATACTACGATAAACGACGAAAACACGAATTATTGTTATTTAAGTAAAGTTTTTTGTAACTTTTATTATGCATATTAGTTAAAATGTTGTTATTTAAACCATCGTTTTATGTATATTTTATATAAATCCTAGTCAAGTGACTAAAGATTAAATTAAATGCAGCCTTAAATTTAAATCTTAAGTTTAAATTACAAGGTTTTAAAAATAATTAACACTTTTGTTTTATTTATTATATTTTTGAGATAAATATTTAAAGATGACAATATTACATATATAAATAAACGAAAAACAAAATAATTAATAAAGGCACGGAAGCTAGTGTAGGCAGCGCCGAAAAATTCCTTAGCATCGCTGTCGACTGGAAAAGTACCTGGAAGTCTGGCAGCATTGCCACGATGAATTGTGCTGTTTAGTAATTAAATAAAAATGCAATGTAGGAATTCTATATTCTCCTATATTTTTAAAACTTAAATTCATATTTATATTCTTCCAAAAATAACGAATGTATTTGGAAACAAAATTTACATTACATATGTTCGTCGTTGCTTTGCATACGGTTCTTGTATATATCTTCAGAGCACTCAGATGCGGTTTCGTTTATCACTGCGCACGCCGCAGATTTATACAATGTGTATGCGGTAGTGCCCAGACCTCCTTTTATGACCTACTTTTTATGTGCACGTACGGTCAAAGACAAAAGTCGAGTGGCATCATAAAGTAAGTAATCGCATACAGTTCTGAGGAGCGAGTACCTTTGTGTGTGTGATGTTTCAACGTGTTCTTGTATAAATAACTATAATTACTACTATTCCGTATATTTAACAACAGTGTCCGTATTTCAAACGTATGCTTATATGTTCCGATTGCGGAGCGGATAACGAGTCTTATCACTATGAGACGAGAGTATAATAAGAGTTGTTCAAATCCTGGTTTATTTATTACTAAAAAGAATCGTTATTTTTGTCTACTTATTACCCAAATTTAGTGTTTTATTAGGAATTAAACTAAAATTATTATTTATCGAAATCAATTAAAATTAGTAATTACTAAAATTACGTTATGTTATTATTAAATTAATAAATAAATAATGCAAATTATATTTATAATAAACAAAATTTTATTTAATTGATCACAATATTATTTTACTATAAAAATCAATGTCAAAATATGATTACCGAAAATGAACTTAAGAACTTTAGAAAAAAAAGACCCAAAATGATTATCACCGCTACAGGGGATCGAACCAACAAGCGTTAAGTTTTAGAACGCACTACCACCAACGCATTACCAACGTAGCTATAACATCAGTTGCGTATCTTCTTGAAATTATTAGTCACAATCATAATTAGAACAGGCGATAGAATAAGTGAGGCGGGTTTATGTGTATGTGTGCAATGATTTTATTGAAAAAGGTCGTAAGTACAACTTGTTTTAAGCCTATTGATTTATAAAATTGCTACTCGACTTTTGCATCTGACCGTACATGCCTTATGGTTTTGCTCTAATTTGTGATTGGCTTTTTTCGTCGTGACGATGTACAGGCAATATTATTGTATATAAGTAGATACTCAAAGCTAAAATCATCATTCATAACTATTTGGATACATACTTGTCAACATAGCTAATTGCATGGATGGAGCAGTGGCTGAAGTGGTCGCCTAGCAACTGTTACTGCACGGAGTATTGTAAGATCGATTTCCACACGAGACAAAAACTAGTGTGGTCCACAAATAGTAGTTGCGAGGCTGGGTGTCCTTTTTGTCCATTATAAATGTTTGTAAAATACCCAGCGACGCAGGATTTATTCGTAGTGTGGGAGCTGATTATCAAAAATAATAAAGTATAGTAATATGACAGTACTTTATTTAAACCTGGTAAACCAAGGTAGATATAGTAAATATTAAAATAAATAGGTTGAACAGTTATTAAGTTGGATGGACGGATATTTGTAAAGTCTCTTGCGACCCAGGGAAGAAAGATAGAATATAGCGCCGCATCTTTATACCACTAAGACTAACACTTTCAGAATATAATATAATCAGGATATAACTTATTAATTAAAATATTGCTGCATAAACAGAGATATATCCTCATATTTTGCTATGATCAATTATTTACAATCTTATTTCATTAATTTTGTACCGATAATATATACGAATATACTAAATGATTTAATGCGGTAGTCTAACTCAGGATTTTACAACATACTTGTTATCATCATATTCCGTAGTAGTATTAAATAGGCGATATCCTATTCATACGAAGCCTGGTCAAGCAAAATAACGAAGCATATGTTACCGCCTAGAAACATTTGAATAGATATATAAAGGCGCAGTCGTGTCTTGATACGCCTGCAATCCATTGCCCTCCTTGCTGTTTATATACATAATGTGCGTTTGTAGAATACAGAAACAGTGAGGCTACCAGTCAAGGCTGTGACTATTAGAAGAATATGCGTAAATAATCTCATGGGAGTGATAGATATATGTATTAGAGAGTTAGCAGATCGTAGACTCATGAAAGTGAGTATGTGGAGGAACAGTGTGTGATGTCCCTCCAACACAAAGGGAGGATCCTCGGACCAGGCTGGTTGATCGTGTCTGGCTGGCCGCGGCCCGACGGTTGATGTCGGGTGCTTGTATATATGTCGTCGCTTGTCGCTGTGTAAACTCCGCTTGCGCGATGCAGGATTGTGACGTCATTTGAGCGTATTTAGTGCCATCTGCTAGATGTAGGCGGAACTTCTTCGTCTGTGCGGAGTCGCCACAAGTATAAGAGAGATAGCAGAGCCGTAGCTAGTGGAAATTCCCAGACTTCTCCTACCCAAAAAAACAAGCTATAGTCATTGTATATTGTATACATCCATTAAGTCTCCTTTTTCAACGTACACGATACATTTAGTTTGAGAAGATGTCATTTCCGAA
This sequence comes from Catocala fraxini, assembly GCA_930367265.1. Classification (NCBI taxonomy): domain Eukaryota; kingdom Metazoa; phylum Arthropoda; class Insecta; order Lepidoptera; family Erebidae; genus Catocala; species Catocala fraxini. Next base: position 17,592,905 of record OV884035.1, read on the forward strand.
GCATCACAAGCAAAAACGCCAATCCTAAAATGTTTTTATTGTAATTAGATTCAGTTCGTGGGTGATTTTGGACAAAAAACTGAAAACCGAAAAGGGACGAAATCCAATTACCCGTAGATTTTATATATCGTGGACATCCATCTAACTCAATCACTCTGTGATCCGGAGGTAACTCACATGTTATCCGGAGGTTCACAAGTGAACGATTTTAAATTGTATACAAGCAATGTTTAATGTATCAAAATCAAAACCGCTTAAATAACTATATTATATCCTCTAGATTACTATATCAGGGAAAATACAGGTGTTTTTCCCACACCAGGGCAAATGTATCTTTTTTCTGTTATAATATTCCACGTAGCGCTAGTTTAGGGCAGTGTCATCTATAAACATCTAGTTCACCCCGAAAGAGAGAGGCCTATTTCTTCTTTCATAAAAATGAAAGAAGAAATAGGCAATAACATTAGTGAGCAAATGTAAGTATTGGCAAAATAAGTATAAAATACTTATTTTATCAATGCTTACATTTGCTCACTAATGTTTTAAATATTATGTGAATTATGTGTATAGTTTTAATTGGACTTCGGGTTGGAAACAGTATTTAATGTTCAATTGAATAATGTGTAATACTTAATGTATTGTCTGTTACTGTACCTATTAAATAAACATAAAAAATAAAAATAAAATGAAATAGTCTCCTTAGTTTACCACATTATTAGCCCATTCTGAATTAGTCTATAGCTTCTTTAGCATGCGGCTGCATCTACGATCAGAGTTTTCGGGAATTTTGATTGAATTTCTTATCTGGTCCGTGTTTTTTTAAATAGCACGCGTCGTCACATTGTTTTCTAGCTATTCTGTCAAAGACAGAGCCTACTCTCTACAAAAGTAGGGCAGTTATCCCATCAAAGGGGCAGATGTTCCTCCTACTCTACGTCTACCTTGTTTGCGTACGCCCTAACAGGGCTATTATTATATTACTAAAACCTATTCACGCTCTCATTCCAGACCTCTAGTACCGTTCTAGTTCTTGCATATATGTTTCTCATAATTTCATTCTATTCCTTTCATACTTGGGGGATAATAAGGGTTAGGGTTGTTCTGCTTTATTTATTATTTACATTTCTAATATGCTATTTTTGTTATCCTACCTTATTTCTATTTATTTTTATTAATACAAATTTACTCATGCTACAAATTATTTACCACTTATATATCTAGGGTCCTGGTATTAGCAAATACCTAACTTAGATACTATATTACACCTTATTTCTATTATTTACAATTCTTACAATTTTATGTGCATATTTCACAAATTCATTTACATAGTCCTTAATTAAAGTAGGAAAGTTGACTGTTGTTAGTTTGATCTCGGTTATCTGGTCAGTTAGTTAACCTTAAGATATTACGCTTCTTAGCTAGCCTCAAATCGGTAATCGAGATCAAAAAGAGTTATTTTTTACTATCAGGCCAGAAGCGCAAGAACTGTAGCTAAGCTAAACTGCTATTTACTCATAAATAAAAATATTTTTACCCATAAAATACTCAAAACCTTTCTGGCAACAATGTTTGTTTTTTTGAGACGTGCAATTAATACACTTGAGATTAAGCCCTAGCGCTCCGGGCATTCATAGTGTCGGGGTGACAGCTTAAGCCACTACGATTGACGTAGAGGTTTATGCCACCATTCTTTTTATATATTAATTGCTTTGAAAATAGGTATGTTGGCGTGTTTTAGTACTCGATGTAACTTAATTTCGTAGCTTATTATTCGCCAATCAACGATACAAAAAATGGTTTTATAATAAATGTTTTTTAAATTATAAAGAAAACGATAACGGTGAGTACTTTTGCGGAATCCTCAATATTGATTGGACTGCCAAATTAAATGGTGGTTTCCTTTACGAGGAAAAATAATTATAGTAAAAAATAATGTCAAATAATAAATAAGGATGATATAATTAATTATGTTTGTCACGTGAAATTCAGCGCTATCTAGATCATTGTTATTAAATAATATACGTATATTCAATTTATAAACATTGTAAGGTGGAATGAAAATTATTAACAATGAAAAAGAGAATCCATGAACACTAGATCTAAGTCAGGAATTGAAAATTGCATCTTAGACAACACAAGACACATAGGCAAATTTCAATATCTATATTATGTCACCTCACGTGTAATAATATTTAAATTATTATAATTTCTTACGTAAATATAAATTTTAGGATACAATTGAGACGACGGAGAAAGCGATGAAATCCAAAATGAATAGTGTAATAACTATTGGTAGTATTCACGTAAACGTGTTATTAAATTTATAAACACTACTGAAAAGCCTGAAATTTATTTTAAACTAGGCTGACTTTGCAAGTACAGCTGCTCTACAGAACATTACAGCCAACAACATTGTGGTCATTTTTGTGGTAGGTAAGGCTTCCAGGCTTCTCAAATAGATCTTATGCAGAGTGACCGGTATTATCTGCCCTGGTTCCAAGTCTCCGTAGGCCTTTTGCCACCAGGTAAGCAGGTTGTATACAACATGAATTATATATAAGAAATGCTTGGAACCTCAACATTTGAATACTGGTTGAATTAAATAATTCAAATTAGACTTGTTTCTGTAAAGAACTTTGAAGCTAATTTAGAGATGTAAATTAGTATAATTCACAATGGCCATTTGAATGAAATGAGGCAAGTATTAATTTCATGAATATTTCAGTTTTGTAAGTCTAGAGATATTATTATCATAATGAACAATTTGTAATTACTGACAAAATGAGAAACATTATATACCTTCAACTCAGAATAGGCCAACGTGGTAAAGTATAGGCTAATCCTTCTCATATTAAGTAGACACCCGTGCCCTGGACTTGGGCAGTTTATTAACAAGGCTGATTTCAAAGGAAACTTACATTAATCAAAATTCATTATTTAATTTAATTTAACCCTTTATTGCTCGCATGGGCTCAATGTACTTTTGCGTATCGAAATTTCTATCTTCAGTTGGCCGCAACGCACTCCCACCAACAGTAGCTGCCGTATTTCCGCTAAAGTTGTCATTTCAGTGTCAAAGAAGATGACAGAGAGTAGGCTCTCGTCGCTGCAGTCTTAGTGCGGGACCCCGTGCCAGTAATTACGTTACTGTTTTTTTTCATGGTAGGCTTATATATTTTTTATATTTATTGAGTTATTGTATAGTTTTTTGTATACCTAGTATAATGTATATATTATAATAATATGTGCATGATTTTTTAACGTGACAAAAATATTGCAGCCCATTTTCTCATGTTTTTGAGAGGAAAATATTTTACAATGGGGTGGGGGTACAGGTGGGGTGTCAGATAAACAACAGCTTATTAGAGGTCTTTTAGCTCTATGTTTGGGTTTCAGAATAATCATGACCATGGACTGCTATGTTTTTAAACCATAAAAAGCCATTCCATCATTCCCTAATAATTTCATTAGAAATCATTATATGAAGTTGGGGTCAGTGGTTACCCCATGCGAGCAGTTGAGGGATTTTCTTCGTGCGAGTAATTAAGGGTTAATTGCCTAGTTTAATTTAATTATAATTAAATAAACTAATGATTTAATTAATTATAATAATTATCATTTTGTAATAATCACTATGTTCTAATTGCCAATCTAATAATAATTGAATATCAATAATTTTCAACATATTATTTTATTTCAATATTTTTGATATTTGATATGTTTTTTTTATTTTGTTATTATTTTGTTTGCAAAGAATGTACGTGCTATTTATTTATAGCTCATATTAATTCTTATTTGTTTCTTTGTTTGTGTAATGCACTTAATTATGTCTCACTTTTGTTATTTTTTTATGCATATAAGTTTATTAATGCATACTGTATCAGCATATAGTTAAGGCCGCACTATAATGTGCCTTTGTTTATGTATTATCAAAATATTTTAGTATATGCTTTGTTATTCTACCTAAAAATAAATATATCACACAAACATGAGCTACACTGATGACACCCACGAGGGTATTATTTGTAAGTAGGTTTCACATCCACCCTGCCCTGTTTCCAGCAGGGCTTAATCTCCGTTATTTACCACAAAACAGGGCATATTGTGCCTTGTACTGGATTAGTTCTTCGACAGGCAGGATTCATACTAAATGAACGTGATTTAGCATGAATTTATATTCCTTCAGTGATCTGTGAAGTGATAAATGGGTCGGAGTGGCCCCGTAATGAACATCGGTATCCGAAAGATTAGGCTTTTGTGGTATATTCCTATAGCCACCTCAATTTAGAGAATAAAAAGCAATATGAACAGAAATATTTATTTATTTTACTCAATACAACTATCATTACAGGACTACTCTAATACATTAGTGTAGCTCTCTTATATATAAGTACGATTATATTTATGAATATTGTATCATTATACCTATACCTACTAATTACTTACTATAACAAATTACAAACAATACTACCTTAGTGAATTCACTCAGAGCACAACAGAATATGTCTGTTTCCTTAGCTATAAGGTTTAGAGCATAAGTTCCTAAAGCAGTCCAGGTGGACTCCCAGTGGTCCACGGGGGACGCGACGCGGGTCTACGTTGGCGTGACAAAAAAATGGGGTCCACGATTCGTAAGTGGGGGCCCACGAAAATTTATTTGCTTTCGCATATTCAGTACCAGTGGTCTCGAACCTACCGATTTTTCGAAAGAGAATTACAAAAGATAAATACCTACCGTGGTAGGTTCAGTACAGAGAAATACAAAAAGAAAAGAAAAGTTCAGCCCGTAGAGATTTGATCAAAAATGCCAATGACTATGGTAGTAATGTAGTCGCAGGGGGTCCACCGGTACCTGCTAAATTTTGAAACTGGTCTATAAGAAAAAAGTTCTGATAACCTCTGGTTTAGTGTGTGAACAGCGCGCGTCAGTGGCGCCTCTCCTAACAGATTGGTACGCCCTCGCGGCTCGACCAGTAGGGTCGGTTTTCGGCGCCGCCACACTTACCTATCTGGTACACACAAACCTAGCAATCTTAGTATATCTGCGTTATATACTTTTCCTCTAAACACTTCAAATAAGTATTTAGTCAATGTTAGACTTCTCCTAATCTGAAGTTCAGTATATCCTACCATTCCTAAAATAAATAAGGTTGGGTAACTTAGCAGATAATATGGCTACACCTCATACTGACGCAAATAAAGACACCTTACAAATTTGTTCTGTACTCTCTCCAACAAGAGCCTATATTTAGTTTCATGTGGAGACCAGACAACTGCGTTACACTCAAGTTGGCTCCTAACTAAAGTATTATATAATGCTACACTTAACTGCCTTAAGATTAGTAAACCCACGAGCCATACGAAGGATAAAGCCTAGGTTCCTATTATTATAGGCTTTTCCACAGATTTTAACTATGTAGTCCTGAAATGTTAATCTTGTGTTAAGAGCACGCCTAAATCCTTAATTTCTGTGTATAATAATGGTATATTATTAAATTTCTATTAAGACTGTATTGTAAAATTTTGATCAATAAAATATACGATAGCTTGTCATTAAAGAATGAGAGAAAGCCAAAGACGCGAAAGGGTACATGCATCGGCATTCTTATTCCAAGTTAGTGAATTAACAACCTCCTACAGAAGTTTATCGCTAAATAAACGTGTAGGTACTGAGTTCATATAGTGAGTTCTTTTAGAGCCCAGGAGGTATATAGGGAGTAGTTTTATTTATTAAGATATTCTATGCTTACAATCTTAGAATCAACTTATATACAGGGTGCCCCGAAACTCAACGATAACCTGGTACGGGGCGAGAGGCCAAGATATACCAGTTATGAAAAAAATGAATATGAAAAACAAAACCATGTCACTTAGGTAAGCGATAATAAACTTTAGACTAAATAAGTCATCTTTTGAAATAACTTGCCTTGCTACATTTTTTTTCCAACATGGAGTGTTAAAGTTAACTGACAATAATTTTATAAACCATAACTCATTGAAATTAAACTGCTATATACGGATTTTATCGCGTTGTTTATTTGACACTTTATTACAAAATTTTGAAAATTGTTACACTACTACTACTATTAAACTTTACTAATTTTTAAGCTAATTAAATTATTATTAAACTATTTAGATTTAATTTATTTTTACACTTTCCCCGACGTTTCGGTTGCTTTTCAGCAGCCATGGTCACGGGGAGACTAAAATGGCAGTTGTCTCAATGTTCCAGTGTAGTTATTTCAAAGTACCCGAACATAATTTAATCATTGGTGTTTCTATTTACGCAGTTACCATAACTCGTCAAAACTTAATTTATTTTACTTAGTCAACAATGTTTATTACTTTGATTTGTGGTTGCGATTAATAGCACTGTTATTAGAGATTACATAATAAAAAAATCATTGTAAAATTGCGTAAATTGTGATCACAGTACTTAAAAATGCGACCAAATGCGAAAAATGTCTATTATCGCTTGACTAAGTGACATGGATTTTTTTCTTTATTTTCCATAATTGGTATACCTTGGCCTCACGTCCGGTACCAGCTTATCGTCGAGTTTTGGGACACCCTGTATATAAGTAGACAAAGACAAAATAATTCATTACCATTTTCTTCTTTGTTCAACAGTTTCTCCTTATTTCCTTTTTAGTAGCTATTGACGAACTTTAGTGTTATCAATAAAAAATGTTTTTTATATAGGTAGGTAAATTCATACATGTCAAGGTGCTCGCTACCATAGGCTTACACTATACCTTGTAAACTACTACTATAAATCGATTACGGAGCATCCACTGCGTAATTAATTCCATTGTAACCTATCCAAGTTACGCAATGGACGACCTGGTGCAGCGCATGTGTTGAAAATAGCATAGCGTCGCTTGTTGGTTGGTATTTTTACAGCTGTCTATCATCTTCGTTAAAGCCTTTCAATATTTTCTACAATAAGTTTAAGAATACACAAATATAAAACTGAACGAATGTTTACTTATTATTTTTTTATTTATAAATTTACAAATGTCTGCATAGTGTCTTAAATGCAGTATTTAATTTAAAGGAATATTTAGGGATAGGATTTATCATCTTCCTCAAAGTGCACACCCAGTTGCTTACGAACTGTATCTTCCAACTGGGCTAGAAGAAGGCTTTCTTTATGTGTCATGCGTGGTGATTCAAGCAACCCTGGAAAAAAAATAAGAATATAATATTATTTTTTTACCTTTATAATGAACTATTGTCGTGGTAGAAAACACCAGTTGCTGGTGGTTCTGTCTTAAACTCACCCATTCCTCGGTCACTAAAGTAGTGTTTTGCGGACGAATGGAAGGTTTTATTAGAATATATAAGGTATTATGAGGAGAACGCACGAATGCTATATTTTAAATGTATGCTATATTATTGTAATTAAATAGTGGAATTCGCGCAAGTCGTTGTATTTAATGTAAAATAAATCAACAATTATTTTATCTTGTTGGTACCGTGGCATTAGTTTGCGAATATGTTTACTGCTGATTATGAGAGCCTAGGGTCGATCCACGTCTAACAAAATGTTATTGAAATGTATGTAGAAGAATAATGTAAAAATTATAATATAATTATGTATAGAATATAGAATATGCATGAATTAAAATTGATTAGCCAAAAGACTTTCCAACTGTAATAAGATGGATCAATGAAATACGTTAGATTTGGAAAATTTACCGACGTAAACAACAAGACCATAAGGTTAAACTTTAAAAGGGCAAACTATTCTGGTATTAAACATGAACTTAATAAAATTAACTGGCATGACTTTTCTATGGTAATGACAACCCCAATACTATGCTTGAGGTATTTTATGGTGCTATTAACCAAATAATTAAGCAACATGTACCCTCAACTACAGTCCAAAATAGTTCATATCCGCCTTGGTTTAGTAAAAGTCTACTGAGATTATTTTGTGAAAAAAAATAACTATAGAAAGAGGTATAACAAGTATAAACAAGTGAGAATATAAACACAATATAAATCTTAGAGTTCAAAAAAATGGTTTAAGTAATATGCAAAGGTCTCATGATACCACTTGACCTTGAGGTCAGAGGTCAAAGGTCATAGTCATTTCGGGGTATATCGACTATGCTGAGTCGAATGGCGTTGACTGCGAGTCTCTAGTTCTTACGGTTCTTGGGTAAGACAAAGCCTATAATACACAACCTAAGGCCCATTATCATTTATTATTTTAATTTTAAATGATCTGTCGTGATGTTTGAAAAATTCAGTGCCATTCTTGTTTTCCATTCTTCTAAAAATAGTCAAAGTAATAGATTCAGATTTAGATACAGTGTTGCTTCAGGAAGATATAAACAATCTTTTAGATTGGTGTACCAGAAATAAGATGCAATTCAACATTAATAAATGCAGCCAAATTACTTTGACCCGTAAAACTACAATATATAGATAAAGTCTACCACATTTATGATGCTAGTTTGAGCAGAAGTGATATTATAAAAGATCTGGGCGTTATTCTTGATATAAAACTGACTTTTATACCTCACATTGGTACAGCTATCAAAAAGGCTTCAAAAGCGCTTGGTTTTGTAATTCGTAACGCTAAACCATTCCACAGACCCAAAACTAAAACATTACTGTACAACTGTTTTGTTTGCAGTATTCTTGAATATTGTTCGGTCGTTTGGCGTCTACATTATGCTACACATACTCTTAGAATAGAACGCATTTAAAAAAAGGTTTTTAAATCATCTAGCTTATTCCACTGGTATCGCTAAAAGGACCCGAAGTTACACTGAACGATTACAAACCTTTAATATCATATCGCTCGAAACACGAAGAGAATCACTCGACCTAATTTTTCTATATAAACTGGTTAATAATTTTATTGACTGCCCTCAATTATTATCTACAATAAATTTTAATGCTCGTAAGTATCCCCGAATGCCTACATATATATATCAATCAATTATACCCACCATCACGTACAACAGTCCTCGGCTTCAACTCCCCAATACCAAGACTAAGCAGACTTTCTAATAAGTTCGACAAACAAGTTGATATGCTTAGTACCAGTCTTTATAAATTTAAGAGCCAGGTTCACAACAGAACTAATTACTTACTATTAGTTAACTAATTAAATTAAACTGCGTTAATTAATTATTTATTAAGTTTTATAAACTCTAGGCTATATTACTGTTTGTTAGCAGTGTGGTTAATTTTATTTTATTTTAAGTTACCAATTTTCACTGAAATATTGTAACATTATTTTCTCATAATCTGATCTGTGTTAATACATAAATCCGAATGTTTGCCGATTGATATTGTGCACCCATACCTTATTTGCTATGAATGTATTACTTGTAAGAAATGTGTAACAATTGTAGGTGAACCTATATATAAATAAATAAATAAATAAACAAGGGAATTGTACACAATTAACACATGCATTAAGTCCAATTCTACAGACACAAGATAAATACTTCTATTGTGCTTGTAGATAAATACTGCTACTGATCACAAAATCAAATGACATATAAATCAACAATTCGAAAGCATCATTTTGCCACCGAAAAAATCCCAGATAAAGTAGCTCGAACAAAAATCACATACCTAAAAAAAGTAAAAAAAAAAATTGGATTTCGATTGTTCGACAAAATTGTTTATGTGTAAAAATATAAATAAAATATTATCTCTGTAACTTGATGGTAATGTAAAGTTAAGTACATAAATGTACTCGGATTATTTTTATGAATGTAATTACGTTAAATTATTGTCAATGCTATTTAAGTATATGATGTCAACCGAGCAAACAGTGAATCTTAAATTACAATCGAACCAGATACCCACAGGAAAGGCTTTGCCTAGTGTGGGACCACTGAATACTACTGTATTACTGTAAAATTACATGGCAATAAACAAATTTTAATATTTTTATAATATCAAGAATACAGTAACTAAACTATAATATAAATTTACATTTACTTGTTGCCACGTTCAACAAAGCAAGGGCGTAGAACCAACGAAGAGAACGTGCAAGAGATGGTTACGGCACAGCCATTCTTTTTATTGCCATTTTTATAATGCTGGTTATTTTACATATTATATTTGTAATCTATTTAGAGAAATAATAACTACTGTATATAAGTTTTATTTTTATTATTATCAATTTATAAATATATTTATTACTGTGACACACAAATTTATTTTAAAACAGTTTTATTAAAATGAAGAGTAACAAAATATGGGACTGTAAAAATTAATAAAAAAGGATGGCCGGTTTAGGCAGCGTCGTAAAATTCCTCAGCATCGCTGTCGACCGGGAGTGTGCCCAGAAGACTGGCAGCATTGCCACGCTGAATGGCAATGCTGATTCTTTGAGCCAAAAAAAGTCCAGCCTTCTGGTTACGCGGAGCGTCGATTAGCCGCTTAGATATATCTCAAAAAGCGCACGAGCGCCCGGACCCCATGAACCCAGCGTCTCTACCCCAAACGGCTCGAAAACGTAATTACCAATTAAATTACTGTATTTACGCCGTTTGAGGTTTTCCGCCGCTACAGCAGCAGCACTGGCACAGCTCACCGTGCTCGGAAGATGTGATGGCGCAAGAATGTCGACGCATGTGGCGTCCCACACCAAAGGCCTACCCATTTTCCAAGGTACTACTACTTAACATTTACCTTTTTTAATACATCTTGCAACTTCAAGAGCCTCGTACACCAATCCTGCACTGTTCTCAAAATTATACGGAATCTGTGACGTATGTAGCTTGTACTTTTTTACAGTTCCATCAGAAGAAACCATCTCATTCGGGAAGTGGAACGGATGGTTCAACTAGAACAAAAAAGGGCCTTTTATAACTTTTACTACATTAAACTTTTCTGCTAACCACTTGTATATTTAGGCATATCTGATTAAAACTAGGAAAAATAGACTGAAATTTAACAAAAAGTATTTAAGTGTCACTACCACTATGCCGAGTGTTCGAAGGGTTCGAATCCTACACGGGACAAACATTTGTGAGCTAAACAAATGGTTGTTCTGACTCCAGGTGTTATTTTTATCTGTTATCTAAATGTTTGTAAAAGTCCCCCGCGACATAGGAATATTCCTGAATCGAAAAGAGTCATTCTAAAGGAAAAAATAACCTGAATAAGAGATGTTCACGGTATTAAAATTAAACTGCTTTATACGGATTTTATCGCGCTATTTATTTTAAAACCCTATTATATTATCATTTTGAAATGACTACTGTTAAATTTGACTATCATTTAAGTTATTTAAAATTACAATAAGTATTTAGATTTAAGGTTACACTTTCGCCGACGTTTTGCTTTTCAGCAGCCATGGCTGCAGTAAAGTTTAACAGTGGTAGTTTAATAGTTTTAAAATTATATTATTCTAGTAATTTCAAATAACAATAATGTTCTCCAGACCCAATTTCGGTCATGGCGGCCAATCTTAACGGAGACTGGCCATCTGCGCAGGAGATATTATAGTGCACAAGTATGTGCGCAAACACAAGTGCACTCTCTGTTCCCTAACTTTCATGATCCGATGGGACGGATAATCCGACACGACCGGAGAGAGATCAGGCGCAGGACCAACGGCTTTACGTACTTTCCGAGGCACGGGGATGTCTAACACCGCCAACTTCCTAACTCCGGGCTCGTATTGAGATTTCTTAACAGAAAAACCCAATAACTTTTTGTTGGTCCGACCCGGGATTCGAACCCGAGACCTCATGCACAGCAGTCGCATTCACTACCGCTGCGCCACGGAGGCAGTTAAAATATATGGCAGTTAATAAACAAACAATACAAAGTAGTTAAGTTTAATGTATAATATTCGCGTTAACGTAGGACAATATTATCTTCACTATATTTGAGAGCTACTTCTTGCCAGTCTACAATTTTACTACAACTGCTTGGTGTAGTAAGATTGTAGGCTAGCTAGAAGATGAAGACTACTCTGCATTATATTCTTACCGTAATGCGGCCTTTCGTCCCATACACTGTCGCCCTATTACACAATTGTTGCCGAGTGTGCGTGTTAAGTATAGCTGTCCGACCACCACCATAGTCTAGAACTATAGTTTCTGAAGTGTCCACTCCATACTCATTCAATGTACCAACAGCAGTTACTTTTATAGGATCTTCCATAAATATGAACTGCGATATCTGAAGGACATATATTCCAACGTCGAGTACAGCACTTCCACCAAATTCTTTCTTACTGCAATGTTAAATAAAACATAATATATAATACACAATATAATATATTATGTTAAATAGTGAAAATAATGACTTGGTCATTGCTTGCCAGGCACGATGAAAAAGGATCGAAGGATGCAAAGTAAGTAATACTTTCATCAAAGATTTCGTTAAACGTTAAATACATATTATGACTTCGCCTTCAAAATCTCTACAATAACACGGTAATGTTATCTTCATATAAACAGCGGAACGCGAGTCATACCTACGCGCCTCGAGGTCGGTATACACTCGGTACACAATCAGTCGCGAATGCGCCGCCTGTGACGGATGGACGCGGACGGTGTGGTGGTTTTGTCAGCAGTAAGCGTGCGATTTGTGAATATTTGATTGAAATAAGTGCAAGTACTTACATAATAATTATACCAAAGTGCAATTGGAAACCAAAGTATTTTTAATTACTTAAACTTTTTATCAGAATTTTTTACAATATTAAATTTAACCATAAAGCTTTCCGTACGTCTCAGTCGAGGCGCAAATATTTTTTGGTCTCAAATATATAAGGTTGTTTTTTATTAAATTTACTAATCAAAAAATACAACATGATTTTATTTAATACTTCTTATTTCATTCATAACAACATTTTATGTGTTTAAATAATAAATATAATATTTACAATCACTAAACTAGAAAGAAATTCAAGTAGGTAGGTAAAATTAAAATACTGTAGGTGGGCAGCCCTCTCGCGTGTTTGCGTTCCACGCGGTTGGAGGTAATTATTTCAAGGACAGAGCCGAGTTACAATACTGTTAGATAACATTACCGTGACAATAATGAGCATTTAATGCAATGCACGGATGGCGACGCGAAGTGGTTTAAGTGGTCGCTTCGCCGCTACCACTGCGCCGAGTGTTGTAGGTCCGAATCCCACACGAGACAAAAAATTGTGTGATCCACAAATGGTTGTTCCGAGTCTGGGTGTTCTTTGTATTTGTTGTTTTAATGTTTGTTAAGTTCCACGCGACCCGGGAATTATACCTAGTGAGTGAGATGTCTTTAAAAAAAAGAATATCAGTTCGCCTGTAAAATCTATAAAATAATAAGTAGTTAAAAATCGGGATTAAATATAATGACCACCAAAAATACGAATAAAATATGCTTACTAAAATATATTATAATGCCTATACGCCTCAAATCACTGCATTCCGTCTCGGAAGTGTTAGGTTATGTTAGGTTCCTTCTTAAACCCACCCACCAAAAAGTAGCAGCCCCGCGAAGCGGAAATCCGTTGACTTCTTTTGATCTCTTTAAATATAATGCGGTTTTAATTTTGGTGATCATTTACTATTTTTGACTTTTATACTTACTTGATAAGTTAAACATAAGCCTTAAAATTCTATAGATACAGTATCGGTTCTTGTTCATTCAAAAATAACCGTAATTGATTAATTTAGGTATGTTTTGATTGGCGTTTCTGCTTTCACGTCACATTTCTTATTTCACAAGGCTACCTCTAATGATAACTCTTCAAGAACAGAAGAAAGTTTATTACACATAAACTTTATATGAAAAGTTATTTCTAATGATAAAATTTCACATCTTACAAATCTGATAAATATTTTTTTATATCTTACTTGATTCTGTCCGCATCAGTGCAAATACCAAGATTGACTTCGAAAAACATGACGTCACCAATTTTACCACTTGCTATCTCTGTCTTCATATCTACATAAGCTTGGGAGAAACGAGACCACACGCCTTCCATAATAAATAGTTTCTTCTGCCTTGCAAGGTTGATCAAACTCGATGTCTGTTTTGCATTCATGCATAAAGGCTTCTCGCATAACACATGCTTGCCGTTTTCCAGGAACAGCTTAGAAAGTTCATAGTGATATGGGTTTAAGGCACCGATGTAAACAACGTCTAAAATATAATAAATAAAATATTATTAAATTTATTATTTCGATTGATACAAGCGTTACTCTAACTTTTCGAAGTTATATTTGTATTAAATAGTTAATTATTGCTCGCTTTAACCCTGAACTCTAAGATATGTGAAGTCTACCGACCCGCACTGGGCCAGCGCAGCGTGGTAGACTATGGCCTAACTCTTCTCACACTGGGAAGAGGCCTGTGCCCAGCAGTGGCACAGTTTAATACAGGGCTGATATTATTATACAAACCTTAAGGGATGATTTATTGTATGTTTGTCACAATGAGGCGGACAAAATTTTATACCAAATATGTAGCTTAAAACTTACCAATAGCGCTTTTAGTATTAGGATAACTGAGATACAGACTAAATGTAGTAGCCAAATTTTTATTTCAACTAAAGTCAAACAACATGAAAATTATTTTGGGATATTTCAAAGGCATAACCTCTCTTTTATGTTGAAACCGATTGAAGCCGGTTATATTATGTGCATGTATCTATCTGTGTTTCTGCTTCTATAGTGATTATGTACCGCCTATGTTTTATAAAGACTGCTGTCAGTCGAGATAATACATTTGAACTCTCGTTGCTTCCTTGACATAAGTTTACGCTTACAGCCGATCAGATATCCTGGTTTAATCCTTGAGTCAGACAAAACGTTATTGAATATTTTGTTAGAGAATACTTGGTAGCAGAACGAACCAAAATACCACAATTGTGCCCGACACACGGTAACAAGCTGGAGTGAGCTTATATTACGTGGGATCTAGAAACAAAATATTGGTGTAATTCACTTCTACTCCTACTCCTTTGGAAATAAATACAAGCGTGACTATATACACATTTTGTTACATAAACATACCCGTACTCGACAAAACCACTTTATTTTGTTATGCTATGCTAAAACAAATTTATTATTGTTGCGTACTAAGTAGTATAATTAGTAGATAAACAATATTATGCATGTTGAAATAGCACTAATATGCATACTAGTATATCCCTATTCATAGCAATACATATTATAGTACGAAGTACGATAGAAGAACGATATTCAAGAGCCATTAACGCAAACATTATCGCGATAAAATAGCACTAGACCTTGTATTTATCAAATTAACTGCGTAAATTATTATCTTAGCAGTTCTAGTGTTTTCTTATAAGTACTTTGACATAAATACGAGATCAGACTTTATAGTTGCAAACTTAGATATTCACTTCTTAAAATATTTCGATAACGTAAACTTTTTTGCTGGTTTGCAAGAAGCATGTGTAGTGCAAACACAAACAAGAAAAAAAGTTTAGTTTCATTCAATACCATATAAATATATTGTATTGAATTAAACTAAACTTTTTATTTTAATTCAATATAATTTCACTTTAAAATTGATATTTAAAGTATTTAAATTGCAATACCAGAACAAATTCAGGCTGTCATATATAACACTGTCAGTTCCAGCATCTCATCAACCATTAAGGCAAGAGTAGGCACACAGTGATAGATTTAGTTGGTAGGACTTTCCACCTTCCCTCGGGTAAGTCCGACATACCCACTTTGCTCCAATTTTTCCACGAAGAGGAAGGCGTAAATGTATTTCCTCCGTTATATAAAAAAACTGTGATGTATAATAATGAATAGTACGCGTTTATAATTGATCTCGTCCTTGCTGCTACGTATTTATTTATTTATTTAATTTATTTAGGCATATTTACAAGGTAAACAGACATTCACATAAAATTAACAATTATCAAAGTGCATGTGCTACCCCAATTACAAAATATATGCACAGCACTGGCAGGTAAACAATATGCAGAAACTAAGTAATAAAATTTAACAAAATAAAAATACAATATATAAAAACAACAGGAAAAACAATATTTATAATTAATAAAAATTTAAAAAAAAAATTACCAATTTAATTGCTACTAGTTTTTTTTTTGCATATAATTACTTTGCCAGGTTTGGAAATTGAACCCAAGATCTTATGAACAGCATTTAAATTTGCCACTGCTGTACCAGCGTCAGAGAACAGTCCGTATCCTATAAATTTTCTTAAAACTATCTTTGTTTACTGAGTGTCATGGTCCTCTCGAGAATCCAACCCAGGACATCAACGATTCATATAAAACATCGTTAACTGATTTAATGAACAAGACAGACAAGATTTTAAGTACCCCTAGAGCAAAGTTATAGGGGCCCTAAACATACATGCATATATTATCTCACACCCATACCTACTTTTAATCATTTTACAAATAGGATTTTGTTTCTTTTTTATTATTAATGTTATTCAAACTTAAATTATAAAAGCGAATGTGAGTTTGTTACTTTGCTTGTTTATTTGTTTGTCACGCTTTCACACCTTAACTACTCGACCGATTATTACGAAATTTCACATACACGTTGTCAGGGGCACAGAAAAGGACATAGGGTACCTTAATTAAGTACTGTTACTAACCTCTTCTGTGAGGAAGTAATTTCCATCAAGGAGGCGGCGGAGCGGGAGAGGGAGCGCTTAAACCCTCCGGCCACCTTGAAGTTTGGCCTGGGGGTGGTGGGCTGCGTGGGCCTGCTCGCCACCCGATCAGCACCAGGTCCGAGAGGCGGCGTGCGTGTTCCCACGTGCGCCTCTGTATCGTGTCTTTGTCTCCCCCCCTCAGGGACGGGGTCGCGATTGCATGTGAAAGCGATTCGCGCGGCCTCGCGCTCTATGGTTATGTCGAGGAACACCGTGGTAGGTTTAGTCGGTATTACCGGGGTATCTTTTCCCCGGTGAGCCCGACATAACCTCTCCGTCGCCCCGCGGAGAGGTATGCGTCAAAGCATGCCCCCAAGTAAAAAAAAAGTACTGTTACTAACCTAACCTAACGTACATTTATGCCAGCGAAGCCGCAGAAAAAATCTGTTTTATTTATATTTTTGATCAACGGGAACCATGAAAAGTATAAGTAATATTTAATCTCACGTAATATGGCGCCTATTGTCGATTACCGGGCACAGTTCTACATCCCGTACTGCTGCTAAGAATTTGAGCGTATAAAAATGTACTTTGTGCAACCCGAGAATCGAAGCCGAGACCTCATACACTCCAACCACATTCACTACCGCTGCAGCGCCAGGCCTGTATACTTACATGAACATAATATACTTACCAATATCATTACTGCTTGCCATAGCTTGATAAGAATCGAATACTATAGGTATGTTGTGTGTTATAGCAAACTCTGCAGCACTGTTCTGATTTCTGGCAGCGATAGCTACGATTGCTTGATCTCCTTTATCCGGGTAAGAGTTGAACGAATTGACAAAATCATTGCAGATCTTGCCAGCAGTCACGATACCCCACCGTAAAGTCATCTGTTGAAAATATGTAAAGTTCTTACTTGATTTGAATACTGCTACTTTTCTAATATAATTAAGAGGAATGATTTGTATTTTCGTTTGTAATTATTGAATCCAAAAATTTTTACCGATGAAAAATATATTTCACCGTTAAAACGTGACTTAGGCTAGAAGTAACATAGGCTTTATAACATAACATACAAGCCATGGGAGCAGGGCAGTTATTATAAGCTTATAAACAAGTTCTTTCCTTGATTTATATAATGCTATCTTCCAGTGTTATAAGTTCGGGTTTCAGTCCAAGCGGACCCAGGTATTTTTAAACTGTTTATCACTGTATTCACAATTTAAACATGTCTAATTTTATCCCTACTTCTTCTTTCGGGGTCCCTCAAGGCAGTATACTCGGGCCACTCCTTTTTTTACTATATATCAATGACCTGCCCCGACAAACATCCTATCCTATGGTGCTATTTGCCAATGATAGCACATTTATAATAAAATGTCACGATAATGATTCTTACGAAAATTATATAAACAACAACTTAAACAACATAATAAACTGGCTTTATAACAATAAATTAATAATAAACATTAAAAAAACAAAAATGATGCACTTCCATCAACGTACATACGCGGCAGATATGAACATTAATTATAATAGACAAACTATACAAAGCGATAATGTAACTAGATTTTTAGGAGTTTTAATTGACAATCATTTAAATTGGAAGGTACAAGCAAATTATATATGTAACAAGATATACACATCTGCCTATGCGCTATACAATCTTTCAAAAAAAGTAAATTCTCAAACAATTCTTGTTGCTTATCATGGTCTAGTCGTATCAGTTTTAAGATTTAGCATCATTTTTTGGGACAATTGTAGTGAAAGGGAAGGCATTTTTAAATCTCAAAAGCGTTGCATAAGAGCCATATTTAACATGAAAACAACCGACAGCTGTGCACCTATATTTAAACTTCACAAGATACTAACGCTACCATGTTTGTATATACCAGAGATATTCTTATTTGTTAAAAGAAATAATCACTTAATTCCATCTTTACATGATACCAGGAAAAGGACAACCAGCATGAGATCTCAATACCAACACTTATTGTCAACTGGATCATACAAAACTAGTTTGTTAAGAAAAAGTGTAATTGTTATGGCCCCTACTGTATATAATATGATACCCAGTAATATTAAAGAACATCCATTCAGTATATTTAAGAAACATTTTACAAATTTTATTATTCGATAGCAGACTTTTTAAATGATAATTCTATTTGATTATTATTAATTAATATAATATGTTGATTCTTTAATGTAACATTAAGATTTGCATGCCTTAAGACTACACTGAGCGTATGAGGCGGTTAGACTAAATGACAGAGCTCGATATTCAAATCGGCGCGCGGCCGCCATAGTAAAATTGTATGGAGGATTTGAAGTGCTTTTTTGATAAATATGTATCTTTATTGTTAACCAATAACTTAAATATTTGGGACGGACAAATTGTAATATAACTATTTATGTTTCGTTTAAGCTGTAAAAAAGGATATATTTCTACTGTTATAATCTAAAAATCACGTAACGCGAGCTTACGTTTTTGCATTTTTAGTGCAAATTTACGTAATTTTGTAGGCGAAAATATTCATTATTTTAAGTTTTTTACACGGAGTAATTGTAAAAACATTCATTGTTATGGTAAATGTATATTTTATAATGTATTAAACAAAAAGTGTTGATTTTATCAACTTAATTGTGACCGCCTGTTTTGCGGGCAAAATGTACAAGGATTCTTATAAATGTATTTAACACCTATTATGTATTACCTTCATTTTTTCAAATAAACTACTCTATTCTATTCTATACAAGAAGGCATTATTAACAAAAGCATTGTCGCTTACGTTACGCTTAAAAACTATAGACATTAAAACCAAAAATTATGACAGTAAAAATAAGTAATCTTAGAAAAGATCGCATATATTATATTAATTATTTTGTATAAATATTGTTCCTAGCAAACCGACAGACTTTGTCCTGCCCAAACAAACCGATTGCAGCCACCTACTGCCCTCACATACACCAACAAGTTCATTAAAATCGCTCCAGCCGCGTAGGAGGCGTTTAGTGACATACACATGTATAGAAGTATTATATGTATATAATGTTATTTACCTTGACACTTAAATAAGACACGTCTTTAATCGAAAAATGTATACAAACAACTGCATTCATTGCGACCTTCGTCGCCTCGATTAGAATAATATTGAGTATCTAGCTTATCTATTCACTATATACACTTCAAATAGGCCAATCTTGTTAAACTCTAATCAGTATTCCTTTTACAAATATGTTTTATTAGTTTATACCCACGGCTTCATCCATTTGAATTGAATCCTACAGTGTAGAGTATCGGGATGAAAAGTATTATATGTGTTGATCTGTGCGCCAAGTTTTATTTAAATCCGTTCAACAGTTTAAGTATGATTCAGTCACAAATAGCCAAATATCTTTTACGTATATTTTTGGTAGGATATTGTTGATACTGGTTTAATTCATGCATTTAATTTATGTTCCTATACCTACACTATGTATACTTACACGGTATATTAGATCTCTGAGGAATAGATAGAAAGGTATCAGACTCATGTTTGCCAGATAGGTTTGGGTGTTCTTTGTGTCCATATTTTCAATGTTTGTAAAATCCAATGCGTTATAGGAATTATTCTTAGAACATAAATTGTCTTTTATAAAAGAAGAAATATTTATTGTGTCCTATGTTTGAATGTTTCTTAAGCCACCCGCGTCACTTAAAACATTACAAGAGCGGATTTTTTTTAACTGTCTGTAGCTTTACACTAACTTCCGATTGCGTGAGACATAATATATATAAGTAGTCGGTGGAAAATGGGTATGAATAAATACATGATTCTCCGGATGAATTATGATACCATATCTCATAGATGAGGGATAGCCATATCCGTAATTGCAGAGAGGGGCGCACACCCCTAATTACATTTTCAGTTTGATAATTTTTCTTATCTTCGAATTTTGGGAAACACGTTTTTACATAATTTTATACCATTAATTTAGTATAACGACATACATACACGTTATTGTCAAATAATGCTATCTTATTTACACATATGAAAACACAGCCAAAGTTCTCTTTAGTAAAAGTCCATTTAATTTAAATAATAGCGTCTATGGTCCCATTTTTCCTATTTAAGATTGGAATTTGGCTACCACCCAAAATTAAGTACCTACTTCTATTAAGTGGTACGGGACCTACTAACGTCAAAGCCATATATTATATGCGCCATTATTGTTGTCAATTACAGTCACAACAATGTTTTTATCGCTTTAAGCGGGTCGCAAATCGGAATGATCACGTTGTCTGCAGTGACGGTGATTAGGTGTTACGATGAAAAATGGGTTATAAAGTAAAATAATTGAGGAATGATCGTAGGATAGCCACTGAGGTCTCAAGTTAGACTCCATATCATGCACTTCTGACTTAAATTTGTAAACATATTAGTCTAGTGAAAAACCGTTAAACTGCCACGCAGAGGTTCGAACTAGAGACCTCATGTACAGCAGTCGTATACACTACCGCTACATTGCCATCAAGGTGAATGCTTCGATATAAGGCATACAAGGATAGAGGAAAAGACTAAACTACTTAAAGACTATACCTAATACCGTTTTATAATTATTATGAACTAATTACTTAATCCGTATTCCATGGTGCATTTTTGACAATGTTCCTATACCAAAGCTTAAAGCTGTTTAATATTGTTTACTTAGTACATAACATTGCATTTTCCTTTGATGTCAAAATTTAAAGCAAAAGTGGTTTTATGTGATATAGTTTAGTTGTCTTATTACCATAAGTCTCTTTCTCTAGATACTACGGTACGAGGTAGCTAGAAAAAAACAACACTGTCACACTCGTACATAGACTACGGTAACTGTTTGTCAGCAGGTAGGCTTAACTTACACGCCATTAGATTTATAATATAAAGAATGATGTGTAATGGAAGCTGCTAAAGTGTTTTAGTCACTGGAACATCATCTCAGTCGAAAGACGTCCACTGCTGGACCTGAGAGGCCTCCCCCAAAATTTTCCACACAGACTGGTCTTGGGCCATCCGCATCCAACGGCTTCACGCGACCCTTACCAGGTCGTCGGTCCACCTTGTGGGGTCTAATCCTGCTGTGTCTTCCGGTGGAAATATATGCCTAGATAAAAAATTCCCAGTAAACTAATAGGGTAGTTGCGTATGTTGGATTTTGCACATTATTTTACACACAAGAAGCAATTTAAACAAGCCTATTTGTGAAAATACATAGTATTAAAATCAGTTACAAAAGTTATTATAATTTTAAATTTAAATCAGAAAAAGTGCTAGGGATGTCGAGCGGTGCGGCGCCGGTTTCACCATCACGGGCTTGTGACAACGGAGATCCGGAGCGGGTTTCCCCGTAGTTATGCCCTTGAAAATGATACTTCCACCCCCAAGAATGTAGCTCTAGCAGCCTCTCCTTTGACCGGCCGACCAAGGCAAGCCAGTGTTGAGAGTCCTACGGGCGCTCTTGAAGTTCTACTCCAGCCAACCAGTAACAGCAAGCCGGGGACGAGGCCCTAACTGACTCTCTGAGGCATTCAAGACCGCAGTGTCGCCACTCACATTCAGCTCGCCACAAGCCGCCCTGCGGTTTGTGCGCTTTTATTTAACCAGGTGATACATTTTTTGTTTATATCACAAGGCAAAGGATGTATTTTAAAAGCTAGTGTACTATGCCCTTTAGTATCACGTTAGTCTCATGATGAGATAACGACTGCCCCAGAGAAGCTTATTATTATTATTATTGGTCGATTATATAGATTTAATCATTCTGTATCGTTATTCCTGTATTAGAGGCACCGGGTTTTCTCTGAAGAGGGCCTGCCCTTTCCTACCTGATTACTTCAATGGCGATACCGAATTGTTTTATTTTATCCGATACCAACACACCTATTAAAACTTATTGCCGAATATTGGATGAAGTTTACTCAACCGGGAGAGATTACTATGCTGATTGGTAATTGCTTTTAACAAGCCCTTTGGTCTCGCTGTACTATATTCAGTAATTCTATCGAAAATTAGGTATTAGTTACTCAAGTATTGTTTGAATCGTTATTATAATTAATTGAACTTTGCTCAAGTATAGGTATTTATTATTATTAACTATTCAGGGAAAGGCTTTTGTTATTTCATCCGTGATTTGATACTGTTTGATAGATGCTTAAACACTTTACTTTAATATTTATACATGACATAAGTGTATGTAAATCTGGAAATAAACATTTGATGTCATGTTGAATTAAAAAGTTTATTAAATCACAGCTTTTACATTAGCGGACTCGATTTAACAGTCATATATATTATAAATAGACAGATACTTAGGTATTTTCTGGAGAAGTAGATAAAAACTACGAATTTCTAATATCTACTATCCAGACAAAATCTTTGCACAGTTGTACGTTTAGGTTGCTCATTTGCGGCAGTATCAGCATTTTTTCTAAACGTCTTCGATTTTACGTCATATTCATTACACTTAACATTTAGGTCCCGGACTCTTCATTATTTTCGACATAAACTTGGGGAAGAAATTTGTCTATCATGTCGGCGTCACTCGAATAACCCGTCACTCACTCCCTTAGGGACTAACTGTCCGAATTGACCTTTTTCCATCAAAAACTCAATACTGTTACGAACGAAAGTTTATGAGATCGTGATGATAAAATTGTTATACCAGTCTTTATGTCTTGGAGCTAAATTATGTTTGTGACAAAGCTGTCTTTTTAACTCTGTTGTGAATTATTAAATAAGGGAAAAATCAGGTTATTGGTAATAATTATACTTTGTGTATAAAAATACATTTGAAGAAAATTACATTTTCATTAGCAGATGCTTAATGTTAGCAATCTCTATAGAAATTTAATTTACTAGATTTTACCCGCGGCTTCGCTCGCGTAAATGTAGGTTAGATTACTAACTGTTCTGGTCCCATAACAACGTGTATGCGAAATTTCATGACGATTGGTTGAGTAGTTAAGGCATGAAAGCATAACAAACAAACAAACTCACATTACCATTTATGATATTAGTAAGGATGTGATCAGTGCATTGCAACTTAGCTGAGAAAAATGAAACAATGATAGAATTATGATACTTATTTCTAGATGCACTTCAAGCTTCGAACCTTTTAAAAAAGTTACTTCATTGTTTTAAGCAGCGATAGCTCAGTGGGGAGACCAACAGACTGCAATGTAAAGGGCCTCGGGTTCGAACCCACGTCGCGCACCACAGACTTTCGGAAGTTATATGACTTTTCGAAATTATGTGCGTATTGATTGACAATTATCGCCTGCTCCGTGCCTCGGAGAGCACGTTAAGCCGTCGGTCCCGGCTGCCATGAACATCTATGGCAGTCGTTATTGGGAGAGTGTCGACACAAAAGATCCCACTGGGTCGAAGTGTCGCCGGTCTGCACTGACTGGCCCCCACACAAGATAAGATAAGCTAATGATATAAGTTATAACTTATAATATTATAACTTATTATCAAATTAGTAGTGATAACCTAAAGTAGGGTCTCCCATCAGGTTAATGCAGGACTGCAACGCCGAGGTCTCGAGTTCCATCCCGATCCATCCGACATTTGACTTTTCAAAGTTAATGTGCGTATTCATTAGTTAATTGTTGCTCGCTTTAACGGTGAAAGAAAACATCGTGAGTTCTCCATAATGTTTTCGAAGATACATATGTGAAGCCTGCCAACACGCACTTTTTTTTTTAACGTGGGTGAATGCTTTTCCGTGTACCCCTCCGCGGGGGCGGGCGGAGGGTTATGTCGAACTCACCGGGGTAAAAGAGAAAGATGTTAAAATGATGATAATAGTCCTTCTGGAATACCGACTAAACCCACCACGGTGTTCCGCGACAAAACCACTATCGACGGGGCCGCGCGGATCACTTGCACATGCGATCGCGACACCGCTGACGTTTCGGCCCGCCGTATAAAACGGCAAGCCACTACGAAAAGAGACCTACGCTATAGGAGGCACTCACACAACCCTACTGTCCCCCCCTAGAGGGGAGACGGACTTGACACAGAGGCGCACGTGGGAACACGCACGCCGCCTCTCGGACCTGGTGCTAATCGGATGGCGGGCAGGCCAACGAAGCCCGCCATCCCAGGTGGCTGGAGGTCGTCTCGCGCCCTTCAGCGCCCGGCTCTGCGGTTGGGGAGAGGGTTTAAGCGCTCCTACTCCCGCTCCGCCGCCTCCTTGATGGAAATCACTTCAACACAGAAGGAGGCGACGGCGTTCCACGACCTCTCACTCTGGACCATACACTGAACTACGGCCGGGAGCGAGAGGGCAACCAATCCGACTGCCGCGATCAACTCACGGCGCTGCAATGCCCAGGCGGGGCAATCCACCAAAGTGTGCAGCGCCAATTGCAAAACTCTGCATTATCTTACGTACAAACGTAATTTAACTGTTGTAAACTTCTGCCTTACTGTATATAAGCGTAATATTATTCTATGTTAATCTAGATATTCCTACAAACTATTTCAGATTTATTACTTGTCCGTAATGTTATTTGTTTTTCTGAAGAGTGTATTGTATTGGCAAAGATACAAGTCGATATTATCAGTTATATGAAAGTAAATACATTTAGACATGAAATATATCTTTGACTTTTATCATACACTAGATGCTTCCCGCAATGTAACCCGCGTGAAAAACTGGCGATGTTTTTGAGTAGAGCTAAAAGATCGCCACTTTTAACGTAATATATATTAATAAGTGTAGTTAACTAATCTTGTTAAAAATACATGACAGTTTTTTTTTAAAGTCAATTACAAACATACAAACAACGGACACAAAGAACACTCAGACTCGGCACAATCATTTGTGGATCACACAAATGTTTGTCCCGATTGGGATTTGAACCCACAACACTCGGCGCAGTGGCAGCGGCGAGACGACTACTTAAACCACTAAGCCATCCGCACATTGCATGAAGTACTCATTATTGTATAGATTTTAAAGGTGAAGTCATATATTTACGTTTAATATATATAACCAGGCTGTCCTACAGACGGTTCAACTCTGTGTTCCGGACGAATACATAGGCCGGCGAAGGCAGCCGCCACTACTGCTAGTGCCGCGTGCACGCACTAACCTACTCCAGCTCGCGCCGCTGACGCGTGCGCTGCGTGTACTCTGTGCTGTGTCCAAATGTGTAGACATATTTACGTGTTCACTGAGTGAGTTCACACAGGCTACTTATTCATTTTTTTGTGTTATAATAATAGGAAATAATTAGTATTAAGGAATAAATAGTATTAGGTTGTATATATTATTGTTAAGTAAATATAATTTGTACATATTAAGTAAATTCTGCATCCATTGCATTAGGTTAAGTATTATCTGTAATGATGGCTGTATGTGGTATTAAAATAAATAAATAAAAATAAATAAAAAAAATTAAATCTTTGATAAAAGTAATACTTGCTTGCGTCCTTCGTTCCTTTTTCATTGTGCCTGGCAAGCATTAACCAAGACATTATTTTCACTATTTAACATATATTGTGTATTATATATTATGTTTTATTTAACATTTCAGTAAGAAAGTATTTGGTGGTGGAACACAGACACGGAACAACTATTTGTAGACCACACAAATTTTACAGTGCAGCAGCATCGGTGTGCCAATCACTTTCAAATCACTACGCCATCCGTGCATCATTTATAATACAATTTTCAGATTCTTTATAAATATTTAATACATAAAACAACAAACAAAACTATTGTTAAGGAATCACACAATATTTAAGCTGAAGCGAACTAGCATACGCTTGACAGCCATTAGAAACTCAACTTTGAATATTGCAAAAAAACAAATCTTAGTTTCATACTGCTTCGAACTTTGCTCAGAACATCTGTTACGTAGAAACTTGCTTCTTGAATACGAAGTAAATAAAACAATCTTATTTTCCCTTTTGTTTAGTTTCCCACAATGAATTAAAGATCAAGCGCAAGTTGAACGCTGGAATTCCTCAAAGTTGATCAATTAAACACTTCTGAGCTAATTTATCCTATTCGAGTGCAGGTAACTTAGAATATGGAAGCGACCTCCTCTCTTCTACGAAGTTTTTACTTAAAATCACCCATAGTTTTAAGTGGTGATATCGCATCTGTAGAATGCTTCGCGCAAATATTTCAGGTCAAGGTAATCGGAAAGGTTTGTTTATTTAATGTTTATATGAAATATATAAAATCCTTGCAAGACAAAACTTATAATAACCGTGCAAGGGTTATTCCTAGATCATATCTTTACAATCATAATCCTTACTAATATTATTAATCTGAGTTTGTTTGTTTGTTAGTCTTTCGCGTCTTAACCACTTGACCGATCATCATGAAATTTCGCATACTTACACGTTGTCAGCGGTACAGAAAATGACATAGAGTACCTTCTATCCAGGAAAAAGTACTCTCTAGGGGTAAAAATTACATAACTTACATTTAAGCGAGCGAAGCCGCAGGAAAAATCTAGTATTATAAAGGAGAGAGTGCGAATTTTGTGAGTTTATATATCTATAAGCGGAAGGTTACTGCATCTATTAGATTAATATTTTCACTATATGAAAGGCAGGTACATATTTGACGTGTATCATTATTGCTAAAGCAAGTAATGATTAACTATTTAACGAGCAAATAATTAGAAAAGATAGAGATGTGCGCGCCTTAGGATCCAACTATAAACCTCTGCGTGGCATGCTAACGTCGGCAATATTATATAGCACTTTTTAATCGTGAATATATAATGTCCTCCAGACCGAATTTCGGTCATGGCGGCCAATCTTAACGGAGATTGGCCAACTGCGCAGGAGATATTATAGTGCACAAGTATGTGCGCAGACACAAGTGCACTCTCTGTTCCCTAACTCTCATGATCCGATGGGACGAATAATCCGACACGACCGGAGAGAGATCAGGCGCAGCACCTACGGCTTTACGTGGTTTCCGAGGCACGGGGGTGTCTAACACCGCCAACTTCCTAACTCCGGGCTCGTATTGAGTTTTCTTAACAGTAAAACCCAATAACTTTTTGTTGGCCCGACCCGGGATTCGAACCCGAGACCTCATATACAGCAGTCGCATTCACTACCGCTACGCCACGGAGGCAGTTTCGTGAATATATAATATGAACATAACTTACCTAAATATAAAATGGTATATATCATTAAATTTGAATGCAAGTTGTAAAAGAAACATAAATCTTTACCACTGTACGGATTAACCAACTATTGTAATAAAATTCGTTTATTTTATGAAAGTAATCTAAGTATATCGTCTACATTATTCATGATAACTATAAACCTCGATTCGCTATCACTATAAGGAATAACTATTCAATACAATAAATATTATCTGGATTTTATTTTGGAGTTATCAGCACATATCAGAAAATCCATAAAATTTACCAAAATTGCATTCTCTTTAGTTTGAAAGAAAGAAATCCCTTTAGTGGCTTAAATAGCACGTAAATTTTTAATCTATTCTAGCTGAATGGAAAAAGTCTATTAAAGTTACTATATACCTATTTCTACTTTCTCTTGTTCATATTTGAATAATATTTTATTTATAGCTATTATTGGTCAATTTCGGAAGTTTGATTGTAGTTACTTTGTCAGAAGATTGTCATTAGGCCATATCAAATGTAGTCTCATTAAATACGCCTGAAAGGTAATTTTTGTAAAATATAAAACAAACAATAGATTACTAAGCCGCATGTACGTGTCTATTCGTAAGTATTTATATTCCATCACCTCAATTCCATCGCCAGGCTAACAATGCGCAAACGGCTCATGCTTTGAGTGAACGCATGGACAGTTACGTAACATGGATTACTAACAATTCGAATAACACTACTTAGTAGAGAGTATTTGAAGGCTTCTGCTTGGCAATGAACAAGGACTTTACGATCCGCCACCCAAGTATTATACCACAAAAATGTAACCTTTCGTGAAATACCGCTTCGCATTGTTCGTATAGACTATTTTAGCGCCACCTACATGTTTTAAAGAAATTCGTGCTATTTACGCTACAAAAATGCCACGAGATCTACACGCGGCCAAGAACATAACTACGAGTACCCTTCTAGTAAATATAAGTGCCTCGTGTTTTGAGTTGACATATATTCTATCATTTTATATGTTCTAAGCGTACTCAGAGTACCTTTAATTCAATAGAAACATGTTGGACTTTGTAAAGTTTTGAAAATGGCAATATTTCCTTTTGAAACGGAAACGTACAAAGGACAGTTGCACGTGTACTAAACTAAAGAAAATCGGCAAAATAACATTTAGTGTCGTAGCATATATTCTATTACAAAAATGAAACAAGCCTATCTCTATATCTATTTGAAATATTTTTGAAAAATAATTGAGTTCCACTATGCTTGAGCTTGAATCGAAATCAATTTAGCCTTTTAGACTGTCTGTGTAGTTGTTTCAGCATCACGTAAAAACTATTTAGCTGATTTTGATGTGGTTTCACAGTTTGGTAGCTTGGAGATTAACGTAAAATCTGAGCCATATTCTTTTTTAAGAAAGATAGAAAAAGTTGTTTATTTATCGTAATCTAAATATTTAAAAGGATAAACTGACATATTGATTGATTGACTACATTATCTATAACTAACTTAAATTATGCGGAGAAGTTTCTTATACTTATAATGTCGGCAAGCAATAAGAAACGATTTTAATATTTCTTCGAGTTGAGATATATATATTATAATACTACTACTAAACTAGGCGTTTAAAGTTTGATATACCGATCAAGACTCAGCCCAAACAGCTGAGTCAGAAAATGTAACATTTTGCATAGAGGAGTTGTCACCACAACCACAAAATGATTTTCTAAAATACCGCCTAATGATATTTTCAACTACCTAAAGGGGTGAAACAGGAGTTTGCGATATAATCGAATTCCATTTGAACGAAGTCATAGACAACAGATCATGAAACATAAACGTCTATAATTATTGCACCATAGACACAGTTGTTTAACTGGTTACCAATGTGGACTTATGGCATATGAGAAAGAAGCTTGTGTATA
Source organism: Catocala fraxini (assembly GCA_930367265.1). Taxonomy (NCBI): domain Eukaryota; kingdom Metazoa; phylum Arthropoda; class Insecta; order Lepidoptera; family Erebidae; genus Catocala; species Catocala fraxini. The sequence continues at coordinate 17,622,572 of OV884035.1, forward strand.
TCTTTATCTGGATTCGAAAGAGAGTAATATGATCAGCACGATGGCAGATGCGAGGCTACCGCTAGACCGTTGCGCCTTCTGTTCAGCCATTACATTAGCATTCTATTAAAACCATTCATATTTAATAAGATATTAAATGTCAGAGTGCATGCTACTATAGCCTTTGCCATTTCAATTTCACTCTGCGTAAGTATTCAAAGTTGAACAACTTAGTTCATAATGTTATACTCTGAGTTTCTGCTACTCGACGCTGAACGCGAAGTTTCGTTCATCTGTTTATGCTGGTTATACTTACTTGTTTATGTAGACAACTATTAATCGTTTATAATAAATTGTTCTCTTCGATGACTTTTCGTTGATCCAGTGGCGAAAGTATAAGCGAAATAATCAATAGTAAGAAGCTAGATTTTTTTCAAAACGTTTGTGACGCTTTGGTCATGAATTATTCTAAATCTCTCATCTATAATATTCAAAATAAAAAATATAGAATCTTCCAATGCCAAAATACACGATAGTAGTTTCTATTTACCCCTGTTTATTCCAATAGCAAAATCGTTCACGTTATTTAACAAACTCACTGAACCGTATAAACGACTTAAATAACCGACGTGAACTTCACACCGTATTTAAAAGAGCACTTCTGTCCCCACACAATGAAGTAGACTCATCAAAAACGTTCACAGCACTTCATAATTCATCCAATATATACTTTCACTGGGTTAGCAAGCCTTTACACTTCCTTACAAAGAGTATTATCGTTTCACCTTTATGAAACCTTTTGTTTACGACATTTACTCGAGGAAACTCGTTTATCATCGCGATGTGTGTTCTTCTTAAGATGGCCGTGACCTTTACGAGGCGTAGAGGGTGTTTACGTACTTTTCTTCGTCACAACAAGCATTAGCTGCAATGAATAGCAAAATTTCACAAAATATCAGGCTATTGGCTTCTTTGTTCTATGGAATAAATTTGTGCCTATGTTTAAGCAAGGTGGCGAGAGTTTTGATTCCTTTTTGAGGTTGTATGAAGTATTGCGCATGTAAATCTGATAGTTCTTATCAGCATTCTTTAGTAAAGTGAGCTAAAGAGAATTTTTATGTGAATTTTGGGTTTTACTTTAAACACTAACAATCTTCAATACTGTGTCTGCAATTACTTTACTTTTAAAACATTTCCTTTTTTACCTTACTTTTAATTATACAATAATAATACTAAATCTACTAAATTCAATACTTGCAAATGCTTTTAACTATTTTTCCTTTTTTACTTGAATATTTTATCATTTTTAAACATGTTTGTATAACTTTAAAGTTACCGTAACACTGATATAGTGTTATCTCACTAAGTCATTATGCATGTTGTGACACCTGAAATGTTGTGCATTTATACCCTTTACATAAAATATTTTTTTATGTGCATCTCTAATTGTAACTACTACTGGTTGTCCTAATAAATAAAATGAAAATGAAAATTAACTAGTATATAACTCCGCCAGCTCTGATGACTGCTTGCTTAAGTTATGAGTGGGTTAATTTCGATGGTGTAATGGACAGTACTCGAACCCGCAACCTCTCGTCTGCAAGTGTGTTACCTTATACATTAGGCTACCACTGCTATAGCCACTCTTTACTTCACTATACAAAATAAAAAATCTTGGTATTAAACTACTTTAAACGGAATTTTACCGCAACTTTTTTACATAATATTTATAAACTAATGAAATTAGTACTTGTAATCGAGACAACTTCCATCTTAGTTACCGCCTGACTTAGTTGTGAAGTCAATAGTAATTGAAACTACGACAAAATCATAATAAATTAGTTTTATTTCAATGTGTACTATTCGCGGAAACGTAAGACAATATCAAATAAAATGTCGTCAGGAAACCTAGAGGTAAAGTTGCTACTAAGAGCAATATCAGCTCGCCTCGCGTGGTTTTCCTTCAACGTTAGAGCTAGCAATATACAATTAATATACCTACTCGGAATCAAAGTTTATTAATTTATAAGTTTTCCTATTATTTTAGCACTCAGACTTCGGCATTAAATTCTGAAGAAATTCAAAGAAAATGCAATTTAATCAAACTGTGTGACGTAGATGAGTTTCAAATTGAAATTGGCTATTTTGTTGATTGTTTACAAAGAACTCATTTAAGTTTTTATCAAATACTTCATTGTAAATGAATCCCTTTTAAAAGTTTGTGACGTTTAAAATAATAAAAGCTGTATTTGATGAGAAATTTGATGAACGTGATTGAAAACAAGAGAAGTCTTCATTTTCTAGGATGTTAGACGTAGTTTAAATATGAACTTTATACCCAGTTCAGTTTATTTTTTAGTTTTTACAGTTCAATGTATACTAGAATCAGCTTAAATAGTAGATATTCGATGTAAATAGTTTGTGCCTTACTACGTTTTATCTATATAATAATTATAAGTAAAGAGAAAATTAAAATCCCCCTTTTTTATATCACATAGCATATCACGTGCACGTTGAAGATTTGGCATAGTTAAAGTTTATATTATATTAGGAAGTACAGAAAGATAAAATTAATTAAAACATTTTTATGAATTATGGTCGGATGCCGACTATTAGATTAGTTAAATAAATTACGGAGGCATTGATGAAACGAATGACTGAATTTTAGATCGCTGGAAGGTAGATTATCCTGGTTAGTCTACATTTCTCATTGCCTCCATGAGCCATGGCACAACCTTACGCTTATGTTTAGGGAACAGAATAGAAGCGAAGTCCTTGGTTCAATCCCCGGGACGAATAAAGTATCTTAAGCTTCTCGGCAAAGAGATTCATAGTAGCGCAAAAATATATATAGCTGGTATAATCTAGGTGTAATATACAGGAACCCAGCCCTTCGCGGACATACAGGCATGAGGGAGTCTACATTATGTCGTATAATTTGCATCAATTTTAATATTAATAACAAAACAACACAATTGTACATCATGTTATACGTCATTACCTGACGTCATAACTACATTTAAGCATCTACTACTAGAATAAATAGCCATACAATAATGATTATAAGGCCTAGCTTTAATTAAACCTCCACCTATTTTAATCCCTTTTTTAATGTTGCCATTTCCTCGAGTTTCCACTTCATTCATTTAAAAAGTATCATCTCAATTAGTCCTTATCACTAATGCTCCACTTTCCTTCTAATAAATCCCCGTAACTTTCAAACTTAAAACAAATATTGACACTTAGTACCAAACTTAAATCTAATATTTCAACTCGAACACGTTCCAATAGTGCAATATCTCAATCGAATACTCCTAAATCCTAATGCGCATCCATAAATTATCCAACACCATTTAGTTTAAAACCTTTTTCCTCCGTGTTAATATGAAAGGTTTGGTTACCAACGCCATTTCCCGGAATCGATTAACAAGGCATTAAAGTGCCATCAATATTTGAAGCATGGTATTGATAACTTTAACGCGTTAATTCTTTTGTATTCAAAAACGGTGACGAATATTCTTTGTAAGGAAATGTATAACACTATGCCCACTACAACGATCCGTCAACGACCAGCAGTTCCTATAGCAGGGCGTATCGTGTAGCTTTTCGTGTCTGATACGTTTCTTGCACGCTCATGGTATGAGACGGTGTAGTGGGCTGACTTCTTTAGTTTTCGCTTTATTTGCGTTGATAGTAATAGCTATGGGAATTACGAATTAAAGATATCATGTAGCTAATTGTAATATTATAGTTTTTATAGATAATAGGAAATAGATATCATTTTCTAATATTGTAGAAAATGGGGTAGTTGTAGTAAAGCTAATAATTTGACGGTATGGATGACGTAGTAGGTATGTAACGTGGTCACCTCGCTACTGCCACTGCATCGAATACTGTGAGTTCAATTTCCACACAGGTCAAATATTTGTGTAATCCACAAGTTGTGCCGAATTTGGGTGTTTTATGTTTGATTGTTATTAATTGTCCTATAGTTCAGGAATTGTTAGTAGAGCGGAAATATTCTTTGAATTTGTAGTATTCTCATTAGACAATACAGCTATGCTAATATGCTTGGCTTAGGATTGGGCTAGCATCGAAAGTACAATTATGAGATTCGAGCTATCGCTGCTTCAAATCTCATGTGCTTTGAAATTTGAAGTCCAGTTACAGTAAATGGTTCTGGGCACCACTAAAACGAGGTGTCATTATACTAAAGGTTAATTTATAGGAAGACATTAAATTTTTTTAGGCCTCCATACGTTCCTACCCTACTCTTATTTCTGCAGGCAGACTCTTTAATCGTTTCGGCTAAATATACATATTTGCACGATTAGGCTACATTGTGACTCTCGCGATTGAAAAGCGATGATCCAAGATTAGATGAGATTTTACAATATTTAGTGAATGTAAAAATTACTGATCTCTTGTATCGGCTGTCATCATTAATTCTAATTCTAATTCATTTAATTTTGCTGAATTCCTAGGGGTGCATAGTCAAACATGTTCAAACTCAGTAATTCACTATAGCTATTGTAAGAATGCCCAGGATGACACAATTCTAAGAATTCTTGGAATTGTCTCTACAGAATGTAATAAGAAGCCTAATAGTTTATTCAAGAAAGGTAAATTCTAAACAGTCTAGATAAGAATTTAGTACTTATTCTATTATCACACCATTTCGTTTAAATACTGCTACTTAATAGTCGAATTTAGAAAGTTATTACGAGGAAAATTATAATAAAGTGTACTCACTAAAACACTTTCAAACTAATATTCAAATTCGAGCGATTTAATCGTTACTCTGTGAAGTTTGTCAGTTTTAAGCCACGATTGTATAATTATCCACGTCGTTATAAATTTTCAACATTTTCATTTGTATAACTACTGTTTTTAGTTAATACTCCCAGCACGTGGTTTTATCAACTCTATGACTATGAATATCATTATTTAGTTTAATCGAGAATTCGTTGTTTCTGCTGGGTTTTCTACTTCTACGATTTGCAATAAGTCGGTAATCGGATAGTAAAAATACCCAATTATAAAATGGAAATTTTACCGAGACGACACGTAATAAAATTCAAATGAAAGAATACGATTTAAAGTCGAGACGAAAACACGAGGAAATTAAATAGGACTGACAAAGAATTCTTTCAGGCTTTGAAAAATATTCTAGAAGTCAGACGATCCAATATCTATTATTCCATATTATTTAGTGATAAAACAGAATTATACTTCGCAGTGGTCGTTGAAAACATTAGTAAAGTTCCAAGGCCGTAATTACATTAATTATAGCAGCACCTCAAAACGATTTTATCTCCCTTTTAGGTTTTGAGGAGAGAAAATCTGAACGACAATGCCTTTGTAAGCAACATTTTAATTTTACCAATTGCGAAGAAAGAAAACGGGCTGATCAAATCTTTAGTGAGAATTACATGTTAATGGGTACGTTGCTGACTCAACGGAATAATGAAGAATAATCAATTTTATTTTAGACCTTCACATTAAATTAAAACGTTTAATGCACGAATTTCGAAGCTTTATTTTAGTGGTTTCTCTACTACGTACCGAAACAATATTAATTCGTACCAAAGAAAATAAAAATTTTAACGTACTGGAATTCGCTTGCGACTTCACAAGGTGGACTTCTAGTTCCCTCGCGATTTATATTACTCATGCACTATGTTTTCAGTTCTACTCGGCGGAATTAGATAAAGCGTAACTTAGATTTTAACTTGACTTAACTTTGCTTCAAGGCACTAAACTGTGAGATCGCATAAAATTCCGTACAGTGGTTCATCCGTAATGCCAACATAATTTATGCAGCATAATAAGCGTTTGTATGATTGCGACATAAAGCCTTTAATAGCTATATCCAGCGTTTGCAAAGTAACCTAATAGATGATTTCTGATTTATAAACGTATTTAGTCTATGTTGCGTAAAGTTCTATATTCCTTTTCTAAGTTTCATATACATATATATAAGCCAATCACAGGTTTCTGTTAGGCTGTGATTGGCTGCTAGCCTAATGGTTAGACTTATTTTGCAGTACATGGTCTCTGTAGGCCTTTTTTTATAGAGTCTTGGTCTCGGCTTCATTGGTAAACCTAATCAGTCTTTATCTTACGCTACGCACCAATATATATATATACACTAATTGTGAGGATTTGATTCCTATGTCATGTATCATACAGTGTTTACTACTATATTATACAGGTTCGGAAAGTGTAGTCGTAAATAGATTAGAAATCTTTAAGGACCACATTCCCATTTATAATATTATTTTGGATTAAGATATTATCTCAATCCAAAATAATATTATAAATGGAATTGTGGGTTTGCTGGTTACGTTTTTACGCCTTAAGTACCTGACCTATCATCATGCAATTTTGCCTACAGGTTGTCAGAACCACAGAAAAGAAAATAAGATACATATCATCCAGAAAAATGAAAATACTGTTCCCAAGTGAATCTCCAGACAAAAGTTCTTGATACTTTTCAGCAAATACCTAGCAGCGCTAGTTAGTGAAACTAAGTCTAGTTATAATTTCTGTCCACTAAGCCTAGTAATAAAGTGAGACCTTAAGTGCTCACAATCATACATAAAACATAAATAAAGGACGCAATAAAAGTATAATGGAGGTACGCCTACATTTGTAACTGTTTTATTGATGGTGCATATTGTCTTTTTAATAAATCATCCACACTGCTTTTTGTAATTGGGTTATATAATCAAGGTACTTAACAAAATAATGTTGAAACTGCGATATCAAGGAGCATCCAAACTCGGTACGAATATTCGCAGATCAAACAAATATTTGTTCCATGTAGAAGCGAGTTTACGACTTAGGCCTAAATCAAGAAACGAGTCATTTTACCTACGGACAGAATAAACACATACATTTAAAAATATTTTTTTTTTTATAGTATATGTGTTTTATTTGTTGTTGTTGTATTATATGTTGTATGTTGTATTATTCTGCCCGTAGCTAAATCGACTTCTTGATACATAAACCGAGTCTTAAATGATTGCGCTAGTCTTACAGTCAAAAAGAATAATATAATAAAAGTCAACGTATAGTCAGTCAGTCAGCGACATAAATAAAGAAGAAAGAAATAAAAATAATTTTATTTGTTCCACATTCTTATAAGATAATTACTAACAGGAAACACAACCAATCTAAATAGAACAAATATGGTCCTGCGGCAGCTATATTGCAGTATAAATACAACGCTAGTATTCTTGCTTAGCCAAGTAGGTAAACAGTAAACAAATTTATAACAGCATTTTATTAACAAAAATTTACTTACTATAGTTATATAGTAATTAATTGTGATTGAAACTATCCTGTTACTGCAGTAGAAGATGAGGAATTATTTTTTAAATAAATCAATTCAAAATCTGTGTACGGACTGTACCAGGGCATAATTAGTAATATTTAGTAGTATTAGTAATTCATAATAAAAAAAAACGAGAAGGACGTTGCTCGTTCTGGACAAAGGCCAGGTTAAGAGCACCTTAAACCGGCGAGCGTGAATGTGATGAAAGTTAAAGAAGCCCGAGAAGTGTGTCAGGATCGTAGCAAATGGAAATCCGTAGTCTCTGTCTACCCCTCTGGGAAACAGGCGTGAATCTATGTATGTATGTATGTATGTAGTAATTAATAAGCTATTGACAATTATCTTCATTAAATATAATATTATGCGTCGATTTTACTTATATAACGAATAATTGCAATCTTACTGATAGTGTGCCGTGTATGAAAATAAGACGATTGACAAGAATCCGTTCAATTTTAATATCATTAGTAAAATCCACAATACCTCAGCATTGTTACTGTACACGAATAAAAGGCTCAAGGTTATAGCAAAAATGTTTCTAGTAAGACCTTTATTACCATAATAACAACATTTTAAATGTTCAAAGCACCATGTGCTCAAAGATATTATGGTAATAGTTCAAACTTCTTTGTCAGTACTAAGACCTCCTTATTCAAGATTCTGACATTTTATGACATAACTTTTTGAACTTTTAATAATGATAGACATAACCTGACAATCCTTGTCATTTGAATATTACCATTATCCTATTTATTATATTGCGGTTTCGCATTAAATCTTGTTTTATAAAGTTAATGTACGAAGCTATTACAGTAATTTTACAAAACAAAGTTTTCTTTATTATAGTTATGGAAGTAAATCTTCAGTTAACAGTCTAAGCTGGTGAGTTTTACATTCAAGACCATAATATACTGTAGCATAACACAGGTATACATCCAAACGATTAGGCAAGTATTTATATGTATAATCATACTGAGTTTCATAGGCTCTATTTAGTATCCCTGTGAGGAAATGTTAGACAAAAACAGCACGGAGCTATTTACTTATAGCTGTAACTGGCTGACACAAGCTCCTTACGTCATGTTTCATGCTAGAATGTCTAACTTGATAATCCCCGCACTTATTTCCGACCTGATATGTGAAACAAAGAACCTGCATTCGCTATTAGAGAAGCTGCAAATGATGTGTATCCTTATTTAATATTATAAATGCGAATGTGAGTTTGTATGTAACGCTTTCTCGCCTTAACTACACAACCGATCATCATGAAATTTCGCATACACGTTTTCAGGGATACAGAAAAGGACATAGTACCTTTCATCCAGAAAAAATACTGTTCCCCAGGGATAGAAATTTATTGACAAAACCTAGATTAACGCGAATGAAGCCGCGGGCAAACTTTAGTAATAACAATTTAGCTTCCAAATGTTTATGGAGTCGATAATGCATTTCAAATTTATATACTTTTTATTACGAAGTTTCTACGGAAAGGGAGAAATATAATTAGGCTATACCACGAGCCACAGCGAATCGTTGCCAGGTTTACTTAGTATTATTCTACATAAGAAGTACTGATTACGTTAAAATTCGTAAATACGACTACACAGATACATTTTACACTGTCACTTCACGTCAGACCAAGTGCATTGATGTTATTTCCAGGAGGCAATGCAGATGCGGCTGGCCACTGAACTCAATGGAATTCATTATACACGTGATTATCAACTTGTTCAAGGTAGTATTCAAAATAATCGAGGGGGTGATAAGAGCTTTAATAGAAGTGACTTTTACCGTGACAGTTTATGGTGTGATTACTATGAGCAGTATCATAGCGGGAATATTTTTTATCAGGTAACAATTTTTTTGTTATGCACCTTATATGTTTACTATTTAGTAAGGTAGATTAGTACCTAAAAGAATGTCGAATGATTTAATAATTGTACGGTCATGCATTCGAATGTTGACTTATAAATTGTCGCTGCGTGATAAAAATTATATTCGAATGAAATCACGATTTGCAAACGCCTGTGAGACCCGTGGGTCTAAATTAAAAAACCAAACTCGTTAGCTTGGATTTTTTTGTTACTACCAACTAGTAAATAAATGTAAGTACACTATAATTTGCATTCGAATGAAAATTTGCTGATTTTCACAATATTTGTATTCGAATAATAAATGAAGTTTTATGCTTATACATTCAAATAACAATAAAAAAGTAATAAAAAGTTTAATTATTATTTACGATCGCGAGTTTTAAATCGCAGAGCATCTTTTTAAGCGCTTTAAAGGTTAAGCTGTTGATCTATGCCCATATTTTAAGGTTTCATACCTCTGGATAACAATAAACGCCGTCTTTCTATACTTCGTACAACAGCATGTGTAATGAAAGCTTTGAACAATTTCATTGAATGAAATTAACTTACACATCATTTAAGAATGTATGTGTAAGTATGTATACTACGTACCTACTAGCGGCAATATATTCCAACGTTTATCGTTATTGAGAATTATGAAAACACACTGAAGATAATGTATCGTTGATGTATTAAACAACGTTCAGAAAAGCGAGAAATGCAGTTATGAATACAATCGAACAGCTTCCTCGTTCTACGTGCTCCATTTATTTGTCGGCATTTAGACATCCTTTGAATCGAACGTTACATGTTAATTTTACTACACTTTACACATGTACGGTTTTATATTGCTCTGTAAGTATTCAGATTTCTAGAATATATTCCACAATGCTACTACGAAATAAGCTGCTATCTACGCGACACAATATAAGGTTGTCACAGAATAGCATTATCGTATGCATATATGAATGTATTACAACTGCAATATGCTCTGTGTCACATCATTTCCTTTTGGAACAGTTCGAACGTGCAGCCGCTATTTTTAATTTACATAATACTTTTGTATCACAGACGTGCCAAAAACGGAAAAAAGTATTTACACATTTTATTACCTTCTTTCAAGGAAAATCTATACTTTATGTTACTATTTTACTACTGTTTTAACATCCTATGGATGAACATGATGTGATGTTCTTTTTACACTAATATTGTATACTCCGACCAAGCTGAGAGATCGTTCATAGCAGGTTGCGAGCAGACGAACAATTTATTTATATTTATTAGTTTATTTGTATCTAATGTGGTATAGCAGATGTTACATTTAGCATTGGCCTACAAATATTATTAATGTAAGTTAAGTTTAGTTATGTTGGGAACTAGTATTTATACAAGGTCACTGTACACTGTTGCTAAAATTGAAAACAAAATAAAAAAATGCTTAGGTTTCACCTCGGTCTGCCTTTCAGGTTACGAGGGATAAGACCTCTTTGATTGATTACCGTGAATATCCTAATTTACCCAAAGGCAACCAACAAAAATGCTTTTTTAATTAAACATCCTATTATGTGCGTGATCCAATTATAAAAATAATATATGTATCTATTTAACTTGGTGAATACGTGTAGTCGACGTCACGTAGCCAACGCGACGTGTTGGATAAAGATGTCACGCATAACGTTTCCTCGTATTTCAATCAATTACAGTAGCGAAACGAGCGATTAATTCAGTTTGAAAATGAATTATAAATATTATGAAATATCGTCCAATCTCGTGAAATCTTCCTTCATGAATACCAAAGCCATACATGACACATGACGCATTCAATTAAATAGAAGTTTTCTTTGACAATTCAAACCATATGAACTATGAAATTAAACTATTTTATACAGGTTTTGTCGCCTTATTTATATTTATATACAGTACTGTTGTTAAACTTGACAATTATTATTTAAATTATTAAAACTATTTATATTCGTGTTTGTACCTTCCCTGACATTTCGGTTGCTTTTCAGCAGCCATGTGAACATGTTTATGTTACAAAATCCGTATAAAATAGTTTAATTTCAATGTATAAGTTTCGCATAAACATAAGACAGTATTACATATAAACTTTATTTTACACTAGTTGTCACACGCGGTTTCCCCCACGCCTATGATTATACTTACTATACTTTGGCGCACTCAAGTAAAAGCAAACAACCTCTTTAAATTTATTATATTAATATAGATTTATTAAACACTTCTTATACTTCTATACTCATAGTATCTTATATGATGATAATTTTACTTTGGCAGTTATGAATTTCAAACAACGAATACTTTATAAACAAATTTTCTGATTATTTTTAATACAAACAAAGCAGCAATTGCTTATTTAGTAGATTCTTGAATATCGCGCATAATTCATTTATCATTTTGGCCTTACAGCAAATACTAGTGCTTGGTTGCTATAAATAGGAGATATATTTAAAAAAAATAATGTGAACTATTTTCTTTATAAGAATTATAGAAACCAAAACACGTGCATCACGCAAAAACTACTGCACGAAATTTAATGCGGTTTCCACAGTTGTATTGTTGTAAGTTGAGACCTCTAACAATGCAACGGATTCAAGATGAAACATGTGCCAGATTTGAGAATCTGGCATATGTTTCATCTTGAAGTCGTAACAGCAAGAAATAGTTGGAGGGTCGGAGAGAGACATTAGAGTATTCTGGTCGGAGAGAGACTTACCATGTGTTTAGATCAGCTTCTTCTTACATGCAACTTAATAAAAATAAAGATAAGTACTTACTTCCATGACTATTAACTTGTATTTAATTCATACTTTGTTGGGGCGTTTATTTTATATTTTTTTGGGATTCATACAAACACAACATCGCCGGTTTTTATTATGTGTTTACCTTAGACTTTAAGTACACTATAATAATTACTGCCAAGTATGTATGACCGTTTTTATGATGGAGCAGAAACAGAAACCTTGAAAGCCGAAAGTTGGGCAATTATTAGTATCAGCTTTATTAAGTCAATTTAGTAATTAGCTTAATGCTACTGATTATTACTGGTTTTCCAGTGTAATTGCTACAAAAAGAAAAATACCTTCACTTTCAAAGTGACTTGGTAAATTTATTTAATTGACCTAAATTAAGAATTCTTAGGCTTACAAATAAGGCGATAACAAATGACTTTTTAAGTGGAATACAGCCTTGAAAGCTCAATTTATAACAAACAAAAGTCAGACTAATAATTTTATATTAACCTACATTGAACGAAAGTCGTAACAAGTTCTCAAAACAATTAAGATCACTCCTACGATTTGTTTACAAGAGCGTGACACAATTTTTACGCTAATTAGTCCTGTATTTCGCAACTACCTACATTTTTTCGGCTGGATTTGGAAGCAGATCTATTTATATATTGATAATTATATTTAGCTAATGTTCCAGTAAACAAAAAGTGTATCTTTCATGAATACTAATTAAATGATTACATCAAAATTGTATAAGAAATATTCGTAACTACAAACGAAACCTTTTGATTGCTTTCAGCATTGGTCTCAAGTGTTCCTTTTTTAACATATCACTCTTTACGTATTGTGATAGATATGAAACGAAAAATGATAATCTTTATCTTTATTTTGATTATATATACAACCCTATAAGAAAAGCCTTGTGGCCTTATATTGCAGGAAATATAGATAAAAATTTGACTTTCCAGTGTGGTTCCAGTAATCTCGTAGTAGACTCGTAGTTATCAGTACTGTTATTATGTAATTCCAACAAAAATATAGCAAAGTTTAGATGGCGTGGTGTTTTAGTACTTACCTCGCCACTGTCAGTCAGTGCGTTTTTTGTTAAAGTGTAACACAAAACAATGGTTGAATCGGATTATTTATTGCTACCGTTGTTACAATGATTTTAAGTCCTTATAAATAAATGCATCGAATAATGGTATAATAATAATAATAATAATAATAATAATAATATACCCCTCTGGGACAGTCGTTATTTCATCATGAGACTAACATAATATCGCAGGGCAAAGTACACTAGCTTTTAAACAACCACCTTCGCCTTGTCATATAAAAAAAATGTATAACCAGGTTAAATAAAAGCGCACAAACCGCAGGGCAGCTTGTGGTGAGCTGAATGTGTGTGGCGACACTGCGGTCCTGAATACCTCAGAGAGTCAGTTAGGGCCTCGTCCCCGCCTTGCCGTTACTGATTGGCTGGAGTGGAACTTCAAGAGCGCCCGTAGGACTCTCAACTCTGGCTTGCCTTGGTCGGCAGGTCAGAGGGAGGCCGCTAGAGCTATATGCTTAGGGATGTAAGTGTCATTTTCAAGGGCATAACTACGGTGAAACCCACTCCAGGTCTCCGTTGTCACGAGACCTGTGATGGTGAAACCGGCGCGGCACCGTTCGACACCCCTAGCCACTCGCACCGGTGTTGCGCTCTGCTGCTGGCGTGTATATTAGTGGCTATTCAGGGGGGCCATCTAGTGTGTTGGCAAGTCACCATCTGCCCATTGCATTGATGCTATTAGGGTATTTAGGGCAGACGCCGTTTTTCATCCATAGTTAGCAATCTACCGGCCCACCAGACACCCATACGCATAGCCCATATATTAAAATCCATACGTAGCAATAGTCCTACGCCTGCTGCGGCTAGTGCCGCTGTAGGTGTTCCATCCCACCTTTGATTAAATCTTTCGAAGGGCCTCTTCATGTTGGACTCATGTCTCTGTGTAAGCCTCCCAAAGGGCCAGGTATTTTCTAATATAATATGTTAGAAAGTACCTGTGATAAGAGAAAAAGAAAAAATGAAAAATAATAATAATACATGCCTACTATTTCGATTAGCCCTGTTGTAAATAGATTTCTAATTTACAATATGGTGCCTCTGTGTTATAAACTTTGACCATGAAACATGCATAACACGACCTGCGTAAGTAAATTTAATACCCTTGCCGAGCTCACTGACCCATTAGTGAAACTTTCTTAAGTGACTTACCGAATTAAATGTTTAATGTTCTTGTCATCAGGTGAGCTTTAACTCGTAAGCGTAAGGTGTTGCGACTTCAAGAGGTAGACAATGGTAACCTTGAATATGTTATTTCAAGAAATAACGTCTGTATAAAGTTTTGGCAAGTTGCTGTTATAATAGTCGCGCTTAGTTGGCTACATTAGACAATTATAAAGTCCGAATTTAGTTGGTTAATTAAAGATATTCAAAAATAAAGACACGCTTCTCTTAAGTTACGGGTTTCCTAGGAAAGTAGTACCGTCTGAAATAAAAAAGAAAATATAATATAGATTTGAACAACGTTCTCTGTTAAACCGTTTGTATAAGCACTGTTTCAGTGCTGTCATTTATATTATGAAATGAAATGAAATGAAATGAAATTTTTATTGCATCAGATATGGTCGAGAAGATATTACAATTTCATATTATAAGTTTCACATATTTGGCCGTTTTACAGCATGCAATATAGGACTTAGCCTAGTAGTGAAATAATTATATACACAATATACTTAGTACAAAATAGTAATATTTTTAGATTATTTATACAATATAAAGCCTTACCACATAGATTATATCACTTTCTATTACATGAATCATCTACAATTTTGCATTGAAATATTCGTTAACACTGTAGAATGCTTTGTTCATCAACATCGTTCTTAAGCGACATTTAAATGTTTTTATTGGTAAGACTCTGAAGCTTTGAGGCAGTTTATTAAATATTTTAATGATCATGGGGTAACAATTCCTACGATACAGTTCAGTCCTTATGCTAGGTAACATTAGACGCTCAGGATACCTGGTGTTGAAGTTACAATTGTCTTTCCATTTATTAAATAACTCTGGATAAGTTTTTACAAAGTAACAACATTCCAGTATGTAAATTGAAGCAACTGTAAGCAGTTTTAATTTAGGGAAAAAGGGCCTACAGGACGTAGGAGGTGATACTCCAGCTAAAGCCCGGACACATTGTTTCTGAGAAATAAAAACTTTATTCACTACAACAGAGTTTCCCCATATTAATATACCATACCTAATGGTTGACGCGACGTACCCATGATACGCTTGTAGTGCAGCATTTTGGTTCGTAATTTTGGTTAAACGCCAAAGTGCATATGCAAACCTATTAATTTTACTGCAAACCTTTTTGACATGTGCCTCCCAACGACATTGATCATCAAAAACCATACCCAGAAAAGTAGCTTCTTTGGTGCTTTTTATTTCCTGTCCCTTACATAGAACTTTGAGTTCATTTTTGTTTGGTTTTCTATTATAAAATTGCATGTATTTCGTTTTATCTGGGTTTACTCTCAAATTATTATTATCTAGCCAATTGGTAATATCATTAATGCACTTATTAATCTCGTCGTTATGATTAGTATGTTCAGACTCCGTTATTATTACAGATATATCGTCTGCAAATAGCGTGCATTTATGTGAAGTGATATCTGGCAAATCATTAATATAAATTAAAAATAGTAAAGGGCCCAGGATACTGCCCTGCGGGACACCTACTGAGTTTAATCTAGAGATAGATTTATAATGACACTCTTCTTTGTCTTTGTTTATGTAAGTAATGTCAACGTATTGTTTTCTATTATCCAAGTAACTTTTGAGCCATTTTTAGCAGTACCTCGAATACCATATTTCTCGCATTTAGAAAGCAACCTATCATGTAGAACGAAATCAAAGGCTTTACTCATATCAAAAAATATGGTCACAGCGCGCATATTTTTATCAATGCACTCAGTAATTTTTTTAATGACGTTAAATGCCGCTAATGTTGTGTATTTCCCCTTTTGGAAGCCATGTTGTTCATTTTTAAGAATATTGAACTTATTTAAGAATGAAACAAGACGTGCGTGCATTGCCTTTTCAAGGATTTTAGCTAAAATCGGTATCAACGCAATAGGCCTGTAATTACTCATAAGTTTAGCATCACCTTGTTTATAAATCGGCTTAATAACGGACACTTTAAGTAATTCAGGGAAAGTTGCATTTGCAAAAGATAAATTGATTAGGTAC
Organism: Catocala fraxini; assembly: GCA_930367265.1. NCBI lineage: Eukaryota > Metazoa > Arthropoda > Insecta > Lepidoptera > Erebidae > Catocala > Catocala fraxini. The sequence goes on from OV884035.1 coordinate 17,638,793, forward strand.
GATAAAATATCTGTAAGTAATATAGCACTTTCTTTTAATATGTTGGTAGGGAAGTCATCGTAACCAAAAGAATTCGTCGTCCTCAGAGACATTATAATTTTATAGACTTCACTTCTTGTTGTTGGATACAAGAAGATGCTTGAATCTATGCTCTGAATAGGTATTGTATTAGGGATCGTATGAGTAGTATTGTTATTGTTAGTTAGATTTATGAAATAATTATTAAAATGATTGGATATGTCTTGAGGGTCAGATATAATTTTATTTTGTACCATTATTTCATTGATGTATTTATTATTTTTAACGTGTGATGTATGAGATTTTTTGACGACATCCCATGTGGCTTTACAGATATTTTTTGATTTATTAATGTATAGTATATTGCTTCGTTTTTTGGCATTATACACACACTGTTTCAATATTTTTGCATACCTTTGATACGTATTTTTAGAATGTTTTGTTCTTTTCGTATAATAAGTGTACCGAAGCTTTCTTCTATTTTTACATGATATTTTGAGCCCCTTCGTTATCCACGAGTCATCATTACTCTTATTTTTAGTTTTTGTTTTCTGTACAGGGAAACATAAATTGAAAAACATAATTAGATTTTCATGAAACATTTTAAAGGCTCGGTTCATATCAGATTCATTTAAGATCCAGTTCCAAGACAGATTTGAGAGACATTCTTTAAATTTACGTACATTATCGATTTGTAAGTTGCGTTTATATATGAATAATGGTTTTTTCTCATATGATTTATATTTGACACTAAAGGTTAGAGTTTGGGCACTGTGATCTGATAAACCTAAATGATGTACATGGGCAGTAGCTTCAGAAAAGTTACTTGCTATCTGGTCAAGGCATGCGTTTATTCTTGTGGGTTCATTGATATGGGAGCAAAAACCATAATTTTGTAATATGCGAAAATATTCATCTTTTATTTTTGAATTTTCAAGCAAATCGATATTGAAATCTCCTGTTATTATTATTTTCTTTTTATATTTATAACGAAGCTGAGATAAAAGTATTTCAAAATTATTGAGAAATTTATAAGGGTTAGAATTCGGCGTTCTATAAATACACATTACAAGACAATTATATGTTGGGACTTCTATGCCACAATATTCGAAGCAAAGTTCAGTTACTAGATCATTTTTGGCATAGATTTTAGGGCAGGTTAGATCGCTCCTACATAAAATACATACACCGCCGCGTTTCTGATTTGGTCTAGAAAAATAAGCGATTAGACTATAATTATCAAGACGTAGATTAAGTTCCTCGCCTGATTTCAGGAAGGTCTCACTGAGGCAGATAATATTCACATTGCAATTATTATCTTTAACCAGCTGATTTAGTGATATCTGCAGTAGGTCAGATTTGTTTAGAATTCCTGCAATGTTTTGATGGAATATAGTAACTTTACGATCATTAACATCGAAAAAGATCATTTGCTGGATTATGTGAAGGTGAAACACTTGGGGTAGTGAATAATAATTTTCGGGCGGTACATGAACCATTACTAGACAGTGTTTTAATAGTATTTTTAGAAAAATAATCCAATATAGATTTTTGGACCAACTTAAAGCTCTTTTCCCCATGAGAAATATACGCATTAAAATTGCCATTTCTTTGAACTATGAAATTGTTAGTCCTGCCATTATGAACAATAAATTTCTTCTCATAGTCAATACTATCAATAACAAGATTAATTTTTTTGCATAAATAAAACTTATTTTTACCATATTCGTTAACATTAACAAAATTTGTGTTTGGCAAATTACTACATATCAATTGAATGCTGCTGTTCAACATTTGTTCATTTAAATACATATTACTATTTACACCTAATACTATTACAGATTTCTTACGGAAAGTTTTTAATGCATTAGATAGTTCAATTGCTACCAAAGTTGGATTTTTGTCATTCTCACCAGTACATATGATTAATTTATCATCTTCCTCCATAGATATGTTGTCACACAATTTTAAAACTTCTTCGGATGTAGCATTAGGTTTTGTAAACGCTGATACTGTATACTTTTCATACTTGGTATTTTGTCTAGTCCTTATTAACATTGAAGCAAGCCCAACACTTTGTTGAGTTCCTATAATAATGATTTTCTTATCCGATTTGATTGAAGTTTGAGCTGGTGTAGTTTTCATGTTTCTGTGGTCAGGTGTTGTATCTTCATGAAGATTGATAGGAATTTTTATTTGATTGGCTTCTTGAACTGGAGCTGGGGATTCGCAGGGGCTATTTAATTTATTTTTATTTATATCCGATATATTATTATAATAATTTGGTGTTTGCCGTAGTGATTTCCGTCTTGATTTTATGTGACAATCATCTTTAGTTGTAGAACAGATCTGTATTAAGTTCTGGATTTTGCATTCCATTTTTATGATTTTTTCCTTAAGTGACGAATTTTCTAGTAGTAAGTTATCTATTTCATTATGGGCGCTTAAAAGTTCTTCTTTCAAATTACTATTTATATTGCTAAGTTTGCTAATTTCTTCTCGTTCTTCAAACTGCACAGTTGAGAGATCAGGTAGACTCCCCATTCGACTTGACTCGGTGGATAGAGAGCTTTCGTTTATATTGGGCAGAGATTCGCACGATCCGGCAACTCTGCGATTTTTACGGAACGTAACGTTGTTTTCCAAATCCATTTTATTTGATTTGATTATTACGTTTGGCTGGTATCACTGAGACTAAAAAACCTCGTACTCAAATTGGTATTGATCTCTATGGTCAGAAAATGCTAGAAGTGTATCGCAATATATACATGGAACGCGCCCTCGAGTCTTGTAGTTATGCTAAAGTTTATAATACTCGTATGACACTGGACCGCAATCGGTTGATGTTTATATTGTTGGTAGCACTGAATTTAGCGACGATGATTGTACAAAATGTGAAAACATAAAACTGGTTCGAAATTGTATCAATGAATTTTTAAAGTTGGAGATAGTTTAAATGTTTAAGACACTACTGCTTAAAGTATTTATACAGTATATATGCATTTTATGCCACTTACGCACTTAAATCAGTGTTTAAGAGTTATTTGTTTGTTGTTATACTGAGAGTTCACAGTTCACACCATAGATTATTTTATTGTTTATTTTTTGATGCACGAGTTATAACACAGGATAGTCAAGATCTTATACACATATTGTTCACGTTTACTGCGATATATATGCCGAAATATTAATTAATTAGGTATTAAATACGGAGAGTACTTGTATGACAGCTGAGTGAGAAGGAAGGAATTGTTTTCTTAGCTTTATTGTTAGCAATGATATGACATAATGCAATGCTGAATACCAATGGCTCTGGTACACGACATGGGTAACGTGTGCAAGTTAAGGCACTTACGCAGGCTACATCATGTAAACGAATGACGCAAAAATCTTGTATTACTAGTGTGAAAGAAAATATCGTGAGGAATCCTGCATATCTAAGAGTTCTACACAATGTTCTTGAAGATGTCTTTAATCTGCCAACCCGCACTGGGCCGGCGTGGTTGATTATTGCTTAACCATTCTCCAACCGAGGAGAAGCCTGTGCTCAGCAATGAGCTAGTTTATATAGAGGGCTGATATTGTTGTATAACTTTAAGCATCGCGTTGCTTAAATATGTTTGAGTAATTAAATATTAACGTATGTTTTTTATTTTTATTTACAGGTATGGAATTTGTGATTGTGACCAGGTGTGCACAACTATCTCCGTCGAAAACATAGTAAAGTTTGCTGGATATGCCTTTTCATTGTATGCAGCTTACTCGGTTGTTAAAATGTTATGGTTTCGATAGTATATGTATTAAATACATAATAATATATTATGGAATACGTGAGGCTTGGTTTAGAAATGTTTAATAAAATGTGGAAATCTACGTTTCATAGTATGTTCGTGTGTTGATTTATCTTTTTTCTCCCTTAGCCTTTATTATTCCCAAGTCACTTGGGGTCGGCTTTTCTAGTCTAACCGGATTTGAATGGATATCAGTTTTTACACGGAGCGGCTGCCACTTGACCTCCGCTACCCGAAGGCTAACGATACCCTAAGACTAGACCAGTGTCAGGATATTAGAGGGTACTGACTTTCCCAATAACGACTGCCATATATGTTCATGGCAGCCGGGACCGAGTGCTTAACGTGCTCTTCGAGGCACGGAGCAGGCGATAATTGTCAATCAATACGCACATAATTTCGAAAAGTCATATAACTTCCTGAAAGTCAGAGGTGCGCGATGTGGGTTCGAACCCGAGACCCTCTGCATTGCAGTCTGTTGGTCTCCCCACTGAGCTATCGCTGCCAGTAGAATATTATATATAATATATATATATATTATTCTACCACATACATACAACACCATCTAGCCCAAACTAAGCAGAGCTTGTACTATGGGTTCTAGACAATGGATAAACATACATATATACTTTTTTTGTAAATGCATACATATTATACATAGAAACACTCAGACCAAGACAAACATCCATGTTCATGCACACAAATGTTTGACATGTGCGGAAATCAAATTGTAAGCAGAAGAGTAAGAACGAAGCATGTATGCGTGGCATAATAGCACTTAAAAGTCTTTATGTATGCTGCTCAAAGTAGCTCTAAAGCGTCCAGCTCGTGATTGGTCCGTTTCGTCAATTGATGGCTTTTTGAAGAACAAAAAGGTATTTGCACCATAAATTTGCTGTAAATTTGACGATAGCTTAGTGGAAGATCATTGGACTGCCATGTAGATACCTCGAGTTCGATCCCAAGGCAAGCACTTCTGACTTTAAGTTTAAGTTATGTGCGTATTAATTAGTTAATTATTGCTTGCTGTAACGATAAAAGAACAAAGTCCCCGGACACCTGCATGACTGAGAGTTCTCCATAATGTTCTTGAAGATATGTAAAGTCTGCCAACCCGCACTAAGCCAGCGTGGTGGACTATGGCCTAACCCTTCTCACGATGAGAATAGGCCTGTGCTTAGCAGTGAGAGAATTTATATAAAGGGCTGGTATTATTATTTATATTTATTTGATGTAGGTCGTTTTATTTTCACAATTGATTCTGCAAACAGCCATACTGTTCGTGCTCGGCTCGTGTAATGTAGACACACTTTTAATGTGTCTATGTTTCAACGGTGAGACGTACTTCTATGAACAATTTATTCCTATTTTCATATTCTATGAGAGTAAAGTGAAGATGTCTGAATACGCTTCTTGAAAATATCTTGATTCGTATTTTCCATTACAAATATTAGGAGGCAAACCGAATATGAATGCGGAAACCGCGACTTTTTTATATTTATTACTTCGAAATTAATATCACCGACAAAATATTAGGTTATTAGTTATAAATTATTAGGTATACATTAAATACAATTAAATATGTATTATGATCATATATAATGATATTTTTAATGTTGAAATTTGCTCGTAATATTAATTTGGAACTAATAAATATCGCCGCGGGAAGTAATAAGTAGGGATTGCTTCACTTCGTACAGTGAATTGAAAAATATTGCTTTAGGAGTTTCGAATTTCGTACGAGTATTTTTTTATTTCTATACGAAAACGCTTTGATTTATTGGCGATAGCGATTGTGACTGCAGCTATGCATGAAGTGTTCATTCTTCAGTCAAGCGAAGTGGTATTGGAATTTTCTGTAATAAAATAATCAGTAGCAACACAGTCTGGAATTGGGCCCGTGGGATCTAATACAATAGTCGGCGAACTGTAGGACGTGCTCTGCTTAACCCTTCGGCTTTATAGGCGTGAGATTATCTAATTACATTAGCTCATACTAGTATTTTAAAGAGAAAATATTTGATTTCTGTTTGTTTGTAATGATTTAACTCAAGAACGATTCAACCGTTTTATATTTTTTTTACCATTGCAAAGCTATATTATCACCGAGTAACATAAGCTACATATTATTTTAAAAAATTCTGTTACACTTACTTTAACGCGAGCTAAGCCGCAAGCAAAAGCTAGTGTTTGATAAATAGACCTCACTGCTAACATGTTAATTTTATTTTTAAGAACAGAGCTCGTGGAGCTCTGTACCCGTTTTCAGTTGCAAAACATACTATTGTGTGTGCTCACAATAGTATTTTTTATATACATATCTTTTGAAGGTCTCAGAATACGGAATCAGCTAGGTTAGGTAACATGCATTTGAACATGAATTTATCCATATTTATACTGCCGAACGCAGGCCTGTTTGGATTTTCAAAGCCTCCATTGAAGCAATTATTGGGTCAGATACAGGGTTTGATCGAATAGTGCTATGTGGTCATTAGACCTTTCAGAATCTATGGGTTTTCGGGTTTTATGAGAGAATAAATAGTATGAAGAATTCATCTTGCTTTTACCTCATACAAAAAATCTAAGGTTTTAGCTTTATGTCTTTACAGAATAAGGTGTAAACTCAATCTCTAAATAATTTATCCATTTAGTATAAATAATAAAAAAATAAAAAATATGTTTATTTTCTCACCACAATATTTCAGATATTTACAAATATTATGCTTAGCAAGTAATATAGTTTCTCAAGACAATATTGTGGAGGACTGGTGCCTAAGCTAGGTAGAAACCTGTGTTATAGGTCACCAGGTCTCCGCTCCGAATTACAGTTGTGGCTAATAATTACGTACTAAAGCTAGAGCAATACAATAATAAGAATTTTGTGGTAAGTGTATTCTAAAAGTTGAATAAGTGCGTGTGCCTGTGTGCGTTTGTGTGTGTGTGCGTTTGTGTGTGTGTGCGTTTGTGTGTGTGTGTGTGTGTGTGTGTGTGTGTGTGTGTGTGTGTGTGTGTGTGTGTGTGTGTGTGTGTGTGTGTGTGTGTGTGTGTGTGTATTGTATAGTATTAATTGTTAACGTCACAGTTTAAATACGAACATGGTTCGTGTAATGTGTATCTACATGATTAAAACGAAATGTGAAGATGGATTTAGGAACATCTACCTCACAAACGAAAGCCTTACATCGCTCCGCTTGTCGACTTGTAACCACGGCCAGTGCAACCTGGCCGAAACATCAAGCCTGAAGTGTGTAAGTACCAAGCATGATCGGGTTAATTTACGTTTTCAGTTATATAAATCATGCAGCAAGAGGTTTTTGTATGTTTCGGAGGTAAAACATTGAAACACAACACCGACACAAGGAACACTAGGACTCGGAACAATAATAAATATTTCCTTTTAAAACGATACTAGCGCGCTAGGCGTAATGTCTGTATCGCGGGAAACTTGCCAATAATTCAAACAACGGACACAAAGATCATTCAGACTCGGAAAAATTATTTGTGGACCACACACTGTTGTCCCTTGGAAGGATGTAACTCACAACACGCGGTGCGATCGGTGCAAGGTGGCCATTTAAATCATTGTTCCAACGTGTAGTCAATTTATATAATGGTCTAAGACAGACTAATTAAGCAGTCTAGCCAAGACGTAGTCTAATCGGGAACCGCTATTAAAATGTATAAACCGTCATTACGGTACGATTAACCGATCGAGAGCATCGTTCAGAAATGTTAGTTCATCTTTATTGCCGTTTTATTACGATCGTGAATAGTAAGTTTGACTACACCTAGAGTAGTTGTGTTTGGCTAAGATTCTTTGAAACTAGCTTTTGCTCGTGGTTTTGGTCGCGTAAAAGTAGGTAAGGTTATGTTAGTAGCAGCACGTTTTTTAAATAAAATATAACCAATCAGTGAGAAACATATTACTCACTGATAATATAGTTTTCTAATGGCGAAAGAATTTTTAAAACCGGTTATGTATGTAAACCCTCACAAACAAACAAAAAATCAAATCTATCTTTTTTTAATCTATATATAATATAAAAATCTCGTGGACGAACGCCTCCGAAACAGCTCGACCAATTTTATGAAATTTTTCATGTACGTATAATTTGGTAGGTATGAGAATCGGTCGTAACGTATATTTAAATCGCTAGGTGATTAGGGTGTCTATCGTGTCTATCGTGTCTATCGAATAAATTTATATGGCAGAACAACGTTCGCAGGGTCAGCTAGAATTAGTATAGATGTTTCTGCCTAAAATATGCATTTTGATTTGTTAGAGAAATTAAGATTAGCGTTTTCTCCATACAAATTATATAATTACTAGTTTTTCCCGCGGTTTTACCCGCGTAAGTTACGTATCCCTGGGAATATCGAGATAAAAAGTAGCCGATGTATGATTCCAGGTCTCCAGCTATCTACATACCAAGTTTCATCGCAATTGGTCCAGTAGTTTTACGTGAAAAAGTAACAAACATCCATACATCCATACAAACTTTCATGTTTATAATATTAGGTTAGATAAGTAATATTTTATACTACAATAGAGCATACAACTTGTTGCTATGCTTCGAAGACATAAATATTAATTTAAATACAATGATATCGTGACCAAATATATCTAAAACGTCTGTTTTACAAAATGAATTTCAGATGGGCAAATGAAACAAAAGATATTTGTTTGCATAAATTCTACACTGCGAGTTTCACGAGGACACATTTTAGTTTAAGTTTATCAATAGAGAATTTGACCGCGCGCTTTTACCTACACAGGGCGACTTTTTTCTACACCACGCGATTCCTTCCTATACCGCGCGTTTTATTACTACACCGCACGATTAAAACTACACCGCGCGATTCCTTCCTACACCGCGCGTTTTGTTACTACACCGCGCGATTTGTTACTACACCGCGCGATTTCTTTTAAAGCGGCAATCCCGGTGAGCCGGCTTTGCGCAGTAGTCAATTTCAGAAAAACGTTATCATTGAAGCACTCAATTTCGGGTAAAAATGACCTCATTCAACGTAACATCCACTGCGCGCTAAATCTATCGTAAAATTGAACGACTCTTATCGCCATTAATAACATTGTACTTTGTATTCAGGCTTAAATAAAATTATAACACAAATAATAACGCTGAGTGCTTCCTTTTGCAATAAAAATGGCAATAAAAACATAATTGCTACAAAAACAATAGCTACATGTTTTATACAATAATTATGTCACCCTTAGTGACTATGTAGCGTTATCTACAAAAACCTTTCATCTCTAAAAGTAACAACTGGCACTTATGAAAGCGATGTATAATCTTAACTAATAGATATTATAAATGCGAATGTGAGTTTGTTCGTTTATTTGTTTGTTTGTCACGTTTTCACGCCTTAACTACTCGACCGATCATCATTAAATTTAACATACATGTTGTCAGGGGTACAGAAAAGGTCATAGGGTACCTTTCATCTAAAAAAGAAGAATAGAAAATAGACATAACTTACATTTACGCGAGGGGGGCCACGGGCAAAATTTAGTCATCTATCTTTTTCCGGTCTACCACTTATTCCTAAAGCTTTGCCATTGCATGAGAATGAAATGAGATAGCGCGTTACAGTATGTATGACTTTGTCTTGTTTGCGCGCATGCAGACAGAGATGATGATTTAAAAGATGAAGTCTGCGGTGCCTAGCTAACGCTGAAACATAAACCATTAAATTTGCTCATCGTGCAGCATTTCCTTGAAAATCTTTGTAAACTCAACAGAACAACATAAAGAATTGTTTTAATAAGTCTTTTTATATAAAAGTTCACTTTTTGCGCTCCTTCTCTATATAAACTGTAGCTAAGAATATGCTACATCTATAAGAGCAGCGATAGCTCAGTGGGGAGACCAACAGACTGCAATGCAGAGGGTCTCGGGTTCGAACCCACGTCGCGCACCTCTGACTTTCGGAAGTTATATGACTTTTCGAAATTATGTGCGTATTGATTGACAATTACCGCCTGCTCCATGCCTCGGAGAGCACGTTAAGCCGTTGGTCCCGGCTGCCATGAACATCTATGGCAGTCGTTATTGGGAGAGTGTCGACACAAAAGATCCCACTGGGTTGAAGTGTCGCCGGTCTGCATTGACTGGCCCTCACATAAGATACATACATACATACATGCTACATCTCACAATACTCAGTGCTTGCTAATGCTTAAAAAAGCGTAAAAAGTTTTCGCTTTAGGTATTAATACCTGCAAAAGCTTTTTAGTTTAAGTTGAAGTTGGTATAAGCGGTTGCCACGCCAATGCCGCCGCGCCGAGTGTTGTGGGTTCAAATCCTACACGGGACAAAAATGGTGTGAAACAGAGCGGGTACGTCATTTAAAAAGAAATTACATTTTTGCGGATGGAATTCAATATTTTAGCGCTATCTGTACAAACAATAGACTCTACTCATACGAAATTTAGTAGCAATACTCCTAACCACTTCTAACAGTCATCATAATAGCTATCATAAATATTAAAGGGATTATACAAAGTTTATGTGTAGTTGTTTAAACAGTAATTAGTCTACTTAACTGTGCTTATGGATGCTGTATGCACCCGGATTAACTTAAGATTAACTGTTGTATTTAGTCTTAGAACTTGTCAAAACTCTATTAGTGCACGTAAACAAATGGTTGGGTATTTATAATATGACGTTGGTAGGGGTCTAAATATTTAAATTGTAATCGAAACTAATTTAAACTTAAGTGTAAACGTGGCAATGACGGTGCAGTGGATCTTTGGTAATTGTGATTAAAGAGAATCCAGCGTTCGAGGTCGATGACAAGGCGCATTAAAGTTATCAAGCTTTTTAGTAAGACGTGATTAAGTCATCAATCAAAAACATAATAATCATAATTTTGTGAAAACCAGACATCATAGTGAAAACATTGTTTCTGCTTCTTTAAGTCCCAGAGACGAACAAGATGTTAAGATTCTCGGAAAGCATGGTGAAAAATGACGCAATTCAGAGAATTTTCAGCCATTTTGACGTATTAGGAACGTAAATGTCGCCGTGATTTTTTATATAGAGTTAGTTTATGAGCCAGTTAGATATCGGCTAGTTATTATCCTAGAAAGGACACGTTTTCTATGGGATATACCTTTTGAAAGTAGTACCGAAGATGCGGGTTCATGCGCTCGTTCTGTTTATGGAAAACGCAGCACATTTTGGAACTTAAAGCATATTTTGGACCCCTTTTTAATCAACCAATTAGATAAAAACTACTTATGAAAGCACTACTTTACTTTAAGCTTTTCACAAACATAACATTTAAAGTAAAATATTATTATATTTTCATTCAAAGGAAAGCGTTAATATTTACTTTTAGTACAACATTGTAGTACTTGAGTGAATTCTCCTCACAATTGACCGGCGAACTTTTGTCCCCTATTATAGTAGTTTTATTATAACGATAGTTGCAAAATCGATTTCATTATATAATGGCAAGCCATTAATTGATTAATAACGTGCTTCGAGGCCAGGCATTGCAAAATTTATAATATCTTATTCCTATACAAATACATTCAGTTCTTTCAATTTATTAATGCTGTAATATTTTTTATACTACAAAGCCGGCGAGCTAGCTTAAAATTTGCTCGATAGCAAAAAGTTACTACCCGAAGTTCATAACTAATATTATAAATGCGAATGTGAGTTTGTTTATTTGTTACGCTTTTACGCCTTAACTACTCGACCGATCATAAATAGCATACACGTTGTCAGAGGTATAGAGAAGAACATCGGATGCCTCTCGTCCAGAAATAAGGTACTGTTCCCGAGGGACAGAATTTATTGACAAAATCTATATTAACGGCAGCACAGCCGCGGGCAAACTCTATTAATATTATTAAAACAAATGATATTGTTTGTTTCATGTTTACGCCTTAACTACTTGACCGATCATCATAAAATTTCGCATACACGTCAGAGGTTCAGAAAACGACTTTGGGGGTACCCAAAGTCCTTTTCTGTACCTTTGACTTTTTTTCTGGATGAAAGGTATTTCATCCAGAAAAAATAACTGTTCATGAGGGATATCCAGTAGTCTACAATTGTATACTAGGGATATCAATGAAGTGTTGACGACCTTATGGAAAATGAATTAAGGATGGTATGGAATGAAGACAAAATTTAACTAAAATTGGTTCATTTTGGATATAGTAAGTATATTTGGTACGTAAATATATCACTGTTTACTCTTTAGAGAATATAGGGTTTAGTAACAAAGAATATGAATATTTGCTACAAGATGTCCGAAAACATATATATTAAAGTTTCTCAATTAAAATATTAAAACAAATTGCTTCTAAGTACGCAGGAAGACGTCCCATCAAAACCTTCTGCTAATCAATCAGTTTAGTTAGCCGAAAACCTCATCAAACTTTGTCAAATCAATCACGAACAGAAATGACAGGCAATTTCTTACGTTTAAGTTTTAATTCAATGGTTATTGAGTTACATTGTTAATAAAAAATCAGGTTCTGATTTGATTTATATTTTGACTAGTTTCTGTTCTTGGCTACGCCTGCGAAAATCCCACGGGAATGCATATCGGGAAAAACCTAGCTTGTTGTTCAAATTTTATAGAGAGGAAGGCCCCAGGATACAATCTATCTTCTTACAAATTGTATCCAAAGCCGCTTAGTGGTTTAGAAGTTAAAACGTAACAGACAGACTGATAGATACACTGAGATAATTTTGCATTTATACTCCATTTGGTTAGGTATTTAACTAAAGGTTAACAATCTTGATGTGACTTTTTACACTAACACATATGAAATTCAATTGATTTAGTAATCGTAATTTTTGTATTTACATTGATTTTTAGCAGCATTTTATTTTTAATCTGAGTTTTAGATAAAAAAATTAAAAAGATACATCAAGATTGTTTACTTTTAGTTAAATACATAACCAAATGGAGTATAGATATCCATAGATATATAAATCTATCAAATCGCAGTGGTAGGTACACCGGCTGCTAGATACAATAGGTTTTAAATTATGGCTGTCATTCCAATACTTGACAGTTTAAAGGTGAATAGCTCGCTTACCTAATAAGCGGTTACCGCATCTTATTGACGCTAACAATATAACAATTATGTACAAATAATGAGATTTTGATCTGCCAACGGATGAGATGTTCCTTTACTTAGTAAAGATATTTTATTGCCATACACGCTATTTAAATATATACTATATGATTTGCTTAATTTTATGCAAATAATTATTATTTTGAAGAAAATAATTTACATCTCAAAAGTATATTACTTGCTATTAAATTCTCTCGTAGCATTAGCGAGTAATGTATTTTCTATTAGAACGTTAAAAATTAAAGCTGTTAAGAGAAAGCTCTAGATCACAAGTAATAATTTTATTTTAACGAATAATTATAATATTTGTGGATCCAAAACCAACACTAGAGTTCCTTGAATAATAAATAGAAATTTAGATTAGACGCCATATTCTGCAGTCAATTTAGAATAATTCTCCGAAAAGCAATACCTAGATACTTTGCAAACAATAACAGCGCTTTCGGCACTTAGAGAGTTAAACTAAGCTTCAAATGTTTCACTTGTCTGTTTATGCAGCAGTAGGCTGATCTGCGTACATAATGTATTATTATTACAGCCTTAATCTTAACACTTTTTATTTAAAATATCATTGTAATGTTTTTTTTTTTATAACAAATGCAGCATACTCTGAACCGGCCATTGTGTTATTTAATACTACGTACTAAAGGAGATATTTCAAGCCAATTTTTTTGTTATGCGTGTTTAAGTAAATGCTCTCTTCCTTTTTTTTTTGACTCGACGAAATGTTCGAGTCACTTTCCCCATCGCCGGTTTTGGGGCGGGCGATGTGTCGGGATCCAGCCCATAAGATGGAAATTTGGGCTGAACCGACTAAAACCACCGCGGTGTTCCTCACACCTTTTTGGCGGGGCCGCGCGGATTGCTCTCGCATTCAAATCAAGACCCCATCAAAGGTTTGACCCGCCGATGGACGTGGCGGGTCCCACACAATCATCACACAAATTCACCAAACACACAACAAAAATTGACACATACAATTGAGGGACCTGGTCTCCGACGACAAAGCGTGGGACCTAGTCCCCTTTCCGACATCGAGAGGCGTGCGTGGAACACGAACGCCGCCTACTCGGACCTGCGCTGATCGGGCGGTGGACGGCCCCAATGGGTCCACCGCCCGCAGGCTTCTACTCAGGATGGCTGAAGGTCGTCTTGCGAAATGCTCTCTAACTCACTCAATCTCAGCCAACATGTTTTAATGCAATATTAATTAATCAGTAGCGTACTAAACTTGATGGCGTGATTCAAATATTATAATTTTGCACTCAAACATATCTTTGCAATAAACGGCTAATTATAAATTCAATTAATCAAGCCATTTACATGGATTACATTACATTATATCAGCCCAATATATATTCTAGCTCACTGCTAGGGCCTCTTCTAAATGTAAGAAGGGTTAGGCCATAGACGATTACGCTGGTCCAGTGTGGGCCGAGGCCGGGCCGTTCACATATTTTTGAGGACATTATGTAGAATGCTAACACATGCAGAATTACTTATGATTTCGAAGTTTCGTGAGAATTAACTAATTAATACTTACGTAACTTCGAAAAGACAGAGTTTGATGAATGCTTTGAAATCGAATTTTAAACCTCCTTGTAGCAGTCAAACGGTCTCCCAATGGGCCGTTGCTGCTTTTTACATGGAAATTAGATAGAAATTAGATTAGTCTTCTATATCATCAGAAAAAAAGTTAATTATGAAATTGCTGATATGTACTGAAAAATTTAAACTCGTTTTTTCTAAGATGTACCATATTTATTAAATCGAAATATTTACTCTCATTATCTATACATTGCTGCCATTTAAACGGAAGTTAATTTATGCCTTTACGATAGAACTCCGGGGACCTTGATTCGACAAACTGTATGAAAGCATTTTGTACTGCCTCCTGGGAAGAAAATTTTTTAAACGTGGAAAGTTGTCCAAATCATGAAAAAAATGGTAGCCCTTTGGAGCAAGGTCTGGCGAGTACGGAGAATGACGTATGGTTTCTAACTGCACCTCCTGTAGAGTACAACGAATTCTCGTGCAGTGTGAGGTCTTGCGTTATCTTGGAGCAATAATGGTGAAAATCGATTCATGAGTCGGAGCTGTCACTGCTAGTTTCGCCATCATTATTCGAAGTTCAGCACAGTAAACATCTGCTGTTTTTGCTTGACCAGACCTGAGAAAGCTATAGTGAATAACATCATGAAGAGACGACCAACAGTAACCTTTACTTTTTTTTGGTAAGCTTAGCTTTAGGGCACTGTTGCGGCATTTGACCTGGGGTCAGCCAATGCATTTTTTCGATTACGGTTATCGTAAAAAATCCACTTTTCGTCACATGGGAGAGCCACGCTTCTCGAGCCACGACCGGAGTGATACCACGGCCTCACAAAAAACTGGCGTGAAATAGCGCTTGCATTGTGTTTTGTCGAGTGAGTGAGGATACTGGAGCTCCAATCCCCCTCCCTTTCCCCTATGATGGCACAGTTAAATTACCGAACGCTACCCCAGGAGGGTACCGACTGCGCTAGCGTAATCCCTCTCTGGGCGACCACGCTCAGGGCACAAGGTACCTGAGCGTGAAAACGCCCAGGTCACCCCTCGTATTCTAGGTGGGGCAAAACTACGCTCAATAATGCCCGAGGCAAGAGTAGAAATATCATGGCACCCCCTGCCACGCTGGCCGTGGACTTTTGCAATAACAGGGGATTACATAGTAATCTTAATGCTGTTCACCACCACCTCGAGACAGCAAAGCCAGCCTTGCTCTTCCTGACCGGGACGCATGGCGATTTTAAAAAAACGACAAAACGTTTTTGACTTTCCAATTCATAACCTTCAGCGCACTGGCAATGGTGCTTTAACCACTTAAATAGGTGCACCTTGTATGCGTCTTTTTATGGTCACTCATCTCCAGCTCACTAGATTTGTTTTACATACATTAACTAGATAATCGACTTTCAATAGAATATTGGATGTAGTCCTAAGTAATCCTGCGCTGTGATACAAATTATTTTACAACAGTTTAATATTTACCTACAGAAATACAACCATGCTTTATAAGTTTACATGGATTTGTTTAGAAAGCTTTCTTCTTCAAGTGAACTAGCTATAAAAATAAATAATACTTTGCAGTGCCCTCTAATTTGCTATGGCTGTAAAAGCCTGCTAAGTTTTAAGCAAGTATTATTACTATTTAAGACGGTTATTATTTAAGACCTAATGCATGTACGCTTAGTTTGCAAATAAATTATTAGAATTTGAATTAAATTTGAATATAATAAACTAGATTTTGCCCGCGGATTTGCTCGTGCAAATGTAGATATAAGTACCCCATAGGAAGGTCGTTAAACATAAAGGCATTCAATATTGAATAACTACTTATAGCCACTAAGTAAACTGTGTTTAAGGTATGGTTAGGACTAATGACTGGTTTCTTAAGGACAGTTCAATACAAAATTAGTTAACAGTCAATGAACGTATTTCAATTGCTAGCGGATTGGCTGACTGAATAGCACAATTTTAATTAGCCTTTATGATACCAGGTATAACTCTTCCCATTATTTGCAGTAGCAGTGAAGACTATACATGTTTGCTGCAACTAAGCAAGTTCTAACAAGTACTCGGTCTAGTTCCCAGAACTATTATTGCTTTAGTAAACACACGGTGCAACTGCTTGCATAATAACCAGCATATACTAAACCGACACTTGCCGAGTCTGTTTGGATATTGGCTAAGATCGTAGTTGTGGGCAACTTTGGATAGCCGTTTAGATAGGAACTTATAAGGAACACGCATGCATATTGGGCACTTCTCAGAACATAACCTAGTTAAATTAGTTAATAGTTAGCCGATGTCGATGCAAATTTGTTCGCACCTACCAAGCCGAACATTGAAGATGCGGATTTTGTCCGTCAGCTGACGGAAACAATGTCGTCATTATCACCAACATCAACAAGGCGAGCGTCAAGGTCAAACACGTTCATATACAAAGACCTCGGGACATGTACTTATTTGTTTGTGCGCATCGACATCGTGCGCAGACCTCTTGTACCACCATACGACGGACCATATCAAGTACTTTAACGCAATACCGACGGCAAGCACTTCACACTGCAACTTCCGCTTCGAACTGCAGTAATTTCAATCGACAGGTTTAAAATTTAAAGCCAGCCCATCTACTCAACGAGGCAGACTCGCCAGAAAACATAACATCAACAAACACGCCAGCCCCGGACATATCACTCACACCAATGCGGACAGCTTCATCACCTTCACCACGAAATTCCGGCCGCGCGGTGAAACAAATCGTACGCTTCGCTTAGGCGGGAGTTATGTGGCGAATGTATATAAGCACAGGCAACATATAAGTTTATGAGGAACCTGGAATGAAGGTTTTATATCAATGTAAAGTATCTATTACTATACAATGGCAACTTCATACTTTAACCTACCTATCACAACATAAACAAATCAATAAACAAGAAAAAGTGTTTTTATTCATATAAATTTATTGGTGCGAAACATGGAAGGTTCTAAGAAATATTCGAACCAAAAGTAATATATTGGGTCATAAGCTATAATTCAAACCTTTACCAATGTTCATATAGCAAGAAATAGTAAATATTGGCTCACCCATATCTGCGGGTCTATGAATCACATAATTCTAAAAGAAACTAAATAGATTTGTATTTTTGCGCAACGCCTACGATAACATTTAGAGCAACAAGTTTCACGTATAAGAGAAATTATCTAGGCCATGAACGAGGGGAGTAACTCTTATTTCCAATATATTTTATACTAGACTCTTTCCGCGATTTCACTCACATTGTGAGCCATTACAACATAGCCTATGATATAATAGGTAAGTGAAGCTTTCTTTTAATGAAATAATCATCACAATAGGTTCAACGATTATCAACTATACATTTATAAGCAAAAAAGGTTTTTATTATTTATGCTTTTATCTTTGAATATATTTTTGTAGGTACAGGCAACGGCAAAAGTAGCTGAACATGAAACAAATTCGGGACTGTGTTTTAGGAATGTAAACATACTTAGTATTATATAGTATTGATTTGTGATTAAAATAACCACCCTTTAACTGTTACTGCAGTAAAAGATGAAGAATTACCATTATTGTGTACGATAAACCAATTTAAAACCCCACAAATGTTTATCGACTTATGTTGCTGACTGTACACTTTATATATTTCGTCATTAATTTAGATCTTTTGAATCCGAGCTCGGCTTCTAGACCCATCGATACTGCACATCCTATTTTATATTAGGGTTGAAGCAGGCTTTTTTTCCCCGCTCGGATCAATAGTCTGACTTCTACATACTTCTTCTAATTTCTACCAACTTCAAAAAATACAAACCACACCAAGTAGGTTTTATTTATCATCTTATCTTGTCATCAATCTTCTTACATTACAGAAAGATAATCTCGGGAATAGTTGTAATAGAGATACACTTCATCTATTACATATATCAATCTATCTACCCAAGTATCTAGCATAATAATACCTACTCGAGTAGATTCAGATACATAAGGGCGGCTTGTGAAGTTGAGTAAAAATTATATGAATAGAAAAACACGCTGCTTGGGATGCATGAAGTTGCTTCAATTTGGAATTATAATAAATTTAATTATCGAATTTTAAGTACGGCATATGTTTGATCGTTAATGCCAATGGCTTTTTAGAGATAAGTGTTAGGCCAAACGTGCGCAATTTTTTGCGTCGCGTAATTTACGCTACTTTCGGTTGAATATAAAAATCCAGCTTGTGGCACACGACGACGCAATGAGTTCAAATTTAATAGGAATGTATGTACGTTCATGTTAATATTAATCTATTAAGTCGCAGCAGCATACTGGCGGCCAGACATAATAGTGTTACGTGCTGGGTTCGAGGGATAAGACTTTAAACAATAGAACCGACTAAAACACGTTTTATTCTAACACACAATTACATTTAAAACACCACACACACTATTTATACCCTTTTCCACTCTAACTGCTTTAAACTCTGTGATATTTTAGCTTCCGTTCGCTCTGATGAATACTTGACCGCTTACGATTGTAAACTGACTTAGCAGTGCCCGTGCACCGTCTGTCTGTCTGTCTTATATACGCGATTCAAGTGCTTCTGGAAATTTCTAGATGCGCCATACCAGGTATGTAACAGTAAGAAGATTCGAAAAAGTTCTAGCGCTCTCTCTACTATTCGCGTACTGACAAGCTACGTAGTTCAGTAAGACGTCAATAGATGGCGCAGTAATACATTATTAGAAGGAACTGCCGAGTCTTCCCCACAGTGCCGAGAGATGGCATTGGCTGTAACAATAGATTGTCAATTATAGTATTTAGTAGTTAAGCGTAAATTACGCGACGCAAAAACACTACACACATTTCAGAAAATTGCGCATTTTATTCTCACTCTAAGTGTTACAGTGTCCGCACAAATATCAATTTATATCTAAAAGTATCAGACCATGGATTGAAAATTATTATATTTTTAATAGCAGAGTATTAATTTTACGAGCGATGAAGCCGGGTTTATAGGACATCGGTGTTAAAACTGATTTAGTTGTTAACATGATATTGTAAGCAACATTTTATTTAGATTAAAAACTGTTAAGTAGTGCAGAACGTATTATTGTCCATGACTCCATTTGGCGATTTTACCTTTAAAGTAATTTATGTAACAATGCAAGTTAGTCCGGTTTCACTAAAAGAAGTTAAATGAAAAAGTGAATTATTACATACATTTTAATATGAACCTTAAGCATATAGCTTAAAATTATGAATTGGTAACTACGGTCACTGTAAACTATCACGTAGACCGTATTTGCTTGAAAACGCTATAAACGTACTCAAAATCTAAAAAAAATACAATGTTGCTATTATTTTACTCTTTGTAAAACAACCAACGCAACCAATTATTTAAAACAAAATCGTAAAAAGAAACGACAAAACATCTTGTAATATAACTATTTACGGACCGAGTGCCACAAGGAGACGTTGCCATAGCAACGCTCATAAACGACGTCATTTGAAGTTCGAAGTAGAAGCCTGCAAGTAGCTGCACTTAATTTACTTTAACTTCGTATTACATGGGTCGCAAGCTAGGCCACGTGCAGCAGTTTCATAATGCTATGAATCCAGAGCTTTTAAAGAAAAAGTCCGTAGAGCTATTTGTAGACGTCTTTATTTTACCTGTCGATTGCGATTCGGTTGGAAATAATAAATAAAATATGCCTTGCTTTTTAAAAAAATTGAAGATTAATATGTAATTCGTTGTTATTGCGGCGGACTTTAGGTACATTCATTCAACGGATATTATAAAGAACACCCAGAATAGGAAACTATTCGTGGATCATATATGTATATAATATACATAATTATATGATCCACGAATAGTTTAAAATCATTTTTGTGGGTATACCCACAAAAAAGATAATGTGGTTCGAATCCACAACCTTCAGCGCACTGGCAATGGTGCTTTAATCACTTAAACAGGTGCGCCTTGTATGCGTCTTTTTATGGTCACTCATCTCCAGCTCACCAGATTTGTTTTACATACATTAACTAGATTATCGAATTTCAATAGAATATTGGATGTAGCCCTAAGTAATCCTGCTTGTTTTGATACAAATCATTTTACAACAGTTTAATATTTACCTACACGAATACAACCATGCTTTATAAGTTTATATGGATTTGTTTAGAAAGTTTTCTACTTCAAGTGAAATAGCTATAAAAATAAATAATACTTTGCAGTGCCCTCTAATTTGCTATGACTGTAAAAGCCTGCTAAGTTTTAAGTAACTATTATTACTTTTTAAGACTGTTATTATTTAAGACCTTATGCATGTACGCTTAGTTTGCAAATAAATTATTTGAATTTGAATTGAATTTGAATATAATAAACTAGATTTTGCCCGCGGCTTAGCTCGTGCAAATGTAGGTTAGGTTAGGTTAGTAACAGTAGTTTTTCTGAATGAAACCAATGAAACCCTATGTTCCTTAAGTAACGGCTTGCATATATAACATATAAGTACCCCATAGAAAGGTCGTTAAACATCGAGGCGTTCAATAGTGAATAACTATTGTGGAACTGTGTTTAAGGTTGGTTAGAACTAATCACTGGATTCTTAAGGACAGTTCAATACTAAATTAGTTAACATTCAGTGAACCTATTTCAATTGCTAGCGGATTGGCTGACTGAATAGCACGATTATTATTAGCCTTTATGATACCAGGTATAACTCTTCCCATTCTTTGCAATAAAAGTAAAGACTATTCATGTTTGCTGCAACTAAGCGAGTTCTAACAAGTACTCGGTTTAGTTCTCCGAACTATTATTGCTTTAGTTAACAAACCGTGCACCGGAAAGACCTGAGGCTTGAAGCCCAAGGTCATCAAGTGGCTTTACACGATAATGATAAGACCCATACTCACATATGGAAGCATTGTCTGGAGGCCAAGAACTAAACTAATAACATGTAGGAAAGTGCTGTCGAAGGTGCAGCGATTAGCCTGCATGGCTATAACAGGGGCGTTCCCGACTACGCCAACGGCTGCGTTAGAGATCCTGCTGGACCTAACGCCGCTACACATTGTTGTGGAGGTAGAGGCGATGAAGGCGCTTTATAGACTATCTGTGCATGGGCTGTGGAGCGTCAACATGCCGGTAACTCGACACTAAACTGGAGATTTCAAAAGATCTCAAAGAGATTATGAGCATGGGATGCGACAAAATGCAACCAATGCACATATTCAATAATTATTTTAAAATAAAGGTCCCAAGGTACAAGGGACGAATGGAGACAAGGTATACAATCCCCTAACAAGGGTTGTCTCATCCGGTACACCGATGGTTCCAAAATGGAAACAGGATCAGGCGCTGGTATTTATGCCAACAACTGCAAGGTGAGTCAAAGCATGGACAAATATGCAACGGTCTTCCAGGTGGAAACCTTTGCTATAATTGCCTGTACGCAGGGAATATTAACAAAAATGTCACTGAAAAGACTATTTATATTCTCAGTGACAGTCAAGCTACTCTTAAGGCTCTGAACTCCTGTAGGGTGGAACCCGGACTGGTCCTGAATTGTGTTAAAGTCCTTAACAAACTTGGCAGGAAAAACACATTCTGGCTAGAATGGGTTCCGGGGCATGCAGGGGTGCAGGGTAATAAGGAGGTTGATTAATTAGCCAGGAAGGGCTCGGAGCAACTATTTGTGGGCTCCGAGCCATTCGTAGAACTCTCTGAGAGTACCGTCAAGGCAGCTATGAATGCACATGGCAATGATAAACGGATACGGCACAGGCTAGAGTGGATGGCCCTAAGGGGTCTGGCACACTCCAAGAAATTCATTGCACACAGGGCCACGGGCTTCACCCGGAAGTTCTGCGGGTACAACAAGGGCCAAATACACCTGCTCACAGAAGCGTTCACTGGTCATTTTGGCACCAACGACTTCCTGTGCAGATTGAGATTGGCAAACAATTTGATCTGCAGAGGCTGTGGTGAACAAGAGTCCATATCACACCTACTGTGTGAATATGACGCGTTGGCTAGACTGAGGATGGGTCTGATGGGATTGGCATATCCGAACCCTGAAAACGTCAGGCTTCTCCCTCTGAAGTGTACGCTGCGACTGATGCAGTACATTCATAGGGAGATGCTCAGGGATAGATCTCGGGGCCGACACAAAAGATCCCACTGGGTCGAAGTATCGCCGGTCTACACTGACTGGCCCCCTAAATAAGATAAGATAAGATAAACACACCGTGCAACTGCTTGCATAATAACCAGCATATACTAAACCGACACTTGCCAAGTCTGTTCGCATATTGGCTATATTAGATGGTAGTTGTGGGCAACTTTGGATAGCCGTTTAGATAGGAACTTATAAGGAACACGCATGCATATTGGGCACTTCTCAGAACATAACCTAGTTAAATTAGTTAATAGTTAGCCGATGTCGATGCAAGTTTGTGAAAGTCTTGGAACTTTTGTTCAACATCCGTACAGGTTCCGCTTGTTTTAATAGATTTTGATTGCATATACCTTTTCTTTATAAAGCTACTCACTTAACAGTTAAAAATAATTATTAGGGTGCCTGCTGCAACTTTGTTTTAATACTGCTTTGGCCCGTGGCTTCGCTCGTTATGGAAAAAATTGTTTTGTTATGTACGCTATATGTTTTTCTGTTCCCCTGAAAACGTCTATGCGAAATTTCATAATAATCCGTCGAATAGATAAGACGTAAAAGCTTCACAAATAAACACACATTCGCATTTTTAATATTAGTTAAGATTTAACATAATTTCTAGCCACTACTAGTGAATGCCTCAGTGGCGCAGCGGTGGTGATTGCGACTGCTATATAAGAAATTTTGGGTTTGATTCAAAGTGTTACGGAGTATTCTGGAAGAAATTCTTAGTCTCAATAGAGTCAGTCTGGAACTGTACCCGATAGATTGCGTAAGTTCCAAAACTATGAATGGTAAAATGTGGTAATATATGCAAACACCTCTGCTTTATCCTTGGGGGATATAGGCTTTGTACATATATAGCTATGTTTGTTTGGCTTTTGTACACGTAATGGGATCTTAGAGTTGAGGCACGAGCGCGGGTTGTATGTAACGTGCATATAACATCTACATTTGTGCGTCCTTTCTTCGGAGTTATCCTTTCTTCGGAGTTATAAAAGCACATTTAGAGCCACCGTGACTCTAAATGTGATTTTAAAACTTAATCTTTATAAAATTGTATCTTTTATAAAATAGAACTATTGCACTAGCAACATCTTGACTGGTTACGCCTGGAAAAGTACAAACAGTTAAACAACGGATACAAAAATCATCCAAACCCGGAACAGCCATTTCTGGACCAAAAATATTTTCCTTGTGTGAAAATCGAATCCACAACCGACCCAGTGGCAATAGCGGGGCGACTACTTCAACAACTACACAGCCATGTAGTCAAAGTATTTTCAGTATTTTAATTAATAAGCTGCTTCCCTTGTGCATTTTCGATCAACCTACCACGTAATGAAACCATTAATAGTATTTAGTCTCATTATAAGCGAGAGTTACTCATGACGTACTCGATATACGTAGATGGATACACACGTGGGTGGCAGGTGGAATTCGTAGTACACCATAAGCCTGATGCACGTGTGAGCTAAGTTGTAACGTAACGTAGAACATTTATATGAGTTCATGCACAATGTATGTACATATTGATTAGTACGGCGAATTCACAAGAGACGTAGCGGCTACTCCAGGGTTGAGTGGAGTTTGAGGGTTTATGTAGATATGTATACATACAGAAAATACATGACAGCAGCTACTCCTGGATTCAGTGGAATTTGTACCGCTGTTCAAACCTGGTACACATCTACGGGGAAAGTTCAGGAAAATGCATCCAATAATTTATTTATCATTTGTTTTCTTTTATTCTTTTAGATCGAATATGCGCGAGGTATAAACGGTCATAACATGCTTTAGTATCTGCTTATCATCAGGTGAACAGTATGTTTGTTTGCACACCATCCTATAAAAGATCGCAGTCAGATAATGATGAGATATTGTGTTTCAGGTTCAGTAAAGCTTCTAGATTTCCTTTAGAAAGGGCTTTGCTTTTAGCCGGGCAGACCAATAGTTTACTGGTATGTCCTCTACATTTACCAGTACCATTTACATAAACCAGTTGTAATTATTATTTTGTATGTCTCATTAAATTAACTTTTACAATTGACATCTAATTATATACCTAACAGAATAATCGTAAAACGTTTTCTGTTGGTTTGTTTAAAAATCAGTTCAGTCTAAAGCTGATTGCAACTTCATGTCTTGTTGAATAAGCTGTTTAACCGGTCGTATTCCGCCGGCTCGCATACCAGCCGGCAGATTTGTACCCGTCGTAGGCCGGTGGCTCGCATGCGAGCCACCAAATTGGCGCCAAAACGCCGCGCGCCGCCTTCGCTTAAAACCGTATATTACCAACCTTACCGATCAAAACTGATTGCCTATTGGCTACGAATAGCCGTACAAATCTGCCGGCTGGTATGCGAGCCGGCGGAATACGACCGGTTAATCATCGGACTTGCATGAGAATAACCAAAATTAAACTTCTACCCAAAAGATATATAACAATTGGGTCATAATGGAGACAAAGAAAGTTTTATATAATATCTAATTTCATTAATATAATTAAAATGGACATTATGTATACTACGAGAAAAACTTTAGCAAACAAAAAATTAAGACAATTCCAATTTTGACAATCATTTCATACTTACATAATTTTGTTTCACGTTTACGCGAATGTTATGCATTGAAACTACTTTGTACGGATTTTGTCCCGTTGTCTATTTTCAAACACTTTGTTTTTTATATCTTCACTCACACTCAACTTTAGCAGCGATAGCTCAGTGGGGAGACCAACAGACTGCAATGCAGAGGGTCTCGGGTTCGAACCCACGTCGCGCACCTCTGACTTTCGGAAGTTATATGACTTTTCGAAATTATGTGCGTATTGATTTAAAATTATCGCCTGCTCCGTGCCTTGGAGAGCACGTTAAGCCGTCGGTCCCGGCTACCATGAACATCTATGGCAGTCGTTATTGGGAAAGTCAGTACCCTCTAATATCCTGACACTGGTCTAGCCTTAGGGTATCGTTAGCCTTCGGGTTGCGGAGGTCAGGTGGCAGCCGCTCCGTGTAAAAACTGATATCCAGTCAAATCCGGTTAGACCAGAAAAGCCGACCCCAAGTGACTTGGGAATAATAAAGGCTAAGAGAGAAGACTCACACTCAACTTTACTACAATTGAAGCTATTCATTTAAATATTACTAAAACTACTTATATTTAAGTTTACACTTTCGATTGCTTTTTAGCAGTCATGGCACCTCGTGAACTTTTTCAATATTACTTTTCCATAGATTACTTGACCGTTTAAAATTCCTAACGATACCCAAAAAACGTTGAATTTGAAATACGAAGTTTTAGGTGCCTCATAAAATAAGCAAATTGGCGTTGCTTGTCTAAAGGGCGTCGGTCGTTGGAGGAGTCTTGAGTGAAGAACGCGTATCGGCTGACGTGGAGTAGCATACCCGGCGGCGACCCTGTGGCAAAATGTCAAGAAGACATTTGCGATAATCTAAATCAACTTAAAATGAAAGTGATTATAACTTATTTACTTGAGGCACCATTTGCAAAGGTTTGTAATGATCATAATTCTGTATAACATATAGCGTAACATAGCGTATGTTACGCTACATTAACCTGTCAAGTTTTGGTATACCTTACATAATTAAAAACCAATTGTGTTTGGCCGCCGGTGTGCCGCTGTGACTCAATAGATTAAAATAATTATTATGAAGTCTCAAATCTCGTTTTTGTCTATATTTGTCTGTTGTGGTTATTTTGGATACAGAGGTACGTATATACTATGATAAGCTTTTGACAAATTCAAACATGATCAATATTTAAATTATTTAAAACGTCAATAAAAGTCTGCCTGAACATTAAAAGTGAACCCAAAAATATTTTATAATACTAATGCAGGTGAAGTGCTGGCACAATTAATAAAAATATAAACATTCAAGTACCCATTAGCTTCCGCTACCGTCAAGAAAATTAATTATCAACATCAAAGCATATTAATAAATTATTATCAAAACACGCGACACGTCAATGCGATACGTTTGATTATACTACGACACAATTAACGAAGTTAAGTTAATTAAGCTTCTATTCATAATTACTGCGACACGGCGCTTATGAAGGCTTCAATAATTCATGAGATGCTGCTTCGTTCATCCAATATCAGAATTTTTTTTCTTATGCCTAATGTTTATTGAAAGATACTGTATTCATGATTGTACATACATACATAAATTCACGCCTGTTTCCCAGAGGGGTAGGCAGAGACTACGGATTTCCATTTGTTACGATCCTGACACACTTATCTAGCTTCATTCACTTTCATCACATGCCTCATACACGCTCGTCGGTTCAAGGTGCTCCTAACCTGGCCTTTGTCCAGAACGTACTCCGATCTGATCGAAAAACGTTCGCCTAGGTCTTCCTCTTGCGACTGCTGCATTCACACTAGCCTTATAAACTTTCTTAGCCAGTCTTTCCTCGTCCACTCTTTCTATATGCCCAAACCAGCTTGACATACCCTTTTCTATTCTTGTCACTATATCCACTTGATTCACATATTAGGTAATATAAACATAATAGCTATACCACTGCTGGGCATAGGCCTGTTGTTACTCAGAAAAGGGATAGGCCATAGTCCACCATGCTGGCCTAGTGCGAATTTACACTTCACATATCATCGAGAACATTATGGAGAATGCACATATATGCACGTTTTCTCTGTTTACTTATACCGTTAAAGCGATCGATAATGAATTATTTAATATACTCATAACTTCGAAAAGTCAAAGGCTTAAAATCAACCTCAAGACAGCTGCGTAGCAGTACAGATATAAGTAGTTATGGTATCAGTAATTGTTTTTATTCTTGTATTCTACAACATCGGCAAATAAAAAGTAATTAATCATTACTTACTGCATTTCTTTTAATCTTACGTAAAAAAGCGTACCAAACTATCAAGGTCAACAATTAGCCGAGGAGTTTTAAATTAGGTTTATTTTAATATGTCGTTGTTTAAAGCGTTCAGCGCCCAGAGACCGTAATATTTTAAAGTGTAAGTAACGATGCAGCAATTCTTATTTGCTACGCAAATGATAAGCCTATTTCTACTTAAGGTTACAAAACATGAATAAGTAAAACTTATTTCAATATATTTTGGTTTCAAAAATTAGCATTGCTTAATCAAAATAAATAATTATTCAGAGCCCTAGGGACTTAACTTTTTACTACGTGGCTTTGTTAACTTAAAAGATTTTATTTATTTAAATTATTTCTAGTAACCTGTACGGCAAGCAAAGTACCAGCCATTCATATTCACCAGAGAGTTTAAGAACAATTCTATGAAACATTTTACATTTAGTGAAGTTACGCAATTGAAATTGTATTTGTTCAGGTTTAAGAAATACGATGCTTTTATTTTATTAAAGGGGTAAGGTATTCAATACTTCTGAATGTAGGTAATTTATCTTTTTATTTCGTTTTTGCCTATAACGGCAGTCGTATCAGCGATCCACCTGATGATAAGAACTAGTGACCGCTGTTGGACTTTAGCAATGTCAGGTGTCTATACAGCCAAGTCACCGCCTACCGTCATAGTACTAATCTATGAAATCTCGTTTCAAGAAAGTCATAGCGCTCGGGCAACATCGCGGTAGATAGTTTATTGTGGGAAAAACGATCACTGAATGCACACCGTGCTGAACGGGCAGAACGGACGGAAGCGACCAAATGAATAAAATGCATGATTTGTATATATATATATATATATATATATATATATATATATATATATATATATCATAATACATGCTAAATATAATGTATTATGAATACATGACTATCAAAACATATAAAACTAACTAAAATCCCGTTCTAGGACAAAACGTAATTTTTATCCAGAAAGTGTCTGAATAGAAATATTATTATTATGTAAATTTCATGAAACTTCCTTTTGTTCTGACAGAATTTTAATTTCTTTTTGTCGTGCTACACATTTCACTTATTACGAACTCTTCAAAAAGGGCCGAAATGCCAAAACTGTTGACCAAAGCTTTTTCAAGTGAGGCGTTTACTCACGATCAACAATCATTTTAAATTTTCAAATGATTATATAGATAAATACAAATTGAACGAGGATGCAACCAGTACATTTGATTATTTTTATGTAAAGAATTTTTATAAGTACTTCGTCTGGCATTGTACCGCAGTGAACACTATTTAGTAGAAATTAAATATTATCGGCAATGTGACCTCACCCTATCCCTTAATGTAAACAATGCAATGGTACGTTATGTGAACAACCGCATGAACAGTTCAAAGGCATTATTTCCTTTTTGCATAAAAAACCTGTGATAAATAACACGTAAGTATATATATTTATATCTAACAATAAACCGATACCCAAAAAAAATGACCTTTATTTTACCGGTATAATCAAAGCAGGAAACTCTTTTGAACGAAGCCTTTCTAATGATATAGGTTAGCTTTCGACTAAAAATAGATTTAAATATAATCGTCGTTTACTGATTACCGTTACCAATACGAGTTGGCATACAGATCCAGGAGCCTTATTACCATCTCCTACAGATGGGATTATTTACTTTCCGCCCACACAGAACAATAAACGGATACAACAAAAACATATCTATGTAAATAAGACTAATATACAGTACGTTAATTAATAATGGGCTTTCTGTTAAGCCCGTGAACGACATTAAAACGATATCAGAATTCAGATAGACATAACCCAAATTGCTAGTATTATTTAAAAAAAAGGAAAAGTAAGAAAAATTAGGAAAATTTATATGTTTTGGTTGTTTATTTGTAAGGGTTTATCTCAAAAACTACTAAACCGATTTTGACACGAGCGAAGACGCGAGCAAAAGCTAGTCATTAATAGATAGAAAAAGTCATCTGCATTGGCACGGATAAATAAGTATAATAAAATCCAGACACGATAATTAAATAAGTGTTAACGACGTGTCATACTATAGTCTATTCCAAACTTATAAAATAACAAGTAAGAAACGGCCATGAATTGCCATAAATCTTAGAGTTCGAAAAAATGGTATCACGTGACCTTGAGGTCAGAGGTCAAAGGTTATAGTAATTTCGGGGGAATATCGACTATGTTGAGTCGAATGGCGTTGACCGCGAGTCTCTAGCTCTTACGGTTCTTGAGTTGAAATATAGTATCACGTGACCCTGAGATTAGAGGTCAAAGTTCATAGGAATTTCGAGGTATATCGACTATGCTGAGTCGAATGACGTTGACCGCAAGTCTCTAGCTTTGACGGTTCTTGAGTTGAAAGATGGTATCACATGACCCTGAGATTAGAGGTCAAAAGTCATAGTCATTTCGGGGGTATATCGATTATGCTGAGTCGAATGGTGTTGACCGCGAGTCTCTAGCTCTTACGGTTCTTGAGTTGAAAGTTGTATAACAGGCAGATGGACGGACGGACGGACAAATCGGTTGTATAAGAGATTTTTCGAACTCAAAAAAGGTATACAAACGGTTCATTGACATGACCGTAAACATTTTAGTGATGTAAAATTGTAGCTTCAATTGTAAATCAATTAATTACCTAATCAAATATTCGATTTGATGCAGCGAAAGAGTTAAACATGACATAGACACTGCTACAATTATATCTTATCGCGCTATAATTGTACCCATCATTCGATGTCCGCAGTTGAGCAAACAGAAGTATACAGTAAAAAATTAAGTAAAAGAACATTTGCAAGGTATCTATATAATTTTTCATTGTTAAAGAAATAACCTAAGGAATAATATTCTATCACATACACAACACCATCTAGCCCAAACTAAGCAGAGCTTGTGTACTAGACTATGACTATGGGTACTAGACAATGGATGAACATACATATTTTTTTTTGTACGTTCTTACATATTAGAATACCCATAGAAACACCCAGACCAAGATAAACATGCACTCATGCACATAAATGGTTTACTTATGCGGGAATCGAACCCACGATCTCAAGCGTGGGGGTCGGTCACACTAACCACTACATTAGTAATTATTAGTAATCAAAGATCTTTACCACTTACAATTAAAGTTGTAAAAGTCAAAAAATATGTACTCATTTAGGCTACAAAATAACACTTATGAACTTCAAGGGTTATTATAGTGAGCTAATTAAATATTATTGTAGCCAATTATTATTATTATTTGTCCAATTATTGTAGCCAAATGTTGTCACTTTAAGAAGAAGCACAATCCAAATCAGTATGTAATTAATATTCCGTAAGTAAGCCAAGTCGTCAGCAACAGCCCACAAAAGTAATAGAGCAGTGAACAAAATGGCAGTTTACTTGACGGTCAGGATAATTCATTAATTTTAGAATGTTCAAAATATATTTAATTTATTTATTTAGTTAATTTGGTTTTACGGCTGCTTGTCACCTTGAGTTGCAGTGGCCAGCCGCATACTTTTGTTTTTTTAACTCTCGCACTAGGTTTAAATATTGTGTCGCAGAAGACTTTTTAAACATTCAAACAACGGACATAAAAACACGCAGACTCGGCAAAACGATTTGTGGATCACACAGATGTTTGTCCCGTGTGTGATTCGAACCCATAGCATAGTCAACTATTTTTAAAATGACAAACTAAGCTTTAGAACCTCTCTTTCTACACACGGTATCAGCAACAGTGAACTTTCCTGTAGCACGTAAGTACATACTTTTGCTTGGATATAATGGCAGTAATAAACAGATAATAATAATATAATAATATTCTACCACATACACACAACACCATCTAGCCCAAACTAAGCAGAGCTTGTACTATGGGTACTAGACAATGGATAAACATACATATATACTTTTTTTTTTGTAAATACATACATATTATACATATAAACACCCAGACCAAGACAAACATCCATGTTCATGCACACAAATGTTTGACTTCTGCGGGAATCGAACCCGCGACCTCAGGCGTGGCAGTCGGTTACACTAACCACTACGCCATCGAGGTCGTCATTGATGAATCTGCATGCAGGGGTCTATAAAATAGATTGTGACTGCGGACTCTCATACATCGGTCAAACCAAGAGAAGCATAAGCACCCGCATAAAAAAACACATAGCTGATGTAAAACACCAACGCTCGTTGAAGTCTGCTGTGTGTGAACATGTGCAACAGGGGACCAACCACTACCTGAGATTTGACAAACCACAGATTCTCGCTAAAGAACGTCGATTCCTACCAAGGATGCTTCGCGAGGCTATTGAAATCAAAAAGTATCCTAATTTCAATAGAGGAGATGGTTGGAATGTACCACCAGCTTGGGATCCAGTAATTCAAATAGTCAAGCCCAAGAAGAAGCAAACCACAGCTAGACTTCATGATACTTTGATCTCATTCTGCGTAAATAGAAACACCAATGATAAAATTATGTTCGGGTACTTTGAAATGACTACACTGGAACATTGAGACAACTACCATCTTAATCTAAATAGTTGTATAATTTAAATAGCTTAAATTGAAGTAAACAGTAACTAGTAAAAGTGTTTAACAATAGTAGTTTAAAGTTTCAAAATTATGTAATAATATTGTTTTATAAAAAATAAACAACGCGATAAAATGCGTATAAAATTTGTTTAATTTCAATGTCATTCACGTAAACATAAGAAAATATTATAGAAACAGGTGAATTCTAGCAATTCTGCTACCCCTTAGGCAGGCAGTCATATTATGACGCGTGTTATAACATATAAAGCAGTGACAACTTTATACCAAACATGAAAAATGGACACCATGTCTTTCCGCCCAACCCATAAACTGTCCCATAAATGCTTTACCAAAGTTCCGATTCAACTTTACTAATTTAACTGAGGCGACCTCTGGCGTGACAACCTTTTTAGGGTTCCAAAAGTTAACAAGAAACCTTTGCACATAGTTTAGACATGACCGATAGGCGATTAGTGCAATTAGTATCCTAATCTATACAAACGAAATATGATACGAAGAAATATCCAAATTTATATTAGAATTAGCTGTTACCCGCCACTTTGTCCACGTGGAATTTAACAAAACAAGGTTTAATTTTCATTAATGTAAAAACCTTTATTTCCTAAAATAAAAATAGCCAAAGTTACTCCTTATAATAATAATAATAATAATAATAATAGTTAATTAGCAACAAAAAAGGATTCAGAGCTGTATACATCATCATATTTAAATAAATGAAATAAATCGGGTACATCTGAGGTATACAAAGTGAGCAATGTCCCCCGAGCTAGGAAATTCCTGTGTTACGGGGGACATCCCTCCATCCTGTATAATGTCATGCAAATACAAAAATAATTTTGATTGTATACAGAGTTGTTGATGCAAAATGCGAGTACGATGCTGTGCTTAGTAAACTAATTTCGAAACAAAATTCAAGTAGACTAATTTAGAGAAATTTAAACAAGAAAAACAACAAATAATAAATGAAATAATTAAAGGAAATGATGGGCCATCTTCCTGCTCAGTATTTTATATTTGTGTTTTGTTTTAAGTACGAGTGTGTATGTGTGTGAGTTGTGCGCGTGTTGTGTGTATGTGTATGTGTATATGTATGTGTATGTGTGTGTATGTGTAAATGCCTGCATGAGCATGTGTCTGTATATAATAGTGTTTGTAGGGTATGTGTATGCGTGTTTCGGGTTACGTGTAGTAACGTTTTAGTAATTTTTCTGTGTCGTCATAATTTAGGGTAAGTAGATATTCTCTTAGTTTTGCTTTGCAATTATACGAGTTTAGTAAGTGTATATGTAACTTATCATGAATTTTGTTATATAACAGTACGCTTGAAAACCGATAATGGCGTTGTGCGAAAGTGGTATACGTGAATACACTGGGATATATTGGTTTAGGTCTTCTAACATGTTGTTGATGGGTATTTTTATGCAATGTTGTACTGGAGTGTTTTTTCATTATTGTATGGAGGCAATACAACTGGCGTACTGTGAGCACTTTATATTCTGAGTATAATTGCTGTGTGGGAAACCTGAAAGGTCTGCCCATAATGACTTTCAGAACTGCTCTTTGGGCGCGTTCAGCTTGGATGATTATTGTTTTTGCGGCGCCTCCCCATACTGTGATGCAGTAGTTTATAATCGATTCGCATAAGGCACTGTAAACCATATACATTACATCAGTATGGGCAGCAGGCCTTAGTTTTTTGAATACGAAAATAAGTTTCCTCAGGCGAGCGGATACAGTTTGAATCTGAGAGTTCTAGGAAAGACAGGCATCCATTTGCAACCCCAGGTATTTAACCACCGTTACTCTGGTCACCGAGAAGCAGTTGCAGTCAGTGCTTGAATCTTTGCAAAGGTGTGCTTTAACTATGTATGAGTTTGCGGGTGGCAGTGTGGAAGGTTTGGTGCCGAAAGTCACAAAGTTAGTTTTGTTGAGATTCAAGGTGAGACTGTTCGCAGCTAGCGACGCCATCACAGTAGTCAATGCCGATTCAGATTTCTCTTTGACGGTTTTCCAGTCGTGGCTACTAGTTAGTATAACAGTGTCATCAGCGTATGCTATTATACGAGAAGAGGGAAAGTAGAGTTTACAAAGTTCGTTTACATAAATCTGGAACAGAATGGGACTAAGCAGGCTTCCTTGTGGTAGGCCAGTATCAAGAGTTACTTGATTGCTGACGTGTTCACCTATTTTGACACATTGAGTTCTCTCAGATAGGAAACTCTTAAGGAGATCGTAACCAGTTCCACGAACTCCCACTCGCTCCAGCTTCTCAAGTAGGATAAGGACAGAGACAGTATCAAACGCCTTAGAAAGGTCCAAAAATATACCTAGGCATTTCTTTTTATTGTCTATTTGATTAACTAGATAGTCTAATAGAGTGCTGACAGCGTCGTCTGTGGAAATACCTTTTCTGAAACCAAATTGATTGTCTGATATTATTTTGTATTTATTTAGGTAACTGGCAAGGTGTTTATAGATAATGCGTTCTAAAATTTTGGAGATGGCTGGTAACACTGATATTGGTCTATAATTGTTGACACTATCTCTGTCTCCTGACTTAAATATAGGATGAACAATTGCCCGTTTTAGAGATCTAGGGAAAATACCAGTGTCGATAGCAAGGTTACAGATGTGAGCTATTGGTGAAGATAGTATATGACTAGCGGACTTTAGGACCTTAGGTGAGATGTCGTCCCATCCACAGGCACTCTCGGAGCGCAACCCTTGTATTATACGCTCCACCTCTTCTGCATCAGTCTTCAACAGTGCCAGAGAGCTTAAAGGGGACTCGTCATTGTTCATCCGGTTGGGAGGGGGTACAGGTTGTTGTGGAATTTTGCTTGCAAACGTTTTGCCTATATTTGCGAAGAAGGAGTTAACGGTATCTACCGACTCAGATGGAGTAGTCTTTATTTTTAATAGCTCTATTGGTGATGAGGGTTTTCTGGTTATGTGTGCCACTTGTCGTATAGCTTCCCATGTTTTCCTCGGGCTATTTTTGGCTTGGGCGAAGACTTTCTTTTCATGGTCGATTTTAAGATTCTTGAGAAGATTATTACAGAAATTGCGATAACGCAGATATGTAATTCTTAAAATTGCATTTTGAGGATCTTTGTTACATTTCTTGTGCATATTGTCTCGGTTACGTATGCACTTTAGTAAACCCTTGGTGATCCACGGTTTAATAATTCTTAATTTAGCGGGTCTAGGTCTGTAAATAGTATTTGTATGTATAGTAGTGGATAATATCTGGTATAGCGTCTCCATAGCCTGGTTGGGGTTAACTAGCTTATATATAACTAAGTAGTCACATTTTTCTATATCACTAACAGCACCAGCGATGTTTAACCGTGTCTTTTTAAATGATATGGGTTTGATGATTTTAGGGGCTGTCATTTCCAAACTTAGAAGAACTGGTGAGTGATCAGTGATAGCTGATTGTATAATTAAAGTACTTGCTCTGTGTTTCGTTTTTAGGAGCACGTGATCTAGGCAGTTACTGAGACGTGTGGAGATTAAATGTGCTGGAAGAAACCCATATAAAGCGGTGAGATTTAAATACTGTTGACAACGAGCAACATTGTTATTTGTAGCTATATTTAAGTTAATGTCTCCTATTATTGTGGTGTTCGTGTATTGGTTGTAGTTGGAGAGCGTACTCTCTAGGCTGTTAAGGAAGTTCTCTACATTTTGCTGTGATGGTGGTCTATATATTGTAATAATAGGCAAGGTATTTTCAATGTTACAAATGAGACAACTAGCGTCTACGAAAGCTGGTTCAGTTATTTTATATTGCAAGGTTTCTTTAACATATATTACTATGCCGTCGTTCTGGTTAATTATAACATCAGCTACCTGCCAGTGAAAGTCTCGTCAAAATCGTTTCAGCAGTTTCAGAGATTAGCCGGAACACACAGACAGACAAACATTGGAGAGATTATTTTTTGATATAATGATCGTATATACATATTTTCATATGCATTTAGTAAAAAGCTCTTATTTTGACATTACAAACAGACACTTTAATCATATTTATTTGTATAAATGTATAGATAAATAAATGACTGATACAATGGCTGCTTAAGCAGCTAAAATACTAAGTACTCCTACATAGTGCTAAATGTTTAAGAAAGGAGATTGACCATCTATGTATGGACGTTGGACCAAGTGCCGCCCAACATTGAAACATAGTGCACAATGTGCCTTAGATTAATACTAGTCTGTAACCCAGAGCGCTTCAAAATCTATCCGAGGGGTTATGAGAAAAAAAAATTGAATGTAGAGGTCTTTCATTAACAAAAATCATAACCAACAGTTTATTTTTAAAATAAAAGACGGTATATTACAAACAATGAATTTATTTGAAAAAAAAAATACGTTTACAGAGATGGTAAACATAACAAAATGATACCCTATGTTATAATACCTCATGTAGGCACTAACATAATCAATCGTCATCATCATTGTCGTCTAAGATTATTGTATCTAAAAATAAAGCAGGGCGTCTCATAACGTCTTGGTGCCTAGCCCACCCCAAAAACCAAACCAGGCACATAACGTGGGCACAACTGCCAATTGTTCTTCGTCCAGTAAAACATGAGCAGCAATAATGTTCAATGGAACCAAGCCCATGATTGATCTCATTGATTAAAATGTAACAATGGTACACTTTCGACGATGTATGTCTGCTCTTTATGTGCGCTCGAATTAGTTGCACATTCTGGGAACCGGATAAGTCATTAAGTTGACCGTTATAGTTTTGAATTATGAATGAATCCGTGATTCGAATATGCTCGCTATAATAGCTAGGCGCAAGTTTGATTTGGTAGGTTCCTACTGCGAAAAGAGTCAATTCCTCCGGTGTTAACACAGGAAATGCAGTAACATTATCCCTACCTACCGAAATATTTTCGAAGTTGGCTCTGTTCCGATTTAGCCTTCTTTCATCAACATACTCAGCTAAGTGATTGGCAACATTCAGCCGTTCTCTAGCTATATTGATGAATTCACTTGCATTGGCATTGTTTATAATATCAACGTGGAAGGCATTAGTTATCGCTGCAGCAATCTTAAGATCTGTAAAGAAGTGACTCATGGCCACATTACAGTATTCATGACGAAAAATCTTAAAATCACGTTTGAGTCGTCCGTTTACCACCTCAACAGGCCACCGGCAAATGGTGCACAACCGCGATTTATTGGCATCGATTGTGGTTAGTTGAGAACCTCTTCTAGTCTGCAATTGTGGCATGATGCCAATATATCCATGGGTTTCTAATGACGCTATAGAATCGCGAAAACCTCTGTCTAAGATGAAAATATCACCAGAATGTAACAGCCAATGAATGGCTCTTTCCGGACCATCTAAAAGGTTATTTAAAATGGTTGCGTTTGTAGTCGCAGCATAGGGCCCACACACCTCAATAATATGTCCATCGCATGTGACCAATAAAAATGGTTTAAGTAGGTTCCTGTACTTGTGCATGCTGTACGTGTCTTTTTGAAATGAGAAATTGCTACTCTTTTGAATGTATATATAGGTTCCATCACAGATAACAATAGCTTCCTCATTTGCAAATAAAGACGTAGGAACCGCTAGATTTCTTTCAACGATTTGTTGTCTAGAAATATGGTCGAATCCCAAGTGGCGAGGTACAAAATCATTATCCAGACACTCCCTAGCTATTTTCATTCTTCGTTCTAGACTTGTACGAGACATGTTGAAAAACGTGGCGAGTCTTTCATTGGATTCTCCAGTTCTTAGTTATGCAAGTATTATACCTAATGCGGTTCTTGGATTATGACATCGTTGTGCTAAAAGTGAAGTTTCGTTAAATAATCTTTCGAATTCGTCTCGTGTGCGGCCAGTCCAATAATGCAATTCTTCATCATGCTGTTCGTTAAGATTTTCAAAATCTATTATATGACTTCTGGGTTGTTTTAATAATTCCAACATTTGAAATACTTGTTGGGGGCTAAAATCAAAACAACGATTTGGTGCTGTAAAAAGAACATCCCAGGTATTGTCCTCTAAATGTTCCTGACATACACGTGCGTATGGTGGAATGTAATAATTATTATTAAGTAGTAACTGCACTTTTAAACTTTTTGGTACTCGCAGACGAGTATTATTTGTGCAATTGTACACCATACAAGCATTTGACGTATTCGGAGCTCGGCAGTAACCAGGAAGAGGAAATGTTACGTCATCCACAACGGGCTGATCTTCCACCGCGGGCTGATCTTCCACAGCGGGCTGATCTTCCACAGCGGGCTGATCTTCCACAGCGGACTGATCTTCCACAGCGGGCTGATCTTCCACAGCAGGCGCATCTGCCACAGCAGCCATTGCCGGCAGCGTACCGCGCCGCGCTCTTGTCCAACAATTATGGCAGAGGTGTTCCTCATTATTGAATGTTATCTGAAACCAATAATAAAATCATTAGATACATAATCTACGATATAACATGCAAGAAGTGGAAACAATAAGATTTTAAACTCGAACCGGTCACCTATACAATAACTGACAAACAAGCCTTCAAGGGCCGTATATGACTTGTTAGCTATATAACGAGTTAATGGCTTATTTTGTATAATAATAGAACTAAATAAAATATAAGTACTTACCTCGCGTGTCAGAGCTCGAATGATGTTTTGAACTATATGTTGATGTTCGTTTTGGAGATCTCGAGTTAACGTATGCCTTCTGATTCGTTCTACAGAACGATTACAAAACAAACACTATCTATGACGTGGTTGATACATCGTGTTTTCCAATTCAAATGAATAGCCAAGCCAACAGGTAATGCGGAATAGATACGATAGCCCGAAAAGAATGCCAGGTTTTTTAAAAATTATGGAGATAGAAAAGCGCACAGTACACATTGGTTCACGTCAACAAGAGTGATGTTAGACTGCGACACAAACACGTGCGCGCGCGCTAGCTGGTACAGATAAGCCCAACGTGCGCGAGAGGGACAGACGCATAGCATATCTGAATATGAGCAAGCGAGACAGGTGACATCGTTGAGTAGGATACTCGGGAGCTAGAATAAGTAGGATAATATATTTTTTAACGTAAACCTCATAAATGTTCAAAAAATAACAAAATATCAAAACTTAAAGCACTAAAAAGACTTGTTGCTACTTGTTTACATTCTTATTTTTGTATTATTGCCGTTTTCCCTGTAATCAGAGCTTAGCTCGTATTACGGGGACTAAATAATTGGTGTGAGATGTCCAGGAATTATTTATTTATTTATTTATAAATCCGTGGCAGGATTTTTTTTATTATATTTTTTTTAAATATCTTTTCATGTAATGAAACATATTGAAGTGTTCCCATGCTTGGGCAGCATTTGGTCCAAACTGGTCAATCTCCTTTATCTTAGTGAAAATTAAAAGTAGTTCCGAAAAATATTATAATAAATGCTGTTTTGCTACACAATCCTATATATGAAACAAAAAGTATAATAATATTCTTAAATGAAATGCTTACAATTTTTGTTAATCGAAACTAGATTTTATGTCCTGTTATATAAGGTTAAGTTTCAGTATTGCTTACTTAATGAAATTCTTATCAATGAAACAGACTTTTGTAATCAAGGCATTCTCGTAACTGCAAAATACATCTAAATCTACATATTGATAAAATCTTCACCAAACTATTCAGAAAAAGAAACCACTTCTGTATTTCATAGATATGATTATTTGTTTGTTATTTTCTTAAGTTATTTTAAATATTAATTATAAAAAAGTATTTTTTTAATTTGTGTTGATTATTTGCGGCACCTTTTTTAAAATTCTATGTTAGCTGTACCTACTATTCCTGAACAACATAAGCTCGATATATTAAGCCAAGAATAACAGGCGAAAGCAAATATATATTTAGAATAAAAAAGTTCTCTGCTTTTATGTAAGTTATTCCAAATATATATTTCCTATGAAAGTTACATTGAGGTGAAGTTACATTTATTATCGTCATCTATTGAGGTCAACCCTGAGCATGCAAAGCCACGATCATTTAGGATACCTTTTGTTAGTGCCTTTATATACATAATTAAATTAATAGGCACGTGTATTTGTAACCAGTCCTATGAGTATTTTAGACATAATGAAATTCTGTATAATACTTGTACATTATAGATCTATATGTTGTACTTTTCAATGGATTTTAATTAAACTGCGGGAACGTCTGCGTCGTATAGCGAAAATGACTGAATGATAATCGATTTTGGAAGTAGAATACAGTGATTAAACGTTCAAACTCGACATACATACAAATGCTTCGATTGAGTCTCTTTACAGAGTAACCGAATTTTTACTCTTATACATAGATAGCCTGTTTTCAAAGGGGTAGACTGAGCCTACGGATTTCCATTTGCTACGATCCCGACATACTTCTCTGGTTTCAGTCATTTTCATCACATTTTTCATACACGTTCGCCGGTTTAAGGTGCTCTTAACCTGGCCTTTGTCCAGAACATCTCCGATCTGATCAAGAAACTCTTATGTTACATTATAGTGCTTGTTATACGTTATATATTAGTAGCTAAACATTTAATACATTTGTAAAAGTATTAATATAGCACTAAAATGTTCTGAGGCGATAAATTGTAATAACAATCCTTTAACTATTATTGCTGTAATAGATTAAGAATTGTCATAATTTTGTATGATACAGCAATACAATATCTTACAATTGTTTATCGGCTTATATCGCTGACCTTAAATTATTTTGATTTTAATTTTATGATTACTTTTATTTATTTCATATTTAATCAAATTACTTTTAAACATCAAATAATATTATTCCATAATTTTAGTTTTAATTTATTTCTTTGTTTTGTTACCATGTTTTCTATTATGCTTGTTGATATGTTGTTGATGATTTAATTTGTTTTATTTTAATTGGTTGCATCATCTTTTAAATAAACTTTAAAATCATATTTAAATCTAATTTAATTTAATTAAAATACAAGCTACCCAATTTGTGCATGCAGTGGCTACCTTAAAAAACTATACAACCAACAAAGATTATCAACCAATATAAGCATTGTTGTGTAATCACTGGTGGTACACAAATAATAAATGACGCATGTAGCTGGCGCGAGCTACGTATCTAAGCTACAGTATAGAAAAAAGCATTAGACTCAAGGAGTTATCAAAATATGAAACAACATGGATCATCATACCAAATCGCGCAATTCCATACAGAATGGTGACAACGTGGTTCTAAAGTGACAGAACCGTAAATATTTTAGGATGTTTTCCTAAAAGCCAACGTTCGCCATAAGTTTTCTTTGTAAAAATAAGGTGATTTTTCTTCGCTCCTTTTCGACGTTATATACGGGCAAACGTATATATTTTAGATATATACACGTATGTTTTCAAAAATTTTGTTAGGCATTAGCTTAGATTTTGGAATTAAGAGTTTGTCTGTAGTGTGCATAGTTTATCCGGTACAGGTGGGCCCTCAATCCTCTATGTGAGAACTGAGGACCCAACTTTACAATCCATATCTTTCACAATTCTTTTGGATTGTTCACTAAATCCTAAGCACATTTTCAAAGAGTTTTAACAAAGTGGCCCTCACACCACACGCACATTCACCTAGCGATATGAAATATACTTTACGACTTATTCTCATACCTACCAATTATACATAAAAAAAGTTCATGAAAATCGGTTGGGCCGTTTCGGAGGAGTGCATCTACAAACACCGTGACACGAGATTTTTATATATATAGATAAAATTTATATATACCATCATCATTTCAATGTTTATCTAAGTGAAAGCAGAACTGCTTATGAGGGGTTGATTCCCGAGTGGTACAAAGCGATATTGGATTATTCAGTTAAAATAATGTCAGTAGTAGTATGAAAACTTGAATAATAATAATAATAATAAATTTATTCTCTCTCGCAAAGGTTTCTTATGCTAGTTTACAGAAATGCCATAATAAATAAGGTACATAACTTTGTAAAAGACTGGTGCCTGAAGTAGGTTTAAAAAATACCTATAATTACAGGTTACCAGGGCCCTCCCGCAGCAATGTGTCTATATAAGGCTATGTAGAAATATGGCATTTAAATGAATGAAATCAAGACACAATAAAATAATAAAAAGAAAAAGAAAAATGTTGTAGAAAACCGGTGCCCATTTTTATGTGTTGTAGTGCGAGTATTTGAATGTATATATTTAGTGTTTGGAGTGTGAGAGCTCATGAGAACTCATGTGAAAGTTATTGTGATTGAATCATTACAAATAGTTAGCAAATTTATTTAGCCATCATTATGTATAGCTTATATAATAATATATGAACTGTATGCTCAATAAATCTACGGAACTCATGTCCGTCTTTCACTTGTTTTGGTTTATTTTTAACCCGTGTCAGTTTTTCTCACAAACTTAAGAACGGGGAAAAGTGCCGTCATGAACAACTTTCTGAAAGTCATACAGTTTGAAACTTTGTTCAACATCTGTTAGTACGAAAGCTGCTCGTTTTATTAGCTTTTGATTTAGAGTAGCTCTGCAATGAAAATGTATATGGTAAGTATTTATAGTGGATCAAATAATGAATAATGGGGTAATGGGGCAAGTTGACAATAGCGTATGTTGTCACTCTCGATTTTTTATTATAAACTAGATTGAAATTAAACTACTATATACGGATTTTATCGCGTTGTTCATTTGACACTTTATTACATAATTTTGAAAAACTGTTACACTACTACTACTAATAAACTTTACAAATTTTAAAACTAAACTAAAAGCTATTTAAACTATTTAGATTTAATTTAATTTTACACTTTCCCCGACGTTTTTCAAAATTATGTAATAAAGTGTCAAATAAACAACGCTATAAAATCCGTATATAGTAGTTTAATTTCAATGAATAATATTCGCGTAAACAGAAGACAATATTATATAAACTAGATATTGCCCGCGACGCAGATTTTGTAAATAAATGTCTATCTAACACTACTTTTTACTGGTTGAAACCCTGATGTCCTTTTCTGTGCCCCTGACAACGTGTATCATGCATGCATGATGATCGGTTGAATAGTTACGGCATGAAAACGTAACAAACAAACTCATATTCATAATATTAGTTAGGAGGTTAGGACAATCGTTTTATTTTATTTCGATTTTGTTTTTAAGAAAGAGTGTTTTTTTTATGGTATAGTTGGCAAACGAGCAGACGGATCGCCTGATGGTAAACGATTACCGCCGCCCATAGACACCCGCAATACCAGAAGAGTCACAAATACGTTGCCAGCCTTTTAAATTTGCCCACCAGGAGGAGAGGGCAGGTTGGGCCTCCGGTACCCTCACTTACTCGACGAAACACAACGCAAGCGCTATTTCACGCCGATTTTCTGTGAGGCCGTGGTAGCACTCCGGTCGAGCCGGCCAGGGAACCGGCCTAAAATAGGTAATTCTTAAGTCACTCACTGTATTATATCTAGGATTATTTATGAACATGTAAAGGGTTTTCTAATAAGGGCGTGTAGATAATGAAATTAAAAAAAACAAGCTGTGTGTGGGGTATTAACATAATTCTTTTTTTATTTAAAAGGTCCATATATGCCGTTAAGTGTTGAATATGACATCATTTCAATGCCCGCCTCAGCTTCTTACAGTGGCACGGATCCGAGTAGTCCAATTTTCATTGACTCTTCCGCATACATCCCACTGAAATTAAGTGATAGCCTGTGATATGTTCACCTTTAGTCGATTGTGGTTTTTTCGCGTAGACCTGCGACCTCAAGAAATCCCACAAGATAAAGTCTAGCGGGGTCAAATCGCATGACCTTGGTGGCCAATTCACATCAAAAAACAATATCTAGCCTAGACTTTTAGCATACCACTCTGAACCATAAACCAAACAAATCAATAAAATATAATTAGGTACCTACAAATTAAATAATTTAATTTAATTTTATGCGCTGGTGATGGCGATCGCTTTAAATATCGCCTTGATTGGCAATATCGAGATGCAATGTGAGTCACTTCTGAAATGAAAATTTTGGGGTTAGGTTATTTTAAGCCTGGTAGCGTTATGCAAGCCAGTACAATAATTTTTTTATCAGTGGATGACATAACTAAAATCGTGGT
Organism: Catocala fraxini; assembly: GCA_930367265.1. NCBI lineage: Eukaryota > Metazoa > Arthropoda > Insecta > Lepidoptera > Erebidae > Catocala > Catocala fraxini. The sequence continues at coordinate 17,683,030 of OV884035.1, forward strand.
GACCAATCGTGGTGACCATACCATATGAAGGCACTTTATTATATTCCTAAGCTTGGAAGTTATAATACAAGTGATAAAATCGAACTCGGTTTTATGACTGCTTGTTCGAATATTTCCGAATGATTATCTTGTCAATATTCATTGAATCTTCAATTAATCACATCAATCAATGTTTATATCAGGATCTATTTTTGTAATCAGAAGTTAATCAATAGCCAGAAAATACAAAACAATTGCATAATTTTTGCTAATGCTAGCAGGTTCGCTGGTCATCAGAATATTTTGCATATAAGTACCGAGTCTAGCCAACCTTCGTACGCACTATTATTGACAGTCAGTATGGTAATTTACAAGCTGTCTTTCGCGGCTCTTTGAGAGGCTTACACGGGGACATGGGTCCAATATGCAGAGGCTCTTCGAGAGTTTTAATTAAGAGTGAGATGGGCCACAGGTATTTTCCAACATATATTTGGAAAATACCTAGCCCTTTGGGAAGCTAACACAGACACGTAGGTCCAACGTGAATAGCTATCCAGTAACGGCAAGCCGGGGACGAGGCCTCAATTGACTCTCAGTGACATTCAGGACCACAGTGTCGCCACTCACATTCAGCTCGCCACAAGCTGCCCTGCAGTTTATGCGCTTTTGTTTAACCTGGTGGTATTTTTTTGTTTATATCACAAAGTGAAGGTGATATTTTAAAGCAAGTGTACTGTCCCCTCCGATATCGCATTAGTATCATGATCAGATAACGACTATCCCAGAGAGGTTGTATTACTATGTATTAGCGTTAAACTCAGTACCACAACAGTCATACAGGCATGCATAACTTTATACATACTTAGTTATGTTTACGTTTGTTATGAACTAGAATGATAAACTAAAGCTTCATAATCGACTTGAAAGCAATATTTAACCGGTCTCGCCTTTTAAACGTTTTAAGCTACATACCTCGAAAATGAACAAATTAAAATTTCTCACCCAGATAAAATCAATTAAAAGTTTTCATGAATGCTTATTTACCACGCCTTCGATTCTACAATTAATTATTTAATGTATTAACAACCAAGTTTATGAAAGAACATCAACCACACGCATCTCTATTAACAGGCAATAATACCAAACACTCCATATGTTTGAATTGGCTCGGAAACGAAGTTCGCAAAACTTTTGCACATTATACGGAATTGAAATATGAAGTTCTGACGCCATCGGATTTGCTCCAATGACTTTCTGTGTTGTGAAATAAATGTTCCTTGAAGAACTTTGTTCAAATATTTGGGACATCAAAAAGGCGTGTTCGAAGAGCGTATAGTCAGCACATTGCGTAGGTATAGTCTGTGTGAATTTGATTCATGTTCGGTTCGTAATAATATTTGCCAAATAAGAAAAATCAGTTCAGTGTATGTAGGTTGTTTTGACGTAGTAGTAGATGTAAAGGAGAGCTGATTACTTCTTATATAAGACCTACATTGGAATACTATATCGCCGAATATTATGATACCTTACAGTAATACATTACATGGTTTGCATTTTATTTATTTATTTATGGTTCGCATACAGTTGTATCAATGTAACTTATTCTAAAAAAACGTTCTATCAAGTACCTTAGGCTGATGCACGACCAATTTGAAGTATACAAAACTGCACGGACGGTGAAGTGGTTGAAGTGATCGCCTCGCAATTGCTACTGCGCCGAGTGTTGTGGGTTCAATTCCCACACGGGACAAAAATTTGTGTGATCTACAAATAGTTGTTTTGAGTCTAGGTGTTATTTGTGTCTGTTTGAATGTTTGGGAAGCTCCGCCACACAGGAATTATTCTTAGAGCGGCAGTTGTTATAAAAAAAATAAAATGACTGTTGTTGTGGTTCTTTTTTTAAATGGTCTACACTAAGTAGGTATAATTTTTGTGTCGCGGGGGACTTCATTCAACACAATATTCAAACAACGAACACAAAGAACACCTAGACTCGAAAAATATATTATATGCTATATGACTATGATAGAACACACAACACTCGGCGTACTAGCAGTGACAAGGCGATCCCTTACACCACTATGCCATTGGTACATACATACATACATAGATTTACGCCTGTTTCTCAGAAGGGTAGGCAGAGACTACGGATTTCCATTTTTTACGATCCTGACACACTTCTCTGGCGTCATTCACTTTCATCACATTCCTCATACACGCCCGTCGGTTCAAGGTGCTCTTAACCTGGCTTATATCCAGAATGCCTCCGAAAGTATAAAAAATAGAAAAAATAAATATAAATCAAATAATTTCAGCCAAATAGTCTATACTCTGTCAGTAACAATATTTGAATACCTATGTTGAAACGTAATCCGAAAGCATTATTAAAGACAGACCTATTTTCCCCTCTCCCTACGCAAAATCACACAACATACTACACATGGAGTTCGATAGTCATCATTACGTACACACAAGAGCGATAGCTGGTGAATATAAAATACAAGAGATTCTTAACCGTGCAAAAATGTCATGGCAATGTGCCCGACAGACATTAAAGGACATCTTATATCACGAAACTTAGCTAGCGAAATACAAAATACTTATTCCAATTTGAATGAAAAATAAATCAAGTGTATTTTAATTACGATTGTCAAAAAGTACGCGTCGTATTATGCATAAATAAATATTTACCAAATTAATTTATATTGCTTGAAATTTAGTTCTATCCGGGAGCCCATTTGCATAGATATGAAGCAATATCGGCCAACCCTCTGAATCCTTTTCATCCTTTCGTCGTGAATCAACAACTATGTTCATATTTCCCTTAAATTTGGGGACTGACCTTTCACGACTGTTTTTGTCATGCGGTTTTATGTGAAGTAGCTGAGTGACCTTCATATAGCGGTTTTTGCTTGGCAGGTTTGATATATTTCTGAACATTCTGTGGTTGTATAAAATTAAAATGAGGTTCCACGCCAACGTGAACACGTTATTTAAAATATATAATGAACTTTACACCACATGTGATAATTTAATTTTTGAATATGTCTATTTATTTCGCCCATAAATTTGATTTGACTGGTTGGTGCAGCGGTTTAAATGATCGCCTCGCTACTTGCAACGCGCCGAGTACTGTGGGTAGGTAAACAAAGTATTGTGTGATACACAAATAGTTGCTCCGTATCTGGGTGCTCTTTGTGTCCGTTATTTAAATGTTTTTAAAATCACTGCGATGAACGATTTACTACTAATGCGGGAGTAATCTACATACATATCTTAGTAATGAAGGATTGACATAGTAATTAGGTACATGTGGCAAATTACTTGAATGTCGAATCAATTTAAGTATTTGATTAACTCAAATCATTACTACTACACTAAAAAGTGTTGTTCGAGGTGGGTTTGATCACACGATAATATTCTCTATATTATACTGACTTTGATGTATGATCTATATATAAGTATATTATATTTCTATTTGCGTTTGTTACAAAACTTTAGTAAGCTCCAAGTAGGTGTTGAAATCTAGCAGATTCAAATGACTCGGCCAAAATTGTGTCATTTATATACATATATCAACATATAACATTTACGTTAACTCAATCCACTATGAAATAAAATAATTTACTTTTTGTTAAATGCCGTATATATCTAGACCATCACAACAGTCTGATACATACATGAAATTATTCAACACTCAACTATCAATTCTGGCGAGTCGATTCTCATCATATTCTGACTGAGTATCTCATGTCACCTTGAAGCGATGTGTTACACGCCATTTGCTCAGTCCCCTCCGCTCCAAATGAGGATGTGGCTCCCTGCAACCGCATGTCATTCATAACTCGCTATTTAGGACCCGTCAGATGAACCTAGATACAAGTGTAAACAAATGCGTTGCAGGAAGTAATTCTCTACGGTTGGAAGCAAGTACATAAGGTAGCAGTGAATAGAAAAATAGCTCACCAAATATTCTTTGGTCAAATATTATTCTGGAAAATTGCCGAAATTTGTTATTCTAAACCAATTTAATGTATACTTACATACGATTATTCTTCACACATATACTTACATGAAAATGAAAAGATATATGAGTAGATATTGTAGCACGTAAGAGCATGGGACAGGTATCTTTGCATTTATTTACTATAATAAAATATGCGATATATTTAGTACAGTTATACCATTGATTTATAATAGAGATAAAAAAATACACATATGGTGATTGTTGTTTAATAGCACAATAGTTAAGTCGGCATCTTATCAACTAGCATGCGATGTTATTATTATATAGTATCAAAATGAGCCGCGCAAATGCCTTGTTTTGAAATTTTGAACGGTACAAACTTAAATGATTGCGTTGGAACAATTTATATGGGACTTTGGACTGCGCTTTTGGTATTAAAACATCTTAAGATGACCTAAAACTTTAAAGTTACTTTTTTTGACTTACGTAACAATAATTAACTCACCTTTAACTCTCACTGCTCAAACCATTTTAATTATTTATAACAGTCTTGGTTATATGATCTACAAGCCTGTTTTAATTAAATAAGTTCCTTAGAAAGTCTTGCAATCAAAAATATTAAGTAAACATACATTTTCTTAGATATTACACACACAATGCACTTGTCTCATTCGATATATTTCAATAAGCTTACCCAACGAAGGATCTGAGCATCACAGAGTAACAATGAGGCTTTTTCATTATATCCCGATTCTTTGACAGTTTGGCTGACAAACCTTCCTTTTGACGTCTTAGCTCTACAACAATGCCGAAACCAAATCTTTCAGTGAAGCATACATGTTCATGTATCAAGAATGCGGCAAAAATGGACATTCACTGATATAATCTCACAAGGGTTCCGTTTTGTTCACAGGGTAAACGACGTTTTTTTAACAATATAAACAGACTAAAGTTACGACAGAAATGCGAACGAAGATAAAATTTCTTCCAACTTTCTTATACGTAGCTCCGTTGCCCGTGGATCAAGTAAATCACAAAATTTCAACCATACCCGTTCACGTATCTGTATACTGATGTTGACGAAATGCACTGATATACTTTAAATGTAATGTATAACAACTCGTTCATAACATTGCTTCTTCGGTCACTTTCATTGATGTAAATAACGAGATTCACATACATATAGAGTCTCACGCTATATTTCCAAAAGAGTAGGTTAAGTACTACATCTACATTTCGCCAACTATGTTTCTAGGTTCAATGTAATAGTGGGCATGCCTTTTGTCATCTACCGGATAAAGTAGCCAAACTCCGCGTTGTTACGGAAAATTTCTTGACAGAATAATCTAATAACCGATTGTCCGACTCAGGAATCGAACACGAGACTACCACTGCGCACTAAGTCAGTCGAATGTTAAAAGTTAAAATAAGTAATCTACAAAGACTTGACCAACTTATCCTTTGGTCTAAGTAAGGGTTTACTTACTTTTGTAACCATCGTATCCAATTCCCGAAACGGGCAAAGCGAATTAGAGAGTTCTCAGTAATAAAATGACCTCCTTATAAAGTTCCCGACAGGCGCCATTCGACTCGCCCATATTACGTGGCTCCTAAAGATATTTGGGAATACGCTATAGGTTTATTATACATTATAATTTATTAGAGTGAAAGACTTTATAATAATCAGCAAATACAAAAAAAATATACTGTTATCTTTTAACCCTTTTATTATATTTTTTTAACATGGAGGAATTTATTGACGCGTACCTCTCCGCGGAAAAGAGAAGCGGAGAGTTTATATCGGGCTAACCTGGGGAAAAATGGAATGTCCCGGGTACTACCGACTAAGCCCACCACGGTGTGCCAGCTCACTGCCTTGAGTGGTGGATCGGTCGCTGGAACTGAAACTACAGGCCAATGTAAAAGGCAGGTTACTCCCTCTCAATGATTATTTAAAAAAATAGGTTTCTTTTCCACTCAGGAATATGGTTTTGACTTAAATCAAATACGCTATCCGCTACTATAGATTTAATAACTAAAATTAAGGACGCTATTGACAAAAAGAAAATTGTTTTGGGTATCTTTATTAATCTGAAAAAGCATTTGATACAGTTAGCCACACCATCTTGCTAAACAAACTTAAAGAATTAGGAATCGAAGGATCAATGTACAAAATTCTTGAATCTTATTTAAGGAATCGTATACAAATAGTTAAATTCAAAAATAACCAAAGTAGTCCAGCCCGTCTTACTTACGGAATGCCGCAAGTTTCAATATTAGGGCCGTTATTATTCCTCATTTATAATAACAATATAAGTAGCGTAAAAATCTCAGGAGACATTACATTGTATGTTGATGACACTTCTCTTTTTACTTTGGCCATCATATAGAAGAGATAATACACCAGGCTCAGAATAACTTACAAATATTAAGTAAATGCTTTCTCTCTAATCTCCCTACAATAAATGCAAAGAAAACGGCCTATGTGATTTTTGATGCAATTAACAAAATATACAAGACACCTATAGGTATACATAATGACGAAATCCGACAATCCAGTCAGGCAAGATATAACAAATTAACGTGGAGACACCATATTGAACACCTTAAACCAAAAATCTCACCACTAGTTGGAGCATTACACCGAATTAGAAACTGTAACCCACACAACATACGCCCACATACCTATATATATATATATATATATATATCTCGCTTGTAAAAACTCACTTAGAATATTTAGTTGAGGTTTAGAGAAGTGAAGCCAAAACAAATCTACATGAAATACAAGTTATACAAAATAAACTAATTAAAGTACTATACAACTAGGACTACTTAAAATCTAACAGTAAAATATACAAAAATACAAATATACTAAATATTAAACAATTATACACTTATAAAACATGCATACTGATGAAGAAAATCATCACAAAAACTACACACTTACAACTAGAATTCAATACAAAATCAAACACATACACTAACTACCAACACCCAGAACTGACTATGAAAAAGAAAATATAATATATGAAGGAGCCCATGAAATAAAAAACACTAAAACCCTAGCATTGTATAAAAAACGTTTACTAGATTATGTCTCGTACCTTAACGTAACTCAGACTATATTTAATAGAACATACTTAAATTATATAGAATCTCAATATAAGTCAAAATTCAAATTCAAAATAAATTTATTCTGATTAGGTTACAAGGTAACATTTATGAATGTCAAAGTTACACAAAACTTTTTCTGTGAATTTACATTTACTGCCACGTTCAGCAAAGCAAGAGTGTAGGGCTCTTGAGAAGAACGGGCAAGAAACTCATGGCCACTCCTTTGAATCGCCAATTTTTTGTTCACAAATCATAAGATCTGTAAAGTGCTGCAACCATTTCTCCATGAACTACTACTGAACATACTCAAGCATTTAATCAAATTTGATGGTAGCCTCTAAAGCAGCAGTATGGTAAATAGAAGCATCCACTTACATGTACATATATAATCAAGACAAGGCATGATTGTAGTCCGTAGTTTAATCCAACTGTTTAAATAAAAATGTAGTAAGTAAATCATCGAATTCCACGATACCAAGGTCGACCAGTCACCACAAGTAGCACCCGTTCACGAGTACGACGCATGGGCCAGCCATCGCCCCCTTCGCCATATTGAAGGGAAGGAATCGACACGGTCCATGACGCCACCACAAGCAATGACATTCGAGTGAGCATGACGGTCCTTGGCATGCGAACTCAGAATAAGACTCAAAAAGAAAACTACGGAACTGTCCATGATCACGAGTTGTCTTCATTGCACATTCTTCTTGATTAAAATACGATTGAGTGTAACGACAATGCAAATTCTAGCTTAAACAAGGTGTAACATTACAAAATATTATTTTTTATTAAGTGAACTGTACCTGTTCTTTTTGAGAATATATAAATCTTTAACCCGAAATGAAGGCCACTGCCATTACATCGCACTTCAGAGGGCTTCTTTTCCTCTTGCTGTTTTACCAGGTCCGCTGCAATTTGGATCCTTCACCATACATTTACGCCTTAAGCATTCTTGTTATTCAAGATACAAACATATTTTCCCGCCTATAACCCTAAAAAGAAAGTCGACCTGATGCACAGCAGTCGCATTCACTACTAATAAACAACCACGAGAGAAAAATAAGAAATATTCAACGCTAGATTTTTTTCGGGGCTTCGCTCGCGTAAATGCTATAAGGTTATGTCAATTTTCAGTACCTAAGCAACAGTAGGTACACTTTTCTGTATGAAACTATTTGTAGTTAAGGTGGGAAAGCGTAACAAACCAACTCATATTCGCATTTACAATATTAGATAGGATATTACTGGTAAATCCAATGAAAAATCAGTTAGTCTATATTTTGTAGCAGATTTCGTTAACACATATTCAACCCTTATAAATTATGGGACATAATCAAAGCACGTTCTGGCGTGATAACGAACATAATTATATTATTGTTACTCGGGTTTGTAGACAGGTAAATTGTATACAATTTCATTTACAATATGTGAATTCATCATGTAGGTGAACATTTTACCGAACAATAAATAAAAGCGTTGGATAAAATTTATGTATATATGTCTGTCGTTCGTACCAGATATCCCTGGAGAGGTACTGTGGCAGCAGATTTACAAAAGTTTCAAGCCAACGACTGACATGATTCAATTAAAGACCGAAGAAAGTGGCGTTCTCTCGAGTCAGCGAGTCGAGCTTTTCTTAGTCTTAACACCGATTTCTGAATTGAGAAAAGTAGCAAAATATTAACTGAGTATACTCAAATATTTTTACAGAATCGAATTTTATTAAACCGCTATTAACTGAGCATTTGCTTAAGGTAAATGATGTTCAAATATTTACTCAAATGATGTTTTTTTTTATTACAGTTTAAGGAAAATTTATATTGAATCAAAAATAATGCTTAAGTAATACTAAAGTCGGTCGTTTTCAACATGTGGTTCTCAATTAAAAAACAGGAGGTATGCCAACTAAGTAAGTAAGTAAGATAATATGTATTATATACAACGGTAGTGAATGCGGCTGCTGTGTTGTAATACAGCAGCCGCATTCACAGCTGCATTCTCGCATATCAAAAACGGCTGTAAGCTGTAGTTTATAGCCGTTTTTTAGATAACACGAGGAAAGAGACCCACAGGAAAACTCCCAATGATAGGTACCCCAGTAATTGGAAAGGAATTACAATGGTGTCTAAACTTCTTAAAAATGCGAAAAATCAAAGCCTTTGTGCAAAACTGCACGCCAAACTTCATTAGTGGAATCGTCTTCCCAAGAAGAAAATGTATGTTCCTGAATACGTATAGTCTCATAAATTATATTAACTTTTAGCTGTCCCTTGCGGATTGGCCCTCGTTTATGACAACTGTTCCGCTACCGTGACTCGTAGCATGATGTGAAATAGACTTTAATCAGCCTCAATAACTGGGCTATCAAATACAACAAGGCTTTTCAGATCCAACAGGTTGTTGGTAAAAATAAACAAACACTTAAGATTTATTATATTAGAACAGAAAATGCTCCTAAGTTACGAGATTCATCTGCAAACATGCAGCTGTTCTTGTCGAATACAAATATGCACTGGAAACACCAATATATTCGCAAAAGTTTAAATTGTGCAGTTTAAAACTGAGAGAACGCAAGAACGTGCTAGCAACATACGTTCAGTATATCCGCTCCATTGATTCAATGACGCCAACTTCTAAGCAAACTGTTTTCGAGTTGCTCGCTCAGTTATTATACATATTATGTGAGTATCTAGCGGCAGTTAGGATTACAACTCTACACTCTAGATGTGCCTATATGTGAAGTATATTATCAAACTAAATTCTAATACAAGAGTACCTATTAAAAGAGGTTATCAGAGAGGGTCCTAGATATATTTTTTCGCTTCGAAACCACAACTTTCAACGTAGTGCCGACCATTTAAACCGCTACACTGTCAGAGCAGTTACATATTGATTACTCACATTACGTAGTAAACAGTAGTTTTCGCTCCGAGACTAACACAAACAAAGAGGCATCCTTTTACGGTGATACAAAATTATTATCACTCGGAAAAAAATTTGTTTCGGGACTAAAATAATCTCATAAGTTATTATCCCACAAAAATTATGTTTCGGTACTAAAATAATCTTACAAGTTGAAAGAGGCCATAGTTTACTCACGAGCCTTTATGTAACGAATTTCCAAACGTCTAATCCCTTATACATGCATACGCTACCTACGTATCACGCCGCGAGCATCGCCAGACTTCTGTATTCTTAGGCCCCACATAGATAAGTGAGCACATTTCCAGACATCGTGCTATGAATGCATGCTAATAAACTCAATATTACTTTCCTCGATACAGGAGTCAAAGCTCACGATCCCACAGATCAACCAGACAGTATTTTTCTTATAATATTAGTAAGCAAATTATTTTTTTCGACAAATAACATTTAACATCAATAATGTTAACTTTTTACATGCTCAACTAAAACTGAAAAGCAAAAAGTCAGAGAGCTCTGATTTTATTAAAATATAGTTTTTTTTCGAGAACTACATTTAATATAATTATAAATCTGTTTTGAAACAGATAAAAGTACGTCATCTGCTTTTACAGTCCAACGTTACGCAATAAACAAAGCGATATCAACATTATTGAACTCCACAATTTAGTATGTTCTGTCCCTATGTAATAATGTTTTACAAACCGTTTTGTTGTAAAGCCCGGCTATGTGCCAATATAGTGCAATTTTCGGCGGCGGATCATAAAATTTTATTTTTACTACCCTATAAATGCAAACTATAAAATATTTATTTATCGTAATTATTATACTGCAATCTGCATTGTTTTTTCAACAATGTGTTTGTAGATAAGCTTTATGAGAGCTCACAAAGTTAAAATCAGTTTTACCGCGGCAGACGTAAAGTCAGCAGTATTTTTTAATAAAAATATACCAAAAGCTTTCAGTCAAAATGTTAATATGTATTAAAATGTTGCACATCATAATATGCAAGCACCCTTAGCGAAAGTTTATGTAGCAATTTAAAATTTAATGTTTGCTTGGTAAATAAAAGACATATAATAAAATGACATTGTTCAAAATTATGCTACTCATGAGAGCTATACTGCCGATATGATTAAGTAGACCGTCTGAGCATGTATAGTGAGCTGCAATAATGCATACCCATGTCAAAACTAAAATGGTATAAGCCAGTATCTATCAGATCCATTTAACGGAAATCGATACAGTAACTGTTAAGTAGTTTAGTTATATTGTAAAAGATGGCGGTGCACTACAATAGAATAAAAAAGTAGATTTCTTAATAACTCAATTTTGTAAAAGTTAATTTAAGTCGCCTTTCACAAAAGTTCATTAAAAAAGGAACACATTTCTTACATGTGTGGAGGAACGGAGTGTGATGTCCCTCCAACACAAAGGGAGGATCCTCCGACCAGGCTGGTGATCGTGCCTGGCGGGCCGCGGCCCCACGGTTGATGTCGGGTGCTTGTATATATAGTTAGTCGCTGTGTAAACTCTGCTTGCGCGATGCAGGATTGTGACGTCATTTAGCGTATTTAGCGCTATCTGTTAGATGTAGGCGGAACTTACTTCTTCGTCTGTGCGGAGTCGCCACACATGAATGAAAACCTGAGGGTAAAACTAATATAGCCGTAATTTATAAAACAACGCCATCTAGTTCATTCATATTCATTCTAATTTGAGTGTTCACAGGATTTTAGATCGTGAGGTATCCATGCTCTATTACAGGTGACTGTACTTGTAACCTACAGAAGAAAACCATACAACCAGACTTGTTGGCAAGACACCCTGTCTTGCCAACGGTCAAGGTCATCAGTCTTTTCAGTCATGCAGAGATTGTAGTACGGCGCCATATAACCAAATAACTCTATGTTCTGTTCCTGCGATGATTTGATTTGATCTATGGTGTGGATAGTGCAGGGGTAAAATTTGTCACCTCGATATAGATTCGCAGAGTTTTGGAAAAGCAACCTCATGAATAAAATGATGCTTACAATTATTTTTATAGCCTTATTGTTTTCTATGTATCCTTGTTAATAAGTCTTTCAAAATATAAGATCGAGAATTAGCTAGAGACAATAACACTATGATGTGTAAGGATTGATGTTAAGATACTTTAGACTTCAAAATATCAATCAACATTACCTCACCATATTATGACGAATTTTAAATTACTGGTTGAAGTAATGTGTTTTGACAGCATAAAATAATTTACACAAAACGAAAAAAAAAAATTTGCGGCGACAACGATTGAATTTGTCACGAATACCTACACTCGAAAATTATTGATACAAAAATTGCAAATTTATCACTGATGTCGACACGCATCAAATATTTTCACGTGATATATTCGAAGGTAGAATTTATGTCAAAATATAAAAGGCACAGTCGCCGTCCTTTCCGGTGACTTCTATTGACTGAGCCTCATTTTTTGCCGTTTTGTTCAAACAGCCACCCTCTCCGGCTTTGTTTTCGGTTATACAAATAACCACGGCCCATGATTAAGTGGGCCACGATAACACGTCCCAAAAAATATTGCTCTCATTTCCTTACAGAGTAAAGCAAATGACGATTTAATGACTCCACTCCAGGGCGGAACAATAGCCAGAAAAATAAGTGAAAGTTATGCCCGCCTAATTACTTCGATAATTACTTTAAAATCTGCTTTTTTATTATTAAGTCTTTAAATTTTCTGCACTTACCAATTATCTCGTTGTCAGGGACTAAATAGAAGCATAACTATAATATATAAGTTGGACTATATTGCCAGAACTACATACCACGGAAACAAAATGGTTGATAAATCTACTTCATAGCTTGTTATTATATAACTTGTCTTCTTGTGTGATCATCCTACATACATATACATATAACCTAATTCAGTATGCAAATATAATGGCAGTTTCTACATCTTCCAATGTTGCTGAGCGTGCTCGATTGCTAGCTGTGGGAGAATGGGAATCTGGTCTTTGGCTTCAGGCGCTTCCATCGTCCAATATAGGTACCATGTTGGACGATACCACTTTCCGCCTCGCCACTTGCCTCCGTTTAGGTGTTTCGTGTGTTTCTCCGCATTGCTGTCACTGTGGAGAAGCTGTCGATAGCCTCGGTCACCATGGACTCTCTTGTAGCAGAAGTGCTGGTCGAATCTCTCGGCACGCTAATCTTAATGACATAATACGTCGTGCTCTTGTCACTGCTGGCGTTCCAGCTGTACTTGAACCCAATGGCTTGGTACGTGACGATGGGAAAAGACCGGACGGAATGTCATTGTTGCCTTGGAAGATGGGCAGGCCTTTGGTGTGGGACACAACATGCGTTGACAGCCTTGCGCCATCACATCTTCCAAGTACTGCGGGATGTGCCGGCGCTGCTGCTGCAACCGCGGAAACCCTCAAACGGCGCAAATATAGTAATTTAGTTGGAAATTACATTTTTGAGCCGTTTGGGGTGGAAACCCTAGGTTCATGGGGTCCGAGCGCTCGTATTTTGTACAGGGAGATCGCAAAACGCCTGATCGATGTTTCGCGTGATCGGAAGGCTGGTCTTTTCTTAGCCCAAAGAATCAGCATTGCCATTCAACGTGGCAATGCTGCCAGTCTTCTGGGCACGTTACCAGTTGACAGCGATGCTGTAGAATTCTACGATGCCTAAACCATTTTTGTAAATATTTAGTATTATAATTATTTGTGTTTTTGTAATTATGTTAATTATGTTATCTTTTTTAGTACATTTGTAAATATAGGTTACATGCATATTGTATATAAATAAAGTATTGTAGTTGCATACAAAAATCAATATTATGAAACGTAAGTTCTGGTAATTTATAAAGTTTAACTACACTTCAAATCAAATCAAATCATTTATTCGTGTGATTTATGGCAGTCTAGATTATGGGCTACTGCACTATTAGAACTGCGATGGGCCGCTGGACATGATCCTAACCAAAGCCCAACACCGTGAATGGGATGGCTAAAAGCAAATATAATGGAATTAGTGCGTCGAGCATGTCTATCTGTCGATTCTTGAGTAGATTAAGTGTATAAGCCATAATTAACGCTAAATAAAGGTGACTTTCGCCAACGTAGAGAGAAAGAAATCCCTGATATATCATTCTCAACTGGATTCTTCGAACTATCGTAACCAGCGATGCTTATAGGCACGTAAAATGTATGCTATACCTTTGAATAATATAACGCTACGGATGTACTCACAGTAAGTCCTTAGACTTGTAAGTCAAAGGTCAAGATCTATGCATACATAAGTTTTATATATTTCGTAAACCGCTCCCATTCCTATCAGAAGTTCACACAGTGTACATTTAACTTGATTTGTTTTTTAAAAGACATCTCGCGCGCTACGAATAATTCCTGTGTCGCGAGATTTTAACAAACAATCAAACAACGGACACAGGGAACACACAGATTCGGAACAACCATTTCAGGATCACACACAAAACTTTGTGCAACACTCGGTGTAGTGACCACTGGCAATGCTGAATGGATCGCCACGCCACTGCGAGGTGACCACGTAAACCATCAATTACGTCATCCGTGCAGTTAAAATCTCAACAAAGTCAGTCAACTATATCTTTGTGCTCGCAACAAACTTAATATCATTTCTAAAACGCAGAAATACATTTTTCTTTACCTTACCGGTATAAAGTAAGAAAATTAACCGTTTTTTTACATTGTAACAATTTGTATTTAGTACATAAATTATAAAATAAATGTCAGAAGACCGCTTGCGAGCATCATGGAACGCTATGATAACAACATGACAGGGGTAAGGGTGTGTTTTCTGAATAAGGTGGCTCGTAAACGAGGTTTTATTTCGCAACGATTGAGAAGGAATATATTCTTTTATCTCTGAAAACGAGTCGTTCGGTTTATGAAGAAATATGAAGTTGAAATCTACGTTCGTTTTTCGAAGTGTTTCGTAATAGAAAGCTGCTTTAATCTTTTATACGTGTATCTTTAGTACATATTTAATTGTTATTTCTGACTTCTTACTAGTATTAGCAATGATTATAATGAAATTAATAATAGTAAATATAATAAAACTGCATTTTTCTAATTTTAATTTTTTAACTTCTACTACGAAACTCATTTAAAAAAGCCGTTGGTTTTGTGACATTAGAGTTCACTAAAATGTGATTTATTAAACGAAAGAAGAGCTATTTGATTTCTCCCTGTATTAGCTACCGTTTTTTTTTTAGTTTACATATTAATCCAATTAATTATACCTATAATATTAATAAAAGACCTACAACATAAAAAATATTTGTCATAAGATATTATATCAACAAAAGATATTACTAAATATGCAAGGGCTCATTTAATAAAGGTGCAAGCTTAATTGAAAATAATTTTGTATTTGTAGGTAATAATTATTACTGTTTGATAAATCAAATGGAGTGCAGATGTTTCTTTCCCCATATCGTAAACTTGAATCGATATCCAATGAATAGATGCGAAAACCAATGAAAATGATTATTATTGAAAATAAACTGCTATATACGGATTTTATCGCGTTGTTTATTTGACACTTTATTACAAAATTTTGGAAATTTTTACACTACTAATAATAAAAAATCCGTATATAGCAGTTTAATTTCAATGAATAATATTCGCGTAAATAGAAGACAATGATTATTATGTTTATGAAATTTATTTCTCTAAAATGTTAAAAGGGTCACATCGTCATTCTAAATGAGGAGTTACTACGTTATGGACCGTCATAACGTAGTAACTGCGGTCACCTCTCCGTTGAGCATCGCTGTGTCACCAGGTGACCGCGAATGATAGATTTTCTATTAAGTCTGCTATGTTTATACTCGTAGTCTGTCAAGTCTTAGAATACCAGACATAATTAAAAATATATTGTGTCTGGCAACCGATTTGGTAAAGTAAATAGGTCAATATAGTGAAAGACATAGCAAAACAACATTTTTGTCTCCATACATTACGGAAGGTACCACTATAAATGCATAATCTACGCATTTATGTGACATTGCATCATTTTATGAGACCTATCTCACTTTACTGCCTCTATAAACCATCACTTGCCCATAATAAAATCAGACCATATTGAAACATAATAAAGAAGCAAGCGAAACTATCTTTCGTGAATGGTTATGCAAATTTCGTTGCAAGTCGATGGATAATGGCTATAAACATGCACGTTATATTATTATTGTCTGCATTTTAAACCCCAGATATAATGAACTTTCCACATGCTTGCACTATTAAAATAGAAATAGCAATGATTTAAATTACCAGTCAAACTACAATTGGACTGGTAACTTATTTTTACGACATTATCACTAATGTTTGATTATATCATAAGTACCCGTACGGTTAGCTGTTCATTATGTCTTGATGTCGCCAAGTGGGCAGCGGGTATTCTTCACTTCATAAAATACAGCCATTTAAGTAAATGGTCAGCCACATAATTTACTGTTCTAAGATCTGGCCGCGACATATATGTACTTACATGCATACCCTACGACCGTTTTTCAAAAGGGTAGGCAGACACAACATTTAAATTCTGTATTGAAGTCACCATTCATATAAAAACTAACATTAACTTAATAACTATAATTTACTTTATTTTATTTTAGGCATATTATGTTAGTTTTAAGGCATTGTGTTTGTTGATAATATTCATACCGATTTGAAATAAAAAGTCTTGAGTCACTTTACTCAGTTATAGCAGCTGCTCCTAAAGCGATAAAGCCTCGTATCCCTCAAAAGCTCGCATTCATATCGAGAAAACTCTGTTATCAAGGTATTCAAACTCAACTGTACGCGGTAAATAAAAGCACGTTCGCCCTAGATTTCATCAGTTTTTGCTGTGTAAGATCGGTCACAACAAAAGTTATCATTGGATAACCGATTTTTGTACGTGTTCTAACTACTATATGTGAGATATTAAAAAAGTTTTTTATTACCCGTCTAGCTAACAATGTAAAAATCTAATAAATTTAGTGATAACTTTGGCGCCAAGTCAATAGAGGCAGGGAACAATGTCGTTGTTGACATAATGGAAGATTTTTCAATAACTATCTAAAACTGAATTATATAGCTGTTCCTATTGGATCTACTGAGGAAAACAAATTAGATCATTTCAAATCACGGATTATGCAAATACTTGCATTACTCACAAATATCAGTAGTACAAATAATTTCGTTTAAGGATCAAACTTATCATACACAAGGTGACCCTACAAGGTGAAAATTAAATGATTTTCCACTAACAGGCCGCACGATATGGCTAAAAACGACACAGTTTTATTACAATAGTTCATGTTAGTTCGAAATACATGAACCGCCGCGCAATAGAAGTACGTTAACTCAACTTCAGATGCATAATAGCTGGCGTGGTCGTAAAAGGCCATTAATTAAATAAAATTATTTAAAGCCTTATTGAAATGCAGCCGCGATTTTATTTTATTATAATTGTTCAATTTGGGTTGTAGAATAATGCTAGCATTTGTTAAAAATATTTGCCTATCTACATATTTTCAGTCTAGCTGATATGGAAGTCCAATATGATACTTATAGAAAATTTCCAATATGATACTTATAGAAAATTTCCAATATGACTTCCTTAATTTTTATTGAAATCTTTGTTTATCAAATAATATGTATTATTTGTTATATTCAATGACACATGCTTTAACAGATTGAAACGGTATTGCATACCTTTCTGTCTAATGTCGCAGTTTATTTCTTTTAAGAATTTCGATTGAAACATTCAAAATTCCTACTAAATAAAATTTTATTGCGATTCCATATTACTAGATTTCAGTTTCAAGTTTTTGAAACCAAACTCATTCAGACGATTTCAAATCTATAAATTCGGATGAATCCGAAAATGAAGCGGAATATTTGCTCCAATAGCCAAAATGGTGTTGGACATCACAAAGAGGGATGAATTACAAAGAATTCAGACGCACAATTCCAAGTTAAATATTTACAGAAGAATACTAAACTATAATATAACTATGGTTAAATTGGTTGAAACGTAGCTATATTTACATAAATAGATAAATTGCTAAAACATAAGGGTGCGTTCAAATCTGGCAATTGCACCGCGTTTCGCTCGCGTGCTACGTGCGTGCAATTCAAGTTCCTACGCCACCCGCGCGCCGCTCGCGTGCCGCTCGCGTGTCAGCTACGAGCCGTGCGTGAACGGCGCAAGAGCCGCGCGCGTGCAAATGTACAACTGACATACACAGTATGAAAGTGGAGAAGACTGGAAGCGCGCGAGGTGCGCGCGCGCTAAACGCGCGCCGCACGCGCCTACTGTGCAAGCCTGGCGTGAGTTGCGCTAAAAGAGCGCACCAAATAATTGCAGTAACTGCATACGTACCGCACGCACGCAGGTCGCGAGCGGCGAATTCGTGGCGCATTCGCCAGATCTGGACACACCCTAAGACTGCGTCGGACACATCTGTCACATGCTAACATCTAAATCTGTTTTAATATTAATTATAGTTACCAGTAGGTCTCCAAAAATAAGTTGCAGGCTTAGACGATTTATATTATACTACTTCCTAATAAGTATTAATACAGCCACTTCCTATAATTTTAAAGTTGAGTTTATTGCGCAACTGACAGGGTGACTGACTGATATTGATTGACCACAAATCTAATTTCACCTATGTTATTTTCTTTAAGGACTTTATGGTTCAATATAGAAAACCCGTGTGATAAGCTATGTGCATATGTATTTCCATACCAGAGGCTCACAACCGCGATAAGTAGAAACAATTTAATTGCTTCTCAAAATGGTATATTTTAATGAATTATTTCATATCGAAAGACTCTTCTGTATAATTTAATGGAGTAAATAATGTTCCAACCAGTGCGAATCCAAAAAGATCGTCTTACAGAAATTAATTGAAAATTGTTCGAGGAAATGTTCATTTTAACTACATATTTTGCCATTGATTAAAGGAATATGGAATTGTCTCAAGTTCTGTTTCAACATTTTGTAAAATGGTGCGAATGGTAATATTCTGTAATTTGATAATGTTACGCTTTAGTAATTATATGCTTACGCATTACAGCTCTCATTATACGGGCATTATAACTACAGCTTATTAGTCAGCGTTGTCAGTGTATTTAGATTAATACTATACGTAAATAACAAGGTAAACACTACATAAATAAAAGAGTTATGTGGGGATCGAGTTAGGCTTCAATCTGAAGTCTCTATAGCAGTTCTAAATTTGAAAATATTGCCCAGCCCTTGTCCGTGAGTGTAGGTACTGTGCCCATCGTTATACTGGTAATAGGAAAAACAAAGATTAGAACCAGCCAGCATCATCAATAAAAGTAGGGGCATAAAAAAATCTGTTCTACATTCAAATTATCCGAAAAGCCTCTTATTTGGCACCTATCATTTGGAAGTAATGACGTTTTAAACATATTAGTTTAGAAGTAACTAAACTTGTCTCTGCTAAGCAAGTATGGTTCAGCAAACTTATAAAATATAGTTTGGCTTAATGTTGTATGTAGATAATGTTTATTTTGCGTCCCTCCTCCTTCTGTAGTAGCGATTAGACCTCACCAAATGATTGATGTCTATAGCTTAAGGCGTTAAGCAATAATTTATACAGTATAAACTTAGATGTTGCCCAAGTGTATACAGAGTATAGTTACGTGTTTTTGTTTTCTCTACATAATGAGCTATATACATATCTTGCAAAATATAAACAGCATGTAATAGAATTGAGTGGCTTTATTTAATGGCACGTTGTGCACATTTGATTAATATTAATATTTTTTTATAACACATTTTAAAACAACAATAACCCATACCACAATACCCAATAATACCACGGTAAAAAAGTTTGTGTTGTAAGTAGGATATATAAATAATTAAGTTTCTGTCCGTTGTAAGAAAGTGGTATATGAAACATATTAGCTGCTTTTTAGTTATAGTCACCCAGTCTTAAACAAGGTTTAAATTGCCACGTGGCGGTAAGTCCCGTGTTTGAGGAGTGGCTGGAGAGGCGGCATGGCGCCCTCACCATCCGGCTGATAAAGGTAATGACTGGCCACGGTTGTTTTGGCCACTTCCTGTGTCATATACGCCGGCAAGAGACGGTTGTCACCACTGCGGCGACTGCCGCGACGTTGTTGTGGACACGGCGCTGCACACTTTGGCGGATTGCCCCGCCTGGGCATCGCAGCACCGTGAGTTGATTGCGGCAGTCAGATTGGTTGCCCTCTCGCTCCTGGCCGTAGTTCAGTCTGTGGTCCGGCGTGAGAGGTCGTGGAACGCCGTCACTTCCTTCTGTGAGGCAGTGATTTCCATCAAGGAGGCGGCGGAGCGGGGAGGGAGTGCTTAAACCCTCTCCCCAACTGCAGAGCCAGGCGCCGGAGGGCGCGAGATAACCTCCAGCCACCCTGAGGTTTGACCTGGGGGTGGTGGGATTTGTGAGCCTGCCCGCCATCCGTTCAGCACCAGGTTCGAGAGGCGGCGTGCACGTTTCCACGCGCGCCTCTGTTTCGAGTCCGTCTCCCCTCTAGGGGGGAAAAAGTAAGGTTTATAAGTGAGTGAGTGCCTTTGGGTAGGTCTCTTCGTGTAGTGGCCTGCCGTTTCATACGGCAGGCCGAAACCTCGGCGGGGTCGCGACCGCATGTGCAAGTGATTCGCGCGGCCCCGTCGATAGTGGTTTTGTCGAGGAACACCGTGGTAGGTTTAGTCGGTATTCCGCGAGGTCTCTTATCATCATTTTAACATCTTTCTCTTTTACCCCGGTAAGTCCGACAAAACCCCTCCGCCCGCCCCCGCGGAGGGGTATGCGTCAATGCGTTGCCCCACGTTCAAAAAAAAAACTTTAAATTGCCAAGTACATCGACAACTTTGGAAATTATTGTAATATACTAAAATAACAGGTAAGAAAGAGTGTAAATAAAGTCTTGATAAATTGGTAAATATGTTTTAAATAGTATTTCTCTCATAAACGAAGTTAAACAAAAATATAATATTGTAATTTATATAGCTTATTATTTTATTTAAGTGCCGTGTGTATTCTTACATAAACATTTTCGTACAAATTTAAACTTTCCAGAAACACCCTGAAGTTGTTACATGTCAGTTGTTCTTTCTAAAATAATATTTACGGTAGCGCAGCGGTATAATTTGTGTCAAATGTATTTTTTTTTAAGAAATAGTAAACAATGAAACGGTTTAATTTCATTTAGTTTGGTTAATACGTCAGATTAGCCCATTTGTCGGCCTCGATGGTGTAGTGGTTAGTGTAACCGAGTGCCACGCCTGAGGTCACTGGTTCGATTCCCGCACAAGTCAAACATTTGTGTGCATGAACAGGGATGTTTTACTTGGTCTGGGTGTTTCATGTATAATTTGTATGTATTTACAAAAAGAAAAAGTATATATGTATGTTTATCTATTGTCTAGCACCCTTAGTACAAGCTCTGCTTAGTTTGGGCTAGATGGCGTTGTGTGTATGTGTAGAATAAAACTGAAGAAATCTATACCTACGTCAAATTCAATGTTCTGCAAGGAAGTATCTTGGGCCCCTTATTCTTCCTCGTTATAAATGATATACCTTCAGCAACAAACCATGACATTACATTATTTGCTGATGATAGCACAGTACTATTCACTAATGATAAAGAAACTAATTTAGAATCTGACATTAATCGATCCTTAGTATTATTATATATTATGTTATTATAGATTGGCTCAAAATGTGTAATTTAAACATTAATATAAAAAATCTAAAATAATAAATTTTAAAATACGAACTCGTCTTACAACACCTTCAAAAATACAATACCTAGATACGGACATTGAACAAATTGAAGAAACAAAATTCCTAGGGTTACATATCGATAGCTAAATTAATTTTAAATTACATGTCATACTTCTTAAAAGGCTAAGCCAGTTCTCTTATGCGCTTTACAGGTTGAGAAAAATAGCAAACTAAAATACTTTGTTAACAGCATATCACAGCTGCGTTAGTTCAACGCTCAGATACGGTGTAATATTCTAGGGCAATAGTATAAACAAAGAACGTGTGTTTATTGCACAAAACCTTTAACTTTAGTTTAAGCTGTACGAAACTGATTCATAAAAACCATATTAAAAAAAATAAAGGTACTAACTTTACCAAGTCTATACATATTTGAGACCGCAGTATTTGTCAATAATAATATCGACTTATTCAAATATAGTACGCGTTTAAGACATCAGAACAAACTACACACAGTTGCCAGTAAGACACACTTTATGCATCAAAGTACATTTTGCTCACGCCACGTATATTTATTAATATGCCGGAGATCATCAAATCTATCCCAGAAATAAAAATAATTAAAAAAGGAACTTTTTAATTTGTTAGTAAACAATTAATGTTATTACACTGTAAGATAATTCATGTCCGATCAGTTACTGCCACAATATATTCTGCATCAATCATGACGTGTTCAGTTTTTGTCAGTTTTATATTATACTAGTAGTTTTCCCGCGGTTTCACCCGCGTAAGTCCCGTTCCCGTGTGAATATCGGGTTTCACCTCTTTCACCCCCTTCGGGGTGGAATTTCCAAAAATCCTCTCTTAGTGCTCCCTTACACTCTCCAAGGAACATACATGCCAAATTTCAGCTTCTTGCGTTCAGTAGTTTCGGCTGTGCGTTGTCTGTCAGTCACTCAGTAACGGAAGAGTTTTATATATATAGATTTGTTTTTATATTCATTTAGTTTCTATATCCATTTATTACTTTGTGACATACTATTCCTAACTGCTAAATTATGCATGAATTAAACTAATTTAAATCATCGACTAATTTTATAATCTAATATGATGTTATGTAGCACTTGTAACAATAATAATCAATGTATTTATAATTATGTTCCATCTATTGAATCTTCTATCCTACACTGTAAATATTGTATGCCCATTGGGCGGGACATAACTGAACACTAAATGTATCTAATAACACTGTATTATGTACCTACCAATGATCCACAATAAAGAATTATTATTACTATAAGTACCTTTATATTCTTCATTCATATATAATTAATTACTTTATTTATCTAAGTACTTACTACATCATTCTTATTATTAATACTGTACTTATACACATTGATTAGTATTTTTTAAAATAAATAATGCCTGTGCCCATCGTCGAAGACAGCAAAAATCTTCACTATTGTTTTGTTGATGTTTATTTTGTGAGAGAGCTCTGGTACCCATAACACAAGTTAAATCTTAGCATGGGTACCGGTGTTCAAATATATAGTGTACTTATACAAAACTGTAACATTTCATGTGTAACTTATGGTACGTGTGTTTGTGAAATAAATGATTATTATTATTATTATTATTATTATAAGTACTTTACAGAATACTTTGGTACAGCGCACGGACACAAAGTACAGTAAATCATAACAATGATTTGCGGATCACACAAAATTATATAACTAACACGCGTGGGATTCGAAATCAACAATCGATGTGGCGGCAGCAGCGAGGCGCTCCTCGGCTTCACGAACCGGGCAATCAAACGGTAAAGTGCAATTAGTAAAGGTTCTAAAGACAATAGGTCTTCAGAACCTACTAATTGCCATTAAGGAACTATTATTTTAGCAATATGTAGTAATAGCCTTTGATGTAGTATCTATTGACCGAATTGTGATGTGCCCTCAAGGTCATGCAACCTGGCCGCGGTTATGTTCTTGAACGTAACCACGGCTAATTAACCAACAAGAAGTAGAAGTAGGGTAATAATTATTTCAGATAAGTAATTAACCTACGTTAAGCTTTCAATTCTAGTTGTTTGAAACATTCACCACAGTCAATAAGGCGTAGGTATAACTTTGAAACATCTTGAAACCTAGTTTAATATTAGAAATATCATTAATTCAATGACCGATAGATAACGTTAATAACTAAACTATTCCATTACAGCTGCTTCATTTTCATAAACTTCAATTGTATCTTTCGAAAATATCTGCGTACTTATGGTTGTATGTGTGAGTGAATATTGCGGTACTTATATACCTTTATCAAATTCGATAAGGTGTACCTTGCAATATTCAGAAATTTTAATGTAATAAGACATTCAGAAAATTTATTTAATTCATACATATCATTGAAATTAAACTGCTATATACGGATTTTATCGCGTTGTTTATTTGACATTTTATTACAAAATTTTTGAAAATTGTTACACTACTACTACTATTAAACTTTACTAATTTTTAAGCTAATTAAATTATTATTAAACTATTTAGATTTAATTTATTTTTACACTTTCCCCGACGTTTCGGTTGCTTTTCAGCAGCCATGGTCACGGGGAGACCATGGCTGCTGAAAAGCAACCGAAACGTCGGGGAAAGTGTAAAAATAAATTAAATCTAAATAGTTTAATAATAATTTAATTAGCTTAAAAATTAGTAAAGTTTAATAGTAGTAGTAGTGTAACAATTTTCAAAAATTTTGTATCAAAGTGTCAAATAAACAACGCGATAAAATCCGTATATAGCAGTTTAATTTCAATGAATAATATTCGCGTAAATAGAAGACAATATCATACATATCAGATAAAATAGCACATGAAAAATCGTATACGTATAATGTGATCGTGCTTTTAAATAAATAACCTTAGAATATAATTAATTCAAAAACTAATAATTAGATAATTGATATATCAAAAAATTTTTACCAACCAATAATAAGTACGGAGTATATTTTGTAAGGATGGAATCTAAAATAGCTATGTAGTTGCGTGTGAGTGTGTGAAAACATGCGATGCTTCGTTTGCCGCGTTGAATAAGGTTTGGATTAATTGTGAGTTGCAAGTTTGATTTTGGGGATTGTCAAAGAATAACTGACAACGTGTATACAATTGAAATTGAAATTTCATGATGGTCGGTAGAGTAGTTCGTGCGAAAGAGCGTAACAAACAAACAAACTCACTTTCGCATTTATAATATTAGTAAGGATTTCTACCAAGTCATTCTCAGTAGCATAACAAAATTTGGCAATGTGCCCGGGAGCAGGAAAATAGGCAACATGTTTCAAAAAAATTACTGGTGCTATGTGGTTACCTATGGAATACGCATCTGCTTACACCTCAGTCAGCATACGCCACGCCTGTGTTTTTGTAATTATCTCATGTGTCTTAACATGCTTCCCGAATTATAATATCGCCAGGGTTGTTTCCTAATGTACCAAATTCCGACATCTCATTAATATTCAGCACTCAGTTCTCATCATCATTTACGTAAAACAAACCAAACTTCTGCCACGTCATGCACACTGAGCACCGGAAAATTCCCGTTCACAAAAGCCCATATCAACACCATAAACATTTTCTAACAAAATTCTCCATTAACATCACGCAAATTCTGCATAATATCTCTTCACTACAAAGGGCTTCACATTAAATTCTGATTTAACTGTAAAACATAAATTAATTTTTAACGTGCGACCCTAAACGACATTTCATTTTAATTACTGTGGTAATTACACCTTAAGGTATTTAGGAGTCTGTTGAGTGATAGTTAATGACTACTGGAAGTTCGTATTACATGTATAATTAGTATAATAACATTTCAAGTGCTAAGCTTCTGTGAAACTTTATTACCTGTTTTGTTATTGTGATAGTACTGCTGGCGATGTACGAATAAATAAATATCCAGTTTCATTTTGGGTAGGGTTTTAATTCAGATTTATTAGGTAGGTTTCTGTATAGAATTATTGCTCTCTAAGGTATTGTGGTTTCTAGTCGCTATGCTTACAGTGGATGATATTTTAGAAGGCGTATATACCTTGAAGTTTAAAATATAGTAACCTTCTTCTTGAATTTGCTTCTTTGGGTCTATGGTTTATATTTGCGCTTATGCGTGTGATGGATCTTAAGGGTTTCGATTTCCGGTTCGGCCAATATTCACCGTGAGTTTTCCAAGTGAGAAATTCTTATGAAGCCTGTATGTGCCTGATAGATGGAAATAGGGTTGTTCAGTAAAACAGCTGGCGCAGTATTGGTGTAATGCACGTCTGCCTACATTTTTGGCATATATTATATTTGTATATATGTCAAAAATATGTATCTATATCATACATCGAATCTATACCTATTATTGTACCTTTTGCATGGATACAAGTTGCCGCCAGGGAGGCTTAAGAGTCGTAATTGCTTTTTGAGATCTACAAAGTCCAGTCAAGATCTGCCAGCGACAACTAAGCTCAAAATTTGGTAGGAAGAAGTTCCTCCACCAATCGATTATTTAAAAGTTAGGGAAAACCTACCACCTGGGTCGAAATAATCATGGCTAATATAGAAATCCCTAAATCGACTTCGTACTCAAGTCGGCCACTGTGGTTGAATCCTGGTAAAATGGAGAACCAGGAAGCCGCACAAAGCACAGTGTAAATGTGGTGATCCCAATCAAACCATGTCACATCTGTTGAAATGCTCAAATTGTCCCTGTAGGGACCATGGAGGACTTGCTGGACGCAACTGCTGATGCGATTGCCGAGGCTACACATTGGGCAGGACATATTTAAAATAATTGTACCATCGACTCGAGAAGAAGAAGAAGATTGCTATACAACATATTGCTTCTTATCTTTTCTTCTCAAGGTGAATAAGGTTCATTAAAACTGAGTGTAAAGTACATAAATGTCAATATTCAATAGTATTTAAAAAACATTAAATATTTATTATTTACGTAAATATTTATATAGAAATCATTTATTTGAATTTGATAGTAACATATTATAAATATGCAATAATAAAATGTTTACCTCTCTTCCTGATTAAACGATGAATAAATAAGTGATTAATAACGAGACACATTGAACAACCACGTACATATTATTATACCGTACCAAATCTAACGGGATTGATAACGATCTAAGGGGATCACCAGGACGATACTGATTTATAGTAATTGTAAAATCACCGTCATCCTACATTAAGTATTAAAAATATTAACATTTTGGATGTTCGTGTTACATACATACACCATATCTGAGGTAGTTTGAATCCCGGCAGTGTGCCGGATAGATAACAATAAACCCGACCCTTACCAGTTACCCTAAGATGCTTACATATTGTGGTGAAAAAATGAACCTGTTTACACATAATATCATGCTACAATAACATTTGATCCTACTAACAGTATAAATGTAAGACTGTAAATCTCCTAAAACATACACATTTATAAACAAAAGCATAATAAGGAAAACGACGTCGGTCGGGATTGAATTCACTACATTTTTGGGGTGGCAGCTGAGCTATGCTTACAAACATACTTAATATGAAATACGCCATTCTACCAATATTATAAATACCTGAAAGCGATTCCGTCTGTACTTGTGATACATTTACAACATAAAACTGCTTTGCATAGGCATATGAATATAGCTCAAATTAAAAATAAGGTTTCATAAAACTTCAAGAGAAGTTGCGGCTCACAGCATTGTATTATAAATTTATGAAGACACAGACAATATAAAGGGATCGCTAGTCGTTTAATATCAGTTATGCAGTTGTGTTAGGGGGACCATAGATATATTGCTTCCGTCTTCCGCTCCTCACATATTTGAGTTCGTATCTCTTGCTGGGTCAAGTGGAAATCCTATATTAAGACTATGCGACTGCACGGATGGCACGATGGTTTAAGTGACCACCACACAGCTATGCGTTACTAAGTGTCGTGGATTCAATTATGATATGACACGAAATAAAAGTTGCTTTTTCCAGAAAATGTTTTTGTGAGTCTGTGTGTTTGACAACTCCCGCACTGGAAATAATTCCTAAATCGCGGGAGACTTTACAAACATTTAAACAATGGACACAAAGAACATCCAGACTCAGGACAACCGTTAATGGAACACACTAATATTTGTCCCGTGTGGGATTCGAACCCAAAACACTTGGCACGGTAGCAGTGGCGAGGCGAACCACTACGCCACTACTGCAGTCAAAGTCTTTATGTCTGATACTAGAATGTTTTTAAATAAATGTTCACGACACATGAATTATGCCTTGTATGAGATTTGCCTTATTTATCCGCAGCGGTACACGGGTGACCAGACACTATAGGTTCTTAATTATGTCTGGAATTTAAAACTGGCGGGTTCAAATCTATCTTAACACTGTTGGTGATCAGACACAAGTGTTTTTAATTATTGTCTGGTATTCCAACCATTGATAGATTAAAATAAAATAATCAGTAGCAAATACATAAAATAAGGAATAGACATACGAAGCGGTGTGGCAGATTATGCAATTATTTAATAGACAAAACGTCGTAATCACCATTCATAAAACATATTATGAGTATTTAATGAACATTATTGTGCCGACTGATAAACACTGTTTGCATAATACCTAACTACGCTTTATTATTTTGATAAATGCCTGTTTTATGTTATAAGGAAGGTAAAATTTACTCACTACTAAAAATTTACTCACTACCTAATTCGCGAGAATCCAAACACAAAAAAGCACGGTGTTTGAATTCCGGGATCCGAGCTTTGACCAAAGGATTTAGCCTATTCAGACACAGCGGCACACCGGCCAGATACAATCGATTTTAAATATGTCTGGTATTGTAAGACTTGAGAGATTATGAACCAAAACAAAGATCATAAAATCTGTACTTATTTAACTCACAATTCTTTCCTTTTTTCCTATCATTGAAACCTAAACTATTGAAACTAAACCTAGTTTTGGTCCATAGGCTAAAGTAATCTCTTACCATCAGACAGGCCGTAGATTTATTTGCCAAAGATGGCAAACAAGCATATCTATAGAATGAAGGTTATATAAAAAAGGATTTACATGAATTCCTGGTTCAATAAGTTCATCAGGCATGTTTGATGATTGTAAGTATAAAAAAATTAAGTCATATACAATATTCTTGATTACAATGACTTTACTATGCATGTTAACCCTTTAAAAGTTAGGGCTAGGGAGACGTGTTTACAATATGACAATTAAGTCACCATCTACCGGGTCGAGTTCAGTCTCCTCTATACTATTGAGAACACAGAACAGAGAAATGTTCTGTGTTCGAGAATGCTCATTTACAAAACTTAAACGGTTGTTAATTAATAATTTACTCACTAGTTACCAGTTCTTAGCATCTTGACTTATAAAGTAATATCAGGATCTACGTCCACATTGCAATAAATGAAAAAATGGAACATCACCATTGTATAAATACAATAAAAATGCACGAAACACCGGAATATAAGCCTTAAAGTGACGTCATAACGGCGAATTTATTATGAGAGCTAGTTATGAATGACGCAGCCAGCTGTGGGTCGAAGAATGACTCATTCTGTCCCGTTTTCTCGGACTAACTTAACTAGTTACGTACAGCTTCTTCTTCTTCTTATTACGTTGACGTAAGGTTTGATATCGCTTGGCCAAATTTCGCAATAACATTGTACAACTTTATTGACAATGCGTGCGCGAGCGCATTGTGCGCTACCGTCGTTATGTCAGTGTGACATACGTCGCAGACGACGACGCACGTGTGTGCTGATAAACAATTTGGCGCGAATATATTTTTTATCGTACAAAATATTATGTGTCAGTTAAAGTGAAAGTTATTTCGTTTTACAGAAATTTGTGATGACAGAAACATTAAAGTATATTGCGAGGTTATTACTAGTGACAATATTATATTACTCTTTGATATGCGTATTCAAAGAAATCAAGCGGTACTGGCCCGGAATTGATTCGACAAACACACATTGACATTGGATTTCATATTTTATTTCCGTTTGCAGACAATCAACTGGTGAGTCTACCTTCTTTATTTTATTGTTTGAACATATGATATATTTTCTTACGTCGGTTTTATAAATTCCAGTACAGTATAAAAGGAATGTAAAACGTTGTAATGGTACACATTTTATGTACAATATTTGGCTCTGTATTAAAACATTTATATTAAAATATTTGTGTCAAAAATATTTCACGGTACTTTGTTATTCGGCTTAATGGAATGCAATGTATGGATTTCGCATTAATGGAGGATTATGGGCAATGCTATCATTTTTATTTCATACATTTTTACATAAGCACAATAATTGTTCGTAAGGAACGAGATGATGATTAGTTACTATCAATGAGAGCTGTAGTTATGACTTTTGCACATTGATATTTTGTCAAGGACCTGCGACCAAAAGACAGTGGTTTAAAAAATTTCTTTAAATATTGATAAAAAAAAAGTAAAAGTATTTAAGTATGTTTATCCATTGTCTAGTACCCATAGTACAAGCTCTGCTTAGTTTGGGCTAGATGGTGTTGTGTGTATGTGGTAAAATATTGATGTATGATTTTTATACTTGTCAACCTTTAAATCAATGTTTGTTATACGTAACAATACACAATATTTAATTAAATCTAGAGTAGTTTACATTAGCCTAATCAATAGAAATCTTTAAAGCTATAATATAATCTATACTAATATTATAAAGAGGTAAGATTTAATTTTTGTTTGTTTGTTTGTAAGGATTGAAGTCAAAAACTGCTTAACCGTTTTAAAAGAAGTCTTTTACCATGCGAAAGCTATATTATCACCAAGTAACATAGGCGATATGTTATTTTAAAATAGTACTGTTGCTAACATTTTTTTTTTTTTTTTACCTGGGGGAATGCATGACGCTTACCCCTCCGCGGGGGCGGACGGAGGGGTTATGTCAGACTTGCCGGGGCAAAAGAAGATGTTAAGATGATAAAGTACCTCCCGGAATACCGACTAAACAGACCACGGTGTTCCTCGACAAAACCACTATCGATGGGGCCGCGCGAATCACTTTCGCATGCGGTCGCGACCCCGTCGAGGTTTCGGCCCGCCGTATGAAACGGCAGGCCACTACACAAAAGATCTACCCAAAGGCACTTCTAACACTCCCTACTGTCCCCCCTAGAGGGGAGACGGACTCGAAACAACAGAGGCGCGCGTGGGAACACGCACGCCGCCTCTCGGACCTGGTGCTGAACGGATGGCGGGCAGGCCCACAAAGCCCGCCACCCCCAGGTCAAACCTCAGGGTGGCTGGAGGTCGTCTCGCGCCCTCCGGCGCCCGGCTCTGCGGTTGGGGAGAGGGTTCAAACGCTCCCTCTCCCGCTCCGCCGCCTCCTTGATGGAAATGACTTCCTCACAAAAGGAGGCGACGGCGTTCCACGACCTCTCGCTCCGGACCATAGACTGAACTACAGCCGGAAGCGAGAGGGCAACCAATCCGACTGCCGCGATCAATTCACGGCGCTGCGATGCCCAGGCGGGGCAAACCGCCAAAGTGTGCAGCGCCGTGTCCTCAACAACGTCGCGGCAGTCGCCGCAGTGGTGACAACCGGGCGTCTCTTGCCGGCGTATACGACACAGGAACTGGCCAAAACAACCGTGGCCAGTCATTACCTGTGTCAGCCGGAAGGTGAGGGCGCCATGGCGCCTCTCCAGCCACTCCTCAAACACGGGACTTACCGCCACGATCGTGGCGTGCCCGAGTACTGTTGCTAACATAACTGAACCTACTTTTACGCGAGCTAAGCCGCGGGCAACAGCTAGTATTTAATAAATACTCATTTTTACTTAATTAAGCATAGATATTATTTATTATACTTATTTTATTTATTATTTATTTATTATTATTATTATTATATTAATATACCTACATTATATTAATGTATTTCTTTGACAATATTTCTTTCACTATATGTTTTGTTATAAAATATACATATTTTCGGGTTACAATGGTTTAAGAGAAACTGCTAATTGCTATTCTGATTTAACTAGTGACTACCTACTTGAGATTTAATCCAAAGGCATAGCAGTGTTACAAACTCATATCAGATGAGAAGATATACGAGATTACTGCATACCTATATAGACTGCCAGAGATAGTTAATGACAGTCAGGACTAGTGGTTTTAAGAGTTGACTGAGGCATGACAGAGTATGAAATAAAATATAACAATCATAATTTGTACTGATTCAAAACACATGGGTAATGTTTAGACACAGAATACACATTTGTACTACGTAGTTCAGATTTACAGTATAACAAAATAATTTTGTATGCCTTAACGGCACGGTGTAGTACCCAAAATAGTGTATATTAATTATGATTTTCAATTTTCAACTGTTAACTAAAACAAACTTTGGCAGAAACAATTTTGGCATTACGAAAGACAAAATATCAAAAAAATGGCTTGACAGGCCCATCTACTTTAACAATTAACCGTGTAATCCTAGACACCTTCGTAGACGTTTTTAAAAAATATATAGTGGCAGAGAGAAATCAGACAAAAAAAACATAAAACACTATCCAGGTGTATTCTTATCACGCGAAAGCTGCAAAGCATCAAATTGAAACCAGTATCCTAACATGCAAATTATGCAAACACTTACTAGATAAGTAAACAATTATTTCAAATAGCTGTCTTTGACAAATGCTTTAAACTAAACGGATTCACACTGAATTAGTTAAGCTTTTTATCTTTAGACATCTGCGTCAAAGCTGCTTTGTATTTGCCCATGTTTTTGGTAAAGTTTTTATTGTTCTGCGATCACAATAATTGGTTGTCTACTTAATCCTGATGTAGCCTAACGTAGGAATGACCTCCACCCAAATAACACGTGACTTGCGATTATGAGATGAATAAGGATTTGAGAGCTATTTGAAAAATGATTATGCTAATATATTTTGCCCGCGGCTTCACTCGCATAAATGTAGGTTAGGTTTGGTTAGGTTATATTAGTAGCAGATTTTTTCTGGATGAAAGGTACAGGCTATGACTTTTTCGGTACGCCTGACAACGTGTATACGAAATTTCATAATGATCGGTCGAGTAGGTCAGGCGTGAAAGCGTAACAAATAAACTCACATTCGCATTAATAATATTAGTTAGGATGTGCAGACACCTTAACGTTTACTTCATTCTTGTGGACTGGCTAACACGCAATTTTATTCTACATATTCTGCGAAAAGTTATTTGATTTTCTTGATAGTCCCTATTAAAAGCGAAGAGAACGGCCATTAGACGAAGCTCAACATTAATTGCGAACTTAGTCGTTTAAAAGAACTTGAACCTTTTTAACCTGTAGCAACGGAAAGAAACAAAAACGTTGTGAGTAAAACAAGTTAAATCATACATCTGCATACCCGTGAGGAACAAAAATAGACTTGACAACATCCCGTGCGTGTCGTCAAAAGCCAAATAAGGGATTATGAGAGACGGAACGACGGATACGGTCGCTTGAGAACTGATTTCATTGAATTGCTTTAGACAACACGACTGCACTTATATTGATAGTCATAACATTATATCATACTGTCGGTATCATAAAATATAGCAGTATAATGTATAATCTTTCTGTTACAAGCGGTAAGGTAGGTCATAGTAAGTACAATTAGAAATAATACATGTTAAACAGAACAATCGTCTATACGTACCATTTTTGTCCCGTTTGTTTTTGTTGTCCTGGGGCCCAAGTCTGCTATTTTTATAAATTCGTCATTCCGACACGACGTAACTGCAATTCCATTGTCATTTTGCTAAAAGTTCATAATCTGCTAAATTCATAATGGTCGATCATTGGTCGGCCAATGGTCTCGTAATATTCATGCCAGATTTCGTTTATATATATTTTACATTTTATTTATTAGTGTCAAAAGCAATTTAATCAAAGGAACTGTTAAAATTTTAACAGATTACCGCATACGTCAGTCATTCATTTGTCATTATGTACGAGATTACCATTCTATGCCATTTTTCAATGGAGGGTCAGTGGTTGACCATCGAAAAGTCATAATGACGCCATTATATTAGTAGATTACCAAACTTGTCAAAATCAACAATTATGAAATCAATGATAGACCATTCTGACACTATTGTAATAGCAGACTTGGGCCCCTGCATACATTGACGCTTAGTTTCTATCAAAATGACTACACAACCCATAGCACTATCCATGCAATTAAGTTTATTGACTCCTGTGTATACGATATTGATACTTTTCGACCTGTATATTCGCCAGGAGAAAAAGTCGTCATAGCATCATAAACTGTAAAAATATTACTCACATTTACGTAAATGATAATAGCTAAAATACAATAATACGTATTCCTACCATCAGTTTTGATTAATGCCACCCATAAAAACGGATGTCGCGTATAAATTAAGTCTATCAACGAAATGACAACTGCCGTTTATTTATAATGTCTAAATAACAGGAAGCTCTACGGCGAATATTCAGTCATAAGCTTCAGTAAATTTAGAAGTTTTGAATGAAAAATATTAAAAAGTCTCTGAGTCAAAGATCTCCTTGAGACGTTTGTGATGTTATAATATGTGAGCCCTTTAAACAGATCGTTAGCATCCACAATCTATGAGACACTCTATTTGAAAATAAAAAATAGTATAATATATAACGTGTTTAAATCATTTTTATTTTTAAAGAGCCAATAGGCGTGTTTAATTTATTAAAAACAGCTGTCGTTGTCTAACTACACGTTTGCCAATTTGGATCTAACAATATTTATGATGATCATGCGGAAATAATATATAAAATAACAAAAATCTCGATAATAATGTTACTATTAAAGTATTTGTTATCATTAGTCTTATATAAATCTTTATTTATTGGGTTTGCGATTGAATTAACGTAGTTGTAGGTAACTACGATAATATTCACTTTTTTATATACATATTTAGCTTAGCTGAAAAGTTTATAATTATAGCCTTTTCTCCTTTAATTATAATATTAGAACCCACATTGCTAATATCTGCATACCAATATACGCGATAGGTAGACAGGGGAATGGACAAAATTTTGTTACGATTCTTACACAGTTTTGTTAAATTGCCAAAACTAAATAACTTTAGACCAAGTGCTACGTTCTTTTTTAAGGTAGGTTTAATAAATACCACAAAAAGAACGAAGCAATAAAAGAAGCAAAAAAAAAATACCAAAAATACTGCCAAACCTGGGATCATCCAGGTTTAGCAGTATTTTGGGTATTTTTTTATTTTAACTATTTTCTATTAGAATAAAAACTTTACATTTATGTAGCATACACGTAACTAACCAAGCAGTCAGACAGACGATCTAAATGTCTGTCTTTAACAGACAGATACTTATATTTTAGTTACATCACAATAGTGTAAGCTTCCTCTCTAGTGACGTAATAAAATATAAAATCATGCCATTTAAACTCACAATAATTTAACACGCTTTTACTAAAGGAAGGTTGACCTAAATACTGTGTAAATAAATAGCGTACTATTTGTACAGTTGTTTAATTTGTTTAAACACCTAGAACAATGTATTTTGAAATAATGGCATTATGAAAGGGCGGTATTGTTAAAACAGCCGCCTGTCGAATGTCCTACTTTGCTTTGTTGAGGTCTATAGAAACATTAAAGAATTGGTACTAATTAATGAAAACCTGGAGTGCTGTTGTTTTAGACACGTCTATAATTATTTTCTTTACACTAACTTTATTATACTCTCTTATTGAGGTCGACGCGAAACCTTACCGCCGCGCCGTGTCAGGGAGCTGTACGTATTCTTCTAAGGCACGAAGGGGTGCTACTTTTATAAATGTTCACCCATCTTAGAGTATGACAGCTGTAATAGTAGTTAACTCACACATTGATCGTTCACACGGTATCTTCTGTGTCACGAGTTCCTTCTGTGATTTATTACAATATAATTATTTATTTTATTATTTTTGCAATATACTTATCTAGCTAAAATGACTATAAAAAATCACATCAATAAGTCCGAAGAAGAGAGGTAGAAGTGACTTATATGTATAAATATGTTTTAAGAACCGCAGCTATTAAATCTAACTAAAAGACAAACCAAATCCGAGACCAGCTCAATATCTATATATTAAGCTAGTCTCGGATTTAGTTTTAGATTATTTATTAAACTTATAAACCACATCTGTACTAATGTTATAAGTGAAAGCCTTTATATGTTTGTTACTCAAAAAAACAATAAAACACATTTGATGAAACTTGGCTCACAGATAGACTATGACCTGTATTAACATATTGAATACTTTTTATCCTGGTACTTATACACTATCGGAGGATTGACACTAACTTTGTTAGAGTGCACAACTTATTAAAGTTATGTTGAATTTATTAATTCATGCTCTACAGGAACAATGTTCGGCATCAGTGCTATAAAAACCTTGGCTACTCATGCGTTACAAAGCAACGTCATTAAATGTCTCTAGACAGGAAACTTAATAGATAATCACATTATTATTCATACGATATGGAGAGGAAACGAATATGAATCGAATCAGGAAGACCTCTATACTATTTTAGGACCGTCAAAATATTCATCGCCTGGCCACTTCATTGGTTTTACGTTCTCAAGAAACTTAATGTACTACTTACTGTACAATTCCAACTTTATGTCATGAATAATTCCCAGAACTTAGATGTTTTCTAGTACTAAAAATAAATGTTGACGTCCGTCACATTGAAGTACAAATTAGATTCATTAAACGTATGTATTTAAAGCAATTACGCAAAAACCAATTATGTTAAAATAAATAGAATCCTTCGGATTACTTGGAAATGTAATAATTGACGTCTTTGTGACGTTCAATCGTTGTGAAACCATTAGCTAATTTCAGTTAAAGTAGTATTTAGAATTGCTGCAATTGTAAAGGGCATACTATATTAGCGATTGGATTTGTGATATCTTAATGATATGCTAAGTACATATTAGAGTTTACTAGATTATGCCCGCGGCTTCGCTTGCGTAAATGTCGGTTAGGTTAGATTAGATGAACAACAGTTTTTCTCTGGATGAAAGGTACCATATATCCTATTCTGTACCCCTGAGAACGTGTATGCGAAATTTCATGATAATAATCAGTCTGGTGATTATGGCGTGAAAGCGTAACAAACAAATTCGCATTAATAATATTAGTTAAGACATTAGTTAGAATTATGTACAGTTGGCACAATTCACCGAATATTGTTTTCTATTGTGATAAGGTATTATGTAAATAAAAATAAATGAAAACTGAAATAGAGAAGCGAGGTAACCCGAAACGGAATATATACAGTTATGTTACATAATATAGCCAATATCAAACCACTCAGGACCTAAGTGAAACCTTTTTGAATAAGAAAACAATGTCAAGGGACATTATCTATTCCAATATAAAAAGTTTTTGAGGAACATTTCTATGATAATATTTGTACGAGTACCTATATGTTGTTGTTGTATTGTGTGCTAGTGACACAAAGTATAGCGTAATATTAGTTATATTTTAAGTTTAAAGTAATCTGAAATAATTGCTGTTAGGAAACGATTATTGCGGCAATCCATTAGCTATTTATTTTCTTAAATAACATAAGGACGATTAATCTGCCTGCAAAACATTCAAATAACTGTTTAAGAAAATTTACTCATGTCTAGCAATTCTAAACAAAAATGTAAGTAGATATTTTAATACTAAAACACTTATTTTAGAGAAACTAAGTAAGTATTGATCTTAATAAATACATAGTTCAGATTTAGAATTTTTCATTTATTTTTAATACAAATTGCTTATACAATACACCTCTGTCTACCCTTTAGCAATATGTATATATGTATGAAAAGTTCAATACCCTTTATATGAATATTTTTTTGTACTGTGTTACTACCAGGAATACTAACCAATATTTGATCATCAATAAAATCAACCAATGAAACCGCAGCGGTGTGTTCCAGTATGAAAATTATCTTATATTTGAATAGTGCACGTGGCGTATGCAAAGTCCTCACGAGCCCCACTTAGCACAAATGGATGTGTTAAATAATCCCTGGTGATCGTTAGACAATTCTAGAGCCATCTTTAGTTACTAAGCACTTATTAGCAGCTGCACTAATTAAATTAAGGTATTTAAAAAAGAATGGCCAAATGCATTAATTGCAAGTTGAACTCACGTAATGTACTATTAGCACACAACATTTTTAATCCTTACTAATATTATAAATGCGTATGTGAGTTTGTTTGTTACGCTTTCACGCGTTAACTATTCGACTGTTCATCATGAAATTTTGCATATACGTTGTCATGGGTACAGAAAATGCGATGAGGTACCTTTTGTCCAGGAAAAAGCCGTGCAAAGACAACATAAGCCGTGGGCAAAATTTAGTATAACAGTAGCAATCTTCGGTTATCTACACACAATAGCCTAAAGTACAGCACCAAATCAATATCGGCAGAATCGGCGCGTTGAGATGAGCGTCACGCATGTTCCATGGTCTCTTTAATATAACCAATACGAAAAAGGTCTGACAATTATTATGATATAAATAATAATAAATAATAATATGGCGAATTTTTTATTTAAACACAGAATATTAACAGCTTCCATTTTTGTAATTGTTACCGTTTTATAATTTTGTATACTTGCACCATTTTAAATTGGCGTTGCCAAGGATTTAATATAATATTATGTTTAGTATAACATTTTAATCGCAAAATAAACAAGTGTAGGTTCATATTAGTTAAGAGTTTGACTCCTTTTCTATATTTATTAGAATATTATAATATATAACTATCAATTCACGTTGCCTTGCATTTATTCGAACAAGGAATTATTAGTATACCTACAATAAAATCACATAGACGAAAAGATATCTTACTTTTTTTAAAATTACAGTTTAATGTTGAATATTTTCTTTTATTTCTATTTCGACTAAAATTGGGTGTGGAATTGAAACGTGGTTATCGAGAATTTAATCCGAGTAATTGAACATTTATCGGGACCATTTTTTAGACCGTGTAATGTCCTGCAAAGTGATATTAGGCGTAAACAATTATCGAGTTCAAGTACAGAAAAAGTTTTGCTTCTTATTTACATTGCAGGTTCACTAAACAAGTGTAACTGTGTTAACAACACAGTTACACTTGTTTTTCTTACTATTTCTTACATAATTATATGACCATAGGTGTTTTGTTTGACAAAGGTAAAGGCTACGGTCTCATATGTTATGACCATAACAGCTGATTCTCATTTATATGGTTAGAAACTTTGAAAGCCCAACTACAGCCTTGGCCAAAAGTATTAGGCACCCTATAAATTACTGCATATTTCAGGCTTAGAGAGAAATAAAACTAATTATAATGATTAAAGTACTTTATTTCCATTAGAATATTGTAAAAACATCAATATTTTGTTGGGCCACCCTTTGATTTTATGACAGCAGCAACTCTGTGGGGCATACTACGTACAAGTTTCGCACATTCCTCTGGAGAAATTGCATCCCATTCTTGCACTAACGCGTTTTTTAAAGCAGTTTTTGATGTTATCGAGTGCTCTTTTATTTTTCTCTTCAAAATACTCCACAAATGTTCAATAGGATTTAGATCCGGGGACTGGGCAGGCCAATCTAACAGATCAATACAATTTTCAGTAAACCAGCGCATCGTAGTAGCTGACTTGTGACACGGAGCATTGTCTTGTTGGAATTTCACACCATTTAAGTTAGTGTCTCCAAAAATACACGAAAGCGAAGGTACGAGAGCAGTTTCCAGTACATTAATGTATTTTTCATTGTTCATGCGACCTTCGCAAACAAACATTTTGCCGACTCCATCCGCAGCCATGCAACCCCAAATCATTACACTGCCTCCGCCGTGTTTTATGGTTGGTACTACGCAATCTGGGTGATATTCTTCGCCTTTGCGTCGCCTCACAAACGTCACACCTGGTGTTCCAAATACCTGTAGATTCCAAAAAAAGCACACATTACAAACTTTTATAACATTTGAGTTTGAAGACAAACACAACAATGATCGTTGTAATTGTGGTATAGACTTCACTAAAAAACTTACTTCAAAGTTTGATTCGTCAGACCACAGCACATTAGACCAATCCTCTTCTGTGAAATGTTGGTGTCTCAGAGCCCAATCAAGTCGTTTTCTATTATTGTCTGCGGATAGCCACGGCTTTTTCCTAGCTTTGCAACCTTTTAAGCCGGCTTCTACTAGCCTTCGTCTTGCAGTTCGTGCGCTTATGGGATGTCTAGTCTCTTCAGTGAAAGCCACAGCAAGCTCCGAAGAAGTTTTTTTTCTATATTTCACAGACTCTCGGATAAGTTTTCTGTCCTGACGGCTAGTAGTCACGCGTTTTCTGCCTGTTCTTGGTTTATTTGCATTAGAGCCAGTCTCAACAAAACGTTTGATAGCAGATTGAATGGCGCATCGCGAACATTTCATCAACTTCGCGATTTCTTTTTGAGTCTTGCCTTGCTCATGTAAAAGTTGAATTTTTACACGATTTTCAATACTAATTTCGTTTCGTTTTGGCAATTTCAAATGAATTTCTTCTCAATTAATTCACAAAACCACAAATGCACTGTCTTTACACTAAGACTTCCAAATGGTAACTGACGAAACATTAAAAATAAATTTTGGAAAAAATAAAATTTTATTATTGACGCACCAGATGTTTTAAGACTGCTTAAAAAATGCCGCCTATTGTCTTAAATAGTATTTTATGACACCGGTATCGCAGTTCTATAGAATATTGTTTAATTGTTCAAATAGCACAGATTAGATAACTATATTGGGGGAGCCTAATACTTTTGGCCAAGGCTGTATATTCACAACGTTGTATGACAATAAGTTTTAAATTAGTAGTAGGGAAAGTAAAGCCCAGTATTTACACACCAGCGCACATAATAATATACGGCCTTATGGATGTTGCAGTAATTTAAATAGCAGTTAACATAATAGTATCTAAAGTTGCTGGTTCGATTTGTGGCTGCTACAACTTGTGTTGTCCGTGACTAGTGCTAAATGGGGCAGCCGCTTTGTATTAAAAGCAGCAAAATATAATAAAACAGTGAATAAAGTCACTGAAAAACATAAAAGTATTGACCTGTATGCACTCTCCATCATTACATACTAATATTCGTTAACATTGGTTCAGCAGTTTAACCCTGAACCTATGTATAACGAACGGACACAATTACTTCCGCATTTATTAGTATAGATCTGCGCAAACATATCTATTTAGTTAGACATAACAATGTTAAAATAAAAGTCGACATATATAATAAATTTACAAAATACATTGAGAATAAATCTTATCTGTCTTTAAATAATTTACCGACAAGTATTGGAGCACGATTATTAACATTCGGTTATTTGGTGTTTACAGTCAGTTCATTCAGAAAGTTAATTGTATTATCTTAAGTACTTTTTAATATATTTAAAATCACCATTATTTTTAGGTAGTATTTATTTGTTTGTATGAAGCAATATTAACCGGAGCTAATGCAAATGCTAAAGTTATACCATTTGGTGCCTTAGCAACTATGCGCCAGAACGCAACGAAACTTCGGCACCTCGATTATTCTGACAATGTTGTACAGCAATGTGTTTTGAAACAGTAACAGGGAAATGTGTCGTTAAGTCATGTTTGATTAGAGGTTATGTTATATATCCTTTCCAGCAACATTGCGGCTATGTCATTTACTAGAATTATCAAAACCTTGCTTCAAACGAAGCTGTGCTATAGTGAAATGAAAAATCAAACTGCATTATATGCACATATAAGTGAATATAGTATTGAGGAATCATGTGATGTTAAATTTTCGCAAACTAAATATTCCATTTTATGCTTTTTATGCTAGTAAATGACAGAAGCATTTACTAGCATCTAAAACTTTAAATTAAATTAAAGTATCTTGTCAAAGTGACAATTACAATGTAATTCGAAGACAGCTAAAACACGTATTGCGTTGTTCGGGTGTGGCCAAACTTCAACAAAAAATACCTATGTAACATAATACCTATTTGAGTCAAATTGAATTATCTAGGAAACTTAATCGGAATAATCTAGGTAAAAGATATCGGCCAATTTATCTTTTCAACATTGAAACAATTTTTCTTAGAAGTTTGGGGTGAGACCCGCATCATTAATTACTTTACGGCAATTAATTGTTCTGTGGTAACAAACGACCACAGATTACTAAAGGCAATGCTGCATTAAATCATTGTCTTTTTTACAAAAACAAGCTCTTTTTCAGAACGCATAAAACCATTTATTGCGTCTTTAAGAGCAAATAACTCATTCATTTTTAATACCCTTCATTAAAGAAATTGTTCACTATTTTCTTATTTGCCATAATTATAGGCTTAATGAACTTTTAATACGTACGCCTTTATTACTGTAAAAAAGTTTGTTATTATGTCAGAATATTAACCTATAGCCAGTATGGTACCATGTTTATATAACCCATGCAAGTAATTCTTTATTAAATGTATTTTACTTTACATGTCCACAAATGACCGATGATTCAATTGAGCCTCATATGATCACTGTTGTGGTACTTATTTTGCATCTCTTGGTGAATTTTTAAAGTAAAACGTTAATAGTCTTGACAGTGAGTAAAACATCAAATGTTTTGAATGGCCTCCGACTATGACCAAAACGCAAATTGTTATTTTTTATATCTTCAAACAAAACAAAATTGATAAGATTCATTAAAAGTTGTTTATAGTGCGAGTATTCTTGATTAAATTTATCGATATAAACATTTAAAACAATAGCGTTAAATATTTATCGATAGCGTTTGTTTGTGCCTGCGCAAACTATGTTTGACGAGACGCCATATAGTCGTGGTCGACCGGTACTGGCCACCCATCGGGGGTTTAAATATAGATTTATAGCTTTCCGTCCATCAACAAATTCTATTTAAGACGAAGTTATCTATTTTATAAATAATATTCAATTAGTTCAACCATACGACAAAGACATAGCTCACTCAAGGCTACGACCTTATAACGATATAGATTGTGTGACTAATTACGACAAATGACATCTTATTTACTTCCACACTACAATATGTGTGATGATAAATATCTAACTTGACATAAAGGTTATCAGTACCAGTACAATAATGACGTTTTAAAGAAGTAATTGACCTAAAAATACAACGATTTTTTGTTAAAGATCATTTTAAAATAACGGTTATGTCATTCCTTTCTGAGAACGTGATGATGTCTTTTGAATTTTGGTTGGTATAATTATGGGAGGTTACGGTTTTGGCAAGAGCTTCTTAATCTTAACAAACCTCTTAATCCTCCAATAAATTATTCGTATTAGGCACTTTATGTGCCACGCCGCACACAAGGAATATAATATATAAACTCATCGAATCATAATATTATGACGTGTTTTGGAACATTTTTAATTCATTAAATCGCGTACAAGCTCTAGATTTAACTATCAAAGTGCATTAATGACTGTAATGATGTTATCTTCCTAGATATGTATATCCGTTGACGGTGATACTTTATTATTTTTGGTAATCTATAGATTACCAAAAAAATTACATTAGGTATATTATATATATACATTTACATTTTTATGGTAGATCTACCATAAAAATGTCTATCCCAACCTTCAGGCGAACGAAATATTAAGATTATACCTATCGCGAAGTTTCTTTAAATCAATCCCCTGTAGAGTTTAGGGTAATCAAAAGTTAGTTCATATGTTTTATAGTACTATTAGTACCAACAACAGGCCTAAAACGTCGACATTTACATTTTAATTGAAAAAAGTGAAAAGGTAAAAAAAAATTAAATTGAATACAAATTTGGTTTAGAAGATGATACCTGCAATATCAATACAGTATTTCAATTTATTTTGCAGTTGAAGTAAGAAATTGTGTCTGATTAATGCAATCAACTTAGCTTCGTAGATCGCCTTACCCTTCCTATTTTGACACGGCAGGAGTACCTTTAGAAGGACAACTTTATAAAAATAGGGATGATTAAAAGAAAACATTGGCGTAAATGGCAGCACTTCTTGTCAAAAGAGCTGACGGTAAAGTAATACCAATCTTCTAACTTCAAATTAAATAGTTGATTTGTCGGACATTATTATTTCCCACGTCAACTCCAATGAAATATCGTCTAGACAGGAATTGAAATACAAATAAAGCTTTATAATAAAAATATGTACTAAATTTGTATCCGTTCGATATCTATAGGTACATAGGAGACGTTTAAGAAAAATAATTTGATTGATCTTTATAAAAGCCATGAAAGCCAAAACAATGATTTTTTTAGAATTTTCTTTTGTTTCTTTATTTGCTTTTCTACATGCAAAAGCTTCTTCAAGAAATTGAACATCATAGTTATGTAGCTGGTGGTCTAACTTAAAATCTGATGCATGTTTCATTTTGATACGCTGCCTAGCAGTCGAGTATTATTTGTGTAGATCAGCTTATTTTTACATGCCAGGAA
This sequence comes from Catocala fraxini, assembly GCA_930367265.1. NCBI lineage: Eukaryota > Metazoa > Arthropoda > Insecta > Lepidoptera > Erebidae > Catocala > Catocala fraxini. Next base: position 17,727,364 of record OV884035.1, read on the forward strand.
ACAAAAATAGAAGTATACCTATATATGTATATAAGTAGAATCCCTACTTCCAAATTCCATGCATACGAGTTAGGGCAAGTAAATAAATAAACGACTTTTAAGCGAACACCAAATTTAATTTAATATTGGTTCCAATACATATGATTCATCATAAACACATTTGTTCGAAGAACTAAGTAATTATTCAGATAACTCAAAACCAGTTTAATTTTGAGTCACAGGTTAAATTACTCATGAATGGAGACATTAAGGAAATTACAAAAGTTTTATTCGGATTAGGAAGTTCTGATGCAGATTTTCGGGTTAAACGACACTTTTTAAAATATCATTATCTTTTATCATTTTGGAAGCGGTGAAATTGGCTTGGATTAACCGAGTACAGTAAGATTTTTAGTTGCCTTTTATACGGGTTCTTTATTATAATTGGACGTAGTTAAGCGGAAAGGATCCACCCCACACAGAGTTAGTTTTGAGATATTCAAGTTTTAAGTTCAGATCGTGTGCAAAAAAAATGACCTGCCATACATGTGGGTTGGTAACGTATAGTCATTATAACATGATGCGTTGGAATTTTACTTGGATTGTTTTTGTGATATTAAAGTTTTAACTACAAAGACTGTTTTGGTATACATAACTCATTTTCGCCCATAGTGTGGGTTGGATCCTTTCCGTTTAACTACGTCCAATTATATTAATCAATCTAAATTTGCTTAAGGTTTCCTTATGAGGATTTCCTTCATTTATACATACAACAGCAACTTCATTTATACATACAATAGCATAGTAGATAACCGTTGCTAGAACCTCTGAAACATAGCTAGCTATGACGTTGAAGGAAACCTGCATGTCCGAAAAGCATGTAATGTTCTGTGAAGTCTAATGCGCACTGGAACTATAGCCTAACCTTTCTGGTACAAAAAATGTATACACACATACAGCCCATATTAATAATAAATCACGCAGGTATTTATTTATTTATTTAGGACAACCAGTGATTACAACAACAAACTCATAATGACGTAAGTAACAAAGTTACCAATAAAACAATTTACATTTTTCAAGTGAGTGTTATCGTCTCTTTTATGAGAAAGATATTTCTTTAAACTGACTTAATCGTTTTACAGAGTGGCAGTTGTTATCCAATCTCTTATCGCCTCACGATCCGAACACTATCCGGCTCCCATTCCTCATTCCATACTTTGTGGGAGAAGATAAGACTTTCAAACATTTTTAAATGACTAAGTATTCTTCGCGACATTGATTATCTAAATCTAAAACATAACTTCTACAGCCATATTGTAATGAAGTATTAGTAGTATTAGTACCATCACTTGTTGTTTAAAAACAAATTTGCTTTTCTTTTAAAGCAATTTTGTTGCCATACTCTAAGTAAACAATATTGTTGTACGCCTTTATAAACATGTTAACGTGTTAACATATTCCTATTACATACTAAATTATTCCAGCTGAAATAAGTATGGTTAAAAGCAGCAACTTTTGCCTACGCCTAAAATAACAGACCATGAACATCGTAGTTATAAGTGATAAAAATAACTTAGATTAAGAATAAATGGAAAATTAATTTAGTAAGCTATTAAAGGAAATGTAAAAAAGGCATGTGAGCTTTGGATAAAAGTATTTGCTACATTAGCAGACCAAATTCTAGTGAACTCTCTCGTTAAAACACAAGACGAAGCCCAATTCGTGTTGCTTTAAAAATCTCTGGGCAAAAGAAGAACGATTTATATGAAAATTCGTGTATTCAGCTGATATTCAACGTTCGCAATTTCATAAAATCGTTTTGTAACCACCATGTCCCACGTCAGTCAAGAGTTTAAGGATCCCTATTCGAATGTATGAATCTAAATTTTGCTTTACCTCTTTTTAATCTGCCTTGCAGTAAATAAACGTAATAGGCTGTAATAATATATAAATATTACTTTTTGGATGACCTTCTCGTTATTCAATAAGATTTCACGTTATACAATTCCCATTCTATATTATTCTGGGATTTGAATTCTATGACATTTATCGCGATTGGCATACGCGCTCGTAATATTTTCTACATCAGGCAATTACAAACGAATCCATTTCGGGATTTATATTCTAGTTATAATTCTACAATGAATCACGATCGTTGAAACTGCTATAACGATTAACGTTATCTGTTACGTTCAGCACGAGTTATTGTATTAGTGAGCCGTAAAAACATCGTTATGCGTAACTGTGATGAGTTGAAGACTAATATGTTACATCTTTCATCTTACAAAGTAACTCAGTGAAGCATTGCGATTTATAATAATGCAACGGTATTATATCTTTGGTCAGCGGTAAACTCCCATAGCTGCAAATTTATCCCGATATAGAATATGAAGGGTAGTCTTCCAGGTACTGAAATACAGACAGTATCAGGTAAGCAAGCAACGTTACAAAGATGCCTGCTTTTTGATACTGCTTTTATCCATATCTCATCTCACAACTAGGATGTTGTTCTATATATGATATGCATATAAAATCATTTATGAAGGTGAACAAATAATACGGCTTATTTTTTTAAATCTAACAGCTCTGTAAAGGGATTTTATTTCTTAATAGCAAGGTGATATTACTAATCACTTCTTTACAATATGTCTGTAGTAGTCATATTTCGATAAGGGCAAGTTGTACAGAATACTCTCTTAAAAATGTTTAAATGTCATTACTACGACGAATTAAAACTGACCATTAATGTACTATATTATTTATGACATATTGTTGTAAAAATATAGTACATTTATGACCAGTTTTACAATATTAAACTGACATATATTCAAAATAAATATCGCTTATTGTCTTTCTGCAGTTCAGTTAAATAAGAGTGATGGCGTGACTTATATCTTATGGATAATGTCTATTTTGTGATTGTGAAATATGGCTTACTATAAGCAGAGCTCTGGCAAACAAAAATAATCAATGTCCAGAGTTTGCCCAGATGTCAAATCTCGAATAAATTGGAAGCCGTGTTTAATTTTCGACGAATTTTGTTTGTACAATCGTCAACAGCGCCGTATACCAAATATATTGCATAATAAGGCTCTCTATTGCATAAAACGCATATTAAATAAAATATTTTCCCACGGCTTCGCTTGCGTGAATATAGGTTAGGTTATGTTAGAAACAGTACTTTTTTTCTGGATTAAAGGTACCCTATGATCTTTTATGTTCCCCTGACAATATGTGTGCGAAATTTAATGATGATCGGTCGAGTAGTTACGGCGAGAAAGTGTAACAAGCAAACAAACTTACATTCGTATTTATTATATTAGTTAGGATTAAAACGGCTCTCTACTACATGAGAAGCATATTAAATAATATCTATTGGACATTTTATTCTGTCTACAACGGCTGGTTGGCAACCAAATTGGGTCGTATATTAGACGCGTTCATCCGACCACAGTTTCAGTCATATTGGCGCCAATTATTAGGGTTAAGTGGCAGTGGCAATTGTATATGAGCCATATCAGGTTAAGTTGAGTAATCAGTAACGTCTTTGGACGTAGAGAATAGAATATTGCAACGAATAAGTACCAAAGGAATATATAAGCGATGTGCAGAATGAGGGCTACCGCGCTTGAATTCGCCGCTAGATGTGCTAGTGCATAGTAAGGTCTAGACGTCATACTTAATAGTTACTTCAATGGAAACCATAGAAACCGGCAATGATTACGGCCAAATACAGCTTTAGACAACAGCTGTGACAAGTTTGAATAGTGGCGCCCACTAGTGAGCACAGAAACGATAGCCTCTATTGCATTCGAATGCATTAACAACGCGACACATGAGTGCGTATACTGCGTGTCTCATCATCAATGTACCAATATAAGTTAGAAAAATGATTATTATTATTAAATCTTATCTTATCTTATGTGGGGGGCCAGTCAGTGCAGACCGGCGACACTTCGACCCAGTGGGATCTTTTGTGTCGACACTCTCCCAATAACGACTGCCATAGATGTTCATGGCAGCCGGGACCGACGGCTTAACGTGCTCTCCGAGGCACGGAGCAGGCGATAATTGTCAGTCAATACGCACATAATTTCGAAAAGTCATATAGCTTCCGAAAGTCAGAGGTGCGCGACGTGGGTTCGAACCCGAGACCCTCTGCATTGCAGTCTGTTGGTCTCCCCACTGAGCTATCCCTGCTTCATTATTATTAAATGGGGATTGTTGTAATACTTGGCTGTAAGCCGATTATTATTATTATTAATGTAGGTACCTATTGCGTTGTACAGAACTGTATTCGAATATTAGTCGAATCCAATTATGTGCTTCACTAGGGTATACTTGAATAGATAATTGGTCTGAAAATGTTTATTAAATATTACTAAGTCTATGTTGAACCTTTGTCATTGATATACTTATTTGTATCTATAATGCAAATAAGGAAAAAAGTTAAGAAAATGTAATTAATTCTTATAAAAACAACAGATTCAAAGAATACTCGGATCAACTAATTGTGGATCTCATATACTTTTATATTCCTTACAAGGATGCGCAGGAATCATAATATTTATAAAGATCTCACTAGTATAGGGATACTGTAAAAACCGTAACAGGTCTTGAATATACAGGGACCTTACGATACTATCTCATAAAGCATTGCTGTCGCATGTGCGAAAACGAGACAGAGATATAAATTTGACTCTTTTACATAATATGCAACAACAACGCTTTAAGAGATGGTAGGTAGACGTCCCTAAAGTTTCTGTTTCATATTGCACACTGTTTTAATAGACAATATTATTGTAAGTTGTAAGGATATTCGAAAACATGAAACCACATTTATAGCCGACCATTCATACCATAAAGGTTTTACAGTACATTACCCATCATGGACAGTAAAACAGCGATGGTTATGGTATACATAAAACTTACTATGTTACGTATTTACGTAAACGGGGCCGAATATACATGCACGTTATTATCTTCGTGCACGCATTTCCTCAGACGATGGGCTTTCATTCATCAGCTTTATTTTTGTTCCTGTCCCGCCTTATTATGGTTGGTTATACTCATACTAAGTACACACATCTGATCCTGGGAAGGGAAGGTAATCACGTCGAATTTTCACTTAATATGTACGGGTGGATTTCTTTTGCTTCATTTATTTACTAGACTTTGCCCGCGGCTTCGCTCGCTTAAATGTAGGTTATGTCAATTTGCTACCCTCTGGTACACTTCTTTCTACCCTATGTTTTTTTTGTACCCTTGACTTCGTTTATGCAAAATTTCATAATGATTGGTCAAGAAGTTAAAGCGTGAAAGCGTAACAAACAAAAATACCTACATTCGCATTTATAATATTAGTAAGGACTTCGTTCTTTGTTTCTATCGTGGCTTTGCTTGCATAAATCGCATGGGCAAGCATACCAGGATAAAAGTATCCTAATTAATTTGTGCTTGTAGCCCGCATAAGTAGCCCGCACGTTACAAGTGCTGTTAATATTAGGGCTAACATGTGTTCATTATTTGTGCAATGTATTATACAAAACAAGGGCTCAAAGTGCTTATCTAAGCTTATTTTAATAACTGAAAACTGCATCCTAATGTGGTCAGCCTTTATGGAGGTAAGCGCGCACAAAGGGACAGCCAACACACAACAAAATCTGTCTGGGTGTCTCATTATATTTACCTACATAATACCGTGCATCTATCTATATAGTAAAAGAACCACAAACTGCATATTTTAAAGATAAGATGAATGGGCAGTGTCCATATAATCGTTATTCAATCATTTCAGTGAGCACACTGTCACTGTCACTACTACGGTAGCCTACAAAATTAAGTAACCATTGAAAAGTTTATCATGAATCCTATTGCGCAAGCAATAAAGCTGAAATTTGCATACAAATTGTAGCTACAATAGCATTTGTAATGAGGTTGAAATGAGCAATAATATCGCATGCATACTTCTGTCTGTTATCAAAACAGACTATCGTTTATGTTACCTTTAAATGCATTTGTATAAATTCATTGGTCTCTTTGTGAAGTATCGTTGTGTGTGGCTCGCCCATAAGTTATTATAAGGTTAAGTTACCAACTTGCACTAAGAAGTGCGGGTGACTTCTAACACTGTAGCTAGGTTCGGCAGTATTGAACATGAAAAACACCGAGCCTTAACACTCTTGAAGTCTCTGGAAAAGTTAAACTGTCTTATAACTCTTATTGAATGAAATAATCAGAAATATTGTAAAAGAGTTAATGATTTCACTACGCTCTTTAGCAAAGCAGGACAACTACTGCATACGGCTAATTTAATGTAATGTATGAAGGTTCTGGTTTAATATCTGGATTGGTAAGTGTTATAAGATAGTAAGTAGGTGCTATAAAATAATATTACATATGTTTTTACTGCACGGATAGCGTAGTAATTTAAGTGATCGGCTCGCCGCTGCCACAGTCGCGAGTATTGGGGGTTCGATTACCACACGGGGCATAAATATGTGTTTTTCACAAATAGTTGTTTTTCGTCTGGGTGTTCTTTGTGACCGTTGTCTGTATGTCTGTAAAGCCTCTCACGACATAAAAATTAATGATATGTCAAATGAACGAACGAGACGAATCATATAAAGTGGTATATTATTATATATATGTAGTATGTGACCAGGTATGTATTTCATATGGCGATAAGTCACATAACGTGACCATTTTTCGCATAAATTATGCGTGTGAGTCAGCTAATGCATTATTCTTATCATGTGTTTAATTACTTTGTATGTTTATGTTTTTGAGTTAATAATACTCACAGTTTTTCTCGTTTATACACTGGTCTTCAGTTTGACGTCCGGGTTGATTATAACGTGGTTTGTTTTTATTGTAAAGCAATTTTGAGATGAAGCACGAAGAGTTCAATGTATCCTAAAGTGGCTCAACATACATTGCATTGGTCTTAAATTTTATTTCAAATTAGGTACTAGGATATTGTATAAATCACTCGAAATAAATAAGACAGCCTTTGATGTATTAGGAGTTATTTCAAAAGACAGGACAAGACAATGCACGATACGTAACCGCCACTCAACCGCAGGCGTGCGAGGAAGATACCGATATCTCCCCTACGCTCCCACTCCACAACATGGAGTAATACAAATTTTAATTAACCAGCCGTATTTATCATTACATCTGCAAAGCAAATCTGTAGACCTCTGCCTAACCAATTAAAACATGTATACACGTGATACTACATTCCGGTGATTTTATTTTTGTTTTTATTTAATAAAATAATATCAGCCTTGTATATATGAACCGGTCTATTGCCGGGCACGGGCCTCTTCTCAGTGTTAGAAGGGTTAGGCCAAAGTCCACTACGCTGACTCAGTGCAAGTTGGCAGAATTCATATATCTTCGAGAACATTATGGAGAACTCACAGACATGCAGGTATCGTCACGATGTATTCTTTCACCATAACTTCGAAAAGTCCGAGATGCGCGCGCCTTGGGATCGAACCCGAGACCTCTGCGTAGCAGTCCAACGGTCTCCCTTTAGGCTATCGCTGCTACCGTGTACTGTTAAAACAAGCGATAATGAACTATATATTTTTTTGTTTGATCTTCCAAATTATTAGTTAATTCGTTTGATTTCAATCAATCCAATTTTAAGACTCGCTTTACGCATTCCGATAAACTAATCAATCCTAATGAATTTCTAATACACAGCGTATTAGCTCATGACAGAAAGGATGAAACGATGACGTCTTACGTTCATTAGCATTCGGCTCCTTTCCCCATTCGTTAAAGGAATGGGTTTCCTAAACGATTACTCATATATTAATAGCTTCATCCGTTCTAAATAGTTCGTCAACCCATCAAACGCTTAAAACTATGTAGGCTAGTCGCGTTGAGTTTTAGACAAAACTGACTGTAATACGTATTTGAGTCTTATAGGTAATTTAATCATTTTAAGGGTTAATTTTTGTTAAATTACCTATAATATAAAACAAGCACAGTTTTAGTTAATATTGATATACATATGTGGTGAATCTTATAATAGACATAATAATGTATTTTAATTGCCAGCTAAAATGTATTCATGATTCTTTCTCAAAACTTTTCTCGTAAGTTATCGAAATGTGTGAAAAGTTTCTTTGAGATATTGATATAGTTACACACCTCAATAGTCATGATAATTATATTTGCCACTAATTTCTGGTTAAGGTAGAATCATAACAGAATATGTAATAGTATCAACCCTTTTAATAAACTTTAGCACTTACTACTAGACAATGGATTTTAAATTTGGCTATTATTGAGCGTAACGGTATTCGCTGTCGTGGAACCATAACGTTCCACAACAGCGAATAATGTGTTGTGTAAGTTTTTAAACCAATTATAATACGATATTAACAAAATATTTTGGTAAGCCATATATGCTTATATTTTTCATATAATTAAACGTTAATTTTTTGCTAATTATCGCGTCTGAAGTTAGTCTTACATTTTTTAATATATTTCTTAATTACCTACTTTTAGTGGTTACTCAACATTAATATTATTATAAATTTATTCTAAAAGTGCTTCCGTTCATTAACCAAAATTTAAAAACATTGCTACCGTTTAATGCACCTAGCATACTTTTATAAATTCTTTATGAAAGAATGTTATCGCTAAGGCGAGTATATTGTGCCAATAATGCATTTTATAGTAAAGTCCTTGTAAAATATTTTAATAATACTAAAATATTTTACAAGGAAGAATAAGGTGAATAAATAAGTTGAGGTAGTAGGCCAAGAAGTTACATAGATCAAGTAAAGGAAAAACTAAACCACGTCGTACCAAGAAGTCCATTTCTCTTAAATTGATTGATTAAAATCCCTCAACTAATTACAAAATTGACACCAAGGAAAAATCATTAATGCCGATGATGCAGTTATCCAGAAAATTGCAAACACATTCGGTTACAAAACCGAACTTAAACTGATACTTTAATACTAAATTTGATGTCTTTCCAAGGTGTTAACTTTTTAATTTTACACGTAATTCTACTTATAAGCACGTATATATTATTCTGTTACCTCATAATGTATACTGACATTTATAAATGAATGCAAATCTATGCTTGGTACGTTAGCATAAACTATTTAGCGATGCAGTCATGCAGGTTGCATTTACTTACATACATGTAGCAAGACATGTTGAGAATACTATGAAGTTTACGTATCCAACATCTTATTTCTTACATAGTACGTAAAGTATTCTTCTACAAATAACGACATGTAAAACAAACCTTACGTGATACTCATATGGTAATCTCTAAAACAATATGTACTTAGTCCAATTAACCTTCACACATCCAAATCTGTCTGTCTTTGTTTATTAACTAGCTGTTACCTGCGACTTTGTGCGCCTAGACACTCTTCCCTCTTCGCTAGTACGACAAGCGAACTGTTCAATCTGTATGTGACATTGGTCGCAGTAGAGAAAGTAGGTAGCTTCTTCTTTATTTTTAAATAATGTTGCGAGGTATTCAACATACATTCAAACAACGGACCCAAAGAATACCCAGACTCGGAACAACTATTTGAGGATCACACAATTTTTTGTCCCGTGTGGGGATCGAACCCAACACTCGGTGCAGTGGCAATGGCGAGGCGATCATGTAAGCCACTACACCTCCTATCTATTGAATCTAACCTACTCAAACTACAATCTAAACCTTGTATTTTATTATGTGTAAATCAGTATTCAACCAACTGACTACTATCAAATCTATAATTGACATATAGAGAAACATCGATTTTAAATATAGAACGACATCAATTCAGAGATCAAACGCCTAAATCTTGGTGTGTAAAGTTCTAAATCTTTTTTCTTACCAAAGCGGACATAATATATTTTATTGATTTCACTACAAATAACAAATAAAATCTGATTATAATATGGTTTCTAATGGCGTCACCAGTCACCCAGCGTCGTAACAAATATTTCTGGATCATATAATATTATAATATTAATATAATATTCTATCACATCACATACACACAACACCATCTAGCCCAAACTAAGCAGAGCTTGTACTATGGGTACTAGACAATGGATAAACATACATAATACTTTTTTTTTGTAAATACATACATATTATACATAGAAACACCCAGACCAAGACAAACATACATGTTCATGCACACAAATGTTTGACTTGTGCGGGAATCGAACCCACGACCTCAGGCGTGGCAGTCGGTTACACTAACCACTACGCCATCGAGTCGTCATAAAATTTTTTACTCATGCGAGATTCAAATCTAAAACACTTGACGTCGCCAACCGTGCAATCAATTATAGGTACTTACTACATTTTTCATTTGTGTACTTATTAACCGATTTAGTGGGTAACTGATAGATTACCACGCAGAGGTCTCGAGTTCGATCCCGAGGCGCGCATCTCTGACTTTGCAAAGTTATGTGCGTATTAAATAGTTTATTATCGCTTGCTTTAACGGTGAGGAAACCTACATGTCTGAGAGTTCTCCATAATGTTCTCGACGATAAGTAAAGTCTACACACCCGCACTGGGCCAGCGTGGTGGACTATAGCCTAATCCTTATCACACTAAGAAGAGACCTGTGCCTAGCAGAGGGACAGTTTAATAAAGGGCTGATATTAATATTATTATAAATAGTGAAGTATTTTATATCAAGGTAATTAGAATAACAATATTTCAAACGTTACGAGGCTCCCAAATATATCTCTAACGACTACGGGTACCCTTTAAACATTGTTACGTGACAATGTAAAATCAAACTTGGAGACCATTTGCAATAATTTATTTGACAGACATTGTAGGCAGGTATAATGTAATATGAAATCTAACGATTATATAATCCATATAATCGTTAGATTTTGTATTACATTGGTCGTTTATTTGAAATCTATACTAATATTATAAAGCTGAAGAGTTTGTTTGTTTGTTTGGTTGGTTGAATGCCTTAATTGCAAGAACTACAGGTTCGAATTTAAAAATTCTTTCAGTGTTGGATAGCCCATTTATCGAGGAAGGCATAACATATATAGCATCACGCTACGGCCTAACGGAGCGGAGCATCAATGAAGAATGTTGCTAAACGGAGAAATATCTCTTATGTGACGCAGACGAAGTTGCTGGGATCAGCTAGTGTACGAGCCATAACACAGCAGTCAGTGTAAAATGCCCGCATCGTTCCCCCTCCAACAGTTCCAATTAGGCTTAATCGTCGGTTTAATTGTCGGTTAGCGTCCATTACATTGTCCAAGCCACTGATGTTTTAAGAGGAATCAAATTGCGTAATGTGAGCTCGTTTTATAATAGGGATTCTGAATTAAAGTTTTAAAGTATCTTGTTAATAAAATAATGGTTAACTATTGTTGTAAAGGGTATGTCGTTAGGGTTAGTTTAACTTGAGTTGGATGATTGATATAACGTCTATAAGATAACGGTTTTGTTAACTGATATATCGAATTAAGACACTATTTGTAAGACAAGTTAAATAAGAGGGCGATATTTGATAATACTTTTTGAAAAAGATCGCGTGTTTTGTAAAGTATTGCCTCGTGTAAAATTAAATTTGTGTCAAAGTGTACTTTTCCAGGATACTTTGATTTGGATAAACCTGTCTGCTGACAGGCACTCTACCGCTTTTACTGCTCACTTCGCTATCCCTACTATAATGTTCTCAGGCTGTCGACAATTTGCCGAGCGTTGCATGTTCTGAATTGGAATATAGTTAGTCTCCACTGTTTTAATACTTAAAATTGTCCCACAAATAAAGGGGCTTATACAAAAATAAGTTTACTGTCAGAAGTTTTACACCATCTAAATAGTTCAAGACACGTCTTAATAAAACTATCGACGTTTTAAGCGCCTTTTGAAGAACCAGGATGGCATCTAATAATCCATTCCAGTAAGTATTGTAACTCCGAGAAAATGTTTACTGATTTGTCTTTTATTCACGCTGCTACACAGGACAAAAAGTTAAGGTATTATTTGCCTTTAAATTCTGGTTATGAACCGGTTAATGATGTGCTACTGTTTCTGCATCTATGGCCACTGTTTATCGCGGGGAAAACTATATATGAATTAAAAAAATTCCAAAATAAATACAACTTATCTCGAAAGAATTCTCGTTGTTGCCTTATCCATGTCACTGCTTGAAAATGACAATAATTTTGTATAAATATAGTTTTAATTAGTTAAATGTAGCTCCAGTGTGGCTTATAACTTTCATTAAGTTCAACGGCAGCGGCAGCGGCAGCGTTCTACTTAGTTTAGAAATAATACTCCTAGAAGTCGTACATAAAGGGACTCTTATAGCTCATACCGATAGGCACTGTTCCAACACTGCATGTACCTGTTAGGACCATAATGTTTTAGCTACAAAGGAAAACAGTATATCTTAAACAGAAACTGTTTTCTTGCAAGCTAAATACAAGTTTTGACTAAGGAATGGGGTAGATTATGATCATGATTATGATATAATTAGTAAAAGATTTGGTAGATGATTATATTATCTGCAGTCAAACTATTGTATTATATTATATCGGATTACCGTCCCATCGGATCATGAGAGTGAGAGAGTGCACTTGTGTTTGCGCATACGCTTGTGTACTATTATATCTCCTGCGCAGATTGCCAGTCTCTGTTAAGATTGACCTCCGTGGCCGAAATTTGGTCTGGAGAACATTATTATATCTGCAGTCGCCTGATCATGACACACGAGAAAATCCATATAGGGCCAAGGCGCTAACACAGGAAGCGTCATGATTTTAAAATATGATCATTGGGAAAGTATATGGCGACGTTATTATTACTACGATTTTCAATAACATTCAAATTCTGTAACATCCAAGTTAAACTACAGCTTGCTATGTTTGACAACGATTTAAAAAGTTAGGTTCCTAATAAGCTGGCAGTGGATTACAACCCATAATTAAATGTAGCTAACATGTCACGTTGTCTATAAACAGTACATATTAATTATATAGATACTTTCTTTCATGCAACTCATTTCACAAAAAATATGTATAAAGGTACTGTGTATACTTTCTACGATATTTCCAGTCTGTTGGCCACACTAAAGGCTTCCTGCAGACGCTCAATCTAACATCAACCTACATATTAATGCAACGGACCAGTCAAGCAGTTTCACCATGAATATGCACTATTAAATAGCTTTGTCCGTAGTAAAACGGAGAGATATTAATATTTATTGTTATTATTATATTTGTTGGCCTCGATGGCGTAGTGGTTAGTGTAACCGACTGCCACGCCTGAGGTCGCGGGTTCGATTCTCGCACAATTCAAACATTTCTGTGCATGGACAAGGATGTTTGTCTTGGTCTGGGTGTTTCTATGTATAATATGTATGTATTTTCAAAAAAAAGTATATATTTATGTTTATCCGTTGACTAGTACCCATAGTAGAAGCTCTGCTTAATTTGGGCTAGATGGTATTGTGTGTATGTGATAGAATATTATTACATATACGGCGTCGCATTGCTATATCCCGAAGGATAAAAGTAAGTCAGATTGGTTAAGCAATGGTGTATTACATCCACATTTCGCCAACTATGGTCTTGATCCCACATAATAGGAAGCTAATATTCCGTTTATTAGGCACAGTTCCAGACTCCTTGCCACGAAACATTCTTGGCATAGGAACCCAATTAGAAAGGAAAGAAATTAAAAATGTAACAAATAAATATTCCTTTAGTTTTAATTTGTACTAATTATCTTATATAGTAATTAAGCTAATATATTATATTCAAGTACACGAAAGAGTAATTATAAAAATAATAATAGGTAATTATAATACTAAATATTTACAAATTAACATTTCAACTAAATATTTAGTTATAATTGCATTGCATTTGTTATATTCTTAACATTACATTTTGATGTATAATAACGAGGGCCTGTATGTTACATAATGGTTAATAAAAAACTATTGCCTGTGCTGCTTCGGTTCCAATTATGTACGATATTTCACCAACGTACTGTTGAGAATTCTTAAATAATGTGTTATCCAGGAGGCTATTGGCGTTGTCTCGCACTCGAGATTCAAAGGGACCACATTTTTCCAATAATTGCCTCGAAATTATCTGTATTGGCCTTTGTAAACAAACCTGATGCGCACTTAATATTGCGAAGTAATATGTATCTGCAAAAAGATTAATAAGCAATAATGGCTAGCGAAATTATATCTTACAACATGTATACACATACCATTTATGTATATTTACGCCTGATGACACAGCAGTGAGTCTATGTATGTATATTAATCAAGATAGAATACGCCAATTTTCTTTGTGTCCGTTTGACGCACAGCGCGCTCAATTTTCTGCTAAACTGACCGTTTGGCGGTCTACACATTACCTATAACTGAAATATATGAAACCGAAGTATTATAGTACTTAAAATTTATATTGAAACATAAACCTTGTTCCTGTTTTTATGTTATTAAAAATTTATTTGAAATCAAGGTCTGTAGTATTAAGCCGTATACATAAAAAAATCACAGACATTTTAAAGTTTTAGAACGTAGTTTCTACCGTGTCAATCCCTGCGAGATACCAATAAAAAGTATATTTTGTTTCAATCCAGAACGTAGCCAATCGGTGTGTCTTGTTTCATAAATATGAATTCAATGATTTTCATATGGTTTGGTAACTAAATGTGTGTATAAGTGTTGTGTGATCGACCCCTACACGCGACAAATACTTGTATAATTCACATACCTATGGTTTTCCGAGTCTGGGTGTTCTTCGAGACAGTCGTTTGAATGTTTGTAAAGTCCTCCGCGACACGGCTGGTCATCCTATTGCGAATATCGGTAAATGGTTTTTATTTTTGACGTTTAATGTATTAGTAGCATAAAAGCTATACAATATAAATAAAAAATGTTCACGGTGGTGAAGATGCCAACGGCCCAAATCATAATAGAAACATCACATGGACTTCTGGACTAACCATGGTGCGTACATTGAAGGTACTACCTATCTTAATAGTTACTGTTATTCTTTTTAAATCTAGCAGTTTAAGTAATCAATATCAAGGTCTACATATAAGTCAGAAACTCTGTAGCCAAGATAGTGTGAAATTACGATTTAATTTTGGCACCTATATATAGTTAACAATAATATTGTTTACATTATAGCTTAGTTCGATGCAAAGTTTTCATGTGAATTTACAACACATGATTATTTAACCAGCTATGTTTATTAAATAATGTCATGAAATTTACAAACATGTTAGAGATGCGTTGATTAATTGATCCTTATTCATATAGCTACTTGTGTACAGATTCGTATGTAGTGGTTTATGGAATTGCTCGATAAGTTTTCGATATTTATAACGAAGTGATCGATACCTAATTCGATAATTGACTGATTTTTACTATCGATTTCCGACCAAGCTTTAATATTATATAACTCAACTTTCCTACACTAATACTTTCATTAGATCATTCATTAGGTAAGCTGAATGTAAACAAGAGTGTATTGTACTTGTATTCATTGAACTCTTCTTCTTATTGCTGGCAACGAGAGGAGTTAGCTATCATTTTGTCTGGACCAAATTGCGCCCTGACTAAAGGGCAGACTAGCAATTTTTGTTCTCTTTTTAAACGTGGTTATCCGCTTATTGGAACAGAGCCACGGCCATGATGCCCGTTACCGCTTACCATTAATCAGGTGTGCCGCTAGTGGATCTGTCACCGAAAGCAATAAAAAAAAATACCCATCTCTCAAGTCATCGAATAAATTATCCATTGATACAATTGAACACCTGTTTCTGTAACCGAATAAATTTCGTATACGGATTCAAAGTGGAGACATCTGTGACGTATGTACATTTAGTTTGAGCAAAATATAGATTACTAGTTTTTGCCCACGGATTCGCTCGTGTAAATGTATGCTCGTGTAATTAGTAACAGAACCTTTTTCTGAATGAATGGTAAAATGGTAAGCCTTTTCCTGCAAACCAGACAACGTGTATGCAAAATTTCATGATGATCGGTCGAACAGGTAGCTAAGGCGTGAAAGCCTAACAAACAAGCAAACAAACTCACATTCGCATTTATAATGTTCGTTAGGATTTAAAGCAACTTCTTAATTAGGAATAATAACTGTATTGCAAAAGTCTTTACAAACACTTGAAGGGTGGTTACAAGGTGTACCCAAACTGGCCACAACTACGAGTATTTGTGGATAACACAATTATTTGTACTGTGTGGGGATTGATCCACACCGTTCTTGGCACACTAGCAGTTGCGAGGCAACCAGTGTGCTATATAACAATAACATACCTATTAATAGTTTATGTATCCGTGCATACATAAACTATTATTATGCATCCATAACTTACTGTGTATTTTTTTGACTTAACGTTTCAAAGTTTCCGATACTCGGTCCGATTCCCACCTCGAACAAAGTGTAGGTCTTTCTGTAGGAAAAAAATCATGCATAAGTAGTATTTATGAGCCGAGTACCGTATTCACTATACCTTGTGAGATGTGGATATAACATGTATCTGCCTATCTACACGAGGTTATATACGTATAGGCTTACGCCAGTATACTGGCCTAAGTATATAGACTAGTCCAACTATATAAATAGAAATAGATTGTCAATACCGAACTCATTTGATATTGAGCAGATTGGGATTCAAGCATATTCCAACTTGCAGCATGTCGCTTTGAATACAAAACATGCATTTACACGTGTTCGTCTCAGCGCAAGGCAACCTTAGAACTTAAGTAAAATAAACACCAATATCGACTTTCTAACAAAGAAACACGTGTCTAAATCCAATTAACTATGTATACCATATATAGACTTCATGACCTGAAATGTTAAGCCTAAGCTTCGTCCCTTAAGAGCTCAGATAAACAGCAATCTGCCTTTACTTGGGTAAAACTTTAATTGTTGGTAACCCAAGTATCCCAAGAGAAGCAAACAATTTATAACAATTAAAATGTTATAATTAATTAAAATATTTTGATGTCGAACCTTAATAATATGCTTCTGAATCTCTATCAAGATTTTTGTAAAATTGGGTACACTCATTTGTTCAATATATCACCTCAGCAATTAAGTAGCTAGAAATCAACACAATAAAAAAAGTATTCTGTCCGAGTACCGGTGCTTGAGCATTAGCCAAGAGATTAATATAGGTATATATACGTAGATAAACTTATACCTGTATATTACAATTGAGATAACTAGAACATAATTTATATTACAAATTTTTGTAGGTCAGGAGACATACAAAAATTTGCAATATGCTTGACTACCACATCAAGAGAGAAAGGATTCTCTCTTGACGTGGTAGTAGATACCTTACTGGGCCCATTTTTAGCCTCTATTTTTATGTGTTGTGTATGTTCTTCAGACAATTGACAGAAACAGAAACCAAATAACTATTTGTTTATCACGAGCTAGACTGGGAAACTTCGCAAGATGTCATTGGCGTATTCTGTGATCTCTCTAAAACCTTTGACTGCGTTGACCATAAACCGCTGTTGCGAAAACTCAGGCATTATGGCATCCGGGATACTGCACTTGACTTAGTTCATTCGTACCTTAGCGATAGACTTCAACACGTTGATATCAACGGAAGTAGATCTTCTAGATTACCAGTCACAATGGGCGTGCCACAGGGCTCAATTTTGAGACCCTTCTGTTTTTAGTGTACGTTAATGGCTTGCCGTTCTTTGTACAGGATTTGTGTGACATTGTTTTATTCGTGGATGACACATCGCTTATTTTTAAAGTAGACTGAAAAGCACCAAATTTACCTGCTGTTAATGATTCACTCGCGCAAATCCTGAACTGGTTTACGGCGAATAATTTACTACTAAACTCTAAAAAAACTAAATATATCAAGTTTACATTGTCAAATGTAAAGAGTCCTAACGTGAATATAAATTTAAATGATGAAATTATTACTTTAGTTTAATCTATAGTTTATTTAGGATTAACTTTAGATCATATAGTTCAGTGGGGCGCGAAATATCATATCTTGCAAGGAAAATTAACTCAGCCGCATACGCAATTCGGAAAGTAAGACAGTTTACTGATGTAGATACTGCAAGACTAGTATATTTCAGTTACTTTCATAGTATCATGTCCTACGTATATTATTGTGGGGCAAGGGAGCTGATATCGAGACTATTTTTATTCTTCAAAAGCGTGCAGTGCGTAGCATTTATAATTTAGGACCACGAGTTTCCCTCAAAGATCGATTTAAAGAAATAGGCATACTTACTGTTGCGTCACAATATGTATTTGCTAACATTATGTTTATCAAACATAATATTCACTTATATAATAAGAATAGTGATATCCATAACGTAAACACCAGAAATAAGCATAAGTTAGTAGGCCCATATCATCGTTTACATAAATTTCACATTACATTTGTGGGACTCAGTATACGTTTTTTTAATAAACTATCTATCAATATAATTAATTTACCATTGCTTAAATTTAAAAGCGCCGTTAACATACAATTTATTCAGAAGGGTTATTATTCAGTCAACGTCTACTTAAATGACAAAAACTCATGGAACTAGTTGCTCGTTACATACAGGATTCAGAGATCTGTAATCTGTATTACTTATAAGTCAATTTAGTAATGTAGAGGTCCCTCGCGATTATTTGTGATGTTAACAAGTATCTTGTTTCTTTGATTATTATTGTAGAATCCACAACCGCATTTATTCACGGACTGCCTTTGCATAGTCACAAAGTGTAAGTGTATGCGCCATCGTGCCATCCTGTTGTCTATTTTAGATTAATAATAAAACATATACCTTAGCCCAAATTATTTCACCTCTATAATATTATTAAGTTATTATTGTTGTTATCTTTTTATTACTAGTTTTTTATAGTCAGTAGTATATGGCATAATGGCTGCAATACCTTGTTAATCTGAGTTATAAAATACTGAAATTATATTTAATTGGCGATTTAAAAGAGTGGCCGTGAGTTTCTTGCAGGTTTCTTCTTATAGGCTCAACCCTTTGCCTGAACCTAGCAACTAACCTAAATATAGCTTCAGTAACTTAGTAAACTCGTAAAAGTAAACAGTATTTTGACGTTCAAAAATGTTATTTCGCGGCCTAAATGAATTAATAATTTTTGACTTGACTTGATTAGACCGGTACTTCACGATCTGTAGTAAAAGAGTAAGGAAGATAGGCACACCTAAACCATTTTTCTTTCTTTCTTTATATTGTAAACAAACAAATCTATTCCAATATTACAAAGCTGAAGAGTTTGAGTGTTTGTTTAAATATCTTTTAGTGTTGGTTAGCCCATTTATCGAGGAAGGCTGTAAGCTATATAACAGCATGCTACGACCAATATGCATCAATGAAAAACGTTGCAAAAATGGGGAAATCTCTTTTATGTGACGCAGACGAAGTTCCGCGGGTCAGCTAGTGTACTATAAAACCATTCAGTTACCGCTTTTTAACTATATACATACGTACTCTTATAATACGAAAAACATACAGATGGTATTCTATATAGTCTTTATCTAACAATACGCCATATTTGTTAACTAAATAAGACTAGCAAGAAAATTAGACTATAGGTATGCGACCTCATGACCCTGCAACCATACGTGAGCCTCCAGAATTCTTAACATCAGGCGGCGCATAAGTCTCTTTATTGACCACCGGAAACTGAAACAATAGGTATAATACGTTTTTATACCACCAACTTAGTGATATAGAAATTTATTGTAAGGTATGCCTATGCGGCGTAATAAAAATAGTCTTACTCTTAAATAATACTGAGACATCCCTGTCTCAATAAAATATTTACAGGGACGCGGTACCCTTAAATCTATTACACACGTAAGTGGTACGCGAAAAGTAAGATTTAGAACCTGTGAGTTATATAAAGCAATTCCACGAAGGCAATATAGTTTCGTCTCTTGATTCATCAATATGTTATTTTAATTATTTACATATGACATTACATAAAGAGATACAATTTTTTAAGTAAAAAGAATATTATAGAAACATTAAACATACATAAAAAACAAAAAAAGTATAAGAAAGGCACTAAATTAAAATTATAATACATGGCTGGTAGGCAGCTTCGTAAAATTCCTCAGGATCGACTAGAAACTTGTCCAGAAGACTGGCAGCACTGCCACGTTGAATGGCAATGCTGCCTAATTGCAAATTATTTGAATCAAGAAATGTTCAGATTTTAATTGTGATAGTATTAATATTCAATGTTCATCTTTAGGGTTGATACCTTTTAATGTTCTGTGGTTCGAACTATACGTTTCAAATTGCCTACACTCAAGGTAACACTGGAAATCCCTGTGGGAAAACCCATAAAAAGTTGCAATTAAACTCTTATAAAGTATTTTAATTTTAATTTTAATTACTTTGTATGGGTTTTATCGCTACTTTTCACCACACTGCCATATAACAGGCTAAAATTAAAGATGTCCAAAAATCTTTTGTATCGATACAGAGTGTATCGATACAGAGTGTATCGATACGTACCATAACCAATCGTATCGATACAACGATATATCGCAACGTTTTGTATCGATACATTCGATGTTTATCGATTTTTTAAATAGTTTAAAATAAAAGAAAATATTCGTTCGAACAGTGAAAAATAATTTATTTTCTTAAATTATTTATTAAAATCGAAACTACTTACAAATGAAAGTTATATCTATTACAATATTACTTACTTAAAACAAATACGACTCGTCAATAAAGCAACCAACAAAATAAGTTTGATGGTGCAAAGTTTGTTTACATTAATCTCTCCTTACCAAAACATAGAGGAGGTTTAATATTACAGGTTTAAATCATAATTTGAAGCAGATAAATAGATTCGATGTTTTTTACCTAGAGATACGATATATCGATGCGTATTGTATAGTCGTGTATCGATACAAAATATCGATATATCGCATTGCTTTGTATCGATACAGCATAATATCGATACGTATCGCGGATCTTTAGCTAAAATTCGCAGTATCTTCATCACAACCGTATACATACATATAGACACATCGATTTCCTAAAGAGGTAGACAGTGGCGACAAATTTTCAAATTCACTTTTGCTTCATTCACTCTCGTATTACGTTTGTGATGCACAATCCTAATCCTAACTAATATTATAAATGCAAACGTGAGGTTGTTTATTTGTTTGTTACACTTTCACGATTGAACGACTCAACAGATCATCATTAAATTCGCATACACGTTTCATCCAGAAAAAAGTACTGTTACTAACTTAACTTACAACTTAACCGCGAGTAAAGCCGCGGGAAAAATCTAGTAAAATATAAGGAGACATTGAGTTAATATGTACTACGTAGTACTTAATTACTCATTTATAAATAGACTAATTTAATCACAATTAAAGTTGGGTCAGCGAATTAGCCGTTGAACCCTCTCCCCAACCGCAGAGCCGGGCGCCGGAGGGCGCGAGACGACCTCCAGCCACCCTGAGGATTGACCTGGGGGTGGTGGGCTTTGTGGGCCTGCCCGCCATCCGTTCAGCACCAGGTCCGAGAGGCGGCGTGCGTGTTCCCACGCGCGCCTCTGTGTCGAGTCCGTCTCCCCTCTAGGGGGGACAGTAGGGAGTTTTTAGATGTGCCTATAGGGTAGGTCTTTCGTGTAGTGGCCTGCCGTTTCATACGGCGGGCCGTAACCTCGGCGGGGTCGCGACCGCATGCGAAAGTGATTCGCGCGGCCCCGTCGATAGTGGTTTTGTTGAGGAACACCGTGGTAGGTTTAGTCGGTATTCCGGGAGGTACTTTAACATCTTTACCATCTTTCTTTTACCCCGGCGAGTCCGACATAACCCCTCCGCCCGCCCCCGCGGAGGGGTATGCGTCATGCATTCCACCACGTAAAAAAAAAAAAAAAAAAAAGCGAATTAGCCGTAAAACACATCGAACGAATAACTTTTGAATTAACAAACGAGGTTTGAAAAGAAAATTACTATTAAAGTAGGCAGCGGCTTGGCTATGCAATATGAAAGAATAAGTACTCCTCATGCCGTTTAACTGAAACGGTATATCGAGTGTATTACGCATGGCCGTGTGGCCTAATGGATAAGGCGTCGGACTTCGGATCCGAAGATTGCAGGTTCGAGTCCTGCCACGGTCGCTAGTTTAACTTTTTGTTTATACTTTGGCATTGTTGAAGTCTAAGAGTAGGTTACAAGTTAAGACAAATTGTACCAGTAGATTATCTATCACTAAGTTCAGTAATAATGTTTCTTTTAAATATCGGTATAGATGTGTAACATTATTTACATCCTGGATATTTACCTATATGTTATACATAACATAAATTCCCTATATAGCAGAAAGGGTAAGCACAGTTATACTACACCTATCAAAATATAACTCAGGTAATGTTAGTATGCGTGATGCACCCACATTTTGTCAAATACTTGTTACGGTCCTATAAAATTAAGAGGCAGCGAGCCTATTGCCATCTACCATGACGTCCATGTTTTAATGTTTTAAAGCGGAAAAGAATATATTCCTAATGTCGGAGTTATCTTTGTTCAGTTGGTATTGTCAGCATAAAAAAATAGTCAATTTATTTGTTTTTTTTTTTTTACAAGGACGCTGGCATTTGTTATAATTTCTGTGTCGAGATAAATATTTCAAGCATACTGCGATCCTTCAATGCGACTGTTCATACTTTTTAGATCAACACACATAAGGTAATGTTGCTACGCATCTTAGCGATAAGATTTTTGCATATTGCATACAAGCACGTACAACACTATGCATGTAGTGGACGAACACAGAGCACACTTAAAATAACAAAACATAACAATTACTAGAGTGACAGCCGATGCGAAGTAGTGTCACGTGACACTGAAGGAGGCCACTGTCACGTAGTGTCACGTAGTTAGATGTAACGTGACATCGAGTAATGTAGCAACGAACTAACACGTTATGTGCACGGATGGCGTAGTGGTTTAAGCTGTCGACTTGCCATTGCCACTATGCCGAGTGTTGTGGTTTCAATCCAAAATAGTTATTCGGCATCTGGATGTTGCTTGTCTCCGTAGTTTGAATGTTTATGTTTATGTGTATGCCTTAAAAAAAAAGAATATTTCTAACTTTTTGTAGAAAATATACCTTTAGCTATTCAAAAACTTTTAACTCAGCCACCATGACAATCGTATACGAGCATAGACTGATTGCTTACAATTTAAAAGAGAAGGCAAGGGTATATATTTTTAGTATTTCGATTTATATAGACAGATATATGGCATAATGACTGCAACACCTGGTACATAAATGAGTTGTAAAATACTGAAATGAATTATAATTTAATGGCGATTTGAAAGAGTGATTGTGAGTTTCTTACATGTGTCTCATAGGATCAACCCTTGGCCTGAACATAGCAACTAACTTAAATGCAAAAAAATCAGTTACCTCACTTACCCTTTTGACATTCATAACTGTTATTTTGTGACCTAAATGAATAAATTATATATGACTTGATTGGACTATTTTCACATCGTATCTACTCAGATTAGATGTAAACTGGCTACTTAGACTTAAAAACTAGTATAATAACGTTCGCTGTGTCGCTAGTGAATTTAAATAATGAAACAACGGATAGAGATGACACCCAAAATTGGAAACACTATTTTAGGATCGCAATAATCGAACTTGTAACATTCAGCTTGGTATAAAGACGACTATTAAAACGGTTTCACAATCTAGGTATGCAATGGAACGAAACAGTACTATTAATACATTACTAGATACGATAATTGTACCCTAGACCATACGATTGGCACTCGTGATTTGTTAAATGAACATATGTAAATAACATAAAAGAGAGAATTAGAGCAGTGTAAGTGCCTTTATGCCTGTGTACTGTGTATGAATGTATGAGTGAGCGTAATATCAAACAAATATTTAGACTATGTGTGAATTCATTATATTCTACGTTACTTATTTTCGTTCGTCCTTTACTCTTTCGCAGAAGTGGATACAATATGTCTCGCATTTCAACAAACGCCTACTCCTCGTTCATCCTACAACACTTGACATAGTGGGTCAGTCTATATTAAGTTCAGTCCTCCTAGAATTGGGTGTGGTGTCATATATTCGAAACATAAGGTTTCGACTGTGCTACATTTGGGATAACTACATATGTCCATCCTATCTTAGCCTATACATTTTATCAGTCCATAATAACTGGACGTAGACCTTACGCGAAGCTGTTCTCGAATTTTCCATTTGAACCTAGAATTTTACTGAAACTGGATGTTCATTATTCTCAAGAAGAACACAGACAGTCCAGGTAGTCCATCTGCAGTATATGGGAGGGTTAGTAAAATCAGGGGTTTTTGCAATGCCGCTATCATCAGGGCGTATAGTTCTTTGTCACTCACTTCTGCCTAATCCTTCAAGGATGTATAGATGTTAATCTATATAGATCACCGCACAAGAAATTAACTAGAATACATTTAAATATACCAGCCTACAGTATAATGAGCATTAAAAATAATTAGTTTTGTGATAGAGTTTGAAACCTTCGAAGATATTACTGCGACTTCCAATCAAGTTGCATTGCCTACATTCTTCCCCTTACATAGTATAAGATATTTCAATTTGAATACGCACATAATTTCACGCACAAGCCTTCGCTTCAACCCAGAATCATTCGACATAACTCACACACCTGTGATCACCTTCTGCTAAATTTAATACCATTCCTAGGATTATTTTAGGCGTCCCCGCATTTGTTCCCTTGGGTATTACGAACAGGGAAACCTATAACAGGATATTCAAATGAGGCACCAGTCACGGATTTTAAACAACGTCGTGAATTTTAATACTCACACGTGTGATGAAACGTGTTCTGCATAATGGCCCTATAGGTCGTATAACCGAGACCTATTTTCTCTAGGTTATTTGTTTACTACTTGAGGACCTTTGAAGTTTATAGACATAAGGAAAAGCGGTTGTTCCATTGCATCAGTACGTGTTAGATGCTTTGATGTTTTGTCATTTGTTTAGCAGGTATATTGTTTATTGTTATTATGCATCTACGGACCGATTTCAGAATTAGCATATAAGAAATAATTGTGATATAATTAATAAAACTGTTACAAAGTCGAATTAATTTCTTTGTGAAGATTTATCCGCTAGTTAAAAATCGACCCTAAACGGCAAACAAGGAACTGGTCCGCCTGATAGTAACTATGTAATAGGCGTTAAAATATGAAGTTGCCGTTGTATAGTAATAGACCTTCATGGTGTGAGATTTTCGAGTGAAACTTTTTTCACATGATACCTAAAATATTCTTGTTTTAAAAAATGTGCAACATTCGGCTTTCGACTTTCAATAGTTTTTTTTATTCAGCTTAGACGGGAAAGATGGATACTTCGAAAACCCGAGTGATTTTTGAATACGAGTTCCGACGCGGATCTAACGCAACAAAAACGGCTCGCAATATCAACACTGCTAAAGAACGCACCGTACGTTTTTGGTTTAAACGCTCTCGTAATAGAAACTTCAACTTAAAGAACGAACCATGTGAAAGACTGCCCACACAGGTGAATAACGCTGAATTGAAGTTGATGGTGGAAGCCGATCCGAGTGAAGCTACCCAGGAATTAGAGGCATAATTTAACGTTACCCTACCTACAATATTGACTCATTTACATCAAATCAATAAAATGAAAAAATATGAAAAATGGGTGCCTCATGATTTGACTGATCTGCAGAAATTCTGATCTGCGTGTTGAAACTTGTGTTGCCTTATTGAATCGGTACAGAAATTAAGGAATATTGGATTGAATCAAGCGAAAAATGTAATGGGTGTCCCCAGGTCGAACGCCGTAACAGTGCCCTAAAGCAAAGCTTACCAATAAAATGGTAATGGTAACTGTTTCGTAGTCTCTTCATGGTGTTATTCACTATAGCTTTCTCAGGTCTGGTCAAGCAATAACAGCAGATGTTTACTGTGCGGAACTTCGAACAATTATGGTGAAACTGGCAGTGAAACGGCCCCGACTCGTGAATCGATCTTCACCATTATTGCTTCATAATAACGCAAGACCACACACTGCACCTGAAACCGTTGTAACTCTACAGGTGCTGCAGTTAAAAACCATACGTCATCCTCCGTACTTGCCAGACCTTTCTCCAACGGACTACCATCTAATGTTATGACAATTTTCTACATGATTAAAAATTTTCTACCCAGGAGGCAGTACAAAATGCTTTCAAACAGTTTGTCGAATCTAGATCCTCGGAGTTCTATCGTAATGGCATAAATGAACTTCCGTTTAGATGGCAGCAATGAATAGATAATGAGGGTAAATATTTCGATTAAATACATATAGTACATCTTAGAACAAGAGTTTCAAAATTTTTAGTACCATTCGGCAATTTCATACTTTAACCCCTAATATATCCTACAGTCCTCGAAAAACCAAAGAGAAACTTGGCGACATTCAATTTGAAAAAAAAATTAATTCTTCGGCGCAAAAGACAAAGAAAATAAAGCCTTCTTAAGCAATACTGGCAACCTAACTTGCCGCATAAATACAATTTATTTTTTCTGTAGAATTAATATAGTTTCTGAGAGACTATTCCAGGTTTAACCGACTTTCCACGTTTAAATATCTAATGTCGTCTAATTGCATTTTAATTAATTATCTGTTTTCTTTCCAGGTAAGGATAACTGTTTTAACACTAACCGGCTAGTGATATAAGCAAAGTAACTAGCAACTACTTGTAATCCGAGTAAATGCATAGGACGGAGGTAAGTTGTTCTTATAAACCTACTAAAGTCTTGGAAATAAAACCATTGCAATGGATATTATGACTAAAGAAACATTGCTTCTTTAAGTAATTTGGGAACTGGGATTTGCTGCGGGAATAAAATAAAATAGTCATATTTTCAAATTCAATATTTTCAATATTCTTAGAGCATCCTATGTATAATACTTAAATGACAACTATAAGGACTCTCTTCTTAGGAGCTACTTTCTTATCAACATTTGATCACACAGTAGAAACAACGATAGCATTAGAAAAGTATTTAATAACTACCAGTTTTTTACATATTAATGTAGGTATTCATTTTTAGATGCTATGTATTGTATGTATCTATCTATTGTATCAGAATATTTTCTAAAATATACGGGGTGTTGAGTATGGGTAAAATACATTCAAACATCCTAACACACTTTCCCATTCTTATATAATGAGGATTTTGACTACACATAATATTGCACTATTTCAGTGATTTCAAACCATGAAATTGAATAGTGGTTTCGATGTATGCACTGGCAAAACATTTGTATGACCGAGAGGTTTTACCGCGTGTATACAATGATTTCGTGTTTGTTTAATATTCCCTGACAAAATCTTAAGCATACGTGTGGATGCAATAGTATTGTTAAAACAATATTGACTGCAAACAATAGTTTTCAAAACAGACCAGAACCCACAACCATCACTCGATATCTACACAGTCTTTTCTCGGAAACCTTTATATCAAAATAACTTTCGAATATTTTATGCTGCCTGATAATAGATACAATTTTATTTCTGTTTGAATTGTAAATTCACAATAAAAAGGTTTTTATAGAAAGTAGGAAAATACATATAATTATGGAATAATATTCACTCTAGAAAGAAAGAATCTCTATAAATAGAATATTCTATACCTGGCTTATAACAGATTTAACACGGTACTGGTCACAAATGACAGCGTACAATAGTTTTTTTATTGTGTCTACTATAAGGCATTCAATGTGTAAAACAAGTGTCCAACCTTCATAGATTGGGAAAGAGGCGAAAAGCTCGCTTATGCGTAAAAACAGTTATCTTTTAATACAAAATTACAAACATTAAAGTATCACATATTTATTTAAAGTAAAGACCGGTAGCGCGGTGGTAGTGAATACGACCGCCGTGCATGAGACCTCTCTCCGTTTTGATATCGGGATCGGGCAAGCTATAATTGGGATAAAAAAAATTTGAACATCACGGAGTCTGGACCTTTGCCCAATAGAGCGCAATAAACTTGCCTTTCATTACATGGTTACTAAAAATACAGTTGGCTTAATGTGAGTGTACAACTATGCATGTATGTATATATTTTAAGCTTTTATGCCTGTTCGTTACAACTGTGCTAAGAATGAAACTTGTAAATGAGTCTCGTGTCCACAAGGCCAAGTTCAGTCACGGTACGTGAACACCGGTCACCAAGCGTTGACCTACGGAGTATAATGAAGCCGACTGTCTACTGACTTTATATAATTATATATAGCTATAAAAGTAATCCTGTCGCAACTTTCATTGTTTATAATAGGTGTTTATTGTTGCCTAATATAATGAAACCGGATGTTTTGTCTGTTTGTCTGTGCGCTTGTAAATGCGGATCTGCATTAAGTCAGGATTCATTTAAATGTGATTGCCAGTAATGTCAGAATCAAAATCATTTAGGTAACCATTTAAGACATAAAGTAACATTTGGGTGTCAAAGTTTATTGGTAGAGAGTTTAAAGAAGAGAAGAGCACTTAGGTTAACATCTAGTTAACCTAAGTGCTCTCTAAACAGAACTTATAAGAAGATACCTGCAATAAACTCCCGGTTGCTCTTTTAAACATCGGCTTATCATTATTTTATCACTGACTACGGTTGGCGTAGTGGTCGCCTGACCACTGCCAAAACATCGCGACTTGTTGGTTCGATCTTTCC
Organism: Catocala fraxini; assembly: GCA_930367265.1. Lineage (NCBI taxonomy): Eukaryota > Metazoa > Arthropoda > Insecta > Lepidoptera > Erebidae > Catocala > Catocala fraxini. Next base: position 17,756,123 of record OV884035.1, read on the forward strand.
ACGGGACGGTGGTTGTTCCGAGTCTGGATGTACATTATGTCCGTGTTTGAATGCTTCTCAAAGCCTCTGAAACACAGAAATTATTCATGCTGCGGGCAAAGTCTATATAAAAAATATATCTAAGGAATTATTCAAATGTATTGATATAATGATTGTGCTAATATTTAGTACTAGCTTTTGCGCGCGGCTACGCCCGCGTGGTACATACATCAATAAAAAGTAGCCTATGTCCTTCCCCAGGTTCTAAACTATAGCTGTACCAAATTTCATCTAAACTGGTTGAGTGGTTTTGCCGTGAAAAGGTAACAGACAGACAGACTGAGTTACTTTCGAATTTATAATATTGGTAAAGATAGTAAGGATTTGTTGCATTTAACTCGATTGATAAAAACCTTTCAGTAGATATGCAGGTTTAAAGGTGCGTTCGAATTTTAAAGTTATACATATTTGCTCGTATGAAATCGCGGGCTTATCGCCACTGCATCGCTTTCCACCGCTCACTTAGGATAGTGAGCAACATGCATTTCATATGTATGTATGTAGTCAGTCGTCATGCAATGTGAAATTAGTTTAAATTTAATACAATCTTAGCGTATTATAATAAAATATATTCTAGAATACATGAAATGCTTTCTAACACGCTCGCGTACCTACGTATTTTTCTTTGAGATATAAATTATTTACTTTAAATATACTTAATTGTTCCTTTGGCTACAACGTTTTGGTATATAATTTATTATATACATATAATTATCATATCTACGATCAGCATAATTACGATCTTATCGTGTTATTTAGAACAAATACCCGTCTTTGGCCGATAATATGTATTAAGTTTATTCAAACCGTAGAAGGGAATTGTATACTATCTGCGTATACGTAACGTATTTTAAATAGGTAGCCCCTTTTGTTTAAAATATGTTATCTTTGCAGCCGTTTCTACGTAAAATATGTATGTATTTACAAAAAAAAACGAAATGTATATATGTATGTGTATCCATTGTCTAGTACCCATAGTACAAGCTCTGCTTAGTTTGGGCTAGATGGTGTTGTGTGTATGAGGTAGAATATTATTATTATTATAGCGGACCATTTGGATGTGATAGATTTCTTTCTAATTCTTCTAATGCTAAACTATTGACTATAGTCGTATTAAAAATAATACGCGCTTTAAAATCAAAGTAAACCTGTAACTTATCAATGTTAAAGTTTATAGGATAGTGAGTGAGTTTTCTGAAATCACTGAATTAACATTTATGTTGCTTAGTTACTGTAGCTACATTTATGATTCAGGCAAACTTTGATAAAGGTACCTACTGTGTTTTCTAAGTGTAATTTTTTTTCATTTTGCATGTTTTGCATATTCAAGTATAATTATAAAATGTATTACTATTAGGGTTATTCGAAAGAAAGCCTAATAGTAATAAATTATATAATTATTTTTTAAGATTACCTATTTTATAAACATTAGTAGGATGCGCGTCAAACTTTGTACCTACTATATCCATCCCGTTTGTTCCTAAAAGCTGGTTCGGAGTATTTATATAAATAGCAGTTACAAAACAAATTTCCGTTTAAAAACTTTACCGTGTATTCTTGCACGTGTTTGATGGATTCAGCAAAGTTGCGTGTTCGCAAATACAAGTTAACGTGTGGTATCGTGATTGATAAAGCTGTTTATTTTTGGATAAAGTATTTGATAAAAAATTGCTCGCAAATGTAGTAACTTTTACCAGTTTATTGAACCCTGAACTTTTAATATTAGAACGTTTGATTGTAGAACGTTGACTTAAAATGTAATCTCGCTTTTGCAATGGATTTATCGCATAATTTCGCTCAAACTTCTCCATACTACTCGATATTGCAGCTAAACAACCTTGTGTTGTGTTCCTGTTCCTTATGTTGTGTTATCGGGTTTTAGAAGGCGTCGTGTTGTCAGCGGGCCTTGCGTTTGTTGCGGCTTTTTTAAGTTAGAAAAAAAAGGAGAGTAGGTACTTGAAATTACGACAATTTGTAAACGTCCAGATTCAGGATAGCTGCCTACAGGTTAACTATTAAGTGGTACTTTTAGGTTGTCTTCCAACTTGTTTGTTTAAAAGTATTTTGACTCAGCTGGTAATCAAAACCTAGACGTTCATTAGTTAGACGTTCGCTTATGTAAGTTAACAGTTCAGTGCAACTAAAAGTCTATTCCACATATCCATAAATAAAGTCTAAAAATATGAGTTTGTTTGTATTTCATAAAATTTCTAGAATCAAAATATATTGTACTCAAATAACAAACGATATATTCCATATATTTTATTGCTTTTCACGTAAATGTAATGTAAATAAAATTTGATTTGTTATCACAAAATATTGGTTCAATCCACTGACTACTAATATTTCTTTTTGAGATAGAGCAATATTTTTTTATGTAATACATACAAAAGTATTGCTCGGTTAGACAAATAACTTGTTCAAACGTAACTATATACCTCGAGGCGGCTAATTGAGTCTAAAGATGTGTCTGGATGCCTATTTCATGTTCAAAAACAATCCTGACCCAAACTCACGCCTACCAAACCATTTCTGAAGAATAACGCAGAGTTATATTACTACTTGTACACTACTGCTAAGAATTCCCTAACAAAACAGACTGATAGTACAACAGTTGCATTCACTACCGTTAAATTACCAAGTTGTACGGAAAAATCTACGACAATACCACTTGCACGAATGACTCCTGCGGCAAATAATTCCACTATCTGCCAGTGTATACCACCCAAAATTAATATACTTTTTTTTGTACAACTAAGGTGGCAAACAAGTATACGGCCCACCTGATGGTAAGTGGTCACCGTAGCCTATGGACGCCTGCAACACCAGAAGTATCACTTGCGCGTTGCCAACGCTTTAGGAAAGGAAGTGGGAAGGAGAAGGAGCGGTGAGGGGGAAAGAGGGTAATTGGGCCTCCGGCACTCTCACTCGCCGAACTAAACACAATAGTAGGAATACTGCTATTTCACGTCGATATTCTGTGAGAGGGTAGTCCTTCCCCGGTCGAGCCGGCCCATTCATGCTGAAATCAGCGAGGCTCTACTACTCATAAACCTTATGTCTCTCCCGTTATTAAGACAAGTATAACGGCATCTTCCTTATTAATAGTGAGCCACTTACGCAACACAGCCCGTTAAAGAAACATACATACTTACATACATGGTAAATAAAAACGCAACCATCCTTTCGCCTCGCCACTGCCATTGCACCGTGTGGATGCACATGTGGGTTCGAATCCCACACGGGACAAAACTTTGTGTGATCCACAAATGGTTGTTCCGAGTCTGGATGTTCTTTGTGTCCGTTATTTGAATGTCTGTCAAGTCCTCCGCGATACAGGAGATATTCTCAGTGTGGGAGTTGTATTTTATAACTAACTAACTAACGCAGAAGGGTAAAAAATAAATACTCATTAGAGAACTCGTGCCAATATTTTATTATGATTACTTATCAAAGTAAAACGTGCTCTATATTGTTTAATATAGCTGATTATTTCTTGTTGCACCGAGTGTTTAATAACAAAGTGTTCATATTATTTAAAACCTTTGTCTTTGTACCATGCCAGTTAAATTAACTGCGTCGTGGTTTATTCACTTTCGATCTTTCTATTATTTTACCTAACTAATATCATTGATGACACTGTTTTAATGACATGGTTGGGTAGGCTTAGAATAGAAAATATAGTAAATAATAGCAATACATAGGCAATATATAGCAATATAATATACATATAGGCTAGGTAGCTAATGATAATGACTGAAATGCGAAAAGCTTTTCAATGTTTGTTTCGTATGTCTATATCATTCGCTTACGAACAATCCAAAATTATTTTATAATACTGGAAGGTTTTATCCCAAAACACATGGGACATAACGGCTTAAAATATTAAAAATAGATTTTAAACGTGTTCGTTCCACCCTCACTTACAAATCTATAAAAACAATATTTTATTTCTTAGAAACTTCAAAAATCTCCAAGCCGTATACGCTTGGAGTATCTCTAGTAATAATCTGATTTACTGCTTTTACATCATGTTATACAATACATTACCCAGCTTTCGTTTTTCTAGAACACACTCTATTTTTCTTTATCATATTTTAGACGCAGATTATCTGGCTAGATTGTCATGACCGTATCGGACAGTAAGATCACAGTCTAGTGATTTATTCGTAGCCATCCAGAAATAGAGGGAAATATATATTTAAGGCGTCAGCTCGGTAATCCCACGTCGATTCCCACTATTGACAAGAATCCCTAAAGCCCTATCATACGAATCTTATACCCTTTGAATCACAAGAGATACTTAAGGAATTAGAATCAAATGATAAGGACTAGGTCTTAGATGTTTCGGCGAGCTTCGCAGTCAGCTCCTACCTAGCCTACGCATTGGAATTGTTGATTAACAAAACTAGTGGGCGTCAAACCGGCTAACTCGAAGACTTTTTAATGTAAAGCATTTTTAATTATTCTTATACGAAGATTCAACTGTCGAAATATCAGGATTCTTTTTCTCGAAGTTATTTAGAGCACTCGTAGGCAGCAGTCTTAATTACTTTAGGTGCAATTTCTATTAAATAGGCGTAGGAGTTCATTGACCTTATCGTAGAGAACAAAACAAGCACTATCCTATCAACTGTAACTTTAAGCTGTTTGAATTACCATAAGAACAGACTTCACGAGTACAAGAAAATATTTCTTTGGTGTCAATGGTGAATGGTGAAACCCACAGTTTCATACTGTAATTTTCACCATTCACCATTGATTTTATACTGCTCTAATATTTTATATAGTATTAGTATCTAGTATACAGAGCTAGGTATATAACCTTTACCCCTATGCACTCACATTTGGTCAGCTATGTTTAGGCGCAGGTAATTAAGGTGTATTGAAGTCCACCGCCAACAGTGCCTTTGAGCTGCCACTGAGACTTTTCCAATATAATATCTGTGCTAACTCAGAATATTATTTTCAATAGTAAACCTGATCTGATCTCCTTTTCTCATTTCTGCCTTAAGCCCAGTGATAGCTGCTAATCAGTCACATTGTATAGACAATTTAATTCAAATTACATCAACAAATGGTATTTGCATTAGACTAATTAGCTGATAGTAATGCACTAACGATGAAGCAACGACCCGCAAGCAGTTGATTATTTATACATAACACATACCGTGTGTACACAATATGCGGTATGCTAGGCGACGGAGAAAAGCGAAACAAAAGCGACATCGACATTGGTCACGCGTATATGCGGAAATATCAAAATTACTATATGCATATGAAGTCGTTGTCAAAGAAATGGTATTGTTTATCTAAACAAAGTACTACTCCCGCACAAGAAATAAGTCTTGTATTTCGGCAGCCTTTGCAAACATTCAAACAACAGGCACAAAGAACAACTAGACTCAGAACAGCTATGTATTTGCGGATCACACAATCTTTTGTCTGGGGATCGAACTATCCATAATACTCGCTGCAGTAGCAGTGGCAAGCCGACCACTTAAACCACCACACCGCCCTTCGTACCCCGCAGTCACTACTAATTCATTATTCTAGATTGACATATTATTAACTTAATAAGCTATACATATTATGTTTAACTCAGGCGAACTATGTACGCGGCGCTATAACATATATTTGAGCATACACGCTGGCATTACTTCGAAGAATCACGCATTCACACAAACAGACACCATAAACGGCCACGTAGATAACGTCTTAAGCAAACAACTGCATTATCAGGTTTCTATGTGATCATTCGATTTCACAAACTCGTTGAACGATTGCTCATCGATTACACTCCGTACAACAGAATGATTTTGTCAATGACCCGTAGGTATTCGAATGAGTCATGTTTTTTTCTTAAAAAGACCTTGTTACGTGTTTACGTCACTATTGGCGATTTGTTTGTCTGGTACTTATCTTTGGAGTATATCTCAGGGTATAGTCACCGGTTGTTAAGTTCTGATGTAATATAGGGTAACCTATTCTCGTGAACAAAGCCATCAATAGAATAACCCAATATCTCTAACCGATCCGGGCTATAACTTATGAATGTGAACTTGATCATAATTTAACCACGTAGCTAATCAATAAATAATGTAAGCGAAAACAAAAGATGAATAGTTTTACGACAAAAATTTTGCTTAATTAAAGGAGTTTAAGAGAATCTAGTATTAGTATTAGCTAACTAGTATTTAAAAATCTTTAAAAATACCTTTTGTCTATAGCATAAAAAATTTGCCGCACGCGGTCGCTTAAAACGAAAAAAGAAAAACAATTCAAACATGGAACGTGGCATCTCACTTTTCTACGTTCAGAAACCGATTTAAAAAGAAGCAGGTTTAACACCAGGTTTATATTTTTTTGTATCAAAAGCGAATCAGTGCAAATCCATATTTGTTACGCTTGTGAGCGATTTAACTTTGTCACGGACGAGTTAACTCGTGAGTAAGTTACTCTAGTGAAGACATTTGGATTATACTTTGTTAACGCATGGAACCGTTGACCTAGTCATACTTGGCATTTCATCAATCGTTCCGCGTTCTTAACTTTTACCTTTTTGCTGGTATAATAAATGTAACATAATTTTGCCTCATTAATATAAGTATACTAGATTTTGCCCGCGGCTTCGCTCGCGTAAACGTAGGGTAACAGAACGTAACATTCAAACGTAGAGAAGTAAATAGATTTAAATTTAATAAAAAATATTTATTCTATTAAACAATTTGTTAGCTATTTCGATTTATATTTAAATAAGTCTTTCCTCGGGCTTCAAAATACCTTTACTTGTCTAAATAATTTTAGCTATTTAGCCGTGAAAACGTAGGTATTACACAAACCAAATTTCATTCCAATTTATGTAATACTAGCTGCTGCCCACAACTGCGTTTATTAGGTAAGTATGTGCATGTATTTAGTAGAACTATTAAAACGAAGGAGCTTGTGTCTTGCTTCAACTCACGAGCTATCTTCATACAACATTTTATCAAACTTGACTCATTTCCAAAGAAAGAATTTCAACGTTTGAAAGTGACAGCTGTGTCAAAATAAAATACGATCCCAGCACTTACTTAACATATAAAATTCGTACCATCAACAGAACTATCTCCATTCAATCCAATTTCAAAGAAGATTATATCAATCCTACCCGAGATTCCTTTACTATATATTTTTCTCTCGTCCAAAAGAAATCTCAGAACTAGGGTAGCGACAGTTAACACTTCCTGATCGTAAATCTAGAGAGGATTTTCTATAATCCAAATAGTATTGAGTGTACTAAGCACTGAGCTGTAATAAATTACAAAGTAAAACTAACTCGATACAGAATCCTGTTTTGTAGAGTAACATTGGTCCTTTTTATATGTTACGGCTTTTATGGACTAGTGGGGTGTTATACGGTGTAAGGTAAAAATTTATGACAATAAGCGATCTATTGTTCGATTTGCTAAACAAATATTAAGGTAACCAAGTCTTTTTATATAATAGTGGGTGTATTTTTGTTCATTTTTCACTTCGGTCTCTTAGTATACCTGTATTAACTGTCCCCGTGGCGCAGCGGTAGTGAATGCAACTGCTGTGTATGAACTCTATCATGGCAAATCAAAATTTATGGGGTTTTTGGTTAAGAAATCTCAATATCAACCCGGAGTTAGAAAGTTGGTGGTATCAGACACCGCAGTGCCTCGACAAGCATGTAAACCATTGGTCTTGCGCCTGATCTCTCTCTAGTCGTGTCGGATTGCAGTCCCATCGGATCATGAAAGTTAGGAGACAGAGAGTGCACTATAACATATCCTACGCAGATGGCCAGTCTCTGTTAAGATAGGCCCCCGTGACTGAAATTCGGTCTGAAGACCGAATTTCGAGGTTTTAGTATGCAGCCATACCTACCGCATTCTCGGGGGAAGGAAATTAGAAAGTAACTACATTATGGGAACTGTGACTGCCTCGTTCGTCTAATAATATAAGTTTGTGGACGATCGTTAGATCCTGATATTTTTTTTATGTTATCTCATATCAGCAAAATGAAAGTTTCTTGACAGCAGCATGAAGTCTGTCAATTGCCTAGTAAAGAGCAATAGGTACGTTTCCTATTATCAGATACTTATAAATATGGAGAGCAAAAGGTGGTTGTGCAGATTATTTCTGATTACTCCTTAGGTGATATATAGGCCTAAGTCTATGTATGTGTACGAACTGTTGTTTACTATATTAGTCTGAAGACGTAGCAAGAAAGAAATACGAGAGATTGCGACAAAAGCATTCACTAAAAGTGTAAGTATAGATAATTGAATAGATCTAAAAATCATTCATCCTTTTACCATATTCAATGCTTTAAAAGATAAAGTTAAATTATATTAGTTTAGTTTGACAAATATTACGAGTACAGTCGCGCATTATAAACTTTTGAACGTGATATATTAGTGTTTAAAAGTTTATCTGCCAAACATGCATGCTAGTTGAAACGTCGCAAATACTGAAAACTGAATTGCTGAGTATAAAAATGTTCTAAGCAATAAAATTCTAGATACTATTATCGCACTGTCGATATAAGTAATTATAGCAATTTGATAACTTTGCAAACAATAATTTACTAGTTTAAAACTATCGATTAGAAATTGTAAATTTAAATAAGTTATTTTCTTAAACACATCGCCCGCACTAGAGATCATTCCAGGCTTTCAGGCTAAGGTATACTTGGGACAAATATTTATGAAATATTTTTTGCCTCGTGTGGAGATTGAATTCACAACTCTAGTCACAGTGGCAGTGGCGGGTTGGCAACTAACTCTTTTAGCCATCTGCGCATTTAATAATTACTAGCATTGTACGGTCTTACGTAATTATATCTATTGTCCATTCGTTATAACTATGACGCTTAGCTCATATGATTTAACTAGGGAAGGATCTTGATACAACTGCCAATAAATATATTAAGAAGAAATAAATGTAAGTAAGACATTACCAGAAATCTATGAGTAAGTGGTCAAAAACTGCGCACCACGTTTCACGTTTTAAAAGCAGTTTTTTTTTGTGATTGACTTTCCCTTTTGACGCATTCCCAGTAAGTAACACACAATTCGATGAGTCAGCATAGTACGTGCTTTCTTTCTAAATAGTTAGCACGCAGATCATAAAAATAAATAAGTAGATATATATTTTATAACCATACGCGACGTATGTGACAGATCGTGACAAAAGATTATTTACGAAAAAAAAAACATCTAATCCTAATTTCTATTAAGAAATTTGTAGTAGAATAACAGAAAACGGGTATAAATGCTATCACACTCGATATTTCCATACTTTTTGAAAACGTCAAGCATGTTTCGGCGAGGTTGCTTTGGCCGTGATCAAGCTGTAGGCCAAAAATATCCGAGCGTGATCGTATTAATACCCGTTTTTTGTTATTGCAATACGAAAGTATAATATTAATTTGTAGTAGCAGTTCTGGAAATATCTTGTTTGAAGCATCGCCAATTACGTGGGTCCTAAACAGCTCTACAAATAAGAACTAATCCTGCGGTAATATACTATAATTTACATCTGCTAAATTATAAATCAAAATATAAATAAATATAGATTACAAAACATCTGTATGACAGTTACATCAATATCACTAAAGCACTGCTAGTCAAGTTGGTAGGTCCTTACGTATTTTTGTGGAAGACCAGGTTAACAATACCCTAAATTAAAGAGTCTGCATGAAGTATATGAGTAAGTAGTCTCTGATTTCAGTGAACGAGGCGTGATTCTATGTATGTATTTACAAAAGAAGAAACTTGCTTCTGATTTGGTTTGATACATACGGTCAGTATACAGATTTCTCAATGAACAATATACCCATTATTCACCGGTAGACAGGGCTGCAGCTGACAAGCGAAGCATCAAGATGTCCACTAACACGTAATGTTTCCACGTCACTTAATTCCCTCATTAACGTTACAAATGCCATTTCACTACGTTCCACATGAGTCATAGAAATTTCAGCCTTATTACCGTTGACATACGCTCCATAAAGATTTAAAAATATATTTCTTTAGAACAAGACAGTTCCGTGGTAGTAATGTTTCAACAAGTTGCATAGAAGCGCTCGTGATAATGCAATTCGATCTTTCTGTTCATGGGATAAAGGCTAAGAAGGGTGCAGGTTTTGGATTTAGAATGGCGGGTTGTTGTAAAGTAGCTAATGATTCGACGAAAGATACGTCGTGAAAACGGAGATATAGGGCAATGTAATTAGGCCGAACTAAATATATAAAATTGGATTAAAATATTCATCAAATTTATGTTAAAACGTTAATAACTTCATATTTTCTTGCAAATATTGATAAAGCAAATGTAATGTAAATAATTATTTACATCTTACTTGTATTTACTGAGATGAATGATTACAAGAATGGACCGTTTAATATGTATGTATGTATGTATCTTATGTGGGGGCCAGTCAGTGCAGACCGGCGACACTTCGACCCAGTGGGATCTTTTGTGCCGACACTCTCCCAATAACGACTGCCACAGATGTTCATGGCAGCCGGGACCGACGGCTTAACGTGCTCTCCGAAGCACGGAGCAGGCGATAATTGTCAATCAATACGCACATAATTTCGAAAAGTCATATAACTTCCGAAAGTCAGAGGTGCGCGACGTGGGTTCTAACCCGAGACCCTCTGCATTGCAGTCTATTGGTCTCCCCACTGAGCTATCGCTGCTCTCTATTTAATATGTAAGTAAATGTTTGAATTAGCGCCATGGTAGGAAAGTGTTATCATTTGTGTTCATATTTTTTCATGAAAACAGATAAAACGCAAGTTTCTTAAAAGTTATGAATATGAATGTAAATGGACAGAAGTCCAAAAAAAATATCGATGAAGTGTAAGAAATGATATGTGGTAAAAAGGAATCAATGTTTATAGACTCTCCCACTGTTGACAACAATTTTGTATCAGTATGATAATGTTTGAGCATCGTGTGAATTCTGCTAATGGTGGCTATAGTGGCAGGGCTTGAATACTAGTCGAGAAAATTATTCTTGTCGTACATACTTTTATCTCTATTAACAAAAAAGCTATATAAATTACTTCGCCAATTTTATAATAATGTTGGGTCATACAATTATTATAAATATTACTAGATCCATTCACCACAGAGGTGTACTAATCTTGAAACGTCTACTTGTCTGATATGGGTTACATTTGACCTTAAAATAGGCAACATTACAAGTCAGACAAAGAGAGCATCGTATATCAACTAGTCGATACCCGTATAATATTCTCGAGATATCAACAACCCTAACCCACTAATCGACTAACGATAATATTACGATTAACCTATATCGAATACAACTTAGATGATTTCTTTCTTTGTGTAATGTAACGATATTACAAAATATTATATCAATACAATCTATGGTATACTGTTAATGGTCTTAAGATTTGCAATCGTATATTCTTCTGCAACGACTTACATTTTCTTAAGAGTAGGTTGACTTATGTTCGATTAGATAGCTCATCTCTGCATTGGGCACTGCAGGATGGGTCGCTGATGTAATTTCAGTTCCATTGACCCACCCACCACACAAAGCAGCGAGGTGGCACACCGTGATGGTTATAGTTGGTAGTCTCGGGAGAGCCCGCCTTAACCCTCTTGCCTCTCCTTGAGGCGAGGGGAATACATCAGAAGCATTTCCCCAAGTAAAAATAAAAGATAACATGAACCTCTGACTATTCGGAGTTATGTGACGTATTAAATAGTTAATTATCACTCGCGTTAAGGTAAAGCAAACCATCGTCAATGCGTGATGAAACTTGCATTTCTAAGAATTCTCGACAATATTTCAAACCCACATTGAATAGCCATCGTGGCCCAGAACAGGTTGGTAGACTTGAAACATGACCTAAACCTTGGCATATTGTAAATAGGCCCGTGCCCAGCAGTTGGAAAGTTTATAATTAGACGTGATATTATATTATTATTGTAGTTACTAGCCACTCAGAAGATATTCGCCGAAAACTCCGCACGATGCCGGTAGTTATATCGTTTTAGATAAGTTTTGATATACCTAAGTTTCCAAACAAAAGGAACAATAATATTGCCATAATACGGAAGCAAAGTAGCCGGGTAGGGTCCACTTACCAAACTTTTTAAGGAACCAGTCCCTCGAGTATTGGAAAGGACCTGTTAGAGAATGGTCGAGTTTGTATTAGGAACAAGACGGTTTTGTTGTTTGGTACAAACTATTTACATAACATGGCTTTAATCGTGAATATATTTGAAACGGTGGGCAGAAGCATATTCACTATTGCAATAGAAAAGGTTGATAATCCTAACTAAAATTATAAATGCAAATATGTTTGTTTGTTACGCTTTCACGCCTAAACTACTTGACCGTTCATCATAAAATTTCATTTATTATTATTATATATTGTCAGGGAAACAATGACGTAATATAAATAGACGAGTCATGCATGAACATCACGGCACTCGAAAATAGCGTAAATACTATCGGTAGCTAGATAGCTACACTTAGACGCATGAAGAAAGGGAAATAAAATTAAATGTCATCTACGGAATTCCTGTTGTTAGAGACAGATAAATATATTTATTTAATTACGTGGCCATTCTGTGGTGCATGCTCATTGGCCGAGCGTGAACTTAAGGTGGCATGTGACTTACCTCAGGCGCCAGCCGCCATTAGAAGGCATCGAAAAAAATAAAATAAAATCCATTTCTCTTGATACTTACGCATGAAATGATACTTTTTTATCTTTCACAGTTGCAGTATAATTTTTACATTTCCTAAAAACATAGGACGGCATTTTTTTTTGTTGTTGGTGAAGTCAATTCACTTAAGTTATGTTAATGTCACGTACACCCGCGGCACTGGTTGGTACGTGACTAAATGAACTTCTGGTAATTACCTTGCATTCATGTTGCCACTACAGGGCGCAGGCAAACGTATCTATAACTTATATATCATTGCAGGGAAACAGAAAAGGACATAGAGTACTTTTTTTTATCGTGTTGGAATGAATTGACGCATACCTCCCCGTGGAAAAGGGGAGCGGAGAGGTTATATGGGGCTCACCCGGAAAAAGATAGAATGTCCCAGGTACTACCGACTAAACCTACCACGGTGTGGCAGCTCGCTGCCTTGAGTAACCTAACCTACATTTACGCAAGCTTGCAGTATACCACTTCGAACACAAAGTATGTTTCGATACGTGTTAAGTTTTTAAGCAATGTATCCTGTGTCCAGTTTACCAACAAATAAGCTTAGTCTTTATACGCTGTTGTAATAAGTTCAGAGGGGCAATCTGAGGCGCGTGGTGATTACATCTTTTTCTGAGCATTATATTTAAATTGATTGCCGCCTTGTTACTTCTCATTCTATTCAACATATCACGTAACTATACCAGAAAATGTATGTTCCCTGATAGTTTCTCTGAACGTCTCAAATTGAGTCATCCAAATAGAACGTTCGCAGAAAAACAAACATGTTAAGAGCTCACAAAAGCCTCCGTGTTGTTGTAAAGACTGACGAGGATAGGTTGTCACTGTGAGTCACAGAATTGCCTTAAATCATTACGTACATCGTTACTCTCGCTCACATGAATATTCAATAGGTAGAACCTTTGTTCGACGCCTGCCAATCAAGTTGTAAAACCCAAGTTAAAATAATTATGTTTCTATATTAAAGTGTTGTTACAAGGTAGCTATCTATAATGTAGGTATCAAGTTCAAAGGGATGTTAAATTGTCTTAATGAGTTTTACTAGAATTGTTGGTTATATATACATACCGTAACATATACCTATGTAATGAATTTTAAAGGCATAAAAAATGTGTCTCTAATTTATCTGCAAGATATAAAATAAAGCAGTGTTAAAATTATTATATATTTTGGAGGGTTCATTAATTCGTATTACAAGAAAAAGAAAAAGTAAAATGATACTTATTGCAAATACTATTATTTTAAACATTCTTATTAAAAAATATTAACTTTCAATTTCTACCAGCGAGCAAACCTCCTTGTGGTAGCCATTCGGTATGCCTTTAAAATTGTCAAAGGTATTATAAGCTGCTTATTGCTTGTAGATATACGAATTCTTAACATGTATGTAATTACTCCTACTTAGGAATTACAATTTTATTATACAGACAAACAATAACGAAAGTGATTCTTTAATCCACCACTATTCATTCTTGTTGTATACTTAAGTTTGCAGTTGAAATATAACCCAAACTCGGTATAAGACACAAGTGCCCGCGCACCTGTATAAAGATTGTGGAACTAAAGTTCTGTGCACAAACAACAGCTATCCACTTTCTATGATATATGCAATCATTGGTAGTTTACGCGAAAGAACTTAGTAGTGATTTGTTGTTGTGTGCCAAATGCCAATCAACGGATGAATCATTGCTGACTCAGCTACATTCTCTCGGTTCAGGTAGCCGCCGGTACCGGGATGACGCATCACGCACACTAATGCAATATGCTTGTAGTAGTGTGTGTGTATGTGTATGTATATAGTCAGGTTATGTAATGTTATTTGTTTTGTTTTGTGAATAATTTGTTCTCTTTAAGTCATAGTTAAGTTAGTGTGAAATTACGTATGTGACTGCGGTTTTGTATAATTCTTGTTTATATTCAACAAACTCTCATTTTCGTCGTCTTTTGTCTTGAGAGTGTTAAAGTGAACTGGATTTGATTTTACAATTTTTGGCCCGTGTAGAGATTTGAACTTCAAAGTGTTAATAGTAGCGAGTTGACCACATAACCAACACGTTACACGGGCAGACAATAAATACAAAACTAAGTTCAAAATCTATGTTTTCTTACTATTTATACTAGTGCATTCTTACTATTATATAATTGCTTTATTGGTGCTCTAGCATAAGGTTAGGCATATGTTTTTGTGCGATCGTGAGGTCGTGGATCTAATTCTCAGGTCAGGCAAAGTGTTATTAGGATTGCCAATTGAAATTTCCAGTAGCAACACTGACAATGTGGCTGCCAGAAGGCTCGCTCCAAATATGTCTAGGTATGACTGGCGTAATTTTAACCCTTTGGTGCTATGCAAGCTTGAGTCTATTTATGTAATATGATATTGTTTTTTTATTTAAAATCGAATTACACCTTATTAAATAAATAAATAAACCATTTATTTCACTAATACACGTACCATAAGTTACACATTAAATGTTACAGAATTAAAACAAACACATCCTTAGATAATAAAATTCCTATTATACGCCAGATGATATAGTGTCGTTTAAATACTACGGCAACGAAACCACTGATGATAAATATTTCGACAAATATTTTATCACAAATCTCAAGCTGTATAATTATTATATACATACATGTACTTATATGTAGTTACGATCTTAGACACGCACGCCCACTAATTACGTTCATCAAGAGACATTCACACATGGTAATTTAGGCAGCATACGATTATACATACGTATATTAACTTGATATATTTTAGCTATAGGTAAGTAGACTCCTTACTTCCAACGTAAGTATAACATTAAATTACATATATAATTAAATTTAATACATATTAAACCCTTTTTTTATTCCCAAACAGTGACCGACCTTAACATCGCACGGCTAGTACAAAACCTTAATAAATTATACACTTAAACCTTTCTCATTAATCATTCTGTCTATTGGTGAAAACCGCATGAAAATCCGTTCAGTAGTTTTTGAGTTTATCGCGAACAGACAGACAGACGCAGTGGGAGACTTTGTTTTAAAATATGTAGTTACAGTTAAAAGTAGGCTGATGTGCATTACATCAATATTTCGTCTGCCATGTTTGTAGATATCTTTTAATGAAGGGCGAGCCTATTGCCCTTTTCCAAGCTTATTGGCAGATTGCGTGCTGCTACTCAGAATTTTCTAACGAATAACATTTATCAGACCTTAAAAAGAAACCACAAATAGAAGTACAAATTTTCAGAACCAATGAAGTAGTCAACTTATAAATTATGTGTTGAAGTAAAATGTATTAGAGTAAAAGACAAATACTTCTTATGAAATGTGTCGGTTCTTCAATTCTCAAAACAGTCATAAATTTAGGGATGTGTTTTATGAGGATCTATATCAAAATACACTTCTGGACTCAGCCACAAGACCACTTTATTTTACACTAGCTTTTGCCCGCTTCTTCACTCGCTTTAAAGTAGGTTAGGTTATGTTAATAACAGTACTTTATTTTTAAAGTAAAATGTAGCCTATATTACTCAGTGATAATATAGCTTTGTAATCGTGAAAGAATCTTTAAAATCGGTTGAGTAGTATGTGATTCTAATCCCTACGAACAAAAAATAATAATTTCACATAATGGTTTTACTATGCTTTCTTAATCGGTGATAAAATAATTAATTACTATGCTAATAAAGTTGGTTAATGTAGATACAAGTGATTCCACGTTAAGAATTTGCATATTTTGCACATAAGAATACTTGGTAAACGATGCTATGACATAATGTTTTATACATAATTTAAGGTCAACGTGATTCATGGTCACTACATACGCATATGAACATACTTAATTATCTTACAAGATAGGTATGGCTTAATTATATAATTCCAGAATTATGGTCTATGTTCATTTATTTTGCATTTCAATAAGCTAGAATCACGCGTGTATTTCCTCTTAAGGGACTACTCACATTTATTCAGCTTTGTTCAGCTTTTGTCCACAGAAAACAACGATTTTGTATGGAGAAGCGTACGCATCCGTTCAGCTTTCCTCGTCTATTCAGCTTTCGCGGTAAATAAGCATAAAATGAGGACAAGTGTGTTTCTATCAATGCTATAGATAGAGTTCAGCGCTATTCTGCCGCGTTCAGCGCTGTTCCGCCGCATTCAGTGCTGATCTGCCGCGTTCAGGGCTGTACAGCACTGTACGCGGTCGCAATTTGTCGACGAGGACGTCCGCGTTCAGCGCCGAACGCGGCGGAACAGAGCTGTACACAGATGGTTCCCGACTCCTTGTCGAGAAGTTGCGACCCGCATAGTTCCTGCATAGATTTGATTTATTATTACATAATCTTTATACACGTAAGGATTGAGAGAGTTCGGCCGTGTTTTAAAGTAATTATTGTATGTTCACCTAGCCTGTTGTCTACCAGTCTTGACTCGAGGTCCTAAACAAGAAAACAGAATAACATGACTGAACATCAAAGACAGTACTAAACCATAAAACGAATCATCACTGTTGCAAAGCAAGGTGCGCAGTATATTCCTTGCACTATGCAACAAGCAATGGAAGTACTGTGAGATAATCTGTACAAAATATCAAGTCGGCCTCGATGGCGTAGTGGTTAGTGTAACCGACTGCCACGCCTGTGGTCGCGGGTTCGATTCCCGCACAAGTCAATCATTTGTGTGCATGAATATGGATGTTTGTCTTGGTCTGGGTGATTTTATGTATAATATGTATGTATTGACAAGAAAAAAAGGATATGTATATTTATCCATTGTCTAGTACCCATAGTACAAGCTCTGCTTAGTTTGGGCTAGATGGTGTTGTGTTTATGTGGTAGAATATTATTATTATTACTCTCTTTATTACTATTTTTTCTAATAATTACATTTTTAAATATAAATATAAAAACAGACATATTTAAAAATATAAAAACTGATATGATTCACCGACGAGAACAGGGTCCAAGCTGTCGGTGGTTAGGGCCCCAGAGAGAGGAATCTCCTCACAATACGCCCCGTGTCGAGTAGTACTGCCTTTTGCATCCAAGACTTGATCCAGCCATCTAACGTGAGCCTCTGCAGGTGGTGGTCGAGGCTCTTAGGTATTAAACCATTGACTGTAATGACTATCGGTTATTATTATTATTATATATCTTCAAAAACGTCCTTTTAATTTGTACCGGATAAGTCCTTGTTAATTACGTAAACATAAAAGTAATATAAAAGAGTCATTATGTAGGCAGTGGTCGCGAACCCTCTAATTAGCATTTTTTGAAAGGCTTTCTCCTGTATAAACAACTTCGCCATAAAATATAGTCTGTTCTCTCACGCTTGTTCAAAAAGGGTCTTAAATTATGGAGTAACTTTTGAATTAGTTATAAATTATAAAGTTTTTAGACATAAATAAATAAAATTTACTTGTATTTTTTGGTAAAGGGAGCAATTTGTTACAACCAATTACAAAAAAAAGATTGCAGAGACAGGCCACATCAAAAACTCACCTGAAGCTTGGGACTAACCAGGAAAGTGTCCAATAAAAAAACCATAGCAAAAACAACATAGTGTTGTGTTCTTGCGCTGATTAGAATTTTCGGAACTTTTTAAGGAATCGCAGCACATCGAATTCTTTGCAGGTTTATCAACACGCAAGTGACCCCCTTAAATGTTTGTTTATCTCGCACATAAAAACACACACATCTTAACGGACTAATATCTTCCTCTCTGTCTTCTCCAAACTAGCAGTAATAATT
The DNA here is from genome assembly GCA_930367265.1 of Catocala fraxini. NCBI lineage: Eukaryota > Metazoa > Arthropoda > Insecta > Lepidoptera > Erebidae > Catocala > Catocala fraxini. Next base: position 17,774,638 of record OV884035.1, read on the forward strand.
ATAACTCACTTGCAAAATACAACCAAAACGAGAAACCTAAAATAAAAACTAATGACTAAAGTCCTTTCAGCTCTGATTATTTACGAAACTTTATTCTATATCTCTAAATGCCTATTTTCGCCCTAAATATTATTCCAAATATAATATATAACAAACATAAATATATAATAAAACACATATTGAAACCGCACAAGTAACATCCACACTCAGAATAAACATTTGTCGAATATAAATAAATGTGTCCCTTATCTAGCGTAACTTCTTACATAAATACCGAAAAGTTAGTATAACACATTTTGTGATTTAACGGTTCAGTAACAAAAAAGTGCTCCACAGATTTGCGGTTTCAATTTTAACGACAATTGACGCAACGAAAATACTTTTACTAGTCAACCTAGATAGTGGCAATTTACACAAGAATAATCATTATTTAGTATAATTATACAATGGTTACACAATAAAGAAAGCATAACGTCTTTTTTAGGTAATGGTAAATAAATATGGAATTATAGGTGCTTATGCTAATTTACACACCTATACTTCTATTCCTTTCTTTTTATACAATATATCTAATAGCTTTGAGTAGAATGTTTATTAATTCTGTAGAAGAATATCTTAGAATATTGATTCAATAATGTATTAACTATATGCATAACAAATTCTAAACTATAAACTATTTAATCGACTACCGTAAACTTATACAAAATATTTAGTTTGGATAATAATTCAAATTACCACAAACATCTAAACCATCTTTACATCAATATTACCAATAAACTAACTTTAACAATGTTTAAAGTATATTAAACGACAGAAAGTAAATAAAATCAAACAAGGTATTTTACCTTAGAATTAAATACATAAAATCATCACTTTCCTCTACTAAAGATGAGAGAGCAACTCTATGAAAGATTCCATCCTACACTCATAAATCAAATATTACTTGTCTGATTCACAACTGGGAGCATTATCTTTAATTCAGTGTAGGTTGGACTGCCGGCCAACGACCGACAAATTGCTTCAAATACAATCATTATTATACCACACCTATAGGTACCCAAGTACAAAGTGACAAAGGAACTCGAATATTCAAAGTATTATTAATAACGTAAAACGTCTATAGGTTTCGTTAATATAACATAATTAATTAACCTATAGTTACAGGAGTAAATAAAAATAAATAAATAAAAGAGCAGCGATAGCTCAGTGGGGAGACCAACAGACTGCAATGCAGAAGGTCTCGGGTTCGAACCCACGTCGCGCACGTCTGACTTTCGGAAATTATATGACTTTTCGAAATTATGTGCGTTTTGATTGACAATTATCGCCTGCTCCGTGCTTCGGAGAGCACGTTAAGCCGTTGGTCCCGGCTGCCATTAACATCTATGGCAGTCGTTATTGGGAAAGTCAGTACCCTCTAATATCCTGACATTGGTCTAGCCTTAGGGTATCGTTAGCCTTCGGGTTGCGGAGGTCAGGTGGCAGCCGCTCCGTGTAAAAACTGATTTCCAGTCAAATCCGGTTAGACCAGAAAAGCCGACCCCAAGTGACTTGGGAATAATAAAGGCTAAGAGAGAAGAGTTACAGGAGTAAATAATAAATAAAATTTGTAGTAATTTTAAGCATTGTTATATGTATCCATCAAAAACAAAACAGTTTAAAAAGTCTTTAAAAAAAAAGATGAACGTGTAGTCATTTACGCGCAAATGCAAACTCATTTGCATATAACTTATACAGGTTGTCCCAGAATATGTGAATCAAATTGTAACGGGAGATTCCTTAGGTAAGGACCTATCATATGTGCTAAAAAAAAAAGAAATGATGACATTTGAGTAAAAATTAAAAATCAAAGTTTTTAACAAAGTACGACTTTTCCAGACTTTTAACTACAGGTACTTCGTTTATGGCAAATTTTGTTTTTTTTCCTCTATTATTATTTGTGAAGGATTAATTCAACAAACAAAAAACTGACGTAGTTTTGAAATCACAACATTATTTTGGTGTATTTTGTTTGCACCAAAACTTAGATATTTTTATTTTTTCTCCCATTACATAATTTTTAAAATTTTTAATTTTGCTCCTTTGAATGTTCCTTACCTAAGGAATCACCCGTTAAAATTTGATTCACATATTTTGGGACAACCTGTATATTTACCAGTATGGAGGCAAAAAGGTTACCGTAGTCTACAGGCGTTTACAATATTACGGGTGGCAGCGCAAGCTGCCGTCTCTTTAAAAATATGAATCAATCAGCTCTCTGCTGTCCAAATATAAATAATTATAATTAATTTCGTATTATATGTTGCCTACCGCGAGGAGTCCTTGCGATATTGTATTGACAAATCGAGGCGACCTCCGTCCGTTATATTCATAAAATATAAAAAAAAGTCATTCCGTTGCTACTCCGCATTGATTTTTTATAAAATCATAAGAATTAGTCACTGACACAAAACCTAACGCTTTAAACCTTTACATAAAACTAATTCATGTCAATAAATTTATTGTAATCTTGGCATTAAAATATATTTATTGAACTTTCGTTCAATATTTAAATGTTCTAGGAAACCATTGTGTGAAATAGTATTATTTATGTTAAAATAAGTTGTTCTGATGTAACTGGCTTGTATTGTCTTTTTTGAGAATAAATTCTTTAAACCTAAAACTATATTTCAGTCAATCAATATCTATATCATTGCGCATACTTAATTAGATTTTTTTATTTGTATTTTTACACTGCACATTCCAACACTTATAAGTATCTACACTCAAATATTGTCTCATTCTCTACTTTGAGCTTTGACATGCAAAGCAACGAGCGGTAAGCACTCAATGGTTATCCATCATAATTTCTTTATTTTAAAAGAACACAACGTGTGGGTGTATCCTCTATTGAACGCAATGTACATTATCCACTTATTGTCGCCTAAATTGGTTAATTGTCGGTGCATCGCTCGCGATCTCATAGGGCATTTAAATTAAGCTACAAAGTAGGCGATGACATAATGCTGTAAATAGGTGTAGCGAGTATTCCAGCTCAAGACGATGTAAGCCGAGTAAATAATCCTTGAGTAGTTTGCTTACAACATTTTAGTTCTATATTTCTTAACTTTTTGATGTGTAACTTTATTTGATGAAATTATCATATAGGTATTGCTCGTTTGTTGTGGTTTAATGATGATTAATCTCATGTCATCAATGATCCAAAATTCATATAATTAAAGTGCTTTGACTGAAATATGACGCACTGAATTCGTCATCTATACTATTATTACGTGACACGGCGATCTTACTTATTGCATACTAGCTTTCCCTCTGGAACAATGTTTTTTTCAAGGTACTCTAATCCATTTATCGTATGCAAAATTTTGGTCGGGTGACCGATCATCATAAAATTTCGCACAGACTTTGTACATGCACAGTTAAGCGTGAAAGCGTAACAAACAAACTCACATTCGCATTTATAACATCAGGTAAGATTTTACTTTTGTATTGTACCGAATAATTATCAATATAATAATCACAATCAAGAACACGTACAATCAGAACATTTGTACAAGTAACAAACTTGTTCTACTTTTAAAACTCTAAAATCGCTTTCTCTTTTCGATTTTGTAGCCACACGCGATCCTCCTTGCACCGGATTTAATTGCGACAATTCGTGCTAAGCGCCGACCAGTTATTATTATTAGCAGATGAGTGGGAAGTGACTCTTTCATCTCATTAAACATGCAAATACAGTTATTGAACTTATTAATGCAGTAGTATCTGCCCACGGCTTCGCCCGCGTGAAACCCACGGGAACGCGTACCGATATAACTATATACTATGTTAATCTTGGACATGGTATATTTGTGTGCAAAATGTTATCCATATATGTGCAACAGTTGATACGTGATTAAATAACAAACCCTAAAACATTCTCATCAACAAATTTTCACATCCTACTCCTAACTAATATTATATGTACGAATGTGAGTTTGTTTGTTACGACTACTCGACCGATCATCATTAAATTTCACGTACACGTTGTCAGCGGTACTGAAAAGTACATAGTGTACCTTTTATCTAGAAACAAAGTACTATTATTAACCTAACCTACATTTACGTGAGCGAAGCCGCGGGCAAAATCTAGTTTATAATATTAGTAGGACTGTCCCGTCGTGACGCAATTGAATGTCGTTTACGAATGATGACGTAAGTGACTTTAATTTATTTATATAATATTTATACAAACTTTTGCCTTAAGCATTATTTTTCGTCACTCTGGGGTGATACGGAGACATTTATGGCAGGTGTAAACACGAATACTAATTACAATCAAGTACTTTATTATATAGAATGATGCATTTGAAAAGACTATATTGTTATTTGCTATAATTTTATTATACGTTGATTGAGATGAGATAAATTTCTTAAAGTTTCGCCGAGCATCGAGTATGTTTTCTTCGAGAAAGTATTCTTGTGTAAATGGGTTTATAATAAAAATAATGATTGGCAAGATAAATCTACCTTACCCTAATGATCATCATCAACCTAGCCATAAGGCTTAGAAAGTTTTCTACATTACACTCGGTAATTATAATAATCCCGAGAATAATAGGTTGACAGTCTGTAATATGCTGCCTCGTTGGTCCAGTGGTATTCTATACAACTGCGGATCATGAGGTCTCGGGTTCAATTCCCGGGTCGGCTTGCAAAACGTTACTAAGATTTTCCGATAAGAATTTCTTAGTAGCAATTTATTAAGAATTTCTGTCAAGAAGTTCTTAATAATTAGCCCGGAGTTAGGAAGTTGGCGGTGTTTCCCTTCCATGCATCGGAAAGCACGTTAAACAGTGGGTCCCGGCTGTCATGAACATCTATTGCAGTCGTTATTGAAAAGTCAGCGCCCTCAAATATCCTGACGACTGGTTTAACCATAGAATGATGTTATCCTTCTGGGTTACGGAGACCAGGTGGCAGTCGCTCTATCTAAAAACAGATATTCAGCTAAATGTCGTTAGACCAGAAATAAGTGGACCCTGGCATTAGCTGGGATTAATAATCGCTAGGAAGAAGAAGAAGAGTCTGTAATATGTAATAAAATCAACCCTGTATTAAATGCTTCTACTGCTGGGCACAGCCTCATCTCGGGTTGGCCGACTTCATATTGAAGAAATTTGAGAAGAATCGCTACTTCATTATCGGTCGACATTCTAAACTAACAACATTTTAAATGTGATGGTGAGCATCTAGCTCGTCTGTTGCCAAAGGTAATAACAACCATGTGATGAGGGTAGATCTAGAGGGTAGTTTGACTCAAACTAAGCTAAAATAAAATTTTAATGATGTTTTTACAGGAGAACAATAAAAATGCGTCGGTTTTTGCACCCAAACGTCGTAACTTCGTAGAAATTACACAAGTAAGCACTTAAATTTTATGTTAAAGATTTCTTAAGTAAATTGAATCATTTAAGAAATATTTAGGTTATTTTTATAACAACACTTAAATTTAAATTGATTTTACCCTTAATAAATTTTATATCAGGAGGCGTAAAAAGCCAAGCGCCCCTTTTAAAACCGCTAGAAAGTTGTCGTCGTATTTTGTTATAAAAATAAAATTGTTGATATAAAAAAAAGTATTAAAGTTGGTTTTATATCCACCACTTTTTTAATACTTTCTTGGGTTTATTTAGGCCAAGGACTCACCGAAGCTTCCTCATAGAGCCTATCTTAAACACTTGATTTCGTTGTTATTTTCATAGCAAAAGTATGCGTCTGCAGTTACGAGCAAACCAGACTAATCTAACACAGGAAGCATTATAAGCGCTCGAGTACACGATACCGCCGCCGCACCGGCGCGCCGACACCGTTCCGTCACCATGTATCTCAGCTGTGTATACGTTCGCGACCGCACCACCGCCGCGCCAACACCGCGCCGCCATTCGCCAGTGTTTGATTTTGCTTATTCCATTATCGACCTCCAACGTATGCGCTCGTATTAACTTTTTAGTAATCTATCATGGATAATTTTGATTACGAAACGTTCATAACTTTAGTAGAGGACAGAGCAGTGTTATGCAATGTGTTACTAACAACTGTCTAGTGGTATATTAAAATCAAACCGCGGGGACGCGGTGGCGGAGTGGTGGCGGCGCGGTGACGCTGCGGTCGCGACTCTATACACAACATAGAGGCGCGGTGGCGGAACGGTTACGGCGCGGCGGCGGCATCGTGTACAGGAGCCATTAGCTTTCTCTTACTCTTCGGTGTCAAAATCGGCTATCTGTAGTAACATTATAAAGCGATAAAATTTGTTTGTTTAATTTTGATTAACTTTGAAAGTATCAAACCGATTTTAATATCTAACTATTTCATTATTAGGAAGCTACTTTATGTACAAGGAACAGCCTACATATGTATATATCACGGGATTGGAGCAGTAACCATAAACCTTTATATGACAGAATTATAGCTCTTGCAATGTTGGTACAATACACACCAACCTAACCCTTCGAAGATGTACAGGTGTGGTGTTTGTTAAGTGAAACAAATGCAATCATCATCAATTGAACTAAAGCCAAAATTATGTGTCTTAACAAATAAACAGCACTTATGTTTAAAATTTGTACGCCCTAACGGCAAAACATGACTGAGCTATGTACACTATATAGAGGTCCTTTATATGACAGAATTATAGCTCTTGCAATGTTGGTACAATACACACCAACCTAACCCTTCGAAGATGTACAGGTGTGGTGTTTGTTAAGTGAAACAAATTCAATCATCATCAATTGAACTAAAGCCAAAATTATGTGTCTTAACATATAAACAGCACTTATGTTTAAAATTTGTACGCCCTAACGGCAAAACATGACTGAGCTATGTGCTGCTCAGTGCTATATGTTTTATATTTTCCAACTTGTATACCTATGTGCATACTCATGTTTTAACAAATAAAACTATCTTTATCTTTATCTCTTTAATTACTAAGTGATTCTGGTGGTATAGTTGACACACGAAAATAAATATTTTTATATTTATTTTCGTGATTTTTAGCAAAGCATATTTTCATTAAGTTAAAACTTATTTTAGTCTGCAGTCCTCTAGCTATATTCGTTCTTTTAACGTATTAACGATACTAAGGAAAAATTATTAATTACAGAAAGTACTTAATATTATACCTCGACAGTACATATAAAGCGCATTATTTATTTGCTCTCTCTGTTGACGCAAAGAAAGAACAATCAAATACATTTTTGCATTCATTGTATTAGTCAGGGTTAATTACATATGAACAAGAAATCCCTTCATACAAGGTTAACCTTTTAAAATCTGCATTGATCTTTAGAATGATTCATATAATCAGCAATCTGCGTTCATTGGAAACTGGCATGAATCATATTATACACGAGGAAATTCTTACCCATACTAGGTAGGTAAAAATAATAAGATATATTAAGCATTTACTTTTATGGCCATCTTTCTTGATATACAATTTAGAACAAAACAATGTAAAGATCGGTAAGATTTTTTTGTTAGTCTCGAATAGTCTGCAATCGGAAGCTCTGGCATTGTTGTTAAAAAGAAACTAAAATGGAAAAGCCTGATACCGGTCATTTTTTTAAATATGTGTACATATCTGTGGTTGCTACGTATCGTAGCAAATGGAAATCCGTAGTCGCGGCCTACCCCTCTGGGAAACAGGCGTGAATCTATGTATATGTATATGTATCTGTGATTGGTTGAACTCTATATGAGGTTAGTTAAACCATAACTAATTGGCCACAATTAAAACGTAAGAGTTTTAATGGTCATTGCCAACTTTTTACTCTATTCGCTGTTCTGTATCCGCCAGTGGGTATTCTCTGTGTTCGTTATTTTAATATTTTCAATAGCTCTTGTACATGACGTGGGTAATAAAATGTGCATGGTGAAACACTTGCGTGGATTACTTGCATTGTGTTAACATTCAAAACGGACGGCCGCGCGAGTATCATGAACTAGCACATGGAAACCGCGCGAGTTCCTTGCGCATGTAACCCTGCAGCTGCTACTTGCATTATTTACAAGCATCTTAAAGATTCCCTGGGTGACAGAACTGTTAACGAGACATATTTTCAGAATAAAAAAAGAATTATGCTGTCTTTCTGCAGTTTTTTTTAGTATAGTTTGACCATCTCCTATGGACAATCACTCTGCCGACCAACTTAACTGTGCTATTTCGGACAACACGCTTTTAACATTAGAATATTTTAATGGGAAGTGGACATTTTTATACTTGGTGTTGTTGCTTAGTGTTTTCAGCAGATATAATAAGCTCAGCTCTCAGCTTATTAAAGTTGGTTGCTAGAGCTTTAACTGATATTAATAAAGCTATAAACGAAGTAATATGAAGTTATACAAAATTTTGCAAACACGGTCCTTCTCGCATAAGCAAACATGGATTTCTTCAACTTCGACATCGATTCCAAACTAGCTTTGACTTTTACTATATTATCTTAATATTTATTGGAAGCTCACGACAGAACTCATTTTTAAAACAGGTATTCAGACTATATTTCTGAAGAAAATATATATTTGGTAAACATTGCTATTTTTGTCTCTTAATTAAAAAACAGCAAATAACATAATTTCTGTATGTAATAGTAACATACAAAAAATACAAATGAATAAATCCTTACGCCATTTTATATAGGTAGTTAAGATAACGTTATTCTTAGTTACCGACAGAGAGCACAGGAAGGACGGTGGGACTATTACAATATTGTTTAGAGACCAACCGGTCCCCAACCGATGGACTTCCGCAGTTGCCTTTACCTCGTATACTCACGTAGTTTTCACTTTAAACGTAGAAATATTGTTGACTGTACAATTTTTGACGTAATGTTAGTTATCAACGTCACATTATTAGGACCTTTCTATGATAGATAGTAAAGGTAGAATGAATTCAAGCTGTCAGTCTCCATATTTAGTTGTCGAAGTTACCCCAACTTTATAATAGTGCTTTGGCTTAATTAGGAGTAATAATTAGCATGTTTTCTCTCTTGTCTTATGGCTCTTCTACACGATGCAGGTATGACGGGTTAGCAGACACTACTGTTGCTATTTGATAGGATCCTGGTATACATATTTGTAATGCCTCATTCACTCTCATCACATGTGTGAAGTACTCCTACCCTGGATTATCCAAAAAATCTCTGAATCGGTCAAAGCTTATTAGCGCTGGCACCCAGTGATTTCTTTTTAAACGTCAGTAAGCACGCAATGTATACCCGTGTGCTGTAGACACATACATATAAAATATTTTACCTGTATCCCCGAAGGTGTACACAAAGGTGTGTCAAATTCACAATTAGCCATCTATGATTTCGTTAAAAAACTAAATATTTGTATACCGCATTTACAATTCTTCTTCCTACTTCATAAAAGACAACTACCAAGTTAAGCATGACCTCGGTGTCGCGGATGACTTTATATTATAATAAAACAACGGATAAAAAGACACTCACTTAGAATAACTGTTTATGAAATACCCAAGTTCACGTGTTTATTATGAACCTACAGCACTCGGTAAACGACTAATAAATTAAAAAGCAAGGCGAATATTAAAACCAGTACGTCATCCGTTCATGCGTGTAATTGCACTTAGTATTACTGATTATTATGCCTCCAAAAACTTTCCTTGGAACAGTACATTCTTAGTAAAAATACTACATTTAAATAAATTCGAGTTACAATAATAAACTCACATGATGTAAGACCGTGGTGGAATCCATTAGCGCAGGTAGTTTCTTAACTTGGCTTTAAACCCCGAGCACAACGGTACACGTAAAGTTTCTCGTACCCTCAGTAATAGCTATCCGAGGGACGTATCAAAATAACTTCTATCGAGTAAGTTCACCGTTCATTCATAAATATATAATATTTACCTCTCGTTACAAGCGGATACGACAAGGCTAGATCGAGTTTTCCCGAAAATTCGGACTGACCGACTAACACCACCACCGTGGGCCAACGTGCTGCTTTGCTGGTATATGGATCGCTGAAACTGTAATTGTATCAGCGACCCACCCAGCAAGACTTTTGTCAACGAGCGACGACTCTGAAGCGACCTCTTGATATCTACTTCTGATTTGAGCCAAACCTAGGGCTTAGGTTAGGTAGGTTACGTCTACACGTATACTCCCGGTAAGGGAGCGCACCTTACAGCTCTGATACTGATACTGGAGATATGAAAAACGGCTTCTCCGTCTTCCTAAGCGCGATTATTGTTAGCATTTTCCTGAGTCTCGGGTGCTGAGCCGCTTTTCCTCTGGTACCGATCTGAACAAGGTAGTGTCATTTATGCTTAAAATAGCTGGCTACAACAAGAACCAAGTGTGTAGTTTTGGAGACAAAAGCCTATAACTGATTCCTGAAGGTGGTGTGGGTGGTGGTTTCGGGTACTAGAAGGTACAGCGGTCCCGTCTAATTAACCACAAGCTTGGTCAGGATAGAACATTGCATCACAAACTGAGATAGTTAAGGAGATGGAGATGCCCGAGTTATTGAGTTTTAAAGCCTGGAAATTTGCACAAATTACAAAAGACGCGAACTTAAAACATAGTTACTGAAATGTGGTCATAAAACAGTTCTGCCTATCCTTTAAACTACGAAATACTGTCGTAAGGCTTCGTACATTCCAAAAACAGAAAGGATTTTATGTACCTTCACCTCATAAAATCCTTTCTGTTGTAAAACCTCTAAGGGATGAAATAGCGGTTGGAATGTTGAAAGTGCTACTTCCTTAGGGGGAAGTTTTACCTTATGGGGTGCATAATAGCAGACATCGTATAAAGAACCTACCTACCGTATTTTAGGCTTTATAGCTGGTGATATTTTTCATTAGTGAAATTTAAATATAGCTAAATCTCTTAATACTTTCCTCTTGTCCTGTCTTTAATTCCTTTTTACTAAAGTCGAAGGCAACGTATAATTGATTTTCTTACTTCTACCTTAACATCAAGCAGGCTGTATGCTTGCTTGCTACAATATAGAAAAAAGTTAAATAGTTCTTTAAAGCTTTGTCTTATGAAGAATTTCATGAGAGTTCTTTTTTCTTTTCTCTTAAAAAATAAAACTTTCGCTCTAAATGTTGTGTCGCGGGTGACTTTACAAACACTCTAACAACGGACACAAATAACATCCAGACTCAGAGCAACTATTTGTAAACCACACAAATTTTGTCCCGTGGATCGAATCTAACACTGTGTTGAATTCGATTCTACTACTATGCTACTAAGCAGTGGCGAAGTGACCACTTAAATCCACTACGTCATTCATGCAGTCAGTCAAGTAATTCCTAATATTTCGCTAAGATTGTATTCAATAGACAGACTCATCAAAACAACTGTCAAGCCATTCTCAAGACGAATGTGTCTAATATTGTGCAATAAATAAAGTCTTGAAATTTTTATTGCTCATTCTTTGTCTTCGTCGAATATTAAAATCCATAACTAATGCAATTACATATCTATACTAATATTATAAAGCTGAAGAGTTTGTTTGTTTGGATGAACGCGCTAATCTCCGGAACTACTGGTTTGAATTGATATATTTTAGTGTTGGATAGCCCATTTATCGAGAAAGACGCATATATGCTATAAAACGTCACGCTACAACCAATAGAAGTGGAGCATCAATAAAAAATGTTGGAAAATTCTTGTATGTGAAGCAGACGAAGTTGCGCGGGTCAGCTAGTTTCAAATATAAAAGAAAGCAAAAGATTTATTGAAAGTCTGAGAATATGAGATATTAAACTGATTTACACGTAATATGGTGATCATTTCTGTAACACTTGACGTCGATATTAAATTATAGATGTGAACTGTCTTTGTTACGTTCTTACGTTTTAAACGATCAACTGATTTTGATTACGTTTGTTATGGAGATAGCTTGAATGCTAGGCAGCTCTATACCGATATCGGCAAATATTTAATAATGGATTTTGTCTACGGCTTTGCTCGTGTAAATGTAGGTTGGATTAGTAAAAGTAAACAGCAAACTTTTTTTTTGGATCAAAGGTACTCTATGTCCTTCTCTGTACCCCTGACAACGTGAATGTGAAATTTCATGATGATTGCTCGAGTAGTTCAGGCGTGAAAGCATAACAAACAAATAAACTCACATTCGCATTTACAATATTAGTTAAAATATTGTTTTTTATCAACTGCAAAGCTAAGTGTGCCGATATTATTATCTTATATGACGTAATGCAGTTTCAAATCACACTCATACGTCTGTAATATGATTACATTTTTAGATTCAAACGACCTTTATAATGGTGAGTCGTAGAGTAATATCTTACGATCATACTTATCATTATCAGTATCATTGCCGAAGCCTTTATGCCTGACGCCGCTTGCATTTATAGCAATTAATCATTTTGGCACCCCATTCTGCATTCATTATTCTTGAACTGGACTATTATATACGCATCCAGCGTAAAATATCTGGGAGTACATATAGACCAAAACTTTAACCAGCATAAACATATTGAGACTCTTTCGAATAGGATACGCAAATTAATTTATATCTTTAAAAAGCTACGGAGATCTGCAGACAAGGATACATCTGATAATGGTATACTTTGCTCTGTGCCAATCACTTCTAATTTATTGTGTACCATCCTGGGGGGTTGCCACGGAAAATGTGTTTATCCGATTAGAGCGGGCTCAGAGAGCGGTCCTTAAAGTTATGTTCTTTCGACCGCGAAGGTATTCCACACTACAACTTTATGTAGAGTCTAAGGTATTAACAGTGTGACAGCTGCACACACACACACGCACACGCACACGCACACGACAGGTATATATACCTAGTTCAGGGACCAGAGTTTCTAGACAAGTGCATATTCTTAAGCCTTAATTTCTGATTGTATTTTGTGTCATATAATTTTGAACAATAAAGATTATTATTATTATTATTATTATTATCCAATATATCATCGATCATATTACATAATTGTCCACGTAATCCTAACTAAAAGTAATAATAGTAATAGAGCCTCGCTGATTTCAGCATGTATGGGCCGGCTCGACCGGGGAAGGACTACCCTCTCACAGAATATCCACGTGAAATAGCAGTATTCCTACTGTTGTGTTTTGTTCGATGAGTGAGATTGCCCGAGGCCCAATCACCCTCTTTCCCCCTGCCTGCTCCTTCTCCTTCCCACTTCCTTTCCTAAAGAGTTGTTAACGCGCAAGTTATGCCTTTGGTGTTGCAGGCGTCTATTGGCTACGGTGACCACTTACCATCAGGTGGGCCGTATGCCTGCTAGCCACGTGAGTTGTATAAAAAAAAAATTTAATAGAGACAAATTACTAACCGCTATATTTGTGTAGATATTTAGTCAAGCGATATTTAATAAGAAAACCCTAAATCTACGAAGTAGATGCAACAGAAGGTGACTAAACGATATCTATAGTAATAATATTATAAAAGAAAAGATTTTAATCTGTGCTGATATTACAAAGAGGAAATATTTAATTTTTTGTTTGTTTGTAAGGATTTAATTCAAAACAACTTAATCGATATAAAAAAATATTTTATCATTAGAAAGCTATATTATCACCAAGTAACATAAACTATATTTTATTGAAAAATGTACTGTTACTAACATAACCTAATCTAATGCTTTTACGTGAACGAAGCCGCGGGCAAAAGCTAGTTCAGATATATAAACAAGAGCACGGAATGTTATTTGCGTTTCCTGTGAAGCTACGATTATCACTTTGAATTCCTATTCCGTAGATTCCATTTATAGACCGCGTTTAATTCCTTCAGCTTACATATTTCTTTAATTTTATGCAGCGTGAATATGTTTTTACTTGAGGCCATGTTTTATCTTGTATATTCAGATCCAATTCTTGAAAGCAGAAGCCTTGAATGGTAGCTAAATTTAATATAGTATTTATTACGCTAAACTGCGTATACGATTTAATATTTTTATACCGATTCTTAGAATTCATTTTCATTATAATTTATATATTACGACTGGGTAGATCCGGATTCGCTGTAGCTCAGTCTGATATTAATTATTATTAAAGAAGTAAATTACCTATTCTATTTTCCGTTCCCATGGGAACATTAACATTGTCGGCCTCGGTGGTGTAGTGGTTAGTGTAACCGACTGCCACGCCTGAGGTCGCGGGTTCGATTCCCGCACAAGTCAAACATTTGTGTGCATGAACATGGATGTTTGTCTTGGTCTGGGTGTTTCTATGTATAATATGTATGTCTTTACAAAAAAAAAAGTATCTATGTATGTTTATCCATTGTCTAGTACCCATAGTACAAGCTCTGCTTAGTTTGGGCTAGATGGTGATGTGTTTATGTGATAGAATATATTATTATATTATATATATTATTATTATTAGTATAAAAACTATATAAAAGCAGTCTTATTTAGAAACTAAGCTCGACGGTTTTTAAATTTCGCAGAAATAATATACGGATAGTGAATATTTTAATTTAAAAAGAGGATGGATCTAAATTTCGCCCGTAACAAAAATGACTACTATTAAATACTGACTATTTATTTACATGGCAAGGCATTGTTTTAAATAATCCTGTACAAGTTGAGCATATTCGATCCCTACAAGTGAAAAGTTTCATTTTGTTAATCGTTTTAATGTCTGTTTTGTCCCCCGCGATATCGGGCATAATCTGTAATGTCATGCCATTAAAAATAATTTTGCTTAGAAAGAACAGAACATATCCAATTATTTTCTTCATTGCTTGAATGCTTGTATTATCTGGAACTGCAAGCGTTAAGTGGTGCAAATTAGCGTCATAGCAGCCCAACCAATTGTAGTACGGATGCTAAGCTTGTGTTAATTACATGTAGTTTCACGCTTCTTTCTTTGGTAAGTGTGGATAAATGTTGCTACATCCAAATTTTAAATACGTTCTTCCGAAACATTAAATAAATTAATTAAGTTTAGAACATTTTCTGTGCGAGCCCGATGTAAACAAAATATAGCCTGTTACATTATACAGGCCGGGAAAAACTGTTTTTATATGAGTAGAGTTGTTCGTTTTGTGAATGAAATACTTTAAAAGGACGCCTTGTTCTTTAAATATTCATAGAATAAGTCCGCTATAAGAATGATCACTTGTAGATTTTTATCTTTGCGGCATATCTATAGTAAGTTCTTTTTTTTTGGGTTCTGCGATAGGCAAGTATTATAACTAAAATATATAAATTTACACTAAATATGTAAAAGTTATCTTTGCAGTATGACGACAGAGACGAGTTTCTCACACTTATAAATACAATATTATTTTCAAGATTACTTTCTCCCATCTTATGCCAGAAGTACGATCAAACATTCTGATAATATGTCTAGAGAAACCCATTAATAGGATACCACAAGTTTGTGACGCAGCAGATAGCAGTTCTTTCAAAACAAAATATATTTTTGGATAGATATAAACTAAAACTCTAAAACGCCTTTTGCATAATAAAATAATCAAAAGAGAATAATTTTAGCATATAATATTACGTTACCGTTTTATGTTGAAGAGTCATTTTCAGTCACTCAATATTAATGATATGAAAGTTTTAAAAGATGTATTAATTTTGGTTACTCGATCACGCGTGAACCGCTGAAAGGCTTTGGATGAATTTTGGCATAGAGATAGATCACGTCATAAATAGGATGGTGCTTATTCTATGCGTTACCATAGCATAGGCGTGGATGAAACTGCAAGCAGAAATCAATATTTTATAACGATTTCTTGGATGTTAATGGATAATAGTCCAGTGTTAGAATTATAAAACTAAATTAACTTCACTTTCTGGAGCCCTACGGGATATGGTTACATGTTTACCGAACCGGATTCGATATAATATATATAACTGTCTTATAAAACCACATTTAGAATATTTGACTGAAATTTGGGGCACCGCTGCAAAAACAAATCTAGAATCACTACAAAGGTCCCAAAATAAATAAATTAAAACATTGTTTAAATATAATCGGTCTCGATGGCGTAGTGGTTAGAGTAACTGACTGCCACGCCTGAGGTAGCGGGTTCGATTCCCGCACAAGTCAAACATTTGTGTGCATGAACACGGATGTTTGTCTTGGTCTGGGTGTTTCTATGTATAATATGTATGTATGTATTTACAAAAAAAAAGTATATATATATGTATGTTTATCCATTGTCTAGTACCCATAGTACAAGCTCTGCTTAGTTTGGGCTAGATGGTGTTGTGTGTATGTGGTAGAATATTATTATTATGTTTCTCTTATCACAGGTACTTTCTAACATATTATATTAGAAAATACCTGGTCCCTTTGGGAGGCTTACACGGAGACATGGGTCCAACGTGAAGAGGCCCTTCGAGAGTTTTAATCAAAGGTGGGATGGAACACCTACAGCGACACTAGCCACAGCAGGCATAGGAGTATTACTACGTATGGATTTTAATATATGGGCTATGGGTATGAGTGTCTGGTGGACCGGTATATTGCTAACTATGGATGAAAAACGTATTATTATTATAAATACCCCACACCAACAAATATATTATATAAAAAAACAAACTTATTAAATGTAACTCAAACATACCTACATATATAAAACTTGTATATTAATAAGCAAAATACTAAATAAAGATATACATACTCAAATAACATTTACAAAGAAACAACAAATACAAAAAATTAGACTTAGATCGCAAACCTTTGCCTCTTTCACTCAAAAACTAATTTAGGAAAAAGAAATTTAATGTATGAAGGTGCTAAATTGTATAACTAATTACCGAAAAATATCAATGAAGCAAAATTAATGCCTACCTTTAAAAAACACTTAAAATACTATTTAACATCGAATCTGTTGTTGTATATAATATAAGTTTTTTTACTAGTACCCTATATATTGTATTTTTATTATTGTAGAATTAAATATAACTTAAAAATTTATACTTTGATTGAATAAGTTGAATGAAGTGCTTCGATATCTAAGTTTAAACCTAGGAGAAGATTATGATTTGTTTGTATGTGTTTAAACTTTCTCATGTAAGTGAATTATTGTAAATTCTTATGATAAATAAAGATATCTCAAACCTTAAATGCAGAACGGGGTGTTAAAATAATAAATTGCTATAAATGCAACCGGTGTAAGGCATAAAGGCTTTGGCAATGATACTGAATTAGCTTTATAAGTATGACCGTAAGATTTTCAACTGAACTCGAGACTCTACAACTGAACATTATAAAGGTCGTTTCAATCTAAAAATACAATCATATTACAGATGTACGAGTGTGATTTAAAGCTGCATTACGTCATGTTAAATAGTAATAGCGACACATTTAACTTTGCAAATGATAAAAGACAAAAGTAAGCAGTTGATAAAGGAAAAAAAAAACACATTATAATATTATAAATGCGAATATGAGTTTGTTTGTTACTCTTCCACGCCTTAACAACTTGACCGACTATCGTGAAAATTCGTATACACGTTGTCACAGAAAAGGACATAGCGTATCTTAAATAGAGAAAAAGCACTGTTACCGAGGGATATAAAATTGACATAACCTACATTTACTCAAGCGAAGTCGCGGAATTAGGAATACAGTTATGTTCTAGGAACTGGTCATTCAGCAGCTATGTTGTATGCTGCATCGCCGGTTACGCGAGATTTTCCGCTACTTATACTTTATTATAAATTGGAATACAGTGAATATGATGCCTCTCGCTCAACTATATTAATAGTATTGATGCACTTTGAATTTGTGTATACTATATGCTTGTATATAAAATATAAAAGCACCGAAACACCTGTAGTACAAAAATATAGTCGGCTTTAGTCTTTGCCAGATCCGTCATTGCTCTCAAAACTTTCTAGCTCCAAGCATAGTTCTTAAACAATTTTAAATCTATTGAAGTTGAGGTCATTAAGGTCACGAGGTGAAATTAGGTTTGCCAAATTAACTTTCTTATAAGAGAAATGATGTCCACAGTTCTATGAAGTGGCCAACTGAGTCTCGGAATTTCCTTCAGTTATAGATCATACAACTAATTTTCATACTGGCAACAGCCATGACTCTCAATATAGATAGAATTAAGTTTACCCTGCCCGTTAATTCATTAATACGTTCGTCGAACTTGCATTAATGTTCGTTATTACGTTGGTTCATGTTTGAAAACCTAGGGTTTGGCAGCTAAACATAATTTATACTAAATTATTTTCGCTTATCTGCCAACCTGCAATTCGTCTCACGTCAAAGAGACATGACAAATGCGCTCTAACACGCGAATAACATGAATTATCGTATTATTTCGTGTTCGATGCCGCTCCTACTAAGGTTGTTCGGGCCCACGGCTAACCCAGCCTGTCATGCGTGCATCGTCGCGTTTCAATAAACATACGTTACGAAAATACCGTAAACATACATTGTTAATAAATTGGAACATCCGTCATGATTATATGAGTCAGTTAATTAATCAATAAGTGAAAAACTACTGCTTCATTGTTGGCGTAAGCGAGTGTTTCGAAGCGATTGGAAGACCCTGAGGCTGATCTGTCGGGCAGTATTAATTACATTTATCTGTCAAAAAGTTTGGAGCAACAGCTGAGGGCAGGTCACGGCAGAGGATGACTAATAATGATTTTGCTTTGTACTCGATAAACGTTATGAATGAACCGGCTAAGTACTACTTTCTTACAGGATACTGCCCTATGAATATTTACGAGGCAGTATCCTAAGCGTGACCGCTTACTGCGTTTCGCCAGTTGACTATGAGTTCTATAGGATCACATACTTTCCTCTACCATTCCTTATCTCTCAAGACATTTTTATTTCCTTCTGATCAAAATCAATAACAATTCAATGATATCATTGTATGTAACGATGGGTTTTTATGTATTGTAAGGATAATTAACACTAGGACTAGGCTTTGACAGTCAAGTTCATTATTAGGGTTCCGTATCTTAAAAGGATATAAAGTTCCGTCCAACGTAATAAAACGTTACGCGTTTGTCACATAATTTGACACTCGCAAAGGCATCAAGACCTATAGGGTACTTCCAACTAAATGTAGAGAGATCGCCGGATCTAGAATCGTGAAATTTGGCAAGAAGCAATGTCTTATACCACTAGTCAAGGAAAAATCTGAAAACCTTAAATTTGTAGTTACTTCCCAAAAAAGTTTATTTACGTACCTACAAGATTGTACAGATCTCTAGGTGCATGACGTCGACTCACACTTGGCCGGTTTTTATTTGTTAGTGCAACAGTCACGTAAGGTGCATTTATTTTGTCGTTATTGATGGGTCTTGGGCGATAAAAAGGGGCAACGGGATCAAATCAAAAACATTCATCTACACGTTTCGTGTGTTCTATATTTCTTTTTCCTCTAAAAGCCATACATATTTTTGTATCTTCTTCTCTCTTAGCCTTTATTATTCCAAAGCCCACTTGGGGTCGGATTTTCCGGTCTAACCGGATTTGACTGGATATCAGTTTTTACACGGAGCGGCTGCCACCTGACCTCCGCAACCCGAAGGCTAACGATACCCTAAAGCTAGTCCAGTGTCAAGATATTAGAGGGTACTGACTTTCCCAATAACGACTGCCATAGATGTTCATGGCAGCCGGGACCAACGGCTTAACGTGCTCTCCGAGGCACGGAGCAGGCGATAATTGTCAATCAATACGCACATAATTTCGAAAAGTCATATAACTTCCGAAAGTCAGAGGTGCGCGACATGGGTTCGAACCCGAGACCCTCTGTATTGCAGTCTGTTGGTCTCCCCACTGAGACTGACTGACAAAATCTATAAAATATCAATGAAGTAGAAAATTATTTTTATTAAAATTTACCATATATTCTAATCATGTAACTCACAACTATTTAGTCTTTTAAAAAGAGAAGCCTATGTCATATCTTAGAAAACTCGTAAGTTTTTATTTTAATGTAAATATTAATAATAAACGAATCAAATAAACCGATAAACAAACCCATCATATAACATAACCAAAGCAATACCTTTTTCGTGGCTCATCTTCCTCCAACTGTAATAAAAAATAAACAGATAAAATAAGATACAATAAAAATATATTTGATAGTGTATCCAGACGTACGACACATAACAATTACTCTAAGTTTATTTGTATTACGTTAAAGACATTTAGGGACAACTTTGCTACAATATAAGATTTATCCTTTCGTGTAGACTGTGGCGAGATACTTTGACAAGCATCCAAAATAGTTGCACCAAAGTTGAAATACACAGAATTTATTTTACAAAGTAACTTTAGTAATTTTCGTGTTTCAAACTGGTATCACTTAACGTATAGCATGATGTTTTTTTACTGTGATAAATCGAGTAGATTTGTTAGGCCATACAAATTTCTTCTTATGGTAAGGTTTTCGCTAGAGGACAAATGGAAATAGTTAACGGAAAGACACGCGTTCTGCGATGATGAAAACTGATATAAAGTATTACAATGAGAAGAACAGTTACAGTAAATAAATATTCTATAATATAGGTGATACTTCTGCACATATACAGCATGTAACAGAAAGGTGTGGTCATATTTAAGAATCACATAATAATACAGTGAAAACCCGTGGCAAACAAATCCATATACATTATTTAAGATACAGCATTTTTTTTTATCGATTTATCAATACCACATATTCTAATCGATACTTAAACAACACAAACATCTGACTCAGCTGATCACTGTGAATCCGAAAATGACCAGGCTCTATTTGGATAGTGATATAGTGCGTTTGTTTTGATGTTTTACTAAAAAATAAATAAAATGTTGGAAATTTTAATAAACTTTAATTTTTTGATCTGGGCATAGGGCATATAGATTATTTATTAGATATATATTACGACCATAAAATATGACCACACCTTTCTGTTACACGCTGTATTCTATACCGATACTTCTAAAATAAGTCACAATATATCATTCAGTAAATAGAACAGCACATACACATTTAATCCCACACATATGTACATATATCTCTAAGGACGTAGGTAGTCGTATATTTTATCCACATTGCGCCAACTATAGATTTTGGTCTCACGTGATAGAGATGGGCCTTTTGTTCTTTATCAAGCACAGTGCCATACTCCATGCTACTAGACCAGACTGCTTGACCAGAGGCATCACTTGCGCGTTGCCGACCTGTTAGGAAAGGAAGAAGCGAAAAAGGAAGTGGGAAGGAGAAGGAGCGAAAAGGGGGAAAGAGGGTGATTGGACATCCGGCACTCTCAGTCACCGAACGAAACACAACAGTAGGAATACCGCTATTTCACGTCGATATTCTGTGAGAGGGTAGTCCTTCCCCGGTCGAGCAGGCCCATTCATGCTGAAATCAGCGAGGCTCTACTATTCAAAAACCTGTGTTACCTCTATTACCGTTGTGTGATTCCTTAATCAAAACTAAGACCGACCGAGCACATCAGTCGCATACACTAGCGCTGCGCCAACGGCGCAGTACGTTAGTCCGTCACAACAGTAGATACAAAAATGAAAAACAACATATTTATATATATTCTCAGGTTTCTTACCTATGCTTTTAACGACAGGAGCTATTCAATGTTATAGTGTATCGTCCATTGAGTGCAATGTCCGATAGATGATAATAGGGATTTGCTTACCCGCGGATACACTTCTAAGGATTTCCCTAAGGATCGGCTATTTTGTGCGATGGAAACTACCTTACTCGAAGCTTTATATCTATCAATTGCTCAAAGGCTACTTACTGAATAGGAAGATACTTTTTATTTTTGGTAACCATTGGTAGAACTGGCCATATAAAGCTACAGTGAAAATGCATCGCACATCATTTTATACAAATATTTAATGAGCTTTAATCAACTATCCATTCCAACATTCAATGTTTGATGTACTTTACAAACTATAATAAAAAAACAAACTATTTCAATGCTTGAAAATATACATTAGATACAAGATTTTTCGTAAATGTAGGTTAGGTTAGGTTACTAACAATTCTTTTTTCTTGATGAATGGTACCCTATGTGATTTTCCGTTCTCCTGACACCGTGTATGCGAAATTTTATGATGATCGGTCGAGTAGTTAAACTGTGAAAGCGTAACAAACAAACTCACATTTGCATTTATCATATTAGTAAGATTTTAAGCCTTTTGGTAAAGTGACATCGAGTATCCAAATGAGCCAGCATTCATGAAAATCATTTGACTTTCAAGCAATGTGCAGTCGAGCAAAATACCGACATCCAAATGCTTCGGATTTAGAGTTATTAACTAAACAAGTTACATATAACTGAGCTGAGGTATCACGCCGTATTACCTTCATTTACTAGTATTACAGCGTATTACCGACATCTGTGTACGTGTATCCGCTTTACCAGCAACCATGAATCACACGACACAGCCCATAAATTGACTCAATCCTAATTGTGTAGGTCACGTCAAATTGATCCTGTAATCTCAATATAACTTGATGACTTAACACATCGAAGCTCAGCTTAGATATGTCTAACTTAATTCTGAATTTGAAAATTTGTGGGTAGATTGTGTGTGACGTCATAGAAGAAATTTCAGATGCGAGTTTAGACGACGATTGTACGCGGTGACTATTAACATGTTTTAGTGACGCAATAATTTGCGCAAAACTTTGAATTACTTCTTTTTTCTGTTCGAATTCGCCTAGACTAATAGATAATAACCATAATAACTAAAATGTAGGTGCTAATATTGGCGACAACACGTTAAATCTGCTAAAAATAGGTGATATAAAAAGGCATGTTTGTTCAACAGTGCGACATAATAGGCATAAAAAGTAATGTTATTAATAGTATAAAAAATATTCTGCCGCTACTTACTTCAGTGCGAAAACACAATAGCTCTAAGTTACTTAGACTCCCTTGGGACTCATTTGGACGCCATGTTTTCATCCGAATCCAACTTAGTTAATATGCTATAAACTTTCGTTTTATTTCATTTACAAAATCTGCTCTAAATAAAACATTAATTTACTAAAACTATCTTCTTTGGACATTAACTTTCAAACATTCGTGTTGCATAATAATATTCATATCACTCGGGACTTTTGTAGTTATGGTTTTAGTTATTTGAGTCAGCTTTATATGCTGAAATACAAAAGGTAAACACCTATAGCGTGTAAACCCAAACAGTCACGTCATGTCACGTACAGCAATGACGTTGACATCCAATTTTTTGTCGCTTTATAATCGAAAATTAATGGACGTTTTACCTTATAATTAATAATAACTGAAAATGTTTGCACTGCATGAAACGTGATCAATGTTTGCGTAATATTTAATAAAGACATTATTTATATATGTATAAATTGTCCCGCTGGCACATAGGCACCAACCTCTTCACATGTGAGAAGAGTTAGGTTTCTACGACGCTAGCTCAGTGAGGTTTGGCACATATGATTTTCGAAAACATTATGGAAAGCTCTTAAAAATGCAGGTTTCCTTAAGATGTTTTCCAAGGCGAGCAATAATTACCTATTAATTACGCACATAACTTCGTCAATGTTTATGAGTATATGTCAGAGTGCGTGCCTTGGGATCAAACTCGAGACCTCTGTGTGACAGTCCAACCCACCTATCCTAGGCTATTTAAGAAATACCTATATTAGTACACTACGTAGTTGTACAATAAGACATTCGTGATTTATGATAGATAAATTGTAATTTGTTTCAGAAACAGAAAGATGGCGGACGACATTTTGAACTTCACAGACGAAGTTAGTGCGACTGTGGAGCCCAGCGAACTTTCCAAGTAAGTCGTTTTAACTATAAGACAACGCTCTATTGAGCTGACTAATTGCTGCTTACTGTTACAAAGAACTTTAAGCAATACAAACGTCTTGTTGCGTAATTTAAAGATGCATATAAAACTCGCGTCTTAGTCATTAGTAAAGGGTGATCTGGTCGTCTATCAGTTGATCAACCGTTATGACCTGTAAGTCTACTTAGCACCTAGTTAAAATTATAACACAGTAACTCTTTTAGAGGCTTACATGGTTATTTGAACTACCATAATATACAGAAGCTTCCGTAAAGAATGAAAGATCCTGAAACATCTTATAGTAGAGCTATTGGGGGGCCAATATAACAATACTTTACTTTTCTGGACACCATGGCTACGAGAAATGAAATGTATTTAATACAGATTTAGAGCCGTATAATACATTATTTTATATCGTATAATACGAGGTTATTTCTATTAATATGCAGAAGACCTAAACTTCAGGTTCATAAATACTACCTGTGAAACATTTTCTTTGTAATTCATTTTAATTCCCTATAGTTCTACTGTAAGATCTTCGAGGATTCTCCATTCTTGACGGGAGGTGTCCCGTCCATTTGTACACCACCACTTGCACTGCCAATGCAGTGATTTACTGATGTTCTGAGGAAAAGAAGATAGTTTCCGAATTGACTGCCTACCACTGTGGCTTTACGCTCATTACTAAAAAACCCGGTGCAGTTCGAAACTAGTCTGAGAATCTTAAACAACTAAATTACTTTATGAATACCGCAAAAGTTCTATAATACTAAACAGTTTTACTACTAGTTGATCTCGTAGCGTAACGAATGTCTCATGGTATCTTCATAATCGTAGGTTAACATTTAATAAGTAAAAAAGCGCTTAGGGTTGACCGTGAACTTTGATGCGATTCCCTACAGGCATTCTTATGGGATTACTCTATTAGATAATTCTTAATAGCAACACGGCATATAGGAATGCACCTGATTTACTACAATAGGGTTGCCTCCTATTAAAATAGAAAGCTGGCGAGGTTTTGACGTAAATCGCTCAAGACAGAGCATACACTGCTATACGAAGCCATACAAAGTATTCCGCCCTCGCCGCAGAGGTCGGAATACGCGTCGCGTTAACGTTTATCCCGTGGATCACCTTAGCCGTTGCCGACAACGCCCCAAGCCGAGGTCCGTGGTAGTCCGCCCTTGGGGGTTAACGTTGTCTAGTATACTCTATAACGGGTTGGGAGCCTCCTGCGCTCACCCACAGTCCGCGGAAAGTTGTCAAGGCCACGGAGGCCAACAACTAATACACACAAAAAAAAAGGTTTTAACGTAATATGACTTCACGGATGGTGTAGTGGTTGAAATAGTCGCCTCGCCACTGCGCCGAGTATTGTAAGTTCGATCTCCATACGGGACAAAAAAAACGTGTGATCCACGAATAGTAGTCCCGTGTCTAGGTGTTCTTTGTGTCCGTTGTTTAAATGTCTGTTAAGTCCTCAGACACAGGAATTATTCTGACTACGGGAGCTGTAACATTTAAAATGTAAATATATATACACCTAGGTTAGCCATCATCGATATATGTATGTATAGGACTGATACTACAAATACTTTGCCTAATGTGACTTGGCCCTTAGTCATTTGAACGTTAATGTGAAAATAATAATATCTAATGTATATTTTTTACTTAAGTTCGACGTCTGGTGTAATTTTGTCTAACTTGCGAGGCATTTTCTTTCCAGTAAAGTTTTCATATTTAATTATTCAATTTTCATCTATAACTGAGAGAATTCTAATTCACCTTAGATATTCGTGTATTGTAGTGTTTTATATAATTGTTATCGTAGATTATATTGTTATTACAGAATAGGGACTGAAACTTAGACTAATATTATGAGATGATACTTATAATACTTATAATATAAAACACTACAATTTTCTTGCACCTTTCACCTATAATAAATGTAACAAAGATCAAAAAGACCACAAAATACTTACATTGAACAACAGCAATTTAAAAAAAGTCTTACTGACTTGGCCGAAGGCAATGGGCTATAAAGATGTTGAAAAAGTACTAACACACACACACACACACACACACACACACACACACACACACAAACACACTCGTGTACACACGAACACACATGTATATGTACGCATGCATGCTTAGAATGTAATATTTTGTTTTATTTTTCTTTTCAAATCGTACAAATTGATATTATGTTGTCATTATTTTAAGGGGAAGGCACTGGTACCTGCAACACAGTTGTTACTAGCGCAGGTGCTAGAGAATTCCATAAATGAATTGTACTCATTTATGTCAATAAACGATTATTATTATTATTATATAATATTATGTATTTTACTTACTCTTATTCGTAATCGAAACCACAAACTTGGAGTATTGTTACGTTCAATGTTCTAAGCCTTGGTTACTAAGGTTATGATTATCGAATAGCATGAAGATTTATGCGATCCATAGATTGCTAGCGTTGGTTTTCTTTGTGTCAATTATTTTAAGCTGTCAGTTGCTGTAACGCCTGACATAATTAAAAACCTATTGCGTCTGGTCGCCGGTAGGCCGCTGCCACCGAATTTTGTGTCTTCTTTTCCCTAGCCATTATTACACCCACGTCACTTAGGGTCGGCTTTTCTGGTCTAACCGGATTTGATGGATATCAGTTTATACACGGAGCGGCTGCCACCTCACCTCCGCAACCCGAAGGCTAACGATACCCAGTGTCAGGATATTATACGGCACTGACTTCCCAATAACGACTGCCATAGATGTTCATGGCAGCCGGGACCGACGTCTTAACGTGCTCTCCGAGGCACTGAATGATGTGTAATGTGTTGTTAATTGTTGCAATTATCCACATCGGAATAGAAAAGCTAACTAGCTGTCGGTTAAAATATCAAATTTATTATTTAGTGTCAAGAGACTAGAAAGGCTAAGTGTTTTTGTAAAAGATGACATTACTATAAAAGTTGTAAAACTTTTAGATGTGAGTGAAAATAAACTACACATGTACTTCTCCAATCTCAAGTAATATGTGTTGAAATAAAAGAAAGAGAATCGGTCCCTATCGTAAATCAATTGATCAATAAAGGTTCATTGTATTGTCATCGTCAATCGATAGAAACAAACGAACGATTAATATCGCCTGGATAGACATTGGGGTCAATGTTCTAGTTAAAATAAATTACATAACTTACATGACTTTGCTATATCCTTGAACAAGTACGAAAAAGTATGAAAGTACAAAAAAAATTGTAATAAAATTTAATAAAATGTAGCTGTGATGAGCTTCATTTTACATTTACATTACTACATTTTTTGAATTAGAAATATTTCCCGTGTCGCGAGTGACTTTACAAACATCCAATGACACAGACTCAATAAACTTCTAGACTTGGAACAATGATTAGTGGTTCACTAAAGTTTGTGTCCCGTGTGCGAATTGAACCTATGACACTAGGAACAGTGGCAGTGGCAGCTAGTGGTCGCCACTTTAATTACTACGCCATGTGTGAATAATTTTTAAGTGAGCTACCCGAATGGCATATCAGTGGTCAATATTTGAATATTAGTTCTTCGCCGACATGTTGACTCATTTTAGTAACTAAATTAGTTTAATAGGCATATATTATTATATTAGTTTATCTATATTAATATTATAAAGCTGAAGAGTTTGTTTGTTTGTTTGAACACGCTAATCTCAGGAACTACTGGTTCGAATTCAAAAATTATTTTAGTGTTGGATAGCCTATTTATCGAGGAAGGCTATAGGTTACATATACATAACATCACTCTACGACCCACGGAAGCGGCGCAATAACTATAAACGCGGGTGAAACCGCGGGCACATCTAGTGTAATATAATATTACATAAATAATACCTGATTCAGTCAATGAAGCACAAAGTAAATAAATTAAATAATTACTTTGGTATTTATGTAATGGAATTATTTACTAAATACTTACATAAATACTCAACAGTCAACTCATGACATTTTTCAAACTTAATGATTCAACGAATAGTCTTAATCGATTTTAGTATCTATCGATGACGGTATTATATGTAAATGAATATACATGCATGCAGGTATTTAGAGTTTAAAACTCGATTTTGTAAATAATTATCGATTTACATCACATTAATTATATTTAGAAAAATTCCAATATTAAAATCATATACTCAAAAGAACAGATACAAATCGCCCGCCAAACCATTCCGCAACAAAACGATATAGTTTGTATACATACAATTTTTATACCCCAAATACTTGCCACACATAAAAGTTAAATGATACCGAAATATAAGATCATCATTGAGTCAAATATACAATTTGAAAAATGAATCGACTCATCAAATCTCCTTTTTATTCAATTTCTTTGTCTTAAATGATTTATTCACCCCGTTCAATTCGTCACCAATGTCTAGGCATTAACTGACAATTGACACGAAATTTTGTGGTAAAAGGAATACATTTCCTTTGAATTTAATTGGGTTTCAGAAAACCCCAATAAAATATGTCATCAAATAAAAAAAACAGTAGTGACGTAAGTTAATCATTATTTTAGAGAATAGAAAAAGCAATTTTTTGGTTTTAAGTAAGTATAATAGCAATTAATAATAAAACAGTTTACGACATAACTTTGTCGGCCTCGGTGGCGTAGTGGTTAGTGTAACCGACTGCCACGACTGAGATCGCGGATTCGATTCCCGCACAAGTCAAACATTTGTGTGCACGAACATGGATGATTGTCTTGGTCTGGGTGTTTATATGTATAATATGTATGTATTTACAAAAAAAAATATATATGTATGTTTATCCATTGTCTAGTACCCATAGTACAAGCTCTGCTTAGTTTGGGCTAGATGGTGTTGTGTGTATGTGATAGAATATTATTATATTATATTATTATTATAACTACGGTACCGAATGTATAAGGTTCAAGTATCAGCTTATGCTCCGGGAAGGTTACCCAGCGCTGGTTTTTAACTTAAACTCATGACTCCCGTTTACACGAAATGACTACACAATGATTTCAGAATATGGCAAATCTCGTATGTGTTTTTAAAAGTGCCTAAATAGATTAAAATACTAGCTAATAGCCCTCTTGATTTCAATTTCACAATCGGACGTGAATGAGTATACACTAAGAGCATACCTGCACTAGATTAAATAATTACAATAAGTTTGATCGAAGCTTTTGGTAAGCCGGCTTTTGCAAAAGCCGCAATAAAATGGCAGTACCTACATATATACTGCCATTGTATCGTAACCCTGAACTCCGCAAACGTGTTCCGCACTAACTGTTTCGTGTATCACAATAATTCTTGTCGGGATATTCAGCGTTGAAAGGTTAAAGTATAATCACACTTTTTCGTTACAGGCTGTATATCGGCGTTCACTTCTTGGTTTTTTTAAGCGACATTTCTTGGCGCCCTTTCTTCTAATTTTAAGACTCGAAGAAAGAATAAACAGAGGCCGGGGATTCTTATGTATAGAGGCCATTATAAAGACCTGCCTCTTAGGCTAATAAAATGCAACTTCATAGTTAATTAAGCACGCTGATTGTGTGTGAAAAATTTGATTTACTAGAAAATAAAGAGATTTTAATGGTGTATGATTTTTTAAGTCACATATAGTACCACGTCTCTAAGGAACATCCCTCGTAGGTTCAACCACGTTTATGATAGCTGCTTTTCTCCCGGGCCTGGTAGTATAATGTTATAAAGTCTATGTTTCTTCTAGATAAAATAGTTTTCTAATAGTACACGAATGATTCAAATCGGTTATGTAGTTTTAGAGTTAATTGATTACAAACAAACAAATCTTTTGTCTTTGCCTTATTAGTATGGATACTAGTATAGTATTATTATTATTATTTTGAGCAGCGATAGCTCAGTGGGGAGACCAACAGACTGCAATACAGAGGGTCTCGGGTTCGAACCCACGTCGCGCACCTCTGACTTTCGGAAATTATATGACTTTTCAAAATTATGTGCGTATTGATTGACAATTATCGCCTGCTCCGTGCCTCGTAGAACACGTTAAGCTGTCAGTCCCGGCTGCCATGAACATCTATGGCAGTCGTTATTGGAAGAGTGTCGACACAAAAGATCCCACTGGGTCCAAGTGTCGCCGGTCTGCACTGACTGGCTCCCACATAAGA
This sequence comes from Catocala fraxini, assembly GCA_930367265.1. Taxonomy (NCBI): domain Eukaryota; kingdom Metazoa; phylum Arthropoda; class Insecta; order Lepidoptera; family Erebidae; genus Catocala; species Catocala fraxini. The sequence continues at coordinate 17,804,613 of OV884035.1, forward strand.
TACATACATACATAGTATTATATTATCTATGGTATGGATATATCATATATCTAGGTCATAGGTAATCTGAACAACATACTGATAGAAATTAAAACTATTCTTGCTCCTGACAAAAGACAATAACACTTTAATTGCCTAAAGAATCCAACTCAGGTTGGCTACAAAACACTGCAACGTACAATTAAAAAAATAACTTTTCTGTTCAGCCGGTCAAGTATATGCGACATGAAGCTATTACGTAAAACAGATACATGCGATTTATTACAGTACAGTACAAACGTAGAAAAATCTCATCGCGAGCGACGTAAGTGTAACTCGTTTATGAGTTTCGAAGAAACAGATCTAATCACTTCTTAAAACATAAAACGTCTTTGAACTAGCATAGAAATAGCTTTTTCTAACATTGGCTCGGCTAAAGGCAATATTTACACGTTCTAAACGTGTCACATCGAAAGGGAGTCAAGTGTATATGCCCTGATTATTCTAGGAAATCGCGAATGAAATACATTGATACCAAATATCAAAGAAATTTATGTAATTTAATTTTTATACTTATCCTTAAACATATCTTCTGCATCATGGTTATAGTCCAGTAACAGTACTTGGTATATACCTAACACTCATTTCATTACTATTAGCATAAATGTGGTTTTCATGCAAATATGGCAAACACGCATCCATGCATTCGGCCACAGTAAACTACACTATATATTTTATTCGTCCATAGTGGGTTGATGTCCAAACACAAATCCTTCCTCAGGCATGCAGAACCATTTCTAGTGCAAGACACGTTTTTAAAAAACAACAAATAAAGAAAATTACTTTGTATTAAAACAGCAGATGCTTTTGAAACCTAGACTTCATCATCTATCAATGGATCATAGAGAATGTAATCAGTATCAATGGAAGAAACCAGTATCTAAAATACAGGCTCGGCCTAGTTAGGTGTTTGTGTTCATTTGTAGAACTAACAGTATGTTCAGATTTGCTGTAAAATATATTTAGAAATTAGTAAAAGTGCTCGTGAGTGAAAACTTGGCTGTAATAACAGCTTTATAGAATGTGTTTCTTTTGTCAATATTTTTTTATTATTATTACTATAAAATAATGCGACACACTAGACAAATTAGTAGAATCAGAAAGATCACTTAAAGTCTTTAACTATTCTGTGTATTATTACAATCGATAAGAAGTAAGAGCTATTTTACACGACACGGAGAACATGCGCAAGTTGAGGCACTAACGCAAGTTCTATTATGCATCGCGTAAACGGCAAACACAAGCGACTCGCTCAAGCAACTCAGACGATCGAATCGCACATGAAGCTCGCGCGGGTACCTTGCGTGCGTAAACTACCTACAAGTTACTCATAAATGTAGCATGCAGCAAGATTAACATGTGTGCTAGTAAGCTTTAGAAGCAGCAATAGCCTAGGGGGAGACTGTTGGACTGCCACGCAGAAGTCTCTAGTTCAATCCCAAGGCACCTGTGAATTTTCGAAGTTATCTGCATATTAAAATAGTTAATGATCACTTGCTTTACGGGGAAGGCAAACATCGTGGTGAAACTTGCATGTCTGAGCGTTCTCTATTATGTTCTCGATAGATATGTGAAGTCTGCCAACCCGCACTGGGCCAGCGTGGTGGACTATGGCCTAATCCGTCTTACACTGAGAAAAGGCCCGTGCCCAGCAGTAGGACAGTTTAATACAGGGCTGATATTATTATAGTGAGCTATATATCTCATGCGGAGCACCATAAAGTAAAGCCCGAATGCGTAGCAATGTTATTGTCTTTCAATAATGCAGTTTTGTTACCTACTGGTTCTAATTTGAATCCTTTGGCAAATCTTCCAATTTAAATCCTTTTAACATCGTATATATCAAAGCAAGATGCCTGTTCACGTGTTATTCACGCACATGGGTATTTTAATTAAAATCGACGAATAAAAGACATCCGTCTATATATAAAACTTCAAACGGAACTGGCATGTGCAGACAGTCTTATAATGTATTGAATTAAATCTGGTTTTGTTTATAGAGGAACCAGTCTTCATTGTTATATTTCTTTAGATTCATTGAACAGCAAATCGTTGTCACCTGAAATCTTGTATGAATAATACAAATTATTCATCTGTAATTACAAATGTAAAATTGTGTGAAGAAGTTTGTAAGTCTGGATGTTTGAAGAATTTTGAAGTCCCAGAATAATAAGCCCGTGAAATAATACTGCACTGCATACGCCTTTGCAAACATTGGAACAACAAATAGATAGAGCATCGTGACATAGGACGATAAGTATGTGGATCACACATTTTTAGTTTTGCGTGGTAAATCAAATACTTACCAATGTCGACGCTACGGCTGTAGCAAGATCTATAAAGTACTGCGCGGTTTATTAACATTGATAGTTCTTGTACATAACGCATGTAACTGACGCTGGTTGCCCCGCATAATATTTGGGCAGGACTGCCTCCGTGGCGCAGGGGTAGTAAATGCGACTGCTATATATGAGGTCTCGGGTTCGAATCCCGTCCGATACAAGCCCGGCGTTAACAAGTTAGCAATGTGAGGCTACCCTTTGCAAGCACGTTAAGCCCAACGGCTTAGCACACAATCCGAGTGAAATCAGGCGCAGGACCAACGTCCTGCGCCTGATTTCACTCGGATCGTGTCGGATTACCGATCAATCGGTTCATGAGAGTTAGAAAACAGAGCGTGCTATTGTGTTTGCCCACATACTTATGCACTATGATATCTCCTGCTCATCTGACTGAGACTGATCATGTGATCAGTCTCAGTCAGATGAGCTTGTGATCATGTGATCAGTCTCTGTTAAGATTCGCCGCCGTGACCGAAATTCAATCTGGAGGACATTATTCGGGCAGGCAATATGTGCCAGTATCATTCCCGCGCGTATTCCCGTCGTCCGTTTACAAATCGAAGAGATAATCAGTGTATCAGCAAATAGTTCAATAAATCTGATCAAAGAAACTTTACCTTTGATCGACAGGCGATAATAATTACGATTAGGCTTTTGACGCTTCCGTAAATAAACAACTTAGAATATATCACAAACATTCCAAGGTATTCTTAAGTAGTAAAACAAAGAGAGCGTGAAGAAAAATATAATATGTATCATTTCTTATATTAAGTAAATGTTTGAAATACTTTCGCGCTCGAGTAAATTCGTGAAACATGAATTCTTTAACATACAAAAATCACTCCCTTGTTACTAAGTGATACGGTACGTTTATAGCCTTACGATTTTACTAATTGGCTTATTAATAAAAGAAATATATGAAGGTAGATGAAGATTCCTATGACACACAAACGGAGATATATGACATCGCCGAACCAGTCAGCTTGTGACCACAGCCGGTGTGTAACCTATCCGAAACGTCAAGCGCCTAAAAATAAACAATATCGATACATGATCACGTTAATGCCATTGCGAATTGTATACCTAGGTAAATATACAATTCGCAATAAAATAATAGTTTAAAATATTATATGCAAGTGTGTTTTGTTTTATCATCCATTCGATCCTTATGTTTGTCAGCACTGTTACCACAACACCAGTGATCTTAAGTAGCTTTAGAATCCCTACTTGTTGCCAATACAAGGTTACCAAAGATTCGACATTTAAGTGATTTCATTACCTATATTAGTATCGGGCTAATAATTACGATTATTAAGCTAAGCATGGAGCAGGATAGAATACACATGGTACAAGGACAACGCTATATACGTAAGAAACGTATAAGTTGTTTTGTTCGCGCGCAAGCGGTGACAAACGAATGATTGCCGTACTGCCAGTTGTACTGCTACTTGAGTGAATGTCGCTTCTTTACGTATTGATAGTTACTAGCGGTCACCTAGTGCTCGAAATTCGATCAAAGTTTGCCTGTAAGATGTTGCTGATATATGTCATTATATATTGATATATGTAACCATAGTTACGCACTTCGACTGCGTTTGTCAAATGCATGGTTGTGTGCTTGTAGTGCTTTTTCATTAATTTAATGTATTTCTAATGCATATTTGATATAAATATTAGGATTCGCCCCTCCTTCTCCATATAAACTGTAACTGTGCCAAATTTCATACTCCTCCGACCGCGCAATTTTCGCAAAAAGGGTTACAAAGTTTTTGCTTCACGTATTAATATATAGATTATTGTTTAGCTATGATTGTTTGTTGAGAGAAAGTATTTAAATATTTGAGTCGATGTCAGTTTGAACACTGATATTGCTAAACTATAAAATGGTGCTATTTTATTTGTATACTCTATAAACAAAGAAGCCTCGTTTCGGTGTCTGTAATGAATAATTTATCATTTCAGTGCATACACATATCACCCCTTTTGTGATGGACTTTTGAATAATTTATGAATGGCATGAAAATATATGGGTAAAAATAAAAATAATTATTGCTACTTGCTTTTGGTAAATGCAATAACGATTACATAGATAGTGCCTAACACTAGCCGTCTATTGCACGCACCGACTTTGAATTCCTTAGGGAGTAAAATATAAGCGGATCCATAGATATTTGCTATTGCTGACCCACACATACCTACGTTTATAAGTCATAGCACACATATCAACTCGAAAAGGGAACGTAACCGTATCGCCTTTCGCCTCGCCGTCAACCAGGCGTCAACCTAACGTAAACATGTAACGAAAGCGAATCCGGTACGTCGACTCGGCTACAGCTAGACTACGCCGCGCTTACGGCTCGCCAACCGCGAGGCGAGGCGATTACGTTACGTTTCCAATTAGTGTGCGTTGCAGTAGGGAGTTTCATACAAATAATACTGCACGGCTCGAGTTGTTACGGTGCCGAACCGTTTCCTAGTTGATATGTGTGCTCTCATCTTATATCGGATAGTGTAAACAAAGGTAAAACACCCATATTTCACAACCTATAGTTTTAGGTTTCATGTAATGAGGACTATTGCAAGCAGCCAAACACAATTAAAGACTACTTACAGCATTTGCTCTAAATCCCTATATATTTATAGCAGTAGGTAACATTACCAACCTCTGCGCCATCGAGGCAAAAGAATAGGCACGATCTTATTAAAGTTTAACTACACATTTCAGTCCCAAAAACCGTTTTCTTTTTAGTCTGTCCCTGCGGGCTGAATATTTCGAAGAGAGATACGCGTAACTTTTCGGTGCCACAAAAATGTTAGCTTTCCACAAAACTTCTAAATAGTTTACAGGCTAGATACCGTAATGTACAAACTTCCACAGATATCTCAAACTTTGTAAGACAGAATTAAAAAAATAAGTTTTGTATCTTATCTTATAAGTTATTGCGAACAAGCCCAGTCTTTAGCTTTGGACAAAGTTTTCTCATCATTCGCTACTGGAAAATGTCTTGTGGCGCAGTGGAATACGTGGCTCGAAATTAATGGTATGAGGTCCTAGATTGCTGAGGTAGGTATATTTCACCCACATCCGCTAACTGTGATTTTCGATACAAGAGTAGAGGACGAATCTATTGCCATCTAACGGATCACAGTGCCAGACTCCGTGTGCTATTGAGCATTTCTCAATAGAAAAACTCAACAATACTGTGCCCATGCCGAGAATGAAAATACTAAAACTACCGCTGCATCACAGACGCAATCTAAATAAAATAGTGCAAAATTCAGTAAAATATGTACATATTTGCCAATCATTTCGCTCTTACAGGCATTATGCGGCAATTCGCATTATGCTTGTAAAATTGAATGTACCTATAAATTAATTTGAAAATTTGTTATTCGCTTAAGGTTTTTGAAATGTTAATGTCTATTTGAATAAGGATAATTTAATTAGTCTGATTAGTGCCGTATTTTCCGTAATGAAACTTTAACCACAAAATACCTGGCGGGGTAATTACGATTGTTCAATGAACTTAACAAAATTGTAATTTAACTTATTAAATAATTCAATTTAATAATAATATAAATTCATGTCATATGTATGTATATATTAATTGTCTTACTGCTGGGGACTGACTTCTTCTTAGTGTAAGAAGGGTTAGCCATAGTCCACCACGCTTAACCAGTGCAGACCAGGTTGGCAGACGTTACATATCTTCGAGAACATTATGGAAAATTCTCAGACATGCAGGTTTCCTTACAAAGTTTTCCTTCACCGTTAAAACGATCGATAATTAATTATTCAATATACGCAAAACTTTGAAAAGAAGTGCGCGAGAATTTCTGGATTCATAATACCTAAAACCTAATAATGCACAGCAGTCCCAAATACCACCGCTGTGGTATCGAGGTAGCACTCGACAACATATTCATAATGATAATTAATGTTTTTCTTTTCCAGGTTCTCCCCAGGCCTGCTGACATTTGCAGCAGTAGTGACCGGTATTATAATGGTGGTCGGCCTTTTTGGCAACCTCCTCACAGTGGTCGCCCTCCTAAAGTGCCCGAAAGTCAGAAATGTGGCCGCTGCTTTTATTATAAGGTATTTTACTATCTGTACTATAATTACTGCGAAAGATACCCTGACAGTTTTGTGTGTCGCTATGTCTATATAACTAAACCGCGTTTGGTAAAATTTAGTCAGTCAGCTTTAAACGCGGATAGTGACATAAAGATACAAAAGAAGTAACAAGTTACAGCTTTAGTATGAATGCGTAAGTAATTGTTTGTTAATATGTCATGTCTTAGAATGCCAGTCATTATAAAAAATATCTTGTCTGGCCACTGGTGTGCCGTTGCGACTCAATATATTAATTAATAATAATAATAATAATAATATTCTATCACATACACACAACACCATCTAGCCCAAACTAAGCAGAGCTTGTACTATGGGTACTAGACAATGGATAAACATACATATACACTTTTTTTGTAAATACATACATATTATACATATAAACACCAAGACAAACATCCATGTTCATGCACACAAATGTTTGACTTGTGCGGGAATCGAACCCGCGACCTCAGGCGTGGCAGTCGGTTACACTAACCACTACACCATCGAGGTCGTCATTATCACTAAATCTTGTCGAATCCAGTGTTATCGGTTTGATGTTTGTGTAAACACATAATAATTATTAATATTATGTTACATTTATCCTTTGTTATAATTAGGCACATAACAAAAGTATGAACATATATGTCCATAGGATACGATAAACTCAAGAGAAACTTGTTCGCCACTAACTAAAACTTTTGCATTTATAGAATTTCGTCTTTGGTTAGTACCTATTTGTCTAACATTTAACTCCTAACTCTTTCCAACGAAATCAAAAGTTTATCCATCAACCAATCGAACTTTTAATATCTTCGACTTAATCAAAGTTTCTCAATATCAGTTCATAGTAGTTTTCCAAACGTATCCACGAAACCTTTAATTATTGTTTTTGTAAACTTTATCCTATTCAATCCTTTACCTATGTTTTAGAAAGAAATAGAACTTATTATGAAATTCTAATTGTTTAAACACTGACAGCTAGGTCAATAATAATCTTATTATGAATACTTACTTTTCTTCTCAATTTTCTAGTATAAATCAGGTTAGACAATCTTGGTTTTTAGTCGCTTGAACCCCTATCAGAAGTTCTTAGGTTTCAAGCAATCAAGTCATTATTGAAAATGATTAAATTTAAGTATACTGCTAAAGAGAAATGTAACAATTATATATATTAATAACTTGTATTGTTTATTAATTAAACTAAACGTTAATTGGCAGCAATCCATTAAAAACTACACATGCTGTGAATGATGATGATGATTAGTGTAGTAGAGCCTCGCTGATTTCAGAATGAATGGGCCGGCTCGACCGGGATAGGACTACCTTCTCACAGGATATCGACGTAAAATAGCAGTATTCCTACTGTTGTGTTTCGTTCGATGAGTGAGATTGTCGGAGGCCCAATCACCCTCTTTCCCCCTGCCTGCTCCTTCTCCTTCCCACTTCCTTTCCTAAAGAGTTGTTAACGCGCAAGTTATGCCTTTGGTGTTGCAGGCGTCTATTGGCTACGGTGAATATGGGTGGGCCGTATGCAAGTTTGCCAAAGAAGCGGTATTAAAAAAAAAAGATGATCAATAGGCTTTTCAGACTGTATTGAATAAAATAGAGTGGTGCCAATATACATATTTAAGTTACGAGCCAGTTCGCCCCCCCTCAAGGTTCGCCCCACAGTAGATATTTGTTAGGTTTCTTCTTAAAATCTACCCGAAAATAGGAACCCCGCGAAGCGGGGCTCCGTCTTTCTATGAAAGGGGCGAAAGTAAAGGGGCGTATGGGCTCGTAGTCCATATTTATGTACTGACTGCACCAATTGATTCTTTTCCACTATCCAGCATTTTATTGGTTCTAAGAATTATTACTAGATCTCGAATTCAATATAACGCATAATTAGGTTCTAATGAATTTCAAATACAATATGCAGTAAATGCTCAAATGATTTGAATGTTCTTTATCTTCAATTAGACCATACATATTTCATTTAATATTTTATTTTAATTTAATTAAACACCTTTCATTCTAGCAACACGGTGTAACTAGTTTTGCATTACAAAACGTTTGTTATTTAATACGCATTTATATTACTTCTGAGCACCAGAACTCTAATATTATACTACCAAAACCCACTAGTATTTTAGACAACATAGCTACATGTAATAGATTCCCCTTTACATCAGCCAGTTCTGCTTCGTTAGCGGCCCTCAAATGCCAATCACAATAGGTACAATTTGTATACAACACATTCAGTACAAGTTCAATAAACCAGGAACAACTGTATTTGTTTTCATTGTTACGCTTACAACCCGATATCTGGAACTCTCCATAGTTATGGTAGGCGTGCCATCTGGTGTACAACTTTATTTTTAGTATACCAATACGGTAGTTCACTTCCCTATTTTCTATTATTTAAGTCAGACAGTTACATTACCTAAACTCTAAAATACAAAGTAATTTTGAAACCAACTAAAAATAAATAAAATACAAGCGTTTCGAATCTTGTAGTAGTAAATAGGGGTAACTGTCAAATGACAGAAATAGGATGCAGGATGCAAACTATGACATAACCGCTTCCTCCACTCTTTCTAAATCGAAAATTTTATTACCCCCTTATATTGCAACTAATTTTGATCCTGTTTTGATGAAAAGATTTCTTTTGATCGCTATTTGATCTTGTATTTAAAATAATGTACAAACATAGGCAACTACCCTATTCCCTTGTTTATCGGGTGGCAAAAATTTACAGGTTTGATTGCCAAGTTGAGCAAAGTAACCAATTTTTCTGTTAGGAAATTCTTAGTAGTAGCATGACGTCTGAAAAATCGCCTGGTTTTCGGTAATCTTTCCGGTCCACTCGCCCTCTATTACGCGGACTTAAACATAGATGGCAAAACGGGATGTAGGTAATCCATATCTGTCTAACTCTTTAGGTAATTTTTAGGTCTATGCATAAAGCTAAATATAGTTTGAAACATATAAAATTGTAATGTCAGTTTCTATGTGGCTTTGGTAGTTGTATAAAGAAACTTTACAAACTTGTATAAATAATTATGTATTTTATTTTGTTCTGATTTTAAATAGATTGATAGATATTAAAATATTATAATTTTCTTTTCTTTAGCTCCTTTCCTTTTCTTTGTCTTTAAAGCGTTAGCATATTGTGGGATAACTTTAAATACGTACCGCTAAAATAGGTACTGAATATAGTAACTGGACTTGAAATGACATCTTAGATAACAATTAACGTAATGCTAAAATTAAACTAGGAGAAACTAAAATACGAATCATAGTTAAGGCATGAAGGGAAACATTAACACTGAACAGAATTGTTTACGACTCGGCCATTGCGGGGTTAATTATGTTTTTAATATTTATTAACACTCACTCTGGCAATTCTGTTATTTCTTTCATGGTTTCATTGTCTTGAATAATAATCATCACTTTATTACGAAATAAAAACAACTTAACTTCAATTTGAATATACTTAAAAAGTACTATAAAGTCGAATTATGTCCGTTTTATATATTATTCATCCTTTTCTAAATAAAACAAGGACAATTGCTATCTCCTTCACATTTTTTAATGCCAAGCTTAAACGTTTAATCAGATTTGATGGCCTCTTAATCACAGACAATAGCAGCCGTTAATCTTAAGGAAAAGTAAATGAGAAAATTATTCTATATCCTTGAAAACACAATTGGTTTTTAGAATTGAACACTTGATTTAAAGTAATTACTTTAAATCAAAAAAGTTTATGATCGTGCCAATGCCTTTTCCTTGATAATGAAGAACAATTGTTATTTCTACTATAATTCTAAAATGGACCCTGGAATACGATAATACTCTGAGATTTTACTTATTTTAATAAAATTATGAAACAGCGATATTTAAATTATTAGAATATCAAACTTGTGATTAAAGGTTCGCAGATTCAAATCCTCCATTTATACTGTTACCAACCATCTTTAATAAGATTAAGACGATTGAGGAAAATTGCCTCCAAACAATCGACTTAAAACGCCTAACACATACATTAACATAAATACAGACTTAAATCCTCATACACGTATACGTACAACAGCGCAGGTCACCTCTACTGCAACATGTGTCGTAGGATATTTAAGACTAAGTTCGGTCTAGCCATATTAGGGCTCATCAAAGAAAAGATCCATGACTTCTAAGGTCACCGTCATCGAAATTAATGAGGAGAACTATACATATATTTATACTGTTGAAATGAACTTACTGCTAGTCCAAATAATTTTTGCGTCTTATGAGAACCGGTACTATAGAATTGTGGACATGTGCCATCGGGTTGAAACTGTTTTAAGCTTTCCATAAACACTTAGTTTTAATTGTATTTAAAGAGCCTTCGTTTCGTCTTGCTATTTTTTATGAAACAAAAGCATATGAATGCTCCTAAAATCCTTTATCTTTGTTGGAAAACCTGCGCTATTACTATCAATTTATTTTCGCTATATACGGTTGCGTTTACTCTTACCAATACCGCTGACCATTAGTTAAGTCTTGGATTCCATCTCCAGATCAAACAATATATTATTGGGTAATCCTATTTAAAAACAAGCTTAGTATAAGCATATTATGGGTCTGGGTAACGATAGTACGTACGGTCGGCCAAGAAAGTGGTGTCCGAGTTTTGATTTAGTTTCCTAGTCATCGAAAATTACAACAAGGTTCATACTAAAAATATATCACTGAAAGAGATGCATAATAATGACGTAAACCTAATTGATGAATACTCATACGTCATAGGTCACTTATAAGTGTAAATTATATCGACGTGCTTCAAAATGCAATGCTATACAGTCTGTAATGTTTACCCGGAGAACGAAGTGCCACAATTTGATTTTGTTCAAGGTAATTGTTTAATTCATAATGCGAGGATCGTAAGAGCCTGGTTTCGATCACACACTTCGGTAATTCCGTGGCCCTCAAGATCACCGGACCTAAACCCGATAGAAAATCTTTAGGGCCTTATGGTACAAAGATGGTCGCATCAAAATGAAAGAACCAAACAAACTCTTAATAGTCACTGTAATTCATTTTGGGAGGAAATACGGGGAACCGATATTTGCTCACGGCTTGTTGGTTCAATGAGGTCTCGTCTTTTAAAGGTCATAGAAGCCAATGGCGGTTACACCCGTAAACATTTTTTAACTTTTCTTACCCCTTCTAAATTTGACCATATGACTATGTTTATGTTTTTCATATTAAATACTTTTATAACTAATTTTATAAAAGGATACATCTATTACTAGTTTTTCTTTCTGACAATACAATAAAAACTGATCCCGTAATAAACTGTTTTATTGAACGCATATTGTAATTACAAGTTTACATAATTTGTAAATTCCGACAGTTGGACTCGCCTTGTGTCAGAACTTTACAATTATAAATTTGTAGATACAATTTCGTCATCGAAATCTACAGGTGTTTTCTACATATGGTAACGTTTATTAAATAGTATTTGTAATGGTAATATTTGTAATGTTTTTACTTGTAAAACTCTTACATAATTGTAAGGTTTATTAAACAGCACTTGTCGTAAAACTTAACAAATATGTAACGTATTTATAAAATTGTCAGATTGTAATGTTTATTATCCAGTGCTTTGAGGAAAACAATTAAATTACATATCATCCTTCCGCCATTGATTTTACGACGTCATTGGTTCCATCAAGTCCAAACTAAGAACAGCTGTCACGTAATATACAGTAATCATCGTTATCAATAATCAGATAAAAATAGCAATAGAAGTTATCAGATCAATCTGCAAGTAAAACTAATCTTTATCACCTATGAATCTGCAAGCAGCGTTCAACCTTAGGGTGGTACACCACTTTCTTGGCCGACTGTACCACGTAAAAGTACATTGCTAAAATGTTTAGGAATTTTCCAAAAAACGGCGATAGGCTTACACCCTATCACGTGGATGCTTTAAACCACAGCTGCTGAAATGGGGGTGTAATATATTTCTGTTTAACCCTTCGGTGATATAGGCATAGTATTATGTACTTATCTATTATAATTTAAATTCCAGTTTATGCATAGCGGATTTCCTGTTCTGCGCCATCGTGCTCCCGTTCGCCATATCAGGCTTCTGGACTCGGACATGGTCTCATGGGGGAGTGCTCTGTAAGCTGGTACCATTCCTGAGGTACGGGAACGTTGGAGTGTCTCTCCTGAGTATCGCCCTCATAACCTTGAACAGGTAAGCCTTCTGGGAATTTTGTAGCGGTTTGTGTATTAGTATGCAGGTCAAGGCACAATTGGTGTGTTGTTTTATTAGAATATTTAATAAATATCGAACTGTTCACTTAAACTCTTAACTACCAAGTTAAGCAATATTTGTTATTTTATTTTGTATGCCGTGCCATGCATAGTAATAAGGTAGGAGAATGAGAGAACTAGCTAACATTGGGTGAACACAATTATTTATTAAGTATTATTAATCTTATTAATTGTCATGTGAATGCTCAGTATTGACAAAATTATCCATGGATCGTGCATATCTATGTGATAACTGTGACGATTCTGACCATCTGCACGTTTTTTTTTTATTACTCATGTCCAAAACAATGCAGTTATTAATACTGCAAAAGATTATATTTCAGAAAAGATTACAAATATCCAATTTGTTATAATAAATTAATGTATTAAATAGTCATTAAAGATATATGTATTATAGAGCAACTTTATTAACCAAGTGAAGACATCTTCGCGTTCGTTTCTGGAACCCTCTCACGTCCGTACATGGTGGCTTATTACCATAACAGGCTAATCGCATATTAACAAACTACAGTCAGTGTCCACGCTGATCCTTTATTAAAGCAAATATAAGACCATCATAACATTGCAACAATAATATATATATTATTATATATAATAATCACAAGGCTTCTTCAAGTTAAAAATTTTAAAATGTATTTTGTTTAATGTCAAATTCGATTTGTTTTTATATAGCCATGAATAGAACAAATATTAAGTAAACTTGAAAAGTTAACTAAGAATTAGGTTCTCAACAACGCGATGTATTTATGTATTCAGCGATGAGAAATATATCCGTAACATTGAATGTAATCACTCCTGGGGTTTGTAATAATATATAATAAATTTCCACGCGTGGAAGTAACCAGGGTGGGTTACTTTCACGCGTGGAGAATGATTTCTTCAACAATCATTTCTTATATTAAGCTTTGGGATTAGATAACCTGCAAGGTTGGGACCATAGCATTGATTCCCGAAGGATTTGTATTAAAAATGTCAATAGCAATACGGTGTCTAGAAATGCGACTAAAATTGGTTTATACATTGTTACGGAGATCCTTAAACGTATCTACCAATATATGGGCATTATAATAAAGTACCTATTCTATCATCTCGGGGATAAATATTCAGAAACCTACGTACATAATTATGTGTAACAAGAATTAATTATTCTTAAAATATAGTCATAACTAATACAACAGGACGTAGGTAAATGTGCGTAAATATAGAACAGTAAATGAAGACTGGTGATCCTTGTTTACAAATAACGCTGTGCATTTATTTAAATATAAATTGCCTTTGCTACAAAATTCATCACTAATGTAAATTCAGTCGATTTCAGTCACGCCGTTGCTTACAGGCAGTACTGGTTCCTTTGAAATATTGCGTGTGGTCTGGCTGGACTATTCATTAGGCATGTAAATGTATAGTTAAGATGCCAAAAGTCGAGACTACTGTAGCTGTTTTTGTCTAGCTGATATTATGTAATTATATTATATTACAGTCAAGATGTTTAAATCATGGATCCAAACGTATAGCCTACCTCGATCCACTATGAAAACACTGCTAGATTTGTCTCTTGGTTTCATAAATGTACAAAAGCAGCCTTACCTTTGGCGTCACTAAAGTAGCTCCATAGTTTGCAATTGCGACAAATTTTATACAGAAAGCTGGCAACTGTATGTAGATACTGTTATAAAGTGGTATTATAGGTTAATGTTAACTTCTTCGTAATGTTTGGTTCTTTTTAGCTTGCATTTCTATGGAAAGCCAAATGTGAGGTGAGGGGAGTATTGCTATTCCGTAGCATACTTTTATACATTCTCGACTTGACCTTTGTGAATATAGTTTAGTATTAAGATAGTAGATATACAACAAGCAGCGTTAGCCTAGTGAGAGACCGTTGTACTGCTACGCAAAGGTTTTAAGTTCGAACCCAAGGCGCGTCTCTGAATTTCGAATTTATGTGCGTATTAAATATTTATTTTGTATAGATTGGAATATTATTTACATGAACAAAAGCAATAATCATAATTTACAACTCAACTAATATTAACAAGTATTTTAATAGTTAATTTACGCTCGCTTCAACAGTAAAGGAAAGCTGTTAGCTGTTAATAGTTTTTTTAAAACCCACACTGGACCAGTATAGTGGACTATGGTCTAGCCCTTCTCATACTGAGAAGAGCTCCGTGCTCAGCAGTGTGACATCTTGATACATGCTCATATTAATTTAATAAGTAGATTCTATCATTCTACAAATATATGAAGCAGGATGATAATGATGTTCTTAGGATTGTATATCCGTAGGTATATCTGCCGGTTTCCATGTTTCTCTAACACGTGTGTTATTACTTTCTTCCAGGTATATAATGATAGCTCATCACAGCTGGTACTCGCGTGTGTACCGCAAACACAACATCGCCCTCATGATCGTGTTCTCGTGGATGTTCTCGTACGGAATGCAAATACCTACGTTAGTTGGAGTATGGGGTAAGTACCAACACACACTAGTCGTCTTTATTTAGTCTACCTATATGTTACCAAACATAATATGTAGTTATTTTATTCGTCTACAAATTGCACAGTTGTAATGGCCAAATATCGGTCAGAATCTGATTGCTTTAGCAGAAAGCCTTATTTATTAAAAACTTTATAAATAATTTACTAAAGCTCATTATTACTAGATTTCTGCGGCAATTGTAGATGAGCCGAAGACGATATGCTTTGGACGGATATACATTTTTGATGTGATAAGATTTTTTTCTCTATGCGGCATTAGGAATAATGTCTGTGTCGCAGGAGGACTTTACAAGCATTTAAACAACGGTCCTAAGAACACCCATAATCGGCATAACAAATAGACGATCACTAAAATGCTTTCTTATGTGGGGATCGAACTCACCACTTATATCACTAGCTATCCGTGCTTTCGACGATATGATTGATAATTTGCTGATATTTGAGTTCTACAAAATGTTATTCACAGGTGTTAGAGTCTGGAATCTGTAGCTACCGATATACATAT
The DNA here is from genome assembly GCA_930367265.1 of Catocala fraxini. NCBI lineage: Eukaryota > Metazoa > Arthropoda > Insecta > Lepidoptera > Erebidae > Catocala > Catocala fraxini. Next base: position 17,820,421 of record OV884035.1, read on the forward strand.
ATAGTATATTTGCATAGTCTGCATCAAATAAAATAACGCCCTGTCCTTTTTATTCCAGGTAAATTCGACTATGACCCAGAGTTGGGAACTTGTTCCATAATGCCGGATGACAACGGTCGCTCAGCGAAGACAGCCCTCTTCGTGATTGCTTTCATCGTGCCTGCGCTGCTCATATTTATATGCTACGCTAGAATATTCTGGGTGGTTCACAGGTAATTAACTATTTTCTACAATTAACTATGATGATTTATCTAAGTAGCTAATGCATGGAAAGCAAGGCAGTTTAACGTATAAGTATATCATTCTGATACACTTTTTGTTTAGTCATTACAAGGAGGCATGGATTGACCAAATTGTACACTGATATCTTATATTAAGTTGTGTGAAATCGGCAACAGACGACAAGATTTCTATCCTGATTATGACAAGGCAAAAGTGTGTTTGTCAGTTTATTCTTATTTCACACAGCTCAGACGCAATGGAATGACGTGATATTTTACATACAAATAGTTTTAGAAAGTAGTATGAGCTCTTTATTCCCAATAATGCAAGGTTTCTGTATGATAGATTTATTAGACCAAGATGCCGGATGCCACGAATAAGAACAAGTATTTTTAATATTTTTTTAATTTAATAATTATTTATTTATTTTAGTATAAATTCTTAGTTTTACAATTGCATCTTAACAATAACATAAAGTGCACTTTTATATATTTGTTGGAACTAGGTTAAACCTGTGTTTCGAGCGACAAACTGCTCACATACTATTATCAGTATAAATAAATTAACATTATAATAACTATTATAATAAACTAAAGGTAATAGTAAAAACAATTAAAATAAGTTTAATGTTCTACTTTAAAACTAAATTATCAAAATTTTATTTACAGTTTGCAAGTAACTTGCTCGGTTTGGTCATATGACCGAGTTTGAATATAAGTAGTAATTAAGTTTTTACAGCTAAAATGAGTTAATTTATAAATGCTTAATTCTCCATTTGGGGCCCATATACCATATACCCATAGGCCCTAGAAGTACAAAAAATCTATTTTAAAATATGTTTTGAGCATAATTGTGTGCTACAGACTATATATTAATAATATTCTACCACATACACACAACACCATCTAGCCCAAACTAAGCAGAGCTTGTACTATGGGTACTAGACAATGGATAAACATACATATATACTTTTTTTTTTTTTTTTGTAAATATATACATATTATACATAGAAACACCCAGACCAAGACAAACATCCATGTTCATGCACACAAATGTTTGACTTGTGCGGGAATCGAACCCGCGACCTCAGGCGTGGCAGTCGGTTACACTAACCATCACGCCATCGAGGCCGTCAAATGTATGTATATCTATAGTTGGTTAATGAGCGCCTGAGTACTCTTTGACAAACGTATGTAGTTTTTATTTATCGCGTAGTTCTATAGAGTACCTATGTATTTCGCTGACACGGTTCGGAAGTATAGACAAAAATGGCCTTGTCCTAGATTTGTGACTGGTTTTGGGCCATAATCCAAGATTAACGATATTTTTGGTCTATTTTTAATTAATCAGATGATATTATATAACATTTTCATAAAGTAAGGCAAAAAATATCTTCCAAATGGTTGCGTATTATTGTCTTTATTTTGATCTGTATGAGATGAAATATATTTTGTCCCGACTACTACATTCATCCAAAGTTATGTTACAAAAGTGTAAATGGGATTTGTAGCTCGAGGTTCTTGTCTGGCTCCCAGGAGGTTTTATTGTTTCAGTACTCGGATTTAGATACTTTATTAAGTTGGAAGACGTTGTAATAAATATGCCAGAATGTTTTTGCTTAGTTTGAAAATAAAATAATATATTTAGGCAATAAATAGTAAAAATGAGTAACAGAAAAGCGAGCTTTCACTTAGTTGCGTTCAGACAATACTAACTACTTATAATTTATGATGTATTTTATTATTTCCGAAGGTTTTAGGCTTAATATTGAGTAGGCAAAGATAGTAGTAGAGTAGCAGCGATAGCTCAGTGAGGAGACCAACAGACTGCAATGCAGAGGGTTCGAACCCACGTCGCGCACTTCTGACTTTCGAAAGTTATATGACTTTACATAATATATACCTACATACCAATAAACATATTATATAATCTAAATTAAATATATATATATATATATATATATATATATATATATATATATATATAGCAGCGATAGCTCAGTGGGGAGACCAATAGACTGCAATGCAGAGGGTCTCGGGTTCGAACCCACGTCGCGCACCTCTGACTTTCGGAAGTTATATGACTTTTCGAAATTATGTGCGTATTGATTGACAATTATCGCCTGCTCCGTGCCTCGGAGAGCACGTTAAGCCGTTGGTCCCGGCTGCCATGAACATCTATGGCAGTCGTTATTGGGAAAGTCAGTACCCTCTAATATCCTGACACTGGTCTAGCCTTAAGGTATCGTTAGCCTTCGGGTTGCGGAGGTCAGGTGGCAGCCGCTCCGTGTAAAAACTGATATCCAGTCAAATCCGGGTAGACCAGAAAAGCCGACCCCAAGTGACTTGGGAATAATAGAGGCTAAGAGAGAAGATTGAGTAGGCAAAGACTAAGAATTTCCACTAATATACTAATATCCTGTTATAGCTGTTCTGCTTTATTCACTGCTTTTTTAAGCACGCTCATTAGTTTAGTGAACTTAAAACCAATCTTCATCTAAAACGCTTGTGATCTAGTCAGTGAACATTTATTCATTTAATATATCTTCGATCAATTGTCATGTTTGCTATAAATACCGTGGCCAATCTTTTATCGTCCATTGTTGCCACTTGACATAAATATTTGAATGCACGTTTGTCAGTTCTTGATACCATATCCTCTTTCACGCTCGGCGTTTAATACACTGTCTCTTTTTCTGCCCTCTTTATTCATCATGCATAAAAGATGATTTTCATCAAAGCATAATATTAGTATATTTTCAAATAGGCCTAGATGTTTGAATGATACGATGTACCATCACTCCAAAATGTTAAAATATATTTTCTAAAACCAGGGCCAACAATTGTAGATGAAAGCACGGATAATTGTTTAGAATTTACCATGTCGTAGCTGCTCTTAAATTTTATTCACATTTTTTTTACTTTATTTTTAATCTTCTTTTATGAAACTTTCAGTTCAGAACAGCGCATGCGTGAACACCAGAGGTCTCAACGCACCAGTCCTAGTAACCTCAACACCACAGATAAGAGATCTACGATCAAGGACAACAGAGAGACCAAGGCCCGACGCAATGAGTGGAGAATCACAAAGATGGTGCTAGCTATTTTCCTGTCGTTCCTTGTCTGCTATCTACCTATCACCATCGCGAAGGTCGCTGATAATCATGTACATTTCCCAGGTAAGATATAAACACGTCACCAATGTTTTGGTTTGGTAAAAGTTAATGTTGGCAAATTGTTACGTATCATGCATACGTATTTGCAGTAATAGAATTATGCTTGCACGTCGTCAGCTATGTACACATATCTTCTAAGAGTCGCTATGCTGACAGCGCTAGTGACGAAGACCAAATTCCACATTTTCCTGCTATAGAGAAAAGTTTTGTCTTAGTCCTGCATATAATAATTTAATGCTGATATCTCAATAGTTAAAGGAATTAGTAGGTTGAGGATGTATTAAGTTGCCTTAATAGACTACATAGATTACATAATGGCTTAAGTTAGTTCAACCTTTTGCAGTGCATCGAATCTTCAAGGTTTAATCCCTATACGAGGCACAACGAGTCAACCTTCGTAACTTCCTCGACATAAGAGTTATAGATTTGCCGTGTATTTTCAATATTATAATTTACATCCATTCAAATATTAATTCTTGCTTTCAGTATTCCACATCACGGGCTACCTGCTCCTGTACGCGAGCGCATGCGTAAACCCGATCATCTACGTCATAATGAACGCGCAGTACCGCGCGGCGTACGCAGCGGCGCTGTGCTGCCCCCTAGCGAGGCTGTCGGGCCTCACCAGCGGTGCGTATCCCTCCTCGCCCGTCGCATGCCAAGCCGTGAGGAAGTCGGAGCGCACCTCAGCTCTCGTCTCATATCAGATCAGACCGTGAAGGTATCATTCGTGATGCAACTCGCTATTGGGCAGTGGTATGCTTCTGGACAAGCACATTGGAATATTTTTGTACATACACATAATATTTAGGAGTTACAGTTTAAGTAATGTTGTTCTTGGGAGGTTGGAGCCTTTGTATTATTAATAAGCTTCGCTACCTTTGATCTATTTTCTTAATTTTCTCAACAGAGGGTGATAATAATTATTTCTTTTATATATTTTATGTATTTATGTAGGTACATAAAATACTTCTTTTATATATTTTATGTAGGTACATAAAATATATAAAAGAAGAAATAATTATTACCTGCCTACTAAATATAGTAAAAATCAGCAAAACAAACCCTGAAGCGTGTTGGATCATTTCATAATTTCATGTTACATTTCTGCATGACATTCAATTTGTTCACACGTAATTTAAACTTATTAGAAATGTATTTGTCTGTCATTTATTCATCACGCCCACTTTTGACAGTTTTTTTATACGTGTCATATATTACCTACCTGCACTTACAATAGCACTAGTTAAACAATTTATTTAAATAATTAAGCAATTAACTAGTCCTTTATTCTTTTTAGAGAAATGGAACGAGCGTCACGGGTACAGCTACAACAACACACAAACGGCGCTCAGCCAAGTGTCACTGGGGGAGTCGAGAGCAGACCATCGGGGCACCCTGGCAAGCCCTGGCGGAAGATAAACCCTAGATCTTCAGAATCTCATAGCACCGGGGCTGTACAAGCCATCGGGCCTGCCACTGAATCTGTCAGTTTTGGACCCAAAGCAACAGGAGCGAAATTTAAAAAAAACGGATCACAGCACAGCATTGTCGCCAAATCGGACACGTCGTTCAGAAATCAAGTGATTGGTTCGCAACATAGTATCGATTCGAGATCTACAAGACCTAGGCTTTACATGACGGGATCCCAGACAAGTTTAGGACCCAAAGTTACCAGGTTTCAGATTGACGATTTACGAAGTGATAGACAAACCAATGTATAGCGCCGTCGCTCGTTATACGACGTACCAAAGATATTGTAAACTTAAACCAAATATTTTTTGCATTTTTATGAATTTATAGAATAGAGTACAGTATTTCAATAAAATATACTGAAAGTATTATTTTACATTATGATTTAAAGTGACAAACATTTTCTTAGAAAATGCCCTGACTGTTTTTCGATAGTACCTACGTTTTTGCCTTAAATATTGTTAGGCTTAAAACTGTCATCTCTGTTTCTCATTTATATAAATATAATAAATGATTTAATGATATATTTTGTACGGTAATCTCACTCAATATCCGTCCTAAAACGAGCGACAAGCTAGCAATAATCGACATAATATAAACAGGTGACTTCTAGTAGTATAAGTAATTATCCATTTACTAAGTAGTTACAAATTATTTCAAGTCTTCCGTAATACTCTTTATTTTGATAGTGGCAAATGTCGAGGGGTTATGTGTTATGACTTATTTTATAAGTTCTACATTCCGTTATATCTTAAGAGTAAATACATGACCAATTAAGTATAATATACAGTATGAGTACTAAAGCTTATAAATTATGACAGAGAGACATTCCAATTTTTGGCCAAAGATTTATAAGTTTTAAATAGATAACTTTTATTATTTCACCACCAAATTGTCTATAAATAATTTAATTTTAAGATTGAGCAGTATTTCATATAATGTAAGTTATTAAATATATATTGTTGCTATGAATTTACCAATATGCCATATAATTTTAAGGAATTTTGAAAATGAATTGACTGTAATAAATTATTGTGTAAATAACCGATTAATTCGTTATTTATTATTTTGTTACTTCCGTTTATAATGTATGAAATTAAATAGGTTGTTGGAAATATATTATAAATAGTTCAAGAAATTGTTTAAGTATACCATTTGTTTTATTCCATTTAATCCTTAACACATACATACATATGTAGGTATTAAATGACAGTTATCCAAAATATTAGTATGAATGTATCTTATGTGGGGGCCAGTCAGTGCAGACCGGCGACACTTCGATCCAGTGGGATCTTTTGTGTCGACACTCTCCCAATAACGACTGCCATAGATGTTCATGGCAGCCGGGACCGACGGCTTAACGTGCTCTCCGAGGCACGGAGCAGGCGATAATTGTCAATCAATACGCACATAATTTCGAAAAGTCATATAACTTCCGAAAGTCAGAGGTGCGCGACGTGGGTTCGAACCCGAAACCCTCTGCATTGCAGTCTGTTGGTCTCCCCACTGAGCTATTGCTGCTTATATAATAAAATATTAGTAAGTAATTCGAAATGGTGTCAACTGTCTAGTTGACGCAGCGGTAGTAAAGGCTTGGGGTTCGTTTTCCAGGTCGACTATGTAGTGGTATTGGTTATTTGTGTCAAGATATTCATAATAGCAGTATGGAATCTAGAAATATGCTCCGTGGATAGCTATATAGTCGTATTACTCTTATTACGTGGGACTTAAAATCACAGCTGGCTAAATGTGGGAGTAAAACAATACTGCTTTCTCCTTTAAGGATATAGACGTGATACTAACTATGGATGTAGTTCGACACAGCTACGAATACCCCATCAAAACGGATAATAGATTTTGAATACAGACAATAATAGACAAACAAATCTTGAAATTATCTTTGTATTATCTAATAGGATATGATAGTAGTTAGTAGCAAAACAAAACACATATATTTTTGGTAATAATATGATTATTACACTTTGTAGGCCTTTGGATACTACGCAGTCTGTAGCAGTTCTAATGATGTGGCGAAATGGCACGGTTGACATTCGTTGTAATATATCCATCAGAAGGTACATCACGTAATAAAACTGTTCAAAATAGAGTTCCGATAATTGTCTAAGTGTACTGAAATGCAAAACATTTGACATTTAATTTAATTTAGGCGAATACCAATCGTGATATTAAACACACGGAGCTAGCATCGGAACTCTACCTCGAAGAGCTTTTACTACGAGAATTAGCCGAACGCGCCGCAGACTATATTGCACATTATTTAGCACAGACTATATTGATATGATATCAGAATTAAACTAAGTGTCAGTATAGGCAAATGTAAGCTATAAAACTAACCAATTACAATATATTCAATGAGCCTAGTCTAGTGGAAATAAGCCCTATATAGTCTAGATAGGGTAATTTACCCCTTTAGTGACACTTTCAGGGGTACTTCAATTTAAATTCATGTGTGTTATAGGTACTTTACTCAATTAATGCTTACTGCAATATTGAATAATTATACACGTTCTTTGTTTCGTGATAGAAAACCCAGTGACGTTTTTACCTGGAGAATGCTACTTTGACAATTATGATCGACAGTTTAGTAAGCGCTAATATTTACGCATCTGTACTCTCAAGACCATCTTTATCTATACAAGAAACCTCTGTCTTTAAACATCTTCATCCTCTTTGTGTTTGGGCAGTGCGTTGGGTTTAACCTCAATTGGTTAATTCCTATATTACGCACTAGGTCTCAATAGGACATGACTTCAATACGTACCGAGAATTTTACGAATTCGACACGAATTAATAATAAAATATATACCCTAGGACTAACAAGTTTTCGCACCGTATTTTGTCTACCAAAAGAATAATTTGATAGACCTCAAGTTACATTACAAGTGACTGTTTCGCGGACTTTACTAGGTCTGGTAGCTTTAGTGAACGAACTAATTAAGACACGTGCTGGCAGTAGAGCCCCATGAAACATATTAATTAATCTATTTACGAGTGGAAAAGCAATCCGCCATTGCCTATTCGGTAATCAGACGGTAAAACCAGCGTAGAAATAATAACACTACTAATACGTTACGGCCGCCGAAGAAAAATTTCGACGCTTCACATACCATAGATAGATACCTACCTATCTTTAGCAGTACTTTCTTCTTTTCCCATCTATAATTTCCCTTTCTTAGGCATTGTCTCCACTAGCGAGAGAATCGCGACGAGTCCGCGCTTCTATCGTCGGGTAATCTCCACGAACGAGCGATTATTCCGCCAGCGTATCATCACGACTCGTGACGGAATCACAGCGTGTCCGCGACGACTCGTAACGGAGTCGCCGCATTTCCTTGACGATGCGTTGTGCTTTTATTTGTTGAAAGAGTTCAGTTAGGTGCCAGACGAGAGCGAAATAAGTAGTGTCTCAGTCAATAAAATAATTCTTTATTATGGATGTAGTGTTCTGGGGTGCTTGTGCAAGTACGCTAGTGAATATGCAGTTATTGTTATTAAGAAAGGAAAAAAAAGCGCCGTTGGTGGACACATCCTATGTTACTACGTCGTGAAAGTCATGGACATTTCCATGTGAATTATGAAGAATATCGAAATCATCCAGATTGGTTTGAAGATGAATATTTAATGGCATTTCATGTTTTTAATGAACTGTTAAGTTGACTATTAAGAAACTTATCAAAGCAAGATACTAATATGAGGAAAAATATCGGGCCATGTGAAGGATTAGCAGTAACATTATAGTAAGTTTTAAGCAGTTATATTTTAGTTAAACGCTTACATCAATGATTATAAAACGTAAAGTTTACATTCTATCAAAGTGTTGCAACATTTGAGCAATATCGTCATCGCTTGTTGGTGTACATGTACGAGAATATGATTCGTCCAATGTATGTGACGGTGGTATGTATTTCTTAATTACAGCTATAATCTCAGTTCTGGCATCAATTAAATACCTAATCTTTTGTCCATAAGTGGTAGCATCGAACGGAAAAATGCCTCATTTCCACGCTCGTCGTTATGTTGTCGTCGAACATTATTTCTTTGTATATCTATACTCTCGCGCATAACATTCGATATCTCTTTATTCAATTCCAGAAACATTTGGACTAATGTTTTCTTTTTATTAGACGTAGATGGTTCAGTAACACTGGGGGTGGTATTATCCGAAATGTCGTCATCCTCAAAAAATCTTGACTGTCCTCATTGAGCATGTTTGACGATGTTGAAGCGTGTTCTGTGTGTTTCTTTAAAACAAGTAATACTTTATAATGAATATACTTTCGTCGTTTTGAGGCAGCTTGACCGGATTTTGAACATTACTGCAACTTTAACTCCTTACGAAATTAATCCCTTAAAGATTTCCATTTTGTCATTAACTTAAGTTCTGAAATAAAGAATTATTAAATTAAATTATATTTATTTAGAATAGCACTGAAGTGAATCAAAATTGGTTATGTTAATTGTTTTTCGTAAAAATAATACAGATTTCACACACACTCCCTCACACCCTTACACACACACAGTCACTCACATATACCTTTAGTACCTAACTATATTAAATGTATGCGTTGTATATGTATATTTTATAATAATAATATTCTACCACATAGGTACACACAACTCTATATATATTATGTAACGTATATATAATTATTATTATTATAATGTTCTACCACATACACACAACACCATCTAGCCCAAACTAAGCAGAGCTTGTAGTATGGGTACTAGACAATGGATAAACATACATATATACTTTTTTTTCTAAATACATAGATATTATACATAGAAAGACCAAGACAAACATCCATGTTCATGCACACAAATGTTTGACTTGTGCGGGGATCGAACCCGCGACCTCAGGCGTGGCAGTCGGTTACACTAACCACTACGCCATCGAGGCCGACATATAATATATTTACATATTATGTAAGTATATATTATTATGTATATTAATAAAAAAACAACACAGATTAATAAAAAGCCAACGCTTTGGTGGAGTCTTCATTCTTTAACCGATTTCAAAAAAGCAGAATATGATAAAAGTATATTTTTAAAATAATAATGTAATTTTCCAGATATCTCGCTACTGGAGCAAGTTATAAACGTCTTCAGAATAAGTACAAAATTTCGAAAAAAACGTTAGCTAAAGTAATAAACGAAACAGTGGAATTATATGGAAAGTGCTCGCACCTACAGAAATGGCAGCCCCAAACAAAGAATCATGGAAAAGAATCTCAGAGGGATTTAAAGACAATGCAAATTTTTCACATTGTTTGGGAGCGATAGACGGCAAACACATTCGAATTCAGTGCACTCAAAATTCCGGCTCTCTATACTTTAATTATAAAAAGTACAACTCAATCGTTTTATTGGCTTTGGTGGATTCAAATTATTTGTTTACTGTTATTGATGTAGGTTCTTATGGCCGTGAAAATGATTCTACTATTTTCAATTTTCAATTCTAGGTCAAAAGCTGCATGAAGAAGCTCTTGATTTGCCGGATACTCGGGCAACTGAACATCGTAAAGGGCAGGTCTCTCTCTCACTTCAACTATAAACTTTTTAATGTCAAACATTGTACTTATATTGTTTAAAAAGTTTGTCGATACGTTACGTCCTTGCTTGGCGAGAGGCAACGCTGAAATGACGCTGCGATTGACAGCACGCCCGCCGCGCGGCGGGCGTGCAACCATTAGCGACGATATCGCGGCGATACGACGACGTTACGCGCGTACATTGCTACTCGTCGCATCGCCGCGATAACATCGCCGTGTGGAGACGCGAGATAATATATAGAAATACGTGGCACGACGATAATATGCCCGCGATTCTCTCGCTCGTGGAGATGGCGCCTAAGTCCCGGTCTCGAAATCAGCGTCTACGGGGCGGCGACGGCGGCGCGGTGAGCGTCGCGCCAACGCAGACCCGGTCCCAAAGACAGCGGGCAGATCGCGCGGCGCTAGAACGGCGTAGTGTTTTGTTATGAGAAATTAGTAACAGTAAAATAAATAGTTAGTGTCTTTGTTTGCGAACAAAATGTCTAAATAGCAACGACAAGATATTTTTGATATAAAAGTCGGTACCTAGTTAAAAAGTAATATGCACAATACCTACCACATCAATGCAGACGTGTGGGCACCGTTAGACTCGAGCACCGCACACCGCTCGTACGCCGCTCGTCGCACCGCTGCCTTCGAGGCCAGTTCTAAATAAATCTATGCATTGGAACGCGCCGCCTCTGCGCCTCGGCTGCCGCCGCTCCGCGTCCGCTGACTTCGTGTCCGTGGCCTTAGATTCAGCAAAGCGCGCCTGAGGCTCGGTATCCACCAAAGCGGAGAGGAGATGCGTAGCGGAGAGATGTGAGCTGTGAGAGCTCGAAACCTGTCAATCGCATGACGCTTTCGGGTGTGCGCGAGTGCAAGCGCCGCGTGGCGTCGTCGTCGCCGCCCGGCCGCCTGGTTCACAGAGCACTTATACTCAGAGAGAAGAATGATAACTTCATACAAAATTTGTAAGGAAATTTTTCCTTAGCGTCTTGCGCCATCTATTTGCAGCCCACACAAAACTATCGTAAATGTCATGTTGCGGCTACATACATCTCCACCAATACGATATTCTGGTCCTGGAAATGTCTAATGACACAATAAGATGTTTTTTATTCACACATTATATCATTTGTGACGGTGGAAATAATCAATACCGAAATATTTTCATAGAAAAACAGTGTGACTATCTTATTATAATTAATAAAAATTATAATCACATATTTAGATGATAACATCTAAATATGTGATTATAATTTTTATTATACAAGTCATGTAGTTGCTGTGCTAATTACCTACATTCTCTGTCACAATATGCGGTCTAATATAAAGCTTGTGACAGTAACCTTGAGTAAAATTGTTACCAATAATTATTCAAATTACACTACAATCATTAAATTTAATAAGACAAATTCATTTTATAAATATTTATTATAATTATTACACAGATTCAATGTAATCTAAAGTGTTTTTGCTAAAACAAAACGTTTCAACATTCCAAATATGCCACAATCTTTTGTCAGTATTGTCACTGTCAACTGTCATCATAGGCCTTCGTAATGCCGATGAATTGTATGGAATATTGATTCATCTGTAATATTTAAACAATTTATAATGTAGTAACAACAAGATGTGTTTTAAATAATAAACATTAGTGTATTTTAACTATTATATTTGTGTGAACTTAATTATTATAGCGCAGTGTTATTATAAAATATAAACAAAAATGGATGTCGTCGGCAGCGAGATTGGGCAGAAAATGCGGGTAAATACTGAATAAATACGTGAAATATGTGATTAATATGATATTCCAGAATATTTGACTGATTTATGTCCATTTTACTTGTTGAAACAACAAAAATGGTTGCCGCCATAACCACATTTGTTGATTGAACATGACACTATTGAGACATGCATGTAGGTAGTGTATTGATCAAAAATATTTTACTTTCAGTCGGCCATCAAGGCCAAGCTGACAGAATTAGGATGCTATGTTGGTAAGTACACTGGATATCTGATAATCTAACTGCATTAAAACAATTAACTTATTTAATTTAATAATAATAGTGACTTAGTTTGTATAGGTCTATGTATATCCAAATTTAAATATTTTTAATTGTCATGATGCTTAAAGTATATAAATGATAGGCATTGAAAATGTTGCTAGAATTGTGTAATTAGATAGTGACTTAACTATTTAATTTTAATTAGAGCTGATGCAGATTCACAACTCTATAATACTTTAAGTACCCAAATGCTTTTCAGCAATTTTTAACATGCTAAATAAAAGGGAGTAAGGTTATCACTGTTTGCTAATGACACACATAGTTGCTTTCCAATTCTATTATGCACAATGCTGTACTTTGTATGGTCAAATAGGTTGTGCATATACTTATATGCACTGTATTTTAAACATTTGAAAACAATACAAATGCAATTGTGAATGTTGCTACCGTTTGCCATGTACTTTTGTAGACTTCTTGCTATTACTCTTTTTTTTTATAGTAATTGCCTGTAACACTGCACTTCACTGTTTCTTGTTTCTGTACAGGAATTGAACCTGAGTCCTTGGCTAACTTACACATACTTATGCCGTAGGACCATAACTAGAATGATTACTAGAGAAAATTAATGAATTTAACTGATGTTGTATTCATTCCGTTTGCTTAATAAATTACAGAAACATCATGGGTGTGCCAAATGTGGTATTACTCATTGCTTTGCTTACAATGTTGTAAGTCAATCTTGGTTAGATTACAGACATGGTATTGAAATCAAAAGTATACTCTGTAGTGGTAGTAGTGGAACTGAAGCAGCAATATGAGCAGGTATTGAAAAAAAATTATGGGTTTATTAAAACAATAATGTATAGGTGACTGAGAATTGCTCAGCTTCCCAGTTAATCTAGATCAGAGGTGCTCCAAAAAAATTATACGTAGCAACTTCAGAGCCCGCAATAAATTATGTCTTGTTCCCAGACTTTTTTTCTCATAGACCACTTTCAAAATTTAGCTGGTTCCGTTGTACTCCCTGCAGCTACATTTCTACCATATTCCTTGAAAAAATATAATAAGATCTCTACGAACTGACCCTTTTTTAGAAATTCTCGGGGACTGTACTGTTTTGAGTAGTATTCCTCAAAATATCTGTCGATCGACGTTTATATGTGAAGTCAAGCCAAATTTTCGTGAACCCCTTACCCGCTTACGAATTGTAAACCCCCAATTTTTTTTGTCACGCCAACGTAGACCCCCGTCGAGTCTCCTGTGGACCCCTAGAGTTCCACCTGGACCACTTTGGGAACTACTGATCTAGATGAACTTGGATTTTAAAGTTTTATCGAAATTGCTGTTGTATAAAAACCATATCATACTATGTTTTTTTTTTAAATTAAACTACTATATACGAATTTTATATAAAATAATAATAATAATAATAATTTATTAGCCAAGAGAGTACATTGCATATTACATTATGATGTGGTTACATATATACTTTAAATAAATAATATTATAATATCCGTATATAGTAGTTTAATTTCAATTAATAACTTTAGTATAAACAGAAGACTATATTATGTATACTATGGTTTATATATACACAAGAACACTAGTACTACTTGTAATATCATCTTTCATATTTCTTCTAACAGTGATAATTGTGTTAGTACATATTTATGGATCAGTAAAAAAATGTCTGCTAGCTGGATTGGCTAATTCACTGATAAATATTTCAAAAATTTAAACTATATACCAATAAATTTAAATACATTTTTAGATACCAATCTACACCCTGTGTGGTATGGTTAACTTCCAAAAACATAAATTTAGATAATATTGAAATACAGTGACCATATAGGAAAATAAATTACATAAAATTAATTATGATAAATAATTATCTATATAATATGTAAATACTAAGACTTATGCATGACAAGATAACACATTTATATTTGGAAACCGAATGTCCATGGTGGGTATAAAACTTATAAACTATTAAACAATTTTGGTTTATTTGATCAGTACAAGATGATGCTACAGAGCTCTAATTAAAAAGAAATACACAAATAATAAGTTACTTAATCTTACTAAGTAAATTACAACATGTTTAAATAATATATGTAGGTATGTTAAGATGCTTATCTATACTATGGAAATAAAGACAAAATACGACTTACAGTATTTTTAAATTGTATAATTTTATAGTTAAAAACGTCTAGAGTATTATGATATTTAAGTAAAAGGTCATTATACATTCAACACATTCTGACCAATGGATTGTAAAAAGATGTGTTATTAATGTGAACATCCAAAATGAAGATAATTAGATAATAAATATTAAATTGATAATTAGATAGATATGCCACATATTGAACTTAATGAAATCATAATAACAGATCAATTACTCAATATTATTATAATTCCTTATAAAATATGGAATATTACCTTGTCAGTCACAAGTAAAGCAACCCACTGAAACAAAGCTATTAACATGTGTTGTTTAATATACCTGTGCCTTTGGGATATATAACTTGAACTTTGGTGTAAGACATGCTGCTTGTTACAACGGCTCCTGCGCAGAATGTCCACTTCTCAAAATGTCCACTGGTCGCAAAATGTCCTTTTCTCAGAATGTCTCTTTCGCAAAATGTCTCTTTCGCAGAATGTCCACTTCGCAAAATGTCTCTTTCGCAGAATGTCCACTTCGCAAAATGTCCCTTTCGCATATTGTACTACATGAGCTAAATATAATTTTACTGTTAGTATCAGAACAATATAAATTATTTTAACTCTTTTATTGTCCTGCGACAGAGACAATTGAATCATATCACACAGGGAATGTGGTAATAGCTTCCCTGTCTAATATATTGTATTTGATACAGACCTCATAGCCAATAGCAGGCCATATATATATATTCTATTTGATATATTGTATTTGGTTTGTTAACAACTACTTTATGGTTCCATATTAAATAGAGAGGATTAAATCAAATCGAGATTGCACCAATAACTGAATGTGATTATCAAGATGAACATCTATGTTATAGATGATGAACTACCAGATTACGTAATGGTGATGGTGGCTAACAAGCGCACCAGGGCTCAAATGGAGGATGACCTGCAGCTGTTTCTTGGAGACAACACGGAACTGTTTGTCAATTGGCTACATCAGGTGTTGAAGAAATTGCAAGAAGTGACTGTGGCTACACCAGCTCTCAGTAAGTTCTACAAACAGTTTACCTTAGTAATTTATATTAGGAAAATACTGGTAATAGCAATTACTGGTCTAGGAGCAAATACCTGCATTAGGGGAGAAGTTTACATGATATTGAAATAATAGGCATGAAGAATAATAAAAATAACTATCTGTAAAAATCAGATAATATGGTTTGATTTAACAGTGATGAAAATATAGCTACACGGGTAACTCAGTTATATGTTTGTCTAAACTTAAAACTTTTAATGTTTTGAGATGTCCTAAGTAAAGTAGTATAAAGCCATTAAAACCTTTACAACAATCTTTAATTGTTTTCTACAGAAGCAGCTGAAGCCGATAAAAGTAAAGAAAGATCATCATCGAAGGATCGCAAATCGAAAGATAAGAAATCAAAAGACAAACATAAGAAGAGTGATTTGAAAAAGGCAAAGAAGAAGGAAAAAGAGAAGACTATCCGCAAAAAGGAGGAAAAGAAAATTCATAAAACCAAAAAGAAGAGTAAACACCATGATATGATTAGGCCAAACATTCCTCCATTGCTAATGAACATGGAAAAAGATTCGGAGCCTTCAATTACTGATGTATTTGCAGGACAGATTCTAAAGAACCATGGCATAAACATGGACCCTAACAATGAAGATTTAAAGCTGGAGAAGAAACCTGTTATTAAGGAAGTTAAAAGGCCTATCTTGCCCATAATAGACCCTGCAACTATATCATCACAACCAGATCCAGATCTAAGCAAAACTCATGGTGATCCTAAAGAGGACCAGATAAAAGAAATAACCCAAATTGAAGCTAAAATACAGGGGTTAAAGCAGAAATTGGCTGAGCAACTAGATTCCTTGTCAGATGATGAAGATTTCTTAAATATAAGGACTGAGGCCGAGGAACTTATGAATGATTTTGCTGAAGATGTTTTTCAGGTAACACAGTATATAATAATATCAGCCCTTTTATTAAACTGTCCCACTGCTGAGCAGGGGCCGCTTCTCAGTGTGAGACGGGTTAGGCCATAGTCCAACACGTTGGCCCTAGATAATTAACTATTTATTACGTAACATCGAAAAGTCAGAGATGTACGCCTGGGAATTGAACTCGAGATCTCTGCGTGGCAGTCCAACGCTTTCCCAATAGGCTAGCGCTGCGTTAACATTAGTTGATATTTACTTATTCTGAATTATATGAATAAAGTATACTTAATGCCCCAGAAAATTATATATAATTGCATGTTGTTTTGTCATCTTTAGCTTTGTGTAATACAAAAAACATACTACTTTTTATCTAACCCTTGATTTAATTTACTCGTTCTACAATAATTCAAACGCATTTTAAGAGCAGAAATTAATTCCAATTCATTTGATTCTCTCTTTTTGCTCAATGAGAATGTAAGATATCCTTCTACATAAATAATATATTAATTTCAGGAAATATCACAACAAACACCTGTCGTGGCTACACCTCCCATTGAGCTCCAAAAATCCCCTACTCCCCCACCTGTCCCAAATTCGAAATCCATAGAGATCCAAAAGGAATTATCCAAAGATCCCACAGAGTCTTTACCACAGATAGAACTAAAGCTACCCAAAAGACCCGTGAGAGAGAGGCTTGGTGCCCGAGAGGAGACAAAAACGGTCCCGGATGCCAAAGAAAAGGAAAGAACTGAAAGTCCTGAAAGGTTGTTAATAAATTGCCAATTTGAGGTAGTAAGAATAAATATCGTTAGAATAATTTTTTTATCTACCATTTAATTATGTTGGCCATATTCAAGTATTGTTACATATATATTTAAGTATTCTTATTTAAGTTTGTGACAGCTAGACAAACAAAAATTTAAAAAAAAACAGTTATTTATATTTCTT
Organism: Catocala fraxini; assembly: GCA_930367265.1. Taxonomy (NCBI): domain Eukaryota; kingdom Metazoa; phylum Arthropoda; class Insecta; order Lepidoptera; family Erebidae; genus Catocala; species Catocala fraxini. The sequence goes on from OV884035.1 coordinate 17,837,934, forward strand.
GGGTTGTTTAGTTTCTATACTATATATTGTTTGCGGCCAACAGTTTTTTACTTTCTAGCAAAAATTTCTAGTAGATATTGTATTTTGCAGATTTACACCAGACCGCGAACCAGAAGTTCGGATCCAAAAGTCTGCTAAGAGTCGCTTGGGGGATCCGCCCGAAACATCCAAACGAGGTTCTATGTCTGATGACGCAAACTCTGATAAGTCATCAGATTCTAGCACCAAAAAGCTGAATTCTAGGTACCTTGATAATCTATTAATTAAAGATCTACTGTGCCTTATTATTTACAAGCAGTATACAGGGTTACAGGTTAAGTCGACCTAGATCCTTTAAGAGGTTGTAGTTTCCACCATTCCTGACTGATTTGACTATGAGAAACCGTAGCCCATTTTTTTTTAACGTTGCATATGTTTATCACGATCTCGTGCGCATACACAATTGCAGTACCCATAACAAATGAAAATATCAGCATATTCCTCGTTCGTGAAGGTCATCATCTTCAACAGTTCGAAATCAGAGTCCAGTTTGCAAGCACAGTCACGAATCGAAAGAAACAGTCCAGAAATCCAAGCCAAGTCGTGTTAAAAACCAAAAGCACTAAGTATCGCATCTACTATGGACGGATAGCGTAAGCAGACTAACCAAACATAATAACAACAATTTGGCCAGGGATGTTTTTCTCGCTCACACCTACTTACGTCACGCACCTCTGACTTTCGGAAGTTATATGACTTTTCGAAATTATGTGCGTATTGATTGACAATTATCGCCTGCTTCGTGCCTCGGAGAGCACGTTAAGCCGTCGGTCCCGGCTGCCATTAACATCTATGGCAGTCGTTATTGGGAGAGTGTCGACACAAAAGATCCCAATGGGTCGAAGTGTCGCCAGTCTGCACTGACTGGCCCCCACATAAGATACATACATACATCGTATGATATTCCGATCGCACGCACCGCAACCCCATGAATGACTATTGTCATTGCAGCATGTAACTCAATGAAATACTGTTATCTTTACTACTACCTGGGACCCTTGCATCAAAGTTTTTTTTAAGAATTCTGGTAATACCCTAGCTTGTTATACCTTGTTGGATAGCTAATGAAACCTAGATATTTTTAAGTATGTCTGCAACATAACTGTCTTAGACATTTTTTTTTAATATTTTGTGTAGAAAAATATTTTTTCGAATTTATTTCAAGTTATAACTATCAATCGTCTACTACGACTCAGTCGGTTCAGTTAAATTATATAAATTAGAGGCAAAAAACCCAAAAAAACATTAGGCCCATAACAAAAAAATATTTTTTTTTTAAAAACCTTCAATGTCAAATTTCTTGGAAACTGTTAAGTTTGGGGTACGGTGTCTGATACTCAAATCAGTCAGGAATGATGGAAACTACAACCTCTTAAAGGATCTAGGTCGACTTAACCTGTAACCCTAAAACAAGTTATATTTTATCATGTCAGCCGAGAGACGATAGGCCTCCCTAAGGTTTTTCCTAAGGTCTTGGGCTGTCCGCATCCAACCGCTTCCAGCGTCCCTTACCAAGGGCCTATCTATGCTACATCTTCCGATGCGGATAGAGTGGCTCCAGAACCTTTCGCCCCCGACCCCCACTGCCGCTTCAGGTTGGTTATCAGGAGAGCTATGTTGGCAACTTTAGTTTTTCTGCGGTTTTCCTCATTTCAGATTCGATACCGCAGGGAAACTTCGAGCATAGCTCACTCCTTCGCCTTCTGGTTGACCTTGAGCCTTCTGGTAAGACCTATAGAGAGCAACTACGTCTCAGATCTGTATATCATCACGGGCTAAACACACTGGTCAGAGACTTCAGTCTTGAGAGACTTCGGTATATCGGACGCGAATATATGTTGTAGCTTTCCATATCGTGTCCAGATAAGTTAGATTCGACGATGGACCTTTATCTCGTAGTTGGACCTATACTAACTGGGTGATATATATATGTACCTGTAGAAAACTTCGAGAGTAAAGTCCCCTACTTGAATAGGAGTAGGTACGACATGGACGTTGGACATGATTTTCATCTCGTTCATGTGCATTTTTAGACCTACTTGTCGAGAGATTCTACAGAGGCCATCGAGCATTGTGTCGAGGTATTTGATGGTCTCAACCATTACTACGATATCATCAGCAAATCGAAGGTGAGTGGTGTACTCGCCGTAGATGTTGATGCAGAGTCCTTTCTAGTCCAAATAAAACTTTAAAACATCTTCAAAAGCAGTGGTGAACAGTTGCAGTAATCTAATATCCCATTGTCTCACCACTCGCTATAGTTGTATAGGTTTCTAGCTCTGGTCTTGGAGACAGACGGACTGACATGGTGGCGTATTCATACAAACACTTCTACACACTGCCCAGCCACTGCCCAGGTTTCAATCTAATCAAAAGCTTTCCATAGTCCACAAACGCCACGCATTCATATACTCTTCATACTTCTTACTTATGTGGTATATGATACTATAGCCTTTACGGAACGAAAGCCGAAGCTGGTTTCTGAGACAATTCGTGATGATCCTTTAAAGCAGCTTGTAGAAGTAGCTTGGAAGTGAGATGGGTCTGTGGTTCATCAAGAGGGATTTATCGTCCTTCTTAAAAAAAGCAACTACACCACTTTTGTAGCACTCCTGCATCGTTTTACCCATGAGTATAATGGAATTGGAAACCTTCCAAAAGATTTCCACAGCGGTTTCGCCGCCGGCATTCAGAAACACAGTCGTTATTCCGTCATCACCCGATGCCTTGTTGTTTTTTAGCTGTTTGAGGGCCATACTAATCTCATGCAGACTGACGTCCGGACTATCTTCAGTATAGTGTCGGGTCAATCCAGCTGTAGGCTCTGCTGCTAGAATGGTACCAGGTGTTCGTGAAATCGTGTACCTGTCCATAGAACATGTCTATCTCCCTCGAGAGCTGAAGCTTAGACAATACTTTTCCACCGTCCTCCGTCTTCAGCTTTGTCAGCTGACTACCCAATAGACAGATCTTTTGTGAACACTGGAGTATTTAATCCACTCAATCGTCTCACGGATACAATTTGTATTGTATTGGCGAAGGTCGCGAGTAAAACATCGGTCTATTGAAGCGCGATACACCTTTCCTACACCTTTCCTCTAAAGGCTCCTGGGTTGAACCTGTGATTTAGCATTTATTAACAAGTAATTCCATATGAACAGAGTCGCGGGCATAAGTTTGAAGAAAATAAATAATCAACACGAACGATATGCATTGCGGCCATTTCAAGAAATCGTGGTTCGAGTATTAAACAATGATCCTAATAATAATTTGTGACAAAGAATGGATGATAGACTCCTCCGGATAGAAAATATCGAATTATTCGATATTTTTCGTCGGTAAATTTATAAATAGTAAAAAGTGAAAATTAAGCTTGTAGACAATTATGTCAAAATAATGAATTTAATATTTTATAATTTGTTGCACAGGGTGTCCGTATTAGAGAACCGTACTACTCGTTCATCGTGCGCGAGCGTAGTGCGAGTGCGGCCGCGACCGCGCGTGTCGACGCCCGCCTCCAGTCTGTTACTGCGCGCTGTCGCTGACGCGCATAAGAGCTTGTTGAACGTAAGTATCAGTGTTAGAGAACCGCGCTAGTCGTTAATTTAATGCTAGTTGTTTGTCAGTATTAAAAAAAGCATTTGCAAACAAGTTCAACGCTTTTTTGTAAGTACTAAACGGATTACTTGTGACTTCCCAATATCCAGATATTTCATCCAAAAGCATCATTTGCCAGTGACCTAAAAATATGGCACTTCGCCGCCTATCCTATATACTTAAACATCCGGATAGACCCAGCGTTTAGGCCGCGTGTTACCAAAAAAAACCATCTTAATTCGTCAAACTATGCTTTTGGGGATAATATTTTTGTATTTTATTTACAGACACCCAGTACAAAAATAGACACGGACTCGCAGCAAGTGAAACGCGCGCTGGTGCTGCCGATGCGGCGAGGTATCGAAGCGCAGAAGATCGTCATACAAGTGCCGGCCGACACCTCGCAGGAGACTGGCGACAGTATCAGCCTCGGAGGGGACTTGGATAGCGACGACGATAAGAGTGAGAAGTAAGTAGCGCCATCTCACTGATAGCTGTGTTTCTATTGGTGGTTGCCAGGAAATTAGAGAGTGGAGATATTTTTCTTCTTGCCTTTGCGAGATCGCGGCCTACGAAATGGGAATTGGTAAACCCCGCTCATAGGCTGTGTTTCATTTGTATTATAGAAGTATTTGTATATAGAATACCAAGGTCGCACAGAGAAAGGTCCTTTAGTCTCTCTGACACGGCATACAGAAATACTCTGGATACCCGTCAAGACTCACGGCAAAAGTCCTGCCAAGGCAAATAAAAAAAATACCTTTGGTCGCCTTGTTAAAGGTACACAATAAAAGCGGTCGGCTGCCCTACCGATGGCACACAGAAAATGATCATTGATCATCCTTCTAAGGCACACAGAAAAAGTTCTTTGGTTACCTAGCCAAAGCACAAACCATAAATCCATTTGTCTACTTGCCAACATCATATAACAAGTCCTTTGATGACCCTGTCGAAGGACACTGAAAAATTTTGGATCCTTAGCACAGCAGCATGTCGAGAGTATAAGAAACCTGCACCTAACAGCCCATGTCAACAAACATCTCATTAACATCAGTATTACCGGCAATCCTTTGTAGAGGCTGCATAGACACCGAGGCCATATCGGCTTATAATAATACATATGTTCGACTGATTAACGCGTAAATCTCCTAAACTTAAAAAACCTTGAAAGGGGTACTAAGTAACATCAACCCCCTCCTGGCTTTTTGAACAGAGCTTGTATCGTATAAGCTATCGAAATTCTTCATGACGGTTGCTTATGCACAATGACTAGCCCTTATTTGTTTTTATCTGAGGAATTGCTCCTTATGCATACCCCCTCGCCACAAGGGGAAGCGAGAGGGTTATGTCGGGCTCTCCTGAGACTTCGGGCCTACCGACTAAAACCACCACGGTGTGTCAGCTCGCTGCGTTGTATGGTGGGTGGGTCGCTGGAAATGAAACTGCAGCTCAGCGACCCACCCAGCAAGGCCCCATACAGACAGGAAAGGTCTGCGGGCGACGACTCCTGGGACAATGACTAGACCTAAGCTAATAATCACTTTAGTGGTTACAAATGTTATATTTTGTATACTAACTATGAATAATTATTTTACTAGGTTAGCGAGCGACATGGATAAAGACGAGTATATTCCGGCACCTATTACCAAGAAGATAATCAACAATGAGTATACACCGTCAAGACGCAATGAAGGCAGAACTACTAGCAGAAAGGATGATACGCTTATTATAGAAACGATGTAAGTCTCTCTACCCATATTCTACTACTGCTAGACTTTTGTGTTGTAGACTGCTAGAATGTAGTAGTAATAGCATTCCACTCGCCAAAGTAGTACTTTCATTCGCTAACACACAAATTAAGGAGAAGACGATGGCTCTAATATAACAATAAACAATAATTAAAATTGCATTAGGTTTCTGCAAAAATGGTTGTTCAAATTAAACTAACGATATTATACAGATTAATTGGTAAAAGACTGGACATATTGAAGGAGGGTATTTAGTACTCAATTCTGGACACGAATATCTAAAAAAATAGGAACTTAAAATTTGACCTAGTTATCCAATAAAAACTTAATGTGTTGACACTCTTCGCATATACCATAGCTGTGTTACAAACGATGATCGATTGGCCGTGCGACCTTGGTAAATCCCGTTATTCCACGAAACGACTCAGTATAGTAACCAAAACATCCGCCTCCGCCGCCCGCTACCGGACCCCGCACTCTCCCGTATTTGCACCCCCGACCGTTCTATTCTTATCGAAGGTCATTAACTTCGGTAGCGCGGCACGCACAGCTGTGTGCGACCCGCGCAGTGTCCACATTTTATGGATATTTCATACAAATTTTCATAAAGGTTTTCTTTGCAGGTTACACAGTTTTTTTTTTATACGTTACGTCTGGCCGTGTATTATGATGTCCTTAAGTACGTACAATGTTTAACCAGTCACCCTGTATAATAACATTTTTTTAAAGACATGTCCTGTCTTAGAAATACGTCCTGTGTTACAAGAACCTTTACAAACAATTAAATAAAGAACACCCAGACCAGAACAATAATGTGTAGATCACACAAATTTTTGTCCCTTCATGGAATGGATTCCACAACACTCGGCGCAGTGACAGTGGCTAGGGGACCACTTAAACCACTTCACCATAATTTTGTAGTCCGTACCATACCTTATATCGTAATTTTATACAAGTAAATTACGTCTTTACAGAAACATTCACAACCCATCAGTAGGCAAGGACAAAAACACTCAATTCATAGTCACAATGGATGGATACCATCCAAACGCTTTCCTCGCCAAGAAACTGCAGACCGAGGGCCTCCTCAACGAAGACGAAGAAATGAGCAAAACAAAAGAAGACAAACAAAAACCAACCGAAACAAAAGAAACTAAACCAAAAGAAAAAGAAGTCGTTAAACCAATGGAGAAAGTTCTAGAAAGTCAGAATATACGCTTGAGTAGTATAAGCGAGGAGACTGAAACTCTAGTCGTTGTTAAGAAAGAAGAAGACAAGGCTGAAAAGAGGAAGGGTATTGAAATCAATGAAGAGCCACCGGCTGTGAAGAAGAGGAAAGGATCGCCGATAGTGTTCGATGTGGACAAGAGAGCGAAAGAAACTGAAAGAGTTCGTGAGAGAACAGAGAGCGCGAGCAGCGATAGTCATGTCACTGTTACTACTGTGACAAATACTCATAAATATGATTCAGTGCCGCCATGTAAGTATTTACTGTTCCTTTTACCCGATAGCAGAATGAGTAATATATATCATCGGCTAAGTATGTATGTAGGAAAGTATCTTACATCGTAAAGAGTCAACTACTTAGCCGAGTTTAAAAAATGTGGTAGGAATTTTTTTAGATTCATAGAATGCCCTAAATTATATGACGTCACAGTAAATTTTATTGCAATTATTGCCATGCATTGCAGTTAAAAAAATTAAAGACAAAATTCACTTTAAATGTATAATTTTCTGTGTGATTTTATTCCACAATAATGAAAGAAATATTTTAAATTAATTTACAGTCGTATATAAATTAGTTAGTCGTATATATTTAAATCAATATAGTTTCTCTAATACCAAGTAGATATAAAGTAAGCGAAGGCTAACGAATGTTTGCGAACGAATGTGTCTGGACGATTCGGAATGTATACGAAAGCCTTACCGCGCGTTTGGTTGTGTGCCGTTAGTCAGTATATCAGTTGCTCTATGACGACATAAAAACGAAGCCTGCTTTGTCCATCGGCGAAACCGTTCGGCTGCGCTTGCTTCTGTTTGCTTGTTCTGTACTTGGTAAAATAGCGTCTGTGATTAACCATGCATGTATTTACAGTGTCGGCGGCGGAGCGCAAACTCGTGTGGTGCCGGGCGTTCCCGGCTTGTCGCTACGGGTCCATGTGCGCCTTCGCCCACCCGCGCTGCAAGTTCCTGGCGGCGTGCACGCGCCGCAACTGCGTGTACTCGCACTCGCCCAACGCGCCGCCGCAACCCAGCGCGCCTGCAGCGCCTAGCGTCGGTTAGTATACTGTATATATTGTACACATGTGCGCTTTCGCCTCCTTCTTCTTCCTCCTTTCCTTTTAATTTCTTTGAATTGTTACAGTAAATAATCTCCTTTAATTATAGAAAAGACATTTTTATATAATTATGGCACTTTTTGGTAGATAGAGATTGAGAAAATCTTAATTGAAAATTTTGCACTTGTTCACAACGAATTTTATTGTCAAAGAATATCGTCTATCAAAGTAGTCCTAACACAAATTCTATATAACATTACGTTATTTACAGCATCCCACGTAGTCCCAGCAGCGAACTACAAGTCAATATCCGCAGTGGTCCCGAACATGTGCAAGTTCTACCCGAACTGCGTGAACCCCTCGTGCCACTTCTACCACCCGAAGCCGTGCCGCTACGGCAACGGCTGCGCCAACAAACTAGAGTGTAACTTCTACCACGCCGACGTACCGCCAAAGTGGAGATACCCTGTCTGAATATAAAATAGAATACTATAAGCTGTTTTGTTTTATTTCATACTAGCTTTTGTCCGCGACTTCGGCCTACTTTTGTACCCTATTTTGTTCTCAAATAAAAGTATCTTAAGTCACTCCTTATAACATCAGCTATCTGCCAGTGAAAGTCTCGTCTTTGGAGGGTCTTTCACTGGCCAGCCGTTTCAGAGATTAAGCGGCACAAAAAGAAAGACAAAAAATGATGATTTTATAGTAAAAAGCTGTTATTTTGAGATTACAAACAGACACTTCAATTTAATTTATTTATATAGACTAGCTTTTGCCCGCGGTTTCGCTAGCGAACAGTACTTTATTTGGATGAAAGGTATTATTTGTCGGTGTCATTAAATTTTGTTTACCGCACAAAATTTCACGATGATCGGTAGAGTAGCTGAGACGTGAAAGCATAACAAACAAACACACTCACATTCGCACTTATAGTATTAGTTGGGATGTTAGTCGTTATAGCAGTAACAGTTCAAAGATAGTTCAATGTTCAAAAATACTGAAAAATAATTATATTTACAAATACATAAAATACTGCTGGGTGCGTCGCTGGTGTAGTTTCAGTTCCAGCGATCCACCCACCATACAAAGCAGCTAGTTGCGGTAGGCTCGATATTTTTGGAGAACCCGACATAACCCTCTCGCCTCTCCTTATGGCATGGGGGTACACATCAGGTGCATATTCCACGTTAAAATAAAATATTATTAACAGTACTTTTTCTGGATAAAAGGTATCACATGTCCTTTTCTGTTTCTCTCACGTGTATGTGAAATTTTATGATGATCGGTCGAATAATGAAGGCGTAAAAGCGTAACAAAAAAGCAAATTAAAATCAACTCGTATTCGCATTTATAATATTAGTTAGGATACTTGGCTATCTTAGTGGAATAGTTGAAGACAACCTGTCGTGAAGGAGAATGGAAATAAACATTATTCACTGCTGTATAATATTGTCATTACATTAACGCTAATCGCTTTGTACCGGAAGAAAAATTTATAAATTTTAATGACTACGTCTGCGATCTTAGCAACAAATAACAAGATCATCTTACTAATATTATAAACTAGCCGTTACCAGCGGCTTCGCCCACTTAGAATTTAACAAAAAAATTCCGTGGAGCACAATTATTTTTCTAAAATAAAAGTAGCTTAAGTTACTCCTTATGTCATCAACTATCATCTAATGAAAGTCCCGTCAAAATAGGTCCAGCCGTTTCGGAGATTAGCCAAAATAAACAGACAGACAAAATGTTTAATGTTTGTCTTTTAGAGTTCGACAAAACTCTTATATAACAGCTTTGTCCGTCCGTCTGTCTATTATACAACTTTCAACTCGAGAACCATAAGAGCTAGAGACTCGCGGTCAACGTCATTCGACTCAGCATAGTCGATATACCCCCGAAATGACTATGACCTTTGAACTCTGACCTCAAGGTCACGTGATACCATTTTATCGAATTCTAAGAGTTATGGCCATTCATTGTCGTTTCTCACTTGTTTTGATATAAGTTCCGTAAGTATATACTTTCATATGCATTAAGTAAAAAGCTGTTTTTTGATAATACGGACAGACACTTTATTTTTGTAAAGACTAGTTTTTGCCCGCGGCTTAGTATCTAAGAAGGTGCCTATCTATATTTTCCTTTCATTGCATGTAAGAAGAATCTGATCTACTCAATAATAATGGACTTATAGGCGGCGTATCAAGATGACACAATGACATGTTATAAGTTAGACCTCCAGCAATACAATGCTCACATTAATCTTTTTTAATATCTCTTATGTACATACATCGACCAGTTTTATTCTTATTATATGTACTTACCTACAGATGTGAAATGTGTGAATTGTTAATAAAGAAAGAGGCTTTTAAATAGGCAATATTTTAATCTATAGATCGGCTATCTCAAATAAAACTTACCTCATGCGACGGCCATATCATACAATTAAATTAAATAATTATCTGGCTATATCATCATCATCATCTCAGCCAAAAGACGTCCACTGCTGGACATAGGCGTCCCCGGAGGTTATCCATACAGACCGGTCTTGGGCCACCCGCATCCAACCGCTTCCCGCGACCCTTACCAGGTCTTCGGTCCACCTTGTGGGGTGCCTGCCCCTGCTTAGATTATATTATGCTATAATATCAGCCATGCTATGCTAATTGCCATGTATAGTAGAATATAGCGAACATAAAGCGTTGAACGAATTTGGATATAACTTGGCTCGCAAATAATCCATGTCCTGGATAAACAAATAGCATACTTATTATTTGCCTGCACGGATGACGTAGTGGTTTAAGTGGCCGTTTCGCCACTGCCCTCTCATCCCTTATAAATAATACATATTAAGTCAACCGGAGCAATTGCGTCTTTGGAGCAATGGCGTTTATTTGAGATAATATAAAACCTACCCGAAATATAGCAACTACTACCATCTGCTTCTATTATTTTCTACTAAATTTAATTTATAAAGTGGCAACAAAGTTTACTGGATGAAAAGAAATTGGAATATCGGCCAATTTGTGAATAGTAAGTTTTCGAAAAATCGTAATTAATCCATTATTGTCCTTGATCTTCCGTTTTGATTTCAAGTTCATGTGTACATTATATTTTAGTCTAACTATATTAATAACTATTATAAGTAAAATTGTTTCAGTTTTATAGAAATGAGCATGGTCAAATTGGAGGTTAATTGTGGATATTTGAGCTAAATGCGTCTGCGAGTTTGGGGCTATTGCGTGTACCTACATGGCTCAATTACCCCAAAACTAGTAATCATAAACCTTTTTTGTTTAGTGTACTATCTATATATATAAAACTCTTCCGTTACTGAGTGACTGACAGACAACGCACAGCTGAAAGTACTGAATGCAAGAAGCTGAAATTTGGCATATATGTTCCTTGGAGAGTGTAGGGGAGCACTAAGAGAGGATTTTTGGAAATTCCACCCTGAAGGAGGTGAAAGGGGTGAAACCCGATATTCACACGGGAACGGGACTTACGCGTTTGAAACCGCGGGAAAACTACTAGTATTATTATAATTATGTATATAAGTAAAGACTCGTTAAAAACTTAAATTCTGCAAATATTGCAATAATAAGGTATTGTGATTTGTAAGATTATTGCATTTGTGTCATATTTAATTAAATACTATTAGCTTTTACATCTATCTTTAAAAGGCATTATTTATACTCTGTTTCTTATTACTAAGTTATTGATATATGTTTGTTTTCATGTTTATTTCAGATTAAGTGAAATTAGATAATAATGATGTTTTTTTTATGTTCTAGGTGGCAAACGAGCAGGTGTATTGCCTGATGGTAAGCGATTGCCAGAGGAGTCGCAAGTGCGTTGCCAGTCTTTTAAATTTTCCCCTCCCCAGAGAGAGGAGGGGAGTTGGGCCTCTGGTACCCTCACTCACTCGACGAAACACAACGCAAGCGCTATTCCACGCCGGTTTTCTGTGAGGCCGTGGTATCATTCCGGTCGAGCCGGCCCATCCGTGCCGAAGCGTGGCTCTCCCACGGATACTATGATTTTTTTACCAAAAAATATTTTCATAATTAGGTATATAGAATAAAAACTTACCTCGCCTTGGCATGACACTTATTTTGTTTGGTCAAACAAATGTTATGGATGTGAATTAAGCAGTTTTAGAAATAAAAAATGACAGCTTAAATTCGTTCCAAGCATCACGCAAGTATGGGATACCGTGAACAACTTTAGTGGACAGAGCTAATTTGAGGCGAGGTACTGTAAAAGACCCACGAGGTAGGCCTACCGAAATAGACGCTGAAAATGAATGAAAATTAGCTTCAGGTCTTCACACCGGGAGAAATATGGCTTTGGTCTCTCCTTGAATTTATTTATTTTCATGTAGGTACTTAATGTTAAAAACTTCTTGTTTTATATATTATTAGTACCCAGGTACATATTGGTACAAAGAAAATTGAATTATGTGATTTTAAATAAAAAATTATGATACTGAACCTTATTTTTTTAGACCTTAAGGTTTTCATATATTACCTTAAATATGCCCGATAAATGTTCAGAACATCTGGATTTTCCAAGGGGTAAATGCGTCTACGCAAACTTAGGCGCATTTGCCCTGGTGTTAAGAAATTGACTGTGACTCCTTACCTATTTATTATTTTTTTAATTTACTGACATTTTTACAGAGTTGCACCCAGGTTAAAGTAAATTATGTATAATTCATCGCAGAAAAGTAGCACATAATAATTTTATTTTATAAAGATGCTTTTGCCCCAATAAGGGGAAAATACGTCTAAAGTCCCTCTTTTTAAAAAACACGAAAACACTCTTTTCTTGAAAGATTGCGTAGGAAACTATTAATTGAAGTTTGCATAGGTACTAACAATTAATAAATATATTTATAATGAATAATTTTCTATTAGTCTCTGATTTATGTAAAACAAGAATTTTAAAATGAGCTTGTTTAAAAATATAACGCTATTGCCCCGGTTGACCCTAATACATAACACACAAAAAAAATTGTGATCCACATATTGTTGTTCCTAGTCTAGGTGTTCTTTGTGTCCATTGTATGAGTGTTTGTAAAGCCTCTGCAATACAGGCATTACACCTGGGGCGGGAATTGCCTTTTATTAAATAGAATAAGAAATAAAAAGACTGATACGTTATGACGTAAGTTTCACGTGGGCTTAAACCACTTGTAAAGCAAATGTGAAAAAATCAACTGGAACAAGCACATCTAGGAGCACATTCTCTGACCACGTCGGCCTCATTCTAGTGGGAGGCTAGTTTAAGTGCAGGTACGTACCTACATTAAACCAACAAACGTGCGTGAAGGAGGTAATAAGAATAGAAGAATCAAACGATATATAGAGTCGTAGCATGTGAAAAGACGAAGTCTCTGCTTACCTCACCGGAAAATTGGCGCTATGTCCCTGGGCTATGACAATGGCTCAGTCAACATACTTACTTAAATATTTTGACTAACCAGATAAGGCCAAACCGTCACTTACGCTATGGTCTCATCCAATCTGAGTCTTAGGCCTGCCTATATAGCAATATTGTTCCTTTCACGGGAATGAGTCAGTATTTAACAGAGAGCATAGCTTTGTCTATTTCACGCGCATGCCTTAACAAGAGTTAATTTATAGTAGAGCCCTTGAATAAGTTAAAACTCGAAATCAAATAAATGTGTGGTCTTCATAAAGTGAAAAATAATTTAAGTCGTACTTTGCTAATAGGTACGTAAATATCTCATCAGGTAGAACAACTGATACAAATTAGCAATCATGAGCAACCATTAACCAAGATTGAAGATAGTTTTTAAATTCGTTTCATGGAATTTATTTTGTCTTCTCAGGCAAGGCATTTAAGGTAACTTACTTTAGGTAACACAATTCAGTTTGGACGCCTAGTATAAATGGTTGGCCTTTTACATAGATCAGGGCTAAGTTTCAAAGACATGATACAAGATGTAGGTATGTGATGATTTCATATTATTATGTTCTACGTGGGTCACACAGGAAGCTTTTAGAATATAATATAATCAGTAAGAAAGGCAGCGGATGAAAAAAGTATTTTAAATTTGAATAAGAATCTCTTTGGGTAGATGTGTAATGAATTCATATGTAATTTGTTTTTACAAAATGGCGGCAATTCAAAAAGTGGCTGTCGTGCGTTGAAATGGATTTGACAAGAGAAAATTTTCGCTTAATGAATTATTACGACTTTTGTTGCGGTCTGACTCAACAACAATGTTACGACAGATTTCGATTGGCATTTCATCACGAAGTCCCTTCTCGTGCCACTGTTTATAACTGATTTAATGTTTTTAAGCGTGGTCGAAGTAAACTCACTGATCATTCTCGAGAAGGATGTGTTTCTACAGCGCCTACTAAAATTAACGTGAGTGATGTGCGGCTAATGATAGAGACTGATAGAAGGGTGACATATCAATAGATGCGGACAGCTTTAGGCATTGGTATTGGTTAATTACAAAAAGTCTTACATGAATATTTAGGCGTCAGAAAGCTTTGTACTAAATGGATACGTTATAGTTTGACGGCAGATTAAAAACGCCGTCGTTGGGATTAGTGCCGCTCAATAATTGAAAAGTATGACAGAGGTGACTAATTCTGTATAATTGTAACGAACCCGAAACCAAGAAACAATCTGCGCAATGGATGTTTCCATTCGAAGATTTGCAAACAAACGTAAATAAGGGCAGAAGTTAAAGGCAAAAGATGATTGCCTCATTCTTTTGACGGATGGGTCATTTCGCAACAGTCATCCTAGAAGATAAAACTCCACCACGACAACATACCAGTTCACTCTGCCAGACGGACTATCGTGTATTTGTCTATACCGCCTCCGTGGCGCAATGGTAGTGAATGCGACTGCTGTGCATGAGGTCTCAGGTTAGAACCCCGGGTCGGGCCAACAAAAAGTTGTTGAGTTTTTCTGTTAAGAAATCTCAATACGAGCCCGGAGTTAGGAAGTTGGCGGTGTTAGACACCCCCGTGCTTCAGAAAGCACGTAAAGCCGTTGGTCCTGCGCCTGATCTCTCTCCGGTCGTGTCGGATTATCCGTCCCATCGGATCATGAGAGTTAGGGAACAGAGAGTGCACTTGTATTTGCGCACACACTTGTGCACTATAATATCTCCTGCGCAGATGGCCAGTCACCTTTAAGATTGGCCGCCATCACCGAAATTCGGTCTGGAGGACATTATTATTATTTGTCTATCGAAGGTGTGGAGTTAAAGAGTCATCCTCCTTACAGTCCCGACCTGGCACCTTGTAAAATTTAAGATAAACTTAGAGAAATTCATTTTATGAACCCTGAAGATGCCATGGCTACGTTTGAAAAAGGCGTGGGAGAGATTCCTAAAGAATAGTGGGCTCACTGCTTCAGTCAATGGTTCCATCGCATGTGACGGTGCTTAGAAAGGAACGGAGACTGCTTCGAAAAGCAATAAAAATATTAATAGGCTAAAAATCCGTATATAGTAGTTTAATTTCAATTAATAGGCTTCTATATTACTTAGGTACTCCGTTTTTTATTTTCTAAAAACATTCAGTGTGACCAACGTAAATAATATTTTTCCCTGCATAAAAGGCGTAGGGTGCCTTATGTTATGGATTCGATCCCCACATGGCACAAAAATATGTGTGATTCATAAATTGTTGTTCTTAGTGTCCGTTGCTTGAATGTTTACAAAGTCTCCTGCGTCACAGAAACTTATCCTACAGTTCTCTTTTTTTTAAAGATTAATCTATATCCGAAAATATATGTCGTTTAGAGGTATGGACCCTTTATCGACATCCGAGCACATAAGGTACTAAATAGCAAGTCATGTTATGGAATGGGACTTGCTATACATAGTACCTATTGTAAAAGCCGGAAAGCTCATACTCAATGTCAATTACCATTATATTGTTATGGAAAATGTTTGTAATGTTTCCGGTTCCTAAACATAATAAGTAACAGACTTGCATTGTGCATATAAGGTGCGATCAATAATGCATAATTACCATTTACTATTAATTCAATAAACGTTTCCGGACTTTGTGACATATTCCACGGATATATTTAATGAATACCTATGTATTACATATATTGTGTTATAATCTGATGTGAACAGGGTATTGAAGAATGATAATTTCTTTTATTTTTAGATTTAAGACGTAAAACAATTGGTAAATCCTCCAAAACAGCACACCATTCTCAATATACATTTCATATTGTGTCTATATTTATTTTTTAAACAGACATTGCGTGCTATTTCTAAATAATTTCAACTCTATCGAGGGCAGCTTATAATACAATTTAGGAAAATACCTGTAAGTATAAATCCTAAAAATATATAAATAAATATTAAATTTAATAACTATTAAATTAGCAGGCAATATGTCTGTAACATAATTTACATTTTGTAAGCGATAAAATCTTTGTGTACCATCTTTTACATACCTACTTAATTCTTTCAAAGTTTTCGGGTTTACAACCCAGAGCATATGGGATTGGTTCTTTCTCATTGCAAGTAGCAAAACTCGTCGCAAGCCTTCCATCGTCTTTTAAGCAGTAGTAGCCTAGCGCTTTTTGATTTACAATATAGATCAAATGGGGTTATTGGGATCGTCCCGTATTCACTTCATGTAGCAAGTCTGTTCAAGGATCTTTCGACATCCAACCGAAAGTAGCTTAAAGTTTTCGGATTCAGAGCTTATTGTATAATATAGACAATAAAGAGAGCGAGTGCCGTCTTTAAAAATAATCGGGTGTAGCGTTCTTTTATCTCCATTGTGGCAGCCAAATAATTGTTTGTTCAGTAATGCTGTTTTATAAATATGAGTGAGGTATCCACTGCTCCGTAGCGCCGAGAAAGCTCTGTCATACCAGCGTGATAATGTAACCTTTGTCTCTTACGCCGCCGCCATTGCTGGTAGAGAGAAGAAAAGTATTGAGTAATACTAGTGATACTGGTACAAATACAAAAAAGATAACAGCTCACCATCATGCTATACTTATTATTATATAAAATATGGTATAAAAATAAACTTGTATCATCCTTTTAACATCGTTTCTCATAGTCCAGTGAGTTGAGCAACGTATGAACACAATAACTAGTACAGTAGATAGTTACATATCAAATATGTAACGGCAAGGTCGGAACCAATTTGTTTCAATAAACGGAGCGGTGGGTGAATTTTGGCTAGAGATTTCCTTATTACAGCTCTAGGTACGTGCATAAATTGGTTCACATTATTAAAATTACACTTACATATTATTATGGCTGAAGCACGAATTTAAATTTAGCAATCAATATTCTTATCTAGATAGATCTTTGACCATTTTAGGTCTTACATTGAATCGTGGAATGTAGATTATGTTTGGTGCAGAAATTTAATTGTATAAATATTTCAATGTTAATTTATCTTTCAATTCATACAACATACTCGTACGGGTGTGGGAAATTCTATTTAGATTAACGATTAACTTATTTACGTCACACGGGATAAAATTAAATGTTTGTTTGATATATTACACGTGCTATGCCTAGGTGTTCATTGCGTTGAAATTTTCGAAAAGCAAAGAATATCATCTCTACGCAATTTGTACCTTGTGTTTTATGATTTAAAAAGTCCTCCGTGATAACAGATGAAGATTATCCTAGTGTCTATCTTCTCAAATATATGAAAGCTCATCGGTTGTAAACGCTACTTTGGTGATGTTTAACGTAATATGCACTATGAAAGGACTTATGGGTAGACATTCCTGTAAGCATGAATACATTCTTTAGATTAAGGAGTTCCTTTATTGTGCTGCTCCGAATAACTTCTCGAGTTCCCTCGGACTCGCACCGCACACGCAAGTAACTTTGTCCTAAGCAAGATCACAGCAAGTAGAACATTACAATAAGTTGTTTGGTTTAGACTTTTAGGTTCTTTAAAGTGATAGTTTACTACATGCTATCAGCAAGTGTTTGTGATACTTAGGTAACACGCAGATGCAGCACAGCGGTGCCCTTTGAAAGCACAGGTGATGGTATTGCAAGTATCCATAGATTAAATCACGCTGACAGTAAGCTGATAACACTTCCAATCAGTAGTCATTAAAAGCCCAACGTAAAGTCAATGATCCAATGGGGCTGTAGATACATATGTACATACATGCACACAAGACAAAGTCTTTGAAGCTGTAGGTACTACAGAAGGATGACGTCAATTTCATCTAGCGAGACCTATCGCAATTCAGAGATACTTGATGATTATGGAGTCATCACAACTAACGATAATTAACAAGATGAGAACTAAAAATATCTGCTCATGTAATATTTAATATATATACCTATAACATGACTCATTTCGGTGATACGGATATCGGAGTACAGTCGCTGACAAAGGATGAAGGTATCTTATAAAAGTAAATACTTATTACGACGTAATTATAAGTAAATAATCTTACCTGTTTGTATTCATAATGGTCACCGTGTATGCGAATTTTCATGATGATCGATCGAGTAGTTAAGGTATAAAAGCGTAACAAACAAACAAACATTCGCGTTTATAATTTTAGTTAGAATAGTTTAATGCCAATACTTTCACATAATACTTAAGTTCGACGTAATATCTATTTAGCACTTAGCTGGAATGCTTATGACTGGAATGTAAATCAAGACTATGTATTTTGAAATTGGTATCTGGTACTAGCGACAACGAATTAGTTAATTTTCTTAAAGACTGACTGTCACATATGCGTCAAATGCGAACTGTTAGAGCTAAAGATATTGTGCACTTTGTTTAAAAGTACTGATCGTGTAGCTCAAATGCCTCTGAATTGTAGCGTTTGCTGCATATTAAGCCATAAAGTTATTGTAAATAATGATTATAATATCTTCTACATCAATTTATATGTAAAAAGTTTGTAAGCCAATGATATGTTTGTATTTTAAAAAGGAATCAATACACACAGATTTTCGAACGGATAAATATTGTGCGGCGACTGTTACTCAATATTAAATTTATTTCAGTGTCAAAATATAAGAAGAAGATATCTATGTAAATAACTGGACGTCTTAACCGAAAATTCCTGGTAACGTTAGAAACAAAAATCCTTATATCGGATCACAAGCCTAAGATCTGGAGTTAAAGTCTATTGATTTCATATGATACTTCCAGCTATGAAACCAGGCGTAAAGCCAACACAAATTATCATGCATCTAAGTATTAAATGATAAGTACCCAAATTATATTGTTTTAAAAAAGACAACTCCCGCACTAATATGTCCTATGGATACTTTCCAAGAATTCAAACAACAGACACAAAGAACACCGAGACTCGGAGCTAACTATTTGCGATCGAACCCGACGCAGTTGCTATGGTGAAGTGACCATTTAAACCACTATACCATCCGTGACGTCAAATATTAAAGGTTAAGGTACATTATAGGGTATTTTATACTCCATATAGGTACCTTCTCGAAAATTATGACCATTATCCAAAATTATCACGATGTATGGTATCGTGATGATTGTGGACATTGTTTCAAGTTGTTGGAAATTACATTTCAAAATGAAACCTTGACTCCTTACTTAATACGTAAAATGCGTTACAGTAATTATTTAATAGATCAGACACGGACAGCTAATGTAGGGATCTTAATTTTAAATCTTTAAAAGATTTTATGGTGGTTTATTTGAACAACAATTTTGAAACTATTTAAATTATTTATCAATTTCAATATTAAACCATTTAAATTATACTTTCCCCGACGTTTCGGTTACTTTTCCGCAGCCATGGTCACGGATAGATCTCCCCGAGTCCCAGGAGAGTCCTCAAATAGTTTATTAATTTAAGTAGTTTAGAAATTGTGTTGTGCAAATATACTGTACGCCCCTTGACTTTCGCCCCTTTCATTAAGTCGACGGAACCCCGCTTTGCGGGGCTTTTATTTTTGTGTGGATTTAAAAAGAAATCTAACAAATATTTACTATGGGGCGAACCTTGAGGGACGAACGGGCTCGTAACTTAAAATCCGTATATAAAGTAGTTTAATTTCAATGTTTAAAATTCGCGTAAGCGTAAAACAATATTATCTTTAGAAGATGTTGTAATTCTGTTTCATACAAATAGACTGCAATTCTAAATAATAGTTCAGATAATAAAATGAACAAACAGCGTTTCTATGCGAGTGTTCATATCCCTCGCGTAGGGACGTCACGTAATAAAATAGATAGGCAAATGTATCCGATGTTCCCTATCATCCTGCGATCATTCCTACGCCAGTCTCACTGCTGGAGGCCTCAGCTGACACTTGGGAAAGTCAACTTGAACGTTGGGACTGCTGCCGTGGATTTGGATTGCTTTTTTCAGGCGGCTAAGGCGAATTCTTGGAGGTAAGTTTATACATAACATAGTTTATAGTATTTTTTTACTATGCTTATTTACCAAACAATATAGGATAGGTCTATAAATCCAGCTCTTATGTACAGTAGGTACATAGGCCTTTCTTATTTTGTCATATCTTTATTATGTTAGAAAACAAATATAGTTTGAAAGCAGTAAATTAATGATTTTTAATCATATTACCATATTAAGACACGTAAGCAAAATGGACTGTACAAAGGGACCCTATAATTTAGTTGCTTTTTGTATATATGCTTACCTATTTACTATGTATGTATGTTGTTATATGAATTGGTACAATATATTTGTAACAATATCACATACAACCTACATACTATAAACATTGTTTATATAGTTAATATTGATTGCATGTATGATATCGCCATAATAAATGTAAGTATAGAGTATATACGTATAATGTATATTATACTATAATGTATGTATATAGTAATGGAGACGATATGATTATTTAGAATACAAATGTAGGAATACCTACATTTCCTAGGAATTCTAAAACAACATTCATAAACATCACAGAGATGATCAAGAACTAACCTAAAACTATTACAATATGTGAAGATTTTTTATAACATTAGGCTACAATGAAGTTTATAAAACCACTCCACACTGACATGCTTTTGCGAATATAAGCCATGCTCTTTCATTATGTAACTAAATCTATATTGTAATCCTAACTAATATTATAAATGGCCTCCGTCCAGTAGGATCCCCTGCTTCGATACCCTAGGGGATTTATGTGGATTTTTTGTCCACATATATCCCTTTATCGAGTGTGAACCCCCTCGTGGATCAATATGAATCCCACTGTCCATTAGGATCCCCTGGGAGATTTATTTTGATTTTATCGACACCGATTGCTTTATTGAAAACAAAAAATTAAATGGCGGTTTCTTTAAAAAATAAAATAAATGACGCTTTATTCAAACAAAAAGCATAAGTAAACTACACATAAATCAGTTGACGATTAAGTTATGAAAGAACATAAAACAAAAACTAAATAAAATAATTTAAAAATTAAAAACCCATACCTATACTTTTACAATTTGATAATTTTAAATTGTCTTTTATGCAGTCAGGTTCTTGATATTGAAAAACAAATTATTTTTCCTTCACAGCTTTATCGAATTTTTCATGAAATATTATAAATTTATTAACTCTGTTGTTTTTTTTATATCAATCTATAGCCCTTATAAAAATAAAAAAAATAGAAATATATTTAATTAAATATTAATGTTTAGGGAGATCTGTCTTAACAAAATCTTCCAAATAAAACCCCTAGAGGATCCATGTGGATAGAAATTCCAAATAAATCCCCCAGGGGATCTATGTGGATAATAATTCCAAATAAATCCCTCAAGGGATCGAAGCAGGGGATCCTACTGGACGGAGCCTATAAATGCGAATGTGAGTTTCTTTGTTACGCACTCACGCCTTAACTACTCGTCTGATCATTATGAAATTTACCCGTTGTCAAGGGTTCAATAAAGGACAAAGGATGCCTTACATACAGAAAAAAGTACTGTTACTAACCTAACCTACATTTACGCGAACGAAGCCGCAGACAATATCTAGTAATGTTATAAATGCGTATGTGAGTTCGTTTGTTTGTTTGTTTATTACGCATTCACGCCTTAACTACTCGACCGATCATTATGGAATTAGGCATACACGTTGTCAGGGGTATAGAAAAGGGCCTTTTATCCAGAAAATAGTACTGTCCTCGAGTGCTCTATAACTAAAAACAAATGGACATAAAGACGATTCCTATAACAATGTCTAGTCTGTGTCTGCGCTTGTATTAATGGCGAACACCTTACTGTCATCGAAAGAACGTTGTCAAGTTTAATTAGATGATAAAGACAATTATGGTCTACTTAAAATTATTACAACTATTAAGGCCTACTAACAAAAAAGAGTCTAAGTAATCGACCGAGTAAAAAGTTACCTACATGTGTACCGTGATAAGAAATAAAAAATATTTAAGCATATGGGTTAAGAAGCAATAGCCTAGTGGAAGACCGTTGGACTGCGCAGAGGTCTCGAGTTCGATCCCAAGGCGCGCATCTCTGTCTTTTCGAAGTTATGTGCGTATTAAATAGTTATTTTCCGCTCGCTTTAGCGGTGAAAGACAATTTTATCAGAAAAACATCTTAGAGTTCTCCATAATATTCTCGAAGATATGTGAAGTCTGCTAACCCGCTATAAGCCAGCGAGGTAGACTATGGCTTAACCCTGCTAACACTGAGAAGAGGCCCGTGATCAACAGTGGGACAGTTTTATACAGAGTTGATATTTATTATATTATGTGGGTTGAATGAAAGCTCTTTCTAAATCTAAATCAAAGCAAACTTATCTAGTAATTGTACTAACCTTATAATATCAAGATCGCTAGGTCATATGTTATCGTTATAGACTGGCTTGTAAACACAATAAGTATATAGGTTTATACAACTAGGAATCATATTAAAACTAGCAATATAACATTCACCGATTGGAACAATTGCATCGTATAATATGTATGTACGTATTGTGTCGTGACAAACAGCGTGAGTGCACCTAACCCTTATGATAAGCTCGTTTAATGCAATGTATTGTAGCCCGATTTAGGCGTCAGCTACTGGCACTAAAAACAAACAACATTTTAGACGACTAAAACGTGTCATAAAGAGAAAGTGCGGCCAGCATTTAGCTCATAAAAAAAAATTCGTCTTTTTTCTCCTTGAATAATGACACGAGAGAAAAAAGAGATGTTATCTATATTTACCATGGTAAATATAGATAACATCTCTTGCCATGGCCTTGTTGCTATGTATTGCTATTTCCGTTATTTATTTATATCTAGCGATCCGCCCCGTCGCTTAACCTTAACCTTAAAAGCTTAACAAATTGTACACCTAAACCTTCCTCATGAATCACTCTGTCTATTAGTGAAGACCGCATGAAAATCTGTTAAGTAGTTTTAGGTTTATCGCGAACAAACGCGGCGGTGGAGTTTGTTTTATAATATGTAGTGATTACAAAAGTTAGTTGGCACACGGTTGCGCAGTTGTTTTCAAACATACAGCTAATAAATTTAACATACTCAATCCTAGCCAAAATCCTTTTTCAATTCTTTATGAAAAAGATTGTCAAATTGGTTTACCTATATAGTTTTAGGAGCGGAAAGAGATTAATTCGAGATGATGATAATATTAGGGGTTAAAGCAGGAAATTGCCGATTTGTACTGAAAAACTGAAACTCGTTTTTTCTAATATGTACCATATTTATTAAATCGAAATATTTACCCTCATCATCTATACATTGCTGCGATCTAAACGGAAGTTCATTTATGCCTTTACGATAGAACGAGAATGAGAACTCCGGGGATCTAGATTCGACAAACTGTGTGAAAGCATTTTGTATTGCCTCCTGGGAAGAAAATTTTTATCATGTAGAAAATTGTCTAAATCACGAAAAAAATTGTAGACCGTTGAAGCAAGGTCTGGCTAATATGGAGGATGATGTATTGTTTTTAAACTGCAGTTCCTGTAGAGTTACAACGGTTTCTCCTACAGTGTGGGGTCTTGCGTTATCATGGAGCAATAATGGTGAAGATCGATTCACGAGTCGGGATTGTTTCACTGCCAGTTTCACCATCATTGTTCAAAGTTTGGCATAGTAAACATCTGCTGTTATTGCTTGACCAGACCTGAGAAAGCTATAGTGAATAACACCATGAAGAAACCACCAAACAGTTATCATTACCTTTTTTATTGGTAAGCTTTGCTTGCTACTGTTGCGGCGTTTGACCTGGGGTCAGCCATTGCATTTTTCGCTTACGGTTATCATAAAGAATCCACTTTTCGTCACAATTCGATCCAATATTCCTGCATTTCTGTACCGATTTAACAAGGCAACACAAGTTTCAACACGCATTTCTTACTGCAGATCTGTCAAATCATAAGGCACCCATTTTTCATATTTTTTATGTTGTTTATTTGATACAAATGAGCCAATAAAATATAAATAAAAAGGATAACGTTAAACCATCCCGCTAATTCCTGGGTAATTTGACTCGGATCGGCATCCACCATCTCCTTCAATTCAGCGTTATTCACCTGTCTGGGTGGTCTCCACGTGGTTCGTTCTTCAAGTCGAAGTTTCCATTACGAGTGTGGGCGGTCTCCACGTGGTTCGTTCTTCAAGTCGAAGTTTCCATTACGAAAGCGTTTAAACCAAAAACGCTCGGTGCGTTCATTAGCAGTCTCCTCTCCAAACGCAGCGTTAATATTGCTAACTGTTTCTGCCGCGTTAGTTCCGTTTCGGAACTCGTATTCAAAAATGACTCGGATTTTCAAAGTATCCATCTTTCCCGTCTATGATAAATAAAAAAAATAAATATAATTTTTTTTTAACAAAGATTCTTATAGGTATTAATCTTTTTCATTATGTGAAAAAGTTTCACCCGAAAATTTTACACCATGAAGGTTTTATGTCAATTCAAAGTATCTTTTACTGTACAACGGCAATTTCATACTTTAACCCCTATTATTGGCTTACGTTTACGCGAATTTTATACATTAAAATTAAACTATTTTACATGGATTTTGTCGCGTTGTTTATTTTAAAACAATTTTGTAACATAATTTTGAACTATGACTCTACTATTTTTGATATTTGCTACAATTTAAGCTATTTTAGTTAATTAAAACTTTCACTTTCCCCGACGCGACGTTTCGGTTGCCTATCAGCAGCTATGTTCACGGGGAGACTACCCGTGAACATGAAACATAGTCCGCGTTTGTAGTTTTTCTGCAGAAAATATGCGACAGCAATAGATCTGCTAAAAATATTAATGAATGTTTTGAAGCACACATGTTACGTTATATATTTCGGTTACCATTACGTTGGATTAAATTCGTTGCAGACTCTGAATCTTCGTTCGGAGCAGCTTAACTTTCCCATAGTCTCCCAGTAGTGTGTGTTTTAGTAACTCTCATATACAGAACCTTATTCATTTCATTCATTCATTTCATTTATTCAATAACAATATACAATTGTGTTTGAATGTGACATAAAAGTAACATACAATTCATTAAAAAAATAAAAATAAAGAAGAATATACAATTTGGTCCATTAAAAATTTCATTTAAAACAATAACATTTAGGTATTAATCTAAATAAAAATAACAAATTACATAAGTCATGATAATGCAGAATAAATTATTACACTGATAAAAACGCATTAAAACAATTATATTAAAAAAAATGTGAGTATATAAATGTAAGTAGATAAAAAATATAATTATTACAATAATGTCAATCTATAAATAGTTCAATTAATTCTAATATAATACTTAAAAACAAGTCAATATGGTTTAAATAAAATTAATTAAAAAGGCAAATTCAATTCGTATTTTAAGAAAACTACTTCATATTAATAAAATCCTCAATAGAATAGAAACAGTTTTCTAATAGGTAGTCCTTAAGTTTTCTTTTAAATATGTGCTGATTATATATTTCATTCATAATATAGTCAGGTAAACAGTTGAATAACTTCACCGCCTGGTATTGCGCACTGTGCTTAACAATATCCAGTTTTGGTTTTAATTTGTGTTTTAAATGTTTTGTCCTAGTACTTTCTCTCAGCTGTCTTTCAATATCTGTCTCATAATTGTGTATATTTTTAGCTAAGTCACTCAAAACTACCAATAAATAAAGACATGGCACTGTTAACAATGAAAGACTTTTGAAGTATCCCCTACAGGACTCCCATTGCGGTATGCGAACAATGGTTCTAATTGCCCTTTTTTGTAACACAAATGCCCTGTAACCGTTATATTTGTAGCTGTTGCCCCAAAGCTGTATGCTATACCTTAGCCGCGACTCCACTAAAGCGTAATATACCGCCTTTAGGTTGCTAACATCAACTTCGTCTCTTAGGCTCCTCAGTGCGTAGCAAGCAGATGAAATTGCTCCATCGATAGCCTTTAATTCCTGTTTCCAATTAAGTAAGAAGTCTATATGTACGCCTAGAAACTTAACTGTATTCACTAACTCAATTTTGTCTCTATTTAAAACTACGTCTAAGTTTTGACTACATCTACATGTGGATTTAAAGACAATTATATTAGTCTTTTTTGTATTTATCAGTAATCTATTAGCCCTAAACCACTCTTGAAAGCACTCAAGTGTTAAATTAACTTTAGTGTTCAGCAGCTGTGTATTATTTGCACTTATTATGGCGTTTGTATCATCCGCAAACACGACGAGATTAATGTCAGAGTATAGTTCATGTACATAATTAATTAAGTCATTTGTGAACATTAGGAATAGGATCGGGCCTAGTATTGATCCCTGCGGCACGCCAGTTGTAACTGTAATCATTTGAGATCTGTATGCTTGTTGACAGTTATGCCTATCGATACTTTTTATTTCCACAAACATTTTTCTGTTTTTTAGATATGACTTAAAAAAATCCAGAGCCTTATAGCGAATGCCATAATGTTCCATTTTCATTAGCAGTATGTCATGATCGACAGTATCGAAAGCAGAGCTGAGATCCAAGAAAACTGCAGCTACTTTCATTTTATTGTTTAGTCCCTCAACTACATTACATAGATGGTAGACTGTTTGAAGTGTGGGTGGCATCAATCTAAGTAAAAAGCCGATCACTACTTACTCTTCCCTTTAGTTGAAAACTAAACCTAACACCTAATTAGTATCTATCACTGTATATGGTAAGGATTTTTTATTGGACATCATTCGTCGAGTTACAATCCAATACACTTCGCTGTGTTAGTTCCGCGTTACTTTATAAAGCAATTATATACTGCGACATTTTCCGCCACGGAACTTAACCTCTGCCGTATATGAACTCCTTAAGTAACTATATTCCCATAATCAAGCTAATAGGTTTAATTTGTACCGTGGCTACATACAATATTAACTCGTTGCGCGCCATTTGCACCGCATAGGTGCATAAGCGCCAAAGCCTTCCTTTCACTTTTTTAACCTGGCGTTCAAAGGGCTTTCAAACGGCTCAGGGATCAGACAGCGTGGTACTAAGTATATAGCTTTGACGTGATCTCGAACACCTCTCTATCGGCACGGATTTCATTCTCACACCTTGCAACCTAATTGGTGCCGCACCAAGCGGTTCCAAAGGAATTTTCTCCCGCGGACGCTCAAGTTGTGGAATGAACTCCCTGCCGCGGTTTTCTCACAAGACTACAGTATGGAGTTCTTCAAAAAGTGTTAAAAGGGTGTTACAGGGTCGGCAACGCGCAAGTGAGCCTCTGGTGTTTCAGGTGTCCATAGGCTACGGTGACCACTTACCATCAGGTGGGCCGTATGCTTGTTTGCCATTTAAGAAGTATAAACAAAAAAAACATGCAATGAAATGTTTTAAGAGATTGTGGTAAGGCCTCTGATCGCCAAAGCAAAGGCTATAGGAACATGATGTTTTCGACTGAATGCTGTAAGCTCTTGTGACTGTCCAGTTACTCAATACTCAATACATTTATTGCACTCCACTATACTACTACATGCATCTGTATTAAGTTCACAAAATTCTTAGGTATTGGGTATCAACTGAGAACAAGAGTGTGCTAAAGAAACGCGCTTCAATTGATTATGAATTTTTCCGCAAACGCTCTAGGGATTATGTCATTGCTGGAAACTAAAACAGCATGTTTATATCAGCGCGGTGCCAATGGCCTTCCTGGTAGGACATGGATACCTGGCCCCAGTAGAGTTGCTCTAGATTGAGCAAAATCACATGGTCAGCAAAGATGGTGCTCTCCCCAACTTATATTAGCGTTTTAAGACCTAGATTATATGTTCAAACGAGATCGTAAATACGTAGATACGTATTAACACATAATTCACGTCAAGTACATATATGTAAACACACAATCGGCCACCAATATAACTGCTTACTAAGCAAAAGGAACAGTGACGTTGGAATTATCAGACAACCGTTTAAGACAAAGAGCTTCTGCTTTTACTTAGCTAGTAGCTGTAAATTAACAGTCTAGTAAACGATGACAACCAGGATCGCTGCTACAACTTTACGTTTAAAAATGGTACTGAAATAGATCCTTGCGGTACAGGCGCTTGACATATCATAAAACAACAATAAGAAATAACAGGCCGACCCGGCATGATCACCTGTGTACAGATATTTTATATCCTGTTTGCAGTACATAGTTAGTTGTACATGTGTTTACCACTCTTAAGGCCGATTCTTTAACAAACCTTGTCAGAAAATTAAATGTGACAGATTTTCAGTTTAAAACTTGATAAAACACATAATTGATTCCTTCCTTGTCAGGGATCATGTATATATCGCTGATGTAGACATAGTTATAGCAATCTATTCACCAGCAAAAGCAGCAAGTGCCTACTTGCACTATCGTGGTGGTTTCAGTCAGTACGCCCAAACTTTGGCTGTGCTGACCTGGGGACCATGTCAAACTCTGTTGAGATTTGGAAGATGTGGAAATCTGCCCATGTGATAAAGGATTTCTTGATACGCATTTCCACAGGTTAAAAAAAGGATTAACAATGATGGGCAACAAACCAACGGAGCATTTTCAAAATCTGGGAGAATCAGTGGAGAATATTTATATATCATATAAAATCACAGTATCTATATAGCGCCTTCTTGTTTTGATGTTTTCCTGTTGTGTAACGTCTTACCAGTTCGTGACAAATTGGCAGCCTAGAAATATTTATTGACGTTTCACAAGCAAAGATCTAACAATGAACTAATAATAGAATCATGATAAGCGGACACCGTGTCTAACCCATAGCACTCGTGTTCCGGTTACGGTTCGCGAAACTTCTTAAAACAAAATACTCACTGTTGTACATGGAATTTGATAACAAAAACCATGCCATACAATCACTGATCAAGGTTAAATATAAATTACTAGACGAACTCATAAAAACATCTACAGCGAAGCACCAAACTAAACAGAACATAGTTAAATGACTAAACATTAAAAATAACTTTTTACACCATTTAAAACATAGTATTTGTAAACTAGCATTTAGTTGCCTTTATCTAATACTAACTTTAGCCTGTTAAAAGTATGATGTGGTTCTCTGTAAAAGTGAACAGCACCAGAAATGTTTTATATGAATTGAACTTATTGATTATATAAGTGTATGTAATGTAGACATAATATCAGCGCTCTCTTCGAGACATCTCGAGTTGGATCTCTAGGCACGTTCGATCTCTGACCTTTCGAAGTTATGTACGTAACAAAATGTAATGTAGATTTCTTGACAGACAAAGCCAATAGCACTTTGTACGACTCGTAACATACACGACCGACTGCCGCATCGCTGATGGTATCACGCTTTTCGGCGCGCTGTAGTCTTGACTCTATAAATCATAGAGGCCCTTCACTAAATCTCTAATCTCGTTCTGTGAGTTACTCGTGTGTCTGTCCCTTGTGTAATGATATCCCCCAGACCGAATTCCGGTCACGGTGGTCTATGGCGTATGCTTTCCAAGGCACTGGGGTGTGTAACACCGTCAACGTCCTACCTCCAGACTGCTACTGAGATTTCTTGGCAGAAAAACCCAGTAACATTTTGTTGGCTTGACCCGGGATTCGAACCCAAGACCTGATCTAAGCAGTCGCATTCACTGGGCCACGGCGACATTACAACAAAGGCAGCAAACAAACTCACAGCTGATGTAAGCGTCAGCTGTAAGTTTGTTTGCAAACTAAAGGCTCCGGTAAAAGGTAAGCCCTTTACCGGAGCCTATGATGGCTTGCAACGCCGTGGGTATAATTCGCAAGCATAAAAATAGTGCTACTATTTTAAATAATTCATGTTCAAATAATTCATTAGTACGGTCACCAAATAAAGTTACTTCGAGTATTATCGCTATGATACAAAACAGGCGTACAGGTTGAATATGGCGCATAATAACTGCGCAGACTATAACAAATTTACAACGAACTAGAATATTGGCGTACAGTATAAAAGTAGCTTCACTTTTTTATACTGTTCTTTCATACTTTGTGATATGAACGTAATATATATTCATTAACATGCGCACATTACTCGTAGACGCTTGCACCAAGTGTAAGCAGAATTAGGGACAGAATGCCAAAAAAAAAAGTCTCTATATTTTTACATAATATTGTCTTCTATTTACGCGAATATTATTCATTGAAATTAAACTGCTATATACGGATTTTATCGCGTTGTTTATTTGACACTTTATTACAAAATTTTGAAAATTTTTACACTACTAAGTACTACTATTAAACTTTACTAATTTTTAAGCTAATTAAATTATTATTAAACTATTTAGATTTAATTTATTTTTCACTTTCCCCGACGTTTCGGTTGCTTTTCAGCAGCCATGGTCACGGGGAGACATACTATATTTTTTTTTTTTTTTTCTATATTTTTGTTCATAAAATTGATTTTGATACATTACACTGCATGTTTAGAACCTAATCTCAGACGTTAATGAAAATAAACAGATTCTGTAGCTCAGTATAATGAAATATATTAGAACTTTACAATGTTTACACTTGCGTAAACTGCTTACAGGTTACACTTGAGCATGCGTGTTTCATAGCATACGTGTATATTATAGTTATCGGTTCTGCGATAGATCTTATCTTATCTTATCTTATGTGGGGGCCAGTCAATGCAGACCGGCGACACTTCGACCCAGTGGATAGATAGTAGAATATAAATAATCTATAAAAAACTACGAGCAAGAATATATAGCGTATATTATTGGGACAGGTAGGCCATGCACGCCAATCATCTAATGTTTGCCGAGGATGTTAGGTTTAAACTAAAAATACTACGAATATGTGTAGAGACTATCGCTGCTATAGCTCCGGTCAGTTAGAAAGTAATCCTGGATACGCCAAAGGCAACGAAACGGCTTGACTAATGAAAAGTAGTAAGTAGTCTTTTGTGACTTGCTTGCATGCATATGATTCAAGGAATTAGACCGGTGCTGACAGTGATCCAGTCTAATTCCTTGTCATCAGATATGGTAGCGTAAGCAATCATATGATGGTAGAATATAATGTCAAATATGTCAAGAAATTCGTGCGTTGCGATCTATAAAAAAGAGTAACACAGCGAATACTTAAGATGGCAGGCAAACCTGCCCGGAAGACAACACAAGGTTAGGCCGCGATCTAGATTAAATGTAGTATAAGCCTGATACGATACGCAATTTTCTTTCAAACATATAATTAAAGTAATTTAAACTTTGTAATTCCAACGATTAAGATTCTTAAAGATATGTATCTATAAACTAGAATAATTTCAACTATCTAAAAATCTTGTAATAGTTGTATGAAGTAATTAAATATGTTTAAATTCTTTTGTAATATAACAAAGGCGTATATTACATTAAAACTATTTTTAGACTAAACTAATGTCTTAATATAAAAAAATCAAGACTAAAAATAATTTTAATGTACATCCGCAACTATGCATGTATTTTTTTTATTAAGTGTACAATCAGCTCGAAAAGTAAATACATTCTAACATTATTTTTTTACCAATTAAAATAACTTATTCATTTACAATTTTTCTGCAGTCATGTTTAAAGGATAATCTACCCAATAACAATTCGAAAATACATAATGATAATTAGAAAGTTTTAATTTATAAAGCAGTGTAGAACTTTTTACGATGTTTAGCTACTTTTGCCGCTGCCTGTACCAAGTTTAACTACTGAAATAAACGGCATCGTTATTCTAACTTTTTGTGTATTACACGTATTTAAAAATAGAACACACAAATATTTGTGTAATGAAACAAGTTGTATAACATTCTTCCTGCTTAGTTTTTCATTAACTTTTTTACTTTTCAAAGCCATGTTTGGGTCATACTGGCTAACTAATATTATAAATGCGAATGTGAGTTTGTTTATTTGTATGTTTGTTACACTTTTATGCCTTA
Organism: Catocala fraxini; assembly: GCA_930367265.1. Classification (NCBI taxonomy): domain Eukaryota; kingdom Metazoa; phylum Arthropoda; class Insecta; order Lepidoptera; family Erebidae; genus Catocala; species Catocala fraxini. Next base: position 17,869,967 of record OV884035.1, read on the forward strand.
CACCGACCATCATGAAATGTTGCATACACATTGTCAGGGGTACAGAACAGGTACCCTATGCCCTGACATAGGGTACCTTTCATCCAGAAAAATGTACTGTCACTAACCTAACCACACCTAACCTACATTTATGCGAGCGAAGCCGCGGGCAAAATCTAGTTACACATTAAAGACACTTTATTTAACACATACTAGTTGCCCAGAAAGGAACGCTGTTAATAGATTGATTTAATCATTATTATTCAAATTATATGCTATATATAATAGTTTTATAGGTCAAGCTGTCAATAAATTATTGTTTATGACCGTATGCCTATTATTTATGTTTAACTAATAATGGTGTAGTGGTGTCACATTGTTTGGTGATATATGCGATGCACTATTTAATTGTCACAGACAAAATACAAAATTACGGTAAAATAGTAAAATATCAACAATGACGATAATTTTACATTCAGTTCCGCTATGCACGATTCCGCATTTGAATGTCGAATTTCTGATTTATCGTGATCAATTTCATGACATGTTCAAAAGGCCCGGCTGATGGTAAACGGTTTCGGTCAGCCTGTTGGCGCTTACAACACAAGGTGTCATATGCGCGTTACCAAACCTTAAAAAAGGCGTCGCTGGACAGTTTGACATCTGATTCTTGCACATGCAGCTAGGTCTTCTCAAGTACCTAGAATTCCCACTTAGTGCAGGAACAGTCACAGGGTTTTTTGGTTATGATCTGTATATATACTTCTGGTACTTTCTCGAGTGCACTGCCTCACAATGAGCAAAATATCACATTTAAATGAGATGCCGCTGTGCCCTTTATCGGAAGTGAGTTCTTTGAATGTACAAGGAGTTACTTTTTAATTCAGTTAAAGCGAAGATACTATACTTTATCTAAAATACTGCTTTTAATCGATCAAATCCGCTGGAAGAAGAATCGTCAGAAACATGACAAAAAATATGTTTAGTCGTCCCATCAGCCACGCAACGCTTCAGTGCTTGTATGTCCAATGTTTTCGTATTTAAATTAAATGAATACCTATCGAGCACAGAAGCGCATGTCATTTACAAATCGTGCCAAATAGTTGTTGCTCAGTTGATTGATGGAGATCTAATTCTGTCAAATACTCTATGTAGGTCGACAATTGTGTAGGTATTACACTTTGTAGGATTTGGCTAATTGCAACTTAAGCACACGGCCATCTGATTGTATGTAGCAACCGTAGCGTATGGAGTCCTAGTCCTTAATTGTCTGTAATCTTGTTAACCATAAATTGCGCATCACAGAACATTTATATATGTATACATGCATTGAATCAGGTCTGTTTACCCCCAGTAGGGGTAGTAGATACATATAATATTATTCCTAGCTATGGTACCCTGACCCTGAGTAATGGACTGTGAGCACGTATGCCGCAAGGGTCAATAAAAATCAAACTTGGCGTAGTAGAAGTGGCGAGTCGACCACTTAAAGGATTGCGCGATCCGTTCATAACATCAAATGTTTTTATTTCTGGTTTTCACAGCCTCAGTGCTGCAGAGGCAATGAATGCAATTGTTGTTAATTTTTTTTTGTCTAGTAATTGTCAGTAGTGGGTTGGGATCTGGTAGTACGTCCGCTCAACGACAAAATCGCTCATTACGAGGGACCTACAAACCTTACTTTGCTAAATGTACTAACCACATTTTTCCAAGTAAGGCACTCCCTTTGGGGTATAGGGGTGCACCTATGTATTTATAGTTTGAAAACAAAGCAAAAATTGTTATTCGCCATATCTCGGCTTCTATATGTGATAGACAGCCAGTAAACATACCCAGTGATCAACAATTGAGTTTGAATGAGCTCTCCAAACTTGGTCATATTATCAAGCAGTAGGATTTTGGTACACAACATGTTAACGCCAATCACGTTTAAGCATTATAATTAAAATAAAATGTCAAGAGCATACACTGTATAACACTTGAGCGTATAACCTAGGTATAGAATTAGAACGCCTTATATATAATATAATTTTAATGATTATATCATTAACATAATATTTCGGACTAACTACAGTCTAAATAAACTAATTACTTATGATTACCGGTTGACCTATAGAAATATAGAAGTTGAACTTTTTTAGTTGTTGTTGCAATACAATTTTAGGCGTATATTTATAGACTTATCTTAAAGGCGGTTATCGAGCAAACGGCTCTATGAATATACATTAAATTGTGATACATGTATTAGTATAATAAATAATCAACAGTGAATTTCGGTTGCTGCGACTAATCTTAACTGAGATTTGACATCTGCGCGGGCGATATAATTATTGATCATAAATGTGCGCGTAAACACAAGTGCATTCACACTCTTTCAATTCGATGATAATCCGATACGATCGGAGAGAGATAAGGCGCTAAACCAACTACTTTAAGTGATATTTAAAATATCAGTTTAGTCCCGGGATGCTATTGAAAGTTTCTTGATAGAAAACCCAATAACGACTGACTTTGTCTGACAATATGTATACTTGTCAATTGAACAGCAATGCAGTATGAATATAGTAGAATGTCTTGATGTTACTCTTAGTTTAGATAACAATCCAAATTTGATACGCAGAATTCTAATTAAGTCTACGTTTCTACCGATTATCTGATGCCAATCTTAAGTCAGATTTAATAATATGTTTCTATTCGTTTTATTATATATTGTATATTCTCTTATTTATATATAGCAGCGATAGCTCAGTGGGGAGACCAACAGACTGCAATGCAGAAGGTCTCGGGTTCGAACCCACGTCGCGCACCTCTGACTTTCGGAAGTTATATGACTTTTCGAAATTATGTGCGTATTGATTGACAATTGTCGCCTGCTCCGTGCCTCGGAGAGCACGTTAAGCCGTCGGTCCCGGCTGCCATGAAGATCTATGGCAGTCGTTATTGGGAAGTCAGTACCCTATAATATCCTGACACTGGTCTAGCCTTAGGGTATTGTTAGCCTTCGGGTTGCGGAGGACAGGTGGCAGCCGCTCCGTGTAAAATCTGATATCCAGTCAAATCCTGTTAGACCAGAAAAGCCGACCCCAAGTGACTTGGGAATAATAAAGGCTAGGGAGAAGGAATATATTCTCTTATTTGACTTTTCATGCAAAGATTATTTTGTATAGGTATATATTATGGACTTAGTGCCCTTGTGCTTACCGTGGCAACATTTTATAAGTAACTCTCGTAAGAGACAATATATTCTTACCTTAATCTAGGATTTTGTCTACTCGCCACCCACATGCTACAGATCACAGTAAAACAGCCTTATGACGACAACCACGAGTATAGTTATCAGGCTCCTTAAGTATTCGATGCGCTGTCATCAGGCCATCAGATCTTTGTTCCTTGTGATGACAGCACAGCATTAATTTTTGGAAGGACGGCAGTGTTCTTGATGATTGGATAGTTTATAGTGCCATAGGTTTATTACCTACCGCGGTTAAATAAGAATGGCCTTCTCGCTGGTGTAAAAATATCCTTGTTGGTCAAGTGTCTTCTGTATACGGTTGCGGAATATGAAGTTTCAGGTCACGAAATTCTCAGTAACAATTCAGAGTTAGGAAACTGGCGATGCTTCATCGCTGTACCTCGTTAAACACGGAAATCCATTACTCCTGACCTTGATCATTCTCCAGGCCCGTTAGATTGATCAGATTATAAAATGAGCGAATAGAGAGAGAGTATGATAATAATTATATCCTGTGCAGATAGTATCAATTTGATTGACTGCCGTGACAGAAACTTTGTCTGGAGAATAATATTATTATTACAAAAAATACTATAATATCCATGCAGTCAATTAAAATTAACATTGCACATATCAAGATAATGTAACTTCGTATTTGGTGTAGTGAACGGTTGTCTGATCAGTTCACTAAGCATGGCGGCCCGCGCTTTGTAGCCGACCAGTACATATGTATTTCTTTAATAAATCATTTATTTACAAGGTCTAAATAGCGGTAAGTGCCAAAACCGTACGAGTCTATAATTAGCATGAAATACCTATGCGATTCATCAACAGAAATAGACCTTCGCGTCAAATTTTAAATCATAGTTTGACATTTAATCTAATAGATCTCTGCACACTCTCAACGGTGCAGGAACCACACAATTTCATTTGATTTATGATCTTTATTGCTTAAGCGTTACGCGTAACGCTAATGAAATTTATGATTTGTTGTGTTTTAAATGATTTTAATTAGTTTTTCAGGTTGTAATATTTATTATTTGGACATATTATTAACTACTGCGTTTAAATAATGTTAACACCATTTATGCTATCGTAATTTTAAACCACTATAATGCAATTCTATGCAGTTTTTTGGGCGTCAACGGCACCCTATTACTAAGCATAGATAGGGTACTAGTTCACCTTGGCTTTTAAGGGAAGAACTCTCTATTTTCAAGCATAATAGCTGACCAACAGGAATATACAATATGTGCCATCATGGCGGTTGACCGTTGCGGGTAAGTATAAGTAAAAAATTAAAGCAGCATTGGAGAGCCCAACTTCCTTTTGTTGTAGCTGTTTTTTTTAAAGTTCGCGATTAAACCTTGTCCTTGTTTATGGTCAAGAGTATGGTTTTCAGAAGGGTTAATATTTTTGATTAACCTTGACACGTTTAATAATAGGTATGGTACCTACATTTTCAAAATGTGTGCAAAAATATAAAACTGCTGTTGGTCGTATCTCCTCGTTTTGAGTACATCCCCATAACTGCCTCAGCCAATATTTGAATACTTGGTGTCGACATATCAAGTGAAGTCCAGTTCCGCGGCCATTTAGAGGGTAAGGCTAAACTAGCTTTGAAAAAGCTTGGTGTGTTCAACAGATCGAGACAGTATTTCACGCCGGCCTACCGCCTACTACATTACAAGGCGCAGGTTCGGCCTCACATGGAATACTTTTCTCATCTTTAGGCAGGAGCACCCCAGTACCGCCTTCTCCCTCTGGACAGCATTCAGCGGAGAGCGACTCGAATCGTCGACTGCCAGGATGTTTCAAATCGGCTAGACCCTTTAGCGCTGCGTAGAGATGTAGCCTCGCTATGCATCTTCTATTGCTTTTACTATGGGGAGTGCTCCGTGGAATTGTTTAGACTGATCCCTGCCGCCTCTTTTCGCAATCGTCCTACGCTACAGAATTTCCATCCTCATCATTTAGATGGTTGGCAGTCCACTACTACGCGTTTTTCTAGAAATTTTCTGCCTCGCACAACTAGACTGTGGAATGAATTGTCGCCTGCGGTATTTCCGAAACAATACGACCTACAAACCTTCAAGAAAAGAGCGTACTCCTTTTTAAAAGGCCGGCAGCGCACTTGTTACTCCTCTGGTGTTGCTGGTGTCCATGGGCGGCGGTAATCGCTTACCATCAGGTGATCCGTCTGCTAGTCTGTCTCCTACAACATAAAAAAAATATATATATGCTCACGTCATCGTCGGATCAAGACGCTGTGTAGTCAACGGAGACAGCAGTATCGGCTGACAAAAAAAACTGTCACCGTGATTAGTGCTTTCTAGGGTTGACAACGCAACTTTTCTATTTTGCAATATTAGCAAACATCTGCCGAAAATTTGTTTCGCATACACGAAAATGGGACAGCACATTACAAAGTATGTAGCTTTCTCTCGTTTTCGCGCATACAACGCGTTAAAAGAATATTTTGTAACACGCGCCTTGACACGTACGGGACCCCTACTATGGTAGTAAGGCACATGCTCTATGGTTACAATGACAGCACGGATGGCGTAGCGGTTTAAGTCGTTTGCCTCGCCATTGCCGCCGCGCCGAGTGTAGTGGGTTCTATCCCCAAAAAATAGTGTGATTCATAAATACTTGTTCCGAGTCTGGGTGTTCTTTGTGTCCGTTATTTGAATGTTTGTAAACGTCCCCCGCGACGTAGGAATAACTCCTACCTCTTAAAAAAATATTTGTACACAATGCGTTAAGAGATGGTTGTAAGGCCTATTCTATGGTATCAAACATACATAGGTCCAAAGGTAAATATTTACCATTAGGCGCATATTTTGATATGGACGTGTATTATTATTTTCTATATTAAGTTCCGCTCTAGTTACGAAAAGTAAACTGAATAACAAATACATTTTTTACACAGTATTTGTGATGTAAATGCAGTGATAGCCTATGTGAAGTCTGCCAACCATACTGGGCCAGCGTAGTGGACTATGGTCTAACCCTTTTCACACTGAGAAGAAGCCCATCCGAAAGTATGACAATTTATATAAATGCCTGATATTATTAGGTATAATTAGGGATTCGCGGTATAATACCACAACTGTACTGTCAGAATTTCCGTATGTTTTTCGACACCAGTTGTAGACTGTGTAGCATTTAAATTATAATATGTAAGCGTATGTAGGTGTAGATCTGATTTAGATATAGATAATAAGTTCATGAATATGTATAATTAAAATTAATCTTTGAAATTAAGGCCGATGCAAACGATGATCACATGGTAATTGAAGTAAAACTAATGACACATGAGTGTGTGTGTGTGTGTGTGTAATACCGATGCGTGTAAATCCATGAAATTGCTATTTATTCTTTTTATATTTTCGTGATTCCTATATTCCTATAAATTGCAATTGGAGTTTTAAAATATTGAATATTTAATTATATTATCAATAAAAACATGAATAATGAATTAATCTACATTGTTCTTATTTTAACAAGATATATTGTTAATGTACCTGACATTACAAACCATACATTACTGGTTTTTACATTATAAATATTTATGAAACAGTTTGTATAAAAAAGGCAATGACACAAAAGTAACAACTATCTAGAGCTAAGAGCATACATATAAAAATGACGCATGGTGTTTCCAATTATAAAATCCGCTTGAAATACATACATATATATATATTTATCTTATTTGCAACGTAACCTATTAAGTTGCAGCGGGACTCCGGCGGCCCCGATACAATAGGTTTTCAATTAAGTCTGGCATTTCGACAATTGACAAGTTAATCTTCAAATAAATGAAAACCTGCACCGATGGCGTAGTGGTTTAAGTGGTTGCCTTGCCACTGCCCCTGCGCTAAGTGTTGCGGGTTCAATTCCCACACGGGACAAAAAGTTGTGTGGTCCACAAATGTTTGTTCCAAGTTTCTGTGTCCGTTATTTGAATGGTTATAAAGTTCCTCGTGATACAGGAATTATTTCTAGTGCGGAGTTATCTTTTTGAAGAAGAAATAAGAAAAGAAATGTCATATGTGTTCGTTGGTAATGACAGTACCTATATGTCAAAGTTGTGCCAAAATTGTTTTTCGGTACCTATGTCCTATTTTTTCTTGTGCAGAATACGATGGTGCAGTATGTGTGACTGCTGTGCATGACATCTCGAGTTTGATTCCTGAAACGGGCAAAGTGTTATTGGGTATATTGTGAAGAATTTCTGTATAGCAGCACGAATTCGGGTATCGTAACGTAATATAGGGCAAACTTATTGCTGTTTATGGGGATAAACAGCAATAAGTTTGCCCTCTATTACGTTACACCTAAAATCATAACTAATGAAAAGTGGGTAGATACACCTCTGGCTACTCTACAAATATATAACAGTGAGACTATGCATGTTTTTATTCTAAGAAGCAATAAAACATACTATTAAGTCCAACGTCTACATACAAGTATTAATGGAATTTATTGTGTGCGTTTTTAATGACAATGTGTCAGCAATTATAGCACAATTATCGTACCGATGATATATTTATAAACGAAGTAAGTTAACAGCAATTAATTAAATAAAAGCAGTGTAATTACTAACAAACGGAATTAAATTAAAATAAAGTAATATTAATCAAGTTTTAGAATGTTATTGCGGCTATACAGCGCTTATTGGGAAAGTGTAAGTTTGAGAAGTAGAGCCTCGCTGATTTCGTCAAGAATGGGCCGGCTCGACCGGGGAAGGACCCTCTCACAGAATATCGACGTGAAATAGCAGTATTCCTACTGTTGTGTTTCGTTCGGTGAGTGAGAATGCCGCAGGCCCAATCACCTCTTTCCCCTTCCTGTTCCTTCTCCTTCTCTTTCCTAAAGGATCGGCAACGCGCAAGTGATGTCTCTGGTGTTGCAGGCGTCCATAGGGTACGGTGACCACTTACCATCAGGTGAGCCGTAGGCTTGTTTTCAACCTTAGGCGTATAAAAAAAAGGTGTGGTTATATTAGAATAATACAAATACTAGTCATCCATAAATAGAAGTCCTGGCTTACTAGATCCGACGATGTAAATTAACAAGGAATTAGGGTATTTTAATTATTTTCTGGAATCGATATTGCCTCAGAAAAGGATAAGAATAGAAGGAGATAAAAGCTAGTCCTTACTTAATATTATAAACGCGAATGTGAGTTTATTTGTTACGCTTTTAGGCCTTAACTACTCTACCGATCATCATGAAACTCTGCATACACGTTGTCAGGGATACAGAAAGAGACAAAAGGATATAGGTAGACCGTTCATCCAGAATAAAGTACTGTTCCCGTAGGATAGTAATTTATCGTAAAATCTACATTAATGTGGGTGAAGCCGCGGGCATAATCTAGCAAAATAATAAACTTAAATAAACTAATTTAATAAAAATAGCAAAGGCACCGTGATCTATGTGTCAGTAAAGAGGCTCCACAATCCACAACTCCGCAAAAGCATGATACATGCAGTGATACAATAAAAGCTTATTCATTCATAGCCTAAAAGTATGTTACACTTCAGACCTTTATGTTGTCAAACAAATTAGCTACAATCCAATATAATTATATTTATACATTTTTTTAAAAAGAAAATTCCCCTTTAGAAATTATTCCTGTGTCGCGGGAGACTTTACAAACATTCTATCAACGGACACAAAGAACATCCAAATTCAGAACAACCATTTATGGATCACACTAATTTTTGTCCCGTTTGGGTCCAAACCCACAACACTCGGCGCAGTGGCAGCTGCGAGGCGAACACGTAAACCACTACGACATCAGCTGTGCAGTCCATTAAATGGCAAACGCACGCACCGCGGTCGTACCACACCCGGGTAATAAGATACGACACTGTACTGTACTTAGTCTGCTTCAAATACAAAGTCCCATTTGACAAATGATCGCTTGGCAGCAATAGTGAAGACACTGTTGCAATTAACACAGCACGAAATCGATTATCGATTAACTTTATAAACAAACTGTAATCGTGGGTTTAGAATCGAAACAGAAATGATAGAAACAGAATAACAAATAGGAAAGGTCAAACCAAGTTTGACATATCAAAAGAATGGTTAGTGCATCAATGTTATTCATACCGTGTTTAGTTGTAAATCTATGAGATATTTAAACTATAAATCCAAAATCACATTAAATCAATTTTTTGATAAAGAAAATATATTACAGGGGTTCTGAAGGGGATTTAAGGTACGTTGCAACCTAATAATGATTAATACCAAATACAATTTTACAAAAGTATTTCTCGGACAATAGTTTTTAGCTCGAGTTAGATCGATTTTATCCGATTCATATTGTCGCGTCATTATGACTGAAAGAAAAAAAAATACCATAGTGCGTAACCTTGCTGTTGTAGTAAAATGTTATTTTATTTTGATGTTTAAATTATTTAAGACCATTATCAATGGCGAATGGTGAAATAATTATGTCATGTTTTGTATAGATACTAATATTTAAAAAAAGTCTTTTGTACCTTATGTTTGTTATACCTTATGTTGTATTGAAAATAAACAATGATTACTTATGTAATCATTGTTTATTTTAGCAAATTGTATGAAATGTGCGGAGTTACGTGCTATGAAGTGTCAAAACGGACTTCGTATTTGAAACAGACAATAAGCTTTCACATTTTTATTATTAGTAGGATATGCAAAAGGCGCTACCTGTTAGTAGACTTACAAAGGGCTATTTTTGTGTAAACAACTATCTAAAGTGTAAGACATGTTATTACAGTGACGCACGGTGTTTCCCCAGCATAAATACAGCTTTAACTGTCGTTAATAAATAAATAAATTAAAAGTGTCTTGTGGAAGTCCGCTGGACTGCCAGGCAGCGATCTTAATCCGAAGGCTCGTACTTCTGACATTTCGAAGTTATGTGTGTATTAAATAGTTAATCGCTCGCTTTAACGGTGAAGGGAAACATCGTGAGGAAACCTGCATGTCTAAGAGTTCTACATAATGTTTTCAAAGATATGTGAAGTCTGCCAACCCGCACTGGGCCAGCGTGGTGGACTATGAACCTAACCCTTCTCCCAATGAGAAGAGGCCCGTGCCCAGCACTGAGAAAGTTTATAAACACGGCTAATACTATTACATTATGAAGATAATGTCATTAAATGTTATTAATTTATTTTAAAAATTAACAAATTTTGAAGCTTTGTTTCGTAATAATAAACTGCGGCAGGGTAATTTTTTTTTTTTATAATAGTAAGGTGGCAATCAAGCGTACGGCCCACCTGATGGTAAGTGGTCACCGTAACCTATGAACGCCTGCAACACCAGAGGCATCACTTGCGCGTTGCCGACCCTTTAGGAAAGGAAGTGGGAAGGAAAAGGAGCGGGAAGTGTGTGATGAATAATTGTTTTTTAACATTACATAGATAATCTCACGCCTATATGTTCGATGGCAGAGGAGGATTACAGCTATATTTAGCCGGCTGTTTTTACGTCCCACATAATAGGCCTATCTTCTCTTGTCAAGTATATAACAGTTCCATACACTGCTGCTACAAATTTTTGTTTTGAAGAATCTTGTAGTATTATGCCCGTTGCGGGCATCCAACTCAACAGACATCATATACACAGCAATCGTATTCGCCTCTGCGCCACCCATAACAGCTTTTCAACTTTATATATTGTTTGTAAGTACATGAATATAATAATGGCGGATATGAGAACTCAACAGTCTAATAAACACTTCCACGAAAGCTGATTAACAATCATTAGCTGACACGGTGCTTTGTCAGTGACGAGGTGACTGCTAAGACATCGTGCCACCCACACGGCCGTTCATAATTAAGCTAATCATATTGGAAAAGCTTCAAGAACAAGAAATGACCTCCCCTTATCTAAAACTTGTATCCGTGCTAGTTACTGTACTGATATGTATAAACTAGTCTTATCTTACAGAGATCTAATCTATAATTATGCATTAATTTGCACTCCATTATTAAATGTAAGAACTGTTTCTTAAATACATCAATATGCAATATACATAATATATTTAATGTAATAGTATGTTCTAAAAGTAGACCAATTTTACATTGTCATGATGTATGTATTTTTTTCGGGAATTTTACTAATAGAGAATTACTGGCCGTCATCCACTAATAGAGAAAAAAAAGGTTTAATTACAACTCTTAAGGAGTGTTAATTTCAAGTCGTTTAAGTAAGTGTCTTCCTACTGTCAGTATGCCGAAGTGCAGTGGGCTAATTCTTCATACGGAACAAAAAATTGTAGTCGGAAATCTATAGTTATTTCTATTTTGGTTGTTTCCTGCATGTTTAGTTTTAATATTTCTAGTTATTCCTAGAGTGGCAATGTTCTTACAGATTTTGTAGCATTTTACGTTATAAATTACTGTTCTTGTTAACCCTCCAGTGTGAGACTTAAAGTATTCACGCACGACCTCTCATTCGCAAGTATACTGCCATCCATCGGATCATTCAAAATCTGAACTATACAAGTACAGTCATCGACTAGACGCAGAAGGTTTAAGATAGCCATTATTCTGAGAAAAGGTTTTTTAGTAGATCTATTGCTGTTGTGTTGGGCCCGAATGAAATATCAACGTGCGTAAGAGTTAAACTACAGCTTAAACTTGCAAATTGACAATATATAATCATATCGTATTCCTCTGTTTCCTCCTCCAGAAATAAATTACTTTTATTACTTTTTAGAGTTCGTTAAAACTCTTATACAACAGTTTTGTCCGTCCGTCCGTCTGTTATACAACTTTCAACTTAAGAACCGTAAGAGCTAGAAACTCGAGGTAAACGCCATTCGACTCAGCAATATTCGATATACCCCCGAAATGTCTATCACCTTTAACCTCCGACCTCAAGTTCACGTGGTATCACGTGACTTTTGCATATTACTTGAACAATTTTTCCAACTCTAAGATTTACGGCAATTCATTGCCGATTCTTACTTGTTTAAACACTGTATGAAAAGGATTTTGACTATGTATGTATGTTTTTATATAAGTATACTTTGTTAGTTCCGTTATTTTTTTTTGGTAGATGTCTCAATCATTTTTGAAAGCGAGCGATTTTTGTAGAAGGCTTACGCACAATACATATCAGCTTTGAAATGAAAACTTGACAACAGCAGATATAGATTAGATCTATCTTTAAATCATTTTTGCTCTAAGCTCATTATGAGAATAGAAAAATACGTTTGACGCGTACTTCTTTCCGCATTTGTTATACATATATTCCCACAGAACATACATATACACAAGTGTAATCTTCTTTCGATATTCCAGTCAAGTTATACAGCTAGGCATATTTTAAACCGGAACAATGAAAATAAATCGTTGTCTACCTGCAATCTCTTATTAAATATCGACAGGCAGCTTACTTGCTGACTCAACTGTCTATAAATAGCAGCGAAAAGCAAAACGCAATAGAGGGCAATACCCATATGCGCCTGAGGCTATTAAGCGACACGGCTCAGACATATCATTGATATCACTATCTCCGGTTTCTGACAAATGATAAGCCGGAGCGGGTTTCCCCTTAAAACGATAACCTTGAAAATTATAGATGCGTTCCTAATTAGCATATTGTTCCGACCATCTCTCGTAACTTTAGTCGACTGACTATCATCCGGTGTCAACTTGTAAAAGTCAAACTCATGTCAAGTGATTTAATTTTTTGTTGCTAATTCAGTTAGCTAATCCCAGCATAGACGTATGTTTTCTCGTCTCAACCAATTTTTATGCTGCACTCAAAGGAAACCATAGATAAAATGTTTGAACGAATTGGCCGGCCGCGGATTGGGAATAAGGACATTTTATACTCAAGTGTATTTTTTTTAATTTTATTCAACTTTATGTTTATAATAGAGTGTTGAAATACATTTTAAAATGGATATGTACAGTCAGCGACATAAGTAGCTAAATATGTATCAAAGTTCTAAACACTATTAATTTATACTAATATTATAAAACTGAAGAGTCTGTTTGGTTGTACGCACTAATAACAGAAACAACTGGTTCGACTTAAAAAAAATATTGGTATAGGATAGCCCATTTATCGAGGAAGGCTATAAGCTATACAACATCACACTACAACCAATAGGTGCGAAGCATCAATGAAAAATGTTGCAGAAACGGAAAATTATATTATGTGACGCAGACGAAGTTACGCGGGTCTGCTTGTGTTTTATAATTCTGAAATAATTCTTCTCAGTTATGTATTGTGATCAGGTGAACCAATTTAACTACTACTTATATTAAATTTACACTAAGAAATTTCATTAGAGTATATCAAAAGAAATCTTGTAAATGTTTATTAACTTATGTCAGCATGTAACATGCCTTGCGCCCAGATTAGCCTATTATAATCTACCTCTAAAGTCTTTAAACATAACTATGTTTAAAGACTTTCTGGAAATCATCTCTGGATTAACTAATCCAGAGATGATTTCTTAATTATTATTAATATGAAGCAATTGCTTTATTTATTTATGTACTTACCTTACGGCGGTCCTTATTCCTAAGAAATATCGACCCCATCGTCTCCCTCCCGCCCTGCACCTCCCGCCATCGGTAGTGTTTCGATTCAACTAGTACACAACAATATAATATACGGGTAGTGAGCGCTGCTCGCCAGCGAGTCGAATGTTTGTGTGCGTTACAATTTTGGTAAATTTAAGGTACTTACGTACGTACGTACTTACTATTTTTTTATGTCATTCTAAGAATTTGTGTTAAAGCTTTGAATGATATTGCTTATATTGATTGGAAAGGGGCCTATTATAGAAAACATTTTAGTTTTTAAGCACAATATTATAGGTTAATGATTATAATATTTTTTTCAAAAGTCTTATATATGGGGTGCTTCGGATCGCGTAATCGGGGGCGAATTGGATCACTTTTTAAAATGATTTATTTTATATTTGAGGTTAATGATCCTTTATTATTTAATTGTAGATGATTTGCACATACAAAAGAAAGACAAATGCAGGAGAATGATCCCAAGAAAAAATGAATGAAGCCGCAAAGAAAGTACTGGCCTTACGTCGGGCTGATGAGATTTACGAATTACCATACACGAGTTTACAAAGAAGAGTCTCTTTCTCCAGAGGTGTGATTAAGACACGTGGTGGACAGCCAGCCTTAGATGAAAATGCTGAAAAGATTTTAGTAGACCGTTTACTACACTTAGCGAGTCGTGGCTTCGGAATCATATACAAGGCGGTTCGTAAATATGCATTTGAATTTTAAGAACAATTTTGAAAAAGAATAAAAGAACGCCTGGATTAAAAATCAAAGTTTCATCTGCAAAACAGAGAGATTGGTACTATATTTACTGCTGAAAAATTCATTCATCCTCCATCAGAGGATTAGATTCAGTATCATGCATGTGAGGAATGGTGCAACGAAAAATGTGCTGATCTGGGAGGGGAAAAAGGGCCGTATATATGTAATTTATGTGCTATTAATTAATATTGATCTCATTATTCATTATTTAAATATTGTCAATGATTCAAAAGCTTATAATGTTAAGAAAATTTTAATTAAGTTATATGTTATGTATGATCCCATTCGTTCCGAAAATTGATTCGGATATTTCTGTCTTTCAAGTTTTAATTAATATTTTGGAGAATTTAGGAACAATTTATGTTTTGAAATGTTTAATGTGTAGCTAAATTGTTACTGATTACCAATTTGAAAATAAAAGTTACATATATGATGAGGCTTTAGTATGATATTCAAATTTTCAAAAAAAAAAAGATCCGATTTACCTTGGTCTACCCTATCTTTAATCTCACGGGGCACCACATAATTTAATTATATACCATAAGAAATCATTTCAGTATTTTTTTCTATTTTTGGAATGACTTTTAAGGGTTCCTACTAACGATGGAATTTTAAATAAAACTCAAAATCTCTACATTTGTTGGATTCTTTTATTCATAAGTCAGGACATAAAAAATACAATATTGTTGTTAACTAGCAGCGGTAGCCTAGTGGGAAACCGTTAGACTGCCACGCAGAGGTCTCGAGTACGAACCCAAGGCGCGCATCTCTGACTTTTCGAAGTTATATGCGTATTAAATAGTTAATTATCGCTTGCTTTAACGGTGAAGGAAAACATCGTGAGGAAACCTGCATGTCTGAGAGTTCTCCATAATGTTCTCGAAGATACGTAAAGTCTGCCAACCCGCACTAGGCCAGCGTGGTGGACTATGGCCTAACCCTTCTCACAGTGAGAAGAGGTCCGTGCCCAGCAGTGGGACAGTTTAATACAGGACTGATATTATTTATTTTGTTGTTGTTATAAGTGATATGCCTTTAAAATAAATCATTATCATTCATTCATTCATTCATTCATTCATTCATTCACTCATTAATGACTAATTAGAAATAAACATCGACGCGTAGTTACGGAAGAGGGGAGAGGGGGGAAAGGAGCGGTTGCGGTTGCCTATGCGAGTTTCACTTGCAGTTAAAATGTGATAAATAGTTAAGTGAAACATTAGTGCAATCATCATTTAAGCTGCCATGCAGCGCTTTTTGTTAAAATTTGGCAACTGGTAGCTACCTTTAAATCGTAACAAAATATTAAACGAAAATCTGTTTCATATTTAGATGTATATAATCGAATGACAAAGTGCCGTGGTGATAATTCAAAAGTCGAAAAATAACGAATTTGCCTAGGCGATCATTTGTATAACAACATTAGATGACGCTTTTATTATTTTAATTACTATCAACCACGAGAAATGTAATCTCATGAAAAGTGAAAAAAAAAATATACAGCGTTTGTAACGAGGCATTATTTTTACTGCAATGTGTAGCCACATCATCATTTCAGCCTATTGCAGTCCACTGCTGGACATAAGCCTCCCCCAGGGTGCGCCACAAGGCCCGATCTCCCGTTTTCGCCATCCAGTCACCTCCAGCCACCTTTTTTAGGTCATCGGTCCATCTGGCCGGCTTGCCAAACCAGCCGTATTATAGAACACACGTCAATAAGTGAAGTCGCCTCTGAACCCCCAGGTGATCGAAGTAAAAGAGACCCAATATCATGTACATATATGAATATCCAAGGCATAACGTCTGAAATGGCTGATGATGCAGTCAATTGTCTTTGGGCAGACCAAGCTTTAATTTACATTGCTGCCACATATAGCAGAAAAATATTTGCAGTTTCAAAGCAAGTCAAATTAAAGAAGTTATTATCAAAACTCAAATGTTTTAAATACCCCTATTTAAATATAAATAGCAAATAAATTTGAAACTTTATTTAAATGTAGCGGCAATTCTAAACACTCTTGCAAGGAAGCGTGATATTAAACCAATTAACAATTAGAAACCATCAATATTACGGTTAATTATAAAATTGTAAATTGCTTAGCGAGTCGGACACATTATTATATACCTATATTATGTATATTAGTACATTTTCTAGTTAGCCGTGATGAAACAGAACGTGACATGGTATCATTTACAATGTATCATAAATATTATAATTGTGTTCCTTTAGCGAATGTTATAAATAAACACATATACATGTTATATATAGATCATGCAGATAACTCGTTCTGTCGTATATGTATACATAGCTTATATTTATGTACATAATTGTCAATGTTGTCATACATGTCATAAATGTGGCATATCCTGTATCATTTAACATTGTAATATACAAATACTAATTAATTTATAATAATTAATGTAACTGATTCTCTTTATTGCTCACTTTGTATGTGTAGGTTGGAGTTACAAGCTTAGGAAAAGATAAATGTTGTTAGTACAACATAATTAATTTCAGCAATAAACCTATTGGTTTATTGCTGAAATTAATTATTAATTCAAATTTATTCAAAGATCAGGAAATATAGGTGGCGCATGGTAACCGAAAACATTGGCCTTGCGAGGTTGTGAATTCTATCCCTGCTCATAACATAAGTATTACATTCAGCTGAAGAAATTAACGGAATAGCTAGGAATTAATAATAAATTCAAATTGCTAATAAACTTTAAAAAATAACGACGTGATTATTTAATTTTTCTATGCTAACATGAATCTGTTTCCAAAAACAAAACACTAATATCAAAACTTTTATCATAGACTTGCTTAAGGGAGTTTTTTTTTACCTGTCGTAATGCTTTGACGCACACCTCTCCGCGGGGGCGGGCGGAGGGGCTATGTCGGGCTCACCGGGGTAAAAGAGAGATGGTAATGATGATAAGAATGGACCTCCCGGTAATACCGACTAAACCTACCACGGTGTTCCTCGACAGAACCGCAATCGCCGAGGCCGCGCGAATCATTTTCACATGCAATCGCGACTCCGCCGAGGTGTCGGCCCGCCCGTATGAAACGGCAGGCTACTACACGATAAGACCTACCCTTTGGTCATCACTACTTTTAAAATCCCTACTGTTCCCCTCCCTAGAGGGGAGACGGACACGACACAGAGGCGCGCGTGGGAACACGCATGCCGCCTCTCGGACCTGATGCTGATCAGATAGCGGGCAGGCTCACGAGCCCGTCACCCCCAGGTCAAACATCTGGGTGGCTGGAGGTCATCTCGCGCCCTCCGGTGCCCGGTTCTGCGGTTGGGGATAGGGTTTGAGCGCTCTCTCTCCCGCTCTGCCGCCTCCTTGACCGAAATTTATTCCTCACAGAAGGAGGCGACGGCGTTCCACGACCTCTCACTCCGGACCATGGACTGAACCATGGCCGGGAGCGAGAGGGCAACCATATCGACTGCCGCGATCAACTCACGGCACTGCGATGCCCAGATGGAGCAATCCGCCAAAGTGTGCAGCGCCGAGTCCTCAAAATTTTTTCGTGTGAAAATGCGCCTGATGCATATTCGGCCAGTCATTACCTGTGTCAGCCGGAAGGTGAGAGCGCCATGCCGTCTCTCCAGCCACTCTTCAAAATCGGGCATGCAACGATAGCGGCGGTTAGTCCCGTCTAAAACAAATGTGTGATTAATTGAAAATTATTAATAATTACCTCATAATTTGGTAAATGTGAATATCAAATTGAAGTTCATCACTTTTACCAGTTGTTATTAATAATTCACTCATCTCGTCGGTAAAAGTAATAAAATAAGACTCGAATTCATTTGTCCAGTAGGTATTTATTTATAATACCAAATTCTTACAAATAATAAAAGAAACTTACATGCAAATCGTTTATTTGGTTTTACTTAAATCAAACAAAACAGATAAAATAAAAATTATACAAATACAGACTCCGGAAAATAAACATTGAAAAAAAAAAATTTTCTTTGTTACAACATCCTTAAATGCAAATAGTTTATTATTTGGCCCAACAAGAACAGATAAAATTAACACTACACAATAATAGACTCCTTTAAGGCTCTCCTAGTTTTAGGCCTTACCTTATAGGCTGAAGGTACTTATACTTAGGCTTGTTTGACAGGACGTTACACTTTGGTTTACCCGTTTCCTTTAATGTGTTGTAATAATTTGTTCTGTTATGTGTTTTACATAATTATGTAGCAGCCTCCTGGGATGCCCCTCTCTACAGCTCCTTCGTTCTTCATCCCTGCAAATGTACAAAGATGAGCCATTTTCAACACCAGGCACTAAAAAAAAAACTACAATACCGACTATAAAAATTTGTTGTTCACTGTACCGAGCCAGATGCTAGATTATGTATCAAAGCAGCTGGTTGTGACGAATTGGTTAGTGACGAGGTGACAACTTAAGTCGCTGCAGTATTTGTGCAACCATCTTTAAATCCATCTTTATATTTCCTTATTTTGTTTGTCGTACTAAAATTGTTCCTTTAAGATTTACAAAATATGTATATAAAACCAGATCTCTTCCGCTTTGGATGTAATTCCTGTGTCGCGTCACTATACAAACATTTAAAGAGATACAAACAATTCCAAGGCTTGGGAAACTATTTTTGGATCACACATTTACGCGAGCAAAGCCGCGGGCAAAATGTAGTAAAATATAAAAATGTACACCCACAGATTCTCGCTCACATCGAGTAGTAACCATATTTAAAATACGTAATTATATACACAAACTGAATGCAATTAAATCATTAATTAAATCATTGATATTTGATAGGTAACCGTCGTGATTCCAAATGTGTATTAACAAGGTTATTTCCTAAGAAAGTATTGTAGATTTAGATACACGTGACATCTCAATGTCGGTTCAGCCACAAATGGTAGATATCACTTATTTGTTACATACACTATGCAGCCTGGCCCAATTTTGCCAAGGTCTCGGTTATACTAATGTTAATTCGATATATCACCTTGTGAGGTAGATAGGTTGATATACAGACACTATAATCTTGTAATAGTACTTATTACGATTGCATTCAAAATTATGTACCTTTATGTCACAGACTACTTTTTCTATCACGGTACACGGCACCTTGGCATTGTGTGGCTAAGAACACTGGTCTTTTTATCGCAAGGAAGGCTGGCGCATCTGTAATTAAAAAATTGGCTAGTTTAAGAGTTCACACAAGCACTATGTAGATATCGTTCTTTGTGAGAACTCAATTTGAATACTCGTCACGACGTCAACAAATCTTCTTGGTAGGCGGCTATAATCTCACATCCTGAAAAGTAATTTGGCTTGTATAATTGTCAAGGGATAATAAGAGTCTTTGATCGGAAGTGAGAAAATCAGTTGCCATGGCGCTGAGTCCATCATTTAGTAAACCATATCCTGAGTCTAAATTTAGTTTATACATATATGTCATCACAATTTTGGCTACATTTAGTACATTTTGCCCTATTAACCTTTTGAGTCACAGCGGCACACCGGCAGCCAGACACAATAGGTTTTTTAATTTGAAACCCTAATGCAAATCTTATGAAAAAATAAAGTGTCTGGAATTCTTACAATTAATAGGTTAATTTAGACTGAAAAATATTAAAATATAGACTAGAATGAACAAGACTGGCTACCTTTTCGACTATGTGTGTTCGGGGCTGGAAAATTCGTTGATGCTGATGATGTTCATAAATATTATTTTAATACCTACGACACCTATAAAACGAATACATATTATAATGATTTTATCCAGTCAACACTAATATTATTATTACTTACAGATAATACCAATGCTGACTAGTGCATTTACAGAGAAAAAAGCAGACATACAATTATATTGACATTTAAACGACTTGCATTTTTTGTGTCATTATGCAATGAAACCAGATCCAAACAAATAACAGTATTTTTGTTTTGAGAAATAATAATATCAACGTTATTTATAAGCTGTTGCTACTTCGCAAAATCAAAAGCTTGAGAGTTTTATTATTCCAGATTGCACTCTACAGCTTTGTCGGCATGTATTTCAACTTCATACACCTTTGAAATATTCAGCGAACTCTTATGGAAAGTTACTTTTATATGTTTGCCTTTGTAGTATACAGCGCAAACGTGTAACAGGGCTGATATTACTGAATGCATATCTCTAAGTCCTGTGCTCTAAGTCATATCCTTCAAAATATGAAATGCCGAAGTACTCGGTGAGTCAGAAAATGAAACCAAAACCTACTAATGAAATATTCAGAGGCTAGTTGTCTGTTTGATTTTGTATAATAATTATATAATAATATCAGCCCTGTATTAAACTGTCCCACTGCTGGGCACGGGCCTCTTCTCACTGTGAAAAGGGTTAGGCCATAGTCCACCACGCTGGCCTAGTGCGGGCCTGCCGCGATGTTGTTGTGGACACGGCGCTGCACACTTTGGCGGAATGCCCCGCCTGGGCATCGCAGCACCGTGAGTTGATCGCGGCAGTCGGACTGGTTGCCCTCTCACTCCCGGCCGTGGTTCAGTCTATGGTCCGGAGTGAGAGATCGTGGAACGCCGTCGCCTCCTTTTGTGAGGAAGTAATTTCCATCAAGGAGGCGGCGGAGCGGGAGAGGGACCGCTTAAACCCTCTCCCCAACCGGAGAACCGGGCGCCAGAGGGCGCGAGATGACCTCCAGCCACCCTGAGGTTTGACCTGGGGGTGGTGGGCTGCGTGGGCCTGCTCGCCACCCGATCAGCACCAGGTCCGAGAGGCGGCGTGCGTGTTCCCACGTGCGCCTCTGTATCGTGTCTTTGACCCTCCCAGGGGGACGGTGGAGGAAGTATTTCTGTGTAGTGGCCTGCCGTTTTACACGGCGGGCCGAAACCACGGTGGGGTCGCGATTGCATGTGAAAGCGATTCGCGCGGCCTTGCCGTCTATAGTTATGTCGAGGAACACCGTGGTAGGTTTAATCGGTATTACCCGGGTATCTTTTCCCTGGTGAGCCCGACATAACCTCTCCGTCGCCCCGCGGAGAGGTATGCGTCAAAGCATTCACCCACGAAAAAAAAAAGTGCGGCTTGGCAGACTTCACATATCGTCGAGAACATTATGAAGAACTCTCAGACATGCAGGTTTCCTCACGATGATTTCCTTCACCGTTAAAGCAAGCGATAATTAACTATTTAA
Organism: Catocala fraxini; assembly: GCA_930367265.1. NCBI lineage: Eukaryota > Metazoa > Arthropoda > Insecta > Lepidoptera > Erebidae > Catocala > Catocala fraxini. The sequence goes on from OV884035.1 coordinate 17,891,683, forward strand.
TACGCATATAACTTCGAAAAGTCAGAGATGCGCGCCTTGGGATCGAACTCGAGACCTCTGCGTGGCAGTCCAACGGTTTCCCACTAAGCTATTGCTGCTTTTTTTTGTATATACATACATTATTTTACATATACGAGCAAATAGCAATCAAAAGATTTTTTGTGCAAATTGTATTAAAATCGGTTGCAAAATATGGACGTGATTAATATTTTAGGTATGAGAAAAATGGTATGTTTCGCTATCTCTCTCGCATAGCTGCCGCAGTCAGTACCTTAACCAGTAAGAAATGTGCCAGGATTTTATTGTAGCAAGAGGAAATCCTTTATAGAGTTAAAGCATTTCCTCTTGCTACACCTCCTCCACCGAGAAACAGATTGGCTTTATGAATGAGACTCCCTCTCCAGACTTCCATCGAAACATTGTATAAGAACACGAGGTAATAGACTTCTATATCGAAATTGTGAGCAAAATGCGAGGGTAGTACAACCCATATAATGTACATGCGTTAAACGAAATTAATAACTAGAATCGATTCGTCGCTTTACCCGCCATGTTCTATATTAAACTCTAAGTGTAATATTGTAAACAAACTGTTTTTAGTTTGCCAGAAGTTCCTTCCCTAAGTTTCCAGAAGTCATTGTTCGATATTTTATTGTTTTCTACTGCGAATAAATACTTCCTCTTTTTTACTTTCTTTTTTATCATATGTGTGCCAACTTTTATCCAAGCCCTTTTAAAGGTTTATGCGTGGCTCAGTAACAGACATCGAACTATCTTCACGAATCTTTCACATTTATATCAGTATATGTATGGGTTAGTAGGCTATAGGAACCGTCACATTAGTCCCGTAACATAAGATAGGACTGAGGATATTGGCGTCCTACAGGAATCTTCTAAAGTCTTTGTGAGTCTTTGTGGCGTCTGATTGTACGATTATGAATCCGAGTTTCAGGTGGTCCAAAATTTTATTGAATTTATCTACTAGGCAATTATTGTAACTGCTTTTAGTCTAACTGTACCCATTAGACCTGTTCCTAAGTCATAGACCCATCATATTTGTGTGTGACCTACCTCTGCTTACCTCAAATATATCGTATAGATGTATACTGGCGACTTCTACTACTTTAGTATAGACTAATATTATAAAGAGAAAATATTTTATTTTTGTTTTAACGTAAGGGTTTAACTCAAAAACGAAACAACCCAATTTTTATATTATTCTTTCACCATTAGAATGCTATATTATCACCGAGTAACATAGGCCACGCTTTTACTAACTTATATTAGTAACAGTAATTTTAACTTAACCTAACCTAACCTACTTTTACGCGAAGCCGCAAGCAAAAACTAGTATGTTATAAAGTCATGAATAGCATCATGAATAATAAACGAACACACCTTCACATGAATATTAATAAATGTCATTTTTACATAGGGAAGTGCGAATTACGGTTCTGCATGAGAGCAAGGCGCTCATATGTATATTGGGCAGGTCATGACTAGGTGCGTAGCTCACCGCTTCCGTATTCATTAAATAACAACAGTGACTTTATTTTTTATAAGATATTTCGACGTTTACAATGAGCTAAAAGGCAATTAAACATACCTATGTATATTAATAACACGCTTACGTTCCCGAAGGGGTAGGTAGGCACCTACATTTCGCAAGAAATAGGTTTGTATCAAGTAAAATAGGACGAGCCTATCCGGGCGAGCCTATTCGAGCCCGATCCGGTAATTGAACCTATCACCTCATTGTCATCAGTCACGTTTAGTATCCCTGCGTCACCGAGGCACTTTCGGTAAAAATAAGACAATAAGATATGGTGTGCACATATTATACTAAAACGAGTAACCTGCATCGTATACTTTTATGTTCATACAGATTCTAGTTAAGAGAGAGAGTAGAAGATATTGCTATCATTTTAAGACACTCTTAAATAAAAAGGTAAAAAAAGATCCTCCAGACCGACTCTCGGCTACGGCGATCAATCTTAACGGAGACTGGCCATCTGCGCAAGAGGTATTATAGTGCACTAGGACCAACGGCTTTAAGTGCAGCCTAGGCACACCGCCAACTATGTAACTCCGGGTTGATACTGAACTTTTCTTGTCAGAAACCACAATAACTTTTTATTGGCTCGACCTGGGATTCGAGCCCGAGACCTCATGCACAGAAGTCGTATACTTAATCGCTGCACCACCGAGCCTATCACAACTTCTTCGGTCAGTCTTAAATATACATAAACAAACAACTGTTAAAGGTTTTAAAGTAAGACTGCGCTCGCTCCCGTGAATCCAACGAAAAACATAAAAATTATCCGATTTACATATAGAATATTTTTACCCAAAAAATAGTCTTATTATCTCATGCATAATAAATTCATATATCAGTTAAAGCCTAAAAGGGTAGTTATCCTATTTGTTCCCATATATCATTGTTTGTTTTATTATTATGTTTCTCATGTCACAGATATTTTCCTAACATATTAGAAAAATATTTGGCTCTTTGGGAGGCTTACACGACGACATGGGTCCAACTTGAAGAGGCCCTTCGAGAGTTTTAATCTAAAGTGGGATGGAACACCTGCGGTGGCACAAGCGGCAGCAGGTGTAGGACTATTGCTATTATGTACTCTAATACGTCTGGGCTATGGGTGTTTGATGGACCGGTATATTGGTAACTATGAATGAAAAACGGCGGCGTCTGCCTTGAATACTCTGACAGCATTAATCGAATGGGCAGACGGTGACTCGCCAACTCACTAGATGGGCTCCTTGAATAGCCACCATAGGCATGCCAAGCAGCACCGGTGCATGGCAAACCAGCAACAGAGGGCAACACCGGTGAGAACGGTGCGGCGCCGGTTTCACCATCACGGGTCTTGTGACTACGGAGAACCGTAGCGGATTTTCCCGTAGCTATGCCCTTGAAAATAACACTTCCACCCCCAAGCATGTAGCTCTAATGGCCTCTTTTGACCGGCCGACCAAGGCAAGCTAGAGTTGAGAGTCCTACGGGCGCTCTTGACGTTCCACCCCAGCCAAGCAATAACAGCAAGCCGGTGACGAGGCCCTAACCGACTCTTTGAGACATTCAGGACCGCAGTGTCGCCACATACAGCTCGCCACAAGCTGCCCTGCGGTTTTATTATTATTATTAATAATAAACACGCAGGTAGTTAAAGCAACAACATTGCTGTTTTGTACATTATTTTACATAAAAAAGGAAATTGCAATCAACTTTTTTTTTGTCTATCGTTATCAAAATTGGTTGCAAAATAAGGCAGTTATTCATATTTTTTATTTAAGTATAAGAAAAAGTGGGGTCGCACAAGCTCCCACACACAGCAGTAGTTAAATAGTGATAACGTCACAGTTTGTATCGTGCTTCCATTTTGTCTTTTGGCAATAACCTCCTCTACCATATTTGAATAGTTTATATAGGGTAGATTTAAAAAAATGTTTAATTCATTGATATTAAGAAAAAGGTTTCAGAGTTTGGGTTATATAATGTAACTAAATAGTTGCATTACCCAAACTCAATTTTAAAACAATATTTATAATTGATGTCATCACATTGATTTTTTTTAAAAGACTTAAATTATAAAAACATTTCAGTCAACTACCCTATTACAAAACCAATACACAGACTTATTCACTAATTTTCACACTCTTATTTCAGTAAGAATTTGATTGATTAAGAAATCTAATTAAACTGTCACCTTCAAAGCACTTAGACACGCATGATTAAACATACGTAAATCCCGTATAGAATTACATATTTTTTTTTTATTTAATTAATGAACGCACTCAATGTGACACTTATTGACATGACATAGTTAATCTGTTGTGATTGGATTTATCCTACGCACTTGACATTACAAGACGATCCCACGGCAGAGTGCACAATGAGCAATTATTTTGTACCATTGATGCGAACAAGGTTTTTTATATGTATATTAATTTACGGAAGGATTTTTAAATCTATTTTTATTTAAAATTTGAAACTAATGGTCTTATTCATAAAATATTTTACTAAAGGCTTACAGTTGGGTAACTAAATAAAAATAGTATATACGCATTTTATTACGATTTGTTAGGTATTTAAGAACTAATAAAGTATTCAAAATTTACACGTTGACCGACTTTTTGGTAGCTTTTCAGTAGCCACAGCGACAGTAAGATAGTAGTCGTCTCATTGTCTTGAAGAGTAATTATTAATAGTACCTACTTGAATAAAATATAATTGTTGGTGTTCCTATTTACACAGAATGGGGTCAAAGTATCATGAAGTACGTATGTATGTACGTACCTTTTAAACAATACTTTTGAGATGTTTCTGTTTAAAGACGTATATCTATAATCAATTTTCTTACGTGCACTATTTGGTATACAATCAATTAACTATAATATCAGACTGTATTCATTCACTAATAAATAAAATGATTAAAAAAAAGGAAGTCTATGCATAGAGACGGGTAGAGACCCATCTCTATGCACTGACTTTTTCTGTTTCTTCACACAAATATGGCATACCAGTGGCTAGAGACAATACATAGAGATGTATTGTCTCTAACCACTGGTACGCCATATTTGTTGACTAAATAAAGCAAGAAATAAAAAATGGACTATACATATTAGTATCTTTTTACCAAATAGGTAAACGCTTTCAAAAACATTAAAAAGCAATAAATAATAATAATAATATCAGCCTTGTTCAAAAACCCACTGCTGAGCACGAGCCTCTTCTCAATATGTAAAGAGTTAGGCCATAGTCCACTACGCTGGCCCAGTGCGGGTTGGCAGACTTCACACATCTTCGAGAACATTATGGGGAACTCTCATACATGTAGGTTTCCTCCAGATGATTTTCTTCGCTGTTAAAGCGAGCAAATAATAGAAAAGGCAATAAATTTATGTTTTAAGTCTTTACTAAGCTCTCAATCGAATTAAGACTCAGCTCTTCCATTGTTATTTACAGTATATGTATATTTTCCCTATATGTATAACAGACTACTAAACTTCTTATATATAATATACTAATCTGGGTACATTATTGTAAAAATACATATTTTTATGACTCCTTGGTGGCGCAGCAGTAGGTATGGTAGAGTGGGTGCAATACACCTCAACCTATCCCTTGGGGATACAAGGCTTAGACAATTTATATATTATATACAAATAAAGAAAAGTCATAATTATCTTAAAATACTAACTGCGTAATAAGTGCAATTAGCTATGTATTATGTATGTATAATTGTATATACAACCACGTATTTTTAATATACGTTGTATATATATATAATTGTACATAGGATATATTATAACAAACACAATTATTAAATAACATAGTTAACATTGTATAAAATGCTTAAAACTTATAAATATGTATACAAAATTGTAGTCGCATTAGTTCATAATAATTAATTAATTAAATATAATTACTTAACAACTAAAATTAATAGTATGAGATATTTAAATACAAAATTATTATTTTTCTATACTGGTTATTTTGTAATTAAATATGTCCGACTACGGATTTCAGATTGAATTAATTTCCAATTTAAAATAAGATTTATAATGGTATTTTAGTAGTGGTCAATATTATACTACGAAGGTAGCATACAAGCGTTCTAATCAGATGGTAAGTGGTTACTGTAGCCTTTGAACGCTAGCAACACCAGAAGTAACACGCGCACCTAACTTTAAAAAAATTAAGCGCTGTATTGCCAGCTTTATGCACATCAATTTACCCAATTCGCTGCTGACAGAACAACCTCTGATAAGTCGTTTTTCCAGAGGCTGTCCCACCATCTCTAGTAGCATCATTATTGTATACGAGAGAACGAGATGCATTACGGAGTGGATAGCTTTGTCTCCTTAGCAAGCGAACATACCGCTTTGCCTGTGACTCATCCCCGACACGTCATTACGGAAGCACTGCAGCACTGCTAATCGTACTTCTACGAGACTAAAAGTCGCTTCTTTACGTAGTAATACGTATAATAGCCATGATTTACTGGCTATGATTTACTGTAGGTTGCAGAATTGTCCCCTTTGAGCTATCCCAAATATAAGTAAGAATCTCTCTTACGACCTGACGGCGGGTGGAAAAGAGATGCTATATCATGGCTGGTAGCTTATTGATATATCGTGTAGTGGTTGTATTTCTCTTAAATTAAATCTATATATTCAAAAAAACCAATACTTTTTACCACGAGTCTACATGCTGCCTGTGCATAACATTAGCGACGTATATTTTTTTTAAGAAACCTCTAGCGCTAGGTTCCAGTCTGGGTATCCTTTATGTCCCCGCGAAAGAGTATAAATTATTTCTAGAGCGGACAGATGTCATTAAAAACAAACCCTATTTAAGGACGCAAGCGTATTGCGGTCTTTGTTGACATTCAAATATTTTGATCATAAAATATAAAAATAGGGCTGTACCTATTTATTTATAATGAAAGGTATCTATAAATACATATCGGGGTGAACGAGTCACCTACAAGTTTTATATTGTAAAATAACACATTTGAAAGTAGGACTATTTATTGTTTAATGTCAACAAAAGTTACTGACAAGGCGACCTCGGTCAACGCAAAATAATATAATTTTATTGTTAGAAACTGCCTCACTGGTCTCGGTCTCGGTTTTGAGTCCCAAATCGGCAATAGTGTTTTTGAGTTTTTCTGGGAAAAAAATCTCAGAAACGGCACGGAGACTGAAGGTGTTAGACCCGGTAAACATGTCCACTGCTTGAATTGACTGACAGAGTAAGCAAATGTATGAAATGAAATGCGTTAATCTTATTTTTACATGACGTTGCTCTTGTTTGTTAGTCTTTGTTATTTCAAAGTGCGTGCCCTGACGCACTTTTAGATCAATTTTAATCAAAATGTTTATCCGTTCTCCAATGACGATGACTATTCTTAGAATTATTTTTACGACTTATTTTTAATTCTAACATCATCATTAGATTATTCATGACGTGCGCATGCATCCAATTAATGTTCATAGAGTGACATCAAGACACCCAATGCACATTTCAAGTAATTAATACAAATACACGCAGTACGCGTTACTCTATGAAAGTTCACTACAAACTAAGACTTTATTTTAACTTTATTTAAAACATACTACAAGTACCCTATATTAGGCGGCTTTGTCTTTAATCTGGCAAGTCTAAAGTTTCCACTGACGCGGAGCTGGACGGAGTGGAGCGGAGAAGAGCAGTGAAAAGTAGCAAGTGTTTCTATTAAAGCGCAGTGGAGCGGAACAGACCAGAGCTGCAATGATCTTGTATTCCGGTGTCTTTCACTATGATTTCCCACGCCATATCTTTGGTTTCATTGCATTTGTATGTTGTCAGTCGTGTATCCCATAAACATCGAAACTTTTTAACAACATAGCGCACGAGTGCTTTCCTGACAATTTTACACTACCCACCGCGCCGCACCGTCCCGCTACCCTCCGCTTCGTGCACTTCGCTCGGCATCACAGCCTGCTCGACTCCGTTCTGTCCGGATTGGGCCCGTATGTTCATATATTTTATTTGAAAGCCCGCTTCGCTCCATTTGCACTGTTTCCACTGGTGGAGTGGCGATATCGAGCACTGTGATTGACCAGTTGACAGTCCGCTCCTCTCCACTCCGCCCAGCTCGGCGTCAATGGAAACGCACCCTTAGACATAAATAAAAATCAATGTGTCTGGCCGCCGGTGTGCCGCTACGACTGTGTATAAAAGTGTCATCAGAAAACTATAGGAAGATTTATTTTTGGAAGAAGTCGAAAGTATTCATGACGTAGTGCTCTGCATGTCATATGTACCTATATCTGCTATTACGAATGTAGAAGCCCGAATAGAGAGAGATGTGGTATATCCACATTTCACCAGTTATCATTTAAGCACATACCTATTATAGGATGTTTTTTTTTTGTTTATACAACTATTGTGGCAATCTAGCATCCGGCCCAGCTGATGGTAAGTGGTCACCGTAGCCCATGGACGCCTGCAACACCAGAGGCATCACTTTCGAGTTGCCGACCCTTTAGGAAAGGAAGTGGGAAGGAGAAGGAGCGGGAAGGGGGAAAGGGGTGCTTCGGCCTCCGGCACTGTCACTTACCGAACACACAACAAACAACAGTAGGAATACTGCTATTTCTATTAATCCACACTATAGTAATATTAATTATCGTTTTTCATCCATAGCTACCATCATACCGGTCCATCAAACATACATCTCCCATAGCCTATTTATATTAGAGTCCATACGTAGCAATAGTCCTACGCCCGTGGCGGGTAGTGCCGCCGTAGGTGTTCCAACCCATCTTACATTAAAACTCTCGAAGGGCCTGAACACGTTGGGCCCATGTCTTCGTGTAAGTCTCCTAAATGGCCAGGTATTCTTTTAATATATGTATGTTATGTTAGAAAATACCTGTGATAAGAGAAACATAATATTAATAATAGTATAGTAATAATAATAACTAACGTACTAACTAAAGTAATAATAATAATAATAAATAACGCGATAAAATCCGTATATAGTAGTTTAATTTCAATGAATAGTAATAATAAGTCTAGCATGCACCTTTAACATTTCTAAGCTATATGCGCACTAAATACATTTCAATTTCCTTAATCCGACACTTTGATATATCGACACGTCCATTAATCCAACAGTGGCGGACGAAGCCGCTGTTGCCCTGTTACTTTTGGATAATTTAAGCAATGAAAGGCAGCAAGGGTGACAAAAGTTGCATTCATACATACATACATAGATTCACGCCTGTTTCCCAGAGGGGTAGGCAGAGACTACGGATTTCCATTTGCTACGATCCTGACACACTTCTCTGGCTTCATTCACTTTCATCACATTCCTCATACACGCCTGTCGGTTCAAGGTGCTTTTAACCTGGCTTTTGTACAGAACGCCTTCGATCTGATCAAGAAACGTTCACCTAGGTATTCCTCTTGCGACTGTTCCATTCACACTAGCCTTATAAACTTTCTTAGTCAGTCTTTCCTCGTCCATTCTTTCTTCATGCCCAAACCAGCTTAACATACCCTTTTCTATTCTTGTCACTATATCCACTTTCATGCCGCATTTCTCTCTAATCACCTTATTCTATCTTTCAGAGTCAAGCCACATATATTTCTCAGCGCTCAAGCTTCAAGTTGCATTCAAATCGCATAAAATGTGCAACAGTTTTATGAAAAGCTTAAATATTAGGAACATCTCAGCAGTAACCAACCATATAAATAATTATAATTATATTTTGGGCGGAAGAAAATGCTGTTCCTACTCAGACTATATTGACCTTCTATAATTCTTCTATAATTTATATTTTATGTAAAATTTAAATGCCTATGCGTATTATTTAAAAAAATAGTAAGGTCATTACGTTTTTAAAAACCAAATTATTAATACATACAATTTTTTATTCATTTAACAACATTTCAAGTAGTCTGAATTTTCTATTAATCTGGCCATCTTGCTTAGAATAGAGTAAACAAGAAAAAAAAAAGTAAACGAATAAACGAGATTGTATTGTAGTTAGGTATCTATTGGCCTCTTTAACGGCGGAGATTAGTTTGTCTAAGAGTTAACCATCATGTTCTTGAGGATATTATGTGAAGTTTACCAAATAAGCTATAGTCCCCTGCCCAATTTTTAAGCTGTTGCTAGCAGCTGCAACTAGGTGCAGGGGTATCAGCCATGCGGTAGGTATAAGAAGAGTTAGGGCATAGCCCACAATGCTGGCCCAATGCAATTTGGCAGACTTCAGACACCATCGAGAAAATTACAGAAAGCTCTTAGATATGCCGATATTTAATATGCACATAATTTCGAAAGTCAGAATTGAAGGCGTGGGATTGAACTTGACAACTCTCCGTAGCAATCTAATGGTTCGCTAGCTTGTCGCTACTAACTATTTTAGTAAAATTAATTATTGCGTATTATCTATTTCAGGCATTAATGCGTCGGCCTTAGTAAAAAAAATATTATATGCATATTGGTAATTGAGCTGGTCGTCAAATGTCAAATCAAAATGATTAATCTTTCTAAATTATATCATTTAGTGAGACTGACAGTTTCACTTCCCGGTTTCATTGGGACAAGGATTTATGTCAAAACAATGATTTATCATTTAACCTAATTTACATATTATTAAAAATTTGTGCAAATTTGATGCACATGCTACCTTAATGTAACATTCACTTCAATGCTTTTAATGATAAGAGAATATTTTAGATTGATTAATTAAAACCACGTTACGTATGCGCCTTATACGTAAAATGCACACGAGGACAGTCTAGATAGTCAAGGGATAGTCCGCAGCCGGATACACCAAGTATACGGCTGCAAAAGGCTTAAGAAATTCTTATAAAGACCCCGGCTTTACGAATATGGTGATGTTTTATAATGTCTAAATTTTCTGTAATGACCGAATTTCAACCAATGATGGCCAAACTTAGCGGAGACTGGCCAACGGCGTAGGAGATATGGTGCACAAGTGTGTGCGCTATCACAAGTACACTTTTTGTCTCCTACATCTCATGACCCGACAGGGTGGTCATTGGAGAGAGATCAGGCGTAGGGCCAACGGCCTTTTATACCCGTACCTTAAACAGATTTTGACCAAGTCTGTGGCCGACTTCCCCTATCTCGTATTGGAATGTTATCCCATTGAACTATGAGAGTGAGGGAATAGTCAGCGCCAGCTTCACTGTTTGCGCCCTCTATTAAGCATTATAATATTATTTTTTGCGCAGACGGCTACGATCCGTTAAAATTCGCCACTGTAACCAAAACTCGGTTTGAAGGACATTATATTACACTCGCACAGTTACATTTTGCTAACTATGTTTATTATTAAATTATTTAATATTAGTATCTCGTAATTGATTACTGTTAGGGTTGTCATATTTGGATTAGCACTCTCGATTTAGCAATTACCAATAGGTAACCAATAGGTAATAATGTATATTAGCAATAGCTAAATAACAAAACAGATTCGAAGTTACGCCTTCGGCAAATTTGAGCGGGTTTTTTATATAGTATACATATGTATGTAGATAGGCATGCAATCCGCTTGATGGTAAACAGTTGCCGTATCTTATGAAAGCTTGAAATACCAGAACTAAATCTCGCGTTTTAACGAACCTAAAGATAGTAAATGAAATGAGAGGTATTGAAAAGGTAGATGTGAGCCTGCAAGTCTCTTACTTAGTAGGAAAAACAAGGTAACAGTCAGTGTTACTATTCATACGCTGGTTTTCTGTAATACTTACAACCCATAACTACTTATCTGGGTGAATCAGGTGAGAGTAGTCATTCATGCCGTCATCAAGTAATTGGGAACGACAGGTATGTCGCTCAACATTGTATTTGGGGTTGCACTCGTCTTGCAGTGCTTAACGTATCTTCGCCGCTTTGGTAGGTTCGGTTCGGTTCATTCGCGCATGTCACGAAGCACTTCCTCGAACATTTAATTTTACAGCGTGGCTATACAAACCCAAAGAAATGCATACCAACCCTAAGAAGGCACAGACAGGTGTACTTTCCGATTCGATCTGAACAAGGATTTATGTCAAAACAATGATTGATCATTTATCCAAATTTACATATTATTAATCAATACTTGCATTTATATACCTACATGCATTACAATGATATGCCTATCTGATACACTTGAAAATATTAATAGAAATATTCGTTAATTAATCAAAACAGTCATTTTTGTCCACAAGAGTAAAAAGAGAATATTTAAATAAAAAATATAGTACCTACATATCTAAGTAACATTCGGTAATAGGCTAAACCAGTTCCCGATGTATAGACATTTGGTCGCATGCAATCCAGTTGGCGCTAAGAGCTAATTAAATTATTATAATTAGTATAACATAATTAGTGGCTCTTACTTAAATTTATTAGAAAGGATTTTTCCTGTCCCAATATGGCATGGAGGGCCACTACGGGATTTCAACTGTCAAAACCACTTTTAATACAAAACAACGGCAAAATACTTGACGCTTTTCGCGCATACGTGAATAATTAATATATACATATTAATTAAATGTACATTAACAATAGCCTAGCTTTAAACGTGTTGTTTTAAAAAAAACAAAATGCCGCAATAGGTTTCGTAATTTTTAAATGTTTAATTAGGATTCCTAGTGCGGTAATTAGAACCACCTAACTAACATTTTGAAATTACAAATGAAGAATACAACGGGGCCAATGTTGTTGGCTCAATCCTCACACGGGACAAATATTTGTGTAAACCACAAATAGTTGTGCCGCGTCTGAGTAGTTTTATACTTTGTACACTTTCTCAAAAACATTTTGCCCGATCTAGAAATCAAACCTGGTGCCTTAAAATTACACGCAAACTTCATATTATATAAACACCTTTTCTATATTATTATATAGATACATACATAGTCTTACGCCTACATAATAATATACATATCTCCTAATCCCTTAGATAGAGATGTATTACACACACATTTCGTGATCGCAAATATTCTATTAGTACCTACGTAATATTACGCGAGCTTATTACCGTCCAGCATTCACAGCTCCAGACTCCGTGCTACCGAAAAGATTCTTGTTATAAAAATGCAATAACACGTTTTGCTCGACACGGGAATGAATGGAACTCAAGACTTTATGTAGAGCAGTCGCATTCACTACCGCTGCCCCACTAAGGCATTACTTAGCTCTTTTCTAGTACATAATATGTAAATGTCATGCCTGCTTAATCTTTATTCTAGTCTAGCGACCAAGGGTTTTTTAACGTAGGGCGCTTGCGATCTACATACTCATTATACCGTGAACGATCAATAATTCCCGTCCGATCGTTCCGCATATTAAAATGATTTGACGATGTTTTTTGCCCAGACATTTCCTAGAATACTAGAGGCAATTGTGAGGATTTTTAAGTCTTTAGAGCCTCGTTTTGAAACTGTGGGAAGCATAATACCGATTAGTAATTACATGAACGCGGATTCAATTGGGCAGACTTAATTATTCGAGCAAAGATTAAAGTGGTTAGTTTAGCCGGTTGTATTGCTAAAAGGTTTTTTTGTATATAAGTTAATAAATGAGCGTACTGGCCGTTTGATGGTAAGGAATTATTGTAGCCTATGAACGCTTGTAGTACAAGGGTCTTACCATTATTTTTAAGCATTGGCACTGCATGAGCGAGAACAGAAAACGCTATAAATGTAATAACGCACTGTCTCGCTTTCAGAGATTTAGGCTTTAGGAGCGTGTATTCGAAATATTGTAAGTCAAAATCCGCGCGATCGCTAGTACGACGAAGCACTGACTCCACTGCTATGATCGCTGTGTGCGTGAACGTTGAGCCTCGCTATACTACTCGTAAGGAACAGTTTGATACTTTCGTGATTTATTTTGCATAATAATATTCAACTTATCATAACTTTAATTATTAACTTTTTTAACTGATTATGTAAATGAAGGTACGTATAATATTTTTTTTACAAACATGTATATTCAAGTTTGTTTATATTTATCCATAATATAGTATCCACCGAAGACTTTAATATTATTTTCAATCATATCAAATTTTATTTGATTCACTTAATTGAATGGCCCTCGGAATGGGCTCACACAGTCTTCACTCCTCTTCACAAAAAGGGTTTCACGAAGAAGTGTAGCATCTTTTGACTTATTGCCCTGATAACACACGCTAGCAAAGTCATGCTACATATCATAAATGAGCGACTGAAAGCATATTTGTCCCGAGAAATTGCGCCAGAACAAGCCGCATTTGTGAAATGTAAAGGAACCCGTAAACAAATTCTCATCGTTCGACAAATCATTGAAAAGGCTCGAGAATTCAGCAAGCCGACGTACATATGCTTTATTGATTTCTCCAAAGCGTTCAACTTGGTGAAATGGCCAATGTTGTGGAAAACACTATTCGAGATGGGCACGCCATAATACCTCGTGCACCTGTTCAGGTAACTCTACGAAGGGGTAACAGTTTCAGTGTGGACAGATGACCTCCTCTCAGATAGTTTCCATCCAAGTGCAGGTGTGCGACAGGGATGCATATCACCTTTACTATTTAACGTCTACCGAGCTTGTAATGCGAATCACTCTTGAAGATTGGACTGATGCTGTTGTGATTGGTGGACACAAAATCCACCAATCACAAATTTAGGGGAAGGCTATGTCCAGCAGTGGACTATTATAGCCTGATGATGATGATGAAACTCTAAAAAAACTAAATGTATCAAGTTTACATTGCCAAGAGTCCTAACAAAAATATAAATTTAAATAATTAAATTATTACTTTTGTACAATCGACAGTTTTTCTAGGTTTGACTTTAGATCACAAAGTTTAGTGGGGCGCTCATATATCGTGCCTTGCAGGGAAACTTAACTCAGCCGCATACGCTATTCGGAAAGTAAGACAGCTTACTGATGTAGATACTGCGAGACTAGTATACTTCAATTACTTTCACAGTGTCATGTCCTACGGTATATTATTGTGAGGCAAGGCAGCTGATATTGAGACAATTTTTATTCTCCAAAAGCGTGCAGTACGTAGTATTTATAATTTAGGTCCACGAATTTCCCTGAAATACCGATTTAAGGAAATAGGCATACTTACTGTTGCGTCGCAATATATATTTGCTAACATTATGTTTATTTAACATAATATTCACTTATATAATAAGAATAGTGATATTCATAACGTAAACACTAGAAATAAGCATAAGTTAGTCGGCCCATATCATCGTTTACATAAAGTTCACAATACATTTGCGGGACAAGGTATTCATTTTTTTTTTATAAACTACCGATTAATATAATTAATTTACCATTGCTTAAATTTAAAAGCGCCGTTAATATACAGCTCATTCGGAAGGGTTATTATTTAGTCAACGACTACTTAACTGACAAAAACTCATGGCATTAGCTGCTTGTTGCATTCAGGATTCAAAGATCTGTATTACCTATAAGTCAATTTAGTAATGTAAAGGTACCTCGTGTTTATATGTGATGTTATCAATTATCCTGCTTCTCATATTGATTATTATTGAAAAATACAAATCCACAATCACATTTAGTCACGGACTGCCTTTGCATTGTCACAAAATGTAAGTGAATACGCCATCATGCCATCCTACTGCCTATTTTAGATTTATATTGAAAAATATAACTAGATCCAAATTATTTAATCTCTATAATATTATTAACTTATTATTGTTATTATCTTTAGTTTTTTAAAGCTAGTAGCATATGCTACTATTTATATATATATATATTTTACAACTCATATCAACAAGGTGTTGCAACCATATGGTTGCAACACCTTGTTGATATGAGATGTAAAATACTGAAATTATATTTAATTAACGATTTAAAAGAGTGGCCGTGAGCTTCTTGCAGGTTTCTTCTCATAGGCTCTATCTACTCTTTGCCTGAACCTAGCAACTAACCTAAATGTAGCTTCAGTAACTTAGTAAACTCATTAACCTATATATTTTTACGTTCATAAGTGTTACTTTGTGACGTAAATGAATAAATGATTTTTGACTTACACTGTGACACCACCTTGTTTGACAGTAACGCTGACCTTATGGAGAAATTACTTCTCTGAATGGAGCGCGTAAGCTTTATGTTTGGGTTAAAGATCAATCGAACTAAGACAAAAACTATGATCGTGGATCGAGTCAACGACAATTTGTCCGAAGTGACACAGATTGCGAATTGCGACGTGGTCCAGAGCTACATATACCTTGGAGCTTTAATCTCAAACAACGGTGGCTGCGTAAATGAAGTAAAACGACGTATGGCCATCACCAGAACCACGATGGAGAAGTGAAAAAAAGTGTGGAGGAATCGCAACATCACCAAAGCTACCAAAATCAGGCTCGTACGAACACTTGTATTCCCCATATTTCCTTACGCAGCAGAGACATGGACAGTGCACGAGTTAGAAAAGAGGAAAATCGATGCTTGGGAGGTGTGGTGCTGGAAAAAGATGCTCGGGATATCGTCGACGGAGTTCCGCACCAACGCGTCCATACTCCAAAAACTTGGCATCACACAGCATTTGTCGGCTATAGTACAGTCGCTCATACTGCAGTACTTTAGACATGTTTCTAGGCGGGTAACGACTCTATAGAGCGGCTGGTTGTACAAGGAAAAGTGGAGGGCACTAGATTGCGCGGCAGGTCACCTATGCGCTGGACTGACCAAGTGAAGTCCGCAGTAGGAAACCGCATATCAGCCTGCGCTAAACATTCTGTCAACAGGGATGGCCGGAGATCGTGCGAAGAGCTGTGTCCGCCTTTAACACCGACGTGGACGCCCCAAAGTGACCACGACCGCTCTGCCAAGAGCGAAACGACAGAGAAGAAGAAGTTGAATATTATAATAAAGACATACAATTAAAATAACAATTGCATAGGTATAACATATATCGGACACTTCATTTTTTTACTTTATTAATTGTTACATATACCTACTACTCAAATTAATATAACATTAATTGTGCGTGCTTTACACAAAATTAACCGCAGAATTCCATATTACGTGCCGAGTATGGGCATTTTATTTCGACGACCCCATCTTCAAACAAACAGTCTGGGGAAGCTGCCAAAAAAAAAGAATTTTTCGTTTATAAAGAGCCCGCAGTTTTGGATCACAACTTGTTGATTCTTGTATTTCAAGCTGCCTGATAGCTGTTGATTCATTGTTCTTACCATACTCGATAGCTGGCACGCTATTTAAAGAATATCAATACAAAAGACTTCTGACGAGAGGCGCAGAACTGATACCGCAACGCCTCTTACAGACCTACTGTGTGTTCATTATATATACACTCTTATCCGTAGCTTCGTAACGTGGTTGAATATTTATTATGCCGAAGTTTGACAGTATTTTTTTTAATAACTGAGAAAAATAAATATTATACCTATATTATTTATTTTCTTACTGATATATGTGCCTTACTGAAAGATGAGGCCGTCAATAAGCATCTTCGTAGCTCCAACCATAGTGTGCTTTCAGCTTAGAGAATCGTATCACGTTCTATCTCATACCGGTTTTCCACAAGGGCCTTTAAGTTATCCAAAAATAGAGTTTTAGACGTCTCATACTGCTCCGGCGTCAAATCTGGTTTCTGACATTAGTCACCATAGTAATCATTTTCTTTTAAGAAACAGAGCTTTTCTCTTAAGCTTGGTCGATGACTACGTTTGAGGTTATTATTGCGACATCTTATTTCAAGCTGCTTTATAGATTTTCTAGGGCTTTTATCAAAATGTACTTTATATAAATGATACTGTGCTTTGCCAGTATTAAATGCAATATCTGCAGCGTAACACCGAGCTGTGTAAGAATTTTCAAAGAAAATTTACGCGCTTGTCACCGACTTGCTTTGTAATAATACTGTTAAATTGATCGGCTCGATTGTTGTTGATATTAAACAACAGGCTTTTGGAGTGCAATGCTATATGTATAGAGTAGTTCATTAATTTTTTAAAAAGGGCGTTTGCTAAAGGGTCTCCATTTTGTTGTTAATTTTTTGACTCTGTGCAGTAATATTCTTCTCAGGCGCTATGGTCACCAAAAACATGTTTTGGGCTATTTAGGATGTCATCTTTTAATTTTATAATCCTATCTGCGCTGCTAATGTTTTGAATACTACGAAAACGAGCTGCTGCTCTTATGGCTGCACGAAGTCGAGTAAATATGTTAATGGAGGAATCTTTTTGAAGCTGCATTAGTTTACTACTGTAGTTTCGAAGAAGGTGGTTTGTACATTACATTTTTTGCACTTGCACATTAGGATATGGCTGGCTTTCTAATATATTTTTATAAGTGCTCGCATCTTCATCTGCTATGAGAGTTTTGTATATTAAATTTTGGGTCATTATTGAGGTTTTAAATCCTTCAGCTATGCTTGACTGCTCCATGCTCGAAAAAGAGCCCACGTGGTCTTTTGTGCATCTATGGGTAGGTGGCGTTCGATTTTTAATGCTGATTGCGTGCATACAATACAATATTAATTTTTCAGTTGCATATATAATTGCCTGTTTTGAAGCCAATAATTGCAGTTGCCCCAGATGCTACAGCATAATTATTCCGATGCGACCTTTTCGACCAGCATACATCAGCTGCAACTGTAATTGCCGGCATCCCGTCTTTGACTTCTCCACTTTCAGTTGCAAGCTGACGTTCTTCATTAGCTGCATCTTTCATACTGCTTTCTGCAGCAACTTGCCACCAAACGGAGACGTCATTATGACACTTATTGTAGATATTTTGACATATTTAGTAAATCTACGGCTGTTAGCAATTCATTTAAATTTGTTCGTCCGCAACCAATCAACATTGCACCAATCACTGCTGCATGATTTACGGTCATATCTTCAAATACGTTTACGCACGGTTTTATTTCCATTATAAGTTTGCACATATTACATTGACAATGAATAAATAAATACTTATATAGCTATTTAGCTACCTAAAAGTAGTGTTTTACACTAAATTCTATTCGTTTATAGCATGAATACATAATGTCTGCATTTGCATCTACATGAGCAGCGATAGCTCAGTGGGGAGACCAACAGACTGCAATGCAGAAGGTCTCGGGTTCGAACCCACGTCGTGCACCTCTGACTTTCGGACGTTATATGACTTTTCGAAATTATGTGCGTATTGATTGACAATTATCGCCTGCTCCGTGCCTCGGAGAGCACGTTAAGCTGTTGGTCCCGGCTGCCATGAACATCTATGGCAGTCGTTATTGGGAAAGTCAGTACCCTCTAATATCCTGACACTGGTCTAGCCTTAGGGTATGGTTAGCCTTCGGGTTGCGGAGGTCAGGTGGCCGCCGCTCCGTGTAAAAACTGATATCCAGTCAAATCCGGTTAGACCAGAAAAGCCGACCCCAAGTGACTTGGGAATAATAAAGGCTAAGAGAGAAGAAGAAGACATAATGTCTGCATTTCTTAAAATTTCTTTTACGAAATCGTCAGTATCTTCGTCTGGGAATATCGTACAACAATACACTTGCGTAATATAAATTTGTCACACCGGATCTAGCCATCACCTCACAAGAATGGGTCTTATGTACCTATGTACATACCTTTCTTCTGTTCTTTTGTACAAAAATATATATTTGTTCAACTAAAACGAGAACACAAGAAAGACAAGGTCTTAAAACTCCATGAATTAAATATGAGTGTTGTGAACCATCCATAAAGGAACTCTAATTCTAGGTAAACAGTGCAGGGGGATGTTTTGATAGCTCTCGACGGGCGGTGCACTGGTGCGAGCATATGCAACACGATGAAAATAAATGAGAGACGTACCGCCGAGCTACGAAAACTTTGTGATGTTACGAAATAACATGACTTTATATTTACAAGATTTTTGTAAAATTCTATTTCATTGATATCTTACGACCTAAACGTAATTTTGTAAGTTACGTTTAGGTTTATAACAGCTGGTGACGAGGTTCTAAGTCATTAGTAATGCCTGTGTCGTGGGCGACTTTACAAATATTTAGGCAACGGGCACAAAGAATACCCACATTTAGAACAACCATCTGTGGATCACACATATTTTTGTCCCGTGTGGGATTCGTGGCGACCACTTAAATAACACGTAAATAACACGTTATCCGTACAGTCAATACTTTTAGTTGTTCTTTATAAGCCCGGGCTTACTACGAAGAGAATTACTCAACGGGAAACTTTTATGTCAAAAAGCAAGCGGAAATAGCAATAACCGTGACCAATATTATGTAGGATCTAAAAATTTTCTGCCAAAATGTTGGTGTAAATCCGTTATATACCACTACAGGAAAATACATGAGTCTAATTAGGTATGTAACCTCTACAAAATATGTTTGCACCTCGTCAAGACCATTTGGCGTAATATAAAAGGACTTATGTAAGTTATAAGGCTCTTGTACTTAATAGGATTGTTATATTACAGACTGCTATCTTTTCACTAATGTTAATCGTTTTTCTCAGGTAATAAGTGCTCTGTGTCAAGACATCCTCTTCACAAAAAAATAACGCTTCTCTTATATCTGTTTTACACGGAGTAAAAACAAAAAATAACATTATTATTCTATTATTGCTTTAAATGCATAAATTTGCATGTTTGTCACCCAACTAAACCCGATATGCTCATCAGGAACGGATTTTGATGAAATTCGTGTGTAGAAGCTTAAAGCAGGGAAAAGCACGGCTATATGGGCGCGTGATTTCTCTGTGCTTGTATTGCCGCCCCATCGAATTATGAGACTGATAGAATGAAGAACGAACGTGTGTTTGCGCACATACCTGTGCATTGTAATAATTCATGCAAAGATCCGCTAAGATTGCCCGCTCTTGCCAATAATGACAAGAGAGGCAAACAAATCGGACTGAAGTATCAGAGTCGTCAGTTCATCTAACAATTAGATAACTCGATAACCTCCAAAGATAGGTAGGCCTTCCATGTGGGACTTTCACTGTCCATTTTTTATACAGAGAAATAGTGGAAACGCTGACAAGACACTTCCGTGCCCAGAAGCCTGCCCTTTATTTCCCAGAAGAAAATAGAGAATAAGCATTGCTATTCAAGCAAGCAATGCTGCTAAACTTATAAGCACTCTACCAGTGGTCTGTGATGAGGAGGAATTTTATGACACATATTGGAGGTTTAATCTTAAGTTTCATTACCTATTAATAATATTTAAAAATACGTATATATTCATTTTATGCTGTTGTTTTAAATAAATGCAAAGATAGTTGCGGGTAACAAGCAGCTTTAAAATAATAGTGTGTATTACAAGAAACAATCTCTAGAATCTTCTATTTATTTCACGTACCTCGTGAGTATGAAGTAAATTGTTGATAATTGCTATTATCCTTTAAGTTAATGCCACCACGTGTATTCCTCACGTGGCGGTATTAACAATTACTTGACTCTTCAACTTAAAAGACGGCTAAGTAATTAACTTCAATCTATAAAACAACACAAGGTCGTCAACTGCTGTAAGACTGCATAGACTATCGCAATGACAAAATTATAAAATGGTACTAAATTTTGAAAGATTAAAAATCAAAATTATAATGTAACCGTCCACATAGAAGACAGACTCAAAGTACGAGACTTTTAGTTCTTTTGAAATTACACAATAGCGGCACCAGACGGAATTATTCTGTATTTTATTATCTGTTGGTTATCTTTAAAAAGTTTACAGTAATCAAAATTTTTATCCATTAGTATTTCCATATCTACCATAGAAATACTAATAGATATATATGCAAAAAAACAAATATACATATTTCGGCCCATTTCTATTTAGTTTTTGTTCGAATATTCGCCATAGTAACACAGCTTCTATAAACATTTCAGGCAACAAACAGAAAAAGCGAATATGTAATATAACAAGGTCTCGTGTGCACATTTTCAGTAGGTACGTTATTTTAAAAATAATAAAGTAGTTATTTTAATTTTAAGTATGTATCATTAAGAAACCCGTTTAATAATGCAATACAATTTGTAGAAGTGCTGATGAGTTAGATGTTTTTCGCGAATCTCGTAACATAAATGTTAGGATGAGTTAGTTTACTTTATTGTCGTTTATTTATTTTCTGGATTATTGTTGAACTAGTCTTTGCCCGCGAATTCGCTCTCGTTATTGTAGGTTTCGTCAATATTTTTTTTACCCTCGGGAGCAATGTTCTTTTTTTCAGAATAATTATACTCTATGTTCAATACTATACCTCTACCCCTGACAAAGTGTATGTAAAATTTCATGGTGATCGGTCGAGTAGTTATGGCGTGAAAGCCTTACATATAAACAAACTCATTTTCGCATGTTTACACCAATACATCTTGTTAGTATTTGTTATTACAACTTTAAATACATTACAATACTGTAAGAGGTCTCGACAATTTTAAATTAAAAAAAAACAAAATCACAACGAAAATTATATTCTAAGTACTTTTGTAATTCAAACAAATTTATAATAAAATAATCAAATAAAGAAACAGGTATGTAGGAATAGGAGCGATGTTTACGGCGCGGCGGTAGAACGTAGAATAAGGGACGGCGCTGGCGCGCGACTGCTTTTATAGGTTGGCTAGTGACGCAGCGCTGTCGCGTGTTCAAAATGGCGTCTCTCATCTAACACGGCCTCTCCTGGCAGGGGGTCGTCCCGACCCCATCAAGGTCGCTGCTGCTGCTGGTCTGAGGAACTGGTGGACCCTCTCCATCTTCGGCTAACCGAAAGGGAGCTGTAGATGCCTGTCCACAGGCTGACGAGTCTTCATGAGCTTCGTCTTCAGCTGAAAGTATGGAAAGACAAGTCATTAGTAAATATTCTTTTAGGCAATCGTAAAGGTTGATACTCGTACAGAGATACTAGTTGGCTTCAACGTTGCCCAATGCTAAAAATGAGCTGTCGAAATAGAGCATGTTGAGCTTCGGCTTGACATACATGTGTAATACAAACACTGTAATACAATAAACTTGACATACATATAATGTAATGGATAGTGGCCCACAGTTCGCAATATCCGTGTTGGGTGCTCGCTTAGCACAGCTCGTGACGGATAGTGGCCCATAGTTCGCAATATCCGTATGAAGCGCTCGCTCCGTATAACACGTGACGGACAGTGGCCCATAGTTCGCAATATCCGTATGAAGCGCTCGCTCCACATAACACGTGACGGACAGTGGCCCATAGTTCGCAATGTCCGTATGGAGTACTCGCTCCGTGACGCACTCGATGGACAGAGGCACACAGTTCGCATATCCACATGAAGTGCTGACTGGACACGTACCTAGATTGTGGTAGGTATAGGCACCGATCACCTACGCTTATCCCGGTAACGTCATATAATGCGTGATGCTATGCATTTTTCTACAAGCTAGGTGTGACAATCAGCATACATTAAGTAGTTCGGCAATCAGCAAATATAACTTACTTTGGAAAAATGCGGTGCACGTCTCAGGGGTCCACTCTCCTCGCCAAGCAACCATGTGCTCTTAACCATGATTGCACACAGGCTTGATTGACACGACACAACATCGGTTCACGTATCGAACTCTTGATGAATAGAGATTGAACTCGAAATTTGGAAGTTAAGTAATTTAAACTCTCTATTAGAGTCTGTTTTATTAAAATAACGGTATGTACTTTTAAACCGATGTTGTGTCGTTTCACAAAGAATACAGTAATGACGAAACTTGAGTACAATAAAATTAATACCAAACAATACATATCTACTTACAATAGCTCTTAGGTGTTTTAATAATCAAATGAGTCTTGGTAACTTTGAAGAATTATTATTATTTATTTATTTATTTATTTATCTTTATTGGCTCATCTACAATTATTTACACTGAATATGTATATTACAAAATAACACTTATAATTAAGCTTAGTGTAATAATTTCTTAAAGATAAGCACTGCATGCACTATATAAGGTTACATTGTTATTGCAACGCAAAGATAATTAGATCATATATTATTAAGTACTAAAATAAAAACTAAAAGTAAAATTACATAATATAAATTAGAATAAATTGAACACAAATACGAGACAATACAAATTACAAACAAAATATAACACAATTAAACACAATAAAGTATATAAAAACAATTAAAAAAGGAAAAAAAAAAAAAACAGTATAAAAAAAAAAAAAAAACAGTACCTATAACAATTAAATAAACATTCTTCGGAAATTGCCAAGTGAGTCAGAATAGACGTCTGTGACGTCGCTGTTACCGTTAACTAGTTTGCATAGCCGAGGAATTGCAGAGCTCGCGCCAAGTACTGTTCTACGGAGTGGAGGATGCAATGGCGTAATAGCACTACGAGGGTACCTGGCTGGGACCCGGAACTTGAACTTGCCGAGCAATTGGGGACAGTCGATTTTGCACCGCAATATCTTGTATACAAAAACGGAATCAGCAATATTTCTGCGTTTTTCTAATGACATCATCCTAAAGTGCGTCAACCTGTCATTATATGATCGTACCTTCCTGGCAATGCCACAGGAGTACGCTAGGTGATACAGAAACCGTTTCTGTATACGCTCCAGCCTCAAATTATGTACAGCGTAGTGTGGTCTCCAGACCGGACTGCAATATTCTAAGACACTGCGTACAATGCACGTGTAAAGTAATATTTTGGTGCTACTACGTTTAAATCCCGCAACATTTCGAATAACGAAACCAAGCATTTTTGACGCCTTTTTGATAACATTTTCAACATGTGGAGCGAATGTTAGCGCCTTGTCAAATATTACCCCCAAGTCCCTTAATTTATTTATATATATATTTATTATTTAAGATGCGTACTAGCGTGGCACTACGGTTGTATTCGGTGATACAGACCTACGCTTCGTACGTACCAACAAGCCCTAGCAATAAGATGCGTACCAGCGTGGTACTACAGTGGTATTCGGTGATACAGACCTACGCTTCGTACGCACCTACAAACCTTTATATCCCCACAATCTCTAAGACCCTAGCCCTACTATAGTTCTTATAGATACTTATATAGATAGGTGCGAGATATCTGTCACCGGGAGTCCTAAGGCGACTGACGGAATGTGGGAAGGAATTGGCTTCGTTGGAATGGTTTTTCTCACTGCCGGTCAAGTAGGCTCACAAGACCGATCGTACTGACGGCTAAAGGTGTCTTGGCCGCAGTGAGAGGTGGTGGAAAGGTAATGAGTCAAAGTCGGATTCTACTTGCGACTGTATATTATTACAAATTAATTATCTTATATACTAATCTCAACTATACACACATCTGCAGTTAATATGTATGTGTGCCGTAGGTGTAATATGTCACCTCAGCACAACCTTTTCATCTAAAATCAGTTGATTAGCCAAAACGTGATATTTTTTGTATAATTTCTTAATCACGTACTGGCCGTAATGTAGATAGGTTTATGAATATGCTAAGATGTCATGTTCTTTTTTTTTTTTTTACGTGGGGGAATGCATGACGCATACCCCTCCGCGGGGGCGGGCGGAGGGGTTATGTCGGACTCGCCGGGGTAAAATAAGATGTTGAAAAGATAAAGGACCTCCCGGAATACCGACTAAACCTACCACGGTGTTCCTCGACACAACCACTATCGACGAGGCCGCGCGAATCACTTTCGCATGCGGTCGCGACCCCGCCGAGGTTTCGGCCCGCCGTATGAAACGGCAGGCCACTACACGAAAGACCTACCCAAAGGCACTCCTCACAAATTATCCCTACTGTCCCCCCTAGAGGGGAGACGGACTCGAAACAGAGGCGCGCGTGGGAACACGCACGCCGCCTCTCAGACCTGGTGCTGAACGGATGGCGGCCAGGCCCACAAAGCCCGCCACCCCCAGGTCAAACCTCAGGGTGGCTGGAGGTCGTCTCGCGAAGATGTCATGTTCTTGTCTGAACAAACAGTAACCATCAGTCAGTGTTACAACTCGGCGCTTTATTAATATCAATAGTGCCTATTCTTATGTTAATAAGTAATATTAACCGTATTTTAAAATGATATAACTTGAATATTTAATATAGTTTTAAGAAAAAACTCACAGACATTAATTATAATAAAATTGGCTTTGCACAATTAAATTAGAGAAACACAGACAACTAAAAACCTGTTTAATTGCAATGTAGTTACAAATACCAAAAATAATTACATGGGTCCGGATCAAAGTCTATTTCTATTTATACAAGTTAGCAGTAGTAGGTATTTCACGTGACCACGCCATGACATTGTCGACAATGTATCGAATATGTTTCTGTCTACAAATGGTTGATAGCTAAAAAGTTAAAAGATACTATTTAGTCATATTCTATCGATCGAAAATCTATAGCTTGAGGAGAGAAATACAGCGAAAATGTCCTCTATTTATGTATAGTACTGTGTTTCAATGATTGTTGTTTGTAACATCCCTTGCAAATAATTAAACATACAGCATTTTTTTTAAATAACCTCATTGTATCTTTGTTCTCTTTTGCTTTGTTAAGCAACAATCGTCACAATAGCCATAATCTGATGTGATCTTCAATTATCATAAATTATGTGGTTGATGATGCAGTGAACATCCTCCTATGGCTTAGAATGTGTGATTCAGTTCTAGAATTTACCATATTTTGAGTCCAATTAAATTTTCTTTAGCGGGAAAATGTTTTTGCTGATTTGGTGTTGTTAGTTTTTTTCAATAGTTGTTTAACTAATATCGCGCTACTAGCTTTGTTTCTTTCACGGTTTCAATTTCTAGGTGTTAACGCATTTCAGTGTTCCTAGCAAACTATGAAGCTCTTAAATCAAAAGAAACATTTTTATTAATTTACATTTACAACGAGACACTTATGAACGTCATATTTTAGTCATCAGTAATATACCTCGCTTATTTTAAATTACTTCAATGAATGAATTATTCACAGTGCCGTAACTGTTATTACTCTATTATCAACACTGATTAAGTCATATTTTCTTTGACCTTCCATTTTGTATTTTATGTCTATATTAAGCTAACTACTTGAAACATTATCCATCTACTATAATTATACACACAACGCTTAATATATAATTATATATAATGTATTCCTGCTAATTACAAAAATATTGTGAAAAACAGCTATGTGCGAGTCGTAAGCACGTACTGAGGATTCTGTAGCACCGCATATCGTGCGCTTGACTTACATTGGATTCGTTTGTATTTCTTTTGGTATTATACAGATCACATCGTTAATTTTTGTTAGCATATTCAACATAATGACAAATATTGTGTGGTAAATTCAACCAGCTATCTATGTAGTATGGATATAAAGATATATAGGTTTAACAGAAAGGCGGAGGTACCTTATTCGGTGATTAAAAAATCGAACTTTACAGGGATAAATGCTAGTGCTTGAAATTGTTTTTTATCAATAGTATAATAGGTCAAATCTAAACTGATATCAAGCATTATGACCAACACTTACTTGATGTTCTTTGTTTTATTGTATTTATTTTATTGCCTAAAGTAGCAGATTGATGGTAAGCGGTAGCCACGTATATACATATATATAATTGTGTTTTACCCTAGCATTATAGAAACGAACCAGAGTAAGAACAACCAAGCCCCTGGCTTTAACAAAGAAAGTGTAAACAGCAACACTTATATTGTCCTTCACTAGATACAGGCAAATCTGTGTGGCGAGAGTCTTACTAAACAGAGTCGTACCAAGTGCAAAATTTCGACTAATTTAAGAGGAATCCCCGTAAAAAACCTTATAAGAGAAGAAAAGAAGGTAGAAGTAGACGGGTACTCGTGATCGCATACCCTTTACCAGTTTCAAACCTTCGCGAGTTGTGAGTCGATCACTTTATGACAAAACGAAAGTATGGTCAGTTAAAATATTATTTTGTTAATTAATATGAACTATTATAGAACCACCGACTATTTGGTTTGATAAGACAACGCCGTAATATATGAATCTGCCTCTTCTGTGGAGGACTTGCCAAAAGGACAAAAAATACTCTCAGCCCGTGACTAAATATCTAAACGGCACAACTTTTTGTACCGCGCGATAATCGAACTAACAACATTCGTCGTCTTTCAATCATGGCAACTTTGCAGTATGGTTAAACTATTTGCACAATAAATCTTTACACACATTGAACGGATAAATAGCAAGGTTAGACTTTATTCGATGCTATCAAATTATAAAGGTAATGTATACTTTAGTGGCATTTGATCTGAGTAGTTCTACGCTTCGTTAGGTTACCGAAGCGTAGTATGTGGACTATGAACTAATGTAAATGGCAGGATGCCTATAGAGGCACAATTCCTAAACAGAGTTTGTTAACTACAAGGATCGCGTAGCGGCACAAGCGCCTTTCCCCTGCCATCCACAATGGACAATTTATTTTTATAATCCACAAATAATGGTTTTGTGTCTGGAAGTAATTTGAGCATGTTATTGAAATTAAACTGCTATATACGGATTTTATCGCGTTGTTTATTTGATACTTTATTACAAAATTTTGAAAATTGTTACACTACTACTGTTCAATACAAACAATGTGCCAACAGGAACATTGAGACAACTGCCATCTTAGTCTCCCCGTGACCATGGCTGCTGAAAAGCAACCGAAACGTCGGGGAAAGTGTAAAAATAAATTAAATCTAAATAGTTTAATAATAATTTAATAAGCTTAAAAATTACCTAGTAAAGTTTAATAGTAGTAGTAGTGTAACAATTTTCAAAATGTTGTAATAAAGTGTCAAATAAACAACGCGATAAAATCCGTATATAGCAGTTTAATTTAAATGAATAATATTCGCGTAAATAGAAGACAATATTATTGAGCATGTTAGTTGTGTTTATGTATAGTCCTACGCGACACAGGACACCTAATGCGTGTGTGTTTATGCGTTGTCAATTAAATCATATAATATAGAGGACTAACATATGTCACATTTATAAAAAGCTAAAGTACCTTGGTCTTGTAGCTTAAATATATAATTATGTTTGACGCCGATCCTATGTGTAGGGTAACTAGTTATATCGAGTTGTTTTATTTGATATTGACAGTAAAACGGAGTCTATCAAAATTATCGATAGACGGCAAATGGTAGGTATGGCTATTAAAGGTAGGTGCAATAACTCTTCTCGGATAAAAAATCGTGAGTGATGTATAAAAATATCTTCAAAATGATCACTCTATTTTGCTAATAATTTCGTAGCTGCACAACTCGGTAGCGAGGTGAAAGGGAGGGTCGTTTGCTCGCAACTCGATGAAAGAGGCTCGGAGATACGTATATAGCTAGCATACACATAACAGATGAAAATGAATAATCAACAGAAGCCGGCGGTTTATGAAACATGAGTGTTTTTGCTTTTATTTTCTTCTACTGACGATGGTAGATACCGACACATTTGTTTACATAATATATTTAAGGCTGAATGCCTCGAAGGGATATGCACAAAACATCTATATTTTAACCAACTTAGTTTTTAGATGCCACGCAATAGAGATATAGACGAATCCGATGCCGTCTACCAGACAAATTTCCAAGCTCCTTTGCTACTATAATATTTTTTAGGCTACCTCCGTGGCGCAGCGGTATTGAATGCGACTGCTGTGCATGAGGTCTCGGGTTCAAATCCCGGGTCGGGCCAACAAAACGTTATTGGGTTTTTCTGTTAAGAAATCTGAATAGCAGCCCGGAGTTAGGAAGTTGGCAGTGTTAGACACCCCCGTGCCTCGGAAAGCACGTGAAGCCGTTGGTCCTACGCCTGATCTCTCTCCGGTCGTGTCGGATTATCCGTCCCATCGGATCATGAGAGTGAGGGAACAGAGAGTGCACTTGAGTTCGCGCACACACTTGTGCACTATATTATCTCCTGCGCATCTGCGCAGACTGGCCATCTGGCCAGTCTCCGTTAAGATTGGCCGCCGTGACCGAAATTCGGTCTGGAGGACATTATTATTATTATTTTTTAGGAATCGGACCGTCGACATCGAACCACACTTATTCAAATTCGAATGGCTTTGTTGTAATTTCGTTATACACACATTACATTTTATAGAATATAGAAGCTATAGGAATTTGTTCTTAGTCTAGGTATTCTCCTCGTAATCGAGGTCTGGTAATATAAAAAGTGTGTGTAAGTGACAGAAAAAACATGTTTGTTTAGTAATTAATACAGATAACAAATCTCATTTAAATTATATTGTCTTCTATTTACGCGAATATTATTCATTGAAATTAAACTGCTATATACGGATTTTATCGCGTTGTTTATTTGACACTTTATTACAAAATTTTGAAAATTTTTACACTACTACTACTATTAAACTTTACTAATTTTTAAGCTAATTAAATTATTATTAAACTATTTAGATTTAATTTATTTTTACACTTTCCCCGACGTTTCGGTTGCTTTTCAGCAGCCATGGTCACGGGGAGACTCTCAGAGTCCCCTCCCTAATTAGCTTAAAAATTAGTAAAGTTTAATAGTAGTAGTAGTGTAAAAATTTTCAAAATTTTGTAATAAAGTGTCAAATAAACAACGCGATAAAATCCGTATATAGCAGTTTAATTTCATTTAAATTAGCTCATAGTCTAGTTATAAAAATAATTTCTAGCATACATAATTATATATATAACGAAATGTTATACATAGTTTTTACATTGCAGTCATATGGCTGCGCTGTCGAATGTTTAAGCGTAGTCAGGAAGCCGACTTCACTAATTAAGCCAACTGGCGACATTCTCACAATGCGAGTGTCGGGTGAGAGAGACTAGAACTTATCTAAATACAAGCACATGTAGATGTCAGTAAACCCCAGAATTAATATATCTATCCTCGTTTAATATAATAAAAATCTTGGCAGCAACAGCAGTGGTGAGAACTATTAACAAAATTCATATTGACATTTACAAGACTAACTACCTTCAGACGTCAATTAATTCCTGACTGCTTTTCAGCTTGGGCAGCAAAACATTGACAGTAGATTGACAGAACTATATATTATGTAGATCAGAAAAACCAATCAAATTTTTCATTGAAACGACAGTCCATCACACGTTTAACTTACTTTCAGAAATACAAAACCAAGTGTTTACCATATTTTATGTCTTTGAAAATCGTGAGTTGAATATTAATGAAATGGTAATTCATTCAGCTTTTTATAATATTTTTTTTCGTTTGAAATGAATGAAAAATTATCGACGATAGTGATTGACGATTAAATATTCGGAACTTTGATAACAATTCGAATTAATTAAAATTAAAAATTGAACTTTGATAGCGATATTTGAAGCTTTTGTTGGGTTTAAACGACTATTCGTACCAGTTCGTAATTAGTAGTAGAGTTTCGTTAGTAAGTTTCAAACTCAAACTCATTTATTGCGAAAATGGATAATTCAGATAACATACAAATAAATTGGTATCTCGATAATCCGCCTGAAGGCATACAATTTTACAGGTTGTCTTTACTGATTGTGCATTACTAATAATCATATAAAATTAATTACGATAATAACTTCATTAAAAATAATAAATGTCAGGCAATGTAATTGTGGTACACACAGCGACACATGAACCTAGACTGTATGGACTTTGAACTATTAGAAGTTGAACGCTGCGAATCGTGCGAGAGAGTGCGTTATATTTTTGTTACACTCTATCCTTACCATTACATCGACACAACTATGCACTGTCCCTTTTCGACAATTCTTTATTTTGTATGTAGCGTAGTTATGCCTATACAGGGTGTCTAACTTGATGTGTAGCCGTGTATACAAGTCAATATATATGCCAATCAATAATTGAAAATTAAAATATGTCATATCAATAAATTAATTAATACAATAGGTTATTTCTCATTATTAGATTGCATGTCATTTATAAATTCGTTAACACTGTAATAGGCTTTTTCTACGAGTAATTGTTTAACTTTATGTTTAAATAGATTGATGCTCATACTTTTTAATATCATTTTAGGTGGGTGATTATAAACTCGTGGCGTCATGCAGAATACACTATTTGTCATCAATGCACTTTTGTGTTGAGTACAGGGAACTTTCAAATTGTGGCGTTTGCTTTTATAATTTTCGTACATCGTTAAGTTAGATCTGACAAAATTTTAATAAGTTATAGCCTTTTGGGCGCCGAACCCTTTTTTTTTTTTACATGGGTGATTGCATGATGCATACCCCTCCGCGGGGGCAGGCGAAGGGGTTCTGTCGGACTCGCCGGGGTAAAAGAAAGATGGAATAAGAATAATGTACCTCCCGAAATACCGACTAAACCTACCACGGTCTTCCTCAACAAAACCACTATCGACGGGGCCGCGCGAATCACTTGCACACGCGGTCGCAACCCCGCCGAGGTTTCGGCCCGCCGTATGAAACGGCAGGCCCCTACACGAAGAGGCCTACTTTTTAGGCAAAACCCCCCCCAAACCATACTGTCTCCCCCTAGAGAGGAGACGGACTCGAAACAGAGGCGCGCGTGGGAACACGCACGCCGCCTCTCGGACCTGGTGCTGAACGAATGGCGGGCAGGCCCACAAAGCCCACCACCCACAGGTCAATCCTCAGGGTGGCTGAAGGTCATCTCGCGCCCTCCGGCGCCCGGTTCTGCGGTTGAGGAGAGGGTTTAAACGCTCCCTCTCCCGCTCCGCCGCCTCCTTGATGGAAATGACTTCCTCACAAAAGGAGGCGACGGCGTTCCACGACCTCTCACTCCGGACCATAGACTGAACTACGGCCGGGAGCGAGAGGGCAACCAATCCGACTGCCGCGATCAGCTCATGGCGCTGCTATTCCCAGGCGGGGCAAACCGCCAAAGTGTGCAGCGCCGTGTCCTCAACAACGTCGCGGCAGTCGCCGCAGTGGTGACAACCGGGCGTCTCTTGCCCATACCGCCATACTGCCTCTCCAGCCACTCCTCAAACACGGGACTTACCGCCACGATCGTGGCGTGCCCGGTGGGCGTCGAACCCAAAAAAAATCAATTAACTCCTCGTAAGTTTCGTAGTGCTAACGCAAACACGCACTTATAACACTTAATAAGTCGAAAAGGAGAGCTTTTGGATTAAAATTATTTTGTGCATTGGCATCTCTATTAAAACACTTTTAGGTTGTCCTAAAAGTGTTTATTCCATTAGTATAGAAAGAAGAAGGTGACGAAAAACAGAGGAAGCCCGCATATCTGAGATTTCCCATGATATTCTCAAAGATGTGTGATGTCCGCCAACCCGCTACTGGGCTAGCTTGGTATACTATGGCCTTACCCATCTCTCACTAAAAAGAGGACCGTGCCCAGCTGTGGGACAGGTTATACAGAAACAGGGCTGATGTTCTTACATACATACGACGCGCGACGTGAGCGTAGTAACAACCCCTGTCATATTTTGTATACGGATCTCTAAAAGCGTCAGTAACACAATGTTACAAAGAAAGGATGTTACAAAAACTGGCCTGCTGTCTTGTATTAGGATATAATCCATCATGTAATGTTGGCATGTTAGCATAAAATATATTATGCGTACAACCTGAAATCAAATTAACTCGGTCCATGAACATTATTGCATTTCATGGCCAAGAAACATATAAATCATTGTCTCTTACATTTATTTCTTGAAGTTAGTTTTACATAATATATATACAGCGTGTAACAGAAAGGTATGGTCATATTTTAGGACTGTTATATATATCTGGAAAATAACAAATGGAGTAGTGGTTTAAGTGGTCGCCTAGCTACTACCACTGCGCCGAGTGTTGCGGGTTCAAATCCAACACGAGACAAAAAAAATGTGTGATTCACAAATGGTTGTTCCGAGTCTGGGTGTTCTTTGTGTCCATTGCTTAAATGTTTGTAAAATCCCCCGCGATACAGGAATTATTGCAAGGGCGAGTGTTGCCGTTTTTTAAAAAAAAATTACATATATTTTATTAGTTTATTATTAAAACAACTAAACAAACGCATTAAATCATTATCAAAACAAAGGTGATTTTCGGGTTCACAGAAATCACCGAGTCAATTATTAGTGTTGTTTAAGTATCGACTACAATGTGATATTGATTGGTCGATAAAATACAATATTGTATAAGATATTAATATATATCAATATATATTGTATAAGATGCAATATTTAGGTGAAAATTATGTATAAGAATGTATTTGTCACAGATTCCAATTGTATAGGAGCTACATATATTATGTGGTGTTTAAATACGACTACACCTATAATTACATGCCGTATACATCTGCTTGCTTTTAATACATTTTTATTGACTTCAACGTTGTGTACTTAACTATAACTTGATGAATTATCTACAAAATATCCACGTACTATTTATTTATTTTATTCAGTTGGTAGAAATACAGACAACAGATTGGCATAATACAAATAATGGTTTTAATAGCACACAATCAGTAAATCTGACATCCAGTTACATCTGTACACAACGTTTGTAATAATATTACAGTACGTACGCGTAAGTTTACATTAACTTATGGCCAGTTTCACTACTATCAATTAAAGTTATCCGAAAGATAAATCGCATGCTATCCACTCTTGTAGGTTGAAGTAGAGAGATGGCGAAACTTTTATCTTATAGATAAATACTATTTGGAAGTAGTGGGACAGGCCCTTAAACTGTTAATTTTGTATTGTGTCTTTTTTTGATTGATTGGAAGCGTTATTTATAAAATGCTTTTGGGATAGCTATAAATGATGATACATGTATAACGAGGTGCATTGTGGGTATCTTTCATCCTTCCAGGGGCTGCTTTCGTTATACTGCTGTTGTGATTTTTTTGGCAGAAAAATCCAATAACACAACCTTGTATATTAATTAAATCCGGGAGGCCATTATCAAACTCAGCTGGATAGTTACACGACATAAATACTGTAATAAAGCCGCTGGGTTTTTACTGTGAATGTCACTAGTTATATTAAGGCTGCATATCTATATTTTATGTATGCTTACAAAGCTTTGCCTTAGATAAATTATTACATAAAAAAGTGAAATCTCAATGTTTGATTGCACGTATGTCGCAGAGATCCTCTCACCTTTACGCTGAGCCGAGTGTTCAGGATTACATTCCGCAAGGAACTAGAAGTGTGATCTACAATCAGTAGTGGTTGTTCCGAATTTAGAGAAAGAGATCGAGATATGTGAGACCTTAACCAATGTAGAAATAGCTGTCACAAAGACTGTTGTTTCAATGTTTTTAAGGTCTGCCGCAATACAAGGATTACTCCTAATGCGGCAACTGTAATTTAAAGACTTCCTTTAGTACCTATAATTAAAAAACATCCATTAAATTAATTTTCAGGCCTACTATAATTGTGCCTAGCAAATATATGAAAATATAATAATTTTGTCTATGGTTCTAGATTTGTCCATTGAATGTCATTTATGCAGCTGTAGAAGGCTTAACCGCAAAACAGTTGCTTGTAATTACCTTCTTCTTCTTTTCGTGTGGTTTAGTGGCCAACCTGTTGTCAAGAGTTGTTCAAGCCGCCCGTAGGCCTCTGACATGGCTTAACGACTGCTGTCTATTTGACAACAACCGGGACCGACATTTTCGTGGCCTCCGAAGCAACGAGACGCTTAAATGAAATACCACTAAGCAGTCACCCGTCTATACACTGACCGCACCCAATGTTGCTTAACTTCGCTAATCGACTTGTTATATTATATAGGTACTGTTTACACCGGTCTCGTATATACTGTAACTATTCGAGTTACAAGAAATAATCAATATATAAGGAAAATTTATTTACAAGCGCATACCGCAAATTGCTAGTAATGTAATCAAAAGTTAACCACTTAATAAGAATTAGATAATAAGAATGTTATTAATATTCAAGGGCATACCTAGTTTGTCTCGTATGTACTCGGAATAGCAGCGATAGCCTATTGGGAAACCGTTGGACTGCCACGCAGAGGTCTCGAGTTCGATCCCAAGCCGCGCATCTCTGACTTTTCGAAGTTATGTGTGTAATAAATAGTTAATTATCGCTTGCTTTAACGGTGAAGGAAAACATCGTGAGGAAACCTGCATGTCTAAGAGTTCTACGTAATGTTCTGAAAGATATATGAAGTCTGCCATCCCGCACTGGGTCAGCGTGGTGGACTATGGCCTAACCTTTCTCACACTGAGAAGCGGCCCGTGCAGAGTAGTGAGACAGTTTAGTACAGGGCTGGTATTATAATATTATACTCGGAATAGGGCTGCCTTTAAATACTCTAGGTATTTAACGAAACCTGTATTGGAAGTTAGGCTTTTACATACATTATGCCTGTTTTTATATTTATTTCTTTGTTATATATTCAGAAACATTTATGTTTGCCATGTTTAAGCAATTCCTCAGCCGCTCTTAGCCGGTTAATGCTTGAAATGCCAGACACAATTAAAATCATTAATCAGTCTGGCTGCTGGTGTGCCGTTGCGACTTAATAGGTATCTAGTCATTTTCTGAAAATTTAAGTAACAATTGCAGTATAAGTAAAAATATTCCAGGATTAAAAAATAATCAAAAGGGGCGTAATGGTTCAGAGTTCAAACTCCTGCAAAATATCTCAACAATATGATATAAATCATTCCAAAAGAATCTTATACAAGCGTTGTGCGTCAGTATAACTATAAATTGAAACATAAAATAAACCTCGTTTATTTTATTACTTCAATATGACAATAAAATAAAACTAGTCAAGCAAATATCAATAAAAACCTGGTTAGTACGCAATTGCATATAAAGTTTAACTGGAGTCTACGTAAAATCCGAGCACAAATGAAAAAAAGCTAATAAAAGGACAGTCAATAAGACCAAGCAAGACTTGAGATAAATAATTAAACTCGGAATTAATCTCTTCCACGTAAGAAACCATTGCATCAAATTGATTAATCGTAGATTTAATAGACAAAGATAAATAGCATTGAACGTCGATGACGTTGTTAGGACGATATCTAGACGTCATTTGAAAATTGTCATCGTGCGAGGTAATGTTTCGATGACGTTGTTAGGATGATATCTAGACGTCATTTGAAAATGGTCATCGTGCGAGGTAACGTTTTCATGTCCGTTCGTGTCTTCTTAGATTTAACAGAGATCGTTTTAGCCATTGCTAAAACGATCTCCGTTCATGTGAATCGGCGATCGGTGATCTGAAATTCATTGATTTCAATCATTATTTTTGAACCTCATTGTAGGTTTTGATGACTCAGTTAACTCAATAACTTACAATTTAGTGAATTCGTATGAGTAAAGATTTATCTATTTAAATAAAAATCTCGTGTCACGGTGTTTGTGGTTGCACTCCTCCAAAACGGATCAACCGATTTTTATGATTTTTTTATGTATATTTGTTAGGTATGAGAGTATGTCGTAAAGTATATTTAATACCGCTAGATGATCAGTGTCTCAACCTAACCTGTATTTACGAAAGCGAAGTCGCAGGCAAAAGTTAGCTTACTATATAAATATTAAATTTCTGTACTATTTTCTCGAATTCTCTAAGTACATAGATATAAGATTTTTGTAAATTATTATTAATGGTTTGCATTGAGTAATGAACAAAATCAATTGCTAATTAAATACTGTAGGCACTGTAGCTTCATATTACGCTATTCAACATATAATATTAAAAAACAAAAACAATAAAAAGTCTTTTATCTTTACCTTTTTTAGCTGATTAGAATATATCTATTTGATTTTTATTAGGAGCCGATAAATAAGTACATTAATCATAAAAGTATGTACTCTGTGATAATAATTTTGCTATAGCAACGGCAAACCTGTCAGTAAATTCTGTGGACTTCTTGCATATTATTATGCTAAATTTGATGTAAGTAATATATTTAAATAAAGTAAATTTTTGATAAATAATTAAATGGATAACATATAAAAATACAATAACGTATATTTAAACAGACATGACAGCTCATCATCGCTCCTGTCTGAAGCGGTTTATACAGCTCTTCAGACAACGACGTCGATGCAACAACAATGGTTGTCTATTTCACCATAGAACCAATAGAACTCAACAAAATGGTGTGGCTGAAGTAAGCCCAACATTTCTTTATCATAATCCTTTGAATAGAATACTTAGTTTACCATAGCTTTGAGTCGCACTGATAAGATTGCAGCAGGTCAATAAAAACCGAGATTTCGATGAAAAACTAGAAATACGATCGCAACAGATTGAGGAGAAAACACCAAGTGCTGGTAGGTAGACCTCATTCACTTTCTAGAATAGTAAGAAACCTCTCGATCATGCTAGTAACTTCACGGTGTTTTACTGCAGTGACAGTTAAGTAATCTTCTTCTTTTTCTTCTTTTCGTGTGGTTAGTGGCCAACCTGTTATCAAGAGTTGTTCAAGCCGCCCGTAGGCCTCTGACATGGCTTAACGACTGCTGTCAATTTGGCAACAACCGGGACCGACTTTTTACGTGCCCTGCGAAGCACAGAGATGCTCAGATGAAATACCACTAAGCGGTCACCCGTCTATAGACTGACCGCACCCAACGTTGCTTAACCTCGCTAATCGTTTACCGATCAGTGAGTGCAACTGGCTATGAGCGCTACAGTTAAGTAATGACTACATATATTACGAACTCTTGAAAAGTCAAAAGCTTGTGTCCTGAGATATGCTCGTTCCTTTTACGCCGGACTTGAATCAGATTGTCAAAGATGGGTGTAACAGGACCTATCGGAAAATATGTGCATGCCACACCCAGCCTTTTGCTTGGGCTACCTACCCATCTATCTAATGTGCAAGAGAATATATACTAAAAATTAACATGTTACATGTCAGACAGACCAAGTAACAGAAAGAAGAAGTCATAATAGAGCTTGTACGTGCTCATAAAATAAATTTTGTCAACCTAAACAACCAATCACATCATGTGTTCCACTGTTGGTAATAAATAATCCGTAGGTCTAGGTACACCTAATATTAATCGCACAGCAACTACTCAAAACAGTTTAATGAACACAGCTAGTTTTGAAATATTAATATAATATAACTAGCTGACCCAGCAAACGTTGTTCTTTATTTCTAGAGAAAACCAAAAATACTGTCAAAAGAATAGAAAACAAAATGGATTGGGACACACTTATCACCCATTCATACCGCTAATGAATATACTTTACGACCTATTCTCATACCTACCAAATATATATACATAAATAATTTCACAAAAATCGGTCGGGCCGTTTCGGAGGAATGCGACCACAAACACCGTGACACGAGATTTTTATATACATGTATATAGATTATGAGATTTTCTTTTTAAATTCACCAGTGCGATGTTCTTTGAAATTTTCCGCAAATTAACTTATTTCTAAACCTCAACACCACTCGTGATCGCACGAGACGAGTTTCGCAGTATCTTTATATACATACATAGGTATATCTCTATCAAAGTAATTGTTGATCTTGGAAAATTACGGACCAATTTAGAATATTATTGGGTTTTATTCATCCTTTGCTCTACACGACGCGATGGCGGAATGTGAAAAAAGTCGCACGCCAAACTGGCGAATAAAATATGCTTTGGGGATTGACTGATTGACTAGAAGTCAAGCTACATGATGTTTAAACCTTAAGTCCAATACCTTATCTTGGAATCCACTTCTTGGTAAATACCATATATTGAGAGTCGGGAATTGAGATTTAAGGTATGCATTGCAACCCTAAGGTTGATATCACAAAAAAAACATTTCAAATCACCATAGTGCTAAAAGCAGGTCATACGTATGCGTATCAAAGCATACATTTTCATGTATACCACTATAACTGTATAACTATCCGTACTTATACTGATCAAACATGATTGTATGAATGGCAATGTTCGCGTGTTCATTAGCAGAATTAGCTATTTGAATAATACATGACGCACGCGTTTTCTAGGGCTACATTGAACACATTGAACTGTTTATATTGATGTATTACTAGCCTTCGTCCGTGACTTCGTCCCGTACTATAGTAATAATAATAATCTTTATTTGCTAGTTCGTCACACTATACACCGATTTTCCGGCTACGCGGCTTAGTTTGTAAGTTGAATCCTAAGCTACCAAACTAGAACCGCACCACGCAAATACGTTTATTAGTTTTGGCGCGAATCCTTCACACAGACACACAGACAAAAAATACATTGTTTTTAGCTCATCGACGTTATTTACAGCCTGACTATATCCACGGCTGGATTTCGGCCTTTCTTTGTTTTTCTCAACGATCCTGCATCAATCTCATTTAGATTCGGGCCACGATCGGGACAATATCGTATAATAACCTATCTTGCCTCCCGCCGACCGATATTCCTTTTGTGTGTGATTCGGTCACGCCCATGTTCTACTTGTCATCACTATGCCTTGCCTAAAGTATCCTGTCCAACTCTATTTTAGTTCCATTATTTGCTTTCCTCCTTCGGATTGTTCTGTGCGTTTTTGGATCTCACAATTTAGAAACTCTGTCTGCTAATCCTATACCGATTATTTTGGTTCAGTAACAAAGTTAATAGTGGACCTATTCCTTTTTTAAAGTCATCTCCCGTATGAGGTCGAGGAGATCTTTATTAACACTCAAACAACGGGCACATATAAAACGCGTACTCGGGAAAACTATTTATGAATCATATTTTTTGTATCGTATTTGGTTTTTGTAGCGGCAATGGCGAGACGACCACTTAACCTCTAGATCATTAATTGTATCTACGATATTATTGAAAATTAGTTTTCTATAATATCGTAGACAAACTCGTGACATGTTTATAATAGTTAAGACATAGAGTAGCTACCACTAAAAAATATATGTTAAACTGCATCTTGACACAATAACGTTTTATTTTATTTTAAAACTTTATGCACAAAATAGTACAATGACGGATTTAATGCCAAGGGCATTATCTACTAGTCGACCTTAGGGTGACGCAGAGATAAAAAGAAGTAGATGCATACAGTAGCACGAAACATACATGTAAATATACCATTGATGTATAAAAAACCTAGATACACAACCAGCGTCAAAAAACGTCCTCACCAAGTGAGCACCCACTTGAACATTTGGGTGCTCATTTAATTTAATACCGTTCAGTAGCTCCGAGCGAAAACATGTCGCTGAGCTCATTTAAAACTTGAAAAATCACACTTTCAGGACACTATAAAAGGACGGTGTTTCATATTTTCGGTAAGTAATAATGTTATTATTATAATTATATTATAATACTGATTATTGCGTCAAGGAATCAACGTAAAATATACATATTTTTGTTTATTTCGTAACAAAGAGCGACCATATAACACGGCTCATTTAAATAAACACTTACTAAACGTATTAATCATACTATTGTATTTCCACTTGATTAGTCCGGGTTACATGTTGACTCTGTTCTAATATTAATAGAGACGCTGTTACTTTTTAAAAATAAGTATGTTTTATTTTGTTTAAAATGATAATGCGATTGTATATATTATTTATTACAAGACTTGTTTTATTAAACAAACAAACAAACTAGAATAGAATGCGTTTAATTTATTTTTTAAATGATCTTTACTGTATCCTTATAGTAGCCTATTTATAAAATGTATCTACATACTTATGTTGGATTTCAGCTTTTCTCGAGATCCCGTGCGATGTGCAAAATGGATATCAGTCATAGCTCAGCAACGATCACAAGCAAGCACAGCAGCAACAACACTTATCATAATTTTTGGGAGTCAGCTCAGTCAAAGTGCTATATTAAAAAATAACAATCATGTAAATAATACTATTAAATCTATTATCGATAGATATATAAAGATAATATTGCATTATATAACAAAGAAAGATACGGAAAAAGTTAAAATCCGTCAAAAAGAAGATTATACAATAAACTCAATTTATTTCAAGGTAATTAAAATCTTATTATGTCGTCTCTTTTCAAGTTTGAAATCTTAATTTTCTCTCTAATTTTATTTTTTTATGTCACTTTAACTTATAAGTACCTACAATTTAGTCGCGTAATGTTCAAACACGTATCATTTCAAAGTTGGGCAGCCAAGTATATGAACAGCAATGAGACATACTCGTAATATAATTTACGTGCGTATTAATTATCTATTACTGTTATATATAAAATATGCTATTTTACTAATGTTTTACTTGTCTTGTCTATTTTATTAAATAAGTAGGTACTACTGTTATGTCTGATAAAATAATAAAAGATTTTCTACCATCTGTTCAAGAGCTGCCATATATAAATTATAATGGCAGTACATTAGTTTCATTTTATTGGACATCATAGAATACAAACTTCGTAAAATACCTACAGGTAAAAATAAAAACAAATATGTGTTTAAAACACACATGCATTTTATAAACTCTACATAATTACGTCAGAATATTAACTTACATAAAAATTTGTAAAAACAATATTCGACTCCATTCATTCTCTGTTCTATCGGCCGACTCTGCACGTAAAATTTTATTTTATTTAGCCTTGTATATTCAACTTAAAGTTAAGGCGGTAAGGTGTAATTTGCATTAATGAAGGTTTATATAGTTAATATAACTATATACAAGCAACTGAGGACAGTTTTAAGTGTAAGTTTTGTATGGGATTGTGTATCTGGGATTTCAATATACCAATGAAATATACTAAAGAATATCAGAATAGTAATTATATATTACATAATATATACATACCAATAAACATATTATATAATCTAAATTAAATATATATATATATATATATATATAGCAGCGATAACTCAGTGGGGAGACCAATAGAGTGCAATGCAGAGGGTCTCGGGTTCGAACCCACGTCGCTCACCTCTGACTTTCGGAAGTTATATGACTTTTCGAAATTATGCGCGTATTGATTGACAATTATTGCCTGCTCCGTGCCTCGGAGAGCACGTTAAGCCGTTGGTCCCGGCTGCCATGAACATCTATGGCAGTCGTTATTGGGAAAGTCAGTGCCCTATAATATCCTGTCACTGGTCTAGCCTTAGGGTACCGTTAGCCTTCGGGTTGCGGAGGTCAGGTGGCAGCCGCTCCGTGTAAAAACTGATATCCAGTCAATTCCGGTTAGACCAGAAAAGCCGACCCCAAGTGACTTGGGAATAATAAAGGCCAAGAGAGAAGATATACATATATATATATATATGAATCTATATATATAAAGATACATGCATACATACAAACATACCTATATACATACGTATCATATTACTGATGAGATGAATTCGATAATCTGTCGAGGAGGAGAGCACGCACTTTTACCATGAAAGTGTAACGGTTTGTGGCCATCCTGACTTCGTTAGGGGGCGCATTCTATAGTATATACAGACTGAATGAGGAAGGAAGAATGCAGGCAACCAGATGCATGGGAGGGACAAAGTAAGAGGAGGTTATTGGTAGAACGAAGATTTCTATCATAATTAGAACACAGGTATTGGAAAAAGCAGGTTAAATAAGTGGGGGCATTTGGTGAGGTTAGAAGAGAAAATAATGTTGTAAGGGCACGCAAACTATGGCGTTGACAAATGGGTAACCATTTTAAAGTGGATCTATGAGATGAAATATGGTCATATTTACGAATAATAATAATAATATCAGCCCTGTATTAAACTGTCCCGCTGCTGGGCAGACTTCACATATCTTTGAAAACATTATTGAGAACTCTTAGACATGCAGGTTTCCTCACGATGTTTTCCGTCACCGTTAAAGCAAGCGATAATTAACTATTTAATACGCACATAACCTCGAAAATTCAGAGATGCCCGCTTTGGCATGGAACTCAAACTGGCAGTCCAACGGTTTCCTACTAGGTTATCGCTGCTATTTACGAAGCATATAAATAAATCGAATGCAGTTATTTAGAATTCGTTTTTATTTATTAAGTAGATCTGCATTCAGGTCATAGTAACACACATCATCATAGTCAATTAAGGGAAAGATCAAAGTCTACACAAGCATTATTTTTGTCTTAGATGGGAGAAAATTCTTTAAGCGACACAAGGCGCGTAGCGTTCCGGTTACTCTCTGACTTACACTAGTAACCTGAGCTTGCCAATTTAAATTGGAGTCAATGAGCAAATCCAGATCCTTTACAGTAGGACTAAATGGAATAGGTCTCCCATTAGTAAAGTACTGAAGTCTAGCCTGCTTATCAATCGTTGACTTCCAACTATGATTCACTGACACTTAGTCGGATTAACAGACAATCCAAATCGGCCAGACCAGCTTCTAATTGTTAAAATTACAAGTTTCATTTAGTATAGAAATGGCTTCAGGTAGATTATCCGCAGTGTCTTGATCATATAGCTGCAAATGTTGATCGATATCATCCAAATCAATCATCGCATGCGGATTAACTTTTTTGCTTGTTACCAATGCCTAGAGCGCTAATAAACTGCCAGATATCAGCAGGAGATGAGGATGTTATATTATCGAGAATATGGTAGCGTTTTGCATTACTTATCATCTGATTACACCGATTTCATGCAACCTTAAAACGAGCCCAGTTGTCATCAGAGCGATGTTTTTTAAAAGAGCGAAATGCACGGTCCCTGTGCCGCATCGCCATCTGGATACCCCTCGACATCCAAGGGGCGAGTGGGCGCTTTATTATTATTATTTAAAACTTTATGCACAAAATAGTACATCGGCGGACTTAATGCCACGGGCATTATTACCTTAATTCTACGGACAGGAGCGTGGACATTAAAAAGAGTCACAACGACGTTATTAAAAATACCAAACTTTTGGTCCACCGTGGCAGCTGACTTCAAAAGATCCCAGGTAAAAGCAAAAGCATCCTTACGTAGCTTATCCACATCCACCCGCCCAAAACAACGCCTGTGCAGAATTTTAGGACAAGGTTTGGGTAGTTTAAGGTTACCTATAGGAAAGGAATATGAGATCATTATGGGAAAATCCAGAAGCCAG
The DNA here is from genome assembly GCA_930367265.1 of Catocala fraxini. Lineage (NCBI taxonomy): Eukaryota > Metazoa > Arthropoda > Insecta > Lepidoptera > Erebidae > Catocala > Catocala fraxini. Next base: position 17,936,152 of record OV884035.1, read on the forward strand.
GTGTTGGCCATGACGACGAATTAAGGTAGGAGCAGAGGTGAGAATAAGATCCAGCCAGGTATCCTTAACATCTTATCAATGTTGTGGTGGGTTGCATTTAAAGGCAAATGTGAAGACTGGCGGATTCTTTTATTTGGAGGAGTTTACGGGAACGCAAGGAATAATGAGATAAGAGGTCAGTGTTAAAATCGCCCATGATGATATGATGTGAGTACTCTGACCCTAAAGATTCCAGAGTCGATTCGAAACTGGAGAAGTAGTCAACAGTGGGGGACAATAACGTAACGAAACTTGTATGGTTGTCGACTTGACATTAACATAATGACAGATGTCAAACGTTCTGTGTGGTTAACATATCTTCTTCTCCTTTAGCCTTTATTATTCCCAAGTCACTTGGGGTCGGCTTTTCTAGTTTAACCGCATTTGACTGGATATCAGTTTTTACCTCTGCCAACCAAAGGCTAACGATACCCTAAGGCTAGACCAGTGTCAGGATATTAAAGGGTACTGACTTTCCCAATAACGACTGCCATAGATATTCATGGCAGCCGGGACCGACGGCTTAACGTGCTCTCCGAGGCACGGAGCAGGCGATAATTGTCAATCAATACGCACATAATTTCGAAAAGTCATATAACTGCCGAAAGTCAGAGGTGCGCGACGTGGGTTCGAACCCGAGACCCTCTGCATTGCAGTCTGTTGGTCTCCCCACTGAGCTATCGTATTAACATATCTATTGAGGTATATCTATTGAGGTGACGTAACAAAGAACTAGATAAACTGAATACTCAAAGCGCATAGATTATTCATAATTCATAATACTCACTTTATTTAAATGTTAATGTTTAGTAAATGTCACACACACACATCCTACCACATTACGTGGTGTACAAATAATATTATGGTATAATAATAGTTACAAATCAAATATGTCACTAACTTAAAAAAAATCCGTACTATAATATTATAAATTCGAAAGTAACTCTGTCTGTCTATTACCTTTTCACGGATAAACCATTTAACCGATTTCGATGAAATTTGGGTACAGATATAGTTTAAACCCTGGGGAAGGGCATAGGCTAACTTTTATTGAAGTATGCACGACGCAGGCGAAATCGCGCGCAAAAACTAGTAATATATATATACATATATATATATAGATAGTAGCGCCACTATCAAATCCATACACAACTAACCCCCGGTTTTAGAATTAAGAATTACATATTGAGAACGACTCAAACTCTACTTAAGTATTACTTAAACATTTATTTTGTTCCTATTTCAAGTTTCCTTAAACTGTAATAAAATTTGAGAAGGTATTTGAACATCATATACTTAAGTCAATGCTCACTTGACAGCGGTTTGATGAAATTCAATTCAGTAAAAAATATTTGAGAATATTCAGAAGCCGAGGTATAGTCAAGTCACGTTTCCTTTTTTAACAATTTTTAACGAAGTGGTTAATACGATATCGTTTTGTTCAGCATTCTTTGTTCATAATGAATGAACACGCATATGTAATTTACTTAATTACAAGTAGATCTCGAACTTCGGTAAACTATGCCTAATGAAGCTAGCGCCAGCATGCATCGTATACGGCGGTAATATCTGGCGCGTGGTACATGCGCAAGTTACTTGCAGAGACTGCATGCGCGATTTGACAATACGCGTTACTAATACTAATACTTGCGCGGATCGCGCGTTGGTCGTTTACATGATATACAATGTATTCCACCGATAAGTGACTGGCCGAAAAAATATAAAAATATACGTAAAATTATCGACAAAAAACGCTAAAAGGGTTTTTCTCTCTAGCATTTCCATCACAAAAACCATACACATAGTGCATATCGGCAATGTGGGAAGCTGGTTAGTCACTTAGTCTCGGCATAATAATTCACAGTACAAATAACTATTCGAAACAGCACAAACAATGAATGCGTAGTTTCACGAGCACAGAGATCGGTCAACTAAAGATATTTTACTAAAAAGTATGCGTAACCCATCAGGGTTTGCGTTCAACCGGTTTTTACCTGCGAAAAGGGGACGCTAATGTTTATGCTATTTTTTACTATCGAAAAAAGGGCACTTTTGCAAACCTTTATACTTTAAACATTTAAACTGTTAGAAATACAAAAACACAATGTTTGAAGGTTCCTAAGAAATTTCCTGTAGAGTAATAAAATAAAGTAAAATAACCTAAGTCAGGGGGAGTTTTTGAGAGTTTTGTCGGGTTATATAAAAAAATGATGTTGTTTTTATGCGAAATTTCTGGGTTATACTTACTTTTCGTTTCATACGGTGGGCCGAAACCTCGGCGGGGTCGCGACCGCATGCGAAAGTGATTCGCGCGGCCCCGTCGATAGTGGTTTTGTCGAGGAACACCGTGGTAGGTTTAGTCGGTATTCCGAGAGGTACTTTATCATCTTAACATCTTCTTTTACCCCGGCGAGTCCGACATAACCCCTCCGCCCGCCCCCGCGGAGGGGTATGCGTCATGCATGCATGCCACGTAAAAAAAAAAAGGGTTATACTTACTTTATTTTAGTCATTGGATGCAAATTACTTCTAAATTGCTTCAGTTCTAGAGTATGTAGCTATTAAATAAAATCAAAAAGGACAAGATCAGTCGATGTTTGTCGCAGATATCGTCCAAATAGGACAAAGGAGAGAATTTGAAAAACTAAAAGCAATATTCGATAAGAAAAAAGTATACAACTTAGACCTTATAGCGTTTTTCTCAATAATTATATGTATATTTTTATATTTTTTCGGCCGGTCACTTATCGGTGGAATACATTGTATATGTTACGGCTAATAGCCGAATTGCGGCTACACCTAGTTTTTGCCGACTACAACTAGGTGCAGCCGGCCACATGCGGTTAGGTTATGTTTAGTTGCTTTTGAGTTGTAGCCGCAGTTCGGCTATTAGCCGTAACATATACATCCGCAAAAATGCTTCCACTTGCGCATGATGCATATAACTTGCGTCGATTACAGGAGACTTTATATAATACTAGCTTCTAGATGTCAGGTACCGTATCTCCGTTTTTGTACCCTTGACAACGTGTATGCATTTCATGATGATCAGTCAAGTAGTTAAGGCGTGAAAGCGTAACAAAAAAACGAACAACGAACACATTCGTATTTATAATATTAGTAAGAATTTCTAGGCGTTTGCCTACTTTTTATTAGGCCCTTTGTTCCTTTTTTGAAGTCAGCGCTTCAATTTTAATTATCTGGAGTGGCAAGCGTTCCTAGACTACGGTAGCTGATTACCACTAAGCATTCTGCATACTTGGTTGTCATAGTATCAAATAAAACAGGAAAATTATTACAAGCATCGGCACACCTGTCTATCGTACACTTCAAGCAGAGATTGTTACAATTAACTTCCGTATCGCATAAACGCAGTCTAACTAATTATAAAATAATTACGGCAACTAACACTTGTGTCTTACTAAAAATGGAACTCTTTATGGCCTTATTAAATATATAGTTTTTATGCTATCAATATTATATATAGGTATATTTATGTATGGTTACGCGTGTCACCCGGAAGTGCAAAGGAAGGCAGTCCATGGATTTGACTTGCTACGATACCTACAAATATGTGATTGTGAGATAAGTATATACTAACCACACAAATTGTCTATGAAATTGATTGCAAATTTTGATAAGAATATACTAGTTGTACTAATATTTATCATAATTTAAATCATAATATTGTCTTCTGTTTACGGGAATGTTATTCATTGAAATTAAACTACTACTATACGGATTTTATTGCGTTGTTTACACTATTACTATAGTATTATATATATACTATAATATTATAATATATAATAGTATCTAGTAGTAGTGTAACAGTTTCTAAATTATGTAATAAAGTGAAGAATAAACAACGCGATAAAATCCGTATAGTAGAATTATAAATTCAACAAAAAATTGAAATCAATTATAAAATACAAATATTTTAATAAACTGCAGAGAAAATAAGGTTAATTCAATCCATTAGATTCCATAGACTAGGCACAAAGTCCAGATTAATTTGAAATTAAAGATGACAAAACTATTCGTTAAATATTTTGCCATCAGTTGTTTGTATGTTCACCCTTTGATGTATATCAGCTAGCGACTCCAAATAAACTAAAAGTCGCTTTATACATATGACTCCTGTGATGGCACCAATAAGTACTACATAATAATTATTATACGCAATACAAATATCGCGTTTTGATTAGCGCCTTAATTGAACACAAAATATGTTTTGTTTGATCAATAGCTGACGTTCTGAAATCTTGACCCCAAACAGGAGTCCAGGGGTGATCGGAGACCAAGGTCGTAATTATAAGATCGAAACGGACACTAGGACAAACACATAATTAACCAATTTAAACAAATACTTATTAAAAGCGTTTAAGTCTTATGTATGTACTTTACTGATAATTTATTTGGCCTGGAGTGTGTTTAAAGTTAGGTTAAGTCCATTTATGTTGTGTTTTATTTTCGCTTTCTACAATCATAGCACAGCTTTCCGGCACATATTTCTATTATTCATATTCATGTGACTTTGAATTTATAGAGTGTTCGGTAATTAATAGATAACCTTGAAATGTCTTATAGTAGAATTGAGGGCCGTTCAGAAAAAAAATATCCTAACTAGTACCTGAGATATGTTTTTTTTAAGCCTCATTTTTTTTACCATATTTAAGTTTCTTGTACACTACGACCATAATTCTTGAAAATATATACAAACTTTATTTTTAATCAAAGTTTAAACATCTTGGGTATAAAAAAAGTATGAATACATGAGTGACCAATATTTTTATCAAAATGACGATGAATTGACTAAAAAAGCAAAATGTGCAATATTGGATTTTTTAATGTTGTTTTATTAATCCCGATTGGCCAGTTAATATATATTTTTTTAAATATCCAGTATTACACATTTTGTTTTTAGTCAAATTTGCTCCTTTCCTACATTAATAGCAATAATTCTCTACTTACAGTAGATAGGAACAATTATGAATAATACCTACCATTATAAAATCTACTTAAAATCGACATTTTGATAAAAATATTGGTCACTCATGTATTCATACTTTTTTTTAATACACAATATGTTTAATTTTGATTAAAACAACAAAAAACCGAAGGATTTTCTGAACCGCCACCAGTTCTACTATAAGACATTTCAAGGTTATCAATTAATTACCGGACAGCCTGTATAAACCAATTTGACTTTATTGATGATGAAACTAAACCGAAGTAGGTTCTTAGCCAAATGCCACCCATCTAACATTTAATAAATTAATTATTGTTCCTGCAAACTTACGAGAGGCACAGCGAGATGCCGGCTAAGACCTTATATTTCGTTCAAACTGCCAACAAGCTCCGACAGTCCAAAAGGAAAATTATCATAATTTTACAATTACGTAATGTCTTAAAAAAAAGCGACAAAGTTTTATTGCATGAAATTTTTATGGGGATAAAAGGCTCTCTAGAAGTCTATATGCTGTGAACATGTACCTATAAGCGAATAATCACTGACCTACACTACAATGACTGTTATTGCAGCGACTAAATCATTTTAAAATTGATCGTTCTATCCTAATAACAAATTCAGGGCTTACGAATAGTACGAAATAAAACATCAACAATGGCATATTTTAAAATCCGTTATAAAAATCATGTTTCATTTTGAGATACATCTCAAAAGTGTTGACTATATGTGAGCGACGCTCTGGTATTTCACGGGTTTACAAGTTTAAGGGCTTGTCCTACCACCTCCAGATAGCATTTATCTATAAGATAAAAGTCTCGCCATCTCTCTTCTTTAACCTAACATGAATGAGACAGCATGCAATTTATCTTTAGGATAACTTTTACTTGATAGTTGTAGGAGTAGCCATAAGTAACTTTAACTTAATTAGCAGATAGCCTGTGTTCATCACGTTACTAGTATTAGAAAACAACAAACATAAATAAAGAGCTAAGATTCTAATCTTCACTCAAGACTTCTCTCCCTACCTAGACTGTGCTATTAGGGGAAAATTATTGATGAAAATCTTAGGAACCGAACCGAACCCGTGCGCCGTCCCCGGGATCTCTCAATCGAAAATAAATGCAATTAGACAATGTATATAATTAAAGTTTGTCCTGTACAATGATGTCAATTATTTTTATCGCGTACTTTATCTTTAAATATTGTTGTTTCATAATTTGCAAATTGTAATTGATTTTAGCGTGCATAACATCAATAAATCACACAACTACTATATAATTTGGTTATCAATCTCTCAAATATTTTTTTTTTTATTCTCTGTTTTCAGCAATCGTGTCAGAGTCATTAATAGACAATTATAATATATTTAATAACTGAATAAAGTTATTATTTCTAATAAATAATGTATTGCACGTGTAACGCAGTTGAGTATGTGATTACTTAGATGCATTGTGTATTATGGATTCGTATTCCGAATACAACAAAAATATTATAATCCATAGATAGATATAGAATAGCAGCTATAGCTCAGTGGGGAGACCAACAGACTGCAATGCAGAGGTCTCGGGCTCGAACCCACGTCGCGCACCTCCGACTTTTGGAAGTCATATGACTTTTCGAAATTATGTGCGTATTGATTGACAATTATCGCCTGCTCCGTGCCTCGGAGAGCACCTTAAGCCGTCGGTCCCGGCTGCCATGAACATCTATGGCAGTCTTTATTGGGGAAGTCAGTACCCTCTAATATCCTGACACTGGTCTAGCCTTAGGGTATCGTTAGCCTTCGGGTTACGGAGGTCAGGTGGCAGCCGCTCCGTGTAAAAATTGATATCCAGTCAAACCCGGTTAGACTAGAAAAGCCGACCCCAAGTGACTTGGGAATAATAAAGGCTAAGGAGAAGAGATAGGTAAAGAGAATTGGAGTGTATATTTTAATCGACGCTTTAATGTTTTATTCCATTTTAAGACAGCAGTAGGTACTGTTAATACACAAACGTTTAAATTGACATAAACGTTTTAAAATTGTTCTAGATAATCTAACTATACTTAAAATAAAAAAAACATAGGTATATAGGCAAAACTGTTTTCAAGTAGCCATATACTAAAATATCGAGCGTAAACAATGTCTATATTGGTAGCGTTAGGTAGAATTTACATAAAAATCTTAATTAGTTTCTCATGCCAAAAAATTCAACGAGTCCATACATATTCCTTTGTTGCAGCCGTTGCAAGACTATTCGTGATTTCCCAAGTGCCTATCTGTGGTTTATGATAAAAAATGACATTGCACGATTTATGCACCAACATGCATACTCAAAAATAATGTTTTCGCAGCACCTAAACTGCAAATAGCGTATAATTGTTATTATATACTCCGCAGTTTAGAATATTGATATTAGTAGATATTAATAGTACTAATAATAAAGACTCTATATAGATATGCTTACTTTTTACTTGGTTACTAATTTGTGTGTATTTCATATACCTACTATTTATGTTTTATTTATTTGACTAACTCATGGTACAGGCCAATTTTATTTTTTTAAGCTTACGTTCTTGGCGATGGAACAGCCGTAAACCCGATGGGATTGACAGAGGAATATCAACTCATGTTACGCCGGATATTGAGATATTTAAACCCTATATAACCTATAAAATCAACCTTATATATTCAGAGTCCATGCTACTACTGAAATATTTTAAAGGAATTTTGGCCGATCCGGAAATCGAATTCCGCACACTTGGTCCAGCCGTAATCGTTAGTGCACTTTTATACAACTAGCGAGACAATTAAATAGGTACTTACAAAATTTTACAATAAACAATAGACGAAAGTTAGCTCCTATTACACGAAAAAGAGATTTATTAACGATTCCAATAGATTTGTTTTTATATTTAACATAGAATATCATAAAAATCATAATTATCACTTTAATCTAAATTACTCTAACAATACATAAAAATCACAAACAAAGGGAGTAGTTTATAAATCGACGTATATAAACTCAGGCCTGACCGCTGTCACATAAGAAAGCCACATTAAACATAATTAAGAATTGCCTAGGACCAGAATTCATTAATTCTAAACATACGATTGCCTTTCAGCACATCCAGCATTGTCCTGTTTATTCTAGGCTTATTTAGCTAACACAATATCTAAAGTAGGACAGCAGCATTCACTTGCATAGCCAGTGTTGAGATATGAAAGGAACAAGAGCGCGGGGGCGCATTCGTATCTAGCTAGAACGATACAGCTTTTATATAAAAGAAGCGCCATGTTTCGCAACCATTCGAATTTTGAATCTCGGCGCGATCCTATCGAGGAGCGCTGGGTTGCTGGAATACACCCGCATATACGCGCCAAAAGTGACAGATATTACTGTTCTAATTTTGTATTTTAATCGGATTATTAATATTTTTAATTTTCAATATGGCTGTTACAAGTGCTAGGAGTATTGTGAATTTGAAGGAGAAGGGACATTTTGAACGAGAAAATGCAAGACTTGATAAATACACGGTGAGTTTATGTATTTATTGTAATAATACAACAAATCAAAATGCATTACTATCAAAAATAAATACCTACTATAAATATTATAGACAGTTCTATAAAAAAATATAGGCGCAAATAACTACAAAATGTATCATATTATTACATTACATTACATTAGAAATAAATAATACACAACCGTTACTCTATCATTTAATGTCTGTAAAAATTTAAATTCTTAGTAGCCAGTGTAATAGATCGTATTTAATTTAATTGATAACATAATGACATTGTGCCGTTCTGGGTGCAATTATTTTAATAGACTGTGCAATCTATCAATTTCCCGCAATATTTTCTTTATGTTCTGCAACTACGTATTTATTATGGGTCTTATGTCAACAACTAAACTTAGTCAGCTCACATAGTATCGATAACCGCTACTCTGTAGTTTTATTAAACAATTATTTGATACCATTACTAGAATAAAAAATAATGTGTCAAGAATAAATTTTAATATTCTATAATATTGTTGTATAACGCATCTTTGTACGAAGCGAAGGAATGTAGTAATACAGCCATTAGTGAGTTTTATAGTTCTAATTCTATGTGCATTCATCGATGCCAAGTTCTAATTTTAAACTATCGGATTTGGCGCTTTATTCTCTACAACACAGTTGTTATATGTTATTTAATATACAATCAAAATAAAACACTGCTATAAAAAATAGTAATACAGTAATTATAGTGCAAATAGAAAAATGTAAAATAGTTTTATATCCCATCTATTTTTATTAACAGTTTCCAGAACATTAAGATGTAATAAGTGTGGTTTTTATAATATATAGAATATAAATCCAGTGCAGTTTTATTATTCTAACTTGTTACATTCAATTATATGTAATCTGAGTGGACAAAGAACACTACAAAAACTTCTGTTTGTCTGTTTTGTTATATTTTCTTTTAGTAGGTACTATGTAATATTAGCATTCTTTAAATTAAAATAATATTGCTTTAGCAGTAAACTAAATTAGAGATTAATTATTTACACATAAATATTGTGTAAAAGAACCATTATGTAAATTCGTTTAATTGATCCACAAAAGATTTGGCAAATACTTATTACCTACACAATTTCTGCTGTACTAAATTCAAATTAATATTGTAATTTTTTTTTGTGATAGTTACGGAATAAAATTAATAATATACTAATATGCTACCACATACACACAACACCATCTAGCCCAAGCTAAGCAGAGCTTGTACTATGGGTACTAGACAATGGATAAACATACATATATACTTTTGTACTTTTATAATTGTAACTGTAGTTAGTATACCTAAGTGGTTATTTACAATCATACTCGCAAGAAACGAGCGTATTCATTGTCAACGCGTATGTACCCCGTGTACATAACTGACATCTATTTCATACGAGTAAATTATTTAAAACGACACAAACTAGCGATCTTTTTTTTATTTTCTTTCTAAATATTATGGTTCTAGCCTTATTACAATGCAAGAACCATAATTATTTACAACATTTATGAGCAGCGATAGCTCAGTGGGGAGACCAACAGACTGCAATGCAGAGGGTCTCGGGTTCGAACCCACGTCGCGCACCTCTGACTTTCGGAAGTTATATGACTTTTCGAAATTATGTGCGTATTGATTGGCAATAATAATCGCCTGCTCCGTGGCTCGGAGAGCACGTTAAGCCGTCGGTCCCGGCTGCCATGAACATCTATGGCAGGGGAGAGTGTCGACACAAAAGATCCCACTAGGTCGAAGTGTCACCGGTCTGCACTGACTGGCCCCCACATAAGATACATACAACATTTATGATTGACACCCACAGGGCAGGCTTGCCTGCTGTGGGGCTGGTGTGGGGTAATGTAAAATACCATAAAGTTAATTGACAATAAACACTATATTTTTGTTTTTTTATAGGCTTTAAGTCGCGGTAAACCGCGTCGAGAAACAAAATACATAGTTCAATTTTAAAATGTATTGTATACTTGTATTCATTTATATCAAGGGTGATAAATATTACTTATTAATAATAATACGTAATTAAAATAATTAGCGTATGATAAATAAGAACTAGTTTTGTTTCATTGATAAATAAACGCGTGTCTTTTGCACAGAAGCACGTTTATGCAACGGCTGCACTATTGTGTAAATGATTGCACTTCAAGGCTTGCTATTCAAACCTACACACTACTATCATAAAATATATAATGACTAAACTCCATTATACAGAAAACTTGCGCAAGTTAAGGCATTTGCGCAGGATGTATGCACATGTAACCCGTATGGTTAACTCGCACATGTTACCCGCGCAAGTAGCTCGCACGTTTAACTTATGCAAGTATGCAAGATGCAAGTAATTGCATGCGTATGCAAGATGCAGGCGTCTACATCTTGCATAGAATACAAGCGCCATAACGTTTGATAAACATGTCAATCATTGCTAAACATAAACAGTAATAGTTTTAAACATTCGCATACGGAAATTAGGCATACGACCGGCAGAAAGACGTAAATTTATAATTGTTCATATTTTAGACAAAAATTATATATTATCACATAAAACATCGAATCTCTAAAAATATCTTAATAGACTATTGTTCTAAAGCTGCAATGCTTCCCTAACTGTATTTCCTGAACAACCTCTTCAAAAAATAGTTCAAGCCTAGAACTCGCAAACCAATAGGAGATAAATAAAAAATATAAATTGTTTATTACCTGATAGTTCTTGCATTATGTTGGTGGACATAATGCAAGAAGTATCAGGTAATAAACAATTTATATTTTTTATTACCTGACACTTCGACAGGCGACAATATTTTAATTTTTGTTTATTTATTATATATATATATATATTATATATATATATATATTCATGTATAAATATAGTTATTATATCCTCTTTACATATTAGGTTACAATAATTATTTATTTAAATAACCGTATTTAAAGAATTGCCTACCGTATCACCCCTTTAAACATGCTCACATACCCTTTTAAATAAACGCACCGCAAATTGCGAACCCAAAGTAAAAATATAATAATAAAAAAAAATAAAAAAAAAATATATAAAACATCCTTTCATCGGTGGTTTCTCCCCTTACGATTCTAATTCGGCAGCGTATATGCGTCGAAGTACCTATTACTGTCCTAAAAAATAATCTATTTTATCAACGAAATACAATAATAAAATACATTTAATTTTGTACTGTCGAGTAAATTCAAGACAACTAACAAGCAGAACGCTATCACATTGTATGCTACATACATGAACCTATTCAAAAAACAATGACGAATTCTATTGCGATGAGCATACAAAGCGTAAATATCACATACCTATAAAATTAATATGAATAAATATACGACCATCAACATGATATAAACAATTACTAAATTAATATCTTCAACTCCTAAACGTGTGAGCTCGCACTGGTAATATTAACTTCGTGACATACGAACCGACTTGTATAATATAGTACCTACATAGCTAGAATATTATTTATGACATCACGCTGTCTAATACTATGGAAGTCTTGATACTATGCGTCGGTATTTTTAACTGCAATAGGTATGTGATAGAACCAAAAATAATAGGTGGAGTTAACGAAAAAAACATATAATTAAACCTCTAAATCATGCAAGCGGTATAAATGTAAATTACTTACATCAATACATAAAAATTCATTTGGGCTTAATATATTTTTAGCTAACTAGAATTCTATTTTTAGATCGGCCTTAAGTACCGTTGTCGCGAAAGGATGCAATTCATGTGTCGCAATATTGGAAGACAAGATTGAATATTAACTATCTGTGGTAGCTGTTTTGAAATCAGTTTCATTTTGAGAGTAGTACAGGGACGGTGGTGATGCTGATAGTATAACTTTATATTCTTACAAATATAGTGCCGTGCTATAGGTACATTTACTGTTCTGTTTGCCACCGATCTTGAGATTCCAGATTAGATTGGCATATCAAGAAATGTATCATCCAATTTTTTAATTATAAATTCTCGGAACACGCACATACATAGTTTAGCTATACTCTGTAGTCTGACCTGCCAGTACGTGCAGTGCAAGGAATGGAGTTGGTGTAATAGATTATAATTTTTATCCTAACATTCTATTAAAACATGTCTGTTTTAGAAGTTTAGACGAATAATTCCGTCGGATTTTCTGTTTATTAGGATGAAATCCTTTCTGCCATTGGTCTCCTTGCATTGTTTTTATGCTGGAATTATGATGAGACTATACACATTGTCATGTACGATGCAGCACCAATGAGATGCATTGTTAAATTGTAATCTTATACATTAATGGTTAGATTAAATCTACTGTTATCAATTACTTAACTTTAACTTTTCATCATTTATCATCTAATTCAATTCGGTTATGTAAGGTAAGGTTTTATACATATATTTTTATTAATAAGTATTCAAATGTCATAAAAGCGGTTTAAATTAGTTTTAACCTTGACATCTTAGTTCTTATTTACCGTATCGTTTTTCGATTTTCATATTACCGTCCGAACTCTGGTATAATTAAAATAAAACTTGAATCAACATTAGACAGACAACATTATTTTATTTAAAATATTTTTTATTGCGAGCTCATTAATAAAAAAAAAGAAAATCATCCACGCTGGAGCTACGAATCACAACACGCTGTTAAACTTTTTAAAACCTAAATGCAACATTGCTCTGTCATGACTTACGCCGTCCATAGGATCTTTACAAATTTTATTACACGAACTTTATATCCATGGCCTTGTCAAAGAAATTTAAGAACTACAACGTACAACAATACCATATACCTATAACCTTTCAAAGAGACAACTTCTGTTCTAGGAAATGTAATCCACCTGTCACGGGGTTAGATACACATCATGGCCGTAGCACCCATACCCGGAACCTCTATCTGTAGGTGGGTAGCACAATCGCTAGTTCCTTACGAGATCTAGAACTTATAGTTCCGATATCACTTTTCTATTAGTTAAGTTTATTGACCTTGCAGATAACTTATTATTTAATGTAACAAAAACTATGCCTAAAGAGAGCCGTGACAGTGGCACAATCCATTCATTCCGAGGTTGGTCAAAATTGTTTTAGGATTGCTGAGTGAAAATTCTCAATAGGAACACAGTTTGTAACCCACGAAAACATCATGACTATTAAAGCGCATTTTTATACACACCATTCCATCTAAACTGAATGCCCAAAAATTTTATGAACTGAAGTGATACACTTTCTTTTTTTTTTTAACGTGGGGGAATGCATGACGCTTACCCCTCCGCGGGGGCGGGCGGAGGGGTTATGTCGGACTCGCCGGGGTAAAATAAAGATGTTGAAAAGATAAAGGACCTCCCGGAATACCGACTAAACCTACCACGGTGTTCCTCGTCAAAACCACTATCGACGGGGCCGCGCGAATCATTTGCACATGCGGTCGCGACCCCGTCGAGGTTTCGGCCCGCCGTATGAAACGGCAGGCCACTACCCGATAAGTCCTACCCTATAGGCACTTCTCAGAAATAATCCCTACTGTCCCCCCTAGAGGGGAGACGGACTCGACACAGAGGCGCGCGTGGGAACACGCACGCCGCCTCTTGGACCTGGTGCTGAACGGATGGCGGGCAGGTCCACAAAGCCCGCCACCCCCAGGTCAAACCTCAAGTGATACCCTAACATAAATATATTAAGCGGAATGAGATTTTACTTAGACACCAGTGGTCACCCAGTGGTCGAAATTAGACCGTAGTTATTTTACCTTATTTTATGTTTTACTTACTGCACTCCTTTTTCATATAAACTTTAAACATTCCAAATCTCATACCCCTCCATACGCGCAAAATCTATATACATAAAAATCACTTGTCAAGGTGTTTGTGGTCGAACTCCTCCGAAACGGCTCGACCGATTTTTATGAATTTGTTTATGTATATTTGGTAGGTATAAGAATAAGTCGTTAAGTACATTTCATACCCTTAGGTGATTAGGGTGCCCCTATCCAAAAGAACAAGGTTTGCCTGATCAGCTAGTATCTATATAATTATATCGCTATCAATTTAATATAACTATAATATTTGATCATCTAATTTCAGCCTTTTAATGGACCCGTTATATGCAATTCGTAGTGGAGGCCCACTGAACTGTAACGCATAAAAAGGGCATCCTTTTATCTTTCAAACTATTCATGTCTTACTATCTATTATTGTCCGCCATATTCCCTACTCATCTAATATTCATGCCTCAGTTTGCACATAAGTTAGCGTGCGATCCTATCAGTAGCCACAAGGAGTCTGCAAACGTGCCCTGTCGTCAGTAATAAGCTCGCGCCATATTGCGTGGGACCTAAAACATATCTAGCAAAATGTATTACATCTCTACTTACCCCTTTGATAAGATGTTAATGCATTGATATTAACTAAATATTTCCCGCGACATCGTTTGCGTAAATGTATATATACATATTAGGAATTTTCTCCCGTGGACGCTCAGGAGAATGAACCCCTATCGAGGTTTTCCCACTAGACTACTAGTTACTAGCACCGGGTTCTTCAAAAAGGGTGTTAAAAGATTTTTACAGGATCGGCAACGCGCAAGTGATGCCTCTGGTGTTGCAGGCGTCCATAGGCTACGGTGACCATCATTCAGGTGGACCGTAAGCTTGTTTGCCACTTTAGTTGGATAAAAAAATAACAGTATTTTTTTCTGTATGAGAGGTAACCTATATCCTTTTTATACCTCTGACATCGTGCATGCAAAATTGCATGATGAGCGGTTGAGTAGTTAAGGCGTGAAAGCGTAGCAAACAGACAAGGAAACTCACATTCGCATTTATAATGTTAGTTGGGATAACAATAAACTTTTGCGATATCTGCATTCTACATTGTATAAAGTCATGGCCAAGGCCACTTGTGAAAACTTTAATGGCGGACATTATGAGATCTGTTATTGAAATGTTTGTTTAACTGTCAGCCTCATTGGTACTATGACATAAGCATGAACGTTAGTTCGTGCCGACCACGCGGTTCTGACTTCGGTTTCCGGTTCCTGCAAAGTATTACTCAGGTTTTCTGTGTAGAAGTTATTAGCAGCATTAAGGTTTTGAAATGATATAAGTACGGTTTTAAAAGATAGCTTTTACATTATAAATTTTCGGAGCGATGGTATTTAATATAGAAGAGTGGCCGTGAGTTTCTTGTAGGTTTCTTCTCATAGACTCAACCATTTGCTTGAACCTAGAAACCAACCTAAGGCTGCCTGTCCGTTGAAGTGGAGCGATGCTGCGGAGCGAAGAAACGGAGAAATATTAACCAATAGGATTGCATACTAGAGCGAATTCTATTTTTTTTTTATAATAATATTCTATCACATACACACAAAACCATCTAGCCCAAACTAAGCAGAGCTTGTACTATGGGTACTAGACAATGGATAAACATACATATATACTTTTTTTTTTGTAAATACATACATATTATACATAGAAACACCCAGACCAAGACAAACATCCATGTTCATGCACACAAATGTTTGACTTGTGCGGGAATCGAACCCGCGACCTCAGGCATGGCAGTCGGTTACACTAACCACTACGCCATCGAGTCGTCAAATTTTTTTATTGATTAATATTTCTCAGTTTCTTCGCACCGCAGCCTCGCTCCGCTTCAATGGACAGGCAGCCTAAATGTAACTTCAGTACCTTAGTAAACTCGCTTACCTATACTTTATAAGTCCACAAGTGTTATTTTGTGACCTCAATGAATAAATTATATATGACTTTGACTTTACAACGTCTAACTTGAAACCTATATATCTGATCTAGATCAGACAAACTTGTATTTTGGACACTGGTTTGATGTTTGCTTTATGCGCAGTTCAATATGTAAACGTCAATAGAAGAAGTTCATCTATTCGAGAACGACTAAGTACAGATCCGTTCTTGGATTAAAGAACAGGCTTAACGTAACTGATTTAATGTAGGTGTTATTAGCCTCTCCTTCATTTCTAAAGGATATAGCACGACGATGTATATTTACGTGATTTTTCTTGAAGTTGCAAAAGATCATAACCGCCAGTAAGCGTTTAGTCGCAAACCGGGAAATAAGCGGTTACGTTAAAGGTCGACTACAAAAATGATAATTCTAATAAATATTGTTCTTTTTACTATATATACATGAATAAATAAATATTAAATACTAATTGTTCTTTGTATTTATCCTTGTAGTAATTAACACTACATGTTGCATGTAATGTAGCGTCCGTTAAAAAGGTCATTATGTCTATTTGTTTTGACCTCGTTACCTCAGATCTGTCATAGTTACGTGCCTGCCTCCGGGGCGCAGCGGTAGTGAATGCGACTGCTGTGCATAAGGTCTCGAGGTCGAATCCTGGGTCGGGCCAACAAAAAGTTATTGGGTTTTTCTGTTAAGAAATCTCAATAGCAGCCCGGAGTTAGGAAGTTGGCGGTGTTAGACACCCCCGTGCCTCGGAGAACACGTAAAGCCGTTGGTCCTACGCCTGATCTCTCTCCGGTCGTGTCGGATTACCGTCCCATCGGATCATGAGAGTTAAGGAACAGAGAGTGCAATTGTGTTTGCGCACACACTTGTGCACTATAATATCTCCTGCGCAGATGACCAGTCTCCGTTGAGACTGGCCGCCGTGACCGAAATTCGGTCTGGAGGACATTATTATTATTGTTACGTCGTCGAATCATTTCGTCGTAGGACTGAATGCACATAACTTTGCAACCTTACATGAAAGGAATAGAGACAGAATCCCAACCAAAGAACCCTTTTATTCCGAATCGGTAGGCAGATGTATACGCCCACATTTCGCTAACTATGTTCTTAGATTTCATAAAAAGTTAGGCTTCTAATATTATAACTAGTAAGAATTATGATGAACAAGCTACCCGTCCTGGCTTTGCACGGGTATGTTTTGATATATCTCAAAGGGCAGCGGTTTCGATGAAAGCTCCTAGGTGACTTGACTTTTGCCGACATTTTCAACAATTATCGTCATATTTCAACCAATTTCCATAAATTCTTAACAAATTATACACCTAAACCTTCTCCACGAATCTCTCTGTCAATAGACAGAATGATACGTTAAGAAGGCTTAGGATTTTGAACCCTACATGAAAATCCGATCAGTAGTTTCTTAGTTTATCGCGAACATACAGACAGGGGTATTTGTCTTATAATATTATGTAGTGATGATGACATACCTATTTTGAACTTAAACTCATTCGCCAACCTTTAAGTCCTAAAAAATGTGACTGGCTCTTGGCATGCCCTAATAATTAATCAAATACTAAAAGAGCCGTGAACTAATTGCCATACAACCCAGGTTTCATGGTTGCAAGTTTCGTTACTGCTGAAATGCAATCGAAACGTCGTGTGTAAATAGTCTTTAAATATTTTTTAAACATATAAAACGTGATGACTTTTAACCTGTCTGCCTAACTATATTGAGACATCATAATAAAACCATTGTATCTGTACGTTCGGGCGCCGAAGGACGAATTAAAATAAGCCCCAATAAACCCCGTATAAAGTAGTTTCATTACAACGTTTCTCGCGTCAGTGATTGGACCTTGTTCACGATCAGTATCAAGGCCCAGAGTTCGATGCTCGCGCGCCTTTCGCTAAACAATTATGTGTCGATTATTTTCCTTGCTCCATTGTACTTATTGCTTCTGAATGTCAAGTTTACTTTTGTTTTTATACGTACAGGTCAGTTACAGAACAATAAAACATTGTTACGACAAGAATTATTGCTGGGTCTGGTACTATATTTTTATAAGGGCACGGTAATTAGACATACATAGACTCACATCTGTTATCATATTCCCGAAAAGGTAGTCAGAGGTGGATTAACTCACATTTCTCAAATTATGTATTTAGGTCTCAAGTGTTATGGACCGAGCCTATTGCAACCTGCCGGACATATTTTCAAACTTCGTACTACTACTGACATTCCTAACAGAAGAACAGAATGAATCTGATCAGCACTATCGCACGCATGCATAAGAGCAAATTCATACTAAGGAACTAACGAGATTGATTTTAGTACTTTGTAGATAGAAATAACTTTTACTAAGTATTAAGCGTATTCGATCTCGTCGTATAATTGCGAATTCGTGACTAAAGCTAATTTATCTCTTTTAAGTTACATAGTACAATGTGTAAAGTCACATAAAATTAACTCAGAAGTTAGTCACAATTAAAAATAGACGAAATGCACATATCACATGTCTTTTAACTTTGTATGTAATTTGAACGAGTGGGAGGATTAAACAGCATACATCAAGATTTTAGTTCATAACCAATAAGAGATACCTTTAAACCAACTCACGATGTCCCCGAAGGTAATCAAAAGTGCCGAAACCTTATTTATATCCTGTCCTGTCGATTAATTAATGGCTTTAGAGATTTTATCACTACTTTGAAGGGCGTAATAATACTCTTTTTTGTGGCCTTTATAAAGTATAATCCGTCACCATATATTATATCCAATGAATAATTGTAGTTCATATTTATAGAACGTTCGCCCAAGTTCAGACAGATATCACGATCACGGTTAGAACCTTGGCATTAGTTGATTAATTAACTTTTACGAAATGATAATGATCAATAAAATGTCTGTAACGATAGAAAATCACTTTGGAGCTATTTTTATCATGAATAATGAATTAAGCAATATATATAATTAAAATATTAATTAAGCAATAAACTAATAAATTATTTAGTTATTCTGATAAAGATATAATTTGCGTAATTTGCAAAACAGTTCTTAAAGTAGATGCTAATAGTTTTAATAAATCTTTGCGTTGCTGTACGGTACTGAGGCAAAGTATTAAAACAGTTTCAATTATTTCGGAAATGAAACTCTCCTTAGACATTAAACAGTTCCATTTATTATATTTACTTTTTTTACGTGTTGTACTCGAGGAAACGTTGCTACCAATTTGAGGGTATACTTAAAGTTATTAAGGGTTTCTTTCGCATTTCTAAATAGCAGTATGATACCGTGGTGGCCATGAACATATGCTATATCTTTGGCATATGGGCAAAATCGCCGCCAAACTATACCGCTATGTGGCCTAAGAATTGCTATTACAGATTAGAACTAAATTGTAGAGTCACTGTAACATGACTAAGATCTACCGTAATGAGCTACCAACCTAAAAGGTTAAGAGAATTTTATTTACGGAACTATTTACAAAAGGATTGATGTACAAATAATGTAAATGAAGTCATGCAGAATATAAAGCAATCTCTGACATACATTATTTTTTATTGCATTTTTTCTTGCATACTCGAGCCCAATCAGGAAATAGGTTGTACATTAATATGTGACAAAAACTTATTTAACCTGGCATCGATACTTTATATAAGTACTTGATATAGTCAACATGGCGGCAGTAGTACCTACTGTATTATTATCATTAATATCTGATACAAAGCATAATTATAATTCATTATTAAGGGTATTGTTTGTACTAGAAGGTTGTTAATTGATACTTTAAACGTTTGCTTGAGGGTTTCTACTTAATATTATCTTACGTTTACGTGAATGTTGATAAATTGAAATTAAACTACTTCATACGGATTTTGTCGCGATGTTTATTTTATTCTTTGTACTTCTTTGTTTGAACAAAAAAAAGTAGCAGCGATAGTTCAGTGGGGAGACCAACAGACTGCAATGCAGAGGGTCTCGGGTTCGAACCCACGTCGCGCACCTCTGACTTTCGGAATTTATATGACTTTTCGAAATTATGTGCGTATTGATTGACAATTATCGCCTGCTCCGTGCCTCGGAGAGCACGTTAAGCCGCCGGTCCCGGCTGCCATGAACATCTATGGCAGTCGTTATTGGGAAAGTCAGTATACCCTCTAATATCCGGACACTGGTCTAGCCTAAGGGTATCGTTAGCCTTCGGGTTTCGGTGGTCAGGTGGCAGCCGCTCCGTGTAAAAACTGATATCCAGTCAAATCCGGTTACACCAGAAAAGCCGACCCCAAGTGACTTGGGAATAATAAAGGCTAAGAGAGAAGAAGACTTCTTTGTTTGAACAAAGATTTAGTCCTTGCCAGTATATGCCTCCGCAGAATTTAGTTTATGCGCCGTTTAGCAATATAACAAACAGAAAAGTATAACTGTGTCGTTTTGTTTAAGTAGTGTGTACTTTGAGTCAATTTGTCCCATTGAGTTGACTTATACTACACGTTGTTCAGACTTATTACTGAATCATTCAGAAAAGTATTTAGTCACTGTCAAGATGAACCTATATTATTCAATTAAGAGTAAATTAGCAGCTAAAGTATAAAAATATCACCTCTAAGCATTACATGTCCACATCAAACGGGTTTGCAAAACATGTGTTGACATCCATCGGATTTCCGACGTGACACGAGCGCAACCGGATTTTCGACACGTGAATTCCGCGCGATGCGGATGGAGTTAACGCACTAGTATGACTCACTGAATAAACAATGCTAAAATCCGTTTGATACATTTCATACGACTAATCCGTCATTGGGGCGGTACGGACAAGTTAATACAGTCAATCAATCAACCCATAGCAGTCCACAACTGGATAGGTTTTTCCGAATCACCGCGACAATCGATCTTCCGCCTTCCGCATATAGTCTAATCTAGACATCTATGAAGAAGGTCTGACCAGGTCAGGTGGATATTTAACTTGAAGGTCAATTCACCTGGCGGGGTAGAACGCACGAGAATACTTACTGTAGTTAAGTATTAAAATGCACGACACTAATGACCAGTTTCTGAAAGGCAGATTAACACAATATTTAGTTAACAAACGGTCAAACACATGTCAATTGCTGTAATTGACTGACTTAATTAGCGACAGCCAATCATATCACTAGATATTTGTTTCATTTTGACACATCGTTTGACGACCTCGATGGCGTAGTGGTTAGTGTATCCGACTGCCACGCCTGAGGTCGCAGGTTCGATTCCCGCATAAGTCAAAAACTTGTGTGCATGAACATGAATCTTTGTCTTGGTCTGGGTGTTTTTATGTATAATATATATGTATTTACAAAAAAAATGTATTTAGGTATGTTTATTCATTGTCTAGTAGGTACCCATACTACGAGTTCTGCTTAGTTTGGACCAGATGGTGTGTATGTGATAGAATATTATTATTATTATATTATATATATTACGATAGCTTAGTGGGAAACCGTTGGACTGCCACACAGAGGTCTCGAGTTCGATCCCAAGGCACGCATATCTGACTTTTCGAAGTTATGTGCGTATTAAATAGTTAATTATCGCTCGCTTTAACGGTGAAGGAAAACATCGTGAGAAAACTTGAATATCTAAGAGTTCTCAATAATGTTCTCAAAGATATGTGAAGTCTGCCAACCCGCACTGGGCCAGCGTGGTGGACTGTGGCCTAAGCCTTCTCACACTGAGAAGAGGCCTGTGCCCAGCAGTGGGACAGTGTAATACAGGGCTGATAATAAGTATTATTATTATTTTATATTATTATCGTTGATTAGCATTTTAGAAACCGAGATCTAGTAAAATTGGTATATCACGCTCACTTCCTACGGGGTGCATAGACGCGCAAAGCGAAATTGCCGTGGTTTGTTTTAACTTTAGTATTACTATAAGAAACATTTACTACAGTCAAAGAATAAGTTCTGTTTGAGTTGAGTTCTAGGTCAATTGATTGACAATTGACCTTTTAAAGATTATTAATGAAAATTGTTTTTTATACGTACTTAAGCATTATTTTATACATATGTGGCAATCAATTAGTTGTTCAATGGTTACTAGGAAAGTTTTAACAAACATGTATCAAGGTAAATTAAGCATTCACCTTACCGTGACTTATTTCCTCAATTAATTAACGGGTATCCTAGTATGTTTTGTGAAGCATCAAAAAATTACCGGCTTTGTTTTCAAAATTATGCCCTCTTTTTGTTGCACATAAATTAAGTTACGTTGTGTGTAGATACTGTATGAAAAAATTCAAAATAATAATTATTTTGTTATACCTCATACTATATTTACAAAATTGTTTGTTTCTATACAGAAATCGTTGGTTCGGCTGGAACGGTTAAAAATATCTTTCACGTTAGAAAGTTATAATATACGGGGGTCAACATACGCTGTAATTTACTTTTTCACAACCTAACGCAGTTAAATCTAGTAGTAAAAAAATAGTCGTTATTGTTACTGCAAAGTTGGATTCCTGCTGAAAATTTGTTAATATTATTGTTCATTAAAAGTAATTTACAACTCGTAGCCAAACTGCAGCAAGCTCTTTACTAGTATGTACATAGATACATAATACTTTTAATTATTTTTTATTACTAAGGCGCAACACGTATATATGTACAGCATCTCCAATAGTAAACAGCTGTCCGAGCCTATTTATATATTGTGTAGGTAAGCCCCCTGGGATCAAGACTTTCTTATAGAGCTTTTTAAAGAACCTACGCACAGCAAATACACAACGTAAGGCTATTTTGCTGCAAACTTTTGCAGCGTAATTGCCCAGCCGGGCTACTCCAAACTTGAACTAGAATTTGCCTGTTCTATACTATATATAATATATAATATATTTATAATATATTCTATCACATACACACAACACCATCTAGCCCAAACTAAGCAGAGCTTGTACTATGGGTACTAGACAATGGATAAACATACATATATACTTTTTTTTTTTTGTAAATACATTCTTATTATACATAGAAACACCCAGACCAAGACAAACATCCATGTTCATGCACACAAATGTTTGACTTGTGCGGGAATCGAACCCGCGACCTCAGGCGTGGCAGTCGGTTACACTAACCACTACGCCATCGAGGTCGTCAAATATATATAACGCGTTCATACTATTAAAAACAACCATCAACTCTCGTTTATCATTGCATTTAGTAATTTATTTTAAGCTTTGCATTAAATCATAACCTTACCTTCTAAATATAAAACAGCTTTGCATCTAATAAATAGAAAAATATAATTTTCTTTCATGCATATAACATGAATGAATTTGAATTCATTATTTTATTATACACCAATAAATCTAAGGTGGTTAAAAATAAAATTAATGAATGCTTATTAGCGGTTTAATTTATTGCTCATCAAAGCCTGACAGCTAGTTCCGCGCTAAAAAATATCTAGCATCTTCTCATAGCTTGTTAGTAATAAGGATAATAAATCAAATCTATATATTTATAAAAACGAGAAACAGATATTGGCACAGAATACACATTAGACCGTAAATGGTATAGTTATATTTCTTGAGGAGATTAAAAGGAATTCATGGAACGCATTAAAACAGTTTATTAATCTCAATATGCAAATGCGCTACTTTAAAATTAGGTGCTGGCTATTATTGGCATGTCATAAGAGCTTACATGACGGCACTTTTGCATATTTCTGAAATATCAATCAGTAGATAAGGTATCCATGTAATAGTCTGCATACATATATTGTCTACCGGCATGTATCTTACATATACCTAGTCTATATTCTGTTAACCGGCATCCATTCTGCTTATATTATTCAGTTTTTGAAAATTGAACATGCGTCATTTCCCCGTACCGTTTTGACAATGTTAGCCAGGATCCCCAATTGCATCAGTTCACACTTACCTCACAACATAACAGTAATTAAAAGCAGACAATATAACTATTGATATGATAATACAGTAATAAAACATAGTAATCTCAGGTAAATAGCACAACAATGATTCTTATTTGTCTTTCTACGTCAAGACATGATAAGCACATGTTACGTTTTGGTTATAAACAAGATCAGTTCGCAACAACCTTGGCACAGTGAGATCGTGGCAATGACCGCTCATGATGCTATCTTTGTTACCTAATACCTCGGATATTACATCGTATGTCATTTCAAAACTGGATTTTTCGTACCATATTACGGTACGGCAATATATTTACAATTTGGCTCCTTTTGCAAATACGATCTATTTTTAGATATATGAAGCATTTATTGAGAACGTAAGACTTGAAGTTTAATTAAAGTACTTGACTTTCGACGATAATTTCTCTGACGCCATTAATTCCTGGGGTAACGAAGTAACGAAGTAACCTTCCGCAGTGGTAGTCAAACTCTTGTCTCACAACACTCTCTACGAAGGTTCGTAGGGTGTCAGGCTGTAACCTAACTTGTCTTTTAATGACATTAGTAGAGATTAGTTCTTTTACGAAGCCAATGACTTTGATGTGCATTATAATATTTTACAACCTCCAACTATTTAGACACTAGATTTCGCCCGCGGCTTCGCTGGTGTTAATGTACATTTTGTTAATCTATCTCTCCAGAAACGTACTTATTGTTCTGGATGAAAGGTACAGTAAGTCCTTTACTGTACTCCTGACAACGTGTATGTAAAATTTGATGATCGATTGAGTCTTGAAGGCTTGAAAGGCAAACAAGCTCAAATTCACATCTATATATTAATACGTGAAGCAAAAACTTTGTACCCCTTTTTACGAAAATTGCGCGGACGGAGGAGTATGAAATTTGGCACAGTTAAAATTAATATCGATAAGCAGTGGCGAATCCTAATATTTTTATGAAATATGCAATAAAAATACATTAAATTAATGGGAAACACTACACGCACACAACCATGCATTTGACACACGCAGTCGAATCGCGTTCGTAGTATTTCGGCATTGTTTGTCTGACGTCGTACAATTCTTCGTAACTATGGTTATATATACCTTATACATGGGTTATAAAGAAAAAAAGAAAACAAAGTAGCAAGCTTAGGAATATCGTCAATGAAAGAGTATAGTTAAGTAAATAATAAACTTAAAATTTAAATCAATTATGGTCGAAGTTTGACCACTAGGCGACCGCTAGTTTATATTATTAGGTAGGATTTAGCAAGATATTCTTTGTAACATCACGGGGCCTAAAACTTTGCCTAAAAGACAGCTATAGGCTTATCCACTGTTACATAGGACCTTAAACCATTGCTGGTGTGTTCATTCGCCACTGTCTACCACTTCGAGGACATAAACGTGAGCCTATGTATATATACCTTATATGTATATAGTAATTTAAATACATAACTACATAATCAATAGATTCTTGCATATGACCATATAAATTTGCAAATAACATAATTATAAATACAATTTATACATACCACAAATAATTTAATTATACAATGTAAGACAAAGGAATTAAAAAATTAAAAAATTAAATATCGTTATGCATATTAATACATGCACCGATTATAGCGAGACCGGTATAATATCTATTGTGGGTATAATTGAGGTATAGTTTTAACCGATAAATGTGGTATAAAATTAAATAAACGTTATAGCACAATATTATAATAAGACAATTAATTTAATAAATGTTCATGAATAAACAACGGTTGTAAATAGCTGCATATTATTATGATTACGTAATGTGAACTCAATATATCGCCTCAAAGGGCTGACAATGTATTACATTATATCCATTTTACCAAGCGACGAGTGCAGTTAAAGATTAAACTTAATTTAATTCAAATAATTTATTTGCATAATAAGTTTGTTTCTGTGTACTGTTTTGTTTCCACATTTAACCTTAAAGCATGCAAAGATTACAATAATGAATCACAAAATAAGAAATCTGTAATATAATGTAGTGATCAAAATAATCAGAATCAGAATATTTATTTGCAAAAACACTGTGACAAATGGTGTTACAAAGAAATGCAAGATACAAGTTTTGACTAGAATACAGCGGCATGCAAAACAATTATAGTAATGAAACAATTATAGTTAAATTAACAGAAATATAAGTGCCAAAAATACTTACAATTATAAATATTATATTTATATTAAGACGAAGACTCGTTAACCAGAAAACAGAGGTTTTGGACAAGGCCACATTAAGATTACCCTAAACTTACAAACGTGCATGAAAATGTGATAAGATGCAATGGAACTAAAGAGATATGTCACGATTGTAACGAGTAATATTTTGAAACCTTACCTATTTTATATATCAACAAGGTGGTAAAGAAACAAGATGGTAAGCGATTAGGCACCCGAAGGGCATTTTTTACATCAGCAGTAATACTTAGTCAAACTTTCTATAAATATCCTCTCTGAATAATTGTGCAGTCTTCTGAGAATACCTCAATAAGAAGAGCATTTATCTTATAATTTCAATCCTTCTGCAACTGCTGATTTAATAGAAATGGTTTCATTATGTTTTAATAGCAATTGCTTAACCTGTGATACCTTTTTATATCCTGTATAGCGGGGTCTGCAAACATTTAAACAACGTACACAAAAAATACCCAGACTCGGTAAAACTATTTGCGGATCATACAAATATTCGTCTTTTGTGAGCAATCAAAAAACCAGGGCACTTAATGCATGACATGGCGACGACATAAACTACTAGGCTAGATGGCGTAGCGCACCAAACCTTAAAAACTTATCGGGACTTCAGTCAGCAAAAACATTCCATCTTCTGATTTAGTTTTTGTGGTATTCTCATATATTTTCTAAAATACTTGTTGATAAAATAATGAGTTTACCAGCAACAATCGATTAACCTATCACAATAATTGTCACAAAGGTATGTAATTAGCACCTGATCTGTCGCCAACGTCACAATCTATAAAACTATTAAGATATTACAACAATAAAAAACATTGACGTAATTCTTATCAATCAGATGGCTGTATGACTACATTGACTAAGAACTGTGTCCTCTCACGGAAGAAATAAATAGTACTATGTTTATCATACAATAATATTCTAATGGCAACTTCGTATGTTCACTTTAATCGCTTCCTTCTCTAGTATTTTAGTATATTAATATCATCACAGTATTATACTGTCCTACTGTTGGACACGGGTCTCTTCTCAGTGTGAGAAGGGTTAGGCCATAGTCCACCACGCTGGCTCAGTGCGGATTGGCAGACTTCACATATCTTCGACAACACTATGGAGAACTCTCTGATATGCAGGTCTCGTCACGTTGTTTTCCTTCACCGTTAAGACTGCGCCGAGCGTAAGACAGATAATGACAAAGCTCGTACGGCGCATATTCAAATCGACGCGCGGCCGTCATAGTTAAATTATATGGAGGAAGTGAAGTACTTTTTTGATAAATATGTATCTTTATTGTCAACCAATAACTTAAATATTTGGGACGGGCAAATTATAATATAACTATTTATGTTTCGTTTAAGCTGTAAAATAAGATAGATTTATACTGTTATAATCTAAAAATCACGGAACACGAGCTTACGCTTTTGCATTTTTCGTGCAAATTTACTTAATTTTGTAGACGAAAATATTAATTATCTTAAGTTTTTTACACGAAGTAATTGGAAACACATTCATTGTTATGATAAATGTATATTTTATATTTGTATTAAACAAAAATTGTTGATTTTATTCACTTAATTGTGACCGCCTGTTTTGGCACATTTCGCTCGGCGCCGTCTTAAAACGAGCGATAATTAACTATTTAATACT
Organism: Catocala fraxini; assembly: GCA_930367265.1. Taxonomy (NCBI): domain Eukaryota; kingdom Metazoa; phylum Arthropoda; class Insecta; order Lepidoptera; family Erebidae; genus Catocala; species Catocala fraxini. The sequence goes on from OV884035.1 coordinate 17,964,204, forward strand.
AATACGCACATAATGCCGAAAATTCAGACATGTGCTCCATGGGATCGAACTTGAGACCTCTGTGTAGCAGTTAAAGTATTTTAGTATATTTTTAAATTACTAACGTGATATAGAACCATACGGCCCACTTGATGTAAGACGCTTGCCATATAACATAAAAAATGGAATAAAGAATTAAATGGCTGAGATAGGTAAGTGAATCTCCGGACCTCATACTTGCCACGTGCGTACGTTCGTTTCGTTACTTGCAAACGCAGTACTAGCAGTGGTAAACACCCGTTTTTCTGGTGCCTTTGTGGTAGACAAGTCCTCTACTTATTGACTCGTGCAAACACTGCTTTTAATATTGCCAAGCCAATGTAATTGAACGGTAGACTTATGGAAGTTAGAAATACATTTTATTATTATAAAACTTGAATTAATATTTCTAATATTATGTTAGTCTAAAGACAAGGCACTGCACTATTATTCTACTATCTAAAATTACGGCTCATGGTGTTCCTGATAGATACCCTGGCACTATGACAGATGTATGGAACCTCTATCGTTATCAATATTTTGTGGTTCGCACGAAAATGATTGGACGTATAAGCGTTTAATTAAATCGTGATCAATTATTACGAATGCAATTATAGCATATAAGTGTGTCTATAAGTTTTTTTTTTGTTTCACCGCATAATGTAATAGATTTTCCTGATTGTCTTACAGGCGGAAGTTTATTGCATTGTTTTATATATATTAATACGCGACCACACTTGCTGGTATAACCTAATAAGGTGTTCTGACAGGTTGGCAAATTATTTCCGGTGTATACTGCCGCATTAGTTCGTGATATTGTCTATACTTCCGGGGCAAGATAGGATATTAAAGATAAGATGTGATATATAAATAATTGATAAATTAAAGATAATCTTGTCCATGTCAAAACAGTTTAAAGCTTTGCTTAAATTATATTTTGATAGTTGTCGTCAAGTACATATGTTTATTAATTAGTATAATTAATAGATTGTTTTATTTGTAACCGGCGCGTATGATATTTGAAATTCGTAACGAGGTACAAACATATTAAAACTAAAATATATTAACTATTGTTCTTTGAAACTCATTATTTGTCAATTATTAGGGCTTTAATCGCCTTCGTTTCAAACAGACGTAAAGCTCGTAATAGATTATGTAGGTATTTAGTACAGTCTAAAAGATCTATTTGTAAAGTAAATATTAAATAGTATATAATAGTAAATTGTTTTTAAATAAAAATACTAATATTAAACGGTTTAGCACATAAGTATAATCAGTTACGAGTCCGTTCGCCCCTCAAGGTTCGCCCCCAAGTAGGTATTTATTAGATTTCTTCTTAAAATCTACCTAAAAATAGGAGCCTAGCGAAGCGGGGCTCCGTCTTTCTATGTAAGGGGCGAAAGTAAAGGGGCGTACGGGCTCGTAGCCGTATATTCTTTGTCTAAGCAACATACATAGTCTTACGCGTATATCCATGAAGGAGTACGCGTACATTTCGCCAACTATGATTTTAGATAACACGAAATAGAGAGGAAGCCTATATTTGGCACAGTTTCATCCTCCAAGTAGCTACTGAGAATATCTCTAGGTACAGCAAAACCACCACTTTGCTGACGCAGGAATGGGACCCAAGACCTCATACACAGCAGTCTCATTTACTGCTACGCTACCAAGTCAGTCTAAGCAAAATCCTAGCAAACAAAGTAGCGAGCTAAACGTAATTTTTTGTAATAATGTAGTTAATTAAATTATTATGCTGTCAGAATTACGTTGTTAACTGCAATGTATAAATTATACGAGTGCAATTAAAATTGTTCCATTCTATTGTCATATACAAACGCGTAAATGGAAAATAACTTACATTAATTTATCCATTCAAATTGTATATTTTTGTACAAGTTTTGCAATAGAGCATGGAAATATTTTTCAAAAACAAGCCTAATTATTTAATTGTGTAATAGTTTTGTTGCCTATGCAATTATAATTTTTTACTTGTACGTTTTGTAAAAGTAGATAAAACAAATGTTGTACAAGGTTATATTAATAATAAATTAATAATGGGTAATTATTTTATTTCATTACAGTAGTCATCATTTAACACATCGTTGGAGACCCCTTTAATTATATAAAATTGTTTGTATCAGAAGGTACCGCTGCTATCTTACGCTATACTTATAAATAATAGTATATTTATATAATATATAGGTATGTAAATACATGACTATATGCATACTTAACTACATTACAATTTACATTTCTCTGCAATAATCTATCTTAACTATAATCCCTCGACTATAAATATACATATATAGGTAAATCGCATTAAACTTATGTCAGACGTTTTTTAATTGCTTTTACAAATAAATGAATTTATAAACGACCTGCCTTTTTCCTTGAGAGAGAACTACGTAATTTATCTTTAATACAATCCTGAGTTATCTCTTTTGCTTCATTGACTCTTATTACATTATTTAAGTATGTCTAATGGTTTAACATATAATATTATAACCTATCCTTTATGCAGAAGGCCATAAGAAACTGAAGTGAAAATACTGTTTGAAATAAATTTTCAACTTGGGCTAGTAAACGTTACATTTGATTTGGGCGATTTAATCAGAACTTTATTTTTCTGTAATGTAATTTATATTCACGTTTGATGTTTTGAACCGTTTGTGATATTTATGACACTGAGACTAGATCGGAGTGTCATTTTGAACAATTTCTATCACGGGAATTCGCCTTCTGAGCATTTCTACATTGGTCGGAAACCATCCGTTAAAGCTTGCCTTTCAACTGTCTCTGTAGCAATCATTCTTCGGTCCATATAAGTACAAAATCTAAGCGTATGCATAAATCATTATTACGCTTCTTGAAGTACATAATGCGTATCAGTTCATTGAATAAACAAAACAATGATCTAAAAAATTATTGATAGCCTTGCATGCGTTATTAATATAAACTATTGTTTCGTGAGTGCGTTTTTCTGAACGGATGTAAACCGTCACCCAGACACGCGCATCCTGGCATGATATGGACCATTGAAGGAACTATTAACGCGTAAATCTATTAGCCTTAATGATCGTAATGAGAACTGATATTCTGATGCATTGTTATAATTTACAGATTTGATTACGACCTCCTTTGAAAACAAATATAGAACTAATAAATCTGAGTATAATAATCGGGTAATTAATCCGGCATGATATTTTGGTAATCCTTATTTTATAATTTTATTCGTTGTGATAGCATACAAGTTAGCCAGCCCCTCGATGATACAATATAATTTCACTCAAATATCAGCTATGCCTAGCAACCATAGAATGCGTTAAATTTATTCTTATAGTTATTTTCTAATCTTACAACTTAAGAAACTATTGCCTAAAATTAAAATTCAGTATTGACCTAGAATTTTCAGGACTTGTTTTTATCTACCAGTTGTATTTTAAAATGGATTTAACTTCTACCTGCCTTTTCAAAGTTTAGTTCTGATTTTTTCATAAATATCTTCAAGAAGAAAATCTTACACAGCATTGCATCTACGTCTGCTAATGAAATAGAGAAAGGTGTTTCACAAGGAATCCAGCTGGGGCCTCGCTAATGGCAGTCAATATACCAGCACAGTAGTCTAGATAAACACTTCCATCTAATAAAGCTCTGCTTTGTAAAGGAGCCTAACATCATGACACAATATATTCGATTTACAAATCAAATGTTTTATAATAGGAAAACAAGATACAATAATGTTAATATCGATCGTTTAGAAGCTGTAATCGTGACTGCAGTCGGTATTAACTCACAATCCAGCGCATTTAAATCAATGCATTATTGTTGCCGTATATATTCTGCTAATAGTGTTTGCTAATAATCTAGGAAGGACGTAGTTACACTGAGTACTGTAGGATACGATAGAATTAATTCAGATTCCAAATAATCTGCCTGAAATGTCTTTACTCACTGCTATACATCAAATTACTGATTGATAGGCTCATCTTTAGGGTGAAGTTCTGTCTCAGTTCAGATTGAGATAGAACTCCACTCTTAAGCAAAATCGTCATTAGCCTTGTATTCTTATTCATAATCTACCCAATTTGTACTAGCAGAGAGGTTCACTAAAGTGCGGTAGTACTGATCTAGTTATTTTCAATATGGGTAACTATCACATCAACTCTTCTAAGACGAATTAAATAACAGGACCATATAAATCTATTGAAGTAACTAGTCATTATAATTAATACGGCCATTGTAGACCTTCAATCGAATAATAGGACATAACCCAAATAAATTAAAGAATCGTTAATTTAAACGTCCTCATCAGAAATTAGTTACGATTCACAGGGCCACAAAGGTTCTTGAACCTTGCTCTTGTAGATTAAAATCTAGTAAATAGAGTCTATTACGTATTAAACATGTTTTATATTGACATTAATCGATACCTATTATTCAAACTAATTAAGGTGAAATTAATTTTATAGCATTAAGGTAAACCCTGTCATGTAAATCCTTGCATTACCCCAGATGTGTGAATTTAGAATCTTACTATCACTTTAGACCATGGTTTATCAAAACCTAAAACAACTACTTACGTGTTACACTATTGTTGGAACCTACAACATGCCTTGTTTAGGCTCTTAACTAAACGACCAGTTTCCTAATGAGTCAGACATACTGTTTCTACGACCAGACTTTAATACTTACGTGAATTAAACCAAAGCACAGCATACAAATTCACATATTAAAGCAATTTTAATATTAAAACTTTTGTTCTACTTAGTTATTTTTACCTATCTATCGAGTCTTTAGTGAGAGCAAATTTAAATTGTTGCAATGCTACGCTAGTATTACTATCCGTATTGACAAGTACGGACAATATATCGACATCTGTCAACGGTATTTTAAGGTCACTAAATAGAGAATTATATGTATATTAATAAACTCATATGCATGATTATGATAATCGTTCCATTATTCCCTTATGATTGATATGTTGTCAAATATTGAGATAATGATTGTCACTATTGTAATAATAGAACAAAGCTACTTAGTAGTGTCCATGAAATGTATTAAAAGTTGATACATTGTTTATAACACATTGACGTACTCGCCTAATTAGCATGACATAGTAAAATTATAAATAGATCGAACTTCGTCATCAAGGTAGTTAATGTCTATGGTTATCGTAAAATATATTTGAATTCTTTAAATATATTCTACGATAACCTAACGATCGCTTAATTGGAAATTGGTTTGCAAAATGGATAACAAATTATATAAATGTGTTAGCATCATTATTAATTTTTTTTTTCTAAATTTTATTTATTATTATTATTTCACGAATTAAAATAAACCAAAGTTATCAAAATCTAAATAGATATCTAAACTAAACTATTTTTAGAAATAATAATAAATCCGAATTATTGCATTTTGTGTTACTATGTATTTTCTTTCTCTCCGCTCTATTGCCCATCATTTTATTTCCTTACCTTCTTTATTTACCTTCTTTTCTTTTTTGAACGAAGCTCAACAAGACTCGATAAAGCTCGCGGCGCATGCACCTTTTTTAGAAGATAGCAAACCTCTGTTGCAATGCTTTTGCAATAGAGCTTTTGCAACAAAGCCTTCCTATCTAAGTAGTCTATCACTGCATCGTACAATGTATACAAGCTGAAACACGCGGCTACGTTCGCGAAATAAAGCAAAAAATAGAAAGCAGTCTCATCCTAATTAATAAATATCTTTTGTGATGTCGCTGTTTTCAATAATCATAACAATGTCCTTATTAGTCATTAAAAGAATAACACATATAACTGAATTCATAATATTAGTTATTTACATTTATTTATTTTATATTTTGTCTTTCTTTTTATATTATGTAAACAAAAATGTATTATAATTAATTGTACAAAACACCTCTTTGTGTTTTTGTTGTTCTTTGGTATCTTTCACTTCTAAAATATACAAACCAACACACATTTTCGATACCAGTATTACTTTGTATATTGGTTCATATTATTCTGGCGCTCAAAGATCGATATGAAGTCATTTTTTTTATGATATTGTCATCCATTGTGTCTAAAGCTTAACACAGCTGCATAAAGTTTAAAGATAATGTTATTGCATTTAGCCAAGGTGACAGAGCCGGATACGAACAAGATATGCAAAGGGCTAACTATAATAATGCCAACTTCAAACGGATAATGTCCAAAATGTCCGTACATTTAGAGGTATATCGAAATTAGGTTAATCTAGTTCAAGCTTTAGTCATAAATTTGTTAAAGTATATAAATTGAACTACGTGAATTAAATAATTTCAATGGATTTATGTACCTACTTTGATTATGTTAACACGAGCAATATTGCCGAGACTTATATAGTCGTAGTCTGCAATCGACATTTTGCGGAAGTCAAAAATACATACAACACGTTGGGCTGGCTATATAGTCCAACGGTATATACCTAAACAAACAAAGACCAAACCCAAGAAAATATGAGCAGAAATGAGAGATAACATAACATTTTGTCGTACCATCGTTAGCCATATTGAATACATAAAAGCTAGATGTGAAGGATCAGGAATGCTACTAACAAAAAATAATAATAATTGTCTTTCGTATATTTGAAAGATAATCTTATAACTTGTCAATGTGCAAAGGACTGCAATATGTAGGTACATATATCGGCGTAGTCCAAGATTTGGACTTGTTGGTTTTTGGCCAGATTACAGTCAATAAACAAATGGAACGCCATTTTATCAACTGCATGCATAATCAGCATACAAGACCATAATTTACCTTTACAATACTGTTAACAAATGCTGTAACATATATCCGCTACCAAAACATAAATGTAAATGCGTTGTAAATAGTTATCTCCAAAAATTGACCTATGATGAGACTGAACAACTCTTTGCCAAAAAAGCTTGTTAACTGTACCACACATACACACACTCGTACATACACACACACATACACACAACACTATATATATAGCTTTCAATAATTTCGTAATATATATTTATATAGTTTATCTTAGAAAATATATGTTTACCATAAATACCAGTAATGTTATTAGTAGTTTATCAACTTGTCAATGCTAAACCAATATTGTCACACGAATCTGTAAGAGGAAGGCGCCAGTGTCTGTAACACAGTTAATACTAGCACAGGCACTGACGTTCACTCTATCTCTAAAAATATGTAACGTTGTACATAATGGTACTTTTATATATTATGTGATTGAGATGGACAAACTGTATTTGGCTTTTGATAATAAATTATTATTATTATTATTATTATTATTTTATATATCCACAATGCCTGCTAAATTAGTTTTTATATAGATTTATGTGTTATACGATTTGTAGAACCAAATATTGTAGGCGTTGTAACTTTTGCAATTGATCTAAATGGAATCGTGAAAAGTCAATTATTTATTTTACCTAGTGGGCGTGAACAGTGGCTTTAAAGGTTTGTGACTAGTGACTTTTGCTATATTATTGCTAAGGTAATTGAAAAGGTATAAGTTCCTCCAACTCAAGGATGTAAATTTTTTATTACAATCGGGTAAATAATATCACAAGAATTTAAGTCGCGGTATCCGAAAACCGCAACCAAAATACTCGTCAGTATAAATGACTCGCACACACTTATAGCAAACGTTTTGAAAAATAATATAATAATAATAATAATAATTTATTCAACTGAAATTAGTACAATTGGATACAGAGCTTAGGTTACATCGTAAAGGTAATATATAAGGGGTGCCTGTACTAAGGTAAACCTGTGTCAATTACCAAGCCGATTTGCAGTCCGAATGAACAGAACAGCTTGTTCCCTCTTTCCGTATGGTTTACAGCGCCTTGGCTCATAAAGAATTGATTTTGCTATGCCTAGGAATAAAACACAACTACGTCTATCAGCGATGACTACCGTTTACCATCATGTAGGTGGCTGGCTTATTTGCTACCAAATGGGTGTGGCAACGGCAGTCCAAGAATGGGAGCAGACAAGCCAGCTCCAAAAAACTTCTCCATCACTCTAACCTTTATGAATATTATGAATATATCTTCGTACTGAGAACTTTGTTAAGCAATGCAAATGCAAATAGCCCGTGTGTTTGTGCACACTATTCTTTAAAATAGCTCAAACATTTGTAATGGTTTTCAGTGAACTGGTGTCAAAATGACAAATAAAAGACGGTCAATTCGTTATTTTTCATTAAATAATATGTACAAGTTTTCACGTATAATATCGCTGGCAGAATACTAACATTAACATAAGAAACATAGATGCCTATCAGTTTTTTTAAGCTTCCTAACTCGCTCACGTGATTAATTAACAAATACGATGAAAACCACTATTAAATTACTTCATAACAATGCATTGGTATCATAATTATATCTCAGTTTAGCATACGAAGGCTGTCGCAACCAAAACGCTGTTTAAAACGATTTATCCATTCAGGTCTAGGTTCTACGCCTTGGCATTCCTTAGGCACAAGAATATGAACATGTTCTAAGCAATTGAACATTGTATAGTTTAGTTATCCTTATTTCTAACTACAGTAATAGCCTTTTGATCCTATGGAATAAGCTTACGCATACTTCACCCTGATTATGAAGTTTGATGTCATTCAATTCACGAAATCGTCTGATTCACGAAGTCTTGATAGGTGGGCAGACTGGCTCTCTATTAGCGCCTAGAACAGTTGGTAAAGTGACTGTATAATACGCAATTAAGATGACATAACAATGATGAGAATATTACGCACTCTTAATAAAACAGCGACTTAACTCGAAATTTAAAAGTAAGGTAATTTGTACTCTAATTGTATATGTTAAATTCTAATATTATATTTGTGTTAAATCATTGCAATAGAGTTCAAATTTGTTTAATCCAACATACTGAGATAAGTCTCTGTTTTATTAAGAGTGCGATTATGTTGAAGACACTTTAAAACATTTATATGTGACGCGTAGTAATCACGTAACATAAATGTTTTAAGTGATCCGATAACATTTTAATTTTGTTATAGTATTTATGTCTCAGTAAAATACGTCGAGTAAATATTATGGGATTAGATTGAAGAAACATTTATATAAGAACTGCACTATCTGTACGGATGTAAAGCTAACATAGGTACTGATACCATTGATTGCATAATCTTGCATTTGGTAAAGTCCAGTGGGTTCAATCCTTTAATAATAGACTAATTAAAGGCCTAGACTGAATCATGCCATAACATAGACTTAAGCCTATATATCCTCAAGTGTATTTTATATTTAAGATGCTTTTAAATAAACGGATATATTTTAATAGCATTTTAAATACAAACTTATACTAATTGAACAACGTAGAGCACCATGAAGAAATTAAATACGTAAGTATTTGTCACATAAACTTTTATAAGTATAATCGAGATATAGAAATCTCAAAACACGATACGACATCTTAGTCAAATATGATATAATGCATATACTTGCTCTCTAGTATCTGCATATTATTTTACATAATTTTGTAAGATGACAAAATTGACGCTAGCGTGCGGATTACTTATAAATGCAGTTCATTACATATAATAATATTAGGTCATACCCTACGAAATGACTTTTACAATTATAAGATAATCGGCAGGCAGTCATAACTGCCTAAGCACACGCTTCATATGTAAATATTATCGCTAAAATTGGATCTTATCTGTATATTGTCGTTTGTATGAAGAAAAAGAGAAGACTGCTAAATTTAAAGAATTTAGAAAGATCCAATCCGTCAACCATGGTTTCAAAAATATTGATAGAACAAATCTCTTGGTGGTATCACACATTTTTCTGTGCATATTCCATATTGCGTACACACATAACCGCAACTCAATGGAGTTATCGTTAATTCGCAACTACAATCAATTTTCAATTTCGTTTCAGCTCGCCGACGAGCTCCCGGCGCAACTATCGGAGCTCAGCCTACGCAGCATGGCTCAACCTTCTTACACCATCTGCAAGATCACACCCAATGACAAGGAACGAATGCTCAAGTTTGTCCGAAGGTAAAGTAGCACAAAATTTATTTGGACTTAGTAAAGACGCATACACACGTAAAAGATCAGTTTCCTATACAATATCAGTCCTGTATTGAACTGCCGCACTGCAGGTCATAAGCCTCCTCTCAGTGTGAGAAAGGTTAGGCCATAGTCCATAACGCTGACCCAGTTCAGATGGGCAGACTTCGTACATCTTCCAGAACATTATGGAGAACTCTCAGACATGCAGGTTGCCTCATGTTCCTTTCTTTCCTTTGCTGTTAAAGCGAGTGATAATTAACTATTTTAATAATTCGAAAAGTCAGAGACGCGCGCCTTGGAATCGAACTCGAGACGGCTGTGTAGCAGTCCAAGTGCCTAGTGGCTTTACGATAAATTCAAAAACACTTTGATTAATATGATTTGTTTCCCTCTGGGAAACAGGCGTGAATCTACGTATGTATGTATGTACTTTTATTGATACGATAATCGTACCTAGAACAGCATAATCAGCTGTAGACAAAAATTATACCTAATAGGTTATTAGGCAAGCAGAGAGTTATTAGTAGAACTTAGCGCATAAATTGTGTTCTTTACTCACCCGGTTTAGGCGGTATCATAATTATTATAATTCAAGGTATTATAATTCGATTAAGCCACAAAGTTATACTTAGTATCTAACTTTAAAGTTAAGCTTGTATATTGATGCCTATATTTCTTTACAATTATTTAAGTCCTTACCATTAATTCATGGAAAACAATCTTCATTTAATAGATAAATTAACTATAATGTTGTGGTATATTACGCTTCTTACCTAGGAAATATGCTAAACATATACACGAAGAATCCCGACGTGCCATTTTCACGAATTAATAAAAAGGTTTAATATGTGTCTTTAATAGAAACCAAAGAAGTATTATACTCCGTTTCAAGTATAAATATTAACATTAAAAAATTCTATTTGCAAAATGTTGAAATCATGGGTTAGAACGAACAGCAAAACGCCTGTTGCCATCTTTTCGGCATATTACCAATCTCAATACAGCATGAAATTTATAATTTACTCAGAACCTCAAAACCCACTGAAACCATGAGCCTAAACACAAACTTATATTTTGGAACCAACATGGTAGTCATGTTACATAAAACTCAAACCCTCAAACCATGAAATAAAAATGCATTCAAACAAAACATAGAGAGAGCCATTTAACTGCTACATAGAATATGCAAGCTTCATTGTTTAGTAGCCTAAACATAATAGCATATGATGCAGTACGAGATCAATTACAAGCCATACAGATTTCATATTACAATACGATATCTGCCTACTACTACTATACCTACTTATATTTATAACACGTCACAGACAACTCGACTTCTAAACAAATTACGCCGTATAACCAATTAGCTACAACGATTTATTTACATATCAAGTACGTATACTTATTGTTCATATATTATTATAATAAATGCATGTATGATTAGTTGCCATGTTGCATTTAGCTGGACTTTGTTCGATTAACATACGGAGATACGCGTTCTAATAAAATCATTACTTCAATATTAAACTAACTTAAAGATAGACCAAGGACAAATAATGGAAAACTTCAGTTGCTCTCTGTATTAATAAGTCAATCAGACACTTTTGTTTGTAGTTTCACAGAAGCATATCTTCTAGATAGTAAATGAAATCTTTCGTTTGCATAACTAAAGTTTATATTGAAGTTATTATAGTTTTAACAGCCATTAAAATCTTCTTGGTTATAATAATAATTAAACATCAACACCAATCAACTGGTTATAAATCTCACTTTATCATTATTTACTTATTTTTCTCTACACAACTAGCTAGCTAGCTTCTCGACTTATGAACTTTTGAATTTTTATTTTTATATTTTCCTATAAATGTCAACAGCTCAAAACCTGTCCTCAATAGGTAGAACTAGTTAGCTTTCAAATTTCGACATATAAACATGAAGCTAAACCATCGAAATTACGTATTTTATTGCCATAGCCTTAGATTTGCAGGCGTTCTTTCGTTGGCTCTCTACAATAATACTCGTTAAATTTAATTTGTATAATATACGTAAGACCAAATCACACATTTTATAAGTCATCCTAACCTAAATTAATTTAACAGGTTTTTCTTCCGGGATGAGCCGATGAACTTGGCAGTGAACCTTCTGGAGACAGTAGACTCACGATGTCTTGAACTGGAGGAGTACGCAGCCAGCACTATTGACGACGGAGTGTCTGTGGCAGCAGTGGACGAAAATGGAGACTACGTTGGTGTTATCATCAATGGCATCGCTAGGAAAGAGGTAAGAAAATACCTAATCTAAAGAATAGTCATTTCATCGTTAGATTTATAGACTAAGCTATCTGCTGCACTAAGTAAAATGTTTACTGAAGCGACACTAAAAATTAATGCCTCTGAATGCAAAACTACGCCGAGGTATTTTACCAATGGTCGTAATGGAGGCAAAAGAAAATATATAACAGTAAGTAGTAGTAACCAGGATATTTGATGCGGTAGCCATCTTAGATTTTTATCACACATTATCCATATCTATTTTAATTTGGTAAATTCTAAGCAGTGTTTTATTAAATCTAATATACAAAGATACATACGTAAACCCTATCGGTTACACGAATCTGACTCGAAAAAATCATGGAAATATGTATAGCACAATTTGTCACTATCATCAGTATTGTACTACACAATGGATAACCTAATGGATTCAGGAATGGAACAATTTTTGGGAAAGTATAGTCCTAAAATAGACTAAAACTGACTAGACAACAAATTTTTCTTTCGACCTCGTACCATTGTTTCGCAAAGAATAGAGATCTATTGACGAGTTTCAAATACTAAGTGGCTATATATTTTCATTGACGCAGGTGTTCATAACAAATTCAGTTTGTGTTCACACACCCTTTTCGGTAACTATTACAGCTGATATGGGTATACTAAAGCTGCTGCATATTCACACCAATTGTGCTAGGGCGAAAATATTGTAGTAAAACATAAAAAGTAGATTACAGAAAATCTTTAATTATATAATATAATTGTTGTATTCTATTATGGTGTCAAATAAGCATCATATTGGTAAGTGGCGATCAGGACCAGGCGTATAACTGGCGCTCTGCTGCCTATTCAAAAATGTATGATTCCTTTATCAGTTTGTTAAGTTTTTTCGTCTTGCTCTTTTGGTATCATGATCCGTACTATCCAATCATCGCATAACTTTTTCTACTAACAAGTATGGAGGCTTCTTAAGAAGCCTTAAAACCTTCTCGCAGCAGAAGCAGAAGATAAAATTGTTTGCAAGCAAACAATTTTATCTTCGAGTGTTCTAAGAATGGACGAACTTTTTCCAGCTAGCCAGGTCTAGTGAACATGTGACGTTGCAAGCGTCCTTTAACTAAACTTAACGGTCAAGCGGACTGCATACTGATTTACTACTTAGTCGTGCAAAATAACAATAAGACCCAACGTCTACTTAAGTAAGTACGTGTATCACAAAATAAGGCAAGTGCTTCCGCACAGGTGTCGATCGAATGCCGCCAAAGATTATTGTATTGATATATTGTTGACTCATTGTGGGAACTGTAACTTAGATAACGCGTAATAATCGACTAGCTCTAATTAACCTTTTTACTACCGTTATTATTTTTATACCCATACTTATAAACACCCATTCATATTACCCTGTATACAGAATTGTATATACTTACTACAAGTGCTAAGATAAGGTATCATTAGACGCTCATTTTGCTAGCTAACTTTAGATTCCACTTTGTGAAATAAAATTTGTGTGGTCCGCAAATAGCTGTTCCGAATCTCATTATTTTATCATACCCTTATTTATGATGTGACGCATAAGTATATATAGTAAGAGATTTCTGATTACAATTGGTATGTCTAAAAAGCTTCTAATAATGTAAATTTCTTCAAATATACGTAAAATAATAAATCAGGAAAATATTATTAACTACAAATTGTCAACCTAACCAACCATCCGTCAATCATTAATATAATAACGCATTTAAAAAACTATGATTGTTAAAAATCGTAACAAATCACAAACTTTTCCATTTAACTGTTATTTAAGTATGAACGACAAACGGCCTTGTTTCTCTTTCGACGTCACAAAATGTCCGCCTCACATCTCTATAAAGAGATGGCAGAAAATCAATAAACAATACTGACAGGCTTTCAGGAAAATCCGCTTATCAACAAAGTTTGTTCACTGTTCAGCTTTTTCATAAAGTTATCTTTATTGTGCAGAGTTTGCAGATTCGCTTTTATTTACTTATTCTTTGTTATATAAGTATTAGGGCTTTTATTGAACCTTTTTAAACTTTATTATATTCATTGTGCGGCGCGATATTTTGTTTAGTATACGCAAGAATAATTGTAATTGTACAACAACAATGTATTTTTTTGCAAGAAAAATTATGAAACGAGACGAGATTTCGCAATTGTTAAAAAAAATTGTTTTATTGTGTCTTTGCATGTCTAAGAAGTTGGAACACCAAATTTTTTTGTTGTTCGTATTTTGTTTTTAAAACAAGCATCACAGATCGAAAATCTGATGAAACCTAGTATATTTTGTATAATTAATATTGATAATCCATTTTAAATCGTACAGATGATCGGTTTTATACCAAATGTTATTTTGAGAACTGAGCATCTGTGTGACAGGTTTAAATAGAATATTTCCCTTCTTCTTTTGGTTCTACTTTACTTAATGGAAAATATGTATGTCCAGAATTTGGTCACAATTCTGATAAGAGATATGTCGCTGGTATGTGATAACATTAGTACCTAGTTTAGTAGTTGAAGGCGCGGTCTCACGGGCCTTTCAATTTCTGTTTATAAATACGCACCACCTCGTTATTAAGGAGTAGGCCCTTGAACTTTACACGCTCTAGGTATGCCAATTAGTGTAAACTGAAGGACAAAAAGGAAAGGGTTACGCTTGACGGTCCGTCTCGCTCCAATGCCGTGGACAATTACCTCGGATAATCTTGATTATTTGGTGACATCTAGTCTTTAGAAAAACACGACAAAATACTGCGTATCCTGCCACTAAAACATTTAGAATGAATTAGTATCATACTTTGAGTTTCTGAACAAGACAAAGCGATATGATTCTTAACAGTAGAAAAAGTAAAATCCTTCTTGTTATCTCGTTACCTTAGTATTGTTGCTCAGTTCTTCAGTTTCGCTTCCAATTTATGGATGAGCTCAATAAAGCCATCTGTGAGCATGATAATGCTAGAATAAGTACTGCTATTTACCCTGGATCGATCATATTTTTTTCATATATGGCTATAATGCGTTTGTAACAGATACTTGATTGTTAATTGGTAAATCATTTGTATGGAAAATACCAAATTTAGTCAGGATCCAAAAGCAAAAATTATACCAGAACATTTATTTTTAGGAAGTAGACTACACAGACAAATCGGAGGAATGTCCAAACCCGAAGTTCAAGCGGATCCTCAAGGTTCTGGGCCACCTGGACCGCGAAGCCAAGATCTGGGAGAAGTTGCCAAAGAACTGTGACACTGTGATGGAGGTCAGAATCGCATCCACACACAGTGCGTGGAGAGGACGTGGCCTCATGAGGGTGCTTTGTGAGGAATCTGAGTAAGTATTGATTACATTTCTTTTCATAACTGATCTTGAATACTGTGTAAAGACTAGAGAGATATCAGGTGCAAGCTGGCTGTACATACTTTCCAGGGAACGGGATTAAATACAAGCAACTGCCAGCAGTAGCCTGAGTTATCAGGGCCAATGCTGAGAGTACTTGGCTACTCGAGATTACTTGACAGTAAAGCCCAATGAGCAAATTTGGTCTGCCTGACCTGACATGCTAAACCGCGGCCACATACTCTAGCTAATAGGCCAACAAAGCAGGAATATATGTATAAGGCTGTTTCCATGTTTATACATATTTGAAACTGCAGTATTTGTAAAGTCAAACTTATATATGTTTCAAACATTGCAGTCTCTAAGACGTAATAAAGAGATATGTGTAGAGCAACATAAGACTGCACTATTTTCAAAAAAAATTGTAGGCATGGCTCCCAAGATCTATAATAAGATACCAAAATGTATTCGGGACAAAGAAGGTATCATTGATTTTAAAAAACAACTATTAACATTATTATGCACAAAAACATATTATACAGTAAATGAATATTTAAATGATAAATGGTAACTTTTAATATTAAAATACAAACTACAGCTACTACAATATTCGAACTGTATGTGTTTATGTTTTATATTTGTATGCCAATGGTGGCAAGACATAGCGATCAATATATTACAATTATTTAAGAGTACACCTGTATTATACCTATGATCTACAAATAAATGATTTTGAATTTGAATTTGAATTTGAATTTGAATTTGAATTCACCCACTCCGATCTTAAGGGTCGTAGCTTTTTGTTAGATGGAAGTTTAAACCTCCCTTAATAAATAGGCTATAACATGAAAAATATTTCAGTAAATCTGACTGTTAGTGCCAGAAATTAACACGTAACGATGGGTAGTCACAAATTAAAGTAACTTTGTGTACAAAAAATACAAGTGATTATTTATTATGTTGTCACTTGACGCTTTAGTCTCAATTAATGAATTTAGTTTCCGTCAGTTAGATTTGACATATAAACATTATTTATATAATTTTAAACAGAAATGGCGTCACTAAATGAGATAATGATACCAATTAAAAATATACTTCGTTTTTTACTCATCACAGAACTAAAATAAATAATTGTACGTATAGTGTTTTTGCATGTCTTTTTGTATTATTAAAAGTATTTTATAATCGTAGTATATAGGTCATAAGTTATGATATTACGTAATACTATTCTAAAAATAGCATCCATTAATCTAGCAGACGTTATAAATGTTATTGCTTTTTTGTGAATTATTGGTTCACGAACGTTCGAGATTTGATTGTATAAGATTTTTATTGTTGCCATCGCCTGATATTAAGCTGTGTGGTCATATTAAATATAATATTAAACATACTCAATATATTTCCGGCTGCCTTATTTATTCAGTAAGTACCTATGTACGTAAGTAGTTCAGATGTAATTAAAAGTACCAGCTATGAAGTATGAGATCTAGTATCCGGGGCTCGAATCCAACATATATTATTATCCATCCCATAACTATTATAATGAATCACAACACGAAATCAAGAAATGTGAACCTATAAATGCAAAAAGACAACATCATGTAGGTACTGTTCAATGTATTTCTACTAACCTCTGCTTACATTCAGGGACAAAGAGGCGTCATATTATTTAATGATATCATATGATTTATACTCCAGGCAAGGCAATAGTCTAACCCTGACTTATAAAGTCTAGCTCTAAACGAAATCTAGATTCAAAATGTAGATAACTATACAACGACTAAACCAATTTTTGTATCACCCGTGTTACTAAGCTAGATCAAAATAATTCAGTTATTTATGATATAATAACGTCTGTCTATTTCTGTTCTTTCGAGACCATGTTTTTACCTTCTTAGTTTACTGGCATACATAGCAACTAGTTTTTATAATTATATTGTTTTTTATCTACGTTTGTGATATTGATGTAAACTTCACCTGCAGTGCCTTTTTTAAAAAGAATTTATGTTATAGCAATAATTAACTCTATGAATCATTCCTGATCACGCTCGTGTCTTTCAAAATGAAAAGAAAAGTTACAGTACCATTTATTAGCATACTAGATTTTGTCCATGGCTTCACTCGCGTAAATGGAGGTTCTGTCAATTGTCTACGTGACTTATGTTCTTTTCTGTACCCCTGACAAGATATACGCGAAATTTCATGATGATCGAGTAGTTATGGCGTGAAAGCGTAACAAACATACTCGTGTCTTTTAATACGAGAAGAAAACGAAGAATAAATAGATACCAACAGTCAATACATCAAAATATTAATTGTGATGAGTAATAGTTGCGAGTTCAGATCCAACTTATTATTCACTAGTTATACCCCGCCATTCAACCACGTTTATAATAACTGCTTATCTCCCGTGGCTCGTAGCGTGATGTTATATAGCGTAACATTTCCCGAAAATTGGAGAATTAAATTAAAAATAATTTTTCATATCCGACTGGTAGTTGCAAAGATTCGCGCGATCAAATTAAAAACATATAAACTCTGACTTCTGGGCAAATTTTATTGGTTTCTTAAATGCAATTTTCAGTAGCAGCACAAAGCCTCAATCAAAGGTTACATAAAAAATTAATGAATTCGAAGTGTATTCTTATAGATGAACAGGCTTGAATCTATCTATGTACATACGATATGTATCTGTTAGCCTTGTTAATTATATTTATAATCTTAAACAATACATAACAAATGTTTTAAAACAAGTAAGAAAATTACACAAAAGGTAAAAAATTAACTGATTCAAAAGTCGTTAAGATTAGATCTTTTTGTACTGTTGTTAACATAGTAGTATTATAGTACTTAATGTACTGTGGTTGTTGTAACAGAATATATTATCATCAAAGCATAACGGTAGCATTGTTATTTTATTGTTTATGATATTATAAAGCTGTTGCTATTTGTTAACAAGCTTAAATATAACTTTAAGTTTATGTAGTTATAATGTGATTATTTGTTAGAATAGTGATATCACTCTCCGTCATTTTTGTCGTGCCGGCTTTTCGTCTTATCGGGTTACAGAGTCAGAAAATAGAGAGAACACCCACAAAATTAGTGCACTGTCTTCAACTGCTATGATATAAAAATATCATCTACGTCAATGCATCTCCGTTAAGAATTATCGTCATGGCCGAAAATAGGTAGCGCATATATCTGGACATTTATTAATAAGTTAAGAGACATTCATACAAACATTTATAATTATATTGCGCGCGCTCCTTGCTTTTGAGATTTGTGTTAGCATTGCATATGTAGAAACAAGGCAAAAAATTTAAAATATTTGCCAATATTCGGTGTGGAATTTCGGCCAATGGCCGACCACTGATAATTATTAGTGCAAATCCTACATCTACAAAATATTACTCCATAATCCCAACTAATATGATAAACGCGAATGTGAGTTTGTTTGTTACGCTTTTACACCTTAACTACTCGATCGATCAACTTGATATTTCGCATACATGTTGTTAGCAGTACAGAAAAATACATTATCATATATTCATCTTAAAAAAGTACTCTTGGTGAGGGATAGCTGGTACTTT
Organism: Catocala fraxini; assembly: GCA_930367265.1. Lineage (NCBI taxonomy): Eukaryota > Metazoa > Arthropoda > Insecta > Lepidoptera > Erebidae > Catocala > Catocala fraxini. Next base: position 17,983,489 of record OV884035.1, read on the forward strand.
AATAAAGTAGTACAATTGTTTTGTATATACTCACCTAAGTATTAGCATTACTAAGGACATATCACCGCGACAATATCATTATTACGAACAATGAATCTATCAGTCACGTTGTCTTCGCAATAGACTTATTATTCTGTTCAAGTAAATACATAATCACACAATAATTGCGTAATTTTTAACTTACGCAGTTATTACATAGTGCAATTGAGTCTAATTGATATCATTTTGAAGTACCTACAGTCATTCGCTAACTATTAATATTTGCCGGGTTTAAGGGCTTGCACACACAATTATGGTAAGTATATCGTTTGTTAGCAGCGATAGCTCAGTGGGGAGACCAACAGACTGCGATGCAGAGTCTCTCGGGTTCGAACCCACGTCGCGCACCTCTGACTTGCGGAAGTTACATGACTTTTCGAAATTATGTGCGTATTGATTGACAATTATCGCCTGCTCCGTGCCTCGGAGAGCACGTTAAGCCGTCGGTCCCGGCTGCCATGAACCTCTATGGCAGTCGTTATTAGGAGAGTGTCGACATAAAAGATCCCACTGGGTCGAAGTGTCGCCGGTCTGCACTGACTGGCCCCCACATAAGATACATATCGTTTGTTTATAAGTATGTCTCACTATTACAGCCTTATCTATTAACAAATCTAGTTGTTGTTCGTAATCGCTACCTTTTCAGCAGTTAGCGATAGGATATTCTTTTATTTTCAAAGTAACCTCCAGCCCTTGGTATCAAACCCTGTGTAACGAGGGACTTCACAAACATGCAATGAAGCAACAAGAAGAATATTCTTGAGTGAGAGTAATATAATCAAACTGTTATCGAAAAGTTTAATTAGTAATGTATACTTTCGTCTCGGGGCCAATGTTATTGTCATTAATTGTCTTACTAGATACTCGTATAGTCGTATACATATATCAGAAATGTGTGCTACAAAGGGGAATAAAGTAGACTTTCCTGTATGTATTGGTATGAGACAAACAATACGTAATAATGCTAATCTTCAAGTCATAATAGTTGATTGACGGAAGATTTTCTAATCTATTTGTGTCATTGTAATAGTTAATTATCTTATACATAATTATGATGGTCTTGCTGAATCACAGAGAGAGATGCACGTGTTTGTTTGCTTCTTTAAATAATATAAAGAATGAGGATAGCATTGATGCGCTGACGACAGAAAAGCATCTCTTTAAGTAGCCTAGACACCTCACTTCCAATAGGAACATATCACAAGATTGTTAGTCTGCGATCTTTCGGTACTTTTACAGTCTCTTAGTACACCAGTTTCAAAGCATAATCCACGGAATCTACTAACACCTAATTACAAAAAGTTTCATTTCGTACGATAATCAGGCTCATAATATAATATTTTGATGGTATCAACGGCATTACCAAATCATGGCTACTGCAAAACAGCCAACTATGTATTTGGAATGAATAAAACATACGCGTGTGAACTATACGCGTTAATGTCATAGCTTAACGTTTATAGGAATATATTATATTAATAGGAAGTAAAACAATAAAGTAGGCTTAGTGCGAAGGTCCAATGCGACATGACATCACTATCAGTTCCTTATTGCTATCTAATTGGTTTTAATTTATTTGATTTAGAGCAAATAACTATTACTCAAGATAGTTTGAAAATTATTGCAAATAAGATGAATTAAAAACAAATTATATTCCATGAATTGCGCCAATGTCATTGGTATTTAAAGCGGTGTAGATTAAATAAATGCATTTTTAATTGGAAAGATTATAATTATCGTGAAGTACATTAGGTATGTAGTAATAGTCTAGTGGGTGACCGGTGGACTGCCATGCAGAGGTCTCGAATTTGATCCTAAAGTGCGCATCTCTGACTTTTCGAAGTTAAATAGTATTAAATAGTTAAATATGGCTTGCCTTAACGTTGAAGAAAAGCATCGTGAGAAAACCTGCATACTTGAGAGTTCGCCATAATGTTCTTAAAGATATGTGAAGTCTGCCAATTCGCACTGGGCCAGCGTGGTGAACTATAGCCTAATTCTTCTTACACAGAAAAGAGGCCCGTGCCCAGCAGTGGGACAGTGTAATACAGGGCTAATATTATTATATATTTATTAAATACATTAAGTAATATTTCATCACTAACAGGAACACTTTTTAAAATATTGCCAAGTAAATATTTTATTTTATAAAGGAGGGGATGGTAGAGATTTATGTGAGCGTCCAGAACTCTTTTTACCAGGCTAAACTCAGTAACCGTGTTAGTACTTTAACGCAGGTTTTCTGTTCTAGGATCTTACTTTACCGAGCTAACTGGTTTATTTTAACCGCCACCTTGTAATTGGCCAAGGCGGCTTATATCATATAGATAATTATTATATGGTTTAAGCTTGAAATAATGTTGGTCAACATTGCCGATTAAGATATTAAGAATATATACACATGCAAATTACTTAATCATGTTATGATAATGCGCTAACCTCATGTCTACTATTTAAATTACCATTTAAATTCGCCTCGCGGATTTAATATGATTTATTCTGATACGGCTTATTAAGGTTGTTATTTAAGTATACGTTAATTATCAATGTAAATAGGCAATTCACTAATAAATCAATAAAACATGATCTTTGTTTATGTTTGTTGGCTTTTAAATGGTATCAATTTACTAATTAAAATTTATAATCGTCTAGCGTGATTAGTGTGTCTGCAAGTCAAATGTCACTGATATATCATTACATGTAATAAGGCGAGAGACTGCAAATTAGGTTTTAATATTGACTCCTAATATTTTTCATCACTGTCTTATTTTATATCAATGGACTGAGTTTTCCGTAGCATAAGTTTGACTGCCTTGCATGGCGTAGTGGCTAGAGTGTTTTCCTCGCCACTACGAGTGTTCTGGATTTACATCCTAGACAGGACAAAATTTGTGTTATACGTAAATGGTTTTACCGAGCCTAGGTGTATTTTTGTGATCGTTGTTTAAATGTTTGTAAAGACTCTTGCGATATAGGAATCTTTCCTATTGCGGGAGTTTTCATTTTTAGAGAAATAATCTTTTGCGATCAATCTTAAAGCTATCTCACAAGTTTGCTATAAGGAATTTACTAGTAACACCCGGAGGGAAAATTACATCTTATCAGGTCGGGCATAGCAATTTTAGCAGATTGGTTACAGCGATCGTTGATTATCGCAATATCGCAAACATTAAAAGGAAACACTAAGGGCGAGAGAATTGAAAATTGGTATTTGTAAAATCTATTGCTGTCGCGCAGTGTCCGCAGAGCGCGATAGAGACAACTGCAGCTTGAACTGAAAATACCTATTAAAAGTACACAAAATCAACGTTTCGTAGTCCCCTGACTCCTTCTCCAAAACTTGACCGAATTAACATTGTTTTCTGGTTGTTTGAACACAGCGAAAATCCTGGCCAAATTTTGAGATTTTTGAATAAAAGGAAAACATAAGTACGTGCCAATAGAGGCCATACAGTTTTTGGAAAAAATCTCTGGCATTATCCAGGGAGTAAACAGGGGACTACGTTTGTATGGAAAAACAGCCCTTGTGTTTCCTCTTAACCTTAGTAATGAGTAATCAGATATTTTATTAGCATTCTTGCAGGTCTGACGATTACGCGTGTATAATCCCAAGGCTTATTACAGGTCAGATCAGATTTGATCAAATATCCTAATTTGTCCAACGGCGGCGGCGTGCGGATACCGACGCAACGTCCAGACGCAATACTTTAATAATAATGTCAGGTCGACAGTAAGAAACATCATTTACTCAGACTGAAATAACGCAAGCAAAAAGAAATTGCACTTAAACTACTGTATTTAATCATTTCTAAATTAAATAAGAACTATTAAGCCTGGGCGGTTTTTTTGGGAGCCAGAGGCAAACTAGAAAAAGCATTGATGACTTTTACTATTTTTACTAACTAAGGCTTTAGTGTTAGGAACTGTCTGATATACAGTATTAGACGACTGATCACTCACACTATTCCCTCCAGTTTTTACCAAACACACCCAATAAAATGGCAATATAACACTGAAATTTGTTTGCCTCTACAGCATAATAATAATAATAATTTATTTATTGAACAAGTTACAAAGACTAACATATTAAATTTAAAATTTAAAATGATAATTATTCTAAAAACTATTATTAAATTAGTTACTATTGTTGTAGACGACATGCAAGTCACTACAACGTGTAATAAACGGACAGTCCAGTCTGTCCGCTATCATAGCCATAGCGCTGTTTGTGCTGCTACGGCGCATACCCGGCGCACCAAAGACGCGCATCGCTTTTGCATTATTGCATAAAAACAATCGACACGCGCCTCCGCAAACATCGATGACGTACTACAGTGTCGCGGCAATCTCATTAGTGCTCTGTAGGCATTATTATATTGAATACGGAGGGCTTTATACACCCTCTGAGTGTGACTAACCCACAGGCTGCATGTGCAGAATGAAGTACAATATGCTGTGAATAATGTAATCTTAACAGATTTGGAGCAACGTGCGAACCTGCGGGCTGTCATATTTGCTCTGATCGATAAAGCCCTCCGCTCCCTTTCAATATCAGCATCATCCCTGAGAACGGTTGTTACTAAATGTTCTAAATATTTAAAACATTCTACCCTGTCTAAGAGCACTCTGTACAGGCGTACAGGTGGAACTGTTGTAGAGTACTTAGAACCGGCCTCAAAGACCATGAAAAGAAATAAAATAGGCTTGCTATTTTTTATCGTTTAACTATAATTTATGTTACTCAGTATTTCAACAACAAAAAATAGCACCACGCATCGACTTAAACAGGCTACTGGCAGAGGAGGCTAGAAAATAGTGCCTACTCACTAAAACAAATCAATTTCGTTTTTATGCCAATACAAAAAGTCTTAAGAGCTCCAACTAACTAACAAAATAAAAAAGCTTGATATGATAAAAATCAAATAAAAACTGGCTTGAAACATATTACTTTATGCAATTAAAAGCCATTTAACCTAAAAAGTTTTGGCCGTTGCTGTAAGAGCTTTATTATAACACACTAATTAAATTAATACAAAGGTACTTCCTATTTTATATTGGTTTAGATGTAAGTGGAGTATTGATTTTCACACTGCACAAATATTCCTGCTTGGCCATGGTCAACCATTTGGTGTGGAAAACCAGTTTGTTATGGCAATTATTGCCATTAAACTAGGAAAGCGATTTTGAACAAATTAAACATAATTTCATCGCAGTTTCTAATTAATATATTCTATAATCTATTGATGTGTTCGAAATTAATGTCCATTTAAAATGTTTTCTGTACCAGAATTTAAAATAAAGCATCACAAAAGACATCTCTCGCACTAGTTATATTTATGTACCGCAAGAACTTTTACAAACATTGAAACAAATATTTCTGAATCTCTCTAATTTTGGATTTGAGTGGGGAACAAACTCAAACTCTAAACGCGGCATAGCAGTTATGTAGTGATCTTGTAAAAATATATTTACGCGACGATACATTTACGAGAGGTATTGAATAAAAAATAAATGAAAATCCTGTATTTTGACTGGAATCTCAGTATAGCCTTAATATGGTCTCTTCGTTTCCATAACCTTACCAGTATTATTATAACAATTTACAAATCATATCTGCATATAATACACTGTGTTTCGGTAGTAACCACATCATAGAGGCCTAAAATATTATATTAATCCGTGGCCGCACTTAATATGAGAAGAAGTACCTATATCCAATAACATGACAGCTTATGTATGTAAATACCGTTACATAAGTTCTATATAAACAACTCTCCATTGCATAAATTCTTAAACGCTTTTGCGTATAATAGTTCCGAGTAATGTATGACAGTCGCAATGTCATGCCTTTTGCAATTGTTACAACATACTGAGCACAAGGGCACGGCGCATCACGAGACTTCTAATTGTTATTGTACCAACTCGCTGCGCAGATGCACTAGATTCATATGAACATTATAATTAATATGAGAGTTGGTAGGGCAAAGTGTTAGTTAGGTCTTTGGTTTTTCTGTCAAGAGATTCTGAACAGCATGGAGTCTGGAATGGTGCACGGTTGACTGCAAGACTCGTCAATTTACTTGGGACTTATTTGGAGCAATGTAGATATAATACGCTTTTACCTTCAGTGATTGAGGCGTAAGATTATTTATGTACATGTATAGATTGACGACTACGTTAAAGGGGTATCGCGACAGTCAGCTTTACTGCAGATTTGTAGATACGGATGAGTATTTTACATTTACTTATACCACAAAGGTAACATATACATAACAAGGGTTTAGGTTTAGGTATTGACAACTATAGGCCAATCTCCATATTACCAGCCATGTCTAAAATATTAGAAAAACTTGTCAATAATCGATTGTTAAGATTCCTAGATAAATCTAATTCCTTGAGTAGCTCTCAATTTGGGTTCAGACGAGGTTTATCAACTGAGGATGCAGTGACTGCTCTTAGCAGTCTCGTGACTGATAAATTGGACAGTGGCGACAAATGCATGGCAGTCTTTCTGGACCTTAAAAAGGCGTTTGATACCGTCTCTACCCCAATTCTAATAGACAAACTAGAAGCGTATGGAGTAAGGGGCACCGCGCTGAAACTTTTTAAAAGTTACCTCTCGAATAGGACCCAGAGAGTTAAAGTGGGAGAATGTACCAGTGGCGAAGCAGACGTCTGTTTCGGTATTCCCCAGGGAAGTGTGATTGGCCCGACGTTGTTTCTGCTCTACATTAACGACCTCTGTAACCTTGAAGTCAATAACGCAAAAATCTTTTCCTATGCAGACGACACTGCAGTGGTTTTCACTGGAAATAGCTGGCGTGATGTTGCTTGTAGTGCTGAGGAAGGCTTGACCCTAATAGCTAAATGGTTGCAAAGTAATATACTGACCCTAAACACCAATAAATCAAATTACATGTGTTTCAGCATAACTACGCGTACTCAACCAAAAACTGACCTAAACATTAAAGTGCACAACTGTAATTATACAAATAATCAATGTACATGTCCTACTTTAGATAAAGTCTCACAAACCAAATACTTAGGAGTGGTCGTTGATGATAAGCTTACCTGGTATCCCCATCTTGAGCTTGTGACAAAGAGGATCAGAAAGTTAAGCTGGATTTTTAAATCGCTGAGACACGTTGTACCAAAAAATTCAATTACCAACATTAAGGCCCCCAGGAACCTCCTAAATGAAATATATATAGCGTTGGTGCAATCTGTCATAGCTTATTGCATCCCAATCTGGGGAGGTGCGGCGAAATCCAGTTTTATTGACCTAGAACGTGGACAACGCGCTCTAATCAAGTTAATGTACTTCAAAGCAAGAAGATTTCCAACTCATGACCTTTATCAAATCAGCGACTTACTCTCGGTCAGAAAACTATACGTAATAAAATCTATTTTGAAGAAACACAAGGCATTGCCTTACGTTCACGACTTAACACTGAAAAGAAGAAAAGACCTAATAGCAGAAGTCCCACACACCAAAACCAAGTTTGCAAACAGACAATATAAAAAGCGTTCTGCTAAGTTATATAATTTAGTAAATAAACACATTTATATATATAAACAAAAACTCCATGACTGCACAAAGACCATAACTAATTGGATAAAACCACTTACCTATGATGAGACCGAAGCATTGTTAGACTAACTCTTGCTATTATCTATAGAAACAACACTCACTCACACACTCATCCACAAACACACACACATATACATTCACACACACACATACACACACACACCTAAGCATATATTCCTCTTTTTATATTCTATCCTTTGTGGATCAATAATTTTCTATATTGTGTAGCTATAATTTTAAATGAATCTGTTTTGGAAGAGTGGAGTCTCCTACTACAGGCTTTATTTGCTTAAAAGGAGGCTCCAACCACTACTTGAAACTACTGTATTTATAATACAATAAACAATTTTTTCATTTTTTCATTTCATTTCAAGGGTCCCGCCTACCTAATGGTTAACGTTTACCGTTCAGCCTATGCACGCTTGCAACAATAGCGAGACACAAAATTTTCAAAACAGCGCATTTCTTTGCAGCTAGCTATCCCTTGTTGCCTATCCCAAAACCCGGCCCTCGTCAAGCCAGAAACATCGAACAGCTTGAGAACTCTGCGTCTAAAAACAATCTATTGTTGTCGATCCTATAAAAGTACTCCAAGAACTATTGAAGTATTTATATGTTCTTTGATCAGTATAATAGTTCTTAACGTATCTTACATATAATGTAAGATCGACAACTCCGATTGATACCCCCGGTATAGCAAACCTCTTAAGGCCCCAGTAACCAGGCCCACCCATTAGTAATATGCCTAATATAAGGCACTAATAGTATTTTATCGAACTTTAGTAACAAAATCAGACACTAGGTAATAGTATTAAAAATTATTTATCGTACATTAGTCTCAAATTATAGTCTCTAGTTCGTAATCCCAATAGGTACTGCAACTACTGTATAATAAGCCCCTAAGCAACTTACGATATACATATTTATGTAGACAAACCACTCATAATTTACCAGCTGTATTTTATTTGTACTTGTCGTTAGGCCATTTAAGTCTTAAGTAGGTATAATAATATAGTATTTACTTTACTTATAAACATGAACGCAGTTTCCGTGTAAGAATAAATCAAGAATGACGTGTAAAAGGATTGTTCTGGGTATTATCTAAATGGTCTAAAGCGGTCAACTTATTTTGACCTAAAAGATTATTACTATTACCAAGTAAAGCATACTTCATTGTTATATCTATCTGATATTAACCCGAGTTTGTTTATTAATATGTACGCAGTAATCTCTGGAACTGCTAGTCAGATTTGAAAAGTATTTTGACATTTTATACCCTACTAGACATTTCCCGAAAAAAATGTACGTGTGTCCTTTTCTGTACCCCTGACAACGTGTATGCGTAATTTCATAATGATCGGTCGAGTAGTTAAGGCGTGAAAGTGTAACAAACAAACTCACATTCACATTTATAAAATTAGTTAAGATTTATTGAAGAAGGCTATGACTACGACTATAATACCTACTTTAATAAACACGAATAAAAAATTGATTTGAGAATAAGGTACTTCAGTAATAATAATCTATTGGATGCCTTATTAAAATTCAATGCCAATAAAGTACTAAAAAACGTGACCCTTGATATATAATTTACGGAAGTCATAGGGCTTGTACTATAATTGAATTTGAACCAACATGACTTGGAAATTGGAGTTGACAATGCAATTGTCAAACAAGGAAGCATTTTTAGTTTGTGTGACATGCCAACTCGTCTCGTGCCCACATAATAAGATCTAAGATTGCTTCCTACTGCTTGGACGTACAAAAAAGTAATTAAGTGTAATTTCGTCATACTGTACGACTACCTGCTAAACTTAGGACGGTTCGCATACTGTATGTTGCCGGCCAGTCAAATTCAAAAAACTTTATTTAATATTGAAAATAAAGCCTGTTTGTGGAGTAGAGATGTCATCAGAAGAAGCAGTTAAGAAACTTCTGGGTGATCGTTTTAGTCGTCAAATTACAATATGATAACGAACAATAAAAACATGTTCTGTTTTTTATATGAGCTACTATGTATGTTTAAAAAATTAATAAGTAACGTAGAATATGAATGTTAAAAAAGAACAATAGTCGTATTTACAATATGTAGTTCTTCCAAAGGCGCTTGCTCTGCCTCCATAGCATACTGTATGGAGGTTTACAAAGACACATTTTCCAGATACCTTTTCATTACAGCGTGTGACAGGCTCTACCTGTAAAATTCAAAACCAAAAATAATAATAAACTACAGTTTAAAACTGTATTTTGTTATGAAATCCAGTATTGAATACATACATACATAGATTCACGCCTGTTTTCCAGAGGGGTAAGCAGAGACTACGGATTTCCATTTGCTACGAACCTGACACACTTCTCTGGCTTCCTTCAGTATTGAAGTTTTGGACTGAGCCAAATAAACGAATACTTACCTAAAAACGTTACACCAAACTACCTATTCCTATTCTTTGTCTAAATTGACTTTTAATTTTTAGGCGTATAGCGAGAGAAGTCGGTGCAACTGCCATGCGAATGGACACAACATCAGCGTTTTCTGCAGCGGCAGCGGAACGACTCAACTACAAGAAGATTTACACGGTGCAATACGCAGAACTATCATACGCGCCACAACCTGACCCACCCCACACTGAGGCTAGTGTCTACATTAAGGAGTTGTAAGGTAATTAATAAATTTAGTATATTTAACGTTACTCCAATGGAGTTTCTGACTACGGTATGAATAAATATATGTATAGATTAAATATACGTATAGGTCGTAACATTTTATAATGTACAGGTAGATTTATCGCGACAAATCATCTGATACAGAAATGATTCGAAATATAAAAGTTGGATTATATTAACAGAACAAATTTAATAATACATAATTTACTACCAAAGTAGTAAATTATGATACTAAGAGTAAAATTCAAGTTTAGTAGAAAATTCAATTCAAGAGTAAAAGAAAAAACTCGACATTGCTACCAACAAGTTACATTTATATGTAGCTAAAGTAGTCACATATAGCCTGAGCAAAAATAATATAAATAACAACACTAATCAATCAAAGTGTCTATAATAAAATGTTTTCTTTCAGAATCCACTTGAGGCTCACAATCATGCACGAAGAATCTCAACTCAATATTTACTATATCAAGAATTTAATTCTACATGGACAGTACCTACACTACTTATTATACATTGCACAAAACAATACTCCTAGATTTTCCTTGTGCTAGGATTATAGTAATTTGTTCTAGTGCATGGCATGTAATGAATAAGTATAATTAAGAAATTATAAATTTTATTATACCTGTAATTTGTACCTGTAGCTTAAAGCAAAATACTCTTGAGATTTGTATCGATACGAAATAATCAGCTACATGAATGCGAACATGTTTATATAGCTGATGATTTTAAGTCTTAAATTCTCGAATACCGGTGACTTTAAGAATTTAGAAGCTTTTCTTACCTATCTATTAAAACAATAGGTAGATAACTGTCGAGTAATCTTTAATTTATATACCTTTGATTGATTATTCAGTCTACAACACTATCACAATCTGACTGGCTTATTAGCACTCAATCAAAAGTACCAATCACATTGATTTCATATTGCATACATCGTGCAATATGCAGATCTAACCCAAAGTGCAATTCAAAATGATCAGAAAGCCTGGAAAATCTTCCACCAGGCTATGACTCAGAATAAAAACTTATCTTTAGTTATTATTCTTTGTCTGGTCGTCAAAAGTCGTCTCAAAATGTCGACTTCCACTTAAAAGTCAACAATGCAAGTTATTGATTTTAGAAATTATATTTCACTTTAGATCCTTGTCTTCCAAATAATATTATAGAATTATAGTTGAGTGGGTAGCGTCTAAATGTATTGCATTCCAATAATTTAAATCATGTAGCGCCTTGAAAAATAATATGAGCAACATTTATACGCCCACATTGCTTATATATTTTGTTAGGCGCTCGTTTAAAATTACATCAGGCATTGTAACTTGTAGTTCCTTATAGTAGCTATCTACTATTAAATGTTATAAGCATGTACCTAGCTGTTAGATAAACATTTATTCATTTACTTCTTAGTAAGTTGTTACATAGAATGTGCAATTATCTATCTAAAATTAAACTATGCTAATATCTCCATTCAGAATTATAAAAAAGATTAGCTTAAAATAATTCCTTTCTTCTTTTGAATTAGTAAATTTATTATAAGGGGTATATTATTACATGAATTTGGAACAAAAAATATTCTCTTCTTGTGTATTTCATTCATTTACATAAAAGGTAAAGTTTAAAACATAACACTTAAAACGTCGTATAGGTACCAGATATAGTAAAAAATCTGGTTAGGGTCAATATTAACCCCGACATCATTCAAAGTGTTAAGGAGTTTTAAAAAAATGCTCTCCGTTACTTCTGTAGATGCTTATGATTATTAGCACCGCTTCTAGACTGCTAGCAGAATAAATATTAAACTTTAAATTCGGTCTTTTTATCACCTACACCTACACATAGATTATAGACATCATCCAAGTCCAATTCAAGCTCGTCAATTTTTAAATCTTAGTCAAAATAGGTTATAATTGTCATGTCAATACAATTGTGGTTTAAAAATAATTATGTAAATATTGTAATGTTATATTAATAAATGTACAAAAATAATTATATATTGTGATGTTTTATTTTAATAAATTGAATTATCCTTCTTTTTGAACATGTTTCGTCACCAATTACAATTTGATCTTATGTGCGAGAGTACGAAATGCCTCTTTGCTGTGGTGGCATAAGCTTAAGTCTATGGTTCCGGACAATGCGGCCGACTAGATAATTTAGTATTGAGTTTTTGACAGATATTCTCAGAATTATGGCGCATAAGAATTTAACAATACAATTATTTTATTATAATCCGCAATAAGTTCGCTCTCTATTGCGTAGAACTTAAAAAATATCTGGTGAAACATGCTTGTAAGTCACAACTGCTTACCCTTTTTAGCAATACAAACAAACAGATAGCGTGGTGGTGTAGTGGCCGTCTTGCTAATACCGCCGCACTAAGTCTAGTGGGTTCGATCCCCACACGGGACAAAGAATTGTGTGATCCACAAATAGTTGTTCGGGGTTTGGATATTCATTGTATCTGTTATTCTAATGATCGTAAAGTACCCCGTGACACAGAAATTATTTCTAGTGCGGGCGATATTAGATATATCTAAAAAGAGAAAACAATAAATATATATTCGAAAAGTTCAGTTGTAACATGCCTTAAGCTCTGAACAAAGTATAGCAGGTATATTACTCATCCGATATAATTAGGAGAAAAATATACCTTGTAAATAAAATAAATAGCACAGGACAATCCTACTGGTTATGCCTTTGGGGGCTCGGGCACCCTCAGGACCAATGTGAATGGCATAGAAATTGTTTAAAAACTAATCTCTACATTATTTATACTTTCCTCTAGTATTGTTACCTATGATCGTTTCAGCAGTGTACGCAAAAAAGTGGTTTGTACAGAATGCCGAAGACCGAATTTTCTAACGCAAAGTGGGCGACAGTTCTGTCGACCAGGATTTCAATTATCCCTGTCTTTTGCACTGATAGAAACACCTTTTTCCTTCAATCTTGCTGTCTGTGGGTGTAATAAGTCTGGCGTAGCTTAGTAGTAAGCTTACATGGCTTTCAGTAAGTTCTTATTGTCAGTAAGTCACGAACCGCAAAATGGTGGTATTATGTATACCTTCACAATGATGCACTCAGCAACATAAGTAGATTGACTAGCTTAACATTGAACCAATAAGTAAAGTAGTTTATGAATTAAAATCCTAATTATTATTCTGCATTCTTACTATTATTAATTCAATCATCTTGAACTATAAGTGCTATAAATAACAACATTAATTATATTTTTACAACATAGAGGAAGTCAAAATGTCGCACGTGTGTATCGACTTATGCTGCCGATCAAAAAAAACTTAAAACAAGTTTAAATCTAACCATTTATTAAGTGTGTTTGTGCGGCAAGTGCGGACGTAACTTACATGTCAATCTGTCACATTATTAGGCAATTAAATATGTCTAATAAGTTGTGAAGTAAGTATGCGACATCCGTATTAAATTTGATTTTGACTGACTGTTAGTCATCATTCAAGTAACAACTTGACAGCCACGTTAGACCCTATTAGTTACATAATGACGTAGTTAAGGTTGACGCCTAACTTTTATTTAGTATAGCTTAGGGCCGATTTTTAATCCTCAATTAGCTTACCTAAAAAATCTTTTTGACAGATTATTTACATAAAACCTGTAATTCACCACCGTTATTCCCCCGTTAGAGATTATTTAGTGATTGAATAGCTACTTACATAACCAGCCTAAGAGATGTATCACTCTCACGCTTCACTTACTATGGTTTTTGATCTTATGTAATATCTATGAGGATGGGCTACGGCCGATATCTTTGAGAACGAGCCTTTTACCAACTGCTGAGCACATTGTTAGACTTAGAATCGCTTGACAGAAAAAACCCACGGGCACTTTGTCATTTGATCCAAGAATCGAACCTTAGATCTCAGGCACGTGAATATGTGAGTTGTGCCGTTGCGCCACCATTATGCTAGTGTCTCTGTAGGATAGTTTGTTTTTCCAAGTTGTATATATGTTTATTGGTAATGAAAACATAAATATATGCCTGCATCTCACCTTTTGTTGAAGTAGACAACAGCTGGTACCTCACAATATACCATCATAGGCGCCAGTAATCATGCCTAGACTAACGGTATAACTGCAACTCAAAAACAAATTACTCATCAACGTTAACTGTGCAAACAGCAAACAACTCATCAACGTTACCTATTACCGTCAATTAACTTGTATAATATAGATAATTAAAATGTTTCATTATACTAGCCAGCCAAGGCAAAAAACACGTATTTATACTTTTCATAAATGCTGCTGTATGTATCCAGCAAGGACTGGTTTTAAGGATGCAATCTAATAATGTTTAATGGTTCTACTGTAGAAAGAATGAAAGCTTTTACAATCCCTTTTCAAAATGTTTGATTACTATGTTAATATACAAGTGGCCTAACAAGAATCACAGGCAAAGTGGCAACTGCGGACATCGATCGATGTCTATATGAGATTATTTTAAGGGAAAAATATACGTGGTTCATAGCTTTCTAATATACTATGTTGATTTTGTTATTCAACCTGAAAACAGATCTTCTAGTCTAACTTGATCGACAGCATAACAATTGGAATCGTTATTTTTTTAAGTAAATATGTGCTTATTCATCATAAATCCGATAGCACTGACTGTACTGGCTGTAACATCTGTAATAAATTACTTAATAGCAAACTCATATTCCAATCAAATCAATCAATGTCTAATAATTAAAGTGGTATGTAGGCGCTTTAACTCGTTACCAAAAACGCAGAATAATATTGTAAGACCAACATTGCTTGTCTTTAAACAGTTAATGCCAGGACTAGTGATAATTCTTGAAGTGCAGGTGGCATGTACAAGAATTTAAGCAACAGACACAAGAAAACACCCAGTTAAAACAACTATTTGTGGATCACACAGTTCTGAGGGACTCGGGCTGCGATAACCAGGGTACGGCTGCCTCAATATTGAGCAGCAATCCGACGATAAGCCGTAACTCGTGACCTTTAGTAGAACAATTTGCACGTGGAAGTTGATATAGACTTTTGGCTCGCAAGAACCCAGTGGCGTAGCCTAGTGGAGGCGGCAGGGGCGGCCCGCCCCGGGCGGCACTTTAAGGGGGGGGGGGACAAATATTTGAACCATTTCATGACAAACAAAAGGAATGGGTAGATATACTACCTAGTCTTTTGGCTATAACATTTATTACCTACTGTAATGTGTATTAGTTTATACATTAATAATATAATATCATTAACAATATGAAGCTCATTTAAAATAATCTCCATTGGTCCAATAATTTCACTATCTTTAATACAGTCCTTTAAACGTTGAGGCCAGTTATCAATAGAAAAACGCACTCTCTCCATGGGAAAATTCTTTACTGCCTATCTTACGGATTGTTTTAGTGACTTCAAATTACATAGCATTTAGGGCATGCCATACTCTTTAAAACTGACCATAAATCATAATCCAGGGGATTCAGTGATCAGTTTTAAATCTTGGATCGGGACTAGATGTCGCCCAGTCTTCAACTCTCATGAAATCCGAAACGTTCGTTACCAACCATTTTTGGGTGGATCAAGCTTTATGACCCAATGCTGAGTCTTGCTGAAAAGACCGTTCTTGGTTATGAAACATAGTGTCGTTAAGAGGCTTAACCACTTTCTCAAATCGAATCGTATCTTGATATACTTGTTCCGATGTTTGGACACCTATTTCACAAAAATATTAAATTATCAGTTAATAAATGACTAGTAGGCTGCCAGTTTTAAGTTATCTTTATATTAAATATTTATATTTCTATTTCTAAGAAAGTTTATAAGGGTAGTGTGAATGGAACAGTCGCAAAAGAAAAATAAACAAGTTATGCCGCTTAGGAGTGGATAGTTTTAAAAGCATGGCGACCATTTATTTGCCGCTTACTTGCACGCTCGTTAGTTACACTGAACTTCCTTTTATTCTTGTTTATGAACTGTCCCACTGTAGGGCACTTGGTCTTATATTAGGCACAGCGCCGCACTGTGGGCTGAAAATCTACCTCCATAGACATAGAAATGAAAGTTGCTAGATGTTCGTTTTGTTGACGGATATGGCTTCTATTAGCTATTATACACATAACAATGTCATCTGAGCTAACTCCGCACAAAAATGAATTTATTATAAGGTTTTTTCGAAAAAAATGTATGGAGCTAGCATGAAAAATCTGAATATCTCTGAACTTGCAAGGAAAACCGTAATATCCTCAGAGATGGTTATAGGACTAATTATTTGTGATTTTTTGACATACTTCATATAACGGTACCAGCTGCAGAATTTTTTTTAAAAATCATCGAATTTTTAATTAATTTTTTTTAACATTAAACGATTTGTTTTGGTGTATAAGTAATAAAGAAATATTTTCGACAACTGTCTAATGAGGTCGTTAACTAATGTTGGACTGAAATATAAAAGGGTTAACATTTTGCATCATAATTTAGTTTATTCTAAGCTTTGTTACCCCTAACATATCACTGTGAAATTTTATAATGGAAAGTTTAAATACCAATTTAGACCTATTCGTTCTTCTAAAATGTAAGAGTACTTCATTTGATCATGAGGTATTGTTTAGTGAAGTTATATCCCGCCTAGACGTTTGTCTTTCCGTTGAAGATCAAGTGACTCTAAAAGAATTTTGTCGGAGATTTGTACGAGCTACATCACAAAGGTGGCAAAAATCTCACCGAATTCTTGATACTTTTAGAAAACAATACGAAATTTGGCTGCGAGAAACTATCGATTGGCCAAGTTGTATAAATTTAGTCGCTCAAGAACCAACTGTTGCTGAGGGATCAAGATCAATCTCTCCAGAACCCTCAACATCATACTCTATTGGTACAATGACAAAGAGGTCACGAAAACCATTCGAAGATCTGGGAAGCAAACAGAAGAAGAAAAGATCTGATGAGCATAAAACTGACAATCCCAGTGAATTGGCACATACAGCAGCAGCGCGTTTTAAGGAAGAAGGTTGTGAGGATATCGCATCTGTAATCGAATATATGCTGAAACATCCTGAAGCAGCCTCTAAAATTAAGGAAACGCTTAAGCAACCGGTGAAAACTATCTTATTTACACCAGAAAAAGCACTTGGATTACTCCTTTCATTAAAATTATCAAAGTGGCAATACATCACTTTACGAGAGTCAGCTATTCGGGAAGGTAGAAAGGATATTTATCCATCCTACTATAAAGTGCAACAAACCAAGCTGGCATGCTATCCTCCGAAGCACCGTGTTAGTGACCGATTCATCGGCAAGAATAACCCTTCAAGCTTTACTCGACATTACGGTCAAAAGAATCCTCCAAAGTTTTCCTAACGATGATGTGCAAAATAAGGATTTAAAATTGATATCTAAATGGGGTTTCGATGGTGCGTCAAACCAAAGCTGATACAAGCAGAAAATGGATAGCGATCAAGACGATTCAAGTATTTTCATGACTTCCTTGGTGCCACTAAAACTGACTGATGGAGACAATACTTTGTGGATGAACCCAAAACCATGCTCAGCAATGTATTGTCGTCCAGTTCAATTTACTTTTGTGAAGGAAAGCGAAGCAGTAGTCATCGAACACAAACGACAAATGGATGAAGAAATTAAGGCTCTCATTCCTACAGAGTGCAATAATAGAAACAGGGTGAATCATCACCTAATGATGACAATGATCGATGGTAAAGTCTGCACGTATTTGTCTCAAGCCAGATCAAGTTCATCATGCTATTTGTGTTTGGCAAAACCGACAGAAATGAACCGTTTGGGTGTAGTAACAGCAAAGACCGTATCTTCTGACATATACGAGTTTGGATTGTCATCTCTACACGCCCGTATAAATTGTATGGAATGTTTACTACATATTTCGTATAGACTAGATTTTAAAGAGTGGGCTGCGAGAGGTAACGAGCACAAAGAAATGGTAAGTAAGAGAAAAAAGATTATTCAAGACAAATTTAAAGACGAATTAAATCTATTGATTGACATTGTTAAACAAGGTTCTGGAACTACTAATGACGGCAACACTGCAAGAAAGATTTTCAAATTTCCCCATAAAACTGCAGCCATTACTGGGTTGGACGAAGAACTAATAAGAAGATTTGCTGTGATTTTACAGGCAATAACTTCCGGGGAAAAAGTAGATATAATTAAATTTAAAGATTATGCCTTCAAAACAGCAGAGAGGTACGTGGAATTATATGACTGGTACTATATGTCATCAACCGTCCACAAATTACTTATACACGGGGCAGACCTAATCGAGAAGAATGATGTTGTACCCATAGGAAGTCTCTCGGAAGAAGCATGCGAGTCTCGCAATAAAGATTTTAGGAGGTTTCGGGAACATCATTCGCAGAAAAAGAGCAGGCAAGATTCGAATCATGATATCCTTAATATGTTAGTTGTTTCTTCGGATCCTTTTATAAATGTACAAAGGCCCAAGTTAGATGCCAAGAAAAAGGAGGATTTATTTCCTGAAACCCTCAATTTAATTCAGTTTCAAGAAACTGACTTTGAGTTTGTAGGCAATCTAGATTCTGATTCAGAAATCGACGAGAGTGATAAGGAAAACTAGAAACTTTTTGTGCTTTTAATTATAATTCTATTCAATGTAATTTTTTCATGATCTTTCGTTATTTAGCTTTGGTACGTAACTATGTTTTGCAATTGATTTATTTTTAAATATTTTATATTACTATTCTTGTACCTATTTATATTTTTGCATACTTTTGTACCTATGTTTTGTTTTATATAAATTTTATCAACTATTAAAAAATACCTTTTTAATTTATTTTTCTTTTTATTTAATGCCTATTATTAGCGTTAATAAAATAACTAACTTATCGATTGATCTTTACTTTGACATTAGTAAAATTTAATGATTTAAAAAATACCTTCATTTAGACATAATAATAAAATAATTAGACAGTTGTCGAAAATATTTCTTAGAACTCGTAACATGTCTAATTAACTAATTAGTTTACTTATGTACTTACCTGTAAGAATTTAATTAGTGTAATCCGTAGTTACCATTGTGCGATATTGCAAATCACTTAATCTCTTATTCAGAACTCATTAGAAGGCTAATTTATTATTCAGTAGTTTACCTGTATGCAAAGTTTAGTAATGGTATCCAATTACCTGTTTTAAAACATATATACTATGTAAGGCAAAAATAATTTTCTTGATATTTTAACAAATAACTGGCGAAGATTTAGTATTATATGCATATAACGTGTTGTTTCTTTACTTTTACAATAAAACAAATCGTTTAATGTTAAAAAAAATTAATTAAAAATTAGATGATTTTTTAAAAAAATTCTGCAGCAGGTACCGTTATATGAAGTATGTCAAAAAATCACAAATAATTAGTCCTATAACCATCTCTGAGGATATTACGGTTTTCCTTGCAAGTTCAGAGATATTCAGATTTTTCATGCTAGCTCCATACATTTTTTTCGAAAAAACCTTATAATAAATTCATTTCTGTGCGGAGTTAGCTCAGACGACATTGTTATGTGTATAATAGCTAATAGAAGCCATATCTGTCAACAAAACGAACATCTAGCAACTTTCATTTCTATGTCTATGGAGGTCGATTTTCAGCCCACAGTGCGCCGTCAGCATTTGGCACATCTTCAAAATATGTACATAACGCATGTATTCTTATAACATCTTGGTTGTAGCTTTAACTATATGATAGACACATATCATCGATCCATATCCGTCATTCGATGGCCCAACCGGTCACTGTAGTAATATAAGTATTCTTGTTTTATGTCCATCTATGTAGGTACCTATATCAGGCGACTAACATTATGAGGTAGGTAAAATAATTTCCTAGGCGAACGTGTCTCGATCAGATCGGAGACGTTCTGGACTAAGGCCAGGTTAAGGGCACCTTAAGCCGGCGAGCGTGTATGAGGAATGTGATGAAAGTTAAAGAAGCCCGAGAAGTAGGTCAGGATCGTAGCAAATGGAATTCCGTAGTCTCTGTCTACCCCTCTAGGAAACAGGCGTGAATCTATGTATCTATGTATTCATGGCCAGACTAAGTATACACAATAATGATCAATGTTCTTGCCGAAAAGTTCTTTAGTATTACTGTATATTATAATCTTTTAAATTGAAGTACCTAAATGAGAGGACGGCAAAATTTTCATCCGCCCCGGGTGCCTGACACCCGCACTACGCCACTGCAAAAACCGTAATGCAAATAGAGAATGTTAGTTTTTAAGCTCTTCTTGTGTATGTATGAAAATAGTAGAGCCTCGCTGATTCCAGCATGAATAGGCCGGCTCGACCGGGTAAGGACTACCCTCTCAAAGAATATCGACGTGAAATAGCAGTATTCCTACTGTTGTGTTTCGTTCGGTGAGTGAGAGTGCCAGAGGCCCAATTACCCTTTTTCTCCCTTCCCGCTCCTTCTCCTGCCCACTTTCTTTCCTAAAGGATCGGCAACGAGCAAGTGATGCCTCTGGTATTGCAGGCGTCCATAGGCTACGATAACCACTTACCATCAGGTGGTCCGTATGCTTGTTAGAAAACATAGCAGTGTAAAAAAAATTATGTATTACGAATTACGTTTCAGTTTTCAACTCCCCGTATAAATGTATCCTTAAAACTCATAGCGAAATTGTTTTTACGTACAAAATACACCTGGCTGCACCGAGAAGTACACAGAAGGTAAGGGCAGCCATAAGTGCTTTCCGCTTCTTTCGCTCTAGCTACCTCTCGCAAAGGACTTGAACCCTGCTTGGGATTAATAAATGATTAATTTTAACATTAATTTATAGTATGGCACAATTTTGTTAATTATATTTTGTAACAGTTCTTTTTCCTGGATGAAAAGTACCCTATGTCTTATTCTCTAATCGTCTATGCTTTTCATGATGATCGGTTTAATAATTAAGGGGTGAAACATAAATAAACAAAAAAAGAAACTTACTTTTGCATTTATAATATTACTTAAGATTAGGCTTATTAATATAATATAATATAATTTACTATAATTGTACTAATAGTACGGCACAATTGTGTAAATTATATTCTCATTCCGACGACGATTTTTTTAATATTAAATCGCTTATAAAATTTGTTAAATTAAATTGGGTCGTCCATGCTTATCATGCATTAATAGCGATTAGCCCAAAATACTTCATACTAGATTTTGGCCGCGGCTTCGCTGACGTAAATGTAGTTTAGCTTAGTAACACCTTTTTTCTGGATGAATGGTACCCTGTGTCCTATTTTGTACCCCTGACAATGTGTATCCAAACTTTTATGATGATTGGTCAAGCAGCGTACGTTAAGGTAGCGAACTTAGTTCTACAACTTGAAATCAATCCAGAAAACTTAAGTAGGGAACTTTTAGGTATATAATAATAATAATAATATTCTACCACATACACACAACACCATCTAGCCCAAACTAAGTAGAGCTTATACTATGGGTACTACACAATGGATAAACATACATATGTATATTCTTTTTTTTGTGAATACATACATATTTTACATATAAACACCCAGACCAAGACAAACATCCATGTTCATGCACACAAAATATGTTTGACTTGTGCGGGAATCGAACCCGCGACCTCAGGCGCGGCAGTCGGTTACACTAACCACTACGCCATCGAGACCGATAAATATACTAAATATGCCTGTTACTATTCACTATCATCATAGACCACATCCTTGTTTAATATCAAAGGACATTGTGGTCAAATGTTAGCCTTATCTCAATAACATAACCTATTTTGTACTAGTTGACCTCCACGGTTTCTCCCTCGTTTACGATTGCTGCTTCGCGCCAGCGCGCAGCGGCTTGTTGGGTGATATTAATTAGCCTATGTTACTTCTAGATAAAGAAGCTCTGTAATGATGAAAGAAATTTGAAAACTGGTTCAGAAGTTTTTGAGTATATGCATTACAAACAATATTTCGTTCAAATTTCGAGTTGAAAACTAATTTTATTTTACGTTTGTAAATATAGGTTATTAGATTATGTAAATATAAGGGAATAACAAGAAATAAAAATTATTTTATTATTAGTCTGGAGTAGTAAAGTTATATTTAGTTGCGGATAATAACTAGTGAAATATAAAACTGAATGTGAAATGAAAGCAAGACCACAGTCGTTGCATTGATATGTGTATAATAAATAATTGCAGAACCAGGACTTGATTTCAAAGTTATAATGTCTATTACTTTAATTGTTGATACAACTCATGTGGCAAAGAAACATACGGCCTGATGGTAAACAGTAAACAATTACCACGTACCATCAAACGGCATTAAATTATGTTACGTGTAATGTTGCAGACTCTATAACTAACATAAATTATGGACATCTACAACCCTAGAGGTGGAGTCAACAATATAAGTAACTAAAAATATATCAAATGTTAAAAGTATTCTATGAATTAAATTTCTGCACTTGAACTTTGATTAAATTAAATATACTATAACTATTGCTGCTATAAACATTAGTAACAATTTTAAAAGACTTAGACGATCTAAATCTCCTAAATGTGTATCAACGATTATATTTATTTTGCTGATTGTACCAGTCGAGCGCTACAAACCCCAAACACATACGGCAAAGATCTATCTTTCAGCTGATACCACATCTTGTTACAATAGATATGAAAACCCTACTCAGCACTATAACGTAATGAGCACAAGGTCATTCTTCTACCAATTTTCAGTAGGGGTATTTCTCTATTCAAGCTGCACTTGATCTCACCAGAATTCCAGGATTTGTGAAGAAAGCCAATGGGAATATTCCTATGGGCAAAAATATTCTTGTATGTATATTAAGTATTTGGTAGAATTTGGTATTGCACTTGCCAGAATGGTGGACTACGAGCTTCCTATCCTCATTTTGATCCAAAGCCAGTCCAAAAACAAGGAAGTCAAGGTAAAGCTTAGCAGATTTTGTAATCGTATATTATCTACGATTAAATATCAATACCAGTGGTGTAGCGAAGTGGGGGCGGTAGGGACGGCCCGCCCCGGACGGCACAATTAGAGGGCGGCAAAATTTCACAATAAATAATAATATCTGGTAAATATTTGAACGACAAACATTTTATGACGAAAATTTCATGACATACGAGAGAAATGGGCAGATGTACAATACACAACAATAATTATGATTCTTGCCAAAAAGTTCTTTAAAATTACTGTATATTGTAGTATTTTAAATTGAAGTACCTATATAAGAGGGCGGCAAAATTTTCTTCCGTCCCAGGCGTCTGACACCCCGCTACGCCACTGATCATTACCGTCCCAGCGCCATCAGGCCAGACGAGTGAGTGCCAAAATGGTAGAATTATATACGGTTAACAACTACTACAGTTTCATACCTAAACAAAAAGTATGTTGACATTGTCACAGCTTCATCGGAAATAAAAGCTTTAAGCTTTTGTAATAAAGACGATATTCCTTTGTACTTATATCCAAATATATTCCTAACAAGTGGATTGGTAACCATAGAGACAATATGTGCCAGCGACCAACGCGGCGTCTCCCCTCTACGCCGACTGTATTTAAGGCTCCTACTTATCATAAATTAATTTTAACATGACGTCATGGGAATAACGCAAGCAATATGCTTTATTAAGTTATCGTAAGATGGCATAAGGCATCAAGTCTTAGTTCGAGTGAGAGCCGTCAACTTACATTGTGTCTTTTTTATATGTACTAGTGTTCGCCCAGTGGCTGAAATTCAACCAATCATTATGCAAATGTGAGAAATACGTATATAATTAAACATTTCGAACATTATACACATTAATAACCGTTGATAACACAAAATCTCGGAATATAATAACAAGAAAATTGATTGACAAATAAAGGAAATAATCGAGGAGAAATAGGCCAAAGATTCGATCGATTGTTGTGGCATTCTACATCTGGTTGCGTAAATGCCACAACAACCGATGGCATTAATTCAGGATAATATACTATCTGTATGCCAAGTTTCATCACGCGTTAATCATGCCAACAAACAAAAGATTGTCAGTTTACGGCATAAATTTGGAAATTCAGAGACTTGGGATCCAGTAATAAAAATAGTCAAACCCAAGAAGAAGCAAACCACAGCTAGACTTCATGATACTTTGAGCTCATTCTGCGTAAATAGAAACACCAATGATTAAATTATGTTCGGGTACTTTGAAATAACTACACTGGAACATTGAGACAACTGCCATCTTAGTCTGCCCGTGACCATGGCTGCTGAAAAGCAACAGAAACGTCGGGGAAAGTGTAAAAATAAATTAAATCTAAATAGTTTAATAATAATTTAATTAGCTTAAAAATTAGTAAAGTTTAATAGTAGTAGAAGTGTAACAATTTTCAAAATTTTGTAATAAAGTGTCAAATAAACAACGCGATAAAATCCGTATATAGCAGTTTAATTTCAATGAATAATATTCGCGTAAATAGAAGACAATATTATGTAATTCAGAGACACCTCTGAAACTTGAAATTATGTCGTTTTATGTCCACTCGATCGTATACTCACACTCACACTACTGCAATCGGTTGACAAGCCGACATTACGAGTTACGACGGCGTCATATTAACGACAATTGAAAATAATAAAATATTATGTCCATGTACACATATATACATATATATATATATATATAGTTTTAGCCATGTACATATATATATATATATATATATATATAATATATATATATGTACATGGCTAACGTATATGTCGTCCCAGTTCGTCCCATGCATGCTCAAAGGAGTTTAAGTCGGGGCTGCGTGCTAGCCACTCCATGTGTGTGATACCAACTTCATGAAAATAGGCAAACACTATCTGAGCTGTATTCGGGCGGGCATTGTCTTGCATAAAAACGGCATTCTTGCCCATGTCCACAAAAAATGGACCAACGTAGTTATTCAGAATTTCAGTGACATATCTTT
The DNA here is from genome assembly GCA_930367265.1 of Catocala fraxini. Taxonomy (NCBI): domain Eukaryota; kingdom Metazoa; phylum Arthropoda; class Insecta; order Lepidoptera; family Erebidae; genus Catocala; species Catocala fraxini. The sequence continues at coordinate 18,008,759 of OV884035.1, forward strand.
CTGCAATTAAAGTTTCATTCTCTATCACCACTAGCTCAATGCAGCTTTCGGAAGAAATCCCAGCCCTCACGTGAACAGAGCCTTCGCCGTATGGTACTTTTTCTTCTATAAAGACATGGTTATAGCGCTGTCCTGGTCTTCTGTACACTCTTATCCTTCCGTCGTGCTTGTATAAACAGAATCTAGATTCGTCTTAAAACATAACTCTTGACCAGTCATTCAGAGTCCAATTATCGTGTTCTCTACCATAACTCAACCTTGAGTTTATGTGGTGTCTTTCTAGTTTTGGACCATTTGCAGGTCTTAATGGCTTTAAATTTGCTTCAGCCAGACGCCGCCTTACTGAATCCGTACTCAGATTGTTTCCTCCAGCTCGTAAATGATGATTCTTTACTTCAACAGCCGTAAGAAAGCGATTTCTCAAAATTGTTGACACCATATAGCGATCCTCCCGCGCCATCGTGCACCTTGTTCAGCCTGTTTCTGGCCTTCGAAGATTGGATCCAGTTTCATGGAAAAACTGGAGTACTCGCTGAACTGTAGAAAGAGTCACACCAACAGCTCTCACTGTATTTCGCTGATTGTGCCCATCTTCAAACATTGTCAGGGTTTTGGTACATTTTTTAGGGGTTAAAGACATGATGACTACAGAATAATAAAATTTACAAGGCAGAGACACCATATTTATAACTTTTTTATGGCAAAACTAAAACAAACGCGAAGCAAATGATTTGAATTTTTTGGTACTAAATTCAAAAACAACCAATATTTTAAATTTTCAGTTATTTATACAATTATCAAAAATAAATAAAATGGTTTAATATATTATTTTATGTGACATTAAATATTCTTTAATTTAGTCTTTATTTCATAAAGCTAGGTCAGGTACTTTTGAAGATATTGAAGATTTTCTAACCGACCCTTTTTCTTTGCGGTCCGGTGTATATTACATAGTAAAGTCAGTTCATTGATTGGTTTTTGTCACGAAAATATGTAATGTTAAATATTTTATTCACTTGCGCTCCCGTAGTATTTCTACGTCATAATTACCGAGATGATGATAACCAAATTTTACGGATAGGTTACTATCCGTAAAATACCAAAATCAATGGTTTACACGTGATCAAGTATCAAACAACTATACCTCCAAATATTTTCACAAGCTTTAACTACATCAGAGAGTCAACGATTTGCTTGTTTTTTTTAAATCTTGATACGTTAGATTGCCATCATGCCTTTCTATATATTTTGATTAGGTAATCAACGTTTCTGCTAAGTAATTAAGGACCAGCAATTTTTTCGTAGGCTGTCCCACAGAAAACCCAATAACATTTTGCCCGACTGATCGAACCTAGGATTTTCCAATCGTTCCTATACATATTTAGATCCTAGGTGACCAGACTAACGTCATTTAAACAAAGGTAAAGATACGGATACTTTCGCTAGTGGCAAAATTGAACCAGTTTTGTCTAGGAGCTCAGGGGCCCAAGACTGCTATTTTTATAAATTCGTCATTCCGACACGACGTAACTGCAATTCCATTGTCATTTTTGCTAAAAGTTCGAAATCTGCTAAATTCATAATGGTCGATCATTGGTCGGTCAATGGTCTCGTAATAGGATTGTGCTATAATGACATGTTGTATTGCCATTATTATAAAACCCGTTAGTAGAAGTGATTTTTAAAAAACGACTACTAAATTCGAACATTTGTCTATGCCAAATTTAGTTTATATATATTTTTACATATTATTTATTAGTGTTAAAAGCTATTTGATCAAGGTACTGTCAAAATTTTATCATTTGTCATTATGTACGAGATTGCTATTCTATGCCATTTTTTCAATGGAGTGTCAGTGGTTGACCATCGGAAAATCATAATGACGCCATTATATTAGTAAATACCAAACTTTATAAAATCAACAATTATGAAATTAATGATAGACCATTCTGACACTATTGTAATAGCAGACTTGGGCCCCTGGTCGTTTTCTCAAAAGTTTTTCGGACAGACAAACAGCTGTATTTGTTTTTGTTGCATACAGACGATTTTAAATTTCTTTCTAGCATATTGCCTAGACGAAAGTTTGACTCTGGTATCTCAATCTATTATGCCACAAAACCAACTAAGTTGTTGTTTCATTCAAATGACGTAATACCTATGCTACGTAATATATATATACATATATAATTATTAGTTAATTAAAATTACGTGCTAGAATAGTGTAGTCATTATCCTTCCTTGAAGTTATATAAATGATATAACCAATAATTTTATATTGAAATAAATTACTCATAAGTAGAACAATGTAAAAAACTACACAATAGCTACTTAAATATTTTATCGTACCTAATATCAACCACATAATCAGTGTTCAATTGGTATATAGATATCGGTGCCCTACATACAGGACTCGCGTATCTTTCTTATAGATAAACGAACTTACAATTAAGTATTTCGACATACTTATACAAATATATAAAATCTATATAGGTATATAAAACTCTTCCGTTACTGAGTAACTGACAAACAACGCACAGCCGAAACTACTGAACGCAAGAAGCTGAAATTTGGCATGTATGTATGTTCCTTGGAGAGTGTAGGGGAGCACTAAGAGAGGATTTTTGGAAATTCCACCCCGAAGGGGGTGAAAGGGGTAAAACCCGATATTCACACGGGAACGGGACTTACGCGGGTGAAACCGCGTGAAAACTACTAGTTATATTATAAAATTATTTAAGGGGACATTCACATGATGCTTATTAAAATGTATTTTCAATTTCCGGTTTTAAGCAATAGGGTTTTGCCTGTTTGATTTTACACACAAGAGCAATCAAAGACAATATTTTTGTGAAAATACTATTAAAGTTTGTTGCAAAATAGGACAGTAATTCATATTTTCAATTTGGATGAATATAAGTAAAAGTAGGTGTCTAGTGGCATATATATCTCGCTATCTCCCTCGCATAGCTGCATTTAAATAGCGATTATGACATAGTTTGTATCGTGCATCCTTTTTCTGTTATTTGACATTTAGCTCTACAATCAGCATCAGATAGATTTGAGCTTTCTAAGTAGTCAAAATGATGTGAAGAACTTCAATTCAATTTTATGTTCGCAGACATGTCATTCAAATTATTGTAAGCATCCAGAGTGGTCAAAATATCTTAGCTATCAGTTGTCAATATTGTGTTAGCTGTCAGAATGTCCATAGTAATATTTTCGAATACGTCGTTCAATAGTATCTATGCATTTATACTAATCAAAAGTCATTGTTTTTAAAACTGGCTTCAATCTTGGTGTGCTTCTGTTAAATATTGGATGAGCAGTACATTGAGGCTACCAAAACAGTTAAACAAATGACTGAATTTGATACTAGTGCTATATGTAATGTAGTAGACATGACATGTTTTATTTACACTGACTGTATAAATATCATAAAAATAAGTTAACAAGAAATACATAAAATACAAAAAATACGGACTACGGATAAAATCGCAGTCTAAAACGTAGAAAACAAGAAAATAATTCTTGTCTGATATACTTATCTATAAACGCCTTACGCTATTAATTAGCGTCTAGAAAGTAGATAATTTATTAGGAAATGGATAGCTCAGACTGCAATGCAGAAGGTCTCGGGTTCGAACCCACGTCGCGCACCTCTGACTTTCGGAAGTTATATGACTTTTCGAAATTATGTGCGTATTGATTGACAATTATCGCCTGCTCCGTGCCTCGGAGAGCACGTTAAGCCGTTGGTCCCAGCTGCTATGAACATCTATGGCAGTCGTTATTGGGAAAGTCAGTACCCTCTAATATCATGACACTGGTCTAGCCTTAGGGTATCGTTAGCCTTCGGGTTGCGGAGGTCAGGTGGCAGCCGCTCCGTGTAAAAACTGATATCCAGTCAAATCCGGTTAGACCAGAAAAGCCGATCCCAAGTGACTTGGGAATAATAAAGGCTAAGAGAGAAGACGCAATTTGATGAATATAATATGCTCTGACCTCTAGAATATGATGTGTCAAAATTCAATATTTGCCGGCAGCCATATTACATTCATGGCGTAGATAATCCCGCGCACTTGCGATTTCATGTACAAATAACACTGCATTCGCCTTAAGCATAGTATTTTTATCTTTCACCGTTATTATGTAAATGCGCATGAGTGAACGCTCAAAACATTATCTAGTAGCGAGCGCGCACGTCGCCGGACGAAGCATTGATTTTTTATTATAAACATTAGGCACATATATTTATTTATTATAATATTATTTAATTGTGAAGTGTTGTTTTTTAAAGTGTATGCAGAAGTGACTATTCTGCCTCTAATGTTGAGTGCTTGATGAGTAAGTACGAACAAATCGCTGCGCATTAAGCTGTTAGGTAAGTTATGTCAGATCGTAATAAACAAGTTAAAGACTAGCGCTAACATAATTGCAGATCGTTTTCCTATATATAATAAAAGTTAAGGATGTTTGTCTGTTGGTTTGTGGTCGTCGAAGTATTTATAGAAACATTGCAACGCGTACTGGTCTTAGCTAGCAGATACTTAATAGAATAAAATAGGTTACACGGCGGTTTTGTTTATATTTTATAATGATCTAAATCCTACATATTAAAATGATTTGATAAATTATTATTCTGCTAGTAGAAAAACTTAACCACTCCGGACATCAAAACGATTACTCAATTTTACGAATAAGAGAGATCATAAATTTTTTGATGAATATACATATCTAGATGTTCCCGCAGTTTCACCCGCGTTTATCGTTACTGCGCTGCGTATGAGGATCGTAGCGTGATGTTATATATCTTATAGTCTTCCTCGATAAACAGGCTATCCAACACTAAATTAATTTTTCAATTCGAACCAGTAGTTCCTGAGATTAGCGCGTTCAAACAAACAAACAAACTCTTCAGCTTTATAATATTAGTATAGATATGAATACGAGAGTGTGCTTTATGCAATACATAAAGTGTACATACACATAAAGATGGAGAATAAAAGATGTAATTTTTAACAAAAAGAAACATTCAAATAATGTTGAGAAACTAGTCATTGCTTGCGTCTTCGGGACAAGTAGAGCACAGCAAAATACTTCTTAAGACAGAACACTTCAATGAGAGGACCATCCTTTATAAGGACGCATAGGTATAGGCATTGTAGCCTTTTACAGTGTTCCTGCGGTCTGTGGGATTTTTAGGACTTATGCTGCACAGTGCGATCTGCGATGGGATCAAAGCATCGGCAGATCGGCTCCATTTTTGTATAGAGAAAGAAACACTTGAATAACAATACCAATGTGGCAAACATTAATGGGCTACGAAAACCGTCGACCTTAGGCCGAATACATGCTTGCTCAAACACTGGTTTACACAGTGTGTCTAAATCCCGCCGCATGCACTTTTGACTTTACGAAGTTATGTGCTTATTAAATAATAATTATTATTTATTACTGCTTACTTTAAACTGATATCCAGTCAAATCCGGTTAGACCAGAAAAGTCGACCCCAAGTGACTTGGGAATAATAAAGGTTAAGAGAGAAGATTACTGCTTGCTTTAACGGTAAAAGAAAACATCGTGAAGAAATCTCTGCATATCTGAAAGATCACCGTTATGTTCCCGAAGATGTATGCAATTCGCCAATACTGGTTCAGCGTGGAAGGACTATGACCTAACCCTATCCACACTGAAAAGACGCCCGAAGGATCTTGAAATCGCGGGTTCGGTTACAAGGTCTAGCAAATTGATGGAATATGAAATTATAAGCAGCAATTCGGTATCTAGATACGGATTCCCTTCTTTTTGCATACCTAATGTTTTTTTGCAATTATACCAAAAAAGAATATGCCAAAGTATATATTTTTTGGTATACCTGTTTTTGCCATACAGCAAATCTGGTGAAGTCCCTTTACCCGACCTTGCTTGCGAAACGAGTAATTAGTGACAACCCGACAAATAGGCTCGATAAGTTGCCGGGGGGTAGCTCCTGGGCTACCCCAGGCGAATAGTTGTAAATTGTATACCTAATATAAAAAAATAATCGTTAGCTGTTATGCGTAAATATAATTAGGATAAATAAAAGTATCCCATGTTATATTATGTCTTAAAATTTAATGCAGATGTAGAGGCAAACCTCAACCTCTAGATACACGCCTGATAGAAAGCAATCGGCATGCCCCAGATTATGTGATACTTTTACACATCTGCCTAACCCCTTCATATCAATCAAAGTGTGTATGTAATTATGACTTCACCACGCAGATGAACCCTCAATTACCAACTTGTAGTCTACTATTCATTTTTAACAGATTGTAGTCATAATATTGCGTATTTCGTGCAAGATTCTTTTGTTAAGTTAAAAATAACTAGCATTTCAATGACAAGATAACACTCCGTTGTTATTCTAAGCGTGTTTGTCCTCATATTGACCACGAAGGGCATTGGCTTGTAGCTTAATAACAACAAGTATGTATATAGATAAAGACCGGTCCGAGAATATTTTACGTTTTCTTACTATTATCGTACAACACTAGAGAGTTATACTTCTTACACACGCATTAAAAGCTTTGTGGTTAATGGTTACCTCATAAGTAATCTTTAATGCGTCCAGTTATATTCTCAAGACCGATTTTTCATGACAGCTGCAAATTTTAACGGCAACTAACCACACAATGTTTGAGAGGACTTACACATACAGGAGGTATTATAGTGGAAACACGAGTACACTGGCTATGCCCTCGTTCGAATAGTTTCATAGGTCTCATAGTCTCATAGGCTTGAACCTATGAGACTATAATAGAGCGACAAGGACTAAGAAACATGCAAGAGGATTGATGCGTTTTCCGGAACCTGGTAACTAACCTATATATAGGTATAATATCAGTGTTTTCAATAAACTCACTAACTCATAAATTTTGACGTCTTTAAATGTTATTTTGTTACCTAAATGAATAAATGATTTTCAACTTTGAGTCCGAGTGAACGACAATTCGACAGTTCCCAGTAGGGGCGCAGGACCAACAACATTATTTGCTTTCTGAGACGGGGACGATAAACCAGCTTTCCAAGAGGCTGCTAATAAGATTTTTCCGAAAAATATATTATTTTAGCAGCCTCGAGTTATTACATTATACAAATTATGTTGAATATATAGATAACTTATAAATACCTAAATAAAGAAAGAAAAAGGATCCATAAAAAGTTCTTTAAAGGTTTGCAGAATGGTCCACAATATTCAAGCTTCAAACTTGGACTGATTATAGTGTAAACTGTAAGATAAAGCAACAGTGAATAGGTCTCACACCATTGTGGAATAATACAATACCCTCGACTCTAACTCGTACTCACCTTTAGTTTTCTTTTCTACAGATGACTGACAGACTCACTCATAATCTAGTTGGCATAACATCTATAGAGATTCACGTTAAATAAAATATGATCGACACTGTATATAAATACCAGTCGACAATTACCTCGTCGATCGTTAGAATAATGTTTACTACTGTTGTCAGGTGCCGACGTGGAACTATGTCGTCGCACAGCTATGAAATCAAACCCGTACGGGACGAGGATCTTGATGACGTCATGGACCTGATACGGCGGTAACTGACTTTGAAAGCATGATTACAAAAGGCTTTTGTTTCTACAGCATATTGGTTATGGAAAATTGGTAGGTACTTAATATTCCTTAGATTTGGGGAACAATACTATCTGTAACTGATCCCTGAAAATGTCCTTGGTAGTGAAGGATACAACAGCCCTCTTGGTACGCTTTATCATTTACATAGTAGTTTAATATAGGGATGGTGCTACAATCAACAACATAAGTTGTAGAACATTTAACATTTTCTAAAAATATTTTATTATTTAAAATCCTAGTCATTATTTTGTGTTTTAGCACTTTTGTGATTATATCATCTATCTTTTGACTATTACTCCTGTAAATAACTGACATTTGTAATAATTTAGAAATATAGAGAAATTCACGAGTAAGTATTGACTTGTCTTGCTGACTGTACCTTATGCGTTATGCAGCCTCGGCAGTCTACGATTATGGTAATTAACTTCTTGCCGGCAACATACAGCTACTGAATGAAGCTGGACTATTTTTAGCCTTTATAATTTGGTCGGCTTATAGAAGAATTGCTGACACATTATTTTTGTTGATATAACTTTCATAATAGTCGTAATTTAAAGCTGAAATTAACAGGATTGTTTATTGATGGAACATTTTAATTAGTTCATAGTATTCCATGTTTCCTTGTTTTATGGGAACTGCGTATTCGATCATTTAAATCAGACCATATAATTGTAATTAAATTTCTTTGTATCTTCATATTGCGTAGAGTCACATAATCTAAATTTACTGTATTTATAAAGGTGTACCAAGGACACATGATAGGTACAGCTTTTTATTTGATTGTAAGTGTATTGGTTTACTTGCAAATCCGTTTCTTTCTGAATTTCGGCCCCACTTAATTACATTGGTGTTCATCAAACAAATTAAAAAGTAATGTTTGAACAAGTTTGAACTAATTAAGGTCTATTATTGGTATTTTTTTCAAACTTCTACGTTGAGCCGTTTTTGAGATCTGAGCAATCCCAAAACGTTACCGCAGCAAAATCTTAAATAACTTTAGAACCACAACACACAAATTTTGCTGTTCACAAACATTTAATACGCAACAAAAGCTATCTATTTATGCATTTATTTCCGGGATGAAACGATTTTATAAAAAAAGTTTTGCCAGGGTAATGTTTCAAACATTACTGCAGAAAAAACTGTTTCTCTCGAATAAAATTACTACTACAACTTGAAAAATTTTGCTATTAGTGAACAAACTACTCTTCAGGATGAACTAATTATATGTTATATTTTCAACTCTCGTAAGCACAACATTTTATTACATTTTGCTGCGGTAACGGACACCAATGTAACGTCTCTAAATGTATTTTTTACTCAGTATTGTTTCGGCACAGACGCGGCTAATATTTTTAAGCGAACTGAGGTTTTACTATTAGTTTCATGGCCTTTGTTCGACACACTACGTCATGTTTGATCGTCAGCAAGTCTTTCCATACGCTTTCTAAACGAGTCTATTGCAACCGAAACAAACCACGGTCGTTTACAATGCGTAGACATGCGCAGCACACATTTTCCATGGTGGAAAAAGGACGTGCGTCAAAAAATATGACAACTAGGTAATGGAAGTTCTCTCTTGGTTCGCTCTAATGACATTCCATTGGAAACTTAACAAAATACTATTATGCCGATCATACAGCTGGCACTAACCTTATTAAATATGCTTCTGACGTCAGGGTGCCGAGTGCGAGTTGTTTTGACGTTTACGCGATCGACACGTTTATGACGTTCGGCGCTCCGATTGGCCCGCTCGAAGCTCTAAAACCAATCAGAGTGTCAAACGCTATAAACGTTTCGATCGCGTTAACGTAAAAACAATTGGCACTCGGCACCCAGAATCAGAGTGTGATCTATTTGCTTCGGGATGGATGGATGTGAGTGTTTAAGATTTTGGGAACACGAATTAGAATCCGAGACACTTTGGTTAGTTTTTTATTATCTACCATTAATAATTTCGTATATCTTACCTAAAACTATAAGTAATGTGCTTTTGACAATACAGTACCAAACTTATTTATATTTTAGTCTATCAGCAATATCAGCATGCATAATTTCATTACAAATGTTTAGAAAGGTACTTACCTTTCTTGTTCAGTAGGTATTGTAAAGAATTATAGGTAAGTCCGGGTTTGAGAAGTCGTTATTGAGACACCCAGATACTATAATAATTTTTGCCTCTGCTCGAAGTCATGATTAAAAAATGAATATGAATGTGATAAAACTGATAAACCTGCGTAAAATAATTAAATGAAGTGGCCGGTGAGAGCAGGCGAACGCGAGCGGGCGTGCAGCGTAGGTACTAGAACGCGCCCGATCACACGATACACTGTGACGGTACAGACGGTACGGTTCCGTCCGCTGCCGCCACTTATTCCGCCGTATATTATGCTAATGTGTGCGTGGCAGCGCGTGCGTACACGGCGCCGGCGCGCACGCACACATTCAAACCGATAGCGGCACATTTCTATGATGATGACTTACTGTTCTTAGTAAGTATACTGAGGTCGTAGGTTCGAACCCAATATTACCTTTTTTTAGTTATGCGTTCCACAAATAACTGCACTGAATCTGATTGTGCTTTGTGTCCGAAATTATTGTATGTTTGAAAAGTCCCCCGTGACACTGAGTTAAAAAAAACTGTAGTAGATTTATTTTAAAAGAAAAACATTAAATCGTCTAATTTTTAAATTTTCAGAACTTTTTACGTAGACGAACCAATGAACCAGGCAGTTGGGCTCTGCGCCGATGGCAAGTGTGAAGAGCTTGATCAATACTGCGTTGGAGCTCTTCGTGCTGGCTTATCATTCAAGGCGGTTGACAAAAAAGGGAACGTCGTTGGTACTGTGGTCAATGAAATCTGTCCACTTCAAGAGGTAAGGTATAAAGATACTTTGAAATGACCTAAGAGCGTTTCCAATTTGGTTGTATATGAATACATGTCTTCATTTTCGACTGTATAGAAAAGTATACTAGCAATTTAGGTTACCTACTTTACTAGTGTTATTGTTAATTCTTTCTGATAATGTAATTGCTTGTGGTTAGGTATGATGATTTTGTCAAATATGGACTGATTTGGAAAATAATAACTTTTTTTTTATTTAATTCAAAAAAATGTGCTTAATTTACATTTTACATAATTTCGCCAAACTGTGTAACAGTTTGTTGGCGAACACTGCGCCCATTTAACAAATTAAAATTATGTATACACATATATAAGATACTTTTGTTGACTTTTAAGCTCAAAGACATTAGTTTGGCATTAGATACACTAAGAGAGATTAGATAACTTTATAGAAATAAAGTTGACTTTGAGATACATTAACAATATAACAAAAAACATTTGCTGTCAAGGTTCTAGGATAAAACTAACTAGTCCCACCATCCATAAGATAAAAATAAGTTTGGTCATGTTATGACATCACCTATTCATGACCTTATGGCAAACGGGGCACCAATGGGTTACGAATACAAACTAAACATTAAATATAAGTAGCATATGTAATTACGCCATATTTTTATATCCAGTTAATTATGTCAATACGAATGATGTAATTATGTAAGTTTGACTGCACGATTGGCGTAGTGGTTTAAGTGGTCGCCTCGCCGCTGTCACCGGCTATTGTGGGTTCGATCCCCACACGGAACAAACCTTTGTGTGATCCACAAATAGTTTTTTTGAGTCTGGGTTTTCTTTGTGTCCGTTAATTGTATATTTGTTTAAGTCTCCCGCAACACAGGGAAGGACAGTACGGATTGAAAAAACAATACGGGAGATGTCCTTTTAAATAAAAACTTTAAATTTTTAATAACTATAACTATAATTTAATAACTTTAAATAAGACTGTATTTAGTTAGAACAAGTACATTTTATATTTCAGGATGCTGCGAATGGGAATGACTATTTAAGTATCGCGCAGAAGTGTCAGAATCCAAAGTTTCAAAAGATTCTTTACGTCTTGGCAAAAAGAGAAGAAGGTGCTAAGATTTGGGAAAGGTTTCCTCATGAACAACAATGTTTGGATGTGAAAATCGCTGCCACAGATCCGAATTGGAGAAAACGCGGCATCATGAACGAATTGTTAAAAGCAAGCGAGTAAGTATCCATTATTGAAAACCAACTTTACATACAGTTCTACTATCAGACAATACAGATGAACAGAAAGTCGAGACCTTACTGTTGCATAAGCTGAAAGAGCTTAATCACTACATACTTATTATAAAACAAAATGCCCCGCTGCGTCTCTCTTTCTGTTCGCGAATTTGATGCGGTTTTCACCAATAGACAAGAGTAATTCACGAGAAAGGTTTACGTGTATAATCTGTTAAGATTTTGTGTAAATTGGTTGAAATATGACAATAATTGTTGAAAATGTCGGAAAATGTGAAGCCGCCTGGGACCATTTATCGAAAACGCTGCTTAATTTCTTTGAGATATACCAATACATATTCGTGCAAAGCCGGTGCGAGTTGCTAGTTGTAATTATATAAGTACGCACTAATTAGTGACTAATCCGTTAATACTATACCACAGTTGGGCACACTCCTCTTTTAAGTATGAGACCACCACGTTAGCTCAATATGGAGATTTAACAAACGCAATTTCACACCATGTTTATGATAGGCGGCGATTTTTATGCTTTTGGTGGCTGTCAAGCCAATGGTCAACCGATTTGGTAAGCGTTAACTGTCCATCATGGATATTATGGTTATGTTGACTTGACATCACAAAACCAAGAAAACACAACCAAGCCGCTGCATGCCGTAGGTAAACCATATACGTGCCAAACAATGACATGGTTTGCCTGATGATAAGGTATAACAGTAACCTGTATAAAGAGTACATGTGGAAAAGGACAGGGAAGGGAGCGATAGGGTTATTGGACTTCGGGCCCTTTCACTCACCGATCGAAACGTACAAAACGTATAAAGTTACCTACTTGACGTCGATATCCTGTGTTCTCACACAGACTATCGATGTCAAGTAGGTAACTTTACTAACTAGTCTACTAGTACTTCATCAGTGGAGTCGGCCCATTCATGCCGAAACCAGTAAGGTTCTGCTATAATTGACTGCAAGTTATGGTTTATGGCACCGCTTCGCCGTAGCCTTCCCCACACAGAACAAGAATCTGTCTTTATAAATCTTGTTTTTTCTTTTCTTTTTGTATGTAGTAGGTAACCCACATATAAACTGGGTGTTCTTTGTGTCCGTAATTTCAATGTTTGTCCCTCGCGACAGAGGAATTATTCCTAGTGCGCAAGTTATCTTTTTAACAAACAAACTTAATTTCAATTGCAGGAAACTGACAGCGCAACGAGGCATCAGACTGCTACGCATGGACACATCAAGTGCCTACTCAGCTATGGCCGCGGAAAGGCTAGGCTTCACTTGCATCCATTCCGCCGCGTACTTAGACCTCAAAATGGACGGACGACCCATCCTAGTTCCAGAACAACCGCATGTTGATGACAGAGTCTATGTTAAATTATTAAATTTGTAAATGTTTTACCTAGATAAGTAAAATAATGTTTAATTGTTTCTGCCTGCGGCTTAATCTGACTGAATCCTACGATAACGGTTGTGAAAGAAGGTGGTCTGATGTCCCTTCAACACAAAGGCGAGAAGCATCTGACTAGGCTGGGTGATCGTGCCTAGCGAGTCGCAGCCCAACTGTTGATGTCGGGAACTTGTAGGTATATATACTTAGTTGCAGTGCAAACTTCACTTGCGTGATGCAGGATCATGTTGTATGGCGAGCGACATTATAAGCGCCTATTGTGTACAGCACCATCTGTTGAATGTCGTCGCAACTTATTGTTGTCGCTACAGGCTAATCCAGCTCTATCTGTGTGCCAAGTGTGTTCACAAACTTGAAAATTATAATATGGTGACTACACAGATGGCGTAGTGGTTTAAATGTTCGCCTTGCCATTGCCACTGCGTCGAGTGTTGGGGATTTGAACCCCACACTAGACAAAAATTGTTGTGGTCCACAAATAGCTGTCCAAGTCTTGGTGTTTTTTGTGGCCGTTGTTTGACTGTTTGTTAAGTTTCCCGCGAAACAGGATTTATTCTTAGAGTGGGCGATGTCTTTTTGAAAGAAATATTAATTACGGATTAAAAACAAATGTGGATTAAAAATACAGTAAAAACCATTGAGGATAAAATAAGTGTATGACATATGATAACTAGATCACATTAAGCAGTAGGCAGAAGGGAATTACTACATGAAAATAGTGCCATGAAAGTTTTACCTCATGATCCGCAACCGCATATTATACTACCTCCAAATCGATGAGGCAGATTAAAGCAAGCACCAAATCCTGAGTGCGCAAGTCAATCTAACTTATCATTTTCACTTCTTATTAGAGTCAATCTAATGGGGTGCGTATAATTTATTTTCTTTTATATTTTAAACAAGCTTTTATTCGCGACTTCGTATGCGTAGAATTTGGAATATCATAATATCAGACCTCTATTAAACAGTCCCACTGTTTGCGCATGTGAGTTTGTTTGTTTGTTTCGCTTACACACCAATCGACCGATCATCATAAAATTTCGCATATACGTTGTCAGGGCTTCAGAAAGGAACATATGGTACTATCATCATGAAAAAAGTACTATTCCCAAACGAAGCCGCCAGCAAAAGCAAGTATAAAAAGCAAACTCAGAAATGTAACTGAATCTATATTTTTTCAGTTTCATTATCATCCACAGTCATATTTACATATAAAAAAATTAAAATTATTTTATTTATTTATTGTAATGTTAAATTGCTACTTATTACATTTTATTGACAGAGGACCGACATGATTCTTTGAATTATTTTGAATACAGTTGATTTGGTATCATTGGCATTGTCCAAATAGCACCAGTCTTCAACCTTTTTTTCTGCTTGCGCCAATTCTATGAGAATTGCTTCCGAATCCCTGGAACACAAACAAAAATGCATACAGATCCTTACGTCCAAACATATACGAAATAGATATAGCTGGTTGTACTGCTTTTTACTACCTAGAGGTAGAGGCCATTCAAGTATTTCGTACTTACGCAAGATTTTAGTCATTCTTAAATCCCTTCTCTCCCTTGTCAGCAAAAGTAAGCAAAGTTATCTCTCCTATGTTTACGTAAGCATTGGTATAATTTCTCAAAATTTCGGTAAATCCCCTAATATTATTTCCGCTTAAGAGCATACACAAATATAGATTTGGCATCTATACTTGTGTCTGCTCTAAATATACCATACATACGATGTTCAGTTTAGTATCAACTGAATTTTATAAAAAGAACCCGAGTACCTATATGGATTTTTAAACTACCCCGTTTTCTATGGTATCGAAAATAAACAAGGCAAAGTCCCTCTATTGGTTCTTATGCAATATATGAAAACCCCTAAACCTAAACTTTGTGGTCGTCGCGCCACTGCCCTTTTCTGTGTTGTAGCTTCGAATTATGGGCAAATTCAAATATTTTTTAACTACAAACAGTTGCTTCGAGTCTAGGTATTCTTTGCGTCTGTTTTTTAAATATACATATTATATGAAATGTCTCCTGCGACATACAAACACTTAATGCGTGAGATGTCTATATAAATCTTATTAATATTTGTTTTTCTTTCACGGGTACCTACTTTGAGTAGTTTCCTAATGCGTTAGGGAAATCCCGGCCCTTTGGGAGGCTTATACGGGGACATGAAGTCATGTCCCCGTGTAAGAAATGTCCCCTTCAAGAGTTTTCGTTTGGAGTGAGATGGGACACTCACCGAGACACTAGCCGCGGCATATGTAAGAGATTATTGCTACATATAGAACCTAATAAATCTGGGTTTATAAGGGTGGATATGCTGTCTCAGTACAAAGTCAGCATGGACGACGGTAACACGCCGATACACTAAATGGGCTCCCTGATTAGCTGCCATAGGCATACAAGCATTAAACGCAGCAGAGGGCAGCAACACCAGTGTGAGCGGCTAGGGGTGAAGAGCGGTTCGGCACCGGTTTCACCATCACGGGTCTCATGAAAAAGGAGACCCGAAGCGGATATCTCCGTAGTTATGTTCTTGAAAATTACACTTCCACCGCCAAGCTTCTAGCGTCCTCCCACTAACCGGCTGACCAAAGCAATCCAGAGTTGAGAGACTTACGGCCGCTCTTGAAGTGCCATCCAGTCCAGGCAAGCTGAGGAGGAGGACCTAACTGACTCTCTGAGGCATTCAAGACCGCAGTGTCGCCACTCATATTCAGCTTGCCACAAGCTGCCCTGCGGTTTGTGCGCTTTAAGTGATACATTTTTGTTTATTTCACATGGTGAAGGTGATATTTTAAAAGCTAAAGTACTATGTCCGAGATCGCGTTAGTCTTATGATGAGATAACGATTACCCCAGAGTGGGCTTATTTTAATTTTAAGTAATTTGGCTCCTTGGGGTACGAATCTGTGACTTCGGATCTTGAGAACACTATCACAACAAAACACTTTTCATCGTACAATGTTATGCAAGGTCAAACAAGGCACAGCGCTATTTTATTTTTAGTATCTAATGTGTCTGTTCTTTCATCGTTTTATAACGTGGCATCTCTATAGAAATTCCAAGCCTTCTTTGTTGAAGAGAGTATTGTTGTAACAGCACTTGACGTATCGTGTATACCTGCCCTTATATCAAGTTTGAAACAAGGTCATCGTCAAGATAAAGCAGGAGTGGAAAGCATTTCTTTTTCATAAATAAGTGTCTGAGTGCCCGAATGGTGCAGTGGCTTATGTAATCGCCTTATCATTGCCACGATGCCGAGGGTTGTGGGTTCGATCCCAACAAAGAACAAACGATTGTGTGATCAACTGATCACACAAATCTATGTTTCGGAACAACGATTTGTGTGGGTCTGTAAGTATTGTTACTGTTTTAAGGTTTTGACTATGCCCTTGTTCACATTAGGACCGTCGCATATTTAAAATATGTATATAGCTCTATACGGTCATTTTTAATAAATAATAGTTCCAAAACTTGACTGCACGGATGGTGTAGTGGTTTAGTGATGGTCGTCTCGCCACTGCCGCCGCGCCGGGTGTTGTGGGTTCAAATCCCACACAGGATAAAACTTTGTGTGATCCACACATTCTGTTCTTTAAATCCGTTGTTTGAATGTTTGTAAAGTCCTCCGCGACACAGGACTCATTCCCAGTGCAGGACTTTTAAATTAAAAATTAGAAAGAAAATAATCTGCTGTTAAAATACTGTTGTCTATGAATTCTATTGTAGGCTTTTAAGACGGTGAGAAGTTTCAAAGATAGCAATAAAAACCTTTTCTAGAACTAATTAAAGTACATTTTCAGTTGAAAGTTAGACAACTATGACAAGTTTTTGAACATGGGCCAACACGAGTAGCAAATTTCACGCGCGTCTAAAGGGGCAATGACCCGAACCGATTCTAATCAATTGCTATCTTTAAAATGTCGCGTCTTATCGCCCCACGTCGTGTGCAAAACGTAGGCGTTTTGCACACGTCGCGACGAAACACTTAGGTGCGTAGGCACCTAAATATTATATAACTGAACGTTTGTAACCAGGCATCTAGAGAACGCTGGCTGAATATCAAAATTAGACGCACACACACAAAGGGAAACGTGTAGTAAGGGACAAAAGTTGATGAACATGTAGAAAGCTCCATAAACCGACACCAAGTTCAAAAGTCGCTTATCAGTTCCAGCCACATAATACGCTGACCACTTTAAGATTAAAAATATCGGTAAACGTAACGGAAAACCATTTTTCCATTGTTGTTGTCGTGCTTATTAGAAATTTGATAAGCGAGCATAAAATTTATTTTATATTTATGGACTTTTATGAGTGTTCAGGGTATTTTGTTCCATCACTTGGGTTAGTTTTTTAGCGGGATATGACCTACTATCATGGTATTATGTATTTTGAATATATAGCATACTTGTTCTAATGATGCGATAATAAAACTGGTCGATAAGAGTAAACAATTTATGAAACATTGTTTATGTTCATCGACTTTTGAAGTCAAAGTACAACTGCGTTCAGCAGATTTAAATGAACGAGTGAACCTGCTTGTACCTACGTATTGTATGGTACAATAATTAAAGACATGTCATAGCCGTCTAACTTTCAAAGAAAAATGTACCTTAATTAGCACCAAAAAAAAGCAGTAATTCCTTGTTTTTTAAATTTCGGTGGTATCTTGTTTCACTTCTCCGTCTCTTTGAACGTCCTCGTGTCTTCGAAATATACAAAAATTGAAGAAATCTATGAGTAAAAATACGAGATTTAAAGTACTAGAACGAACTAATGATTCTGAAGAGGAACTTAATTTACTAAACGGATGGCGTAGTGGTTTATATGGTCGCCTCGCCATTGCCGCTACAAAAATTTGTGTGATCCACAAATGGTTGTCCCGAGTCTGGGTGTTCTTTGTGTCCGTTGTTTGAAAGCTTTTAAAGTCCTCCGCGACACAGAATTTTTCCTAATGTGGGAGTTGTCAAGAAAAAAGAAATAATTAGATTTTTGAAGAATTTGACTCTTGTATTTCTTTCTTGAACGATTCCAAATCATTTTCAAGCAAGATGACATGATATACCGCCTGCATTGTAGCTTAGAGGTCAGTGTGAACACCTACAATATGTTAAACTATTTTACTTTAAGCCAATCTGGGTTACCATTGAAATGGAACAGCTTCACTGCAAGGACCTTCTACCCTAAGGAAGGGCGCAATAAAACAATTTTGTGAATTATTTAAGTAGGAGTTGCAGTCAACTGTCGTAAGATGAGACTTAGCAGCAGTACCAAGAGTAAGTAATTTTGCAAACAACGTCCAAGTCAGCCACGTGTTAAATCTTTGACCGTCACGTCAAAAAGAAAAAGCGTGCTCTCGGCGCCAAGCTACGGTTTCATCCTTTAAGTCGGTCATGTAGTCGTGACCGTGGCATGCTGGACACATTTGGCTTTGTTATGTACACATGACTGTGGCGGCCAAAAGGTTAATGACCTTCCTAATAATGCGTTACATCAATACACTACGGTGGCCTATCAGATAGGCCGTACGCTTCTTTGACATCAAAATGAATTTGATTGTAAAAGAAAATCTTAATGTTGTCTAAATACGAATTTCCTGACCATAAAACTCAGTTATTGCTTAATCCGGCACTCTTACCAATGTTCTCAATGTCAACATCAAATAAAAGTCTATATTGATAGATATGAAGATTACTAATTTGAGAGCTATGCGATGAAAAGGAAACTAAAATACAGAACAATTATTTAAAATATATTAAAATTCAACGAATTATTGCAATCTACATACAAAATTCTATATACACATCTATATTACGGAGGTAGATGACACAACATCAAAAATATGTACTTATTAACAGTAACATATGTACGAGTGAAAAGGTTTACAAAACATATAACAACTTTTACTCTGTATTTACAATGTCACTTATATTGATTGAGTCATTTATTATTATATATTTGACATGACATCTAATTGTTACAATAAAACTACTACGAATATATAGCCCATCGTCGTTCAAAAGACTTGTATAGGAACACTAGTTTATGGCCGCGGCTTCGCGTGTATCCCACAGGGACTGATGTTGCGCTGTTGGTCTGTGTGGCACGTTTCATCTAAATCCGTTTATCGGTTTAGACGTAACTGGGTGGCAAACATTCAATCATCTTCACATAGTAGGATACATAGCTTTAGTCCCTATATTGCACAATTGCAAATATATAATAATTCTAAATACGTACTATCACTGGTAGCTCTGCTATCCCATAGCAATAAACCAATTTTACATTTACATACACAATTATTCTTTGATTACCTACATTGTTTTGTAAGGATGATAGGTTTACTATTTGTGGATGGTCACTGGTAAGCTTTTCATCTTGTAAGAGAAAATTCGATATTCATAAAATTGAATTGGATGGGCTTTTACTAAACTAATCTAAAATATATTATATATACCAAAGAATTAATTATAGGAGGTACGGCAATGCTAAAAGGGTAACTATTTAGTTAAGTTAAGCAAGCAATAAGAAATTCAAAGTCCTTACTAACCTACTAACTGGAATCGAATTGGGCGAAGACACGGGCTGAAACTAGTATCGAGTAGAGAAATAGTGTTAGAGAACTTATTCACTATTATAGAATTTGGGCAAGGTATAACATTAATGAGAGGCATAACTTTAGCAATTAGTTAAAATAACCTTTTACATAAATGTCATGTCAAATATCAATCTATTTACTAATTGATCACAAATTATAGGATTTTTCGACTCCTAATGTCACGGTAACTACATTACACAATTGTTTACAGCTAATACTAATTTATTGTCTACTAATGAGGGTGGTATATCACTTTTTCTCGCTGGCTAACGCTTGACCAAGCGATGCAGTGGCCACGGTTGGGTTCGCAGCATTTACTATCTTGTCTAATAACAGGCGGGTTTGGAGCTGAAAATAATATGCAAAAAAATATAATAACAAGGTATGCAATAGGCAATAGGCTGGAACTACTTAGGGTACTCAAACTCAAAAAAAAGGATGAATAAGTATTCGATAAGAGATTTCCTTTCTAAAATATTGTATCAGATTGGCAGTAGAAGGGGAAAAATGGAAAATCTTTTCTAAAGGTCTTCCCTCTTAGAATATAATAATGTTGTGACTCATAGTTCCAGTTTTGGAGCCTGCACGTATGTCTTTAATGATTGTGAGATATCAAGGTGTCATTGGATGTACCTACTAAGGAAATTCTAATTAGTAGCATCTAGGCTAAGGAACTATTGAAACAACAAACATGCAAACTTCTATCAAATTAAAAGGCAAGGGAGCGACTTAATAACTTGTCAATAAAATATTATACATACTCATTTACCATTGCCACGGATTATTGCATAAGTTCCCTACCTTATTGTCTATTTTGTAATAATTATTTTTAAAACAACATTGGTTATGAAGTGTTAAGTTCCATTGCCAAGAACATGTGCTGTCTTTATTTTTTATTACTTTTTCAGCTGTTTGTTTACAATTAATGATTGTAAACTAACATCTGTTTTGTAAGATATTATCTTATGTCTACCCGAATATTACACATTGAAATTAAATTACTTTATTCAGTAGTTATTTCAATATTTTTGCTATATTGAATATGACTTAACTACATTGTCCAGTCTGGTAATTCCTGTACAAGCCTATTGAGACTGTAGTAAAATTAAAGGCGTATAATTTTTATTTGCCTTTGATCAATAGAATGTTGTTTACCTCATTTCCATTGTTTAGAGCAGTAACCCGTACTCTTTCTAGTTCATCCGCAAGAAGTTTAGATTTCTCTTGGGCTTGTTTGTGCTGAGCAACATACAAATTTCTGAAAGTAATAATACATTATACAGGCTGTCCCAGAATATGTGAATCAAATTGTAATGGGAGATTCCTTAGGTAAAGATCAGTCAAATGTGCAAAAAAGAAGGAAACCAAAAGTATGACATTTGTGTAAAAATTTAAATAAATATTTTTTTTAAAGTACGATCTTTTTCAGCCTTTCAACTACAGGTACTTCGTTTACGGCTAATTTTCATTTTTTTTTTTTCGCTGTTGTTATATGTAAAACTAAAAACGATTTTTTTTAAAATCCTGACTTAGTTTTGGAATCGCAGCATTATTTTGGTGTATTTCTTTGGAACAAAACTTAGATTTTTTTATTTTTACACAAACGCCATAATTTTACTTATTTTTTTATTTTGCACATTTTAAAGGTCTTTACCTAAGGAATCTTCTTCTGGGACAACCTGTATATAAAGAGGCAGATAATTATTTATATATTAATTAAAAGCAGTCAAAATCGCAGTTACGTCATATTATTCGGAGGAGATTAATAAATTACTAGATCAAAAACATGTAAGTTTTATAATTGCAAAAATAGGTTGAAACTTAGTACTCCAGTAAACTCTCTCTTTTCTTTGTACACTGAAACTAATTTGTTTAGTTTTGTTTATTATTGAGTTACCATTCTGTTTAAATTTTTTTTATATTTATGTACATAGGCTATTGCATTAGATAGTAAGTATCTGTTATAATAGTTTTATATGTGTGTGTGTGTGTGTGTGTGTGTGTGTGTGTGTGTGTGTGTGTGTGTGTGTGTGTGTGTGTGTGTGTGTGTGTATGTATGTGTGAAATAAATAAGTGTTGCTTTTATGCCAAAATGTGTATTTCACCCATTCCACTAACTTAAATATGACCGTAAAGGTATATTTAAGTCATAAATATCAAAAAGGCATATGTGATAACTCATTTATAGGCTTACCTGATAACAAAAAGCTGTATTAAGACGCCAATGAATGCAATACCGGTACAAAGCACAATAATGACATAGTTAGGTAGTTTCTTTCCTGACATGCCATAGCTTGAACTTGTGTTTTTATTTGCTGTGCCTGTTTTAGCTTGAGATGTATAGTAATAGTTATACTGAACGTTTTTACGTAAACTGGAACAGAGAAAACGGTAATATTTAAAGTACATACATATATATACAGTGGTGGACATATAATTAGAAACACTTGCGACGTATTTCATATTATACAAGGCACATTGCCATAAAACTTTTGTTTGTGGAAATAAAACAACAAAATGAATAGAACATGTTCAACAACTTATAATTCATAAAAAAACAAATAAATATCCGAGTTTACAACTACCATTTAGATATTTAGTTACGTACAAACAACTAAACGACATTTGCAGTACCATCCGTCATGGACAGGTAATTAGAAACAATAAAGAAATGAGGTAAAAATCTTAAAAATTATTATTTACTTGCATAGTCTTTGTTATTAATGACGGCTCTGCAACGACGTGGCATTGATTCAAATAATTTCATACATTTATCGAGTGGGATCGAGTTCCATGCTTCAACAAAGGCTTCGTAAAGTTCATTTTGACTGGAATTACGTTTAACGGAGACTTTTTTTTTAACGACGTACCACAAATTTTCTATAGGATTTAAATCAGGACAGTCTAACTTGGTAACACGTTGCTCACTAAGAAAGGATTTAACACTACGGGCCGTGTGTTTTGGGTCGTTATCGTGCTGAAAGATCCAGGTCACACGCAAATGGTCGTCGGTGTAGGGAATCATTGTCTCTTCTAAGATGTTTTTGTATTGAAATTGATCCATTATACCTTCAATCTTACGGACGGGTCCAACTCCGCAACCAGAAAAACATCCCCATACTTTAATGTTACCACCGCCGTGTTTGACTATGCTCCTCGTGTATTTATAATCAAAAGCATGGTTTATTAGACTTGTAACGTAGCGTTTACCGTCTGAATTCACCATATTTATTTTTGTTTCATCCAAGAATATAACTCTTTTCCATTCTCGTACGGCCCAGTTAAGATATTTCTTTGCAAATAATAATCGCTTCTCTCGGTGTTACTTGGTAAGAAGCGGTACCTTTCGAGATACCCTCACGAACAATTTAGCTTGCACTAATCTGCGGCGTACCAGTTTCGAGAAAATGTTACTTGGGTCATCAGGTGAAAAAACTTCATTTCTAATCTCGTTGGAGCCTTTGAACGGGTTTTGTTTAGCTACACGTATTATTTGCAAATCTTCCCGGAGAGACGTTTGCCTTGGACAAACACTTTTAGTAGTTCTGTTTCTTTTATAATGAGCAATAGCATTAAAAACTTTCTTCACAGAACATTCTAGATGATTAGCAATTCTTCTATAAGTCCACTTTCGATCTAAATGTAATTTAACAATTAATTGCCTAGTTGACTCGTCACAACTCTTATTTTTACCCATTTTTAACAAAACTTATTATTCACGTAATTCCAAATTGACGTTTAATTGCCGCCGAAACTACAGAAAAGCGTGGAAAGAGGGTTTTCTTTTAAATTTTAAAAATGGATCAATCTATGGATCCTGTTTCTAATTAGTTGACCAAGCGGCCAGTAATAGAAATTTAACTATCATTCATATTTAAACTCTTTTAATAATTAAAGATAGAACAGCTTCTTTTTTTTTTACATTTTGTGAGTTTTTAACTCATTGGCCATATTATGGCATAGTTAATAGTGATTTAATCTACCTATATATTTTTTACTCATAATGATAGTTCATTCTGTGTTTACCTAATTTTTATGTACTGTTTCTAGTGATATGTCCACCACTGTATACATACAAGTTTAATGGATGTATTTTAAGCAAGTTAATTAAATGAAATACACACAAAAAGATTTTAAAACAGAATAAACAGTGCCTGCTATCCTTGCAGCGAATTTTAAGTAAAATGACACATACACCTTTTAGATAAAATATTTGAGAGAATACAAACATACTTACTTGTACGGCACATGTGTTCTATACACATAAGAGCTATCAGATTCTACCCCTATCATGTTATCATATCGGGCACGGCTACTTGGCTTACTCAGAACATTGTAGGCTTCTACAATATTTACAAACTTTTCTTGCGCTTTTACATCTTTGTTTTTGTCTGGGTGGTACTGGAATTCAAAATATTATATCAGTTAAGATTTTTAGCCACTATGCCATAACATTAAAAGCTATATGAGAATATAAAAAAATATAGTGTTCAATGGAATAACATCTATCCTGTCACTAAATAGCACTATAATACACCCTTGTTGCTACCCAACCTATCAGCAATACATTCACAAAGGGAAAAAGAATATAGAGAGAAATAAACTAAAACTATTAAGTGTTAGGTGCTTTAACTTAATAAAGGTCCATGACACTAGTACATGGTATAGCATTCATCAACAAGTTGTTCTAGTGCCTAGATTAAGATAAAGATAGCCAGCTATCTGCACAGGTGCTCTAGCTGGAGTTTTTATTAAAATAGAGATAGAACCACTATATTTAACAATATAGTCCCTAATCTATTTAAAAAAATATATGATGTGTCTATTTTTAATCATTCCACTATAGTAAATACAAACTGCTATAGTATATACAAAGTAACAATTACCTAATATTTATAAAAATACAACATGACATTTAAATTTGTACCTCTTTGCTGAGTTGTATGAAAGCCTCCTTGATTTCCTTGTCCGAACAGTTATTTCGTAGATTGAGGATATCATAGTGACTTTTTCTCCCAATACTGAAAAATAGAAAGTAGAATAAAATAGAAAATTAACTTCGTCTCAAATTGACGTACCTACTACATTTTTAATTTAGTCACCTATATGATCTTAACAATGTTCTAAATGATCTAATGGTAGGATATCGTTTAGTGAAAAACATTACGATATACACAAGTCAATTTCCCTAAAACTACATGTAACGTTGTACATGTTATTATTTTACAATTTCCATTTTTGTCTCCGAAACTCCAAGGTTATCTACTTCAAATATGACGTGACAGACATCAACATGACAGTTCTTTCGCCAATCTAGGGCTGCCAGTATTCGTTTCTTATTTATGGTTACAATCTTAGAACCGTGTAACATTGTCTTTCAGGGTACCAATTGAATGAGTATATTAAAGGTGCAATTCCATTAGGCAAGTACTTGCATGCAAGTTGCAAATTGCATACAACTTGTAAAAACATGTATACAAGTTACAACTTGAATCGGGTAGTTTAAACTTGTACATATTTTTCTTCAAATGACCTGCAAATTGAATTGAACGCGCAAACGTTAGTTGTACGTTTTGAATTTAGAATGCGTGACGTTTACGCACATGATATCTATCGCTGTGCAGATTATCGATACATAATGTCTGTTAGGTAGACGTACGAGAAAATAATTTTTATTGTGGAATATCACAGAAACGAGTGCATATGGGAAAATAAAAAGGCCTTTTTATAAAAATCGAGATTGTTAATATATTATTATCTCAGAAATGACTCGACAAGCAGAACCGGCTACAGCAGCACGTCTTCCACCCATGATGGCCTACTCAATTGTAGAGCATTTCTACTTATATGCAAGGGAACCTGCATGCAATTTGCACACTCTCGAAAACATGTTTCCAATACAAGCAACTTGTACGCAAATGTGACGTCATACTTGCATGCATATGCATATCACGCCTTAAAGATGTGTTGTACTTTGCTATTGAATATAATAATAATAATTATTATTATTAATTAAATTTCTCTTCACAAAAAAGGTACATACAAATTTCATAATAAGTACAAGGATTTTACACAATGTTTTGTGAGAGACTGGTGCCTGTGATAGGTATTTGAACACCTGTGTTACGGGTCACCAGGTCCCCACTCTACTGAACATTATTATTTAAATTAATCAGTCGTAGAAAACGCTTAGAAAAGTTTAAAATACATACATAAATTAATAGAAAAAAAGCAATTATATATTATTGCTTTTCCATCCTTTTCTAAAACATAAATATTTTGCGGGTTTGATACTCGTGACCGCGCCACATAGAGTTGCCCATGGAAAATAGTTTTGTTTATTGTTATTGTAAATGCTGCTTTTAGGAGAAACTCTCACTCTTTAAACCGAAATGGCTAATCGGTCGTAATGATCATACATACATACATAGATTCACGCCTGTTTCCCAGAGGGGTAGGCAGAGACTACGGATTTCCATTTGCTACGATCCTGACACACTTCTCTGGCTTCATTCACTTTCATCACATTCCTCATACACGCCCGTCGGTTCAAGGTGCTCTTAAGCTGGCCTTTGTCCAGAATAATAATGATCAGAATACGTGGAATTGAAACATTTTTCCCCTTTGCCACTCCATTCATGATTAGGTGTAGCTTTTATAATATTGCGTCCTAGAGGAGTAATTTGTAGCCGTGTACCATTACATAGCCTTGGTGCATGATTTCTCATTAACAGGACTGGAACACCAAGTTTTAGCCTCAACTTATGGGAAAGCGCTCCTGATAATTCTAAAGAAATGAGAAACTCTCTAGGGTACGGATGTCACTTGTTTAGTGTCCATAGCATTGTCTACTGAGAGGTAGATACACCACAACATCCCTCTCAACATCCGACATAATTTGTTCGTTTGTCTGGCCTACTGTCTCATTTGTCAGCGCCAAAATTGACCTGCCACACAACCATTCTCGATTGCCCATACTTATTAGTAGATCAGGATAGATATTATCTGTTTTATCGACAATTTTACAGAATTCACGTGTTAGTGTAATCAATAATCATGCCGTTACTGTCTGTTGGCATAAAATCTTATCTTATCATATATGATTTTTAGAAAAGCAGTCGCATATTGCCCTGCTTCAGAATATTTGTGTAGTTGCACCTACTCGCATATTTGTAGTTTGACAAAACTTTTTTACGTGTACCCATGATAATACAGAAACTTTCAAACAGGCAGTGTGTCTTAAGTCACCAGCTAAAAGTACCACTATCCCTGCGATGAAACCCTGATTGCTCTAAATATGGTCATTTTACAATCTAGTGCTTCGATAGCTCTTTTGTGGTACATCGTACACTCATCCCAAACCAGCAGCTTACACTGCTGCAACATACTTCCACGCTCACCGCATTTGCTAACGTTAAAAACACCACTATGCCGCGCTGCGCTACCGCCCAGCGCATCGTGCATTGTGTATGGCTCTTGGCGTGTCCCGCACTCACGTGACGTGTATAATTATATTAAGACAACGTCTAATGTTAAATACAGTCTCATGGTTTTATCTTCGATAATGACGAATTCCCATACAAACATTCATCCCTTATTTCAACTCATTCATGCTCTTTTCTACAACAAAATGTAGGCTATGTC
This sequence comes from Catocala fraxini, assembly GCA_930367265.1. Lineage (NCBI taxonomy): Eukaryota > Metazoa > Arthropoda > Insecta > Lepidoptera > Erebidae > Catocala > Catocala fraxini. The sequence continues at coordinate 18,036,178 of OV884035.1, forward strand.
CTTTCCCAAGGTCTACCCTACCTCTGTACCAGATTCCAGAAAAATCGGTTCAGATATTTAGGCGTGAAAGCGTAACAAACAGACAGACAAAGTAACTTTCGCATTTATAATATTAGTAGGTAGGGACAAGTAGAGTAGGTCGAAATTTCAAAAACGCTGGAACAAATGTTTATTTACTTCTCATCAAGTGCCTTAATACAAAGACTTATGGTTTTATCTTCGATGATGACGAATTCCCATAGAAACTTTACTTTACCCACGAAAACACAGAAAAAAGACACAGAACTACATAATAAGCATATAATTATTTTGTGTGTAGTGTGCAAACGTATTCAGTTTCGTAGAAGGGGAGAGTCCCAACCTATCTGCGAACCTGTTTAGTATGTGCTTGTAGGTGGAGCTAACACGCTTCAGTAACAATTTTTTTTTTAATAGTCGCCTTCCTTTGTCGCCTAGGGCTTTACGAACATTTAAACAACGGACACAAAGAACACCCATAATCGGAACGATCATTTGTGGATCACACATGTTTTTGTCCCGTGTGGGTTCGAACCTACAACACTTGGCACAGTGGCAGCGACGAGGCTTAATCACTTAAATCATTACGCCTTCCAAGCAGTACATTGTTTTCTTATAAGAGAATAAAGCCATTTGTAAAAGCATCTGCAAACACATTTGAATAACTACAAAACCGCGGCAGCACCATCAGCACACTAAACGCGTTACGCGATGTTGTGTCCGCATAAGACGTTGTATGTGGTATATAATATAATGTACCTGATTGTGAACAAAGTATAGCAATACGATTTAACAAGTGTAACTTAAAATCGATTGCTGCTACGTGCGTGCTAACAAATTTTAACGGACAGCCAACGCCCAACGTGCCACGTCCACGTTGTCCCTAAGGTCCTCGGAAACCCAGTGGCCCAGATTCTTGAAATGTGCGACTCACTGATACAGACACGTAACTTTTGCCAAGCGCCTGAAATACTCTCAACTTGCTTTTCGTTGCATTATATCTGTACGCAGGGGCTTCCGCGTAAGACTCAAAAATGCGTTACAATTTACGCACAGCTATAATGGATGGACTCAGCAGTACCTTGCTATTTGCATAACTAATATTATTAACACAATACCACACATTCACAAAGAAGTGTACCTTTATTTGAATTCATTTTGAATTATTTTCGTCATCCGATCATTAATTTTATTGTATTAATGCCAACATAATGAAGTATAGTTATTAAAAATTGTATTGTCTCTTATTACAGCAATGTTATTCACAGAGCATTAGTTTAGTTGTGGACTTCAGCTGGTCAATAACGTAGCTTATGAAGAACAAAAGGCACATTATTCTACCTTGTAGAACCCTTTTCTTTAACTATTTGCATAATATTTTTCATTCTAGATCATTATACCCGCCGTCTTAAGGACAAAAGACGTACCCAATATCATTTTCGAAATTGACTTCTTCACGAACTTATGTACTACTTATGTATTTGCCATTATTTTTATATTAAATATAAACATACTGGTAGATACTTGCGTATTTTTTTGCCTTATAGTGTCAGTATACATAATTATAGTTTTTCGTTCTAGATACTGTCTTCTATTTCGTAAATAAGAAGTGATAAATTCTAGCACATTACCGATTACACTGTCTACAGTATAAAGGGTAATGTGTAGTTGATGAAGTTTATTAAAATCTTGTGAACAACATATTATAGAACAGCGTCGATACTAATATTTATTATGTGGCTTGACTAGAATTGTAACCCTTAATAGGCTCTATGACTTAAGTAGACATTTCCTTTACAGTTTTTGTTAGTTACCTGCGTGGCCTTCTATATTACAGAGGGTGTGTGTGGAACCTTAAAAAAGAACATTGACAATTTGACTTTTATATCGAATACTTCAAAATTATTTATATTACATTTCCGGCGTTAGTTTGTTACGATACCATGAAAATACACAAAGCATTTGACATTTGTGTATTGAGTGCATAAGAGGCAACAAATTCGAGCGAAACATAACACAACACAACAAACGCTTTGCCAGCAACAACTGCATCTTAAAAAACAAATTCATACAATAATTCAGGATTACACTAAAGCTTCTGTAGAAGACTTCTGAAAGATTAAGATTTTATGCGCTTGCTGTTATTTTTATCTCTATATTGTGTAAAATTATTGTTTTACTTTTACAGTGATTAATTAAAGCTCGTGGCAAATGTCGAATCTTGCTTATTTCACGAGTTGACTAGATGTTATGATGTAAAATTAGTCAAGTCCGTTGAAAAAAGGAAGAAATAATATTAAGTGAAAGTATTAGTAACTAGATGTCCTGCGGTGTCACCTACTTTTTAGTTTCGTAATTATTTCGTTATTTCGTAATTCGTATTACCTATGTATTCTAAACTACTACCTAACTAACCTCTGTATTTTTGAGTGAAAGTGATTTCTTGGTGTCAAAGAATTACGAAATGCTAGTGAACCACATTAAAGGTAAGCTTGATGATATCACACACACTAATGTCATTCTGTGTTCACCCAATTTTATGCTTAATTGTCGCGCAAATTTATTTAACAGTAGAATAGAGGCTTTCAACAGACTGTTATATTTAAGCAATAAGAAATACGAATACACGTACTTATTTGACACTAATAAACATCTTAGCTATTCTTATAACATGTTCTCACAATATACTGGGAAAATAAATAACAAAGCCATGTCAAATATATTTTACTACTTGCAAAAATACATAGCTTATTTGAAAAGTTTTATTGAACAAACATTTCATAATAATAGCTTAAAAGGATGTAGCAATGATACTGATAAGTGTAAGCCTGGCACTATACCTTATAACTTTAAAAAGTTAACAAAGAATGTATCTTTTCAAACAAAAAATGTAAGTGTATGTATTGATAGTCCTGTAACAACACCTGTACAGGCTTGTGATGAGAATGTAGACTTTTTTCGTCAATAACAAATATTTTTATTTACTCCATCAGAACATTGCTGGACTTTTGAACAAAGCTGATATGCTTTCTATTTATTTAGATGAGATGTCAGAAAAAATGCAAACAGTTGATGTTTTATGTATCACTGAACATTTTATAATGTCGGGTCATGAAGCACATTTGTATGTACCAAACTACACTTTGGCAGCGTTCTTTAGTAGGAAAAATTGTAAAAGAGGCGGTTCTTGCATATTAGTACGAAATGGCCATCACTGGAAACAGCTGCCTGATGCTTCAATGATCTCGGTAGTTAATGATTTTGAATGTTGTGCAATAGAATTAACTAAATACAAAATGATTATTATTTGTGTATACAGAGTACCAGGAGGAAATTTGAATATATTTTTTAGTAGATTAGAGCAATTATTATTTAAAATAAGTAAGATAAAATATGAGCATATAATTTTAGCAGGTGACTTGAATATTGATGTTTTAAAAAACAATAATAGTACTCTGGAACTTAAATGTCTACTGCAAGCCTTTAATTTAACACTATCCATAGAGCAGCCAACAAGATTAAAAAGCCAAACTTGTTTGGACAACATTGCTCACAATTTTCCAAGAGGGCACTGTAAGTTAAATATTGTCGAACTTGCCCTATCGGATCATACTGCACAGATAATTAAATGTCCTGTGGTGCAAAGAATTATGACTCCTCAATGGTTCTCCCTACAGAGAGATTATTCTAAAGAAAACATGAAAAAATTTAGATATTGTATCAGTAAATTAACCTTTTCTGAAGTTTATGAATGGGATAACCCAAACAAAGCATATAACTCCTTCTTTGAAACTTTTAAATTATTCTATGACTTATGTTTCCCTCTAAAAATTGTTACTATTAAAGTGAATAAAAAGTGCAAATGGATATCTCGAGGTATTAAATTATGTAGTTTAAAAAAAAGGGAATTGTTATGGCAAGCTAGACTTAAACCTACACTGAGAAATAAATTAAAGTACATTAGATACACAAAATTATTTAAAAAAATCATAAACCTAACCAAACGTTCTCAAAATATAAACAACATTAAAAATTCTCTCAATAAAAATAAAACCACATGGCAAATTATAAATTCGTCAAAAATAAATGTCCCCAAACAAACTATAAATAAAATTGTCATTAATGACAAAATTTTTCACGAACCGCAAGTCATAGCAAATAAATTCAATGAATACTTCATAGACAAAATCAAACCAATTCCCGAACGCGGAAAAAATGTTACCAGATATATAAATAAGTCTTTAAATTCTATGTTTATGGTTGCAAGTACTCGAAATGATATATTTAAAATTATTATAGATTTGAAAAATAAATGCAGTGTGGGCAATGACGAAATATCTACAAAAGTCATAAAATTTGTAGCAGATTTAATAGGTGACCATCTGAGCTATATCTTAAATCTTTGTATTATCCATGGCACATTTCCTGAACGGCTTAAGACCTCTATTGTTAAACCGTTACATAAAAAAGACGATAAAGATCTTATGCAAAATTATAGACCAATCTCACTTCTTCCAATTTTTTCGAAAATATTTGAGAAGTATATCTATAATAAAATATCTATCTATCTGGAATCAAACAACATTTTATGTTCTGAACAAAAAGGATTTCGTAAAGAAAGAACTATAAATATGGCTATTTACGACTTTTTAAATATAGTAATGTCAAGTATTGATAATAAAATACCGATTTCTGCTGTGTATTGTGATATGTCACAAGCATTTGATTATGTCGACCACAATATCCTAATAAATAAGCTTGATGCCTACGGAATAAGGGGTAATGTCCTTAATTTAATAAAATCCTATTTAAAAGAAAGAAAACAGTTAGTCGCAATAAAAAAACTTAATTTTAAAACTAAAAAAGAAGAAACATATATGTCTAGTCAGCGTAACATAGAATTCGGTGTTCCCCAAGGCAGTGTCTTGGGCCCGCTGTTGTTCATTGTTTATATAAACGACTTACCTAAAGCAGTAAAACATCCCGTAACATTATTCGCTGATGACAGCACGGTTACGATAGCTTGTAACAAACCTGATCTCTATGACTCGGACATTAATGAGACACTATGTTCAATTATATTGTGGCTTGAAAATAATAATTTAAAGATAAATTTAAGCAAGACTCAAATAATGGAGTTTAGACAAAGACAGTATCATGATCACAAGCTGAAAATTAACTATCAGAATAAAGACATATGTTCTACAAATAACGCCAAATTTCTTGGTTTGACAATTGACAGCCAGTTAAATTGGAAATGCCACATAGAGGTTATTTGTAAAAAAATAAGTAGTTCGTCCTATGCTTTGCAAAAACTGGCACGAGTGGTAAACAAAGAAGCGCTTCTAACTGCCTATCATGGTATTGTTGCATCTATTCTTAGATATGGCATTATTTTCTGGGGGAACTCTACCCATAAAGAAATAGCTTTTAAGTTCCAAAAACGGTGTATCAGAGCTATGTTTGGCCTCCAAGTGATGGACAGCTGCAGACCGTATTTCATTCAATATAAAATTTTGACACTTCCATCTATGTTTATATATGAAGTAGCATTGTTTGTGAAGAAAAATCCCCATTTATTTATTAAAATGTCAGATGTCGTCACACGCAGTAGACGTAAACACAATATATTATGTATTCGTAAGGTTCATACAGCGCTCCTATGGAAAAGTGTGTTTTGTTTAGCGCCGAAAATATATAATAAACTGCCGGAAACAATAAAAACACTTAATATAAGCCTTTTCAGAAAAAAATTACGAATATTGTTGACTGAAAAGTGTTATTATTCAGTTACAGACTTCCTGAACGACAACATTTAATGTTATATAAAATTTATTTTTAATGTATTTTCCATAAACTGTGTTAGTTTTTAGGTCTGCTTTTTTTAAAGAATTGTGTATTTGTGTATATTTCATTACCTTTTTTTAATATGTTTTGTATAATCATGTAAATATTTGTACGCCAACATTGGCAGGACGCAGAACTGCACGTCTATTATTTGTAACATCTCATTATCACCTGTGTTTAACAAATAAATTTGATTTGATTTGATTTGATTTGATTTGAACAGCGACAGAATTTTTAAAACTGTCATTTTGAGTTTATCCATTACAAACATTTTTTTATTTTATTAGACGCTCATAGCCAGTGGCACTCACTGATCAGTAAACGTTTAGCGAGGTTAAGCAACGTTGGGTGCGGTCAGTCTATAGATGGGTCGGGCACGCCACGATCGTGGCGGTAAGTCCCGTGTTTGAGGAGTGGCTGGAGAGGCGACATGGCGCCCTCACCTTCCGGCTGACACAGGTAATGACTGGCCACGGTTGTTTTGGCCAGTTCCTGTGTCGTATACGCCGGCAAGAGACACCCGGTTGTCACCACTGCGGCGACTGCCGCAACGTTGTAGAGGACACGGCGCTGCACACTTTGGCGGTTTGCCCCGCCTGGGCATCGCAGCACCGTGAGTTGATCGCGGCAGTCGGATTGGTTGCCCTCTCGCTCCCGGCCGTAGTTCAGTCTATGGCCCGGAGTGAGAGGTCGTGGAACGCCGTCGCCTCCTTCTGTGAGGAAGTCATTTCCATCAAGGAGGCGGCGGAGCGGGAGAGGGAGCGTTTGAATCCTCTCCCCAACCGCAGAGCCGGGCGCCGGAGGGCGCGAGACGACCTCCAGCCACCCTGAGGTTTGACCTGGGGGTGGCGGGCTTTGTGGGCCTGCCCGCCATCCGTTCAGCACCAGGTCCGAGAGGCGGCGTGCGTATTCCCACGCGCGCCTCTATGTCGAGTCCGTCTCCCCTCTAGGGGGGACAGTAGGGAGTGATAGAAGTGCCAATAGGGTAGGTCTTTCGTGTAGTGGCCTGCCGTTTCATACGGCGGGCCGAAACCTCGGCGGGGTCGCGACCGCATGCGAAAGTGATTCGCGCGGCCCCGTCGATAGTGGTTTTGTCGAGGAACACCGTGGTAGGTTTAGTCGGTATTCCGGGAGGTACATTTTCTTCTTAACATCTTTCTTTTACCCCGGCGAGTCCGACATAACCCCTCCGCCCGCCCCCGCGGAGGGGTATGCGTCATGCATTCCCCCAAGTATAAAAAAATAAAATAAAAAAATAATAGATGGGTGACCGCTTAGTGGTATTTCATCTGAGCGTCTCCGTGCTTCTGAGGCCTACGAGCGGCTTGAACAACTCTTGACAACAGGTTGGCCACTAACCACACGAAAAGAGGAAAGAAAATTTTATTAGTTGGTATAGATTTAACTCTACAAATATTTTCTTTCGCCTAGTTTACACTCTGATAATATTTTGTGTTTATTTATCTATACCACACAAATACAAGACAAGTAAATTAAATATATTTGAGAACGCAATAAGTTCTCAACCCATTCATTCAGTTATAAAGAATCAAACAAGGCACGAAGCTCTTCATTACATGCTATTAGAGATACTTAAGGTAATTTCAACTATACATATATGTCAACAACATTGAACAAAGTTGTACTATTTTCTTCATATGATAATGTGCTTATTATTTATCTATAAATAATATTAAATTTTATCGACTATCTTTTACTACTGTTGTAAAAAAATAAAAGTGCACATTATTTTATAAGTACACACATCAATTAGAATCACACAAATGTTCATTGACACAATCACGACATAGGTACATACTATCTCGCCGAACTGCATGATGCTAAAAGACATTGTTACTTACGTTAATAAACTAATTTAAAGTTATACTGAAGTGTATCTATATAATATAGGTACATACATTGCGTTGACCTATACACTAATAATTCATCTCCAATTATCATGGTTGAAGGAATTAAATCGCCAACATTTCTATATCCATATTCGGGTCTAGGGCATTCAATTCAACTGTTATATTTGTAACAATAAATACTAATTATCATTAGATTTCACCCAAGACATTTAAAATAGTCCAGCTTCCAGTTCAGGTCTATAAACATAAACTGGAAGTACTTAGACTATTTTTAAATTGCGTAAGTTAAACTTCAATCTTCCTGTCCTCTAATCAAATGAGATTTTACTACCTATATCTAATATCACATTATTTTCTAAAAAAGCTTATTGGTCGTTTCGCATGAATTGTGCACATCCATATGATTTGAGTGCAGAGCGAATCAATCTGAAAAAGGTGTGCCAATCGTTTCGTGCGAAACGACCAACAAACCTCTAAAAAATACAAAGACATATAAGCAGGTACGTTTACTCTGCTAATCTCCTTTGCCCCTAAATTTAAAATAATATTATGTAACTACAAAGACAAGTTACCAATAAAGTCATATTTCGTTAAATGTTGAAGGGAATGCAATTTGATATCTACCCAATGATATACATATTTATTTAACTTTTATTATAACGGCAGTGCCTAATGCCTATGCCAATTACAATAATAAATAAAGATCGAGTTAATGATTATAAGACAGGTCATATCTAAGGTTAATGTAGTTCACAGTGCACATACATAGGTAAAGTACGACAATAGAAGAAGGATAAGTACGTTCACAATTTTAATATTGGTAGGTTTTAAAAATGTTTTATGTACATAGGATACATAAATAAAGCACCTTATTACGTGTTTAATGTACCCTATATACGTTAGCATCTAGTTTATATTAAGGAGTTTATTATTAGCTGTTGAAAATACTTAAGTAGGTAGGTATGATATTTTTTTGTAGATATTCATACCTATTTTAAGACAAATTGAATTAAATTTACTTATTGCCTGTATAGTAGTAAGAAACGTCGTCGTTTACCTCCAGGCACAGATTGTACGGGCTTTGACGAACGGCGCGAGGGGCGGTCGCGGTCGCGGCAGGCGTGAGACATCGGGCCTTCGCCGGAGTTCGTATTTCAGTGTACGCGCGTCAAACAACGCGAGTGGTTGTACGGTCATGCGAGAAGCGGCTAGCAGAATGGCCGAGCTCGAGTTCGAAGCGCCGCTCGCGCAAATCGAAGAGGCGGACGACTGTCTCTCTACTGCTGATTACCCGCAGAAAACCATAAATGGTAATGACATCCGTCTAAACAACATTAACAATATTAAAAGTGAAATGGTCAAAATGAATACCGACTCCAACAAAATAAATGATAACGAGGAACCTAAACTCGTGAAGTGTAAACAGGACAATATGCAAAACGGTGAAGGAGATAATTTCACGGAGACTTTCTCCGGATCGCTCGAAGATTTGGTGAACACTTTTGATGAGAAGATTACCAAGTGCTTTGGTAACTACGAGGAGAGCGTAGAGAAGCTGGCTCCAGTACAAGTTCGCAGCCAGGAGGAGATAATGAACGAATGCCAGTGAGTACCAATTAGTACATAATAAACTCTTAATTAGAGCTTGTAATTAGATATTATGATATCATCTATGTAGTCATTGCTTAAACGAAAATTTTGTTTTACTATTACTAATTGGATAAACGAAATAAGTCTATTGTTGTTGATAGTAGATCTGTTAGAAATAATGTTATTTTCTTAATTAGAAAAGAAAAATGAAAATATAAACAAAAAGGGCGGGCTGTGCGCATGGCAATAGTGAGGAAGAGATCGATCGATGTTTTGAGGCTAGGGTGCGCAGGGGGTGCGTACTAGAGCGACCGCGATGACGCATCGCACCCCCACACCCGTCCCCCTTTGTTTCCAACCTAAACTTACGAACAAGACTCCACACGCAACTGTTACAGAATTCAATATTTATGCTAAATAAGCACTTAATTAGGCACTGCGTTGTTAAATTGAAACCGCATTTTTTCAGTTTTATTTATGAAATATATTGTTATGAATTTCACTGATTCATTTTATCCCTTATACTGCAATTGCGCGTATCTACTTACTTGCCTTATGAAGTTGCAACGTAATTTATGCTACATATGTTATTGTTTAATAATTATTCATAGGTTCACAAATATTTTCCCTGAGCGTCTACAATGTACAGATAATGGTAAAAGTCTCTCACACCAGCCTATTGTATCAAAGGAAAATGGCAAAGCTTTATATTGTCATCTTCTATATTCGCTTGAAGCGTTATGAGAATTTAATGCAATTTAAATCTTAATGTTGTCCAAATTGTACTTTCTAGATCTTGCCGTAAATAAAAGACATAATATGTATAATACTTTCTCTAATATTGATCTACCTACATAAAATTAATCCTGTCATAACGTTATTCACCTAAACATACTTAAAAATTGTGTTACACCCGCAACAGTTTATAAAAACAAATACTTTTTCATATTATGTCAAGCTAAATCTTTTGGAGTTGATCCAGACGACCTAAATGCTAGAAGGCCGGGGAACCACGTTAAACTTTAATGAGAACATTTCGCAAACAACACAGTAGGGTGTGCCCAATTGTTGATAATTGATACTATTTCAATACATACTTGTACTTTTACGTATAATTTCAATTATTAGCTTTCTAAATTGAAAATTTATATCTTATCAAATATTTTTAACAAACGGTAAAGAATTTGAGAATTGATAGTGGAAAATATAAAATATAACAATGTAAAAATAAGCTGAGTCTACAAGAAACGTCTCTTTTATTTGAATTCGTATCGAAATGCAAACGTCACGACTGATTGATTGATTGGTTGACATATCAGTGGTATCAGGTGGTTGTCAATCCCAAGTTGTAAACCTGCCTAAGTAAAATTGGTTATTGGTTACTTACTGTAAGTCTCTGAAGATTGTGACTTATTGCTAGATATTGTATTACATTTTACTATTTTTATAATTCACGCAAATTTCACGCACTTTCTCCTTCATTGTGCATTTCTTAAAAGCATAGAACATAATTTTAGTTAACTATATCTTCAAGTTCTGTCGAAATATGATCTACATATTGCATTAAACGAAAACATCTAGCAACCAAATCCGAAAAAAAAGTAGTTGGACCACACGACAGGTGTCTGCATTGATTCCGGCGTGATTCGATCGCAAGTGGCAGCAGATGCCGGGCCCACCTTGCGTTTAGGACATAGCTGAGGAACACCTTGCCAAATGATGCCAACCGGCCGACATATGGCTTGTTTATTCAAATTATTTCGTATAATTTGCATAGTCTTCAAAATGTCTACTTGTTCATATTTTTATTAGCAGTGTTTTTTTGTTTAGGACGATAGATATCGCATGTGCATAGTTTACTCAAGGCCGAATAACAACTCAGCAGATGCTAGTTAGTGTTGTGCTAAATTTTAGCATCATCAAAATAGAGCAGTTACTAATTACTAATTTTAAATAATTTCTGTTCGTTTCAAACTTGTTGATAAAGCCGGTCATCAAATAATGCCTACCTTCATTGTCATTCATTGCAATGCTTATTGGTTCCGCTGTTTCAGTCCAGCCCCGAAAATAATGGTCCTAGTCGATTATGTCGACTAAAATTTATATTCTATTACTGAGTTGAATTTAAGTGCAACATAATTGTTTGTCTATCATTCAACTATTGTTACTGTCTTGATTTTTGACTTCTGAAGAAGTTTCATTGAAAGCATAATAATTGATACAAATAACTAAACAATGCTTTCATTGTTACGTCATTACGACGTCGAAAATACCAGAACCTATTAATTAATTTTCTAAACGAAAAGCAGGCACATACTACTTGATCATTATAATAACATAGCATTACATGTAAACAAGTCTCGGTTTACCACATTTAATATCATATTCAATGGCTTTTCTTATACCATTTTCACTTTTCCCAATCGAGTTAAACTCGCATGCGTGTTATAAATATTTAATAATATCAAATTTTAAATATTTTATACACTTATTATTCATGACGAACTTTGATTAGCATCGTCAGAGGCACACGACGCACGTCCGTCTTGAATTAAATGCTTTTGAACGAGCATCGGTCGTGTCTCTGTAAATCTAGTTTTGAATACTAAATAAGCAATAATATATTCATACTAGATGTGCCCGCGGTTTCACCCGCGTTTATGAATATTGCGCCGCCCCCGCGGATCATCACGTGATGTTATATAGCCTATAGCCTTCCTCGATAAATGGGCTATCCAACACTAAAATAATTTTTCAATTCGGACCAGTAGTTCCTGAGATTAGCGCGTTCAACCAAACAAACAAACAAACTCTTCAGCTTTATAATATTAGTATAGATTAGTCTCATTTCATCTCTCTGACTTCTCTATTATTGCGGACGGGTCAACTTTATGCGAATTTTATCACAACTGTGGCAGATTTACTGCTGTCATTTTGTTTAAAATTGTAATCACGATATACGCATCACTACTGCAGTGCGTGTAATTATAACCTGTGACCTTACATTATATTTTCATGCACGAAATACGCACATTTCAAAACGATATAGGCCATTGTAAGTTAATCGTTCTTAGCCTGTATCAGTTTTCAAGCAGTAACTTCGCGTGTCTATCTTAATCGTAAATGTGGTTAATTGGTGTGGCCTTCCCAAACCAAGCTTTCTAAATATTAATAGCTTTTCAACAGCTAATATGGATTAGAAACAAGATTTTTATCGTATTGTGTTTATTAAGTACGCTGTTGCCGTCGTATTACACCCGGCTGCAGAATATCAATGAGATATTTCGAAAATAAATACAAATATAATATACCAGATGTGCCTAACTTGTTCATTTAAATATATAAATACGTGCAATTTTAAACTGTTTTGCTAAACGCGTTGCCATTTGCAATTTTATCAGCTCTTCCTCAGAGGAAACGTGGCCCAGATCTGGTTATGGATACATTTAATTAGCATGCTATCTGTCTACTGCAAACCGCTTCACATTTACATACGGCTTTGGCACAAACTGACTAATAAAGTGTCTCCTATGTTTCTTCCGTAGATCTTATATATTCTAGAATTTAACTACGTGACGACTATCCTTGATGCTGGTTATACAACTACATCTAATTCGTTTCACAACGTTGCACACTTAAACAGGAATACTTAAGGGAAAAATATCAAATACAGTTGTATGGACATTCAGAGTGTTAATTAATAAATGTTGCTGCCTTCTATTATGTACATGTCACACATTGCAAATAAATAAATACTGACTTCTTCCCATAACACCCACATGTGACGCCGGCCATCGACCTCCGATTCGCAACAACCCACATAAGTAATGTTATCGCCCCTTTCTTGAACGATAATATTGAGAACACACACGAAGTTGTAATACCGTCATTTTTATTCATGATCTAAACGCTAAATCCTGCTTTTAATGCATGCAATCATTTGTGTAATCTTCTTATTAGAAAGTCAGTTTCGTTTATTAACGCTTCAGGTAATCCAAACGTTCCCATATGGTTTCCACACAAAACGTAAACTTTATCCGAGCCGGTATCGTCTTTGAACGTTATTTTTAATTGGTATAGGGTTTATTGTTAACAACTTTTATATCTGTGTTTTTATGGTTTTGAAAGAGGTAAAGTATCATTAAAAGCCATGGATGGCGCCGTACTGCGTTCATCATTAACGTGTTAGGAAATTATCTTGGGCGCGTCATCTCTGAGTGATTTCGTAAGTTGCTTAAAGGTCGTCTTCATTAAATTGGTTTGTATAAAGCACACGTGGTACACCATCAATCATGTGTCCAATAAACTAGTTGAGAATCCCATATGTTCACGTGTGAAGACAAATGATATCTTGCGAGTGAATAAGATTGGAAATTAATTATTCTAAATCTTTGAAATTGATATAGTTTGATCCGATTACAGATACCTACCATTATTCAGTCTACACTTTTATTTATAGATCTTAGTGGCTTAGAATTGGTATAAAACCGATTTATTACTGGTATCTACTTTTAAATCGTAAAATGTTTCAGCTTTTGATAATAACATAGATACCTATCTATTTATGGTATTTAGAAATTTCATCGCTCAGTTGGTGATATACGTGGGTGAATAAGAAATAGCTTGGATCTCTTTATATATTAGTTTTCTGTCGTATAACTTGCCATTAAATTACGTAAACGGTAAATGGCTTTTAAAAAATTTACAAACTTGTCAGTAGTAATGTTCTTAAGTAATAATCTTATGAAATTGAATACATGTGTCGTCTTTTGCGTCACAGCTTCATATGACGTCAGTAAATTAGTCTACGTTCTCTTTGAAGCACACGTGTGTGGTCAAAAAATCAACGCAATCATAGATTAAGATTCTGTGAAACTTAAGCATTTGGTAGGTATATGTCGCGTTATATTTGAATGTTATACTAATTAGAATACACTTCTTCTTGTAAAGTAATCCATTTAACTAATATAATAAGATTACTTGTACTAAATACTAATGAATTAGCCGGAAACCACAATGGAAAACCCAATGTGTCTGAGAATTTGACGACGATTAGACGAGCGCTATGATATGTCCTTCTTCAAACGAGGTTTAAAGAGAGTTCTTCTTTCACGGTAGGCAGCAGCTTTGCTGTGTCCTGACATTGCTGAAGTCCATGAGCAGCGGTTACCACTTTCCATCAGGTGGACCACTTGCTCGTCTGCCACTGAAGGCAATAAAAAAAAAAAAAAAAATTTGGCTCCAACCATTGACCAAGAAAATAAAATCTACTCGTTTCATACATATACCAGCCATGCCTTCTTTACAAAAATAGTATGTTCACTTCCCTATATTACTTTATTTTTATAATTTTTAGCTTACAGCTTTAAGCTAAAATAAGCATAACATTCAAATAAATTTAAACCTCCTCCTAGATCTAAAAATAAATAAAAATCCAACAAAACAAAGCGTAATCGTATTACATTTTTAAATGCTACTATCGATATTCTTAAAGATATAATACACAATGGCTTCATTAGCAACTAGTGTATAGTCACGAAAACAGTTCAGACTTAGTCCCCCTCTAATTACATGGTCGAGTAAACCAAGAGCAACGACCATGGCTTTGAGCGTAGTGATTTTGAATACAATCCTTAGTTAGCCACTTGTTAATGGATGGGTTCGCACAATGCAAATACGAGCGATTCATTTGTCAGCGTGTTATTGATGGCTCTATTATTTAAACCTGTGTTGGAAAATATCATGCTTTAGAAAGTAAATGCTAAAGTATATTTGGTACTGACTTTAAATTAGAGACAGAAGTAGGTCAATTTTCATATTAATACTATCATCGTTTCGTATTGTATCTTTGTAGTAATAAATTATTATTATATTATGTTGCGACACAAAGCCCTTAAACTTGGAACAACAACATGCAATAACTAAGCAAAGTTACCGTTAAAGAATCGGCCTCAATTGAATCCGCAATACGGAGGAAAGTTTAATTAATTTAGTCAGGATTTCCTATCAAGCTTTACAAAACCTATACTTGACCCGTCTTGTCTGACTTCACCTGAAGAACCCGCTCAAAAAAGATATTTAGGCAAGTGTAGTATACCTGACATTGTCACTTTTAGACTTGTTATGCGCCCGACTATTGATGATCTCAGTTGCATAAATATTTAAATACAATTAATATAATTCAGTCTCACAGTATACCAATTCATAGAATAATATTAATTCAATATTATGACTGAGTCATCAAGGTTGAGGCTGAACTCACTTATATTATGCAAAGAGATATAATATTCAAACAAAACGCTTATCACATTTCTCCTTACGCAGAACTAATTTAATATGTGCAAAAAGGAACGTTCTAGATCGTAATGTGCAAGTAGACAATTTTACACACATATTCACGCACATTAGAATACAATATTTACTGTATATTAGAATAAACACCTAGGAATATGTATGTTTCCAACCAACCACGTATTCGTCTGACCTTACGGGGTATTAATAACCGTATTGTCGCTAAATAGGTAAATTTTTATTGTATTATGATGACGTAACGTCTGCCGACAATTTGCTCGGTTTATTATACATAGCTTGTATGAAATTCTATATAGTACATAGTTATCAGCGGGACCAGAGCTGCGTTGTATGTTGTATGACGCATCCCAGGCCATATGTCGCGGTTTCCTTGAATTCGCCAACGCGATACACCTCACCTTATGGCCGTTTCGTGCAGATTCAACTGCTGTTCCAGCTATTTATATCATGGATATATCTACATACTACAGTTACTTTTTATTTATGTTGTACTTAACTAAACCAACATGTGCTAATGTATTGTCAACGTTTTTAGGGTAGATAGGAAATGATCGTGGAGAATTAATGTTCGGAATATTATTCTGGAGTAAAATAATACACAGACGTCTTAAGTGTTGTACTTCTCGAGTGAATTATAAATATCGACTATTCTCTGTCAGTTTATTACTCACTGTTAGAAATAGTCGTAGTGTGAATTGCGAAAGTCAGTCGCACTAACAAAATATGAACAAAACAATTGTTTTATGTGATCGTATTCATTGCTAGGCTAACTTAAATACATGACGTGTTTTACCTAAGTTGTTATTATCAGTTAGTGGTAATTTATTTTTAAATATATTTGTTTCAAAAATAGTTATTGCCACGTAGGTGGTCCTTTGCGTCGCGATGTCATTACTATTTCAGAATTTGCGTTCACTGCAACTCGTCTCCAACATTGTGTGCACAACACACCGGTGTTCATTTCAATACGCTGACCTTCCATCAATTTAAAATAGATTTATAGTACTGTCTGCTCACACTCGCACGGCCCACGTTGTTGTTTTGAGGTGAACTCACGTAGTAGTAGTGTAGAAATATCTTTTACATATTATACACAAATGTAACAACAATTTATCACCGGAACAGCTTCACAGAAATCACAGCAACCAAAATAGACGATGATAAAAATATGCTTCATCTCTTCAAATTATAGGAGCGTCCATTTGGATGGTAACATTCGCACAAATTATGGATGTTAACTTTCTATTTTGCTTTACAATGTTTTACACGTAAACCTTTTTACTCCTATGGGAACACGATTAATTTGCTTCTTCCTCATGAACCAGTTCACAACAAAGCGACAACAAAGTGATTGATGATTATTGCGAAGATGGAGCCCACATACGCTATAGTTTTTGCTCAGTTCCCATTATCTGTCAGCTCTCTACCGGTCTCCATCAACCGTTACGCTGTAGTACTGTTATTGGTAGCCGTTTTGGTTAACCACAGAAGCGACAAAAGTATTGACATCTATAGAAAATGTCTTCACAAGAAAATGTCTGCGTTTAGTCGTTACTATGTCAAAGTGCTTCCATAACACCAGTCGGTGGTTAAATGAAGGCAATGAAGCAATAAAAATGAAATTGTTTATTCAAAAGCCGAACCGTATTTTTTCAAAGATCTATCTTCAATACGCATTGGTGTTCTCCAATGTGGTGTATTACTTCACACCATTGAGCGTTGTTTATAAATACAGCCCTCGCTTTAAGATTATTTTTGCGAGATTCACGTCATCCGGTCTGGATTGTTTGTATGACTGCGTGTATGACTAAAACTGTAACTCATTACTGGCCATATGCGTGAGTAATCACTTTGAGGAATTAAGACTTATTGTGCTAGCAAAAACTAGATATGATGTTGAGAACATCAGTATTGAAGATGACCCTTTTCATATAAGTAGGTCTGTTGGATTAGATAGCAAACGCTACATCAGAGACGTAACCTTGCCAAAACAAACTCTTTCAAGGCCGAGCCGTCGCCGTCCCATCCGGACCTCTTGTCGCTTCCCCACCTCGCTTCCGTCTCTTTAGAACCAAGTTTTATTATAAAAGACGTATGCTTTCATCATACGCGAACACGTTCTATACAAAGGCTCAATATCTTCAAAGGCAGATGATTTATTATCGTACTGTAAAACTTAAAACTCCTTACAGGGCTTCAACTGTTCCGAGGTACGATTTGAGACGCTTATCGATTTATGTATCGCGACATTCCGCTTCATCCTCGGAACGTATGAGCGGTCACGCGTAGATGTCCATCCCTTTTCCTCGCATAACCCAAACCACTTGAGAGTTCATCTCCTCATACGGCTTTCAAAGATAAAGGTTCTTTCTGAACACAGCTGTGTAACGTATGTCGTTTCTTTCGCACGTGCAAGTCTCTTGAGTAGTTGAGTAAATCAGTGTCATGTAGTATAATGTATGTGCGTTGAACGTAATATGCGCGGATCTGTATGTGTTTATGTGTAGAACAAAACCAAAGCAAATTTTGAAATAGCATGTTGCTCGTCGTACTAAAACTGGCCGTGCTAATCGCGTCTGCCCTGAAATAGTCTGGAATTTCCTTGCGGTGCGATCAATACCAATGTCAGTATGTACATACATACGTACAATGCTATTTTTATTGACACAATCATTATTATTGATAAGATAGAACATAAGTAAGTGATTATTGCAATCCTAACTAATGTTATAAATTTGAGTTTGTTGTTTACACGTCTTTACTACTCGACCAATCATAATGGAATTTTAAAGACACGTTGCCAGGCATACAGAAAAAACATACCTTTAAGCCAGCGAAAAAAGAATTGCTTCCGAGGGATAAAAATGTATCGACAAAATCTATATTAATGCGATCGAATAAATCGAGAAAAGAGAAGAGAAGATCGAATAAAGGTATATTCCAGTACTTGCGTACACGGTATACATAATAATATTATAGCGGCGTCTACCTGCATCATACATATTAATCAAACAACAAGTAAGCATTTAAAACACCTCTACCAATAGCGTAAATTAGCAAGAATATTGTAATGAATGAATATTAATTAAAATGTTCTAATTTTAGTTGAGGCACCACGCTTAATTCTTATGATAAGTCAGTAAAAATATATCGATTCTACATATTATGTGCCAAATCGCATTTAATTCAGTTAGTAAAATCGCGAACAGACGCACAATAATAATTAATAACCTTAATCTAAATTAATAATTATAATTAATGTATAAATAACATTGTTTATTTACACATAGGTCATTGCAATATGTCCTTATGTTGTGTAATCTCAACAATCCACCAGAATATTAGGTATCAGAAATCGACATAAACTATATAAACAGAATTCAATAAGTCCACAGTATCGCGCAGGATTGAATAAAACTGTAGAAACCGCAATCTAGAAGATTACATAATCTTTCCAGCACACTAAGAATATTTTTGAATTTAAATCCGTAACGAACTTCCTACGGCGCCGAACTCTGAGACTATCATATCAACCGAAGTTCCATACATAATTTGAATACCTTACGACGACTGAAGATATTTTCGTGCTTACAACGTGTTAGCGGTTGACGCTCTCGACAAATTGAGCATTTATGTTTTTCAAATAGGTTAAGATTTAGTTAGCTGTATTAGGAGCTAAAGAAAGTCAGGTCGAGTCGGTAGAACTGGATTGTACATTCTCCGACGGCGGACGACGACCGGTTTGACCGGCGCGAATCCTGGCGCTAACACCACCCATATACCAGCCATACATACAAGAAATCAAGATATAACAGTTAGGACCTGCCTGTATATTGTAAACTACATTACTCGCTTACAAAATCGTCTTACAACACTTGCAATATTATTGAAAACAGAACACAATATTTATGTAACTTTGCCGATAAGGTCAGGTATATTTATTTATATTACAACTCGTGTGAATCATACGCAATAATGTTATTTAAAAAACTAAATGACTATGTCGTAATTTAAGTCACCTAAAAGAAAAATTGTTGGCCGTGTGCTAATTTCCTCTTGTCATATCCACTATCCACGTATGAGAAGGAAATGTATTTTATAAAAATAGAATGATATCATTACGTGAGCCCAGATTTCTGGTTTTAAATGGACGCCTAACATTGGAACGGTGAACTTATCGTATGTCTTCGCTAATGACTATTTTATAATGGAAATAGTTATTTGATTGACGATAGTATTTCTTTCGTAAGCGGTTAACTCTCTCGGTTGATTGTGTTCGATGAAATGCCCTTAGGAGATCAAATGGTGTAACGTAATGTATAGAAGATTGCGTCATAGGACATAAATATAAATCTCATTGAGTAGATGTAGTACAAAGAAACACTACAGTAAAACCTGCCGGCAATCACGTGCGTAGTTGAAACCTCTGAAGTGCTTTAGTCTGGCGTCACACACACTGATGGTACTCACATCACTTCATACTGTATTCACTACAATAATTTAAATATAACATTCTCGAACAACAAAGAAAAAGCTGATGTTGAAAGAAAACATCATATAATCCACAAGCAATGAAGCTTCTTAAAATATATTCGAGTTTATTGGCATAAATTCCTTTTTCATTATAATCAACGATTTGAGTGAGTTTGGTGAAGATATTGAGTCTGCATATAAATCTAGTTCCTTGAAATCTTTTGAAATTGTTGTCTTATTAGCTATTTAAAATCAGTATTCCGATCTGTCGCCTGTACGCTTCACTCCAGTTAATAAAACAGGTTCGTTTCCATGGAAGTAGTTAACATATCGGTAAGTAATAAGATGTTTGTCTACAGTTTTTGTACCAAGTACCCTTGTAGTTGCGAGAATCGCTACTAGCTATGCAGAGTTCAGAAGAATTGTGTAACATCTTGAAACGCTGACTTTTTGTGCGCCTTTTATAACGCCTTTTCTTTGTAAGGCCCTTGAGACGTGAACTCGATTTTCCGACAAAGCGAAGAGCCTATTGATTTTATTACGTAGTTCAGCTCTGTCTTAAAAAAAGGCAGTATTTTTCACATAGTGTTACTTGAAAGATATTTCTTTCTCTCATATGTTACTAAAATATAATACAATCAAGAGATAAACTCTTTTCGACATTTGATGTATTGTCACGTGTGTTGTCGCTGTATTACAATATATTTTGTTTAAGTGTGTCGTGGTACAGTTTCACCTGGTTAATATATCGTGTTCATGACGTGAGCACATTTGATTTATGTCATAATGGTACTGGACAATGGAGAAAGTAAAACGCACATAATTGAGAAGTTCAATCATTAGAACATCGTGACGGATACTTTTCCGACTTGGTTGCTTGCATTAATGTCATTTTTATGTAAGCTACTATGACGCAACAACCGGGACGGCACCAGATGTAGTTCCCTTCTTTTTTTTAAAAACCTCCACAGATATACATCATTATATTTCTTTTATGCGTTGCTTCTTACTTGAGATGATGCATTAAGAGGATTGATAGCACACGACACGAGATAAACTATCAGATATTTTCCTTCTAAACTAAAATGAAACTAGATCTAAAAATACCATGACCTAGCTTGTTCACACACATGCGAAGACTGCGAATAATATGACTTACATATGGTACATAGAAATAAAAATTGGTATGCAAGTAAAATCATTCCCACGCGCATCGTTTTACATATTTCTGCATAAACTATTGCAATTACGACTTACAATTAGATATATGAACGTGACCGAGGTCATTGCTCTCATCAACTAAGCGATAAAAGCCAGCATTTCTAGTTTCATTTCCTTTGTTCGTGAGGTGATAACGCTGTCTTTTGCTAAAACGACAAAACGTACACGACAATACGAAGCTAACAAACCAAAATTGTCTCAGAGAGTTTGTCAGACATTGCTTCATTAAGTAAACAGGATAAATACATTTATCAAACTAGTATTAGTAGTTCCCTATACCTATCTGGTAACATTACTACTCGTAAAAGACAAGGTAAACATTGATTTCCCTTTTAAAAGGTGAATAGACGGGTAGGTACCCATAAAAACAAAATTGTTTGGCTTAATACAGCTATGAAACTTATGAATAACACAAACCAAAGGAAGAAACTACGGTAGGCTAAAGCGTGTCGGATAGAGTAAACAAGCAATTTGTTATTAAATATTTATAGATAAGATTTCAAAATATTCTAATGAATAACAAATATGAAGCGCGCCAAGGGCGGTACACCTACACACTCGATATCGCGCCTATGCCACAGATAAAAGAAACGCTGCGCGCACGCACGCATATTTAAATGCACGATCGATGTTCACTCGACTTGACGTAACTATGAATGTCAATCAGTGATCCATTGATATAATGCAACCTCATTATAAACAAAGCAAATGATGATTTTGTGATTTTGGTAACTGTCGAAGCCATCCTATTAGAAGATATACTAACATCAAGAATGTGTTTATTCGGCTTAGTGGTCGTTTCGCACTAATCTGTTCGCACGAGTTGTGCGAAACTACGCCTTTTAACAATAATCTTTTTATAGGTTTCGATTCGCACACCTTCAATGGTCGGGGTCGTTATACACTCAAATCAATAAGATGTGTGCGAATCGACCCTTCGAAAAATATTATTTTAAGAAGTGTCGTTTCGCACATTTCTAACGTACATAACCACTAAGCAGTTTGTTTCTGTATAAACATAATTTTCAAGGACTAATTATTATCTAAATGGGTTAAAACTCAGTATATTTGCTGTTTGAAGAAATCAGTTCGCTGTTTTTTATCATTGGTTGTTTGTCGTTATGCAGCTGTTGCAAATAATATTTTTAAGATAACATACAGAGATATCAAGTATCAGTCTGACGCATCGATTATTTTTTGGAGGAGATCCTAACTGATATTATAATGTGAATGTAAGTTTGTTTGTTTGTTTCCATA
Organism: Catocala fraxini; assembly: GCA_930367265.1. Classification (NCBI taxonomy): domain Eukaryota; kingdom Metazoa; phylum Arthropoda; class Insecta; order Lepidoptera; family Erebidae; genus Catocala; species Catocala fraxini. Next base: position 18,058,767 of record OV884035.1, read on the forward strand.
CCTTAACTACTCGACCGATCATCATGAAATTTCAGTGAGGTACAGAAAAGGACATAGGGTACCTTTCATCCAAAAAAAAGGAGTGTTCCCGAGCAATCGCAGCCAAGCAAAAGCTGGTTACCAATAAGTTACCTCAAGTTGTGATTTACGAGTGTTTATTTGGATAATAAATCTTGGGTGTTCAAGCAGCGTAGCCTCTGAAACGGCCTCTGAAAATTTTATTGTAAGCGCTAGCTTACAATAAAATTTTCAGAGGCCGTTAACGACAGCCAGTGTTGCTCCTGTCCTTCAGACGTATCGGCCTTATTTTCTTTATGTAGCTTTTAATCAAAGTAATTTATACTTAGCTAAACAATATAGTCGGTTTTATTACTTAGTCTACTTTTAGCTAGCAACCGTTAAAACTATTCTATGTTAACAAAATTGCTCGAGCATTAGTTATTGCTCATAACAATGTAACTCTAAAACTTCAAACATAAAATCTGTGATGAATCTTTATAACACGTTAAAATTATAGTCTACTAAATATTGAGAATATTGAACGAACGTATTTCAACTATTCAAACACAATTGCAGTGTATTTTAGAATAAATTTACCATATAAACGTAATCCTTGACAGGTAGTGGTTAGCTCATAGTACAATATTAGCATAGTGACTGTGATTTCCCTAACTTGAATTTGTCGCGTAATATATTCACAACGAAGACAGTACAAATCATATGATAGTAGAATTGGTCGGTGTCCTATTTGAGTCCAATAAATATGATGCAGCCAATTGCATTTAATGCCACTCTTCCACACATTAACCACGTACTGTGCCAGCGTCGTGCTGGCGACCTACATTACTACACAAATCAGGCCACTTACGTAACTAAGGTTTGTCCTTCGACGCAGATAGCAGAAACAATAACTATGTTCAAACATGTAAAGCAAATATTGATAGGTATAGTACAAGCAAAGGTGCCTCTAGATCGGGTGAGAGCACTGACCAAGGGGGGCTAATTAGGTCGTTAGTACTGTCGAATTGCGTGTATACAGAGAGGGCAGGGCTATTTGACTGAGTCGTATTTCGGGGGTGGAATGACCGAAATCCCGATGGATTAGCTTTGAGTCATGCCTATTGTTTCCTCCTATTGATATTCCATTTTATATAGCTCTTAGTATAATGAATTGCCTTGAAAGCACTTGTTGGATTAGAAGCAAATAATTACCGAAATTTGTTTTCAAGACTGGCTATTAATATTTATGGTTTCTAAATATTTATACAACATCCGTTGCAAACATTTAAATAACCGTTTGACCTACAGATGTGTCGTTAAGTTTGATCCAGCATCAGATTAAGCCCACATATTGACTGACCTTGCGTTGTTAGGTGTTCGTTGTGATATTTGACTATCAACAACATTTCATCTGCCTACACGTCTGGGTAAACTCTAACGCTACTTGTGTTTCCACTTAACGTGCACTTTAAACATTTCGAGAGGACCTGGTTTTACGACTCGCTGTGGATTACTTTTTCTAACAGTGTTGAAACTTGAGGAGCATACAAGGTATTGGAATTTATTGGAAGTTTTCAATGTATGTATGTTCTATGCCCAAAGACGAAGGAAGATTTCATCTTGTATTCGTTTTTAATTGCGTGAATCAATACAAACATTATAAATTAAATACGACTTTGATGGAAGTTAAGTTTGTTTGTTCCCGTGCATCAATGGCGTAAGCAGCTTATCTAAGTTAAAAGCTTTTGATTGACGGCTCTTGGGTCTTTTGGCTCAGCAAATTTCAGTAGCAATATGAAGAATAGTACTGTACCACCATCACAGCATTGTGTTATATCCTTACAGAGTCCACATTTGGCACATCATAGGAAACCTATAACGTACCAAATATCGATGCTGTAAAGGTGTAACGTAAAACTGGCCGAATCTTGGTGCAATCTCAGTCTAAATCTTCAAAAAGATACTAGTATTCCCTGGCAGTAAGAATAATTCCCGAGTCGCGGCAGACTTCACAAAGTTTATAACAACGAACACAAAGAATACACAGACATATAAATAACAAAATAAATAATAAAATAAAAAATCTAGAATCATGGAACGTAAACTTCTAATAACCGTTATGGTAATTCGAAACTAGAAAGCAAGTCAAAAAATAAAATTACTTTACGCGTAGTAAAACGTACTTAATGCCGTTATCTAAGTCAAATAGTTGGAGAGCTTTTTGTCCCAACGTCAAATCGTACCGCCAATGTTCTTACTCAACATAAGTAATCTTGATGGTCGTGTATCGTGATCGTCGGCTTTAGAAACACCAAAGGCTATATGCTAATGCGTTACTCTTGTCTTGTTAAATGGACAAGTTGCTGTGCCCACACTAATGGCTCCCAACTTACTGACACTTTTACTTTCAATATATGCATTATAATGACAGGTATGCTGGTGAGAAATTTACTTGTATAACTTGTATATAGACCAGTATGTGATAAAATGATTGTTAATTGTTTCTCGGTGAAATAGGTGCTGCACGCGTGGTCTGTTGTCTTTTGCTGAAAAACGTATTTTAAATAAAAGAGGTTATGTATCGTCTGGTCATCATTGTTTAACCTTTAGTTAAAGTTTTAAAGCCGTTTGTGTTCAAGGGGAATGCGATTATATTATCTATAAACTTTAAAATATCACGTTATAATTTTGGTTTTTATTTGTATAGTAGCAGGTAGATAATGATCCAAACTCTAAATAAAAATTAAAGTTTGAAACACCAACATAGCTACACAACGCTCTTGGACAACAAATTTAATACTACATAAATTTTACTAACAGTTGCCAAAGTCAAGCAAAACAAGGGCAATACACATAAAAGAAAATACCAGCAAAAACTTACTTCTACTATTTTTAGATCGCCTTTAAGATACAAACCAAAAAGACAGAACTTTCATGACTAAAAGCTAAAAGCTCATATTACCTGTATTAATTTAGTGCCGAGCTAAATATTCTTTCTATTCAAAATCTAAAAAAGGAACGAATCACATATCACTTTATTTAAGAAAGAATCCTAAATAAAATTATACCTTCGTAGAAAAGCTATTTATCTTACCAATATATCTCGAGTATTTTATCAATACATTTTCCTGCATCATCCAATTAAATAAAGCTACTTTCATCTCACGTTTTTTAAAAAAAAATCCAAAGAATCTTGCATCATTAATCAGGCTAAGGCGTCTATGCAGCCACCCAACTTAACGTTGCCATATAAATTAATGTAAACTAAACAACAAGAATAAATAGACTCGCCTTCCATGAACATTATAAATATTATCAACGTAAAATTCGATCCCAAATATTTTGTTCCGTTAATACGACGTTCCTTTTATAAAATTATAAATCGATACCATATTCCTCGTCCATGACTTTAACACCTAGCCATTAAGGTTACGCCTCTATTTTAAACTTTTTTAATGTAGGAAGTGGGCAATAAGGTTAGTCAGGCCACTACCTGCTTTCTGGACGCTTCGTACCACGCACCTTCTTTCCACAAAAAATATAAACAGTTCTCTATTTTTGGAACCAATACACGGACTTACCAACTAGTAAACCATGAATTATTACTTCGACGTTTTGCTTTCTACCACAAGGTGGGTTTTTATGGCATTCAAAATGATGTTTATTGAGCCGTAAGACTTGACTGAGTACATTTTGCTCTTGTGTTTTCCTTAGCAGCTTTGTTAAATGAGACTTAGTAATTTTAACGTCATATGCGAATACAAATACTACGTTACCATCCACGGGGAGCTTCTATTCGCGTCAGCCGGCCCCATTCACACATCTCGGTTAGTGACATCGACGAGCAAAATTAAAAAAAAATAACGGACGCGTGGCCGTACTGATATAAAGTTCTATATTTAAATATCGTCGTTCCCAAGACGCCATTATACCACTTAGATTTTTATTACGCTGACACCATTTTTACGACACTTATGCTTACAAAAGTGCATATATCTGCCAAATTTACGTCATAGATGTACTGTTACTTGTAAGCTATTTAAAAATTCATAATAACGGACATAATATGAGATGAAGATTAGATGCATATCTTACACTGCTGATTGCTATGCCGGTTATAATGATTATAATCTATCCACATCCAAACTGTTGATCGAATCGCCTCTTGGTTGCACAAAGTCATCCATTAAAGAGTAATTATACCAAGCAATCTTTTGAATTTTATTACGGTAACAGTACTATGGTAATTTTACTATAAAATCGGCCGTTCGTCTAATTACAAGAAAGGAACGGTACAATAGCGTGACACAGTAGGCTTACATCTTACTTTGCGTGGATATTTATACTTCACCCAAAATGTCATCATCATAAAGACTACGATCTCATGTATAAAATGTAATCGTAAAGCAAGCCTCATCAAAATTCACGGCTCTTGTACCATAGTGCCTTTGTAGTGATAATCTTTTGTTTTATTTTTCTTTGTGTTCACAGAGGCGTTCTTTGGAACATTTTGACCTACTTTGTTATTCCTGGTGTATTTTTTATCTCCTATTTATTCTATACATACGAATCGGCTTACATAATACTATAGTAGGTAAGTAGGTCATAGAAAACCAACAATTGGTTACAATATAATTGCAATATACTTAATATAGATTATTTTATTCTATTATAATCATAATTAGATGATTATAATTATTTTAGTATCTATCTAAAATTATTATTTTAGATAGATACTAAAATACTAAAATAATCTTCTCTTGGTTGAAACCCAGGTTTGCCTTACTCATCTAATTAGAGCTAAGTAACACTGGTACTCATTATTTTATCATGATAAGTGTTGTAGAATAAATTATTTGATTTAACCTTTATGATAAAAGTATGTCAATCTGAATGCCACCAAAGGCACTTTACTTTAGGTAAATAACCTGGATCGGTATTTATCAGCGATACTAAAATTCACGCCTATAAATATCGGTCGCATGTTTTCTTTCGATTAAACCTCTGAAGGGAAATGTTGTCACGTAAGAATCCGATTAATTTATAGACCAGTGACCTAAACTGCAGTGACAATCTATCTCGTAGCAACCCCGCCAGGCGCCTATCGGTCGGGGTTAGTAGGGTGAACGGGTTGCGGTCGCTGGGCCACGGATCAATAACGCATCGTACTCCATATTTGGTGTGTAGCCTTCGCCGTGCAATTCTAGAATAGGCTGTTGCGGTTTTTGCCGTTGCCTGTTTTTGCTGCAATGTTTCCCACGATTAAATACAAAGAAACTTTGCATTTTTAAACTTAACTATTCTGTAGCCATTTTGAATTGTTAGTTGCTTGTATAGTGCACACGTCAACGACACTTGATTTACTGCACAGACAGCAAGGATTTAAGTTGTCTTACCACTGCAGATGGATCAAGTTTCGCGAGTTAGAATTTCGTACGAGTATAATTGTGTGATTCACAAATAATAATGGTTCAGAATATGGGTGTAGGAGTGTTCCATTTTATAATGTATGTAAAGACTCATTTTCCAATCCTCCTTTAGTGGAATCCTAGCTAAGTTGAAAAATATGATAGCTTCATTGGACTCGGCTTAACGATTGACAAATCAATGTTAAATGTAATTTTGAATAGCTTAATATCGTATATATATAGTTGTATGCGCAAATTCACCCCTTTTCACCTGGAGGGTGCAGCAGAGTGTGACGTATGCGGATTGCTATGATCCCAGCATAATTAACAATCTTGCTTCATTCGCATTATATTCTTCAAGAAACATATTTGACACGAATACGGTCACGTATTACCGCAGTTTTTATAAACATCTTTTAATAGATTTCACCTCAATTCAGTTTAAATGGACTGCTTAATAGTCAGCATTAAGTAATTTACAAGAGCGCTTAAGAAATCACATCCTCGATGTTATTTATTGATCACTGGCGAAGCCGTTACGTCTGCGTTTAGGAAGAGAGAATCTAAAAGTACCCTTCAATTATAAATTATAAAGGACGCAACAAGATTAACGCTTTCCTATTGACACGTAATTATATAATTAAAGTTGTTCTTCGAACGCCGACTAACAACTTATTATAGACATTTGTCATCCACGTCTTAACAGTTAGTTACCAACTTTTACAATGTAATATAACAGTACTGACTTTGTGATATTGTTCAGGTGGAAAGATAAAAGTTGTAACAGTATTTTACCCTTTTGTTATAAATGGTAGAAGAATAGGAGAAACTCAAAGGCACTGAAAGTTGTAGGCTGTTAACCTTTAGCCTGTTTTTAAATGTGTTACATGACGTTCTTGTGTGACTTCTCTTTATATATGAAGTGAAAGCGTATATAACAATGTTATATGTTATAAATAACACGTTATTAACGCTTTCAGGGACATAACATGCTTGAAATACAATAGGTCAATGGATAACCTACATACGTTTAATAGGCATAAGTCAACTTTAATAACGAGTATATGAAATGTTAGGAGTCTTTCAAATATTTGCTAAGGGAAATTAAGAAGATGACTGATTTTTAGGTTTGTCACTCTTTAAATTACCGGGCAGAAATCGTTATAAATAATAATCTTTCACTATGGTCGAATTGACCTTATTCCAGACCCACTTCAAGAAACATCTTACTTAGATGATGTCTAAGTATTTATTTTTATTGATTAACCCTTTTATAACAATAGTATTTTACCAGAGACGGGCCACATTTTTTTTAAATTTTGATACTTCTTCTATACCCTTTTATTTGTCATAGTTTAAGCACACCATCAAAATCGGTTGTGCAGTTTTGAGAAACAGAAGTATTGCCGATATTTTCATAGTAATATGAATTCTTATACTACAAACAATCAATTGTAACAAAAAACTATATCAGTCAGATATCCCAGACATAATAAATCTTTTCTACTATAAAACACATATTATTGTATTTTTGTAAGATGATATACAAGTAGAGATCTCAACATCGCCTCGGCTGCTATGAGGACGGTGTGGAGACCACTGCTCTTAGACCACACGACTGCTTACCATCAGGCGGAGTGTGGTCATTTTGACGAGTAAAATAAAAATAAATACAATATACAATCAAAAATATCCAGATTAGTAGCCATACCTACCAGCAAATTATTTGCAATTACCAACTATCCTTACAATATAGGTGAAGTATCTACATGTTACTGCCTGTACAAGTAAAACTTTCCTTTACAATATACACAATGGGCTCACCATAAAAGCATTATTAACCTACATTACCGTTTTATTACTGTGCGCTTTTCATCAAACAATTAGAAAAAGCTACAGGTTACGCTACTAATAAAGGGCATGCATTCAACGATAAATTATTGCCTCCAGGGGAAACTGCTGACAATAGCTTATTTATAACGTTATAATGCCAACACACGCCCTTTTACTGTAATATTAACTCTACTAACACTTAATAAGATGCAAATTCTATTAACAAAATATCAACAGCGTGGGCGTATAAAAATGCCAGCCAAGCTCGACGAGCTATACGATTATTCGATGTTTATATCCGATTGTTTATCTCTTGACGATAAGTGTGTTTACTAACAATTTATCTAATGACGATTGAAGAAAGTGGACAATGAGTGTTTCATCTATAGTTCATTATTCGATCTATCACAAACTACGAGGCTTTCAATGAACGGTATTTCTGATTCATCATGGCGTTCAAACAGTCATGTTATGTCACTCAATCATGTTCAATTTTGTCCGAAGAAGCGTCGAGCCAACAACAATAGTTATAAAATGAACATATTACATAAACATAACACAGCTTTACGCCTGTTACACGAAAGTACAGGCAAACATATTACAGTTTCGTTGGTACATAATTGAGAGCCATTCGCTATCTATCGAACACAGGGTACGGTATCGGACTACTAAGAATTGCCTGATAGGGAAAAACATTTAATGGAAGTCGATGACGATTAATCTCTGTAGTATTTGCCCAAATCAAATAGATTTTTTAAGGTTACTAGTAATTTTAGTTAGAAATGACTAGTATTCTTGGTAACCTTTCCAGCTATGCTAAGAATGCTTGTATTAGGAATGGGTTCACGTCGGTAGTGCATTTTGGAACTAACTGTGAACTCTTGATCGCAAGTCCATGGGCCTTTAGTGACAGACTAGTCTATCTGACTGTTGTTTTATTTCTAGTTATATCTCTTTCGATACCAAGGAGAGTAGAGTGTGTGTGTGGCATTGATAGTTCGAGATGCCGAGGTCTGATAGGTTGACGAGACTCCTATATATTACAGGTAAGATAAATTTCCCTTTAAACAAATCTTGATATTCTAAAATTATTACTATGTTCTATTACTTTAAGCAGCACTCGTATATAATTATATCACTTCTGTATTAAACTGTCAAACTGCTGGGACGGTCCTCCTCTCAGTGTAAGAAGAGTGTGGACACAGAGGTCAGGCCATAGTCCACCGCGCTAGGCCAGCGCGGATTGGCAGACTTCACATACCTTTGAGAACATTATGGAGAACTCTCAGACATGCAGGTTTTTTCACGATGTTTTCCTTCACCGCAAGCAGAAGTATATTTATAAAATCTTTGTCAACATAATATCTGGCATGTTATGACGACCTACCTTGGTATTCGATAATGACACGGAGATATGTCAGTATGTGGAATGGTGTTGTGATCTTAACCTCAATACTCGTTATCTCTCTCCGGATAAGGGCAAACAAGTAGCGAGCTGTACAATATTAAAGACGTTTTCTGTAACTAAGTAAAATGTAATACATTCAATAAGTATTTTTAGATTACGTTAGTACAGTAACCGTACGCTTTCAACCGGTTATGAGATCCTGTTACCGAATTTAGAGACAAACCAAATAAAATCGCGTTTTAATATCATAACTCTCAGAAACTTCACGAAATTAAGAAATTGTTCTGTTGTCATCCTTCTAGGCTTGTCTCGAATTACGTGTTGCCTAAGATTTAGCTGACAAAATGTGGCTGTAGTACACCTCGAGATAAGCCTTTGACGATACACAAGCGTGATTCTTGTAATGTTTTTTCTAATGTATAAAAACAGAAAACAAAAATAAAGAAAATAATTTAAATAAACTAAAATTTCGTTTGATTATGGCAACTGTAAACGCAATACTCTGACCTTCAGTTGTTTATATTCTAAATGTTATTTGTATTTGAAAGCATTAAAAAATAACATATCTTTTGTCTGTCAATTGACTTGATTCTAGATATAAATACAACCCATTGTGTCTGGCTGCCGGTGTGCCCCTGTAGCTCAATAGGTTAGGATGCAATGAATCAAGGAATAATATTAAGTACTCAACTCTTTTACCACGTCCATAATGATCCAATATCTGCCCCGAGCAAAGCTTCATAATCCATCCACATGCTTTTACCAAAGGACGTCAACGTTTTACTTTACTTTTTTCAAAAAAGTCCAATTTACTAAAGCTGCTCTTAAAACTCACATCCACCTAATAAAAAATATATGCGTTGAACACTTTGTGTTAGCCGCCGAGCCCTTTCATGGTCAGTGAAATCCGTGGACCAAAATCCAGTCTCGCAGGATTTCTCGGAATTGTGAAACCTTAGCTCAGAGCGGTCAAACAATGCTTCGGCATTTTTTATTCCTTTTCTCGATTTTATCCCTGTGCGTAGTCTTTAATGAATAAAACTACATTGAATTTATAAATTAAATCCTATCTACATTTAGTTAGGCTGTTCTTTATTACTTTACATCGGTCTTAGTTACTTTGGATTCCACTCATCCCCATGACCGAATCTTAATGATTTTAATACAAAAACACTTTTCAAAAAAGACTTTTGATCAGAAATTTATTTTGCGTTTGAGGTGCGCTTCCAAGCGAATTTGGACTCTTTGTAAAATATAACGGCAGAATGTCTTTTAACCACTCCCTCGCTTTTAATAATCTCATATAGAGATCGTTCACTTGTTGCCAAACTGTTGAAAAGAAGCATTTTTTGTATATGCCCGGATCCCAGGACAGTATTATAATTTTCTGTCTTTGTAGTTTGTATGGGCAACCCGCGGGTGCGTGGTGTGTGTGGAGTTCTTTTGTCCCTCAAATAATATAATAAATACGAAAGTAACTATGTTTCTGTATATACAGTTTTATCTACGCTACACGAAAGAAAAAAGAATGCAGAATATTTCATAAAAACTGCAAACTGAGTCGTGGTTAATGCACAGCTAGTGATCTTAATACGAGCGTGTGATTATAAAGGTTACAAGTGCTAAAAATAAAGACAAATAAAAATTGCTGCCTACCCACAAACTAGTAATTATTGATTCAGCAGACATAATCACCTTCACTGCTCCTTTTATGTATGCAAATGATACAGCGCGCATGCAATAACAATGTAGCCACTGGTGTAGGAGATATGAAACGAGCAAGCAATTTTCTTTTACTCGTATTTTCACGACCCAAAGCCCAGCTTGAGTAACTGTTATTAGTTTAATATCGCTGGCACGCTCGGGTGAACAGTCCGCTTCCACACGTGATACTTGTAAGGAAGCTGAAATAAATTCTTGCCATTTGCGGATATTTGAACAAATGTGTATACACGTGTTAGTACCGGTTTATGATTTAATATGTACTCGCTTTACTTAATTAAGTAACACAAATATGCGTGAAATAAATTATTTTAGTGCGCTAATTAATAATCGGTTTCGGTCGTAAATATTTACAACAGTAAAATATTCAAACCGATAACTTAGTATCAAAGTACTGTAAAAATATTTTTATCTATAGTCATTAGAATTTACTGACTAAATAAATTATTTTTGATTTTACTTCTGTAAAGTTTTCTTACTGCCGGTAATCCCAACTAGGATTATCTTTCAATTACGTCCAAATTAGATAAGGCACCTCTATAAAGTTCATATTTTCGCTTGGCGAAGCTTCTTTTGCGTTGTTTTATTTCATTTAATTACCTGGAGCTAACTAAAGAGTCATCTAAATCTTTAACAATTGTTAATAACTAACAAGTCACTAATAGAATTTGTTAGCCATTAGTTTTTACCAATTAGAGGTAGGTATACTAGTCATTAGAAAACCTACAAAAAATACGCGACAACAAAAAATTTACTAAACAAAAATTACAATCTTGGAATTACACAAATCTTTCTTTATTGATCTATCTATTTATCTCCCTAAATACGCAGCACACGACGTAAAACGTGGCAGGGGTAAAGTGACTTATTAAACCAAAACATTAACATCTCGGTACTCAAAAACAGATTAACACAAAATAAACAAAGTTAACAGGCGGTCAATCGCATGTCAACAGCGAATCAAATCATTTGACATAAAGCTTTTTATATGACGTTGATTGATTCCAAAGAGTATATTCGATTACATTGCTCTGGATTAAGTATTTATACCAACAGTATATGAGCCAAAAAGTTCTAAAGCTTACGCATCGTCAGAGGCGCGCATGCGACGACGCAGTACGCACCGTAATCAGCGTTTCACGCTCGATTGGTCTGTAAAATAAGAAAGCCATTTCTGAGAACTCGATATTATTCACAATACTTTATCGGTGGCTTGGCTTAAGTGCTCTGTTACGCCGAGTACTCTCATTTTACTTGCAAAGCACATTAAGTTCTAAGTTGCACTTGACACAGGGATTTTTTAAACCGTTTGCCATAATCAGGTCAAAACCCATCTGCACTTCTCTTAAAATAAACTCGATTGTTTTAAATGTTGCCGAAATATAATAGAGGTAGATAAAGGAATCTGTCTTGAATGTCTAGTATGAAGCATGGTGCTGAAATTGACAGCACATTATTCCATAGTTAGTTGAATATCTTATATTGTATTTACACTATCATAATAATATATTCAAAGAAATAAAATTATTATCTTATCTTATTTAATCTAACCTAAATCGATATCATTGTTGTTTTTATAATATCTAATTATTATTGTAGACACACAATAATTACTTAAAATAGATACATGTATTTTCCGACATTGACAGTGACGTCCATAGCTCATAGAGGAGAAAATTATTGGAAAACCTTAAGAAGGATATGCATTTTAAATATATTTACCTAAAACAAGCAAACAGTAGTATGTGATATCCTCTCCAACTAAGCGTTAAACTTGTGTTATTATTATCGCCACGTTTTAAAAGTACTAAAAGTGAGAAGCTGGTTGGTGGTTCTAGACTGAAATCATTTAATAACTTAGCTATCTAGCTACTGTAAGACCTCGTCATTCCGCGGTACTGAACTATGTATAAGGCTTGCCTCACAAAGATTACAATGTTTAGTTACCCGCTTAATGACCGTCGCCGCGTCGTGATGAGGATTAGTTTGACGCAAAACAATGTAGAATCACCTAACAGGCAACCATACGGGACATGACGAATGATTTATTAATCTGTAACGTCAAAAAATTATGATTCACCTACAGGAGGAATTATGTGCGGTATAGCCAACCAAAAAACAGTAAAACACTTCACACAGTCATAATAGCTGGGATTTCTAATCAACTGAATGCGGTTTTATAAACCTATTGTTAACTTGCATATTAACGTTCATTTTATGAAAGCTTCGTTTTTTGAATTCTGTTTTTGTTGTTTCTTTTTTTTTCACATCGTAAATAAGTATTGTAGCTATATTTTTTTACTGCCATGCTTTTTAAGGAAGCGAGGTCATTGGTTGATTCCGCCCACGCATTCACGCGACGATTAGGTGATAAGCTTCAGTAATTAAATACTAACTTTGAAAGGTCAACCGTGTCCGCCTACTTGCCTTTATGTAAAGAATAATGTATAATATAGTTCTAAGTTAACACATGGAATGGAATTCAGAGAAAAGATTTATTCGCTGATTATTATTAGTTTCAAAAAGTCAGTTTAAAATTCATCTGCTATCGTTTCGATTGGATCTAGATTTAGTCAACGATATTCGTTAAGTATCGCTCTCGCCAAGCGACAAACGCGACACAATGTAAATATGCAATAAATCACTTGGATGAGGCTGGACTTCGGGGCCCAGACACAATGTTTTTACCATTATCTCAATTCCAGCTGTTAAAGAATTAAGCTATATTTATACATCTCCTGTGCCATCTTAAATATCAAGACGTGACAAGTCTCGTATTTGCTTTTTATGGCTTTAGAAGTCAACCATATCACATTGTAATAAAAAAGATAATGCTTCACGTGATATAGGTCACTAAGATTCGCGCACATAGACAAAGATATATAGGTAGTCCTAATATTACAGCATAACCACGTTCCTTGAAATTTAAACCTACCACGAGGTCTTTAACCCTAGAAAGCTAACGTTCGTCAAAATGACAAGCATGCAATAAATATCTACCTCTCCCTTTCTAATGGTTTTACCTATACAATCGGAGTTCCACGTCAACTAATTATCTGCTAGACTGCGTCGCATAGTGGTTGTGTTAAGCCGATAAATAATTACTGCGTCGCATAGTGGTTGTGTTAAGCCGGTAAATAATTTTGTAATACCAAAAGAAATATATTATTTTCTGAATGCCTAATTTAGTTATTTTAAGTGTAAGTGCCACAAATATCTCAAAAAAAACATGTGCCATAATAATTGTGATTTAGTAGGTACTTAAAAAATGAATCAATACTATTTTTTGTAATAATTTATCTTTATGATTACATACTTATATCAATTTTTTTATGAAATACACGTTTTAAAAATTATCGTCAAAGAGTCGAATGCTTAGCTTATCATAGTAGTTCAAGAAGGTTAGCTATCTAGGGTTAAAGTCTGTCAGCATATTATTTTCGTAAACAAATAAAGACCACCACTAAACAGAGCTATCAATTTCAATGCAGATGACACTACACAATTCTGCGAAACAATCAACACGTATACAAACATCTACGTACAATATAACTATGACTTGCTCAAAGATTTTGATATAAATTAATGGAGAAACATATTTACGTTCAGGTCATTGAACAATTTTTTGTACCTTGCAACATCAATTAAATTGAATTGAATCGTCCTTGTTTGGGAATGACGTGTGAAATATAATCATATGTGTATATATTATATGTGAAATATATTATTTAATGGTGTAATAGATGTAGCCACCTTTATGGTTCGTTTATGATATGTTATATCATAAACGTTGAGTAATCTTATATGACGGTATCTTAATCTGTTCCTTAACTTCCCATTTCGTTATTAAAAGCTGACAGCTGTTAAGGCACAATGTATTTTGTCAGTTAATCGTAAATTAATTGTTTATAGTAAGACACTTTATGTGTTGATAAGTTTTGCTCAATGGAAAGATGAGATAGGATACGACAAAGTGACAGTATGACATTAAGGTCTATTTCTTTCTTCTTTTTCGTGTGGTTAGTGGCCAAACTGTTGTCAAGAGTTGTTCAAGCCGCCCGTAGGTCTCTGACATGGCTTAACGACTGCTGTCAATTTAACAACAACCGGGACCGACATTTTACTTTCCCTCCGAAACACGGAGACGCTCAGATGAAATACCACTTAGCGGTCACCCATCTATACACTGACCGCACCCATTGTTGCTTAACCTCCCTAATCGTTTACCGATCAGTGAGTGCAACTGGCTATGAGGTCTATTGAAAATCAGCTTTATCATTTTGGCATAAGATTGAAATTCGTGTAGTCATATTCGGTAGTAAACACAAAATGTCACTTAGCGCTTATGCTGTAATAAGTTTCAACCATATGACAAAGATAATGAGGTTGAGTTTTAATTGACATCATAATGCACGCACACTGAAAGATTCCATTTATTATGTCAAATGTGCATTCATATACAAAATAATTATTTACTTTCTGAAGTAATAAATGAATTAGTAATTATTAATTAGTCGTTATTTTACAATTCTACATTATGCTTTATACTTAGGCCATAGAAAGCGAGATTACATTTAGACTAAAAAACTAAACCAAACTACACCATATATTAAATTAGTGTGTAATATATATTATAATAATATATTAGCTAACGATATACAAAATAATCACGTTATTGTATTTTTGACATTTACATAGAAATGTATTACGACACAAATACTTTTAAAAAGCGTAACCTATTATACTTGATTATTTTATCTTCAACCATTTATCCATTTAGGTGACACATATAAAAGTCAATGTTTATTATTTGGCAAAATTATATTTACAATCGACAAATTTAAAGGACCGATAAAAAATTTGAGTAGAATAAATAGATGCTTATTAAAAATATAAAGTAAGTTCTCAATTACACACCTAGTCCATAAAAATAGTAGCCTTCTAAAATCACAGTGCCACCGGTTTGTTGAAGAAAACGAAGAAGATCCTGTTTCTCGACAACGCAATGACGTACCTACTCCAACTTGAAATTCTTGACATTAATACTGAATGTCGAGGTTTACGGCTCTACCGTCCCATAAAACAAAATTAATGTATTTTCAGACAATACGGTTAACACTAACACCTATGGGTACTATTTTTATACATATACCTTTAACTTGACAAGCTCCTAAGCGCCTCATGATCTCATAGACTAGAACTAATGGCAATTAATTAATTAAATTGAATAAAAGTGCAAGTATTCTTAACAAATTTTCTTAAATCAAAATTTTAGCAGGAATTCTCCGGTATTTCTAGATTAGACCTATACATGTACTTTCCTTTCGTTTTGAGCCAAACCAACACCTGTTACCAATGATCTAATAATTAATTACTTATGTAACCGAACTTTCGATATCTAAGCCGAATTTGACAGTTGGATTAAATTTATCTAAAAATCAAAATTTGCTAATTTTAGCATCCCCGAATAAGAACGAAATTTTAATAAAACATGATCTACATAAAAAACTAATTTACAATATCTTTTTACAAAGGACATAATACATTTCTATCTCTTTCATATTTATCTAAAGAATTGAAACGGAGATACATATGTTTATGAAACCGACATGTAAGGCCGGAGTAAGTATTCAAATCATATTTGCAAATATGAAAAGTAAACTCGGCTTAACGGTACATACCATATAAGAGGTATGGTGAAACCGTATGGCCCACAACGTCGGCCATTTTCGAACTGGCACGCATGTTAGACTTTTTTGGCGGGAAATAGGACCTAAATTGTCGCATGTGAGCCGCCTACACACTATTATAGCTGAGCAATGAGTCAGCTAAGTAAGGTTTTGTTTGTTGAATGTTTGTTTATGGAATGAGAAGAGAAGTGGACAGTATCCACGCAGAATCTCTTGATAAGTCCGTTGTTGAACGGTTTAATTAGATGTCGTAATTTAAATTTATTTTTAATTACAAACAACTTAAATAAAAGTTCTACAAAAAAATTGTTTCTTTGAGGCGAACTTCTATCATTGCATATAACATAAATAGGTACTGTTTCTTACGTCATTTAATAAATAGGTAACTTCTGATATATAAAAAGAAAACTATTATGCGTACAGCGCATGATTAGAATTTTCTAATTACTATTTAAAACTTACAGTCGGAAATGTCCCAGAGACACATCGTGCATTAATGCGTTAACAATTAAGTTTATAGTTTTTTTAACTAAAATATAAGTACTTAGTTTCATAAAGATAACCTTATTTTTACTTTGTGGTTAGGTTATATGACCCATATGAAGGAAAGTTGATGATACAACATAATAAATAGCTATATCTTTTGCCAAATAAAATTAACATTGTATAAAAACTCAAAAACATAGTCAAAATACAAGAACAAGCCCATCGCGTCTGTTTTAATCATTCACGTATTTACGAAACACCAACTTATATTGCCATGTTAAAATATGCTTAGTTAAATTTTGTTTGGCGCTAATAAGGCCATAACGCCCATAACTGTCAAATCTCGTAACATATAAGTCATACATATATATATTATATCTAATAGATATAATTTGACTTAATTTGCATTTGATTAAAAATGGGAATTGAAATAAATGTTACTTTACTTTCACAAATAACGTCATGCAATAGTGAAATCTTTAACTCGACCAAATTTTGATTGAGTGAGCCATAAATATCAGAACGTAGCCAGTACAGATTCGGTAAAAATATGCTGTTGGGTAGTTAGCCAACACACAAAGGGGAATGCCTATTCTCCATAGTGTCTCAGGCTAAAGATAGACATCAAAAATTACTATAAAAATTTTGTGTTTTAAGATCTCAACAGTATTACATATCTAAAAAATATATTCAAGTTGACGCCATTATTTTAGAAATACCTATAAAAACAAATGTATTGAGGTTGTTTTTCTATACGAAAATGTGTCTGGCTGTGAGATAATACAAAAACATCTCTTTTCTCAATGCTCTATTATTTAATTATGATAGAAGGTGTATTTGTAAAATATTTTTATCCAGTTATACTTAATAGGGTATAAAAAAACACATTTGTCATTTTAAACATCTATATTCTCTTCTTCGTCATGTACTATTAACAAATCATCTAGAAAAGGTGCTGGAGGGTCTATATTGGACTCATATCTTGCCCAACCTATATACCAAAACACAGTCATAGTATGTGCAGAACAACTTACCGTGCGTATTGCTATTATACAATTACAATAATATTATTAATTGCATTTTGTTAAAATATGTTTTGAAACTGACAATATTATGCAACAACTTCTCGTTTTTCAATTGACTTACTTTATCCTTTTTTCAATAGACTTACTCTTTAACTATTTTTTGTAAATTGCATTTGCGTCAATTTGAATAAAAGTAAATACATATTGTTTTACGACAAAATCAACTGGAAAGTATTTTTCTCTAGCATCTTGTCCACTCGTAGCCTCAGATGGGCATTCCCCTTTACGGGCATACTAAGAACTTGGCCTGCTTGATGTATGTATAAATAAAAAAAAGTAAAAAGCTACACAATGGCATAAATATTAATAAACAATTTATCCAATGCAATTTATCCCACATTGCTTTATTAATAACATACCAATAAGTAATTTATGCACATTTTATAATCAATAAAATAATATCTACAATACATATATAGCTGCTTTATTCCACCATTGGTATATGTGATTACTAATTAATGATTATACGCCACTTTCAGTCTTAACGTCCTGCGTTTGATCATCGTCATATTATTGTTCTTTGTCTTTGAGATCGAAGCTGTTTATTTTTTTAGTTAGAACATCCGTACTAGATACTCTTCTTGTATCACAGAGGAACTTTCAACATAGAATAAATAGGCATAAAGAACAGCCCGGCTCGGAAACACCATCTGAGGATCATACATATTTTATCCTTTTTAGAGTTCGAAAAAACTCTTATACAACAGCTTTGTCCGTCCGTCCGTCTGTTATACAACTTTCAGCTCAAGAACCGTTAGAGACTCGCAGACAACGCCATTCGACTCAGCATAGTCGATATATCCCCGAAATGATTATGACCTTTGACCTCTGACCTCAAGGTCACGTGACATCACGTGACCGTTGCATATTACATGAACCATTTTTTCGAACTCTTAAGATTTATGGCAATTCATTGGCGTTTCTCACTTGTTTTATTCCGTACAGTAAAAAAACAACAATATAATAATAAAGTCACATTATTCAAAGATGGCAATTTATTGCGCAAATTAATTATGTAGATCACTACGTCAAGCCATACATGCAATTTTGCGGACGAAATTGCATGTTCGCATTGCATTACAATTACATGAGCCGTATTTTACCTGTTGTACCTATTTAGTTCTAAACCTCAACGGGTAAAACTTAGGTCTAAAACCTCTACCCAATATCCGTATGTCATTTACACACAGTATTGCTTAATCCCTATACAAATTGATTCCCAATGAACATAACGCATTTCTAAAGCAACAATATCGCAGACTAAATATTTACTTTATACCTACTTACAATAGCAGTTTTGTCTTTACTCAAACATCGCTGCAATCTGTTTAGATAACTGGTAATGTCATTCCAATGTTAAAGCGACGATTTTGATAAAGTAAACACATGCCAGCCTCATTGGTTACGAAGCAGTTTAAACATAACTTAGGTATTTTTGCGCGAAATGCATCAATGCAATTTCATTTGTAATTGGCTTGCGTCGTTGTAGGTGAGAATTGTTTACGAAATGTAAGTACGTGTTTAACCTATAATATACTGGAGAAGGCTTCTCAGTTTGTTGAGCTGCGCCATAGTTCACCACACTGGCCTAGAGCGGGTTTGCAAAGTTCATATACATACACAGGTTTATTTTACACCTCTTTAAAATACAGTTTTCCACATAACGTAATTTTGCTTTATCTTTAAAGCCTAAAGCCAGCGATAATTAACTATAAATTGATAACTTCATGAAAACTTTTTTTAGTTACTTTATAAACTTTCTATGTACCAAATGAGTAAATAATTGTCCTGATTCATTTTGTTTTATATGTGGCTCGTTTACACCTTTTCAATAAAGAATAGTAATAATTGAAAATCTGTCTTATTTTGGTTTTACTGTCGGCCACCAAGATAAATAATGGACACCTCATCACTGTTGTATAATTTATATTAGAATTTTTGTCCACAAAGCATAGGAGATTTTAGTGACGAACAGGGTGAATGATTTCATTAGGACATCCTTAATGTGGAACAACGTTACCAAGATCGATGGAACCCAGGGATGTTGGGAGACTACTGTTGGTTCCACATGAGAGAAAATGACCAAGAGTTTAAAAGAAAATCACCTTGTGCAAAGAAAATATCAAGATCATTTTTTTAAATTAATGTTTTTTGTTTCCTAAATATGAGATAAGATAAGATCATTTATTTATTCACTCAAACACATGTGTACATACAATAAACAATCGCATGCAAGATATAAAGTTGAAGAAAGTTCTAGACATGTTTGCCATATACAATGCCGTGCAAATATAATTTTGATTAATGATTAATAAATAATAAATAGTAACAGTTTAAATATATATTTTTAAATAAATATATTGTTTTATTATATTAATTTATTTTTTAAAAAAGTTGTATAATTGTTGAAACGTCGGCGATGCGTCGTAGACCACATCACACCGACTGGATTCTTCGCAAATAAATATACAAATCTATGGGCATTGAGTTAATATGTACTAAAACTATAAAAATAAATAATAAAATGTATTTATTGCCACCAAATACATTCACATAGATTGCTCATATGACTGAGACATAAGAATGTATTTTACAGTATGTTCGAATTAGAATTAGACAATGTTCCATCGTGGATCGTACATTTTATACAATTATGTATTTTATACAAATAGAGTGAACGTTGCCACTGCACAATGAGTCTATGACACTAGGTAAAACTAACAAAAAAATAATACTTATATATAATACATCTTAAGCATTTTTTGTAATACTTGTTAGATTGCATGTTCTCTAAACCACTTAGCCGATTATTGGAACGACTCGCTTGATTGCAAACTTTTAATATTTAAAATATACCATCATGTGTATTACGCTACTGCTTATTTAATATTGCATTCAAACGTGTCGTTCTAGTAGTCGTCTGGCTCAGAATAAGTGAGTTAGAGAGCATGCACTGTAACTCGTGTTACAAAAGAATTACTTAAGATGGCTACTCTACGTACGTACCTAGTACTTAATAACTCAGTGTTTATGGATCTTTCTTGTGACGCATAGTGTACAGAAAATTAACAAGCTATTTTCCTGGGAATCACGATTTTATGGCATTGCGGTTTGTGATTACCTGGTGCAGTATTCCTCAATTAGTAGCACGCATGTGGTAGTACGCATACTACTAAGTTACATGAGGTTACTTAAAAACACTCGCAACTATCTTGACTAAAGTAGTTCTGTATAATACTGATATGGATTACATGAAGTTATATGTAAATTAATATTATACATATTTTTCACTCATTAATGAGCGTGTTCTAGAACTGTTTTAACATAGCCATAAGATAAATACCTAGGTCGAAAAAGGTTATCAAACGGTGACCAGCTCAACAAAATTGAAAATACGCAAAGGGGTGCCCACTTTCTATAGACACTTTGGCCAATCGTGGACAGGTCATTTAGCTAATAATATGATATCAATTAAATACTTCACATCAGTAAAAAGGAGAATATCAATCTAGCTTTTTATCAGACTTTATATTTAGATTGGTTTCTATATGTTATTGAAAAGGGTAATTAATCAAATAAAACAACATACATATATTTCATGAATATTTTATTAATCTGAATCTGAAACTGGGCAGGTGGATTAATGTGCTCTTGATACCTTGCCCAGCCTAAGAACCATATTATGGTTATTATGTGATCGCAGATATCCACTATTCTACGGTCCACTATGCACTTGCAATAATAATGTTTTATGTACACAAAGATTTTAAAAATATGATAATCAAAAATAAATAAAAATTATTCATGTTTTTTTTTTCTAACTTCGTGTCCACGGATGGCCAAAAGTGGACAATGTCCTTTGTTTAGTTAGCTGTATTCTGATTAATTGGACACTGCTACATTTACTCACTTACTACTACTACAGTAGTGTAGTAAGTAAGTAGTTACTTACTGGCTAAGCGTATTCGCTTAGTCAGTAAGTGGACAGAAGTAGCCAACCGTCAAAGCGCTAATCGACCACGGTAACCATCTACCATCAGACGGCAACACTCGAAAAAAAGTAACCATTTCACGTATTGAGTTACAGCGGTCCACTGGGCGGGCAGATACAACAGTATTCCAGCAATAATTGACAGTTTGGAAAACCAAACTGTCAATTATTGCCGGAATGGTTACTTTTTTTACGGGTGTTGCCGTCTGATGGTAGATGGTTACCGTGGTCGATTAGCGCTTTGACGGTTGGCTACTACTGTCCAACGCAAAGAATAGCTATTTTCAAAATGAGACCGTTATGAATCAAAATGAAGCTGCTCTGTTTGAGGCTTTATCGTGTAACGATTTAACAAATACGCTAAATGATGTCTGGAGTGTCATTTCAATCAGCACAGATGGCCGCATAATATGACGCAATGCTAATGATACTGCCAGACCTTGTGCTTGTGGCGTTTTTACTAAATACGCCTACGCTGATTAGTCAGACATACTTAAATAACCTGTCAACAACGCGAAAACTTCATGGTTCCATTACCAGAATAGAATACCATTAAAACATTTGATTTTGCTTTTTAAACTTCGAATGCTTTCCTTTCACTGGTCATAACATCTCACTTTATGTTTCTCTATTCTTTCAAAATTCTAAATACAAAAGTTCCCCATAGACAACCCTTGAGATGTTACATAATATTTTACAGGTAATAATTTTATGAGTGAAATGTACAAGCGTACTAGAAAGCTCTCGTTTTGAGATAATTCCACTTAACGAATGGAGAAGCATACAAATTGACAACAAAGTCATAATTAATGGTTTTTTATTCCCTTTAGAGTTTCGGAATATTAAACAAAACAGCTGTTGCAATAAACACTACTTGTAAATTAAAAGGCAAAGATCCAGAATTCAAGAAAATATATGCAAATGTGTGCTGGTACCAATGCAGTTTAATTTAAAAAGTTGCTGAAATGACTCATATTTTTTATAAGACCTAGTGCAAAACACCTTTACCGAACAACCGAATAAAACACTTTTGATCATTCTGTAAGCTATTTGAAAAGAAAAAACGTAATAAGCTAAAATAAAAAAAATAAAAAATTATTTTAGTACACCATAAACTACTGGGCTTAGCAGCTTAAGCAGCGATAGCTCAGTGGGGAGACCAACAGACTGCAATGCAGAGGGTCTCGGGTTCGAACCCACGTCGCGCACCTCTGACTTTCGGAAGTTATATGACTTTTCGAAATTATGTGCTTATTGATTGACAATTATTGCCTGCTCCGTGCCTCAGAGAGCACGTTAAGCCCTCGGTCTCGGCTGCCATGAACATCTATGGCAGTCGTTATTGGGAAAGTCAGTACCCTCTAATATCCTGACACTGGTCTAGCCTTAGGGTATCGTTAGCCTTCGGGTTGCGGCGGTCAGGTGGCAGCCGCTCCGTGTAAAAACTGATATCCAGTCAAATCCGGTTAGACTAGAAAAGCCGACCCCAAGTGACTTGGGAATAATAAAGGCTAAGAGAGAAGATAAACTACTGGGCTTGAGAATTCACACACATAAACTTGAATAATCGTCTGAAATAATCATTGAGTTGATATGTACTACTTACTGGAGAAGACATCTCAAGTAATTTTAAGGTAATACGTGTTAGACTGCATGCTCTCTAACTCACTTAGCCGATTATTGCAACGACATGTTTGAGTGCAAAACTTTAGTAAGTACTTAAAACATGCCATTATGTGTATTACGTTACGGCTTAATTACTATTGCACTCAAACGTGTCTTTCCAGTAATGATCCGTGAGTTAAAAAGCATGACACTTTGCATAAAATATTTTGAGATGTCTCCTTTACATACATGAACGTACGAACGTATATACATACACAGTACTAAATAACTGAATGGATATAATTATGAATTGAGCGTTAAAACCATTCTTCAACAAACAAAAATTAAGACACATCAACATACAAACACAGCACTATTCTAAAATACAAGTTATACACGGCATTTAAAGTACCGTAATTATTTGTTTATTCATAACTTTTGTAGGTTAGGTATGAATCAACTTCCTTAATTTTTGTGGTTTCTGAATTTTGTGTATGATGGGTATCATACAGAAACCGAATTCATGAGACAAATGGTAGGTACCTACTCAAATGAATAAGATCTTAGGATACTTTACCCACTCCGGGCAAAGTCACATTGAAATCGACAAACCGCAAATCGAAAAAATCGAGCGCTTAGAATACGAGATTACATAGCAAAAAAAAATCTGAAAGTAAATATCTATAGTAATAGGAGTGAGCAGGTGTTTATTTAAAAAAAAATGTTTACACCTTTAAAATACTTGATTTAGATTTTTTTTATATTTTTCTGATAGCTATTGTAATTTAGCCTATTATCTGATTCAAAGTCAAAGTCAAAAATCATTTATTCACTTAGGTCACAAAGTAACACTTATGAACGTCAAAGGGGTTAGTGAGTTTATTACATTTACTGAATTTACATTTATATTAGTTGCAAGGTTCAGGCAAAAGGTTGAGCCTATGAGGAGATACCTGCAAGAAACTCAAGGCCACTCTTTTAAATCGCCATCAACTTATAATTTCAGTATTTTACAACTCATTTATGTACAAGGTATTATTAGATAACCCAGTAGACATATGTAATGCATTTAATAATTATTATATTGACATGGTAGACTCTAATTATATACAGAATTATAATATATTGATAAATAATAATTATAACTCTATATTTCTGGCACCAGTTACGACGAATCAAGTATTCAATATTATTAACTCACTAAAAAATACCAATAGTGCTGGCTATGACGGCATTATAACACCAATATTGAAAGAAGTCGGGGCTATTATTTCACCTCTTCTATGCTACCTTATCAATTTATGTAACGACCAAGGCATATTTCCTGACAAATTAAAAACGACAGTCATAAAGCCATTATTTAAGAAAGGTGATAGACTAATTATGAATAATTATAGACCGGTAGCTCTCATTCCTATATTTTCCAAAATATTAGAAAAAGTGATATTTAATAGCATATACACATTTTTAGAAAAAGAAAATATATTAGTACCAGAACAATATGGATTCAGGAAGCACAAAAATATAAACATGGCCATATATCACTTTTTGAAACCAGTAATATTTAGCATGGATTATAGAAAATCAGCTATAGGTATGTTCATGGATATGTCAAAGGCATTTGACCACGTAAGGCACGATATTCTTTTAGAAAAACTTAATCGTTATGGTATAAGGGGTAATACATATAACCTAATAAAATCATATTTGGCTAATAGGCAACAAATGACCGAAATATCGAACATAAGTTTAAAAACCAAATCTGAGATAATACATACATCAGATACTAAGTTAGTTAAATTTGGCGTGCCTCAAGGTAGTGTCTTAGGACCCTTACTATTTATAATATATGTTAATGACCTTCCAACAGCTACAACAAACAAAATGACTCTATTTGCTGATGACAGCACTGTTCTATTTACAAATGACAACTTATCATTACTTCAATCTGACATTAATAACTCTTTATTTTCAATAATACAATGGCTAGAAATAAATAATTTAAAAATAAATCTTAATAAGACTAAAATAGTACATTTCAAACAAAGAAGAGCCAATACAAGTATTGATATAAAATATGGAAACATAAGTATTGGGGAAGAAAACGTCACTAAATTCCTTGGATTAAAAATAGATAGCCAAATGAATTGGAAGGCACATGTAGAACACGTCTGTACTCGAATACATCAGATTGTCTATGGACTGTATAGACTGCGAAACATAGCTACTAAACCCACATTAATCACGGCATATCATGGAACTGTTACCTCATTATTACGATACGGCATTATATTCTGGGGAAACTCTACGGATTGGGAGAATGCTTTTAAAGCTCAAAAGCGTTGTATTAGAGCTATATTTAATATCAAACAAACCGACTCCTGTAAACCCTATTTCAAAGAATATAAATTGATGACGTTACCAGGACTTTACATATTTGAATGTGCTATGTTTGTAAGGAAAAACATAGACTTATTCGAAAAAAGGAAGAGGGCTCGCCATACTGGTAAATTATGTGTCGTTCCTAGCAAAACAACGCTAATGCAAAAAAGTTTTTTTTGTATAGCACCTCATATATATAATAAGTTACCTAAATCCATAATAAACGAGGAAAATCAGCACATTTTTAAAAAGCGGCTCCAAGATCTGATAAAATTTAAATGTTACTATTCATTAAGTGAATATCTTGATGAGAAGGGTAATGATACCGAATAGGACGTTTTTGCCAATGAATCTATTCATATATTAATAGTGCATTTGACATTTAATTACATTTTTGACATTATATAATTTTTCTTTTTTTAATTTTTATCTATTTTGTATTATCAAATTATTTTAATTTTACATTATGACATTTTGACTTTATACAAACAATTTTTATTTCTGTTATGTTTTGTTAAATATTTAAATAAGAATGTCTTACATTATTATAAACTAATGCATGATCTATATTTTTTTTTTTTTTTTTTTTTAATCAGTAAATGTATTTAAGATATTTGCATGCCTAGTAGTAGGTAGAGCAAAGAGAATCAATATTGTGTTGTATTTAACATCTGTGTACACCTTTGTTCGGCAAATAAATAAAATAAATAAATAAATAAAAAAATAAAAAGGTGTTACAGTCATTCTGCCATATGTCACTGTCCATATAAAACTAAATTCTAAAATAAGGAAAATGTTAATAATATTATGTAAGAAGCATTTGAGGTTTGAAATAATATTTATCAGTAGGTAGTCATTTGTAATAGACAGTAGTATGGCACGAGGACGCATACACTTACACTTTGTGACATGAAAGGTAGTTCGTGACTAAATGTAGTTCAAACAAAATTTACGTTAATACTTACAACGCATGTTTAAAAGAAAAGAAAGATACTTTAACATCACAAAATAAACAAGAAGTACCTTCACATAACTAAAATTATTTATATAATACATACATTGTTTGAATCCTGTATGAAGCAAAGTTGCAAGTCAAGCAACTAGTTCCATTAGTTTTTATCATTTAAGTACCTAATCATTGATTGAATAGTAGCCCTTCCGAATAAGCTGACTTTTAACAGCACTTTTAAATTTGAAGTTTATAATTCCGGCTTGACGTCGACTTCTGGGATACCCTGTATATATTTTTAACTTTTTACAAGAAACAAGAATCGTCATTGAATTTGTGTAGTCTTTGTATAATAACTAAGTTCCCAAGCACCTAAATTAAACCTAGCGTTTTGATCCATAGCTGGTCTAAGAATTTCACAGACGTAAACGCTTGGCCATATGAGGTGTTTTAAACATTGTTGACCACAAAAAAGAATCATGTTGGCACCGAGACTTATCTGGTCGCGAACAGAGACATGTCACATATCACAACAGATGTCGATCTGGGTTAGATGACCAAATATGTCACCTCGAAATTAGTTGTATGAAAACAATAGAACACAAACACGCCATAACAACACAACTCCATCTTTTTATGGGAGTACTAGATTTTACCCGCGGCTTCGTTCGCGTAAATGTAGGTTAGTAACACTACTTTTTTCTGGATGTAAGGTACCCTATACCCTTTTACAGAAAAGGGCATAGGGTACCCTAAAATATCCTTAAATTTCGCATACACGTTGCCAGGGGTACAGACCCCGGGCAACGTGTATGTGAGATTTCATGATGATCGGTCGAGTAGTCGGCGTGAAAGCGTAACAAACAAACAAAGAAACAAGACACTCACATTCGCATTTATAATATTGGTAAGGAAGTAAGGATATAAATAAATATGTTTATAGAGTATAGTGCAAATATGAAAAATAATATAATAATATCAACGCTGTTCGTAAAGAGTCACACTACCGAGCATTGGCCTCTTCTCACCCTTCTCACAGAGGCGAGATAACCGAAATGATACACAAATACAATAGTCTCAACTCTCAATAGCTAAAGAAGTAGGCAGAGGTCTATTACACCCACATTTTGTAAACTATGATTTTAGGTCCCACGTGTAGGCGAGCCTATTGTTTGTGTACTATGGCGGGTCCATGGCTACCGAGCATAGCTCCAGACTCAGACGACTATCTCGACTAAATCTTAGTAGGTACCTAATACTTTACCCGACTCGCGAATCAAACTCGAGACCATGCACATCAGTCGCATTCACTATTACTGAGCTATCGACGCAGAATAAATATCTCAAGTATAAAAAAATATGCAAGAGAATAATTATTGTATAGTATAAAATGCGTGTAGGCAAACAACACGACGTTTATTTTTATACCATTATTTGCTTACAAGGTGTGTTTTCCTTGACATTTTTGTTCAAACTTAACATATAAAGTATATGTTTGTGTTTACTATTCGTAATTATCGAGTACAATACGTTTTATTTGCCAGAGATGTATGTATCCTGCAATGATTAACCTTTATAGAAGCCTTACTATCATCCCTTATGCAAATTGGAAAATAATAGTATATAATATTATATAGTCTTGAAAATAGTTATTTTCTAAAAGGACCTTCCTACTCCAGATGTAAGTCCTGTGTTGCGATTTTATTAACAAACAAACTATGGACACAAGAAACACCCAGAGTGAGATCGAACCTATAAAACGCTACGTAGTGGCAATTGCAAAGTGACCTCATAAACCACTACACCATCCGTGCATTGAGTTATATTGTACAGTTGGCATATCTTATAGTAAGGTAAGGATAGTGATAGAGATAAATGTTGCCCTTGAAAAAAACCATTGCCATATATTATGTCATGAACTGTAACGCGAGACACGGTTACATAAATCCTTTTTAGGTGATGTCCACGATGTGAACGTATAATGATTGACTGACCTTGGAATTGACTCCCAGGAATGAGAGATTGAAGAAAGCTATTATAACAATCTAGAACAAGCCGAATAAAATGTCAAAAAGCTTTAGTAAAAAGGATGATTTAATAAGTTTGTGAATAAAACAAATGCAAATAAATTGTAATCACACATTCAATAACATAAAAAAGACTGTTTAATTTCTATAAGTGTTAAAGTGTGTTTACATTAATCATGTTTTGTCTGCATGACGAAAAATAATACAGGAACAGATCTTGTAACAAAGATAGGGAGTTTTATCACCTTTTACCATGGGAAAATAACATACATAGAAAAGAAAAATGACAGCACTAGACAATGCACTGTCCTTTTCATTTTGTTTTCAATATACCACAAGACCAAGTGTTGGGTCACGGAAAGTATCTAAACTTTAATAAAATATATAAAATTTTATAATTTGTCTTGTTTCAATTGTCGTAAAGCTCTTGCCGTACAAAAGTTATCCTTTTTTATGAGAGAAACTGAAAATAATATAACCGACCATAATATATTATCCAATATTTTGGGAATAGAGTTGGACTTAGGTGAGATTTCTAATCGTTGAAACCACTTTGATGGTAATTATTAAATGAAGGTCGTGACATCGATGAACGATTCATCGCACCACAGAGACTGCGACTCTATACTTTGCTGGCGCAGTGCTGCTCATTGACCCTTCTTGATACCAAGCGACTCCAGTTCCGTTCAATATGACAAACTTCAGCTTTTGGCTGCCCTGAACTCATTGATTAGATACACACTTTTAGCTGCCTTTTAAGGGTCTAATACTAGGATTAATAGCGACCAAGCAATGATAGTTTAAACGAAATAACATAAAAAAATTACGGTTCAAACCCTAAATCTTTATTTAAAATGAATCGCGCTGTCATGAGATTTGTTTTTTTATTTTTTATTAAAGCATTATTGCGTTAGTCTAGTATTTAAATAGCTTTCTAAATCTCCAGGAGTTTCTATCCAGGTCACATTTAGGCGCAATAAATCAGGCCATCTGGTTTTAAAAATTAAACTAGATTATTATATTTAGCTTTTAAATCGTAGTGTTGTTCTATTGACGGAAATCGGTCAGTTTACTTAATTTCTGTCTTATTAAAACAATAATCGTCAGCAACTGTTACCGCTAAAGAACTTTTTTTTATATTTCTTTATAAAAACACGATACTTTACAAACATTCAAACAACGGACACAAAGAACATCCAGACTCGGAACAACCATTTGTGGATCGCAGAAATGTTTGTCTCGTGTAGGATTCGAACCCACAACACTCGGCGCAGTGGCAGCGGCGAGGCGCCCACTTAAACCACTACGCCATCGTGCAGTCGTGCAGTCAATTGCAACTATTGCAATCAATAATTGTAACATAGTTAGTTTATTACCGAAGAAAATGCATTATACAGTGTTTCAATAAACCCAAACTAAACAAGTCTGTCATGTAAATTTTATCGTATCGTATAAAGATACATAAAGGCAAACACTATTCAATGGCTGTATGGATGGGCAGTGATTTAAGCTGTTATCACACAACGTACCAAATCTCCGAGTACCTAAGATAGACGCCTGCATCAAATAACAAATTGTGTATTCCACAGACTGTTGTTTCGAGAATGTATATTCGTCGTTTCCGTTGCTTTAATGTATGTAGCCGTGCCGAAACATACATTAAACATAACGCAAGAATTACTTACTTGATAACACACCACAAAAGATCAGACACAGGATTGTCACCCTTATATTTAGATACTAGGGTTTCGCTTGTGTTAATACCTATACATTTTGTTAATAAATTTCTATCCCTCGAGATGGGAATTTTTCTGGAGGAACGGTACCTCGTGATCATTTCTGTACCCCTGAAAACGTGTATGCGAATTTTCATAATGATCAGTCAAGTAGTTAAGGCGTGAGAGCGTAACAAACAAACACACATTCACGTTTATAATATTAGGTAGGATTTTATTTTGGTTGCCATTAAATCTGAAACACGTTCCTGTCTATATTAAATATATCCTTTTATAATGTGAAATGCGTTGCCATTATTCACTAGGATGTCTGGCCGTGTCCTGACGCAGTACTTATACGTAATATAAAGTGACACATTCCTCAATTGAGCCATGAGCGCTGGCGTGCCGCGAGATCACAAATTAGCGCCAATTTATCCCTCCGGCTGACTCACGGACGACCGCGACGGCTAGGTGTTCACACACACGACCGGTTTCAATGCAATAACGAAATAAAAAGTATAAATACAAATAAACCAACGTCATAAGTCTTGAACGTTATTATTTACTAGCTATACTTCGGAAGCAGTACTTATTTTTCTGGGTGAAAAGTGTCTTATGTCCCTTACTGTACCTCTGATAACGTGTATAGGAAATTTCGTGATTGATGTTTGACTAGTTAAGGTGTGAAAGTGTAACAAACAAACAAGATATATAGGATAGGTATAAGAGTAGTAGAGCCTCGCTGATTTCAGCATGAATGGGCCGGCTCGACCGGGGAAGGACTACCCTCTCTCAGAATATCGACGTGAAATAGCAGTATTCCTACTGTTGTTTCGTTCGGTGAGTGAGAGTGCCGCTCCTTCTGCCTCCCACTTTCTTTCCTAAAGGGTCGGCAACGCGCAAGTGATGCCTCTGGTGTTGCAGGCGCCCATAGGCTACGGTGACCAATTACCATCAGGTGGGCCGTATGCTTGTTTGCCACCTCAGTAGTATAAAAAAAAAGGTGGATAAATACTTTTTAATTAGCTGCTCCAGGCTTAAATCACTACTCAGTCCTATCATCAATTATGAACCAGCCATCCCCTACCCAGCAATAAGGCAGTCTAAAATCATTATAAAGTTAAGGTCAACAAAGGAGGGTTTTATTACAACCGACATTTGTAATAGCGGGTGAGTATTAATAATTAAACACTCAGAAATAAAATAACACAATCGAATATGTTTTGGCGGATTCCAGATCCTACGAGCCTAAATTTTTCTTCCTTCTTTCTTTCTTTTATTAAAGGTTTTCTAGTAACAGCCCAGTATGCAGTTATCTAGAAACCGGCAGACCACAACAAGCTCGTATCAATTACGTGGAACTTAGGTATGATTAGCAGAATACTACGGTGAAACACCTCTGAATAATTCTTTGATATACATTCGATGACATATGCGTGTTATTTCAGTGCAATTACGTCATAACAGCAAGCATAGCCGTTCTAAATGAATATATCAATTGTTGTCCTAAACAGCACGGATCGATTAGTCTGAAAATAGCGTGAACGCATTCCAAAAAGTAAAACTTCATAGTGATTCGTTCAAACAAACCGTCAGCTTTCAAGTCACAAAACAGTTCAATCAACGTTTAATTCGTACGATCCGTGAAAACCATCGGACTACAGATTGAGTTCTATCTAAAGAAATTGGAGTATAAAACCAATGCTATTGAGTGAGGCAGGGTTCACACTTTAGTATCGCTTACAAACTGTACTAGAATTTTTATAGTTTGATGCGCTTACGCCAGGCTTCATTGTGTTGGTGTCGGTTTTACTTAATTGTGAACGTATTTTGAACGTCTCGTTAAGACTAAATATTTCATTCTCAACTGCAAAATATTTTTTAACAGAGATTGCATTCGTTATTTCTAATACTATGATCGGCTAGAACTAGAATGCGGCTAAAAGTTCACAATCGCAGTGGCACACCGGCGGCCAGTCACAATCAGTTTTTAATTATGTCTGGCATTCTAATATTTATTGCGCGGATAGCGTAGTGATTGAATGGTCACTTCGCCACTGCCGGTAAGCCGAGTGTTATGGCTTCGATTCACACAAAGGACAAAAAAATTGTGTGCTCAAAAAAAAAATGTTATTGGTTGTTCCGAGCCTGGGTGTCCCCCGCCTGCGGAAATGCCTGCCAATAGCCTTTTTAAACAAGAAAATAAAATTACACGTTAATTACTTGTGGAATTATTCAGGAGTAGAAAACTCAACTGATAGTGATAGACTCAAGTAATTATAAAATTGAAATCGATTTCTATTTCAAACTTACTTAATTTGAAATTCTGAAACATAGGTACTTCCACTAGACAATTACCTTATTATGGTTGAAAAGAATAGTATAACGCAATAATGTAACGAGCTGGCCTAAATTGTAAATTAGTTAATATGTGTCATAAATCATAATTGAGATACTGACATACATTAATATATTTTAAATTTTTTATGTATTTTAGTTTCGTGTCTCCGGTTTTCAAATTACATTTATGATTACTAAACTACAACATAATATATCCTATGACACTTCTCAACAAACATGCATGCTCACGCAAAAATAAATATTTATATCAGTCTAGCATTTACTAAGGTTAGCACGTTCAAACATACACACTATTCAGACTTATACACACAGAATAGATATTTGTCTGACCCAAGGTAGCCACAGTATTATGGACCCGGACTGGAACCTCGGTACGCATCAGTCTAACGACCTTGCTCGCGAATAATTGGGGAGCCTGACGCAATTGACCTCTTCCCATCGTCGGGGAAGTCACATCAGGATGTTGGGGAATTAAGTGCACTTTGACGAATATTCAAGTTTATCCTTACTATCACGACCTTCGTTGGATAACTTCTTATTAATAAGAATCAACTGCTATATACCTAGTTATCACAGTTTAAAGATCAAAGTTCACTTTATCGTGTGTTCTTACTTTGTTGACATTATGTATCAGAAGCTGGTATTATTCATTTGTGCACGGACTCAGTTTAGCCTACGTCGCGCGGCGGTTTTCTATATATTGTTTTCTAGGGAATAACATGTGTTGGTTTTTCTTTATTAGTTTAGTCAGAGTCCCGGTTCTATAAGGTTTAATTCAAGCCGGATGGTATTCCACTCGTCTTTCATTGACTGAAGATGAGCAAAATTAAGGAAGTTCACTGCTGATAGGCACTGGTTTATTTATTCACAATGGCCGCCAGTTTTCAGGACCTTACGATAACTCAGTTGTCGATCGGTACGGTTTGTTTTAATATCATCAATAATCAGCTTGATCGTTCTCAATCTGATATTAACAAAAAACAGCAGGAATTCCTTTTTCTGCAAATTATTACAAATTATGGTTCTTCGAACTAAAATAAGTCTCAACTGTAAGTATAAGTACCATAACTTGAAATTATACCTATAGATATTGTCTACATTAGGTAGGATGAAAACGAACTATTAATATATCCATTTGGTTACTGATCTAAGAGTTCTAAATGTAAATGCAAAAACAGGCTGTATAAAAAAAACTATACGTTAGACCTATGTAACAGAAACTAGTTGTTACAGCGCGCGACGGCCTTTAATGTAGAGATGTGTATGCGAAATTGTTAGCCTCTGTCTGCCATAATCATTTAATCTCTCAAGTTAGATAGAACGATTATATTAACAAGTAATAATCATATATTTTTACTACAGTATAATAATATGCAGTATACAGTATATTTAAGAATTTGACAACATAATGCTTCTCACATCATTAGCGTAAATCTTTCCATTATTCAAACTTTACGTAAGTTATCTAAACAGTCTCATCAAAACTTCTCACGAAATCCACCATCTTTATTTTCAAACAATGAAGCAACTGTAAGCCTCGTCTAATTATTGTGTGAGGAATAATCTTTATAAGATTATAAGCATAACTAATGCCACAGAATAACACGCTATAGGTACGAGAAGTTTTTAATCCGTAGTTGAGACGCCGCTCGATTAGATATATTACGGGCTCGGGCTTATCCATAAATCTTTCTAGTTTAAGATTATATCTCCATATTTGTAAGGTGAAATTTAGATTTTATATCACGATCTAACCAATTTGAAGTATCTTCTTTTTGTCTATTTGATCAAACTCGTAAAACTGGACTTAATGATTGATTGTATTGCATTTATTAAGGAGCCCAAAGGATATTATTATTAAAGATTTATTTTCTTTTACAGAATGTGGTGGACGATCACTGGAAACTTCGGTAACATTTTACCGATTGACTGGACAAAGTCTTTCTCTAGAAAAATGCATATCCCTACCTTGAACCTCAATGACAAGAAGGTAAGAAATTCAATGAAGCCATAATATGAGCCGATCTCTTTTGTTAAATCTTTATCTTGAACGAGTATCTTTTTCAGTAAACTGAATTTGAAATCAGATAGAGTAATAAATGTTTGATCAATAAAACAAATAAAAGATAATGAAGAAGGTAAGGCAAACCTGCTGCCCAAAACCTAGACCGGTTCGACTATCACAAGCCTTACCAACGCTTAGGTCCCTTCAAAAAAATCCAATCTGCATCCAATGCGTTATATTGTAAATGGGGTCGTACCACTATTTCCAAGCATTATTATGGCATTCTAGGGAATCCCTTTTCCCTACAGAAAATTGCATCTAAATAACTACGCGTTATATTGAAAACTAGGACCGTACCACAATCTCAAATGGTTATTATTGTTTACACGAGAACGAGACAAAGCTAGACACTCTTTAACACTTTTTAATACTCTTGTACAAAAACATAATTATACTAAAATATAAGGTTATAAACAGGTACTATTTAGATTCTTTAGGAAGCCTTATGCTATCAACTGGAAAACCAGTGCTTCATGTCCAAGTGTAGTTGAACTGTCAATGTTAAATACAGCTTCATTATTTAAATGGTCATTGGGAGCGTTATCTTCAGCGTGTAACAGAAAGGTGTGGTCATATTTAAATGTTACATAGTATAGCCCCTGTACAATGGAAAACCCTGACAAATAAATCCGATTATATTTACTTAGATATAGCGTTTTTTATCTTTTTACTTAAACTAGAGTAACAGTTGACTCGGGCACCTCTCGGATCACCATGAACCCAAAAATCACCGGATTTATTTTTGATAGTGATGTAACGAGTTTGTTTTGAAGTTAAAGAAACCGACCATTAAAGAATGTGCTAACATAAATCTGTTTAAACGTAAACTTAAGGAATATGTACTTTGTAACCATTTCTAACACTCTGGAGGCTATTGTTTATTTATTTAATTTAATTATGTTAATCTCATTATAAGTGGACTGTAATGTTCTTATGAGAAATAAAGATCTTTAAACCTAAAATAATTAAAAAAAAGGTTGTAGTTTACATATTTTTTTTTTTTGACGTTACACATCACTTAGGTTATCATACATATATATCGATTATGGCCCTAAAATAGGTATTCTATACATATTATTTTATACGGATGCGCGTGTCCGACTCGCACCTGACCGCAAATTTTTTCTTCTGAAAATCTATACATCACGCGTCGTTGTAGAGACAGTAAAAAATAAGTGTCAAGTGACACTTATCTTGTGTCGTGGGAAAATAAATTGTTTTGTTATATCATTGTAATGTAATAGTAGTAAAAAGTAGCACTTTCTGACTACATAATAAGTTACGTAGGCATTCACTTATAAGTTTCACTTGTAACTTAGTGAAACTTGCAACCTAATATTTTGTACTTCAGCTTTGAAAGCGTTCTTTTAAGATATAGTGCTACCTTTTTTTAATCGGCATCTGACACTTTAACATAATGCGTTTCATAAACTTCGAAATATAAAATCATTTCTGGATTTGTATAATATTATGTGCATTTTGCGTCAAGTGGTATGAATTTCCGTGCGTTTTGACGTTTATGCTATATTATTGGAATTAAGTATAGTTCACAAGAAGGTCCTCAGAGTATTCGTATCCGTAGTGCTTCTTTTCTGATATTAATAAATATTCTTATTTTGTCTCTGAATTTACTTTGGAGGCAAAATCATATCAAAAACATTCCGTTTTTGATATGACGCTTTCTATCTTTATAGGCTTCTAATAATAATAATAATAATAATAATAATAATAAATCATTTATTTGCTCAAACATGGTAGAAGAGTTGGTACAGATATTATTAGCATCACATGTTCTGCCAAGCATGGCGTGCAAATATGTATGTTAATTAAAAATTATCATAAAATAAATTAATTTAAAATATGGGATTAAATTATTTCTAATTAAATTCGTTGCGGGTCCCAAAACAGTTTAACTCTCCCTGAGACATCACGTTTATCAAAACTCGGTATTTATTACTATGATCACCACTGCTGAGTCTGAGTAGGTACACAATTACTACAGTGGTGAGTGCAGGTGGGTCTGGTCTCAATAAAAGTAAACAACTTTGCTACAACTGACACAACGATAAACTCAGAAGAATTTTCTGAACACTATATACAGAATGTCCGGTAATTAATGGATTTCAAGGTTATCCATTAATTACCGGACATTCTGTATATTTGTAATTTCTGAGCAGAAAATGTTTAGTAGCAGTTTCTGTAACCTTAAACCATAACTGGCGATAAATGGATATAACACTTCTGCCTTAGGCCTCCAGCTGTGAACTTAATAACACTATTCACTTTAGCAATCCGTCTTATACGAAGATATGTAATAAAATTGTTTTTGTTTCTCTAAAATATTATTATATATAACTAGCTGTACCGACAGGCGCTGTCCAGTACACAAGAAAAAAAAAGAAAAAATACCAAATCTAAACCATTCTCGAATCCGCTTAAATGCACACAAAAAATTTCATCAAAATCGGTCCAGCCGATTAGGAGGAGTTTAATTACAAGCACACGTACAGAAGATTTATATATATAAATATATGATACAGATTTAATAATTAATTGTTGTGAAAATACATTTTGTTATTTGTTTTTAAACGTCGCCAGTTATGTTTCAGGAGGAAAGAAACAAACTCCACCTACTCTCTTCTGAACCCAAAAAAAACTCGTCGTCAACAACAAACACCTTGATCGTACCCACTCTACTAGCCGACCTTTTCTTATATCGCTAGAACGTATTTGAAATTTTCAGCTCAGGGCGCCGGTTGTGCTGGCCTTGGTGTAAGTGGCAAAGCTACCTCTATACTGCAATAGGATAAGCAAATCCGCGTATATTTACATGACCTTCATATGTCTGCTGCATCCACTAGCATAGCGACGCCGATATTGTATGTTTACAAACACTGTACATTGGATTTGGCTCACAATAATTGCCGAGAATAGTAATACCACTGCACATATGAACACTCTTGAAATGCCGAATAAAAAGACCACCCTGAATCAACACAACTATCTGCGAATCAAATACTTTTTTACCCATGTTTAAATTTTATGATATGCAAATTATATAAAACGATTTGACCGGATGCACTATGGTGGGCTGCGAGTATTAATTAAGATAAATAATGTTACCCAAACAACAGATATTGATCTATAGAGCAATATATTTTCAAAATGTCCATATCCACAGAATTCCGAACCAAATCACGCTCGCTGTAGAAGCGGCGCGCAGTGCCTAGAGATACGCGTAAGTTGTTCCGTGCCTATAAAAAAATTATAAATTAATGATATATGAACGTTGTCTTATTTTGTCCTTGACCTTTTACTTAGGTTTTGATCGATGTCTATGTCGAACATTTTGGGATATGTCTTTTTAGTAGCAGCACGGTGTCTCTCAATATTCAGGGTGAGAAGCAATAGTTTCGTGAGGTGCGGCTTAAGATATAGCTTGCGAAATGTAGGAGTTATACAATTATAGGTACCCCTTCCAGGATACGCACACGTGGGCCGCACGAACATAGAGCAAACAAACTTTCACATTATAAGCAAGGAAGCAAGTTGTACAATTCATGTACTCAATTCAACTA
Source organism: Catocala fraxini (assembly GCA_930367265.1). Taxonomy (NCBI): domain Eukaryota; kingdom Metazoa; phylum Arthropoda; class Insecta; order Lepidoptera; family Erebidae; genus Catocala; species Catocala fraxini. The sequence continues at coordinate 18,097,075 of OV884035.1, forward strand.
TTTGTTTGTAATTCTCCCCAACGTCCATTCAATACAATCTAATACAAATAAGCTTTTGTGGCTTCACCGTGCTTATAGAAATAAGCACTTCAAGTCTTTCAAGCTAAGGTTTACTTTAAACAAATTTTCTTTCATCGTCATCAGACATTCTTAACATTCCGTAAGAGTTCAATCGGAATACTTGTTAAGACAATATAATAATAACAACAGACCAGATTACAATAGGAAGGGGGAAACAATGACATTACTTAGACCATTATTAATCTTATCTGATCATTGTGCTACTGGCATTCGCGCGAACAAGTATTTGGATAAACCACGCTTCTCCTTACCACTTTCACCAACTGCGTGTCATAGTATTGCCAGTTTGAGTTTCATTGCGCACTCCATCAAAGGATTAATATAGGATGCATAAAAGTAGAACGCAATGGATATAGAGCTATACCAATATGTGGTAATACGTAAATTCGCATCGGCGTCCCATCTCAAAGCCATTAATCTCTGATTGAATAGTAATGGCCACATTCGGTTTGACGTTTGAACAGTTGAAACATTTCTTGTCCCAGGGTTCAATGACGCCTGATGACGAGATCCACAGTTCTGAAGACGAGGCGGTCGCGTCGGATCTGGACATGCACGCGCTGATCCTGGGTGGGCTCCATCAGGACCATGAGTGTCCCGTGAAAACTGCTGATGAGGTAAGTGGATGATGCTGCGATGAACTACAAAATAACTCTTGTATTTGAGATTCTTCATTGAGGAATGCATATTCATATTCAATGCTATACTTAAATGTTAAAATCAAACGCAAATCAAATTAATATATTATTATTAACTAATTTATTAGTTTTTACTGATGTATATAATTTAATGACAAATGTGATGGTAACGCAGATTCTTTGTAAAATTTTTACGGTTATACCAATTCTGATAAACTTTGGCATGGACAGCTTAAACCGTGACAAAATATTGGCAATATTGGCTACAACTAAAGAAAGAAAAAGAAAGATTAGTTCTAGCACACAAAACTTATTTACTTATTTTATGAGAGTTAACCCGAAATTGCAAAAGTAGGCGCTACAATCTATTTATGTAACGTATTTTTTCCATTATAAAGACGGTCATATAGTAACAGTTGCACAATTTGCAATCTACAGTTTAAAAGTATGACTTTTAAAGTCATTCTGAATACATCATACATGCAAAAAAGCCCGGTAAAGTTGTGTCATTCCGAGCACTTCTTTTGTGGTTTTAAGATAATTTGTTTAGAGTGCGTAACTTTCTACTAAGTTAATTATACAACATCATGTGTTACGCACACATTTATAACATACTAGCTTTTGCCCGCGGCACCTTTTCACTGGCGTAGAAATAGATTAGGCGATGTTAGTAACAGTAATTTTTATTTAAATAAAATATAGCCCATGCTACTCGGTGATAATATAGTTTGCTAATGGTGAAAGATTTTTTAAATCGGTTTAGTAGTTTTTGAGTTCACTCTTTACAATAAACAAATAAAATATCTAATATTTCCTCTTAATAATATTATGGTATAGGAATATAGATAGATGTAGTTCATCTATATCCACGATAAAAACTAATGTTTAACGAATTCAAATCACAGCTGAAAACGGAATTACAGCGACATTATTACTTCATATTGCAATTAGTTTTACATGCTTCAATTCATCAGACTGATTAGTCTGAGATTTCACACAAATTATTAAATATTATGTATCTCTATAAATATTATTCGTCTGAATAGCGTGTCACCTGAACCATTTAAATGGCTGGACCGATTCTGATAATTATTTTGTGTGTATTCGAGTGGGTCTTTGATTGTTAAGATTTACAGTTGGACACGGTAAGTGATGCTGCGATCGGTTCATGCCGGCTGAACGACGTCTGTCAGTCCGCTAGTATAATTATATAACTCAAATGTCGGCCTCGATGGCGTAGTGGTTAGTGTAACCGACTGCCACGCCTGAGGTCGCGGGTTCGATTCCCGCACAAGTCAAACATTTGTGTGCATGAACATGGATGTTTGTCTTGGTCTGGGTGTTTCTATGTATAATATGTATGTATTTACAAAAAAAAAGTATGTATGTATGTTTATCCATTGTCTAGTACCCATAGTACAAGCTCTGCTTAGTTTGGGCTAGATGGTGTTGTGTGTATGTGGTAGAATATTATTATATTATTATAAATTAAATAAGACACATTTTATGCTGACATTAGTACAATCTTGATATTACTTTCGTGCGCAGGTAATTCAAGAGATTGACGATATGATGCAAGATACACCGTCGTCTGAAGGAGACATCATCGAGTACAATGAAGCTCTGGAAAAGGGCAAGGAGGTCCTAAGCGCGCCGCTCTACGAAGATAGTGAGTATATACAACAGATTAAACGTAAATTGTGCCAACCGCTTCCCGCGACCCTTACCAGGTCGTCGGTCCACCTTGTGGGAAGGCCTACCTCTGCTGCGTCTTCCGGTGCGTGGCCGAATGGATGGATAGAATGGATGCGGGTGGACCAAGACCGATATGTATAGAAAACCTTGGGGACAGCCTATTTACAGCAATGAACTTCTTTCGGCTGAGATGATGATAAACCATACATTGAAGCTGTGGTCGCCTAAAGGCGGGTCCGTTGGACTGCCACGCAGCGATCTCGATTCCAAAGCGCGCATCTCTAACTTTTTAAAATTTATTATACCTAGCTTTAACGATGAAAGAAAACATCGTAAGGAAACCTACATGTCTGAGAGCGCTCCATTATGTTTTCAATGATATGAGTACCTATGTGCAGTTTGCGAAACCGCATTGGGCCAGCGCGGTAGACTATGGTCTAACCCTTCTCACGTTGAGATGGGGCCCGTGTCATAGAATAGTTTTTTACAGGGCTGATATTATTAAACATACATTAGACCCACGTAAATTAGCAGCGTATCACCATCTCAAAATGGAGGCACTTCATTCTAGCTAGTTGGCAAAACAGCGAGCGAGGCCTAAAGCTCTTATTCGCACACAATTGTTATTTCTATATGCACCATCTAATATCTAAAAAAGTAAACGAACGTTGCAAAATACAAAAGAAAGTTCAGTACAACACTCCGCGACTGTTTTATTTTACAATTCTGCAGATACGATCTTTGAAATTCAAATTACTACGAACAGAATAGAATACGTTTTGTGGCGAAAACATACGATGCTATCTTAGAATATCGCGTTTTTGAAGCTAATAAATATGTCGGTAGTATTGCTTGCAACGCGAAGAGCATTGATATTACACATTAGATATGTCACATTGAAAATCTGATTCATACAATTTCGTTATTAATAACTGTACTTGTGTTGAAAATTTGATAACTAGCGTACTTATTCTAATAATAAATATTTTTATGTTAGAGAAATAGCTATCATTCGAAATATTGAGCTTCGAAAGCACTTGCAATAGATTTTGTTAAACAGATTTAATTTTGAGAACAATATAAAAACGTCCCGGTTGGGTCGTTCATGAATCTTGACTTTTCATGCGCTAGTTACATATTCTCTCCTTGTCTGAATACAATGTCATTGCCGCAGAGGATTATTCCGTTATTTTTTTCTGCGTTGCGAAACATCCATAAAGTTCCCAGTTTTATTATCATTGCCCATGAAGGTCAAGTATGACATACATGTTGGAACAACGCCTCGGTTTGTACTTAGACTTCATGAATCATGCTAAGAAGATTTCAGTTAATGAATGGGAGGATGCCGTATAAATATAGACCAGTCAACTGCACGGCCTATCTACGTCACAGTAATTAAAAGTCTCCAAATAGCCTAGCGTTTACTAGTAGATTATATAATTTGCAATACAGCTGCTAAATCCTAATTTCTCAAATGTAGACCCTAAAAACATTTGATGCGGTATAATTGAATTAACAAGTTTATCTTTAGTGTAATTGAAGAATACAATACTTAAGTATTGGACGAATCGTTACTCCTTGCCAAAATAGTATCTGCAAAGGCCAAGCTGAGTTTCTTATCGATTAAGTGACTTTCATACCTAATTAGTTACCTACAACTACAGTTCAATGTATAATTAGTTATGTATATATTAATATAATACCGTGTATTGCAATGCGTAACTGCAAGGCCGCATCATAATTAATCATCATATCAAGTATTTTAAGTAGTACTCTCTTCGTAAAATTCAGAATGTTCGAAACATGTTAATATTTTAAAAAAAGAAATAAGTTATTTAATAAAACTTCATTAATTAATACATGTTTAGAAAACCAACCTTTATATGTATAATTCTTCTGTACGTGTTTATATCACTAAGCCTCTCCTAAAGGGCTGTACCGATTTTGGTGGAAACTTTCTGTGTATATTTGGCTCCCAGCATGATTTAAATTCTTAATTGGACCTTGTAGGTCGCGCTATGATCAGGTTCCAGGTAAGTACAGGACAGCATCTGTCAAGCCCTCTTGTATTCTATAAAGTATAATATATTTAATAGCTAGATATTCTAGAACAATGTCAGTCTACAAGAACCGGTTACATTTGGTCTTTTTATCGCCTTTAACGGCTTCGCGAGCCATTTTGTTTTTATGTCAGTGACATAATTGATTTGGATGTAATTTGTAACTTTTTGTCACGAAAATAGTATCTTCTGAGAACTCGGCGTGAGAATCAAGTTAACAATGATTATAGTTATGTCACTCGAGTTGTGTTTATTTAGGCTACTGGTTGTTGGTGTCTGTGTTTGTATAGGTCAAGCGACTTTCTATGGCTTTTAAAGTACCTTCTAAGAAATGCATGGCCAGAAAATACGAGAAACGCTGCTTGTGTTGTAAATATCAATTAGTCAAATTCAAATCATTTATTTACAAACGAAGTCTTAGAATACATAATTAAAAATCTGTTATGTCTGTCCATCCATGTCCCGCTGAGACTGAAGACCCAAATGTCGTTTGTCATCATACGTATCACATTTTAAACAATGGGAACCATCATATTTTCTGCTTAGGTTACTTCCATACAATCCTTAAGAATTAAATATTGTTCTTCGTGAAATCTAACATTAATCTTAAAACTAGTTCTTAAATGTACAATGACGATAAACATGCCGTCTAATTTGAAAGTTCAAAAATCATCTGTCCTTTTCTTATGGTTATTATTGGACAGGAAAATTAGTTTAGTAATAATTTACGACAGGATTCACAGTTAAAGTCTTACATTTGTTTGTTTAACTACTGTAATACTTAGATAAAGTACCTAATTTATTTGAGTCATATTATATAACAAAACCAATTACATGGATTCATAGTTGCATAACAGCAACGAAATTAAATTATTTTGTATAACACCTTATTTAACATCTATTCCAATGCTACTGCGGCAACATTTAGTCATTTTACTTAGTCAAATCTTAAATATTCTTTATATTTGATATGAAAGTAAAGCATAAATTGGTCAATAAAGATCTCAATTGCAAATTCGGCATGGCCGTACGATAGAACACCGATTCTTTTGGCAGAGGGCATTCACCCCTGCGCTTGCGATTCGTTTCGTTCATCACTTTGTTTTAAAGTGACGCTAAATAATAATACAAAGCTCTAAACCTTTCAAGACTATTAAAAAAATGTATTGAAATAATATCACTGTAATATTCTGATCGATTAGGACTGATATCGGCAATTACTGCACACTTTTTCATTTACTTTAAAATGTTTAAAACAGTCATTAAAAAAATTGCATACGCTCATCACATACCTGAAAAATACTGAAAAAGATTTTGTCCAATACAGTAATTGTTACTAAGATCTTACGATCGTCTGAAAGCACAAATGACAAGATCAACGAATTAATCTTAAAATTAGTGAATAATAATAATAATAATAATAACAATATTCTACCACATACACACAACACCATCTAGCCCAAACTAAGCAGAGCTTGTACTATGGGTACTAGACAATGGATAAACATACATATATACTTTTTTTTTTTGTAAATACATACATATTAGACATAGAAACACCCAGACCAAGACAAACACCCATGTTCATGCACACAAATGTTTGACTTGTGCGGGAATCGAACCCGCGACCTCAGGCGTGGCAGTCAGTTACACTAACCACTACGCCATCGAGTCGTCAAAAGATCGTATATTACTGTTTTTTTAAAGCGTTCTGCTTTAAAACATCATACATAACTATTAATGTAACTGTTAGACCTTTTAAAAATAAAATTGAAGTAAGGAGTAGATAAAAAATAATTACTCTACTAAGTATTTCTAAAGCCTTCAACAATTTATTTATTATCTACTTCAATTACAACTGTAGAAAGTACTGTACGTCCGTTGAATACATGATTAGGTTGTTGTACCTAAACTGCGTTCTTAATTAATTCTTTTGGCAATATCCAACATTCAGTGTCTCAATGCATTTACAGTAGAACACTTTCTTTTATGTTAATTATTTACGTACAAAATGTTTAGTTTAAAACAGACTATATACCTATTTTAAAACTCGGTAATATATTATACAAATTGACATAAAACCTATCATATAACTAGAATAATATATCTTAATAAAAATTTGATAAATTCTTCACCGATGCACTAAAATAAATGTCAGTGCTTACGCAACCATCAACCGTAGATTTTCATGGTTGATTCTGTGTGTAGAAAATTTTGTTCTTCAGTTTTTTGTTAAGCATTTCTTAACAGTAGCATGGAGTATGGACTTATATTAGAGTGATCCTTCTTTACCTCTAATCATAAAATGTTTAAGTGATGTAAAAATTTCTAATATTCAAGTAACTATATTGAGTTTGCAGCTAGTTTCCTAGTAATTATTTTACTCATCTTTATCTATATATATATACAGGGTGTCCCGAGACTCAACGATAACCTGGTACCGGGCGAGAGGCCAAGGTATACCAGATATGAAAAAAATAAGTCGAAAAATAATATCTTTATCCTATGTCTGGTCAACTGGCACAGACATTATAGGTGCTTCTATATTCAAAAACATTGATATATGTATGTAGCAAGATTAAATAAATCAACTGCTTCTTGACAATCATAAGAAACAAAAATTTAAAGTATACGTTTGCCCTTTAAACAAAAAGGCCTTCTTTAATTATAATCCAAATCATTACAGAACTGCGCACATTTTCCCTGGCTCAACTGAATGAGATCTTCATGGAACTAGAGGTGCTCATTCGCGAGTTCTCCGAGACTCTGATTGCTGAACTGGCTCTACGTGATGAGCTTGAATATGAGAAGGAACTGAAGAACACCTTCATCTCGCTGCTTCTCGCTGTTCAGAATAAGCGACGTCAGTACCACATGGAGAAGAAGAAGAGGCCGCAGCCGCCCAGGTCGCCTAATCTGAACTCCGGACCTTCCGAATCTAAGGTAGCTAGATTTCTTGCAATATCATTTCGTAAATGTCCATCATGCCCTCATGTTCTATGTATTTGGTCGCTGTCTAAGAATTAAGGAGTTTCCAAGCAGACAAAGAGTTGACAAGTGGCCCTATTTGTAAGTTATTTTACTAGCAGAAAGTGTGTCTGTCCGTTAAGTTGATTTCTCTTTGTCTTTCTATTAAGATGGCGTCTTTTTGTAACATGTAAACTATTACTCTGCTGGATTCTGAACCATTTCAACCTCCCAGTTTTTTCTAAGATCAATCTACTCCTTTGACTCCTCCTAGAATAAAAGAGTATAAACCTTAATCTGCTACACTGCATAAATGCAAATTGGTATTCACTTTCGAGAATATTTTGAATATCTCTCCGATTACAGCTGTATTTAGGTTTTCTTTCATCAGTAGCATTCAGATATTATAATTTTGTTTGCTTTTAAGATCTGTATCGCTTGTATATTATAATATAACTATTATAATGTAATGTTTCAGTACTTGACCACGGTGATACCGTTCCACCTCGATAATGGACCACCAGATAACCAGTCGCTTCAAGTGCTCATCAAGAGTAAGTGTTTTCTTTATTGTACTTGAAATAATACTCGTATCATACAAAGATCCTCTAGAAAATGCATATACGAGTATTCAATAATGCTGAGATGAGAGATCGGTAGTGTCATAGGTATTTAAGTGTTTACTCAACAAGAGTCTTATTCTTTCGTTATATAATACGACTTTAGACATTGAAAAGACACACGTGGCACTTTTTCATAAAATAAAGAAAAGGGCCTCGTAGAAATACACAATGCGATCATAATTAATCGTATTAAGTTTGTAAAAACATTGCTAAATTGAAACTCTTTTAAAATACTAAAATACAGCTTTACTTTTCTTACGTAATGTTATATATTAAGTAATATACTTATTCTTAAATCTCATTTTATATATATAGAAATTAAATAAATTCTTAAGTCCATATAAATATAACTAAAACGTCAATCCATAACATTATATATTCCGTACTATTATTTACTTTTGTGACTTAAAAATTCATATCAAGATCATTCCCATTTACCATAACATGACTGATTTTTGACTAATAGAGTCTAGAAATTACGTGTCCTAACGTTTATATCTCTGATTCCAGTTTTAAAGGCGATCAACGAGGACAGCCCCACCGTGCCGACGCTCCTAACAGACTACATCCTCAAGGTGCTTTGTCCAACATAGACATCCAAACTGACTTGAACTTAGCCAATTGACATAAAGCTTCGATATACTACGACTCTTACACTATACAATTTGTGTAACACATCGAACAATATCCCCAATTGTATACTGGTGTAAGCGCACCTGCAATCAACTACTATCCACTTTTATCCATAACGTCGTCATGTTGTCTTTTAAAAACGCATTCGGCGCTTTACAACAAAACATTCTTAATTCAAAAAACTAAGATGAGGCAATGTTCTGTATGGGGTCCTATCTATAATATATTAATACGTGAAGCAAAAACTTTGTGCCCTTTATACGAAAATTGCGCAGACGGAGGAGTATGATATTTGGCTCAGTTAAAATTATATGGAGAAGGAGGGGCGAATCCTAATATTTATATAAAATATGCATTAGAAAAACATTAAATTAATAAAAAACACTACACGCACACAACCATGCATTTGACACACGCAGTCGAAGCGCGTAACTATGGTTACATACATCAATATATAATGACATACACAGAGCACTATTATAATATACGATGACATATATCAGCAATATCTTGCAAGCAAACTTTGGTCGAATTTCGAGCACTCGGCGACCGCTAGTTTAGTTAAATGTGCGTATGTGTGCTTGCTTGTAATAAATCCTAAGCGACAACGTTGGTGATTTCATTCGAATAAATATTCACTCTATATTGCCTTATAATAGTGAAGGCAAATATTTGATCAATTCAGAAAAAGAATATTGTTCGAACACACACGAAAATCACTCATACATGCTCAACACTACAAGACAATGTTCATATACAGTGATAGAAGGGGTTTAAGGAGTCTTCGAATCAGTTAAAGACATGCACTCTAAGACTCTGGGTGTTCAGTGGCATTCAGTGTATTGTGTAAGATTCGTAGTGTAAATAAGCTCAAACATATTCAACATTTCAACATTCGCACCTAACACTTCGTTTATACGGGATATACTTAGGCCATATCATTGTCTTTTTATTTCACTTAGTATAAATAGGAATTATTGGTGGCACTTTATTGACGACCGAATAAAGGTGCTCATGTATTCGGTTTGTTATTGCTTTGCAATGAAAACGCGTGACTGTGACTGATAAAATCAAAAATACGTCTTATACCCAATACAGATGGTTGGTTTTTGCCAAATCATTTAAGACTTGCTGCGGTAATTTTATATTACACTCGACTTAGCACCCATTTATAAGAGGAAAAATATCTGAACACTTGTACTACAACTAACATTATACCTATAAGACATGTGTTTGCAAACAGGCATCATTCATAAAAATATGTAAATGTAAAAAGCAATACATAAGGGATTATAGAATGTATGGGGTAGTGGTAATATCATGTAAAAGGTTTTGGTAATATTCTCGAGAGATTTCAATCCCGTAAATATTATAATGTGAAAACAGCGTCTTTCGCGTCGGTCTAACGCTACGTGATCGATAGACTAATCGAGTCACGAGTAGCTAACCAAACTTTTTAAGCTTACTTGCGTGTCTACCCAGTGCAATGCAACAAAGATTGGCGCGCTACAAACGTCATTTTCACAGCCGAAATGTCACCTCTGGCGGATTCCAAGACCACTGTTGTATTTACCCGTCTGCACTAAAGTGCCTATCGTTCCCTATGTCAGTATATACGGTGGTATTAATATATGTATGTATGTACTTAATAATATATAATGTATTATGCCTGCTCGAATTAGCGTAAAGCAAAATCATAATAATTTGGCGTAATAAAAAGCAGTCGTCTGCATCGGGCTTGATATTTTGTCTCTTAAGACAATTTATTTTTTTATGAATCTACGGAGAATATCCAGGCACCTTTATCGATCTGTCTTACACATTTCAAAATAGAATAATATTCAAATAAAATATTAAATAATCATCTTGTATATGCATTACGTAAAAATACACAATTTAGACAATTGATACACCCACTTATTATAATTTGCAATGTTGTGTTGTTTAGAATTCGACAATTGTTGTTTGTGTTGTTCAACCCACGCGATACAACTATATTTTTAATGGTTAATTCCAAATGTAAAATATATATTATACCTATATATTTACCTATATTGCCCGTTGTGTGAAAATCACTAAAATCCGATTGCTTTATTCCAAAAACGAGTCGTTTTAATTTACAAATGTAAAAACTGTACGATGATGACAAGTATAATATATTGATGACAAATACTATTTGAACCATAAAATGCTTTTTTAAGGTGGCAATAGACACTAGTTTTGCAAACTTTAGTCTCTATAGTGCCTATACTTACCACAGATCACGGAACGTGTTAGGCTTCTCATTAGGGAAGTCCCGCTTATCATTTTCTACACGATCCAAGCGTGTCAGAGACACTGACACAAGTAACACTTTGTCACAAATATGTCGCTTGTATTGTCAAACTGACTTTGCTTTGTGCGGTCGGCGCTGACCATCACTTGGCATAAATATTATAATAATACTTACCGGCTAGCCGAGAAAATTAAGAAAATCAAATTCTTAATAATAATTTTTATTCAGCCAAGAAAGTACATAGCGTATGACATTATAATGTGGCTACATCTTAGTTTCAATGCATACTAATGTGAATAGTGAATAGTGTTGTATTATTACCTTCATCTTCCAGTACTTTTGTATAACTCCTGAACTAGGAATAGTTCCTGTGTCGCGGGGAACTAACCAAACATTTAAACGATAGATACAAGGAACAACCATTTGTGTGTTGTCGGATCGAACCAACAACTCTTAGCACTATGCCAGTGGCGAGGCGACCACTTGAAGCACTACGCCATTCGTGCAGTCAAAATGTGTCAAACGTACGGCGGCGCGCAGTATTCCTTGCTCTGTGGTGCTTACAATCTATACCTTCTCCTTTCGTTTATATTCTTTTTGACAGCTCACGCCTATGAATTACCGTTTTTTTTTTCGGAATAATATACTGCAGTAATGTCGTACTTTATTTACGGATAACGCCCACTTAGTGAAGTGCCCTATGTATAACAAACAACCACAGACTATAAAACAGGTCATGAAATAAGATAAATCGATTATATTATGAAATAAAATATTTGACTTTATGTAAGTATCATTGCTGTTAATTTAATGAAAAAAAGAAAATAAAAATAGTAGGTATGACTTCATGATTAATTATTTGCAAGAAATTAAGTCGAAATCTTGGAATTTAAGTTTTGGAATTTAATGCGCGTATACGTTATATTATTTATAAGTATAAATATTTTAATTTTAACGATTTATTATTTACATATTTATTTATTTCATACATACATACATAGATTCACGCCTGTTTCCCAGAGGGGTAGGCAAGACTACGGATTTCCATTTGCTACGATCCTGACACACTTCTCTGGCTTCATTCACTTACATCACATTCCTCATACACGCCCATTATATATTCCAAATATATATTTTTTTTAAAATAATAAACGAATTATTAATATTTATACTAAAAATATGTCGAAGCATTAAATCGATTGAAAATTATTCTTAAATAAAATCGATTATTATTTCTAATCGCATCGGTAACGTGTGGGCGTCACTTATTTCGAACTGTCTCGAACTGTCAAAAAGAAAATAAACGGATGGACAAGGTATAATTATTATTTGTAACTAACCCACCTGTAAACAGAAAGCATTGCATTACGTAAGTATATTTGTACTGTAGATGTTACTATAGTAAATAAAACGACTCGTTAGTTGAAACATAGGAAACGGGCATTAGTGTATGGGACAAAGCTCAATGAGCCATCGCTCTACGGGGAAGTATGTAATATTATCTTTATTTGCATAAAATATGAACTGTGATATGATTAAGGTAGTTTAATTAATGCTTCCTTTTTAAGGTTTGCGTAACTATTTGTTATTTTTACTCTCGATCATTAAAATATATTTATTTTAGATTTTATTCTCATACTACAATCAATTGTCGCGAAATGTGGATTCGTGTGTAAATATTTAAAAAAAGATATATTGAAAAGTGGAATTGTCCTCTCAAATTAAACGTTTAGCTAAATTTAAGGTAGGTACACCGACGAGGCTTGTAAATAGTGTTTTAATATCGGCTTCTAGTGTTTGTAGCTTATGGTTTTGTCTATGGACCTTATCGGATTTTTTTAAGAACATCGAATTTTATTTCAATTATTTTACAGTTATAGTCGTAGCTTGTAGTAATAATGCCCGAAATAAAACCAGCTAACTATGTTTTATAATAATTCCGATAAACAATTTTAAATAGATGTATAACATTTAGACTTAAGTTGTATCTCTAGTCTCAACGTGTAGTAGTCATAAATTTGTTATTAATTTAAGGGTCTATTTTGTAATGTTCAAGCAAATATCTACTAGTAAAAATTCGTGCATCTTTGTCTTTTTACTCTAAATAGAAAGTGACAACATGTGGCACTAATAGGATAATTTGCTTGAGCATTATATAATAGGCCGCGATCACGGCAGAAAGCTTGTACGAAGTGTATTAAATCATCGCATGATCTTTGTATTATATCGTTGTCATTTCAAAATACATTTTACTGTATGTAACAAGTCTGTTTGCAAAGTTCTTAGTGGCGAAAGCTTTTCTGTCTCACTTTGATAATACCTTACACCAATTTGTTGTGCATAATATGTATTGAATGAATGGACTGGACAAGGTACCCAATGGGAACAGTGTGAATTGAAACTAATATGTATAATTTAACCTAAATGACGCCAATAATGTCAATGTTGACGAGAAAACTAAATACACTGCAAAAATTTAAAAAAAAATTGTTTTTATTGAATTCATTAAGTACAAAGCACAATACTAATTATTTAATAACACCTAGATATATATGGTGAAGAGATTACCTAGCACCGTAAAGTTTCTTCATTATGCACTGGTACAGCGATAACAAAATTTATCGTATTTTTGTTCAATGTAATATGCATTGCGCTGTCATTAGAGCGCATTGAATTAGACACATGGCTGAGCTGTCAATGTAAACCAAAAGCTGACATTCTCTCATATTGGATCGGTCGATTGAGGGCGTGAAATATCGTACAACGCAACGGCTAGATTGATAATTATCTGTGTTATCGTAATCATCCAGTTTGATTCCCGAAAGTTATGTATTTTAAACTGGTAATGTGCTTTGGCCTTTAAAACTTATTTTAGCTGTAATTGTAATAAGGCATTGTCTATGTCAAAAATTCTAATAAATATAATGGATTGTACACATGAATTTTAAAAGAATTAAAATGATGCCTATATTGTATTGGGCTTGTGGATGAGTATCGTTTTCGTGAAAGCATTGTAAGTACCTGGTCGAAATAAAGGAGCTTGAATAACAGCTTTACGTATTTTATTTAAATCAGAGGCCCTCCTCTGGACTAACGCACCTTAATAGGGGAAACTCAACACACCCTATGAGTTCCAAACATTGTAACATCGAAATACAATAGCATACAATATTACTACATCAATACAATAAGAGCAAATAAATCGATTTAACTATTTTCATATACAATTGCTGCACCAGGAGTAATTCCTATGTCGCAGAAAGAAACCTCCAAGCAATTGACACAAAGTACAGCCAAATTCGGAAGAACTATTTGTTGATCACACAAATTACTGTCCACAAAAAATTGCCGACCTCATCCTCATAAATGGGTTGGTAATCACATAACCTTTTGATCACCAACGTCGGCTATACTCGACATGCGCAAGCGTGCCCTGTGCGCCAACGTCGCACGTCGTCTATACTCGACAAAAAACAGGTCACAGACAAATACAAAATAAACATTAAATCATTACTTTTCTGTGTTTTCTTGATACAACTTAAAAATTGAATCCCTAATTATTACTTAAGACTGCGCCGAGCGAAATGTGAAAAACAGGCGGTCACAGTTAAGTGAATAAAAAAACACTTTTTTTTTAATACAAATATAAAATATACATTTACCATAATAATGAATGTGTTTACAATTACTCCGTGTAAAAATTTTAAAATAAATAATATTTTCGCCTACAAAATTACGTAAACTTTCACGAAAAATGCAAAAACGTAAGCTCGTGTTACGTGATTTTTAGATTATAACAGTAGAAATCTATCCTATCTTACAGCTTAAACGAAACATAAATAGATATATTACAATTTGTCCGTCCCAAATATTTAAGTTATTGGTTGACAATGAAGATACATATTTATCAAAAAAGCACTTCAAATCCTCCATACAATTTTACTATGGTGGCCGCGCGCCGATTTGTGTATGCGCCGCACGAGCTCTGTCATTATCTGTCTTACGCTCGGCGCAGTCTTAATTGTACACAGCAAACAAAATTGCATATTAGTTATTCAAATATGTGATCATAAAAAACAACACAATTATTAATGGTTAAAAAAGTATGCTCGCTCACGCCAATGTCGTCTATACTCGACTGCTAGCGATGTGGTATATTGGTTAGTAATATTAATCTAAATTTACCTAGATGACTTAAATTCGTGTAATTTTTGATGATGTAAGCGTGTGACGTCATTTTAGTGCGGGGAATATGCAAACTTATTATTTATTATATGACTGCAACAATGGCGAGTGAAGAAGTATTTACCAAAGAACAACTGATTGATTTAATTGTTGACTGTTGATATTTTATGTTTAATTAGGTTAAATACGATAATCTATTTAAAGAATATGAGGATGTATAAATATCGCTTATAAATAATTGAACTCTTGACAACTGCTAAGAATCTAACTCTCTTTTTAAAATATAGCGCAAACCTCATAGGGGGTGATTGTACTCATTATTATTAACAACTTTTATTCGGAGACTTTGTACAAATCGCTGAAAAAGAATCAGCTGTTCCATACAAATTGAACCTTGACCTCGACAAAATGTATACAGCTGATTTTTTTTCGCGATTTCGTTGGTCTCGGATCAAAAGATTTTCATAATAATGAGTACAATCACCCCTAAGAGGTTTGCACTATAAATACTAAAAATAATGTTGTATATTTAAACGAGATTTTCATTTATTTTATATATAATTAATAAGTCTGATTAGTGAGCATCAAAGTTCCTGTGATCAAAATTCTTGCTATGTGATAATATCATATGATAATTTATTATCGTATTAATATTATGATCTATAAATAATTATTAGTAATATAACTCAGAGATTAAACCGAATGATTGAAAAATAAATAGTATTATTTGAATTGAATCAATTAACTAAATTGTAGCAGTAAGTATAAATATACAAAGGTAAATAGTGACAAAAACTATTTTACTAGAGTAATATTTGAATATAATTACTCGAATCGATAAACAGCATGATACAATGGTACATCCCTAATTTAGGTGCGACAATGTCTTTAAAACAGCTGGCGAGCGACGCTATTGTCGGCTATTCCCGACAATAAGGTACATAAGGTTTGAGAATAGAGCTGTGCCTGGTATTCATTTCATTTAAACTGTTGTTTGTCCAAATCATTGTTTTTACATTATTAACAACTCTGTAACAACTTGAATCAAAGGTAGTAAAAGATTTAATATTACAATGTTTTTGAATGTTTGAATTAATGGTGAATATTTTATTCTAAAAGAATTGACAAAATATAAAAAATACAATATTGTCTTCTGTTTACGCGAATGTTATTCATTGAAATTAAACTTCTATACAGGGTGTCCCAAAAATCAACGTCAAGCCGAAAACGGATGACGGGCCAAGGGATGGTGGTTCTCAAAAAAATATGTAAAAAAATTTTTTGCTG
Source organism: Catocala fraxini (assembly GCA_930367265.1). NCBI lineage: Eukaryota > Metazoa > Arthropoda > Insecta > Lepidoptera > Erebidae > Catocala > Catocala fraxini. The sequence continues at coordinate 18,113,519 of OV884035.1, forward strand.
CACTCTAAAAATTATAGCCATTTAAAAAAAAATGAGAAAATTAACACCTTGTTATGATTTTTCAAGTACTATGACTACAAAATGTTTACTTAGCTTAATTATTTTAGTGAGGATTTGTTACTGAATAATGCTAGTATACATTACAATTCAAAATTTGAACACAACTATCTTCATTTCAGAGGAAATATCCCTAATATGCCCAAACATGTACTCAAAATTATTACATTATTCAATTTTAAATGGCCGTGCTGAAAAAAAAATGTACTACACCATTTCAGCACGTGGCATCAAAAGATGGCGCATTTAATGGGCTTTCTAAAATGCTATAACACTTACTACATTTTATCCTAATTATGGATTTTTTTTCTAAAACAACTCGGGTCTAACCATTTTTGTTTTACTCAAAAATGTTGGTAATGACATCTAGTTTCCCTCTAAGAAACAAATTAGTGTTATACATAACCCTCTTTTATGGCAGTCAGGTAAAAACTACTAGTGACACTGTTTTGCGAAGCTACTGTGAATAGGGCAAATACCTAATTTATTGATAAACCATATTAGATTCCTTTGGTCATTGTGAATCATTATGTGTTCAATTTGAAATAAAAATTCAACCATTCAAATCAACAGTTCATTTTATTTTGTTACAATAAATATTCAAATTGTTTGCCTTCAGCTTCAATGCATGCCCTACATCTCTTTAAAAACGAACGCTTTATTTTACGAGCAAAACTTCTTGAATTGATGTATTCAGCGGCCCCCGCAATTCTTTGGCGCAGTTCCTCTACGTTTGCGATAGGCTTAGAGTAAACTTGATCCTTCACTGCTCCCCAGTAAAAGAAATCAATGGGGTTTAAGTCTGGTGATCGGGCCGGCCACGAGATCGTACCAGACCGAACGATCCACCTATCCGGATATACTTGGTTAAGAAATTCCCTTACTGAGCGAGCATAGTGCGCAGGGCAGCCATCTTGTTGGAGCCACATACCTACGTAAATGTTGAGTGGCACGTCTTCCAATAAATCTGGTAGATGATTTTGTAAAAAGTCTAAGTAAGCCTCACTGGTTAAGGTGTCTGGGAGTTCGAAAGGTCCAATAATTCTACCGTTCAGAATACCGGTCCACATGTTTACTTTGAAGCGATATTGTGACCGATCTTCTCGCATTAAATGTGGGTTTTCCACGTGCCACTCATGCACATTATGTAGATTAAAGTAGCCATCTTTCTTAAAAGTTGACTCATCCGTCCAGAGTACTTTATCCAGGAAGTGGGGGTCTTCTCGGTGTCTTTGTAACATCGTTTCACAAAACGCAACCCTTGCGGGATAATAATAATTAAATGTGTGTTGATGATGCTCAGGCTTGCTATCTCTTTCACTCTCACACGTTGAAGTGGCGTCCTAATCTGTTTCACCCAAACTTGTACTGTCTTACTTTAATTTAAGTAAGCTTTAAATAAAATATGCATCGCATTAGAAGCATAAATCCAAGTTGTTTTAGAAAAAAATTCCATAATTAGGATAAAATGTAGTAAGTGTTATAGCATTTTAGAAAGCCCATTAAATGCGCCATCTTTTGATGCCACGTGCTGAAATGGCGTAGTACATTTTTTTTTCAGCACGGCCATTTAAAGTTGAATAATGTAATAATTTTGAGTACATGTTTGGGCATATTAGGGATATTTCCTCTGAAATGAAGATAGTTGTGTTCAAATTTTGAATTGTAATGTATACTAGCATTATTCAGTAACAAATCCTCACTAAAATAATTAAGCTAAGTAAACATTTTGTAGTCATAGTACTTGAAAAATCATAACAAGGTGTTAATTTTATCATTTTTTTTTAAATGGCTATAATTTTTAGAGTGCAGCAAAAAATTTTTTTTTCATATTTTTTTGAGAACCACCATCCCTTGGCCCGTCATCCGTTTTCGGCTTGACGTTGATTTTTGGGACACCCTGTATAATAAAATTATTAAATCTATTTATATTTGCTCCCCGTGACCCATGGCTGCTAAAAAGCAACCGAAACGTCGGGGAAAGTGTAAACTTAAATATAAATAGTTTTAATAATTTTTATTACCTTAAAAATTAGTATAGTTCAATAGTAGTAGTAGTGTAACAGTCTTTAAATTATGTAATACAGTGTTAAATAAACAACGCGATAAAATCCGTATATAGTAGTTTAATTTAAATAAAAATGTTTATCGATATAATTTTGGAATCCTTATTTTTTACGTAGGTATTTATATCAATTTTTTTGCATGGCGTTCAACAGGTTAAACGTATTCTGAACATAAAGCTATCGGTCCCGGCTGTCATGTATGAGTACAACTTCTTGAATATTCCTAGATTAAAAACTGCACCACCATCATAACAGGTGGTGAGAGTCTAGTTTAATATTAGACAATCGATATCTTTTTAGAATATAGAGACGACGAATATAGAGTCAAAGCTGTAGACTATCATGAAATCTATGGCAAACATTGAACCGAACGATATACTTCTATGAATTTTCTTAAGAATGCTTCCTTTTGAAGTGTCATTACTCCGTTGTGCACGCCAACAGTTTCCAAACAGGTTTAGGACGATAAAACGTTGCGTGCCGCAGTTTGGCACATATTGGGCTGAAACTTTGTTTCGTGGTCAGAAAGCCTAGCTAATCTCGCATAGAATTATGCAAATTGCAAAAGTAGACTGTTTTATTATTGCCTTATCAACGACTGAACATAAGGTACCTAAATCTTTTTTCTTCTTATCGCCATAAGTTTGATTTAAATTTTTGTAAGGCATGCGCCTATATAACTGCCAAAACACGCGTCATTATATGATTTCATATAATTAATATACATATTTGTGATAGGTACGTAATTAGTGTAATTACCCACTAACTCACAAAAACTCGTCATCACACCTATCTGAATTATTGACACGTATGTCTTTACGACTCATCGGCGCGATAACAATAAGATAAAAATAGATAAATAAAATATTTTTCATGAGAACAGTAGATAAATGTAAATATTTTATTTTACCTATTAAGTAGTTCAATATGTATATAACTGTATACTATATACATGCGTGCGTATTACATATCACTCTGTTCATGCGTGATTTCCTGGCTGGCTCAGCAGAGTTTAAACTCGTTAATTAGTCGAAATTAATTGCCAAGTTATAAAATTACAGCGGTGATTGATCTGTGGTTCAAAGAGTAATCTTATGGTCCAGCTAAAAAAAGCCACACCTAGAACTGCCAAGTTCTACGAAAGACGGTTTATATCTACGATACCACATACGTTGGATCTTTAGTTTTTACCTAATGCCTACAAAATTAATACATTGTATTTATTCTGCAAGCACAAGGACATGACAATTATTTTGTTAGAAAAAGCGGATTAGTTTAGGTAGAGGGAGGCACCTAAGCTAATATGCTTGTATTTGAAGTGGGTTCACGTCGGAAGTGAAATTGGTGGGATTCGAAACTACGAACTCTAGATCGTTCAAAGAGAAATGTCTTGACTATTGGGGTACCACCACTTCCTTATTATATAAGGCGAAGGTGCTTTTTAGAAATGAACTCTATTAAATTAATACTTATGAGCAAATAAGGGTATTTGCTCATAAGTATTAATACGTATACAAAGCGATACCTAGGGAGGTATTGTTTTGTTTGCGGCTGTTAGTGAGTTTTCCGTTCGGCAGCTATGGTTGGGCACAGTGTTAAAAGGTTTTTCTGTCATTTTTTGCAGTTTTTGCGGGTTATTTTGCTATAACAACGCTGTTTCGTGACATCTGACTAGGCTTTAAGAAATTCGTGTAGACTGTGATATTGAATGATGTCCTCTGAGACTCTTATTAACTTTAAAACGTCTGTTTGCTTGTTACAGTGATCAAAGCTAGTCGTACTTTTGTAAAAACATTCATTCATTTGACAGCTTACAATGGCAAGATATTTTAATCTCATTGTGCTATATGTACTTTCATTTCAGCCCACTACCGTTATCATCTACGAACTCTACAAAGTACGCAAATTAATCATCCTCAGTAAGAAACGGCGTGATGCTTTGGCACGCAAGATCTATGCTCTGTGACGTACCCGTAACAGTATCTTAACATTTTATTCAATCAAATTGTGTGTACGGAAGCCGCAATCAGCAAATCTGGTGCCATATTACCATAAAGATAAAATATGAACACGATATCATTATCGGCGAATTATAGAGTTTATAATATTATTGTCACCACTGGAACTCAAAACAAACGAATTCTGTCGTGGTCCTGACGTTCTTACTCAAGTGTAAGACATTTAAAATTTCTTTATTATAATCAAACGCACGATTACACTTTTCATATACAGAATTGTAACTTCTGTTCTTGCCTGAAAACTTGTAATTAATATTTTACTATTATTTAAGTCATGTGAAAGTATGTGTAAGTATAGACATACTTTCACGTTACATTACTCAAACTTTAAAATACAAAAAAAAATTCTACTCGAAAATAAATAAGATACAAGCGTTTCAAATCTGGTAGTCGAGGTAATTGTCAAATTACAGAAAAAAGATGCACGGTACAAACTGTGACGTAACCGGTATTTATCACACACTCGACTAGAGACTTTCGTACATTCTGGAAAGTACCAATAAACTAAGTCAGCGGCCTGGCCTCCCTGTGAGCGTAGATGGTATGTGTGACTCTAAGGACATTGCGGACGCTTTTAGAGATCATTTTTATGTAAGGTCGCCGCTGAGACAGACTTCGCAGGAAATGTTCAATGCTGAAAAATTGAAAGGACCTGTGGGAACTCGATTCAATGCTAAAAGTGTAGCATGTGCTATAAAGTTAATATCAACGTTCTCAGCATTGAACATCTCCAGCACGCTGGACTGCAGTTACCCAGAGTGTTGGCATTGCTATACAATTTGTGTATGAGTCACTCGTATTTACCATCCGACCTTACGAAAACTATAGTTGTTCCAGTGGTCAAAAATAAAGGTGGCGATCTGTCTGATAAATCAAATTACAGGCCAATATCGCTGGCAACGATTGTTGCGAAAGTGTTTGATGGGCTGCTTGATATACACCTGCAAAAATATATACTTTTACACGATAACCAGTATTGATCCTGACCAGGGCTTTCTACAGAATTTATATATATTATGTCTCAAGCATACCATCAGGTACTACACTGACAGAAATACTCCGGTGTACGCGTGATTCCTCGACATATCAAGGGCTTTTGACCTGATTTCTTATGACATCTTGTGGAAGAAATTAGAGGCTGTAAATGTGCCTCAAGAAGTACTTAATCTGCTTAAATGTTGGTATGGTGGCCAGGTTAATAAAGTTAGGTGGGTGGGCACACTGTCGGAACCTTACGGATTAGAGTGTGGGTTTAGACAGGGAGGATTAAGCTCTCCCTTACTATTTAATTTATATATTAATGAACTGATAGTAGCGCTCAGTCGCTGCCGTGTCGGTTGTTATATAGACGGGGTCTGTATAAATAATATAAGTTACGCGGACGACATGGTACTGCTGAGTGCATCTATCTGTGGAATAAGAAAAATGATAAAAATATGTAAATCATATGCGGTGAGCCACGGACTAAAATATAACACCGCAAAGAGTCAGTTCATGATATTTGAGGCCGGTTCTAAGTGCCCTACAACAGTTCCACCTGTACGCCTGTACGGAGTGCTCTTAGACAGGGCAGAATGTTTTAAATATTTAGGACATTTAGTAACAACCGGTCTCAGGGATGATGCTAATATTGAAAGGGAACGGAGGGCTTTAGCAATCAGAGCAAATATGATAGCCCGCAGGTTCGCACGTTGCTCCAAATCTGTTAAGATGACATTATTCACAGCATATTGTACTTTATTCTACACATGCAGCCTGTGGGTTAGTCACACTCAGACGATGTATAAAGCCTTCCGTATTCAATATAATAATGCCTATAGAGCACTAATGAGATTGCCGCGACACTGTAGTGCGTCATCGATGTTTGCGGAGGAGCGTGTCGATTATTTTTATGCAATAATGCGAAAGCGATGCGCGTCTTTGGTGCGCCGGGTACGTAGCAGCACAAACAGCACTATGGCTATGATAGCGGACAGACTAGACTGACCGTTTATTACACGTTGTAGTGACTTGCATGTCGTCTACAACAATAGTAACTAATTTAATAATAGATTTTAGTAATATCTTATTAAATAATTATATAATTAATTTAAATTTAATATGTGATTAATTTCAAAATTTTAATTTAATATGTGAGTCTTTGTAACTTGTTTAATAAATAAATAATTATTATATTAGCCGCAGCTGTGCGAAGGAGATAGCGAGACCATCCCGCTACGACCCCACTTTTTCTTAAATCCTAATTTAAAATATTATTTACTCTCTTATTTTGCAACCAATTTTAATACTTTTTGCACAAAAAGGTTTTATTAAATGCGATGAAGATTTAACTAACTTTGTTACATAAAGAGTTCGATGTTAAAATTTCCATTTTCCTTCTCCTCTCTCCTTCCGGAGGAAACTGTCTGTCTAAGAAGTAAGTTAAGGGTTAGATATCAAACACCTATGTGTTTGATATCTAACCCTTAACTTACTAAGAGATATTACTAGCACTGTATTTTACTAGGTATAGCACAATTATTTATGCTGTATAGTTTTATTAGTTAACTAGGTATATAATTTGTATATTGCTGGCATGCTAGACTTAATTAACAAATTAACTTATGAGATTAACTAGCTAAACAGCTTATTTTTACTACTACTGCAGCACTAAACATATGGCGCGCCATGTAGTAAACTGTTTCCGTAGCCTTTAGACATTTGTTACACTTGCGCTTAGCTGATGCTTGAAAAGCCTCATTGTGCTCTATTTGAAGAATAATGTATTGTAGTTACTATCTTGATAAAACCGTAGCAGATTGTAGTTGACTGTAGATTCTACACACTTAACAATTGCAGCCGCTTGCTATATAATAAGTTTGGTTCTGATGTGTGATGGTGAGCGACACGGTGATAAAAGATAGCCCTGAATATCATCTGAAATAATTCCTCAAAACGCAGCTCTTTTTCTCTTGTTTGTAAAATAATGTTGAAAATCAAACAAAGGCGAACTATATATTGTTGCAATAGAAACTGACAAAATAGTATATAGACAACATGTATATAATGGCCTGCCGCAGGGAGGTACAATGGTGCCCATAACATTAGTATAGTATAGCAGTACATAACATTAGTATAGTATATATAGCAGCGTATAGTATTACGCTACGTGACATTCAAGGTCAAGCTAAAAATAAATTATTAATACCCATTAATCAAATATTTAAAACGAAATGTCTGATTATGATACGAGAACAATTAAGCGGCAGAAAGCAATAAGAATTAAGAAATATTATTTATTTGCATAAGACATTATTGTTTGCTTCTATAATTTTAAACACTACTACCTCAACTATGAACCTTTCTCAAATACCTATGGAAAAAGCTTCACTATTTCTTTCCATACATGTACCTAACCATATTGAGGTGTGAAGAGGCCTTTTTTCTTTTTTACCGTGGGTAAATGCTCCTTATGCGTACCCCCTCGCCACATGGGGAGGCAAGAGGGCTATGATGGGCTCTCGCGAGACTTGGGGCTTACCGACTAACACATCCACGGTGTGTCACTGCTTTGTAAGGTGGGTGGGTCGCTGGCACTACAACTAAGTACGAATAATATAATAAGAACGAATCAAGTATCCTGAACTCCATGACCAGTTATATAAAACTGTATATGCCTAACAAATACCTTGGACTCCGTCAGAGCATAGATTGTTCGCATGGCCAACATGCCATACTCTCGCCAACACCGAGTTAGAGGTGCTTAACACTCTTCTGTATGCTAGCATACAGAAGAGCGTTAAGCACCTCTAACTCTAACAGTTATTTTATGCGGATGAACGAAAGAAATTCATGCGAGAATGTCTGTTACTTTCTGAGAATATGTATGTACGCTAGAGAATCTACAATGCCTCGATGGCGTAGTGGTTAGTGTAACCGACTGCCACGCCTGAGGTCGCGGGTTCGATTCCCGCACAAGTCAAACATTTGTGTGCATGAACATGGATGTTTGTCTTAGTCTGGGTGTTTCTATGTATAATATGTATGTATTTACAAAAAAAAAAGTATATATGTATGTTTATCCATTGTCTAGAACCCATAGTACAAGCTTTGCTTAGTTTGGGCTAGATGGTGTTGTGTGTATGTGGTAGAATATTATTATATTATTATCTGAAATTGAAATAATTGGTCAGTTTAATTATTATTGTTTCTCTTTCACGGGTATATTCCTAATGCGTTTGGGGAAAAACCGACCCTTGGGAGGCTTACACGGGGATACGGGTTCACTCGCCGACTTAGTAGATGGGCCCCCTGAATAGTCGCCGTAGGCATACAAGCCTTAAAAGCAGCAGAGCATATATTATTGTTATTTTATATTATATTTTTTTACTATTGTCGTTTTGTTCTGACTATGTGTTCATATCGTGTTAGTTTTTCTGAATTAATTATTTTAAATGGTTCTGTATCGTTTTAATTAACAATAAATAAGTTATTTAATTAAATAGTCCAGCCCAGCTGTAGTCCTGATATCTGATCTTATGACTGTGCAGAATCTTAAGCCTACAGCCTGTACCAAATCACACTGTGTAGTACCTGATGGCATGGCTTTTCCAACCTCCTAAACTCGGGCAAGGCAGAGTCAAACTAAAAGACAGTTTTTTTTTGCTTTGCACTAAATATTACTGACTGTGATCGTTCTAACAATACTAACCGTGGAGTCTTGTCCAGTGACCTTTAAACGTCTACCTAAATTATAAGTTCCTGTGCACTATTGAATTTTGGCTACGTATTCTATTTAACCTCCATTACAAATATTTCGAATTAGAGATGTGCAATTACTATGCTAATCAATTTTTTGTCACTGATAACAATTAGATTATGATTTGATGATGATACGACTAATTGATTGATAAACCAATCATATTAATAATGTTCTTGTATGCAGCGACACTGGATAATAAGTTCAGACAACAGTGATGATTTATATATGATCGATGAGTTTTAAGTCTTTCATGATGTTTTCCATGGGGATTTATTCCACGGCAGACGATAAATTTACGCGGCGGCATATTGGCAGCCAGATAGCAACAGCTTTTTAATTATGCCAACTATTTTAAGACTTGACAGGTCAATCAGGACAATTTTAAATTCGTTTAAATTTTCAAGCAAATCGGAAGGTTCTATATTAAGATTCGCATTTTTCTTTGATATTTGTTGATTATTTTTATACAAAAATACGAATTAATACCACTATTCAGTTATTTATACGGTATGAGGCAGATAAATACGAAGAAGTCATCGTCAAACATAGTTAGACTTAACCACGACCTCACCCCACGAAACAAATCACATTTCGAACAAACAAATTTGATTGTGATTTAAGTTATAATTAGTGACAACGAAACATGCGGGATCATAGAATTTTAGAATATTCTAATTACTTTTACCGTAGCAATAGTGTAGTCGACACGCATTTTTTTATTATTTAACAAGGCAATCAGTTACTTTACCCAAACATTAACCCATTCGCTGTCCCGTGATAGACACAAAAGAAAATCTATTGTTATGTATCATATGTGATTCATCGGACAGGTAACCTGTTAAATATATGTAATTTTTGTAATCTATTAACCTCGTATATTATATCTCGTAGTTAGGATAGTTGTCAAATTATATAAAAAGGATGTACGATACAAACTATGACATAACCACTATTCAAATGCTCGAGGGAGATTGCGAGATATCTCACTACATGCCTACTTTTTCTTCAATCAAAATTTAAAATATTAAATACTATCTTATTTTGCAACAAATTTTGATACTGTTTGCACAAAAAGATTTCTTTTGAATGCTAATTGCTCTTATGAGATAATGTACAAAAACAAATATATGCAACTACCCTATTTTACACTGAATTACAGCCAAATTAATATAATAGTATACAAGGGTTGCATATTAAAAAATCAAAAATTTCTCGAGCAAATTTCAAAAGAACAATAAACGAAATAACAAAATTTAAAAGACCAAATGTTTTATTTAGAAAAATTTTAGAATCCCAATGTATGTGACATCAAATGAACGCTGATCAAAAGTTGCTAGATGTAATTTTAAAATATCAAATCATAACTAATCAAATTTTATAATCACAAATGATTTCTTATTAAGAATTATTAATTTAAATGTAGGTATACTTATATTTAAAGTACATCATTAATTTTAACACATTAATTTGTCCAAAAATTATGATAACAGTTGTTTTTCATATTTTTAATTGCCATAATAATTATTAGACATAATATTTAAACGCCATAATGATTATTAGACATAATATTTAAATGCCATAATAATTATTAGGCAAATATTTAAACGCCTAACCTAACCTAACCAAAGTACTTCTGGGTGGTTTATAAAAAAATAAGCACGAAGGGGATGGCGGATGGCTCCCCTTCTAACCTAACCTATCCGAGTCGGGGTGCCCTAAAGTTCCGATTGCATCCAGTTTCTCCTGATATAACAACCGTTACACACCCAATGTCGATGGCAAATGATGTTATGGCATGTGATCCCATTTTGACCTTTAAACGATTTGGTCAATAGTGTAATACATAATATAAACATTGATATTCCAGACTTTGGTCAGCTAAACTTTTGATCAAATAACCATCGTTATTTTAAACTTTGTTGATTTGTACGTTGTTCTTTTGAAATTTGCTCAGAAAAGTTTTGATTTTCTAATATGCAACCTATACAAGCAAGGCACAATAATAAATATAATTACCTCATGAATACAAACAAATCATTTCGGATTGATGTTATTGATAAAGATTAAATCGAAGTATGATCGACGAAAACGATTTAAAGATATTATGATAAAGACCAGAGCGTTTACAAGTTGCGACAACACATTGGATAATACACGTGATCGTAATGCGTGGCTTATTACTGTTCGGTCAGGCGTTAGTGGCCTCGGCTTCCGCTTTAGTGGAAGTGCGAGGTGGATATCACAAGGAAATCGGTATCCCTCTCGCAGAGGAGATTAGAGCTCATGAAGAAGGACTAAAACTCAAGGACCCAAAAACAGATAAGGTCATTGGCGGCGTAGTTGCTCCTGCTGGTGCTCATCCTTACTTTGTAAATAATTATTCAATCGATAGTAAATATTTTGATTATGAATATGTATTTTAACAAGCAAATTACTTCATCCCTATACAATTTTTAAAGATCTAGAGTTACTTTAGACACGATTTGATATTTAGAAATTTGATAAGCTAACTATGATCACCGCTTGAGGACAAAAGTCTCCAGCCAAGACTAACAAAACACAGTTTCACACTGATCACAACGAGTGAAAAAGCAAAGAAATACCGCATAGCCCATAATATATCTACCTGGGGCAAGTTCTATGCGTCAAGCACTATTTCCTTGATAACACTAAAATAGGTTTTAATCTTAAAATTTAATCCTATTTAGCATTTTGTAATGATTACATCAATGTAAATTAAGTATTATATTTTATCTGTTGGTGTTATCAGAAATGTTATTAATAGTACCAAACAATATTTGCTGAAACCTAATTTCTGAGCTGCCTTCATCCGCCTTTTTTGAGTTTTACCATCACAAGTCTCTATTCTTTTCTAAAATTTAAAATACTGTCAGTTTCATAATATCTTGTCCACCAGGCCGGTCTCCTAATCAGTCTGTTAAACGTAGCTGGCAACTCCGTGTGTGGGTCTACATTGCTGTCCGCTAACCGTCTTGTAACTGCCGCTCGCTGCTGGAGGGACAATTTTAACCAAGCATGGCAGTTCGTCGTCATACTCTGCACCAACTTCTTGTACATCGGCGGCATACGTATCGCCACCAGTCAAGTTGTAGTACATCCCCAGTATAACACCAATAACTTTAACAATGACATTGCTATGATTTATCTGCCTACTAATGTCTTCTTTACCAGTGAGTATTAAAAAACACTAACATAAGCATCTATTTATTAGCTTTCTAGCATACGTAGCATTAGAATAATAAATTCCTTCTCTAGCATTTATTATATTAATATTTTTACGGTTGTACTCATGTCTAATTCTACTTATTGTAACGGCACTCTAAAATGACGAATGAGTAAAATTGTAAAATTATTTTATAATTAGTAGAATAATAGTGAATAATATTGTATTCACTTACAACTAAATTTGAAAACGTTATCGATTTTACTACGAAACAAATCCAAAATCATAATTACATTTAAATTTTCAATAACCGTCATTATAGACAGCTATTAGCTTACATTTTAATCCTAAGCTGCGATAAGAAATATATGCATTATCTATGCGATAACTAGTTTTTGAATAATAAATATAATTGTTTGTGTTTCATATCTATTATTATAAGTATGTAAATTAAATAAGCAATGTAATATACTTTTACAGAGTGTCTGAAGGATGATGATATTGATGATAATGCTTAACTTAGAAAACTTGACACAGTAGAAGAATATTATATACAAGACTAGTCGCGCATAATCTTATAAAAATCGTCATATCGCGGTATATCATCAAAGCCAGCATTATTTGTCAGGTGCACGTTTTTTAACTTTTGTAATATATCACTATCTGTTATATGCAAGTGACTAATGGCATAGCTTGAAGTTTGGAAGTTAGGACAGTTAACTTTTGACATATATTAGTTATACCTATGGACAGTTAACTTTTGACATACATATATTCTATGAAAATGTCTCAAAATGTAACTCCGTAGCCAAAACGACTCGTTACTTGATATAGGAACCAGGCCTTATTGATTTATTGAGTAATGCGAAAATTTCATATTGGTCCTTGTTTCGTGTAAAACATAAAATAAAATAGGCGACTCACTCAATTGTAAATTGTATATTAAGTTAGAAAAATAGTTATAAATACAAGTTTGGATTGCTCTTGTTAAGCGGACTATTGGCGAGCGAGTGGTCGCGGTAAGGAAGCTAGGTCGTTGAACCGGCGAGCATCCTCTAAGCACCCCCCGCAGTCCCCGTGGACATCATTGGCGGCGTAATGGCGCCGAAATACTCCCGGCGCGGGAAAGCTTAGCAGCTTTTTCTTTTTTCAATTTCTAGTTCTTCGGGCTTAGGAAAAAGCACGGCGCGTCGTACACTTCCTCTTGCAGTGTCTATATCCGCGACGCGCGACACTCCATCAGCTCCCGTGAATAGCCTCCTTATACGGCTAAGACGTCAGTAAAGAGGTGGAGCATTTTCCTCCTTTAAGAGAACCAAGTCGTCAATTTGTAGATCTCTGAGCTTCGTGCGCCACTTTGTTCTAGTCTGCAGCTCTGCAATGTACTGGTGACTTCAACAAAATTAAGCAGCGATAGCCTAGCGGGAAACCGTTGGACTGCCACGCAGAGGTCTCGAGTTCTAACCCAAGTCGCGCAACTCTGACTTTTCGAAGTTATATGCGTATTAAATAGTTAATTATCACTTGCTTTAACGGTGAAGGAAAACATCGTGAGGAAACCTGCATATCTGAGAGTTCTCCATAATGTTCTCGAAGATATGTGAAGTCTGCCAACCCGCACTAGGCCAGCGTGGTGGACTATGGCCTAACCCTTCTCACAGTGAGAAGAGGCCCGTGCCCAGCAGTGGGACAGTTTAATACAGGGCTGATATTATTATATTATTATATATCATTAAATTATTGTTTTGACTTTAATAAATTTATTACACCCTGCCACTTAAGTTGTGCATTGCATTAAATAAAATAATAGACAAATCTGTGACATTTTAATTTTATTAACAAGTGTTTAATAATATGTGAGTATTTAATTTACATATTTTGTACGATAAAGTCTCTGAAAGAGGAGGTACGAGCGAACGCCGAAGGGAAGCCGAGCTGGCAGCCGGCATTTGCTACGAAAGAGCTGACACCGATCTGAAAAAAATATAACATTTATTTAATATTTCAAATACTTCTACAATTTATTCAATTTATTAAAAAGTACACAAGTATAGTCTAGACAAGAATTGTTCATAATCTCTTAAGAAGAAACACAAGGGCCGTTTTTCTATACAAACGTAGTCCCCTGTTACCTCCCTGGCTAATGCCAGTAGAGCAATTATTTTTTTCCAAAAAATGTAGGTATGGCCTCTTTTGGCATGTCCCTATGTTTTCCTTTTTTTCATAAACTAATTATTAAAGAGACATGAACCTACAAAAACCTCAAAAATTGTCTATATTTTCCGCTGTGTTCAAACATTCAGAAAACAAATTTGACTAGATTATATAAAAGAAGGAAATGTAGGAACACGGCCAAAGCCTTTTTTTAATTTTTAATGAAAAAATTAGTTAAATCGGTCAAGTTTTGGAGAAGGAATCAGGGGACTACGAAACGTTGATTTTGTGTACTTTTAATAGGTATTATCGGTCCAAGCTGCAGTTGTCTCTATCGCGCTCTGCGGGCACTGCGCGACAGCAGTAGATTTTACGTATACCTATTCTTCAATTCTCTCGCCTTTAGTGTTTCCTCTTAATTGTCTTTAATTTGCATTTTAGCCAGATTATCGCTTCATTTTTATTATAATAAACTAGCTGACCCGACAGACGTTGTCCTGTCTTAGACGACCTGTTAAGCTCTCAAAGTTATTGAAGTCGTTAAATTTTCTGAAATTATCCAAGATTCTGCGCAATTTTCTTAACTTTTCTTTCCGTAAGAACCTTCCACAAAGTACATGAAAACTTAAAAAAAAAAAGATCAGTAAAGTCGTTCTCAAGTTATGGCGTGAAGGGAAGGGAAACAGAGATTATTTTTTTTATATATATATATATATATAGATAAGATCACATTTAAAATCTGCCTATATAGATTTATGTTCTACATTGTGACATTATGTAGAACATTCTTCTCTTTCAGCAAGAATCAATCGGCAGTTCTTAATGACCAGTTCCAATATCCCAAAAACTAATCATTTTATAAGTAAAACACACATTCTATGAATCAAAATTTAACTATCCCTTGCTGAAACTATTGAAGCCCATTCTAAATCAATAAGGCCCGGTTCCTATATCAAGTATCTTATCTTATCTTATGTGGGGGTCAGTCAGTGCAGACCGGCGACACTTCGATCCAGTGGGATCTTTTGTGTCGACACTCTCCCAATAACGACTGCCATAGATGTTCATGGCAGCTGGGACCGACAACTTAACGTGCTCTCCGAGGCACGGAGCAGGCGACAATTGTCAATCAATACGCACATAATTTCGAAAAGTCATTTAACTTCCGAAAGTCAGAGGTGCGCGACGTGGGTTCGCATCCGAGACCCTCTGCATTGCAGTCTGTTGGTCTCCCCACTGAGCTATCGCTGCTCCTGTATCAAGTAACGAGTCGTTTTGGCTACGGAATTACATTTTGAGACCTATCTTCAGGATCCGAGTAGATAGGGTTTCGGGGGGAGAACTACGGGTCTCTCCCTTTCGACCATGGTACTGCAGGGTCAGGAAGCCCACAGTGCCTCGAAAGGTATGTTCTATCGACAGCTGATTAGAGTGCGCGGTGCCTGACATTGGTGTTGGACTCGCAGGGGTACGTGGTTAGCCGCAGAGGACGACATGTGCGTTGCTCGGCAAGCACGTGGCATTCGAGCGTCGTTCTCATGCGCGGCTAATGCGAACCAGTCGGTCGTGTGAGGCACGGAGTTGCCTTTAGCGAAGTGGCAGCGTGGTTTCGCTGCCACAACGCATCTCGGGCGCTTGCCTCAGCAAGTAAGAGTCATCGCTGGGAGACTCGGGCAATACCCGGCTTGTAGACTAGAAAGGGTAGACGTTTGGATGTACGTCGGGAAGTGAGCGTGCCTTACAGCTCCGGTACCATAGTGAAGATTTGGACGGCAGCTTCTCCGTCGGCCTCAGCGAGCATATCGTTAGCAACTCTCCGAGTTCGCGAGTGGTGAGCGACTTTATTGCTCCGGTACCTATCTGGACAATAGGTAGTGCCATTTGGGTACGAGGTAGCTCGCTTACGAGAACCGGGTCTTAGAATTTGGGGACAAGACCTGTCTATAGCTGGTCCCTGAAGGTGCAATCGGGCACTGGAAGGTACAGCGGCTCTCACTATATACCGAAAGGTTGGGGAGTGGGAACGCTAAATCATTAACTTGAGTAGCCGTAGAGGAAGGGTCTGTCCATAGGTATAACAAATCGTTTTTTGGTTATTGAAACTGGTCATTAAGCACTGCTGATTGATTCTTGCTGGTTGAAAAGATTGTTCAAATAACAATCTTTAGTACAATATGGATCTTAAATCTAGACAGATTTTAAAAGCTATTGTATTTACAATAATAAAACAGAACGAAAGTCTGGCTAACATAAAATACCTAGGTAAAATCAAAGATATTATTTACAGAAAAGCGTCTTGTCAAAACAATTAATATTAGCCACTCGTAATGATGAAAGCTCACCAAGACTGGTCTGCCGTTGTAAAAGACGACGAGGGGTCCACCGGAGTCACCGCCACAGATGCCAACGCCGCCCGCACCGTTGGTACAGATAGTGCTTTGTACTACGAACACAGAGCCAAATACTGCCTGACATTGAGCGACAGTGATCACTTGTAGAGACACGTGGCTCACTACAGTGGACGCGCCCGCTTGTACTGCAACATAACAACACCTCATTAGTAAAAAAATTATTTCAGTATAAAATTAGCGATCAGAAAGATTCGTTTTTAATGCACAAATTCAAAGATTCCTTATTCGTTGTGTTCTATAAAGTATAAATTGTGACGATATATATATAACGTATCACTTGACAGGTTAATTTTGCCCGCGTCTTCGCTCGCGTAAATGTAGGTTAGATTAGGTTCATAACAATAATTTTTCTGTACCCCTGACAACGTGTATGTGAAATTTCATGTAGTTAAAGCGTGACACACAAACAAACTCACATTTATAATGTTAGTTAGGAATTTAAAAGCTGTCAAGTGACACAGATTGTTATTCATTTTGCGACATCCACAGGGGTACTATAATGCGCCATGCTGTTTCTACAACATAGCGCATTATAGATGTTGGTAAATGAGACCAATTTCTTAAAATAAATATACTCATATTCAGTGGCCCAAAAACAATTTCCCTTACAAATCATCGTATCCAAAAAATGTATCTGGCATACCCCAAGATAGTCTTTTGGGATTATTTAACATTCAAATTAACGTAGAAGCATACAGCAGCGATAGCTCAGTGGGGAGACCAACAGACTGCAATGCAGAGGGTCTCGGTTTCGAACCCACGTCGCGCACCTCTGACTTTTGGAAGTTATATGACTTTTCGAAATGATGTGCGTATTGATTGACAATTATCGCCTGCTCCGTGCTTTGGAGAGCACGTTAAGCCGTCGGTCCCGGCTGCCATGAACATCTATGGCAGTCGTTATTAGGAAAGTCAGTACCCTCTAATATCCTGACACTGGTCTAGCCTTAGGGTATCGTTAGCCTTCGGGTTGCGGAGGTCAGGTGGCAGCCGCTGCGTGTAAAAACTGATATCCAGTCAAATCCGGTTAGACCAGAAAAGCAGACACCAAGTGACTTGGGAATAATAAAGGCTAAGGGAGAAGATTAAAGTAGAAGCATACGTACGGTCACTGGTCCTGCCAAATCCGGCTGCGACAGCCCATGATCCAACAAACTGTTCCCATACCTCCGACGCATTGGGAATCGCTATGGGCTGGATGCTCGCTGAAAACAAACAACAAAAATAATTAGATTTTTGTTTTATTCCTAGTGATTAATACTCAAGTTCCAAGGCGAAGACAATTTATTAAAATAATAATGCCAACTATTTATACTGTGTCTGGTAACGAAACCATAGCGCGATTCAGCTTGCTGGTACAACACCATCTATCGAGCATCTTCTAAAACAATCGCGCTATGTAACTACTGATGTTATAATATTTTATTGAGTTTGGACATTCCGCCCACCATGGACACATTGTCCATTGTTCCCGCCCACCATGAATCACTCTTTTTTAATTCGATTTAATGGACTGTAAATTGGTTATCTCCTTCATTTGCTGTGTGTCTAAGTTAATTTCATGGTGACTGTGAACATTATTCACACTATTATAGAACATTATCAATACTCATATATCATAATATAATAATAATTAATATAATCGCTAGTAGTAATAGTATGAGAAATGTTTTTATATTGTTTTTAAAATGCAATCGCAATGGTAAAGAATGTGTACGGGTCACGAGTTCATTACCGTACATACCAACGCGACGGTGCCGACGCAGCATCTACGTTCAATACTAACTTGCGTCATAAAGTATTTCACAATTATACCTTTTATATTAATAAGCTATTAACCAAGTAAAATCGAGTACATTAAGTCGTAAAGAGTAATTTAAGTCTTAGTTCTTATGACATCGTAATCTTGACGGAAACGTGGTTATTGCCTGGTGTAAGTGACTGTAAGCTATTTGATGATCGATATATAGTGTGGCGTCGGGACAGAGACAATGTTTTACTGGTCAAACTAGAGGTGGAGGAGTGCTCATTGCAGTATGTAAAGAAATGAATACCATCCCACAACCATGTTATGTACTTACGTAACATGGTTGTGGGATGGTATTCAGTATATGGATAAAGTCAACCATAAATCTACAGCAGTACTTACTGCTGTAGATATATGGTCGACTTTATACATTAAGCAAGGCAATATTAGAACTTCGTTTAATTATAACTTGAATATATGTATAATTTACCTGTGTAAGCAAAATCTAGGTCTATCCTTCTCGAACCAATTAAATAATTTTATATCTAAGCTTGACGACATATTTTTAAAAGAACCGAATGAAATATATATTATATATAGGCAAAAACTTTACGTCTATATAGGTACACCTGTTCATTTACCGAATGCATCAACAACTTATCGGCAAAATAGTTTTATGTGGCGGGCAGGCAAGACCCTCAATGTAATGTATAAAGCTCATGACATTGATATTTTCAACGCAAAACAGGCGACAGTGAGGCGGTTGCTTAGCCAAGATTTTTCCAAAAGCATAGCATTGTATAAATTAATTTTAAGCTATTTTTAATATTGTGTACATAATATAGCTTATAAGTGAGGACCTGTTAATGGCTGTATGCTACGTAATATTTTTGTATAAAATTAGTGACAATACTGTTGGTCTTCGATGAAAAAAGAAAATAATAAAAGAAAATACATTATTAACTTATAACCTACAACACACTATCAAGATAAGGCACCGTTGTTTACATTATAATAATTTTAAACTAACTTAAGTAATATACAGTGTCTAACTTTCGCCCATCTTTCTTTTCGTACTCCACTACAACTCTACCAATACCATAAAGTGTAAAGTGTGAAGGCTAACTGGCCTAAACAGTATGTCTTCATGGTAATCATGTATCATGAAGACACACTACGATATACTAAAGATATTGAAAGTAAGACCCGTGGTCTAGCATTATATTAAGTATGTGTACAAATCGCGATAGTCTAAACACTTTCATTGGTATTATAGCCCATGCAAAGCCATCATCATCAATCATCTTATAATTCCAATCTATTAAAAAATAAAGATATATAGCTAAAACAGACTTACCTGAAAACCACACATTGGTCGGCAGATAAATGACTGCGATATCATTGTTTAGGGTAGCCGGAGTCCACTGTGGGTGCATGATGACCTGGCTGGTGGCGATCCGTGTACCGCCAGAGTACAAGAAGTTAGTGCCGAGAATGACGACGAACTGAGAAGCTTGGTTCCAACCATCGTTCCAGCAGTGAGCAGCCGTCACCAGACGGCTTGCGGAGATCAGCGAAGAACCGCAAACGGAGTTCCCGGCTATATTCCAGAAACTAATCAGCAGACCGGCCTAAAAATAATAAAAAGTCAATCGAAGTTTTGATTTTTAAAGGCGGCTGCCGCTTTGAGGATCTTGTATGTATCGTGGGAGAATTTGCAAATGAGATTATTTGTGAATCCTATAAATAACTGGCCTGTGTGGCATTCAGTGTCACACAGCAGCAGCTGTAAAGAGACCTCTTAAACCAAATACACCCTACGCCATCCGTGCTCACGTAGTCACGACTTCATAGTTAGTAGAAACACATGAAGGTTGGTACAGAAAGTAACACAGACATGCACACTCATATGTGCGTAGATCGTGCATCAGCGATTTTGGTTTAAGCAACCCGAATGGTCCGCAGCAACGGACATTTTAGCTGGACTGTGTATATAAAATACAAAATGGCGATTAACTTCAAAGGCTTGACGTTTCTGCCCGATTGCACTAGGTGCCGTCACAAGCAAATAAAAAAGACAGCTTTCTGTTTCATAAATCACACAAAGTGATCTAGAAATTGTTGGTCCGAGTCTGGTTGTTCTTTGTGTCTGTTATTTGAAGGTCCGTAAAGTCCCCCGCGACTTAGGATTTATTCCTTGTACGGGAGTTGTCTTTTATGAAGAAAATGAACAAGATTAAGTTACAGTAACATCGCTTTGCTCTGACACCAGGCTGTGGCATGCAGCTGTGAGAATACAAATTGATCGTCCACACTTATGTAACACATAGACTTGTCACGTGATATATTTATGACTCGACCAAACGATATTTGTGTTTCAAGATAATTTTGTATGAATTGCCAACAGGCATTTGAAATGCATATATATATTGTATTTGTCACAGAAATACGGTAAAAGCATCTGAATGCTTATTAAAAAATTAATATAACTATAATTTATTGTGACAATCAGTGTGATGATATTTTGATTTATGATTGAAATATGCAATTGTGTCAATAAAGCTTAGATAAACAGTTAAGACACTTACAAAATACGGATAAGCATTGGTGGGAGCGAGCGAGCCACCGATAATCCTATTGCTTTCAGTATCAACATCCTTAGCCAGAAGTTCTTCCTCGTATACTCTAATCTTCTCCGCAGCAGGGATACCAATTTCCTCGTGATAGCCTTTGCCAACTTCCACCAAAGCTGAAGCCGAGGCCACTAACACTACCGCCAAAAAGACTAGAGCACGCATTTTTAAACTAAACTTAGACGTACACCTGCGCGCTTATATTCACCCTTTATATAGGTATTTAGTTTATCATTATCTATAAGTCATATTTTTTATTTTAATCTCGTTTAATTACTGTGATAATATAATTAATATGTAATCACATAGATTACATTGATGACTATTATAATTAGTAATCTATAATAATATTATAAAGCTGAAGAGTTTGTTTGTTTGTTTTCTTGAACGCGCTAATCTCAGAAACTACTGGTCTGAATTGAAAAATCTTTTTAGTGTTGGATAGGCCATTTATCGAGGAAGGCTATAGGCTATATAACATCACGCTATGACCAATAGGAGCGGCGCAGCAATGAAAAATGTTGCATAAAACGGGGCAAATTCTCTTATGTGAAGCAGACAAAGTTGCGCGGGTCAGCTAGTATTTAATATAATTTGTTTTGTGTATTAGTAGGTTTTCAATTATGTCTGGCATTCCAAAAATTAACAAGTAATGCTCAAAATGCTAAGGTTAGCTCAGAGCAGGCGTAAATTTAAAAAAAAGTAATTTATATCTTACAATCTTCAGACTTCTTATGTGTGAAAAGTACTCTCTCGAGATTAAATATTCTAGCTAAACACGCGAACAGAAGCATCATCATTTGGTAGCTTGCATTCAGGTAGCTTGCATGTGACGCAAGTAGCTGGCACGGACTACATGCGCAAGTTATACAAGAGTTAATCATACGAGCTACTTGCTCGCGTCAGTTGTTTACACGATGCATACAACGCGCGCTAGTACCTATGTATTTACATATTACCCGTATTGGGTACCAGAGCTATAATTACTTTACAAACATAAAATGGCTCATAAGGAGCTGATAAAATCCAGATTTATATGTATATAGATGGTGTCGGCTTTAGCACTACTGGCACATCGGCCGCAAATATAAAGATCGTGAAATACGATCTTACATCTTACCGTGCCTGAACTTTACACGTTACCTAAGTAAAGTAAGTGCAAATAAACTTTTTCATTCAATTTGTTTTTATCTACTTTCACTGCAAATAAACGTTATTATTATTATTATTATTAATAATAATGTCTATTTGCACAATTTGATTGACAATTATCGCCTGCTCCGTGCCTCGGAGAGCACGTTAAGCCGTTGGTCCCGGCTGCCATGAACATCTATGGCAATCGTTATTGAGAAAGTCAGTACCCTCTAATATCCTGACACTGGTCTAGCCTTAGGGTATCGTTAGCCTTCGGGTTGCGGAGGTCAGGTGGCAGCCGCTCCGTGTAAAAACTGATATCCAGTCAAATCCGGTTAGACTAAAAAAGCCGACCCCAAGTGACTTGGGAATAATAAAGGCTAAGAGAGAAGAAGTTTATTTGCACAATAAACAAATAATTATGTTAACAAAAGGATGTAGATCCTTGTTTATTCTACCTTAGATTAGGCTTGCCAGCATTATATAAGATTGCAAAATAATATATTACAGAATTTTATAATCAAGTGCAATTACATATTATAAAGACCGTATTACATTCAAAATATCTAAATTGTATCATTGTGGTCATTTAAATAATCGTTGATAGAATAATAACATTTTTCGAGCAGTTCTTTTTTGCCGTGGGAGAGCCGCTTTTGCACGAAGGGCCGTTCTAGACACTGCTGCTACAAATTTTTGTTTCGAATTTCGAATTCGGCTCGACCGCAGTGATACCACGGCCTCACAGAAAATTGGCGTAAAATAGTGCTTACGTTGTGTTTCATCGGGTGAGTGAGGGTACCGGAGGCCCAACCCCCTCCCCGCTCTTCTGAGGGCGGGGGAGGGGAGGAGCAAATTTAAAAGGCCGGCAACGCACTTGTGACTCCTCTGATGTTACGTATGCGTATGCTAGTTTGACGCCTTTAAGATAAAAAGAAAGTAGTGATGTCAATTTAGTTTTAATCAACTTGATTGGAGCAGTTTTTATAAAGTCTTGTATTTAGTTATACATGTATAACAGTGCTCATGTTAAAACACTTTTTTAAGGGCATTATTGTAATTATTAACATGCAGTAAGTTTTTATACTGGGCTCTAACATAGCCTTTTCTGGTTTCTGTTATTGTTGTATAGACACTCTTGTTAGTTTTAACAAAGACAGCAATTTTATACATAGCAATTTCATATGCAATATGTAAATAATTTAAGACTCCTAAACATTGGTACACAACTGTCAGTAATTTTTAAACCACACATCGCTCTTTTACATCGCTTCTGCGCTTTTAACACTTGCTCTCTCATATTTCAATTACCCCAGAATATTAGACCAAATCTAAAAATGGATGCCACTAAACCGTGATACGCCATCAGACTTGTGCTCATGTTAACTTTTTTAGATAAGTTATGTAACACATATGCAGAAGAGCTTATCGTTTTACATACTCCTTCAGCTTGATGTTTCTTTACTTAGTTAATTAATTTAATTTACTGTTTATTAATATAAACAGTAAATTAAATTATTTATTTATTAAATTTTGCCACATTTTCCTGATCAATGTTGAATAGTTGTACGTAGGTGGTAAATGTATTAGATTTGTATTCGATATGTCTAGCTAATGTACTATGTCCTTAAGTGTATTATTTATGTTCGTAACTATCTTTATTGCTACATTTCATCAGCGAATAGAATCATTGGATCTAAGCTCACTATGTTCACATTATAGGTAGTGAGTGTAATTCCCTAGTGTGTCACTGTCGCCCAAGCACCATAACGCAGCTGCCGCATATAAATATAATAATATCAACTCCGTACATAATACAAACTTTCCTACTGCTGGGCAAGAGCCTCTTCTCAGTGTGAGAAGGGTGAGAGGCCATAGTCCGCCACGCTGGCCCTGTACGGGATGTAGATTGCAAGCTTCAGACAGATGTTAATGGAATTTGACCATGCAATATCGTGCCGCTAGTGTCTAAGCGGTCAAAATGAAAATCCTGAGACAAATATGCAGCGACATCGGGCGCGGCGAAATCAGCAAAGAGTGTGTGGACAGGTGTGTCGGCGATAGGCGCTGAAGTGCATGTACCTACACTTTTTAATCGTTAAAACAAGCGTCTCTCTGATAACAAAGAAGTGTTTATCGTTTATCTGCATTTATTTACTATCTGACCAGACCTTCCTTTTGTTCACTACAGTTTGCGCTCTCTTTTACAACACAATAAATATTACAAAAACATGTCTAACGTCTTTGTCATATTCGTATTTTCCACTTTCAGCGCCACTCGTAAATTCCGACAACCTAATATTTCGGGACATAAACCTATTATTATCTAAATTTATACAAATTTTATAAAGAGGGAAGATTCGATATTTTGTAAGGATTTAAATCAAAAACGACTCAACGGATTTTAAAAATTCTTTCACCATTAGAAAGCTTTATTATCACCGAGTAGCATAGGCAATATTTTATTTAAAAACAGGACTGGTACTAACATAACCTAATGTTGGGGTAATTAGATGTTGTGAGGTAGAAGAAATGATGGTCACGTCGATATATACTTTCTTTACTGGTACCAGAAACTTATAATAGATATACAAAAATAAACTACATAATTACGCGACCTAGCTGAGCGGGTGAGGGGAGACGACTGCTGCGCTGGCGCACACACAATTAATAGGGCGCATTGTATATTAGCGTCAGCAGCCGCTACAATATTCCCCACTTTAAAAAAAAAGCAAGTATTATAATTTATTGAAATTAAACAAACTTTATACGGATATAACCCTATTATTACATAATTTTGAAACTTTAATACATAAAAACATATAAAACATATAAAAACTATTTAAATTATACAAACTATTTAGATTTAATTTTATAATTTAATAAAATTGTTTGTATAATTTAAACAGCTTAAATTGAAGTAAACGGTAACTAGTAAAAGTGTTTTTTGTTAACAATAGTAGTCTAAATTTTCAAAATTATGTAATAATAGTGTTTTATAAAAAAAAATAAACAACGCGATAAAATCCGTATAAAGTTTGTTTAATTTCAATGTATAACATGTGCGTAAACATAAGATAATATTATGTAAATCATTATAATTTAACTAAATATCTAACAAACCAAAAGAACAAATGTTATAACTTATAATTAATAATGTCCTCCAGACCGAATTTCGGCCACGGCGGCCAGTCTTAACAGAGACTGGCCATCTGCGCAGGAGATATTATAGTGCACAAGTGTGTGCGCAAACATAAGTGCACTCTCTGTTCCCTAACTCTCATGACCCGATGGGACGGCAATCCGACACGACCGGAGAGAGATCAGGCGCAGGACCAACGGCTTTACGTGCTTTCCGAGGCACGGGGGTGTCTAACACCGCCAACTTCCTAACTCCGGGCTGCTATTGAGATTTCTTTACAGAAAAACCCAATAGCTTTTTGTTGGCGGCTTATAATTATAACATACATAATAGAACATCAAAACTGGCGCTCGCGCTCGTCTCATAGCATAACGTAAACAATCGCATCCTGTTACCGAGCGTTAGTTCTAATAAGTAGCAATGAAAGCTATGCAGAAATAGTACACTGATTCAATACGTGGAATTATTATGATTAACTGTGTGACGATATGAAATAAGCATACAAAGACACAGCAGAAACATAAAAAGAAAACACAATATATACATATATTGTATGACATGTCAAAGTTCTCTTGCTCTTCGTAAGCCACTTGTCGAGAGCTGGTCATACAAAGAAGCAAATATGTTGTTAATCCTGCTAGCGACGTGTTGCTTGGCGTGTTTCAGACATATGACCGGGTGCGCTATCTAACACTGATGCGGTATTCATCCTCGCCTTCAAGTATGATCAGCCGCTTCAACGCGTGCACTGTTCCATAGAGTGCCACCGTCGATCCCATGTCGTTCACTGTTCTCGGAGTACGCTGCGAATTGTCGTCCTGGTGCGGAATGCTGCCTCGCTCCCAAGGTCAACTCGCCTTACGCTTACCTCGATGTACGCACTGTCCTGCGGGCGTCAACAATGTTGGGCCAATTAGGTGATGTGAGGTGGAAGAAATGATGGTCACATTGATATATACTTTCTTTACTGGTACCAGAAACTTATAATAGATATACAAAAATAAACTACATAATTACGCGACCTAGCTGAGCGGGTGAGGGGAGACGACTGCGGTCAGTGCTGTCTGCTGCGCCGCGCACACACAAAAGCGCGCCTTGTGTATAAATTTGTAGCGTCAGCAGACGCTACACTAACTTAAGCAAACCTACTTTTACGCGAGCGGACCCGCGGGCAAAGGCTAGTTATGATATAAAATAATATAGCTTCTCTTCTAATTACTATAGTCTACAATTTTAATAGTAGAACGCTATCATTCACCAAATATGATGGATGTTACTTTTATAGTTTATCAGAGTTTCCTCGTCATAATATTGTGTTCTGTTTACGCGAATATTATTCATTGAAATTAAACTACCATATACGGATTTTATCGCGTTGTTTATTTGACACTTTATTTCCTCGTCATGTTTTTTATCACATGATTTTCGGATATATGGACTCTCATATATAAATAAAATTATCCAGTGGAATGACAAAGGCAATTGATCATATTTATTAAAATAAATCAATAAAAGTGAACATGCTATCTGGGCAACGTGGTTTGATAAAGTGCCAATTAAGATAAAGACTAATTTATTTTGATGTAGCCACATTAATGTTGCATGGGAAGCAAGGATTTTGCAGCGGCACAAGTATGCCAAATATTTTAGTCGACTTAAATATATGGCATAGTTCTGTTGTAGTATGAATAAAAGTTACATTTTTATTTTGCACCTTTAATAATGATGTTATTTTTTTGTTGTTGTTTATGTAGGTATGTTAAATTAAATACTTTACGTCTAGCGCCAAGATTTTCAGGGCATTCGACCATTTACGGAGTTGACGTACACAAGTTGGACATATTTTATAAGGCACCCATTTCTTGTTTTGGTTTTTAATCTTGATATTTAAATAGCTTTCATACAATTGTTTGATAGATTTGGAAATATTTTGATGTTTGTGTTGTTCTCGTATAACATAATTGCCGAATATGTAAGTAGCTGTTATTTGAAGAATAATTACATTTTTGAGAAGCCAATTTGTTCACCCGAAGCCGGTAAATTAATAATAATAATAAAACCCCTCTAGGACAGTCGTTATCTCATCATGAGACTAACGCGATATCGGAGGGCACAGTACACTAGCTTTTAAACTACCACCTTTGCCTTGTGATATAAACAAAAAATGTATCACCAGGTTAAATAAAAGCGCATAAGCCGCAGGGCAGTTTGTGGCGAGCTGAATGTGAGTGGCGACACTGCGGTCCTGAATGCCTCGGAGAGTCGGTTAGGGCCTCACCCCAGCTTGCCGTTACTGGTTGGCTGGGGTAGAACTTCAAGAGCGCCCGTAGGACTATCAGCTCTGGCTTGCCTTGGTCGGCCGGTCAGAGGGGGGCCGCTAGAGCTACATGCTTGGGGGTGGAAGTGTCATTTTCAAGGGCATAACTACGGAGAAACCCGCTGCGGGTCTCCGTTATCACGAGACCCGTGATGGTGAAACCGACGCCGCACCGCTCGACACCCCTAGCCACAGCAACCCCTAGTCAAATTGTATAACAATTTCAATCATTTTATTTATTTGTTATTTAAATATCGATACAAAACGAGTAACATCACAATCGTTTTTACTTTCAACTAAAGGTCATTGATTCTTAGTTACAAAAAATGGCCGGCGTGATACAAAAAATACCGTATTGTTTCTCTTTTTTTTTCAATGCTTGTGACGCAGAACGCGCTATTGTATTGTAAACTATTTGAATAGGTAACAGTATCCACATCTGGGGCACAGGTATAATGATCAATGGCTATTAAGTAAACAAAAACGTGTCGAGTTTGAGACCCTAAGGTCTTTTGTAATTCTTAGAAACAATACACGTGCATGGCTGGTAGTGTTGTTTACGTATCAATTAGAATATGCTAATATATATAAGTCGATAAAAAAGGAAATTCAATATCTTCGTGAAAATAATGTATACAAATTTAATTCTCGCGATTTTCTATTGTACATGGGCTATATTTTGTGACCCTTAAATATGACCTCACTTTTCTGTTACATCCTGTATACCAGTCCATCAAACACCCATACCCATAGCCCATAGCCCATATATTAGAATCCATACGTAGCAATTGTCCTACGCCTGCTGCGCCTAGTGCCGCTGCAGGTGTTCCATCCCACCTTTGATTAAAACTCTTGAAGGGCCTCTTCACGTTGGACCCATGTCTCCGTGTATGCCTCCCAAACGGCCGGGTATTTTCCTAACGTATTAACTAAGGTATTAGGGAAATACCCGTCAAAGAGAAACAAATAATAATAATAATAACAATTTATTGACACCAGAAAATCGTAACAAACATTCACATACCAACTTAATTTACAATTTAGTACATAGGATATCTGTGTCTGAGCTAGATGAAAAACATCTGTATTTCAGACATCAGCGCTCTGCCCTAGGATTTTTACATCATAAAATATAAGCTGATTTACTTTTAATGAATAGCAGCGATAGCTCAGTGGGGAGACCAACAGACTGCAATGCAGAGGGTCTCGGGATCGAACCCACGTCGCGCACCTCTGACTTTCGGATGTTATATGACTTTTCGAAATTATGTGCGTATTGATTGACAACTATCGCCTGCTCCGTGCCTCGGAGAGCACGTTAAGCCGTCGGTCCCGGCTGCCATGAACATCTATGGCAGTCGTTATTGGGAAAGTCAGTACCCTATAATATCCTGACACTGGTCTAGCCTTAGGGTATCGTTAGCCTTCGGGTTGCGGAGGTCAGGTGGCAGCCGCTCCGTGTAAAAACTGATATCCAGTCAAATCTAGTTAGACTAGAAAAGCCGACCCCAAGTGACCTGGGAATAATAAAGGCTAAGGGAGAAGAAGATTTTGAAGGAAAAAAAAAATAGGTACTTAAAATTTTACCTAGTTATCCAATAAAAACCTAATGTGCGGACACTCTTGCGCATATACCGAAGCTAAACAAAACCTCCGCCCCCCACCCCCGCTATCATACGCCGCACTCTCCCGAATTTGCATCCCCGCCCGTCCTTTTCTTATCAAAGGTCATTAGCCTCGGTACCGCGACGCGCTTGACAGCTGTGTGCGACGCAGTGTCCACATTTTATGGATATTTCATACAAATTTTCATAAAGGTTTTGTTTGCACTCCTTCAATATGTTCAGTCTTTTACCAATCAGCCTGTATAGGTAAAGTAAAGAAATATTTCAATATTTTTCTTTGCTTTGTAATTGCTTACCAAAATGACAACCCAGTTCTTAGGGTAATAACACAGACCTATATAGGTCTGTGTTATTTTTACTTCGTTAAAGTTTTCCGTCATGAGTGAAAAAGCCCACAGTCGGTGTCGGCCGACAGTTTAATCTATACTAATATGATAAAGCTGAAGAGTTTGGTTGGTTGAACGCGCTAATCTCAGGAACTACTGGTTCGAATTGAAAAATTATTTTAGTGTTGGATAGCCTATTTATCGAAGAAGGCTATAGGCTATATAACATCACGCTACCACCCACGGGGGCGGCGCAGTAACGATAAACGTGGATGAAACCACGGGAACATCTAGTATTAGTATAAATTGATATACATCACCATGAGCAAATAAATGAAATTACAAATACAAATGAAAATAAGTTTATTGTAAAACAAAAATTAAATGAAACCATAATTATATTTAATGGATTACTGGGCCAACGCTGCCGAAAGTACATCTCTGTTTGGAATAAAATTTGACCAAACAAATAGACTTGCAGTGCGCCCTATATCTTTGAATTGATTGTATATTTATTATACGATCAGCATACCGGTAACTTGGCTGATCCAGTCCAGGTATCTCTGAACTCTGGTGAATACGGAGGGCACAGCGTCATTGCAGCCGCTGGTACTAATGAACGACGTCACGCCAATCTGTCAGAAGACAAATGCAAGTTATACTGCTGCTTCTTTCCATTAATACAAAATCTAATATATTATGCCTGGTTCCTATATTTAGACATATTTAACACATAACTATAATATAAAAATAATGTCAAAATTTAACTGCCGGCAGCTATAATTTCTCGTTTCTTGAATATAGGAATGGCACCTAAATCAATAGTAGTCATCACGTAGAGGCAACGTAATCTACAAATAAATGTTACTACGGTCTGTGCCTTTACGTACAACATTTATGATTGAAACATGCTGCTTCTTTCGTCCAGTATGCTGCTATTCGGCTGTGGATCATGATGACTAAGTACAAATCAGCCGGATCAGTAAAACGCTTTTGCTTTAGAAAAATGTTTAGTCCTAGGCCGACGCTATGAAGTAAGCGGTGTTTTAACCCTCGAAAAACACTTGAAGCCATTGGTCTTGGGATTAATCCATCAATTTGCCATCCCATCCTGATACTGCACTTGTGTGGCCGCACACATTGTGAACACTATAATAGTTTCTGCGCAATTAGCTAGTCTCCCGAAGATTTGCCGCATCACCGAAATTCGACATGGAAGACATTATATTTTAAACAAATGCTTGTTTTTCTAGTTCAAAAATAGGCATAAAGAATATTACCAGTATTTCTTCTCCTTCTTCCTCGGGATCGAACGTATAAGTTATAGTCATCGGACCGCCATTGTCACCCTATAAGAAGACATAAATATTAATTCTCTGGAAGGTATTATGTAATTATCCAAGAAGCGCCTTGACGCAAGCAACATCTTCGTCTATTTCAGAAGGAATATTTTAGGTAGTGTTTGACTTGGCACCATCATTTCAGTCGATACCGCAACAGGGTTCATCTTTCCCATCTGGAAACGTTTTGGCCTAGCACGATATGCTTTTAGCGACTACTTCTACGTACGTAAAGGCTCTGAAATGATTAGCCAGTAAAAAAATTATGACGCAGCACAATACCCGCTTAATACAGACACCGCGGTATACAGACGATTACTACCAAATAACCTTGTACTGTGCTTTTAAGAAGAGGTTGCCATGGTTCC
Source organism: Catocala fraxini (assembly GCA_930367265.1). Taxonomy (NCBI): domain Eukaryota; kingdom Metazoa; phylum Arthropoda; class Insecta; order Lepidoptera; family Erebidae; genus Catocala; species Catocala fraxini. The sequence continues at coordinate 18,144,782 of OV884035.1, forward strand.
TATAACTCAGAAAATGACACTCCGCGTTGCCATACTGGTAAATTAAAAATCTCTGATCTGTGCCATTGAGCAAAAAATGCTGAACCTTCTCTGATAAAAGAATAGAGCCTCCATAAACTAAGGATTTCGTTGCTTATTTTCAACTATGCTTCTTGTCAGGGAGTGACATTACCTACATGTTTTTTTATCACTAGTGTAGGTACGTATGTTTAAAGTCACGTGATAGATTCACGTAAAGATTCTTCTAAGATTCTTCTTCTATCATTAAATGATAAAAAGAAAATCAAACTTAATTGGTAAAAGGCGACACTAATCAACGACACGCAGCTAGCGATTTTTATATGTTAGGGGAACGCGCACGCTCTTGTAACGCTAAGAGGTTCGGGCTCTTAGATATTATAAGTAAATAATTAGCAATGGTAGGCTCACATAAATCGAAAGGCTAATCTTGCGAATATTCACGAATTGTTTCTGTGTTCGTTTTGGTTGCGGGGCCATGTTAGTAATTTGTGCGACTCGTCGAGTCGCTCGTGTGCCGACACCGCGTAATCACCTATATAAGCTATAGATAGTCACGGCTGCAGTCGACCAAGTTATATGGCCCTTAGCCCACTGATTAGATTTTTGGCTGGTGAAGATACAACATAAACAGATGCGCGGTCGTCTTTGCCTCAAGGGTCTATCACTAAAAGACGGTAAAAGCTTCAATAATTATTACCTTGCAAGTGCCTGCTGATCCGTAAAACGCACATACTGTAGTCTCAGGTAACTGGTTAAAGTAAGACGCATTGCACAATGGATCTGTGATCACCGTCATCAACTTCTGCCGAAGTGTTGGTGATACAAACGTCACACCTGAAAAAACGGTTTGTAATCTTTATCGTACGATGGTAGCCCAATAGTCAAAGGTACCATCAATCTTTACCATCTACACATTATTATGTAATTTAAAGCTTAAATTATTTAAATAATGAGTTGTTTCTAGTTGATGTATGAGGACTGCCAGTTCGTACTAGGTGTAGGACTATGACCACCTCAGCGTGACCTAGGCCGTCTAACATTAAGAACAGACCCGTACCCAGCAGTTAGACAGATTATAAATAGGTCTAAGTGCATATATAATGTTTTATTTCATACCTATATGAAGAAAGAATAAACCTTTGGATCAGGTTAAAGGTATACCGGCACTGGAGTCTGTGTTTTTTATTGTAAGCACAACATTTTTGAGTAACTAGGTTCACCGCAGTTTACTCCACGTTTTATGGTTCTGCTACACCCCCGTGACTCGTAGTGTGATGTTGTATAGTATATATTACTTCTCAGCTTTCTGGTAACCCTAATATAAGTATAGATATTAATTGAAAATGTACCTTCAGCGGCAATACCCCATCCAGACACCACAGCCCCGAGCCCAGCAAAGTTAAACATTGATATATTCCGGTACGGCAGACGTACTGGACTTATCATATCTGGAATCATAGGTTATAGTCACATTTGAAAACTTTTATTTTACACCCTACTTATCATAGTAATGCAACAGGGCAAAAAAAAAAAAAAATGATATCTATTAAATATGTAGGACACGCCTACTTCTATTATAATTGCCAAAATATATTGTGCTATAGGTATGCTACATGAGAAACCCTTGTTTCAATCTATTACATCACCGTCCAGAGTAGGATAGCCTTTCCCTTAAACTTTTATGTTTATGTTTATGGCATATCAAATAGAGATATACATTTCCAGACATCACACGCTGCTACTGAGAATTCCCTACAAAAAACTAAATGATAAGTAAAAAACGAATAAATAAATAGTGTGGATTAAGCATGACTTTTAAAACAAATTATAGTTACTTATATGTTAATATAAAATTATTTTGATTTTATTCTGCAATTTCGGTAATATGGATTTCTTATTTAATGTAAAATTTGTATGCCAGGTATTGGCAAACGTACTAGACAAAAACACTATTTCCAACACTGTATTGGTTTCAAATAAATATTATAGGTATATGATTGATTGACTAACTTATAATTTCGGATTTTTGTATATTATTTATGATTGCGTATTACGTTTATTTTGCAGCCAGGTGAATAGCTCCTAGTGTTGTAAAAAAAGCGCATATCTCCGAGTGTTGAGTACTGAATCGCCGCCCATAAGCCTTCTAGACTCGACCGTTAAACGCTAAAGCGTGTAAGAGTTTATATTTATTACTACAATAAGAATATTGAGTGCTGTAAGGTTGGTGCGTATTGTACATCTGTTCGTTATAGCGTACATAAGTCTATTGCCAGTTAATTAGAAACAGGTATTATCGTGTTGCGTTCCATGTTGGCAATGCAGAGGGTCTCATATTCGAATCTATGTTTCGAAATTATGTGCGTATTAATGTTTAATTATTGCTAGGTCCGTGACTGGAAGAGCCACTCAGCCAACGCTCGCACGCCGGCATCCGAACTCTCAAAATACGTAATTATTATTCTCGAACACACGGGCCCGCCGCCGGTCAAAGAACCCAGACCACTTTAATTTATAATATGATTAGCTGCCGTGACTAAAATTCGATTTGGATGTCATTACCACTACATAATTATAAAACAAAGTACCTACCCCACCGCTTCTGTCTGTCTCTTCGCGATAAATTCAAATCATGCAGTTTTCACCAACAGATGGAGTGATTCATGAGGATGGTGTAATGTGGTAATTGGAAAGCTATTTAGACAGTCAGTATTAATTCTTATCAAATGAAATACCTTAGTTACCTTAGATATTGCATGCACATTGTGATAGCCTTTTACAATATACAATTTAAATGAATATCTTAGTAGATATCGCAATATAAAAACAAACGCGCAAGAAAATAAATAAATGCACAAAATCTCAGCGAATCACACCGATGAGACTCGCTTGATGCAACCATCCCCGTGCGGCAAAGTATTATGGGCATGTGTTACATTTAAATCTAATTAACACACAATGTAAATATTATTATAAATATGTATATATTTATAATAATATTTGCTTGTAAAATTGCAGGATATATAATTTGGTGGTATCACTAAATTATATATTGTGCAATTTTAATTTAAAAATAAAGTTTAAATATATTTGTCAGCTTTTGGATGCTGACAATTTTTTATCAAAACTCATCTTTTAAAAGTATCATAACTGAACATCTCTGGGTCCATAATTTGTTATTTATTTTCAAGCCTACCTGATGGAAGACTTAAATATTTCATGTAAATGTTCGTTATAGAATGCAATAAATAAATTTGAATTCAACAATACATTAAATCTAATCCATATGCTCAACGCAACAAGCTGATGATCCGTGCGAGGCCGGGCGGGTCGCTAGTATAATTATAAACCAGTCTCCATTCTGTAATATACTAAAGTGAGTGCATTCCATTCCTACGTAATAAGTACCTACCTACATAAATGTAAAAGATAAAATAATTTAAAGAGTGTGCGATAATCCTCGATAGACTTATATTGATAATATTTAACATGTTTCCATTATGTTTTCCCCAAATTATCGAAGTTAATCAAGATTGATGTTGGTTGATTTGTCACTTTTTTTTATTTATTTGGGTAAGAATATAGTCTGATAGCAAACTAATAATGTTTATTATGAGTTTTAGTTTACCAAATAAGACAAGGAAGAAATTGGATTACAGGTGCCTTACTAATTCCTAAAAAGATATTTTCGACAACATAAGAATTTCCAAACCGAAAATTAAATACACAATAACGTCACTTTGCTCGACTTGAAAAACAAACCCGAGACCTCCCATTCGCAAGCAAACATAAGCGCAATCTTATGACGCGGGTTACCAAATAGATAATGTTTATACAATCATCTGATGATGATTGTATAAACATTATATATCATTATATATGATTCTCATCCGAAGGACATCCACTGCTGGACATAAACCTCTCCCAAGGTTTACCAAACAGACCGGTCTTAGGCCATCCGCATCCAACCGCGACCCTTACCAGGTCGTCGGTCCACCTTGTAGAGGGCCTACTCCTACTACTGCGTCTTCGGTGCGTGGCCGCCACTCCAGAACCTTTCTGCCCCAACGATTATCGGTTCTGCTCGCTACGTGCCCTGCCCACTGCCATTTCAGCTTGGCTATCCGGAAAGCTGTCTGTCTCAACCGAAACGTCGGAAGAAGTGTAAACTTAAATATAAAAAGATTTAATAATTTAATTAGCTTAAAAAGTAGTAACGTTTAATAGTAGTAGTAATGTAACAGTTTCTAAATTATGAAATAGAGTGTTAAATAAACAACGCGATAAATTCCGTATAAAGTAGTTTAATTTATCTTTAGTTTTCCTGTGGATCTCCTCAAATACAATAATACTACATAATTCTGTCAACAAACGTAACTTAAAGGTGTTACATAAAATAAAATGACGTACATATAACAAATTATCAAATTTAAAAAATGCCGGCGTGTCGAAGACTGTGTAGCAAGCAAAAAAAATTGTAAGTAGTTATTTTATATCTACTAAACTAACTAAATATAAATTTCTTAAATATATAATGCTTTTAAGTTTTTTTATGCGTTTAAGTTTTTATTCGAATAATTTCCCAAGCATTAATTGTCAAACTATGCCTAACTAAACAATATACATTTATTAATTTGTACAAACATGTACCAAACATAAAATAGAATAGCCAAGCTGTAAAGACAACGCCCTTGAATTAATTAACCGGTAGGTATTTTCTTATCTGTATGGTCCGAGACAAGTGACAACAGACAACATACAAAGTATATTACATTATGACATAATGTAATTCAAGTAACATTGTTCCTTGAATCTCTTATAGTTGTGTTAAATAGTGGTTTGATGTTCGTCTGTGTTCAGTAATAATAAAAATTAGGTACTTGCATTGATGTGTCATCTAATGTCCAGTAAATAATACTTATTATTACAAAGGTAAGTGTTATTATTGTAGCCTATAGTTTATTAAAATTTATCAATAAGTACTTATCCAGTATTGATGGACATGTAGATCTTTTTACTACGACTTTTAACCTTTAACAATTTCAAGGCTTTGTCAATTCATAAAACAGTGTATAAGCGTGTTAATATAATTGAGTTCAAAAGTTTAATTGATCTAAATAAGATCCAGTTTTGTAAAATACTAACGTGTGATTATTATTTTCTTTTAACAGCTATGGATCTCAAGTTTGACAAAATGTCTGTAGACACTAGCCTTGCGCAGACTTATTTACAAACAGAAACAATGTTACAAACAAGTTTTGTTGAGACGAATGTGTATTTTGATGGCATGCGCTACTGCGCGCGTAATACTGAAGATAAGGAGATCCCAATGGATATGTTGCGTTCAAACCTAAAAAACTTCGCTGTAAAATTAAAAGAAAACAAAAATTTGATTGCGCAACTTGAATATTTAGTGCGTAAAATACCTATTTTAGACACGATAGCACAAATCGATTTGATTATCCAACAAACAAATTATGTGGCAAGTCTCAGTACAAACCCTGATGTGAGTTATAGCGACACAATTTTTTTCAATAATGATTCTCCACTTCTGGCCTTAGGATATATCGCCAAGAAATTGCTGCGGGGAAAGTATATATACATATGCCATAAAAATGGCACTCAGGCAATATGTCATCTTTTCACGAAAATATGTCACCACACAGGTTTACCAGTTATGTCACGGCTTTATGAAACGTCTGATGATATTATTATTTTCAATCCACCAGTGGGTGCAATTGGCGTCATCTCTGAACTATCAGATATAGACTCTGCAGTAGATCAATTCCTGGCCTCATCCGAACATGTACCATGGAGGCTGCAAAGGATTCTCGTACAAGAAAGTGTATACCAACAGTTTAAAAGTGCTTTGTCGTGGAAATGCAAATTAAACAAGCAAGAGAAGGGTGTATCTACTGACTCGTCGTCTTTTGACGCTATGGAGTACAACGGTCGAATGTTCTTGTTAGAAGTAGTAAGTACTACAGAACCGCAGCCACGTGATGTAGCAGTTGAAGCTTACAGGACGAGAAAGGAATTGAAACTTCTATTAAATCAATACCGACCACACTATCTATCGCTGTGGGCTAACGACGTTGCAGAAATCAATGAGATAGCGCATGGTATACCCTCATCCATTATATGGGTTAATAATTTTGGTGATTTTAGGGGACCACCAAAAGTTTCTGAAGCTCTATTTTATAATGAGCCCGACTCAGGGGTGTTAGAATATGGCGTAAATGGACTGTCAGAACTTAAGGAATCTTGGTTAAAACTTGACCTTGAGAATCGTCGTGAGATTCTGTATAATGCTTTAGACGAGTGTGCTGCTGCTGACTCGACCGAAGAACATTATGCAAAAATAAAATATGACCTTCGAAAAATAGACATTAACATGCCCGCTGCGTTTATAGATGTGGGCAAGAATTATGTATGCTTGGGTATAACCATGCCTTCGATGAGATTATTTAAAAGATCTGCTGACTTTGTCAATACCACTTTTTTTAAAGCTGTTTTGCACGGCAGTGCATTCGCTCTAATAAATATACAAGGAAGGCATGCGCAACTAGTAGATATACTTAGAAAAGCTGGTGTACCTGTCATTAATTTAGACAAATATGAAGTAACATCAAATCGCTGTTTGCTTTATCGCTGCGATTATCTAAATGATTTTCTAAGTCATGCCACCCAAAGCATTAAAGTTATTTGGACAAATTCTGGCACAATTTTTGCCAATTAATTTGTTCATTAATTCATTCTAATGAGAATACATAAACTACTTGATTCTAAATATAATTCTGAATATAATAAATACATTGCCATATTATGATTGTATTATCATTAAATTGCCTAATTGTTATTACGTGGACAGGTGACGATAGCATTATAATCAAAAAAAATAATTTACGTAGAATAATTATTGTTCCAAAGGATTCAAATGCCATACATAACACTACTCGCTTGATTTGACACAATTACCTATATAAGTTAATAGAAATATTAATTCTTAAGTACTTATTCAATGTGTTATAGAACAGTATTTAATTAAATAAAAAAGAATATTATTGTATATCTTTTATTTTGTTATATGTAGATTATGAATTATTGTTTAGGGACAAGGGAAAATTTCATACATTATATGCTTATCTTCCAACTGCTTACCAATTGCTATATAGTGAGTTAACTCAAAATTTGGAAGTAAGGCAATTTAAACTCTAATTATGTGTTTAATTGGCTATAAATTATAATATTATATTTGTGTTAAGTAAGTGCAACAGAGTTAAAATTTGTTTAATCCAAAATACTCAGATGAGTCTCTGTTTTATTAAGCTTTACGTATCTACTTACCTATCATTACCATAAGTAAATCATGTAAATAAATATAAAATAACGACTAATTATTGTTTTTATTTCTATCCAGCAAATCACAATGTCTGGTTGTACTTAATAGTAACACCTACTTTCTTTTGAGGTCTGGTGAATGCTGTCCATTGCGGCTGTGATGAACACTTATGACATGGCATGGAGATTGAATAACCTTTATATAACCAGCATCCGAGCTTAACCAGACTATTTAAAAAGTAAATTTTGTTATGATTGTCTTCTTTTGTTTGAATAGCTTTTTTGTATTTTCATATTTTCGATAACTGGATTGGTTGAGAGGTTTAAGTCATGTTAAAGGTCAACGAATGGTGTTAAGAAGTCTCGACTCTAGCTTAAGTACTAATCATACGACAACTTAATTCGCACAATGGTCAATAATGAGTTAATACCATTCAGGGGGTCTTTAACCGGTCGTATACCGCCGGCTCGCATACCAGCCGGCAGATTTGTACCCGTCGTAGGTCGGTGGCTCGCATGCGAGCCACCAAATTGGTTTTACGTTAGCTTAAGCTAAAGCGAAGGCGGCGCGCGGCGTTTTGGCGCCAATTTGGTGGCTCGCATGCGAGCCACCGGCCTACGACGGGTACAAATCTGCCGGCTGGTATGCGAGCCGGCGGTATACGACCGGTTAAGTAGTGGACCAATGAGGTTTGGATGATAGGGGGTGTTATTATCTAACAAAAACACTACAGTTTATTATCACTGATCTTGTAGTTTAGAAAGCTATGTTTTCTTTTTAAATTAGGCGTAATTGTTGTGCTCTGTGCATAAATTTAAAAAGTTTACCTACTCTATTTTCTTATAATTTTTAACAACTTAATTATTATTAAAATATCTATTTATTTATAATTATAATTACGTTGACAAATATTTTCATTTTGCTGATAATAACGCAGAAAGATCTATGTCTTCTAGCGTAATTATAAGCAAAATAAAAAAAAAATACATTAGGTACCACAATAAAACCTTTTGTTTTTTATTGTGCTTATGTTGTATTTAACAATCCTTCTATCATTCAAACATTACTACTACATAGCATTTACGGGATGTATTTCAATAACATTGACGCCATTATGGACATAAACGTGATATAAACATATGCACCAAAACAAAATTTTTGACTGCACGGATGGCGTAGTGATTTGAGTGGTCGCCTCGCCACTGCAACTACGCCGAGTGTTCTGGATTCGAATCCTACAAGGGGCAAAAATTCGTGTGATTCACAAATGGTTGTTCTGAGTCTGGGTGTTCTTTGTGTCCGTTAATTGAATTTTGTACAGATCCCCGCGATACAGGAATTATTCCTACTGCGGGAGTTGTCTTTTTTCTAAGATAAGATAAATAAAGTTAGATACCGGTGAGCTGTATGACATTGGCGAGCCTCAATAGTGCGATGTCATTTATGAAGCTGTCCGGGTCCCAGTCTGGGTGTATGACTAGTTCAGCGACGTTAACCACGCGTCGTCCATGCTCGTAGCGGTCGTACAACGAGTGTGCGCCCAGGATTGCCTCAAATCATATAAATTCTCTTCTATACAAAGTGTATTGTTCAGTCAATTAAAAGCTATAAAAGATACCATAGCATGGTTAAAAAACCGGTCAAGTTTGACTCGGACTCGCACATGAAGAGTTCCCTAGCATCGTACAAGATATAATACTATGTACTTCTTAAATACCTACTTTTATCAAATAAACATTTTAAAATTCGCCATCTTAGTTTTATTTTCATTTCCGTATAATGTTGTTGTTTTATTATTGTTATTAGGACTGAACACGCTGACCAATACCAGCGTAATTGTTTACCTATTCTTTTTTTGCATAGCCGCCATTTTGAAATTGTCCATCTTGGTATTTTATCATTTATTATTATAGCGGCAATAGAAATACACACTGATAATTTCTCTCTACCTATTACGCGTCATGGGATACAGCCTGCTGACAGACAGACAGCGGAGATTTAGTTATAGGGTGCTGATGGCACTGTTCGGTTACGGAACACTAAAATTGCCCATATTTATGCAGTACAATTTTAATTATGAACATTTAAAAACAGGCATTTTCTTAGTACCATTTTAAATCCGTATAAAAGCAGTACCTGTACATGATTGACCTCTTCTCCGTTGTGAAAGCAACAATGTGCCGCAGTGAGCACCCACTCCTGGTGTATAAGGGAACCGCCGCAAAAGCCCAGCTCCCCTGTTGTTCCAACTCTTGCGTACAAAGCTACCTGAAGTACATGCAAGTAACAGCTGATCGTGAATATGGCAAAACCAAAACAATAACGTATGTCAAGTAACCCAGATTGTCGAGTTAAGGAGCGGTCGGTTAATCCGTTTCTACCTCAGAAATATCTAGTGCCTAGGATGTTGAGTATTAACTCAAAACGCTAGGATTATATGTAGGCAAACAGTGTTTTAAGGACCAGGCCAATGCGTATTTAGGTTATTTTCCAGAGGCACTATGCTTACAGTACCTACCTATACATTTTCTATCATGTAAGTACTTAATATCGTAATATTATAAATGCAAAAGTCAAGTGCAACTCAGTTTTTCGCAGGTAATCCATCCAGAAGGGGTTTAGATAAAAGGGGAAGAACAAGCAACTTGTCAATGGCAGTAATAGTAAAATCTATTAAAGAAACAAAGTTACATTGATTACTATTCAAGATTTTATCTTGAATTAAAATATTAATTCGACTGTAACTAAGTATTATAAAGTAGTCAAGTACCACTAATACCTACTTATTAATCGTATATTATTATTTATTAAACATTGTATAGTAACTATAGAAAACTGCTGCTTGTGAAGCGAGTTAGATAATAAACCTTCTGTTTGCAGAATTAAACAGGCACACTAACTAAATCGTAGGTACCAAGAAGACAGTAAAATTATAAAGGAAACTTTTTCTTACCCACTGACTAGATCCATGAGTGAATCAATATTTGAGGTACCTATTGGCGTCTACCTGCGGCTTTTTGAACGCCTGCAGCTTTGCCATGTGACGTAGGTCTGCTAGGATTTTATACTATTTCTGTACATATTGTAGGTAATAGTCTAGCAGCGATAGCCTATTCGGAAACCGTTGGACTGCCACGCTGAGGTCTCGAGTTCGATCCCAAGCCGCGCATCTCTGACTTTTTAAAGTTATGTGTGTATAAAATAGTTAATTATTTCTCGCTGAAGGAAAATATCGTGAGGAAACCTGCGTGTCTGAAAGTTTTCGATAATGTTCTCGAAGATATGTGAAGTATGCCAATCCGCACTAGGCCATCGTGGTAGACTATGGCCTAACCCTTCTCACATTGAGAAGAGGCCGTGCCCAGCAGTGGGACGGTTTAATACAGGGCTGATATTATATATTATAGTCTTCCACATTGCCATTTTTTGGGTATTATGCTATAAATATGAAATTTAATATACAAAACTTACCTGGTACGGTCTACCATATTGTTCAGATTTATCTCCGCCTGCTATACGAGCATCCCTAAAACAATCTTCCAACTTACACGGCGTACTAGCACTAAGTAAAAATAACGAACACAAATATAATAATTTTAGTAACATTTTTACTTAACAGACTGTAGCACTGTGAGGCGAGGTCTAACGTGAGAAAGATTTTATCTCTTTCGAGTATTAGTAAAGAATGTGTCAGTCGATATCTTGATGTCGATAACCACGATATCGATAACAAGAAGTGCTTTTTGACCTAGTCTTACTGATACAGTCTTTTGTGGTTTTCAACTGGATCATGCTTTGGAAGTAAACGTTTCAACAATACGATAGCCTATAAAGAAAATTGAAGAGGTGCGTGCCCAGCTGAATCTAAAGAGGGCTGATATTATTATATATATCAACAATCTTACATTACACAGCCAATATTTATTCGAAATAATTATTATATATCGAAAGAGTAAATTAATAGTATTCTTTGTGTCTGTTGTTTCAATGTTCGTAAAGTCTCCTGCGACAAAGGAATTATTCCTAGTGCTGGAGATGTCTTAAAAAACATACTATTGCTCCTCTTCGTGAAATAGGTGTATGTATGTATGTATCACATAATAATAAAAATTACTATTCTTTAAATACGTTGTATAACAATGAATTTGCTGCACTGTGACTCTCCTCTTTTTTATTCATATAAAGTTGGGATAAGAATAAAACTTCAACATTATTTGAAAACATCATTTATTTTATATTCTCATCAATAAAGAAAGTTCTTTAAAATAAAATAAGTATAAACATAGGTTTACTAAACATGCAGTGAAACAATGCGACATTGAGGCTGCGCGACTGCGCCGCCTCTTGTCAAATTTACACTACTCATAAGACATGAATAGAACTAAAAATGTGTGTACGTAATATTATAAAATGTGAAATTTAGTTATATTACTTATAAAATTAACAATTTGTGAACATTGGCAGTAAAATAACCTTAAAGAATGAATGTTCATATTAGAAATACGTCATTTCGAAGCACTTATGAGGCGATGAAGCATACTTACAAGTCGAAGCGCGGCCGCCGCCGGCGCTCGTGCACTGGCTGCACTAGCGACGAGTCAACAACGAATAGTGCGGCGCTGGTGAGCGCGCAGCGGCGCCGCCGGCCGACGGAGACATTTTATAATGGAAATTAATTCTAATACAATTTATGTACGTAGCTTACGTTATATCGTATCGCTCCGCCGATGCAAAGCTGTCGATAATATTAGTAAAACATCAATCCACAAGGAAGTCGTCTATTGAATGTAAATGCGGTTACAATCCTTCGTCGTCCTAGCTAACGCTAACATTATCAAATGCGAACAAATTCCGTCGATTGATATTACATTGGTCAATTAGATAATAGTTTAAAATTTTTTATTACAATTTGAAATATTAGTAAATCGCACGACATACATTTCTAGTTCAACTGAATTTACATTACACTAGCTCCTCTTTAAATATAAATAATTAAAATATATATATTCTCAATCTGAATTTAAACACTAAAATCATCTATGTATAAATAGCGACGCATTTAGAATTTTATAATAATATGTATTTAATTTAATCATAATCGTTTCATATCATAACAATTACACGTTCGAGGGGTGGGATCATACATACTCGGATAAAATCTACTATAATATCTTCAATCGATACGAGTATCGAACAATAAATACGGTCTACGAGGGCGAACGATCGAACACTCAGATACCGAACAGTCTCAAATAACGTCTCGTACGCAACAAAAAATAATATTAATAATAATAATAACATTTAACTCTGTTGACAGTCGATAGTGCCGCGAGTCGACATAATTTCGTCATTAGCAAAGCTTACGTAAGCAAGCGTCGTGAGAAATGCGCGGCGCCCGTCCGACCGGCGCGTGCGTGACGTGCGCGCGACGAGTGCGTGACGAGCGCGTGACGAGCGCGTCACGAGCGCGTGACGTCGCCGCCGCGCGCACTGGACGCGCCGCGAGGGGCCGCGTGCGTAATGAGGAAACTCTAGCCAACGCCGCCGCCCGCCGCCCACTCCGCGCTTAGCTGTAACATGGACACACCGGCGGTCAGCATCCAACAGTATTAATTTTGTTAGCGGATACTAAACAGTGTATTAGTAAAAACATTCATATTTTTAGAATATCTTAATTAATTATGCAACAAGAATGAGTGAAGGATGATATGGTTAAACAATATTATGCTAAACTTTATATTGTGATGTAAATGTTAGTGTTGTAAATCAAGTACTTATAAAAATAATTTTGATCAAACATATATGAAAACATGTAAAAAAGGCTCGTTTAAATTTCAATTATGATAAGTATTAATCTTTCAATGATTACTATTTAAAATGACTATTATGATTTTATAGAAATGATGACCGGTACTTTATTTTTGAAAGTTTCGTTTTGAGAGGCAAAGATAAGCTGGGGAAGAGCTGAATGAAAAATGTAACTGAACAACTGGCGTAATAAACGCCAGACAAGAGAGCGTATGATGAGGCCAAGGTGGTGATGTACCGTGTAGTGAGTGGGGTGGTGAGTGCATGCATGCGAGACGCGGTTGATGGTGCTAGGGTGCGTATAGGTCAGAGAGCAGACGTAGAGGGGCGGGCACTGACTTCTTCTTGAGCGTGAAGAAGGAGCGGCGCTTGGGCTCGGTGTTGGCGGGCGCGGGCAGCGTGTGCGAGCGCGGCGCCGGCGCCTGCGTGCGCGCGCGCAGCGCCTCCAGCCAGCCCGCCATCTCCGCCTCGTCGTGCGCCTGCAGCAGGAACTCCGCGCCGCTGCCCAGTCTGCGCCACGACACATTATTGTAAATATATCAGCGCCAAAACTTACTATCGAATAGTGATGCGACTCGACTCCGATTTTACCACTCGCATCATTTTACGATTTCACTCGAGTGCCGAGTTCATCGAGCTGTTGTCATGTCACTCGAACAATCAATAAATTCAAGCGACCTTCTATCATGTCAAACTTTAGAAATAAATGATCAACGCACGCGTACACGTTTAAACCGGTTTTTTTATGTTTGTCTCGCGGCTGCGCAAGTGACCAGCTACTTGAGCAAATCCGAATGAATTCGAGTCGATATTTTTTTGACTCGAATAACCTTTTTAAAACGTAGTTATTCGAGACACTCGAGTAAAATTGGAATCGAGTCACATCACTACTATCAAGTAAAAAGTAACATATAGATGACTTGACTGCACGGATGGCGTAGTGGTTTAGGGTCGAGTGTTATGGGTACGAATCCCACACGGGACTACACTTTGTGTGATCCACGAACGGTTGCTCCGAGTCTGGATGTTTTTTGTGTCCGTTGTTTGAATGTTAGTCCCACAGAATTATTGCTAGTGTGGGAGACGCCTATTTAAAAACAAAATGAAAGATAAACAGCAAGAGATCATACCTGACACGGAAAACGTGCTTCTTCTTAGTGTAGTTGGCGGCGACTTCGACGACTGCGCCGTTGAGGTCTAGCGGGGGCTCGCCACGCCAGTGCGCCTCCGGCGACGCCTTGTACGACTTCTGATCCTTGTAAAACGACATACGGCCGTCCTTCGCCACCACGTACACCTTGTCCCATGACCTAGCACAAATATATCACTTTAATATATCATCATTTCAGCCGAAAGACTTCTACTGCTGGACATAGGCCTCCCCCAAGGTTTTCCACACAGATCGGTCTAGGGCCACCCGCATCCAACCGCTTCTTTATGTTCATTAAATGATTTCAGTTTCTTTCTGGTACCTTCTCGAGGACTCAATCCTTTGCCTGAACCTAGCAACTAACGAAAACATAAATTCAGTAACTTCATAAAACTGCTGACGTAATAAATAGAAATACTTTACCTGTTGGAAGCCCGTTTGGCAGCCGACTCCCATTCGTGTTTGCGCACCAAAGTTCCCTCAACGCCTTCATCTTCGCTCGCGGGACTAGCACCCTCTGCACACAACAATACCATCGTACACAACGTTCTAACACTACTCAACAATCACGCGACACGAGGCCCTTTTGGAACTCAAAACATTTTTCAAAAAAAGCTTAGCTTTTTTAAGTCTTACCATGATATAAAAATATTTTGCATCATACTTCAACCGCAAACTCTTTCAATTGCCAAACATATATAACAATAAAAGAGTAACCAAAAAGTTTGCCGCTAATAATAATAAATGTTCGAATTCCAAAAGTACCATTCGCTGTGCGTTTTACATCGAACATAATAATATACTTAATGATGAACATACATATATTTCTAAAGAGACTCGGGATAGGTTTGATACGCTGTCATGTCTGAACCTAGCAATTTTTTATTAAAACCAATGAAGTAAACGTCTATTTATTTGGCAGGTACACATATATAGAGTAAAACAACAACATGCGCTAGACAATCACAGCGGCACACAAAGCGTTCATCGCGTAACATAACATAAATGGCAAGCCGACATTTGATAGATGGAAACTGGCAATATGTAATATGTTGTATTGAAACCTTATGCATTCTCAAAAGTAATGATTATTTGATTATTTACCGTATAGGCCTTACCGTCAAGAGGTAGCGAGACCCACTGCCAATACAAACATTGCCATGTACATGGCAATGTTGATGACGTAGACCTTCAGATTAAAAACTGCAATCGCTCCTAGTACAATGCTAGTCCGTTTAAAAAGTATATGTCTATTCTACTGGTTTATAACTGGTAAATAAAAGTATAACTTCATAGCACAACCATACAACACCGCAGTGATTTTTTTTGTTAGTAGTGGCTGGAGAAACTTTTTACTTATTTATTGTAAGTACTTTTACTCTTTGAGCAGGGTTATTTTAGTTTCTCTCTACAACGTTATCATCCTTGTGCGCTTTTTTTGTTAAACCTTTTAATGTATATTATTTTATGGGTTTCTATATTTCATAACGTTTCATTTTCGGACGATGATTGAAGTACTTATTATTTCCAGATCCTGCCTGAACTGACAACCATCGATTTTTAATACATAATAGCTACTTATATTTCAGTTTGAGACTTCAACAGTAAACGTGTAAATAGTGGCGGATTCCATCTACCATAGTCATGTACACTAAATACCTTCATCGTCGCTGTGATGCGAGCCAGTGAGCAGTTTCTTCGCAGTGCGCCACCTGAAGCTCCTGAATGGCGACTTGCTTCGTGACCGCGACTTCACCTTACCGGAGCTAGACGGCGTGGCCGGGGTTGAGCTCGTGCCGGGAGCTGTCCGCCACAAGGGACAAGGGGGCATGGGTCAAAGGAACGTGCGGTTTTATGTTTCAAAGGATCGTGCATAGGATGTTTACGGACGAGGGTAATGTTATTTTCAATATAGAGCGTGTAATTTATGTCAGGATAGAAGGAAATTGGAGGGAGAAACAAAAAAATAACGTCAAAGCAACATAAAAACAAAATTGCGTCGCAGCAAAAAAAACAAAAGCGTATTCATGCTATAGTTGACAACAATTTTTTTAATAAAATCACTTAAAACGATGAACACATGTAGAAAACAAAAACACAGAGGTTAGAGGTCATGCGTCGTATAAGATACATACACATACACTTTACATGTTAATGTACCATTACTCTATAATTTCAACAACGTGTTAACAGTTAAACCTTTAAGGAGTCATAATTCAAATTTGACAATCTTCTTTTTGGCATAGTTTCTGCTTAGAAGAATTTGGAGTCAATGAGGAATAATGTAATGTAATGGTAAAGGACAATGAACAATTTGGCCTATGAATCAACACTCATTCCACCTAAACAATAATTTGTATTTTATCTTATGACTTAATAACCAATCATTACAATCTCACGGACACTTTCGAATCTTATTTTCGCGATTTTAAAATACATAGGCATCCATTGTTTACATCTGAGACACGCAGTGTTGCCATGCTTTCAGTTTTTACAATATGTGTACGGTTTTATCAGATAAATTATTTCCTTTTTAGCTTGTCTGTAATTTTTCTTACGTAGTTAATTCGAATGCTATTCTATAAAAACCATTATAGAACTTCATCATAGATACGACAAATTTCTTAAAAAGTCATAAGTTTTTATGTAAAAGACCATAATAATTACCACTTTCTCGGTATTATACGTTTTTCTATAGTGCAAGCACGGCAACCCTTTTTTTTTACGTGGTAAAATACATTGACACATACCCGTCCGCGGGGGCGGGCGAAGGGATTATGTTGGACTCACCGGGGTAAAAGAGAAAGATGGAATAAGGATGATGATGATAATAATGGACCTCCCGGATTATTCAGAAGTGTCCGTGACTTATATTTACTTTTAATTGAATGTGTTCATCCTTAACCACATATTTATTATATTTTTGTGGCTGTTGATTCTTAGGCTAATAATATATGGCAGCTGAACGTCCTTTTGAAGAGTCTGTCAAATGTGATTCATGTTAAAATTAATGGGCCATTCACTGACAAGTATTACTGCGGAACTATGTACAAATACTCAAATATTTATATTTATGTATAAACTTATATTACCTAATGGTCTTTAACAGCCCGTTTCAAGCCCTTTCTATTCACACGGGTGTTTGGTGGTTTAAAAGAGAACGAAGCACACACTTCAGCTCATACGGTAAAAATAAAAATTCGCATTATATAATAATATATTATAAACAATTGAAAGTCGTAGGTCTCTGCTTGATTTTTATATTTTATTGATAATGAGAGTTCTCCATAATGTTCTCGAAGATATGTGAAGTCTGCCAACCCGCACTAGGCCAGCGTGGTGGACTACGGCCTAACCCTTCTCACAATGAGAAGAGGCCCGTGCCCAGCAGTGGGACAGTTTAATACAGGGCTGATATTATTATTATTATTATATTATTGATTTAATGCTAACAAGAGTATTTAAGTGTTTTATCACATTAATTACGATCAGACATAATGAAAAAATAAAAGTTGCATATTGTCTGTAGGTAACTTTGTTTCGCCACATCTGTTTGTGGTATTGACTTTTGAGTAATATGGTACCATCGGTTTAATGTAATGAATAAGATGGAAGGTAGTCGCAGAAACTTAATTGTGTAATACGTATCGAAACCGTGTTTGGGCTTGTTCAAATTATGCTAATAAACTTCTACTATTAGCTCATCCAAGCATTGTCCTAGCCTAGAATAAAAAACCAAACCAAATATGTTAGCAATATTACTTGTCAATGAAGTATACCTAAGGACCTACAATGAGTTTTCATAGGTTTCGACGCACCTTGGCACATTTGGTTGTAGGCACAGTATCTCTTTACATAGATACGTTCACCGACGTTTCCAAACGGTTTTGAACCTTTTGACCGCCACAGTCATGTATAGATGACAAAACAAAATGCACGGTCACCACTACATAACCGACTTTTAAACGCTAATAAATCTTATTAAGAAATATTGTTTTCCTTATTTGTGTTGTTAATTATGTAGCTAGACTCATCTCAATTTATATTATGTGAACTGCTTACTGTTTATTTCATCCATATTAGAATAAGATCACAAAAATGATGTAGGTATTAAAGGATGAAATCGTAGCTTTGCGCCGAGAGCACTTACTTAGCGAAGTAATCGCTGGCTCAGCGATCCAAAGTTGATCTCGGCCTCCGACATTAAAATGCGCCATTCTTTCCTATTTTGTGCCGAGTCAGACCAATCGAGCACATTCATCTCTTCCAGGTCTTTAGCTAGTTCATCTTTCCAGCGGCACCATGGGCGACCCACCGGATGACGCTCGGTGGGTCACCCGATATGCTTTTGCTTTTTTGAAGTGGCGGTAAAAGGATTGAAATTGTATTGAAAGACACACAAGGCTGTCGAATGTTATAAAAACTTCATGTAAGCCCTATGTAATGTATGCAAATACGTTACCAACTACAGATACTCACTGGAGAGGCGTGCAGGTTTGACGGGCGTCTGTTTTGACGTCGAGGGGCGGGGCGGGGAGTCGGCCACGGCGGCGGCGGGTGTGGCAAGGGGGGCGGGTTCGGGGGCGGGGGCGGGGGCCGGCTCTGCATGCGCATATTACGACTACGTGCCAGTTACGTCTACACACTACGTGCTTACATACATGCAAGCGCGTTACGCTCCACTACGTCATGCTCGCGACCGACTACACCATCATACTACCACAAACGCACTAGCCAATTACAACTGTTGCTAAATATGAAGAAACAGTGGACTTACTTAGACAGCATATGTTAATTAACCATATTAAAAGGTCATAAATGCGCTATAATGTTTTATATAGCAAATATGTGTGTGTGTGTGTGTGCGTGTGCGTGTGCGTGTGCGTGCGTGTGCGTGTGCGTGTGCGTGTGTGTGTGTGTGTGTGTGTGTGTGTCATGCAACAAATGTATAACTCCATCTGACAATAGTGTTATCAGTAGTGGTAGTCATTAGCATGTTCATAAATTTCTTTTAATTTAGCAACGGAAAAGGCTAGTCCGTTTGAACTCATTAATAAATGTTTCTCAGCACTGAACTTAAAATGTTCTTGTATAATTATACAATACACTGCCCACAGCTGATCCACATTTATCAATAAAGTAGTCGATTTATAGTTCGCTAAAGGTTCTATCATAACTTGATAATATATTAACAGTGTAAGCGGTCGCGCGTATACATTAAACAAAGTACATGCTACAAATATCTAATATTATTTTGGTTATATTAAGTTAAATGGAGGTTTTTAAGGAGTACAGATAGCTTGACGTTCCAGTTAAATGCCCTACCTATAATTTAAATATCCCTATATTTTTCATCATATAGTTTGACTAGATAAAAACATTATATTTTAATGATATAAGCAAGTTAGATACCCTTCAGTTATATTAGCAATCAATGAAATCAAAACCCTGTGTGTAAGAAGTGATTGTGTAAAAAGTGGTGACGGATAAAATATAATACAATATTTAATATAATAGGAAGCTATATACCAAAGCAGATGCATAATATATAGATAGCAATAGACAGTGTAGCAAGTAAGTACGCACAGGTGAAATACCTACCTTGTTTGAAGACAGCCTTCTTTTGTACAAGAGAACAGAAAGCGCCGAACACGATAACATATGTATATGTATAAAACATAATAAGTTTACGGACAAGGAGTATATACGAGCTAGGTCCCCACTAGAGCGAAGCGAACAACCAATTCTTTCTTTTATTTATACATTTTTAAACCATTATCATGCAGTTTTTGTATTCTAAATCGGTGCAAAGTCGACTGGAAAGGAGGTTCGAAGCTTAAATAAGTATAAAAGAGACTACATTACTCATTAATTATGTTTGACAACTTTCTGCAGTGTGAACAATACTGCTTGATTTTGAATATTATGGAACAAAATTTGTTACTAGTCATGAGCACTTTGACTCTCTTTTGGCTTATAGAACCTCTATTTCCATTTAATCTTTTATAACCAATGCCAAAACCAGAGAAAAAGAAATGATTTAATATGAGAATAATTTACCAACAAAATAGTTTACAGAAAACCAAAATTATTTTTATTACGTAAAATGAAATTAAGAAAATGATTATAATTTTTGAATCACCGCACTAGCAGGGAGTCTAGTGAGACATGACAACTCCTTATTAGAATGGAAATAGATATAGCACAGACATGTAAGACATAGTATCAAACCATCACCGTGATTAGCTTAATGGCGACAAAATATATGAGACGTAATAATATAAAATATATACCACTAATATAAAGTGAAATATTCTAAGAAATATGAACATGATGAAAACAGATAATTATCGGGGTATAAAACACGCCATTGTAATTATACGTAAAAATATAGTTCCTATTTAAAAAAGATGTTTTAAACCCCGATTTGATAATTACATTTTTAATGTTTGTATTGTCTATGATGATGAGTCGGCAGAAAATAAACCATCACCGTATATGGAACTAGATAGTGTGACGTGAAGAATGTTGTAATCGTGCAATAAAAGAAAATCGTGCTGAAAACCCCAACTACTGTTTAAGTAAAAATAACCTACAAAATAAACCTACGCTAAAGAAAATTCCGTACGTACAATAAAAGCTTCCAAGCTAATAAAATTAATCACAGTTGTTAATCTAACTCCCCAGTGTCGTTAACTATTCCGAGCGCAGTGTTACCCGACAGAATACTAAGTACACCCATTTTAAACTACCGTAGAAGCTCATGCCAACAGCTGGGTATATTTTTACATCGGTAGGTTTATAATAAGCGCTCTTATTACCTGGCTGGGAATGCGGTCGCTCTTGGGCCTTCTCAGCCGCTTTAGTGGATGTTCTCCTTACGACTACGCGTGTGCATGTGTGGACAACACATCGGTAAGTAACGACCCTTTGTCACACGCGATACTCGGCCGACTAACAAAACCGTTGTACGTTTCAAAAATCGAACCACAGTTGTGGTGAATGACATTATCGATTTTGTTAGTCGACTGAATAAGCGATCAAAAAAGGGCATAAAGAAATTCACACATAAAGCGGCAAGCGATGCCGTAAGCCTCTTTGGCTGTAGTGCATTATGTGCTTATTATTTCAATACTCATAATGGATATTTCTCCATTTGTCCTACATAAAAAATTCATCGTAATACTAAGAAAGTGTTATCGCATAATGCAAGCAGTATTCACCGGTTACGGTGAAAGTTAGTGGAAGTTCCAAAATAGTACGTAGTTTTACATTAAACAAATTGTATCTCGTTCGACAGTGCTAAGAGACATTACACATGCGTGCTTACATTGCAGTCCGTGAGACGAAGTGATGTTAATCCTCCATTACAAATAAATGCACATTTTCTGTGTTCTTGACTAGCTAATCAATTTTGTCCGGAAAGAGCCTAATATGTAATAATAATTTCGATTAAGATACAAAAACATTACTGTATTTTGATACGATCAAAATTTATATTTTTCCGTCAAAGCTTTATTGCATTCACGATACTGTCATAACGTGTACCTATCAACCAATTTTGAAGTTGTACTTCAGGGGAGTAGTTGACAGTAGAGTAAACGAACAAAGTAAGTGGTAGAGGGGGCAGTGAGTATTTTTGTATGGGTCGATGCCCCTTGTGACGTAAGTGGTCGAGTACTGCTCGTACCTTGCGGCTGCGGCTGTTCCTTCTCGGCGCTGGCGGCGTCGATGGCGTCCTGCGCGGCGGCGGCGGCGGCGGCGGCCTCGGCCGCCTCGCGCTCGCGCGCCTCGCGCTCCGCCGCCTCCGCGGCCTCCTGGCGACGCTTCTTCTCTTTCACTTCGAACTGCAATATGCAAACGATACATTAAGTACTACCGCAGTTTATCTCTGTAAGAGACCTCTCACTTCTTGCGTGTATCCCGCGCGGTCGTATGTAAGTGTTAGCGGTCCGCACGGCTCATACGCTAGAAGTGACAGATCGACCGTTAGTCCACTCCTCGTAGCTTTAGCGAGCACTGAAAACATGCTGGGCTTGTTTTAGAGAATTCTCATTTAACCTCGGTTTAACACATTGAACGCCATGTACCACGCATAATCGAAAATATATCGTTCGCGATCATATATGACCGCCATAGCGTTCAATGTCTTAACATGCATTTTATAACTCAAACTACTAGCATGCTATAATTAAACTAGAGATAAATAGCACCCGATAAGCAACTAAACATTATGATCTGTTGGTGTGAAGTTCAGCATAAAGCGTAAGCACATACATAACAGCTGACACCACACTTACACAATCCAGGTAGTTAAAGTACCATGCACCTTCCGGGAATAGGAGATTACGGGTCTGGGATAGCAGGAGAAGGGACGAGCTCAAAGGTATAGTCTTTACTTCTTTACCTAAGTCGTTAATAGCTTTCGAACTGCTAGTTAAACCAGGAAGGGACAACACAGCTACTTCCCCTCTGATATCTGTCTCTACAGGCTTATTATTTGACTTCTTTGACCATTTCCTAAGTAATCGCTTCAAACTATGACTCGATTTCGAGGAACTGCTACTTTTATTTCTAAGCAATGAGACATTTGGATAAACATGTTGACACGCCAATCGCTCCCACAGTATAAAATCTATACATTGTAAGTATTCATTAGACTGCTCTGCTTGTTCGGGGAATTCAAAGAAAACTGAGCTGTATATCTCAGGCGATAAGGGCGATGTTAGTGGGGAGTTAGGAGGCGTACTTGTCTCTGATATCGTTGACAGACTAGTATTGTTTACTACAGACCAGAGGTACGAATCGTTTTTCTTATTCTGGTTATTTGTATAGTTCAGACTTAGTACTCTAGCTTTAACTTTTTCTGGTAATGGGAACTTATTGCTATCTGATATAATCTCTTCGACTACTTGGCTGACAGGTCGATTATTTTTGTTAATGGTTATCGTAAGAGGTGGTGGATGTGAGTGTGAAACGGGTGCGGGTTCATAGGTAAAGTCTGATTCGTCACATTGATCCCAAGCCTGGGGATTAGGCCACAGTGAAGTCTCACGTAGTTCAAGCTAGTTGTGATAAGAAAAAAACGATTAGAAAAAAATATAAATGAAAACGAAACAAGCTATAGAACAAGGCATAGTGCATTATTATTATATCGACGCTTGTAGCCCTTCCATTAGGAAAGTAAGCAAACGACAAAAAGTTTTGTTTTCCTTTTAACCTGTTAAGAGGCAGCGGCACAACGGCCGCCAGTCGCAATAAGTATTTAGTTATGTCTGGCATTTCACGATTTGACAGGTTAAATAAAAATTAATAATTTCAACAGTTATAGCACTTATAGCCATCATATTATTTTGAACATTTAAGATATACAATAAAGGAATTTTGTTTTCATAAATTTGTTTGTAATAATATTTGTATTTTTTGGAAAGAGCTGTCTTACAAGCGTCGATATTATATTTAAAAATTGTAATCATTATGCCACTACATTAAACCATACCACCAGATGAATAAACACCGCACATTTAGATCGTATTTAAAACACTGTACAATAAATGTTCGGTTAGACTACTGAAATATAGAATGTGCATCATTTTACACATGTAATAGGACATTGAAATGTCATTCTAACTTTCTGATAGTTTAGGCAGAAATTAGAACGAAAAATAAATGCATTTTTATTGTTTTTGTATGATCTAAGAATGCTATGTTTATGTTTAAATTTAATGCCGTCATCATAGTATTTCTTTCGTCTATATTTTAATGTATTATTCTAAGTTAAATGTAAATGAATACTCCATGCAAAGAATAGTATTATGGCTATACACTTCTCATACAAACATGACGCAATCGTAGCATGGTTCTAGTAAAGAAATATTATTTAAACCAAAAAAACGTACCCAGATCAGGATATAAAATGGTTATTGTGAGTAACAGAAATACACCAATGATATTAAAAATGAAATATTCTACCTCCAAGAGGCTATTTACCGACCACCTTATGGTAAGTTATACCAGCGTTGATAAACTTTAGCAGTGCCAAAGATATACGCAACACAACCAGGCCTAAACCGTAGGCAGTTAAGGCATAATTCCTATATCAAGAAACAAGTCGTTTTAGTTACAGACAGCTAGATTTTGACATATTTTTCATAGAATATGTGTCAAAATTATCTGTACACAGATATAGGAACATCTTGAATATTAGGAACCGAGTATAATGATTACCTATAAATCGCTTATTTATCGAATGATTCATGATCTGATTGAATGATTGTATGTTATTGTCAATCAGTATATTTTAAACATAGATTAAATATCTAAATCACAATATGATTGTAACTATGTGTTTCATTTTACTCATTTTTAGCTCATAGCACCAGGAATCGAATCGATATTTGATTTATAACAATCTGCCCTGGTTTAAACTGTCCCACTGCTGGGTGGCACTTTCTCGCAGTGAGAAAGAAGTGTGTTTGTATTTAGTTAACGTAATACTTAGTGTTTTCAATCAGGCTTATGTATCATTATTTAATTAAATGACATTTTTCGAATTACTTTTATTATTGGCTAATTTAATCTTTATTCGATAATCGCATATCGCTATGGTCTACAGCTTTTATCAACACAATACATTACTGGCAGTGTTCTATAGATTAGCGGTCGTGGAAGTCCTGTAGACCAGAGCACTGATATGCAAGTAAATGCAAGATACCAAAGAACTTATATGCAAGTAAACGCAAGTTACCAAAGCACTGTTATGCAAAAAAACGCAAGTTACCAAAGCACTGATATGCAAGTACGTACGGTGGTAAGCCTCTGCAGCGCAGAGAACCGGTCTTCCTGCGCGGCGGCGGACTTCTCAAAGGCCTCGTGCTTCTTGATGAGGCTCTCGACTTCGTCTATTGTGTGTCCCAGCTCCTGTGACATCAGGTAGGGCTCCTGCGCGATCAGCCAGGCCTCCGCCACAGCCGCATCGCGTGCGAACTGATACACCTCCAGAACTGTAATATTATATTGTATGATGACTTATTGCTATCAAATCGACGTAGATATGTTCTAGTAGCTACATTTTTATGGGTATATATTAAAAATATTAAGTAATATAATCAATTGTTACTATTTTAAGTGTGAAAGCTGTGCTTTTAAATTAAATTTTAGCATTACGAATTAATATTTGTATCGATAATAATATAATACAAATAAATGTTATTAACAGAAACGTAAATAACATTTAAGGAGTCAAGTAGCACATTTACGACAATTATGACAATTAGAAGAGTAAATAATTTTTAATTCTTTTCAATCTTTAAATACGGTCTCAAAGTACACCCAGACTCGGAACAACTATTTGTGGATCACACAAATGTTTATCTCGTGTGGGAATCGAACCCACAAGTGATTGCGGCTAGTACGACACTTAGCGTGATGGCAGTGGTGAGGCGACCACTTAAACCAGTACGCCATCCGTGCAGTCGAATTTATCTATCACTATCTGTGTCGGTACGCTACGCAGTCTACTACGCTAGTGGAGTAGTGTTGGGTAGAGCGGTAATGGTGCAGCGGTATACTAACTGAGCTGCAGGTTCTCCCAGCGCTCCTCCCAGCGGCGCAGCAGCGCGTTCCGCTGGTTGGTGAGCTGCAGCAGCTTGTCCTTGATGTCGGCGGCGGCGTAGTGCTGCCGCGCCAGTAGCTCGCGCCCGAGGCTGATGCACGCCGAGAAGTTGTCCTCGCGCGTGTCGATCTCTGCCTTCAGTGACTGGTGGTTGTTCATTAGGAGCTCCACGCCGCTCACATCTCTGCCAACACACGCACCGAAACATTGCTTACATATTTGTACTCTATACTAGATAGCCTTTACGTTTAAGTTGGTTAAGCTCAGTTCTCATATTAAAGTAATGAGTCGTTTTCGCTTGTTACATTTTAACATATTTTCTTGGATTATGTGTCTAAAATTAACAGCACATAAGTAATTCATTTCAGAACCAGGCCAGTGCTCTAATAAAATAACATAACAAGAAAAAAAAATTGCTCTCTTTTGTATATCACTATATATTATACTGTAATATATAACACTATATATAATAAAATAAAGTTTCTAGCCACGTCTGTTCTAAATACGCCCGCAACGTCTGTTCTAAATAAGCCCGCCACGTCTGTTCTAAATACGCCCGCCACGTCTGATAAATTTAAAACTACTGTACGGATTTTCATGCGGTTTTCACCAATAGACATAGTGATGCATGAGGGAGGTTTAGGTTTATAATTTGTAAAGGTTTTGTACTACTCGTGCGAAGCCGAGGCGGGTCGCTAGTATATTATATAGTTCATATTTGTATTATCGCAAGATAATATTGAACTATAATTTGAGATTATAAAGTGGAAGTTGAGAGAACGTCACATGTAAGGTATAGTGGTGGTGTTGCATTACCGTGGCTTCTCGCCGGTGTTCATCTGTCGCACGACGTCGTCCATCCAGAGCGTGAGCGTGCGCACTTGGCTGAGGAAGCGGTAGAGATGGTCGGCGTCCTCGAGCTTGGCCTGGCGCGCGGCGCACGTAAGGTATAATGGTGTAGTTACCGTGGCTTCTCGCCGGTGTTCATCTGTCGCACGACGTCGTCCATCCAGAGCGTGAGCGTGCGCACTTGGCTGAGGAAGCGGTAGAGATGGTCGGCGTCCTCGAGCTTGGCCTGGCGCGCGGCGCACGTAAGGTATAATGGTGTAGTTACCGTGGCTTCTCGCCGGTGTTCATCTGTCGCACGACGTCGTCCATCCAGAGCGTGAGCGTGCGCACTTGGCTGAGGAAGCGGTAGAGATGGTCGGCGTCCTCGAGCTTGGCCTGGCGCGCGGCGCACGTAAGGTATAATGGTGTAGTTACCGTGGCTTCTCGCCGGTGTTCATCTGTCGCACGACGTCGTCCATCCAGAGCGTGAGCGTGCGCACTTGGCTGAGGAAGCGGTAGAGATGGTCGGCGTCCTCGAGCTTGGCCTGGCGCGCGGCGCACGTAAGGTATAATGGTGTAGTTACCGTGGCTTCTCGCCGGTGTTCATCTGTCGCACGACGTCGTCCATCCAGAGCGTGAGCGTGCGCACTTGGCTGAGGAAGCGGTAGAGATGGTCGGCGTCCTCGAGCTTGGCCTGGCGCGCGGCGCACGTAAGGTATAATGGTGTAGTTACCGTGGCTTCTCGCCGGTGTTCATCTGTCGCACGACGTCGTCCATCCAGAGCGTGAGCGTGCGCACTTGGCTGAGGAAGCGGTAGAGATGGTCGGCGTCCTCGAGCTTGGCCTGGCGCGCGGCGCACGTAAGGTATAATGGTGTAGTTACCGTGGCTTCTCGCCGGTGTTCATCTGTCGCACGACGTCGTCCATCCAGAGCGTGAGCGTGCGCACTTGGCTGAGGAAGCGGTAGAGATGGTCGGCGTCCTCGAGCTTGGCCTGGCGCGCGGCGCACGTAAGGTATAATGGTGTAGTTACCGTGGCTTCTCGCCGGTGTTCATCTGTCGCACGACGTCGTCCATCCAGAGCGTGAGCGTGCGCACTTGGCTGAGGAAGCGGTAGAGATGGTCGGCGTCCTCGAGCTTGGCCTGGCGCGCGGCGCACGTAAGGTATAATGGTGTAGTTACCGTGGCTTCTCGCCGGTGTTCATCTGTCGCACGACGTCGTCCATCCAGAGCGTGAGCGTGCGCACTTGGCTGAGGAAGCGGTAGAGATGGTCGGCGTCCTCGAGCTTGGCCTGGCGCGCGGCGCACGTAAGGTATAATGGTGTAGTTACCGTGGCTTCTCGCCGGTGTTCATCTGTCGCACGACGTCGTCCATCCAGAGCGTGAGCGTGCGCACTTGGCTGAGGAAGCGGTAGAGATGGTCGGCGTCCTCGAGCTTGGCCTGGCGCGCGGCGCACGTAAGGTATAATGGTGTAGTTACCGTGGCTTCTCGCCGGTGTTCATCTGTCGCACGACGTCGTCCATCCAGAGCGTGAGCGTGCGCACTTGGCTGAGGAAGCGGTAGAGATGGTCGGCGTCCTCGAGCTTGGCCTGGCGCGCGGCGCACGTAAGGTATAATGGTGTAGTTACCGTGGCTTCTCGCCGGTGTTCATCTGTCGCACGACGTCGTCCATCCAGAGCGTGAGCGTGCGCACTTGGCTGAGGAAGCGGTAGAGATGGTCGGCGTCCTCGAGCTTGGCCTGGCGCGCGGCGCACGCGGCCGACAGCGCGGCCCACGCGGCGCGCACCTCGGCCTCGCGCCGCGTGATCTCGGCCGCCTTCTCGCCCGCGTACATCGCGCCCAGTCGACCGCACTCCGAACGGATCGCCTCCACCTGCGAACAAACACACGATTACCACATGGCCAACTATTGCCCGTTTCCATTCCTAACGCTTCATAAATACTTGCCGAGACGCTAGATAGATTTAAGCGCTCGACAATTCGAAGTAGTAGCTATTACCTTACAAGTAGTTTCACAAATAGCCACATGATAAAAAATAATATTTTATCATGCGGCTATTTGTGACAACCTGTTAATGGCTTTAAGTATTTACGAATTATTGTCGCTGTTTAAAATGCAGTTGGTTTCCTTAATTAATTCATTCATTCATTAATGACAACGCGTATTACGCTACAATTGTTCGACTATACACGAGACTATTTTGCTGCAAATATACATTGAGAGCTTAATCAAATCAAATCAAATCAAATCGTTTATTGCGTTCATGTGTACATACAAGTTATTAAAAATTAGGAATAGTCTCAACATGAAACCCTGTTAGGGCATAGCAACTTATTTATCTATGTAGATACATAACTGCTTTGGTAATTACATCGCACATCTCAATGTTGTTATTGATAACATAATACATTTCTTATAAACAACTTAAAAACTATGTATTTTTGGAGGGATAACATTTTATAAATTTCACAAGGTTTTACTAATATTTATTTATATAATATATAGTAGCTATAATTTATATAATACTGTTGTTTTATTTAATCAATAAAATTGTTCCATTTCTTATGACTTGCTCTTATCCTCAAAAAACTCTTGCAAATTGTAGTAAAATTTATTTAATAAATACTTTTGTAGTCTACTTTTGAAAATACTATCGCTATTACAATCTTTTAGTGTCTGTGGTATTTTGTTGTAGATTTTAATGGACATGACATACGGACCAGAATGGAAGATAGATAGACTGGATGATGGTAAAGCTAATCTGTTTTGGTGTCTCAAGTTGCGTGATTGGGTGTAATGATCTCTATTGATGGAGTAGATTGACATATGTTTTCTTACGAATATACATATTTCCAGAATGTAGAGTGACGTAAGAGTTAGGATTCCATGCTTAACAAAATGCGATCTACAGCTCTCCATGACATCTATATTTGATAGGATTCGTATGCACTTTTTCTGTAATTTTAACAGTTTATCTGCGTCTACACTGTTGCCCCACAGCATGATGCCATATCGAAGCCAGGAATGTGCGTATGCGTAATATGCAGCTTTAGATGATTTTATGTCAGTGGTCTTTTTTAATTCGTATAAGGCGTATATAAATGAAGAAAGTTTGCTTGCGATCTTTTGTATGTGAGATTTCCAATTAAGACTTGTGTCAATATTGAGGCCAAGCAACTTAAAACTATCCACGCATTCTAATCTATTATTTTTAAATGAATATTCAATGTTTAAGGGCCGTTTCTGGTAAGGTTTAAATTGCATAAGTTTAGTTTTAGAAATATTTAATTCCAGGTTATGTTCTGTTAGCCAACCAGATATATCAGATAAAATTGAGTGGACATGTTCATCTACTTGAGCCTTATTAGAGCACGGGAATACCACCGATATGTCATCGGCGAACAAAACACTGACGTCATTTATAATTTTAGGCAAGTCATTAATATAGATCAAGAACAGAATGCACCCGAGCACACTGCCCTGGGGAATTGATTTGCTTATTTTAGATTTAATAGATTGAACGTTAGAAGTCTCACCGGTATTGTAATTATAATGTTCAAGTTCTACATATTGCATACGGTTGGTAAGATACGACGCAAACCATTCAAGTGCAATACCACGTATACCTATTCCCTCTAATTTAGTTAATAAAATGTTATATTGAACTCGATCATATGCCTTGCTCATATCTAATAGTATACCAATAGCATATTTTTTATCATTTATTATATTAAGTATTTGATTAATATAGGTGAATACCGAATGAGTTCTTGATCTATTTCTTCTGAAACCATTTTGACTTTCGTGAAATATCTTAAATTTCTCGCAATATGAGTATAAACGCGTGGTCATAGCAGTCTCAAATATTTTAGAAAAGGTAGTCAGAAGTGATATGGGGCGGTAGTTAGCGCAATCGGTCTTGGAGCCCGTTTTATGAATTGGTTTGATTACGGATATTTTTAGCAGATCTGGCACAGCACCTTCGGAGAATGATTGGTTGACAAGGTAAGCAAGTGGTACAGCTAATTCGGACATACAATACAGCTTATTTTCGCGCCAACAAAATTTGACAAATAAAATAATACAAAACGAAAGGGAATAGCTACTTTCAGCTT
This sequence comes from Catocala fraxini, assembly GCA_930367265.1. Lineage (NCBI taxonomy): Eukaryota > Metazoa > Arthropoda > Insecta > Lepidoptera > Erebidae > Catocala > Catocala fraxini. Next base: position 18,175,660 of record OV884035.1, read on the forward strand.
TGCGTGAACAAATTACTCAGTAAAAAATCTATTTACCAATAATTACAATTAATAAAATAAATAATATTAAACAATACCTCGTTGCAGGAAATATTTCGGTAAAAAAGGACGCATAAACAAATATTTAAACTGATAACAATCATAGGCACCGCCATTTTTCTTCTTTTGCGCTCCATTATGGGTTACCATATAAATAAACGTGCAGTTTTAATAAGATACTTGTTTTCTTAATAACGTTTACAAACAGAGGTTCGGTTCAGATATTATACGTATTTAGACGTCAGATTTCAAAAATCAAAGGCTTGTATATCAATTTACACATTATTTATCGATTTGTATATTAAAATCCGTAAGTCACGTTTATTTTTTTAACTGACAACATTTACAATCTCTTCTGTCAACAATGACAACAAACAAACATTCGCTACTCGCGCGCATCTATCTCCTACTTGCGTTGTGAATATTGTTTCGGTTGCTTTTTTCAAACATTTTAATCTGCTATAATGGAATCTGATACCGCTCCTCATGACGACCCGGCCTTGCTTTTGGACACCGAAACTGCTTCTAATGTTGACCCTGGCGCTGTTTTGGACCCCGAATCTGCGTCTAATGTTGACCCTGGCGCTGTTTTGGACCGAATCTGCTTTAAACCACGACCTAGGCGTAAGCTTAGATGCTCTGGATCCCTCAAGAGGGAATGAAGAAGAACAGCTATGTGTCAATTGCGCTACCGATATAAGGCATCGCAGAAGACGCAGGCGAGAGCTACTTGAAGTGCTATCAGTGATTCGTCAATGGACTGCCCCTCAAGTGGTAAGTCTATTTTCTAAGGCCTAACATGTTGCCTGCAAATACTGTTTCACAAACTACTTTACGATATCATTAATGTGATATTAAGCAATTCTAGATCAATTTAGCATTTCCTAAGGATTTAAAGTTTTGTACGATGGGTTACATTGTGTGTTAAGGTATATGTCTGAACCCTCCATATTAACAGTCCACATTCACTAAAAATCAGACCTGAATCTCCATTAAATCTATTTATCATGTAACTTAACTTAATAACACAACAACAACATAACTTAATGATTACTGTACAAAATACATAAAAATAAAAATGTTTGTCTTATTTACAGCTCAGCGCTTAGTGCGTCATTCATGCTGGATGTTTACATTTAATTATTCATCGGCCCAAGAAAATAATCAAAGTGGAAATAGTGGTCATCGTCAACCACTTTGTGTCAATTGTCAATGTTCCATACTGCGTGTTAGATCACATGTTCTTAACACTAACAACGAAAGAGAAACACATATAAGAAATGTTATTAGCGAGTGGATAGCACCACGACAGGTGAGCATAGTGTTCACATTTTTATGTATAATAAATATGTAGTACATATATTTTTTTGAAACTAGCTATTTCCATGCTTTCATTAATGTGAATTTAATTAATAAAATAAAAGTAAATAAATTAATAATATTCAAAATAATAGTTCTTTTATTTTATCACAGACCTAATACCCTAATATGTTTGGTCTAAACCCCTATTATCCTCCGATATCCTCCTGCCCTTATTCTTCTTTATTACATAAATAAGGTATCATCTTTATAATAAATATAGATGTTATTCAATCAATGAAATGCTCATTTTTAGTCATTTACAAGTGAGAATATTGCAATATTATGTAGGATCTAGAAAAGGCATATTTTAATAACTTGCTGCAGCTTTATTATCATATTTAGTTTGTTTTGGATATAAGATATTAAAAAAGCAATGCGTTTATTACTATAATTATTGTCCACGCCAAGCCGAAGCACCCTAACAAACTGAGCAATTCCCTTTGTTAACTGAATAGTATGTAGTTATGGGTGAATCTTGAGACGCTCAATTTATTAGGTCAAAAGTTTTCTTAGGAGGTAAAAAATACTCGCAATATTGAAATAAGACACAAAAGTATTTTTTACATCTTAACACTATGGTATCTAATTGATGCACAATAGTTTTTCTTTTTAATTTGTGTCTAATTGTCGTAAAAATAAACAAATAGTCACAAAAATTGATAACCCTGGCGCGTCCTTTACACATTTTTAGTAAAAACAACCCGAAATCGCCAATTCATAAATGTAAAATATACAATTTATCTAGTTTTTCAGCAACTAGATTAGTAACTGCTGTAAATAAAAATATACAGTTTGTATTTTATCCCATAGTTTAATATAGAAATAGATTTAAAGTATTGTCCCGAGCTAAACGGTGATTCCACTGGCGCGCCACAAGCCCAGGCATAGATCGCTAGTGGAGTGGTCGAGAAGCATAGATATTCGTTCTCGTGCGAACTCTAGGCTCGCTTCCAACGCCGTGGTGGAAGATCACGTTTCACTTTGCGCGTGGACGAAATTACGAAGGTAAATATTTGATTCCCCTGGTTTTGTTTCACTGTGTCTTTGATTACCCTGACGGCATAAAAAAATGGTATAAGATTTTTCAGGATTTTGCTATTATTACAAACGGAAAGGCATTAAGGATATCTTCTTACTAATCTTATTATTATTGCTTAGAACTTTTTACTTAATCGATAAAAAACATACTTTTATTGATTGCCATGGTGTTGATTCCCTTGGCGTTTGCGCCAGGGTAATCAATATTTTCTATATTTACCTTGTAATAAAGTAAAATTTTCTTTTAACTGTAGGTACTTTATATACTGTATTTCTGAGAACTTATTTTTGAGAACATGAACATGAACTGTGCAATGTCCACATGGAAAGTATATTGGCTTTTATAGCAGTGGCGACACGACCTTCGACAATACCAATCCATCAAAAACCAGGTCGACAACAAGACAAGACGATAGAAAACAATTTCGTTTCTGGTAGAAATAATAAAGCCAATGTTAGTATTAATGGTATGTGCAGCAAAACATCTTCATCTAACTTGGATACTATCCTTGGTGGAATTTCAGCCATGAACATTCAACATGATTTTTATGTACCCTCTAATCATAGCTTCTGGGCAGAAATTCCTTCAATAAATGAAAATCTATTATCAGCTTCTACAACTAACGCTGTATTGACTTCACGGTGAACGTTCCTGTGATAGTAATAATTCTAATCTTGATTTAAATATTTTTTGACAATATACTATAAAAAGGTTGTGATTCTGGTTATTATATTTTAAGACATTGTGTCATTAAAAGAAAGGTTCCTAATTTTAGTTCAAATTTTTGATTATGTTTATAAAGGCAAGTTTTGTTTTCAATTGTTATTATTTAGTATATACAGTGGTGGACATTTAATTAGAAACACTTGCGATGTATTTCACATTATACAAGGCACATTGCCGTAAAACTATTGTTTTTGAAAATAAAACAACAAAATGCATAGAATACGTTCAACAACTTATAACTCATTAAAAAATAAATAAATATTCGAGTTTACAACTACCATTTAGATATTTAGTTACGTACAAAAAACTAAACGACATTTGCAGTATCATCCGCCATGGACAAGTAATTAGAAACAATAAAGAAATGAGGTAAAATCAAAGTTATTAACGTGTTAACGTCATCAATTTCAAATTTTATGTAGAATTATGTCTGGCTTCTAAATTTCTTAAAAATTAATATTTATTTGCATAGCCTTTGTTATTAATGACGGCTCTGCAAACGACGTGACATTGATTCAAGTAATTTCATACATATCAAGTGGGATTGAGTTCCATGCTTCAACAAAGGCTTCGTAAAGTTCATTTTGACTGGAATTACGTTTAACGGAGACTTTTTTTAACGACGTACTACAAATTTTCAATACGATTTAAATCGGGACTAAATAGTCCCGATTTAAATCGTAAATCTTGTAAATACAAGCTAGTCTAACATGGTAACACGTTGCTCACTAAGAAAGGATTTAACACTGCGGGCCGTGTGTTTTGGGTCGTTATCGTGCTGAAAGATCCAGGTCACAGGCAAATGGTCGTCGTTGTAGGGAATCATTGTCTCTTCTAAGATGGTTTTGTATTGAAATTGATCCATTATACTTTCAATCTTACGGACGGGTCCAACTCCGCAACCAGAAAAACATCTCCATACTTTAATGTTACCACCACCGTGTTTGACTATGCTCCTCGTGTATTTATAATCAAAAGCATGGTTTATTAGACGTCTAACGTAGCGTTTGCCGTCTGAATTCACCATATTTATTTTTGTTTCATCCGAGAATAACATTTTTCCATTCTCTCAAATAATAATCGCTTCTCTCGGTGTTGCTTGGTAAGAAGCGGTACCTTTCGAGAAACCCTCCCGAACAATTTAGCTTCCCACTAATCTGCGGCGTACCAGTTTCGAGGAAATGTTCCTTGGGTCATCAGGTGAAAAAACTTCATTTCTAATCTCGTTGGAGCCTGTAAACGGGTTTTGTTAAGCTATACGTTTTATTTGCAAATCTTCCCGGAGAGACGTTTTCCTTGGACGAGCCTTTCTAACAACACTTTTAGTAGTTCCGTTTCTTTTATAATGAGCAATAGCGTTGAAAACTTTCTTCACAGAACATTCCAGATGATTTATAATTCTTCTATAAGTCCACTTTCGATCTAAATGTAATTTAACAATTGATTGCCTAGTTGACTCGTCACAACTCTTATTTTTACTCATTATTAATAAACCTTATTATTCACGTAATTACAAATTGACGTTTAATTGCCGCCGAAACTACAGACAAAGCGAAGAAAGAGGTTTTATTTTTAAATTTCAAAAATTGAGCCTACCATGGACCTTTTTTCTAATTAGTTGTCCAAGCGGCCAGTAATAGAAATAAAATTCTACTATCATTCATATTTAAACTCTTTTAATAATTAAAGACAGAACAGATCTTTTTTTATATTTTATGAGTTTTAACTAATTGGCTATATTCTGGCATAGTTAATAGTAATTTAATCTATATATTTTTTACTCATAACGATAGTTCATTCTGTGTTTACCTAAGTTTTATGTACTGTTTCTAATTTTATGTTCACCACTGTATATTTTATTACTTAGGAATAAAGTGATTAAAGGTTTAAAAGTGCCAATAACTGTGATCAAGAGACTGATTATTAAATATATAGCACCTATGTTTTATTGCCGTTGTTTTAATTTTCATTCCCTTGTAATCGTTTTTTGATTCCCCTGGCCCAAAAAAATATATTTTAAATATCATTGTAATGCGCCTTTAAAAAATGTCCCCTATTTGATAAATGTGTTTATAATTTGGCTAAGAATCATAACAAACTATAATTTGTAAAAAATATAATAAAAAATGCGCCACGGGAATCAACTGAATATTCCCTATCTCAAGATTTACCCTTATCATAACTATAAACATTGATAAAATCTAGAGCATTTCTAACACTTTACCTACCCTGAATCAAAGGGTTTACTTGGCAAAAAGGTAATCGTAATAACCGTGTCAGACTGCAAGATCTATATATCCATTTAAGTAAATCTTGTTTCTGTATTACAACTATATGTAAAAGGCAATACCTGTTGGTGTAGTGTGCTGAGGTCCTGCATGAAGTTGTGGTGCTTGCGCTGCAGTGCTCCCACACTGATGGCGTCGCGTCCGAGCTCGTCGCTAACACCGCGCGCCTTCTCGTTGACACGTTGCAGGGTGTCTTTACAGTCGTGGAAGTACTTGTGCAACTCCCGAGATGCCGCCAACATCTACAACAAAAACAGACATAGAAATCAATACCTGCCAGTTGATATAAAATAGTGTTGTCGGGATGAATATTAGGTTATTAGTTTTTGAACTCCCTCTTAATTGCAATGTACTTCACTTAAATTGGAACAACGCGACACACAATAGAACTGAATTGGACCGAAAAACCGAATGTTGAATAACTTTTTGTGGTTCACACAAATTACTGTACCGTGTGGGATCGAAACTTGGGCTGGCCAAATATTCCGCCGAATGTTCGTATTCGTTGAAGTCAATGTATGGCCTTTCTCAAATCGAAACCAAAATTGCAATCTCCAATCATTACCTTTTTAATCATCCTCACCTTTACGGCCACAATACCAAGTTCATGACTTTTGTACCACTTACCTAAGGGTTTGGCATAGTATATATTGTAAAAAAAAAATGTTCATACCTGTGTCCTGGTCTCGATAAGCTCAAGCAAGTCCTGCCAGGTCTCCTTGAGTCCCTCCTTCCACTGTGCGATGGTGGCGTTGTCCGAATGACCCATAGCGATCATCTGGTCGGCGATACGTTCAGCGGTTGCCACGCGCTCAGAGCCAACGGCCTGAGTTTCGCGAGCGAATTCTTTAAAGCGTTCCCATAGTAACTGCAAAAAAACGATTACCACGTCAGAATCAAAGGTATAGAAAAACAATAATAGAAACTATAAGTCTCACATAGAACAGAACAATATACCTATGTATTGCGAGATGCCACTGTGAATTGCAGTGAAAGATATTGCTTTGTAAGAACATTTAGCAGACAGAAGATCAAAGTTATCCACTCAAAGAAGTCATTTAAAAACAGAAGTTTTGGCCTTACAATTTATCTGGTCGTTACATAGTAATTGACAAATAGGTAAATAGAAATTGGAAACTCAGGTAAACAAAGGGGTCGGTGGCGTTCCCGCAGACAGACTGACCAATGCCGTATATAAACTTAGCCACCGTTAAACTTAGACATAGGTGACAAATTATGATAACTCGCACCTTTTTTGTACTTCATCGAGTATGATGTAGAGCCTGGCTGTCATTAACTTCGTGAGAAATATCGTGCCATCTGGTCAACTTTAAAACATAGCTAAAATATTTTTTGTTGGCAGCCGTCTCTGGCTGATTCAGAAAGCAGACTACACTTAAACCGAGAATAATGCATCTTAGGCGAAAGTTATACTTAAATAGCGTATGGTTACGACGTGACGTAGCGTTTCACTATTTCTTTCTTACTGTTGCTATAGCGCGACCATATGCTTGCTATATCATGTTGTTACCATATACTTTATACAAAATGAGTAAGGGATAGAGAAACGCCCGCGCTACGTTAGCGCTTTTCACCAAGTCAGTGTGGTTGACTAAGTCGAAGGGCAGGGGAATAGGTATGATGGTGTATACTAACAGTGACGTGGTCATAGTCCTGCCCCAGTTCCTGAGAGCTGGCGACGAGCTCGCGCTCGGTGATCCATTGCTCGAGGTCGTCGACCTCGCGCGACAGCTGGAACAGGCGCAGCGCCTCGTCGAGCTTGGCGCGGCGCTCGCCCGCCAGGTCCTTCAGCCCCGCGTACAGCTTGTCCACCTGCGACTGCTTCACCGAGATCTGCTCGCTGACGTACCAAACATACCACGTTAAACTTACCCACACTTAGCGAAAAGTCACCAAATTTTTTTTTTCGTCTATGGTATCTTTTATTATTTTTACGCTTATGACCGATCATTATGTTAAGTCTGGTTCCTAAGTCAAAGAAACTGTAGGTGTCCTTTTAGTGTCTCCTGGGTGAAATCATACCAGATACGTAACAAGCGCGTAGTCGCAAGTATAAGCACAATGTTATAACACGAAACTTAACAGAAACTTAAGTTTCTTTATGCATACATCTAAAAAGTAACTGAGCATTCTGATATGTTTTTACATACTAAAATTCAACATAATATATGTAAGTTTGTGCCGCAAAACTCAAACAGTAGTCGATGGATTGACTTGAATTATTGGCACACCATTTTATATACAAGTGATTTTATATACTTTTATCCCAAAGTTTCCACATGAACGGGAGTTACTCCTAGAATATTTTAATTTAGTTTATTGATATCAAACTGAGCCACAACAAAGCCCAGCTGGGTTACAGGTGCATAACTACACACGAACCTGAGTGGGTGTTCATCAGCAGTGAGATGCCTGACGGTTTCTCCCAGCTGTCGGATAGTATGCGCGTAGTCGTCCACAGCTTGCTCTAATATCTCGTGTTTCTTCATGAGGTTCTGCGCAGAGATCTCGTCCTTGCCGCGGTCCTCGACCATCATGTATAGCTCCTGTTCGCTCATCCATGCTTCCGCTTCGTTAGCGTCGAACAGATATTGTTGAGCCTTTTCCCATTGGGACAGCTTGTTCTTGCGTTCTTCGATGGCATCTGTAATACGACATATGCTTGAATAACATAAACAAACACAGTATGCAGTTTTGAACTTCTTTACTTTAAAACTTATTAGAGAAAAGAAGTTCAAGTTAATGCACTAGATTATAAAACAACATGATCTCTATTCAAAGTGAAGACAAACTATCCTAAAGGACATTGCAACTCAATAACCTTATTGTATCTGGTAAAGAGGCACAGTAGTTGCGGTAAATATGAACTTTAGAGATCATTAATGAAGCGCACTCATCTATTTAAGACCCTTTCGCTGGCAGTGCGGCGACTCTTATTGCAAAATTGACAACGAATGTATCTTGCAAGCATGCTTAATATCTTCTTACCATTATCATTTTATAATTCAAATGTAAAAACATATTATTATTAACATTTAATAAAACTCACCCTTCAGTTCTCGCCACCTCGCCGTAAGTTCTTCGATAAGGCTCTTGAACTCGGGCGAGTCCTCATGTCCCTCATCAATAAGCTTCTGTCCATTGGAAATTACAGTCAAAATCCTCGGCTCGTGGTTGTCAGTCTCAGTCTTCAATGATTGGTTCTTCTTCTGCAACATTTGCACATTGAACAGAGAGTTGCCGTAGTCAGTGCTTGTCGCCAAAGGCATCTTCTCATGAATCCATAGCTTCTCATCTTCAACGTCACGACGGAATTGGAAGGCTTCCTTTTTCTTAGCTAGGTGGCGCTGTCTGTCTAATAATGGCGCCTTCAATTGCTCGAACCTCTCCTCAACCTTCGATTTCTTCTCTTTGATCTCCTCCATCTTGTCTGGTACAGTCTTCTGCAAGTATTCGGCTTGTGTCTCCAGTTCCGTGACTTGTTTAGCCTTGACGGCCATTTGTGTTTCGATCATTTGCTGTTTCTGCATCAGGATGTTGACTGAGGCGAGATCAGTGCCAGTATCGGTGTTCTCGATCTGTTTCTCGAGTTCGTTCATCCACGAGTCGATGTCATCGCAAGTCTGGTGAAGGAGTACTTCGCGGTTTGCATCGAACAGCCGCTCTCCCTTCTCCTTAGTGGTCGTTTGCAGATTCTCAAACTGATCTTGAAGTTCTGTCATCTTGGGTGAGATAATTTCGACGAATTCTGGTTTCTGCTTCATGAGCTCCTCAGCAGCGTTCTGTACGGCGAATAGACGTTCCTTATTCGCCGCGATTTCGGCCTCGAATGCTTGATGGCGAGTCCATTTCGAGTGGATAGTCTTTGCGGAACGGTATGTATCGTCCTGAGCGGTGACGTTCTTTTCCTGGACCCATTCGCCAAGTTCGTCGCAATCCTGGAGGAACTGGTGTAGTTGCAGCTGGTCCTGCAATTTCTCCATCTGCTGGAGGGCCTTTTCCTTGTTGGCGTTGCGACGCGCATCGATGTTTTCGGCTTTGCGTTGGATCTTGTCGGCGTCGAAGTGTCTCTCCTCGACGAGACGGTTTGCGAATTGAACGACGGAGTTGATTTTGTCGTCGTTGGCTTCCATGGTGGTGAGGAAGGCCTCGTGCTCCTTGATCATGTTCTCAGCCTGCTCCAAGTTGGTTGGCGGCTCGGTCTTCCCTAGCCTGTGGATTATGTTAATTAGTTGGTATTAAAGAAGCAACTAGAGGTAAATATATGTACATTTAATTATGTAGTTTTGGATTAATTTTGTCTTTACGGTATAATGAAGGATGTGACGAACAAGAAACTGGAACAGCTGCTAGCGGTTCTGCCACACCTATAGTATGTAAGCTGATGGGCATACCTGTGTTCCTGGTGCGACAGCAGCACCTCCGCTTGGCGCGCGTCGCGTTGCAGCAGCTGAAGCTCAAGACTCTGCGTGAGCAGCTGCTGGCGGTTCTCCCACATCTGCTGCAGCTCAGCCCAACCCTCGCGCAGCGCCTTCAGCCGCTCGCGCAAGAACATATACTGAGGATCGTCTTGGGTTGACGGCTCCTGCCAAACAATTATCATCAGCATTTTTCCAAGCGCAGGTCTAGTGACATTAGTGTACATTTAAACTTATGGCTGGTCAGAATCAATTTTTATTTACGTTACCAAAAGTAGGAAACAATTATAAGGCACGCGCTTTCAACTCCCGGTTAGTGTAGTTAATATACGCCTGCAATACCAGAGATAGTCTTCCACTTTGTAAAAATTCGGTACAAAGGATACAAGAGAGCAATAATGTAATGATAGTGATTGTACTAACGGCAGTGATCTTCTCTCCGTACTCCATCATCTTGGCATACTCGTCCTTGTAGTTGTCGATCTCCTCCTTGATAGTCTGGTGCTGTGACAGCAGCTTCTCGGCCTCCGCCAGGTTTGATGGCGTATCTATACAAATTTTATATTATTTAATACTACATATTTTACTGGATATCTAGGCAGCATATCAAGTTGAAACATTCACAAGATTTTATGTTATACCTACAGCAATACAACTGTAGAAAAAGCATTCAATTATGTGCAGTAGTTTTTGCGTGATGCGTGTACAAACAAACAGACAGAAAGAGAAAAAAGCCATAAATAACTGTTTTGTCCTTTATAGCTCTTATAAAGACTCCTCACATTAATTATCCTACGCACAGACATCAATCCGTCACAATGTTATTATAAAAAAGCTAGATACCTCCAAAAGTCTATCGTATTATCGTATCAAAATATAGTTTCGGAACCCACCTTCGGAAGCAACATCTGTCTGTGTCTTGGTGAGCCAAGCCTGGAAGTGATCCACGGAGCGTAGGAATCTGTGCAGATCGCCGGCTTCTTCCAACTTTGCGTCGCGCTCTTTGAGCTGTTACACAAATAAATAATATAAATATACTACGGCTTAAACCCGCTGAGAAGAGGCCCGTGCCCTGCAGTGGGACAGTTTATATACAGGGCTGATATTTAATCAGTTTACTTAAGTAAAAATCTGTCAAAGCATATTTTGTATGCTGGCGTCATAAGGAAAAAAGACGTATGTGCCGACAAAAAAACCTTTATCTACTGGCAGATGCGTATTTTTTTACTAGTTCCAAATACGTAAAATTCTCAATTTCGATAGTAATGTAGATACGTCTTTTGACATTATGACAGCAGTATGTACATATATGTCCATTTTCACAGTTTAAACTCTGATGCCTTTTATACTGACTTATATTAAGGCTGTGGAACAGGGTATAAATAACACTGTATTGTTTGAATGTAGTGTACTATATTCTATCTAATTCATACTGTCTTTTAACGATAGGCGACAAAAAATTATCCGTCATTCAAGAAATTAAATAGTATTTGCCTCAGCACGACTGTATTACTTAGTGTGTCAGTAAACTGTGACTTTACAAAAAATATATTTTCAGAGAATGTGATCTTCAAGTGACTATGTAGAAAATCATATAAAACCTAATGTTACGTTGAAAATTTTTTATACCATAATGATTGTGTATACCAATACTTTTTAGACCTATATCATATAAATAGAATCTAACTGCAAAACTTACTGTCACAGAAACATTCTAGTGTGTTGTGAGTACCAATAAAATTTAATTCATCAAACACTGCTATACAAATAAATAATTTGTAGTCGACGTTCGGACGCCGGAATATAATTCAATTCAATTCAAATAGTTTATTGCGAATATAGGTTGTTACAGTGGTGTTAACATAGTTTTATCAGTATTGAACAAACATTTAGTGCAGCTATATTCCGCCAATTGGCATGCAATATTGCTCAGATTATATTATTCATTTATTAATTTTTTTTTTTTTATATTAAATTATTTAAACATACTCTAGTTATAATTGAGGTTCACATGAAACATAATCAGAATCAATATAAATATTAATTAATTAAATGTTATCCATGTCATTGTTTTCATTATACAAGTCAATTTAGATAATATTATATAAGTCAATTGAATTTAATTAAGAGTCATTAAAAGCTAATTATATTATTGGATGTCATATTTGTCTTCGAGATATTCTTTCAGTGTGTAGTATGCCTTATTAACAAGAAATTGCTTCAATAGCGTTTTAAAGTTATCTGTGGAACATCTCAATATGTATAATGGTAAATGGTTATAAATTCGAGGGGCCATACAAAATATGCTGTTGCTAAATTGCCCTGTTTTGTTTGATGGAAAACATATTTTATGATTATTACGTTTACTCTGTAGGCGCCCAAATAAAGAAGTATGTGTAAAAACAAAGACGGCTACCTCATATATATAAAGGCATGGAAGCGTTAACAATTTCAGACTAATAAAAAATGTTTTACAACTATCCGTCTGTTTTAACTTCACAATGGCCCTTACACATCTCTTTTGGGCTCTAAATATCATATCATTGTCTACAGAGTTACCCCAAAAGATGACACCATACCTTAGTACTGATTCTACATAACCGTGGTACGCAGTGATGACAGCAGATTGATTCACAACTGTTCCAAGTCTATTTAGTGCATAAGAGAATTTGTTCAGCTTAGTACAAATATCTTCCACTTGAGATTTCCAATTTAAATTTGAATCGAGATGGAGACCTAAAAATTTTGCATTTTGGACTATGTTAATTTGTTGTCCATTGTAGCATATGTTAAGATTTATTAAATTATTTTGCCTATTTCTAAATGTCATTAAATTTGTTTTATTCAGATTAATTAATAAATTATTATTTGATAGCCATTGAATTATTATGTCCAGTGTTTGATTTATGTCAGATATCATTTGATTTTTGTTTGTACTTGTGAACATCACAGTGCTATCGTCAGCAAATAGTACCAGATCTTGGTTTATATAATTTGGTAAATCGTTTATATAAATAATAAATAATATTGGACCAAGGATACTTCCCTGGGGGACTCCATGAGTTACTTCACGATATGACGATGAATATACTATTTGTCTACACGTTTTTGGACATATGCGAGTAATTTGTGTACATTGTTGTCGATTTATTAAGTAAGTTTTTAGAAGATTCAGAACATTTCCTCGAACTCCGTATGCTTCTAATTTTTTTTTTTTTTTCTAAATATTATTATATAGACACTATGAAATAACATTTAGTGTACAAACCGTCTCTTAAAAGCCTTAACGTAACCAAAATCCACTATGATGTGTGACTTCAATTGATGTTTAGTATGCATGGACGTTAACTACATCAAGGATCTTGAGACACGGTGTTGAATTACGTTGACTCAGTAACAATGATATTTAAGAATATTATACTATCAAATTATCACGATACATACTTTCGTGAGAAGATTTGTAGGAGACAGGGTATTTTATGACATCACTTACCATCTGCGTGAGTTGGTCCCAGTTGTGGGTGATCTGTTGCACGCGCTCGCGAATGAGCTGAGCTTCCTCCGGATGCTCGTCTTCGATGGCGTTGGCCTCGCTCTCCAGGGATGAGATGCGAGCCTGGATGGCGGCCAGGTCGCGCTCCATGCCGGACAGGCGACGTTGAAGGGTCATCACACCTACAGAACATAATATATTATTAATAATGTAAGTTAACAACAAGCTACTAACCAACTACACACTTTTTTTAAATAAAATGTAGCATATGTTACACGGTGATAATACAACTTTTCAATGGTGAAAGAATTTTTAAAATCGTTTGTCCAGTTTCCGAGTTAAATTCTTACAAACAAACAAAAAATCAAATCATTCTTTATAATATTATTATAGTATAAATTACCGAGAAGTATAGTGCAGGCCTAGCACTATAGCTATTAACCAAGGACCACCTAAAATGTTAGTGGGACTCAGCCCTCCGATAATACGATTGGGGGTGCCCAAGCACCATGAAGCCAGCAAGTAGATTTGTATTTTGTACTAATATATATTTAACATTGAATAAATTATTGAAAAGAAATCCTCTCCGGTTATTACTTTATACGACTAAATTTTTTAAGTAAACGAAATCGATTTAAGTCAAATTTAACTAAATAATTTCTGGGTAGGCTTCTTTTAAAACAGCGACGAAAACGATGTCGTACTTTGCGCCAGTTTTGGTATATAATAATATAGTGTCAACGATAGGTACTCAATATAGTCAAATATCTTTAAACAACCAAAAAATCACCTCTAATTTGTTACATATGACATAAATAGTATAAAAAAATCATTTAAGTATAAAAATCTACTAATCAAAACGAGAGCATACCATACGCGGCTAGATGTGTTCATCCGAAACTTGCTGAACATAAAACTGACAACATAATGTTGTTAACAACTACTCACTATATTTAGAACATATTAAACTGATTAGATAGAACGTTAGTTGAATATTTATGTGCGCAATGGCACTCGAACGCAAACCGCATGAGATGTGACACCACAGTCATTCATTCATAACTAATATATCGATCGAATACACACCTAGAATTATAGTCGTACGACAACAGCTGATATACCCTCGTAAATAAACCACATACTATTTATCCTATATAAATGCGAATGTGAGTTGGTTTGTTCGTTTGTTACGCTTTCACGCCTTAACTACTCGACCGACCATCATGAAATTTTGCATACACGTTGTCAGGACAACAGAAAAAGGCATAGAGTAGCTTTTATTCAGAAAAAAATACTGTTACTAATGTATCCTAAACAAAACTACATTTATGCAAGCGATGCTGCGGGAAAAAGCTTGTATGAAATAAGTATATCATATTATAGTACATTTATCGTTCATTAGCTTCTGTCTGTGGCTTTGCCCACGTAAATGTCAATACCACAATAATAAGTACATTCCTTATGTTACTCAAACCGGAAGTGATGTAGGCTACACTAAATTTGTTTCTATCTAATATTACTTCTCTTTTAAGAATTTTAAGTTTCGAAGGATTTGTTTGTATTCTGACACCGTGACAGTACTTTCTTGCTGGTTCAAAGTGACAACAATTACGAATTGTGCCAACGTTTGATTTTGTATATATCGCACCCTTAATAAAACAGAGACTTATCTCAGTATTTTGTATTAAACAAACTCTAAACTCTATTGCAAAGTTTTAACACAAATATAATATTAGAATTTAACATTTACAATTAGAGTTCAAATTGCCTTACTTTCAAATTTCGAGTTAAGTCGCTGTTTTATTAAGAGTGCGATATGTTACGGCTAAAGGTGGGTGTGAACATAAACTTAAGATTAGCCGGCTACAACTAGGTGCAGCCGGCCACGTGCGGTTAGGTTATGTTAGGTTACTTTTGAGTTTAGCCGGCTAAAACTAGGTGTATCCGTACTTCGGCTATTAGCCATAACATATACAATAGACAATAGCATTTTAAAAAACAAATGTGCTTTGGTATGAAATAATTAATATTATAAATTTTGGTATGAAAATTTCGTAGTGAAGAAGTCTCGCTATCTTTTTACAGGCACTTTGGCAATTTTCTCTATTACCTCCAAAATACATAATACCATAAAATCTTTTTGTTTTCCATTTTGAACAACATTATTTTTATTTTGGTCTCGCTCCTTAGTGAAAATACAGATAGAAATGAAAAAAATATCCACCACTTAAAAAGTAACCAGAATGGCGAAATATCTTCACCCCTGATAAGAACGCTGACAAATAAACTTCTTAAATGTAAAACCAGAAGAAGAATATCCCTACCTAAACTGTCTTCTAGTAAAATAATAGTTGTATAAAAGTATGGTCTTACCGTTGAGGTCCATTTCGAGGTTGTCGGTCTGTTGAAGGATCCTCTTCTTGTCCTCGATCCAGGACACGGTCTCGCGGCACTCGATGTGGAACGTCTGTACGCCCTGCGCCGACTTCAAATCGTCCTTCTTCGATTCCGCCTAGGATAGCATACATAATAGAAAGATAGTAACTTTAAGTAATAATTTAAAATAAATTTAATATAATTTCAGTGTGATTGTATATTGTAAATTGATAAAATATATTATTTTAATATTACTACAAAAAGAAAATAATTTATTTTATAAAAGTTAATATACTTAATATTTTGACTAGCATTAAAATTAAAAATTATAATTGTTCGATTTTTTTAATGATATGATTATAAATAATTTTACAGATAAAAAGATGACATCTTTATATACTTTAACTAGCTTAGCCAAGTACAATGGTGATACTTAACAAAATTATGACACTATATTTTTTATATTTTATAATTATATATAATATATGTATATAAATGAAAACTTTTTAGAAATATAGTCTATAAATAATTAAATATGTAATATAAGTAGGAGAATTCATTATGATCGTGAATTTTAAGGACTCTAGAGGTAGAAGTAAATCTCCTCATAATATATTATTGTTTCTCCCCTTCATAGTATTGTAATTCAAATCTCGCACTGAAAAGAGGGCCGTGCTCAGCAGTGGGACAGTTTAATACAGGGCTGATATTATTATTATTTATATTATTGTAATATAGATATGTTGTGCTGCTTACCTTCTCCCTGAGCGAGCTCCAGGCGCCATTGAGCGCGGCCTGCCTCTCCTGTATCTTGGCGGCCTGCGGGTGCTCCACGTGAATGAGCTGCCGAGCCAGCTGGTTCACCACGGCTACGCGAGACGCGTTCGCGTTCATCTCCTTGTCGAAACCGTCGTATCTAAGGATAAAAGACTTAAACTAAAAATACTGTTCGAAATTAAATGTTTTGCTAGGTATGAAAATTGCATATTTTATATTCCGTGAAAAAGGTTGGTCGATCTGTTTTGAATAATGCTAGGATAATGAAAATATAATATACTGGGTGTAAGGGACGGCGTACCGAAAACTTTAATAAGACGTTTTTCTATAGGTACTTATCTCGACGCAAACTTCTATTAATCATAAAAATGCAACATTAAGGATTTTATATTGATTATTATTATTACGCGGTACGCAATCAATTGTTGCCAATACAACGCACAGTTTGCACCGGCACGCGGCGCAAGCGGGAAATGACTTCTGCGTTACGTGCGCATAAAAAGGTGATTTGTTTAAATCACGGTGATTTCATTGCATTGCTGTATTTTATTTAAATGTGGTATTCTTTGATTTTCTTTAATAAAATGTATGGTTTATGAACTATGTTATGATTCAAAGTCTAACAAATGAATAATTGCAGATTAAGTGATTTTACCTGAAGATCCAACGATTTTCAACTCAGAATAATGGTCTAAATCAGTAGTTCCCAAAGTGGTTCAGGTGGACCCCTAGGGGTCCACGGGAGACTCGACGGGGGTCTACGTTGGCGTGACAAAAATGGGAGTTCACAATTCGTAAGCGCCACGAAAATTTATTTGCTTTCGATAGTGAAGAACTAAAATGTTGGCTTGACTTCACCTATAAACGTCGATCGACAAAAATTTGGGAATACCAATCGCTAAAGATCGCGACTACTAAAAAAAAAAGGTCAGCCTACCTACTGCGATAGGACAAGGCCAGAGAATATCTAAAAAAAAAAATTTCGAAAACTCTAGTCTAAATCTACTATTTCAGCTTTCGGTAAACTGTTCCTTACACCCAGTATATAAAAGTAAACATTTAGTCACATGTAGAATGTCGCGATCACGTCGGTGGGTGGTTAGGTGAGTAGGAGAGGAGAGTCGGTGTATGTAGGTACCTGTGCTTCATGATCTCGACGTCGTCGATGTCCTTGGGCGGCAGCATGGTGTCGAGCATGCGGTCCTTCTCCTGGATCCACTGGTCGGCGGCGTCGGCCTCGGCCAGCAGCTTGAACAGCGACAGCGCGTCCAGCAGGCGCTGCTTGCGCAGGCGCGCCAGCTCCGCCAGCTCGCCGTGGCGCGCGTCGATGGCGCCCAGGCGCTCGCGCACCTCCGCGCTGTTCGCGTCCACCGGCGACAGCTCCGTGGCCTGCGCACGGACCTCCGCGTGTTACCTCAAACACTTACAATAACTCGCTGGTCGAGGAAGGTATACTGACACATCAAAAACTGTGAACTGTGTACTAAGATGAAGGCATATTTCTGCGCCATAACTTCCTATTCAACATATGAAATTCGTCGAAGCCTACAAATATAATCAACTAATATGCGCCATATGAGCGCGCGCACCATAGCAGAGGATCTTTCACATCGGTCACATATATTTTGTTCACAATAAAGAAAGGATAAAAGTTGTTAGGCTATTGTGGGGTGTCCTGCGTGAGCGACGAACGCGATCAAAACAACGGCCTACCCATCTTGTGCCCTATATGGCAGTCTGCGGCGAGATGCGACGTAACGCGTACCTATTTTGTGGGCGACCAGACGCGACACCACGAACTACGAATGGTTGATTCTCAAATTCAGACTTAATAGCAGCAATAATGTAATCGAAAGTAGACGGTAACACACCACAATATTGTTTAAACATTTTATACTCGTTTCTTAATTTTGGATATAAATGATGGAATTCGCCAAATATGTTTCTTTATAAAAATATTATATTTGTTTTCTTTCTGTATATTTTACTATATTTTTTTAAAGTCTCTACTTTAAGTATAAATTTTCAAGCAAAATTGCACTGTGCTTCCCCATGATTCAAAAAGTAATGACCAAAATCACGTAGGACATTTGTCGCGTGTAGCATCGCGTCGCATTGCATCGTGTCGTGTCGTGTCGCGTCGCATCACGTCGCGTTCGTCACTCACGCAGGACGCCCCGTAACAGAACAACATTGATAAGAAATCGTATATATATCCGTTATTGACAAACAAGTATACTATCTTCCTGATAGCAAGTTTTGTCCATCAAAACCGCTGGATCTTTTGTCCACTATGGCCAAAGGATATTAATATAAACTGTCTCTGATACTATGTTATGCATAGCGCTAAATTTTGTCAAATCACAACACACTGTCAATATTATACTAAGTTACGATTCTTTTCTATATTTATAAGTTAATAGTAATAATCGTGAATATGTTTCTTAATCGATGACTGACCTGTTGTTTGAGCTGTTGAATGACGTTGGCGTAGTTCTTGAGTTCGTCGGTTACATCCTTGTGCTTCTTCAGCAAGCTCTGCACTTGCGCCTCATCCACACCGGTGTCCTCCGATGACACCAACCTGCCAAAGCAACATTAAATTATTAAATACATCTAGCCAACATCTACATGTCACCATCCATATGAATTGACATATACTTTAATTTATGAAAATTATTTAAAATGTTGTGTATAATAATGTCCTCAAAACCGACTTTCGGTCACGGTGGCCAATCTTAACGGAGACCGGCCGCTTACGCAGGAGATAATAATGTACAAGCGTGCGCGCAAACACAAGTGCACTCTCCGTTCCCTAACTATACCGACACGACCGTAGAGAGATCAGGCGCAGGAACTACAGCTTTACGTGCTTTCCGAGGCACGGCGGTGTCTAACACCGCCAACTTCCTAAGTTGGACTGGTATTGAGATATATTTTATTAATTTAGAACCCAAGATCTCATGTACAGCAGTCGCATTCTTTACTGCTGCACCACAGAGGCAGCTTTGTGCAAAAATAAAAGCAAATAAAACATATATTATGTACATAGGCAACTATTATCAAACACTAGACATCTGACGGTCATTAATATTTGACGATTAATCTTGTTAGCTATAATAATTTGAAGTATAGTGATCACAAGTTATATGAATAGCTATGACATATTAGAGACAGCATCAATTGATGAATATTATTGACACTAGTAAACTAGAGTCAGTTAACCTACTAAGCCGCAACGGCACGCCTAGGCCAGACACAATAGGTTTGCAATCATGTCTGGCAGTCCAACAATTGACAGGTTACGATGGTGTTCAAGATTATTAAATTTGAAAATTATACATACCGCAGTGTATCGAGCATCCAGTTGTCAATATCGTCAGCATCAGCGAACAGTTGGTGGTATCGCACCGCGGCATCCAAACGGTTCTTGCGCAATGATACCAAGTCCAACAGATGATTCCATTGAGACAAGATATCACGGAGACGATCCTGATGGAAAGATATTTAGTTACAGATTTGCAAACTAAATTAAAATTATAAAAGACTGACACGCAGAAACAATTTAGTGTCTAAGAGATGACTGAGCCTGCTTATGTTGCTCACTTACTAACATTGTAAGTAAGACTACAAAAATAAATATGTCGGAGACAACGATAATTTAACGATAATACGATACTCAATTGATTTCATGGTACGAGAGCGGGGAACGCCGTGACGTCGACGAGTCACGTGAGCAGAATCGCTTAGGCGACGGTTATATTTTGAAGTGAGACGAACGTCAAGGAGCAGTTGTTCGTAACCTACGAAGATCGGACCATCTAATCGCGACCGCTAGTTCTCTCGACTCTAATTGCAATAGTGCTAATATTTCTACTCGGCAACTATGTGTACTTAAGTCTGTAATTGCTGTAAAATAAAGTGATTGTAAGAAGGGTAAAGCTTGATATTTACGCTATGAACCCGCTACCAGAGAACCCTACTGAAGTTGACTATGCCGCTAACTTATCGCTTTATTTATCGTTACCCTAATATTATAAATGCGAATGTGAGTTTATTTGTTACGCTTTCACGTCTTAACTACTCAACCGATCAACATAAAATTTTGCATATACATTGTCGAAGGTACAGAAACTACAGAATAGGATATTCATCCAGAAAAAGTACGATTGCAAACATAACCTAACCTAACCTACATTTACGCGAGCGAAAATCTAGTATAGTATATTTTTACCTGAATTCTATCAGCTCCGAAGTGTCCCTGCGAGATGAGCTCGTCCCCGACGGCGGCCACACTCATGAGCTGCGGCTCGTGAGCGAGCACGTCGGCCTCCAGAGCCTTGTGCTTCGATATCAGCAGGTACACTGCAACAACAACGTATTGTTTTAGTACTTTTTATAACAGTTAATTGTATAAAATATTATTTATTTACAATATAAATAAATATATCTGATATTATTTATATTAGATATATTTGCTGTGTAGCACTCGTGAAAACTGGCAGGAAATATAACAAAACCATGATGAGGTAAAGTTATTGTTATTCTTACAAGCAATACTGGTTTTACAATAGTAAATTTACTATTTTTATCCTAATAAATGGATTAAGATAAAAAACTCAAATTTAAACTGACTTAAGTAAAACAAAAGTATACTCATAGCTATTAAGTTAAAAACGTTTATTCCTTTTACAGATACTATTTATAAAGATCGTTAGTTCGGATTGGTACTAGCCACTTACCTATTTTATGATTATTATTTTCTTTTTTACGTGGCTACATCCGTACTCGAATAAAATTCTGTGTCGCGTGGTACTTTACGAACATACAAACAAAGGACGTAAGGAACACCTATTTGTGGATCGCACATATTTAGTCTCGTGTATAGGGATCTAACACAGCCCGTGGCAAGTGGCGAAGTGCTAAACCTCGTGCATTCAATATCTTGGTGCTACTTACCGGTAGTAAGATCATGCCCGATATCATCAACAGAGACGATCTGTTCCTTCTCTTTGATCCAGTTCTCCTCATCAGCCATGTCCCAGTAGAACTGCCACAGCTTGCGGCTGTCCTCCAGCCGCTTTCTGTTACGTAAAGAATACGCTATTTACTATTTACAAATTCAGACAACAATATGGAATATAATCATTATGAATAATAAAGAGTACAATAGTCCACATGTAACATATTATTTAATCTATTGTAGCAAAGATTAAGTAACTTTTTGTTATAACAAAGTAAATGGAACACCGATATTTCGTTTAGAAATAATTTGTTGTATGATGCATTAGGGCCACTAGCGTAAATTTACACAACTTCTATGGTCAATCATGAGGATTTTTAAGAGCGATATTTAAACAAATGATTAAGGTCCGGTTTGGTTAGTGAAATTCATAACACTGTTCAACAAGAAAATCGCTACTGGGTCGTCATGATTAACCGCAGTAGTTGTGTAAAGTAACTTTTACGCTGCTGACCGTAATACATAATACAATAATTTACTACATTGATACAGTTGGTTGATATTTTTCAACTATGTATCAACATGATTGAAACATTATGGACAGCGTGAAACTATGGTATCTACAATATACGGTAGTAGGTCCACCCACTTTCATAAGGCACGATATAAATATGTGGTAACATTTTGAGGATATACAGATTGACAGTACTGACCTGCGTTCGACAGCGAGATGCACAAGTTCGGCATACGCGTTCTCGAGCTGTTGGATACGTTCCACTGTGATGGCGGGGTCGCACGGACGATATCCACCCTCTTCCTGTTCCAGGAAACGCTGAGACTGGCCTACCACAACCTGACGAACATCATAGACAGTTTATAAAAATGTACACAAAAAATAGCTTGTAGAGGTCCAGTCATTAATATAAATAGATACACACTGAAAGATACACACTGAAAAAATTCAGGTGTCTATCTTTCAAAATTATAACAAATGCCAGTTTTAATAGTTAAAAGATTGATACAATCACAGTTCGAATATACAAAATTATAAATACATTTTTATTAATAAAATACTTTTACTGATGTATTAAATGTTCAGCTACTTATGTTTCTAACTTTACCAATACTAGATAATCGTAACGAAATTTTGTTAAATGTTCAGCTACTTATGTTAACTGTACCAATATCAGATAACGAGAATTTTGTTAATAAAGTACTTTTAAGTGTTCAACACTACTACTAAGAAACGATATAATGCATACCTTGACTCGTTCACCGAGCACGTTGATGTCAGCCTCGACAAGGGCGTGTTTCTGCAATAGATCCTCGACTCCCATCAGATGTTTGCCATAGTCGTCGGTCAGTAGGCGCATCTTGATCTCCTCCATGGAGTCCAGGATGTAAAGCATCTCCTATTGAAACAAACAATGAAGATGTCAGTTAGATATTTTTCGTTTTATTTATACATATAATGGTCGATGTCTGTACATAGTACATATTAAAGGAAAATTAATGTGAAGGGTAGGAGGCTTTGTAACAAGTCAAGACAATTATTTTAAAAAATGTTGTTTGTCTATCTATATGCTTGTATGCCCATCACACAAAAACAACTGCACGAAATAGAATGTGTTTTAATTTAACTCTAATGTGATACATATGTCATCTTAAAACGTCACATAGAAATCGAGTATTAAAAATAATAATATAGAACGGTTCAGGTAAAGGTACATTTCCAAGTAAGTCACGGGCAAAAGCTAGTAATCACCAAGTATGTTATACTGCTAAGAAAACTATGATGTAGACCTTGAACAAGGATAGTATAGCCTGACATCAATGAAAGGTTTAGCGAGTACAGAAAGTGTTACTGTACCTGGAAGTTCTGCTGCAACTGCAGGGAGAGCTCGAGCCTGGCCCGGCGCGCGCGCAGCAACTCCAGCAGGTAGGCCCACAGGCGCAGCACGTTGTCGCGCCGCGCGCACACGCGCTCCATGTCGTGGTACCTGCGCGCTCGCGAGTTACGTACCGAGTCTAGTACACTTCTTAAATCTACACACGTTTCTCTATTTACCTACAGCGTGTAACAGAAAGGTGTGCTCATATTTAAGCTCATAAAATACAGCCCGTGTACAAAAATAATTTAATAATAATATATCTAAGCCAGCAAATATACATATACATACAGTGGTGGACATATAATTAGAAACACTTGCGACGTATTTCACATTATACAAGGCACATTAAATGAGTTTAAAGTTCACGTTAAAATAGACTAAAATCAAGGGGTTACTAAAAAAAGGAATAGCTACCCATATACCACCAATGCAGGCAAATATGAAAAAAATTGTTCACAAACCCTTGAACTAACATATCACTACAGATTTCACCACTCCTGTAAAATAAATTATCAATAAAGAAGATATTTCATTTTCGGCTATGAAATGTACTATCAGCCAAAAAATAGCAAAAATTCCAGGAATTAGAGAAAATTATTATTTCCTAAATGTAAGTCGAAATACGTTTGCGCTTAAAAATAATAGTTAAATATTATTGCCATTATATTCAATATGGCGGTGATTCTCAGTCATATAATTTTGTATGTGTTCCTAAATCATATCGAAAGTATATAATAATGTAAATAATATATAAATATATATGTCAACAATAAATATGTTTTAGAGTATAATTTATTCATTTCAACTGTCATACACATCTTTTCAACAAACAATTAACATAAAAAATATATTCATATAATATAATACTAATTTTGCAGGGTGCACTCCGGAACGAAACATTTTGTTTATGTTTGACATTAACTGTCAATGTCATATTGACTGATAATAAATATTCCAATGCTGAATTGGTGTTTCTTATTACACTTCCCTGAATTCATAGGTTTTCCTTGCATTTTTACAAGAAATATCAATTCTTTGGTAAATATTATTCCAGGAAGAGTTCTTTTACTTCTGACAATTCTAGCATTCTAGATTAAATATAAATGTCATCTACCAACTTGTCATAGATAGTCCACACGATAAACGTTAAACATTTTATATTTTATTTTGCGCAACGAAAATACTAGAAATTAATAAAGAATTGCTTAACTAAATGTGTTTAGGGGTACATTTCCCGGGTTTCCTGAGGATGTACAAGTTATAGCCGGAGTCCTATACAAAAGTGAAACATCTCCTTTGTCTTGATAATAAGCAAGTGGCCCTTATTTTCTTTTGACTAGTATACATAATTATATGTATGTATATAACATATATATATTGTTACGCCCAGTGACATCCCTCGGCATTGTGGGAAAGACTCGGCAGTTCCGTCTAATAATTTACATCGCCATCTATTGACATCTTACGGAACTACGTAGTAGGTATGCTTACGAGAATCATAGAGAAGACGCTGGTACTTTCTCGAATCATCGTACTGTTTACGTACCGGGAGTGGCGTTGCTAGAAAGCTCTAGAAGCGCTTTACCCGCGTATAAATAGGGCGCACGCGCACCGCCAAGTCAGTTTACAATCGTAAGCAGTCAAGTGTTCATCGAAGCGAACGGAAGCGAAAATACTACGGAGTTGGAAGCAATTACAGTGAAAAAGTGTGGTATAGTGTTTGTTGTGTTTTAAATTTAATTGTGTGTTTGAATAAAACGTGTTTTAGTCGGTAATATTGTTTATATTCTTATCCGTCGAACCCAGCACGTAACAATATATATATATATATATATATATATATATATATATATATATATATATATATATATATATATATATTGTTTTCACTAAGATATAGAATTTTATTTTCTATCGACTTATTAATACATTCTAATCGATACTTAAACAACACTAACAGCTGACTTGAATTTTGTGTTTGTAGCCTGTCTTGTTTGAGATCTATGAACCCAAAAATTACCAAGTTAAATTTAAAATGATGATGATGTTTAAATAATAAATATATAAAATATTCATAAAATTTTAAATAATTGTTTAATCCAGGGATAGAGCACATTTTACACATATACATTACGGCCCTAAAATATGACCACACGTCTCTGTTACACGCTGTATATAATGCTGCGTTAGTGCTACTGATCCACATAATTGTATTCGAATCTCATTCTAATACAATTGTGCATAACGCGATACCCACTTTAAATGGCCATGCACACAGCTCAAACACTTGTTTAGTGCTGTCAATAGATTCAAATATAAATGCAATTGAGTATATCACAAATTAACGCACATTTACATTATTTGGTTTTAAAGACCACTCCCGCATAATAAATAATTCTTGTACCGCGGCAGGCGCTAGGAATTATTGCTGTGACGTGAGTGACTTTACAAACTTTCAAACAACGGATGCAAAACAGATTAAGAACAACTATTTGTTTGTCCCATGTGAGGATCGAACCCACAAGACACACGGCGCAATGCCATTGGCGAGGCAACCACTTAAACCGGACAGCATAAGTATAGTCATTATATTGTAATATCCCAAATAATGAATAACTACTAGAAATGTGAATATACCTTTCAGCCTGTAACTCGGAGCACACGGCTACGACGGCCTGTACGCGTTCCTCGTACGCGAAGATGTCAGTTTCGATGGCCTCGTGTTTCTTAGCGGCCGCTTCCACCGCCGCGAGGTCGAACCCGAAGTTGTCCTGGCTGACCAGGCGCTGGTTCTCCGACAGCCATGTCTCACGCATTTGGGCTTTGCGGTTGAATCTAGAACAATACATTAATTGATTAGAATTACGATATCAACTCGAATACGATCCCAAGGCACGCACCTTCTTCTTTTCGAAGTTATATGCGTATTAAATTGTTAATTATCGTTCGCTTTAACGCTGAAGGAATAACATTGCTCGGAAGCCTGCATGACTAAGAGTTCTCTATATTTTCCAAGATATGGGCTATGGTCCAACTGTAACAAATATTTTTTATTGCCATTGCCGGCACATTAGCTAGCGGCCCACCTGATGGGAAGTGGTAACCGCTGCTCATGGACTTCAGGAATATCAGGACACAGCAAAGCCGCTGCCTACCGTGAAAAAAGAACTCATAGTACAGTATATCAATAAATTTGTACTCTATAGCATGGGACCTAGCTGGCGCAACTTGAGTGTCATACACTGCTGCCTTTTCTGTGTTATATGATATAAAATATTAACTATGCATTATATAAGAATTATATTAAATAGTTACTATTGTATAAGGTACACTTTGTACACTATTTCATTTAACCATGTAATTTAAACTGTTTTTATCGCTTTAAGATGGCTCTTTTCGTGGTTTGTGACTAGATATATTTTTTCTAGTAAGTATGACATTTTCTTAAATGTCACGTCTGTAATAAACTATAGAAATGTCAGTAAAGCATAAAATTAGCAATTTTCTATGTTCATGTAACAATATTTATTGTGTTACATTCTAGTAAATGGCTTCATACCTAGATTTTATTACATACATACATAGATTCACGCCTGTTTCCCAGAGGGATAGGTAGATTTTATTATTTTCATAAAAAAGTATATGCCATGGATTAATATATATATATATTCATAAGGATAATAATTGTTTTATTATCTTTATGCAAGTATAATAAATAATTATTGTATGATATCTTCAGTGTTCTTCAAATGCATTTAAATTCAGAACAGGCATATCTAACAAAGAATCAATTTATCGTCATAGCTTGCATAGAAAGCAAGCTAAATTGGCAATGTGTTGACCATACCTGACGAAAGTATAAATAACTAGAATGGACTTGATGTTGAAAGCAGAGGCTCTAATCTTATGTAGTATATTGGGTTAAAATTTAGCAGCAGTGCGCTACGCAAAAAAATTAACCCTTCGCTACCTTGCTGTACAAGTTCGCACAATAGCCCAGATGTTAGGTTAACGGACATCCAATTAACTAACAAACCTTGCTGCAAGTTGTTCAAGCTTCTCCTGTCTGATGAGTTCCTCTCTAAGCGCTAGCTCACGTTCGTGCTCGGACTTCTCGAGTCTCTCCCAGGCGCGGTTGATGTCGTGGATCATCTTGCCCTCGCGCGGAGTGTACGGCTTCTGGTTAGCGGCGCGCATACGCGACTGTAGCGTGAACAGAAGCACCTCCAGGTTGCCCTTCTCCACGAATCTATCAAAACAAATAAAATTTAAAAAAATGTAATAACATTTAGGGCCTGTTCTACCACTTCCAAATAGCATTTATCTATAAGATAAAAGTCTCGCCATTTCTCTTCTTTAACCTAACAAGAGTGAGTCAGCATGCGATTTATCTTTCAGATAACTTTTACTTGATAGTGGTGAAACTGGCCGTTAAAAACCTTTCGACACTGGGATGTTTATATACAGGGCTGATATTTTATATGCACTGATTATATTAATGAGTACAAACATTGTAAGGCAATTTTCACATCTGAAAGTTTAATGTCCTTGTAAGTGTGTAAAGTCTACCAAATTGTACATGACATACTTAGTGGACTATGAGCTCAATTTAAAGAACCATACATATACATGATAAACTATTTCATAATAATGGAACAGTTAGACTGAAGTCTTTAAATTTTGTATATCTGATTACCAATACAAATTATAAAATTGGCATCTTTCACAACCTTTGTATGTAAACAGTGGTTTTGCATACAATGGTATGATGAACATGCATACGATCATTGAACGAGACTTACATTATCTCTGACTAAAAAGTATAGATTGTATTGTAATATACTTACTTGGGTGGTTTCTCAACGGTGCGGTAGTTGGAGAATTGAATCAGTTGTTGGCGCACGCCCTCCAGCGAGTTGGCGAATGTTCTGTCACCCAACGCCTCGATCGTGCGCTCGATCCATTGAAGTAGGTCGCTGAAATATAAATATTAAAATTTAAAATATCATAGCAAATAAGTTATCATATAATTATGCAGATGTTGCTATGATTTTTGTCACCGTGTAGGCTACGCCCAATACAGGCTAACTGGTACAATGACATAAATATTTGTCTCTTACGAAACTTATAACCACACTCATTTATCATGCGACATTGTCCAAAACTGGGTATTATAGTGATATGCCTAGCACTGGACTGCGATAAGGAGATCCCTTTATATGGTACGCCCTTTGTGGTAATACCTTTAAATATATAAACGTACTAGCTGTCTGTGCAGTTATATCCACGTTTATGACTACTACTACGCTCCCGTAGTTCGTAGCGTGATATTTAAAAGCCTTCCTTAGGTTTTAAACATTTATTTTCCATACCTCACTGGTAGCAACAGAAAGTAGCGTGTTAAAAACAAACAAACTCTTCAGCTTTATTATGTTACAATTATAGATACCTGGTAAGCGACTCGTATTCATGCATCATCTTCTCATTCTCCATGGCGATGCCAACGACCTTGCCGATCCTCTTGCCCTGCACCGTCTCCTGCTTCATCTTACTGAAGTAGTGGTAGTACGTCACCACATACGTGATGATCGATTTCTCGTCGGGGTGGTCAACAGCAATGTCTACGAATCACACATTTTATGATTAACTTGTGATAGATACGCGTACATTCGTTATTTAACTGATAGGACTTTACTAACATTCAATAAAGAACACGAAGAACACCCAGACTCAGTGTTTGTTCATCACACAAATGTTTGTCATGTGTGGGGACGGGATCCGACCCACAATACTCACCGCAGTGGCGCGATGACCAATAAAACCACTATGCCATCCATGCAGTCCACACTACAATTAGCGCTATTAAAAGCCAAAAATTTGCAATTGCTATAAACCGTAAAAGTAAGGTCTCCTCAGATACTTCATATACGGTTATGTGATATAAATAATATGCCATAGTTACTATATGCCTTTAAACACTTTTATAAAGCTATATATTTATTATTATTATTTGCTTGAAAGCACTTGATATACTTATTTAAAATGCGTTTTTGCTTGAGTGTAGGACCCACCTAAGGCACGGAGCTTATAGCATTTACTACTCCTGCTACATTTTATATCATAAACCCTTACTAATACTCTCTATGTAATTATAACAAGGTTTACAACTCACCTTCAGCGTCCAAAAGCTTGGTAAGACCAAGTTTCTCCTCAGCGACATTGAAGGCATTGTTCAGATTGTGTATCGGATTGCTTCTGTGCAGTTTCTCGAACTGTATCAGGTCGGGTCTGTGCTTGTGTATGATGGCGTTGAAGGCCAACCCATCGCGCCAGGATGTGGTGAAGTTGCGAACATTCACGTTGTTGTACCCAGCCGTCTTCATTTGACACCACAATAGCAAAGCATCCTTAGCGGATTTTGTCTCTTTATTGTCTGTCTCTTCGATTGTGATGTCTTGGATCTAAAACAAAACATTTTGGCATATTTAGTATAAGTCGTTATTTAACTGAAAACAGATGTCAACGCTATCATGCTCGGCATACAAACATTGTCAGTAACTATACAATAAAAGTTATTATAAGTCGTTATAATTGTAGGGGTTTAGTCTTGTCAGTCCCGTGGCATGGTCTCAATTTAGATTCCTAGATCGGGCAATATGTTACATACAGGGTCATATTAGTAAATTCTCAATAGCTAGCACGAAATCTGGAAGTATGCCCGGTAGTTCACAAAAGAGTCGCCATTCTGTGGGATTTAAAATATAGTTCTTTAAGTATTAGTATAATTAACTCTTTACCTTATTATTTCCAAATCATGCATTTTCCTTAATTCATCAAATTTTAATATAAACATTCACATTGATATAAAAATTAATTGTTATGATTCTTGCTGGTTCATTTGGTGTCACTTAAATGGAACAAGGATTAATCAATTGCTTCCCATATTAAAGTAGGTCATGGTATTGACTGGGGTAGTTTAATTAATTGATTATGAACCTAATTAGTTTGCAAATATAGTTTTATGCTATATTTATTACAAGATCAGATTACATAATCAATAATAAAATGAATCATATACAATTTTACAGCAACGATAGCCTAGTGGGTAACCATAGGACTGCCACGCAAAAGTCTCGTTCGACCTATGACCTTTCGAAGTTATGGACATATTAAATAGTACATCGTAAGCCTGCAGGTCAAACAAATATATTTGAAGTCTGCCAATCCGCATTGGACCAGTATGGTGTACTATTGCCCCTCTCATACTAAGAGGCCCGTCCCGACAGTGGGACAGTTCATATACGGAGCTGTATTTTTCTACGGTCATACGAAAGCCGGGTTAGCTTAAATAATAAAATGTCGTATAGCGAGTGTGTGTGAACATTCACACAAGATAGAAGTACAAACTTGTACTGTTTTTGTATATTAGAAATTTCTAGAACAATTTAATATCATGCTCCTCCAAGGGCTTTACATGAGATATTCCACGTCTTCATTCGATATCTGGCTTTGGCATTAAGTATTGTTATCACATAAGCATACATACATATTTGTAATCAATATCTTATGTAACCATCCAAATATTTATTCGATAATCACCCATCACTATTGTAAATCCGTTTCTATGGAATCCGAGTTTCTATGGATTGTCTTGATACAGAAATGACAACATTTCGTCTGACCTTGGTAATGCAAATCAAGAAGTGTTATAATTATTATGATATTATATTACGATTAATAACTAAACCATTTTTGTAAATATTTAGTATTATAATTGTGTTTTTGTAATTATGTTATCTTTTTTAATACATTTGTAAATATAGGTATTAGATTATTTCGTTTTAAAATTAATTATGTAAGTAAATATATTGTAAATAACCGAATTAATTAAAAAAAAAAAAAAAATTATTGATAATAAATTTAAATACATTCATTGTCTTAAGCCTAGGTCCTTAATGTTGTGTTGTATATAATAAGGTACGATGGGGTTGGCGTATCCTTGTGGATACCCTGAGGTTTGACCTGGGGGTGGCGGGCTTTGTGGGCCTGCCCGCCATCCGTTCAGCACCAGGTCCGAGAGGCGGCGTGCGTGTTCCCACGCGCGCCTCTGTTGTTTCGAGTCCGTCTCCCCTCTAGGGGGGACAGTAGGGATATTATTGTGAGAAGTGACTTTGGGTAGGTCTTTTGCGTAGTGGCCTGCCGTTTCATACGGCGGGCCGAAACCTCGGCGGGGTCGCGACCGCATGCGAAAGTGATTCGCGCGGCCCCGTCGATAGTGGTTTTGTCGAGGAACACCGTGGTAGGTTTAGTCGGTATTCCGGGAGGTACATTTTCTTCTTAACATCTTTCTTTTACCCCGGCGAGTCCGACATAACCCCTCCGCCCGCCCCCGCGGAGGGGTATGCATCAAGCATTCCCCAACGTAAAAAAAAAAAAAAAAAAAAAAAAAAAAAAAAAAAAATCCTTGTGGATGGGCACGCCACGATCGTGGCGGTAAGTCCCGTGTTTGAGGAGTGGCTGGAGAGGCGGCATAGCGCCCTCACCTTCCGGCTGACACAGGTAATGACTGGCCACGGTTGTTTTGGCCAGTTCCTGTGTCGTATACGCCGGCAAGAGACGCCCGGTTGTCACCACTGCGGCGACTGCCGTGACGTAGTTGAGGACACGGCGCTGCACACTTTGGCGGTTTGCCCCGCCTGGGCATCGCAGCGCCGTGAATTGATCGCGGCAGTCGGATTGGTTGCCCTCTCGCTCCCGGCCGTAGTTCAGTCTATGGTCCGGAGTGAGAGGTCGTGGAACGCCGTCGCCTCCTTTTGTAAGGAAGTAATTTCCATTAAGGAGGCGGCGGAGCGGGAGAGGGAGCGTTTAAACCCTCTCCCCAACCGCAGAGCCGGGCGCCGGAGGGCGCGGGACGACCTCCAGCCACCCTGAGGTTTGACCTGGGGGTGGCGGGCTTTGTGGGCCTGCCCGCCATCCGTTCAGCACCAGGTCCGAGAGGCGGCGTGCGTGTTCCCACGCGCGCCTCTGTGTCGAGTCCGCCTCCCCTCTAGGGGGGAGGCAGTAGGGTTTAAAGTGAGAAGTGACTTTGGGTAGGTCTTTCGTGTAGTGGCCTGCCGTTTCATACGGCGGGCCGAAACCTCGGCGGGGTCGCGACCGCATGCGAAAGTGATTCGCGCGGCCCCGTCGATAGTGGTTTTGTCGAAGAACACCGTGGTAGGTTTAGTCGGTATTCCGGGAGGTACATTTTCTTCTTAACATCTTTCTTTTACCCCGGCGAGTCCGACATAACCCCTCCGCGCGCCCCCGCGGAGGGGTATGCGTCATGCATTCCCCCGCGTTAAAAAAAAAAATCCTTGTGGATAAAAACCCCTTATAGAATAACAAAGATAAAAAAAAAAGAACGCCTAGGTCCTCAAGGGTTTACATTTAGATAGAAATTTTAGGTAGAATATTAAATCTACACTTCGCCAGATAGTCTGAAGTAACATAATAATTAAAGAATAGAAATCTATTCAATATTTATTATTGAACAGATTTCTAAAATCTTTTGTATTTTAGAGCTTTGGTGAAATAACTATTATTATAGCAAACCAATAAACAAAATCATTAAAAAAAAATGTGAGTCGTCTACCCTATTCCAGACTCCGTGCTACTACTGATAACGTTTGATAGAAATACCTATACTTAACTTTTTGATGACCCTATGAATCGACTACAAGACCTCATACACAGCAGTCACATCCACACCGCTACGCCACCGAAGCAGTATATTATAATATAACCTATATTATTAATGTATAGTACCTGGAACCGCAGGATGATAGTCCATATAAGACCGAGACTGAGCCTCGGGTTGCCGTCAACAATGTCGTGAGAACCCATGTTTTCCAAGTGTACGCGTTGCTCGCGCAGGAACTGCAACGCCTTATCCACATTCTCCAGGCAGTGGATACGCATCTTGCCTTTCGTTGGACGAGGCTGCACATGTGAAAAAATAAACAAATGTTATACAACAATTTCAATAATAAAGAGATTTCATAGTAAAGTATTCAGCCTAGTACGTTAGGATACTTTTTGTATTGTATATAAGCTAAGGATACAATGTGACTGTCATATTGCAAACTCAATAAAAATGCCTAAATTAATAATAGAATAAAAAAGAGATTTCAGGTTATGACAGGCGAGACGGGGGGGGCAAGCAGGCTAACAGGCCGCTGTTATTCGTCAACGCTCACGGCAATCCCCCCGTCTCGCCGCGCACATACCTAAGGCGGCGGTACATCTAATTTCGGTGTTACGGTCATTTTATTAAATTTCATTTAATATTCAATATTTTATTGAATTCCATTTAACACAGATACAGATGAAGTTATAAATAAATTAAATCATGCGGGAGTTTGTCGGATAGAACAAATTAGGAGAAAGGAAGAAAAGTTGCCATTGTTTTATTTTTCAGATATGTCAAACTAGATGCCGCCTGCTGCCTTAGGGTGTTACCAGACCAATCGATCGATCGACGGTAGAATGGTTTAATCGACGTCGATCGATAGTTTCTACCAGACCAATCGACTTCGACAACTTCGATCGACGTCGACCGATGCCGTCGATCGACGATCGATCGATTGGTCTGGTAACACCCCTACTCGCACAGTATATCATCTTAACAGTCTATTTAACTCAGTGGTAATGCAGCTGTCTTTTATCAAATGGAAATATAGAATCGATCGAGAATCGATCGACAATCGATCGAATATTTGCAGAGGTTTGCCCTACATACAAACGTTGAACTAATAATGTAAAGAAACACCATAATTATATTATTTTAATAAATATTACACTATATTAATAATGTTGTATTCATTATAATCAGCTGTATAATTCTGTAAAATCTCACTACAAACCGAGAGGGTAGTGATATAATTCGTATTTTCCTACAGTAACCATGGCAATAATAGATCGTCACTATGGCTTCTCTCGAGGCAACAATAGAGTTCGTGACGAGATTTTTAAAACGTAGAACAACAATAGCTGTATATACAATCAATACTATAGTATTGTATGTATAATTATAATTGAAACACCCATTGATGTAGGTACATCCAAATATTTAAATCATTGATGTCTCTCTCACCGTACTTAAATCGTAGAAAAAGTGTCACACTTTTTTTACGAAAAGAGTGAGCTCACATATTACATTTACATGATAGAGACCGATAGTGTACTATATTCTATGCGTGAGCTTGATAATATTATATTTCAGATGTTGGCATTGTGAGACAGGTGACAACATATTGTCCAAAGGTTTACCATATTAACCTATTGAGTCGCAACGGCATACTGGGCGGCTAGTCACAGTAGGCTTTAATTAAGTCTGGTATTTAAGAACTTGTACTACTACCTCCAGATAACATTTATCTATAAGATAAAAGTCTCGCCATCTCTCTTCTTTAACCTAACATGAGTGAGACAGCATGCGATTTATCTGTCAGATAACTTTTACTTGTTAGTTGTAGGAGTGGCCATAAGACTTGCCAGGTTAAAAGTTAATCGTAGTAAGGCGCATGTATGTATTAAATCTTTGAGTAAGCCTATACTAGTCAGTTTAGATGTAATTGTATATGACCAAGCAGAGCTATAATAAACTCTCATTTCTTCCAAAATTGTTTAAATCCGTATTGCACTCACAAATCTCCCCCCAAGTCCAACCATATCTTAGTGACGCTAGGCATGGCTTTTGTTCAAACCGATCTGTAACTACCAATCTTATATCGTTCGTGAATCTTGTCTCAGAGCACTTGGATAAAGGCATACAAGTTGATGTCTATTACTTCGATTTAAAAAAGATTTTGATCGTGTAGATACTGAAGTGCTACTGAACAAACTTTTAGTAATAGGTTTTCTCACAAATTATTAAAACATTTTGCTAGCTATCTTAGTGACCGTCAACAATACGTTCGCCATGGTTGATTTGTCTCCACTCCGTATCTATCTACACTCGGTCCGGTGTGAGCCAAAGCTCAATCCTGGGACCATTACTATTTAGCATCATGGTTAACGATATTAAGTCAGTATTCAAACATAGCAGATGTTTGCTCTACGCTGATGACCTCAAAGTGATGTATGGAGTGGAAACGGTTGCTGATACAGTAACAATACAAGAGGATATCAACGCTTTTCTGCAGTAGAGTATTAAACTTGCTTTTAAGAATGCAAAATCCTGCGTCATGTCCTTTAGTCGCGTATGAAATCCCATGCATATGCAATACTTCTTGGGTATCGAGCCGTTGGCTCGCGTCAACTTAGTTAAAGATTTGGAAGTGCTGTTTGATACACATCTTACCTTTCATGAGCATATGAAGACATTAGTTGTTGACTGTAATAAAAAACTTGGATTCGTAATACGCAAAATCGAGATTCATGTTCATATGGCACTAGTAAGAAGCAAACTGGAGTCACCGTCTATGATCTGAAGGCCCTATGAGAGTACATACGTATTACTTCTCGAGAAAATTCAGAAATAATTTTACGCTTCTTTTATAAAAAAATCTTTATTGTTATTATGCTTTCCTCTATCCAACAAAATATTTACTCGGAATGTTATGCTTTAATTCTCTGGAAGTAAGGCATAATTACCACTTACTTACCTTGCTATAAAATGCATGGCTGACTAGTACCTACTCTTATACTAGTCAATTTAGATTTAATTGTTCATATCTAGCCAGAGCTGTATAGAGGACATTAAACTGACTAAAGGTGACAGCCGCATGTATATCATGACATGACCGCCTCAAAAGGACATCATTAATCATCGCTTCGTAGGTCTTTAGTTAATTCACTGTGTAGTCAAGATTTCTTTTATGTGAATAAAATGTATGCGGGTACGACTCTAATGAGTGAGAGAATTTCTTTAATCGTTTGTTTTTTATTTATTTCACATAACATGCAACTATTGTATACTATATGCCTATGTAGACTCTATATATCGTAAGCTTAGGTAAAAGGTGCATTGCATAAACCCACACATAGCTGATAGCTACAGAATACATAAATGCCGTTAACTAGAAATATTAGATCATCTATCTATACTTGTTGGAATCAGTACTCAATTTAAGAATACCCGGCACCGCGTAATCTTCATGTAGCACAAAGATTATCCCTACGACAAGTTGTTTTCCATTATCCTAACTAAAATTATAAATGCGAATGTGAGTTTGTTTGTAACGCTTTCACGTATTAACTACTCGACCGAACGTCGTAAAATTTCGTATGCCTGGCATTTCTGCATTGCTGAGACAAATTATTTACAACTTTTTTACTCGGCAACGTAGAACGTACGGACTTAGGTAGTAAATAATCAAACTGTTCTACAAGACGTACAATATTCTGTCCAACGACTACGAGAATTCCAAATACACGTTAGCTTCTTCTCCATATTGGCGGTATTAGGTCCGGTTCTACGAAACATTCTGGCCCCTGTCTACTGTATTATATGTTTTTTATACACATAAGGAGTTTAACGAATCATCAGACTACAATTAGGTGAGACATTTAGATCCTTATACTGCAATATTTGATAACGGTACACAATTTTCCTAATAATGCATGCGCTATATTTTACGACTAAAACAGGTTATAACACCTTATCCCTTGCATTGCATCGGTTACCTGTGACTAATGAATTAATGTGCTAACTGCTAACCACGACGTCAATCAGAATATAACTGATAATAAGTAGGTACCTGATAGTCGTTTAAAAAACATTACAAAATTTACTATAGTTCTGTACCAGCTTTAATCCCTATGCGTTGAAAGGCTTTGAAATATAATATTATTAAGCACTGAACGCGAGGAACATCCAGACTTGAAGATATAGTGAGAATTTCTTGACAGAATAATTACATAATATTTTTTTCATATCCTAAGATCTAACACAGGAAATCATATTCATTTGCGCAGTAACTAAAACAACCTCAACGACAATACAGTCAATACATAAACCACATAATCAAGATTGTCTATATTAAGCTTAAACAGGAGTAGTTGATGATGATTGATGAGTAGTCTATAGTAAGTTGAGTACGGGAAAGGGAGGCCTTTGCCCTGTACAGCAACCTACAAACATACCTCGAATCGTAGCGTTACCATGTAAAGTACGTAAACAGCTAAAGTAGTTTAACGGCCCCGGTCCAGTCTACTTTCTTTATAGGTTCACACACAGCGCTATGAGAACGTAAAACTCTTGTAAATACGTCCTTCCATTAAAATCGCCATACAACATCGTAACTCCAGAAACCACGTTACAAGCGAACGAGGGCCACGATTTTGCATTCTTCACACTGAACCATAATATAGGGAAAACTATTTGGTAGATCTGATGTGTAAAGGTTTATGCAATAGGTTTTGGGATTTACGTGTTTTAAGGATGTTACCCACATTAAACAAGCAGAAAATCCTAAAAAAGTCCGGAAATGTGTGCAATGCGGTAACGCGTCTTTTTGTTCTATTGTCTAGTAATATACCATCTTTTTTAAATTAGGTGTGATGCTATTCGGTTTAGTTGTGGAAACTGAATATACCCACATATTATTTTAAACACAACTCATACTTTTCTGCCAAAAATGCACGTAACATTGTCAGTCTTGTCAGCCATGTTTTTTTAATTACGTATGACCTTATTCGGTATAGTTGTTTAAAACTAATGTACCCACATATTTTATTAAACGACTCTTGCCTACACGTCTACAAGACTCCGAACCTAACTTACGAACTCACGATCGGTAGATTACTTATATACCTACTACCTATGTATATGCTCACGTCTCTAGACTTTATATATATGTATTTATTTAGATTAATATATTTCGCTAGTTACTTTAAAGTTACCAGCAAATCTAGTTTATTTACTAAATACATCAATTTAAAGTACGCGCGGAAAAGCAAATTAAATAGATTAAACTACATTACGTAAGGATATTTTGCGGAGTACCGTGCAGTAAACTCTAAAGCTCGTAACATGTACGAGTAATGAAGACAATTAAATCTTAATTACTAGACTAGTAGGATGCCAAATGCCTCTGCTAGTAAATACCGCTAATAATTTAGGAAGACCATGCATAAATAATGACTACGGATAGATAAATAATCAATGATCATCCAAAATGTATTTTTGAATACTTTGGCATGTTTGGTGGGAAATTTATTTCGGCAGTAGGCAATAATTCTGTATACTTAAGACGTAAAACTGCCACAAAGAGCTCTCAAGTTCGAGTCCAAGGCACGCATCTCTGACTGTTCGAAGTTATGTGCGTATTAAATAGTTGATTATAGCTTGCTTTAACGGTGAAGGAAAACATCGTGAGGAAACATGCGTGTCTGAGAGTTCTCTATAATGTTCTCGATGATATGTGAAGTCTGACAGTCAACCCGCACTGAACCAGCGTGGTGGTCTATGGCCTAACCCTTCTCAAACTGAGAAGAGGCCCGTGCCCAGCAGTGGGACAGTTTAATACAGGACTGATATTATAAGAGGTTGGAACTTAATAAAAACACATTAAGAGAATGGATATAAAAATATCCAATTCAATAAATGTTAGATGTTTGTTGATGTTGATTTTAGATGTCTGGATGGTCAAAACAGTTCACTAACTTACAGGTCACAGAATACTTTTTGACCCGTAAAGACAAGTTTACGTGATCCATAGAAATGTGTGTGGGTGAAGTAGGTGCCCACATTACACGAAACAACTATTTACCCATCCTCTACCAATGCCTTCGAGGATATGTAGGCACGAGGCTTACCTATACATATAATAAAAATATATCTGGTCGGTATCCTGTAGGTACGGGAGATATTTAAGAAAATAATATGAGTGGTCGGCCAAAACAATTATTTGAAGATTTTAGTCTGTCATTCTGTATATATATTTGTACGCACATCACGCAAAGACTACTGCGCGAAATTAAATTATGTTTTAAGAGTTGTATTGCTGGTGATCTAACTTAAAATCTGGTGCATGTATTATCTTAATACGCTGCCTAAAAATTGAAAATTATAGCTATTGAGGTACTTCGAAATTACAAACGGCGAAATCGCGGCCAACAGCTAGTTAGGTAGAATATAAAACATTCCATATACAAGGATAATACTTAATGCAGAAGTTATCTTTCAAAAAGTATACAAATATCTAGTGCATATACATCTATATGCAGGCGTGTGTAGTGTGCGGTTATCGTAACCACAACATTTAGCGCATTAGCAGTGATTAGTTGCACACTTAAATTATTACGCCACGCGTAGTTGTGTTCGAATGACACGAGATTTACACTGGGTCACATCTAAAATGGTCTCTATCAAGTCTGAATTGTATTACCTCATCTATTAGGTTTTTTTTAGATTTAAAGGTTTCGTATCTTACCTCCTCGCTGTTATTTGAGAAGTCTGATATAACATTTGAAGCTAACAAATGAAGCTTTTGAAGGATAAAACTACTATGGTTATGTAGACCAGACGAAATACGCCGATTTTCGATGCTATTTCAAATTTTATACCACTAGTCCTAAGGCAATGTGACGGTAAATATTCAAAAGTCCAATTAGGTTCCTAGTGAGCATATCGCACATAAGCGTAGCACAGGTGGTAATATGGGAAAAGAGTAGTTAACACTTTTAAAATTACTAATTACAGTGAAGGCTCAACAGTATCGCCAACCAAGTATATTAGCGAGATTGGATTCTGCAATAATTCATGTAGGTAGTAAAATGTATTGTGTGAAGGGAAACTAAATGTATAAGTACTTCGAGTCTCAATGCCTTATGGGTATTGAGACACGAGGTACTCGAGGTACTGAGGTACAGCAAATTTAAGATACCGAAAGCTGTTCTTGGTTTGTACCTACCAGTCTTTCGCCTGAGAGCACCTCCAGTAGTTTGATGAGCTGCTTGCCATCGCGCATGTCGACGTACAGGTCGCCGATACGGCACCCGACGCGAACTAAGTGCGAGTTCACCCATTTTTGAAAAGTTTTCTTCTGCACGCTTTCTCGTTCGTCTGTTGATATAAACATTTGTTATTTCGCAAAATATTTTATATACTACGGAGAACTTTTAATGGATTAATCTAAATTTATCCGAGGACAAAGCTCAAGAAATAAAATCTTCTATATTTTCATGTTAAATCTATAAATTGCAAAAGTCGTTAACAAACGAACCTGTGAACCCAGTAATAAAATAGTACACATAATATATGCTCATAAGAATAATAAGGAAAACGATAAAAATAAAGTAGGGAATGTTAACACATTAACCGCCAGTGGGG
The DNA here is from genome assembly GCA_930367265.1 of Catocala fraxini. Taxonomy (NCBI): domain Eukaryota; kingdom Metazoa; phylum Arthropoda; class Insecta; order Lepidoptera; family Erebidae; genus Catocala; species Catocala fraxini. The sequence goes on from OV884035.1 coordinate 18,216,368, forward strand.
GCGACCGCGACGCGGCGACCAGATCGGTGGCTGCGCCGGAGGAGTCTTCGGTTGGCGAGGATGGCCCTCCTCGCCGCCGGCCGACATCGTAATAACTGCCACAAGACAATACTCGAGTATTGTCTTCCAAGGTGTTGGGTTCGGAAAATAATATGCGTAATTCGAGATGTGGATCAAATGGCATTCGCACGCTTCAGAGCGGAAACAGTCCTAGTTGTGCAGGGTGTAGTAGTACTGGTACTAAGCTATTTTACTATAACTATAATTCACAATTAAACAAACTGTAAATATATTAAGCTTTCAAATCTAAGTAGGTACAAAAAATGTGGATATGCCTTTATTTCAGTGAGGAACAAAATTAAACCGTAAATAAACGTAACCAGTGCCAACTTTTGCTTTGATCTAAAATCTGACAATCACTAACCATTATGTCATTACTAACTGGAAAAATAGTTGCTTCAGGCGGTCTGTGTGGGAGTGGTCGATAGTAATAAAACTTGATTAGCCACAAGAAACAATTAACAGAGATCAAGGAAAATCACAGCATATTTTAACGTATACTATATATTTAAAACTAATATAATAATTTCGTTTAATACACGAATAAGATATCACTTATCTAGACACGAATTATTCTCCAATCCAGAGCAATCCGTAATGGCACAGCACTATAAAAACACCAGGATTCCACGAAACACAACTAACCTCTGAGTTCGATCACGACTTTGTCATAGTACACATCTAATCCAGGCACTTCGATATCAACTCCTTTTTTTATCAGCTCGTATCCCTCAGTGGATGTCATGTCGCCAGCGACGAACGGCGACTGAACCAATAGCACCAGGCGAAAGACGGGAAGAATTAGAGCGACAAAATTCAACTGCCGTTGAACAAGGATATTCGATACCGCCGAGCCAGATGTCGACAACACTAGGGCAGGTTTTAATTATTGACACACACAGTCACGCTGTTGAGGATTGCTAACACCGTGTAATCAACATAATCTGACAACATAGTCGAATTTTGAACAAACATGCTGCATGGTTACCAGTGAAATGTTAAATTGTGATTGGATAAACGAGAAGATTCGGTTGAAATAACAGATAACGCCTATACATCATCGATAAGAGGCGTGAAATAACGAATATAATAGATATTATATATACTTCAGTCGCTTAATAATTTTGGTTAAATGTTTGTGACACCGGGCTTTTGAGGAAATAAAGCTGCGGTTTGTACATATTGCCTGATAATTCTATTGTGTTATAAATACATTTATATAAGCATATACATATATTATTTTATATTACATATGATAAGCATAAATAACTTGTCAAGGTTGCGATTCCTGAACTATCATCCATTTTGGCCTAACCCAATATTTATAAGAAATAATTGATAAGTATATTTGCTGACCATTGACCATCGAAAACAATACAAATATGACCTTAAGCACATATAAGCGTTAAAGTAATATCTACATCGTTTCCTACAGAGTGTAAAAATACAGGTGTCGTTAGGTATAAATAGATAAGGATTAGTTTAACCAGACCATACGGCTCTGGTTAAACTCTAAACTTGATATTATTTTGAGAGTTTGTTTACATTACACACCTGGTATTGGCTTTTAATATAGGAAAACATAATAATTAAAAAGTAGAAATACAGTCTTCAAACTTGAAGAGCTCAAAAGTTTATTTAAAACATTATGCTTTGTATGGCTTTTTAAGAATGCTCTCTAAACAAAATGAAAAAGAAAATTATAAATATTGACATTGAATTATTGAATGTAGGAAAATAACGCTAGAATTTTTATATCTATATGGGTAAAACAATAGATTTGTTCTAAAATACTATTTATCATTGCGATAATATGACCCCATCCTTTTGTTGCATGTTGTTTTTTATTGCTTTTAGCTGAGCTGGTGGCTCTCCTGATTATAACCACCGTTCATATATTTAAGTACTGTCAGGTGTATACATAGCCAAGCTGAGCTGATGCCTATCGTGATAGTAAACTCTCTTAACCTCGTTTGAACAAGTCAAAGAGCTCGGGTAGCTCCGTGGTAGATAGTTACAGAGCATGGGTGTATGTGGACGAAATGATCGCCGAAAGCGTACCGTGCTAACGAGAACATTTGTAGATAGAAAAGATGAACCCTGCTGCCGTATCGCCGGTTATTGTACAAATAAACGTCAACATAGTTTAATTTAAACTCGTAAAAACGCGGTCTCTGTCTACGGTCATATCACGGCGATCAAGTGGAATCTTATCAATACGTCTGATAGGTAATGCTGACACATATTCTTCGACCAATCAAATCGCTTTTACGTCAATAATTTACTTCTAAGTATCGGTGTGATAATATGATTGTATAATTAATGGCAATTCCTTGAAACTAATATTTAATTGTATGAACATGAATAATTTTAGATTCGAGTCAAAACTCTAGAATCCGTGTAGAAAAGTCTGGTAAAATTTAGGAAAGGGATGATGAATATCTTATATTTAGTAACTCAACCTACGAAGTATAATATTGTACTTAACCTAACTAAATATGTACATCGTTGGCCCCTTTTAGCAGCTACATTGTATTCATGTTTTGATCCACAAGTTAGTGTACTCCGGCAAGACGTCATCTTAGAAAAAGAACAAGAAAACAATGGTGTGATAAGTTTGATGCTTTCGTGGAGGGCGGGCATGCCTCGTCAAGTATTCTAGTACAAGTTTTATAAAATCCGACACAAGTCTATCGGTAATGCTGAATGTTTTGTGAGAAGTTGCACGTAATCGAAGACTAAAGAGAAAAAAGCAAGAAACAACAATTATTATTACACACCAATATCCTCATTAACTTGACTGCGCACACCCTGCGCTACTAATCCTCTGTATTTTATTTAGTTGCTCACAGATAAGCTACGATTTTAGTATTAGCGATTTAGGGTAAACCGCTAATTTATAATATTAGTAAATGCTCAGAAAGCAGTTAATGCTTTAATTAATTATTCATTTAGGGTTTAATCTCTGTATTTTATTATGCCGTAAGTACTTACATATATATAATCTAACCGTTGCGTATTTTAATCAAAATTTGTCTTTGAACTAAACTAAATGATTAAATGTGTACTATTTTCTAAGCTGTACAACGCGATGAATACAGCTATAATGAAGCCTTAACCTCATTAAAATAATAAGTCTTAACTCATAATCACAACAATTGTCCATTAACTAGTTATTTATATTACGAGGCATTGTTAAGTAAAGACAGTTTCTCACCTGCTAGCGCCTTGATGCGCGATCGTTCGAATAGCCTCGACGACGAATTGCCGCCATCGTACTCGAACTCGTCGATGATCTCCTGACCGTGGCCGATGGATGGGTCCCACCGGGACACCGATATGTCGGTCGTCATCGCGACCAACCACTACCTCACCACGCCACGCTCAACTATCTGAAACAAGAGAGGTTATGACGTATATATATGGTTCCATGTGGCATTTGTACAGCTATGCTTTGATAAAGGGCGACGATATTGAAGTCTATAGGTACTATGTCTCTATCCTGCATTGTTACTGTCAATTTCCTAACACAAAAACCCGAGAGTCCAAACCGGCTTCTAAGATCGCCTGCAAACACTAGCAGAAACTTATGTTTATCAAGGGTTCTCTATACCTCGTAAGTATAATATAAATTTTATTTTTATAATTCATTTCATCATCAATCGTAATTAAATGACACGGGATCATAGAATGAAAGGGGGAAACGTGAGGTCATAGTCCACATCAACTGAATCCGCAGTTGGCAGTACGACACATACTTTCAAGACCTGTTTCAACATAATATCACAAAGATGCAACTTGCCTATCGACGTTTTCCTTGACCGAGCAATAACTTATAACTAAAACTTATTTCTACATCTTTAATAGTAGGCCATAGGTATAAAGAATTTAAAGAGACTTCAGACAAGCATACGTTACAGCAGATGCAAAGTAGTAATAACTGGCTAAAGGACCTTGAGATACGAGATTTTTATTTAAATAAGATAACCGTTTCGCGCTATTGCCTAATATTTAATTAAAACGAAATGCAACAGACAGAGAAGTTCTTTAATCACCTACGTACCCACAAATCGTTTATAAAATGAATGGATTGAGCCCTTGATAACTTAATTTTCGCCTACAAAATGACACAATAATCAAAAATTATTAACTTGGTTAATTACCTTGAATGCCACAAGTAAACAATAATTAACTTTTTAAAGTGAATTCGCAACGCAAGATTTTACAAAACGCCGAGGTATTTCGACAAAACTGCATAAGTACACAATACACAATGTTCTATAATATTTTTGTTATTCCGAATGACATCACGGCGGGCGGCGATAAGATTAGATAACTGCTTTCAAGACTAATAGCCACGCCTAAAGCAAGCCGTTTTATTTCGAATGGCACATTTGAAACATCTACTACATTAGGCGTGATATTCGCCGCACCCCTAAATACTGCGATGTTTCCCGGAGCGAAATGTAGATACTATTTACCATGAGTAAATGTGGCAGAATTTACCGCTATCGACATTTAAGGATACCCTCATAGATTCCCAGTGCCATCAATGTGATGCTACTTGCGTTAAACTCCCCGTCGAGTAGCCTGTGGGCGTAAGAACATGTACATTAGCACTAATTGCTTCCTTAAGATTATTTACGCTCCAGACGTTTCAAAATGCCGGCTACACAGGACACGTCTTACATCATATAGAACTAATTAAAGGCTCATTGTTAATTCTCTCACAATCTCACTAATAAGCCATGACGCTGACGTAAGAATGTTAACTTTTAACACTGCTGAAGTGTGGAATGTGCAACAAAACGAGTTACGAAATTAAAGGCGGTTATGTGTAAACAGGATCAATATAACGCGTGGTTGCGTAACGCGTGACGGTGTGACTCATTTCCATTCTCACAAGGAATCCGCAGTAATTCACAACTTGTTTATGAATAGGGTTTTAATACACGAACTTTGTAATTGTGGCTCCATTGATGATTACTCGTATTAAACTTTTGTTATAGCCACAATTACATGTTGACCTTGGCAGATATGAGATCGTTCGGAACTTTGGACGGTTTGATTTTTTTACTCTTTGTAATTGCCGATAGCGCTGTTGCTTGATACTCAACTCAATGGTAAGAGACGTAACATGAAATTAGCCCACAAATAAAAGTAGTAAATGATAATCATACGAGGCGACCGATATGACTGTTTACGAGTCGCTTTCGTCGTTAGCTGAGTAAATGATTTCACGTTATTTGGTAATAATAAGGTATGATTTTGTCAGCCAGCGAGTACGACCTTCTCGCATAATGGGACCGATTGACGAAGGTCCCTCGGCTGGCAACCACAATAGAAACCTACGTCGTACTGCATCCACATGAATTACACGCGTATTAGGCGTCATGATTGTGTTATCATGAGATCATACAGACTTATCTTTTAGTACGAAATTATTAAGTAACAATAATAGTGTTGTATTAGGTCTACCTGGGTGGCGCAACGGTAGTCAATGAGACTCCAAGAGGTCTCAGAACAAACAGTGCTATTGCTATTAAGTTTTCCCGTCTAGATATTTTCAGTAGCATAACAGAGTCTGGAAGTGAGTCTAGCGGTAAAAGGCTCGCCCTTAATACGTTGCACTTTATGACATAGCAGTTCTGGGTATAATACACAACTGCCTAGTCCTTCGAGGACATAAACATATGAATTGGTATGCTAAATTAGGATTAATGGCTTGACGAGCAGATATTCTTCGTCATAATCATTATCTCAAGGTTACGTGTACTGAACATAGTTCTTCACTATAGATTTTCATAGTAATTGATATTATCTAACTTGTAGGTAGGTAGGTATATAACGGCATTGCAGATGTTATACCGCTTCTTAGCGACGATGTCTGTTCTTTGGTATAATTTCTATGTCATTATACTTAAGTACAAATAAGCAAGAGACAAGAATACATATTTGTCTGATAAGTACGAAATTGTTCGATTAAGAAAAATGTCTTCAGGAAAAGTGATTACTTTAGCTACTGTTACTCCTGTATCATCAATTTAATCAACTTAAATACAAATCACATAAGGCTAGATAGAGTTAGACAATCCCGCAGGTGGCGCAGTGTATGTACCACACCTAGATTTTGCCAACTATATACAGGTTCACGTAATAACGTGTGAATCTATCCGTCTACTGGGCTCAGTATAGACTCCGTGTTGTCATAATGTTCCAAGAGATAAACTCCACTGCACTCGAACGGCACCTTAACTATCGACAGTTCTACTGCGCATGCGCTCACGTTGTAACTGCAGAGCCAACAAAGCCATCAAACAAGTGCACTTTCGAACTTATTACGACGTAATTTATATTTAAATCTCATGTTATAATCTCCTTGGTAATTATTTCTATTTTAAAAAAGACTTCACTTGTATAGGTTATTCTTGTTTTACTGGGAACTTTAGAAACATTTAATTTTTGTTTATTTATTTATGAACCCAATTTACAGAACTTGTGTAACATCATTATATGGCTAATAATCGATATTCCTTAATAACTAAAATAAGTAAAAATCATGCGGAACGGATTTTGTGAGAGATTCGAACCCATAGCAGTCGGCGTAGTGGCAGTAGCGAGGCGATCACATAAACCAAAATGCCATCTGAGCAGTCATTAGAAAACTTGAAGCAGCATTATGTAAGGATACAATTCGTCTAATTTTCACAGTAAACATACCTAACAGCACAAGTCGGCAGACAGATATAACATAAGCAAACATTCACAAGGTTTTTGTCATAAAACGCAACAGAGAATGAACAATGAAGCATATCTCATGTGAAATCACTCAAGATTCCGGGACGTGAAAAATATATATAAGTAAATACGTACTTGTACGTCTTATCTCAGTCATATCATCGTTCTGAATTAGGCAGATTAAAAACGGCCATACAGAACTAACACATACAAAAGAAAAATAAAGGAATTACTTTTAAGGATGTTTTTATGTGATTCATTTATTTTAAGGAGTACGTATTATAGCAGTAAATATAGGTTACCCTGTTTTACGGTATTATAGGACACTTTTTGGCCGAATGTCTTGCCGCTAAAATCGACAATTTATTCGGGAATATGTAGTGATAATACAAAGATATTATCGCTGTAAATGCAGACTTATCAGTCAATAATAAAAAAGAATATTTAGCCTTTCAAGCACGTATTTTCGTACTAACTGGCGCAATGACTGATAAATTGATTACCAAAAGCTGTCGGCCATCGATGTGCCTGACAACAGTCCGACGTATATTTTTACATACGATTGAATCGATATTACCGTACAATTATACCCGCACATAATTATCTAGATTAATATAATAAAGCTGAAGAGATTGTTTGTTTATTTTTTTGTATGAATGCGTTAATCTTTGGAACTGCGAATCAGATATGAAAAATATGTTTGCATTTAAAAGCTATTCTTAAGAAAAGTTATAAGCTACTTAAAAGCACGCTACGAAGCACGAGAGCGGGGCAGTAATCATAAACCAACGTTTCGTGGGTGAAGTCGCCGGGGACAGCTAGTTTATCATAATGGTTTGCGGGTATAACTAACTTTACGTGCATTACCCACGTGAAGGATAGTGAACTTTAAGTTATCCAGAAAGATATATGTTTCTGGTCGACTTTTTTGATGTAAGCTCGACATATATTTTATTATACGCATGTAGGTTGCAATAGGTATATAATTATTGCAATATGGAAAACTTATAAACACCCGCATACAGTTCTAATATCTAAGTCATACCATAGTGTACGTAATATGATAGAAATATGAGCCTCGTGGATATTTATGGCGTATAAATACACAGCCTATTTAGATTCTATAAGACAGCGCGCAGCGTCCGCACAAAGGTTAATTTTATTTTATAAACGCGTGGATTTGATGTGTACTTACCTACACAAGAACAAATTAATTTCATGAGCAAAATACCCAGTTATTAGCTTAAAAATAATATAAAGTAAATATATATAAAGCTTAGCTATAAAGTAAGCTTTTTGTTTAACTATTGATAATTACGCCTCCTCCGTTTGTTGTTAAGTGTAAAGCGTAATACTGATTAAATATTACTTTTTTGAGTTCATAATTGTTTTTTGAGATCTTTGTTTTTATTCATGTTTTTAACGGTTGCACAGTTATGAATTGCAAAGTATACCAAAAATAATTATTAGAGAATTGAAAATGTGATGGACAAATTGACGTGAGTTTCTTGCTAGCTTTCTATTCAGAAGCTCAATCACCTCCTTACTTTGCATGAATTTAATAGCTGTAAAATAGGCGTGTTACTTTATGAACGTGTTTGCTTTCAAGCAGTATTGTTCTTAATTCATTATTTCTCACCTAAACAAATACAAGTGATAATCTATACTTATTAATATGTGAACAAAAAACGGGTTGTTCCGTATTCATCCTATGACGTCTCATCCTATTTCTTTACTCATCCTAAACTAGTATGCCTAACTGATCCGATTACATTATTTTAATAGTTTCTTTATTCAACCGAAATGCGTTTCTTACTCTACCCGTGGCAAATATTACCGAAAAAAGTATGGGTAGCAAAACAACCCTTGGCTTCGCAAAACTAGGTTCGGTTAGGCTAGTAACAGTACTTTAAAAAAAATATATAGCCTATGCTAGACTCGGTGATAATAAAGATTTCAAATGAAGAAAAATTTTAAAATCGGTTTATCTAGTATTTCCTGTTTATAATATTAATATAGATATAGATTACGAAAACAGTAATTTTTGTTCAGACCGTCACCCAAACCTTAAAGCTTTTGGGTAATTTCGTAATCGGTTGAGCTAGGAATACTTATAGGGGATGAATAAAGAATTAAAAATGAAATAATTGCTGTCGGTTGAGTAAGGAACGTAAATAGGTTGAGTAAGGAAAAAAAACAGTGTGCCGGGGCGTCGTCCAGAAGTTGTAGTCTGCTGGGTGGGTCGCTGAGGTAGTTTCTTTACCAGCGGCCCAACCACTATTCAAGGCAGCGAAGGGGCACACCGTGGGGTTTTAGTCCGTATGCCCGAAATACGGGAGAGCCGGAGATAACCCTCTCGCCTCCCCTAGTGGTGGGGGGGTATGCATCAGGTGCATTTCCCCACGTAAAAAAAAAAATGGAACAAAAAACAGTGTAGGATGAAACGTCATAGGATGACGCCGGAACAACCCATCTAACTTTGTCCTCCTTTTTAAGAATAGGTACCTATTGCGCGCGCGGAATTTGAATATAAGGAGCAAAATCTTATTTTTTTTATAAGTTACGGTACGGTCGAATTTTGAGCCCTTGAGGTTCTATTCTATAGGCAAAACTACTACAAGGATATAACATACATTACTCAACAACTATTACTCGAATAGTATCACAATTAAACAAACTTTACAACCAGCTCAAGTGAGCGAGGTTCTGTGAATCCAATAAGTACCATTGAGTATCGATAACAATAACTATTGCGACACAGTACCTAGCTAAGGTTTCGCACTTTCCATCACGTAGCGGAGCCGTCACGAACTCACATTTACATAATTAGCATTCTATTTATAATGACACATTCTCATGGCGCTATTTACCTACATACGGTTAATAGAACAATTAGATGCAATGGATTTCAATCAGGACGCACGGTAAGCACTGCTTATGAATAACATAAGGTAAAGGTTTACGCGATTGATTTCTCGAAAATAATGCACATTCATCGACATATAAACAAATGCATACCATATTAAATAAGTTCAAAATCATACTAAGCCGGTTTTGTGATCTACGTAAACATCCTTTTATAAAGTATCTATTTGAGTACCTACTTTACATTAAACCTGTATCTCCCTAATATTATAACATGTAATTACGACGTCACATAGCTTAATATGAAAATAATCGTTCAAATGTGAAATCCATTACATTCCCCTCTAAATATGCATGTTGTGAGGGGATTTCAATGGGTTTTGACAATGGCGTCAAAGGTGCCAAAAGCCGTAAGTGGGTACTGCAGTACTTACACAGGCTTTTGGCGCATTGGACGCTTTTGCAGTTTACATAAGGCATGTTTAAGTCAAATTGCAGCGAATCAGCCTATTCGAAACGATTAATAGCTATATTATAATTCGTTTCCTCTTCCCTCAGTAGAGTTAGTCTGAGGTATCTTCATCACAGCCACATTACGTCAGTTGTGCTAAGGTATAACGTAATATGCTAGTTCATAACTATCAAGCGGATAATTTCATACCATCGGCAGTTTAACACTACGTCCTCACTTAAACACTCAATGTCTTGCCAAATAGACACGACGCACACTGCCTGATGAAGAATAAAATTGTTCATTGGTAAGTTCTTAATTAACTATTAGATCGAGAAAATAAAAAAGTGTAGCAGGTTCCGGTGGACCCTCTGCAGCTACATTAAATTTGATCAAATCTCGACGGGCTGACCTTTTTCTTTTTTATATTCCCGGGATTGAACCTACCACGGTAGGCGGGCTGAACGTTTTTTTTAAATAAATTCTCTACCGAAATCTTGGTAGATTCGAGACCACTGTTAGTCGAGTAACAGTCGCTGAGCTTCTTAAAATATTATCTGCCTAAATTTAAGTCAAGCCTACATTTTAGTTCTTCACTATCGAAAATATATAAATTTTCGTGGACCCCCGCTTACGAATTGTGGTCAACTATTTTTTGTCACGCCAACGTAGACCTCCGTCGAGTCTCCCGTGGACCCCTGGGGGTCCACCCGGATCACTTTGGGACTAATGATCTAAAATATCTTTATTAATGAATTGACGCATTCAGAGTTGGAATGTTTATATACGTAAACAATCTATTAGATAATACTAGAGAAGTATTATGTGTCCTTGTTCTTCCAACCTAAAGCTCTTTGGCTCTAAACCCTTAAATAAAAAACTTTGCCCTGTCACTGACATTACAGCATTTGGGAGTGTGCATAATATGAATTGCATCAACTAATTCGCTATAAACAATTAACTTCATCTAACAAGCAAAGAAACATATTGTGAAATATGACGCTTATTAATAGTAACAGTTTCTAATAGTTTATGTTAGCAAGATACAGGCTAATGATATTTTAAAGACTCTCACATATCTTATCATAAATGACTCACAACTTATTTCAGACGGTCACAGAATAGACTTTAACATTGGCCGTCTCTTTTCCTCATATTAGAACGTACCATGCGAACGTAAGTTTCTCTGGCAAACGTATAGACAAATATGTGATATATTGCTGTAATTACAAATCAATGTTATTCGAGTGGACATGCTCGATCGACGCGAGGTTATAATTGAATTCGGAATGATGATTGCCGTTGTTAGAGAGATAGCTGTACTGACTGCATGACTGTAACTTTTGAGAACTCTGTCACAGACGTATATTTATAACCTTGTCTCATAATAAGTCATAATAACCGAGCAAGAGTATTTATTCAGGTGAAATGATTTATCTTTGGTTCTCGTGCTGATTTGATTAGATATAACGCCCTCTCAGAGTATACTGTTCTTGCAAGCATCTTAAGGATGCATACCTACTTTATATCTCTTTTTATTCAACGTTGAAGCTTAGCACAAATTTCAAATGGCGGCCATTTTTGTAGATGAGAGCACCTGCTATCAGCAGCATTATGTGTTATTGTTCTTCCAACCTAAAGCTCTTTGGCTCTAAACCCTTAAATAAAAAACATAGCCCTGTCACTGACATTACAGCATTTGGGAGTGTGCATAATATGAATTGCATCAACTAATTCGCTATAAACAATTAACTTCATCTAACAAGCAAATTAGAAACATATTGCGAAATATGACGCTTATTAATAGTAACAGTTTCTAATAGTTTATGTTAGCAAGATACAGGCTAATGATATTTTAAAGACTCTCACAATATCTTATCATAAATGACTCACAACTTATTCCAGACGGTCACAGAATAGACGTTAACATTGGCCGTCTCTTTTCCTCATGTTAGAACGTACCATACGAACGTGAGTTTCTCTGGTAAACGTATAGACAAATATGTGATATATTGCTGTAATTACAAATCAATGTTATTCGAGTGGACATGCTCGATCGACGCGAGGTTTTAATTGAATTCTGAAAGATGATTGCCGTTGTTAGAGAGATAGCTGTACTGACTGCATGACTGTAACTTTTGAGAACTCTGCCACAGACGTATATTTATAACCTTGTCTCATAATAAGTCATAATAAGCGCGCAAGGGTATTTATTCAGGTGAAATGATTTATCTTTGGTCCTAGTGCTGATTTGATTAAACTTAACGCACTCTCAGAATATACTGTTCTTGGAAGCATCTTAAAGATGCATACCTACTTTATATTTCTTTTTGTTCAACGTTGAAGCTTAGCACAAATTGCAAATGGCGGCCATTTTTGTAGATGAGAGCACCTGCTATCAGCAGCGGACTTCGAAAAGGCGAATATGACGATGGCGTAGACACATATTACTACTTTTATTAATTACGACTATATTTTTAAGGCTTAATGCGACCAGCTGTATCACATTTTAAGTATTATTGATATAACCGAATCATCTATGAACATAATAAATATTCATTAGGAAGACAGAATTAGTTGATCTGGCTTCATCTTCAGTGAGATTAGATTTAAAACAGACCGCTAGATATACTATTATGGTAAAGATGAGTCCGACTTAAGATTTACGATTACGATAGACTTAAGATTATAGGTGGCTATAACATAGTTACTTTCTACAAAACTAAGCTTATATACGTAATCGAATACTTTTAGCTACAGGTACAAAATTGTAATCGTACGATTATATAAAGTTTGATTAAACGCCAGCACGAATCGAAAGAAGCAACTAAAGTCGAACAAAAGCAAGTGTATCGAATAGTCAAGTCGCGCGGCCGTTGACCTCAGCAAGCAGACATGGCGTCGCGTCGTCGATACACCATGGCCTGCCATTACAGTCATGATTCAATGTGTACTGCAGCTATACAGACACCAAGAAGTAATTAATTATGTAAGGATCACTTTGTTCAGACTCCATTCAGCTTTACTACATAGTACACATAGAGTGTAATACTTATTGTAAGAACGGTATATTCATTATCTGCGCAAAAGATTTACTACTAGTTTTCGCTCAGATGTCTTAATTCGGCATAATCCGTTTTGTATTTACCTATCAATGTAAATAACAGTAACTGTCCAAGAATATTTTATCAGTAGGTAACACTAAAGCTCGTCAATAGCAAAAGTAAATTCTTCATCGACAAACAGCGTATAAAAAGTTACTAAACTGTTTAATCTTTGCCAATTTAATGTCTATAGTTGTTTTGTTGCATATTTACAACTATTTATAATTGAAATTAATTAAAAAAACATATACAGGCAGACAGCAGGCAAACATATAAATAAACAAAATAAACAAAACAAAAAAACCTGTCGCAGTCCACTGCTGGGCATAAGCTCCCTTTTACACCATAACGACTCGTTTCCAGCTTTCTTATCCAATCATATCATTTCAAAAACAAATACTTAATTAATACTCATTTTTATTTTTTTATTTTATTATTTGCCTTTGATGACGTTAGCCAGAATCGAATACCAAACCTAATTATGAGATTGATATTTATTGGTTGATATCTTACTAAGGACTTAATGTTAACAACATCTCAACATTACGTCAGTTCTAAATATCGATAACCACATAATATATGGATTACGTAAAGCTTTAGCACCTTTGATATTTGAAGTTACGCTTTAGGGCGTTGGCCACTACCCTTGAACTGGTCTAACACGCCTAAAACGATGGCGCTCTTGTGAACTTCGTTCTTAAAGGTCAGAACAGCCTACACGTAATGACTTCGGAACAGAATCAACAAAGGACGTAAGTAATTTCGCCCTAGATTGGATTACAACACTGAAAGGGATTGGTCGTTCCGTTAAACGAGTACTGCAGATGATACTGAGTCTTTTACAGCGCTAATGCGTACCCATTACTGTAATTTATATAACATAGCATAGCTGGATAAAGCCAAAGAGCTGACAAAAATACGATTGATGATACTATACTTCTTATTAGTATCGACCGACCGAGGTCCGGTTTCAGTCTATGTTTCTATAGCGATATAATAATACATCTCGTACGAAATAGGTTGAAGTTGGCGAAACTTGTGCTCAACCTTAACTAGTTTGGAGAGAAAGGCATCTTAGCAAGAAAATAACATTAAGCCTGCATACTTCGAAGGTCCAGCACAGTCGTTCAGTATAATAATTAAGAGAGGTCGAGCACACTGCGTATAACGACAGAATTTTCGACGGGCAAAAATCTGTCATAGTTTTGATCTGCCTATAAATGGAAACTAGTACAGTACCTAGTTGTGCATATTATCATGCTTACGTCATTGGATCGTCGAGGCAGCTCATTACGTTAATTTTTAAAACAAACTAATTGGCTCATTTTTATATTCTCAGGTCGTTACAGTCAGTGACATAAAGTCAAGATAAATGTACAAAAAGGCCTCAAGGATCCTGTCATATTCGTTATCTAGACTCATAAACAGTTGCGAAGTGGCGAGGCGAGACGGCAACGAATTGGCCGGGTGCTGGCATCAGCCACCCACTCCAATGGTACCCAGCCCTCCCCCAGTGTTTACCGCGTCTGGTAAATGACTAGACGACACGCTATCTGCACTGCGAGGGGACACGCAACCGGCTGCCGTCATACATTCATAAGTGGCTAGACCGCTTTGGGCGGCGGATATCCTAATTCCTGTATCAGATTGGAATAGCATGTTAAAAGACCTCATTAAATTGCTACTCATTTAAAGTATGACTGCTTTGATTAAGCGCGTGACTGTATTAACAACTGCTGGTGGTGTGATGGTGAGGTATTTGAGTTCTTGGTCGGGCAGGTTTTACTAGAGTTGTCTATTCAGGAAACTGTCAGTGTTTGAAATTGTATCCGGTATGGGGCAATTCACTTTTATTTGCTCCGATGTTATTTGAGTATAATTATTAGCTTACTGTTAAAGTAAAGCACCGATAAAGCATTTTTGACCATCGCAAAATGAGCAAAATTGTGTGAAGCATACAGCTGCTTTAAAATTTGTAAAGCCATCCGCGATATATGTAAAATTTCTTAACAAAAATATTATGTTTATCCTATTTAAAATACGGCATCCATTAGCAAGAGAAGTGTATTGTAACATTCGAGACATGAACATTATTGCATGAAAACAAAAAGTAATACCAAAAAGTCTGTACAAATGAGTGGACAATGTAAACATAATATGATAAGAAATATACAAGATACAAAATTAAATCCCGCTTTAGTAAATATTTAAAATATTGTCATCTTTGTAGCCTAGTCATTGAATATTTAACTTAACATTTGACACTTAGTTTTTGCGCACAAATGTTATAAAGAAACAGTTTTCACCGTATTGTTTTTTATGTTCGAAGTTTAACACAGAGTTACAAAGGAACAAAATTATTGTTTCTTTTATATCCGTTACTGAAAGAAATTGTACTTTGCATCTTTGTAATGATTAATTGTTTAAAGAGACGTAACTTTATCTACGCTATGGTCGTAAATGTTATGGTAAGTAAGGTAGTACATACTTCTAATTTTATAAGTTATAACACAACTGCCAGACAAGTGACAGGATTGCGAGGACTTCATAGTTTATACATGCGTATATCCCCGAAGGGATAGGCAAAAGTATATTATACCCAAACCCGCTACAATTGTATTTATGGCCCCGAGTGAGGCAGGACCAGCACACTTATGCCTCGGAAGAAAAAAGACCAACCAGGTAAAAAATTCTCAGACTTGGTTCAACAATCTTTAAATTATTTGAACCGTGTGCGCATCGAACCTACAACAAGATAACTCGTCAAATTACAGCACTTTCCACGCTAACTGCCTGCTATAAAGTACACGTTAATAATGACAACATAGTACAAATTAGGAGGGCACTCTTAAAAGATACGACTTCCCGTCACAGGTAAGTAGAAAAACGCTAAAGTAGCAATTTACGCGTAGTTATTATGTTATTATGTATGTTAATACAGCCGTAGGTCCCATGGCGTAAGTGTGAACGTATGCGTGTTATGAAGTTTGGACCCACGCCACGGTAAAACTCACCCTCTGTTACGTAGAACCTAAACACCATACGCGAAATCTGTGTGGTACTTTGGCCTAGCTGTTAGAACGGACTGTGTGTAAAATTAAGCTGTGGTCATATTAAAATGTCGTATAGTTGCAGTCGATTCTGCGGTCGGGCAAAATGTTATTAGGGTTCTTGTTAGACAATTTTTAACAGCAGCACGAAGTCTCCAAATGTGGCCAAATGACAACAAATGGCTCGCTCTTTATTACGTAAGTCCCAAAAAAGTATAGTCGGCGATATGCAGATGTGTAACGCCTCTGTCTATCTTTTCGAGAATAGACAGACACGCTTTTGCGACACATATTGTATGTTATTATCGTGGTAATCTATATATCCGTGCCACCATCTCTTGAAGCAATTGTTTTCCTGCGCAAGGAGCCCAAATCTATGCCCTCTGTAATTCGCTATTTTGTTCTCAAACAAAGAACAACAATGCTTTAATTACCGTTTTCAACAACGTATAATATAATATATAAGCTATCTGAGCTTTTTGTTACTTGCGGTAGAATTTTACCTAATTTGCATGTAGCCTATGTCAAATTTCTAGAACAGACATATATCTATAGTACGTTACAGATAACCACAGGTAGATTAGTTAGGTTATTGAGAATGATTTTAAGAGATAATGGTAGGCCACAGTTGACTCTTGGATTACGTCAAATGCAATAAGACCATCGGTACCGTTAATGTATTAGAGGTAGGTTGATTATGGACCATGACCGCGTCTGAAGCTAAACACCGGCACCGACGTTGTTTACGAAAATTTGTGCTAAATATTGTTAGGAGAGTGTGGTGTACACTCTCCTAACAATATTTACCACAAATAAAAGATGAAAATCACTCGAACCGAAGCTCGAACCGTGCTTGATGGAAAATAAGCATGGCGTAGCATTAACCGATTACATCGCTATGGGTAATTCTAAACTTATTTTTATCCGTTGACTCTCACACTTGTGAACACACCGATATTCGTCAAATTCTGGTACGCAAGTGTCGACTGTAAAATTTCTATGCATAACAAACGACCTATTCAACATAGACTTTTTTTCGCCAACATGCAGCAACGGTTTTAGTCGTACGCCTATCGGATTGACTGCGAATTGCTACTGAAAATTACCTGATCGAAAATTTGAATAAGTATAGAACTGTACACGATTATCAATTTTTAAAAGAATATTTAAGTTAGCTTGGTTAAAGCTCCTTCTCACACTGAGAAGAGGTCCGTACCCAGCAGTCGGACAGTATATACAAGATATTATTATCATAGACTACATTTAATTTTAGCGCTAAGACAAGTAGTTTCCTACCTTTTGGAATATGGTTCGAGTATCACGTCACATAATTAACGACAATCTGCAGTCTATAATGATCAGTTCAGTCCAGCAATTAAATAAGTTGAATTTTCTAATATCAACTATTAATTTTCTAAAACTGGGACAAGAGACGCATGCCGATTAGTTTATTATTGTTGCACGAGCAAAAATCTAGCTAACAGATACAACAGTAGCAGGATTATCATCACACTCTCACCGTAAAAACGCACACAGGTCGTAACTCATTCATAATTATGTGCATTCATTTTCATTTCCCATTTTACTACCGCAGGAAGCGTTGCGATTTCTATCATCTCCATCCCGCTCACACGGAATTGTGACGTGATACTTATTTCCATAGCAATAAAGTTTATTTTCCGTTTAGAGAGAGATAACTGTACATTTTTATGTACGGATGTATTTACGGTTCGTCACAGTACGTCGGCTGGGAATCGCGTACCTACAACCTGCTACTTTGTACTGCATTTCTAACCGCAGCCGCTTTTGTTTGTTTTTTAAATTAACCTTGGGGTTTTACTTTAACGTACTTCTTTTTTACTTCTGAGGCTTCACTAAATCGGTTTTGTTATTCCAGTGGCATAAATTTGGAGTTACGCTTTGTAACGGTCGTGAAATTAACAACAACAAAACTAAGTTTGGTTATGAGCGAGACCCACCAAAGCGGAATTTGAAATAAATTTGATTAGATTCTAAGTAGCTATCAGGAAGTCTGTCACTGGGTTGGGCATGCGGTATAACATTGTTCGGATGTTCCCTTGTATATGGGTTAAATCAAATCGCGCAATCTGGGTTTACTGGGTTTACATCACCGCCTTATAATTTGATAATTCACAAGCATATTGATTAGTATGACCTTAATTCTGAAACAACATTTATTTATATATTCTCTCCAATATTTCAAAAGCTCTAATTCTATGGTTTCTGTAGTAAAAACAAACACACATCTATCACAGTTTATGTTACCTATAGACACATATAATCTTTACAACATCTTAAACCGACACTCTTAAAATATTACAACGAAAATTATTAAAGTAAACAAGTGACGAAATTAAAATTCTGCAGTGGCACGATTTCCAGCTTCCGATGTATTCTGACATCACACGACCGATTCTAAATTTAAAGCCATTAACTCAGCAAAAGTGTACTCAGGCTGAACTCGACTATTCGGCGAAACGCTCAACTAAATCTGATTTGGCTGAATAATATTTCTGAAGGTTTTATCATTGTACTATTGACGATATTATGATCACATGACTAAGACTTCGACGAATTCAATGACGCAGTAAAATCGTGGTTATTAATATTTTTTACAGGTAAAGTAGGTCTAGATTGCATGAACTGAAACTAGTAGGAACGGACGGAGCAGCTAACAGGCACTTCCCATGCTGGTGGCAGTGGCGGTGCGCGGACGAATCCATTAACCCAAATATAGAACCGCGCCCGGACCAAGTCGCGTGAGTTACGCTGACATCTCTGCTAAATAATGAATTATAATAAATATACTTTGTACATCAAATTAAACAATATAAAAACATTCCGAATAAAATTCTAGAAGCGTTTTCTCATGGGATTTCTTTACGGACGATAGCGTACAGGGACATTATTTACCTTACAAGTAAACTTGCTCGCAACCCGTATTACATTTTAGGCAAGTCATGTTTGTAAAACAGCGATATCCTTAACAGTTATGGGCATCGGCCTGTTATACAACGACGATACGGTAGCCAAACTTTTTACGCAGTTCTACATAGTATACATACATACGGGAGAGTTAATTTTGAACGTGCAAAGCATATGCCTCGTTGTTTATCGACGAGCTCACGGCTAATTAGGTGTCGTAATCAAAACGCTCCCTCACACAAAAACATTCCCCCTCTGAAGCGGACCACAACCGCTGTTACAAATAATAAACAAAACCATCACTGACACGAAACATGACTACGCCACAGAAACAAAAGGATATCCGGTCTACTTACTACCTGTTCCAATAGAGAAATTCGTGATTGTTCATGATTCAGATTGCTAATTCGGAACGTTAATGAAAACGGCATCGGAGATGTTAAAAATAAACAACAATACATTTCAACGATTGAAAACCGTCCAGGAAATACGTTCGAACACAATAATCAAATTATAATAAAACATGAAGTAATCTTTAAGATTAATAGGTAATAGTAGATTAATAGGGCAAAGTACCCATATATTTTGCTATAACATATAGATAGGGCTAGGTGTATTATCGATCCCTCGGAACTAGGCCCGCTGCCTCTCGTGCAGGGGTGGTGTGGCAATTCGCCCAAACGTCACTGACCGGACATTGGAAAGTACACGTTATCTTTAGATAGATCGGCAATACGAAAATTAATGCGTATTTATAGAGCAGCGTGAAGAAACTTTGGGACTTTCGAGGCCAATGGTTTTAGCGTTATGCCCCGTCATAATGTTTACGTCTATAATAATTCGACGAATAATTTGTAAATCGTACTCGCCTAAATCTAAACATTTGAGTAGGTCAGCGCTATTGAGTGTCCAATTTTACAATTTAGTATAATAATGTGAAGTTATTGAAACAGTACATTATTGTCATGATATTGTGGTTGCACCATCCCTCTAGTCAGATAGAAGTCAATGAGTGACGCGCGCGTGGGAGTCGCCACTGAACTTTGTAGAGTAGGATGCGGCCCATTTGTTGCCAGCGGCGTTTATAACACCAGCGTCATTCAGATTTTAAACCTCACGAGACTAGCTACGCAAACGCTACAAAATCCGTCTTTATTAAAAAAGGCGTATGAAACCACAAGAAATATTCCGTCACTCTTCACTCAAAGGGTTTCAGACATATTGGGGTAGATACACAAATGGTATACTATCAAACAGTTTGACTTGTAACGCTTCCCTGTATCAAATAACAATTTATAAGCATTATTTTTTCGGTTTTACCCTCAAACTTTCTGCTAACATGTCTTTTCTGAGAATAATATAATTATTCAGCAGGTAAATAATGACACAACATTATTTAGATTAAGAACGGTAATTATTTTGAACAATATATCTTCGGGAATCATAAAAACTCATTGGTAATAAAAAAATTAAATGGGAAATCCTGACGTATTCATATCGCCATTACTAACGCTTCGACCTATTGTTTTAAATTAACTTTCTGGCGTCAGCATCCAAGTACATAGTCATGCAAAGCGAATCATCTTCACATCGAAGAAAATGTTTGCGTTCTTAATAATCTTTATTTCTAGACGTGTGCTAAGCACATTTGGCAATGAAACAGACCTTCTCAATAAAATGTTTCGCATAGGTATGTAAGTGTTAAGTTCTGCAGGTCAATTTGGCAGTATCATACAATCATAGACAGTAATGGTATGACATAAGCGTAGTGACGTCACCGGGCGTCGGCAACTGCGGCGAAGGCCAGCCCTGTTGTTTGTGCGCGACCGACCGGTTTTATAGCAACACATGCACTGCACGCCACCAGCCAGGCACTCACCACTACCAATGTAACACGCGTCACGTCTATACAATACGAAACAAACATGTGAAAAAAAAACGATGAAGCAACGAGTTTGAACACACGCTTAAATAATTACTTGACCGACTTCGAGGTATGTTTAACTTTGAGCCGTAGAATCATTTTCTCAAGTGCTCGTATATTCGATTTTTTTTTACATTTCTCTTAACAGGCGGCGCAGTGTGCAGTTGCCACGCCTACATGCAAGGTTTGCCTCGATGGAGCGATGACGCTATCGCCTATTTAGGTCAATATAACTCGCAGCGACCATAAAAATTATAAACAGACGGCGGCGTCAACAACTTGGATATTGTCTTGAACTATATTCCTTCATTTAATGTTGAGGCATGAGTCATGACGTTCAAAGGAAACCATAAAGTGTTAACAATGCTTTATTTCATTTAAAGTTGAAATTATCATTTGATGAGAAAGGCGTTAAAAATATTTAACCGTCTGGAAACACATATTTTGATAGTTTGCCAAAAGACATAATGTATTATTTATTACATATAATGTTTATTAAGTATAGCGAGGAACCCAAATATCATAAATTGAAGAATGAAATCGAAGCGCGTACACAGTTGTCCAATCAATTTTAAATAAAAAAATGGACGCACGGTCAGACCGCAGGCAATCATACGAGTATTAAGTTTCAAGTAACTCTATCGCCTAAAACAACAAACAAGTTAATACAAAATGAAATGTACTCCTGTAATTACAGTTTTGTAAACAGTACAGTTGGTAAGCTGTCATTCAAAAATGCTTTTGTAGAGCCGATTGAAACATTTTCAGCAAAAACAGAGCTTTCCAAGAAATATTTCTTGTGATTCCGGTTTGGCTTAAACATGATTCAAGTTTTGGCGCAAGCTAAAGGTTATACGAGACACGAACATTTAACTACACTGACTGAAATCAATTTGGACGCAGAAGACTTATATCTACAGTTGCAAACATTACAATTTGGAAAAGATAAGCTTCTGAAGTCTGCGGCATAAATTTTATCTGTAACGGGGCGCAAATATATCTTTTTTTGGCAACACATAATATATGGGCTTTAATATCAACCATTATATTTTAACCAAACGACCTACGGAAAGAGTGACCCAACTCTAAAACTATTTGAGATTCGGTGGATGCCAAAAATATTTCAGAAACTCAAACACTATCAAGATCAATCTTAACAGTTGAGTTTGTGTGTGCGTTACGATTGCTCCGCCAAGTTATACAAACAGAAAAACTTATCCAGAAAAATTGTCGAAATTTGTCAAAATCTAAGGAAACAAACTAAAAATTTGACAAAGTAGAAATAAAGAAGTTATAAGGGTCTTAAGTTGGCCGCGCGAACGTAATGTCGACGATTGCGCGGCCATGGAGATCTCAGCAACTGCTTGGGTTAGAGATCTAATTCTTTTTGTCAATCGAAGACAAGTAGTTAAGTAGTTAAATTTACTTATACATTATAAAAAAAGTAACATTTGATTTAAATGGCACACAAATGATGTTGTTACATGACATATCTAAAGATTATAGTTAAACAAAAATTTTTATTTTTCTTTTAAAAAAAAGTATCCTAGCAATATGGTTTACAAATTACTAGTATTCTTGTAAACCCCTCTAGCTAAGCTAGAATGCTTATATTAGGAGTGGGTTTACGTCAGTTGTGCAATGGGTGGGAATTGAACTAGAGACCTCTCGATCGCAAATTCAATGCCTTATCTATTGGGCTACTGCGAGTTCATAAATTGTTAGGTGCTAATGAATCTATTCCTCCAATCCTTGGAACAATAGCTCACTACAAGAGTCAGTTTTCAAGAAAAGCCGGGATATTTTGCTACGATGACAACAGAATAAAATTATGTATATGTTAAAAAAGACTCTGTCTGCATCCATTTTATCACATATGGTTTTATTGAGGTGTAACTAAATTATTATTTGTATAATTTGATTGGTTGATTTTGTAAGAACCTACAGATTTATCATTTTTATAAAAATGGTTCTGTAGAGGTTTTAAAAGAATTTTATTTTATTTATAGATTTTTGTAATTTTATATATTTGTTTATTTTGCAAGTTATGATGAATAAACGTATCAAATTATTGCAACATATAATTTTTTTATTTAGTTACATACATAACATACATTTTGCAGTTTGAGTTACATGTTGTCTAATATAATTGCTGGTCTCCAGTTAGAAATATTTCCAAATAAAATCGAAATTATGGTTACCCTGCATGAACATTGTATGAGATCAAATTATTTTTGAAATAACACGCGTTGAAAACTGTTCTGAGTTTAAAACGATATATCTTTCTAATGAGGTTAATATGTCGAATAAATGGATGTTCACACCGAAATCCTAGCAGTTGTCGATAATGTTATATCAACCTACGAAGTAAAGTTTCAACTGCGCGGCCACGTATTTTTTGTTTTGGACTGATTTCGTCTATTTACCTAGAATTTCGTAGTATTTATTGCTTTCGTTAGTTTTGACAAATTAAGACGTTTCTTTTTGTGTCAGTTTTACTGTATGAAGTCTTAAAATTTAAAGAAATAATCAACAATAAAGAAACAACAAGTGCACGATTGCGCGGCCATAACTTCCAAGGTGGATAATTCGTAAAATGACCTAAAGCTTGTAATTCTTTTTTCGACAATTTGTAACAAATTCGACTGAATTTGAAGACTTTCAATTGACAAAAAGAATTAGATCTCTAACCCAAATAGTCGCTGAGATCTCCACGGCCGCGCAATCCACCACGTTACGTTCGCGCGGCCGACTTTAAATCTTTATAACTTCTTTATTTCTACTTTGACAAACGTTTAGTTTATTCTCTTTGATTTTGACAAATTCCGAATTTTTTTTTGTCAAAGTTTCTTTCTGTTCAGATAACTTGGCCTAGCAATCGTAACGCACACGAGTTTGTATCTCATATTTGCGTAATACAAACGCGATGAATATAAAAAAATCGATGCATCAATAAACCAACGGCACAAACAATAATTCTTAGAAAAGAAAATAGGTAACCACTGTATGGTCGCCGTTCGTGTTAATAACGCACTATGAATTATTCACAAGCCATGGCTTTGCGATGAAATTCTTTGTGCAAATGCAGTAGCACTTTCCATAATATCAACACACAGCTAACAGAGAAATATCGGAAGAAAGCTCTGAAGGTACAAAATATTGCTTAAACTTAAAAGTTGCCAGTATAAAAAAATGTTGTCAAGTTTACTGTAAATACGTATTATGGGTGGGTAAGCCAAGGTACCGTTGTACTTTGCATTTTTAAGATCTCTTGATTGCCTCATTGTTGTTGACAACTGTAAAGCTTAATGTCTTTAAGGTTGAAGAACTGTGGGTATTAAACTTCTTTTGTGTTATTGACTGGTTGTTGACGTGTATCTAAAGCTTGTGCTGCGAGTACGTTTGTAGTGGGAATAACGGAGACTGCACACCATTACGTATGCACTGCAGGTACCTAACTGTGACATACATGGCTAAACATTGCCAATGCAAATAAGCATCAATGCTGCTGGTAACACTGACAAGATTAAAAGATTTTTGTAAAGTAGCGGAATACTAATTTGTTAACGGTTACAAAAACCTTATTCAAGACCTGGATACAATTGAATTAATAATTACTAACAAATTTATTAACATTGAAAGTTATGAAAAAGATTATGCTAATCTCTGACTCTTTATTTAAACTTTTTAAAGGCTCACATTATTCACAAGAATATTATAATTATAAAAGATTAACATCAATGTAGGTCAACAATACACTAGCTGAGTCCGAGGCTTGCAATTCTGAGAAGGAAGTTGAAAGCTTGGAGTAATGAACACACACTATTGTGTTACAAAATAAAGCATATGCCCCACACCGGCCTCGACGTGATATTTAAAATGTGTGATGCAATGCATAATAATCCACGTTCAAACAATGCGTTATAAACATCATGTGTACCGTAAGTTCGACGATATATTGACTTCAGTCGCATAAAGAATACTTTAACCTTGACACTGATGATGTACTCGATACGTTACGAGCGGAAGTTGGAATACCACAATGAATCAATTTGCCCAAAACCTCTGTATTTCCTCCCGATAACGCCAAAATCAGTTATTTAGGTATAGCGTAAAACTGCGGTTCATTGTTTCAGTCATAAAACGTGACGTCACAATTCATTCATGATATTATAATGTAGACGAGTGGAGAGCTAGCGGACAATCCGACTTGATTGCATCAAATTGATGTTCAACAACCGGCAGATTGTTCCGGCGATTCCACATCTATTCAATTTTCACGACATTTCGATATTTTATGTACGTGAACAGTTACGCACGACGATATTTTCGATACAAATCGTAGATAAGCCGTTAGCAACCACCGTGAACCATTATTAAAAGCTGATTGGTCGACGACTACATGATGCAAGATAATTTTATTATTATCAAGAATTGTAATCAAAGTAATTAAGTAAGAGCTGATGATCAAGTAAATCAATCTTAAGTAAATATTAAGTAAATTATTAATATCTTCTCTTCTCTATCTACCGTGATAGTAAATTATATAACAATGATTTATTTCGTTTACTACTTTAGCCTAAATTGGGTGAGTAGCTAGCGTAAACTATAAACTATTAAAAAAAAAGTGGCTCTTGAGTAGTATATTATATATATTGAGTATATTGTTGAAGTTCTTGTTGGATGTTCTACTTTTGGAATACAGCGGTAATTGTCGGCTTGCTTAATTAAATTGCATTCGGCAATGTCAGAACCAAATTATACCAGATAGAGTTATACGCGAAGTTCAAAATTAAATATACAGGTACGGAAATCAAACAGTCGCCACGACTACCAAAAACGGTAAGGGATAATACAAAAACATAACAAAAATGAATCATCACTCCATAGTATGAACGAAATTTTTTATTTGTTTGGCTAAGTAATATCATGTATAAACTGAAAACCGTCTGCTAAAATAATAATGTACACCTTTTCACAATCACCGCTGGCAATCTGTATAGTTACTAAATAAATGTTTAAGTACAGAAATTCAAGAAGGTAATGACACAATTTGCAATAATGTATAAGCCTAACGAGCTAATGTCGACGAACAAGATTGGCAACTGGTCAATTAAGTACATTAACCGGTTTCATTAAACTAATTCCTATTATTAACGGTAAAATAATATTTTCTATAAGGTTTTACTTCCGCCTGCAAGAGAATGTTACTTTTACATTCAACTATTAGCATCGTGTTTCGATTTATTGTCTGTGGTCAACCACAAAACCTATTACAATTGTATGTAAATTTTCAAGTTTTTTTAATAGGGGCAAAGGAATCATTAGGCAAGAGTTCGTTCGGAACATGTACCTACGAAGTTTCCGCAGCTCTTTGAACACATACATGTACCTAGTGTTGTGTGTACGTACGTTCAGAAAGCGGTTGTTACGTGAGGCGGCGAGTGCAAGACACGGACTGGATTCGAGGTCGACGACCCCGGTAGAGCGGGACTCAGGACTCTACCGCCGGAATATTAAACGCGATTTTCAATTGTTTCAATGTCTTACTTTTATAATACAGAATGCTTAAACACTTCATTAACTTGAACTTTATGATGTCATATAATTTTTACTTCGATTTTAGTCATTTAGAATACCAATTTTATTATAGCACGAAAATATATTACAGGCATACCCAGTAAAAAAGCTGGGACGTGTATTAGGCACTTATTCAAGTGAAGTTTCGTAATGTATAATTTGCCGAGTAGAGCCGCTGTGGCCACATCTTGATAAGCAAAGCGGATCAAGACCGCGACTTCGATTATGTGATAAGACTTTTAAAACTCAAACAAGAAATGAATATTACAAGTATAAATACACTATAGGTGTATTAAACTTCAAAGCATGTCGAATAAAATAATAAACAAAGATGCAAGCTACAATGGCGAACTGTTGAAAAGAGTAGAAAGCTTCTGATCGCGCTTGCCCCTTTTGTTAGCACCATTAACACGGATGGTAGATACTCAACCGTGAAAGGGCCACGCAGTTAAAATTTCGGTCGAGATGCAATCAAATATGAACTGCGAGGGGATCGTTTCGAGTTTATCTCGAAAGCTTATAATAACAAGCCTAATAAAGCTTTGAATCGATGTATTTAAAGATAAAAACTTCCACAACTCGACATTTTAATTTGAAGCAGCCTCGGCAATATTTCTCGAAAACTGTAGAACATTTTAGAAATTTCACGGAAGTATTATTTAAGGCTTTTGTGACTTATCTAAAATCATATTCCGATGATAGCTACGATCTTTATCTGAAGTCAGAAAGTGGCAGTATATATTCTTTTCAAATTACTAAATTGTCTCATCGAGCATGAGGAGGAAATGGCCATAAGCCATATACGTCGACAAGTACTGGTTGGTACTATTCACAGCCTAGAGAATATTATGGACAATTAGCTATTTAAGCTTTAAGCTTTTGCTTATGATTAAGAGACGTAAAATATTAGATATTTCAACTTGCTATCAAACGTGAAACGCTGCTATAAAGGAGACTTGCTGAATCACTTAGCTACGATAGTTTTTAATACTTTGCACTAGTCTTTCGGTAACTCAGCAGTCGTTTGGACAAGTACTTTCTAAATAAGATATTACTAATGTTTAATTAAGATATCAGTTGGCTGTTGCTGTAGTTCATGGCAAGTTTCTTTTATCTGGTTGACAATAGCTGTCTATAGAATATTCTTATGATACTTTGCAGTGTTCTTAGATGGCTAAAAAAATATTTGCATTCTTTTTATCAGCTTTATATACGTCATAGGACTTAAATCGTCGACATAGGACTTAAATCATCGAAATAGGATTTAAACCATCGACATGGGACTTAAATCTTCGATATGTCAGTACGAGTACAGATATATTTCTCTTGTGAATGCGATCTAGACCAAATCCATTTTATTACTCATATCAAACAGTGATAAAGGGTTACTTTCAAAGGTTTCTAATGTGGTATTATATTGTAGTGGTACTTTGTCCAGTAGTTCAAGTCTCGATTCTCTACGTACTGGCCATAACTCGCTATATTTAGATTTCTATAAAAAGTACTGGTGGATTCCTGAGAAACCGTAGCTTTGTGTTCGGGAAACGTTCCGATGGTATATTACACTCTCATTATGTCATGTCGAAATCCATTCAGCTATAATTTATTACGCGTTAACTTACATTATTAAAGACTCGTATTATTACTGTCACGTTCAAGGTTGCATTATGTCATCCGATGAAGATACTCACCTGTGAACAAGAAAAATAATCACTTAAGAATAGTTGCATAGTCAAGTCATCATTTTAATTGATCATCATTTACTCCATAATTTCGAAACCTATTTATAACCGGTCTGAATAATTCGTTCAATCATTATGTCACATGCCTGCTTTCGGGTCAATTGAAAGGTCGAATGACAAAATGGGGGAGATAACAGCTCGCCCTACTCTTTTGCTCTATAAACATAAAAGTACTAATTAAAAACAAGCTTTTATAATTTAAGACCTTTTCAAGAACACCGTTGGTACTAAAAACAAAAGGTCACATTGCGACATTTTAAAGCAAAGAAACTTGTCAATTTCTGTGAATTGCTTCCAATCTCCAAGTTCGTGTCGAATTAATGAGATAACTAGAGATAAACAAAGCCGTAAGCGCAGTTATTTAAATTACGATATAATATATGAGCTATGGTAATTAGAGTGTACGTAAGATTCACTTTTAAAGTGCGCGAAGTAGAATAACATTTTGCGGCCAATGTAAACGATCATCGTGCAAATTTAGATGTCCGCCGCCCACAGCTTGGACTAGACATCAATAAACTATGACGAAAATTTTCAAGAGTACCCAAACTGCCTTTAAACTATGTGGAAGAATGATTACCGAATGTGAACAGGTCTGCGATGACCTCACCCATTATTTTTTGTCATTAGCAGTTGTAGTTGACGGCGGTATGTACTGTATTATCATGGCAAGCATGCCTCGGACACTGACTCATTGCGGCCGCTACCTTTAGAAAACTATGTTTTTATGTTGCCTCACAACTAAAGGGCGTGGCTGTTAATATCTTTAAAGATTTTATATATTTTGTCTTTCTATATTTATCTCAGTTTATGAACAAACTAATGCTAACAAAACGTTTGAGATAGCATGACATCATAACAAACAAGATAAATTATTGTCCTAATGTATGATATCATACGATGTAACACTGCGACCTCTATACAAGTTTGGCTGGATCTAATCTTTCAAGGATAATACGCGAATTATATGTTTTATGAAGAAATCAAAACATTAACAGTGAAAAATTCAGCAAACGATATTGAACCGCAGAGAATCGCGTCACAACGTAATGTTCACGACTTCAGATTCTTGCCAAAACATATTAAATTAGGTACGTATCGGGTACAAAACCGCAGATGAGTTAGATACAAAGCCGATACATTATTATAATCCTAACATTAACCAGTATCGGACAGTTGATCAGAGTACGTCTGCGCGAGTGACCTCGATGACGGCAGGGGGCGGGGCAGACCGCTCTGCAAATAACGACAGAATCTGAACGCACCCGGCAAATTCCGTCTGGAGAATCCGTCTGGATAAAACTACACACACGACTAATGCATGGGATTATAACGGGTCAAAGGGTTCATCAGTTAATTGAGGCACTGTGGGAGAACGCTTATTGCAGTAATCACACTATATTATATAGTTGCTGTCTCTAAATTATGCTGAGAACGTAACCGGGTCAAGGAGGGCTAGGATGCTAGTAATTTTCCAAAATTCAAATTTGTCGACATATCTAGGTACTACAGTACTAGGTACACCTAGAAGTGTTTTTTTAATACTGCCCCTTAGACTAACATTCGAATATTTTTTAAATACACTCTTCTATTTCTTATCTCGCTTCATAAACTGACATATTTCAGGTGGTTGGTTCATGTTTTCGAAAAAAGAGAATAGAACCAAGGAAATATCTAGATCGTAATCTAACATTACGTTTTCAGCAGAATTGAAAAATAATACTCGAAACTCCTACGAATACATACAGGTACAGGCACTGCGTCGAGCGTTTTTATAAAACCAGCGTTAAATAAACGTATTTGATGAAAAACCTCGACGGGTGACATCATCACGTAAACCAAACTATTGATTCTTTAAGCAACACAGAGACACTCAGCACCGGAAACCTGTAACCATAAACGAAACGGTGGCCTCATTCATAAAATTTGCAAAAATCACATACCGATAGCTAGCAAAGACTATCTCATCTCCGTACTTCCATCCAAACGTATAAATCCACTACACTGCGGTCTAAAAGTATCTAAAGGTATGAACACACGAGCAGTAAAGTTGGGAATAACTCGAACAGTACGGCACACAAGCGCGTCGCGGCTCCAACTCGACAGAGTGAGCTGTGGGGCCGAAATATCGATCGGACTCCTGGCGCCGGCGAGCCGCATATCCCTAGTTCACGCACGCCCCTCCCCGCCAGCTTGCACCCCTGTGTGTACACCCTTTATACTGGGGAATTAACGTGATTCTTTACAATTAATATGTTGGCATTGCGCTAACTTTAATACTATGTGCAACATTGTTATTCAAGAATGGGAAAATTCTACTTGACGTGTTGTTGTAAATGTTTTCAACCATTTTCCAAAATTTTAATCAAACAGCGTTAGCAATTTTTTTGCGGCAGATCTGTGTCATGAAGTTGGGAACGCCGAATTACCCCTCCCACCCACTGAACAGATCGACCTTGTGAGACGCGCCACGCAAACCCCGTTACCCCCTGTAGCCGTCGACACAGGAAACTTCTTATAGAAAATTAAAGAAAGGTATTTACTGGGTATAACGGTGAGTAAGTAGGTGAAATAGAAAATCCTTGCGGTTGAATTGTCAATGTAATTTGTGCGTTCGACCTTTCTTATTGGGGGAATATTGACATGTCCCAGAATATTTTTATAAGGCATGTCAATGTTCTCTGGAATTGTGTCGGACTTATTTAGATTTACCTAGGTCAGATACTCAGATAGGTATCGTGGTTAACTTGGCGAGTACGTAGATACGAATTCAATCTATTCGTCATCTATTTATTTACTATAGTTTATTTTGGCTTTGATTAGACAGCAACCGTAATCTCTAACGTGAATCGTGATTCTGGAATGCAAATACATCAAAACGGGTCTGATATCATGTATCGACGTTGCAATATTTGTGGTACGATATTACAATGTCGAGGCTGACGTAACAAAAGAGAAGTGCTTTGTGCTGAAAAGTAATGCAGTCACGTTCTGTACACCATAACATTAGTAACTGCCGCCGAAATTGAATGAATTATTCGCAATTCTTTTTTTATCAGGGTGAGAATACAGGTATTACGTTAACGTCCACTTTCTCCAGCGACAAAAATCTGTTCCAATGGCCAGACTTCATATTGATAGGCTTTATTGCCTTGCAGGGGGAACCTCGAGGTGTGAACCCCAGTGAGTGTTGCCTAGGTGACGTGGTCAAATTAGAAAGTTTGAAGATAAATGTTTAGCTTACTTAAGTGTATTTTGAATATGCCTAGTCGAGTTGAGCTCAGAACATAAGCTAGAAAAATTGCCTATCGCCACGTATCGGCAATTCAATAAGATCCTGATATACTGGTCGTTCTTTCTATCCAGGTGACAAGACAATTTATAGGCTTTCAGAAAGTTTTGGCAAATGAATTACTATTAATATTTATAAAAGAGGTTTAGGTGTCGGTGTTAGTTCAATCGTAGGTTCCTGTCACTATAGGGTATCACGTAGACTAGTTTGCGCACCGAAATTGACCATCAGAGTGATTTTATTAAATCTATCTCCCACGTCGCGTTTAGGTTGCGTATTTTCGTTTCTGCAAAGACGTTCGTTCGATCTCATCCGAAAAAAGTAAATTTATGGAGAGATAAATCTTATTCATTTATTGTATTTTATCATGCTTATAAGGCCTTGTTCATTCCATTTACATAAGAGTGAAGTAAGTAATGAAATTTTCCACTTAATACACAAGACATACACATGAAACATATGGCTGCAAGGACAAACATTTCTCAACAGATGTATCAATAGTTTGTTTATCAAAGTTGTCTCATTCCCTGTTCCACTTCTAGTAAAATAATACTGCACACAGATAATACAATATCTTATGTTTGTTTGTTGAAAATTCATGTTTCTGGTTAACATCATGCTGATTTTGCAGCCAGTGTAAAGTGGGATAGCAGGTTTAGAACTTTGGTTGCTTCATACAAAGCATACATACATACAGTCTCAAGACATACAGACCAGAGGCATAGCTTAAAGGCAAGACTGGAGTACTAGTTGCTATCCTGGCATACCTCTTTGTCTACAATCAGGTTTATCACACATTGTACTCACACTGGTTTAGTTTAAGTGGCTTACTTATTATAACATAATTATGTATTATTATGAATGTATACCTATATGTTTTATTAATAGAGTCTAAAAAAGAACTATGTTTATTAAAATGAAAATATATTTAACTAGCCTATTTTTGTAATATAAGTATAGGAGCTGCAGCAAAGATTGTCAATGTAGTGTACATTGACAAGCTTTAGCTCCATAAAGTATTTATTGATTACATAAGTGACTCCTTAGTAACATCTTACATTGTTAACTTACCTAAGCATAAAATGTTTCTGAATGTGGCAGTTAGTTGATAAGTAATATACTTGTATGACATTTAATTTGTCAAAAGTTAATTAATAGAGTTAAATCATAGTGGAACATGTTATCTATTCAGACCAACATTTGTAAAGTAGTAGTAAAATTATGTTTAACCATATGTGGTGCATTGCTCAGGGCATGCTTTTCTTTTCCTGAATACATTTTACTCCTATTTATCCACATTCAATCCACCAAAAGATTTGCTTTTAATGGTGCTGTTCAATGTTATCTGTAATAGCAATCCATAACTGATTATTTAGTAAACATGACTAATTGCTCTTTACTACTGACCTTGAAGATTCATACAATGCTTGAAGAAGCAATTCTGCTCCTAATATAAATTATCAAACATTGTCAGGTTATGAAGGTTGTACTCATGAGTTGGATGGACTTAGTTCATAAATTGTTTATCTTGTCTATACAGATGGTGAATTGATTTAAACTCCTTGCCATTGACAATGTGATGACAATATTGCGGTCCTCATCATGATTTGTGTAATATATAGTCAGCAGTGTGCAAAAAATATGAGCATTTCTTATCTGTATATGTTATTTTTAATCTAATATTAGTAAATCTTTGAAAGCCAAACAATGCTAGTGATATTGAAAATATTGCTATTTATTATTTTTGACAATAGTACTTAGTTTATGAAAATATAAAATGATATTTGTTAATTCTTTGTCAATTTTGGTAAGCAAGGTGTTTAAAATTTGGTTATTTTTTTCTAAGGTATTGTACAGGGAGCCGAACACAAGTTACTACAAAGAAAACAATTAAATTTGAGTAAATCTTCATAATTTTTATTGCAAAGTTTTGGAAGGTTTGCTTTATATAAAATATGTACAGAGTTTAGTTATAGCTAAAGAATATGGTTATGTTTATATGTAATAGTTCAAATGAGCTCTATCAAGAAACCAATAGTAAATACTTGAATGCTTAGTAACACAAATCGTCATGCTCCACTTACATTGCCACATTGATAACATAAACTACAGATAATAATTGCTGTAGAAACTATACACCTTTACGTTAAATATGTATTTAATAAATGTCTTTACATGATTATTTATGTAATTAGTAGTAGTATATACAAAATAATTTCTCAAATTACGTCCTTTCTCGTAATTGGTAAAATAATACCTATAAATTGAGCCCAATCAATTTGAAACATTGAAGTTGAAACTGAATTCAAAAAAGGATTAATAATATGCAAAATGTTCTTTGTACATGTACAGCAATATGCTTAAATTATTTGCCATTTAATATAATGCTCATAATGTACCATAAAAGAACATAACATCATACCCGTAAATTCTGAATGGGTTACTCAGAGAGGTATCCCACCCACATTCAATGCGACCTGCTTTTTAAAGAAATACCTATGACTAATCCTGTCTGTGTCATTACCACATACAATAAAATAGGTCTTGTCTGTCCTAGTAATTTACATACATAAATGTTATACAGTAAAGGATATATCAATTAAAAATATATTAAATATAAAAATAATCACATAAAAAGAATTAGAAAATTTGAACACAGTATTTTCTATCCTTTTCCTACTTGATTGGTGTAAATAAGTAGGTGATAACAGGTATTTATGTTTCTCTTGTGATAGGTATTTTCTAATAAATTACATTAGAAAAATACCTGGCCCTTTGGGAGGCTTACACGGAGACATGGGTCCAATGTTAAGAGGCCCTTCAAGAGTAAAGGCATTTATCATGATTACTACATATAATGATGTAATGTTACTTCAAGATAGGAATGGACAGTTTTCATAACCTATCTATTATTTTACTGTCTTGAAATATAAATGAACTGTGAAATTAAAATGAATTTAGTTAGCTGTACAAATAGAAATGTCTGAGACATTTATGACTTATAGTGAAAATGTTCTTAATACAACAAAAAGTTGTAATAAATTGCACAGAAATTTCAAATGTTACCTTGAGTTAGATGGAATTATTCTCATCTCTATCTATCAATTAGTCAGCCTATTGCAGCCCATTGGTAGACAATGGGGTCTTACTCAATGATGCACATTACTAGGCATACAAGAAATTACAACATTAATTGCATTAGACATTAAATATATGTAATATGATATTAATAAAGTATAAATTATCAGTTTATACTTTATTAACTCAGTGGGGAGACCAACGGACTGCAATGCAGAGGGTGGGTTCGAATCCACATCGCGAACCTCTGACTTTCGGATGTTATATGACTTTTCGGAATTATGTGCAAATTGATTGACAATTATCGCCTGTTCCGTGCCTCGGAGAGCATGTTAAGCCGTCGGTCCCGGCTGCCATGAACATCTATGGCAGTCCTTATTGGAAAAGTCAGTACCCTCTAATATCCTGACACTGGTCTAGCCTTAGGGTATAGTTAGCCTTTGGGTTGCAGAGGTCAGATGGCAGCCGCTCTGTGTAAAAACTGATATCCATATATCCATATTATCAGCTTATGTATTTGCAGTACATGCACACTATTTATAAAAAAATCATATAATTACAATTAGCATTTAATTGTTGTAATATAATTAGGTATGTATTTGGTGATGAGTTTATTAGTATTTCAGATTAGGCAGTATGTATCTTATCATTGAAAGAGAGATCATTTACTTTTTACATAATAGGGGGGTATACCCAATTGATATTGAAGTCATAAAATAATATCAAAATTACATAAACTTTCTAATGTTTCATTATCCATGTTCTGTAATATTATAGGAGCTAATGTTATTTCAATATAAAAGTGCTACATAATTAATTAAGATATGAGAAACGGTTTATTTTTAAATATTGGAAAACAATAAAGACTATAATTAAATTATATTTGTGACCAAGCTTATCTATGCAATTTGTTTCAAGATTATCTTTTATAAAATACATGTTAAATCTATAATCAGACAGATTTTTTGGTATAACGGTTTTCAAACCAATTTATATTTTTTACTGTGACATAAAATAGTGCTTTGCGATAGGCAAACAGAGGTTACTGTTTTTTTTATGGTCAATGTATCAGAGTATTGGTATGCTTTCGTCCCGCGCTTTGCCCAAGGCGTTAGGCGTTACCCAAATGAAACAAGACACCGGGTAGTCACTACTTCATCCAATTGAAAACAATTAGGACAGCCCCGAATAAATTGCGGTGATCGTCAAAAACTTTAAAATTCATAGAACAATTTTTTACGACTTCTTTCTAAGTGCACATTATGAAATTAAAAGAGCAAAGGGCACTGATACCGTACTAAAATTCTTAACTCTTACTTCACACGATAGACTTATGCACTGAAAGGGGAAACTAGCTAGTTTTATGAAATAACTCTTTTAAATTTCATACCTTCTTTTATAGGTCCAGGTATGCTTTTCAGCACCGTTGTACACATAAATCTCCAGCACTCACAATTTATCACTTTGGATGTGGGAACCGTAGCCAATCGTACCCAATTCAATCCCACGACACAAACACTGGACAAACAGTTCTAAGACCAACTTTCAGAATTAATAACATAACACTTTTGATATGAATCTTATAAATAATCGCTATTCATGTAGAATTCGTTGGAATATCATCCGTGACTGCGAGTACGAACACGGCATCGAAGGCGAAGCGAAAGACCGATCGCGAAAGCATCCACCTTCGCGCCGCTCATCTCATAGAATCGCTAAGCGACAGAAAAGACGCTAAAAGTAGGTAGATAACTAACGCCACTAATAATATAAAACAGACACGCAAACGTCAATTATTAATTATTTTATTAGTATATTGACATACAAGTATAAAATATACTGGAGTTTAAAATATTATTTAGTATAGGCATAATTAAGGGGCTGAACTTCAAAACTAAAAAAATATTATGTTAGGAAATACGTCTAAGATTCAACCATATACAGAATACATGAAAAATCAATCTTTCAAATTAATAATCTAATTATCTAAATCAAGGTTCTCAAATGTTTAGCTGATAAACTAACAAAAAAGGAAAATGTATAAAAAAGCAGGCAAATGTTTATAAAATCTAGTATCCTAAGGGCCTGTTCACCACTTTCAAATAGCATTTATCTATAAGATAAAGTCTCGCCATCTCTCTTCTTTAACCAAACAAGAGTGAGACAGCATGCGATTTATTTTTCGGATAACTATTACTTTATAGTTGTGAAATTAGCCATTAATGTTGTAATATAATCATTAGGTATACTTATAATTTTTATTAGGAAGTATACCTACTATAATAGGAATATTACAAATTTCTTAAAAATATTCACATCTAAGCGTTATAAATGTATTTCTTCAGATATAAGCAGCTAATACAGAATTATTATAAAATAATGTATACTCGTAGTAAATATAAAAAATCTGGTAAAGTTAATTAAAATATATTATTAAGATCGCATGTCCAATCTATTCATATAATTATTTTTAATCTTTGCCTCATATGACATCATCTACCACTTTATCGAGTGACGTCCATCAACGCGTATTGTCTATGGTTGTAAAATAGTTTTAGTAACTGTCTGCTGTTATTTTAAGATCCTTTTTCAAACTAAGGTTAAATATAATAAAATAAATATTAAAACCTTGTTATATTTATTTTATTTTAGATTATCTGTTTATCCCCGGTTGAGTGTGGAACTAAATAATATGTAATTACTAGTCATCATTTAAATTAATATAGAACAGCATTTGCTACTTCTAGAAAACGACTTTTATATATTATTGTAAAATAAATCTATGTGCAACAACTAATTGGCACAAATATCTTTAGCCGAACAGCTTTAATTGTGAATATGGCGACATCAACACGGGCGTGGTCAAGTGCTTAGCGCATCACTATTGGCATAGACAATAGGCGCAATAAAAAATGCCTTAGGATGCCACAAGTACTTACTGTTAACACTTAACTGTACCTTTAGTAGGTATTTAATTAAAAGTATAAAAAGATATATTCAAATTGAAATAAAAATTGTAGAGCGTTTAGTTTAAGCAAGACGAAAGGACTGAGGATTAACATTACATGTATTTTATTTTGAATGTATAAAATATATTTCATTCGAGTGTCGGATACCTGATTTTGAAATAGGTAATTGTAACGATTGTATTTATTAGAATTATTCAACCATAGACCATTTTCGTCTGAGTAACGAACGAATGAACAGCAAATCTCCTTGCGACTGAGCTAGTGGCTTGGGAAATCGGAATTTAAGAATACCTACGTATATTATGTACTGAACTTCTTAATTTGTCCGCTGCCGTCATGTACAGGTTCTAACACCTCAAACGTAGGAGGAATTAGCGGTAGTTCGGTTTTATTATAAAAGGTGATAAAACCTTACTGAAGTACTTTAACTAGACCTTTGACCCAAAGACTACCTACAATATAATATACGGATACCCTGACCAGCTGACCTACACATCTTACTCTTCAATCTCGTCTACAAGTTGTTCTGGTGAGAAGATGGTGCCGAAACGTTGATATTCACGGTGGGGTTTAAGAAATTAAAAATCATGCAATGAGATATGGTTGGAGCATAAGTTATTAGGAAAAAGTACGCCGAAGCAGGATGACCATGTCTGTCGAACAACACAAACTAGTCTAAATGAACAAAGGCGTCTCTATAGCCCATGTAGCGCCCGTGTGCAATCATTACCCTAGTTCTAGCCCTCTAGTATTATTTTTTATTATAAACAGCCAAATTCGCAATGATTGTCAGCGTGCTTTCAAACGAATCAAAACAGGTGCCGGCACGCGCCAATGGTAGTGATGCAACACTCACCAGTTAGTAATAAAAAAGAATTTAATAAATTGGTGAGTCCTATCGAGATGTCTCAGGTTGGATAAAGGGGTCGTGCAAAATGTTAGTTGAATTGTTTATTACGTATTTCTCAGCAACAACATGGTTACGGAGTCGTAAAATGTGTACGGTAAACGCATGTAAAAACTTAGCTAGTAAAACGTGGTGTAATAATAGGTACACCTATACCTAACTCTTCGGGGATACTGCCGTGAGTCCATGTATGCATTAATTTTGTTTATTTAATCTTAAGAAAACGTATAATTACATAAAGTTGAGTTTTGCACACAAGAGTCTTTCTTGTATTTTACAAATAAATTAACTTGCATCCTTAAAATTTCATACCTCGATATTTTTATTTGATCGGTAGTTACATCCCTAACGTGGTGCGATTGTCTAGGTACAAACGCAGCGAGCGATGAGGCGGCTCCTTTGACGGCTAACCTTTGAGTTATAAAGTTTAATAGAAAAATAAATACATCAAAGAAGCAGCGGTTTAGTGGAGTGTTGCCAGTCTGTGTGAAATTTTGGTAATTTAAGGGTAAAATTCTTATCAATACTGTACTTAAAAATATTATGTAGGCGTTTTACGATATTATAGATTCTTTTTATTATTTTTCTCAGCATGTTTGTTAAGAGATAAATAAGCCCTTAATGGGTCAGGCAGGGTTATCTATACATACTGTATAATTATCTGTTTTAAGGTTTATTTCATGTTGAAACAAAAGTTACTATTGTAAGAGCGACTCGTGGCGCGCCTTGCTTTGCTGTAACTCGAGACATATAAGAACCATACAAAATGTATGCAAACTGGAACTCTTTTTACGTGGGGTTGAGTTATAACGCCCGGCGTCATAACACGGGCGCAGGTTCATTGAAAGTGCCGAGGCCGGCGCTCCCTAACCGCTGCGCCCGTGTGCACCGCACTCCCAGCACCATAGTTAAAGTCGACTCTGTAAGTGGAATAGAGTCAGCAAATTGGTAAATGCAAGTAAAGACAATTTTATTTATAGGCCTCATATAAAAATATGTAGGTTTAAAGAATGAAAACTTGCATTTAAAATTTCTAATATGACAGTCAGGTATAGGAATACCAGACTGTCATATTAGAATCTTCACCGTGAGCATGTACTATACTAAATGTGAGGTCTCGACCTTAGTCCCAGTCACGTCAAAATGTAGTTGGATTTTTGGGTTAAGAATTTTTCAATAAGAGCATGTCCCGTATGACATGTGTATGTAGGTATCTCAATAAATCTGGCGTAATTTGCAAGTGATACACTTCTTATAAATATAACTTCAATAATAAACTTACAGGCAATAAGTTATATTACGTAAGTAGTGATACCATACCGAAAACTGTGTGCGTTACCGCAGCAAAATGTAATAAAATGTTGTGCTTTAGAGAGTTGAGAGTATAACAAATAATTAGTTCATCGTGAAGAGTAATTTTTTCACTAATAGCATAATTTGTTCAAGTTGTAGTTGTAAAGTTATTCGAGAAAAACAGATTTTGCTGCAGTAATGTTTGAAATATAACCCTGGCATAACTTTTTTTATAAAATCCTTTTATCTCTGAAATAAATGCATGAATAGATAGCTTTTGTTAAGATTTTGCTGCGTTAACGTTTTGCGATTGACCAGATCTCAAAAACGGCTTACCGTAGAAGTTTGAAAAAAATACCAATAATAGACCTAAATTAGTTCAAATTTGTTCAAACATTAGTTTTTAATTTGTTTGATAAACACCAATGTAATTAAATGGTGCCGAAATTCAAAAAGATACGGATTTGCAAGTAAACCAATACACTTACAATTAAATAAAAAGCTGTATCATGTAACCTTGGTACACCTTTATAAATACAGCAAATTTAGATTATGTAGTTCTACGCAATATGAAGATACCAAGAAATTTAATTACATTTTTATGGTCTGATTTAAATGATCGAATACGCAGTTCCCATAAAACAAGGAAACATGGAATACTATGAACTAATTAAAATGTTCCATCAATAAACAATCCTGTTAATTTCAGCTTTAAATTACTAATTTATTGATGGAACATTAATCAGACCATATAAATGTAATTAAATTTCTTGGTATCTTCATATTGCGTAGAGTCACATAATCTAAATTTACTGTATTTATAAAGGCGTACCAAGGTTACATG
Organism: Catocala fraxini; assembly: GCA_930367265.1. NCBI lineage: Eukaryota > Metazoa > Arthropoda > Insecta > Lepidoptera > Erebidae > Catocala > Catocala fraxini. The sequence continues at coordinate 18,257,211 of OV884035.1, forward strand.
ATACAGCTTTTTATTTGATTGTAAGTGTATTGGTTTACTTGCAAATCCGTATCTTTTTGAATTTCGGCACCATTTAATTACATTGGTGTTTATCAAACAAATTAAAAACTAATGTTTGAACAAATTTGAACTAATTTAGGTCTATTATTGGTATTTTTTTCAAACTTCTACGGTAAGCCGTTTTTGAGATCTGGTCAATCGCAAAACGTTAACGCAGCAAAATCTTAAATAACTTTAGAACCACAACACACAAATTTTGCTGTTCACAAACATTTAATACGCAACAAAAGCTGTCTATTCATACATTTATTTCCGGGATGAAACGATTTTATAAAATAAGTTTTGTCAGGGTAATGTTACAAACATTACTGCAACAAAATCAGTTTTCTCGAATAACTTTACAACTACAACATGAACAAATTTTGCTATTAGTGAACAAATTACTCTCTACGATGAACTAATTATTTGTTATACTCTCAACTCTCTAAAGCACAACACTTTATTACATTTTGCTGCGGTAACGCACACTTGAAAACTTCCTACTCACCTAACTTATTCATCTTCTATTACTTCACACTATTATTATTGTTCATTTAGGCTGAGATATTAAGGTCGATGCCGAGGCTAGAAATAATAAAAATAAAATTTAGTCCCTATATATCTATAGATACATGTCATGTTTCCAGCTAAATACACACATGTTTAGTTGCATGTTTACATCTATTGTAGAATTGGTGATATTTTTTCATGAGTGACTTTTTAACTACTATATCTGCAAACAATGTAGATATAGGTAATGCTCTGTATTCGGTTCCATTTTTCTATTGGATGTCATGTTCAGGTTTCATTCTACGAATAAAAGAACCCGATCTCTTCTATACAGTGGATTACCATATTAGGTATGACCACGGATAAAAGCTTATCTATATTAATTCATTCGAAATTTAAATGACCGAGTGCTGGGCTCCAAAATACTTTGGTGAAAATAAAAAACAAGTAAGTTTATCTCATTTATTTTTGTATTACAAAATGTATAAACGTATAAAATATTCATTCAATCATTCACGTTGCACACATCACATCACAATATTACATTCTTAACTCCGAATGTTTTATAAAAATAGGATATTATTTTAACTAATAATAATTATATTTTCGAGGAAGTGCTAATGAAATTATCTACGTAGTCATATATACATATAAAAGGTACTACGTGACTCCACAAATATGCAAAATATTGCCTTACATAAAGCCCTAGGCGCCAAAAATAACCATCTAATTATTTATAATACTTCTTCCAATCACTAAAAATATCATATATTTTCTACGAACTATTCCGTTCATATTTGCGTTATACATAAAATCTTTAATGGACTCGTATTATAATTAAAACGACTAACCATAAAAGCTCAGAGTAATTGCAGACTGAAGACGCTTTGGCGCCATGTTTCCTTCGCCACTGGTTTAAGATAGAACGACAATATCTATTAAACAATTAATTATTCTCTAAATCTACGCTAGTAAATGGGTGAATATTGCCTCACCTACCCTTAAAACTACCTTTAGTTTTAGCAATTATTCACGATTAGGTATACAACAAACTTTTAATCAGTGAGTTTCCTCGAATTTTAAATGTTTGCAAGTGTGATATCATTACAATTAAGAACTCTACGTGGCTTTCATAAATTCTAACTCTTATTAACGTTTTGAATAATCGCTAGCTACTCCAGTCAATAATTACTCTAAGTAATAATACATATACAGTACCAAACCGTTACCTACACGTATATTTCAAAAGCACCGCCTCAAACGATAAAAATCGTCTATAATATAACTAAAAATAAATAGCACATTACTAACTATGAAGCTAGAAACAGACAAGCTTTGGGAGGTACTTAAAAGCACAGTCTTCAATCATATAAACAACTAACACTGTTTTCATAAGAGGAGAAAATCCATATTTTCTAAATTTTGTGTATTAAATACTTTTCTATCGTGATCTTACACTATCTTTCACAACCCTTGAGAAATAAGAACAATTTAGGTTCCAACAAGAGGAGAGCGTCTTTTGTAATTTTATTATGGCGGCTTCAAATAAAATGCGCAGTAGGAAGGAAGTGGCGCTTTGTTGCAATTGTGGCGCCACTTTATAGTAGGGATGCGCAAATGTACTAAAACATGAAAGTATTTGAAAATTTGTTCGCATTGTTCTTAGATTTTTCATCGATTACTATTCGTGATGCGTATTTTACAGATGGCTATGACACTTGCGAATTTGCTTATTTAAAATAAACGCAATATTGGAGTAGCGCTTTGCAACATTTTGTAAATTTCTAGAAGCGCAATCGCATCAGTACTAACTTGCTTCACTCGTAATTGGTAAAATTTGAAGGCACCCTATTTAATTTTTGAACTCATAAACTTCCGGTAATTTTCTTTTCTTACAAGAAGCTAAAACCTTCACACTTTTCATGTATAAACTCGCTTAGTTATAAAGCTCTCCTACTCGACCCCGTCAAAACGCCCTGGAGTACGGCCAGTTATTGCTGGACGAGGAATGGTGGTCTAAGTACGGACTATCAGTAAGAAGAAGCTTGCTGCCACTGAGACCAGAACTGGAACTCTCGCTTGACGAGAACATACTTTTGCTTCCTGTGTAGAAAGAGAGGGACGTATGCAAAGGCTCCCGGCCTAAACGACGTCTTGCTCGCACCAATGAGATGAAAGCCACGGCAATAGCGCATAGGAATATGATACCTAGAATGCAGAACGCAAGAGCCATTTTTCCTGGTGATAAGCAGATGGTCTTGTCTCCTGGTGAGAAGCCTCGAACGAATTCGTCCTCTTCTGATTCTATTCTTCTTGAACCTATAACAGAATAGAAACGATTTGAATAATGGGTTATTTGACTTGACCATTAAACACGTGATAATTGTAGAGGAGTCTGTGACGTAAAGGAATTAAAGTAACATCGTTGGTTATCCTTGCAGACATATCGATCTAATTATTTGGACCTACAGCAGGTCAGCTAACGTGAGAATTTATATTTTGAAAGTTAGATGTTTTGTAGAACAGAAGAAACAATCTATCTCATTTTTTTATCTGTTCCAAGGCCTATGCGTAACTATTATTCTAATATAAATTACAACAGTAATTTTCAATCTATACATATCAAAAGTTACCTCTTATTGACGCTTCATCTTCCAACTCTATATTGGGCGCATGCACCTCAATACTGTTATAAACCTCGAGCCTATCGATCACTATGCCTTTAGCGTCTTTATCGAGCCTCGCTTTTCGGAGCAGTCCATCTCTAGTCTTTTGCGGTTTCTGCAAAGCTTTACAGTCTACCGGCGGGCATTGGCCTTTGCACAATTCGATACCACAAGTTAGGTGGAGCTTCGCTCTATCAGGAAACTTGAAAGCTGCAAATGTGGTGATGGCATGCTGATAAGTCATGATATTCTTGAACATATTATCAGGGTCGGATTTCGCCAGTTTGATGTTGGTGCTCTCGTCAATATTCTTCTGAGGGTCGACTGGTTCTAAGTCTGAGAAGTCGATTTCGGCGCTCTTGTGTTTGTGGTCATGGATGGATGGTTTGTTGAAAATCGTTTCGTCTATGGGACAGCCTGCGTCGTCTAAAAGTTTCTGCGATGCCTCTCCCAGGCCGTCGTGAGCAATGCAGTTAGTTACTCGGAGTCCAACGCCGACTGAAAAATGGCATTATGCTAATTTAGTCTATAAGCTTTTCTGGCTGTTTTTGTTTAATGTTCTGTAGTAGTGGAAATCGTAGTTATTTTGCTTGGATTGAAAAGATGCTGAGTGTGAAGATTGTATTAAATAATATATACAGGTAAATAAGATTGTGAGCCAAAATAAACTTCTTATCTTCTTGTCTGTCTGTCATCACCAATTATAACAAAGTTTTATTGGGTACAAATTAGTTCAAAAGTGAAAAGCAAGGGCGGTATACCTCAACGTGAGATATCAATTTCACTTACCTATCTTTAAAATACTAGGATGATAAACTTCTATGATAGCTTTAAAAGAGTAAACTCAATAATGCGTTAATTGTAAATAGCACTAATACATCTTATAAGTTTTACCTGGCAATGTGCACTGTATGAGTAATCGAGTTGGCTGTCCTACTTCCACAGTAGCGGGTTCCGTGACCGATGCCGCTGGTGCCAGTTCCATCCAGGCCCTAGCTGCAGCCATCAGCCACTCCCGCTGTTCTAGTTCAGCCGCGTTTGCAAAGCCTTGTCGTTGGCGGCCCGTTCTGTAAATAATGTTAGTTGAAAAAAGAGGCAGAGCAGGTAAACCACGATTAAATTTGTTTTTGTACTGCCCTTTATTGTTTGCTAATTACTAGCATAAACTCTATATTAAAGATTGTCTTTGTCTATAGGTTTATCCAGGTTTTGGTTTATTTGTATGCCAAGTTTTATTAAAGTCCGAACAATAGTCAATGCGTGAATAAGTAACGAAGGCCCAATCTTCTTCACGTTTGAATGTAGGGACAGACAAAATAATTTAAAGTTATCTGGGTTTTGATGCTACCCTGCTCTGGTTTCCGTGTCATAAAAGTGTGTTCATGTTTCCTTCTCTCGTTAGGTCGGAGAGTTATGCGTCAATGCATTCCCCCAAGTTAAAAAACAACAAAAGGGCAAGGAGTTATTGTCATATTTTATTAGAATTTTCTCAGAAATACCACGATGTCTCCTAATTTGGAGTTAGAGGGTAATAGGCTCGCCTCTAATTACGTGGTACTAAAAATGTAGCTAGCGAAATGATACATTTTGGGTCGAGAATACTCCGGAGTATTCTTCAGAATAAATAAAAATTTGCCACATCTTAACTGTCTAGGATAAGGTGGTTATACTCGAATAGCTTAGAATATATTTTATAAGATTATGTTCAGTTGTACTAGGTACATTTAGTTTGAATCGTTCAGATTATACAGATTCTAGTGTTAGCATGTTCAACGAACATTAGTTTGTGTGTTTGTCATGCTTGTAATGGAATCGCCAGCATTTACGGCACACAGCATAACTTGCTTTGATCGACTAATAATAGCTTCCTTATCCGAAAATTCTAAAAGAAGCATGCCAATGTGTACCTGTAATATTACCACAAAAGCCACAAATAAAACTCAAATTATTTTGCCTAAAGCAACTAGGCTAGGCCCCGTACTTTGTGAATTTACAAATATGCATAAGTAAGCAGTGTCTTGTGTAAACGTTACCTCGTTTTCTTCGCCTCCCTGCCGGCCATTTCACGTAATTTGTTGTTGATTACCGCCTCTAAAGCCGAGCTGTTGATGTGCACCGCACGAGGCTGCAATTTACATCTGGAATATAAAGTAAACTAATGTTATAAAGATACACTCTTAAATTACTTGAGTATACATAATTATGCTTTTTCCAAATTAAACGGCGGCAGCGCAATGGTTACGAATTTGCACTAGCGAACATAAGGTAGTAAGTCCGATCTCAAGCAGAACCATTAAGCTTAGCTGGGGAGTTTAACAAGAATATTAATAATCCCGATGTAATAGAGGGATATATTGAGAATCTAATGTAATCTCGTGTATATTTCCAGACTCCACCCATAAATTTCCCAATGCCGATGCTGAACAACACTAAGCAAGTCCTGGGTTTCACCCAGGATCGCAAGTTTTCACTCATACATTCCAATTCCAATGAGGTAGGCTAAAAGAAAATAATTTCACTGTCCTTTTGAATTCTATTATTGGGGTCCATTCAATACAGAACATAAAAATATAAGTAAGATTCATCTATTCATAATAATCTTTAGTCGGTCTATAAATATTGTAAAGGAAATATGTTTTAGTTTTGAAGCTTTGCCTACTAAGATTTACAATAAGCATTGGACATTAACAGGGTAACTTAATAGGGCAAAATGCAAATTCTAAGATACAAAACCAGCGATATGTGCCAATCAGGTTTTACAATCTGCTGGCACTATTCCTGGACGAAGACAGCATATTCAGGAAACGAGATTTTATAATGTTGTTGTATACAACTTTGACGACCCACAAGGCAGGTTTCTTAACTTGTTACATAAGATGGTTTTTCTACGATCTTTTTTGTTTTAACTAGGAATAAGTAAGTTCAAAGCCCCAGACTGCAAGCGTTCCTTATTTTTCTTGAATGCGTTGACGCGTAATGAAAAAAGTTGAACAAGGAACATTGGAAAATACTATTAAAAATACTGTGTAGTATTGTAGATTTTATTTATTGTATTTTTCCATAAGGTTAAAAAAGATATGGGATTATCAAGCTAGATAACGATTGTAAATCTGACAAAGTATTCGATTCCCGAGCAACCCAATTTATTATTAGGTTTGTTTGTTCAGGAATTCGCAGCAGCAACACGAATAAACGGCAAAGGGATCGCCCTATAAAACGTGGGACCTTAAGTTATACTTGGTGATATGTATGTACATTGAAATCACCTAAAGTCAGACTATGTATAGGAAGGTACGCAACCGAAAATTTTTGGGTGATATTGGACGGATAATGCAGTTTTAGGGTGTTACCTCACGAATAACTCCTGATCTGAAGATTGTTGCAGCTGCCTGTCCATCTGCACGACCAGCTCCACATTGTAATACAGTAGTTCATCATCGATGGCTTCATCCACCGTAGTATTCACAGCAGACGTCCTAACGCCGCAAGCGTTTGATGGCAAATGTAGAGTTATATCGTTTTGGCGGGTTCCTAAAATATTTTTAATTGTCCAGTTAGAATAATGGAAAATTCTATTCCTTTCTTTCTATTTTTTCCTGTATCTCGCAAATTAAAAATATATTTTAACTTTGACTTCGACTTCATAGTTACCATCGACCAATCGCAAAGGCAAAGAATAAAAATTATTACTACACAGCAAAGGCATGGACTAAGAAAGGCTGACCGAAAATGCTAATTACATAATTGGTGTTCTTGCGCTAAAATATTAAATCTTAAGTAACAAACAAACAATAAAATGCGCATAAATATCCGATCTTTTTATAATCGCTAACTAACAGATAGATTGTTATCGTATTATTATGTCTAAGTAATTATGATTTATTTTTCCTTTCTACGTTGTCTTTCATAATTATGTATAGAGCTTGTAACATTAGTAGTCATTTTAAGTACCTATCCTATATTGCAGTCTATGAATAAAGTAATATCAGGCAATTATACGAGCTTTTCTCATAGAAATGCTATTATTATAATGAAATCATGTCGATGTTGTGAATACCTTTCCACAATTAAGGATTGATTCCTCTGTGTGGAATACACTACTCTTAAATGTTCTCTGGGATATACTTAATAGGTAGGTAGTCAGAAAAGCGCGACCATTTTCAAAAAGTCAAATATAGGCTGTCAAGTACATTCACAGCACATCTATGACAATAGATTGGATGGCAAATCTAGTGCTGTGCTGCAGTGCGCTAGTGGCACTGCGTCGAGCGTTGTGAGTTCAATTCCTGTCTGGCGGATGTTTTTTGTGTCTGTTTCAATGTTTATAAAGTACCTCGTCATAAGAATTATTTACAAGAGCGGGAACGGCCATTTTGTTTTTATTTTATTTTGTTTGACGATTTACTGCTGCAATTCTACTTTCACACCTTAACTATTCGAGTGATTATCGTCAAATTATGCATACATGTTGTCAGAAAAGGACAAAGGGTAGTATGTATGTATGTATTTCATAAAAAGGACTGTCCCCGAGGGATATAATTTATTAACGAAATTTAAAGTAAAATATTAATTGCATTTAGTGATTAAAATATTCAAACATCCGTAGAATATTGCGTAATTCGCTATACCTTTGATAATTGAGGTCTAATGGCAATCATTCTACGGAAAAAGTAATAGCCAGCCAATTCTGGTTAAACTAGAAATCCGACCACAGTTCTCGTGGGATAGGTACATGAGACTAAGATTAAAATGTCTATATATCCTGAGCACGATTCTATCCTTATATGATCAAACTAGTCTATTAAATGCTTTTTAATATTTTCTTATATTACTGGGAAGGCCTCCTATACGGTTACTGTTATAAAAAACAAAATATATCTATGGTTACGACAGCCTTTTAAAATATTAATTTTCACTTTACTCGAAATCCTCGGTGATGCGGCTACCGCTTACATCTGTTAATCAACAACTTGACAAATTCAAACTGCTTTCAAGAGATTTGATTGGCTGTTGCTAATTCAGTGAGTCAGTCACAGTAGTTGACATACGAATTACTGTTTTTTAACTAGTGTTTGTGTTGACTTGCCTTTCTGGAAACGAGAGCTCATCTTAAACCAATGCGCCGTCCATAGGGTTCACTTGGTGTGCCAAGTGTTGTGTGCAACACTACGGTTACTGCAAGTAAGCTAATACTAAGCTATACAGTATTTTATTTACGACTAGCGACCCACCCGGCTTCGCACGGGTTGTACAAAACCTTAACAAATTATCACCTAAACCTTCCTCATGAATTACTCTGTCTATTGGAGAAAACCGCATGAAAATCCGTTTAGTAGTTTTTGAGTTTACTTACTTAGTTTTATCATATGTAGTGATCGTTGAGAGGTGACTGAAAAATGGTCGAGAAAAGAACTGGCTGATCAAATGGTTAATCGATTCTCTCTTCGCATTTCCCCTTCAACTTGCTCAACGATTATTTATAAGTTATGCGATTGTTAGCAGTGTTAGTTTTGGTTAGACTGTGATATAACAACATAACGTAGCGATAGTGATTGCAAAGTCGTGATGAGGCCTCGAATCCGATTCCTGGGTCGGGCAAAGCCTTATCGTACTTCTCTGTCAAGTAAATCTTATTATCAGCACGGTGTCTTGAACTGTGCTCAGTAGTGTAAATAGCCTTTTTACGTGCTACGTAAGCTCTATAGCTATCGAAATATAGGTATGATACATCTCTGCATTTTATAAATTTAGATGTGCGGCTATAAATGTATGCAGATCTTACCTTGAACTCTGCATTCCCTCGAGAAGTCCTTACTGAACACGAGTCCTTTGAAGGGTTGTGCCATTGTCAAGTGTACGGTCATGGAGGCTTTGTCGCAGACCGTGGTTACGCTGACCACTCGGTTGGGTTTCACTTGGCAGTAGCCGAGGGTCGCCGCCCACAGCAGTAGTATCGGTCGCCACATTTTGGCGCGCCCTGAAACCAAAGAAAATTATTCTCTAAGTCTGTGAAGGCTGCTTTAAAGGTACACCTTTTTTCTATAGGTAATGTTTAATGTTAGGGAATGCATTTTAGCCCCCTAAGGACCAAAAACGTAGTCATCGAAATGTGTATTACACTTTGGCCATTTGAAGGACTTCACTGAACTTTATTTATATAGCTATGTTTTGTAGAAAACCTTAATTTAGCATTATAATATTGTTTATGTTATGCAAGATACGAATATAGATACTACAAGCAATTACAATAAATAATATGCTAAAGCTCTCAAACTACTAAAAATACCATGTTTTATCAAAGCTCTCGAAGTTTTTATTCTTACACACGCTTGGAACTCATATATTTCCAACAAAATTGCATAACGTCGTAAGCGTTTATCCGACACACGTATGTGAAATGTTATTTATAGGTTCCTTAACATGTAATCGTAAACTCGTCCAGGTATTCCCATTACGTAATAAAGTGCGGGTCATAGAACTGTGTATCTAAAGTGCTGCGTCTAATAATAAAACGTAAAGGTGTTCGGTGTACTGAACGGTCTGTAGTTACTCTGAGAGTGAATGTGGTGGTCTGAGGCTTATGTTGCTATCTTTAGTATGTAAATTGGGATCGCCAGGTAAAAAAAAGGGATAGGTGTGAACATGAAATTCAACTCTAAGCCTATTGATCGGTATCAAATACTTAAGTGTAATTTACACCAATAAGTATTCTAACTTCCAAATCCTAACTAAAATTATAAGTAAATGCGAATGCGAGTTTGTTTGTTACGATTTCACGCCTGAACTACTCGACCGATCATCATGCAATTTCGCATACACCTTGTCAGGGATACGGAAAAGGACATAGGGTACTTATCATCCAGAAAAAAGTACGGTTCACGAGGTATAGAAAATTTACATAACTTACATTTACGCGAGCGGAGCCTTAGGCAAAAACTAATAAGATAAAAAATATAACTTGTCGCCGCAGTTTCTCCCACGTTTTTGATTACTGTTCCGCTCCCGTGGCTTGTAGAGTGAATTTGTATAGCTTATAACCTCACTTAAGAACTGGGTTACCAAGTGCAAAAAGAATTTTCAAATCCAAGTAGTAGTTGCAGAGATTAGCGCATTCAAACAAAACAACAAACAATATCTTTAAAAAGGTTAACTGGCTCATTGGACCCGTGGCATTGGATACGATTTTAACTTAAAACTGATTACAAATGTTGTTATTTAGAATAATAATTACTTTCAATTAAAGCTTGCCCTAATCCACGATTTCGTTTGCCTGTATTGTTCTCCAGGCTCAAAGCTGTCTGTTATCCCAAAGTTTATAAAAATTGGTGCAGCGATTTATTCGGAAAACGTAGAAAACACTGCTTAGAATAAAGTATAGACACATTTATAGTGTACTTTTATTAAAATCGGGTCAATTGTTAATGGAATGCATGCATTGGCGCTTGGAAAGAGCTTTTCCCGAGAATCTTGATACCTGCTAGGCTTAAGGAGACTTATCCATAGACTCCTAAAATATAGGACGTTCCGCGGAAATCGGTACACCTGGCAACACTATCTGCGGCGCAGTGTGCCGTATTGAACGAAGTAGATCGACAATTTGCGGTCAGTATCGCGGTTGCAGTGGCGGATATGAAAGCAATTTGAGACAATCCACACTTTATCTAGTACCACCATTACGAAATGGTCGGCTAAATTTGTACACTATAATTATTAAATAAGTATCGTCAGTTGTGAACTTGAAATACTGGTTCGTGTGCTCTAAGGCTTTCGCAGACGACGGTGTTTTACCCGGACAGAAAAGTTCGGCTCTATCCGTTGTCACCCGCGGCTGTCCACAGGGTGACGCGCGACGCACGGGTAATCGCAATAGTTTCCGGTCCGGTCTAACACTCCGTCAACAGTCCGTAGGTGTCCATCGTCTGTAAAAACCTAAGTGTGTGTTTCTATTTATACATTCGAATGTTAGTGTTCATGTACTGATTATGCAAAGGATCTTTCTTGTTATTTTCTCAGAGCTCAGTGTTATTACGGAGATGTTATAATAGTCGTAAAACGTGTGGCTAAAATAAAACAAACTCTAGATCTAGTGATGTGTGATATGCTACAGCGAGTTAAAAAAAAGAGATCCTAACTAGCTTGGGGGCGACGTACTTGAGTAGGGGTGAGTTCACGACGGTAGAGTCACAGGAGGAGATTGAACTCACGACCGACCGAGGATCGCAGTTGAAGCTTTACGCTACACATCAAGCATAATCCCATGTATATATAATTTTCCTAACCATGACAAGAAATAATTTGATGTTTGAAGCTGCAACGACTCACTTTCGACGACGAATTGTTTTTCTAGTAGGTATGTTAGGCATTTCAGCAAATAACAGATTAATAGAGAAGTTGTTGAGACGTACAAGTTTTGGTTGCTTGTTTGCCTTCCATCTGGTCCCAACAATCCCAAACCTCGCCAGCATTAAAAGTTATAATATCATATGCATAATTTTATCGAGAGAGGTGCTTAAAATGACCCATTGTATTTCACAAGCGAAGCGGATAAATCGGAGCGTTTTATTAAGATTTGGATACATTTTGTTTTTACTACAGCGTGAGCAGAAAGGTGTGGTCTAGTGACGCACATAATTGCATTCGAATAATATCATAATACAGTTACAATGATATGCACACCGCCATAACTAAATGGTCCAAAGCGCAGTGCATGTACTATTAGTATTGTTAATATATTCAAATGTAATTCGAATGCAACGCGTTACAACGATACAATTTTTAGGTTTTCCCAAAATATTTTCGTATTCCAACTTAACTTAATTAGATACTATTTCGAATTAAAGACATATAAACAAATTAACCTGAACTTCTTTCCAATCAGAAGAATATATTTTTGTTAGCTTTTAATATAAGAGACATTGTTAGACCATCCATCTACATCATTTATGGTCATGATGACTTCTGGTTTTTACACATTCTTTAGAGATTTTTGCAATATATGATATCAGACTTTATTACAAGAACCTAATCAGCTAAGCTATAGAAATGTAGAAGTAATACATTTCTGCTTACCCCTTCAAAAAAAGGCTTAAGCATAAATATATCAAACAGACCCTTTTGAACTCACCTTTCACACACCGTATAATCTATTATCTCAAGTACATATTGTTAGGAATAAACAGTTATATTTCAGCTGTTTCCGTTCTCCGTCGACAATCCCGATGGTACAATTAGATAGACAATTGGATTGTTCAACAGAATTGGGTCTTATGATCTATGTCGCGAGATTGTGAGATAAAAGAAATCTTAGGTTAGCAGTGTCACGCATGGTGTTATATTAATTAGAGGTAAAACGATTCTTTCACTTTTTGCATGTGATTTATACATGAGAGGCATGGCGGATCACCGGCATTTAATCGGTTCATTCACATTTTTTAATGGTTCTAAATTATGCTATAAGTGAAAAATTTCGCTAATTATTTTTTCTTTGCATTTAGGGATGAGTCTCGAATGAGGATGAGCTCGCTTTAGAAATTACTACACTCTTAAAAGATAACTGTGAGCTCTATAACAGTGGACGCCATACCGGGCATAAATGACCGCAAACAATACAATTTCTATTGTGCCTGCTACATGGCATTCAACGTGTTAAGGAGAAACAGTGTGACTGCATTTCAGTTAGTTTGCCAGAGGTATACGTACCTAACCTAGTCCTTGCCCATACCTGTCCTATAATCCCATCTTTGATGCCCTTGGTTTATTTCCTACCTTTTCATCTTTAATTTGCTTGACCTAGCGTCGGCAATGCCCAAGCGGTACTTCTGGTATGGCAAGCCATCATGGATACAGTAACCATTTACGATCAAGTGAGCTGTACTCGCTTGCTACCATAGTTACCATGTGTAAAAGAGGAGTTGTTGGCTGACGAACCAGTAGTCCACCTCATGGTAAGTGGAAACTGCCGCTCGTATATATGGCACAGCAGAAGCAATAAGTAACGCAGCACAACCAAACCGTTGCCAGCTTTACGAAGGAGGCAAAGTAAAGGCTATTTTACTCTTCATTTCAAACCTTACCTCGAATGATTATCGACTAAAATAGACACAATGTACTCAGCTCTCTGTACCTATCTCTAGAGCAAACAGGGCTAGAAAATTTTGCCCATGGCGCTGATCTTTATAAAACCGGTTACATACTTACGTATAAATATGAATAATATTATGCTATACATTGCGAGTAAAAATTATTCCATAGAATGTTATTTTGCTTTTATTTAACATTACTGGTTACTTATATTATGTACAGTCAGCGAATTAAGTCGTAACATTTGTGAGATTTTAAATGTTTTATCAGATTAAATAATTATTGGCACGGGTGGCGCATTGTTCGCCTTGTCACTGCAACAGCGCCAGATGTTACAGTTACGATCCCAACTCATGACTAAAATTTGTAATAAATGAGAGTTAATAAGTTCCGAGTCGGGGTGTTCTTTGTATCTGTTATTTGAATGTTTGTAAAGTCCCACCGATACAGGAATTATTCCTAGTGCGAGAGCAATCTTATAAATATAATTAATAGTTACGCGTAATCTTTTACATCAGTATTAGTTAAAAGATTGTCATTTTAATTACAATTTATTAAAACATGTTTCATAATTAAATCACTGTTACAAATTCATGTCTTTGACTGTACCTACTTAATTACGCATACTTAAGAAATTGTCATACTTGTAACTAATACTACATCTTACAGGATGGGATAAATAAAATTATAGTGCAGGAAAGCAGTTTACAATGTAGGTATAATGTTCATCTTAGCGCCGATAATATAGGGTTTTCACTGTCAGGAACTTGAAACTTCCCACGAGATCTTGAGCTTAATACCTAGTTACGTAAATATTATGTCTTGTAGATGTGTCTATTTGTAATATTAATAATTATACTTAAACAATTCAGTGCTATTACGAGTGCCGATTACGACGAACGGTTTGAGGTATCACAGTAAGGACCTGGAAACGCGATCGCGATTTCTCACGCGATCTTGGGCTCGCAAATATTAGTTCTTGTTAGCTATCTGTACTTATAAGATGAATGATAATGAATGCGCTTGTACGATTCAGTGCTTTACGTACGAGGTGCTGATTATGTTGAACGCCGTTGAGTCCTCGTTGACGTCATCGAATTTGGAAAACGTATAGAAATTAATAATATTATGAAATTAGAAGATCTGTAAGAAAGGATTACGCTATTAGTGCGCCAACTATACTTCTGTATTGAATGCTAAGTAGTCTGTGATTGTACTGATTGCTAAGTTGTACATATTTTTGAGTAAGATTAAAGTGTTTCCCTACCTAGCACCATGACATGAGCTTGAGAGGTAGGTTTTTAGCCTAGCACGGCGGCCGACTGTGGGTTGGCAGAGTTCATACATTCAAAAACATTTGCAGAATCCTTAGATTTGCAAATACCCTCATTACGTTTTCTATTACCGTTAAATGTGGGGGATTGATTATCCAATGAGTAATACACAATTGCAAAGGTAGCATCTAATATATCTACTGGCATAAGATTTGATTTTTAGCTACCTACTTTGGCAACACAAATAAGTACGTTTTAACAGCCAAATTCTGGGCCGCAACTATATAATATTGAGCAATGATTGCCATCGAAACGCTAAGAAGAAGACAGCCGAGTAGTTTGTTTGTTAGTTTTTTTATCTTATTAGCAAACGACAGTCAACACCAATACCGCCATCTATTGACACATGAAGGAATTATTTTAATGGAACGGTTGAGGTCGTTATAACACTATTACTTTACCGTCGAGCCGCTTCTTTACAGTTAGTTGCAACTGGCAGGCATTATCACAGACGCACAAACAAAAACAATTACATAAACAGCTATGTGATGTTGCGTAATTTACAATTAGTTGGCAATTACAACTGTATACGAATGTGAGACCGGTCTGTGGGATCTTCGCGCCATCTTTTCTGTCGCTTCTTCGTGGTCGACAAAACGTGTGAAAATAAAGGTTATTAAACGAATTAAAGCGTACCTAACTAATACTGTCGACGTAATTTGTAGGAGTGTAATTTGATAGAAACTTAGAATTAGTAACTATGTGGATTTTATTCGCAGATAAGGTGTGGAGATTGTGACATGACATATTTTAATGGATTTTTCTGTATTGGAAAGCTTTAAATAATTGTATACGAGACAAATGGGATTACATATTGTACTCATTGTCGAAAATTGGATTACTATTTTTGAATAGGCAGACGTGAGTCTTATGAGTTCCGTCTAGATTTCAGCAGTCCAGGTTTACGTATGGTTACGCTTATTTAATTTTTTCATTGTCTAAGGTGACAAAGACACTCCGCGCCTGTTGGTAAAAAGTCTACCGTATCATATTGGCATTTGCAACATTAGAAGTAACCTACCCATATTGGCGATACGAAAAAGAAATGAAACCTTCATGTCTCCCAGGAGTAGAGACTACAGGCTACCTTGGGCATATTTAGTGCTTCAACGAGAAACTACCTCCAAACAGGAAAAGGTCGTACCAGATTGCTCAGTTGCATCGTATCCGTCATCCATGCTGGGAGTAATTCTCCAACTACCCACACCAAATAACCCTAAAACGAAGAATCTTGACGCTACTTTTCACACTTTACATTAATATCTATTCAAACGCGATAAAGTACTTGGCATTCTACCAAAAATGCCGCTACAGATGCTGTTAGAAAATATATGACACAAACTACCCAAACTTTAAACGTAATCGAAAGCATACTCTGCTATCTTTTTTACCAAGTTGGGCAGTATTGACACACATTCTTTCGCATAGATTAACGAGATCGATATAGGAAAGAGGTCACAGAGATCAGACGAAACGTAAAATCATTATTGTTCAACACGAAACACAATATATAGATGAAATGGTTTAAATATCAATTGAAGTGAAAGCAGTTTTTATTACCCGTGAGATTTTGGACCACAGATAATTTTATCAGATTCACTGTTCACCAAAATAATGTTGCCAATTCATCGTATGGTTTAAAAAGTCAGCTCGACTACGCACGCCTTGTAGGTTCACTTTTCATATGAAACAAAAAATGTGTTTACGGGTAGTTGGAAGGCTGACTTAAACAAATCATTGAAATAAGAATAAAAATGACTAATTCTTTTTTCAATGTTTATCAAGTTTCCCACGGCACAGAAAATAACTAAATGTTTTATATTTGATTATATCGTGTAATGTGGCGAATTTTATTAATTATTTTAAATAAGAAGGAATGTTAGAAGATCCAGATATATAATTCATACTTAATATGCATCGAATAAACTAATAATAGGAAAGTAACATCATATTTGGTTAAATATTTGCAGCTTGGTTGCCGAAACCGTTTTGATGAAATTTTATATGTAAGTAACTTAGAAGACGAGGATGGCTACTATTTAGGTAGGTATACGTGTTCTATCTTTGTAAGGTAATAATTTATAAGGAATCATGAAAGAAATCGTGGACAAGGTTAATAATTATACGAAATTAAGTCTCAATGTGATGATTACACATAAAAAACTAATTTAGAAGAAATTTGGATGAAGTCCGATGAAGGACATAGGCTGTGATAAAAAAAAACGCAGATAAATTTGCAATGTGAAAGACAGCAATTTTTAAGATGCACAGTCCCCCACTACAATTGCCAAAGATGTTATGGACGTTGCACTTGATTTAACACATTTTGTAACGTAATAAAAAACGTGTAGCGGAATTTAAAAGACAAATGTTTAGTCATTGTACTTCATCATTGATTCTTCAAGGACTTAGTTTTTGCTGTTGCGTGAAACAAATTTTTCAGGTATTCGATAAATTGAATGGCAGTTTGAATTGACGCTGCTGCTTTTAAGAATCGATAGACTAAGTCGTGTCTACGGAGATGGAGTGTCACCACTCTTTAAGGTCGGTCATCAGCCGTCATGGATCATTGACTTAACGGATAGTCCCACTACCATTTGCGTTGTCTACAAATTAATATTCGTATCCAGTCTGGTCGTGTTTTATAACCGTTGTTTGAAGATTCGTAAAGTCACCTGCAATACAGAAATTATTCTTAACCTGTCAAGTCTTGGAAAGCCAGACATAATTAATAAATTAAAATAAATAAATATCTCAATAGGTTAATGCAGGAGACGTCTCTTGTACTCATGAAGTTTTGATATATATGTATATGAGAGATTGGTGACGCTCTTTGCCACACTGTCAAATAATTGACGAAGACAACTGGAAATTGCAGAATACAGTACAATGGGGCTTGCTGTTGGATTGATAAAAAATACAGTAAGTTGATCTTTGCTTAGTCTATCAGTTGGATCCGCGCTAGCAATAGAAATGTAGCAGAATGACGCCGACTACCAATAATCTAATAGCTTAGCTAAGGGAGAGCAATAGAACTAGGAATGTATTAAAGGAAAAAAAAACGCCGAAGTAGAAGCTACATATCGAACCGTAACCACGTTAAAAATATTTACATAATGGGATCCAATATCTAAACAGGCAAAGGTATTCCAAGTTATTCCTTAAGCTCGCATTGAGGCGTTGAGATTCCATGAATGCCTAGACTCGTTGAATATATAGGTATCTACGCCTCCACAATGAATAGCAAGTTTGTCTTTGTCTTACGAAGCGTATCTACTTTTCTGTTGTTGTACCGTTGCGTTGTCTCAAAGGCCTGTATTAATAAATCGAATTCACTTCCAAGATGGATCTGAAAGCATTCTAATGGCAGAATTCTCTTATGTAATGTTGAAGATAGGAGCAGCGATAGCTTTGTATAGACACTTTGTTAGATAGCTGGAGCTTTACAGTTTGACATAACCGCTTTTTCGAAGTTTATTATCACTCGCTTTAAGAGCTATGGAACCCTTATGCTTGGCAGATATAAAAACAATTTCTAGCGTGTGAGTAGTTTATGAAATTATTTTTGTGGTACGGTATACCAAAATCTTCGCGTACGGTGGTGCAGCTGACTGGGAAAGTACCACCGTCTTAGAAAAATGCAGCTAAAGGCCCTGTTGTTATTGTTGTGGTGTTATTGTTGATCCTGTATTGAGTAGGTTTCTACACTACTTTAGATGGTATTGAGAGGCTGCAGTGAATGCTAACCACCGTCCTGGCAGTAAGTGATTATGACTTGCTAATTCGCTGAATTGCCACCTCGGTTGTATAAATAAATGTTCTCGAGAGATGGGGGATATAAAATGGCTTCTCTGTCATACCGAGACAACACCAGTGCTTATCATTGGGATAGTCAAAAGCATTTGTTTCATATGAGTCTCACACTTGAGATGTGTGTCTGGGAAATTCGAGTAATGATGTGTGACATTGCTTTGATTTTGGAACAAGCATTATTACGTCTCATGACAATTTTACGTCAATTTGGTATATTATATTCAATTTTGATACGCAAGTTTTTGTAACAAATTGTTTTAAGTCATTATTGAATTTCGAATTTAAGTTTCAATCAACATTCCACATTAAAATGATGACGCCTAAACCATTACGAATCATAAGTCCAAAAATTGTATAAGGCGAAATCTCACCGAGACCGTGGACGGAGTTAATAAAATAATAGACAAGTCAAGCATTGTCATTCCTATATCATGAGAACTGAGATATAACGGTACTCACAAATCGTAATAATCTATTTCTTAGCCGCTACGCCTATTACATTCCCATCTTTCGACAGCGTCCGGCACATTACGATCAAGTGCCCGCGGTAGCTGCGAACACTATTGTAATGTCGTTTTAACATAACATGTTTTACCTTCAACGTTCAACAAAACATTTAAACATTACGTGTATAGAGAATCCAAAAGGGCATTGCGTTGTTCTAAGTGCTATAATAGCATTCGTATTATTAATAACTAAATAATAATTTAAGTATTATGTAGGTATAAATACATACGTACATATTATACATAGAAATATAATATAAATGCTCAAATACTATGTATTTTAACATATTTTTTAGTTAAATTGACAGTACACTACCTCAAATGCTTTAACTGACACGTTCAACATGTTTTTTCGAAACATTCAACATGCTTTTTCTAACTATCTATCATATATGCCTCGATAATTCGACCAGCTACTGTAGCGCTACATTTCAAACATTACAAAACATGTTTTTAACAAAACATTCAACAAAATTTCTACTAGAACAGGTGTAGAGGCCGTGACTTAAGGCCAACCATAATAACTTGTCAGAAGATAATGGCCGTCAGTAATTCGCTTCTATCATTATTCGTAAGTTCGTCGACATCTCATTTTTTACGGCATAATGATCAATTTTGTAAGGCGAGACCGCGGAATGTACCTAATCGATTATTTTAAGTATAATGTCGAGATATGATTATTTTGTAATAGGAAAGTAGTTTCGGTATTGTACTTTGGATGCGCTGCTAATGAAATTTTGTGGGTACGTATTACGCCTCAGTATTACGTGTCCATAATGTTATTAATATAACATTATATACTCTTTCCTTTTTATTTGCTTCGCGCAGTAAAAAAAACACCTTTAAATATAATTTAAATATAATATAATGCGATTAGAGCATATGGCAAACAGAATATCTTTGGCGTGAAAGAACAAAATACAAATCACAATCACACATCAATTTTACTATATAGATTATGGGTTCTCGACTTGGTTAAATATACATAGATGATAAAGTCTAAGAAAGATAATTAATATCTGTGCACTTTGGACCTGTTATATGTGCGATGCAGCAGACAAGAAGTGTCATGCTATTCGACGATAAATCTTGTTATAGGTAATAATATTATAGCAAACTACAGCCTAAACTTTCATATAAAAATGAGCCTAGTGAGTCGGCAAAACGTGCTAACTTGTGGGACCGGACATTTATTATCTTATCGTTTAACTGCCTCCGTGGTGCAGCGGTAGTGTATGCGACTGCTGTGCGGTCTCGGGTTCGAAACCTGGGTCGGGTCAAGAAAGTTAATGAGTTTTCTGTTAAAAAATCTCAATAGCAGCTCGGAGTCAGAAAGTTGGCGGTGTTAGACACCCCCGTGCCTCAGAAAGTACGTAAAGCCGTTGGTCCTGCGCCTGATCTCTCTCCGGTCGTGTCGGATTGCCGTTCCATCGGATCATGAAGGTAAGAGAACAGAGAGTGCACTTGTGTTTGTGCACACACTTGTGCACTATAATATCGCCAGCGCAGATGACCAGTTTCCGTTAACACTGGCCGCCGTGACCGAAATTCGGTCTGGAGGACATTATTATTATTCATATTTTAAAGGTTATAATATGGTAGATAGTTACTACTAAGTATATCTCTACATAAGTGCCGTAAGATCGATCACCATCTATCTTACACGCCCTTATATTATAATTAAGTAGCCTTTATCTAAAGCTGCTGTTCTGTTATTGTACACACATGTATAACATCTACAATGAACAGGTAACACGGCGGTCTTTAAAGAAAAAAAGTAAGTAGTGATATTATATACCTTAAATGAAGCAGATATGTTAGTACCACGCGCATTGTGAAGACTTGAAGACGGCTCAAATGTAACAATTTGTCTTTAGTCTACGGTAAGCAAGGCGTCGAGCAAAACGACAGCTGCACTGTCCAATAAAATTGCGCGACCAGATTTGAAACGTCAAAATATACTATTAATGTAAAATGTCTAGAGTATAATATTAATGTTTTAAGATCCTCTTCGTAAAGGCCGTAAGCCTCTGTGTTAATCTCCAATGGGCAGCAAGTTACATAAAGAAAATTTTTGTAATAATAATATTATCAACGTAAATATATTATGTTTCTAAGACACCTTAAATACCACCTTCACGACATTGTCATTGTAACGTTGTATAAGTTGTTTGGTATTCGCCATTTATTAATAACAGACCAACATAAGATCGTTAACGCTCGGAATCCGTTCCAACATTCTAGAATGAATTCAAATTTTTCAAATTGGTTCTATTGACAAGAATTAATTTCTCGCTGCGATCGTGTTTGGTATCACGACCGGTCGGAAGTCAGCCCGTTATACCATTGTCATGTCGCCTCGGAACCAATTATAAACCGAACTCTATGGGTATTTAAAATTCCTGCAATACCTGCCAGGTCAAGGTGAAATTTATATTATATTGCTATATATTATTTAAGAGCTTTGCTGGAATAATTTTTGTATTAAAATACAAAAATTATTCTAGCAAATATAATTTATGGTTGACTAAAGTCAAGCATAAATTCAACTCCTTAAAATGCACCACCCACGATATAAAAAAATCTTGTTTTGTATGACACATAGTATTGTATAAAACTTTTCAGCGTCATCAACGTATTTTCTATTTTGTCCTCTTTTGGTAAGTGTCTATTTATTATTCTTAGTTTTCTGAAATATTTATCATAAATAGATTATTATGCTACATCTGATAAAAAGTTACATAGGTATTGACACGATGAAGGTATAAGGAATCAAAGAGATACTACCAATTATAGGTAATTAACTAGAATTTGTCCTCAACTTCACCCATTTTACTGTTTATAATTTGAATAAACAGTCAATAAACTTGTATTTTTACAGTTAAATAACCAATTATAAGGAGGATGTAGAATATCAGCTGCCAATTTAAAGAAATTAAATGACAATATTTGAAAGGTGAAAGATATATAATTGCATTGGGAGTAACTGCACGACTTTGCACGATGGGTATTATAAATCTTGAACAAAACAATTAAAACTTGACACGGAGTTGCCCTCATTGAAATAAGATACTTTTAACCGATTTAGGCGTCGTATACACTACGAGTGGTTTTAAAGTTTTGATTTTCGAGCGCCGACTTATAGTCGTGTAATGAAAACGGGACAAAAAGAAATTAGTATAAACCTAGTCTAGCTAGACTAGCGATAATGCGAGCTCCACAACAAAATTCGGCTCACGCTATTTTTGCCCTATGAGGAATAAACTACTAAAATCTAAATCTATTAAAGTTTAGTATAAAACTACTAAAGTACTTTATTCATAAACAAAATCATATAAAATGAAGTCATATATATTTGACTAAATAAGGCGAGTGATTTCGACGATTATTTGAAAATTGGAATAGGAATGAATAAAAGATGTTTAGATAAAAGTGTTCTTTGTTTTCGGGGGTGGTTAAGTCAACTATGCTCCTACCCAAGATGTTACAATGGAGGCATAATCTTTCGTAATAGTTAACTACTTATGTTATGCGAGTATACTTTGTATACCTAATGTAATTGTTGCCTTAAATATTGTTATCTTATGATTTTACAGCACTTATCATTATCACATCAATTTATATCAGTAACATAGAATTTAAGTATTTCTAAAGAAAGCTTCAGGGCATGTTAATTAAATAATCAAAAATTAGAAATGTTTATTTCTGGCTTCTTTTTAGTACAAAATTGTTACACTGTTTCCCACATTAGGTTTCCCTGTGTCGTGGAAAACAGGCTCAGTACAAACAAATGTTAAGTATCAACGACAAGTAGCAATACATGAATATTAAAAAAAAAGGTGCGTGTGTGTGTGTGTGTGGGTTGTGTGTCATGTTCATTAGTATATTCTTACACTTACTAATTATTTTAAACATAAAATAATTAAAACCTTATAACACTCTAACCATAACAGGCTCTCAGTTTCCTCATAAGCAAGTCCTACCAGCCAATCAAATACTTCCTTTTTAAATTGTCGCAGAGTCGTATTTATAATGTGCTTATTCTTTTTTAACAATTTGTTATACTGGAGAGGAGAATTTTGTTTGAAATGCCTTCCAGCGAAAGTGGTTCTAACATAGGGAATTGGACATTTATACACTCTTTTTATGGTCGCGGTAATAATGGAATGTGTAGCTTATGATATCTCTTAAGACATTGAAACATAAATGATTTTCGAACTGTGAGCACATTAGCCTCTTCATAAGTAAGTTTGATGGAGTATCGATATGGAAGATGGAGTAGAACCTTAATTCATTAAAAATAATATCCTACTATTTTTAAGTATCAATGTTAAAGCTTGTGTAGATATTTGGATGTTTGTTTGTATCGTAATGATAACGCGTAAAACATTATATGGATTTGGATAAAAGTTAGCACACAGGTACATGGAGTACCTGGATTAACACATAGGAATCTTTTTATCACGGTATGCGTACCCGCAAGATGTATGCGGGCGAAGCCTCGGGCAGAATCTAGTTGCATTTACAACTTCCTGTCTTTGTTGCAAATATTGCATTATAAAGATATTTAGCTTCAAGTCATTACCATTGCCATGGAATGATTGCGAGCTGCTGGCTGATTTAGCTATTGTCACTCTTCTCCTGCATAAGTTAGAAACCATTATCGATGCCAATTATAGATATAGAACACATGTAGTTTCACTAACTTTCTGGCTGAATTTTTACACGGCACAACAATATGTGATCCTTACACAATATTACCAAGTCAAACTAGACTTTGCATCCGTAAATATATTTTTGTAAAGTCGTCCAAATTATCTTTCTCTACTTCACAAATCTTTTTCAGAACAGTTACTAAAAACAAGACTCCAATCTTAAGACCGCTCGTTGTGTATTCAACGCCTTAGCATACCTAAGCAAAGTGTCGCGGCTGGAGCGAGATTAACTACTATTAATCTTATTTGAAACGGAAAAAGCAATGTGTAACACAAAATGTACCGAATGGTGACACAAATGAGATAAACGTTCGCATTATGTCGACTGTGTCATTAACCAAAACGCTCGTAATTCGATGTGCCGTTATAAAAACTGTCTTTGACTTGAACACGTTCTTTTTATATAGATCATTGTTGAGGATAATAACATTGGTGAAAGTAAAGATATTCAATGACGATATTTTGGGAAAAGCTCGCAAATTGTAGAATTGTTTTACGTTTATATGTAAATTGAAATTTAACTCATTTAAACAGATATTATAGAGGCTTATAAAAAAAAACTTAAAAATTGAATTCTTCATCTTCTAAATGTCAACTCTGAGGACGATATACTTACAAAAACGCATGCTTCTTTTTATCAAAAGTAATATGGTTGCATTAAGGATAATCCCTTTGACGCAACGTATTTTACATACTGTGTAACCTCTTGTATGTCGGGTCCTCGCGCACATTAAAAACACATCGTATCTCGCGTAGACCAGCATTCCGCCATACGAGGGTTTAAACAACAGGCACAAAGTACATTCCTTCTCTAAATGACTGTCTGTGATCCGCACATTTTTTGTGGAGAGACCACATATAATATTGTGAATACTTAGTCTAAAAGATATCAGTAAGCTACAAATAAAACACTTCAAAGCAATTAAAACTAGTACGAGTTTATCTAATATAGAAAAGATCCTTATTTTTCCCTTTGCAAAAATGTTATAGCAGCTTATCTAGTCGAAACTTGGACTGACAAGAATAAAATCTGTGGAAAGTGCTAGAAAAGACTAGTAGAACTATTAGAAGTCAAGCCCATAAACACTGTTTAACAAAACATGTTGAATAGAACCCAAGCTGAAATATTAGTGATAAAGTCGTCCTTGCAATTAGTTAAGCTAAATATTTTGTCTATGTCTACCGTTAAGCACCAGTATTTTTTTAAATCGAGTGTTGCCTGACCCTCTTCCTCGGAGAAGGTTTGTATTCAGTATTGATGAGACGTTTTATTTTTAGAAACTAGGCTAATATTTTTATTATACTCGTATTTATGTATAAAAATAATAGAATAAAAATATTTAAATGTATCTGCATAATATATTATCTCGGATTAGTGCTGAATTTGTCCGTTATTCTGGTTATATAGTTATGTATATATGTTAAAAACCGGTCAAATAATGTAGTCTATACGTTAGGTTATTGGTTTTCTTACTAAGTTGAGTTGTAGAGGTCAGTGATCAAACTATTCATGACGCTTAAAACCTAATTAAACAAACTTTGAAAGATACTACAATAATTAAGTTTTTAAATTGTATTACTATGCCATATGATTTATGACAGGAAGTGGTGGAGATGCCGCTACAGTTATTTGATTTATTTGTTATTATGTTTGATTTTAATTAATTTTATTAGGTTACTATTTTAACAAACTAATTATTTATGTCTACATATTTCCTATATATAATTTATATATAAGTCTGAATATTTTTTGTTTACATTTAGTAAAAGCATCAACTGCAAAAGTGTTGTAATGAAAATTTACAAACTTATAGCTAGTTTGCTGGACATTCTTCATTTTTGTTGTGATTTAGCTTAAGTATATCGAGGTTTATCGCATACCTACTACCTAGTACGTATACTGCTTTTTCACTTTTACATTAGCACGAGAGTTCTCTTAAATCATGCTCTCATTTCAGATTGATTCTAAGTGAATTGAAGTATTAAATTCAACTTATTAACTATTTAAGAAGGTTATTAAGAGTTGTCGAATTAAGCACACCGCCCAATAGTTTAAACTATCGCAAAATCTTAAATGTTAACGACGTTTACTACAGTGCAGTAATCAGTGAACGATCAAAGGATATGGAAACGTGATTGAGAAATAAAAGTAAATGTGAGTAAGTAATAAAAAAAATATCAAAATGCAAACCAATTAGGGTTGCCAGTTGGCATTTGTCTCTATTTACCCAATATTTTGGGAGATTGTCCACAAAAATAATAATAATAATTTATTTGCATAAAACATGGTATTTGGTGGTGTTACAATTTAATATATAGTACAAGCATGTTTTGCTAGAATATAGCATACAAAATTTTAATTATAGGTACAGAACTATTACAAAGTAAAAATAAGCCGAAAGGTTTAATAAGTGTATAACCAGTGTCAATAAAATGCATTAAGATGAGCATAATAAGACATCTACAAGATGCGCAAAGTATAATATTAAATATTGCCATTCTAATTTTTATACCTATATTATTTTCCCGATCTGCCAACCCTAAAACTAATGTTACCACGCCTACTGACAGGTTGTTTTATTTTCGAATGAATTTGATTTATTTTTATTTGACGCCATTTATGTTGGGTACTTTCGGTGAATGTATAAAAAGCGTAAATAGAATGAAAGTAAAAACGATGAATGGCTGTAACAGAAGATCACTAAATAAGTTTTGTTACGATTTAGAGTTTTAGACCAAACCACAATACAGTCTAATCCTTGATAATATAATGCTAATAGCTGTACCTATACCCGCATAGGCGTCGGCAGTAGTATACCTAATTATTGTTTTGTTACATTTGTTATTAATACTTTTCGGCTCGATATTTTTTGGTAGACAAAATTACTGAGGCACAAAAATCCTTGGTTATAATTTTTGCCCACTAGCTGCTGCTCACGGATTTGCCTTTATGAATCTCACTAGAACGCATTACCAGGATAAACAGTATTTTATGTAATACATGGAATACAGTTTATTTAGGCTTATCGAAGTACCAAATATCATCAAAATTCATTTAACAGTTTGCGCATGATTGTCTATCAAACATCTTTTCAATCTTTCACATTTACAATACCTAGTAGATTTTGTCCGCGGCGTTAATGTCGGTTTTGTTAATAAATTCCTGTCCCTCGGAAACAGTACTTTTTTTCTGGATGAAAGGTACCTTATGTCCTTTTCGGTATACTTGATAACGAGTATACGACATTTTGAAATGATCGATCAAGTAGTTAAGGCGTGAAAGTGTAATAAACAAACAAACCACATACGCATTTATAATATTAGTTAGGATTTCTGGGATCACTGTAACGCTATTTTCACACAATACCCCTCTTCCAGTTAACCTTGTATACCACTCCCTACATTTTTCCTAAAGACCAGCTACGTTTCCCGACCCCTTTGATCTGATAACATCAGCACGAACACTAAGCCAATGGAAAGATAAGAAAGCATGTTAGTTCTATTTGTAGCGCAAACTTAATTTCTATAGCAATTAAGCGGCTCCTACAAATCTATGGCATTAGGTATACCAGCTAGAACAATAAGGTGAAACTCATTGATTATTTTCTACTAGAGGAAACTCGCGTCATTGATTGTGGGAACGCCACATGCTTTATGTGATCTTGTAATTGAAATACGTGTTATTAGAGGGAAATAGAAAATGTTTATTATAAATTGACTGCACAGTGGACGCAGTGGGTTATATTTATTTTCGCCGCTGGTTTTGCACTGAGAGTGGATTCAGTGGTTTGATCCGGATCAAAACTTTGTATGTTTGAATGTTTCTAAGTTCCTTCGCAACACAGATATTATCTCTAGCGTGGAATATTCTTTATAATAAACGTACTATTGACATCGTAAAGCATTATGTTGCATATTCCTGAACAGATAAAAATACGAGCATGTATCAGAAATGTACAGTTGTATTCAGGTACTATGTAATAGACGTATAACTATGTGATGTGATGCTTGGCCTTACTAACACTTTTCTTAACTCCCATAGACGACACGGGACCTCATAATGAGGCCATAGATTCAATATCATATTGCTTAAATTATAAAAAAGTAAACAAATTATTTCAATAAAGCTATAAAGATAAATAACCTATAACAAAGTTCCGAAATTACTGGTTTGATAATTTTTTTAATACATTCAAAGTAATATAATTATACCTATATGTATATATTTTATGAATCTTTCATTCGGCACGTGATCAAATAATAACAAGAAGTTCTCATTCCACGTTGTTAAGACCAAACGGTGACACAACCTGTTTTTTATTGCCATCCACGTTATAACAGTGACCCGAAAATTTTGGCGATATAGTAAAATTGTTACTGTAAAGCTATTAACATAGGAAGTGGTACGCAGTGACTTAGCTCGAAGCTATCAGAACGCTCTAACTGTTACGCGTTCCGTTACACATAACGATACTTTGTAGACTGCGCCAACTGGGAATGCGGATGAACGGAACGTGCGCGAAGGCTGTGGGCCTGTAATGCCTGCCACAACATCTGATTGTAATTTGTTCATCCCTTATTAGGCATAACGACGCTGGAAACATGAAACTGATTTTGTATTTGGCTAAAGTAACATTAAGCTAAGCTTATAAGGTCTTTAGGGTTATCTGTAAACGTATAAAATGTAAGATCCTTTTTTAACTGGCAAATGATACTGGTGACATAGGGGTTTATTTTGGATTGAAAATTTTCGAAAAAGGAATTCCACCCATGCGAGTTAAAGTTTTTGTACTACCAAGGAGGTAAACATGCCGCCTTACGGTAAGCGTACGCTTGCAATTCCAGGGATAAAACTGCGTGCATTATAAATTGTTTTTAAAAATGTAACCACCGTTCTATCTTTTGAAGAGACAAAAATTTGTAATCTCCTATTGACAGTTCTTTTCCTTCTCTGCTTTTTTAAGAAACCTGGGAACCTACCAGATTGCTCCATAATATTATAATATGTGTTTCTGAGCAAAGCCTATCTTTTGGAAGGATCATTAGTATTGCTTAAGTCATAGAGGTTGTCGGACTCGGCAGACTTCATACACGTTTAAGAATAGTTTTCTTCATGTTGTTTCTTGCTCCTTAATTGACGTAATAATAACACATCTCTCCGCTTCCTCATTAAATTGGAGTAGATAATTGATGACAGCGCATCCCGTATGCCAGGAGACTATAATTATAAAAATATGATACGGGTACCTTTTCATATTTAATTTATTTAATTGAGTGTGGAATAATAAAAGAGACTGCTTAAGCTATTATAAAAGTCTAAAGAAAAGCAGTGTTTCTGCATTATATTTATAAAAATAAAATCATATCATGGTTTATGCATCCGAAACTATAATTTTATTTATGTTCGTTTGTTCGAGCTTCAAGCAAAAATAATTGAATGGAATTTGATGAGGTTTATTTATGCAGTTTGTATAATTAGTGTTAAATCATTAGAACGGGAGTTACGTTAGACCTCACAGACGCGGGCACGCCACGATCGTGGCGATAAGTCCCGTGTTTGAGGAGTGGCTGGTCCTGGAATGCCGTCGCCTCCATCTGTGAGGAAGTGATTTCCATCAAGGAGGTGGCGAAGCGGAAGAGGGATCGCTTAAACCCTCTTCCCAACCGCAGAGCCAGGCGCCGGAGGGCGCGAGACGACCGTTAGCCACCCTGAGGTTTGACTGGGGGTGGTGGGCTTCGTGGGCTTGCCCACCACCCGTTCAGCACCAGGTCCGAGAGGCAGCGTGCGTGTTCCCACGCTCGCCTCTGTGTCGAGTCAGTTTCCAACCAACCACCGTAACAAAAAAAAAAGATTCTTTCTTAAACCCACCCAAAAAAAGGAGTCGACTTATTTTGATCTTTTTAAATATAATGCGATTTTAATTTTGGTGATCATATACTATTTTTAATTATTTTTGCCTGTTATATTTTACTATATCTGGTGATAAGTTAAACATAAGCCAAATAAAATTAACGGTTCGTGATTAATCATTCGTCAACCCTACTCGAACTCGACGGATGATAAAAACAAATACACTTTTAGATTGGCTAGTTCAATTACAGGTAAAAGCCTATAAAAAAGATGGCCAGACTCACCCCTTCAAGTACCGCACCATAGACTACTCTTGGAGTTACAAAGAACACTGCTCCTAGTGTAGTATTATATTAACTGTGACACTGCCGTCACAGTAAAAACATTGATATGTGCACTAGACTGACGTGCAGGAATCGAGGCCGCAATCCTCGTCACTAGCGCATTTGTGTAATGAATTGCTGTCAATTCCCACCTATAATATAAATCATGTTTTATTGCCAATTAAGTGTATATGCTGATAATTACCTCCCATACAACACACATGAGACTGCTATAACAGTTTCAATACCGCAATGTATACCGGTGCTGTCTTCGTAAGAAAACTCCGACTTGTTGCTAATAATGACAGATAATAACACAATGGTTATATGTCATAGTCTTACGCCTGTATATCTAATGGGTAAGTACTAAGTAGAGGTGTCATATATCCGAATTCGCTGTGTTTAGGTCCTACATAATTAAAGTGAGTTTATTGGCATCTACCAGAAATATTTACAGAATTCTTTTTGTTTAGAAATCTCTTAGAGAAACATCCAATCATTAAATACCTTGTTCGACCAAGGCAAAGAGCTTGAATCCTCACGATCGGTTATACTTACTTGAACTTATGTACCACGACTAAAGAGGCAGTCCGAAACATTACGTTTACGGTGACTTGAAACGGGAGTGTTTTGAAAATTGCTATTGGCGATAATTAATGAGCAATTACCTCGTACAGCCGATGGCCCAGATACCCACGTTGTAATCAAGTTAAGCGACTTAGAATTACATGATAGTTCCACCATTGATGCATATTAAATTTTACTACTTTTTGCCCGCGGTGTCGCTCACGTGAATTCTAAAAGAACACATTGGGATATTTTCTATGTGTTAATACAGGATACAGTGTATCTATATGCCAAGTTTTGTTGAGTAACAAAAATCCAAACATCCATATCAATTAATAAAAATTAAATTATTATAATTCTTTTTATAGAAAGAAAGAAAGAAAATAATTTTATTTGTTCCACGCTCATAATGTAACAGGAAACACAACCAAAAGTTATGTAAGTAAATAATGTGTAAAGTTATTTATCAATTACTTGTTTAGACAAACCTATTAACCACAAACTTAATTTCGGATGGGAATTTTATTAAGGTGGTACGAAGTACCCGGTAATCAGTAATACATAAAATGTTATGTAATAAATAGTATAGATCTGATGTAAATAAGTGAAATTCGCATTTTACAGAAATTGCGAATATTTTACAGAAATCTTATTACGTTTGATAAAAACTTACCATACTTATAATGTAATTTTGTTATGATAATTTTCGTAATAAAGCCGAAGTGCTTCCGCGCTAACCCCTTCGTACATTATGTCGTTTCATCAAGCAAGAAATATATCATCAACTCGAGATTATTACGGTAAGTAATTGAAGATATCTATTTTGATTCAATTTTGCTATGATTTATCGCTATAAATCATAGCAAAATTGAATTAAAATAGATATCTTGATAGAATAGATATCTTCATCAAAATAGATATCTTCTATATGATCAAAATAGATTCAATTGCGCTCAATTGAATCGAAATAACATGACGTTTTGTCAACCCTCGAGGTGTTATTTCTATATATCCTCATCAAACCAATACAGGTTTACATATACATTATAAATTCAAGTGTCCTAGTCAGAAACTCCAGGTAGGTTTTCAATAACAAATCATTAGTAAAAATAATGTGATGGCAATATTCTTGATATTTGTAGATATATAAACATCTATTACATGAGATATATAGGTATTAGTCAAGATCATAATTATATTAATACGCGATATAATATAGTGATTTGATATTTCTCATAGTAGTTGTAACCACAGGTTGTAATTTGTAATCCTATAACTGGCCAATCTGGTCATATCAAGTTTTAGTTATTTTTTTTTTAGTTTAAGATTCAAACGAGCAGACGGATCGCCTGATGGTAAGCGATTACCGCCGCTCATGGACACCCGCAACACCTGAGCAGTCAAAAGCGCGTTGCCAGCCTTTTAAATGTGTCCCCTTTCCTTCAGGAGGGAGGGGGGGTTGGGCCTCCGGTAGGTATCCTCACTTACTCGACGAAACACAACGCAAGCGCTTTTTCACGCCGGTTTTCTGTGCGGCCATGGTATCACTCCGATCGAGCAGGCCCATTCGTGTCGAAACGTGGCTCTCTCACGGTGAATATATTTATCTAAGTACTAGATGACATTTTATTGGGTTTTTTCAATGAAATGTAAGAAAATAATTAAATAGACTTACTAGATTTTACCCGCGGCTTCACTTGCAATAATCTAGATTTTGTAAAAAAGACATGCGGCCAGTCTTTGGGGACTGCCGATAGAAATGAAAACTAAGTAACTTGTGAATTGTATCCTCGAGCTATTAGCTTATTATTTTTGAATTTTGAATGGTGACGATGACGCGAGTTCCATGATTTTTGTTCACCCAAAAAGTGCCTAACGCGCCTAAAGAAGTTTCCACTTCAAAAAATCTATCCATCGGGAACACTACTTTTTCTGGATGACAGGTAGTTTATAGACTTATAGCCTTAACAACGTGTATGCGAATTTTTTTGATGATCAGGATAGTAGTTTAGCCTTGAAAGCGGAACAAACTAACAAAAAAACGCACATTCGCATTTATAATATTAGTTGAGATTATGTTTATGTACCAAATATGTATCAAAATTAATGAATCAGTTAATCAACTGTTGATAAAATATTAATTTAAGTCTATCAACAAAGGCAACACAGCGGAAGCATTGAATTAGTCCTGAGGATGCCTCATTTAGTGGTGAAACACCTGTTGGAAAACGAAATAATTAAGTTTTCGACGCGGCATATTGTAAATTAAGTAAGACGCAGCGATCCATGACACGTAACTTCTATGTTTTGTTAACGTTCGGGTTCATAAGCTAAAACACTGTCCTCCACTTGTTAATTTTATACTAGCTTTAGTCCGCGGCTTCACCCAGGAACAGTATTTTATTCTGGGCGAGAGGTACCCTATGTCCTTTTCTGTACCCCTGGCAACGTGTACCTATGTAAAATTTTATGACGATCTGTAGAGTAGTTCAAGCGTGAAAACATAACAAACATAAACTCAAATTCGCGTTTTTCATGTTGTTAGTTAGTTTTGATTGCACGAATGGCGTAGTGGTCGCCTTGCCACTGCCATTGCGCCAAGTGTTGTGGGTTCGAATCCCACATGGGACAAACATTTGTGTGATCCACAAATGGTTGTTCCGAGTGTAAGTGTTCTTTGTATTCGTTGTTTGAAGTTTGTAAAGTCCCCGCGACACAGAAATAATTAATTCTAGTGCGGGAATGGCCTTTCATAAAAAAAATACGACATTGTTTATAAGTAATATCGATAATTTACATTGGAATCATGAAGACAAAGCTGACGGACGTACCATGAATACATGTGCTATTGCCGATGTTTCCTTTAGTTCAGGTGAGGTTTTGATTACGGGTGAGAATGTGTGATATTAATGATATGATACACGGTAAGTGTACATACATAATTTCATGCTTGTATTCCTGAAGGAGCAGGCAGATGTGTTTTACATAGAATGCGAGCCTATTGCCGCCGGCAGGCTGTGAAGCTTCTGAGAATTTCTTGTCAGAAAAATCCGATTACAATTTACTCGACCCAAGAATTTAATCCGCTACCTACAGCGGTCGCATTCACTACCGCTACGCTTCCTTTTACATAAAAAAAATCACAAAGCCTGTGAAATATTGCTACATATTTCGCAGATATTGTTTATTTCTAACAATTGCAACCTGGACTAGGCAGACATACAAGACCAGCCTGTTGTTACTATTATTTATGTAGAGATTATAAACATTGCTGGCGAATTGCGACTGCACACGATACAACATTGAAACATATAAGAATAGGCGTGATATCTTTATAACTGACTGTCACCTTATTTCAGTTGAAGGCAATGACAGTAATATTTGACGTAACGGCCCGGCCGTGAGCGAGGCAGATCACATGTGAATCCGCCGGAACGCTTTCACTCTTGCAGAGAGTCTCGCGCCTCTCCGATTGTTATCTAACCGTTGTGATGCTCGCTGGAGCCGGGGAAATGTCACCCACACTTAATTTAGACTTTATTGTTGTTTTATTTCGAGTACGCACTGTCATCAATAGAGGCTAGGTACGTTACGAAATGTTACGAAATATCTTCTGTACATTGAGACAATTTCAACGCTTTGGCGAAAAATATTCTGCGATTTATATTTAATTCAGGAGTCAAGCTTTTTGTATTACAATTCAGCGTACTTTGAAGAAGTAAGACTGAATTTTGTATACTTATCCTATTTGGGTAACTATTATAAGTCTAGTAGTAAGTGACTACTGTAAGTCCATTTGTAAGTGCACAGGTAGATTGGATGAGGCCATGCGATTCAAGGGAAAAACATAATGAAAAAGATAGGCCCACTAGTGAGTATGCACACGTAATTTTTGTACCTATTCATTGCATGTCTACTGTAAAATAATCACTCTCTTTCCATCTCTTTTCTCAGCTATTTATCCTATGGTGGTAGTGGTCTCAACCCTAAGTATTTGTGCAGTTTCTATACTTCGCCCTGTACTTAACGCCGACTTAAGAAATATTGCAGGCTTTTATATTTCTAAGCAACACATCTATCCAAGTAGTCTTGACTGAATCTTTCTCATAAAAGACAAAGTTCTCTAGGCTCATACATCACTCTTCACTTATAACCCAACAAACAATTCCTTCCCAATTGATTCACGAACAACCATACAACACATAATTCAAACAGTCATTACCTTCATCTAAAACGATATAATAGAGATGACAGGTGCACATCAATCTGTAATGATCGCACATTGTACCGACATTGGTTCGTCGTGTTATACAACACTTCGCGCGTGCCGAACTCAATTATATCGAACAATAGTAACAATGTCAATAGCAATGACTTATCACAATATTAGTTCAGACAGCTTGAGGTATCTATTTGATAGAGAATAGGCTAACATCGTGCACTTATGTAGAGCGATTTAAGTAAGGTAAAGTCTGTCTCAGTGGTGTACGGGTAGATAATGTGATTGCCGTGCGTGGAATAGAGATTGATGACGGATGTTGTAGTGGTTTAAATTATTGCGTGCGACTGCGCCGAGTGTTGTGGGTTCGAATCTCACACAGTACAAAAATTTACGTGTGGTTTGAATGTTTGTAAAGTTCGTTTCTATACAGGATTTACTCCTAGCGCTGGATTTGTTTAATCTAAAACTGATAAAAGGTAGATTCTCAAGTTGGACAATATGTTATTGAATTTTCTGTCAAGAAATTCTTTCAGCACGGTCCTCTGAAACAGTGCCTGACGGTGATAAGCTCGCCCGCTATTACGTGGGTTGAATAAGTACTTAAGAATATAAACGCGGATGTGCCTGTCCTTTTACATAACACGAAACACGGCTATAAATAAAACAAATTGACAGAGCTCAATATTGTATGATAAGTATTTGTATTGCAGTGAAAGGACAGGCTTTAATAGTATATTTGTGGTTCCGGGTAAGTAAAAGCTTTAGACGAGTAATTTATTACCTTAATAATGCTTAATAATATAATTATGACTTTGCGAAGATTGCGCTATCACTTTTGTTGTAAATACCCAAGAATGAGACAGAGGTGGATTACAAACACATTACCACAGCCACAAATAATATAATACTATATTAGTACTTCAGCAGTTCTTTTATAAAGAAAGAATACGGCGGGAGCCGTGCTTAATTTGTCGATTGGCGGACGAACACAATATTTAGACACAATACTTTTAAGATTATGTTTCGATATGCTTAAGCTGATAGGTTAAGCCTCGGACTTCGCTTAAAACCGGTGTTGTGCCTTGTACTTTATCTTACCTGGGCTGGTAGTAGAAGAAGTCCTCGTTTAAAGGTTAACTCGTTAAAAACAGTTTAGTTTTAGTTCAACATCAGCCGGGATGTATGCTTCTTTGCTAGTGCTTTTTACTAATATATTATCTAAGGTGCAACAGCACTGCATCTTATAATAAGGGCCTAGAAACAGTTCGGTAAACTATGTAAAACTCCGGAACCTGGGATAGGCTTTAAATTGCAGCAGCTGGCAATGTTTCCAGTCGAGATGCTATTAGCCCAGATTAAAAGGAGATTCCGTTATGGCCTACCACCCTTATCTACATTAATTGTGACTTTTCAACAGACATTCATTTAGTATGTTGGCAATATAGTAGTAGTATAATAAATATTTATGAAACTTAAGGTATTACACCCGCGTTTCACTAAACTGTGATTTTATCCCACATAATACCTACCAGAATACCTGTTACTAATGTGATTTTACTAACAGTAAAATCATATATTATAATCTTTTACTCCACTCGAGACTTCACGGTTGGCGATGTATACATTAGGCACAGAACCAACGAAGCAGAGGAAGTAAAGATAGGAAGATATAGGGTTAGCTTCTATCTCCGTCTGATAAAACGAGGATGAATTTCGCGGGAAGAGGGGAGCGGGGAGGGTATGTCGGACGTACCAAAAGAAAGACGTAAAGTTCGGATCCTAGCGACCTAACCTACAACGGTGTGCCTACTTCTGCCCTAAATGGTGGGAGGAACCTGGAACTGTAACTACATCAGCGACCCGAAGGGTGAGAAACACCTTTCTCCTTTCTCTTTTTACGTGGGGTAATGCTCCTGGAAGCATACCCCTCGCCACAAGGGAGGCGAGAGGACTATATCAGGCTTTTCCGAGACTTTGGGCTTACCGACTAAAATCACCACGGTGTGCCACTTTGCTGCTTTGTAAGTTGGATCGCTGTAACTAGAACTACATCAGCAACCCACCCACGAGAGCCCGATGCAGAAAATAAGGGTGAGAGTCACCTAGCCTAAGCCTTCGGCGACATGTAGGCATAATATTATATTATACACATATTATAATATTCATGTCATGTCCAAGAAAACTCTTTATCAAAAGAGTTGATGTGTTGCATCAGATAACGGCTATGTTCTACGTGAATACACGCATGTTATTCTTACATTATGATGTAAGATTGCTTTAAAACCCTGTTTAATATTATCTCACATCTAAAATAGCTTTATCTGACAAGAGCGGAGTTTGAACGACCTTTAAATTAAATATGAACTTGGCTGTATTATGTTTCAGTAGCTATTAGCACATTAAATACCTACATATACTTTATAATAATAATAACATCAGACCTTTATTAAATTGTCCTACTGCTGGGCACGGGCCTCTTCTCAGTGTGAGAAGGGTTAGACCATAGTCCACCACGCTGGCCCAGTGCGGATTGGCAGATGTCACATATCTTCGAGAATATTACGTAGAACTATCAGACATTCTGGTTTTCTCACGATGTTTTCAGTCTTCAGCGGTAAAACGAGCGATAATTTACTATTTAATATAACTTCAAACAGTCAGAGATGTGCGCGTTAGGATCGAACTCGAGACCTCTGCGCGGCAGTCCAACGGTCTACCACTAGGCTATCGCTGCTTATACTTTAATAGTGTATTAAGGTGAACCACCACCCCTGTAACACGGTGCAATGCTATTTACGTCTATCAGACACGTTACTAGTAGGTAATTGAAAAGCCTGCTAAATCTCTGCAGTACTCAGGAATCAATTTGGATCGCACAGTCAGCCCATTGCATTGGTGATAACACAAAACCCACGTGACAAGCAGTAAAATACATATTATGTGATTAATGAAGCATACCGAAATTTATTTTTGATCTGTCAATATAAGAATACTAGATGTAATTAAAAATCTTTTGTGTCCGGCCGGACACAATATGTAGCGACACTACTGACGCTTTAGTTTTGTATAGTAAGGCGCAACTATGCAATAGCGCCGCGCTGCAGTCGTCTCCCCGCAACCACTAAGGCCGTCCGCTGCGTTAAGCGGGTGCACGGAGCGGGCGCCGGCTCGGCGTGCTGTTTTCTATTATCATGGGTCTCGGTACCGCGCCGCGTGCGACGGGGCCCGCCCCGCGGACAACGTGTCCGCGCGACGGAGCACGCGAGCGGAGCTGTTTCTAGGAAATCAGTGACTGCTGCTTTGTTACTGCCGGCGCTGCGAGAGGCGGGAGTCCGTCGCGGGCGTCCGCGAGTCCGTGATGGAGCACGGCGCGGGTCTTCGCGGCGGGCGCCCGCTCCGTGCACCCGCTTAACGTTGCGGACGGCCTAAGTTAGGTCGTAGCTCAATGTGTATTTATCATATTATAACTGGTGGACCAAGAATCATTTCATTTGAACATCCACAAGAACACTTCTCATTTACCCCACAATAGATGGATCTATGGAGTCCATAGGTTAATATGAGGTTTACCAAATTTTATTTTAGTTGATTAGAAAATGAAAGGCGTAATTTACTTTACCCAGCGTTAGAACACGTTCCAAATAGCACTTATTTCTGGAAATCGTATACGAGACACCACTGGCAGTAATGCAAGCACACAAACTTAAGCCTTAACGAGGCAATTTATAAATAGGTCATACCTATGTTTTCCAATAGATGGACACTGTATAGTTTTGTGCCAAGAATTTAAGCATTAAACTCATGTAGACGGGTAATAAAATGTTCTTTTCAAGAATTTTTGGGAGAAGCATGATAGTTGAAGTTGCCAAAAAATCTTCGGCATAACATTAGTTACTTATGTTTTACTAGTTTTTGCCCGCGGCTTCGCTCGCTTTGACACAGTAATTTTTCTACATAAAAGGTACGCTTTGTCCTTTTCTGTTCCCCTGACAATGTGTATGCAAAATTTCATGATGACTGGTTTAGTAGTTAAGGCATGAAAGCGTAACAAACAAAACTCACATTCGCATTTAATATAAGTTAGGATATTTTTTATTGTAACGTTCCGCTCAGTTAACTTTAGGTTAGTACGTGAGGTCTCACACGTGGGTAAATCGCCTGAACTATCGGACTACAGCTCCTGTAATCAATTTAAGATATTTCCAGAAGACAGTTTTCTAGGGAAAACAAAAAAATCTAAAAATTTTAACCTGGCTTGCCCAGAGTTATCCATTCAAAGTTGCTGAGTAAAAAGTTATAAAGTACATGTACCTAATCTTTGACCTAGCACGTTACTGCCGTTCCTTGAGGAGTGCCTACTGAATGATTGCCTCTGCTGACCCACTGACGTACAAAGCAGGTACTAG
This sequence comes from Catocala fraxini, assembly GCA_930367265.1. Classification (NCBI taxonomy): domain Eukaryota; kingdom Metazoa; phylum Arthropoda; class Insecta; order Lepidoptera; family Erebidae; genus Catocala; species Catocala fraxini. The sequence goes on from OV884035.1 coordinate 18,296,243, forward strand.
GTAGGTAAGGACAGGTCAACATGAAGCCAATTTCATGGATAATTGGTCTCTCATTTGGTCAGTAAAGAAAAATTTCTGACTCACAGTAGTTTATTTACATTTCTTTTTATTTTACTTAGCTTGTTAATTTATTTTCAATTTTTTTTCAAATTTTTCACAATGATGTTCCTTTGGCATTCTAGCAGCCAGCTTTAGGTTAATGCAAAAATTTACAAAATAGGTGCATTTAGTAACAAACTAAAGTAATTAAAATGATTATCATGAAAATGTTCTTTTTTTAAAAGACTACTCCACATTTAGATTTATTCCCAAGATTTATTCCTGTGTCGTGGTTGGCCTTACAAACATTCAAACAACGAACACAAAGAACACCCAGACCTGGACCAACAAAAAAAAAACAACGCTTCCCCTCACAAATGTGCTGTAATAACAGCTAAAGATTCGCTCTTAAAGACATCGATGTATTACTTCAGAGGATAGACACATTTGTCATATAGTTGATAATATCACGGTGCTTAGCCCCGGCGGTCACTACTCTTTCACGGGCTAGGTACTATTATATCTTTACGACACGAACACGGAACGACTTTGTAAAATTATAAAGGGAAGTCGTAACTTAACCGTGTTTGTATTTATGTGTTGCCGTGATCTGATTATGTCACAGATAACGTTAGTTTAAAGCTTTTATTTATAAGGCAGACATCGTTAAAAGTTACAATTTATTTACCGTTTCATTTGTATAGTTTACATTATTTAGATATATCGATGACGCAGCGGTTATGAATGTTTTGGGTCGGGCAAAGTCGGGTTTTTGTTTCAAGAAATCTCTCCGGAACTGTTTGGTAGACAGCAATAGGCTACGTGTGACCAAAATACATATTCCTATAGTCGATATATTCGATAGTCTAGTGGGAGACCGTTGGACAGCCACGCAGATGTCTCAAGTTCGTACCCAAGTCAATAACAAATTAATTATCGCTCTAACGGTAATGGAAAATAGCGTGAACAAAGCTGCACGTCTAAGAGTCTCTATAATGTTCTTATAGATATGTGAAGTCTGCCTACCTGCATTGGGCCAGCGTTGTTGACTATGGCCGAAACCTCTACCCAGCCAGCCTAGCAGACATACTTGCCCAAATAGGGTCAAAAATCTATCCTAGTCAGTTTCACTTTTTAGTTTTTGATGACTTCAGTTAATTTAGGTAGACTAGAAAATAAAATCTCTGTGTCTCGAGAGACTTTGTAAACATTCCAATAACCTACTCTGAAAGTATAAACATATAAATATTGATGATGTGTCTGCGGCAGACATAAGATGGTATTAATGCCGTAATCAAACCCATAACTCTCAGCGTATTGATGATAATGACACTGCGCTAGTTTAGGTACATATTAACTACTTCTGACAGTATAGAAAAAAAATTGTAACCACATAAAGGATACTCATCTGCAGCAAATCATGTTCTCAAATTACTAAACAAAATATAATGATGTGACTACTCAAGATACACCGTATTCTTAATATTATAAATAGCCGGCATCCAGGCACTATTTAAAAACATACTGTGTCTGCAATGCAATGTAAGTTTAAGCGATGACCAAGATATTAATTAATTATTGTTATCCAAGCTATGTACATCATGGAAATTTAACCTGGGGCCACGATTTGCTTCCAATGAGTCCAATGTGAGTTTCTTGCAGGTATCTTCTTAACCTAGCAACTAAACTAAATGTAGCTTCATTCAGTAATGTAGTCAACTCATAAATCAATTGATTTCGACATTCATAACATAATAGTGTTATTTTGTGATCTAAATAAATGACTTTTGGCTTGACAATTAATTAATAAGACTACAGAAAATCAACATCAAAACCAAAAGTAGATTCAAAAATTATTCTGTTGATGTCTTTATAGAACTGTCCCGCTAACTCACTTCCATATCATTCTTATCACGTATCAGTGCGGTATCATTTCTATTCATATCACAACTAACCCTTATTGCACAGACATAAGGCTTAAAATCCTGTGTTCAGGTATTTTGATACTGTATCGATATTGATATGGGCGCCGCATGCTCGACCTGTGCCTGTGACCTACAGAACCTTGACTTTAGTTTGGTGAAAGTCGGGAAAGGTAGGAAGTAAGATTAGATACATGGCTACTAATATATTAGGTATGTACTTACTGGTTAGAAGTGGAGCAGAAATGGAACGAAAGTGTCGATAGTGCCTGATAAGGAGGCTTAGATTAAATAGTCCACTTCGTTTAGGTCAACTTACAAAGTAGTTACGCTCGGAGTATGTTTATAATAGACAATTTATAAAAATTCAACTGATTTTTAAACTTACCCAACAAAATGAATCCTGTCTTTGATAGCACACAGGTTTATTTTACACATTGGTAGACTTAGCTGAATAATTATTTCATAGCTTATCCATAAAAGGCTTACAAAACTAGAGGCAAATTTAATATATACCTTTCTGTATCTTTATATTCATTTTGTGCTTATAATTTGACACTGTAGGTACATGTATACAGATGGCTGGCACACGCGCGATAACTGACTCATTTATAATCACGCACACATACATTCATACATGTAAATACGTGCGTATGCCGAATTCAAACCAATTGACCGAAAGTTGTTGTCAGTTAGTTTACCTACTATCACATTAAAAAAAAGTTAATTGCTCCTCTGAGTGATTCGAAATGCGGCAATGTGCCTGGTAGAGGGCTGTAAACTCTCCCCTATTAAGTGATTATAAATATAGCTGAAAAATACTTGTACTTATTACACCTCGGTCCTATCTACCTCGTCAGGGATACACTGGTGTGAGTCAAAGAAAAACGCCGATGCATGATCATAATCTCAGAAACAAACTGAGCTCTGGACAAAACATAAATGTGTATATTCTTAAACAACATATTAATGGTGACTTGCGTCCAGAATACTTATATTTTGTTATCAAGTAACAAAAAGTGGGACAAGCATCCACAAGTAAAAGTTAGAAGATATATTACATAAGTCAGATATAGTATAAAAAATTTACACCATAGACGTTTATTTTTATTCAAATTACTTAGAAGTCGTTTAATAAAAATAAAATACGTACAAGTAATTAAAAAACACATTTGCATATTAAGCTGTAATTTCTATAGGTACTGTAAATCTTATTAGACGCATTAGGAGATATTTTATACGTAACTTAGTATAATAGTAGACTAATCAATAAAATTATAATAATTATTCAAATTATTATTGAATTAATTACCTCGTTTGTCCGGTAATTCTTTAAGCTTTGCGTGAGTCCCAGGTTATATCTTAGGTCGGACAAAATTCCAGGTCTGGATATCGTCTATGAAATAGCTTGCGCCTATTAATGCGCCTACATACATATGTAGATATTAAAAATGCAACTGCTGAAATGGTGTTAAACACCTTTGCTTAGACATCGGAGATATAATAATGGCGTAATGCGAGTTTATGTTATGCTATTAATTAATAATATGTTAACCTGGTATTTTAATGACATAAGTGTTAGCGATTGCGCAACTGCCGATTATGCGAGTTCAATGCTCTACTTCTTCAAAAAAATTTTAAAGTATAATTTTAGTTTCCCTGGACCATAGAACAGTGGTGGAGGTTCGCGACAGTCAATAATAAAAGATATTGATTGTGGCGAACCTCTATGGCTGACTACTTTTTTTTTTTTTTTTTTACGTGGTTTAATGCATGACGCATACCCCTCCGCGGGGGCGGGCGGAGGGGTTATGTCGGACTCGCCGGGGTAAAAGAAAGATGTTAAGAAGAAAATGTACCTCCCGGAATACCGACTAAACCTACCACGGTGTTCCTCGACAAAACCACTATCGACGGGGCCGCGCGAATCACTTTCGCATGCGGTCGCGACCCCGCCGAGGTTTCAGCCCGCCGTATGAAACGGCAGGCCACTACACGAAAGACCTACCCTATTGGCACTTCTATCACTCCCTACTGTCCTCCCAAGAGGGGAGACGGACTCGACATAGAGTCGCGCGTGGGAACACGCACGCCGCCTCTCGGACCTGGTGCTGAACGGATGGCGGGCAGATGGCTGACTACTTAAAGATCTGACTTTAAGTAACTATTATACCATGCTAACTAGTCAACAAGTCAGCAACTTAAACTATTTAAACTCCAATTTACACTAAAACATAGTAAAGAAAGAAATAGTTTAATAGTATTTACTGTTAATGCGTCATTCAATACTAACCATAGATATATAACCACACGTGACAATATATAAACGCCATACTCCCTCGTGCCGTCATATTATCACTCACTAAGTGCAGGAGTGGTATTCCATAAACCAACCTTTTTACAAACTGACAGGGCCAAAGTAACAGTAAGCTTGTTAAAACATTGCATAGCAGATAACGGAAAAGGAACCAATTAGTTACGTAAAAAAAACATATAAAATATTTCCATTTACATGCACGTACGTATTATAATTAACGCTGAGCTTCCGAAAAAAATATTTTAATACATAACTGCTAATTAAATAAAGCAATAGAATTACCTAACCCATGCGTTTATAAAAATAAAGCTATTATACAAATATTTTACTGACAACATAAAACATAACAACAACGCGTTAACTTAATAAAAAACTGCATAAAAGTCATAAATAAAATGTGTTAAACAATATGAAGTAAACTTGGTCCCTTATCTAGGGCAGTATTCCGTTATTTGACCGTGACCGAGTCGTACGATGACTCGCAAGTTCCCTGCGCCGCACGCCGGTCGACATTTACCGGTACTGCTACCGACTTACCGACAGCCAACATTTTACGAACAATTACCGAAGTCACCGAGTGACGTATGCGTTAAACAAGTTATGACTCACGACGCGGAACACTAAGAAATTAATCCAGTGGAAACGGCAATACATCATTAGGTATGGGAACCGAAGTCAATAGAAATGAATATGGATGTAGACAAATTGAAATCACGGATCGTAAATTATTTGTTATAATCTTTATGTCTATAGACTCATGCCTTTATTTTATCGAATGGTAAGGCAGAGAAGAGTTTCACAGTTTGCCAATTATGTAACAGGATGCGAGTACGTTGCTATCTATCGGGAACATTTTTAGTACCCGTATGGCTATTTCTCTTTAACTGACAACCTTTTCCCTTCACAGGGTGATTGAACCCGAGACGTCACGATTGACCGCAAAGATAAGTGTACAATATCCGAAGACCAACGACACAATCTAGGTAACCTAACTTAACATACACTTTGCACCATACGCCCGAGTGCAGATTGTTTCTGAATCAGAATCCGCTAATAACAATATATTAACAGCATTGATATATAAAAAGCTTTTTATATATCCATGATTAACAGCCAAATTTTTTTTATTTTATACAATGGATTCAATCTGGAACAAAGTTATCAGTTTTCGAATTCTTTAATTGTGTTAATTTTAGTGTATTTTCAAACATAATATTGTTGGCCATAAAATAACATCGCACTATATAACATATTATAATAATAATTCAAATCACTACTCTATCCAGTTTCTAAGAACACTGTTTTCATGTACATCGCTTGCGACAAATTGATGGACATGTGTCCAGGATTGTGATACGCGTATGACAGCTGTGTACCGCTTCTTAGCCTTCATGATTCTATGTAATGAGTATAGACATGTAACCTGATGTAACCAGCCCTTTTCTAGGTCGAATACTCGAGTGCCGTTACTCGAGTGCTCCCTAGATGTTTAAAGTTGACGGTCGCTATATTTACCTTATCTGTATAGTTATGTAACCTGTTATAATAGATGTCAGGATGCTATGTAACAGTTAATTGGAATGATGGTTAGACATACTTAGTTGGTACAGTCTCAAAAAGACAATAAATATTTTAAAAGTATTTTCTTAATTAAAGATCCTAATTATTATTCCGGCTTTGGTTAAATCAACAGTCTATTAACTATACTGTTATAAGAATCTAATATAAGTTGTAATTTTAATAAAAGATAAAGCGTATCGAAATCTCGCAAGTGTGTATCGTTTTATGTCTGACTATTGTGCATAGACAACACCCAGATTCAAAATAGCTATCTGTGGATCACACAATTGTTTGTCGTAGGCGGATCGTTCAATAGATAAGACTTATCTCATTGGCTCTGACAGAATGACCCGCTTCGTTGTATTAAATGTTTGTAAATATCTACTATAACTCTAGTCAGGGTTACAGAGTTGCCCGATTTGCAATACAACCATGGTTATTTTTTGTCTAAATTAACCTTTAAATTTATTTCTTTATCATTGATATCAATGGCAGTTATAATCTAAGTTACCAATATAATAAAATTAAAATGCCATATTAAGAGACCTCAACCAACGAGCGAGTATAAAGCATGTGATGAGAACAAATGAAGCAAGAGAGTTATGCCATGTTTCATGTTTGTAGCAATAGTAAGTCAGGCGGAAAACAGGAGCACGTCCTTAAGCTTACTAGATATTTGGGTTACTAAGAACTAGTGTTGTTGTTAATCCCTCCATCTAAGCTAGAATGTTTTCATTTGGGTTCACGTCGGCAATGTAATAAGTGAGATTCGAAGATGTGATCTCAAGTTTAATTGCTTAAACATTGTCTTGCTTTGCATTTGCATTGCTATCGTCATTTCTATGGTATGTGTTAATATGATAACACAATAATTTATCTAATAAAATGCCGTCGATTAAATTTTGAGGCTTTTAAATATAATTAATTTATTTGGATTATATTTTTAAAATGTTTTATTACACTTTAAAGATAGGTCTTTGTATGATACTGTAACCCCTAGGTTACAGTATCATAGATGGAATGTATTTCTATTTGTAGTCATTTTACTAAACACATAACGAATCTAAAATAATCGAACCAATATTTACATAGTAACAGGGCTCGAAATAGAATTACCTTGCTATTCGGCACAGGCCACAAGGCATAAATGCTTTTTACCTACGCTACATGTTAAAAGAACACTTTTATCATTACATTTATTATTATTATATGGAAATAAAAAAGTCCCCCCCTTTGATGATATACAGCTGTCTATGTACTTGTGATATATACCCAATTACATAGACGACAACTTTATAATTGTATCCATATACAACTAATCTTTAGTTGATTAAAATAATATAACCCAAAGAAAATAGGAAACATTGATGGTTGGTTTTATTGATATTTAATTGAGATTATCTGGCATAAATGTTAGTACGTCGTAAAGCTAATTTTGTACCAAATCAGTAATATGATAGATTGTAGTAGTTTCTAAACTTTGCCATAAAAATTCTATAAAATACGTACAGATAAACTTATCTTATTAATCACCTAAGGAGCCACATTTCTTGAAGACCATAACACCGACATTTCTTGAAGGCTTATTACTTATTAGTTATTACCAATCTGGTAAAATAATGCTTAAATCGCTTTGTTTGAATCAGATCTTTACTTCCGAATCCTCATCAATTGATCATACATTAAAATTCGAATATTAGATTGTATTCGAATTATACTCTACGATGATAAAGCATGCATAGATAATCAAATTTGGTGCCCATTGTCATAAAACAATAATATAATTATAATATACCACACCTACATAAGACTTAAATCAGTACCGTATATAATAAAAGGTATCGATACCCATCATAAAATTATTAATGACTTGTTGATATGGGCACCGGGACAATTACCAATAACCAAAACAGCCCATGAGCAGGTTGTAAATAGATACAGAGACAGACTGTTTATAAGAAATTAATCAATTACTAACGAGGTGAAATTGTGCAATTTAATTTAAATTTAGTTCCCTGGATAGTTATTTCTCATATCACTAAATACATCCACGGACTCTAATCAGCCGTCCGTTTAAAGTAACCACCCAAGTTAATTGATAGGTTATAAAATGTTTAGTATCTCACGGGAAATGAACTTGTGTTATCTCAAACACGTTTCGCGTGCTTGTGCAACAACCAATAAGTAATTTCCTTCGAACAAGAGAAATACAAGAAGTTATGCTAATACACCAACTCGCCACGAGGCCCACGATTGTGCCGTTAGAACTAGGAAGGTACTGAACCGTTAGACTGTACCAGTACTTCGGTAAAGTCGAGGAACTAATTCTAGGACAAAAAAGAACAATTTTAGGTTCATGAAGCGCACGATGCTCTGATAATGATCGAATCATCGTGACTATGAAACGTTGCACATTCGTGGACTGGAGATTATCTTACCAGTATTTAATTCGTGGACTTAGTTTGAATGTTTTGATCGTGGAATACTAATAAGTGCAGCGACCACGCTGCACTTACGCGTGGTACAAAATCTAGGTTTTGTACCAACAAAACATACATTTTGTACCACGCGTTAAGTTTTATAGATATTTGCTTTTCTAAAAATAAGGTATATGCTTTTAAATATGTAAACACCATTCAACTCAGTTAAATGCACCTATACCTAAAACTTAATGTAAGTATACATTTTCAGCCTTTGGCCGTGTCGGAGCATGACGGATGGTCTGTTAATAAGAGGTATCTCGCCAAAAGCTTATCTATACTAATATTATACAGCTGAAGAGTTTGTTTGTTTGTTTGAACGCGCTAATCTCAGAAACCACTGGTTCGATTTGAAAAATTATTTTCCTGTTGGATAGCCTATTTATCGAGGAAGGCTATAGGCTATATAACATCACGCTACGATCCACGGGGGAAGCGCAGTAACGATAAACGCGGGTGAAACCGCGGGAACATCTAGTATTAGGATAAAGAAAATACTTGTTTAAAACTACAAAATGCAGTACAATTTACACGGCCAGCCTGCCAGTTTTAAACAAAAACTGTCTGATCTACAGATAGTTCTAAGTATTCTAGCTAGACCAATGTTTATAAAGTCCCTCGCAAGCAAAGGATTATTTATCGCGATGTATTTGGAGCGAGAGTAGTCTTTCTAAAAAAGGAACATTAAACCGATGAGGTTGGCTGCGTACGTAAGAGTGAATGAATTGAAGTTTATGAACACAACGGTCCGTTCGCTCCGTGTTCGTACATATTTATCTGAAAGGGAACAAGCTAGTTAACATTTCCTATATAAACATAGAACTGGTCGTGTACGTACGTATGAACCCTTGGGGAATCTAACTGTACTTCATATATTTACCTATTGGAGTAACATGCTTGATTTAGTTTTACCGACGAGGATACAATAGTTCCTTTTTTGGCTGGTTTACCGTTTAAAATAATGATTGAAATGAGCTGGATGAACACGTACATATTTATCTGATTCTCGGATACTGCACGGATGGATTAAGTGGTTATTTCGCCATTCGGCCACATAGGGTGTTGTGGCTTCCATCTCAACACGTACCGAAAAATTGTATAATCCACAAATGTTAGTTTCGAGTCTGGGTGTTATTAAAGTCCCCCGCGACACAGGAATGGTTCCTAGTACGTAACATCCATTACATAACAAAAAATAACGTTTTCCTTTAGTCAGCCATTAATTTGTTCATGGAACTTCTAAATCAAATAGTAAGTAGTGTCTGCGGCAAGCAAGCAAGCGAAGAATGTTTACATTATCGACTTGTTTGTTTGTTTATTTGTATCTACATAATAATTAGTAAGTATAATAATCGCACCCTTAATAAAACAGAGACTTATCTCAGTATTTTGGATTAAACAAATTTGAACTCTATTGCAAAGATTTAACTCAAATATAATATTAGAATTTAACATATACAATTAGAGTTCAAATTGCCTTACTTTCAAATTTCGAGTTATGTCGCTGTTTTATTAAGAGTGCGATATGTATTTGATTATGAGCACGAATCTGTACAAACGCATTTGACTGGAAACTTTATTCATATGTAATTTATACGTAATACACTAACTTCCTTAGTTAATATATTACACACAACATAGACTTTTTCTATGCGATATCTACCTACTCTGACTGACTGCACGGATGGCGCAGTGTTTTAAGTTACCGCCTTGCCACTGCTGCCGCGCCGAGTGTTGTGGGTTCGATCCCCATACGGGACAAAAAAATATTATGATCCACAAATAGTTGTTCCGAGTCAGGGTGTTCTTTGTGTCCGTTGTTTGAACGTTTGTAAAGTAGCACCAGGAATGATTCCCAAGTGCGGAAATTGTCTTTTTTTAATCCAAAATCTTTAAACAATTCCAAAATAATGATGATGCCTTCTATAGTTCTACTTTAAATTAATTGCATGAGCCAATTGGAACGACGATAGTAATTTTAATTTTGCATAGACTACTCGCTAATTTTAATTGCCCTAGCTAGCAATACCAAACTAAATTTGGTTACTAACAAATTAAAGCCAACGCTCTACTTTATTTATCTAGTAAGTAGGTCTAGCTCACGCATTCTATGTTATAACGTTATAAGTTATAAACCAACAAACAAAACAAAGTAGCTGTTGACATTAAAATAAAGCAATCTAGTGTTTGAACCTTGTTTTTTCTCTGAGCAAATGTCAGCGCGTAGGGCGGTCATCGGTCGTAATGACTTGCTCCGTTATAACCTCACGCCAAGCCGCTACTGGCACCGGCAGGTCAATATTGTACCGGTATTATACACATACAGCTCAAATGTATAGTCATATTTAAGAACTTGATAGCTAGCATAAATACATACATAGGTATATCGAAACGAGGCGCATACTCTTTCTAAATGATACTGTCTTATACAGAAACTTTTCTAAGTATTTACCTGAACCATATGAAGATGGCTAATTACTTATGGTTAGTTGAACTTAGTTGAAGACAGTCGTTGTATTTGAAAAGATACCTAATTCCAATACCGGCAATTTTTTGAGACCGTATTAACAACTTTTAACTGTTTAAATTCTGAATGGTTTGAAACTTTGCGTTTAAGGCCATCTATGCGCAATTATTGTTACTCTATGGCCTATGTGTGGTCATGGTCATGGTTATGTGTGGCTGGTAATAACAACCATATCATTGAATACACGTCAGTACATTGCTTATGGTTATCTAAATAAGTATGTTTGGGGTGCCCGATGCATTCAATTGTTTTTAAGCTGAAAAGTAGTTATAGTTGAAACGATTGCGGTAAAAATATTGCGTTCAGCCGCTTTAGATATCTATTTTATATACTTTCATATCATGTCTCATGTTAATCTACGTTAATATATTAACATCGGTATTTGTTTATCTATGTGAGCAGGAAATTGTATGTTATCTGATGTAACAGGTATATTAATACGGATTATAAATATATTAACGATCGTTAATATGGAAATTATCTATCAAAGAGTTATTCCGGTCGTGTCTATAAATGTTTGATGTTGGCTAAGCTCTGTGACATCATAGATCATGCTGTGATTAAAATTGCAACAAGTACACCGTGTGTGGCGAGTCCGGTTGATACAAAATCGAGATATCGCAGCGATTGCCTGGGTAGGAGACTGTTGGTCTTCCACGCAGATATCTCAAGTTCGATCCTAAAGCACGCATCTCGGAGTTTTCGAAGTTATGTGCGTATTAACCTATTGAGTCGAAACCGCACACCAGCGGACAACCATAATAGATTTTCAATTATGTCTGGCTTTCCTACAATTAACAGGTTAAATAGTATCGTTTGCTTTAATGTTGAAGGAAACATCGTGAGGAAACTTGCATCTCAGTTGATATTCCGTAACATTCTCGAAAACGTGTGTATTCTTTCAACCCGCGCTTGGCCAACTTGGCGGACTATGGATTTACCTTTTTTTTAAAAAAACTATATACCCGATAAGGTATACCGAATACCTGCTTGCTTATACGCGATTTTACGTACGGAAAATCAAATTTGGTTTAGTGGTTTAGCATTGAAACTGTAAGGAATAGACCACGTACCTATCCTCATTTTTATAAAATTAGTAAAGTCACTCGTAATTTTGTTGGTATTTCGTTATAAAGTAGGTACAATAAGACATCCTCCAGGGTGTACAATGGCAACTAATCTATACCCAATTTGGTCTAAATATTGATTAAACAACTGATTACTTTCGCACGTTTGCCTACTCATACCAATAATGTTATATAGCTATGATACTCTCTGTTCATGATCTGTAAGTAATCCGTCAATTTTCCATTGCATTGTCCACGGTACGTCCGATTTTACAGACATTCCATACACGGCAATGCTCGTCGATTGTATACAATCATAGACACGCCTTAACGGGCGCACCTCGCTCTCCGATGATATAAGAAATGTAAAGTCTCAGGACTATGAGCGTATTGTAAGAGTGAATTTTAAACGAGTGTTTACTATTGATCACACAGATTATTACCCAATAAGTAACACATAACTTTCTAATGATGTGTGAGATCGTAATAAAAATAGCTCTTCATTATTCAGGTTTAAGATCATTTATTTCTCATAAAGAATAACATTATTCACTTACATGAGAAAAATAAATAAATAACACTTTTATTATTTAGAGCTTATTTCTGAAAAGTACTTTTATTATTGTGAAGTTATTGCAGTTGAGTCATACATAGATATTGGCTCCCAAGGTACAGGCTTGCAAGTTAGGGGGCAAATGTAATAACTAATAATCTTGCATTATTTTTGGAAATAAATTAACTATACATATAATGTGTGTGTGTTACGTACGGTATCGTTTGTAAAGTTTGTCAGTAAGTAGGCATATTTCTGGGTAGAACACAGAGAGTCTATAAAGCAGACGAAACGTCGTGTTTAAGAAAGTTTTGTGTAATATGAAATTGCCGAATACAGAGCTATAAGCAGAATGCAAAGAAAAGAGAACATGAATAAAGCTAACAAAAACAAAAGTGGGTTTAAAAAAATATGTTACACACTATAAAGAGTTCTATCTATCAAACTAGGTGTATAAAAATGACGAACATATTCCTGTATATATACATACATATGTATATTCGCCCCTTTTTAGACTGTCAAGACATACATAATTATACTGAAATATTTCCATGGCTATCTTTGCCATGATATCCGTGTTCGTTTAGATAACATCGTATATTCAAACTTTCTGTAGAAAGAAGAAAATTAGTTCAGTAACAGTACTCTGTTAATTGACCCGAGAAGCTATTAAAGGCTTGTTAATTAAACGAGGTGTTACTGGCTATCCCGTTCACGTTTATTTTTAAAGTAGTCCATCCTTTTTTATACAGCTTTAGCTACCTAACACGCATAAGCCACTTAGCTAAAAGTAAGCAATTATTGTAACCTACAGAATCATGTAACACTGCTGTTTTCCCAACTCTTCGATAAAAGAGATGCTATGCTGCCAGCGTTAGGAACTCAGGTTACTGGTCTCCTGCTGACAGAACAGTGGTTCCTTAACCTGTCAAGTCTTGGAATGCCAGATATATTGAAAACCTATTGTCTTGCCGCCGGTGTTCCGTTGCGCCTCAATGGATTAAGCAATCTGGAATCTCCACTCTCTATGTACACAGTACATGGTTGTTTTGTTACGATCTTCTATAGAATGGAGATATTTCACTAACCAGATTTTTTTTAATAAGCAATATCACATCTGTATCCAAAGATCCTGCTGTCCTTTACCTCTCTAGATGATATATGGTGTTGATAGTAGCTTAAACCTTTGCTCAGTGTTTTAGCTATCATCAAACCAAATTTGATAAAAATTAGTTCAGCAGTTTACTCATAAAACGTAACAAACATACATTTACATTCATACGATATTAGCATGGATACCGTTATAATATTTAGTTTGATACCTAATTAGTAATTAGCGTCGTTATAAATAAACATAGATTCACAAACATCCCATGTATTTTTGTTACATAATAAAATTTATTGCCTATACGTCTCCATAACTCTTTTAAACTGACATTAAAATATTTTAATAAGCACAAAAAACCTAGATTGTTTGTGAATTAGCTAATTAACACCAAAAACATGCTTAAATTGTTTTTGTTATATATACAAGTCAGGACACGCGATTCTGTCTTCGATTATTTTTACCGAGTCGCCTTTAGGTAATCTTCATGCAATATTTAATCAAAATCCGACCAGCGGTGTACCTGTAAAAATACATCACACAGACTAACCAACATGCCTATTTTATAATATTAATGTAACAAATTACAAATACAGTCAATCAGGGTAACTTTGACAGGTTTCGAGCACATTTTTGCTTAAAACGATTTTAGTAAAAAGTATAAGAAATATGTCATCAAGCAAAATTTAGTCTTAGATCGTGAGAGATTTGAAATGACGGATGAATAATGTTTGACACTTAACTTTTTTTTAGAATGTCGTTTACGGAGATAGCGAAAAATATAATTTTTACTAAATTATTTGTGGTTTTGATAGTTACTATAGTAAAAAAATAAGGAATCATGATACATCATAAGTGTCAATCTCACCCAGAAAGTCAAAGTTACCCTGCTTGATTGTAAAGTAAAGTTAATTTTATAGGTACTAGTGCTGGATACTATACAATAAAATTGCCTTATAGGCTCGGGTCGGCCATAATATCGTTAGATTTATCTGACAGCATTATCTCAATAGCGTAGACTATAGGCTAACCCCTATTACGTGGGTCTTGTAAATAGTCAATTTTAGCTTTCCATGTGTATATTATATAATTATATTAAGTGATATATATTTTAATATTTAAAAACGACAACTTCCGCAATATGAATAATTCCTGTGTTACAGGGGACTTACTGCTACAAACATTTAAACAACGGACATCCAGACTTGACACAACTATTTATGGATCACACAATTTTTTGTCTCGTGTTGGGATGGAATCCACAACACTCGGCAGTGCTAGTGGCATGGTAACCACTTACACTACTTCACCATCCGCCATCCCTCCAAGTTTAAATAATCGTTTTCTATGTGTACAAAAACACATACAGAGAATGCACCGCGATATCTTGCAAGATACGTCCCCGTGAACAGAATATATATTCACAAGGTTTTCAATAAAGGCCATTAAACTCTTTCTTATGTGATCGCATGTGCATGATACAACAAGCGGAAGAACTAAGTCGCGGTGTAGCGAACTTGCAAACCCTATTCATAGTCAGGTGCAATCAACCTTAAACTCATTGTTCTTACTGCTCTACCAACGTACTGTGAACTACCCTCCCCCTCAAAAGATTTCGTCACTAAGGTGTTGAAAGAGGAGGTAGTGGATTTTCGAGGGTCTGTTTAAACTGGACGGTGGTTGCTGGATGCACGAAGTTAGATAGTAAATAAATCGGAACGAAAGGTTTACGTTCGCGTTATAATAATGGCTTATTGAATAGATCGGTCTATAAATGTTTGTTTACGAACTGTGTGTTCTATGATGTAGGTGATATATATGTATTTCTACTATTACGATGCTTTAGCTGTTATGGAATCTGCAGTACTATTAGAAATCTCACGACAACTCTATTATCGATAGATTCGAAAACATTTTAGCATAGAATTGTATCTACTCTTAACTTGATTTCAGTATGTAAACAGTTAATAACCGAATCGATTTTAATACCTACTACCTACTTGCTTGTTGTAAATTGTTAGTACAATACTAAACGAGAAGGTATTTTATGGTATCAAACAGTAAGCTTTCTGAGTGTTTTGAAACGCGCTTCTGACAGGTATTTAGTATACAAGAATCGGTAAAAAATGTACGCTTGAAAGGTATAATCAGATTTATAGATGATACTATATTATGCAATATCGGCAGGCAGAATGATTGACTCCGTGGTGTTGCTGCGAATTGAAAAACCTTTGTTCGACTCGAGAAACGAATTACGGCGCACATCACAGAAAAAATCAAAAAAATATAATTACTTATTTTCTAATGAGAGCACTAAAAAGGTTTCCATAAAGCACGTCGAGCTCAGATTACTACGACAGACCAGTTCAACTTCCTTAAAAAGTGAGTGAAGTTGAAATTATTCACCGACCGTGAAAACTCTCAGCAAAAAGTGCTATCCCTGTTGAAACAGCTGTGTCACGCCCGGAATGCGTCCATGATGCACACAAAAGTTAAAATGTGAACTATTTTAATGATCACTTGCTGTAGGTTATCGGCAAAAAGCCCTGGATACATGCGGCTGTCGCATGCCGGGCCGGCGACGAGATACCACAGGCCAGCACGCCTTGCCAACTACTTAATGGGATCACCGTTACTCGAAGCGGGAACGTTGCATTTCGTTTTGCTTCTACAAATTGTTGATCTGCTTCACTGGCCGTGATTTTTTGTTAATTCTGAGTATTCGACTGCGGTAATTATGATGTTTGTTCTTAAAGTATGCCATCGCCAAGTTTCGAACGCAAACATTGGCCACACCTTTTGAATATGATATGAGTCTGCAAACGCAACTACTTTCCGTATTTCTTGAATCTAATTTCACTACGTAATCTAATCAATCTTTCTAATTTATTCATTATAAATACTAATCAGTCTTTTTAAAGCAATTATTTGTGGCCAGTTCGTAAAATCGGATGTAGAAGACATAATCAAAACACTGTGAGGTGAGTCTAAGTGATTATATAATGATTGAAATTAAGAATTGATGTAACGAATCACGTACGAGTATCTATTGCACAATTTTACAAGCATCTTCCTTCAAATTACTTAACATTTTTACAATTAAAATTAGCAATTACTTTTTGCGTGTTACACGGAAACGCTTGAATTTATCCAATTTCTTTTAATTTTCTATTTGATTTGGTCTTAAACCATAACTACGTGATATGACGTACACAGTGCAATGAAATTAATAGAGAGGGCGAAATTAACAAGTAACAAATTTTAATAGAAACAGTTTGATCTGATTAATTTGAAGGAAAGAACGGCGTTACAATATATTATGACGTCATGATTATTATAGGTCATCTTTTAGGTTGTTTTGCAAATCATTTGGTCGATTTTTTTTAAACTTGACGTAAACCGCCTTTTTCATTGGAACTCCCTTAACCAAAACCCAAACTAACCAAAATTGGTGTTACGTATAAACATTAATAAAACAAGACATGTTTATATTAAGTATATAAAATCAAATTAAATAACAATACAATATTAGTAAGCTTCGTGTGTCTAATGATTTAATAACATAATTGATTAATATGAATCGATTAATCGATAAAAAGTGGGATCTAAATGAGGTGTCCTCTTTCCTTGCGACAACTCCAGCACGCAACTTTATCATCCAGGATTACCATAGTAATATGAGCTTTATGTGTATTGTAATAAAGATTATGTAAAGCATTACTGTGCTGTTGTGTGTACGTCTTATTGCGCAACACGCGAAAGTGTGCATCCGACCGAAACCGAACGTTGAGTGCATAACCCATCTTCATTTCAATGGCATTACGTAGTTACTCAAGTTAATAAGTAACTATAATTCGGTTTGTTGAAAGATCATTAGAATATAATCACTATAATTAATATGCGCCATTATGTTCGTAAGCTCTCCCGTATTAGCGTGATACCCGCGAGAGATGCTACTCAGATTGACACCATTTAATAGATAAAAGCGTAGTGGTTTCGATGGTTAGATAAAAGCGTAATGGTTTCGATGGTTGTGAATTCAACTCTCGCAGTAGACAAAAAATTGTATATACCACAATTTATTACGAGTCTGAGTGTCCCACGCGGTTCATGAATTAATTTTAGTACGATAATCTACTTAAAAAAGTAAATAAGCATGAGATTAATAAGAGAATTATGTGATTAACGGGACTTATCAGTTTCTTAATCTACAATATTACAAATATATGAGTCATGTTTAAGGATCGTTTTAGCAGCTTACAATGAAGTTAGTATTTAAAAAAAAAACATTATCGTTATCTAATTGGTAGATATTGGTAAACTCTCGCATTGCGTTCATTAATTTCTGATGACATCTAACCAATACATATATAATTATTATGACGCTATTTTTATGTTAACCATCAGGCGAAGATAAAAATTACCGGGAGATAGTTGTTGGCCATTAAATCGATACACTCATTTAGAGACTAGTAACCAGGTGCTTGAGAATAGGCAAGAGATTAAACAAGATGGAACAGGAAGCTTAATATTAAGCTAGAATGACAAGCAGATGTAATTAATGTAGATAATAAATATGGAAATTATTACTACACGTAGGTACTGGCACTCGCCGCCTGCATGATTTATACGTACACTATTAAATAGAAAAGTGGGTTTGTTGAACGCTTTAATCTCAGCAACCAACCCGAAGCGAATTAGTGCCAGATCGGATTGGACATAATCTATACTAATATTTTAAAGATTAAAGATTTGATATTTGTTTGTAAGGATTTAAATAAAAATATACAGAACCGATTTAAAAAAAAACCACCTTTGGAAAGCTATATTATCGCCGAGTAACATAGGCATTTTATTTTACAAGTACTATTATTAATTTAACCCAACCTACTGTAAAACTAGTAGGTACTATAGTCTGGTATAAGATTAAATTTTTAATAGCCTGCTTATTAATGAAAGTTAGGCTGTAGCTAAATGAGAGGCGTCTATCATAAAAGCCATTTAGAACCTCATAAAACAGATAGTTATATAATATCCAATGCCTTATCAAAATTGCTAAATATACCTACATAAATGTGAACTTACATCTAGGTGCGATGCGCCGAATGATTCAGCATATCGATGAAGTAGAAAAACACTTACGAAAATATTTAGACATGTCTAGCTGTTTCGCAATCCTATCGGTATGTACGTAATGCTTTGAATGTGATTGATAGGAAAGTGCAAGCAGTTACAGTTACTTTATTGTATTCGAAACGGAGAGGAATATCTCACGTAACGAAGATTTAAAATTCAACAAGTATTCTAGAAAGTAGACCTCTTTATGTATACACATACACTAAAAGGTTTAACGTAATTGTGTTTTACTGAAATAATGCATACTTAGGCTGTACACAATCTAGGTTAGACATAAATAATGTTTGTACATTACATCTTATCTCTACTTAACTCATCACGCTGTTTAATTTAGTTAAACAGTTAGCTACGGTGCCAAATGCTTCTTGAAAATGCATTATGCAATGACAGTTACACACACACAAAGTTAAGTCACCAAATATTCAAGTTTTCTTTGTTTGACCCAATTGTTGTTCGGCTGCATAAAACGAAAATTGTGATGTGAATCTCATTACTCTTCTCAACGTGCCGGCACTTTACTAAAATCCTTTGTGAGTCAAAAGTATGATAGCTCATCTGATTGTATCCAACCTTTCGTCTTTCACACTTGCACGAGAAATTCACATAATGACTTGACAACAATGACTGACTATGAATGTAATTTTTTTATTAATTTTGGCTTCATATCATGTTCGTTCTAATTACTTACAGTCTCTACTGCTACATTTCCTTTTTGCGTCCAAGTTTCAATTATATCTGAAATGTTATAAAAAAACTGGTTGGCTGTAGTTGATGGCTTAAAGCAATAGAACTCTCAATATGAAAATAAATGTCCATCCAGAGGCTAGGTTGCCTGATTCACCTTTACAATAGCCAATTATCTACATCGTACATGATATTATGTAAACTTAATGTTAATTTGAAAATAGTTTAGAATTTATAAAAACGTGTCTTAATGAAAGGTAATAAAAATTCATGATAATCCAATTTTAGATGGGAATTTGAACCAGTTATAAAAAAGCTTGTTACGCTTGTATCTTCCAGCGACTAAGATTACTTATGTAGACACTAATAACATGTAATTACTACTGGCTATTATAATTCATCCTTTCTTGGTCTTGTATCGGCGCGGCACTTAAATGTTTCCGAAGAACCAACACGGGTAAGACTGGTTGCGGTCATTTAAGACTACAAAACACACATTACATTTCTTTTTATGGTAATTACCAAGTGATCTCGAATTATGCACGCAGTGTATATCGAATTAGCTGAACAAATTGCTACTGTGCAAAACACCGCCCCTGAACTCGTTTCAGTCTTTGTACAAAATTTGACGCGCCCGAAAAAAGTGAACGCAACATCTCTTCCCAATTAACATAAATATTGCATTCGCAGACGGCCTTACATGTAAAGCACAGTTTGTCTTCACTTTCAATACATTGTTGTACATTACTTAATAAGTAAACATGAAAAGATTCAGTTTGTTGACCTAGTGAGGGTATTCTTTAAGTTTTGTGGCACGAAGCTGTTCATCATTGAGCTAGGAGATGTTGTAACTCAAACAATGAACACATGATACAATGGCAAATGCGTTGCTTGGTCGGATGGTACCTCGGCTGAAGGTAGTACTGGCCGGATCTTTTGCAAGCCATTATCGATTCGTGCTACATCGTTTGACCTGATTACTTAACGCACTTATTCTAATTTGAATGCATTGTAATAGGGCTTTTTTAACTAGGTAGTGGTAGGTAATGGTATGTCCTTCAGTGTGTTAGAAGCTCGGCTGTCTGGTCTTTCTTCGATCAACAATGGTCGAAGCAGCCCTTTACGATAATAATCACTACAATGGTGACAAACATTCATTTCTGACGATTGTGACCGTCTAATGATTGATATATCTATTGCTGCTACAGATGCCTCATTTAGAGAGGCATTCTTATGTTTTATGCCAACTTTTCCATTCATTACAGAAGGTAAGGACATGGGGCTTAGTGAATTTTCTCTGTAGCTCCAATAGGAGTTTATATGGCAATGAGCCAATGCTTTGGTTGGAGTATAGTCTGCAATAGCATTAAAGGGATTTTGCAGGCCGCATGACGAGCGAATGTTCCAAGAAAATCATTTTATAGCTGCTGGTCTTATGTGATTTGTCTACGATGTTTGCCTATCTGGGAAGTATAATTTAGTTTCATTTAATTTCAGTGACCATACCTTTACTACGTTTTTATCAGACCTTCACTGTGTGAAAGTAACTTAATATTATCCAACATAAATAATAAAATCTCTGGCTTTTACCTCTTCTAAGTAGGATGACAGATATGTACTTAATTCTTAGATAAGTGTGTAACATATATAACGTCAGGTGGGCGTATAAAACAGGGATAAAGGCATAAGGCCCTCACCACAGATTATGCTGTAACTAATAAGTTACTTCGTAAGCCATACACAACGGGTTTGTGGTGGGCGGAGAACAACTTATATGTCTATAAGAGTATTAAGTGCTTCATAATAATTTATGGAAAACAACGTTTTTCAAGTTGGAATTATCGGCTGTAATCTATCATCAATCTTTTTAATTTCATAAATGTGGCAGTAAATATGTTTCTTAAGTTTTTAACTAAATTCAAATACTTAAATCAACTACATGCTTAATTTTTTCTGCTTTATTTTTTTTTTGCATTTTGACAAAGCACCCACGAGGTTGCTTTGTCAATATTCCGTGTGATCATTGTATAATTGTTCATTACTTATTTATTTATTATTACCGTTCGGCTCAAAGACCCAACGTGAATAAAGTTCTAGTATTTACCCGCGACGTCGCCAGCATGAATCTAAAGTATCTTATGTGAATGTATTTTAAAATAAAATGGAAAGCGTAATTCAGATACTGTTCAAGCTGTGTGCCCCTTACATTTAAGTTAGTTCAGCGATTTATGCCCGATTGAATAACATAATATGTACCTACATACAAACATCTTCAAATTTTCTCACTGATCGGTAAACGATTAGTGAGGTTTAGCAACGTTGGATGCGGTCAGTCTATAGATGGGTGACCGTTTAGTGGTATTTCATCTGAGCGTCTCCGTGCTTCGGAGGGCACGTAAAAATTCAGTCCCGGTTGTTGCCAAATTGACAGCAGTCGTTAAGCCATGTCAGAGACCTACGGCCTACAGCCTTTTTTTTTTAACGCTTGGAAATGTGCACATCGCTTTTCCCATCACCGGTTTTGGGGCGGGCGATGGGGGTATGTTAGGATCCAGCCCATAAGATGGAATTTTGGGCTGGAACTAATACCACCGCGGTGTTCCTCACACCTTTATGGTAGGGCCGCGCGGAACGCTCTCGCATTCAAATCGCGACCCCGTCAAAGGTTTGACCCGCCGATGGACGTGGCGGGTCCCACACAATCATCATTTAACACACACAATTGGGGGACCTGGTCCCCGACAACAAAGCGTGGGACCTAGTCCCCTTTCCGACATCGAGAGGCGTGCGTGGAACACGAACGCCGCCTACTCGGACCTGCGCTGATCGGGCGGTGGACGGCCCCAATGGGTCCCACGCCCGCAGGCTTCTACTCAGGTTGGCTGGAGGTCGTCTCGCGACGGCCTACAGCCTACCCCTTACTTGAACAACTCTTGACAACATGTTGGCCACTAACCACACGAAAAGAAGAAGAAGAAGGATTATTCTATTTTAGTCTAGCCTATAAAAAATTTCCACTTGTTGTCAGCAGTTATTGGAGACTTAAGTAAACGCAATTATCCCAATAACTGACATGGAGAAAACGTGGCGTTGTCGTCCTTACTGTGAGAGACTTTTGCAATTGTTGCTTACAGAACCCAATAGGCATCAATTAAAGTCCCTTTCTTTTTATGTATTATCTATAGTAATAATATTCCATCACATACACACAACACCATCTAGCTCAAACTAAGCAGAGTTTGTACTATGGGTACTAGACAATGGATAAACATACATATCTACATACTTGTTTTTGTAAATACATACATATTATACATAGAAACACCCAGACCAAGACAAACATCCATGTTCATGCACACAAATGTTTGACTTGTGCGGGAATCGAACCCGCGAAATCGAACCTCAGGCATGGCAGTCGGTTACACTAACCAGTACGCCATCGAGGCCACCATGAATGTTTTCCCATAATTTACCTACTAATCATTATAAATATACACTTTTTTCAACATATGCATAGGCATATATTTATGTTGAAAAAGTAAAAATAGTCTTATTAAAATTATAATGCCATTATTATCTGTATCCTTAATGAACATCTGCAACGAATTATGTATTCATATTGTTAAGTAACTACTAACCACTATAATTAAATACTTACTACAAAGACTATTTTTAAACAAAGTAAATGTATTGCCATTATGAAAAACAATAGCTCAGCCGGAAGCTCGGAAAAGATAAAATACTTATGTATTATTTCAAGCTACTTGTATTGTGCAGCCAAGTTGCAAATAAGTTTTCGCAATCAACTGACCAGTTACTTTAAGAATATTACTTAAATTTCAGTTTTATCCACGAACGTTACTTCCTGATATATCCAGCTATGTTTAAATTCCAAGCAATTATTTAAAAAAAGAGCTTGTATTTTAAGCTGTTCCTGGTGATCCAGGTTCTTTGGTGCTGCAGATTAATTCCTTAAGGAAGTTTCCAGTCAGCCAGATCTAAAATCTTGGACGTTTCTGATGCCGCCGCTGGTTTTGTAACCCTTTCCCACCTAAACTTTGACTGTTCTTAGCTCCATAATTACGTGATATATAGAAATATCCAATATACTTTGAATGACCCAGGAATACGACTAACTTATCCAACATGTATTATTTACTTGTTACGAGTCTTTGAGAACATTTTTATTGAATGCGGAAGTGACGTCCATCGCCGATGAACGGCGCGGTCCAATTGAAATTTTGATGCAGTTTCACCGCGCGTGATTGTATGTAGGTAATTTTATGTAGGTATATGGACGAAAGGGTAAAAACGATCATTAGTATGTTTACTATGTTTCCTTTTCCTGTATCTGGCGTCGGTGTGGTGAATAGTAAACGATGAACCATTACCCTCTCTGGCGGAACGGAACGGGTAACTCGCTACTGCGTCCGTATTACGTATCTCCGACTTACAAGTAATGTCTATTGCATCCAATTTGCCAAGTAATCTTCTCACTTGAATAATTTTTTACATATTTGTTATGGCCCTGAGCCAGGAAATAGCTTGAATATTATAGTTTTTATCTACCTCTACCGGAATGTAAATCACGGTCGTATTTTTTCAACATCGCATTAACAAGTCTAAGTAGGCACTTATTCAAATTCTGAGTTCTGAGATTGTTATAATAATCTCGGCAACAAAGCTTATTGTTATACTCTATGAATAAAGAAATCATAAAAATAAAGTTATAAGTATTTATTGTCATATAAACTTTCGACGCAGTTTTGTTCTCACCGTTTAACATCTAGGCGTTCTAGGTGACTAAAGTCAAGTTACAATTATATGATTTTAATGCTGGCTGTACGAAGTTCTCCTCTTTAATATGTCTTTACTGTTATTCTTCTATCAATCAACATTCAAACATAAAAGGATTAGGCTTGCTTATCGATAAAGGGTTAGGCACAGGTGCATAAATTATGCACATTTTGGCAGTTATACATGTTAAGTCTCATGAAGCAGCAGACACCGTGCACGTTGGGCACCAACACAGTACCTACCTATGACTGATCTGGCAATCGTAAATGGCATCTTCAAATCGGCAATAGCACAATCTCTCAAAACTCAGCCATTGGATCCACGAGCCAAGCACATCTAAATAGTCGGCAATAAAATATCAATACCCCACAATTTAACGTAGCAAGTGTAATTGCATTTAGTCTATCGTCTATCTCGATCGGTAATCCAAGAGCGTTGCTAATGAGGCAAGGATTCAGTGGCCTTCCGTGAAATGTTTAAACGTTAAAAAGGCCCGAGATTTGAATCAGAAACCAGCGGTCATGATGACGATTACAACTACTCAAACGGATCCGTGATTACTGATTAGGTAAAGAAACTAAGTAGCGAGTTGTATAAACTTGTATAATAATCGTTTACATTATTTATGATAATCACATGCAATCTTGGATGTGTAAACCTTGATTTTATAATGGCAGAAGACCGAGACTAGGAATAAGGGCAGGGCAGGGAAGCGGTAACCATAATTATGTTTAAAGCCTTATTGCTCGAGGGTTATTTATATATACTAATATTATAAATCTGAAAAGTTTGTTTGTTTGAACGCGCTAATCTCAGGAACTACTGGTTCGATTTGAAAAAATATTTTAGTGTTGGATAGGCTATTTATTGAGAAAGGCTATAGGCTATAAATCATCACGCTACGACCCACAGGGGCGGCGCAGTAACGATAAACGCGGGTGAAACCGCGGGAACATCTAGTATTACATAAATCATAAAGAGTTTACTTTGTATGAAATCTTTTACGAGTATAATTTACATTGTTGTACTACTGTACACGTTGGTCAGGTACACAATGTTGTTGTTTCTAATAAATATTTTCAGGTACCAGTACTCTTGTTTTTCTCGTGAGAAATTGTTATAATTATATTGTGTCACCATAAATGATACAATACGATTTTACTTAGAGGAAAACCTTCTCATATTTAATTAATTTTAATTATTATCTTTGATGGCAATCGCGTAAATAGTTTTTATATAGGTACGTGGATCACACTTTTTACCATATTAGCTCCAGTTTTACTAAACGAAACCAGATAACGGCAGTTTTGCAATAATAATGCCACTCGAAGCTAATAAACTGTGATGCGTGATGTCGGCACAAACAAATGGACAGATTGATAAATATTATTAGTAAAACCATTGTTTTGATGCTTGGTAGTCGATTCCAAGTAGTATTTTAAAAGTATCAGCAATTAAGTAATAGTACCTATAGATTTTCCTTCATTTCATTTCGAACGTCGTGATTTACTTATCTAGCGGTATTATTACCGTTCAAGAAACGAATAAAATCATAAAAATATATGGTATTTTTTGTACTAACTAGATTGGCACGCAAGTATAGGACCCGCCTGTTAGCAAGCAGAGAAATATCTTTCGTGCAGCACAACCTTGCAAAAAAGTAACTGTTACCTACATTGTAATGTGGAGGGCAAAGACCATGAAAGCGCTTCTTTATGGACAGCATTTGATTGTTTCATAATTTTGACTACAAGCTTTCCAGATTTAATAATAATGATTTAGGTATGAAAACCCGGTTTTCTGAACAATCGCATTAATCGATGCCTTTGGCAATGCTTTCAAAGGGAAGAGTGTACATATCAGATTTCTTGGACGGCATTTACCACACCATCAGGTTGTTAGCTGATTCATCTGCCACACAAGGACGCTATAAAACTCTTTCTTAGAACATCTAACTTTAGGGAACGCTGTCACTGGTGTTAATACCTAATAAAACCTTCTAAAAACAGATTGATTAGACATGACTTTTGAAAATAAATAAGCTCTTAATTCGTACGCCATGTTACAAGTTAAAACCATTTGCTTCATAACTTCCATCCGGATTAACAACCTGTGTGTGTGTGTGTTACAAGATTAATTATTATGATTGATGATAATGTTTATAATTTAGATCAGTTGTTAATTTACTCGTCAACTTAATAATGTTTTGCGTTAATTACAGTTAAGTGCAACGACGACTCGGAGTGTTTAAGTTTCAACCCGGCAGTAGCCCGACATTTAAATAACATGTAGTTTTTACCTTATATTTTGTTATGTGTAGGTACTGCTTTGCTAGTCTCTTGACGTGTGTTTCTACCCTGAGATGTTAGGGCACCATGGAATTATTAATACTAAGTAGATATATCTGCCATGGAAGACATAAATTTGATTAATAAATTGTTGATATCATAGAACAATAGAAAGAAGTACTATTGCCCAAAGTATGGTCATTAGTGCAGATTTAAGAATGTTATGCAGAAATCTCCTTAACACTACTTTCTACCTTGTACGATTGTTGTTTCCGAAAATATCCTAAACGGTAATCTAATGATATTGTTCTCGACTCGGGAACAAAATCCAGACACCCAGAATCTACAGCAGGTGTAAGTAAAACGCAAGCTCACGGCGCCGGACCAACTAAACAGTCCTAAATTATAGTGTATTATAGCGAAATCGAGTTAGCCATAAATGTAATAGGTGAAAGGTTAACAAAATTGTAATGTTGTGTTTGTATGGCAGTCCATTGTCTGCAGACACAACAGAAACATTTTCTATTGGCCGATAGCAAACTGATAAGTAACTTATACCATTCTTGCAACATTTGTGAAAAGGCACTTGACACATGACCCGTTTCTGTTGTATAAGTGTATAGCTAAAATAAAGATGTTATACGGACAAGAGGAGTAGTTTTAAAGAGATAGATCTTCATTCGTCCATCGGCGTACTTACGCCGGCAACTAGACACAATGCTAATTAAAAAAAACTTAAACTAGGAAAAAGTTCGATATGTCGCCACGTAGATAACAGGCGGACTGATCGAACTTTTTACAGAAAAACTGGAACAATCCCTTTTATTTTATCATGATGTCTCAATGTGGCTATCCTATCAGGTTAAACCTACCACAGGCCATGTAGAATACCGTTCGTTTTGTGTTTTTGGCGTAAGTAGTAGTATAGGGTTGCCCGTACTTTTTAGGGAGGCACTATGTTGCTAGTTGAAGAGCTAGTGTCGTCTAAGCCTTGCAGTGACTTCTCGTATTCGCAAGATCAGCAAAAGTATACCGTCGGCCACCGTTATCATTAGGCTGGCCGCTTTTGTCTTCTTTGTAGTAGTCGTAAACTAGAATAGGCTTATTGTTCGAATGTGAAATAAATGGACATGATACGCGGCTTTTGCGGTTATCATTAGGTTTCATTCATTACTAGCTGTTACCCGCAAAGTAATTCGCGAGGTACAGCTAGGATAATGTTTAAGTTATCTCCATAGTAGCACATACATTACAGCCTGTAATTCGGAAGAGGAAGGCAAAGGTGTTATGCACTCACATTTTGCCACGCGAACGTTTCAGATTACGTACTGCTATTAAACAGTTATTGTCAAAAAAGTCAATAAGTCTCTTACCGACCCGTGAATAGAATCCGGAAACTCTAGCACAGCAGTCATATACACGCCTGCCGCACCACCGAGGCAGACGCCATACCAATTTGCATCATAGGCTGGTTAGTACCCTAGCTTTCACTTATACTTATTGGTATACCTAATATATGCATGCCGTTCCCATATAAACTATATGGTTCTCACTTTTATGGTTAACCCTGCGTGTACGGGCAACTGTCCTGTTTAATGAAGTAATAAGTTGTAACATAGCCACCGAGACTCGTTAGCTGATACCGTAGATAGTCGTCCAGTAGGTATTCTGTTTTAGAAATATCACAAAATATGGTGCAATGCGATATATCTGAAATATCTTAAGTATTTATCCAAAAAGTTAAGATTAACTTGTTTCTGCTCGCATTATTGTCGCGGTCGGTTATACCAGCATAAAAAGTATGCATCCTATGTAAATGGTGTCCAAGACATTGGTCTACTAATCAGTTAATTGGTTTCCGTTTGTGTGAGTGACAAATAGATCATATAAGTAGAATTAATAAATAAAATGCTTTAGAAATCATAGAATAGAAATAGCTATTTTAAGTTGAGGAGTCTTGCAACACAAGATTATCATAAGCGTGTTACCAGTTCTGCAAAAAAAAGTTGCTGGAAAAGATAAAGATCGGCCTCCTACTAGCAGCACCCGTCTCAAAGCCAACTTGTTCGAATTTAATATTAAAAACAAAGCCTGTCTTGGCCAATGATGAAGGGTTACTAAATTGACACTAATACCCGGAGCCTGTACCTCAAAAACATTATAATAAGTTTATCTCACAAATATATAAGATAATATACTAATAACTTTCGTAAGCTATAAACAATAATTTAATCCGTAAAAGGACTGTACATGTAGATTCTACTTTATTTATTACACTTTATCGACCGCATGCACGATTCATAGCTATCACACAGTAACAGTATCAATAAAGGGCTTTGTTGGTATTAGTATAATTAATTTGTGGTTATTATTATATTATGTGACTTCTGAAGTGCGTAATGGAACCAGAAATAAGTAGGTGAAGTATTAAATCAGATCAGGCAGTCATTCAAGTAACTATATATATAGTGTGTGTCCGGTAATTAATGGATAAACTTGAAATGTCTTTTAGTAGAACTGATGGCCGTTCAGAAAAATATAAAGTAATCTATCCTAACTACTACCTGAGATGTGATTGCTTTTTTTAATTACCATATTTAACTTTCTTGTACATTACGACCATAAATGAATGAATTCCATCGGTTTTTTGTTGTTTTATTGTTAAACACTAATTATGCTAATAGATAGACAATCAAAAGTATGATTAGCTATTGCACTTCTTAATTATATTTTTTGGTTTTTTTCATTTTTTTCCTGACCTGCCACAGTTCTACTATAAGACATTTCAAGTTTATCCATTAATTACCGGACACCCTGTATACATACATAGTCTTACGCATCTATCCCCGAAAAGGTAATATAAACAGTAGTAGGTGTTTTATACACTTATTCCGCCAAATAACCAAGGATTTTAGATCCCACGTAATAGGTGGCGAGCCTATTGTCCTCTACTGGATACAGTTCCTAACTCCATACTGAAAGCTTCTCCAGATAAAAAACCCAATTACACTGCCAGACCTGGGAATCGAACCTCATGCACTGCAATCACGTTCACTACCACTGTACTACCGAGGCAACAAAATAAGTCTACGCCTTTTTTAAGACTGACCATAATCTCATTAGATGTTAAACGATGCTGTGGTCAACGAAGAGGCACATTTATTTAGAAGGCGATTAACAATTAACTGGCGACTTAAACACAATCAGATTGTATTCGTTAGAAAATACAGACGTGGTAAGAAGTTTCACTCCTATGTACTGACATACGCATTATAAAATGAAAAATCAGAGCAGTGCGTTTCCTACGTAGTTATAGGCGAAATATCCACCTGTAGCCCTGACCTCATGGTCTCCTCATCCGATAGTGAAATGGTGAATGATAAAATCCTCGTTAATCTATTAAAGATTAGCAACCTTACGACGGAGTACGGAGTGACGGAGGCTCTGAGTGCTACAACCAGTTTTCATTCTAATTCATAAATGATCGGACCTGTGCTTGCTATAACTTAAGAAACTGTTCCAGCGTGATATCCTGTCCACGTTACTGAGATGACCCAACTTTTTGCGGATAGAGTGACTTTGCTTCGATATTATAGCCCAGTGGATAGAGTATCGGATTTTCGATCGAGAAGTCAAAAGAAAATTCATTTCTTACGCACATATCAGTTTAGCTTGAGAGCTTCAAAATACTAGTGATTGGTAACAAAGACAAAAATTAAAATTATACGTAAAATTAAACATAGACGTACAAGTTCTAGGTGGTTAACAATTCCAATATTACTAACCTCTCTACTTAGGAGGCGCTTGTTATTTTTTCACAATTTGATAATAATATACTTAGGTACCTTCAAAACAGTGCGATTTACTCACTTTTTGTAACGTACACGAATTATTTTTCAAGTCACGAACGATGTAGCGTAACATGAAATGAGATTGAAAAGCTTATTATATTATATCTATAAGAGTATAAAAACCTAACAATTCAATACTATGTAACTTTCGCTAAAGTTTGTTTATGTTTAAGTTTCCTTTGAACACAATGCCTTTGCGCATTTCTTTTGTGAGTGATCGCATTTAGAAAAAGTTAACAATGTATGTATACCGATAATAAAAAAAAACTACTCATTTCAAATCATAAAAAGAACATATTATCTCACCGAAGTTTAAAAAATATATCTTCTCAACATTTTATAATGCACAGATAAATTTTATTGTAAGTCATCATCACAAATAACCGCAGGCACGAGTTGTTTGTAGGTACTTATATCTCGTAATATATGCAACCTAGGTTTAGTAGAGTGCTAATTGGAAATCACTAGCCATCATTTAGCCGACTTTCAAAGCTAACGATGCCGTCGTCGCATATGTTTTATCATTATCACTAAACATCGATCATCAAAGCGAAAATCTCAATGCCAATTACAGATTTACGTGCTTACCTATCTAATTATTCGTTAACCTCCAGGTCCTTGCCTTGATATACATACGTATAGCGTTAGGATGTTAGATCTAAGATGGTTATGGTGATGATAACACTACATGTTTATAAGCAATGCCTCAAACGAGAAATTTTTACTGGTAATAAATTAGAACTACATTGAACGCCATTTAACAAGGCAACATTTCAGAAACTTTTCCTTTTATTAGTTATTGGCCTAAATAAATTATTTAAGGACTAAACATGATCTTCTGCATCAAGACGTTAAGTTAGTAGCAATCCTGTTTCACTTACCACTACTTATAATAATATAGTAGGATCCCTTGCCTCCACATCGACCTTCGTTTCAGCACAACACAAATTCTTTATTAATAATATTTGACTGTTTCTAAATATTATCTACGCACTGATTTCTTTTAAAATGTTCATTTTACGCGCGCGCGTTTTAAAATCAAACGCGGCAAAGCTAAGGTATGTGCGGCAACGGTAAGTGCGTCAACGGCCGGCGCACTGCGCGCTCATCTATGAACTGAATGTTTTCTTTCAAATTCGAACTCCTTACTCCCCCCATCTTGAGTCTTCGGCCACAGCTTAATAAGCGTTTTAAATTATATACAACTTATAAGCTTGGCCACCTGACAGACAATCGGAACGGACTCTGGGCTATTACAATAAAAACAACACATTATTTTAATAGTTTATTTATTTCTTAACTACATTTGACAATAATCATTTAAACTGACATAGATATATATTGTTCGACTTATTATATCACTAGGAAGCTACCTACCACAAGTAAATTTTGTTAACAGCTCTAATAAAAATTTAATCACGTTAAAACTTTCTTTACAAACTTATTAAATATGTTTAACTTTATGAAATGTAGAATAACTTCATAATCATAATGCATCATTGGGATAATAGATACCTACAGAATATATTTATAGAGTAGGTAGGTATAATACGATATAAAATCCCAAGTATGCATCATTTAAAATAAGAAGTATAAAAACGAAATGCTAAAACAATAACATATATTTCTTCTTATATATATTTATACTAGACAATAGACAAAGTAAGAAAACAAAAGATAATTTATACGAAAATTTTCAGTCGAGGGTTGGCCTAAATTCGTCCAAGTAGTAAGTAATTCAGTCAATAAAAGGTCACTAGTTATCACAACATAATAATAATATAAATGTAATAAGACTTAATATCTAAGTGGTTTTGTTGCACCTTTGAGATTACACTGAATACTGATAGTGTTAAAATATTGAGCCCTGATTCATTTATTATTGATTTTCTAGGCTCCACGAAATATCGTATCGCGTTAATATGTACCTACTTACTACATTCTAGAGACAACTGATCTAGATTGTAACTTATAAGAGAATTAAGACTGAACTATGCGCTCATTACAACACATTTGTGTGCAAAATTAATTATATTATTAGAATATTAAAATTTTGCACTCAAACGTGTCATTGCAGTAAGCGCATGGCTCAGCTTAAGTGGGTTAGAGAGCATGCACTACATTGAGTTGTAGGTACTAGATATTCACTCAACAGTTGTTACCACGAAATTTCGTGGAATGTACTAATCATTAATAGTCGGATGACATCTTTACTCCCAAAGCAAGCTTTTATTCACCAATTAAAAATAATCTTAGGGTTTATTTATTATATGTTTTATTGAAGTTTTGCAGTGAATTGAGCTTGCTTTTTGGACTAAGATATTATTTGACGCATAATATATGTTAAATCCTTATTTGTTCAATCCATAGTTAATGTCTATAAAGTATTGTATTGTAGTAAGGTGTAGCTAAAATAGAGTACCTAATTGAATATAACTAAATACATAGTTTGATATGTTCATTAATAGATAAATTAATTTAGATCAATTGGAAAAATGACCATCCATCTGCCTTGCATTGTACCACTAAGCTTAGATTTACGTAAAAACGTGCTATACCGAACCGGACTGAGCGGTTTTATATCCGTTAATATAAGAGTACTGTTTTTTTTATATTTTATGGATTCATTTATCCGGCATTTGTTTGTAACATAATCGAATCATTTTAGTAACAAACAGTTAAAAGTGGTATGTCTAAACTATTGTTATCGGATATGTATCATAATGATCCGTTAGTGATTTATAGCACGGGCGTCGCTAAGCCAAGGAGGACAGTAATGTGTAGTTACGATAATTAGTTATAAAATTATAAATCAAATGTTTACTTTTACTAGTTTACTTATATATTTATTTGATTATTTGATTAAAAATAAACACATACTCTATCCTAAACCAGAGCCGGTTTTAGCACGATTTCTGTGACAATGCAAGTTAAAAAAGGTTGTCAATTCGTCATAGAGTTGAAGGAGAGAGGAGAGATCCTGAAAACCTTTTTTAACCCGCCTGTCTTGTGTATTGACTGGCGACGACCCGGTTTTGTATGCAGGCGGCAACGACGAATTACAATAATTTTAATCGGCATGCATCAAGTATAAGTGTAAATAATAACTGTATTGACTTACGGTCCGAAACAAAAAAGGGATATCTATTTTTTGGAATATGGAAATCAATATTTCCAGTCTTCCATAGACAACTGTTCTTAATTTAATTTAGACAAAATCCTTCACTTTGCGCAAAGAAATCACTCTCAAATGCCAATACAACGAGCATAGAGAATTTATTTATTCCAGTATTTAATCAGTCCATGTGGTTCCGCCATCATCGTGATCTGCCGCGACCTCGCTCCGCTGTATCAGGTTTTCACTGACAAAAAGTCAAATCTCAGGTACTTTATTAAAACAACTCTTATTTAAGCTGTTTCCCCACGCCCCATGATTTTGTTTCAAAAGCAAAGCAACATAATCTTTAAAATAATGTTGTGTTAAATAATTTCGTGCATATACAATAATTACAATAGTGGTATCTAATTAGGCCACTCTGAATTTCAATTGCTGGCCAGATATTGATGTAACAAGCTTGATTCTTTCACAAGACGCACGACACGAAGTTATGTGATCTGAAGATAGTTATTCCGAGTATTGGGTCTGCTGTTTTAACGTTTGTAAAACGACAAAGGTTGTTCTTATCACATTTATAATTACTTTAGAGTACATAACGCGAAGAAAGAAATTAATGAAAAAGCCAAGTAATCGAGGACGCCTAGAAATAAGAAATAATTTTAAAGTATTCATCATCATCATCATCAATAAAGTATTAGTCTTCCAAAATTGTTTAGCATAAATTCGTAGTTTATAGTATATATATTTTAGTAATATTTTAGTCAAAAATATTGCGTTATAACTATAGCTTTGAACAGCTCTTGTGTCACTGAAAGAATACAAACATTTAACCAACAGACACAAAGAAGATCCAAATACAACAGTTTTTATGCTCTACGGAGGTTACAATTATTAAAGCAATGGTTAACCAAAGTGTTACAACAACTAACAATTTTACAACAAATAAACAAAAGTTATCGAAAAAACGTTTACAGCGTCCGTTATTTGTTCAATGCTCGAATGATAAGCTAATGATAATTCGGACATCTAATTAAAAATAAACATCTGTTCATATTTTAAATTACGATAATTTATCACTGCAATACATTTAATATTTACTGTACATACATACTTATCATTTGCAAACAGAGTTGGGATAAAAATAAGATAGTAGCGACTGTTTTTAAAGTACCTAAATATGTATTTGTTTGAAATCGTAAGCCAACTCTATTAGCAACTCTGGAACCGTTTTATAGCTACGAAGTACAGCACCAAATTATTATATTTACAGAAACAGCGCATATTTCAATCTAATGAAAAATCTTTAAAAATAATTCTTCATAATGTTCTCAAAGATATTATGTGACTACTGCCAAACTGGGCCAGCGTGGTGGACTATGGCCTATCCCTTCTCATTCTGAGAAGCGAGCCGTATCATGCAGTAGGTTAGTTAATAAACAGGGCTGATAATATAATAATTATATTTGTTGTAAAATTATTAGCAAACACTAGTCGTCTACGTTCCATCGGATACAACAATGTATTGATAAACGAATGGAATACATTCACAACTCAAAAAGCGTAGGTTTTTGAAAATGGGTTTACCCTCGTATTTTGAATTTGGAATGTTTTTGAGATTTTTATTACGGATATAAAAATATCTAAGTACACTTCACACGTTCACACGCGTGAACAGTATAGTTTTCTTTCGCCCTTTTTTAAACCATGCTTTATGTTTTACGATGCTATTCGATCCGTATATCGGCCTGTAACAGTTCGACAGTATTCGGATTCGGATTATTACACCCGTTTGCAAAAAATCTAAATATTAAGAGATCCTAATTAAATATCCACTATTGTAAGTGAACAAACATATATATTACTCAACAAAACCGCTTAGATTAGAGATGTTCGTCTACATAAGACGTAAGGGACATATGGGCAAACAAAATTGTTCCTTACACCCAACAATAGTTTACACGTGACTGTCGCTTACGCCTTTTATATTATAGTATCATTATTTGGCTAACAACAAAATAAAATAATTACGTCTCCTCAATGTTAGGGTTTTCGGAGAGGAGCTCATGGTCGGAGTAGATCCTCATATACTTCTTGGAGTACAAGTACAGCATCAGAGACCACTTCAACAGCATGAACGACCATACCAGCCGAATGGTGAGGCTCGAGTCTATTGGCATCACATCTGTTAATAACAAAAAAATAATTAAAGCACAGTTCAGATATTTTATCAAAATCAATTTTAACTATAAAAGTAAATTTCGTTTGTTAGTAGGAACGTAGGGCAAATCTTTAAAAGTTCCTAAACGTATTCAAGTTGCATATTTCAGTAACAGAGGCTATATTATTATGACATACCACGCAAATGAAATCGCGGTTAGCTAGTTACATATTAAGGAAGCTATAACGTCTAACGTTTTAGATTTACCAAAATTTATGAAGAAAACAACTAAGTTAGGTATCTATCCCTACTAGCTCACTTGTATCCCTCAATTAAATAAGTATTATTACTAGTCTAATATTAGAATTGCGTTTTATTTCTAATTGAAAAGCTTATGAAGCTCAAAAAAACATTTAAGTCTTGGTAGACTTAATAATAATTCCGTAAAAAAATGCCAGTCGCCATGGTACGCTTATAGCTGGGTCACCATCTTTGATCTTTTGCTGTTATTTCACATGAATGTGAATCATATTTTAGTGCTTGTTTAGGTTGCGATCATAGTATGCTATCACTAGTATAGTTTGATCGAAACCGCTGTACCGCACCTTAGGTATGCGCGCGGCGAGACGGGGGGGAGTATCGGCCGCACCGTTCCATCAGTCTGCCGTCAACGCTCACGGCGGTAGCTAGCGTTGTTAGTACCGGACTGTCTATGTCAGACGCACATGAGATAAATATACAAAGATGGGTCGTAGGTTATCTCGTGATATCAAGACCGTCATTTTTAAAGCGGCCTAATATTTTAAGAAAAGAAAAGCAGACAGAGAAAGCTTTGAATATAAAAGTGATGCGAGTATTGCCAAAATCGCGGCGGAGGCTACGGGGCACTGCGAAAAAACCGTAAGAAATGTGATAAAAGCGGGCAATTCATCAACTGAAAATTTGGGTCGATTGAAATTTAATTCACCAAAAAAACATGTTGATGGTTTTAAATAAGGAGTTATCAGAAAAAAAATTCATCAGTTTTACGAATTTGAAAAAAGGGTGCCAAGTGTCCGTAAGTTACTATCAACTTTGAAACAAGATGGCGTATTAAATTGTGGACGAGAATTTCTAAGAAACCTTTTACACACAATGGGTTTCCAAAAATTCAAATCGAAGATACATCTCCTTATAGAGCAGCCCAATATTAAAGTGTGGCGAAAAAAATACTTGACACAAATCAGAAATTACAAAACGCAAAACTGCAACATATATGTCCTTGATGAAACATACATTAACGCCAGTCACCATGTCAGCAAATTTTGGCAATCATCGTCCAAACCTGGACTTCACGCTGATATCTGAAAAGGACGGCGTTTGGTAATTCTTCACGCTGGATGTCGAAATGGCTTGGTTGATGGTGCATTGACGATATTCAAATCAGATGCTAAGACCGGCGAGTATCACGGAAACATGAACGGGCTACTTTTATAAGTTTTACTTTTTATAAGTGGGTAGATGAAAAGTTAATATAAGTTGTTGCCGAATTCTATAGTTGTCATGGACAACGCGTCTTACCACAGCGTTCAGGTTGACAAGAAGCCAAACATAGCAAGCCTCAAAACTGAAATGCAGACAGAACTGCAACTTCTTATCGATAACACACAAAAAGAGCCCGTGTACAGAATTGATGAACTCCTGAAAGCCCATGGACACACTGTTCTACGTTTACCGCCGTACCATCCAGATTTGAAAACCATAGAGTTAGTGTGGGCTGATATTAAAAACAACACAGCCCAAAACCATATTAACTCTTCTCTAGATGAAAAGATAAACTTATTGAATAAATTGTTTTCGGAGTTCACAGCGGCAAAATGGCAGCAATGTGATGATCATGTCCAAAAAAATAAAAAACAATTACTAGGATCTCGATAGTAGATTTGATAATATTATCGAACCATTAATAATACATTTGTAGAACGAGTCTGATTCAAGTTCCGATGGCGAAATGGAAGATGAAGTTGGAGCAGAATCTATGTGCGAATAACTGTAGTTAATTTAGGAGTAATATTTTTAATTTGTAAAATTAACCAATCAACTTGAATTTGAATTATAGATTTAGTTTTTATTCATTACTTGTTGTTTTCCTTAAATATAGGTATTTTTCGGTTATATTTAATTAAGTAATATACTAGCGGTCGGCTAGTGGTCAAAATTCGACCAAAACTCCTAAACTTGCTACTTTGTTTTCTGTTTTTCTCTATTACATATAAATAAGGTATAGGTAACCATAGTTACAAAGAATTGTACGACGTCAGACGAACAATGTCAAAATACTACGAACGCGATTCGACTGCGTGTGTCAAATGCATGGTTGTGTGCGTGTACTGTTTTTCCATTAGTTTAATGTATTTCTAATGCAAATTTTATAAATATATTTGGATTCGCCTCTCCTTCTCCATATAAACTTTAACTGTGCCAAATTTCATACTTCGTAAAAAGGGGTACAATGTTTTTGCTTCACGTATTAATATATAGATTATAGATAGTTAATTAATTAAATGAAATATTAGGTACACTGATTTAATGAATTCCTTATCATGTTTAATAATTTAATGGCATGTAAAGCCTGAAATTATTACATAGGGAATTTTAATAATTTCGGGGTTTACACGCCAGTCGTACCTTAAAGCTTTAAAATATTGTAAACCGATATCGTAGGATCTGTTCGACAATATCGATCAATATCATGTGAACTCACAGGTTCAATCTAGTTCGGGCAAATAACAACAAATGTACTTATATTTACAACTTAATGAGTAATTTATTATAAATTATTGTACCTATTATTTAAATAAATATATTATTATTATATTATGCTCTTTTTTCCTCGGCCCACCTCACCGCGCTTTCCTAAGGCGCGGTACAGCGGTTTTAGTCAAACTATAAAGACAGATATCCTGCATTGTTTGCCTTCGAATTGCGTGGGCCACGAGTCGTAAATAGATAGCTATCTACTACCTATTATATTTAATATTTTAAAGTTAATTGAGACTGTCGCCTTTAATTAGAATTTGCATGAATAGTGCGTACAAAATGAAGAGTCTTCGCTAAAATATATGGGCTTTTTGAAGCGTAATTGGCGTCAAAAAATGCTCTTAAATACCCGACTGGAGTTAGTTTTATCAAATAGTCATCTTACAAGAAAATGTAATGCAGCTATTAGTCACGATATTAAAAACTTCTTGAATAGAAACATGAGCAGTTGTTATTGTTACATACGCCACTGTTATGATAACGTACGCATCAGCAACGGACGGCAATGCATCTTAACTTGATCTGCACGTAGCTAGTTATAAAATAAATGATGTGTCTATATATACTGCTTGGAGGTAAGCGCCAGGTGTAGATGCTGGCCGTAAAGACTTAACTCGGTTAAAAGTATCAGTGGCTTTTTTTTAATCTTCAGCAGCTTGTAGTTTGCAAAGGCGCTTACTCAATGGGCTTGTTCCCGTTATTGTACTAAACTTCACTGCCCATTCATACTTTTTTGCATATATATGCAACTCTTTTGTTTTTATTGATTATATTAATTTACCTACTTTTCCTACCTATTATATTTTGTGAATCCTACCTCACCTACTATCCTACCTAGCTTTCATTCTATACTTACCTTTATATTTCGTGAATAATTATTAATTATACTGATCGTTTTAATTTTGTTTTCCATTATAATCGGAAAACAAACTGTATTAACATTTTATTATTTTTGTAACATTAACTTACGTAAATATGTTAGACCAAGTAGAATACGAAATAGTAGCTATGAAAATTATAATAAATTTGATTGTACCAGCTGCAGTATTTATAACCATCGCCATAATTAACAAGCATACAACCGCCTTAAGGTAATGTCATTCGCACACCAAAGGAGTTGCGTCTCTCAGCGAAAGGTCTAAAGCCGACTAATCCCACCATACAGAGCTTAAAGAAACTCTGGAAAATCAAATCACTGTAATCTTATCTGGCTACGATCTTGCATTGAGTGGAGGCATTTCCCCAGCCAGGTTGTGCCACTCCTGAGTGCAAATACTGCTTAACCCTATATTCCTGTCCAGCCCGTTATCTATTTTGTCATTCAATCAACGTTATCTATCAGTAATCAGATCACGATAAACTGATATACGTATCGATAGCGTTTCATATATCTTTAGAGTTTGTCAATACTCGATAAGTGACGAAGAACGGAATGGTATCGTCATACAAGTAGGTACCTACTTATTTTTTATGAATACACAACCGAAAGAATATTAATTACTTTGTTTATTGTAAAACCACAGAGTAACACGCGTACCTATATATAATCATAATCCTAACTAATATTATAAATACGAATGTGAGTGCGTTTGTTTGTTACGCTTCCACGCCTTAATTACTCGACCGATCATCATGCAATTTCGCATACACATTTTCAAAGAGTACCTTTCATCCAGGAAAATGTACTGTTCCCAAGCGAAATCGAGGGCAAAAGCTAGTAATACTATCAAGCTAAAGAGTTAATATGTTCGACATTCGGATGCGCTACTCAGAAACCAACATACTAATTTAAAATTATTTTTTAGGCAGCCTATTCATCGAGGATTGTTATTTAAAGCTATATATAAGACTACACTATTCTCCAGCAATCAATAACCAGAAACGTCATTCAGCACAGCTGAAATAGCGTAAATATAAATTTAACCCTAGTATCTTTTTTCAATATACATATTTCTAGTTTAATTAATTACAGGGACAAAGACAGTACTAATTCTCCCTGACACTTCATAAGTGTTCAAATTTGTATGGTCCCTTTCCATGGTTATAATGATAACAACAGCAGACTGATAGCTCTCACAATACATAAGTTGTTGATAAGGCAAAATTGTGAATATTACAAGTGCATACTAATGAAAGACATGTTATTCACCTTATCTCAGTATGACTAACAATTATTCTATAACAATAATTACATTGTAAGTTTATTAGTAATATGTGATTTCATTCAAATAAATAAAGTCCACACATACACACAATTTACACAAGCAGTTGAAGTGATTGCCTGTTCAACAGGAAACTTTATAAAATAGACAGCTGAACATCCAGACTCATTTAAATGTCTGTACATTGCACTTATCTTGATTCATAGTTTATACCTACTGCATCATGGTCAAGGGCACAGCACATGTACTTAACTACTTATATAAGTAGTGATATCAACAATTTCAAAAATAATTTAAATAATATTTAATTTTGTACATTATTTTACAAATAAGAGCAAATAGCAATCAAAAGAAATCTTTTTGTGATAATTTGATAACTGTATCAAAATTGGTTGCAAAATAGCAGAGTATTTTAATTGGGATATAAGAAAATATGTCTGTTAAATAGCAATTATATCATAGTTTGTATTCTGACATTTGACAATTACTCTAATACAAACTACTTATTTTTTTTATTTTTTTTTTTGTTTAATTCAATTACGGATTCGAAATGAATGTATCATAATAATTTTCCCAAATATTTTAAAAATTTTGAATTTCTTTCAGTTTGGATAATGTAACTATTCAGCTTTAATAATAAAGAATTGTGATTACACTAATCTATGAAAAAGTTGCACCATACAGTCAACAAATCAATCATTTCTTGCTATAATAAGTAGTCATTTGTTTAATGCTTACCAGCTTGGTAATAAATCTGTAGGAACAGGTAGAACAATGTCAGACCCACTGCGGAAACAAACCAGACCATGCCATAGTCAGCACTGTACTGCAGTGCTTTCTTAGAGGGAGGATTTGATCGCTTCTTCCAGTAGTGGTAGTGCAGCATTAGGCATACTGTTGCATGGAGACCTGTAAAAATGGAATAGAAAACTTCTTGTCAATAATTTAGAAAAGAAATACATGAGTTGTTGATTTACTTGGGAAGGAAACATGTTTTTCTTATTGACATAGACAAATAGAAATAATGCTTGCTCAAACCCAACATATATCTTATGCTTTGTGCTTTTTCATCTCCTTCATATTACATATCTTGGAGTGTTTCTTGTTTCAGACATAGTCAATAACTTTCCATTCTACCTACACTTGCATGATCTCTTCAATACTGATTCTCTCAACAACAATAATGGCCACTACCATCAGCGCATATCACATTTGAGGGGTCAAATTGAATATTATTATTTTATGAAAATAGAACTGATTAATTTAAATATAAATACCAATTCTATAAAATAAATTTTGTAAATATAAATAAAGGAATAAATTACTTATAATATATTAAACATAATTAATAATTGAAATACAAATTACTGGATCTTTTTTTAGACATATCTACTGCTTTTTTTAGTTCCGAAAAAAGCTATGTCATTTTGGCATATAGGCCAATAACTTGTTTTCATATGTTGATCGCCTTCGCTACTCGCGTGATTGTATTGTACAAATTTTGTATGCTTATCAAGTTCCACTTACCAGATAATAATGCCCACAGCCCGGCTTGAAAGTTTCCAAAGTAAATAAATACAATAGCGGCCAAATATCCCAGTACTGCTCCGATAGCAGATACTGCTAGATGAATTTTAAGACGTAACATAATGAATTTGATACCAGTTACTCGGATATATCACCGTTCGTATCAGATATAAAGAAATATTACAATATTCGTTACATTTATTTACGAACACAGCTGGAAACGTTACAGTCAGTGCGTCTGTCAGCTGTCAACTGTCAACCGGCAAATAAAACAATGAAACATAAAGATGTGTACATGTATACAGTATAGTATACTAATTATTATTGTAGAAAAGCATTAGTACAATTTAATAATACGAAATCGATGACGGCGACGCGAAACAAAACCGTATCATAATCCTTCGGCAATTCGTCTCACGCTAAATAATTAAATATATTAATGCGATTGTTTTCTCTTGGACATAGATGCATTGCCTTTTTCTTATTAAAATTGACAAATATGTGAGTATGTTGTTTTCGTATCCATCACTTCAAATTCTCAGGAATAATTATAATAAAATTTGTCGCCAAATTAATTATGATGGTTAAGAGACTGCCGACTTTTCATTTTCTTCAAAATGAGCAAAAGTATATATATATATATATAGTGTAAGTCTTTATAATGTGCTCATATCGAAATGAGGAAATTTATGCTTAATTTTAACGGCGGAAAAAATATTTTAAAAAAATTTGCCATTAGGTGGCTAATACGATTAAGAATAGTTTAAAATAATAAAAAAGGTACGTAAAGTCTTATTAAGAAATTTTATGATTATTGTAAAAATTTATGGGGAAAAACAGATTTTAGCTAAAAAAACATGTTTATTTTCAATTGAGGGTAGTTTTGCTCACAATTTTAATTTTCTGAGCACGCCTAATTACTTCCAATCATTATGGAGTTCGTCTCATCGTGATAAATCATTTAGTTTAAAAGTTACACCGTTTTGTGTACACAGGGGTCACTAAAGCGAACATTTTTTAAAAAAATTCCGTAGATACTTATATAAAATAATTTATTGTTATTTTATTTAATATTTTTTTTATGTCGATAAAATTAAGCATAAGTTCCCTCATTTCGATATGTGCACATTATAAAGACTCACGCTGTATATATAAAACATTGAGATTAGCGAAAATACTCGCTAATCTCAATATTTGGGAAAAAAATAATTGATTTCATATAATATTAAGCACGCAATTAAAAACATTTGGTATTAGGATTTCATTTACATTTTATATATCTATAAATTATTTCATATTCGAAATTCATATATTTTTAAAACATACAC
Organism: Catocala fraxini; assembly: GCA_930367265.1. Classification (NCBI taxonomy): domain Eukaryota; kingdom Metazoa; phylum Arthropoda; class Insecta; order Lepidoptera; family Erebidae; genus Catocala; species Catocala fraxini. The sequence continues at coordinate 18,339,661 of OV884035.1, forward strand.
CAATTATTTTAAGGCATTTATTCTCTGAAGTTATTTTTGTTGTAGCCATGACCTGTTTGATAATTTTATCGAAAAGAATAACATTTTACAATATATTTGTAGTATCATAGCTTATATTTAACTATACCATGTATACGTTATTTATTATTTACATAACACTTTACATCATAGTACCTAGGCCGTGATCTTGACCATATTTATAACACCAAGTAGCATTAGCGTTGGTTTTGCAAAATTCCATTGCAAAGTATAAGTGCAAAAAAACAGAATCTTTGTAAATATAATAGCAGCTCGAACTAACATTCTAACTAACTAATATACATGATCGTAAGGTAAAATAATTTTAGTTGAACATAAATAGTTTATGATACCCAATAATCTTAACTACCTCGCAGTATTTAGGCGTTTTCATCACACTTTTTATGCATGCACTTTATTGCATTTTAATTACATCACTTGTAAGATCTAAGATAATTGGCAAATATTTCATTATCACTAGTTGAATGAATTGTATATAATATATATGAGTAAATACTATTTTCACATATTATATAATTTTAGGCGATTATAAAGTTAAGTTTATTACGCATTCTTTTCTCTTTTACTCACGTTAAAAATGGCGTTAATGTTATCTCTTTCAACAATATGACAATGTTGTTGACATTTTCACTAGTATCCAAAAATGGCAGGAAAATAAATAAATGTCAATTTTGACATGACTTTGTTGTTAATTTAGCATAATAATTGTATATAAATAAACTTAATTATACTACTTTACTGAAAGAATATAAATCTATACGTTAAATATGAGTCGAGTCAATCAAGCACAGATGAAGAAATTGTTAGATTTGTTAAGTGAAGATGGTATACTGATTAATGGCAAAGTAGCATACACAAACACCAATAAACTGAACTTTTGGAAACGTGTGGCTATGCAATTAAACTCTGTAGAAGATGGTGTTTACAAGAATAGTTGGAAATGGTGTAAAGTAAGTGTACTGTTCTGTGTGTTCATAACACAAGCTCCTGTATATTCCAAAGGTTTCAACAGACGGCTTTAAGTTTTTTTATGTTGACAATATTCATTAAGTCCTAGCTATAGAGAATATGCCTCCTCAGTTGTCTGTGTGTTAATACAACCTATAAGACATCTTTTACTTCTACTACATAATATTCTGTTCTCTGCTGATGATTTTTAAATTATATTATTATATTACCTAAGTATCTAATACTTTACAGATGTGGGCCGATTGGAAAAATAAAACTAAGAAGAAAGCAAACATACTATTAAGGAGGAAACATTACAGCTTAGAGCACCCATCACCCTCTCTGTCTACATTAGAAAGAAGGCTATTAAAGTTAATCAATTACCCATTGGATGATAAAGCAGATGCACTTAGATTAGAAATGGTAAATAATTATAATATAATATATCAAATTCTAGTTTAAATGATCATATTCTTATATCAATAAGGTCATGATTACCATAATAATAATTAGTCTAGTGGGCAACTATCAGACATACAGATGTCTTGAGTTTTATCCCAAGTATGTACATCTAACTTCTCGAAGTTATGTGCATATTAAAAAGTTAATTATATCTTGCTTTAAAAGGGAACAAAATAATTGTGTGGCAAGCAGTTCTCACACCGAGAGCCATTCTCCATGCAAAGCAGTGGCACAGATATACACAGGGCTGACATTATTATTATTAATCGTATTGGGAATAATGATGTTATAATTGAACATACTAAGCATTGATGTATAAAAATCCTAGATACACAATCAGCATCAAAAAACGTCCTCACCAAATGAGCACCCACTTGAACATTTGGGTGCTCATCTAATTTAGTACCGTTTGATCGCTCTAAGAGTAAACATGCCGCAGAGCTAGTTTAAAACTAGTAAAATCACACTTCCAGGACACTAAAAAAAGGATGGTGTTTCATATTTTCGGTAACTAATAATATTATAATATTGATTATTGCGTCAAGGAATCAACGTAAAATATTTTTTTGTTTATTTCTTAACAAAGAGCAATCTTATAACATGGCTCATTTAAATGAACACTTACTAAACGCATTAATCATATTATAGTACTTCCACTTGATTAGTCCAGGCTACATATAGACTCTGTTCTTATATTAATAGAGAATATATTACTTTTTAAAAATAAATATATTTTATTTGGTTTAAAATAATAATGCGATTGTATATATTATTTATTACTAGACTTGTTTTATTACAAACCATAATAGTCTTTGTTTAAATTTTTATTGAAATGATCTTTACGGTATCCTTATAGTGGAATATTTATAAAATGTATCTACATACTTATGTTGGATTTCAGTATTCCTCGAGTTGCCGTGCGATGTGCTAAATTGATATCCGTCATAGCACAGCAACGATCACAAGCAAGCGGGTCTACCGTGAAAATGTTTTTACGCAATGACGTGCCGAAACGAATTACGAACGAAATAATAAGCATATACCTACCATGAAAATACTTCGGATTTTTTAGGACGTACAAATGTCATACGACGATATTCGTGACGAATGTCGGCGCGAATGATGTTTCATGGTAAGAATAAGCACGAACGAACGTACGCAATTGCGTATAACGCGTTTCACGGTAGACCCCAAGCATAGCAACAACAACACTTATCATAATTTTTGGGAGTCAGCTTATATTCTTCAAACTGCCGTATTAACAAATAACAATCATGTAAATAATACTATTAAATCTATTATCGAGAGATATATCAAGATAAGATTGCATTATATAACAAAGAAAGATACGGAACAAATGTAAATCCGTCAAAAAGAAGATTATACAATAAACTCAATTTATTTCAAGGAAATTAGAAATCTTATTTTGTCGTATCTTTTCAAGTTTGAAATCTTAATTTCTCTCTTATTTTGTTGTTTTATGTTACTTTAATTTGTAAGTACAATTAGTCGCGTACGTAATGTTCAAACACTTATAATTTCAAAGTTGTGCAGTCAAATAAATTAACAGCAATGAAACATACTCGTAATATAATTTAGGTGCGTAGGTATTAATTATCTATTACTGTTATAATATTAAAAACATGCTATTTTACTAATGTTTTACTTGTCTTGTCTATTTTGTTAAATAAGTACTACTGTTATGTCTGGTAAAATAATAAAATATTTTCTACCATCTGTTTAAGAGCTGCCATATATAAATTATAATGGCAGTACATTAGTTTCATTTTATTGAACATCATAGAATACAACCTTGGTAAAATACCTACAGGTAAAAGTAAAAGCAAATATGTGTTTATAACACACATTCACATGCATTTTATAAACTCTACCATAATTACGTCAGATTATGAACTTATATTTGTAAAAACAATTATTAAATTATTCTATCGGCGATCCATGCTCGTAAAATTTTATTATTTTTTCAAATAGCTTTGTCTAGCCTTAAGTTAAAGCAGTAAGGTTTAATTTGCATTAATGAAGGTTTAGGTATATAGTTAATATAACTCTACGAATAATAACTAAATAAAAGCAACTGGGGACAGTTTTACGTGTTACATTCGTGTATCTAGGACTTTTATACATCAATGATACCAAGGTAAAAAGTTGCAGTCGTCATCGTCATCAATATTAATACATCCTGTTTTTCCCTTGAAGACCTTTGACTAGTCAAAGTAACAAAATTGGTTGATAATATACATTTAAATAAGTTTTGATTATATAATAACATTGGTCTATAATTTTTCAGGTAGCTAAAGTAGAAGTCCCAGAGAATCCTGATAATTTCCACACAGAATATCACAATCCAGATTATAATGAATTAAATAATAAAGACAAAACATCATCTGAAGAGGAAGACAAGACTTCTGACAGTTTTGATAGGAATGGCACTAAATTCTGTGATGTGGATGATATTTTACAAGGTGAGCTTCATTTGTTCATACATTTAAAATGAATTAAAATACCAAAAATCCAGGCAGATAAAAGGATTGCTAAAGGGAATGATAAATAAAATACTAACAGAACAGATTCTGTAAATGTGGGTCCTGAAATCAAAGCTAGCAAAATGTAGGTGTAGACCTCTGCCTAGCACACATAAAGGTGTAAAAAATGTATATATACAGTCTGAATAGTAAAATCTCTTCATTTATCTGTTTTAACGATTTTTATATTTTCAGAAGACCAATTTGAAGGACTGGAGGAATCATCAGACTTGGAGCAAAAAATTAAATTAAAAGGAAAGAGATTTAAAAAGAAAAAGATGCCATTAGAAGAATTTAAAGTAAGAACAACATTGAAACTAGAAAAGGATAGAGTTCAACAGAAGAATGAAGAACTAAGACTGAGAGCACTAGAGTTGAAATTGAAAGGGGAAGAGTTAAGACTGAAAGAAGTAGAGATGAACAAAATCAACTACTTAACTAACATAGAGGAGGAGAAGCTAAAATGTTTTAAAGATATATCATCTTCTTTGAAAGAGTAAGTTTAATATGTTACAATTCTTAATTTTTATAAGAATTGGCAAGTACATCTACTCAAAACTTCAGAAGCAGTCAGGTATCCTAATTATGTCCCTGTCATGAAAAGAGCCTCTAACCACCCAAGAGGGAAACTATTTTGCTCTGGTGGAATGGCACAACTTATTTTTAAAGGTTGGACTTGGTGAAAGATTGTCATAGTCTACTGCTTCATGCCATTCATATTAGTTGTATTCTTGTTTACTACCCTATTTATATAAAAGTGGATAACTATTCCAAAATGTTGTTTTATTATTATTTATTTTGCAATAATTTAACAAATATTATTTTTATTTCAGATTGTTGGAGCGTACTAGGAATGGAAACTTAAGATTTCATAATGCTCTTTAGTATTTTATAAAATACTGTACCTAATGTTGGTAATAAAACAAAAGAATATAATAGAAATTAAATTATATATTTTTTTAAATGAAACAATTTTTTATTCATATCTTCTATAAAAATTAACAGTTACAATTTACAACCCCATTTTACTTAGCATTAGATATAAAAAAGTATTTTAAAAGTACTTGGAAACATTGTTAAAATTTTCAAATATTATATCAAACATATTTTAGAAATTCTCATGTAAATCAACAAGCTATTATAATAGCTGGCAGGTAGTAATCACAAGATATGAAAAATAACAAGTGTTTAATCATTACTTTATTAAAAAAGGAAAGTTGGTAGAAAAAATCTGAGAAAGTATCAACATTCCTTGAAATTAAAATCGTTTTACTTCTCATAAAGAACATAACTTTTCTTATTCAAATTAAACATAAAAAATTTCAACTGAAATAACAATAAAAATTTTACATAAGCTCTTCGAAAATGGACACCAAATATATTTATTCTGTAATCACATCATCCAACAGCAGGATTCTCAATAGTTCCACAAATCAATTATTGCTCTGAACCCTGCTTTACAGTTCAAAATACTTAAGAATTAAGAGGAAAATAAAACCTATGAACAAATCAGACCTTTAAGAGTTTTAGATAATTTGGCTTCATTTTACTCAAGGTAACTGCATCTAGTTCTGATACCCTGTGTATTCTGAGGTGGCTTTTCATGTTGCCTCTTTGAGCATAGCCCCGTCCACAAATGGGACATTTGAAAGGTGTTTCACCTGTGTGCAGTCTCATATGTTCTTTTAAGTAGTCTTCATGATAGAAACTATTTCCACAAACACTGCATTGAGCAGGCCGTTGTCCTGAAATAATTTACGTAATTTTATAGTGATTATAGAATTTAAGACGAAAAGGAAACATTGTCAATGTTGTATAATATGTGTAATGATAAAAAAATTAAGTACATAATAATTATATTGTGATTTTTGTTAGCCAATTATCAGGTACATTTATTAAGCAGTATGGATGATTTTAAATGTAGCTTAGATAGATATAAATCCTTAATTTATGAATATAAGTTATATTAAAATTTACATAATATTGTCTTCTGTTTACGCAAATATTATTCATTGAAATTAAACTACTATATACGGATTTTATCGCGTTGTTTATTTGACACTTTATTACATAATTTTGAAAACTGTTACACTACTTTTACTTTTAAACTTTACTAATTTTTAAGCTGAATGGTGTACTTGTCATCAGGAATCCTAATCATACTTTGAGCCACACTGTGTATAGGAAAAAGACCCATACAAATTGGTACTTAAACGGTGAATCTCACCATCATCCTAAACAGTTAGCTACCGTGGGCATGTCTTTGTTTCAGAGAGCCCATGGGATCTGTGACAAGAAAAACCTGGACGCCGAGCTTCAACATGTTAAGCAAGTACTGCAAGACAACAAGCTCCAACAGCCGCGGCGCTGTCACAGGTCCCGAGAAAAGCCAGCCACAGTCGAGCGCCAGCCTGCTATACTGCCTTATGTAAGGGGTGTCACTGACAAGATTGGCTACATCTTGAAGCGAGCTTCAATCAATACATACTTCAAGCCGCCAACGAAGATAAGTCAATTTTTACCATCCGTCAAGTGCCAACTACCTTTAGAAGATGCAGGGGTCTATAAAATAGATTGTGACTGCGGACTCTCATACATGGGACAACAGGGGACCAACCACTACCTGAGATATGACAAACCACAGATTCTCGCTAAAGAACACCGATTCCTACCAAGGATGCTTCGCGAGGCTATTGAAATCAAAAAACATCCTAATTTTAATAGAGAAGATAGTTGGAATGTACCACCAGCTTGGGATCCAGTAATACAAATAGTCAAACCCAAGAAGAAGCAAACCACAGCTAGACTTCATGATACTTTGAGCTCATTCTGCGTAAATAGAAACACCAATGATTAAATTATGTTTGGGTACTTTGAAATAACTACACTGGAACATTGAGACAACTACCATCTTAGTCTCCCAGTGACCATGGCTGCTGAAAAGCAGCCGAAACGTCGGGGAAAGTATAAAATTAAATTAAATCTAAATAGTTTTAATAATTTTAATAATAATTTAATTAGCTTAAAAATTAGTAAAGTTTAAAAGTAAAAGTAGTGTAACAGTTTTCAAAATTATGTAATAAAGTGTCAAATAAACAACGCGATAAAATCCGTATATAGTAGTTTAATTTCAATTAATATACTAAAATTTACTTAGTTCGCAATGATGTAGCAACATTTTGTTTGCCCAACATTTTGCAGGTGAACTTAAAACCTATTCTACGCGGTCGGGTCAACCGCCCAACCACCGTGACCTTACTTGAGCCAACCAAACTGCACGGCGCGGCGGCGGTTCTACACGATCGCGTGGTTGGAAACAACTTCAGTTTTAACGTGAGCGGCGAGCAGTATGCACGTCGATGGCACCCCTTTCAAATACGTAAAACAGTACCCATACTGTCTATCTAACCTAATAAAAAGATTGTCAATAAAAACCTTCATTTAATAAATACCTACTTACATAATCTATTATGTAGCTACTATATAATAATATTAATTTTACCTACCTTCTTCGCTTTCCTTTTGTAAACGGTACGCATTTATGTTCTATACGTATTTTTGTGTGTTGGGCGTTTGACCCGACCGTGTAGAATAGGTAAGACTGCGCAGAGCGTAAGACAGATAAGGACAAAACTCGTGCGGCGCATATACAAATCGGCGTGCGGCCGCCATAGTAAAATTGTATGGAGGATTTGAAGTGCTTTTTTGATAAATATGTGTCTTTGTTGTCAACCAATAACTTAAATATTTGGGACGGATAAATTGTAATATAACTATTTGTGTTTTGTTTAAGCTGTAAAATAGAATAGATTTCTACTGTTATAAATTATAATCTAAAAATCACGTGACACGAGCTTACGATTTTGCATTTTTCGTGCAAATTCACGTAATTTTGTAGGCGAAAATATTAATTATTTTAAGTTTTTTACACGGAGTAATTGTAAACACATCCATTGTTATGGTAAATGTATATTTTGTATTTGTATGAAACAAAAAGTGTTGATTTTATTCACTTAACTGTGACCGCCTGCTTTGGCACATTTCGCTCGGCGCAGTCTTAAAATGGTTTACAAAAAATGATGATAATTGTAAATCATTTTTGTAGGAGAATTTTGTATCAATAATACACATAAAATAGGTGTCAGAAAATAATGAGTAAATTTGATGAAATGAATGAAATTGATTTCACACTTTTTCTCTGTCAACCTTGCCATTGTAATTTCATCACAAGGCATTCTTGAGCAACATCTGTCTAGTCTAGACTATTATAATATATTATTTATAAGCTTTAATACTATTTGATACAAGCATTAACTAAAGTTAGCTAAACATACCTGTATGTACAGATCTTTCATGTATTAGTGTAGACTTTTGACATTTATATGTTTTATCACAATATTGACATGAGTATATTTTCTTAGGCTTCAAATGCTTATTGTGTACATTTTTAAAATGGCTTGTCATTTCTCCTTTATAAGCAAAACCTTGTCCACATGAGGAACATATGAAATCTCTGGTAGTGTCATGTTTTCTCTTTATGTGTCTTTTTAAATAGTAATCTGAAACACATATTCTTGGACATTTGGGACATTTTACTGGTTTCTTATAGTGTACATTTTTCTTGTGAATATTGAGCTTGTCTTGAGTTTTGAATACATCACCACAAAGGTCACATAGCTTCTGTTCTGTTTTCTTGTTTATGTGTGGCAGTACTACCTTAGTCTGTGGTCTTGGTTTTGGTTCTATGTTATTTCCTATTTTTTTTAAGGTTGTTTGGCCAATTTTTATACTGGAAAATATAAGGAATAGTTTTAGTACAGATGATTATCAATGTTATATTGCCACAGCTCCAGCAAAATAGTAGCATCTTGATTTTGCAATTAATCAGTAATAATGCATGGACATATGCTCTAAATATGCATGCATGCACCTTGCATAGAACTAAGGTATATAATAACAACTCAACTAGCAGCTGCAGCCACTAGCAGTCACCTTGACTCCACTGTTGCTCTGTAGTGGGTTTGAATCCCATATGGGACAATTGTGTGATCCATAAATTACTGTTGTAAGTCTAGGTGTACTTTGTATCGGCAACATGGCTCACTCCTCAAAATGGATGTGGTATAATAATAAAAAAAAGATAAATAGCTAATGAACTTTGTATAAATCTAATTGGTATCTCATAAGTCATTTAGTACACTTGCTATGAAAACATTTTAGATTGGACAACAAGATACTTTAGTAGAATTTTAGTTTTATTTATAATTGATATAGTTAAAAATAATATTACCACCATTTTTCTCCGCTCCATAAAAAGTTTCCTTCTAATATAGAAGATGCAATCTTATTAGTTCTAGTGCCGGTTTGTTGTTTTGTGTTACGAGCTTTCTTCTCTTTTTTTATAGGCTCTGTCTTTATTTTCTTTATTATAGTTAATGGCTTTTCATCCTCTAGATCATCAAAGCCATCATTGAAATCATTATCAGACTCTTCCTTTATTGTTTTTATTTCTACTTCAGGTATAATATTGATATCACTATCATCATTATAATTGTTTTCCTTCTTAACTAATTTAAGACCATTTTCTAATATCTTTCTAGACTCCTTATACTTATATATAAAATCACATAAAGTTTCTAAAGTAGTATTGCACGTTGTACATATATGACGTGGAAATCCGTCGACATCTTCAATCTGAAATACATGTAAAGTTCTATGATATACAAATCAACAAACTTCATAAAAGTATCAAATGTTTGTTACTTTTTCGTTCTTAAGACATAGTGATAGCTTCTTATAAACATTGTTGCCTATCTCTGTCTTTTCAAATATTGGAAATGTGGCCCCATCCTGTAAACATATTCTACACAAACTTCTGGGATTAAAATCATCCATAGCTCTGAAGATTCCAAGAAGATTCAAATCAGAATGTTATAAGATTTGAAATTCCTCATTGTAAGAGTTTTACTACTCAAGAAATTGGATTGTAATCATCGTAAAATAGGTAATTGTTTATTATTTTGGAAATTAAAAAATCTGTATATTTTTTGGAACTACTTATATTAACTGACATTTCGTAAATTTGACGTTCATCTTTCATGACAATCGCGACAAATTGAATTTTTTTTTTAAGTCTGTCCAGTTTTAATTTTGTACATAAACGGGTGCCTTTGGCCCAAGTCCTTAGTTTTCTGCCCTGGGTACACACATCAAAGTCCGCGTTCACTTGGAAAAGTTGAGATATTCTTTCTCATGTCGAAATATAAATAATAAATGCATTATTTATTGCGTTTGCGTGAATGCAGTATTAGTTCGATATTCCATCCCATTATCGTCGACCAACACAAATTGGTTACCATAATTTATCCTGAAAGGTCTGATGATGCCATCACATAGTAGTAATGATGCCATTAATAACAGCTGTCTTGTCCAAATTAGCTGTCATAGAGCCTTGGTATGGGATCAAAGGAGTTCGACCTACAATCATTATTCTGTCCCAAAAAGATACCGATTTGCCGCCTTGCTAAACGGTTCCAGTGGCAGTTCTTTGCCTTTCGGAATTCCCAGGCCGTCTCCAAACTCGGACCCGTCGGTTATCAAGATGTGTACTGATATGTGTTTCGTCAACGAAAAGACAATTACGCCAAACATCTTCTTCCTCGACTTCATCGTTTTAACGCTGCCTGGCCCCCTGCAATCTGCATCGCTGTCGTTCCCATGTATTCAAATATGCTCGCCGGGATCTCCTTGATCGTAATCTAAAGTGGTGTAAACAATTACCAATGGTCTGTGTGCTAACACCCAGGCCAGTAGCAGCTCGCAGCTCTAATCTCAGTTTGGTAGCGTTAATTATTGGATCACGGGCGGCAAGAAGTCTGATGTAGTGCTTCTGAACATCACTAAGGACAGCTTGCAGCGGCCACTATGAGGTCGATCAGTCAGGTTTCCTATGTTCCAGTACCTATGCAGGGTAGTAACGACGCAGGTTTGAGAAACGGAGACTCTGGCTGCAATTTGCCTTGTAGAATATCCTTCTTCAGGCAATAACACTATTCTTGCTCGCAGGACTTCAAACAGTTCACCTGGCATTTTTCAAATAAACAATTTTAGAGAAATTGGTAGATCTAGCTGTAGTCATTCATTGTCATTATCCGACTCGGAGTCCGTATCGGGCTCTGCCCTACCGAAGGTACTCGTGGCGACATCGGTGGGGATTACGTGTACGACGACAATGGTTCTACTTTACTGCATTTGAACTCCAAGTTGGCCCATTATGCGTGAGAGTCGGCCAGTTATGGAGATAGCCAGCCCAACTCCGGCCAGAAGCACAGAAGTTTCCTGGGGTCTTCGCAGGCTTCGCGGAGTGACCTCGGGTTGTTGAGGATTTCCTTACGTTGTGCTGTTACTCCCACACATTCCAGGACTACATGAGCAGCAGATTCTTCTTCGGTCAGACAACTCCTACAGAGTGGGCTGTCTGTTGCTCCCATGTTGTACAGATGTTTGTACAGGGGACAGTGTCCTGTTAGGATCTCCACGATGGTCCGATGGTCCAATCTTTGTAGGTTGAGCAGGCGGTGTGTCAGACGTGGTGAGATGGCCGGTAGGGCTGCTCTCGACTGTCTGGTCGTTTATCATGTTGGCTCTGAGTGCGAAGCACTTGCTCTGAGTGCGAGGAATGGAGGTGGACCTTCTGTGGTGGTTGCCGAGCTTCTTCTAGCCAACTCATCTGCAGCATCATTGCCCAGTGATTCACTGTGCCCCTTTATCCATTATAAGGTCACTATGTTTTTTGTGGATATTCTTTCAAGAGCAAGGTGGCATTCGTAAACCAGCCTGGAGTTGCAGCTATTGCTCTCTAGTGCTCTAAGTATTGCTGTGCTGTCGGAGAGGATTCGTATCCTGTAGCCTTCAATCCGTCTCCTGTCGATCGCGGTGGCGGCCTCCGTGATGGCGACACATTCGCATTGAAAGATAGAACAGTGTGAGCCTAGTGTCATAGATATGTTAATATTTAGATCCAGGGAGTGAACTCCCGCGCCCGTTCCCTGATATGGTTTTTGACCCATCAGTGTAGACTCGGACCTCGTTGATTCCCGATTGATCTCTCTGTTCCATATGAAGTTATATATGGTAGTTTTTTTTAAATGGATGTTGTTTAGGGATCTTGTCACTCGGGGCGGCAAGCAGTGGTTCGTAAGCTGTAGCTCGCTCTAAGATCGATGCATGTGGGCTCCTAGTGGTTCCCCACAGGCCCTGGTGTTTCAGCCGTATTGCGGCCATAGTCGCTTCTTGTTGTATGTAGTGTCTAAGGGGGCCAGCCCTAGGATGACTTCGAGGGCGACTGTCAGTGTTGTTCTCATACACCCTGTTATTGCTGAGCATACCTTTCTCTGAAATCTCTGCAGCTTGGTGATGACTTTATTAAGTTCAGTCCTGGTCCACCATACGATAGCACCGTATGTTATTGTTAGTCTAATTATGGCGGTATATAGCCACAGTGTTATTTTTGGAGAGAGTCCCCATGTCTTTCCGAGCATATTCTGCTGCCTTGGAAGAAGCATGCGCATGCTCGTTGTAGTTTGTAGTCAAGGTGCTTGTTCCACAGCAATTTGCTGTCTAGTATGACCCCTAGATACTTCTAGACTTCGTTGGTAGGTTTTATTGCGGTGTTGAATAGTTTCGGTAATATGAGGTTGTTTGAGTTTCTCTTCCGAGTAAACATTATGAGTTCTGTTTTTGTCGAGTTGACCGATAGACCATGGCTTATGCACCATTCTTCGATTATTCTAAAGGCAGATCTCATGAGGTCACATCATGTATCCTCGAAGTATCCAATCGCGAGAATTGCAAGGTCATCTGCATATCCCACTATGAAGAGCCCTCTGCCGTTCAGTTTTCGTATTAAGTCGTCTACCACTATGTTCCATAGGAGTGGCGAAAGTACACCACCTTGTGGGCAGCCTCTGGCAACAACCAGGGGGCTGTTGTGTTAACTGAGAGTTGTATCGCTCTGTATTTCAGCATATTGTTTATCCACTCTGATAGCGTTGGAGCGACCCAATACGCTATCTAGTGCTTCGGTTATGCTATTAAAGTTGGTTTTGTCAAAGGCTCCTTCTATATCAATGAAGGCGCCCAGCGTCAGTTGTTTTGCGGTTAGTCCGACTCCAATTCGCGATACAACGCTGCAGAGCGCCATTTCTGTGGATTTACCTTGGCTGTAGGCGTGTTGGTGTGGCTGTAGAGGTTTGTGAGCTAGAGTGTTTTCTCTTATTTCTTTATCACATAGCCTCTCTAGTGTTTTGATGAGGAACGACTTGAGACTTATTGGCCGAAAGGATTCGCTAAAGTGTAGTCGCTCCTGTCTGGTTTTGGAATGAATACCACTTTCATTTCCCTCCATTCCCGTAGTACGTATCGGTGAGCGACGCATGCTCTGAATATATTAACAAGGCGGCCTGCTAGGAGATCGCCGCTCCATCTTAGTAGGCCGGGGAAGATTACGTCTAGTCCTGCAGATTTGAAGGGAAGGAAGCTGTTGATAGCCCATAACACTTTCTCTCTGTTGATGAGGTCCAGTGCTACAGTCCAATCTTGACTACTGCATGCTTGTTAAGTGTACACTTCCCAGTTGTGAGTGTCGCTAATTTACTTATTTATTTATTAACTTAAGGACCGCCAGTGGTTATAACAACAATACATGACTATAATTACATGGTTTAGGTTTTTGTAGGTTGTTTAACCTTTGAAGGCAGTCACTGCATGCACTAATAGAGCTAAAGAGCAGTACAGAAGAAACATTTTAAATATTTAGATATAAATTTTGTGAGTGGCTATCGAAAAGGTTAATTGCACCAGATACATTTCAGAGAAATTATAACAAAGAATAAAAAAAAAAAGAATATTTATGAACGTATATATTACTAATAATAAAATAAAATTAAGACATCATTAATAATAATGCTAAGATTAATCATGAGAAATAATAAATAATAAATAAAATATAATCCTTTAGACAAAACAATAATGAATATGTAAAAATGACAGTGAATCACGGCATTGGATGAAATAAAAATTAATGGAATTAAAATTAAATTTTATTATGTCTTTATACATGTACTCATTTCCTTTCGAAGAAAGGCCAGTGTGTCAAAGTTGATATCTACTGACCCGCTGCCTTTGTTCAACAGTCGACACAAATGGGGAATCAATAAACATTTTTCAAACTCTGTCCTTCTGAAGGGAGGTTTGAGCGGTAGTATAGGACGTCTTATGGGAACATTTAAATTAAACCTACTCAGCAGTTGTGGACAATCTATAACTTTAAATAAAAATGTTAAACCTGAAACATTACGTTTGGATAGAGATTGCATTCTGAAATACTTCAATCTCTCCTGGTAGGTCACCAAGTTATGCTGCATACTCGAACTAGCGCACAAATGCCACAAGAATCTTTTCTGCACTATTTCTACTCTTCTCTTTATTTTCTTTGACTTATTATAAATTATATGCAGTGCAATGGTTAATGCTTTTGCACAATTCCTAATAAATATAGGTGGTATATCATCAGGTCCCGCTCCCTTGTTCGTATTTAGTTCAAGAAGATTTTTGCAAATTGCTTCCTCATCTAATACAAAGCTAGAAACTGTATGATAGGAATCAGTAACAGTACCAAGATGTTTGGAGAAGTTGGGTACAAAAGTTTGTGAACCTATGTCTGCAACATACACTGAGGCAAAATAATCAGCAAACATGTGACAGATTTTAGTACAACGAACTTTCAATTCTATTCGTCAAGCATCCGGGATATGTGCTAATTTTATCTCGCCTGCTTTTTATGTGTGACCAGAAAAACTTTGTATTATGTTCAATTTTATCTTCAACTGATGCAAGAAAATGAGTATACGAGGCAGTCGCCAACTTCTTACACCTTCCACTGAGATATCTAAAGTTTATTCCGTCAATAGGGTCCTTGTATTTTTTAAATTTACGGATAAGTTTCTTCTTATCGCGCAGCAATTTAAGCAGCTGTCGTTTAAACCAAGGTGGGATTCTATTTTTCCTAACCCTTATCGTAGGTACAAACCGGTTTATCGCGTCATTTAGTATGGTGTAGAAGTTTGACATTATTGTATCTAAATCGGACTGAACGTCAAGAGCCAGAAACCAATCAACTGAATTTAAAAAACGATTTACATGTTGAAATTAATCTGCTATATACGGATTTTATCGCGTTGTTTATTTGACACTTTATTACAAAATTTTGAAAATTGTTAATTATAAATTACACTACTACTACTATTAAACTTTACTAATTTTTAAGCTATGTAAATTATTATTAAACTATTTAGATTTAATTTATTTTTACACTTTCCCCGACGTTTCGGTTGCTTTTCAGCAGCCATGCGATTTACATGATCATAGTTTGTCTTTATAAAATTGTGTCTGATGTTAACTTTGCAAGGTGTAAGTTTAGCTGTTATCGTCTAGGTAATATCAAATTGAAAAGGTGGATGCAGCGGGTCAATATTAGTCAAGGTATCCTCAGATAACTGAAGAGAGGATACCTCAACGAGCTATCCAAAAGCACTAAGTCCAAAACTTTGGCCTTTATGTTTAATAGTCTGTTGCATTGCTGTAAGTTATTAACATTGATAAAGTCTATTAAGACTAGTTGCGAATAGTTGCTAATCTGGCACCCGGGAAAGTGTGTCTCTAGCAGTAGTGAGCTGGTTTCAGCATCTGATTTAGTGTAGATGTTGTCAGATTTCTTTAGACAGTCTAACAACAACGCTTCCAGCATTCCAATTTACGGAGGCGTATGCACTTCTTGTAGGTTGATTTTGTGGTCTGATAAGTTTCTCAGTCGTTTGGTCGTCGCGTATTTATTGCTCTGTTGAACAGACGCCTTACTTTGCGACGTAATTTTTGCAATTCAGGGCCCACTAGTGACGTTTAGGCCCTGCTTTGGGCGTCACGAGAGGGCAATTATGTTCATAGCTGTGAGTAATGATACAAGTGAATGTATCAACATACTGTTCAATGTCTTCGACTTCTGCCACACATAGTGGTGTGCTGGCGGTAGCGAGTGCTGATTTAACAGTTTTAATAAATGTTAACCTATCCGTCTTACGTGGGACGCGCCTAGGTTGTGGTGTGGGTAAGGCTATACTAAGGTTAAAGCGTATCCATCTGTGGTCCGAGCATGACGGCTCCTTGGACACGTGCCAGTCGGTAATGAAGTGGGATACTTCGTCTGTTGATAGAGTGAGGTCTATAATAGTTTGTGCTCTTGAGTTTATAAATGTCGGTTCCAATCCTTTATTGACTAAAAGGAGGTTAGTAGTGAAAAGATAGTTTACCAGTTTCTCTCCACGGGCGTTTGACTTATCGCTGCTCCACAAAGTGTGGTGCGCGTTGGAATCAGTGCATATAATGAGTTCCAGCTTTTCTTTTGCGCAATATTCTACCAGGGATATCAGTTCCGGCGATGGTATGTCCTCGTCACTTGGCAGGTAAGCGGACGCTAGGACTAGCTCACAGGACTGATTATTGATTGCTGCAGGAAACCTACCAGCTGTCAAGTCTCTAGAACAGAATTCGGTTATTAAAAGTGTTATGACATCTTTGGACATGTGTTATGACATATACACAGGTTTCGGAGTTACTTATGGTGGTGTTTACAAGGAGTTTTCCACCAATGTTGTTAAGACCACAGATTCGGCCTTTCCTAATCCACGGCTCCTGGATTGGGGCTATGGTCTTGGGGTTTTCCTCCAGCGTTCTGCGTAGTGAAGCCGTTGCAGCGAGGTTGGTTTGGAGTATGGGAGTGTGGCTAGTCTTGAAACGAAGAGGAGTTGAGGCAGCTGATGCTGGCCTCACTCCCTCCGACGTCGAGAAAGCACTCCTCTACTCCTGGGGTTGTCGGGGTATCAGTCACAACAACAACATCCATCGCGTCCTGTTGTGGTTGTGACGGATTCCCGACAGGTGTTGTGCTTGGTCCGGCTGGTTTTGCTGCTTGAGCAGCGCCTTCGGTCTTTTCGGTTTCCTCCTCGAGGATCCGGACGTAAATGTTTCCAAAGAGCCAGTAGAGGCGCCGCTCTTGCTGCTTTAGGGTGTTGACATCTGACTCTGGTATCCGGAGCAGCAGATGAACGCCAGGCGTTTCACGTTGCGTCTGTTTCTCTGCACGGATCAGGGACCATGAGTTAACATTTACAAAAGACAGTTTGTTGATGTCCCTGTTGGGCTCAGGGATGAAGAGCCCGCAAAGGATTCTTCGTTGTATTTCAGATTGTGGTTTGACCACAAGCTTGGTACCAGCAATTGGTGATGGAGTATTGTTCGCGGCAGGTCGGAGCCACTCCAGCGTGAAGTCGAACTTGTTTAAAACAGCTTTCAGGCAGAAACAAGAATGAGGGTCTTTTATCATTGACCTCGTTTTTATATAAAAAAAAAACAAAAGAAGATTTTATATTTTCTACATTTAAATGATGAGTATGAAGGATAATCAGCACAATATATCTGGTAAATATGTATAGTATAAATAAGGATTAGCTGTAAATAAAATGATCTGACTATTACAATAAATAACAAAGTTACTTTTATATTTTTGCTTTTGTTTATATACAGCGATAATTTAGTGACTTACTCTTATTACATTTTAATATTTTACTTATATTTTAGTGTATCATTCATCAGTAAAATGTGTGATAATAATTATTATTACAGGATATGTCATACTTTTCAGTTTACTTTCAAATTTATAAGTTTAGTATTTTAAAAACTATTAGTAATATAATAAATAAATCGACTTAATAATTTTTTTCTCACTAAGCGAGATCACAAGACCGTCCATAGACAATATTTATCACTTGTCTTCTGTCATCAGGTGATTTTGGTTCGGGAGTAAAAAAGTCCTGAATAGGGATAAAACGCCAATAATTTCCTAAATCAACATGTCTGGAAAAGATAGATTAGCGATTTTCCCTTCTCGGGGGTAAGTTTTATAACTATTATTTAAGTATTCTTTAAGTATTCTTTACTTATAAATGTTAAACTTTTGCGTTTAATTTGTGTCATGACTACCATATAATTTATCCTGGTTTCAGAGCTCAGATGTTGACGAAAGCCCGTCTGGCTGGAGCACAAAAAGGTCATGGTCTCTTGAAGAAGAAGGCTGATGCTCTCCAAGTGAGGTTCCGTATGATCTTGAGCAAAATTATTGAGGTAAGTGATTATATAGTTTTCGATCATGGCCTATTTGCTGTCTAAAAATGTTTATAAAGCGGTTTTTTTTATTTATTGACTTGTAGTATTCTGATTAGCGTTAGGTATGTAATTCTAATCAGTATCTAAGTCCAGTATCTGTAATTTTATAATATTTAATGCATTTAAGTTCTTAGTGCATCTGAAATGAAATATGGTAATCAAATAAATCTGTAATGTAAATTTACAGACAAAAACCCTTATGGGTGAAGTGATGAAAGAGGCTGCATTTTCACTGGCCGAAGCAAAGTTCACAACTGGAGACTTCAACCAAGTGGTCTTGCAAAACGTCACCAAGGCTCAGATCAAGATCCGTTCCAAGAAAGACAATGTTGCTGGTATGTATAATATACATATTGCATATTAAATTTTTTAAATTAATTTTTAATGTAGGGAAACTATCCATTTATGCTGGCAATCAATTTTATCAGTCATAGATAACAGATTATAATTTTTTTTATATTGATATTGAAATAGTTGACTATGACATCCAAAGAATAATTAACTATAGTAGTAATGGGCTCTCTTGGGCCCATTTCTATTCATGTAATTGAGAAGATATTGTATGTAATGCTATTTGTAGCTGAAGAATACTGGCCAATATCCACTATGTAGAGTGAAAAGTAGTCTTTAGGACATGTCTAATGAGATTCTCATTAAGAATCTAAATTATTTAATTATTGTATGTAAATAAGTCAATATTTGTGACATGGTTCATAGCTAAAACAGGTTCATCCTTGGTTTACATGTAATGTTATAAATGATGTATGGAGTGATATAAATTTATTTTATGAAAATATTTGTTTCATCTGTCAATTGTTGGAATTACAGACATAATTAAAAACCCATTATATCTGACCCCTAGTGTGCTGTCGCAACTCAATAGGTTATGTGATTACCTCCACATTATTATTAGATAGAAAATATTAATGTACATATATACTTTCAGGTTTATAAAAGCAGTTATAGGTATAATATATAATATCTGATAATAATAATAATAATTTATTTATACAGTCGAAACCGAATATAACGACATTGTTTATAACGACGGATCGATTATTACGACCGAATGGCAAGGTTGGCAGATGAGCCCCACTTATAAAAATTGGCCCCTAGTTCCCGGTGGCCCCGCTAGTCCTGGCTCAGGTAGCGGCTATGGTAACGGCGGGGCAGGGGGTGCTAAGAATCTCCGGCAGAGATCGTGCTTTCATCACCGACGACAATTGACCCTGGCAACATTCAACATGCGCATACTGCGGACCGACGAGAAGATTGTCGAGCTGGAAGAAGAATTGAGCAAGTTACGATGGGATATTATAGGCTTATCGGAAGTCCGAAGACAGGGGGAGGACTCGATAATTCTCAAATCCGGTAACTTGCTCTTCTACCGGGAGGGCGACCAACAGTCCCAAGGTGGTATCGGGTTCATCGTCCACAAATCTCTCGTGAACAACGTGGTAAATATCGTGAGTGTGTCGAGCAGGGTAGCGTACCTTATACTCAGAATATCTAAACGGTATTCGTTGAAGGTTATACAGGTTTACGCTCCGACCTCGGCGCACCCCGATGAAGAGGTGGAAGCTATGTACAAGGACATATCTCGGGCTAGACATAGCACCAAGACCCATTACACCGTTGTCATGGGAGATTTCAACGCAAAACTGGGCAAACGAGGTGGTGATGAGCAGAGAGTGGGGCAATTTAGATATGGACATCGTAACTCGCGGGGCCACCTGCTGGCTAGCTTTATGGAGAAGGAAGGACTCTACATAATGAACTCCTTTTTCAAAAAGCGAGAATGCCGCAAGCGGACCTTAGTCGAGAGTCCCGACGGTGCGACCAGAAACGAGATAGACTTCATCATGTCGACGAAGAGGCAAATATTCAATGACGTCTCCGTAATCAATTCGGTGAAAGCTGGAAGCGATCACCGGATGGTTGGGGGCACATTGAATGTTAATACACGCCTAGAACGGTCTAGATTGATGAAGTCCACGCTCCGACCAGCACCAGTTTATATCCAAAACCCCGAGAGCTTTCAGCTCGAACTCCGAAACCGTTTAGAATGCTTGGAGGTATGCGTAGATGTGGACGACTACAACAACAGGTTCGTGGCTGCGTTGCTGTCCATAGAGTAGGGTCTGAATTCTTTAAGCCCCAAAAGGCCAAAGGATCAAATAAGATCACAGGTCCAATTCAGGAGCTCTTAGAGGAAAGGTGTAGGATGCTTCTGCAATCCTCCAAGGATATTCCAGAATACCGGCGCTTCAATAGACAGATCTCCAAATTATTGACTCGCGACCTTCGCCAATACAACACAAAATGTGTCCGTGAGGCGATCGATCGGAACAAAGGCTCCAAAGTGTTCGCGAGAGCTGTCTATTGGGAAAAGCCAGCTGACAAAGCTGAAAACAGAGGATGGTAGAACAGTATCGTCCAAACCTGAACTCATGAAGGAGATCGAGATCTTCTATGGACAGTTATACGCGACTACAAGACCGCCTGTTACCAATCCAACAACAGACCCTAGAGCTGGATTAACCCGACACTACACCGTAGATATCCCGGACGTCAGCCTGCATGAGATTAGTATGGCCCTCAAACAATTTAAAAAACAACAAGGCGCCGATGACGGAATTACGACTGAGTTTCTGAAAGCTGGCGGCGAAACCGCTATGGCAGTTCTACGGAGGCTTTTTAATTCCGTCATACTCGAGGGTAAAACGCCACAGGCATGGCACAGAAGTGTGGTGGTGCTTTTCTTTAAGAAGGGCAATAAAACCCTGCTAGCGAACTATAAACCCATCTCACTTCTGAGTCATGTCTACAAGCTGTTTTCAAGGGTCATCAAGAATCGTCTCGAGAGTACGTTAGACGACTTCCAGCCTTCCGAACAAGCCGGTTTCCGTAAAGGCTACAGTACCATAGACCACATACATACGCTGCGGCAGGTTATCCAAAAATCTGAAGAATATAACCAGCCCTTGTGCGTGGCATTTGTGGACTATGAGAAAGCCTTTGATTCGATTGAAACCTGGGCAGTGCTGCAGTCTCTCCAAAGGTGCCAGATTGACTACCGGTATGTCGAAGTGCTGAAGTGTTTGTATGAAAACGCCACCAGTCCGTCTCCAAGACCAGAGCTCGAAACCAATAAAACTACAGCGAGGGGTGAGACAGGGAGATGTTATGAGGGGAGGTCCAAAAGTTCGTGGAATGGAGGGGATGGAGTGGGGATAGGGGCGCTCGCTTAATGTCATACTACTTGGGGACTCATCATTAGTGTATAAATAGAGTTTCAGCCCTGTTGCGCCATTCCTTTACGAACACTCGCCTGCTAAACAAGTCAATCCGGAAGAAAACTGAAACTATGGAGAAAATTGAACACTGATAAAATTCCTTACCAAGCAAGGAAAGAATGGCCAAACCATTTTAAATGAAATGCAAGCCGTTTATGGGGAGTATTGCCCTGGTAAATCCATGATATAATATATAAGTGGCATGGTCTTTTTAAACATGGTTGAGAGTCGATTGAAGACGACCCCCGCTCTGGACGGCCAGTTGAGGCCACCACATCAGACATTATCGAAAAAGTGGAAAATCTTGTACTGGAGGACGCCCGTTTAAAGAAAAAACAGTTATCTGCATTAGTTGGAGTATCAGATACCACCATTTTGCGGATCCTACATGACCATCTGGGTATGACAAAAGTCAGTGCAAGATGGGTACCGAGAATGCTCACACCGCTTCAGAAACAGCAGCGCGTCGATGCTTCAAAGCAATTTTTGGAGTTGTGTGGAGATGAACATGCACAGATTTTGCAACGGATTGTTACTGGAGATGAAACATGGGTCCATCACTTTGAGCCTGAGTCAAAACAGGAGTCCATGCAATGGCATAAAAAGGGCACACCACCCCTAAAGCAATTCAAGGTTTCAGAATCCAAGTTGATGGCTACTGCTGGAAAGTTGATGGCTACTGTTTTTTGGGATTGTGAGGGGATAATACTGATTGATTACAAAGAAAAGGGAAGAAACATAACCGGAGAATACTACGCATCGATAATAGACAAGTTAAAGGAGGCCATCAAAGAAAAACGTCGAGGAAAATTGGCTAAGGGTGTGTTGCTCTTGCAAGACAACGCACCAGTTCACAAGAGCAGAGTTGCAATGACTGCTCTGCACACGCACGGCTTTGAATCACTAGTCCACCCACCTTATAGTCCAGACCTGGCCCCTAGTGATTTTCATTTGTACCCCAATTTAAAAAAATACTTAAGGGGAAGGAAATTAGCCGACTTCAATGAGGTGAAGGAGGCAATTTTGGCCCATTTTGAGGCGAAATACAAAAAATATTATTGCGACGGTTTAGAAAAATTTATTCATAGATCCAATAAATGTATTCAGCTTAAGGGTGATTATATTGAAAAGGAAGAATAGATTTATTGTTTCATTTAATTTAGAACCCTTTCATTCCACGAACTTTTGGACCTCCCCTCGTATATCGCCGAAACTGTTTACCGCCGCGTTGGAAGATGTTTTCAAGCTTTTGGTTTGGAAAGGGCTCGGCATCAACATCAACAGCGAGTACATCACTCACCTTCGATTTGCCGACGATATCGTGGTCATGGCTGAGACCATGGAAGACCTCGGCATAATGCTCGATGACCTCTGTAGAGATTCCCGACAAGTAGGTCTTAAAATGAACATGGACAAGACGAAAATCATGTCCAACGTCAATGTCACACCTACTCCTATTTAGGTTGGGAACTCTACTCTCGAAGTTGTCGACAAGTATGTATACCTGGGACAAACTATCCAGTTAGGTAGGTCCAACTACGAGAAAGAGGTCAATCGTCGAATTCGACTTGGCTGGGCAGCGTTCGAGAAGCTACGAAATATCTTCTCGTCGAATATACCGCAGTGTCTCAAGACGAAAGTCTTTGACCAGTGTGTGTTGCCAGTGATGACTTACGGCTCAGAGACGTGGTCGCTCACTATGAGCCTTATCAGAAGGCTCAAGGTCACGTAAAGGGCGTTGGAGAGAGCTATGCTCGGGGTTTCCCTGCGGGATCGAATCAGAAATGAGGAGATCCGCAGGAAAACTAAAGTTACCGACAGTGCTCTCCGGATAGCCAAGATGAAGTGGCAGTGGGCAGGGTACGTAGCACGCAGAACCGATGGACGTTGGGGCGGAAAGGTGCTACAGTGACGGCCACGCACCGGAACACGCAGCAGTGGTAGGCTCCCTACAAGGTAGACCGACGATGGTAAGGGTCGCGGAAAGCGGTTGGATGTGGGTGGCCCAAGACCGGTCTGTATGGAAAACTTTGGGGGAGGCCTATGTCCAGCAGTGGACGTCTTTCGGCTGAGATGATGATGACAGCTTGTAGACTACATTTAGTCTTCTTTCTTTTCGTGTGGTTAGTGGCCAACCTGTTGTCAAGAGTTGTTCAAGCCGCCCATAGGCTTAACGACTGCTATCAATTTGACAACAACCGGGACCGACTTTTTACGTGCCTTCCGAAGCACGGAGACGCTCAGATGAAATACCAATAAGCGGTCACCCATCTATAGACTGACCGCACCTCTTGCTTAACCTCGCTAATTATCTACCGATCAGTGAGTGCAACTGGCTATGAGCGCATTTAGCTACATTTAGTATATATACAATATAAGATTATTCAGAATAAACATTTTTTTTCTTTTTTCGATATTTATTTGAAACTAGCTTTTGCGCGCGGCTCCGCCCGCGTGGTACCTACATCAACAAAAAGTAGCCTGTCCTTTCCCAGGTTTTAAACTACTTCTGTATCAAATTTCATCCAAATGAATGAGTGGTTTAGTCGCGATTAGGTAACAGACAGACAGAGTTACTCTCGAATTTATAATATTAGTAAGGATAAGTTCTTAAGCATAACCTATACCCATACTACATAATTGTACATATTTAAAAATTCTAAACATACATATGGAAATTAATATGACTACGTACTTGTGTATATTTCATAAAACAACTATCTGACATAACGTCCGAAGTTATATGGTCCCTTGAATGTCGTTATATCTGGTTTTGAGTATTTTATATTTTTTAATAAATTTGTCACAGGTTTTTGCTGTAAGGCAGTCAATATAACTTTCACTTATCGATAGAGACTAGAGATAATAAGATTTTAAAACATTTTCTCCTCTAAATAAAAAGTTTATGAAAAGTTCTGTTTTGGCACTAGATCTGTATTAATCTATGACAATGCCTTCAAAAATGTTCATGGTAAATGCTACTTGATTGATTGTTGTCAAATGCTATAAAGAATTTTATGAGCCAATTACATAATAACTAGTTTTGGGCTGTGCACTATACTGGTCTCATTTAAGGATCATATTATGTAACTGTGGAGTATTTAAATAAATTATATCTTAAAATCACATTTAAATTGTAGCTCTTAGAACTTGTTGATATAATAATATTGGCATAAATGCAAAATCATACCATCTTTAAATAAAGTAAAAAGAATATGATAGGCGGACCCCGTGATAAACGCGATAGAAAACTTATTATTATGTTCATATGTGTTACATGCGACAGAGAACCTAAAGCTTCTCATCTTTATTACAGGTGTTACTCTCCCGATCTTTGAGTCCTACCAAGACGGTACAGACACATATGAGCTGGCTGGTCTGGCCCGTGGTGGTCAGCAGCTCACCAAGCTGAAGAAGAACTTCCAGAGTGCTGTCAAACTACTGGTTGAGTTGGCTTCTCTGCAGACGTCATTCGTGACCCTTGATGAGGTAATCAAGATCACCAACAGGCGTGTCAACGCTATTGAGCATGGTAAGTACAAATAGTATAATATTTATTTGGCTTGTGCTTGTTACTGTGATGTGCTTGCAGTAAGACTATGTTGGCTTCTGGCACTCTTATTCAATTAGATATTTGATTTTAATTTCATCCTTCAGATCCCACTATTGACAACATCCTTCAAGAGCCTGAACAAATGCAAATACATTACAAGGTTGTTTGGCTACAATCTTTTTAGACTATTACATTAAGTTCCTTAGTACCTGCTGGATATAAATAGGGTAATAAGAAGTCATATTTGCGGCATATCAGCAGAAAATAGCTAGTTTGGTCGAAAAGTGCTAAGCTAACATAACTGCAGTCCTTCAGACATGCAAACTAAACATATAGTTTAAGCCATCAGCCACACAATGTTATCTTTTTGATAGACAGCTATTTCTTATATTGTGGACATGTTAGGTGCTCAGCAATACTGTATATAAAATATTAGGGTCTAACAGCAAAGAAGTTTACATATTATGTATATCTAAGCCTGGGATGACACTTGTTGTTGTTTTCAGTAATTATTCCCCGATTGGAGCGCACCCTTGCGTACATTATCTCCGAGCTGGACGAGCTGGAGCGTGAGGAGTTCTACCGTCTGAAGAAGATCCAGGACAAAAAGAAGATCATCAAGCAGAAAGCGGAAGCGGTAAGTTACTATTATTCTAAGGCTCTATTTAAAAGGAACAGAATTCTTTCTTTTTCTTTAGTGCAAAGTGCTTCTTAATTAAAATTGTTTTTATTATAACAGAAACAGTTTTAAGTCATGAGAGGATTTTATGTTGTTCTTATTAACTCCTGAAATGCTTGCTGATAAACGGTTAATGGTTATCAAAAGTAGTTTGCAAGTATTGAGGATGACATTTTCAATTTACAATAATATTTATATTCACTATTTACTGGAGTTAAAACTAAATAATTATATTATCTTATTAAGTTTTATCGATTCTCCTGTCATGTAAAGGAATTTTCTGTTACTTCTATTAATTATTATTGTCCGACCCAGTTAGGGTGAACGGGAGAAGTGTTGAGGTCGACTTCGTTTGTGTACTAGGGTGATGTCAATAAAACAAAACTCACCTTTTCCACAGGTATTTCGACATTTGGACACATTATTATTTTTGCTTATATACTATCCGCGGAGAATCTTAAGACTGCGCCGAGCGTAAGACAGATAATGACAGAGCTCGTGCGGCGCATATTCAAATCGGCGCGCGGCCGCCATAGTAAAATCGTATGGAGGATTTGAAGTGCTTTTTTGATAAATATTTATCTTTATTGTCAACCATAACTTAAATATTTGGGACGGACAAATTGTAATATAACGATTAATGTTTCGTTTAAGCTGTAAAATATGGATACATTTCCACTGTTATAATCTAAAAATCTACGTAAATTTGCAATTTTGTTAAAACCTTTTCTATTAAACTTCTATTTGACGTAAATGTCATTGAATGTCGTTTATACAATTATTTTAAAATAATACTCGTTATTTATGTTCGTCATCATCATAAACAATAGCATATTTTCAAAACTTAGTTTTAACTATGTTTTCTTGTATTGATTATAAAAACCCTTGCAACGCCGCCATATAAGTAGGATATGGGACCCGTTTTTTAAATTAACATTAAATCATTAACATACTTTACTTTGTGTCCACAGAAAAAGGCTTTGATGCAGGCCTCGGGCGAAGACGTGCGCGACATTTCGAACTTGCTGGACGAGGGTGACGAAGACTTGTTGTTCTAAGCGCTCGCCTACCGTGGCCACTCATATACCTAGACAGTTGTTAGTAGTTGTGCAGTCAAGTAAACCGCTCAAAACATACGAGCCATGCGAAAATGTACCTTGTTGTAGGAGTTTTTGATGCCAATACGGCTAGTTTCCAAACTTGACTGCATTTAAATGATATTACAGTGTTCATTACGTTGTAAATACAGTATTGTTGTATCACTGTTAGGTGGTGTGACGTAGGTGATCGTTTTATCTAATCAACAACGCATCTTATTTAAATCTAGGTAGGACAGGCTGTCTTCTAGCGATCAGACTCGACATGCCTAGTTGGTAAAACGACTATCGCCTGTCGGTAAAACGTCCGTTTCCTGTCGAATCGCACAAAAGAGTAATATGCGATAAGGGCTTGATTGAAATGTGCGTTGAGTAAAAAAAATAGTCATCAATCGTCACGGACGAATAGCGGTCATCTACGTAACGCCATAATGTATAATCTATGTGAAATCAATTTCTATCCTTATATTGCGCTCTGAAGGCGGTGTCACTAAACAATCATTGGCGTTCGCTTAAGTGTTACGTACGTAAGCATTCCACCATATATTGTTGTTTTTATTTTTTTCGATGCTTTTCTGAAACGCTGTAGCATAAAATCAGTATAAGTACACCTATTAAGTATTTATGGTTTTTGAATTGTTGTTGGATAACTAACCCAATATGTTAAGTAAGCAATCATGTAAATACAAGTTTGTGAAGCGAAATATATAATTATTATTATTGATTTGTCGAGTTTTTTTTAATATTTTCTTTTACCTTGTGATGTAATCCAGGTTTTAACCTGAACGGCAAAATTATTGTTCGAAAAATGCATAGAATGTCCACGTATAAGTTTGTTTATTCGGAATAGTTCAATAGAAGCTGCCCTAAAAATACTTACAGTAACTTAAAATGGGAAGAACTACTTGAAGAAAACCAGAGTAGAGGGCAGACCATACTTAACTTTTTTAACTAGCGTGGCAAACTTTCATCCTTTGCTTCTGATGCTGTATAATCACGATATCGGATGTATCCAATTTTCAATAAGGGTTCTTTACTGGACGAGCATAGTGCATTCGTGTCGATATACTAGTCGGCTACAGCCGGCCGACTCATCCACTCATACAAATAATTGGTTAAAGCCAATTATTTGTATGTCTATCTTAATTATGACGGTTTCAAATACAACATTTTCAGTAGCATATGCTCCTAATTAATTGAAGTAGAGATGTATCATATCTGATACATGCATCCTAGGCGAGTTAGACCTACATATGTATGGTGATGCAAGTAGAGAATAATAAAAGAGACTTGAAAGTAATATACCATTCTATAGGATCCCTGAGAGACTATACTCGGATTACCATCTGAATGGTCAGCACATCAAAGTAGTTGTTAATGGTGATCAAAACTAAAACTAATGCTGGTGTTCTTCAAAGCTCGCTACTCTTCCCAACGCTGTTTCTTCTGTTATTTGTAGAAAAATTGCTGTTGCTATGCAGATGATAGCAAGGGTGATGTGCGTTTTATCGGTCATCAGTAAGTTCCATGGAATATGGTACAGGAAAGACAACCACGTTTCCTGTACCAACATAATTATAATGTAAGAGGTCAAGGACTCTCTAGAGCGGGTCTCCCAATAGAGAGAATAAAACTTGGTTTAGTTCAACAAAGTGGTCAGCGCCAAGGAGTTTCCAAGGCCAATTAAAATGTCCTGGAAGACCAGGAATACCTGGTGCCTGATGCCTCCAGGGTGCTGACCATGCTGCAGCGCCTCAATCCCTCCTTAAGGACCTGCAAGTGGAAAGTGCTGGGCACGCAGGTCGAAGAGACGCACACCAGGCGCATCATCCTGGTGAACAGCGTTTCAGCCGCGGTCATCAAGGCAGGCGACTTCTGTCTCCATGCTGGCATGGACAAGAGCACGTTAAAGATCCTCGAGGATCGAACGTGCAGAAGGTGCCAGTCGATGCCAGCTTTGATAAAATCACGGGCAAAGGACTCCCCGTCCTTTCTCCGTAAATCCTGTGGTGGAAGAAATAGGTACGGCTCTCTACACCTCTCCGCCTTGCGCATCCCCGACGATTGACGACATAATCGGACACATTGATGGTTTGGATCTGTCGTCGCCGGATGCTTCGGAGGCGATGTTGCAAGAGGAGAGCAGGGTGGGGTGGCCAGTAGAGGCTACCGCCGTAGGCGGTACCATATAGACAGACCGTATAGCGGGACTAAGGTGCGTACAAATAAATCATCACTGCATCGGGGCGATGGCCGTTCTGGCCCGCCACCTGCGGATGAATGAATATGATATTGTCCTGATTCAGGAACCTTATGTTAAAGAGGGAAAGATTAGAGGCTTGAGTGGGACGGGAGGTGTAATTTTTCATAACTGTTCCACTAATGATATGAGGTCATGTGTATATGTCAGAAATGGCATAAACGCAATGCCCTTATACAATTTCTGTTCTAGGGATCTTACGATAGTTAAGATCGTTGTGCAAGAGTGCGGCGGGCTGGACTACTACTGTAATCCTGTCCTCTGCATACTTCGATTATATGGACAAGGAAATAGTATCTAGACAGATAAAGGACCTTGTTGAATTGGCAGCCGGGAGAACCTAGACATGATCCTGGGATGCGATGCCAACGCACACCACACAGTCTGGGTGAGTACGGATGTAAATGTAAGAGGGGAAAAGCTGAAAAGCGGAAAGTCTGATGAATTAGCCAGAAAGGGCTCGGAGCAACTGTTTGTGGGTCCCGAGCCATTCGTAGGACTCTCTAAGAGCACCGTCAAGGCAGCTTTGAATGCACATGGCAATAATAAACACAGGCTAGAGTGAATGGCCCTTAGGGGTCTGGAACACTGCAAGAAATTCATTGCAAACAGAGCCACGGGCTTCACCCGGAAGTTCTGCCGGTATAACAAGAGCCAAATACGCCTGCTCACTCCTGTGAGCACGTGGCTCCTGTGGCGTTTACTGGCCATTTTGGCACCAACGACTTCTTGTGCAGATTGAGATTGGCAAACAATTTGATCTGCAGAGCCTGTGGTGAACAGGACGAGTCCATATCGCACCTACTATGTAAATGTGACGCGTTGGCTGGATTGAGGATGGGTCTGATGGGATTGTCATATCCAGACCTTAAAGACTTCAGGCTTCTCCCTCTAAAGTGTACGCTGCGGCTGATGCAGTACATTCATAAGGAGATAGCTAAGAGATAGATCTTGGGGCCGACACAAAACATCCCATCCCCGGTTATTATAAAGAGTAAAGATTAGATTTTTTGGTTGTTTGTTTGTAACGATTTTACTCAAAAACTAATGAACCGATTTTTTTTGCCCTTAGAAAGCTACTTTTTCGCCAAAAACATAGGCACATAACCACAAGGTAAGGTTCATCCAGAAATCGGATTATGATTCGTTTTGTTACAATGGCTCCATATAAAAGAAAACAAGCTATTGTACATCAATATAATTGATGAACAGTAGTTAGATTTAACGACTAGTTTTTAGTAAAATTATTACACCAGATAGAATCCTACTTTCAACTAGATACTATTATAGTTGTGAAAGTACCTATATGAAGATATGAGATTTTTTGTTACTTAATTATGCATAAACATTTTAATGGATTTGAATGAACGTTGGCATAGAGATAAACCATATCCTAGAATAACAAATAGAATAACTGTCGCGTCCCGAAATATGTGATGGGTGGGTTTCACGCCGGCGAAACCGAGCGCAAAAGATAATAAAATTTAATTATGAAAATGATACTTATTTCTACCAAATAACCTATTACGCTGATTTAGAAAAATCAATTATTTATCTAAGTGTAATGTATTCCTGGAAAACTAGCCTGCAAATTATGATTTTTCAGGCTAGACGATAGCTAGAGTAAGCATAGCTAGGTACTACAGCACCAACTGACATAAAAGATAAGGGGTAGGTAGGTATGTAATGCAAAGCTATTTATAGTTTTCAATTATTAAACCATTTAATTAAGAATTAGGTATTTGATCAATTCGTCACGGGTCACGACAGATTTATGGAAGATATAGGTACGTCTAGGTCAATGACATAATGTTAAAAAGAATTTGTAAAAAAATCGTACTCCAAAGCCAGCATAAAATACTTAACTAGGTAAACAATCGCATCGGGCTTCAGGTATATTCATTTGCATAAATGCCGACTCAAATGACAGTTTTCCATACCTTATATAGCAGTCGCCCCCTCGTGACAACCTTTCCTTTCTTACCTTTCGACTACGAACATTGCTGCTCATATTATTGTCGCGGTCGACAACGCGGCTACACTGACTGTCTAGTGACTCCACACAGACAATGAAGTTCCGATGAAAGACAACAGATGTCGCCGTACACAATAGGCGCTTATAATCTCGCTTGCCATACAAACCTGAATCACACAGTTGAAGTTTACACAGCGACTAAGTATATAATATACAAGTATCCGACATCAACAGTCGGGCCGCGGCCCGCCAGGCATGATCACCCTGCTTGGTCGGGGGATCCTTTGTGTTGGAGAGACATTACACCACGTTCCTTCACAACTGCATTGTCGTAGGCAACTAAAAATACCTCAATTTCATACAACACATGGTTTGTATAACACCGCACAAACAATCCAGATCAGTGCCGTACATAAT
Source organism: Catocala fraxini (assembly GCA_930367265.1). NCBI lineage: Eukaryota > Metazoa > Arthropoda > Insecta > Lepidoptera > Erebidae > Catocala > Catocala fraxini. Next base: position 18,371,207 of record OV884035.1, read on the forward strand.
TCTCCACCTGGACATGTTCTGTTTGCCTTGGCTTGTCTATTTAAAGACTTCCAGACCGGCCATCGGAACTCATGACTAGGTGGGATACTCTCAGCAAGTGGCACAAATGTATCAACGCTGCATTTTTTTTATAGTTTCGCTATTTCATCTGTACCTGCTGTCCAGGGCTATACCCAGGTACTTCGGATGATGCTTGTGGGTTATGTGCACACCCTGCCAAAAAATTTTGGATCTACGACCAGCTTAATTGTTGTGAAAGCATGCAACAGTCTTAATTTAGCTCTGCTCGATAGAAACTTAGCTATTTAATCAAAATGTATATGATATTGTAGCCAGCGCACGTATGCAGCCCTAACTGCTGCTGCTTAACTCCGAACAAGGCTACAGGAGTAGTTAGACATAATTGACGTAATATGCACACACGTACATATAAGAAGTAACTGACCGAAGATTCAGCAAAAATTGCGTAGCTATTTTACATACATATACAGTAGTTACAAGACCGAACTAAGGCCAGTCGATTTTTTAATACATTAGTTAATGTTATGTACCTACTTAACTATTTAATATAAATAAAAAAGGAAATCATTCACGGTGAAAGCACTTCTTATGTCTGTATATCTTATTTCTTCTTGTTATCTTATAGGTATATCTGAGCTGTACATGCACAAAATAATCGACATACAACCTTCACGTCAAATACGTCAGCAATAATAAAATGTAATGTCATGTACCTACTTTTTGTATTGTATTGTCATTCAGACTCAAAAATCAAATAAAAAACACAAAATCTAAGAAAAGATATCAATCAATCAATCAGCCCACCGTAGTCCACTGTGAGACATAGGAAAGATATCTATATAATTTAGAATTAAAACAATTAATCAACAATGAACTCGACTTCGTCAATGTCTTCAAGCAACGAGCATAGTCAAGCCAGCGAGCACAGCTTGTGCTCATCAAGCTGCGAGACATGCGTTTCAAAAAAGCGCCCCCGACGGCGACGGCATGTAAAAACAGCATCACATCGTGCCCCCGTTTACAATCACACTTACAACAGAATCAAAGTTGGCCTTAAAAGATCAAATCCAGCTGCCATAGTGCTGTGGGCATTCCACAAGATGCCCTCAAAGCAAGGCCTTACTTCCCGAAAGGTGATTGGATTCCTAAAGAAACATTATAAAGTTATGGACGAGCCGCACAGGACAGGCAAGTCCATCAGTTCAATACTGAGATGCGCTGTTGACTTCGGACTCTTAGAAAAACGCGGTAACAAATTCTTTTTAATGCCGAAGAAACGATAGAATTAGTACTAGTACCACCCTTCATGTAAATTGTTCACATCATGTACAATTTTTTACTCATTCTCTTGTTTGCATACTTGTACTTGGTCTAAGTCCTAGTTTTCTGAACAGTGTAACACAGTAGTGAACATCCGCCTAGGTAATGCGTGACTTCAGTTATGTAACTTTGTACATACCGAGCAGATCTAATCTTATCATATAAAAATATTTAATGTTACTGTGACGATTCTAATAAAAAGTGACAATATTATGAAATGTTTTCTTGCATTCTTTGGGGCAGATATTTGTAAGTTAAATCTTATAATTGGCGTACTTATCACTGAGGGGGGAAAACATAAAGTGTGGCTATCGCAACTGGAATTTGCAATCTAAGTATGTACTGCAACCCTTTACTACACATACAAGCAGTCTACGCAATGTAACAAGAAGCCGTTTATATATAACAGATATCGATCAAATTCAGATGTATGTATTGATTTATGAATCAATTCTTGTTATTAGGTTTGAATTCTTAAGCCACACATTCTTATCAGTTAACCTCTAGGTACGTACACTATTCCTCAGACTGCCTTTAAAATTGCACTACACATAGGTAGATACTTCTCAAAGTTTATGTACATATCCACTGCCACTTTAGTAATGTCAGGAGTCTACACAGCTAAGCTAGTTTTAAAAGGTTATCAACTAGGGGACACCGGGAATAGTTGTCTCACGGGTTGGTTGTCACAGCGGCCATAACAAAAATACGTCGTCGCTTAAACCCCAACGAAATGGCATACACAACTGTAGGTATAGGGGGAGACTCGAGGGGTGATATATAACTATATATTATTAACTGTCATCAGTAGTGAGATAGATTTTTTTATGATTGTTGTTTGGAAACTGACTCTTTTATTATCATTTTATGGATCATGTGATAAGTAGTAGGTTCACTTAGGTATTGAAGAGTTAAAAGATTGACAGGATGCACAAGACACAATTTGTTAATAAATTATGGATATTTAGTTGATTTGGATAGATTTCATTACGCAATTGATAAACATTGTACTTGCTTGTAGGTACTAAGAATTTTCTAATGTTTTGTTTGACCTTCGTATCGAGCCCAGGCTGCATGTAATTATTTATAAGTTTTGGGTGTCGATATAGATAGAACATTTTAGGAACAGCGTGATCTTAATTTTGATATTTTCGAATCCTGCCAATAAGGAGCGGTAAAGGTTCTTCTAATATTTATTGGTTATCGTGCTTATGCCTTATGCTTACCAAGGCGTTGCTGGCGATCCTGGACAAAATAAATAGTTTAAGATGGGATGAAAGGAAAGGTTATTTTAGATATTTATTAACCGGTCGTATACCGCCGGCTCGCATACCAGCCGGCAGATTTGTACCCGTCGTAGGCCGGTGCCTCGCATGCGAGCCACCAAATTGGCGCCAAAACGCCGCGCGCCGCCTTCGCTTTAGCTTAAGCTAACGTAAAACCAATTTGGTGGCTCGCATGCGAGCCACCGGCCTACGACGGGTACAAATCTGCCGGCTGGTATGCGAGCCGGCGGTATACGACCGGTTAAGGATTTCCGACAAAGAATATACACAAAATTGCACAAACATATTAACATGAGTTTTGTATAGTGTACTCCTTCAGTTACAGGACACCACAGCATGCACATACATGAAACAACAAAGCTTATACTAAAAATTAAAATAAATTATGTCAAATGTGAGTATCCTGAAATCTTACTTACAGAGTGTCATCGCAACTGTATTGTAGCTACACTTACGCTATTTTCCTGTAAGAGGGCAAATATGCTTCAAAATTAGCTATATTAAAACACATTGAAAACTGTCTATCCGGTAAGTCTTGTAGGACTTAGAGTGGAGCTACTTGGAATTTACGATTAGATAAAAGTTAATCTAGTGTAATATTATATACAGAACATTAATTTTACAGATTTATTAAGGTGTTCATCTCAAAAGACACCGATGCGACAGACCATTGTCCGTCTTGATTTGTTAGTAATTAATTTACTGCCAGACTATTTAAATTTCATTTATCCATATTGATACTATCATGTAAGCTGCGTCGCTGTTTCTTTATATGTTTGTTCTGTCGTTGGGTAGACTATCTTTTCCTATAAAAACATAGTTACGAATGCAGTACCTACGTAATCTGGAAATGTGCCCGGTGGACAGCAGATGGTCACCCTTTTTCACATGGACTACCGAAATGTAAGTTTAATGTAATACTGCCTACACCTCAATGATTTAAAGACTTATTACAAGCGTGAATCTATGTGTGTATATAATTATTTAACAGTTTTATAGACAGCTTTGAAATAATTTTGTGTGTTAATTTCGACGATGTACACTTAAATCTATAGACAAGCAATTAATTTGTAGACATCCGTGCCATAAAAGCTATATAATAGTCAAACTATCCATATACTCATGTATATCCCTATCCCTATCCCGGCTGTGACTCCCCGCAGGGATAAGAGAATATGCACCCATAGTTCCCAGCTATGTTTTTAGGTTTCGCGTTATAGGGGAATTGAGCATAATTGTTGTTGTTTACTAACCAATATCCAAACGCCGCGTGTGATACTGCTATTGAAAATTTCCATCGAGAAAACCCCGCATTAATTCTCCCGATCCAGAAATCGAGCTCTGGATCTCACGATTGCACACAAACATATGCCAGGGTACCTACGAAACAGTTAAAACAAATTACATATAACTATATTAATTTACTGTATAATTCATCTGAATACATACATATTCGAATAGTGTCTATTAACCGAGGATAACATGATCTTTAATTGCAATAAAAATAAACATCGACTGACAAAACTCAGCGAGTAATTAACAATTAGTTAAGCATCTAAATTATCTAATTCCCAACTGAGAGAAGTCCTTGCTCGGTGCGGCGAGGGATTTCACGACTAATCGGCCAACAGGTCGGGTGACTGGTCGGCACCCGGCAGTTGGCCTACGAAAGGCACATATCCGGTAACCGGGGGTGAATTATTGCAACTTCATTTACTATGACGCCGGGCGTATTTTGCGCGATGAATGTAGAACAACCTTTTGAGATATACATACATCTGTCGTACATAATTATCTCGTTGTAATAAGCAGCAAGTTATATGTGTACTTACAATGAAAACACAATGAAAACACTTACAATGAAAACACTTACAATGAAAACTAATCCTGTAAATGTACAGATGTATCTATTTTTTTGTTTGTTCCTTCTACACGTTAACAATGCAATCACATTACCTCAAAAATCGTCACTATGATTTTATGATACCGTATTCTAGAAATTATATAGACTGTCATATACTAAAAACCTAAATTATAATACGATAACATTGCGCTAGATGGCGTTACATGTCCATAAAGCATAATCTTATGTTTTAATGTAGCACAGATTATACTTTTATATCGACGAAGCGAGATAGGGATAAGATTCGCGCTGTGAATTTAATTTTCGAATTGGTGCCTTCTAAGCGCCGTTCCAGGGTTGACTGAGGGACTATACCATATACATTTGTACATCTAGTTATCTATAGTTATTTTTCCTTACCGATTTCGACGATGATGACTGCGCCTTTTGAAAATGAATGCCAAGGCCTTTAAGGTTTTTTTTATATGTATTATATATCCAATTTAGGTATTGAATATTCATAAAAATAGCCTTTACTTGCTGTTTTGATTGCATTAAGGAAAAATGGCTATACCTCTGGAACCGTCAACTATGTCTGTTTAAAAGTAGCCTATCATCATCATCAATCAGCCCACCGCCTATGTCAGTGGCCTATTAACAACTTTATACAAAAAAATCATGCTTGCTCTATTACGAGAAAGATGGAGACACCGAAAACACACATTCACATTTATAATATTAGTGTGGATATTGGTGGGTGTTGGTCTCGATTTATATGTAGCTCACGTATCCTCTGTTCTTCAAAGCTGAATATATTTTGTCGTAAACATGTGTTTCTACACCTAGATATGTTGCACCTCTCATAACCTATCGCAGCTATGCGTAAAGCCATATTGTTTTTATATCCACGCAAAACAAGCAGTCGGTCTCGAAAGACAGATCAAAACAAAAACAATTACTGATTAAACTCATGTCAAAAACTGTGATTGGATTGAGTGAGTCAGCAACAGCCATCACACTTAGCATCAGTTGGATTTTGACATATTGTTGATAAGTCTATTTAAAACAAGAGTTAAATCTGTTATTATCCATCTGCCTCTGTCTACCTGCCAGTATTTTGGTCAAAAATAACGGAAGGAAAGCGACGATCTAGACAAGTAGGTCGTCACTGGCATGCTCAAAGGAATAAATCCAAGTCGTATTTCAATGCGATGGTCCTATCAATCCACACCACACAACATGTAGGAATCTAACTAACTACCATCTCTTAAAACATTGTTATAGCAAGCGCGTGAATGAGACAAAAGTTATATATAGTCTGTATCGTGCTGCCTCCATCGGATCCCTATCCATTAGCATTAAATTTTAAGACCTAATATAACTTAGCATAATTTTGTTTGGCATAATTATATTTTCGCATAATATAATTACGCATAACAGCTTACGCATAATTTTTTAAGCATAATTTCTCTAACCATAATAATGATTAAGCATAATATTCTAAAGCATAAATTTATTAAGCATAAAGTTCTAAACCATAACTTTTTTAAGCATAATATCAGCATGCAGCAAACAAGCAAGCATGCAGCATGCAAGCAAACATGCAGCAGGCAGAGTTTCTGTCACGGCTCCGGCGTTGCGGGCCTCCGGCGGCCCCACGCGAGCTAATCGTCGGAGACGGCTTTCGCTCACCACCGCAGCTTCGGCTTGTTGGCCAGTCTCAGCCGCGGTGGCTCGCTCGCAGCCGCCTGCTCCTCAGCCCGCGGGCCGCCTCGCCCCTACGCTTCTACACGATTTTAAATTACATACACTCTAGGGGTAGGACAAACAAGACTACGTAGAGTCGGTCATTAGGCCTACTAACGTTATGCTAATAGTCATTAGGCCTACTAACGTTATGCGAATCAAATTTATGCCAAAACAAATTAGTCTTTAAGATGATTATGCCAACATAAAATGTATGCCTAAAAAAATTATGCCGAAGTATTATTATGCCAAAACAAATTGTGCCAAAATCGTTATGCCGAAGTATATTATGACAAAGAACATTATGCGAAAAGAAGGGATCCCGCCTCCATCTCACCTACGCAACTATGGTTAAAGTCGCCAGTTTAACCATATTCAGACAAAAGAATAAAAACATGTGTCTGGATGCCGGTGTCCGTATGCCGATGGACGAAAGAGGTAATCAGGTCCCAGATACTACAGTATAGGCAGAGAAATAGTGATCCGTGGAGGGACTCATGACCTTCAACAGTGAGGATAACGATATGAGGAGACACGAGGCAGGCAAAGCCGCAAGCCAATTCTAACTAAACATACAAACCACTTCCTTGTTTGTTTACATGACTGCAGGTTGTGATAATTACGGGGAGGTAATGTTCCAATTGTGGAGCTGCCTTTGTCGTGCATAATGCCTTTGTTTGTAAAGAGTGTGCCTACCGAACAAACGCTCCTACATACTGAAACTGAAAGGGTTTTCCCCTCTTTTATACTATGTTGTAGTATAATTATGTTATTTCTTGAAATCAGCTAGTTAAAAATGTTTTATGTAAAGTAGAGATTGCCTCGTTATTATGTATAGTTATGTTTAAGCGGTTCGTAATAATCTAGATTCGATTGATGGGTAGGGCCAAGGGTAGATTATAAGTGGGTATGCAGACTAAAAGAAGCGATTGCCTAGTGGAACACCATTGGACTGCAACGGTGAGGTCTCGAGGTCAATCCCAAGGCTCTGACTTTTCGAAGTTATGTGCGTATTAAATAGTTAATTATCGCTCGCAAACAAGACTGATATTATGTAGACGTCTGCCTAGACATACGTATGACTGTATTCTTTATCTGTATAGTAGGCAGTATTTTTTTGTTCAACTAAGTTGGCTAACAAGCATACAAGCCCACCTGATAGTAAGTGGTCACCGTAGCCTATGGACACCTGCAACACCGGAGGCATCACTTGCGCGTTGCCGACCCTTTAGGAAAGGTTCCCCGGTCGAGCTAGCCCATTCATGCTGAAATCAGCGAAATTTTATTTCATATTACGGGACCTAGCAGGCTAAATGTGGCCGTGACTCTTTAAGGTTACATAGGCGTGACGTCATGTTCAGTATATAATTACGCGCCATATTTCTGTAAATTCACAATACTGTGTAGACGTTCACGCAATGGCGCGAATCGATCAAAGTGCTGTCTCTATGTTGTTGAAGTTTCGAGTAATATCAGGCTTTTGATTTCGAATGGTACTTAATTATTTAACCTCTCAATCAATCCGGATATCATAAATACGCAAATACAAAAAAGTTATTCAAACAAAAGTAGATTATCATAACAAAATTTACGTTTTAAATAGCTAGTTAAGCGGATGCCGGCGTCTTAGCGTTGGTTGAGAGGTAAAGTGACTGACTTCGCAGCTACCAAAGAATGTTATGTTGCGGATTTGTACCTGTGAGATGCACAATATAAGAAGGCATATAGAATTTTCTTTCATAGAATGTATTGTATATTGTAGAGTGCCCGTGATAAATATGGTGACAGAGCGGGTATTGTCTTTTATACCTTAATCTACTTGCACAGGCTCAGGTCTGCAAATCCTCTAACAGAGAGGAAGAAAGCGTGATAGCAGAGTATCAGCCACATTTCACCAGCTATGTTTTACTATTCTACATAATTGCGGCATACCTATTGCCGGATTTCAGATTTCAAGTAATACCAAAAATTTGTCTTTAAAAATTCCCCATTACAATTTTGGCCAAACTATGAGAAGAAGGCCTTACAATCTAATGAGCCGTATTTTATGATCGACAAATTTAACAGCATTGATTACAATGCTAAATTAATGTCATATTATCATCAAACGATGTCAATACACTTTTGTATAACGACCTCGATGGCGTAGTGGTTAGTGTAACCGACTGCCACACCTATGGTCGCGGGTTCGATTCCCGCACAAGTCAAACATTTGTGTGCATGAATATGGATGTTTGTCTTGGTCTTGGTGTTTCTAGGTATAATATGCATGTAATATACAAAAAGAAATATATATAATTATGTATGTTTATCCATTGTCTGTGAGCAGCAATAGCTCAGTGGGGAGACCAACAGACTGCAATGCAGAAGGTCTCGGGGACGAACCCACGTCACGCACCTCTGACTTTCGGAAGTTATATGACTTTTCGAAATTATGTGCGTATTGATTGACAATTATCGCCTGCTCCGTGCCTCGGAGAGCACGTTAAGCCGTCGGTCCCGGCTGCCATGAACATCTATGGCAGTCGTTATTGGGAGAGTGTCGACACAAAAGATCCCACTGGGTCGAAGTGTCGCCGGTCTGCACTGACTGGCCCCCACATCTTCACCCTTAGCCTTTATTATTCCCAAGTCACTTGGGGTCAGCTTTTCTAGTCTAACCGGATTTTACTGGATATCAGTTTTTACACGGAGCGGCCCCCACATAAGATAAGATAAGATCCATTGTCTAGTACCCATAGTACAAGCTTTGCTTAGTTTGGGCTAGATGGTGTTGTGTGTATGTGGTAGAATATTATATTATATATATTATATTTAATTAGATAGCAAACAGCCAAAGATGTTCACAATCTTCCATATTTAGAATAATAACAGGATAATTAGGTATGGCAAAGGACACAATGCATCTGGCACAAATATCGTAGCAGGCAACCATATGGTGAATTGAATTAGGCGTTACTTGGCGAATATTAATTATACAAATCAATTCAAATCATATTTTATTAATTTGCAGAAAACATTGTCACAGTGGTGTTATAAATTGTCCAACAGGTACAAGTATCAAATGTTAATTATACTTAACATTATATTATGTTGATTCAAATGGAATGTCATATGTATAAATTGGAATAAAACAAAATTAGAATAGATTAAGACAAAAATTTATAAATGAATAACTTAAATTAAATATAGAATTAAAATTACAGAATGTCAGGTCAATTGAATAATAATAAAATCTAAATCATTATACAAAATTAGATTATAGAATTTTGTCTTTTTTAATACAATTTGTCATTTAAATATTCATTTAAGCTATAATAACATTTAACTACAAGAAGGGCTTTTAATTTCGTTTTAAATTGTTGTAAAATGTAAGTTTATTGGTTTCAATTGTTTTGGAAGTTTATTGTAAATTACTGGTCCCAAACAGAATATACTTTTATGTTATAAGGCAGTATTGACTCGAATACAAATTCTATAAATATTACACTGTGGCCTGGTGTTACATGCTGACGCTATATTAAATAGGTTAAGAGGACACACTGAAAAAATGCACTAACTTTCATCGAATAGTATAGGACTATGAGAAGACCAATTAATCTAGAATTTTGATATAGGTAAATTGATGTCTTTAACTAGAATTTCCTAGCTCAAAAACATGATATTGTGATTTTGCCTCGATCATAATTATTTTCGAAAACACCTCTGAAAAATTACTATTTTTGAAATTACAAGGAAGTTACACAATCATTATGCTTAGGAATTACTCAAATATATTCGTAACATTAATATTAGTGATTTGCTAGCTCATTATTTCCATAACTAAAACCAATCATATTTAAATAATATTTTAAGTTTTTTTAACAATTTCTAAGCGTTCTCGATCATTGCAGGCGCATCGCAATTTTAGACCTTATGACCGCTATTTAAGGATTGATACACAATGAGTGTCAATGGGGCAGATATGGGCGGAGCTATTCTAAACGATAATTTTCGCGGTGTCCCCTTAACAAATATCGCAACTTCATAGATGTAAAGACAAGGAAGAGTAAGCACGTTATAATTTATAAATATAGGCTTACAATTATCAGTAGGTTGTAACCCAAACATAGCCCTAGTGCATCGTTGCTGTGCCTTAAATATGAGACCTCTATCAGACGAACTTCTCCAGAAAACCAAACCATACCTCAGGATAGAAACCACCAGTCCATGATATGCAGTCATTACGGTGTTATTGTTTGTCACTTCACTAACTCATGAAGTGCGAAAACTGATTTGTTTATTTTTTTGGATATGACTTCAGTATGTGACTTCCATAGTATAATATTCTATATTATATATAATATAATAATATTCTATCACATACACACAACATCATCTAGCCCAAACTAAGCAGAGCTTGTACTATGGGTACTAGACAATGGAAAATCATACATACATACTGTTTTTTGTAAATACACACATATTATACATAGAAACACCCAGACCAAGACAAACATCCATTTTCATGCACACAATGTTTGACTTGTGCGGGAATCGAACCCGCGACCTCAGGCGTGGCAGTCGCTGACACCAACCACTATGCCATCGAGGCCGTATAATATGTTAGTTTATCATCTATAGTGAGGCCAAGAAATTTAGCTGTCTGAACCTCAGTGATAGATTCACCTCTGTATTCGATACAGATATTAGGTATAGTTACGCGTTGGCTAAAGTGTATTAATTTTAGTTTTCTAGTTAGCCTTCAAATTATTAGCTTCCAGCCAAGTTATGATTGCATTTAGAGCAGGGATGTTGCGAATATTCACATCTGCATCTGCAATTGTGGAGCTTTCGCATCGATATGGACATCTACATCTGCATCCGCAATAATCAACGCGGATGTTAATGCGGATCTAGATATAGCGTAGGTTACAATAAGAAACAAATCAGTTGTTCAGTAGTACGTGTTTAATTTATGAACCTTTGCAAAACAGGCTTGAACATTCGCAGGTTCGCCTTTGCAGGCGGTGATATTAGATTAGTACTTTTATTAAATAAGATGAACAATTTCCATCAATATCCGCATCCGCAATTGCGGAGCTTCCGCATCGATTTGGACATCCGCATCCGTATCCGCGGATGTGAGTTCAATCCGTATCCGCATCCGCGTATGTCAAAAAATCTGCATCCGCAACATACCTAATTCAGATTACTATTTATGTCGTGCGTATAAGTTTGTATGTCATTACATTTAATAGCAATCGTGCTGTCATCTGCAAATAAAGTAATATGTATTAATATATATTATAAATAGCAGGGCGTCTAAAATACTCTCCTGTGGTACGCAATACAATATTTTGTGTGCGTTTGATAGATATGAGACCTCTTGCTTAGTGTTTGGATTGATTCTACTTAATATTGTGTACTGAGTGCGGTTTTTAGGTATATTTCATTAAATTTTAACGTGTTACTTCTAATGTAATAAGGTCTCTAGCTTATGTAATAAGATCTCATGATTAACATGATCAAATGCTTGCGTCATATCCATAAATATGGCGCATATTGGTATTCGTCTGTCGACGTTAGACATAATCATTTCTAAAAGTCATGAAAAGATATACAATTATGACTGACATATTGTACCGTTATCATAACTAAAGTGTGTCCGGACATGGACGAGCGATGATGTCACTTGGCGTCATTATCAGACTTATGTCTGTCCATCTGCTTTTGCCGACAGCAGCATCACGTAGACTTCACTGAACAGAATTTATTGTGGGTCCTAGTTTAAAAGCTAGCATGCATAGACGGCATCTATCTATCCACTTATTTTATCCACAAATAATTGTTCTTAGTCTAGCAGTACTTCCTGTTCATTATTTGTATTTTGCTCAAGTCTTCCGCAATAGCTACACGGCTCGTTCCCTTGTGCTAACCTTTAAAAAACCTTATACGGTGTATATTGGGATTATGATGCATAATGTAATTGGCGTAAATAAGGTTATGGGATAACAGTAGTTCACACTGCAGCGATGTCATTAACGTCAGCTAGTAGTATGTAGGGTAGTTATTATTAATTACATATTAAGTAAAGTAACAGATCAATAAATAAAGTACAGCTACGTCTACTGACCGCAATATTAGACTGCAATATATTCTAATCTTCCAAATTCATATGAAAAGTTATCATTTCATAGAAAACCCTTACACTAAAAGGGTCTTAGTATTATACGAATGGCGTAAACCTAGCCATAAACACAAACACTAACACTCAGAACCACAAGTAATGGTGAGGTCATAGCGAAAATTTCACGTGAACCAAGATGTTTCGTGGTAAAGGAATATTTCCAGTAGGGAGGAGTGGGCGTGCGCGGGATGAGGGTGGCGGAGCGCGGGGGTGTGACGTCGAGGGTGGATGTTTGGAGTGTTGTTCCCTGTAAACGTCAAGAGCGATCACCGTCGGAATGAAACTGAAGATAGATTTGAGGTAAAACCAGTGTAAAAACCAGAAATAATCGGTAATGACCAGTTTTTGTCGCCTTCTGCCTCGGTTATATAAATCTTCGTATGCTTAACGTGTAGCGGAGAAAAGTGATCACTTGATTTATTTGACAGCCGCATATATTAAACGGCAGCGTAACAGATTATGTCATGATTGTTATGAAAGCTGTTAATTGGGTAAAGATAGAACTATGTAATAATAATTGTATAACATTTTAACATTGGTATTACAACTAGGTATTATATAGCATTAATGTATTATTATAAGTATAACAAGCATTGGTAGTGAACGTGTACGAGGTTTCGGCTTCGATTCCTGGGTTGGATATCGGGTATTTCGGTTTTGAATCAAGAAATCTCAGGATGGATCTCTCTATATTTGTAACTGTATCCGGTAGACACGGACGTAATAGGCTCGCCTCTTATAATGTGGGAAGTACAATAACTGGCGAAATTAAGGTATAGTAAGTACATCTTGAGGGATACAGCCGTAAGACCTTTTCTTTTTGATTATGTATAACCAAATAAATAGTTACTAAATTATGTCTGCCTTTGTTTTGCTTAAGACTGCGCCGAACGTAAGACAGATAATGACAGAGCTCGTACGGCGCATATTCAAATCGGCGCTCGGCCGCCATAGTAAAATTGTATGGAGGATCTGACGTGCTTTTTTGATAAATATGTATCTTTATTGTCAACCAATTACTTAAATATTTGGGACGGACAAATTGTAATATAACTATTTATGTTTCGCTTAAGCTATAAAATAGGATAGATTTCTACTGTTATAATCTAAAAATCACGTAACACGAGCTTACGTTTTTGCATTTGTCGTGCAAATTTACGTAATTTTGTAGTAGAAAATATTAATTATTTTAAGTTTTTACACGGAGTAATTGTAATCACATTCATTGTTATGGTAAGTAAATGTATATTGTGTATTTGTATTAAACAAAAAGTGTTGATTTTATTCACTTAACTGTGACCGCCTGTTTTGGCACATTTCGCTCGGCGCATCGTGACGACACGACGCGTAGTCCGTTGTTAAATTTAGATGTATGTATATGTATAATATTAGATATACATCAATGTTGCAGTAACTTAGATGATACATATTAAATAACGCACTTACACATACACACATGCGTACATCTATTTCGGATGAAGTCGACCTAATGCAATAACTTATTTACTTGATAGAAAATAGCTGTAAGCAGATGTCTGAATATAATAATATCAATTAATATCAGCTCTGTATATAAACTGTGCCACTGCTGGACACGGGCCTATTCTCAGTGTGCGCAAAGTTAGGCCATGTTCCACCACCATTTTGGATATTTATAAACGTTTTTTTAGATTAGAAATTTTAATTTTAGTAATACACAATTTAAATGAAAAGCTGCAAAACAGTTATGGTGGGTAGTTTTGGTCAGTCTGTTACAGACGGTTTTCTCAGAGCTACTTCACTTAGCTGATTGAAATTTGGTTTTGTTATAGTAGCCGGTTAGCTTACATAGACGTGACGTTTAAATGTTAATGTTGACTTATAAACCTATTAAATACTAGTTTTTGCCCGAAGCTTCGCTCGTGTCAATGTAGGTTATTTCAATTTCCTATCCCATGGGAACAGTACTTTTTATTGGATGAAAGCTACCCTATGTCCTACTCTGTACTTCTGTGCAAAATTGCATAATGATCTGTCGTGTAGTTAAGGCATAAAAGCGTAACGTAAGCGTAGGAAGTACCTATTTATTGTTGGGTTCAGAATTTCAATCTTTTCTGAAACAATGGTGCTGAAAGCTTACCTATTGAAGAGCCATAGCGTAAGAGTAGTAGTTTTAGCAACATAATTATTGTTGTATTAAAAAAATCGGTACCTGCCATATTCCGAAATTCTAGACACGCCACTGTATCTGTGCAATTAATATTCACAACTTACCAAAATATGTTTAACAAATACATTGGAATCATTGCCAGATTTGCTTTCGCTTTTAAATAGTAAACGCATGCAGACAGTGAACACAAATTACATGGTTACCTTATATCTTTTACCTCATTCGCGTTTTATACATAACACAGAATACGTAATAGGTACTACACGAAATCTTACGTAGCGACTCATATAATTTCGAAATTTTCGTACGCAACGCACAGTTTTTCTAAACAATGGCGTCTTAAAAATAAATATCCATCGTAATTTTGAAAGTTTTCAACTTTAATCCCGTGACTCGTGATCAAAAATTAATTTAGTGCGGTTTTCTGTGAGGTAAGCTACCTCTTTGCTGCTTTGTTTTCATTGTTTTGGCGGGAAAATAAGATTAAATGAAGACATTGTCAAACTGAATGTAGCCTTTGTGTAAAATATGAATTCTCTCTTTGCGGTTATGTAATTTATATAAATTTGCAGGGATGAATGAATTTTCCTAGAAGTTATTATGCAAACCGACATGATGGTCTATACCTGAATCGAATTGCATCAAAATATACTGTCTAATTACGCCGAGACATAAAACTGCGAGCGAATTAATTATTCGAAGGAGACATATATGTATGTACTAGCAAATGTCTGATTCACATTAACAATTAGTAGCCGGTTTTAAAAGAGAAAATACCTTTAATATTTCTGCGATTTCTCACATTCAAGTTATTTGTGGATCTATACGACCCTTAAATTTTAATCTGAACACACCTTAATGTGGGCAATGAACCTGACATTGAACGCGATCACTTATAAAGTAGTCTGTAGTGAATGAGGCGATATTCCCACCACGTACCTTTCATTCGATGAGAATTTGCGATACTTTACGATGTAGAGCTATATGCAGTGACCTTTTACAGCTTGACATGATGTAGCTATTCCGTGATGTTATCTAGAAAATTACATACCTATACGTTCGTTTTCCTACAAAAGGGCGGACAGAGGTGTAAAATATTTAAAATATTTTTAAATAATAAATATTATGTAAGCGGGTTGTGTGGCGCTCCGTAACCTGCAGCGACATCCGCTTACTCGCACCAACGTGCGGGATCTCAATTGGTCGCGCGAGCTGGCATCGCTGTACAACCAACTATTGAGTATTTACGAATGCCACCTTGCTCTTGAAGGAATATCCACAAAAAACATAGTGACGTTACAATGGATAAAGGGGCACAGTGAATAATTGGGCAATGATGCTGCAGATGAGTTGGCTAGAAGAGGATCGGAAACCACCAAGGAAGGTCCTCCATTCCGCCCTCTATCATTCTCACAACTAAGAACATGGATGCGGCTTCACACTCAGAGCCAACATAATAAACGCTAGGTACAGATAACGGACTGTAGACAGTCGAGAGCAGCCCTACCGGCCATCTCACCACGTCTGACACACCGCCTGCTCAACCTACAAAGATTAGACCTTCGGACCATCGTGGGGATCCTCCTAACAGGACACTGTGTACCGAACAAACATCTGTACAACGTCGGAGCAATAGATAGCCCACTCTGTAGCGGATGTCTGACCAAAGAAGAATCTGCTGCCCATGTAGTCCTGGAATGTGTGGGAGTAACAGCACAACGTAAGGAAATCCTCAACAACCCGAGGTCACTCCGCGAAGTCTGCGAAGACCCCAGGAAACTTCAGTGCTTCTGGGCGGTGTTGGGCTGGCTATCTCCATAACTGGCCGACTCTCACGCATAATGGACCAACTTGGAGTACGAATGCGGAAAAGGCAGTCCAATTACATTACATTACATTTTAACAGTGAACCTACTGTCTGGAATGTTACGGGAGGCAAATTTCAGTAAGTAAGAGCGGAGATAAGATCTGCAGTGGGATTATCAGCAAGACGCAGAAGTTTATTTGTCAGAGTTTTATACCGCTTAAGTATTCAGCTTAAGCTAAATGTTTTACATTTTTATCCGATTGCGGCAGGAAGGGTTCCGAGGTTAGTGATAATATTATAAACGCAAAATAACTTTGTTTTGATACGTTTGCTCAGATAAATTGATTAACCGATATTGATGAAATTTTATTGTCAAAGAATAGTTTCCTTACTAGGAAAGATCCCTGTATCACAATGATTTTTATAATTATTATTATTAAACAACAGACATAAATACTTCAAATAGGTATTTTTGGATAAGATGTATTGATTTGTGGTACGGGCTATGTATTTTTGTTTCTCAGAATACCAGTGTTGCGATTTAACAGTCGCAACGTACGCTGAGCGATGTCCAAATTTTGGCACTGATGGGACACACACTTTCATATTACTTTTAAAACTTAAGTCAAACTTATATTTATATAATTCAATAGATTATTGTTGTATCGCCTGCTCACTGACAATACTAGCCTTGACTTGATGGGAGGCAGTTTCCGTCATATAATCTATGGTTTCCGTTAAGTTAAGCGGAAGGTGTGGTGTTGCCAGTGAGCAGAAACGAAATGAAATTATAGTGTTTAGTATTTGTTTTATAGTTCTAGTTTTATTACATATTGTTCTGCTTTTTAGTTTGTATATCTTTATTTTTATTTCTTCATGTTTTGGGTGTGCCCTTTTGTGTGCCAGAATAATTAATATCTAAAAAATTTCTTTCTATATAGGATAGTTTGTAAACTCGTAGAGTCCAAACTATTGAACTGAGTTCAATAAAAGTGTGAGCTGAGAATAGGTTACATTTTCTTTCTTTGTTTTAAAAGACAACTCCCACACCAGGAAATATTCCTGCAACGTAAAGTTCCCCGACTTTACAAACATTCAAACAACGTACATATAGAACACACAGAGTCGGAACAACAATATTATGCAAATCACACAATTTTTGTCTTTGATTGAATTAACAATATTCAACGTAGTGTTAATGGAATGGAGTACCTTCTTTGTGCAAAAAGTATTTTAAATAACAATATTTTAAAAACTCAATACAATCCATTCAATAATTTGGTACAAATAGTGTCAAATCAAAGACTGAATATTATCGCTACGTTCAAATAAATTTTGACGTTTGGTTATGTAAATGTCTGCCCTTTTCGATGGCAATAGCGTCTAGACTTTCTTTTTGTTCACTAGGTACTGGACTTCTTTCTTTTTCTGTTGGGGTCTAAAAGCAACGTCGAATATGCATCATGATTAAAGGGAGTTATCAATTCTGTTGAATTTCGTGTGTTCGACACGTAAATATTTTATGACATGGCGGACGAAACATGCAACTGTTCTATAACTTTCACATACAAAATGAATATTAATCTTTTTAATTTGTCTGGATTGTTTTTATACATATCAATGTTTATAACGAAAAATTTAAAAGTATTGTTGATTGTTTTTAGCGGTGTTTAGTGAGACAATACACAGATTATCGTGTTTATATGTGTAGCACCTACATTTTGTCAGACACCTGTGATGTTCCACGTCGTAGGGGGAAGAACTTCAAGAACGTTTACTTAGCACAGTTTCGGACTTGATGATGAGAATTTCATGTTAGAAAATCTAACAAAATTTTGCCCGACTCGGGAAATTAACCTGCTACAATTGGCCTCAAGCATAATTGTGCGCAATTTTAGGACATACGAACAGACCAATAAGGCAGTGTCGAGACAAAAATTATATAAAATCCTACCTATATTAAATATAATATTAGAAATGAGAAAGCTTGTTATGATGTTTGTTATTCTATCATGCACAAACCTCCTGAACGGATTTGGATAAAACGTGGCACAAATATAGATTATATTTTGGATTAACACATATTTTTATTCAGGTAATACGTCCCGTGGGATTTACGCGAGCGATTTTATAAAGTTTATTGACACAATTACTTTATATTACGTATAGTGTACGTTTTTGAACGTCTTTGTTATAACTAGATTACAGGCAGATAGTTAAAGCATGCTATAAAATCTCTTGACATTCAGGCGAGCTTTGAAACAGAGTCTATAGTTACAAACTATATAGTTACAAATCTAGGGCACTTACACTTTGTAAAAAACATTAGATATAAATAACGTGTTCATTCCAAAACACAATAACCCAGAAATGATTATAGCATTTTATAATATAACAGGTAGGTACTTATAAACATCGTCCGGTTCACCATTACGTTTGACCGCTTTTTTACCCGAATGAAAAGAATATATGCCTAGCTGAAAATAATTCTCAGATTATCCGGATGAAATAAATAAGTTAGCGTTCGCATGACGAGGGTTAGCGCGAAAAACTCTGTTCTTGTTGCGTACACGGCAGGTTTGTATGTGTGAGTGTGAAAACGTTATGTGCGTGAATGAATCCTTGTACCTACTTCAATTATTTATTTTATATTGGTATTATTTATCATTTTGGATATAGACTGTAAACACCTGCTCTTGTTTTCAGATGATGTATTTAAACCTAAGCACCTTTAACATAAGGATATATTAATTCAAATATTGTATATAGCCTTAACCCTCAGCCTTGCTCCCGTTGTTTTAATCTGTCAAGATTCCAAAATTTTCTTAACTTTCTCAAAATATTTGCTGTTTAAAGGTAAACCTTCGAACACAGTCGCAACATGTTAAGCTTAAATATTTCAAAGATACATACACATACTAAAAACCACGCCAAATCAACTATTTGTTTAACCCATTGAGTCGCACACCGGCGCGAGACACATTAGATTTTCAATCATGTCTGGTTTTCTAAGACTTAATTAAAAGGCATAGCTATCATTAAACAACAAAATAAACACACAGTATCAAGTCGATCAAACATACACCTAATATACACTTATCGCTATGGAGATCATTGCTTCAAACTTGTTTTAAGATTGTGGACTTTATGGTTGGAGATTGCCCGACCAATTACTGGTCTAACGCTAAATGTTATACTAGCGGGCTACCTCATAGCTTCTTCGTTCGCGTGTTACTTTTTTTTAAACGAAGCCAGTGTTATTCAGGAGAAATTTAGCTTTCTTGTTATCAAAGAATTTTCAGATTCATTTTTGTGATTCCAGATATTATATTCTTCACAAACATTTAACTACCTACTAAATATTATAAATGTGAATGTGATTTTGTTTGTTTGTTACGCATTCACGCCTTAACTACTTGACCGATCATCGTGAAATTTCGCATACATGTTGTCAGGGAAAAGGACAACGAGTGCCTTTCATCCAGAAAAAGTACTGGTCCCGTGGGGTAGAGATTTATTGACATAACCTACATTAATGTGAGCAAAGCCACGTGCAAAATCTAGTATTAATATGTAATTGTTCTTTTCCTAGTTCTAAAATATATTGATATAATTATGTTCCAAACGCCGTAGATTCTATTTAAGTTTCCCCCAACTAGTATTTGCAAAATGTCAAGATAATTCTATTTCACATTTTCTATTTTACTAACTATTTTAATTGCATGTTAATTTGACACAAGCAGAAGATAGGAAAACCTATTTCTCATAAAGTACGCCAAAAATATATCGCTCTCTCAACTCTTTTCCACAATTCTCCCAACAAACATATTCAAAACAGATTCCACACAAGATTACAAGATAATTTGGCGTAAATCTTCACCGCTGTCATAAAAAAGCAACACGTTTTAGGTCCAATGACAATACATTTTGTACCGTGTTCCCCGATGTTCAGCACACGTCGTCTGTTGAGAAAATGAAGTGGCGACTTGTGCGCCGACTTGTTGGTCGTCCGGTCGGCTGACGCGTCCCACCGCAATACGGCTTCGTGGAAATATCTTGTAAAGGTTTTAGGTGAACTAATTTGTTTGATTATGTGAAATTCTGTTTGTACTGTGTGTAAAATACTTTGACAAAGAGAAGTGGATTTCTTTAAAATCAATTTAGCTGTAGTTATGTTTATTCATTATGCTTGATTTTTATAGGTATGAGTACTAGATACTACCTATGTATACATACAATATATATGCATAGCTGCCGACAGTGTAATAAGCACCAAGTGTACCACCAAGTTGTACGGTGTAAGTCCCTACAAAAATATTATTGTTATACTAATTTCGTAATATATCAGCATTTGTTTCTCTTTGTTGTGTTTTAAAATACAAAACAAAGTATTTTATAAATGTATTTAACACTGACTTATACATTTAAACGATAGATTTAATTTAATAGCTGCGCTAACGGTAAACGAAATAAAAGCTTCAAACTATAAAAGATTGTCGCAATGAAATACTAGATGGCGGTAGTGGTTCATGACGCACTCATAAAATAGTTCATTTCATTTTTTGCTCTTAAGAAGTTATTGTTCAGCTTATGCTTTATTATTTTACCTTTAATAACAATAATCTATTGTTGTGTTGTATTACTTGAGGGAGTAGTGTTGAATACGGTACTTTGGATCGTGCCTTTCTCCCCGAAGCCACGGTAAACAATATTCGTGAACTTTGACATTGGTATTATACATGTTTCGCCGGTTTTTATAGTCCTTATATGTTTGATTCGGGTGTATTTTTTCATCGGTACGGGAGGAAATTATTCCTTAGGGTACAAACTCTTTCTGTAGCAAAATGATAATGTTATGAATTTCGTAAAAAAATATGTAAGTACCTGTATTAGCAGATTAAAAATAAGTTCGTTTAATTTAATGATTCTCGTTATTAATACTATGATAGATATAAATAAATATATATAATTTATTTGAGATGAGAAGACTTACAATTTTTCTCTAGAAACGCTTTATTACAAAAGTTATATTTTTCTGTCTGGTACCGATTCAGGGAATTCACTTTGTGCAATCTACATTGACTAATCCTAATATATGAGAGAGAAATTTATAATTGAATTTATGATATACATATATGCTATATGAGCGACTAAAAGCATACTTGTCCAGAGAAATTGCGCCAGTACAAGCCGGATTTGTGAAAGGTAAAGGAACCTGTGAACAAATACTCATCGTACGACAAATCATTGAAAAGGCTCGAAAATTCAGCAAGCCGACGTACATATGTTTGGTTGATTTCTCCAAAGCGTTCGATTCGGTGAAATGGCCAATGTTTGTGGAAAACACTATTCCAGATGGGAACGCCACAACACCTCAGGCGCTCACGCTCAGGGAACTCTACGGAGGAGGAACAGCTTCAGTGCGGACAGATGACCTCCTCTCAGATAGTTTCCATCCAAGTGCCGGTGTGCGACAGGGATGCATAAAATCACCTTTACTACATAACGTCTACACCGAGCTTGTAATGCGAATCACTCTCGAAGATTGGACTGATGCTGTTGTGATTGGTGGACACAAAATCACAAACTTGCGGTATGCAGATGACACCACCTTATTTGCGAGTAACAATGATCGATGATCTTATTTATGGAGAAATTGCTTCTCAGAATGGAGCGCGTAAGTTTTATGTTTCGCTTAAAGATCAATCGAACTAAGACAAAAATTATGATCGTGGATTGCGTCAAAGACAATTTGGCCAAAGTGATACAGATTGCAAATTGCGACTTGGTCCAGGCCTATATATACCTTGCAGCTTTAATCTCAAACAACGGCGGCTGCGTAGATGAAGTAAAACGACGTATGGCCATAACCAGAACCGCGATGGAGAAGTTAAAGAAAGTGTGGCGGAATTACAACATCGCCAAAGCTACCAAAATCAGGTTCGTATGAACACTTGGATTCCCCATATTACTTTACGCAGCAGAGACATGGACAGTGCGCGAGTTGGAGAAGAGGAAAATAGATGCTTTGGAGATGTGGTGCTGGAGAAAGGTGCTCGGGATATCGTGGACGGAGTATACTCCAAGAACTTGGCATCACACAGCGTTTGTCGGCCGTAGTACAATCGCGCATACTGCAGTACTTTGGACATGTCTCTAGGCGGGATAACGACTCCATAGACAGGCTGGTTGAACAAGGAAAAGTGGAGAGCACTAGATTGCGTGGCAGGTCACCTATGCGCTGGACTGACCAAATGAAGTCCGCAGTAGGAAACCGCATATCCGACTGCGCTAAACAGTCTGTCAACAGGGAGAGACGGCGAGAGATCGTGCGAAGAGCTGTGTCCGCCTCTACCACCAACCTGGACGCCTCAAAGTGACCACAACCGCTCTGCCAAGAGCGAAACGACAGAGAAGAAGAAGATGCTTTTAAATATAATTATATTCAAGGAATTTTAGATAATTTAGGCTTTAGTTACAGGTTTTAGAGTACAGTTTTTTTATTTTTTTTTATTCAACTATACAGTAGTTTAATTTCGCGTAAATGTAAGACAATATTATAGACCCTCTATGTTTTAAACCAATTACCTTTTTTGTTAATCTACTCCAGCGATGCCAAAAACTGACTTCTAGTTTATTTAATAAATAGGTAAGTATGTAATGTAGATACTTTATCGAGTATACATGCTAACGATTTTATATTCAAGACGACATATTAGTGTCTCGCTATGATGCCAAGTCGAGAGTTTATTACTCTGTGATCATCTTTAAATGTACATGTAGGTTACAGATATAATATAAGTACCATGTAGTTAGATATCAAAATGTTTGTCGGTTTAGTATGCAAGTTCGGCTTCAAGGATCCCCGGAGAAATAAACGTTATTAATTGTGTCTATCTACGCAGCACATACTTACTAGTTGTTTTAATAATTCTAGCTATTGTATGTTAATGTAACTTTTATTAATACTTATAGGTTTGGAAATAAATAATTCCTATATAATGACTTCATTAATCTAATAATAACTATACATAAAGTATCTAATACCTTGGCTAAAACATAAATTGATAGAGAATTCCTTGGATACCTATATTTAAATTCATTAAAAAAACGAAACAATGCATCCATCTATCAACATCATTCTATTTTATCTATGATATCAATAGTGTCGCCAGTTGCAATAATTCAAACAATTTATACAGAATCTGAGAAAAATTGACATGTCACGGTATTGACTGCTTTACAACGTTTAAATATTTAAAGCTAACCTCATGTAATTAAAACGAGGCCAACGTACATTGTACTTTATTTAACGTGAGATAAAGTCGAATATTTATTATAGGGTCTACTGTGTCCCTTCCCAGTCAGGTAATAATAAAATAAGAGATTACATCTTTGCGTAAGCAACAATAGGCTCCCTGTTATTTTACTAGGGTGACTTTTGCAGATGAAAACATTCCTTATTCCTCACAAATTAAGGTATAAATTTGTTAGTGGCTAAGTAAATTTGATTATAACAAAGTTGGATTGCTGTGATAGGTAATCGGTTGTTTTAAAACCGTTTAAACAGCGGCGGCCACCTGTTAGCTATGATTCTGTTGCACTTAGAATGTTAATGTCAATAATTAGTGTAATAAGAGGTCAGTATTGTACCATGTATGTACGTTTACTCCATTTCCTAGTGATAATAATGAGACACGTGGTCTTTAATGTTACCATATTAAAATATGTTTTACCACGCACGGTGGTAAAATGATTGGAGTATTGACCTCATTCTAAATATGAACAGTGTTTTTCAATAATATAAGTCCAATTTATAAATTGTCCCACTGCTGAGGCATGGGACACTTCTTATTAAATTACTTGAACATAACTATCAACTGTTCTTAAAGGGGCATGCCAAAACGCCATAGTAATTCGGGCCCACAGTGCACACCTATAAAGGCTAATGATAATAATAGTAACCAATGCCTATAATTAATTAGCATAAGAAATGATTTACAAAAAACTTGGCATTTTAAAGTTATTAAATCTTTTTATATATCATTAATACAATTTATATTAAATATGTGCTATATTATTTTAGACATTATTTTAATTTATTTATGAGTATAATCTATTAGGAATGAAATAAAACAGAATATATTGCAATCCGTAAAAGTCCGACGACTTTTACCGACTTGCGGGTAATATCTCGGTAATATGGACATATTACCCGTAATAAATAAACACTACCCGTCACAATGGAGTTGCAAAACAAGCAATGATATTAACAATTATTTTTTTCGGCGTCATACAAGTTGGAGATTGTGTTGCTATAATTAACACAAAACCTCGATACATCGATAATAGACATTAATTAAGTTAATCAAAGCAATCTTGCAAAGATAAAACTAATAATAATTACTAGATATTGTTTTACTTTTGTATAAAAAATGAAATGAACGATTAAAATAATAATTATATAATATAGCAATGGTAAATTACTATTTCGATTAATTATCTGTCAACATATTTTGTGTAATGGTAACATTTTCACGTTAATGTACTAGCTTCCAAGTTCTATTACATAGTTTAGTAGTTTTCTTGTTTAATATTTTAGAAGAATTATAGTAAATAATAAAAAAAAAAAAAAAATATATTTTTAGTATAGCCAATTTCTTGTGCACCTCTGGGCCTAATACTGGCATGCCCCTTTAAGAGCAAGTTTTAAGTTTAAGTTGGCTTCTACTACCTACTATGGAATTGTGGCCTATACTCAAGAGCTCGGTTTACGCTGCTTTGTTTATCGATTAATGGAACAAGAAGGTAATATATTTTTGCGCATTCAGCGTTTTAATATTTTGTATGTAATTTTTGCCAAGGTATTACTAAAATAAATAGTCTATCTAGTCTAGCTGTTATATTGACTAGTTTAGCAAACACATACTGTCTGTACTACACACTCATACATTGCCTTCAGATCCTACCTACTTGTTCGGAAATAATTAAAGAGCTATAAAATAGGTACTATCTATAATTTTACGAAATTGCCCTATTTACTCACAGAATATTTCCATACTAATTAATATTACAAATATGAAAGTAATGTTGAATGTTACGTGCACAGTTAAACTTATTATGAACTTTATTTTAAAGGTGTTTTAATATTTTCAAGTTAGTGGAACTTCTCAGATAGTCTATTATAATAGGCGAACAATGTCATGCCAAGCTATGTACAGCTACTATTAATGCTAGTTCTACATTATAAACTAAGCATTTTAAGGCTAAATATAATAATAATAATAATATTTTATCATATACACACAACAAACATAGGCGAACGTTTCTTGATCAGATCGGAGGCGTTCTGGACAAAGGCCAGGTTAAGAGCACCTTGAACCGACGGGCGTGTATGAGGAATGTGATGAAAGTGAATGAAGCCAGAGAAGTGTGTCAGGATCGTAGCAAATGGAAATCCGTAGTCTCTGCCTACCCCTCTGGGAAACAGGCGTGAATCTATGTATACACACAACAACACCATCTAGCCTAAACTAAGCAGAGCTTGTACTATGGGTAAACATACATATATACTTTTTTTTTGTAAACAAAACAAACACCCAGACCAAGACAAACATCCATGTTCATGCACACAAATGTTTGACTTATGCGGGAATCGAACCCGCTACCTCAGACGTGGCAGTCGGTTACACTAACCACTACGCCACCGAGGCCGACATATAGAATGTAGAACAAGAATATATTTTTATTCTTGCATTTATTCCTATGATAGAATCCATTATATTATCTGTGCTTATGATGAAATACATTTCGAAGATTGAACTTCTAATCTTAGTTCGTAGCCTTCTAAATTATTAAACTTCTCTCGAACAAGAATCGCCTCGATTTCACAAAATGTCTTCCAAAAATGGATGTCTTGTACACCACGCCTCCTTACAAAGATGAATTTCATTTGAATAATAATTATAATTTAGGAATCTTTAAAGCACTTCATACAAATTAGAGGATTTAAATCAAAATTGGTCCACGATAATTCCTTATTTACATAAGTTAAGACAAATAAATAAAGTATGATGTAATTCGGAATTAATGGAATATATTTTGAATTGAATATAATCTTATTGAAATTACAATCCTTTATAGGCCGTCTGATTTTATCAAAAATGTTAACGAGCCTAATTTATATTAGAGTAAATTTGCTGTAATTATTTCAAAGATATCTTGATATATTAATTCCTTTTATAGATAAATTCACGTGCTTATCCCAGTTAAGGTACGTTTATATACTAATAAATAATATCCAATCAAAAATCCAAAAAAACTGCACGATCCGGGAGGCAAATCTGTGGCGTCACGATCGTGCAGACATAACCGCAAAGTTTATACCTGCGTGACCAGCAACCCAGCAATGAAATGAAATCAAAAATAGTGGATTGATGTGATTTATTACTAACATGTTAGAAATCAATTGATTCAATTCGAATTGGGGATGGTAAGGGTAATGGTTATAATAATTTTGGGGTTAAGTAATTTAATGTTCATTAAATAACTCAACCAGTTTTAATTATTTTCAATTATGAATGGCAATGCGGCAATTGATAGATTAGAAATGATTGTCCATAGCACAGATAATATAATACTATACTAGTACAGATACTCAATCCCATACAAAAATCGCCTAGCTCTGGCTATTCGACTTACTATTTTGGTAAAGTGACATATTAATAAGTAATGTGAACTAATGTGACATATTTTCTTTATTAAGATTTTGCTAGTAATATAGTACAGGTTTGTAATGTAAACTTGTTTATATGTCGTGTAGGTACTTAAGTATGTTTCGAGAAAGTGATATGTATAAAAAGTATAATAAATCATACATTTATAGCTTGAATCAATAATTGCGTCACACATACTAAACTTGTTACGTGCGTGCATTCCATCATAATATTATGATGGATGTATTACATAATTAATTGAACATAAAAATGCGTATTCTAATTTCATAAAATTTATAGGTACCGATATTGTATAATATAATTATAATTTATTTACAGTATATTGGCATAAATCACGCAATAACCCAATTTCACTGGCCGTATTAACTTAACACACAACCGTTCTCAAAAAGCTAGATTTTAATAGTATGGCGGTTTTGAATAATGTTATATGGTTAAGTAGTGCTTGATCCTTTACAAGTTCAACGGTGAATCAACTAAATCGAATAATAATCGAATCGAATGCAGTTTTGTACGACCCGATATATTATACATATACTTTACAAGTTAAAGAACACAGAGCACGTATTAATATGTATACTATTGTACCTAAATACATTCGAATATGAACTTTTCCAAGAATGTTCTCATAACCTGAATGCTTTCCCTGAACCTAGCAACTAATATAAAATTAAATTTAGTAACTTCAGTAACCTCACTATCTAAAAGCTTTGACGTTCATATGTTGAATCTAACCGAAATACTAAAGGACCCAGTTGAAAACCAGCGTCAGGATATCGTCTGACACGTGCTGAACTGGGCCCTTTTTGACACTACTGTTGACACTTATATGTGTATTGTTTATTTTTTTTGTTTAGATTTCGTTTCGCTAAGTTTATTTTTGTATCTATTTCTTTTTATTTTATTCTTGTTATTATGTGTTTGTGGTATGTGTCAAATAAATAATTTTTCGTTTCTTTCTTTCAAATAAATAAATGATTTGCGTGTGACGTTAAAATAAATATAGCATACCTACGTCTGTTAACGGCAGAACCCAATAATCGATCTATTTGATGGTTTTCTTACTGTCGTTAGGAACTTTATATTATTAGTATGAAGCATACGTCTAATCGTCATTGGAAACCACCGTCTAATTACGAAATCAAACGACTACTCGGAACATTATTTAAATAATATATTTATTTATGCTTATAAATGTATTTTGTTGTCTATCTCTGTACCTATACCAACAATTAAATTTTTCATTTTTGTGTATCGCCTTTACTGTACTGTATATTAGAATTAATATTAGCAGGCTAGAACAAATTTACTCAGCTATGAGGTAATCTAAACAGCTTTCAACGAAGAGAACTACTAATCGCAAATTCATCCATTCATACACGGCGAAACAAACAACGCGAATTAAGTTCGTGCAAAGCTAAGGTCTAATACTTGCAACCTTGTACATAAAGTACCACGATAACTATCTTTAGATCCATTGAAGGCTGTATTCGCCTTCTTATTCATACGATAGCTCCGCCCTCTGTTGCGCTGTGATTAAACCTTCTTCGATAGTCGAGGCTGTATACGTGATATCTATGCCTATATTCACAAAAATTAAAGACGGTACAATAATTATGGTTGGTATTTGTGGGTGGTTAATTTATAGATATATTATATTAATATTTATAGAATAGACGAAAGTCTTTGACGTTGCCAGATGATATGCGGATCGGAGAAGTGGTCGCTCACTATGGGCCTTACCAGAAGGCTCAAGGTCACTCAGAGAGCGATGGAGAGAACTATGCTCGGAGTTTCCCTGCGGGATGGAGTTAGAAATGAGGACATCCGTAGAAAAACATATAAGCATATGTTATAAACTATGGCATTAGTGACATCATGCCCATAGCCTTTCAGAGATAAATCTAGTAGGTACCCAGTTCAAGAATAGCTATGTACACACTTGTAACTTTAACGTGCTAACTAAGACTTATTTATTATGCTTGTATACGCGCACGGAAACAAGCCAACGCATAATATAATATTACAATGTCGACCAAAATTACATTTCAATTCTTGCAACACATCGTTCCTAGAAATACTTACGCAACTAAGCTTTCTGCCATCTTGATATGACAGAATTATAAATAATGTAGTTATTAATGTGCTCTTTTAGTATGTTGACGCGTTCTTAGATTTTGTTTATACCACTTAGACTAAAAGGTATGAAGGCTTTGGCAATATTGCCAAGAAATAGTACGTAGATAGACGATACAAACTTATTAATTACTATTTAGTGAAAGGTAAGCTATTTACTATTTAGTAAAGCCCAGGCATTTTGCATATTTAAATTGATATCATAATATCAATTTAAGTGTGCAAAATGCCTGGGCTTTTGTAAGGCTTATCTGACCAAAAAATTATAATATTTATAAAAAATTAAGATTTATCTGGAGACCTATTTATATAATATAATATTATATAATATTCTACCACATTCACACAACACCATCTAGCCCAAACTAAGCAGAGCTTGTGCTATGGGTACTAGACAATTGATAAACATACAAATATACTTTTTTTTTGTAAATACATACTTATTATACATAGAAACACCCAGACCAAGACAAACATCCATGTTCATGCACACAAATGTTTGACTTGTGCGGGAATCGAACCCGCGACCTCAGGCGTGGCAGTCGGTTACACAAACCACTACGCCATCGAGGCCGATGATTTGTCGTATTATTTTGGTTTTTATTGAGAGTTTTTATATTATGTTGGGAATTAGAAAATGCAGAAAGAGTCAAGAGTTTTTTAGTGGAGAATTTAGAGATTAATATAAGGACTGTTAATCTCCTAAGTAAAAAGTGGCGTTGAATTAGGCCATTAGGCAGAGGTTACACATTTAGGTCCTACGTTCCAGACTGTTGCCGTCTATCGGGTATATCGAGTGAGTTCGCGCTTGGCTCTAACGCTTATAACTGAAAAATCCAATAATACTTTGCTCTACCTAGTTATCAAACTCAGGATCATGATCAGCCGCAAATACATCAATATATACTAATACTATAAAGACGAAATGTTTGTAAGGTGGAGTTAATCTCTAAAACGACTTATCTGATTTAAATAATTTTTCCACAATTTGAAAGGTACATGATTGAAGTATGACATAGGCTACATCAATAAATCGGGGCGGGCCGCTGTTCTATTACAATTTTATTACATTAAATATAAGGTTGAATGTGAACGAAGTACTATTGTGAAGTAAGATAAAGCGTCAAGCAATCCGCAGCTCGTAGCACTATCGTCGCCTCGTTAAACTGGTGCATTACAACACAACTTTCTTTACCTCACTCCACTTTTGCTATTCGTGTCGAACGGTCTAGAATGACCCAGACATTGCGAAGTTCTATCTGTTTATTTTTAGATCTACGTGACGTCCAATTTTATAGTAGTTGTAACTATCCATGTAATTAAGTATTCCATGGAATAAAACTTTTTGAAAATTAATTGACATCAGTAGCTTCTGGCTGTTGTAGGCTAGGAGAGTATGAATGTATGTAGTATGTATTATGTAATATGGAGGCTGTATAAATCATGTAATCGTCTGACGCGAGTCAACCACGCAAGTAAGCTGTGTATGTACCGAATTCACGCATATAGCTCGCGCGAATAGCTTGGGACGGACTACAAGGGCATGTCGGAATGACATGCGCTTGTAGGTGCGGTTAGTAGTAGTATGCATTATAAAGTTATATATTATTCTATGAACTGTAACAAAACCAGCCAATATAAATTATCATATCATCCGTGCTCTTTGTAAATCCATTCATCTTGTACATTAGTAATACTGTTAACTAGTTGTTAGACAACATGATATATTAGTAGACGGTTATATTTAAGATAATTTATTTTGATTTCTAATCGGATCGCTCGGTCACAAATATTGTTGTAAGTATTATATTTTACAATAACATGGTTAAGGCAAAGCAAAGATTTAAGTTAGTTAGAATGAAGATGTCAAAAATCACGATTCACCTAAAATAATCTTTTAGATTCTGTGTCTGGGGGAAAAGCAGCCTAGACAAGTACACTTTTGAAGTGCTCTATCTATAAGGTATTGCACAAATGATACCACCTCTGACAGAATAGATAATAGTATTTACTACCGGCCAACGGTGCGCTACTAGACTTTAGATCATTTGGTTAAGTGACTTACAAACTGCTACCTGTGATAATATGATCTGCTTCTCGCTGAAGGAAGATTACGTCCTTCTCCAGGATTAAATTTAACTTAATAATATATTTCGTCAATACCGACTCAGCAGTTTACTTTAGTTAACAGTGAAAACATAATTTGATTTTTATGTGTATAATATCAGTATAGCGAGCCTTACCGTCTGTCTTATAAAAAGTACTAGAACACTCTAAATAAATGGTTAAAACTAACTTTTGCTTTCTATTCTAACAAGCGTACGTGAGAAAATGCGTTCGAACTTTATCAGAAAGAATATTTAAAGCGAAGCAAAGGTACACCGCTCATGATGACCTATTAAACGCGTCGACACAACTTCAAATGTAAACGAAATAAAAAATAACTTAGAAACGGATACGTCCCAAGAATGCACGGCGATAGTGACGTGAGTCATCCCATCAGTGGCCACCACGAAGTTCTGACATATCCAGCATAACTTGACCGCTAAACAAACAAAAATTGTTTCTATCCCACGGACTTAAAGCTCTTTTGGAATGCCAGCAAACTTCAGTTACAGTTGGATAAATACAATATTACATTTGCAGCCGCGAAAACCAATTTAGAGTAAACTTCAAAGGATAATAACCTTTATTCTAACGTGTTAAAGGTGATAAAAGAAAGCGTTTATAAATGTGCAGCAGATTTAAAATCGTGGCATAACATAAGTTTAGACTACATTCCGACGGTAATGGTAAGCAGTGGCGTATTGTTCACAATGTGGTTTCTAAACGTTTATAAATCAACAATTAGGTTCACTACAATGTTATGTGGATAGTTACTACTGCCGTTATGAATAAATTATATACGTTTTGGAAGCGTTGGGCGCAGTTGTATAATCCAAGGGCATTAAATACAATTTGTCAGAGAATTTTTATACTTGAATAGCGCGAAGATTTTGAGTATTTTTTATGTCTGTCCTACTTTCTTTATAAAAATAATATTCGTGTAGATAAGCTGTGTTGCTTGGTTACATGAATCCATACTTTACTTAAAGCTTCACTTTGCTCACTTTTATTTAAAAAGCAGAGTGTTCTTTGTATGTTACATTCTCACAGCTTAGATACTGAAGAGATTTTCATGAAAGAGAGACACAGGGTTAATAAAATAAACATGCCACAGCTAGAAGAAATATTATTTATTTAAGATTTAAGACGGATAGATGGCGCTGGGATCGCTTTCGGCTCCACAAAGATCAAACCGAATCACGTTCGGGTTTGGCATACGGTTAACCTAATAGGGAGTTATCATAGTATATGCATGAAAGCGCTAGCGCTTCCTTAAAAGAGCTAGGAAAACGCTTTTTGCAGTAGCACAATATTCTACGATACTCAATCGTCATTTCACAAGTCCATCTGCTTCGAGTTGAAATAAAGAAGAAGAGATAAAAACAGAGAAAGAGAGAGAGAGAGAGAGAGAGAGAGAGAGAAATTGTGGAATGCTGCTGCTCTTAAGTCTCCAAAAATTTGTTGTTCCATACTCTGTAATGTTGAAGTACTCACAGAATCGGTCCAAGGTAGCCGTAACAAACAGTAAAAGTTATTTCCGCACTTATAATATAATATTAGTATGGATTAAGTAGGGGTATGAAATAAACATAGTTAGCCTTTCAGCTA
This sequence comes from Catocala fraxini, assembly GCA_930367265.1. NCBI lineage: Eukaryota > Metazoa > Arthropoda > Insecta > Lepidoptera > Erebidae > Catocala > Catocala fraxini. The sequence continues at coordinate 18,404,134 of OV884035.1, forward strand.
AAGAGCATGAAATCAAGTATGACGATAATAAGTATTCGTAATGACGTAATGTGAACATCGGTAGTTCAATGTAGGCCAAACCAATTACCGTTAATAGGTACAATCCGCCAGACCACAACCTAAATCAGTTCTAGTAATGAGTAGTATCGAGAAGGAACTTTTGAACTCTCTTGCTTCTTGTTGATCGGATAGTTGATCACTTCAAGTTGTTCTAGAATTGTAGTGTAATCCATAGATCTGAACTAAGAAACGGTGTGAAGTTGTCGATTCGATTTTCATAAAGATCGGTTTGAAAATTCGAATTATTATAAGACAATCGACAAATTATTATAAAAATCAAAACCAATATGATAATTGCGAATGTGAGTTTGTTTGTTTGTTTGCTACACTTTCAAGCCTTAACTACTCAACCGATCATCATGAAATTTTGCATACGCGTTCTCAGGTATACAGTAAAGGATACAAGATAGGTACCTTTCATTTATATAAAAGTACTGTTTCCGATAGAGAGAGAGAGAGATATAGGTATTGACGAGTCAAACCTAAAGTAGTAGTTGGCAGATGTCAAAGAGATTATTATTAAACATTTTCAAAACATGAAAACTTTTTAAAACTTGTATATTGAAGGGCCAGATGAAGCGTGACTGTTCCGACTCTCATATAAAGTTCAGTATTTAAAATCGAGAGGTTTTGATAATACATAAGCAGTTGTCTAACAAAAGACATTAAAATACAGTTTATAAACCAAATTAATTCACAAAAATTGCATAGCTTTGAACTAAGATTTATGATAATGGATCGAATCGGCGCGTCCCTTAGCCCTCTGGTCGGATGACCCGTCCTGCTTTTATTACTGAAGTGTACCGATCACATAAGGAAGGCCTATAATATAGGTGTTTATACCATACATAGGTATACTATACTTTTAGATACGCTGTTATTAGGAAATGCTCTAAAATTCATCCTTTTGCAAGACAAGAATAAAGCGAGTTCGCGAATGGCGTAGTCATTTAAGTTATCACCTCGCCACTGCCGCGTGGCGCCGCGTTAAATGTTGTGGACTCGATCCCCACACGACACAAACATTTGTGTGATCCACAAATAGTTGTCTCGAGGCTGGGTGTTCTTTGTGTCCGTTGTTTGATTGTTGGTTAAGTTCCCTGCGGTACAGGAATTATTCGTAGAGCGGGAGATGTCTTTAATAAAAAACATACCTATCAGAAGTTGTTTGCGCTTGAACTTCTCGGCTACGAGTCAAAGCTTCTTAGTAAGGCTGTATTGAATAAATAAAGATAGCACCATTAGATAAACAAATGAAGTGGTAAATTACTAACGTCTTACGAACATCATTATCTTAGACATTAGCTTGTTTATTGAGGTTAACTTAGTCTGAACCGGTGCCGTGGATACTGACTAACACTGAGTGTACTGAGTATTTACTTGGCGTGTCTATACTCGTAGTTATATCTAATAGATGATGTATAGTTTGGAAATAGTTCTTCAAGAATCTTGTCTTTTGAAGAAAGTTGGAAGCCCGAACATTTATATGGACATACATAGAATTGGCCCGGATAAGAGCAATTTACTTGAACGGAATAATGTGAAAACGCTATATTGAGACAAAAATATTTTATTTTCAAAAAGATAACTACTGCTTTAAGTTTGGCTCCTGTGTTTCAAGGGACTTTCAGACATTTTAATAACGAACGCAAAGAACACTCAGAGTCAGTACATCTATTTGTGGGTCACTCAAATGTTTGTCCCGTGTGGGGATCGATTGCTTATAAAAGATTTCAATCTTTCGTCTGCCGGCATGAATTAATAAAATAACTACCTATTAATTTGAATAAGTATATTATGTGGTAAAAAACAGAGGTAGCCTAGTGGGAAACCATTGGACTGCCATGCTGCCACTCGAGTTTAATCCCAACGTACACACCTCTGACTCTTCGAAGTTTAGTGCGTATTGAATAATTAATTATGCCTTGCTTTAACGGTGAAGAAAACATTGTGAGGAAACTTGCATTTCTTCACTCTCTCAAGTTCTCCGTGATGTTCTTGAAGATATGTGAAGCCTGCCAACCCGCACTGGGCCAGCCAGCGTGGTGGACTATGTAATAGGTATGTGTGTATGTATACATACATATGTTCTCACACTGATAAGAGCCCGTGCCCGGCAGTGGGACAGTTTAATATACGGCTGATATTAGTATTATATTATGCTGACTACATAATATTATAATAATATCAGCCGTATATTAAACTGTCCCTATCTAATTATAGAGGCCTCACTACATTATTTTCTATTGCAATCGTTGCAGTTGGCAAACTGAAGGCGAACGGGGTTACACTTGTCATTATCTATTATTTACAATTAGTTCTCGTCTGGCTAATTTAATTAAAATTTACAAAGTCCAGACAATAATTATAATTAGTTTCTGGACCCGGCTTTGCTGGTTTGCACAGATGGCGTAGTGATTTTAGTGGTTGCCTTGTCAGTGCCACTGTGCTGGATGTTGTGGGTTCAAATCCCACACGGGACAAACATTTGTGTGATCCACAAATGGTTGTTCCGAGTCTGGATGTTCTTTGTGTCCGTTGTTTGAATATTTGTAAAGTCCCCCTCGACAGAGAAATAATATAATATAATATTTAATATATTATACCACATACACACAACACCATCTAGCAGAACCCAAACTAAGCAGAGCTTGTACTATGGGTACTAGACAATGGATAAACATACATATATACTTTTTTTTTTGTAAATACATACATATTATACATAGAAACACCCAGATCAAGACAAACATCCATGTTCATGCACACAAATGTTTGACTTGTGCGAGGATCGAACCCGCGACCTCAGGCGTGGCAGTCGGTTACACTAACAACTACACCATCGAGGTCATCAAAAATGATTTCTAGTACGTTTCCTTTTTTAAGGATTATAAACAAGATTTTGTCCACGGCTTCGCCCGCCTTTATGTAGTTTTTTCAATACATTTCTATCCCTCGGGAACTACAATATGAACTTTATCATTTTCTGTATCCCTGATAACATGTACCTATGCAATTTCATGATGGTTGGTCGAGTAGTAAAGGCGTGAAAGAGTAACAAAAAAACAAACTCACATCCACATTTATAATATTAGTAAGGAAAGTAAGGATGTGAAAGTTTATGAAGATGTTTGGGTATTTGTTGCAAAGTCAACGATTTGTTGATAGAGCTCAGTTAAAAGTTGGCACACAGACAGATAATGTTCTGGTTCAACACATTGTATACTTTTCATCTCGGTACTCGTTTGGGGAAACTAGTAAGTCAATAAAACAGTTTATATTCACCAGCGTTAGTGTATCTTTTTTTATTTTTAATACAACTAAGATGGCAAACAAGCATTCGGCCCACCATATGGTAAGTGGTCACCGTAGCCTATGGTCGCCTGCAACACCAGAGGCATCACTTGCGCGTCGCCGACCCTTTACGAAAGGCAGTGGGAAGCAGAAGGGGAAAAGAGGGTGACTGGGCCGCCGGCACTCTCACTCACCGAACGAAACACAACAGTAGGAATACTGCTACTTCACCTCGATATTCTGTGAGAGGGTAGTCCTGCCCCGGTCGAGCCGGCCCATTCATGCTGAAATGAGCGAGGCTCTACTACACAAAAATCTTTCTATAGGTGTAAGGCTTCTTTTAATCGGTCGAGCTATAGATACCTATAGACCGTTATTCTAACTTAACTTATTTTGAAAATAAATAAACTCTTTATACAACCTGACTGTATTGTGTAAAACCTGACTACCTATATCATTGAATAAAACGTATTAAGTACTAGAGAGGACATATCAAGTTTTTTTTTGTAATACCCACTTTGCCGATATTTTAATGCACTTTTAAATATATTTTTTTTTTTTTTTTTTATTTAAAACATGTCATCCTATGTTTAACTCTCATTACGTACTTAGTACTTAGTACTTAGTACTTACTTTACTATAAGAGGATGTCTCTCTCAAGTAAATTTTTTGTAAGGCTGTTTAGAGCGCAAGCTCTCAAACTCACTCAATCTGAACCAGGCCATTGTTGGATCGATGCGTTGGAATACAATATTACAAAAAAATTACTTAAAATGTGTCGTCTAGTACTTAGTACTTAATAACTCAATGGACTATGTTCATTTTCTACTAAATAAAGATGACAAAAAAGGTATACAATACATAGAGATGAGTATGTAAAATACTTCTTACATAATATTATTAACGTTTCCTTTATTTTTAGAATTTAGTTTTATATGGACAGTGGCATATGGCATAATGACTGTAACACCTGGTAAATAAATGAGTTGTAAAATACTGAAATTACAATTTGATGGCAATTTAAAAGACTGGCCTTGAGTTTCTTGCAGGTATCTTCTCATAGGCTCAACCTTTTGCCTGAACCTTGCAACTAACATAAATATAAATTCAGTAAATGTAATAAACTCACTAACCCCTTTGACGTTCATAAGTGTTACTTTGTGACGAAAGTGAATGATTTTTGACAATGGCTTTGATTATCTATAGGCTGGTACCTAATACGTAATATTACGTAATATTTACGTAGGTACGTAATATTTAATTATTAATTAAGACAAATAAGAAAAATGCACTTTCCAACAAATTTGCCGCTACAAAAAATATACAATCTTTATCACCAATTGGCACAGTAACAGTGGCAGTACTTCAGTTTTGTATGCATTTAACTCACACATATACATTACGTCTAAACTTCTAAAGAGCCAACAGATGTGTTTATAAACTGCGTTTAATTCACACACAAAGTTATTATAACATCGTTATGAACTGTAATAAACCTTTTTTATGTATGAGCTAGTTATATACAAAAATATACAGCTGAGATTGTCGGGAAGTACAAACACCCTTAATAAGATGTATGCGAAACAATAAAATATCTACATCTAATATTCCATTTGTTTTTTAATTTCTGTATTTTTTGAAAGCCAACTAGCCAATTCGCAGTAGGTGTGATTCCTGTGCTGCGGGGAGCTTTACAAGTATTCAAACAACGGACACAAAGAACATCCAGGCTCCGAACAACCACTTGTGGATCACACAATTTTTTGTCACATTTGGGGATCGAACCCACAACACTCGGTGTAGTGGCGAGGGGACTACTCAAATCACTACGCCATCCGTTCAGTCAATCCTTACTAATATTATAAACGCGAAAGTTTGTGTAGATGTATGGATGTTTGTTACTTTTTCACGCAAAAACTACTGGACCGATTGCGATGAAACTTGGAATATAGATAGCTGGAGACCTGGATTCACACATAGGCTATTTATCTCGATATTCCCACGGGACCAGGACTTACGCGAAAACACATTGGTTGTAGACATTTTAATATGTATACATCTTCCTGAGGTTGATTGTATAATATGCTATTAGATGTATAGATTTGTATATTTTTGTCGTGTCTCTAGTTATAGAAGTGCTTCCTGTGCAATTTCCTCAAGTTGGTCCATTCTGAGAGGCCGCTGTGTAAGCTTCCGTGCCCTGTTATTGCTGTAATTGTCTTATAGCCCTTTCACTTATTTTGTTGTCGAGTATTTGTTTAATACTCTTTTGTAGAATTGATAGAATACGGCACATAAGGCTTTGGTATATTTTTTTAATATGCCAAGTCCCTGAGACTTCTATATGTGTAAGCAGACATAGCCGAGCATATTTCCTACATGAGACTTTATATCGCTACTGAGAATTTGACCCGTGATTCGAACCTGAAGTCTCTGATGAGATTACCGTACATAAAATTTCAGGTTCGAAAGGCCACCGGTGCTAGCTAAGCTAGGTTATTATAAATACCGCGATTTATTCCACCCATTTAATCTACTACTTATCATAATCTAATAATATTAGTAGCTGTCCGCCGCGGTGTTATCCACGTCTATGATGTTATATAGCCTACCTAAAAAAATGTGCTATCAAATACAAAAATAATATTCAAATCGTAATAGTAATTTCAGAGATTAGCGCGTTCAAACACAAAAATAAACAAACTTTAGCTTTATAATATTAGTGTATATAATGAACTGGTAATAAGCATTTTTTATATCATTACATGTTAGTTTTATATAAACACAAATATAGGTGATGAATTGTGGGTGTAATACATCCCACGTATATGATGAATTATTATATATAGTATGTAAAAAGACTTTATCAACAGATTATTTTCTTCGACACTGTAGTAATTAGTAAAATCTAAATCAAAACTGATCCGCGGAACCTCACGACGAACATTAACCAGTTTAAACCAAGATGGAGATATCAGGGTAAATAATTCAACACAGTTTTAAGGATAGCCGTTAGCTCACAGCTTAACAGCCTAGTAGTCGCCTAGACCTTCGCAAATTGCCTCCAGCGACGCTAGTAAGCAGCCGGTGTACTTTTCACGTCTTTAAAATGCAGATGAAGTCTAACGCCGGCGGAAGGATGGATCCGAAACAAGGTAAAGATAGTACGCTTTTGAAATGAGATACGTGCGATATTTTTATATGTAAGGGTAACGAAATTTCTTATATATTACAATACATCGAAATTAAAATAGTTTATACGGATTTTGTCGCGTTGATTGTTTCACAAATACTACTTTTATATTAACATTTACGTGGAGGCTATCTTCATGTCTGCTGTAAAGCAACCGAAACGTCGGGAAAAGTGTAAATCTAAATAGCTTAATAACTTAAACAGTTTATAATAGATGTTAATTTTAATAGTCGTAGTAGTTTAATAGAAACCAAATTATGTAAGATAATATTATTATAATACATTTTCTGTACTGGATTTCAACTCCTGTTATTGAATAATATTGTTTATTTTTATAACACAACGATAACACTTTTTGTTTATGTACATAAGTACATAAACAAAAAGTGTTATCGTAATAATAATAAGTTAAATTATATAATTATATTTTAACTTATTATACCATTAGTATTAATAATTATATTAAGAAATATGCTTATTAATTACAATCCCGATTAATAGCTTTTTTACATGGAGTGGATTTTAACGGAATATAAAAATTTATAAAGTGGAACCTTAAATGACCCATGGGATCATTTGACTCTATATCGTTTTTCTGGTGTAATTCGGTTTATCATGGTTAGTTATCTCTTTATATATTGTTATTATTTCCATAAAAAAACAACGCAATCTATAACGATATAAATGTACATGTATATCTATAGATACCGCTAATCATAAGGCGGGCCTGTATGTTTGTTAAAATATGTATTTTCGAAAGGACGATTATCAGTGCTTTTTAGGTAATATATATATATGTATATACAAATAAAGAAGATGGGTAATCGCTTCTTAAAAGCTGTAAATAAATGTACGACCTACTTCAAATGGTAAGACTATATATTGAAAGACTGAACCGAAGCGGTGAGGCTTACAGCGTTTCATTGACAACTAAGTAATGCGTTGTAAACGGCTGTAGAGAAGCATAGAGCTATGTAGCTAAGCGATACGCCAGATGTCTCGTTTGCTGAAGTATGTAGTACAGCGTGAACATTGGTTGTGAAGCATATACTGGAATGATTATGTAATATCAAGTCGTATTGTTTAGAGAAGAATATAAAACTAAAGATATTGTGTCTGTACATTAAATATATATACATCTAGTAATTTAAGGTTTATGAATTCGATACTAGGTTTATTATTTATGTCTGCCGATTTATTTAACTTAATTTAGGGGTGGTGAATCTGAAGCTGTGTTTTGTTCTCGCTGGTTTGATCTGATCAAATCTCACGCGGTTTTATAGTTTGGTTTACCGTTATTTAGACTCTGTTTCGACATGCGGTTTCACAGTTTGGTTGCTTGAGAAATCGATAACCGTTAGAGCTTAAGTTTTGAAGTGGAGCCCGCAAATTGGTAAATGTAAGGTAGATCATTCGACCAGATGGACCGAAGAGCTGGTGAAAGTGGTGGTGGTGACTGGTGACTGTAAATTTGATGTGGAAGGCGGAAGTTTAGTTCAGGATAGTAGTTACTGACTACAGCATTTTTGTAAAAAATAATATGGAGATTGAAATGAAACTACTTAATACTGATTGAAGTTACGTGTTCGTGAAAATAAATAGAAACACCAATAATTAAATTATGTTCGGGTACTCTGAAATAACTACACTTCAGAACATTGAGACAACCACCATCTTAGTCTCCCCGTGAACATAACTGCTGAAAAGCAACCGCATCGTGAGATACAGTTTTAAATTAAATAGAAATAGTTTTAATAATTTAAATAGCATATAATGGGACAAGTCGTAGTAAGGGCAAATCCGTAGTTTCTGTCTATCAGGTATAGGCGTGAAGGACAGGCAAACAGGCGTATGTTCTAAGTAATCGTAAATATGTAGCATAATGTCCAACGAACTGCCATCATATAATTGGAGCAGGTACTGTCCCATAATTGCATTGAATACGTGAGTTGCCAGTAATCCAGTACGAGACAACGCCGGACGGGACTAAACTGCCGATTCTATTTGGACGTATCACTTAACTAATTTATCTATGTCTGTCTTTGATAAAGACTGTTGAGTTAGTCTATAGTTAATATATTGTTTAGTGATATTAAAGCTGCTTTCTGGGTGACATTATAACTTTTATAGAATTATACCATCGACAGAATAGAGATGAGAAAGTCTATCAACCTGGGCCAAAGTCTGACATTACAATTGTGTCAGAATCTTAACTAATATTATAAATGTGAATGTTATTTTGTTTGTTTGTTATGCTTTCACGCGTTAAATTTTCGACCTATCATAATGAAATTTCGCATACACCTTGTAAGGCGTACAGAAAAGATATAGAGTAGGACATCAAAAAAATAAACTGTTTTCCCAGAGTTAGAATTTAATTAACGAAATCTACATTAACCCGTGCAAAACCGCAGGCACAGTCTAGTAGTAGTCTTTAATTGACATAACAATCATAATCATTTACTTGCAAACTATAAGTGTACGTTATGGTTTAAGTATTTTATCCTACTTAAAACTTAGTAGACTTTTACAGTCATAGCTTATTATTGTTTGTGTTAATAGTTTTGCAATCTACTAATTTAAAGTCGTCGGCGTATATAAAGTCTATTTCTTTTAAAGATTACTTTAGCACTAAAATATTGCCTGTGTCGCTAGGGACCAGACATCGATTTAAACAACGGACACAAAGAACAGCTAGACTCGTTATTTTTATTTTTATGCCATCGGGTAGCTTAGAAAAATACGCATCTAATGAACTAAGCCTCATAGCGGTTTTTATGAATGGGAAGATTACACAACTCAGTATAAACATATATAAGTGAAATGGTCGAAGTAGAAGTTAAACGAGGCAGTTTTGATTTGACGTACAAAACTGGTTTTAACAAGGATCCCATCACTGCCAGCATAAATGGTAACAAAATTTTAAAAGCCCAAGTTTTGTCGAATTTCATTTAATATCTAAAAATAACTATCTGTAAGGTAATGAGAAAACTACTTTTACATAACTTCAATTATCTCGAAACTAGCTGTCACTGAGATACCGCTTTTGCGCTTAGCACGGCAGTGTGGTCATCACTATTTTTTTGTCCCGTATGGGGATCAAACCCAATACTCGGCGCAGTGGCAGTGGCGAGGCGACCATATTTAAACTATCCCTGCAGTCGGTTAATGGCGTACCTCTAACAGTGTACACACATTACATCATTGTATATAGGTATTTGATACCGATATCCTTTTGTACTCGTACTGTGTATTGAATTGATTATAATTGTTATTGACGTAGTGATAGTAAATACATGCACTGCATAAGGTCTCAGATTCGATTCTCGGGTGTGCCAAAGCGATATCGGGATTTCTATAAAAAATGTGGTTTACACAAATCACACTATGCACCTTGGTTGCACTTAACGAGTTTACACGGTCATAGTTTAACCGGTCGTATACCGCCGGCTCGCATACCAGCCGGCAGATTTGTACCCGTCGTAGGCCGGTGGCTCGCATGCGAGCCACCAAATTGGCGCCAAAACGCCGCGCGCCGCCTTCGCTTTAGCTTAAGCTAACGTAAAACCAATTTGGTGGCTCGCATGCGAGCCACCGGCCTACGACGGGTACAAATCTGCCGGCTGGTATGCGAGCCGGCGGTATACGACCGGTTAACTAGTAACCACTTTTTAAATTGCATTTGTAATTCTAAACTCGAAAGTAAGAAAATGGCTGGTAAATTTAATCTGTGTTAAAAAGTGAGCGAATTGAATTTGAAAAACGAACTATTTGAAATCAGCGTTGCGTTTTAATCGTTCTTTATGATAGAACAAATATGGCGCCGCACTAGTCTCCGGATCGATTTGATCCGTAATGAATTTATGAGGCGAACCAAACCTCTTATGCTAGCTCGAATGTTGTTGCATGTAGTGAAATTTATTTTTTATTTTGCATCTGTGCTATCTATCAATTTTTAGGGTGTTATGCAAATGTATGGTATGTTACTGAATAGTACATAGGATTTACATTAACCCATAGCAGCAATTTTAATGTTTTTTTATGTTTTTTATATTAGGTAACATTATTAACTAATATTATAAAAAAATAAGATTCATCATCATTATGCATATTAGATTCACTGTGCAAGCCCAAGTATAGAAGAAGTATACATCAATTACAAAACAGCAAGTTATACCAAATTGAATCCAACTTGTTGAACCGTGTATTGATCGTTTAGCGCTTGCTCCATTGGACCGAAATGCCTTAAAAATGCAACGTAATCCTATTACTAACTTATCGGTTGGGTACATGGTTGTTCAATCACTCACTAGCCCATTAAATAGGTTGCTAAATGAGGTGTCTCGCTGGGTATTCGTGTTTATAGGCCGTATCCGTACCAAAATGGCAAAAACGGATCCTTTAAGGTGCGGACTTGACTGTCATCCGTCTTTTTTCCGTCTGTCAAAACTGCGCATTTTGACAATTAAAAATGATAAATTAATTTACAATTTCAAATCAAATCAAGAGACTTTACATGAAAAAATAAAATGCAAACGGGGATAAAAGTGAGATTAAAGTAGTTAAGAGGCAATTATAGATCAAGTAGATTATCATAGTATTCGATTTGTCATAAAATACCTTTTACTATTGTAGTGTAGTGTATACATGCTTCGTTATATTAGCAAATAAGTATGCTCCTTAACAGTAAGTCTCAAGTTATTGTCTACGGTGCTTTATGCCTCAACCTATGTGTTTTATAAATTATAATATAAGGATTACACTTTGAACATGGGACCCGAGCAGTAGTCTTTTATTTCTACACCCGAACCTTCACCCATCCGAATTAATAATGTCCGATTGTCCAATATTTAGATGGCAGATGTTTTCAGCAAGACCTTGCAAAGCAGCATACCAGCATAAAATTTTTCCTTTTTAAAAAAAATGCCTGTTTGAAAATTGCATGTCCTTCTTATGTCCTGCAAAGAAATATTGTGTTAATTTATTTTAAATTACCTTTACTACGATAGCAAAGGTTGTACTTTGATGTTATTACAGCTTTATAACCGTATTTGCTTTGTGTAGTGTATTTCAAACAATTTCCGGAGTAGCGCGATACAACACGTAACTGCTTTGTGACGTTCGGAGAGAATTTTCATTGAAATTTTGCTTGTTACATGTACTGTCCTCGTGCAGGAAAATATGGAAAAAGATATTCACTATTGAAAATGTAGGACAGTGTTTTAAACTGTTGTCTGTACTTTATTAAGAACTTTATACAATATTCTTTGATTAATAATATAGTGATAGTTTATGATTTTGAGTTACGAATAGATTTATATATGACATCGTGCAATGTGTATTAATAGTTAATCAAAATTTTTATAATTTGTTCTTATGCTTTTAATACTCAAGCCACGGATATTAATCCAAATGATACCACTGGGGAGAGTCTAATCTATAAATAAATCTAATCTATTGATTTAAGAAAGATAAAAAATATATATACCTACGTATATCCATACTCAGTACCTAAATTTCAGAAAGCGTAGGTAGTGGTATATTGCATTAATATTATGCCAGTATGGATTTAAGTCCCACGTAATAGGAGCAGAGCCTATTGCCTACTGAGCACAAATGCAGACACCGTACTGCTTCTAAGATACATTGACAGTAAACCCAATAATACTTTGCTTAGCCCCAGAATTGAACTCGAGTCCTCGAGCACTACAGCCGCAATCACAACTGATGCGCCGAAATTTCTCAACACGTATTTTAGAATTATGCTTACCACACATTTTTAATTTATAATACTCTTTCTCTTTCCTTCTTATACTACACTACATTTTGTCGGCTTTTAATCGTGATGTAGTTTGTTTACAACGTGTTATCTACACTAATTCCAATCTTTCAAATATTTATGTAGCCTATATATGAAGATAAAAATATTAAAAGTAAAGTACTGTATTCGTTCATACCTGACTGCTGACAAGATAGGTCCTTAAATAGAAAAAGGATATTTAAAGAATTGATTTAGGTACCTATTACTTATTACGTGTGTGCTACTAGAGCCTTACATTGCTTGGTTTTTGAAATATGTTTTTTTTTATACTACTATAGTGGCAAAATAGCATACGGCCCACCTGATGGTAATTGGTCTGTAGCCTATGGACGCTTGTAAGACCAGAGGTATCACTTGCGCGTTGCCGACCCTGTCAAAACCTTTTAACACCTTATTGAAGAACCCCATACTGTAGTCTTGTGGGAAAACCTCGGCAGGGACTTCATTCCACAACCTGAGCGTCCGCGGGAGGAAATTCATTTGGAACCGCTTAATACGGTTTTTTTTATACAACTAAGGTGGCAAACATGCATACGGCCCACCTGATGGTAAGTGGTCATCGTAGCCTATGGACGCCTGCAACACCAGAGGTATCACTTGCGCGTTGCCGACCCTCTAGGAAAGGAGGAAGTAGGAAGGAGAAGGAGCGGGAAGGGAGAAAGAGGCCAATTGGGCCTCCGGCACTCTCACTCACCGAACGAAACATAACAGTAGGAATACTGCTATTTCACGTCGATATTCTATGAGAGTACCCTTCCTTCTCCGGTCAAGCCGGCCCATTCATGCTGAAATCAGCGAGGCTCTACTACTCATACCAATTAGGTTGTAAGGTGTGAGAATGAAATCCCTGCCGATGGCGAGCGGTGCGATGATAAAAAGTAGCTTACTAGCTCTCTAGATCTGCTTCGTATTAAGAGTAGACTATTTTCTTTTCTAGATTTAAAATTACCACATAATACATTTCATATATAATTACGGACAACCACCCTAGTCAGTTCTAAGTTTAGTTAGCAAGTTTGTAACGTGGTCTTGTATTTTATTTATATAAAGCTATCAATGTCATGGCTTCCTCATCTAAAGAACACACACAGAGCTTCATGCGTGCGCCAATGGCGTCAATTCTGCACATTTTTATTTTTTGTTATTACTTAATATTGATACTCATTTTTAATGATGAGCTGAATAATCTTAGGATTTAAGCTTTTACTATAATAATAAGTAATAAAAATGTTTATTACGTTCTCTTGTCTATAACAAGTGGTATACAACAGAATTAACTTAAGCTATAATGCGAAATCGATTAAAAAAGATACTGGTTCCTAAACTCGACTAAGCCTGTATTTTGGGAGACAGTGCTCAGTTAAAGGTTAAACATAAACACCTTTCATCCAGAAAAAGGTACCGTTTTTAACCTAACCAAATTTAGGTGAGCGAAGCCGCGGGCAAAATCTGGCAATTTTAATATGGGTAAGTGTGTAGGACATTAATTTGCCAATGTCTAAGCAGATAGAAATATGAAAGATTATTATTTCTTTATTTAAACACATATATAACTTTACAGGATATCCTAAAATGATATTATAAGCTAAATATGCATACATAATATAATATTAATAATACAATAAAATAAAAAAATATACATTAAATACATTTTTCCACAACTTCTTTTCGGCAGATAGATACATACATATTTCGGTATAGAGTTATTTATGACGATGGTGATAATTTGTGTGTTTCTAGACGATATTAACATTAATAATGTAACAAATTATGTTTAGTTAAGGCGTGGAGGCGTAACAAACAAACTCACATTCGCATTTATAATATTAGTTAGGATTTGGCTTACGAAACAAGTTACAATCAAAGAGATACAGGGTACAGAGAATAAAGTATAAAGCCTTATTGTAGCTCTTAATTATGTACATATCTGTGAACAGAATGTTTTAAGTAAGAGAATTAGCTGTGTTAGTATGTACCTACCTATAAAAAAAAGCATAGGACAAGCTATGTTGTTAGTGTGATAGAATTATCATTCCTAGTACATTAATGCTTTTCTAACCAAAACTGGAACTGTTGAAATATAGTATGACTCTGATTTCTACTTTAAGTTTACTTAGACTTATGTAGTCTTACGTTTACAAATTAGAATCGAATCCCGGGTAAGGCCAAAATGTTATTGGATTTTTCTATTAAAAATCTCAGTACAAGCCCGGAGTTAGGCAGTTGGCCTCCATATCTCTATCTTGTCTCTATATCTCTCTTGTCTTTATAGATAGCGGTACCGTGAGGAACATCGAGAAGAATAGGTATTTTATCCGATCTGGTGGGCACTCTGAGGTGTAACATAGAAAGGAGGTAAGGCAAATCTATTTTAGATTGGGAAATTTTTACTAATAATGTGAGATTTGCAACTTTTCTCCTCTCATAGTGATAGTAAGTGGTGTCTCTTACACCTCCCCTGATAACAATTGTTATATTTCAGGCATTTACAAAAAAGAAGTATATATGTACTTATGTATGTTTATACATTGTGTAGGGTACATAGTACAAGCTCTGCTTAGTTTGGGCTAGATGGTGTTGTGTGTATGTGATAGAATATTATATATATATTATTATTATTATAAATATAATATATAAATATTTGTATTGAAGAAAACTTGTGAATTTGCGCTGTATATTCTAATCTATTTATATAAACACCATACTGTGGATTTCAAATTTGTGAACAATATTCGAGGATACTACGATCATGAGAATAATAAAGGAAATTAATAATTTTTAAATTTGTACATTAACAACATGATCTTATAATGAAATCTATGGTTTTATTGGCTTTTTGGCGATGCTAACTACGTGCTTTTTATAAGTGAGGTTTGTATGACACCTACGTCTCGAATTTCATTTACTCTATTAAGTAACATGTTTTTAAGAATATATTTGTAATATAAAGTTTTAGGTGTCCGACTAAAAGGTTAAGAATTATTTATAAATAAATTATTCTCTCGATAATATTTTTCGAATCTGGCAAGATCTTGTTGTAATAGGAGACAATCAATAATTGTTTCAATTTTCTTAAGAAATCGTTTCATCTGCATACATTAAAAATAGTGAGTTTATGAAACAAGAACTAATAAAATTAATAAATTAATAAAATAATAAAGAGCCAATTAAGGAACCTTGGGGAAAGCCAGATGGGATGCTATTCCATTTAGATATAGCACCGTTCAGTGCGGCCGCTGTTCTCAATGTAGGAAGTAAACCATCTAAATAAATTGCCATGTATTCTCACTCGTATTCACACAGCTTCTGAAATAGTATTTTATGATCGATCCTATCAAATGCCTTACCGTAGTCAGTAAATATTATAGACCAAAAACAATGTTGAACCTACAGCCTGCGGTACGCCAAATGATTTTATATTTGTATATTGTCTTACGTTTACAAGAATGTTATACATTGAAATTAAACTACTTTATAGGGACTACATCGCGTTGTTTATTATTACATAATTTTAAAATTATTTAACTACTACTGTTAAAGTGTACTACTATTTAAGCTATTCAAATTATTTAACCATTATAATTTGTTGAAAATTTCATAATAATAATGTTAAAAATAAACAACGTGATAAACTGCATATAAAGTTGTTTAATATTAGTCACGAAGACTACATTCCATACCA
This sequence comes from Catocala fraxini, assembly GCA_930367265.1. Lineage (NCBI taxonomy): Eukaryota > Metazoa > Arthropoda > Insecta > Lepidoptera > Erebidae > Catocala > Catocala fraxini. The sequence continues at coordinate 18,420,184 of OV884035.1, forward strand.
AAAGGAGTGCTCAGCCATTGATCTGCACATAAATATCAGATCAATAACATATTTTTTGACATTGACAAATCTTTGAGTAGCCAGCAAAATGTGTAGAATCGCCACCTCGCAAGCAGTACACCGCATTGTCGCCATGACGTGACATTAAAAATAATTTAGTAAGGTATATATCAGAATGGACACCGTTGTTGATATAAATAGTAGTAAGTCATATTTATTCTATCATCGTTTATCTATTCTTATACTAACAGCTCGTTTGTGCATAAGCAGCGATGTAGCGAATACTAATAGCGCAATTCATTTACATAATACACCAAGAGTTTTCACACTATGCGTTTTGGTACTGGCCATTGGTAAATTAAAATCTTGAGACGTCTTTTTTAATTAAATATCGAACTGTCCTTACTTCATTATTGTTATTATTGCAAATAAAGCTTATGTTTGTCAGGTTTTAAGACTGCGCCGAGCGTAAGACAGATAATGACAGAGCTCGTGCGACGCAAATTCAAATCGGCGCGCGGCCACTATAGTTAAATTGTATGGAGGATTTGAAGTGCTATTTTGATAAATATGTACCTTTATTGTCAACCAATAACTTAAATATTTAGGACGAACAAATTGTAATAGGTATAACTATTTATGTAGCTGTGAAATACGATAGATTTCTACTGTTATAATCTAAAAATCACGTAACACGAGCTTACGTTTTTGCATTTTTCGTGAAAAGTTACATCATTTTGTAGGCTTTTTAATTATTTTACGATTTTACACGGAGTATTTGTAAACACATTCATTGTTATGGTAAATGTATATTTTATATTTGTATTTTAAACAAAAAGTGTTGATTTTATTCAATTAACTGTGACCGTCTGTTTTGGCACATTTCGCTCGGCACAATCTTAACTGCTAAACTGCTGGACTTATTTTGATGATATTTGATATATGAAGGGTACAGGGAAAGAAAGAACATTGTCACTTGAGGATTGTCTTGAGAAAATTGATAAAGTTATTTATCTTTCTCAAAGTATTTATTTAAAAACATTATAAAGTATCTTTTAATACTATATTATACGTGTTACAAAATTATACCAACATGAACTTTTTTATTAAAGTCCTTCCTTAAGATCCTTTTTACATTTTTTAAGCATTAATCTAAACTAATATTATAAAGAGGAAACATTTGTGTTTTGTATGTATGTTTGTAATGTTTTCACACAAAAACTATTGGACCGATTTTAAAAATTCTTTCACCATTATAAAGCTGCATTTTCACTTAGTAACAAAGGCAACATAACATTTTCAAAAAAATAGGGATCATTAATAAAAATGCAGTAATATAACCCAAGGTGTGCAAAAATTAGTCATAAAAAATCTGTGATCACGTGCGCTGCGGAAACTATTGATGATAGAACAAAAAAATGTTCTAGAGTATTATAGAACGTATCAATATCTACAAAAAAATTCACGCTACCATATGTCCAACTACTGTAGTTATGTTACTATAACTACTTTTTTACATTTTAAAACTTGATAAAAGTGCTGACAATAATCAAACCATATTATTCATACCTCTGTATTAATCCTTATCCCATTAAATGATATTTTATTAAAGACCGTTTCAATGCCCGTAAAATACTTTTTAAATTATTAAAATCGGACATTTCATTCAAAAGATATAATTCTTTAGATATAGTAGGTAGTTTCTAAATATTAACAGGTAGTTTTTAAGTATTAGCTATATATATAGCTAACTACACCTACATATATAGGTGTAGTTAGACTTATTAATTTCTTTAGTTGTAGTTTTATATATTAAAATTAGATAACAAATTAAAAGTAGGTATTGGATAATAAATTAAAGTCCACGTGGACGAAGTCGCGGGCAACAGCTAGTATTTTTTATATAATTAGAAGTTAATTTAATTATTTATTTAGATCGTATTTTTCATTATACAAATAACTTACATTTGCAGATTAAGTGGATATGTTTAATACAAATTAATTAACGCAAATGCATGTGTCGTGCACACAGTTGATTCGTTGACTTGACGTTGAATGCTGTCAAACAACTGCGGTAAAAGGGTCATAGTCTATGGACAATGATCTTTTTAAATACGAGAGTGGGGAATATGATCTTTTATGCATACAGCCATACTGACGTTTTTTGATCGCATGTGTACAATGACTTTTTTAACTGTTTTTGGTTTCATAACCAAACACCTCAACAACTAGTGACCCGCTCCGGTTTCAGGCTTCTCTGGCTCAAAGCTGGGGCGGGTCACTTATTATTTTTATAAATGTGATAATAGCTTTGTGTATTTGTTACGTTTTAACTGCTGAATTGCTGCACTAATTTTGATGAAATTTAAAATGAAAAAGGCTTAGGTTAGGTTATTTTGAAGTACAAACGAAGTCGCGGGTAAAAGTTAGTTTTATTTTTTATATATGTGTCAGAATTTTTAAGGCATTCGTTATTCTGTTATTACATTGGCACCATAGCCTGATTATCCATCTGAATATTTCGAAACTATTGAAGCACACATAGGGAGAAAGCATAGATGTTTATGACAGCTGAGACCAGAGGCTTTACGAGCTAAGATGGGCGGGCCTTTATTCAAGACGTTGCTTTGCGTATAGTTTGACAGCAAAACTTAACACATTGTACCATTGGAGAATCAAACCCATAATCTTATGATAATAAATTTTACATCATTGGCATCTCGTGAATGATACTCCTATTGTTGCAAACGTCTTTAAGTTATGATAATCGTATCAGAAATGCTACTAATATATTATAAGTTATAACTGTTTGTGAAAATGTAAGTATGTTTAGTACAATTTTCCCTGGTATGCGTTCCTCTGGGATTAACACGGGCGAGACCGTAAGTAGAAGGTAGTAAAATGATTAAGGGCTATCTTATAAGATAGATAACCTTCGTCGATAGATAACCTTCGTCTTTTGACTGTCTAATTGATTTAAAATCAAATTCAAATATTTATTGCTTTCATGTGTACCTAGTTGTTATAAAATTAAAGGTATTATCAACATGCAACCCCGTTGGGCGCAGCATAAAATTATATTTTATCGGTTAGCATATTTGTATTTATTTCTAAATCTAATATATTAAAAGAAAAATATATTGATAGACATTTCCAAATTTACACAAATGAAAATTTTTACACTGTCTTAACATAATTTATAATATTTCAAATAATAACTTCTGATTGAAAATCAGCTGATAGTTATAAGTAAATAAAATAAAATAAATCCTTTTTTTTATTTCTGTAGTATATTTGAACTTTTCGTAAAAATTCGTTTATTTTGTAGTTTATTTTTAAATATATAGTAGTTAGTCGCATTTTAAATAGCTAAAGGAATTTTATTATATACTTTAATGGACATCACATAAGGGCCAGAATGGGATATTGTTAATGTGGATATCGGTAGTGTCAATTGATTGAGTAACGAAGGTTTTAACAAAATAAAAACACCACGATACGCTAGTAACGCAGTATTGTCGTTTGCAGCAATGGGTAAGTGAGTTGTGTGACATTCCTATACCACTTGTAAGTGACCGATAAAAGGTACTCGTGTAAGTAAAATGTATAATTATTAACACGCACATATAGCTCGTGTGTGTAGATTGCGCATGAACACCGCGGCAGCTACAGAGTGCCTAGTGCGAATTTGTTTTACGTTAACGCGATCGACACGTTTATGACGTTCGGCAGTCTGATTTGCCCGCTCCAAGCTCTTAACCAATCAGAGAGTCAAACGCGGTAAACGTTTCGATCGCGTTAACGTGAAAACAACTAGTACTAGGCACCCTGATATAGCCAGATCATGTGGTACACGAATGTATTCGAATGGCGTTTTGCGCATCACTACTACTTGCGTCGTATAAAGGCTTTGACACTCGTGGTATTGTAAACGTCCGTAGGCTACTGTAAACAGTTGTCATCAAGCAATCTTGCTTGCACCTTCGCGAAATGAAAATCTTTCATCAAAGTTACGCTTAAGTATCAAATTGAAATTTGAAAATATTACTTTATTAAGTTTAATCACCACGTTTCTGCAATTGACAACAAAGGATTTCTTAATTCATAGTCGACTTCAATAGGGAGACTTTCAATTTAACCCCTGAGTATAATTTTGTTACGTCTGTTTGAATGTATTCTGTCATTAACGGTTGACCGATTTAAAGGCATTTTTTATTTGTTTCTAAAAATCAAAATCGTGTCATAACCCGATGGAAACCTTTTAAATTAAATTTCAAACAGTAAACGCTTTCGATTAATGCAGTCATAGTTAAGGATAAAAAGATATTAAAAGTATTGTCTGGAAACTCTCTTAGTGCTTAACGAAATCTCAACTAATTCCTGGGTTATCTCTTAAACTCAAGTAGGCCGAGAAAGGTCTCTGACTGGAAAGCGGATTAAGAGTAGTAACACTGTTCCTACATTCCACCCGTCAAGGGAAGTGTTCCGACAGCTAACATCTCTATCCAATTCGTCTCATCTTTTATTATTTTTCCTAGGGTCGGCAATCCTTGGTAATGCAATCGATTATGAGGTGTGGTAACGGTAACATCAGGAGGACCGTATGCTTGTTTGCCAACTTTGATAAATAAAGCTTTTTAATTTAATCCGTAAGCATGAGCAAGTGATCTGGCACCCTCCAAAACCCGTAGCTTAAACATCAAAGTCTATAATTCGACGTTGCACGTTAGTTATGCAACCAGTTGCGCCTCAAATGAATGCTAGCGAGTTCTATACGGAACGGTAAGCATTTGTAATCGTTCCCAATTTGGTCCCTCGTCACCCCTTAACGCTCTCATGTGAATAATACCATACTAGTGATGCGTGTGATTGCATTCGAATAATATTCGAATAGAGTTTTAGAGTTCTTTTTCTTATATTATTTTTGTAATTATATCGTCTCTAATAATAAAATATTATAAGTATTATAATGTTATTTTAGGGGAATTTGTTTTTCTCTAAATGGCGTCAACTATAGAACCGATTTTTACTAATAAATCTCTCTACAAAACATAGCCTATGTTTTAATGACGTAAAGAGTGAGCGGTGCAAATTTAATTTTCAAAATTTTGTATTTTATTTACAACACACACAACACCTCAGTTTAAATTTTATTTAATACTCGATTCTGGTTCGGGCTTCGCTTACGTAAATGCAGTAATAAGTAACAATGCTTTTTTCTGGATGTAGATACCCTGTGTCCTTCTCTGTATCCTGGACATGTATGCGAAATTTAATTATAATCGGTCGAGTAGTTAAGGCGTGAAAGCGTAACAAACAAACGCGTAATATTAGTTACGCGTTAGGATAATATAGAACCTTAGCGATGTGCAAGTATTTGAAAATTATTCGAATGATCAACCATTCGAATAAAATTCGAATAACCGCACATCTTCTTAGCATATTAATCAACACAGCCGAGTAAGCACACCTACCAAACAGTGTTGCATATATATCAAGGCTATTTGGTCATCCTGTCATACCGCTCATTACACACACACACGAACACACTATCACAACTTAGATTGTTATTGGTTATTGATAACGACCGGCAAAGTGCTCGGTGCGGGCAACTTCCCTTGTGTATCGAAACATACCCTCCTGTATTAGGGTACGATAACTCTCTTATAAAGCCGACTTGAGCCTGACACGTCTACAAGATCAATAGAGAATAACCTTTACAAACAAGAAGGTACCTAAACACGATTTTGTGGTTACTATACAAAAGTCTAATTGTCATTATTTTGGCTTAGGTTTACGCGAATGATATTCATTAAAATTATATTACTATTTAATCGCATTGTTTATTTTAAAATACATTTTAATTTAGAATTCCTGTCTTATACTATAAATGCGAATGTGAGTTTGTTTCTTTGTTTGTTACGCTGTCACGTCTTAACTACTCGATCGATCATCATGAAATTTCGCATAAATGTTGTCAGGGGAACAGAAAAGGATGTACTTTTCATCCGAAAAAAGGTGATGTTCTTGAAGGGGTTAATATATTGGCATTACCTGCATTTACGTGATTGAAGTCGCGAGCAAAACCTAGTTATGCAATAAAAGTGTTTTAAAATAAACAACGCTATAAAATCCGTATTAAGTAGTTTAAGTTCAAAGTTTATTTGTCATTTTTGACGTCTTGACCACTTTGGACCATTTTTGGTGGAGTGGAAAATTACACATCTGATTTCGGCAGAAAATTTTAATAATTTGTTACTTAAATATATAATCTGTTTTACACAGTGTGGGCGGGCGATTCTTAAGATTCGTGAAAAATAGTCAAGACTATGAAATTATTAATTCTGTCTGAGGCAGAACGTATAGGTACTACGCACCTACATTTATTGTACATTGTATTTCAGTTTCACATTATAAAGGAGATGCCTAGTCTTTATAATAATATAATATTAATCCTGTATTAAACTGTCTCACTGCTGACCACGGACCGCTTCTTAGTGTGAGAATAGTTGAAAGTGGGCCAGCTTGAGGATGGTCTAATCCTCAAGCTGGCCCACTGCAACGCAGAGGTTTCGAGTAAGATCCCAAGGCGCATCTCTGACTTTTCGAAGTTATGTGCGTATTAAATAGCTAAGTATCGCTCGCTTTAACGGTGAAGAAAAATATCGTAAGGAAACCTGTCTGTGAGTTCTTCATAAGGTTTTCGAAAAAATGTGAAGTCTCCCAACCCGCACTAGGCCAGCGAGGAGGATTTTAGTCTAACCCTTCTTATTCTGCGAAGAGGCCCGTGCCCAGCAGTGGGACTTTTAAATACAGGGCTGATATTATATAACGAAAGAATCCGTATCGATTCTGTATTACATATTAATTTGTTGAAATGTCAATTGTACTGTGGTAATGGTTACAGACGGCTGCAAAAACGGCAATTGAATTGAAATTTTACGTCATTTAAAATATATATCTTAACCTCAACTTTAAGGTTCAAAGAACTGACAGGTAACACATAAAGACTTTGAATAGTTTTTGGATATATATTTCGTCACGATAAAGCTAAGTATCTGATAGAATGAAATATATGGATATAGGTTAGCTTAATAACAGTACATTTTTCTAGATGAAAGGTACCTCATGCCCTTTTCTGCAAAGTGTATGCGAAATTGCATGATGTCAAGTAATTAAGGCGTGAAAGCGTAACAAATAAACAAACTCACTTTCGCATTTATAATATAAAGTTTGGATGTACTTAAAGGAATTCAGCGACGATGCTACACTTCCAGGGAGTCTGTTCCACGTGGTGTCTACTCGGTTTAGTAAGAAGTGTGTCAAGAAGTTTGATCTAAAAAATGTTCTCAATAGTTTTATTTCATTAAGAATCATATCATATTGTAATGGAAGACAATATATGTACTGCAATTCACGTAGATCATACAGTATAATATTGCATTCAAATGGCATGAGTTTGAGGTGAGTTGGCACGGCTAGCTCCGCTCTCATAATGCACATAACATTGAGGGGTTAACACTGCAATGGCACGTACGCACAAACCCGTTAAACTAATGCACATATCGCCTTTGTCTCATACACAATTGTCACATAACTGTTTTATGTAACAATAATACATTTAATATGGTAATTGATGAATGGATGTCCGATAATATGAGAGAAGTGTACGTTTTGCTTTTGTTTTGTTCTCTTGACTACGTTCGGTATTTCATTTTGATTTTCTGTTATGTGTGTCTATTCTTAGGTTGCCAGTACACATTTGCTTTTAATATTATCATCATTGTTTCTAAATATTGAAAATGGCCTATAATAAATATGTATTTATTCTATCTATAAATGACAAAAAGAAATTTACAACATTTAACGATATAAAGAGCCATATTATATTGTGTATGTACCTATATTTTTCTCGAAAAACACTTAATTATTACCTTAAGGTAAATCGCCCGTCGTTATTTTTTATACAATGATATTTGGCCTTTAGAATATACTCACTAACTTTGATGTAATAAAAGTAATTACGACCCTTTTTCATAGATTTATACGTCTAAATGCTATGGAATAATTATACTTAGTTACTGTACTGTGTAATTGTTAGCACAAAGTTTAGTTTTGTTAGTTTATGACATCATATACCACTGTTGAACTTATCTGATAAGCAACATTAAAATCATTGTAGCTTCGCAAATTTTGCATACATAAGTATAATTCTGTTTTTATTATTAGACATGAGACTTTTTATAAAAAATCAATTGAAATGCAACAAAATGTTATTAATTAAATATATAATTTTCATCATAATCCTGTCCTTATAACACTTGTTCATTGTGATGATTATAAGTCAAAGTGTAATTAATATAATACAGTCGACTCTCGATAATTTGAAACTCAAGGGCACAAAGATAATTTTCAAATTACCAAGAGTTCAAAATAACAAGCGTTTAAATAACCACGAGGGGAAGGGGGAGGGGGGCTCAGTAAATAAAAGTTTGATCAAAATTCGTGATTTATTATTTCTATATTATCATTATGTATTAACAATTAAATTCAATAATACAATTATTCACAAATATTTATTTCGAAATGAAGTCCGTAATCCTTTTATGAGAGAGCGACTTCAATCTATCATTGTCCAAAGAATTTTTTGGAATGCGAACTTATTCATATCTCATTTATGTAAACAATCGACAGGTCTGTACATGCATGTAGACAAACGACAGGTCTGTGCATGATAAACGCTTCAAATTATAGAGAATAGGGAAGCCCGGGCTTCAAATTATTGCATGTTGGCGAGCAAGATACTATTCCTTCAACTTCAAATTACCGAGGAGACCAATTAACATGAAAATCAAAATTTATTGGTAATTTAAATTTATCGATAATTTTCAAGGGACCGGAAAAAAAAATTCAAATTTTCGAGTGATTTCAATTAACGAGTGTCAAATTACCGAGAGTCGACTGTATATGTTGCATTGAGAGGCATTTTCACGTGACAGTTTTTGCGGTAAAATTCAAGTAGACAGCAAGACAGCTCGCTTGATAAAATATTTAAACTTCTACGCACTAAAACATAATGAACTGTGATTAGGACCAACTCTGACCTTTGTCTAAAGAAGTTACAAACAACAATATCTCGGTGAAAACTTTGCAATAATGAACATTGTAAATAAATCTTATGGCGGCTGCCCGCGAAACGATACTAATCAAGAACAGAAAGAAAAGTACTTGGCTGAATAGGCGAATACCATTGCCTCGCGCCGAGGGGATAGAGAACACGAGATTTTTTTTAAATGAACATTTTATTTTGTATAAGCCGTGGATTATGAAAGCAGCCGTAGAAACCATAAAGTGTTTAGTCAATGGCGCTAGTGAGATTAAGTAATAAAGCTTTTTTATTATTTGTTGATTTGTGCTGATTGTTTTTTGACTGTTTCTTGCGCCCGCTAATCGTCAATAACAGATTAACGAGTAGGGTTGCTTTTAAGTATTAAAGCTAAATATAGCTATATGTATGCGTTGGGCAAAGTATATTGGGTGTAGCTGTAACAGCATAGTATCTGAAAATTACTTAGTAGTTTAAAAATGTATTGGGACGTAGAAACATAACTGGTGAAATGTTAATGTAATGCATCTATACAGATATACGGGCATAAAACTATAGTAGGTACATACAAAGTCCTTATTATTTTTTTTAATACCTATAGCTCCCTGCAAGACTTATGATTTAACGTTTAATCGTAGTATTTGCTTTAAGGATAATGTGGTGTTGTATTTCATCAATTTTAAATTGCCAGACGTATTAGTTACCTCTCCCTCTCCCTCTCTCTCTCTCTCTCTCTATCTATCTCACTCTCGGTAACTCAGAGTAAATTTTCGTTATGCAAAACTCTATCGACCTCATATTTTAATTTAATTCTTATTCATTACGAGGAACAACTTCTATTGCTGCAATTTGGTGTAACGTGTCTTGTATTATAATTATAAAACGCAAACATAAATATTAATAGGGACTACAGTATACATCAGTACCAAATGTATCCTATGTTACTGCATACATTTTGCAGAGAACTTAATTTCGCAACATAAGTCTCCTTTGGTTGCGTTGGTTTTCTTACTAGGCAAGCCTGCATCGAGGAAACCAAAATTAGGTTATTTTCGCGTCTAATAACAATTATTTCACAGGAACCGTTTAAGATAAAAAGCTTATTACTCTCTGACTTACAAACTATATCTATGCAAAATATATTATCCGTATGTGTTCCGTTGCTGCGTAAAAGAAAAACAAACGAACAAACGCACTGTCGCGTTGAAAATCTTAGAAAAGGAGAGAGCCTGTAGTTTTAATCATACTTAACTTACCTTTATCTACTACTACACACATCATAAAATGTGAAGATAAGGTAATCTATAAAATAAATGTTATGTCCTTACATTAGATATTACCACAAACTTACTTAGAATGGAGTTCTATGTTATATATTAGAAACTATGATAGATTAAAGAGAATAAAAAGGATTTTAATCACTTTTATACTTTTGCATTGCATGATTTTATAATCTGTAAACGAGTATTAACGCGAGATCATTAATGCCCATTTTCTGTTATATAAAACAAGCATTTTGACGTTCTATTTTTGAAATGGATGAAGTAAGATGGTACCTCTAAGTATTTAGAGAAGTAGTCGGCTAAACTCATGGCTTCTATTGGAAAGGGCTTAGAATTTAGTTTATGTCTAATTTCCACGTCATTTAATGTTAAGTCCGAGTAAAAGTTCACTTATTCATATTCTAATCCTAACTTATATTATAAATGCGAATATGAGTATGTTTATTTGTTTGTAACGCTGGCACGCCCTAACTACTCGACTGAATCATGATATTTCGCATACACATTGTCAGGGAAGGGGAACAGGAAAGGACATTGTGTAGTACTTTTTATCCAGCAAAAAAGTCTGTTACGAGCAAAGCCGCGGCTAAAATCTAGTAGGTTATGAAGTTACAGTTACAAACATTAAAGTTCAATGGTTACAGCAGAAGTGGGTATTAAACATCTTATCTTATGTGGGGGCCAGTCAGTGCAGACCGGCGACACTTCGACCCAGTGGGATCTTTTGTGTCGGGGTATTAAACGATATGTTCATCGTATACACTTTTAACTAATACCTTTCGGGTTTATAAGCGTAAAACTATTGTAGTAGAGCCTCACTGATTTCAGCATGAATGGACCGGCTCGACCGGGGAAGGACTACCCTCTCACAGAATATCCACGTGAAATAGCAGTATTCCTACTGTTGTGTTTCGTTCGCTGAGTGAGAGTGCCGGAGGCCCCATCAACCTTTCCCCCCCTTCCCGCTCCTTCTCCTTTCCACTTCCTTTTACTCCTAAATGGTGTTGCAGGCGTCTATAGGCTACAGTGACCACTTACTATCAGGTGAGCCGTCCGCTTGTTTGCCAAATTAGTGGTATAAAAAAATAAAAAATAAAACTCTGTTATGTAAAGTTAATGCCCAACGATAGCCTTGTAAAGTGTCCCTTGGATTATTAAGATAGAGGTCTTGAGTTCAACAACAAGGTTCAGTCAAAGTTAGGTATACTTGAATTGAACACTAGTCGTACTAAGCTTGGTTCACCAGCTATGTTTTACCGGAATACGGGCGAGTCAATTGTCGTAAGCTAGGCACATTAATTTATATAGACGACTCTGTGCGGCCACTGAGAACTTCTGTATACTAAACTTTAGAAATATTTTTGTAACAATAAATTATAGTGACGTATAATGACGTACGTAAGAATACTTAACATAATATTTTGTATTCTGATTTTAAATCATGCATTGTTCAATCGAATACCTATAATAATTAGAATTAAATTAGTTTATACAGATTTTATATCTGTAAGAGATCTGTAAATTTATATTGAAAGTTTTCCAGACATACCGTTTGTTTTTCAGCAGTACTGGCTGACTAAGATAATCGTCTCATTGCCTCGAAACGTAGTTATTTCAAAGTATCCGAACATTTTTTGTTGTTCCTATGATATTATATTTTGAAATGAACAGTTATCTTTACAAATTTAAATGTATGTACCATTTGCGTAAACGAAAGACAATATAATATCAATATTATATTCAAATATAATAAATTCATGTAACATTTGCGCGCAAAAAATGGCAACACACAGCGACCTCAATAAAACCCATTTTTTATTATGGTAACATCAAAATGATTTGATTCGAATCTCGCTATCTTCAAGTTGAAAGTGCATTATCTGCTCCGTGGTTTTTAATCTCGGGATCAATATGAGTCGATTTGACACATGGTGTGGAATCATCCATCCCCATGCGTAGGTCAGTGACCCGGTGCATCGTGGTGCACCGACGTGGAGCCATAGATGTAGGGGACAATATCGAGGAGCTATTTAGGAGCGTTTTTGTTATGGGAATTCGGGTGACTATGATTTTTAAGATAAGAGATGTATGTAGATAGTGTGACAGAAAAGAGGTTTTAACAGGCTTTATGAATTTTGCTATTGCCATAATTTATGGCTAACTTTATGTAAGTAAGATGGAATGTACTTTTGTGACTTTAAATATATTGTATATTTTGCATTGCCTAAAGTTTTTGTGAATATTTCCTTTACCGAAAGTCTTTGTTTAGGCTAACGGGTAACAGGCATGAGTGTATGTGTATTTTTGCGAATGTTACACATTTAAATTAGTTTTTTAGATTCTTTACCGTTTATTTCGCTTACAGTTTTAACTATACTTAATATGTCAATATATTTTTCTTTTCAGTCTTCGTATTACCTGGGAGGTTTAGGTTCAAACAATATAAATTTCTTAGTTTGTACCTAAGGTATGCTGTTATTAAATAGGTGTATAGTTTGGAATATTTTTATTCCAGATGTTTACTAATCGAATTTACGATAATTTTAGTAGGTACTGTTGTTAGAAGTGATGTGCACAATGGCTTTCAAATAATGATAGAATGTGTTGACAACACTTAAACCAAGCGTGTGCGCTACGTCCTTAACCAAGGAAAGTAGGTATCGCGTTGGGCATAACTATATTCGAGCATCATTTGAATACACTTATAAGCATAATTAGTTATTTGTTTATTAAACATCGAATATAAAATAAACTTTAACTTAGAACTATAGTGCAGTTACGATTTGCCAGATTGCACGAAAAAGTAGTCATTAAAACGAAATGCAACCTCAAATAGCCTTGAGAACAAAAAGGTGTGTGTTTAACATACTGATGTACAAAGCCCGGGTGTTACTTGCTGTCCCAATGTTACAAGTCATCCCTGCAAGAAAAAGCTAGAGGGACAAAAGACAAAGATTTTATACTTTATCTTTATAAATATGTGTTTATAAAAACATTATCGTTTGATATTTTATAAACAGACATTTATAAAAAGATAACCGTAATTCAGGATACAATAGATTTTAAAATGAAATTCTTAAAACAATATAATTTCAACTTAACGGAATGGATTCTAAGTAACTAAGTGTATATTTAATTTGAAACAATTTCCTTTACTGGAACTTAAGTAATGTTGAATTAATTAATCTTACTTATAATAATATTTCGAGCAAACTTTGTGAAAGGAAGCGATTTCAGTACTAACCTTTTGACCAGATATGAGATTTCAAATACGATGGAAATACAAGACTGCCGTATCTTGAAATATAACTTTTACTTACTATTGGAACAGTGTCAACGAAACCTTCTAAGAACAGGTTATTCAAACAAAGACTGTTAAATTCTTTACTCAAATATAGCCGTGGTAAGTTACCCAATTCTCACTTATGGCTAAAAAAGCTATAATCCATCCCGTATGTCCACCCTACTTATGGTTCTATGGGGTATCGATTATTCCCCGCGCCCGCGTGTTCCGCTGCGCTCCGCCCCGCCCTCGCCCCTCGCAGATCTCACCTACGAGTCGGCATTCCCACTTATTTCCAAACTTGTGTAAAAAAAACAAAAGCCGCATCCTTTTTTTTTGTAGTGCAGAAAGTTCCATTTACACTTTTTTATCTGTTCGTATAGCCATTCCGTATGACCAACTTTATTTAATAGATGTTATCGCGCGTATTAAGGTTTTCATTATCTCCTGAATGGCTTATAATAAAAAGTTAGAAGAATTAGGTTCAAGCTACAAATAAGTATCAATTCAATTGTTGAATGTAGTAACAGGTAGCGTCGTGACGTGCAAATCTTTGTTACTTTTTTGCGCCAAAATAACTGATATATCTACATAGAACTGTAAAATGTTTTACTGAATTTATTTCATTATGCTTAAGATGGATGACCCATTATTCCATTTTTAAGTAAACTGTATGTAGACTACGAGACTATAAAAGATAAAACGAAATAGGATCAAGTTTTAGCTATGATAGATTAAAAAACAATTTGTATTCTATTTTCAAATGGCCATAAATACGGGCGTGTCTATGACAAGGGTCGACACTCGTAGAGGCGTGCAGACAGAATGACACGCCACAGATAACGATATTATTTTTGTGCTAGTTGCGTAACAACGTTTTAATGTAATCAATTCACTTCATAGTTAAATATCTAATCTTAAACGAAGCATTATAATTGCTGTGTTAGTGAATATTAATTTATTACTACTGAAGTTAGTCTAGCAGATTGGTTTAATGACTTAATTTATTTTACGGACTAGCAAATGGTGTTTTTTGCTATGAATCTTATTCTAGCACTTGTTTCAGCTCTCCGTAATACGTAATCGTAATATTATAGTACTCCCTATTTCATTTAAATGGCATAGGACATTTACCTGCTTCCTTTGTTTCCTTAAACCAGACAATTCCCGGGCTAGGGATAATCGCTGCATTGAAGGGGTTTTACAAACATTTAAATAAGGGACACAGTGCACACATATAGGTACTCGAAATAGCTATACGTGGATTATACGAATTATTGTACTAAGTGGGATCGAACCTGCAATATCTAAACATTAAAACTAACATTAATGTAGATTAAATCTGATTTTGACGATTAATGTGATTGATTGTGAGGAGTATAGTCAGTGATTTTTAGAGTATATCTGCCATGATTTTTTTTAACGCTTTATCTACATATAATTATCTCTGGTAAAGATAGCAATATTAATATTGCTGTTAATTGAGATCAAGTAGAATACTTACTTATATTTGTTTAGCTATGCTTTTATAAGAACTTTTTGCTTAGAAGAAGAGTAAGAATGTGATCATTATTGTTGTCGCATATGCGGAAGCGAGACAGAGCTATACACACTCCGTTATACGCTGTCTCGTATGCAGTAACAATAGTTCAAGAGACCGTGGTATGGACCCAGTACTCCTCTTCTTTCTTTAAAAAGAGCTGCTCTAGTCGATGAACTCATCTTTCCCCTTTACATTCTGCCTTCATCTTGACCTCCTAATATGATATGACCTTAACTTTCGCCTTGACTTGGCGCGTTCCCCCTACTTTCATCTATTTTTATTTCTACTATGGCCTTCATAAAAAGAATGTGTCGTATGATTTTCTATTCTATTTTAAGCAAATGTTTATAGTTAGTGTATTGTGGCAAATAAATACAAAATAATACAATTTTACTGGTACGTGAGATCAAATGGACAACACCACATTAATTTGAAGAAGCCAATATGTTAATTAATATCTAAAAAAATTGTTGATGTAATATTCGTGTTCATGTCAAATATTTACTTAAAAGTTTCAATTACATGTATTAAGAGTAGCATTTTTATAGTATTACTAGCGACCTGCCCTGGCTTCGCACGGGTAGTACAACCTTAAAAAATTATACACCTAAACCTTCCTCATGAATTACTCGGTCTATTGGTGAAAACCGCATAAAAATCCGTTCAGTAGTTTCTGAGTTTATCGGGAACAGACGTGGCGGAGGACTTTGTTTTATAACATTAGTGATAAGTAATAGTGATGAATCTATTTAGGTAAATAATTTCGAAAAAGATGTAGTTATGATAACCTTTTTGTGTTGCTGTTGTTGATGTGTGCTGCATACTATGTATTACGAACAAATGTTTATTTTTCTTTCTATTGAAGGCGAAAAAGCACTCGATTAGACTGATTACTAATAAGCGGTTACGGATGATTGAGACTTGTTTATATGTTAATGCTTGAAACACTACGTGCATCACTAGCGCGTTACTAGTTGTAAATCGCTTTTGCACATGGGACAAAGACCATTGATCACTTTCATCAGATAACACAAGGTTAATCATATTTGGTCTGAATACAACACAAGGCCGTCACATAAATGTGCGGCCTTCTGGACTCCTAAGATTTTCTTGGCAGTTGGACTTGGCGAAAACCTGCCAGCTTTTTTATTTTAACCACGAACTCTGCCGACCTGCAAGATCGCTTAGTAGGTACTATGCTCACTGATTTACGATATTATAAACAAATGTTCTGAAAACCGATTTCGTATTATCGTTTTTACGCTTAATTATACGCAATTTAATTAATTAACTAATTAACAGGTTTTACTCATCGATTGGTTGGTAACCAGAAACAAAGCATTGTCTGTGCCCCTCGTTACGAGCATTGGCCTAGAGAATAATAACTAAAAACTAACAAAAACCCTTTTTCTTTTACAAAACTTTATAATTATATAAAGCGTTATCGTAGTGCAGTCCTTTTCAAAAAATCTATATGTTTCATGAAGTTTCATTTTTTTTTTAGTATTTTGATCCAGTTAGGCTATTACAGGTTGTATATTAATTATAAATTAACTATATTAGAAATGTACGAAATGCGACAACTTAAAAGGATATTTATATTCTACACACAATTTCTAACTATCACTACATTTATAAAACAAAGCCCCCGCCACGTCTGTTCGCGATAAACTAAAAAATACTGAACAGATTTTTATGCGGTTTTCACCAATAGATTGAGTGATTCATGAGGAAGGTTTAGATGTATAATTTAAGGTTTTGTACTACCCGTGCGAAACCGAGGCGGGTCGCTAGTCTATTTATACTTATGTAAACTAAGTACGTTAATCTAACAAGTTTCTACAATCAGTGCTTGTGATCTTATCTGATTTACTTAACAGTCTCGCCTTATCATTAATATGATTGCTATTGAATAATAATATAATTATAAACACGCTTATTATTATAGTAAATAAGACTATAATTACACATGTTATGTATGTACAAATAAAATTATATAACATGATTGTGTATATAAAGCTATATACTAGGCGTGGTCGCATTTTCGTGGTATAAATAATATTAGCTATGTTTATAAGCTGCCGCATTGCATGACACGGGCTCCTTTTCAGTATGTGAAGGGTTAGTCTATCACGCTGGCCCATTCAGGTGAGCAGACTTATGGAGAACGTTTAAACATACGTTGTTTGGTTTCCTCACGATCACACGATCATTATATTATTATCAGATTATAAACCATTTAATCTCTCAATAGCTAAAATGTCGAACATATTTGAAAAATAAATATGTTTAGGCACCAGCGAGCCGCTGCAGCTCAAAACGTGAATTTTTAGCGCCGGGTTTTATCGATGGTGATTATTGATAAATATTCAAATCTTAAAGCAATTAGAAATATTCGAATACGAGAGAGACCTAAAAAGGCCATCGCTGTCTTCGAGACTAGTTGATAAATCATCAAGCACGAGCAAACGAACTGCTTGACCAATAAACCTATCAATCTTATCATGATTAAATTAAGTTTGGAATATTCGATTATAATTCGAATTATAATTATTGTCAACGAATTGATCAATATTCGGTAGCGGGATCGTTCAGTTTTTAGATATAAGAAATTTATTCTTCATAGCATATAACTTCTAAAAGTCAAACTGACGACCTCTGAGTGACAATGTACATATTGTTTCGGTATAGACTATAGTTGCTTTAAGTACAATTAGGTACATGATATTCTTAAAAAAAAAATGTTTATGTTGGAAAAATGTTGGTATTAAATATTGATTATACATACTTGTAATTTGCCTATATTGCAATTATTGCTTCAGAAAGTACAGCTGATGAATTAATTATAAGTAATTACCTACGAAGAAACTCATGCAATGTTAACAAAGAACATACGATTACGCTTATGTTTGCAACCATCCGTAATGTGTAAGATTCCTAGGACCTACTTCCTATATTAAAAACGAGTCGTTTTAGCTACGAGCAGCTAAATTTTGATATATTTTACGTATAATATGTATGACAAATTAACTGTACGTAGCTAAAAAATCGACTTGTTTCTGAATATAGACTACCAGACTTACATTAATCAAAATGTTTTTAGGCGGTTTTGGTAGCAGCACAGGTTTAGCATAATTTATTCTTTGTAGATAGCATTAGGCGCGCTTTGTATTACGTGGGCTTAAAACATAGTTGGTGCAATGTGACTGTGAAACATTTCTGCTTACATCTTCCGAAACTTGCAGTCATAATGTTATATCAATTTGTTATAAATAACAAATTGATATAAATTGTGTAAATTTACACAATAACTACAGTATTTCCAAAAATTAATTTATAAATAATATGGAGAACTTAATACTATGACTTTAGTACCCGAAATGAATAACAGATGTCGCTACGTGTACCTATTCGTGTTGTGCTATTTACATTATGAAGGGTTGATAAATTGCAAACATGTCTGCGTGTTGTGGTGAAATGAGGGCTAATTATCATATGGTGACGTCACTGCCCTAAAGGTTGCGACCCTTGTAGGACGACACGCATGGTAATATTGTATTGAACCGGTCAGCTGTTGTAATTAGCAACATAAGTATTTAAGTACTTGCATTACACTTTTATTAATTGTAATTATGTATGTTAAAATTCAGGTTAATAATGTAACTAGTTCCTAAACCTTTCTTCGTGTGGAATGTGAGTTCTAAATCTTTTGCAATATATAATAATAATAATATATATTATATAATAATAATAATAACACACAACACCATCTAGCCCAAACTAAGCAGAGCTTGTACTATGGTACTAGACAATGGATAAACATATGTAAATACATACATATTATACATAGAAACACCCAGACCAAGACAAACATCCATGTTCATGCACATAAATGTTTGACTTGTGCGGGAATTGAACCCTCGACCTCAGGCGTATTAGAGTCTATTGCAAACGACAGACTTTTATGCATCTTTTACCGTGAATTTCTAATGATTAAAAATGTAGTAGAGATTCTCTGTACTCAGTGGTAGAACTAATAAGGTCGCAGAGTCGCAAGAACGCAGTGCGTTAAAAAATATTACGAGTACGTTCGGTTCGTTCGTTCGTCAATCCTCATAATTAAATGAGTTCAGAATAAAGGTTTTCTAGTCTAGTCTAATAGTCAAATCAGAACTTATAATTATGCAATTTAAGATATGTTCATATTTCAAGTTTAGTTTAATATAGAGGAAATATTATTTGCTATGTTTATAATACTGAGACTAAATTGGAATTCTATTTTGATTATTATGAGAATTGGCTCTGTGATGTAAAAGATTTTGAACGTTCTTAGACATTCGCCGACATACGATGTGTAAGTCCTTACTAATGTTATAAATGCGAATGAGAGTTTGTTTGTTATGCTTTCACGCCTTAACTACTCGACTGATAATCCTAAAATTATGCATACACGTTGTCAGGAGTACAGAAAAGGACATAGGGTACCTTTTGTTCCGAAAAATAGTACTATTCCCGAGCGAATAAAACCGCGGGCACAAGCTTATATAATATAAGACGATTCCTAACCGCTCTAGTAATTCTTAAATGATTGGAAGGTAGATTGTAGTTCAACAATCTTGGGCTGTGTTCCTCAGGGTAGTCAACTTGCCCTTGCACTAACAGCTCCGGGCCTTAGTTTGTTATGGGTTGACACCACGCGAATATTACGCCTGTCGCAATCGCTCAAGGGTTACTGTAACCAATTACTATCCGGATCCTATACTTGTTTGCTACACTTCCGTATTATAAAAACTGTCCTTATTAAGTTTTGTTGGTATAATTTAGGGTATAATTCTAACTTTTACGCCTTAACTAATCGACCGATTATTATTAAATTTCGTATACACGTTGTCAGAGGTCCAGAAAAAGACAGATAAAGTTCTAGGAAAATTCTGTTCCTGAAGGACAGAAACTTTTTTGGCAATATCTAAATTAACGCGGGAAAATCCGCGGGCAAAATCTAGTCCTTTATATCACGGGGTACTTTGGAAACATTGTAAAAACATTTACATTTTAAAATGCTTTTACAATCTACAAATGTATCAGCAAAGCTGTTCATAACGAAATAAGTTAATACTTACATTGATTTATATATTGTCAATTGTAAATAATAATAATAATATAATAATGTTTTTATTTACGGAATAGTGATTGTAGTACAAAATGAAAATTATAGATGGTAGGTATTACAACTATTTTACGTACAATCCTATGGATGAAGTTCAGTTACCCTTGATAGGTTAGTTATTAACCTGTAGTAAGGATTAACAGTCCTCTTTTCTCTGGTTTGTATTATAATTACAATTACAATTATTATCTAAAGTATAACCATGTAATGTTTTTATTGTATTCAAACTACAATAAAAAGATTAACATTTAAAATAACTCATGCAGTGAAAAAGTTAGTGTGTGTATTAGTGTATAATATGTTTGTGTAATAATTGTAACCTCCTTCTTTATAGTTATTTGGAATAATATAATAATAATATTCTACCACATAAATAAATATTAGTAGATAAAAAATAAATGGATTACGGACGGCGTTTGTAGATTGAGTGAATGAAACATATTGTGAAGTTATACAACATATTTGGCATGTGTGTTGGGAATGGTAATCCCTCACCCTCTCTCAGAGGGCATATAACAAGGTGACAGTCTACGGTCAACATAGAATATAAATTATTCGAATATAAATGAATTTTACGGTTCACTTAATGTCATACATATACTAGATGTTACCCGCAGCTTCGTTTATTCGGTACTTTTTATAAGGCCATCGTTTTCGAGATTCAAGCTGCCTAACTTGATGTCGTTATAATAGGTTTAACGCCATGTCTAATAATATATCAAACGCTAGTTTATGTATTGTTAATATTAGCATAGAAGTATTAGTTAGTTTGCCTGGGTTAAATTCATGTGATCCAACATTTTAGATATCGTAAAAAAATATTAGATAAATATATTTCTGGCAACATGCCAGAAATATATTTTAATCCTAAATCTAAATATTTTTGATAGGGTTGTTTTTATTAAATCCAAGTTAATCAACCTAATCCAAGACGTATTGCTTGTTGAGGACACGGCGCTGCACACTTTGGCGGTTTGCCCCGCCTGGGCATCGCAGCGCCGTGAATTGATCGCGGCAGTCGGATTGGTTGCCCTCTCGCTCCCGGCCGTAGTTCAGTCTATGGTCCGGAGTGAGAGGTCGTGGAACGCCGTCGCCTCCTTTTGTGAGGAAGTCATTTCCATCAAGGAGGCGGCGGAGCGGGAGAGGGAGCGTTTGAACCCTCTCCCCCACCGCAGAGCCGGGCGCCGGAGGGCGCGGGACGACCTCCAGCCACCCTGAGGTTTGACCTGGGGGTGGCGGGCTTTGTGGGCCTGCCCGCCATCCGTTCAGCACCAGGTCCGAGAGGCGGCGTGCGTGTTCCCACGCGTGCCTCTGTGTTGAGTCCGTCTCCCCTCTAGGGGGGACAGTAGGGAGTGGTAGAAGTGCCTTTAGGGTAGGTCTTTCGTGTAGTGGCCTGCCGTTTCATACGGCGGGCCGAAACCTCGGCGGGGTCGCGACCGCATGCGAAAGTGATTCGCGCGGCCCCGTCGATAGTGGTTTTATCGAGGAACACCGTGGTAGGTTTAGTCGGTATTCCGGGAGGTACTTTATCATCTTAACATCTTATTTTACCCCGGCGAGTCCGACATAACCCCTCCGCCCGCCCCCGCGGAGGGGTATGCGTTATGCATTCCCCCACGTAAAAAAAAAAAAAAAAAAAAAAAAAAGACGTATTGCTTCCTTTTTGTTAATTATTTATGTTAGTAATCTAATGTTATTTTTTAATTATCATTATATTTTACGTAAATTGTTATTAGCATCCGTGCAGTCACCAAAGAGATCTAGTTAAAAAACCAGCGCCAGGCTTCCTTAGACTGGCATATGCTAAACTAGGTCCCATTTCTCTCCATTTCTTTTTTATTTAACTTTTTAATATTGTATTTTTTTGGCAAATAAATTATATTTCTTTTCGTTTCCTAATTATTAATTACTGCAGTACACTTATTTACCTTTCTATTTTACAGTAATCGTAAGTCGTATGTAGTTCCAATAATAATAATAATAATTTGTAAGTATAGTTACATTTAAAACTTAAAATAGAATTTCCACCGAATCTAATAAAACAACAATCTATATAGATTGTTGGCTTAGTTCGCTTATCTCAACTCCATAGTTTCTTAGTAGATTCGGGATTAAAACGAGGGCCTATAATTAAGCGACCCCATCTCATCGGAAACTAACACCGCCATCGGCAAACTGTGCGTATCAACCAACCCCATAGAGATCCCCATTATATTTCTATTATTACAAATGACCTCGCGCCAGATTTCAACCGGGGTGACAGCGGATCATTAAGAATTTCAATCTGTATTTTAACTATGATGTCATTAGATTATTATTATTGATTAGATAGTTTCAATTTTAGGTTTTTTATAATAACAAGTATTGAGTGTATAACCTGTATCGCGGGGATATTGAAACAATGAATACAAAGAACAGCCAAACACAGCACAAATATTTGTGAATCACAATTTTCAATCACAATTTTTTTTGTCCCGTTTGTTTATCAAACCACTTAACGCACTGTCAGTGGTAAGACAACTACATAAACCGTTGAACTGCCTGTGAATTTTAAAAAATAAATGTTTTATAGCTTTTATAATCCTAACTAATATTATAAATGTGAATGTTAGTATTTTTGTCAGGCTTTTACGTCGTAACTACTCAACCGATCATCATAAAATTTTGCATAAACGTCGCCAGGGCTACAGAAAAGGACATAGAATAGTTATCATAGAGAAAAATAATTCTGTTCTCGTGGGATAGCAATTTATTGATAAAATATAATTTAACGCGGGAAAAGCCACGAGCACAATCTAGTACTAATATACTGTTGACCATTATTCCGGTATCATGCTAGCACAATGATACTAGCTATCATCCGTCTATGACCTAAATAGGCAATATACGCAACAGTGGGTGGAAATACACTGATTTGATTGATATACCTACGAAGTATATCATTACACCCATATATCTATGTAGAAGGGTTACGTTGAAGTGCCACCCACGTCTCATCAGCTGATATTAGGTCCCACTCACAGAGGCAGGACCTACTGAATTATTATTTTGGCGCCGACGTTTCATTGTTCCTAAACCTAATTTACGTGGGACGATGAAGAATGTACTAAATGAATCCTTTGTTTGATTACGCGTAGCTCTTTAGACATACTTAGTAAATGCCTGTAAGAGTAATTAGATACTCTTAATACATTTATTAGTGGGAGACCGTTGGACTGCCACGCAGATGTCTCGTGTTCGATCCCAAGGCGCAAACCTATCTCTGACATTTCGAAGTTATGTGCGTATTAAAAAGTTAATTACCGCTCACTTTAACGGTGAAAGAGAAAATAGTTAGGAAACCTGCATGTCTTAGAGATTGCCGTAATGTTCTCAAAGATATGTGAAGTCTGCCAACCCACACTTGGCTAGCGAGTTAGACTATGGCCAAACCCTTTCTACACTGAGAAGAGACCCGTGCCCAGCAGTGGAACAATTTAATACAGGGCTTATTTACATACATAAATGGACTCATGTGTATGATGCCCAAAGATAAAGGCTGAGGAATATCACATTAATATTTCGCCAGCTCTGTTTTAAGTGTGTAAAGGAGGCGAGCCTATTGCCGGCTACCTACCTGGAAACATTTTTAGTTGTAGCTCGGAGTTTATGCCTATAAACTTCGAGCTACAACTAAGAATTTTCTACGAGAAATCCTAATACCGTATTGCCCAACCTGTGTATCTATCTTGAGATATACAGACGTAAGTCTTGTGGGTGAGACTAGTCCAATTCTAAGCGTTATATAAGTAGACCACACAATACCTTTAAAGTTATAATTTTAGTTTAGTGATTTTTGGAGAGTGGTTTATTTTTAAGAAGATCTTCCATGTTATTGGAATCTTCCTTCCTTTGATCTTCAAAACTAAAAGCATTTAAAAGATATAAAATTAAAGATAGCTCAAGATCTATTAAGCAATGAATCATCTGTAGATTTTATTGATCATATATTATTTTTACACACTTTATTAACAACAGCTTTTGACAAAAGAGGGTTATAAAGCCATTTGATAGAGACATAAATTATGTGAATCGAAAACCCGAAAATCTTGCCAACTTATACGGACGACTCGCTGGCAAATATCTATTGATTACATAATAGAAAGATTCTTCGAAGACATATAATGCTCATATGCTTCGATTTATATTAAGAGCATATTACTTTCTAGCTTTTTAAATAAATAAGTATCATAGACAAAGGTGCATGACCTTCCAACAATTTCTTTTACAATAAAGTGACAGATGAGACTACGGCCCTTTGATTAAATCCTGGTTCCTATATTAAAAAACGAATGGTTTTAATTGCGGTCAGTTAATTCGTGACGCATATTCTATAAATATGTAAAAATTTAATTGTCTTTGACTAATTTCGTTTTTATCAATAGATTCTTAATTAGCAGCAAGTTCAAAGTATAGTAGTATTTTAGGGTAAAAGTAAATAGACTAGCTAATAATACGTACGGTCTAAACACACCTGGCGAAATCTGAGAGTGATCAATCTACCTCCTTAGGGATACGATGTAACTACACAATAAAATAGTTCACGTGTATCTTTTTACTTCTATAGATACATATAAATAGATACGCCTTTTCCCAAGGGAATAGGAAGATACTACTACTTGCTACGATCTTGGCACATCTCATATATTCTTTTTCTTTAATCCAATATTATCTGTCAAAGTACGTGAGAAAAACTGTATACGTAATCCAACGATTATTGCTTAGGCCCCTAGTATAGTATTATATTATCTGTGCTTAGGCGTAATAATAAACATATCAGGTCCTAACATTTAATGTATACGAAATTGGAAGGAACAACCATAGACATCGAAAAATTGTTCATACACAAATCTTCGTCGTAACGACATGTAGCTATTTGATTGATATACGTTTTGTATATAATACTTATGTACGTTTTACGCCAATCCACGTGTGACATCAGCATGCAAAAGGTGTTTCATGTCAAAGGTATGGTTTTATTGGATTTTGGGCGTAATATAAAAACATCAAGGGCGAACTTAATAATATTGAGGTTGGATATGGCGTCTACTCGCGTAGTATGTCTGTATAGGGCTGTCATTCGAGCGTTGCTACGTAAATTCGAGCCTAATTTATAAGGCGTCTGACCATCAGGTCGATAAAGGACTTACAGATAATAAATCAACTGAATAAGAAAGGCTATCGCTGTTATACTGTGCCTTTACGTGCCATGTAGAACAATCAACTTCAGCACTCGAATTGGGTCCTTGACTTCTTTCATTGTCTACTGTCCAGGTAGGTATAAATCTTGAGTTATAGAAATGGCTTCCAAATTCAAATATCTATGAACTATTTTAGCATAAAGCAAAACATTATAAAAATATTTTTTCTATTAATTCTATTCATTTAATCAGTAAAAAAGTTACTATTCAAATGCTTCGTCCTTCTCCTAATAAACGCTTACGTTGTAATATTATCTTTATGTCATGGTTTCCCTAAGAGACTTACATCAAGGGGCTTAAAAGGACATAAACTGATGTTGAGATTAATTGCCGCTTTCTAGATATATGTATATGTATGTATATCAAATAGTCGTAGATAATCACTGTTCCGTTGCTCTCTTTATCTGTGTTTGTAAAATAATCTCTTTTCATAATTAAATGGCATCCATTTTATTTATAGGGTTGGCAACATGCTATAAGGCTCCTGGTGTTGAAAGCGTCTACACACTCTACAGGCTATGGTGATTGCATACTATAAAACGACCGTTATATTTATTTGCCGCCTTTGTAGTGCAAAACTTCAGTTCAGTTTCCATGAACATCCATCAAAAAACTGCTGTTTTAGCGCTAAAAATCGGCGCTTACAAAACGTTGTTCTAGTTTAATGACTTAACGGTAACCCTACCCAATGTAAGCGGGTAGGTATGTATATGCATATGAACGTATGCCTTGGGTAGCAACAGTTTAAAGGCTTCAGTATACTGTTAACTATTGAGGCTAATTGTAAGATATGTGGACTTGTATAGCGTTACATGTTCATTAGACTTGTGCGTATTAAATTTACCCTTGTTCTGCGGACTTCTTTTTAAAGATTATACAAGCTATTTGGGTTACATCTTACTAGTATTCTTGTTAACTTGTCCAGTTTACATAATTATATAGTACTAGTAGAGACATATATATCGCACTCTTAATCAAACAGAGACTTATCTCAGTACTTTGGTTTAAACAAATTTAAACTCTATTGCAATAATTTAACACAAATATAATATTAGAAATTAACTTACACAATTGGAGTTCAAATTGCCTTACTTCCAAATTTAGAGATAAGTCGCTCTTTTATTAAGAGTGCGATATGTTTGTAAGACTGGTTGAAATAGGCCGCTATTTCACCTAGTGAGGGACAAAATTTACCCAATGATGACCCCTGGCAGACGGCAGTAAGTATAGCAATCTTCGACAGTATTGAATACCGAAGATCCAAATTTTTTTATTCTTTGGTAGCACCTTGCCTATTGTTAGAATTTACAGACTTTTAACTGCACGCTTTTGTCATAGAATGAAATAGTAGCCTCGAAGTATCCGACAAAACAGATATGATATTTAGAACATGCTTGAACTAAATAAATTGATTTGAATTGCCTGCCATGACGTTTCCATACCCGTCTTCATCACGGTCTCATGAAGAACCACACTTTCTAGCGTAAAGCTTGTTATAGGAGATGTATTTTGTATTAACTGCACGGATAATGCAAATAGTTTTAACGAGGCTAAGTATCTCTTATATCCCTTGCTTAAATGTTTGTACAGTACTCCGTGATATAGGATTATCGTAGTGCAGAAGACGTAAATTTTCAAATCAATATAATTGAGAAAATATACTTAAGCTCTATAAATAAAAAATATCCGTCACAAACATACACCATTCTACTACAACTAGATTGAGATAAACTGTAGCATAACATCTGTATATCGGGACTTTAGGATTCAAGCATTCAAACCACAATTAATACACAAAACCAATAGCCGAAAGAAGTAGAACTGAACAACTTAGACATAGACTATGAACGATAGTCAACGATGGGGAGGCGTGTAGTACTGAGGGCGGCCCACCCTTGCTTTACTATGTGCCAGAACAAGACTCGAGAGTTCTTTGTTTCCGCCATACACCAACAAAGAGCTGTTACAGAACAACATATCAAATATGGATGTATTACGTAATAGTTTATAGCTTTACATTCAACAAATTTACTAGCTCATTGGACTATGTTATACGTAACGGGAATTATTCGAACGTGCTAGGTATTTATGAACCATCTTAGAACGTTTAACGCAGTTAGCTCGTAACACAGTCAGTGTTGGCTGGCCAAAATGTCTAGCATTTCAAAGAGCTACGTAGATACCTAGTATAATCACGTTTATGTCAGTTATCTGTAACACAAAAACTCAAAAGACGAACACAAATCGTTCAATAAAAGAGTAAAAATATAAATCATACTATAGTAGATACCAGTGCATTGCCATTACTACTTTTTAAAACAACTCGAATGCAACGAACAAGTATGCAGTTTATCAATTATGTACAAAAAATATCACTATGAAAATTCTTATTATAAAACGGGCGCCGGCAACATATTTTATTTTGTGCGAAGCGCTCCGGATTATTCGTTCGCCGCAGAATGTTCAACTTGTCAGCTCCGCAGTCGGTCAACCAGTCTGCTTACCCTACGCCCCGCTAGTTCTACATCTTCCACTCAAACGAGACCTCCCCCGCCGCTTTCTGCTTCAGTAACGACCTCTAGAAAGCGGAACGCAGCAATAAATTCAGAGTTCTACTTTCACTGGTTATACAAGCAACCCACCGTAAGATTTTACGAAAATTAACTTTAAGGGGCACTTCAATCTAAACCTTTAGGAGATTAGGGTTTTCACATAAGCGTATACATTAGGCGGCTTTTGGTCATTCATGTGGTTTCGTTCATCTTTGTATACACTAAACCAGCGTGATATTGAATCAAATAGAATCGAGTTCACGTCGCCTCATCCAAATATCGAATGATGGTAGATATTGTTGAATTTTGAAACCGTACGAATTTCAATTATTATTTCAATTTGATTCTGAGGTTGTTGTGCGACGCGTGAATCAAGCTCTGTTTAGGCTTAAGTAGACTCGATTCAATTTAGTGCTGATGGGGCTTGAATACTAAATCTGTATCTGCAACATTGTTCAATACATTATACTGTTCCTATCGCACCAATAAATTGTCTCACTAATTGAATTCATTGTTCGTAAAATTATTTGAATCGTGTAATCGGTTTTGACGGCCGTGAAGCTTCTTTATATTTCAAGAACCTGAAACAAAAATACGTATAGAGTTTGGTCTATTGTTATTTTTTGCAAGCCCTTCAAATGTTTAGTGTCGGTCCGACCGCTTGTGTTCGAACAGGCACACAAAAGAAACTAAAACCAGCTGTTTAAGCTTACCTTACACTCTTGGTAAATAACAAGTGAGCTTACAGGCTGGTATTTTATTATTTCCACGCAAACAATGCCTATTATAAGTTTTGCTGCTTGTAATTTTTTTTAATAATATTGGTCTAAGCAAGCCTATTGATATTTCTCCAGTAACTCCTAATTTCTTCAAGTTAACTAATACCAATATGTGAGTTGATTTGGAAGGTGTTTCAATTGTCAATGCTTCATGATAAAAAGGAGCAATAATTTTCTTCGTTTTTGTGGAAATGCAGTTAAAGAAGCAATATGTAACATTACCCCTTTGGAGTTAAACTTATATATTAATACGTCTTGTCCGTGCTGGATTCAGTTAGCGCAGGGCCTTAAGCACATTCAATCGAGGGCCCGTTTATGTATTTACACTAATATGCCACTACTAGGAAAAAATCTCAATATACGTAAAAAAATGGTGTGTGTGGTAGCGATTAAAGACTTGATTTGTATTTTTCTATAGCGAGGGTCCCACTTGGCTGAGGGGTCCTTCGTGCATGCGGGACCCGTACTAGTAGTTAATACGGTACTGTGTGCTTCTTAAACACTTACACATCGATAGTTCGATAGTTGGTTATGTAAAATACATACTTTTAATTAAAAGTAGTGTCCCAGTGACAAAAAGGCGTCAATACTTATGTTCTCTATTATATGAAAGAAAGATAAAGTTACAAAAACTTTTTTGCTCTCCATCTTCTTCTCCCTTAGCCTTTATTATTCCCAAGTCACTTGGGGTCGGCTTTTTTGGTCTAACCGGATTTGACTGGATATCAGCTTTTACACGGAGCGGCTGCCACCTGACCTCCGCAACCCGAAGGCTAACAATACCCTAAGGCTAGACCAGTGTCAGGATATTAGAGGGTACTGACTTTCCCAATAACGACTGCCATATATGTTCATGGCAGCCGGGAGCGACGGCTTAACGTGCTCTCCGAGGCACGGAGCAGGCGATAATTGTCAAACAATACGCACATCATTTCGAAAAGTTGTATAACTTCCGAAAGACAGTTGACAGGTGCGCGACGTGGGTTCGAACCTGAGACCCTCTGCATTGCAGTCTGTTGGTCTCCCCACTGAGCTATCGCTGCTTGTATAACCCTATCCTATCACACTAAATATACGCAAAAAGGTTCAATAAAATAAAAGATAAACGAATAAAACTGAGTAGCGATAAAAATCTGTACCCCAAAGGCTTTTCTTTTTCATGTATTAATTATATAATTAATTCCCGTTAAAAGATTGATTTAAAACAAAAAGATAACTAGGATTATTATCCTAATTATATTTTTTGTTTTAAATTTATCCTTTTTTCCAGTTATTGTGCGGGCAGAGCTGTTAGACCCAGACAGTTTCGAAGCAATAATCCATGTATGAAGGATTAAGAATATGTATGTTATAACCTAAAACTAACAGCCTAGAGAAATAGCTGAGTGTATGACCTTATACTCCTCCTATCTCACATAGGAGTCATGTAAATAAGAATGTATTTGGCTGTATGTATGACATAGTGAGTATTCAAACCTTATTGATGTTCCATGTGTTGCGATCTCAAAATTATTATAAATAAGTGCACTAAACTAAAATTGTGTGGTTTCAAATAGTAGTTATACTTATCGCACTCTTAATAAAACAGCGACTTAACTCGAAATTTGAAAGTAAGGCAATTTGAACTCTAATTGTATATGTTAAATTCTAATATTATATTTGTGTTAAATCTTTGCAATAGAGTTCAAATTTGTTTAATCCAAAATACTGAGATAAGTCTCTGTTTTATTAAGGATGCGTTATGTCCAATTTAATGTAGAACCTTTGTGAAACAATAAGTAGCTGTCAAATTAAAAGCTAGTTTTAATCGCTACTCAATAACCAGTAGAATCATATAAATAATATATTACAAGTACTTTTTTTTAGTCTTGCCTTACAAACGTCAAATGACACATATTTTATTTAATAACTAGTTTTTACCTGCGGTTTCGCTCGCGTTAATCTAGCTTTCGTCAATAAATTTCTATTCCTTCGGAAACAGTACTTCTGTATAAAAGGTATGTCCTTTTCTGTACTACTGACAATGTGTATGACGCTGTATGCGAAATTTCATGATAATCAGCCAAGTAGTAAAGGCGTGTAAGTGTAACAAACGCACTTTCGCATTTATAATATAACATTTATGATACGGCTATGACATTTAAAGGTTTTTAAATGTAAAATTATCTGTTTTCGATATCTTCAGTTTTGATTGATTCCAATGTTGTGTGTTTATGTTTATACTTTTAATAAAAGATAAGTTTCGTAATAGGGATAATATATCAGTCACGGCGAATTTTAAGATCTTTCCAACAAAGGACCTAAGACAAACTTTAGTCCTGTGCGAAGTTCAAATGGACAATACGAGGCGACCATTAAAACCATTGCGCGAAAGGTGCAGTCAAATTAGTAAATAGTGAAGTAACGATATTTTTATATTTGTGATTTTAATATTTGCAAAATATATAACGACTCAAGTACTCGAAAGGTCGTGGATTCTATCATCACCCATCGTAGTAATAGCGGTATTAACGTCAACCTATTTCTAACATATAGCTTACCTTTTTGAGGAGAGCAAAAAAATATGAAGCCCAAATTTTTATTAGAATAACAAAGCGTACTGTTTTAGATGACATCTTAACTAATCCTAACTAATATTTATAGTATGCTAATGTGCGTTTGTTTGTTTATTTGTTACGCTTTCACGCTTTGACACTCGACCGATCATCATGAAATTTCGCATAGGTGTACCTAGGCAGGGCTACAGAATTGGACATAGAGGAACTTTCACCCAGAAAAACGTATTGCTCCCGAGGTATAAAAAAATATTGACATAATATAGACTAGCACAAGCAAAACCACGGATAAAATCTAGCAATAAAATAAATATGTTCATAAATCACGAACGATTCTGTGCCAAATAAGGAGTACATATACTTTCACACTGAGCAAGTCTCTATTAAAGAATATAAAGGTGAATAAGGCCTCGCTATTGGATAATATTGAGTAGTATTGATCGCTAGAGGTCGATGAAAACACAGTAATCCAACACCTTGACAACCTTTAAATAAGTGAACTGAGCAAAAAATGTGGGGATTACTTTCATTTTCAATGGCCTGCCATTACTTATTATGAATGGTTTCAATATAGTATCACCGGTGTCGCGGTGATTTTGACGTTATTTGGTTACGCACCTGTCTACTACAGAACTGGCTTGATAGTAAAGATTTTTTAAACAATTAGGTGATTATAAAGAGATAATTTGAATATTAATAGTAATTGTGTGTAAAGATGGAGTTGGTCCTATTTAATAACTAAAACAATATATCCTTTTTTTCTTTTTACGTGGGGGAATGCTTTGATGCATAACCCTCCGCAGGGGCGGACGGAGGGGCGATGTCGGGCTCACCGGGGTAAAAGAGAGATGGTAATAATGATAAGAATGGACCTCCCGGTAATACCGACTAAACCTACAACAGTGTTCCTCGACAGAACCGCAATCAGCGGGGCCGCGCGAATCATTTTCTCATGCAGTCGCGACCCCGCCGAGGTTTCGGCCCGCCGTATGAAACAGCAGGCCACTACACGATAAGACCTACCCTTAGGTCACCACAACTTTTAAAATCTCTGCTGTCCCCCCTCCCTAGACAGAGACGGACACGACACAGAGGCGCGCGTGGGAACACGCACGCCGCCTCTCGGACCTGGTGCTGATCGGATGGCGGGCAGGCCCACGAAGCCCGCCACCCCCAGATCAAACCTTAGGGTGGCTGGAGGTCGTCTCGTGCCCTCCGGCGCCCGGTTCTGCAGTTGTGGAGAGGGTTTGAGCGCTCCCTCTCCCGCTCCGCCGCCTCCTTGACGGAAATTACTTCCTCACAGAAATAAAATAATATATCCTTTGTATTAACAATGACAACTAATATAGCACACTGCAGTAGGTATAGCATATTACTAAATGAGCCTTTTTTTATTTAATAATATTATTACGATATCTAAAAACATATATAATAATTCAATGTTTTTTTATCTACAATATGGAATGTTTTTTTATTTGGTAGTAGAGGTAATTCTCAAATCTATACTAATATTATAAACCTGAAGAGTTTGTTTGTTTGTTTGGTTGAACGCGTTAATCTTAGGAACTACTAGTTCGATATGAAAAAATATTTCAGTGGTGGATAGCGCATTTATCGAGAAAGGCTATAGGCTATGACGCTACGACCAATAGGAGCAAAGCATAAATGAAAAATGTTGCAAAAACGGTGAAAATTCTCTTATGTGAAGCAGACGAAGTTGCGCAGGTCAGTTAGTGTCATAATAAGTGTATTCAATAACGCTATGATGCTATGCTACCGATTTTAAGTGCAGGCTTCCGAAGGGGATAGCGACATGCAATCTTTTATTTTTCTCATACTCAATTTAAAATTAATTAATTTAAAATAAGAATTACTCCTTAGTAATTATGCAACCTGTTGTGATACTGCTTTTACAAAAATGTTTTCTTTGAATGCTATTAGCTGTAACGTATGAAGAGAAAAATATATTATTACTTATTAACCTCTGAGTCTTCTTCGAAGAGGTTAATGAAAACACTATGTGGGTCTGTGTGTCTGCCTGTTAGTGACAGGCATAGCTCCGGAACCACTGGACCGATTGACTTGTAACTTGGTGTGCACACACCTTGGGGTCATACCTCCGCCGAGTTTGAATATGGGCCCTGTGGGTCAGAAGACCCCTCCGAGATATAGGGGTCATAAGGTCAGGGGATATCCACCAACAGAGTGATTTGGAAGTCCAAGGGAGAGGCTTTTGCCCAGCAGTGGGACATTATGAAAAGCTGATGAAGAGGTTGAATCCTAGGTTTTTACACCCATCTCGTTTAATTTCTTATATGCAAATAGAGTTTTTTTTTTGTTTAACTTATTACTTAAAAACAAGCATGTGATTTTTTTAAATTGCCAGGGCAGCAAAAATTCGTTGAACCCGCCCGACGTGAGCAGTTATCGTAGTATACCTATCTTATGGCTTGCAGTACAAGGGATGTCATTCGCACATTGCCGACTCCAGAAAAAGGAATTAAAAATGAGATGAAAAAGTAATGGAAAAGGTTGATATTTGAGGAAGAGGGAGGTACTCCCCCGAGCGATTCAGCTCATTAGTACCGGCGTCACCAAATAATTGGTAGCGGTGGTTTCAGTTTCAGTCAACAGAAAAAACATAAAAAAATCGAGTTAGTACATTATAATTATCGCAGTTTTTTCCTTCCTTATCGATACTTATATTAGATGCATTTTCTATATTCAAAAGAAATATAACAGTTTAATTGCAGGAGCCTGCCGCTTTGTTCTTGTTATTTATTAGGTACATACATGCTGCTCTGGCTTAGACTTCCAAGTTTTCATCACACCAAATTCTGTCCAAATCTAACTATTATAGTAGATGATACTAAAAAGTCAATTACTTTCGCATTATATGCAGTATAACTGAATACATACATAGACTCAAGCTTATATCCCAGATGGATAGGCAGGGACTGTACTTGTCTACTTAAAACGATCCTGAGTTATCTCTCTTGTTGCAATAATTAACATTACATTCTTCATACACGCTATAATTGTGTTTGTAAACGCACGTGTCAACTTTCGTTTCATAACCGTTCCATATTTTAAATTATAAACAAGTGTACATTTGCTTTCCTTATTAATAAGAGCCGCGGCAAGTGAAAACTAGGCGAGAGTACATCGCGATCGCGTAGGTACTGCATCAAGAATTGATAAACACCAGCGCTACTAGATGGCGCCACCGTACTTTTATCGTTTCTGTTGCGGTGAAACATTTTCGCTTTAAAGTTTTACGCTTCGTACTCGTTTATGAGATGAATCGAGTTTTTCCTGTTTAAGGCTATTGAGATCTGATTTATTTATAATATAGAATTATTTTACTGATGTTTTATTTCTGGAAAATGGTGTACTGTTTTGAATATTGATTTATGCATGAATGTAATTAAAAGTTAGGCAAATGTACTAAGTATATGAAGTCCTAACCGTGTTCTCAAAATGTCAGGCAAGCATCTATAACGTCAGACAAGAAATAATTTACAAGGCTATGTATAGATACATAACAATACTTATATTGTAAAGCTAAAGAGTTTTTTTTAATGCGGTTATATAAGAAACCAACGGTCCAATCTGTGAAATATTTTAACGGTAGTTGAGAAGAGGTTATTTCTTATATATATAGATAACATTAGATTTTCGTTTGGTTACAGCTCTGCACGAGGGCAGAGCTGTAACCAAACCAAAATACCATTTACCACGAGTGAAACGCCCGCAGTTAATATATGAATATATTTTAGTGTATCAAATTATACTATTAGTTGCAATTGTCAATAAACATTATAATATGGATGCTGTTAAATGTAATATTGTTTGAATCTCTAACGATATTAGCATGCGGCTGCAGCGGGACTCGCGTAATAGCCGAACCATCGTTTTAATTATCATTGTATAAACATTCAATCTACATAAGATTATTAAAATCGAGCTACTTTTTACGAATTTCATCGCGGTTTATAAATTTTTATGTAAGTAGATAAAAATTATGAATTGTGTTCGAAATGTTGGTATCTCATTTTTAGATATTTCGGTATTCGTGGTTGCCGAGATATTTGGCTACTACCATAGTCGAGGGTCACGTATATCTCGGGAGAGGTAGATAAAAGTGTATTACATCCAGATTTCGCCAGAAATATTCGAGGTGTACCTATGTAATATTGATGTTAATTTAAATCAACAAAAATAATTTAACAATTCGCTTGACAAGAAGTCAGCCTTTCTTTGTCTGTCGACTTACAAGTCCAAAACGATGTTTAGATAATATGTTTATGTAACATTTTTCATACAAACCCGTCGGATGATTTTTTTTTAAATTTTCCAATTTTTTTAGATATGTTTACATTAATTTTCAATGTATTCCTGTTGGACGTCTTCGAAAGGGACTGGCAGGGAATATCTTCGAACAGATTGGTTTGGATGTGCAAAGGAGAGACTTTTGCCTTGCAGTGGGATATAACAGAAGAAAAAATAGTTCCTTGTTGGATGTCATTTGCGTAAATGGCGGCTAAAACTATTATATTCACACTTTTGTAATAGTGTGAATATAATAGTTTATTATTAGTAATAGTAATTATTTTTAATAATTAAGCATTAAGCAAAGGATATTAAACGAGAAAAGAGGTAGTCTCTTTGATCTAGTGGCGGTGTGCGATCGCCTACACGATTAGCTAATGATGTGATATCATTATAAAAATAGAACCTATCTGAATACGAGCGCATTCAGATGTTCGATCACAAGCTACGATAAAATCCCTTGAGCCATAGCTTAATGCACTGATTAAATCCATTTTCTGATTGAGTATACAACTATGGCGTACTGCTAGCTAAAACAATACATAGAGCCCAGTCTCGTTGTATTCTCTTGCTTTTTTGGTGTATATTTATATGAGAACGAATAGTCTGACAGCAATAATTGAAACAGTTTGTTATTAATGAAAGAAGACAGTTAAGAAAAATAGACTATATATAAATGCGTCAAATAGTTTTTTCTTTTTTATTAAAGACATATTTCGCACTGGGAATTCTTCCTGTGTCGCGGAGGACTTTACAAATAGTCAAAGAACGGACACACTCAGACTTGGAACAAATATTTTGGATCACACAAAGAATTGTCGCGTGTGGGATTCGAATCCACAGCACTCAGCGCAATGGTAGTGGCGAGACGACCAATTAAACCACTAGGCCATCCGAGCAGTCATCGAGTAAATATTACTTTGTGCTAAAATGTATTAGATTGTCATTCGAATGTATTTAGACTCATTAGTAAAGAAAACTCTGCCTAGCCTATCGAAGCTATGTGTAGTGTGTGTGCTATGTGTATATAGAAGCGAAGTGTTAAGTTATATAACAGAAAGTATTACGTTTTCTTTATTTATCGAATGCAGGGTTAATATAATTTGTTTGTGCTGTAAGAGTTAAACGAGGAAAATGGGGAAGTGTCGTATACTAGTCTGCCATAAATATTGCGAGCCCGGCCCGTGCGGGTAGACAATGAAATGAATTAAAAGAAAATGGAGTAATTTGGAACTTACTCTGTTTGCTGTGACTATTTAGAATTCGCTGTTGAAATTTTTAATTCGTTTATTTTATGGTTTGGTACGCTAGTTATTTAGAGATATGACTGTATTGGTGATGTAGTGGTTTATGTGGTTATCTACAAGAAAAGTACGGCAAAGCGGTAACCTTGCCTAAAAGTGGGTTTTCTCTTAAACTACAACTGCTGGATCCGAGAAATACCTCAAAGCTATTGAAGGTGGCAGTTAAATAACCTCGAGTTTTTATTACTGTGACTGTGGTGAGTAGGGTTACCAAATTCCTTAAAATGGTACTTTACTGTCAGCACGGTACCAGTAACCTTTCTCGCTTGCCTTTTAAATGTGTCAGCACTCTGACATCTTTCAAAATTCGGTCGTTCGTAAATCATATTCACGGGTTCCCCATAATGTACTCGAAGATGTGTTAAGTGAACTCTGCCTTCTCGCGATGGACCAGCTTAGTGTACGAAGACGAAAGCCTAGCCCTTCTTATTCTGAGAAAAAGTCCATTTCCAACAATGGCGAGCTGATAAAGAGGTATTGAGGTACATATTTTACATTATATCTCTGCTCGTATTTAGCTATCAGGAACTTAAAGTTGCATTCTCGTTATTAATGCAGTTAGTTACTTTGTTACAACAGAACTAGCAAATGTGACTACAATTGATGCCATGCATATGTCTATATATAATAGAAGTGTGTTACATAATATACAGTTCGCCAGCTCTGTTGTTAGCTCCCATGTAATAAGAGGCGAGATTACTCCGTTCTGCTACTGAA
Source organism: Catocala fraxini (assembly GCA_930367265.1). Taxonomy (NCBI): domain Eukaryota; kingdom Metazoa; phylum Arthropoda; class Insecta; order Lepidoptera; family Erebidae; genus Catocala; species Catocala fraxini. The sequence continues at coordinate 18,458,045 of OV884035.1, forward strand.
AATGTCTTAATAGAACATCCTAATTACACTTTGCATATACCCAGGATACGAACCCGAGACCTCACGATCGACAAATATAAGCAATCTTATGCCACCGTATTAACAAGGCAGTCATCATCTGTTTCCATAACATTTGATTCGACAATATTTTACAGAAAATTAATATAGTTATGTATGTATGTATGTATCTTATATGGGGGCCAGTCAGTGCAGACCGGCGACACATCGACCCAGTGGGATCTTTTGTGTCGACACTCTCCCAATAACGACTACCATAGATGTTCATGGCAGCCGGGACCGACGGCTTAACGTGTTCTCCGAGGTAGTGCTTCCGAAAGTCAGAGGTGCGCGACGTAGGTTCGAACCCGAGACCCACTGCATTGCAGTCTGTTGGTCTCCCCACTGAGCTATCGCTGCTATTTAATATAGTTATAATATTTAATATGGTATAAGTGCGGTGCACCTGTTGTATATTGGTGTAGTTATCTATGGTGTTCGAGGGGCGGGCTTTGAGTCCCATCTGGCGCGAGGGTGCCTCTACCGCGGGGGAAAATAACAAACGCCATAGCATCGCACTTCCGCTCAGAGTATTGATATTGTATTGGTTAGTTTTAAAATGATCTTTAGTTTAGTTTGTTTGTGATAGTCTTTTAACCGAACATATGGACGTCTCAAGTTCAATCCAATCGTACACATTTTTCTTTACGAAATTATGCGCGTATAAAATAGTCTGTATAGCTAGTTTTAATGGTAAAATGTAACGTCACGGACGTCTCAAGTTCAATCCTATGGCACCTTTACCTTTCCGAAATGTATTTGTGTGTGTTTTAAATACTTAGTTTATATTGCTCGTTTAAACGGCACGGTTTAGAAAGAAAAATAGTAGTTTAAAAAAACTAAAATACACGCTTGGAAAAGTAAAAATAATTTAATAATTTTAATGTAAAAAAGCGTGGGGTATAATATCTTAGAAAGCACCCCACGCTTTTGGTTAGCTTGTTTTTTAGTTTTTTTAAACTACTATTTATTTTTTTAACTAATATTTATATTTTATTTTTTAAACTATTTTTTTTATTATTTCTTCTAAATTGTTGTATTGTCATCGGTCCTCGAAAAGTGTGCAGTTTCAAATCAATCTGTCGGTTTAAAAGGGGTAAAAATCACGTTCATAGATTCATAGATCGGTCGTTGCAAAAAGCACTTAGTTACGCACTTGTTAGATCGCTAGGGCTGGCGCTGGTTTTCAACTGAAACCTTAACAAGGTTGATGGTATACACAACAAAGATGGCAATCAATAAACATTAACTTTATTAAATACTAGATGTTTCCATTGTCTTCGCTCATGTTAGCATGCATTTTGTCAATAAATTTCGGTCAAGTAGTTACGGCGTGAAAGCGTTACAAGCAAACTCACATTCGCATTGATACTATTTAGTTAGGAATTTAACGACTTGTGCGCTTCTTAAACATGACCACAACTGTTTGTTATACGTCGTATATAACACTATTTCATTCTGAACATCGTCATGGAAAAATTAAAGTAAATGTAGAACGGACTCAATTTCAGTTGTTTATCATCTTGGGATTCCATATAAAGCACACTTACCCTCATATATGGGGTTTGTTAATTTATAGAACAAACCGGACTCATGTTCAGGGCAATGAGAGGTCACTGAACCAATGACATGGAGTAGCTTACGTGATGTCTTTAAGCGGATCTGGGATCTTACTTTTGTTGGGAGTTTCCTAGCATCTGCTAGGAAACTGCCAAAACAGTCTTTGGGCTTCTTATATTTAATAATCCAAACTAATATATTTAAATTGATAAAGCAACTCTGTTTGTTACATTTCACAACTATATAGCTCAGCTGCTTCTAATAGAATGTCTTAAATACTGGACAAAGACATAGACTAGAGTAAAAAAATGTGAACGAGGTCAAGGATACACCAGCCAGCTATAAATAAAAGAGGTTGACTATACCGAAGTCGAACTCCTGCTGTTACAAGCCCGTAGCGCCATGGAGGTTGGGCGTGGCCCTACTTGCAGTATTCTGCTTCAAAGCAAATAATATATTTCGACATGTGTTCCGCCTCGACACCAGCCATCGTTAAGACTTGGCAGCGAATTAACTAATTAGCTCATAAGTCAGCATTAGAATTGTTTACGGTACAACTGACGGACTTCCTCATTGGTTTACGGGCTTAAACTTACGCCTATCTATGCTTATGGACGAGCGCTAAGATTTGAGTCTGGAGACAAATCAAATCAAAAATATATATTTGCATAACATAGGTGGAACATGGTGTTAGTAAAATATTAGAAGATCTATTATAGGTAATACTATAATAAGCCTTCCAGCCCTAGGCATACGCATTAGGAGTAGGCTACTATTGTATTTAATAATTACAATAATAATATAATATCAGCCCTGTATTAAACTGTCCCACTGCTGGGCACGGGCCTCTTCTCACTGTGAGAAGGATTAGGCCATAGTCCACCACGCTAGTCTAGTGCGGGTTGGCAGACTTCACATATCTTCGAGAACATTATGGAGAACTCTCAGACATGCAGGTTTCCTCACGATGTTTTCCCATATCGTTAAAGCAAGCGATAATTATATAATTAACTATTCAATACGCATATAACTTCGAAAAGTCAGAGATGCGCGCCTTGGGTTCGAACTCGAGACCTCTGCGTGGCAGTCCAACGGTGTTCCACTAGGCTATCGCTGCTTATTGAATTTATTTCGGTTATCTAATTTTCTTATACTTTTAGGTAATTGATTGAAATTTTATTTATCAAACTGTTTATAGGGTATTTCTGTTAGGAATTTATCAGTATGGAGTCTCGTAATATGACGATATACGGCAATTAATTTGCCTCTTATTACTGGGAATGTAAAAAAATATTTTCTTGATAAATAATTTTTCCTTGACTATATTCTAGCAAATAAATATTATAATTTGTATTATTCCCGCTTTGCTAAGGAAGTAGAATTATATTTAATACTCCGCTAATAATGCGAGATAAGCAAGGATTTTATTCAGAAGTATAAACTTCTGAATAAAATCCTTGCTTGTGGGTTCCAATACAGCTTTGCTTTCCCCGAGACTTCTCAATTGTCAAAACTAGGCGATTTCCGTTGGCGGTTGGTGGGAATGCGGGTGGAAATAGCCCCAAGAAAACAAAAATATTGTCAATGTATAAAACTTCTACCGATCCTTCTAGACGTATGTATATACTAAGGAAATTGTATGAAACTATAGTTTCAAGCCTCAAAAAAAGGAACATTTGTAGTCTCTGGTAAACACAAAAATAAACCTGTGACACTGCATCTGTCCATCACGTCACTACAATATGTAATCACATTCCGATAAAAAAATACTCAAAAAGGTGGTTATATTTTTATATTCCGTTTTTCTGGTCTTTTATTATGTTACAGTTACACTTTGGAATGAATACATAAATTCGAATAGCCCCATTGACCTTTGGTATACCTAACTTTGTGCGTATGTTTGCGTGTGATTGTGAGATCTGGGTTCGCTTACCGAGTCATGCAAAGTGTTATTAGATTATTCTAGTTACTAAGAATTTATTAAAAGAAAAGTCCAATAACATTTTGCACGATCCAGCTATCAAACCCGAGACCTTATGCATAGTCGTATCCAATATCAATGCGTCACCGAGGCATTCATATTATAAATACAGTTTATTTTACCGTTCTCGTATTCTATCTGTTGGCTAACAAGAAATCCACTCACAAGACTGAATATTTCAACAAGTTTCCGTTGAAAATTTAGAATCTATCATTGTCTTATCTAAAACTTCAGCTGCTAAGAACATTAAACAGTTAGGGTTTAAAGTTGCTAAGTCTAGACTTCTAGCCTACAGGATGTAATTGTAAATAAAGTTGTAACACGTACAAGTTATATATTGTAATCCTAATTAAATATTATAAATGCGAATGTGAGTTTGTTTGTTTGTTATGATTTCACGACTAACTACTCGACCGATCATTATGCAATTTCGCATACACGTTGTGAACAGAAAAGGACATAGGTTACCTTTCATCCAAAGGAGTACTATTTCCAAGGGATATAAATTTATTGACATATCCTACATTAACGCAAGCGAAGCCGCGAGTAAAATCTAATTGTAAGTAAAGTTGAAACACGTATCTACAAGTTGTATGTTGTAATTGTAAATAAACTTGTAAAATCTGTAATTTTTGTTCCAAGGTCTCGGTTTTATTCTGTATAATTCCATTTATTCGTCTTAAAATACTGCTTGTCTGTAATTTAGCGTGTGTTCAATCTTAGCAGTTGAGACAAACACATTAGGAAGACATACATAGACTGAGAATAGGATAGGCAGAAGCAGAAGTGTCATTCCTTGGCCTTTTCAAGACCGTTAAAGCCATGTAGTCTATTTTGTGATTATTGAATTTGAATTTCATTTAAGAAGGTTTTAACTAATTCTAAAGATAAATGTGAAAAGTGTATCATATACTGCTCATTTATTTGCTTTTAATTAAAATGTCTAGCCCAGTCCTTCCTCTGGGTTCACGCTTTATGCAACATTTTAATCTTTATGCAACATTTTATTTAAGTCGATTCAGCGGTTTACTCGATACAAACAGAAGCAAGTATTTCACATTTGTAATATTACTACTTATGAATTATTTTTGTGACCTACCGTACAACAAAGTTAGTAAGTTATGTACTCTTCTTCTTCTTCTGTCTTTTTTCCGCAAAAAAGAGCCCATTCCAACTAGCTCCAACTTTCCGAGATGTATCCGTGCCGATAACTAATCGCCTTGAGCTTCTGGGTATGACATTGACTCCAACCCTTAACTTTGGCTCCTATATTGAGGCAAGAGCCCAACTAGCTGCCAAAAAGCTGGGCATCCTCAGTAAGGTGAGGCAGTATTTCATGCCGGAACATTTGCTTAATTTGTACCAAGCACAGGTTCGGTCCTGCATGGAGTACTGTTCTCACCTCTGGGATGGCTCTGCAAAATATCAGCTGGAGGCTTTGGAGTCAATTGAGCGGAAGGCCAGGAGACTTATCGGCGATGACCAATTGGTTAACACACGACTCCAAAGCTTGGAGCATCGTCGTAAGGTTGCTAGTCTCTCGGTTTTCTATCGGATACATTTCGGAGAGTGTGCAGAGGAACTGCATAATTTGATTCCTCCTTCCCCATTCTACCATCGGACGACCAGACAATCAGGCCAGCGACACAGGTACATGGTGGATATACCACATTTACGCACGAAGCGATTTGCTTCCAATTTTATAATGCGTACCGCTAAAGTGTGGAATTCGCTACCTAAGTCTGTGTTTCCCGATGAGTACAATCTGGGTGTCTTCAAGTCGCGAGTGAATAGGTATCTTCTAGGCAAGCGTGCTCCATCGTCGACTGCATCTACACTTAAGATCAGGTGAGATCGCGGTCAAACGCTAGCCTATTAGAGTATAAAAAAAAAAAAAAAAAAAAAAAAACGTAAACAACGCGTATTAGACCGGATCACTTAAAAGAAACAGCAAAATCATAAACAATTAAGAGACACGCGTGTTAAGGCTTTGCCAAGGCAAAACATAGCAAAGCCTTCTCATATATATTGTTGTAATCCCACACTTAAGTAACATACTAATAAAATAAACTGAAATAAATCATCTCAATGTTTTACAAATTAAGCCAGACATCCTCTTTACGACCAAATCTATCAACGAGCGATCTGGTAACAATTACGTTCATTTCCTCACATATTTAATCCAAACAAAGAATTAAAAAAAGCTCAAAAGTAAGCGCGGCAGCTGGGCTTGCGCGCGCGCCGGGCGGCGGCCCGCTGCTCTTGCGCCGCACAGCCCGCCGGCCGGGGTGAGTGACCGCGGTCGGATGCGCCGGCGACCCCGCGCAAACCATTTCCGCCCACTTCCGCAATCGACCACCCTTAACGATCACATCATACACTTAACTTCAACACTTAGTGTAACTAGTGCTTAATTATTGTTATTGTTTTATTAAATTGTAAATTTTTGATTTACGTTGCAATTATCAGTTTAATGATATTATAAATTTTAATGGCGCTGTTATTTTAGTTGACTGCGTAGTATACTTGGATTTTGAGTAGACGCAGTTGTCATTTTATGTTTAGATATTACTGGTATTTGGCTACAGATTAATCAAAAATGTGAACGCTTGTAAAACTGTCATTCTTTGGTTCAGTATCAGAATCAGAATATTTATTTGCAAAAATACTGTGACAATATTTTTGTCCACTGAGGTTTTCTGTGTGGAAATTCTTTATTAATCGCACGATGTCTGAGAGAAGGCGTAATAGCTATCCCGTCCTTTATTTTAGCTACCTTTGATAATTTTATTGCTACAGGAAGACTGTATTCTAAAATATCAGGTTGTTAATAGAAGTTTAGGGAGAAAACATGAAAAAAGAACAATAATTTCTGTTCTGGTAGAAGAATGGAAGTTTATCAAAGCAAGTGTCGCTTCGTTTTATATACAAGGTAGGATAAATTCTGCGATTATAACAGAACGACAAAGGTAGAGAGGCATTAGGCGTGAAAGCTGCAATTATGCGTTTGCAGTTACCGACTCAATATCCTAACTGTACGTGTGCATGCATTATTACGGCACCGTTGTATAAAACTAGGCATGGTGTATCATAGGAGCTGCGAAAATTGTATTAAAACTTGTCTGCCTGTACTACCGATAATCCTGTCCGATAATACTGGTGGTCTTAAAGGGAAGGGATAAGCATTATTTGGTGACGGTAAAATGAACCAGATCGGCCGGGAAAGTACAACTTTACTACGATACTATGTTTTGCGCCGTAACGGTGCGGTATCACTACATTATATACACTTATATATTTTATACTCACTCCTTTCCTTTCATTCAAGGTTTAATACGTTTTTCTAGGGTCGGCAACGCGTAAGTAAGAGCAAGCGCTGGTTTAGCAAGCGATTAAAGGCAAAGGTAACCGCTTACCGTTAGGCAGGATATCACTCATAAGTCAATGATAACTGATTCTTCGAAGTTAAACGTGTAGGTACCTATTAAATATTGAATTGTCGCTCGCATTCATATTGAAGGAAACTTGGAAGAATATGTTCTCTTTTAAGATGGTCGTTGTGTAGCATTCATTCAGCAGGGTAGATTACGATGGCGTATTTTGGCGTCAGATTAAAATGTACTATATGTTGGTACGGATTGCTATCACACTTTAGGACGCCTATTTCCCCGTGGTTCAAACTATATCCATGTCAAATTGCATCAAAATCCTTTCATTAGTTCGACCTTGATTGAGTTTCATACATCTAAACTTCACAAGTATTTATTTTACTACAATTGTATTGTTTTTCGAAGTAAGTATTCAATTCTTTGAGGTAGTAACTAAGTAGATTTAAATTTGACATTTATTATTTCTTTCACTTTAACCTAAAAAAGACTCCTAAACATTACCTAGTACTTATTCGAATCACTATATTGGACAGGTAGAAACTGAAGACCGATTCTAGTAAAATATATGTATGTTAAAAATAGGTATTATCTAATCTAATAAATATTAAATATGAATTGAAATGCAATTTAAGTTTACATTTGATGTTTATTTTAACATAGGAGGAAATCGTTTTTGATATTTATGACACAAACTACATCGGAGCTCTATTTCAGTCATGTTTTATTATGAAAATTGCGTCTTAAAAGTAAATCTAAAATAATATCAGGCCTCAATACTACTGTTCTCATTCTTAGAAGGATTATGTTTAGACATCTAAAGAACACAAAACTATTTATTAATCGTGGAGATTATCTTCATGATGTTTTCCTTCACCGTATAAGTAAACAGTGAAATTTCTTTGTGATTTTTGTATAATTATCTATTACTATAATTACCTTAAAGTATTTAGCTAACCTAACCAGTTAATATTGTGTATAAACTGAAATTCGACTCAACGGAAAATAAAATATAAATAGTAACTGATAAATAACCATCTAAAACGTAAGTACATAATATATAGCAAAAAAAAAAGTAAGAGGTGTGTCATAAAAGATAGAACTTAAGACGTCGTCCATTAGGCTATCAATAAGCAAACACTTTATTACTATTAATATCACGTATGTAGGTTTTGCTTTGTGTTACAATTTGATTAACACACAAACAACTTTCTACAAAGCACTTGGCGTTTCGCGACCGATAGATGGCGTTAGTAGCTTGTAGCGTAGTGCATTACCTTCCAATAGCCGTGCAAATAATTTATCAATATTTAAGTGCTGTGTTATAATAAATTACTTATTTAAATGTAAGATTGCGATAATTAAAGAAGGTTAAAATGTTTAAATTCCGCCATCAGTCTCTACCTGCTTGTGTTGTGTGTGTTGTGTCTGGCGATTGTTACCGAATGGATCATAGTGTTTTACCAAAAAGTTATTTCGTTTAATCTACACATAAAGGAAATGTAGGTCTGTTGAACCTCTTCTTTTTCCTTTTTTTTATGGTGTACGAGGCATACGAGCTGACGGATCGCCGCTCGTGGACACCCGCAACACCAGAGGAGTCACAAGTGCGTTGCCAACTTTTAATTTTCCTCCAACCCTCAGGAGGGGGAAGGGTTGGGCCTCTAGTACCTTCACTCACTCGACGAAACACAACGCGCGCTATTTCACGCCGGTTTTATGTGAGGCCGTGGTATCACTCCGGTCGAGCCGGCTTATTCGTGCGGAAGCGTGGCTCTCCCATGGGATTTACATGCGTTATACTTAACATACTAACAATATGTAGTTAATCATATGTTTATAATAATTTATATATTTTTGAGCTGCTTACACGTGGTATTTGTTTACTCTACAAGCTGTTACCCGTGACTCCTTACTTACGTATTTATTTAAAAAGTAGCCTATGTCCTTTTATATTAAATATAATTTTTGACCAAATCAGTTCCGCTGTTTAACCGTAGACACACAACAAACGGAACGCGTCCCTCAACTTTATATATTTTTTTAAATAATTTAAATGTTCTACTTTTTACTCTCTCTTTTTAAACTATATTTTTAATAACGATATTATTCATCTATTGTTATAACCAAGGTCTGTATAGGGATATGATATGACCTTCTAAATACATACAAATTAAAAAGTCACGTTCTTTCTTTAATATAATATTCATACTTATATTTAGTATGAATATTATATTAAAGAGAGCTGTACATCATTTCTAATCACCGTACTAATCGCATCTAAGCAAATAACTATATAATACCGGCAAACAATCCAATTGAACAATGACAATCCCCGAGTCTCCATTTAGTAGAAATGACAGCGTCGAGGAACGGGAAACCGGTCGAAGCAATGTTAATCAAATACTTTATACTGTTCCGGTGGATTCTTCTCACACAGATACACATTTTACCGGGCGAGATAATAAATGGATTCTGAGCACCGATAGATACATTTGAAGTAATAAGTATTCGGATTTACGTCAGCTAAGATCTCAAATTGCCACCTGTATTAACATTCATTACTAGATTTTACTACGATACTATGTACGTCGCTCATTTTGGTGTAGGTTTTGTCTGCTCCGCTCCTATTGGTCGTAGCCTGATGTTATATAGCCTATAGCCTTTCCCGATAAATGGGCTATCCAACACTCAAATTATTTTATTTTATTTTATCTAAACTAATATTATAAAGCTGAAGAATTTGTTTGTTTGTTTGGTTGAACGCGCCAATCGCAGGAACTACTGGTTCGAATTGAAAAATTATTTTAGTGTTGGATAGCCTATTTACCGAGGGAGACTAGGCTATAACATCATGCTATGATCCACAGGGGCGGCGCAGAAACGATAAACGCAGGTGAAACCGCGGGAACATCTAGTGTAATATAGTAAAGATAATCTTTGCGTAGAATATTTGCTTATTACTATTATTTATTGGTTTATCTGTATATTCTAAAGATTTATTTATTAATTATTGCCTTCTTTTAGGATTTACTGCACTTCAATTCAAGCCTAATATGGAACTCATTAAACAAAATGTAACTTTGATTATTGGTTAGGTTATCACGGCTGAGAAACTGGACCGATCTTAATAAAATTAGGAAATCAATTAAACACAGGCAAATGGCATAAGTTACTATTAAAATAAACTCAATGGGAATCGCGAGTAGGAGGATGAAACTAAATAGAACTTGGTTTAGTTATAAATCAGTATAACTAAAAACTAAATAGAACTTGGTTTAGTTATAAATCAGTATAACTAAAAACTAAATAGAACTTGGTTTAGTTATAAATCAGTATAACTAAAAACTAAATAGAACTTGGTTTAGTTATAAATCAGTATAACTAAAAACTAAATAGAACTTGGTTTAGTTATAAATCAGTATAACTAAAAACTAAATAGAACTTGGTTTAGTTATAAATCAGTATAACTAAAAACTAAATAGAACTTGGTTTAGTTATAAATCAGTATAACTAAAAACTAAATAGAACTTGGTTTAGTTATAAATCAGTATAACTAAAAACTAAATAGAACTTGGTTTAGTTATAAATCAGTATAACTAAAAACTAAAAAGAACTTGGTTTAGTTATAAATCAGTATAACTAAAAACTAAATAGAACTTGGTTTAGTTATAAATCAGTATAACTAAAAACTAAATAGAACTTGGTTTAGTTATAAATCAGTATAACTAAAAAGCTTTGGATGTAAATTTTTTATTTACTTACTAGCGATCGCACCCATGCGATGCCGGGGGAAGTAAAAACTTAACAAATTATACACCTTAATCTTTCTCATGCATCACTCTGTGTATTAGTGAAAACGCATGTAAATCTGTTAAGTAGTTTTTGAGTTTATTGCGAACAGACAGACAGACACGGCGGGGGACTTTGTTTTATAATATGTAGTGATCTAGTTCCGTTGGAGCAATTGCTAAGTTCCCTTTGGATGGACAGATGGTCAGCTTGAGTCATGGACTTTGATTGAACAAGTCATAATTACAATGCAATGATCCTTTTGTCAGTAAAACGGTTTGATAATATTCTTATGCGGGATGGGACTCTACATTAGCTTTTAATACGTTATCTTCTATCTGAAGGTTTATGTTGAGTGGACAGATTATTTATTTTAGTAGTTATTAGCACCGCCGTATTTTCTTTGTAAAAATAATAACTGCTACTAAAACTGCTGTGAACATCTTATCTATACTAGTAATAATAAAAAGGAAATATATTATTTTTGTTTATTTGTTTGTAATGATTTAACTCAAAAACTACTAAACCGATTTAAAAAAATATTTTATCATTTGAAAGCTATATTATCAGTTTATCACCGAGTAACATAGGATATATTTTATTTTCAAAAAAGTGACAGCCACACTTTACCTTACCTACTTTTACGCGTGCGGAGCCGCAAACAAATTTAAAGTATTAATATTAATATTTATATTTATTATGTAGTTTTATAAGTCTTCATGACAAAGATTTATAAAATTAATTACCTGGATTTACGTTACCTTCTAGTTTCTTAGTAAGAAATTAATACTACCCTAGCGAGTTCGAATAGTCGTGTTCTATAGACGGATAGTTGATATATGATAGAGTTACAAAAATAAAGTAGTGAAACCAATTAAAAAAACTGCTTTTATATAAACTCCAAATTCATTATTTAAATTGATAAATTATTGATTAGTTGTGTACGGGAAGTATGTGTATGTTTAGTTTTTTGCTCTTTTAACAACTTAGTATGTTCATAACTAACACTTTATACTAACACGGAGCGCGGTTACTCGTAGTATTATCGCAATATGAGAAATCCCTGAACGCCGTACTATTAAATTTGAATTTAGGTTTACCGTCTTGTTTGAATATGCGAATATTGAGAGAAATATCAAACGTCTAGCCTCCAGCATTATATTGAAAGCGTCAAACATTGCGAGAAATATGCTATACTTTTACATAAGTACTTACATAACACTCGGCCTTGAACAGCATGTACGAATATCTCATTACATCAAACTGTGTCTGTGTTTTGTACATAAACTAACGCTTAATATAAGTTTGGCTAAACACCAAATTATTTCAAAGAAAACTTACGTCTGTTTCAACTAGCAATGTGCGTATTGTCTATGAACTGTGGTACAACTATTTACATAACCATAAAAAGTAAAATTAAAGACACACTAGCCACTATCTTTTATTACAAATTGACTTTCGTTACGTCTCTTTCTAATAACATATAAAAGAAAAGGATGAATTATTTTTAGAACTGTGAATATAGTTAATTTGCTTGTCTTAATTAACGTTTTAGCGGCTATCTTTATTGCACCTCTCTAATTTTACGTCAGCAACAAAGGAGCGCATGTGCTAAATCGTATTTCGAAATTTAAAAACTGTTCTAATTGCGTTCCGTTCTTTATGGCCCTTGTATAATAGAGATGTAATGGGATTAGTTTACACTAACATTTAACAGTATCGACAGTAATAGAGTGCGTAATGACCTTATGTGTATTTCTAACAAGAATTTGGCCGCGACACACATCTTTATCGCGTCATATTCAAACTAAATATTGCTAATTAAGTACCGATACTTATCGCTGTCTGAACTCGCTCGCACGCTCATGTACGATAAGCAAATACATTATCACTTTTCGACCGATAAACGAACTTCATTCACCACAGGGACGTAATGGCATATGTCCCTATACACAGATGTCGCCAGATAACAATATAAATATTCCTAACAACGCCTTAACCAACTATCTTTCATACAAAAAACATATCGCGAACAAAAGTGGTTTGAAAATCAACACGATACAAAGCAAAGCGAGTAGTAACGACCTATATACAAATACCGTAAGTCCATTTAAGGCGATACGTAGGTATCAACAATTTTATTAACCATCGACGATTGTCTTCATAAACCAGAACAGAGGGTTTATATGAAATGTGCAATGTATAAAGTACAATTGGGACGTGGTGATATCATTTCGCATGCGCTACGGTCGTCTCGAGGGCATACGGTGGCTGTACAGCAAACTGCCGTAAGTAAAAAAGAGGCATTATTTGAAAATAGACTTTAGGTATAATAACAAAGGGTTGCAATTAAGCTGCGGTTTTGGAGAATTTAGGTCTGCTCGAATATGGAACGCGACAGGTTTCGACGCCGATCGGTCGCATTCGGGTGCCGTCGTCGCGCACGTGCACACGGCGGGAATGGGACTCCATTAAATGTAGGGCTGCCTTGTATCTCTGATATCGCAGTAATCTTTTTACTCGCGGTACTACTTCTAAAGAATTAGTTTTACGACTTCTGAGCTACTATTTTTACTCCCGCATACTTGATGTAAATGCTCATGTAAACAGCCCATGATGTAGATGAATATGTTGATATTTTGATTTAAATTCTTTGCAGACAGATATAATGGGATTAATAAAGGAACATTATTTTCTTTGCCGATGCTTTTTTTGCTTTCAGCGATCTTTTATCGTTTCAATTGATGTCTGCGATAAAGAGCGTACTATCTAAACAAAAGATTTGTTATGCAGACAGTGTAACCCTAGTCAATTATTCTAAAGAATGTATCGCACGACCATAAAACGGGTGTGTGGAGTTTTTTCGTAAACAAGCGTATGTTTGTAAGTCGTAGTTTGAGCCGCGTACCAAGTTTAAAAGTTCATTAACGTTCAATACCCAATGTCGAACACAATCACATTTAAATATTGTGAATTTTCCGCCGAGCACGCTTCACGTTTTCATACATTGTTTGATTATTTTAAGACAATGTTTGTCCAATCTTTGTTCCAACGTTATCTGATGAGAACGACGAGATTTAGTACATTTGGGCCAACAGATGTGGTTTCGGTGATGATTTCATTCGTTATTTTGTGAAAGGCGCTTTGTGCGTTATTATATTCATACAACCTTGGCTGGCTGTCGGTAGCGATTTCATTCAGCAGCGTAGAGAATCTTTCTTTTAAATAGATAAACTATTTTGTGAAGCGAGGGAACTTGTTTGGTGAATTTCTTTTGTTTCCGGGAGTTTATTATTTGTTTTGCCCACCCACAAACTGCCCGAGTCTTGAAAATACGTATTCGTTTTAATGGAACTAGACTAAAGCGAGCCATGTTGTTTAATCAGGAAAAATATTGTTCCAAGAGTGTTCGTAATAGAGTTGTTTGAGCGCTAATAAAATTAAGCTATGATCCTCGGTCCCCGATAGCGGGGATATTGATCTAAAGATTAGGCGTTCACACAGAGTTCACGACTGTGAAGTGTCCCTAGTTGGAATAATGCGAACGAAACTATCGCACGAATTAACGGACAATTGAGTTACTAGACACAGGACCAATTATGTCCAATTTAGTACAAGTATCCTTACGAATACGTACCCGTTAGTACATTATTACTTATTGAATATTAAAGTAGTTATCTCTGATTCAGTACAAGGATCGGAAATAGTTTAAATCAGAAGTCGGCATAACGATTTATTGTCATGTATGTATACTACACTATATCTTGAACTGGTTTATATTTTATAAAATACTAATACGTGTGTGGGCAGGACCCATAGGATACATCTATAGATAGAGATGGAGATCTGAGTCGATATGGAAAGTAAATACCCTCAAGTATTCCAACAATATTTAGCAACTAGTTTACCAGTAAAGATACTCTGGAGTTGTGAATGTGAATAGACAGAAAGTAGGTACGCATCTGTGGACAAAAAGCCAACCCAAGCTTGTTAAGCTCAGAGTAATTAGGTCACAGTTTTGAATAGATATAGTATTCTACTGATTATAATCCTGTGTCTATTATGTTAGGATTTATACACATATTGCCTTGATTGTCACATACATTTTAGAATTTATACACCTTTTTAGAATTTATACCATACCTTTATTTAATTAAGTAACATATGTACTGTATTATCGTCGGCCTCGGTGGCGTAGTGGTTAGTGTAACCGACTGCCACGCCTGAGGTCGCGGGTTCGATTCCCGCACAAGTCAAACATTTGTGTGCATGAACATGGATGTTTGTCTTGGTCTGGGTGTTTCTATGTATAATATGTATGTATTTACAAAAAAAAAAAAGTATATATGTATGTTTATCCATTGTCTAGAACCCATAGTACAAGCTCTGCTTAGTTTGGGCTAGATGGTGTTGTGTGTGTGTGATAGAATATTATTATTATTATTATTATATTATAATTATATAAAATAGAAGTTATAATTTATTTGTTAATTAATTTGATATATTCTCTATATTTTACAGTAATTTATATTTTGTTTACACACAAATTATTGGTAGCTTAATTTAATTAGTTTAAATTTATTATTGCTTTAATAAGTCACTGATTTGACTAATGCCCCGCCATTATGATATCGTTTGATTCATTCGTCATGGCGGCGATGTATAGATGTAGCTAGTCTGTAGAAATTTAGCGCAGTCGGTGTTGAACAGCAGTGAGAATAACAAGTGTAAAATCCAAATAAAAACCAGTGTGAATTACAAAAACGTTACGAGTTTTATTTCCACCTGGTCAGAAGTGGGATACAATTAAGAATTATTTATATTTTCTTGTCATGCCCGCAGCTCGTAAGTAACGTGCTTTCCTTCTATTTTTCGTTATAAAATTAGAAATAGTCTAAAATACCGCTAATTTAGTAATTTAAATGGAGCCATGATCAATATTATTATTCGTTACCGTTTTACTAGTACAAACTTATTGTTTAATACAAAATAAACGAATAGGTACATATTAAATACAGAAACCGTTATAAGATGTGAATGTTAATTTTTCTTTTTCTTTAAATCATGTTGAAGTATATGTATCTTATGTGGGGGCCAGTCAGTGCAGACCGGCGACACTTCGACCCAGTGGGATCTTTTGTGTCGACAGTCTCCCAATAACGACTGCCATAGATGTTCATGGCAGCCGGGACCGACGGCTTAACGTGCTCTCCGAGGCACGGAGCAGGCGATAATAATATGTTGAAGTATATAATAACCAGTACAATAAAATATCAACAAGATTTTGTTGTTTAATACAGACGTAGACGAGTAAATTGTTTAGATTCCAGTCTAAATCATATTATATTCAAATATTTGCTGCTTAGAGTTCGAGCTGTTAGAGTTTAAAATTAATTTTGTTGCTACAAGGTTTTGCTTACATAAACAATATTAGCTATTGCACGTTGAAAATAAACACAAAATGTTTGTAAAATAATAAACATATAATTAAATCTATACCTATGACTAATATTATTGTTGGCCTCGATGACGTAGTGGTTAGTGTAACCGACTGCCACGCCTGAGGTCGCGGGTTCGATTCCCGCTCAAGTCAAACATTTGTGTGCATGAACATGGATGTTTGACTTGGTCTGGGTGTTTCTATGTATAAGATGTATGTATTTACAAAAATAAAATGTATATATGTATGTTTATTCATTGTCTAGAACCCATAGTACAAGCTCTGCTTAATTTGGGCTAGATGGTGTTGTGTGTATGTGGTAGAATATTATTATTATTGTACTGATTACAATCGAATACATGTTAAAATCCCGAAGTATCCTTGCATTTAGTAGATACTAAGCTTAACATTTGAAAGTTTCAGGTTACACTATAATGGATAAGGCCCGAGGTAAAGGGTTCGATGAAAGGGAGACCCGCGTTGAAGCCTCTAACGAATCTAATACCCGAGCTAAAGGGTCCAATGAAAGGAAGGTCCGAGGTGAAGGGACCAGTGGAACGAATACCCGAGGTAAAGGGTCAACTATTATTGACGTCCGAGGTAAGGACACCGATGTGAACCAAACCCGAGGTAAAGGGTCCGATACTATCAGAACCCGAGGTAAAGGGTACATTGATAGTGTGATCAGTCAAGGGGAAGGACTGGTAGACACATTGGAAGGCGGACTCGAGGTACCGAGTCACGATCTGGATGGTTCGGAATCGGATAGAAGCCTGCACCAGGCTAGGCGAAGGCGTAATTACGCTGCTTCAGATGAGGATCAAAGTGTTATAATTGGCGAAGGTCGATCATTGTCACGTGGCCAGAAGATTACACGATCAAGAAGCAAGCGTTAATACTCTATATCATCGGAATCCAGCGATGAACTATCATTACCTCAAAGGAAAAGGACACGGAAGGAAGTATGAAATGACAGGTTTTTGATAGATAATATTCCTACTATTTTAGAAAAGGTTAAAGTCTCGGATAAACCTAAAATGACGTTTAATACAAGTGTGATACCGGAGTTTGACCCTCTATCCAAAGACCAAACAGTGTTGACATGGTTGCCTAAAGTTGAAGAATGCGCTGAGATTTACGGTCGGGAGGAAAAGGAGATTATCCATTACTCTTTGCCCAAATTAACCGGCGTAGCTAAGACATGATATCAGGGTCTGACTTCGATACTACATACATACATGGTCAGAATGGAAAAGAAAACTTATAGAATCATTCCATGTAGAGAGGATTATGCAGAGCTTTTAACCGAGATGTTAGCTAAGAAAGCAAAATACGGGGAGTTATTGGAGCATTACTATTACGCGATAATTAATTTACTAAATAGGTGTAATATATTTGGTAGAAAAGCAGTAGATTGTCTTTTATATAGCGTAGATGATCGCGCTGTAAGGGTTGGTGCTCAGCAGCCCAATTCAACGAACCAGAGCAGATACTAAATTATTTCAGAACTGATAAAAGTGGTCAGAGCAGGGAGAACCAAGATTCGATGTGGAGAATATATGACCGAAGTTCTGGGAGCAACCCCAGTCGGTCTGGTCCATAGGTACGAGTAGCTTTAATTCCAATATAAAGTGCTATAATTGTGACACCGTTGGTCACCCGAGTTACAAGTGTGACAAACCTTTAGTAAGGTGTACAGTCTGTAAACGGTTGGGCCATAAAACCGATAACTGCTTTAGGAATAGAAAGGCGTCAACCGCAGAGAACAGAGGCTCACGTAATGAACCAAACCAGAAACAGTAAGTAATACAAGTGAAGATATAGGTTTAAATAAATATATATTAGACATCAAGGGCAAAGGATCAAAACCTCCTGCCATGTCGATCTTGGTAGTCAATGTTCTCTTATTAGAATGAGTGATGCCAAATCTCTTAATCTTAAGATTAATTCTCGACCAAACTTGCATTTATTTCGAGGTATCGGTGGTAATTTAATATGTCCTATAGGAGTCGCTTTGGCTTCTATCGAAGTCCAGGACTTAATAGAAACTATAGGTCTTTATGTAGTAGAGGAATATGTATTGCTTCATCCCATCTTACTAGGACACTCGTTTACTGAAAAACCGAATACTTGATAATTAAAACCCCAGATGAAATTCGGTTCCAACGAATGCCACCAAATAATTTGGATATAATGGCGCTCGCTGACACAGAGGTTCCCGGCAATGCTCTACAAGCAATAAAGGTTTGTACTGGTGTTCGATTAGATTGCAATATTTATGTGAATGGTACGTTGCGAGGTCCCGAAGGTAAAGAGTACTATTTATTTCCTGGCCAGTATGAGATCAAAAATGGACGTGGTACAATTCTGGTCTACAGCCTATCACTAGTTCCTGTCAATTTTAATGAGGGAACTCTTTTAACTAGATCCCTCCAAAGGCACTCAACGCCGTTAGGTAAAATTTCAAATTCATTTAGTGTAAATTTTGATGACGCAGACATGGAAACCTCAGTAAATTGTAATCCCAGTTTGAAAGAACACCAGCGTCAAAGTTTACAAGATTTGCTT
This sequence comes from Catocala fraxini, assembly GCA_930367265.1. NCBI lineage: Eukaryota > Metazoa > Arthropoda > Insecta > Lepidoptera > Erebidae > Catocala > Catocala fraxini. The sequence continues at coordinate 18,476,829 of OV884035.1, forward strand.
GCACAGTATAATGGTTGTTTTTCTAATGGGTTACGTGACCTAGGATATACACAAATCACTGAAATGACAATTGAACTTACCGACGCAGAGCCGGTAGTATATCGCCCTTACCGCATGTCGTATGCCGATCGATCACAGGTTAGGGACATGATCCACGAAATGCTCGACAGCAGCATAATCAGGGAGTCATCATCACCCTACGCAAACCCAATTGTTATGGTTCAGAAAAAATCAGGTGAGAAACGCTTATGCGTAGATTATAGAGCTCTTAACAGGAAAACTAAGAAGGACCACTACCCTTTGCCACGCGTGGAAGATCAACTAGATATACTAGCAGGTAATACTTTATTTACCTCCCTAGATTTAGCTTCAGGCTATTATTAGATCGCTATATCCGAAGAATCTCGTCCAAAAACTGCCTTTGTGACTCCTGACGGGCAGTATGAATATAATCATATGCCTTTTGGTTTAGTCAATGCACCGTCTGTTTTTCAATGTACCATAAATAAAATCCTTCAGGAAGCCAGAATTAAATACGCAATCATTTACATGGACGATGTTCTTATTCCGTCTAAAGATTTTGACGAAGGTTTTCAAATACTAGAAGAGGTTTTGTGTCTGCTAAAAAAAGGTAGGTTGACGTTAAAATTGAGCAAGTGCCACTTCTTTCTCGACTCTATAGAGTTTTTAGGTTTTGATGAGGTTTTGAGTGCTAATGGTATCAGGCCCGGTAGCAGAAAGGTTGAAGCTGTCTCCTAATTCCCAACTTCACAGAACCAACATGACGTGCGGCGTTTTTTCGGTCTTTCGGGTTTCTTTAGACGTTTTATTAAGGAGTATGCTGTAATCACGGCGCTATTAACAGATCTATTGAAAAAAACCGCTGTATGGGTTTAGAGCAACGAGCAAGATAACGCCTTTACTAAGGTAAAAAAGTTACTTTTAATTCGACCAGTACTTGCACTGTATGATCCCAAGGCCGAAACCGAGTTGCACACAGACGCCTCTAAGGATGGCTTGGCAGGTATATTGTTGCAACGGAACAATAATAATGTACTACAGGTGTCCTACTTCAGTCGCAAAACTAACATTGATAAACGTAAGATACACTCGTACGGACTCGAGACGCTAGCAGTTGTTGCCTCCCTGAATCGTTTTCGTGTTTATCTGGTAGGTATGTATACCATTTAAAATCATGACAGATTGCAACGCGCTAAGGTCAACATTAGTAAAAAGAGATATTATTCCTCGGATTGCGCGCTGGTGGGTCTTACTCTCAGAGTTTGACTGCACTATTGAGTATCACCCCGGAGCTCGAATGGCGCACGCAGATGCACTTAGCAGGAACGCCATGGACGACCTGGTTAGTGAGTTATATATTTTAGATGTCTTATCAATACAGCAAACAGATCAGGACTGGATAGCTACGGTCCAATCCAGCGATGAAAAAGTTAAAAGATCAAAAGTATTTTAATGGATTCCTCCATGGAGGAGTCTCTTGAGGTACGTAAAAATTATAAAATAAAGAACGATAGTGTTTTCCGGTTCGTAAATGAAAATTTAAAATGGTTCCACGAACTGTACGTTAGCAAATCCTAAAGATGAACCACGATGATGTCGGTCATTGTAGATTTCAGAATACTCTACAGCTTATTAGGGAACACCATTGGTTTAAAAAGATGCGAGTATTTGTAAAAAATATCTCTTGTCTGGAATGCGCTCATCACAAGACCCCAGGTGGTAAACAAGAAGGTGAATTACACCCTATTAAAAAGGTTATTACGCCCTTTTATACCAACATGCAGACCACCTGGGACCATTTATAAAAAGCAAGAAAGGTAATTGCTATTTATTAGTTATTGTCGATGGTTTCACAAAATATGTAAGTATCAATCCAGTAAGGAACACCAAATCTATTACTTCAGTAAAGATAATCAAACAATACGTTAGTTACTTTGGTGTTCCTACTCGTTTAATTACTTACAGAGGTACGAGTTTTACTAGCAAAACATTCCAGGATTTTGTCAACTCTTACGTCATAAAGCATATCCAAAATGCCGTTGCAACACCAAGGGCTAACGGGCAAGTCGAGAGATTTAATAGAACTATATTAGATGCGTTATCCACTTCAAACCATGGTGGTGATGATAAATCCTGGGATGAACACATCTACGATATATAGATTAGCATTAATACCACAAAACATAAAACAACTCTGAAAAGTCCTTCAGAATTACTGTTTGGGTTTAATGTTACCAGTAGAACTGAAGGTTAGTTGCATGATATTATTAATGAGACTTTGAATAGAACCTAGGTCGAGGAACTAGAAGACGTAAGACAAAGGGCAGGTGAAAAAGTAAAAGAACAACAGGTAAATGACATTATTCATTATAATCAACATAGGAAGGCTCCAACACAGTATAAGGAAGGTGACTTGGTACGTGTAGAGAGACAGGTCCCGCATGAGGGTAAATCCTAAAAACTTGCTGTCAAATATTAAGGACCATACCGCATAGTAGAAATGCTCCCCAATGACAGATTTCTAATTAGGGACACACCTTTAACTCATAAGCGTGGTAAGCAATATGAAAGCCTATTATAAAATATCATCCTAGCCTCTTTTCCGCATTTGCGCAGACGCCGATGGATGCTTATAAATTTGCAATTGATAATTTGATATTAGAAATAGAATTATTAGATCATATTGATGACAATCAGTGTCATGTTTGTTGACAAGAGCCGGGGGTTGACAAGAGTCGTTCAGAAATGTAACACAACATTATATGCTCGGGCACGCCACGATCGTGGCGGTAAGTCCCGTGTTTGAGGAGTGGCTGGAGAGGCGCCATGGCGCCCTCACCTTCCGGCTGACACAGGTAATGACTGGCCACGGTTGTTTTGGCCAGTTCCTGTGTCGTATACGCCGGCAAGAGACGCCCGGTTGTCACCACTGCGGCGACTGCCGCGACGTAGTTGAGGACACGGCGCTGCACACTTTGGCGGTTTGCCCCGCCTGGGCATCGCAGCGCCGTGAATTGATCGCGGCAGTCGGATTGGTTGCCCTCTCGCTCCCGGCCGTAGTTCAGTCTATGGTCCGGAGTGAGAGGTCGTGGAACGCCGTCTTCACCGCCTCCTTTTGTGAGGAAGTCATTTCCATCAAGGAGGCGGCGGAGCGGGAGAGGGAGCGTTTGAACCCTCTCCCCAACCGCAGAGCCGGGCGCCGGAGGGCGCGGGACGACCTCCAGCCACCCTGAGGTTTGACCTGGGGGTGGCGGGCTTTGTGGGCCTGCCCGCCATCCGTTCAGCACCAGGTCCGAGAGGCGGCGTGCGTGTTCCCACGCGCGCCTCTGTGCTGAGTCCGTCTCCCCTCTAGGGGGGACAGTAGGGAGTGGTAGAAGTGCCTTTAGGGTAGGTCTTTCGTGTAGTGGCCTGCCGTTTCATACGGCGGGCCGAAACCTCGGCGGGGTCGCGACCGCATGCGAAAGTGATTCGCGCGGCCCCGTCGATAGTGGTTTTATCGAGGAACACCGTGGTAGGTTTAGTCGGTATTCCGGGAGGTACTTTATCATCTTAACATCTTATTTTACCCCGGCGAGTCCGACATAACCCCTCCGCCCGCCCCCGCGGAGGGGTATGCGTCATGCATTCCCCCACGTAAAAAAAAAAAAAAAAAAAAAGAAACAACATTATATGCTGTGCTCAAACATTATAATATAACGTCTTTATTATTATTTTCTTTAATTTTTTTTTTATCTTTATTTAAAGGAACTTTGTTTCTATTTTTTTATTATTTTCAATATACTTTTAATTCTATAAATATGTAAACATATAAGTATTATCTAAATACCAATATTATTATTTAGTATAAAATTACTTATTACTACTAAAAATTTGAACAAAAAACAAAATAATGTAAATAAATTAGGCAGACGGTGTTCATACATAGCAATCTATTTTTTTTTTTTTTTTTGTGTTTTATGTATGTATGTTACTGCCTACATGCACCGAAATCATGCAGACTCAGCAAAAATACCAGCGTTGTGGATATACTGCAACATTGCTGACGCAGGACCTTATTTGTTCTTATATATGTTACGGCTAATAGCCGAAGTACGGCTACACCTAGTTTTAGCCGGCTAAACTCAAAAGTAACCTAACATAACCTAACCGCATGTGGCCGGCTGCACCTAGTTGTAGCCGGCTAATCTTAAGTTTATGTTCACACCCACCTTTAGCCGTAACATATATATTGGTTGTGTTTACTGTTACCTGATGAGCGTGGAACAAATAAATTATTATTCTTTTTTTCTATAGTTAAAATTAAACCTTGGATGAATTTTAACACAGACTTAGAATCAGATTCATCTAACAATGATAGTACAAGCAAACATGAGGAGGTATGTCCTGATTCATCAAATACAGAAATAAGTACGTGGTAGTTTTAATGTTAACTTTTAAGTGATATCATTAAATAATGTCATATAATACAGTTTTTATGTAAACTTAACAACTCATGACGCATGCAAATTACGTATTTTTTTAGTAATAACTTAAGTTCTTAATAATGATATAATTTAACAAAAAACAAAAAAGCGAAGGGACTCGCTTCAAACAGGATGGCCGAACTGTTAGGATTTATAGACATTTGCCTTGATTGTCACATACATTTTAGAATTTATACACCTTTTTAGAATTTATACCATACCTTTATTTAATTAACATATGTACTGTATTAAATTATAATTATATAAAGTAGAAGTTATAATTTATTTGATAATTAATTTGATGTATTCACTATATTTTACAGTAATTTATATTGTGTTTACACATAAATTATTGGTAGATTAATTTAATTAGTTTAAATTTATTATTGCTTTAATAAGTCACTGATTTGACTAATGCCCCGCCATTATGATATCGTTTGATTCATTCGTCATGGCGGCGATGTATAGATGTAGCTAGTCTGTAGAAATTTAGCGCAGTCGGTGTTGAACAGCAGTGAGAATAACAAGTGTAAAATCCAAATAAAAACCAGTGTGTATTACAAAAACGTTACGAGTTTTATTTCTACCTGACCTAAAAATTAGAATAACATGAGTAATGAAATGACTCATATTTTCCAGGAATTAGGTACATTGTATAATGAATAGTTGTAATCGTAAAAACCCCAATCAGTTTTCCTCTGGAACTATGAAAATAGCAACAAGTTTTTTTTTAGGAAAATGTGCTCTAGTATTTGACTAATATATTAGTCATAACTCTAGAGTTATAACTCTTGATGCAACAGATTATGCAGATGTTGAGTAAGTTTGGGTAGCAAACAAATGTCTCGATACGAGCCGTGAAAGGTTGTTCAAACACCACATAATATTTAACTACGTCGCTGCATCTAATAATACATGTATATAATCTAAGAATAAGTGTTACACAACCCAGTAATGTAATGTCTACTCAACTAGTCCAACTTGACTTATATAAGTCTAAGAAATCGTCTCTTTGAAATTAATCATATTGTATAATATTATGTAGTGGCAGAAAGCTTAATTCAAGACTGTTTATATCTATTATAAATTCGACGTGTGGGTCTACACCGCAGACGTTTTTGTTAGATAAAGCTACGATTTCTCGGTACCTGCCCACTTGATACCTACGCTTCAAGGCTTTGATACTAGTTAACAAGAAACTCTAACATTTTAGGCATCGTTTACTCATCTGCTTGCGGTGAGAATCACCGTCAACATGGCTCCGACCGCTTCTGATGCCGTCAAAGCGTCGGCGACGTAGGAGAACAATATTTAGGTAAGTGAGCGAGGGTCGTGTGCAGATGACGAGGGGTAGGATGCGACGCACGGCGGTATAACGCAAGGGTGTCTACATGACGCCTCGGCGACAAGCCACGCCGACCCACCGAGCACATGCCGACATTTTAACGATACGTACCGATAACCGAACGTAATTTCCGTTTTCCGTACTCATCTCATGTTTATTATTTCGTACATATTGATGTAGTGAGGAAAGAATTTATATTGATTACATTCAAAAAGAAATATGTTGAGTGGATGTTTTCTCGTATAAGTTATAGGCGTGAAGGAATGGGTTATTCGCCGTAAATCTCGCGCTGTGATTTCAAGTCGAGTTGACTTTGTGAGGGCAATGCTCTTAGTTCTGCAGTGACCGAGTGCGTGTTAAGAGTGTGAAGTATTGAACCCATCCAGTAGAGGATTACTAACATAAGTATTTGTAGTACACAGTGGTATAACAATTCATCAAAAGCGTGTGTGTATCGACCTCCGACTTCACTGGCGAGGTGAATCAATCTACTCAAGGTCTCACTCCTAGTAAAAGGTCTGACCATTTTATATGCTAAACAGCTTTTGCCCGCGGCGTCGTCTGCAAATTCCGATTGTAACAAATTTTTCTGACGGAATTCGAATACTCATATCTGTTCGCTTCGTGATGGAGAAAATCAATGGTGTACACACCCTTCCTTACAACAAAGGAGTGACGTAATATCATTTGGCAAGCAATCATTGATTTTATAACATTTGAATTAATTATACACTAATGCATATAAAAAAACACTTTCAATTTTGTTATACAAAGAATAACTGAATTGTATTTTGACGTTCGTGCAAGTCATACATAAAATATGTTTTAAACTGTACAATACACGAAACTAAAGGAATTCCGCGGATTTTTATTTTTGTGTCAGTTACATCCAATAGCTAGAGCTGCAGTACAAAGGTGTATGAAAGGCTCTAGAGTTCATCTTACTCTGGGCGTAATGATTCATATGCCTAGTAATACTGTGTAGGTACTGTAGCTATGTGATTATACGCGTGTAACTCAATTTCATACGGTTATTACAAGACTGGGTTTAAGTTAGAAATATTTAAGAGAATGAATAAGTTTATGGTTACGTTGACTGTGGAGGTTTTGAATGAAGAACGGTAAAGAAACACAGGTAGAGAACCTTTTTCTAACGACAGCGTGTGCTGCTATTAATAGAGTAGTCCTATTGAGACGCTTCATCGGGACAATGTTACCCAAAGAGATTTGGACGAACATTTTCTTTATTTAAAATTAGTTGTAAGTAAAATGCATGTAAGCTCGCATTTCTTTAAAAGGTATGCCATTGTTTTTAATTTACCCTAGTAACGAATTTTATAAAAGTCGGTTTACCGGTTTAGCCTTGACCATGTTATAAAGAGAGTTACTTTGATACCCTCACTAATAATATAATTGCGAAAGTGAGTTTGTTTGTTTGTTTCACGCTTTAACTACTTGACCGATCATCATGAAATTTCGCATAGATACACGTTTTTAGGGGTACAGAAAAGGACATAGGGTACCTATCATGAAGAAAAACGTACTGTTACTAACCTAACCATTCTACATTCACGCGAGCGAAGCCGCCGGCAAAATATAGTTTATAATATTTGAATGGACTATCACGGATATTATTTAATTATAATTACATTATAACTAGGTGCTTAGACTAGTAGTATATGCAGTAGCATACGAGAGAATGTCGATTAAGTTTCTCAGTAGCAGTACCGATACACCTGCTGAACCCGGTAGATGCTTATAGCCCCGCCTTCTATTACGTGGAAATACTAATGATAGGTCTAGCAGTTAGTCTGTCTGAGACCTGAGATGACTATCGTCAAAATAATCGTTGAATCCACATCCTACATAACTGCAATCTCGTGAGCTCAACACTTTGTTTACGACTAGGAAACAAAAAACGTGACTAACACTATAAAAACATATTGATTGCTTTATGATTAAATCAATATTTTAAAAATAAGTTCATATTTGAGTATCTGTTAAAGATGGCGCCACATGTCTTTTGAAATCATGAAAGTAAAATATGGCGAAACCACATCTGATTTAAAGGTTAAATAAAATAATGTAAATAATTTTTAAATATAAGTAAATAATTTATATATATTTATTTTTAAAAATAAATATTTACTTCATTAAAATTTGATAATATGTGTATGACCTTCAATGTTCGGCACTGTAAAACGAATTTAAATTTTGTGTAAAATAAAGCTCAACAAGACCTTATAACGCTCCATTTTATTATTAAATTCCTATACAGGAAATAGCATGTGTGTTCACTGTACATACATATGTCCATGTACAATAATGTCCTTTTAAATTCTAAAAGAATTATTTAAATCGGATAAATACTTTCGGAGATTACCTTCTACATCTAAACTTACAAAATTTACCTCTTTATAATATTAGTACAGATAAGTGAAGTACCAAAATCATGTAACGAAATTAGATGTTCTTTTGTAATTGATTTACTACTGTAACTAGCGACCCACTCCGAAATCGCTCGGAATAAAGAAATATAGGTACAGCCTATGTCCAACTGGAACAATGTCTTTTCAAAAGTAAAATTATGATTTCAATTGGACAAGTAGTTTAGGGAGATTTCCTTCTTTATCCAAATTTACTTCTTTATAATATTATTACAGATAAATTTAGTACCTACCAAAATCAAGTTACTTGTAACCACGTAGTTCCACTATCGACGGATGACCTCGTTCTTATTGGCGGTGTAATATGCGCTGGGCCTGTAAGGCCTGTTCCCTTTGCCGATACAATACCTGTTCCAGGCTGTAACGGAGAATGTCTCTAATTGGAAAGGCTTAGTCAGGTGCGCCGATTTGGTATTCAAACCACACTTTGTGATGTTTAGAGATGAACACCAATATCCTTTAACACAGCAATTTACATATATCATAGTATTACGTTCAACAAGTTATGGTTTTTTATTTTTTACTGTTTTAGGCTCGCTACTGTTTCTGCTGTATTTTGGCCATCGCCCAGGTTAGACAGGAACAAGAGGTGTCAAGTAGCCATGTGACATTCGAATTAAAATCGAATGTATTGACAACACTCTATAGTACACACGGCTACACATCAAGTTAGACACCCTATATACGCAGAACTACGCTACATACAAAATAAAGAATTGTCAGAAAGGGACAATGCATAGTGGTGTCGATATAGTGGTAAGAATAGAGCGTAACAAAAATATAACGCACTCTCTCGCACGATTCGCAGCGTTCAAGTTCTAATAGTTCAAAGTACAAACAGTCTAGGTTGATGTGTCGCTGTGTGTACGTGCGCTGCGTCCTTGATCAAGCATAGTAAGTATTGTGGTGTGCGCAGCTGTATTTGAAAATTATTCGAATGGAAATTCGCTCATCACTGGTATAAAGTCCACCTAGATTTCTTAGGTTTATTATTTCTTTAAGTATATACTTATATAAACGTATTCAAAGATTAAAATCGATTTTCAGACACTCCATACTAATTATGCGAATGCGAAAATAACATAATTATATTTATTTATGTACCAAAATTTTTTTTTGTACGGTCATAGTGATTATCACTGTCTTATTGTTTGCCCTCAATATTGTAATGCTTGAATAAGGCACTAAGTTATAAACACTACTCATATCATTGTAACACCAGTACACTTAATTGACAATAAATGATTTGATTTGATTAAACTAGAGAATCAATTTTGATGAACTGTGGTATGGTAATAGTATACCTATACAGATGGTCAAGAATTTTAAAGATACACAGCCTAAACCCTGGGCTAAACATAATGTGAGAATAAAGACATTTAAATTCTTGATACTTAGTGAGGAAATAACCTTGATTATAATGGGCTGAACACTTACAGGATACGCGACACAACATGACTGTTATTTATTACAAAATATATCGTGCATAGACTTATATAGCTGCGAGGTATCAACGAGTTTGTTTGACTCCTTTAATGGAGATGGACAGATCGAAGCGACCAGTCAACCATTCGCCACTATGTGCATTTTGTTCAAATTGCGTTCAACAATCACTTTTGATGCGTTTGTATTGACTGAGTGGTTTATAGGTGTAATCTCTGACTTCTTTTGAAGACATCTACAGTTCTAGGCATAATTACTGTATCGCGAAAAACTTTATACATATAATAATAATAATACTTTTTTTTTTTGCCTTAAACACGTTGTAAAACGATTTTTTAGGTACAATATAGTTCATACATATTTTGCTAATACATTTGTTTATAGCATGCAAAAGCATTCAAGGTTACTTACCATACTATTAGCATTTAATTTGTAAAAAATCGTTTATATTATAATTATTATTAACATTTAGCCATTTGTGTAATTGTATTTTAAACAAACTAAAATTAAAAGATTTTTAGTGACAAGGTATTTTAGTGTTACTAGGTTACTCATTAAAATATGAACACAAAGAAAATCTAGACACGAACAAATATTTGTTTATAAAATAAATTGTCTTCTATGGCGGAACCTACTGCACGCCCTAATTAGCCTAGCAATTAAAGCACTGCGCCATATGTGCAGTCAAATTTTCCACTTTTTCCTTGCATATTTTTATTTCCTAGTTTCCCTTTTTGATTAAAAGTAAATTGTCGCCTTGCTCTCGTGATATTTGTTTGCGATTATGCTTAGCGCCGATCGTAGAACAACCGGGTCGGTCATAATGATACTTATTAGAGTCTTCTATCAACAAATTCTCAGTAGAAGTAGAAAGAATGGCTTCGAGAAATGTACTCAGTAGTCGTCAATGTACTTACACTTGGGACGTACAACATAGATGATAAAACATAAATGCCATGAACTTTTGCCAACTCTTTTAGGGATTTAGGTATGTTGAGGCGTGAATTATCACAAAATAAATAAAACAAGTCATTAATTATTTGGCGCTTAAAAGTATTTATTTTCAGCCTTTACTGTCCCACTGCAGGCCAAAGGCATCCTTCTCGCCTTGCCACATATCCCTGTTATGCGCTAGGTTGCACCAGTCTCTCCTGCAACTACCTAATTCGTCCCGCCCGCGCCATCGACGAATTGGTCCCAGATGGTGCTAAGCGGCAACGAGGTAGACTTAAAAGTAAAAACCGTTTTATCTTACGTGGGTGTTTAAACAGCTATATTATTTAAATTATCCAGTTTAAGGCGTATATACCAGAAAAAGTTTCAATTTAAATCTGTAATTTCAAAGGTTAGATTTAAAAGTACCGAATACAGGACCTGTTAGTTGTCATAGCAACTTTTACAGATCAAAACACATTTTTATTTTGCAATATTTTGCTGTAGAATCCCGTCGAATAACGAATCAGATCGACTCGGGTACGCGCTTCCAGCGTTGGAATTTTATTCATTTATGAATGGCAGTATACCTACCGCTCGTTCGTTCAAAGTATCGTTTGATACAAGTGATTCTATGGTGTATTTTGTGTGTATACGCTAAATAGATGTAAACATTTCTACTCATTACCAAGTTGGTTCTATGCCATAAGATTGTGTGGGACTGTGAAGTCTCAAGTGGAATTTCACAGTGTTATTTTCGGGGATACTCAGACGTGATTTTATAATTATCAGTGATAATTAATAAAATACATCAGTATGTCTATATTACATTCTAAATATTTTTCGTCTGTACCTCTATCCTTGCGTCGCAGTTTCCTTACGGACAAAAAACATCCTGACTACTAATCCTACACACCTAACCAACAATCACACAAATAATCTAATCCCAGAATGCAAATTTTTATACAATAGCATTGATTATCTTAACCACTGTGCCACCCATGCAGCCATTTTATAAATTGAACCGAAAATTTGCAGGTCAATGTATAACTATTGATACATCAAAAATGATGATACACTTATTTCTATATCCTCCTACACAAACCGCAGAACCTCAATCTTCAATCACGTCTTTAATCTGCCTTTATGATAAAAATAACAAAAAACTAAATAAGTCTTAGATATAATTTTTATCACTCTGTATTTCGACAGAGTTGAGATTTTAATAGAGTCGGCCCACGCAAAAATTTCACCCCTTAGGTAACCTTTAGCATGGTACAGTTAGCATCGCCTTCAATGTCGATATTACTCAGACATACTGCAGTTCAAAGAAAACTATTGTGGAAAAGTGTTATAATAATATCATAGAGGTACATATTATGTGTGTCAGAGCGGCAATTTGAACGTAATAGCAAGCATAATGTATTGAGTGTTGTGTTGTTATACATAATTGCTGTATTTTATACTAAGTTTATTTAGTGCTAATTCTGAGATACCGGTTTTAAATTATGAGTCATACAATTTAAACACTTCGAATCGATTTTTATCTGTAAAATACTTGTTCCTTTTAACTTGCGACTTAAATAGGGACGTAAACACGTGTTATATTACATTTTTAATTATTTTAGAAATGACTAGCAATTTGAGTAGTTTATTACTAAAATTCAAGAATTTTAGTAATAAGGTACTAATAACTTACTATGATAGTAATGGAAATCAAGCCCACGACCTCTCGATTGTAAGTCTGTCTCGTTTACTGCCGTTTTCTGTAACATATATTATTTAGTCGACTAGTAATTTTAGGTTCATATTTATTTTGTCATGAACTAGACAGGTACAAATGAGATTGGCCTAAAATAGCGTAGAACAGGGAGACGTGGAAAATTTAAAGATGGCCTTAGCTCTGCAGTGGGATGAAACAGGCGATGCTAAGAATAATAGCTATTTTGTACACAGTTTATATGAATTTGTTTCGTATACTAAAGTGTTCGTTTGTGTGTGTGTCTTTTTTTTAATAAGGGTGTCTGCATTATTCGTATCGAGTGCAGTTTAATCGATATAAAATTAACAGTATTATGAGGTAACACAGGGAAACCCCTTTTTATACAAATGCGTGTTTGTCAGTCGCTTTATTGATAAAAGCGTGTTTGGATCGCTCCAAAAAGTAGCAGAGTGTAATCGCACTAAGACACAAATTCCCTGAATATAATATATTCTTATATTGAGTAAGTGCTGTATATTTCCAAATTTTTTTGTTATTCGTCTAGAGCTTAATATAATATTTTAAAAAATATACTGGAAACAGCACGTAACAATTTAAGGTTCTTTAGTGGCAAAAATAACTCCCATATCAATTTTATCAATGTGAAAGTGAGTTTGTTTGTTTGTTACGCTTTCACGCCTTAACTACTCAATTAATGGAATTTTGCATACACGTTGTTGAGGATACAGAAAAGGACCTTGCATCCAGAAAAAAATACTGAGCCCAAGAGATAGAAATTTGACATAATCTACATTAAGACGAGCGATGCTGCGGGCAAAACCTAGTTGTTCATAAAATGCAATTGTATTAACGATCGCCAACAAAGTGAGCCATTTATGTCTTAGAATTAAAATATTTGCAGGTAAATTGATTTTACTTCCAATAACATTCTTAATTAAAGGTTTTTTTAATTAAACATTTTTAATTAAAGATCAAATAATAAATTACGATAAATTATAGTATTGTCTATGTAGCCTGTTGAACGCATCGGAGATATTCGATCGTGAGGTCCGAGTTTCCATACTACTGTAAACAGCATACGTTTGACAGGTTTGAAGTATAGCTTAATATGCGAAATACGTAATAGACTGTCCAACCATCCGAATTTGACATTTTATGACTCCTGTGACCGTCGTCAGTCGAGGTTAATACATAAACCCTACCGACACTGGTAGGTAATATGCGTAGTGGTGTAGATTCGATCTCTGTGGGACAAAAATTTGTTCGACGCATAGATATATTCATCTTTAACCTATTGCGTCGCAGCGGTACATCGGCGGCCAGACACAATAGGATTTCAAATATCTGGCATTCGAACAATTGACAGGTTAAAAAACTTACTTGCGTGTTGTAATAGTTATAATTCATTGCTTGTATTGCGAGTTGCGAGGAACTTTACAAATATTTAAACATCGAAGAGCGAGAAAACAACTATTTATGGAACTTACAATTTTTTGTGCCGCGTGGGGATCAGACCGACACTCGGCGCATTAGGAGTAGCGAGATTGTGGTATGGATAACGCTTAGAATACTGCTCAGTTTGGATTTTAAAAAAGTCTGCTTCGACAGGAATTTAAGAAAAAAAGAGCAATTATTCTCTTTTTTAAAAGACAACTCCCGCACTAGGCATAGTTCCTGTATCGTGAGGGAATTTACAAACATTCAAACAACGTACATAAAAAACATCCAGACTCGGAACAATCATTTGTGGATTACACAAATTTTTGTCGGGTGTGTGACCCACCACAATCGCTGCAGTAGCAGTGGCGCGGCGACCACTTAAACCACTACGGCATCTGCCATCACAGGTTATAAAAAAAATAAGTTGCGAAATGAACTCATAGACATGCATAACATTTTATAAGAGCACTTCAACACTGAGATAATAACAGTTAATATTGGAGGCTGTACATAAACGTAGCTTATTTAATTCGTCCCAACACTTGGGAGTGCGTCAGTGTGAAGCCTATTTTAACTTTTTATCAAGGGTGGGCTCACCTCGCTCGACCGCCGTTAACCTCCACTGAATATTTATATTAGAGACCCCACTCCGTCCTCCCTTTGAGACGTTCGTACTTCTATATAGTAATCTGTTTATTGTTCGTAATAAAGGACAATTTTAAAATCTGCTACTGCGTTCAAAGTTCAACGGTTGGACGCTAATGTTAGTCTGTTGAGTTGCGTTTGATACGATTTAAATCTGTATCTATACTAATATGAAGTAAAGTAAAAATGTTAAAATGTAATGATGTCCAAAGTACTTCGCATTAAAGTAAGGAAATTATATTTTTGGAGAGATAATCCTAACTAATACCTAATATAAATGCGAATCTGAGTTTGTTTGTTACGTTTTCACGCCTTAAATACTCGAACGATCATCATGAAATTTCGCATACACGTTATCATACATAGATAACATAGATTCACGCCTGTTTCCCAGAGGTGTAGGCAGAGACTACGGATTTCCATTTGCTACGATCCTGACACACTTCTCTGGCTTCATTTACTTTCATCACATTCCTCATACACGCCCCTCGGTTCAAGGTGCTCTTAACCTGGCCTTTGTGCGGAACGTCTCCAATCTGATCGAGAAACGTTCGCCTAGGTCTTCCTCTTGCGACTGTTCCATTCACACTAGCCTTATAAACTTTCTTAGTCAGTCTTTCCTCGCCATTCTTTCTACATGCCCAAACTAGCTTAACATACCCTTTTCTATTCTTTTCACTATATCCCTTTTCATGCCTTTCATTCAGTAAAGTACTATTACTAATTTAATCTAACCTACAAGTATACAAGCGACGCCGCGGGCAAAATTTTGTGAAGTTGTAAAAAAAAGCATAACAATATTAAACAAAAACTAATTTTGCGTGTATTACAAACTTCCCAGGTACTCACTGTACTATACTAACAAGGGAACGACTTCTCTCTCAATTTTAAAGGAGGATAGTATTCAAATCTACTCTTGAAGTCTATAAAGATAGGCATCAACGAAATATTTTGCGAAATGTGAAATTTCAACGAAGCGATGAAAGAATAAGACACATGGTAATTGCGTCATCAATTTGAGGATAAATCATGAAGCTTTTAGAAAAAAGACAGTTATAATCATACTGGTTACATAATATATAGGTATATTAATCCCTAATCTATGAAATATCTATGTAATTTATAGATTAGGTATTGAGTCTAATAGTATCTTTGCCCGTTTTCCGGTGGAGTAGGTAGAGGCTATGGATTGTCACTAAAGAACCTGGCATATATCTCTAGCTGTATTCCTTTTCATTATCCTCTCTTATGCACGCTGGTCTATTTAGGCTACTGGTAATCTGGTCTTTTCCTAGACTATCTCTGATCTGGCCAAGGTACCTATGTTTGTCTAGCTATATAGACGAACGTTTTCTGGCCGGATCAGATAGTTATTTCGCCTAGGCTTCTCATATATGTATATGATTTTAATCCATTTTAAATAACTTTCAAAACATGAAGACGAGAGAGTAAAAGTAACACTTTTAAAATACATTATCGATTGGCAAAGCTGCAACATATTTGCTGCAATCTAAAAATAATGCAAATAGTCGTATTATTTCTAGCCTAATGTGTGTATTGACTTATTTTAAATATTCTTTGAATTGGAATCAGATTTGTACAAAGATAAAACATTGTATCTACTAATCCATTGTTTTAAAACAGGCTCACTCATTTTACTTTATAACATTGTCAAATCCTCATATTTTATTATGAATGTTATATATATGTATGACATCAGAAAGGCCTGGCGTATTTGTGTTTTTACTACGATATTTAAATTTTTATTATTATTGTATCAGTTTGTTCAATAAATATTTATGGAGCTATTTAGTTGACCTCGCGTATAATGTACGCGTTGACAGTCATATTTGCCAGAAAAGAAAACAACTGAACCCAATTTGTTATATTATCTATAGTATATTATTTATTAGATTTTGCCCGCGGATTCGCACGCTTTAATCTAGATTTTTTGAATAAAGGGGAATAACTATATGCGGTATCGCTTGATGAATAAAATCTAAGCTGTGACACAAGTTCATGATATAGATAATTATTGTTCAGAATTATAATGATTTTATAACGTAATGTGGAGTCTTACATTTGCCGGATAAATAAACGTAAAATATTAGTTGTTTTATTTTGTGTCATAATTTTCCGTTACAGATTTTTTGTTGTGGTAACATTATTAAACAGACACATTGATTTTAATTGATTTTCTATTTGAATATTAGTTGATATTGTTATTGTTTGTAATTATTAAACAGTATTGAAAACATGCTATAACATAATAATTTTTAATCTAACGAGTTAAATAAATATTTTGAATGAAAAAAGAATGGAATAAAATAATATTTATAGCCAAAATATCGTTACCTGTACGTATCGTACCTGTAGACTTACTTTTTCATTGGCCCCGAGTTAACGAAGCTCTAGTAAGTAGTAGTAGCTTTGAATTACTAAATACTAGCCAGCTCAAGCTGGCGGCTAGTTATCGAATTTTAATTAAATATAGATCGATTATTTTATATTATTTTTGGCAACACTGTAACCTTACTTGTCAATCGTGTCGTTGGCGCCCGATGTTGGCCATAGATTAGTATACTGAAGTTGGCGCCAGTAATAATAAATGACAATCAGATTGCATGTTCCGTTTTGTTTGAATTTGTTTTTTTTTTCATGTGTGTCATTGAGCTCAATTGCTAAATGTATTTTGAGAAAAAAATCTTAATTTATTTTTTACTAACTGTAAGACAGAGACTCGTCATGAAAAGTGATTGTGAGATAGAGACTCCATTAAATGTCACTATATGGCAAGTTCCATTGGTACTTTAAGTCACTTAGTCTTTAAATTGTACTCTCGTACATATACTTATATTCTGTAAGCGATAGCCTTATTAGATCTAATCTTACTGCTATTTAAAGGATAAATAGTAAGTTTCTACATTGTGATTTACAAAGTTCAGGCATATATTTCTCTGATACCCGGCAAATTACATACATGATGTTTATTATTTCTTAAACAACATACTAATACGAATCTTAAACAGTAGTTTTCATCTTGACACTGTAATATTTATACCGATACTATTTTCCTTAGTCGCTTGGGTATTCCCCTTTAGATCCCTCCGAAATAGTCCTTTTGCTTGATAAAAGGTACCCAATGCCCTATTCTGTACTGTATATACATATATATACTGTACTGTACAACCTGTATACGAAATTTCATGATAATCGGTCGATTAACGTAATTGTAATGCGTTAAAACGTAACAAAAAAACATCAGTCGCATTTATGGCATTACTTGTTACGATGAGGATTAGGCAAATTTACAATACGCTTTATACTTCAATTGTCTTTCTAAAACACTCCTGTTATGATTACGTAAAGTAAGAGTTGCTAGACATACCTATAGATTCACGCCTAGGTATTCCCAAAGGGTAAACAGAAGTAGATTTCACCCAAACTTCCTACATTTAAAGTCCTACGCAAAACATGCGAGCGAGGTAGCCAGTAAGCATAATGACATCGACATATTCCCAAACAAAACCGCGTAGGTTTACTAATACAGCAGTTAGAAGTATGTAAAAGTTTTCAATATCAACTTTATTGGCATGTGGACCGCCCACTTTCAGTTTTTATAGCTTCTACGTTCAACGAATATTTCTATTCCCCCGTCTTTTGGCCCGAGTAGGTACGTAGACATTGTGCGCCGCGCGCCGGCCGCCACGCCGCGCGCCGCGCTGCCGCGCCGGGGGCGACTGGCCTGGCATTCACACCGGATCTACAATATTGGGGCGCAATGAAATCGAATGGTGTGCAAACAGTTTTGTTTCTTATCTTATTATTATTGTATATTACATTATGGACGTTATTAGAAATGAAAATGAAATTATAGAAATCGAATAATAATAATAGGTATATTTAAAGGAGTCTGCCCACTACCCCGTCTCATACCGTGACCGTGCTAGGAACGTATCAGGCAAAAAAATATTCTTTGTCAGGAAATTTATAAGACTACGCTCACTAGACCGTTCCATCACCGACCAGCAGTTCCTATAGCAGGGCGTATCGTGTTGCTTTTCGTGTCTGATACGTTCCTAGCACGGTCATGGTATGAGACGGTGTAGTGGGCAGACTCCTTTAGAATATACACACGACATTCACATGCTCATTTCATCGAATTAACGATTTACAGTCATATTATATTGAGCATTTCTTGAAAGAAAAACTCAGTAACATTTTGCACGGGTAGACGACGATATAAGACTTGCTTGTTTTGCATGAAACCTAAAACCATAGGCGACGGAATTTCGCTACCCCTTACAGGATAGGTATAGGTGCCAGATTATGCAAGTGCAAAACATTTTTTGATAACCTTAATAAAATTTGTATAATAATAATAATGTTTATTGTCACTAACAAAATTGTAAAATTCTCTTATTTTAGATACTGTATGAGTGAACGGTAAACAAAAATATCCATACAAATGGATGTATGGAACGCTGTTGACTAATAGATTTACAGTAGGCAGCGGCTTTGCTATGTCCTGACTTTGCTGAAGTCCATGAGCAGCGGTTACCACTTTCCATCAAGTGGCCCACTTGCTCGTCTGCCAACAAGGGCAATAAAAAAAAAAAAAAAGGTAATTAGGTAGCATACACAAATCATTGGCAGCATTATTACTTCCCTGGCATAACTATTTTGGTACACATAAGTATCATTATTATTTGCCTGCTCACTCGGACGTTTTTATTTTCATATACACAAGTAACTGAAACATCACGTAGGATTACATAATAGAGGATTTCAATTCCAGTTTATCTCCAAACTGTTAAACATAATATTCAGATCTCACATAAAAGAAACACAGTTTCAGATGTTGGATAATATTTTCATAAATATTTTTTTGTTTTATGTAATGCTTATTAGCATAAGGCGCTTGTCCTACGGTCGAGTGGACAGCGAGTGGCTATCGACTATTTTCTCATTTAAGAATCACTACTACTATACGCGTAGTGTATGTACATATATACATAATCAGAATATAAAACTCTGTCTTCGACACATGAAAAGGAAGGTCTATCTATGTGTGTCTCAGTTATACCCAAATATGACCATATTATATCGAGGCTGACCATATTATACTAATATGGTCAGCCTCGATGGCGTAGTGGTTAGTGTAACCGACTGCCACGCCTGAGGTCGCGGGTTCGATTCACGCACAAGTCAAACATTTGTGTGCATGAACATGGATGTTTGTCTTGGCCTGGATGTTTCTATGTATAATATGTATGTATTTACAACAAAAAAGAGTATATATATGTTTATCCATTGTCTAGTACCTATCTATAGTACAAGCTCTGCTTAGTTTGGGCTAGATGGTATTGTGTGTATGTGGTAGAATATTAAATATTATTATTTGTTTTGTGTTTTTATACTCAGCTAATAGCCGGTGTTTTAATGACGTTTACGGGTAGAAACTAAGTAATCGTCATCTAAGATAGAGTTGGGCGATTATGCTCTAGGTGTTTCACTTTCGTCACTTTGCACAATCCTACATGTATTTAGTATTGCTGCTTTTTGTATATTAATAAATATATTTGGTGATAGTTCAAGTAGTTTTATGCTATGGTGCAAATATTTTGGTGGATATTACAATTGGTACAATATAGACTTTGTTGATTTACCAGATTCTTGCTATTTCTTCTTTGAGTTCTGTGTATTTGTTAATTTTTTCTGTTATCGTTTTTAGAAGGTTGTGGGTATTTGGGACGGTTATATCAATAATATATACTGTATTGTCAGGTTTATTGTGTACTGTAATATCTGGTCTATTAAAATGAATGGTCCTATCGGTGAGAATAGTTTAGTCGTAATACATTTTGTGGGTGTTGTTTTGTAGGGTGATATTTATAGTAGGGTGTGTGTGTGTCTTGGATGAGTTTATACTTGATACCTAGTTTTTGGTGGATGATATTTACTATTTGATTATGACGATGCGTGTAGTCAGTTTGTGTAAGTGTGGCGCAAGCTCCTGTTATATGTTGTATTGTTTCCGGTTGTCTATGGCATTTACGTCATTTATCGTCTATTGCAGTGGGATCTTTTATTATATGTTTCCTGTAATTTCTGGTATTAATTACTTGGTCTTGTATAGCTATTATGAAACCTTCGGTTTCTGAAAACAGATAGCTGCTAGTGAGCCACCTATTACATGCTTCTGAGTCGATATGTGGTTGTTGCAAATCGTGAGGATGACATCCTTGCAGTATTTTGCCTTTCCATTGGTGTAATTTATGGTTTTCAAGATCTGATTTTGTATTTGATGTTTGTAAGTTTTTGATTGCTTCTGCTTAATTAAAGGGAGTGAATTTTATATCATGATTAACTATAATTCGGTGTAAATCACTAGTATCTGCTTTACGGTGAAAGAATGATCTTAGGTTAAGGATTTGTTTTTTCCACAGCCAAGTTATTCTGTAAGGCCTCTACCACCTTTTATTCGATTGAGTGACATTCTTTCTATTGCTGACTTAGGGTGTAAAACGTTTTTTCTGGTTAGTATAGTGCGAGATTTGATTTTAAAGGCAAAGGCTATTTAAATATGTTTTCGACCACTTAATTATTCCGAATGAATAGGTTAACATGGGGATTGCGTAGTTATTTATAGCTTTAATTAGTATTTTTCCTGTGAGCTGGGTTTTACATATTATGGATAATCTATATTTATCTATATAGATTATCCATATTTTCTTATCTAATCTATATTTTCTTCCGAAAGTGTTTTCTTTATAGTTGAATAATCTAATAACTTTGACTATTGATATCCTAAGTATTTATATACGTCATTCGTGTCCATTGCTGTTACAGTTTATCCTTCCTGTAATGTATGATCACCTGACTCTATTTTTCATTTTTTAATATTAAAATTTTTACATGTATTACATTTTAATGTCTTTACTGAATGAAACTGTGGTCTATAAGTGTTTTAATATTTTTCACAGTACTACTATAAAGCTTTATATCATCCATGTAGATTAGGTGGGCTATAGATTATTCAGTATGATTTAAACGGTAGCCAATATTCTGTTTATTAATCATAAAAGACAATGGGTTAAGGGCGAGACAGAACCATAAAGGACTAAGAGAGTCACCTTGATATATCCCTTTCTTAATACTAATTTCTCTAGTTATAACAGAAATATGTGTGGTACGTAGGTGCATTTCAGTTTTCCAGAATGCCATTATTTCTTGCAAAAAGCTTATTAAATTGGGGTTAATTTTGTATATACTTAAAGTTTTTAATAGCCAAGTGTGCGGTACACTGTCAAATGCTTTACGATAATCTATATAAGTGCAATGAAAATCCTTTTTTTTGTGTGTGCGTCTGTGTATTGTAGAATCCATTATTAATTGTTCTTTACATCCCATGTGATGCCATCTGCACCCTTTCTGTTCCTCTGATTATAATATATTGTTGGTATCAGTATGTGCGCTGATTCTATTGGCGTTCAAATTTTGTAAATTGTTGGCAGACATGTGATTGGTCGATATTGTGACGGATCGTTAGTGTTACAGCTTTTTAGTATCATGTAAGTGATTCATTTGGCTAAAAAAGGTGGTATAGGTTGCTTTTTTAGTATTAAGTATATCGGTAAAACAGTTAGCTAATGATTTGTGAAGTGTGTGTAAGTTTAAACCAGAAGTTATGTTTTTTATCGATACCCGGCGATTTCCAGTTATGAGGTTTAGCAGTAACTATTTTTATATCAGCCTCTTGTATCTCAAAGAACTCCATTTCTTCTATTTCAGCCCACCTTCTTTTATCCATGCTGCTTTTTCATTGTGTACGTTTTCCTTTTCCATATGTGTGACCAATATTCTTCTAGTTGCTCTCTAGTGGTTATTGTTGTTTCTATTATACTGCTATTATTACTATTATTATTTTTACCGACCTTCAGTTTTCTGTAGAAAATCTTTTCATTAGTAGCGAATAGTATATTTTCTTGTTTTCGTTGGAGTAGGTTCTCAAGTCTAAGTAGACTGTTAAGAACTGACATAGGTTAGCAGATCTTAACTTGGTGATGTCTTTTTGAAGTCGAATTTGCCAAGGTGGTAGTGAATATTTTTTTCGTGTTGGGCGATTGGGTTCAGCGTGTATTTTGTTACCTAACTCGTCTGTTATTACCATTGCAGTACAGTATATCAGTGTATAAATATCGGTTAGTAGTAAATTCTCTGCAAGAAATCGGTCTAGTATGTTATTATTAAATATTATAAGGAAATCAGTTAGTTGCTTGCTGTAGTTTAATTTCGGAAGTTTTGGTCTTATTATTTGGTCTAGTAGTTGCGTTTGAAATTTCTCCATTAGTTTTGTAACCATTTCATCGCAAGCTTGGTCGTGTTCTGTAATTTGTAATTCTGACTCGAGGAGTAAATTGTGTGTTAGTGTTGTTTGCGTGGATATAAGAGATGTTATTATTATTATACTTTACGTTATTGAGTAAGAATTATATTATATTTAAATAAAAAGGATACATATATTATTAATATTTGATAGCTGACTGTTCTCTCTCTGATCTTTCTCCGTCTCTCCTAAATTGCTGTGCTCGACAGGGTCCACGACGATAAAAACTCATATATCTAATATAAGCGCGAGTTTTTAATGTATCTATGTAGATAGTTCACTCGCTAATCGTTGCCAGTATGACAGAATCCTAAAATCAGTAAAACTCAGATCATATATAAATATTATTTAAATTTATTAAGTATAAAGATCTATGGAAGCGATAATCACTGTTATGACTAGAGCTAAGCAATAAATTTAATAGGTACTTAATTAAGATTAAGATTCTGATTTATTACACGCAGAAAAATAATAGTAAGACGTTTACATTATTTTACACGGATTAAGTTGGCCGTGGCATGTAAGCTAGTGTCCACTGTTCACTAAATGAAGAGTCATGTTGAGAGAAAAAGAGTCATGACTAATAAAGAGAGATAATGAAATATATATTATATAGCACATAAAGGTTTTTATGTAAGGCAGCGACAGCCTCGTGGGAGACCGTTGGATTGCCACTGGTCTCATGTTCGATCGCAAGGCCTCTGTCTTTCCGAAGTTATGCGCGTATTAAAGTTAATAATAATGATCACTCTTTTTTACGGCAAAGGAAAACATTGTGAGAATTGCCGCCATTATTGCTCGAAGTTGTTTCAAGTTTGCCAACCCGCAGTGGGCAAGCATGGAGGACTATGGCCTAACCCACACACTGAAAAGAGGCATCAGCAGCAGGGCAACCAATATATAGGGCTGGTTTAGAACCAAAATTATAAAAAACGCAAACCCCTATGGTGTACTTTATCTTGCCATCCGTGTGCCAGACTGTCGCAGATATTTATCTCTGAAACTACTGATGCTGAAATCTGTTTACCTGTATGTTTGGGCTATTGTAACCAAACTAAACAAACACAGATGTGGATTCAGTTCGTGATAAATTGAATACGCTTGGTCTAACATTCTATATGTGTGTCATGCAAATCGGTGAACAATAAATAGAAATATCAGTTTTATAGCACCACCTAGACTTAGATAGTAACATAAGTACTAATCACCGACATTTCGTAATGTTTAAATAATAAATAACTAATTTTCTAACTAATATTATAAATACTCTGAAAGATAGAATAATAAATAGTGTGATTAGAGAGAGATGCGGCATGAAAGTGGATATAGTGACAAGAATAGAAAAGGGAATGTTAAGCTGGTTTGGGCATGTAGAAAGAATGGACAAGGAAAGACTGACTAAGAAAGTTTATAAGGTTAGTGTAAATGAAACAATCACAAGAGGAAGACCTAGGCGAACATTTCTTGATCAGATCGGAGGCGTTCTGGACAAAGACCAGGTTAAGAGCACCTTGTACCGACGGGCGTGTATGAGGAATGTGATGAAAGTGAAGGAAGCCAGAGAAGTGTGTCAGTATCGTAGCAAATGGAAATCCGTAGTCTCTGCCTACACCTCTGGGAAACAGGCGTGAATCTATGTATGTATGTATGTATATTATAAATACGAATGTGAAATTGATTGTTTGTTTGTGTATTATGCTTTCACGCTTTAACTACTCGACCGATCTTCATGAAATTTCCCATACACGCCAGGGGAATTGAAAAGGGAGTAACTTTCACCCAGAAAAAAACACTGTTACTCACCTAACCTACATTTACGCAAGTGAAGCTGCGGGCAAAATCTAGTTTAATAATTGCGAATGTGAGTTTGTTTGTTTCGCTTTCACGCCTCAACTTATAGACCGATCACCATGCAATTTCGTACACATGTTATCAGTTATCAGGGGTACAGAAAAGAACATGGGTACATTTCATCAAGGTAGAAAGTACTGTTCTCGAGCGAGTGTAGCCGAGGGCAAAAGGAAGTTAATAATATATTTCGGAGTTATAAAACACATACTTACTTATTTTTCTAGGATCAACAGAACATTAACTACAACATAAAAATGTCTAACGTTTATTATCATGTAAAAGCGTACCCAAACTCTTATCATATCTACCTGCTATAGGATGTGAGTGTGAGTGTGACGTGGTGTAACCTCGCACCCTTACAAATTATCCTCACCGGGGTAGGGGCCCATATTTATGACCACAACTTGTCCCGGGAAGAACAATGACCACTTCTATTGACCTCGAGAATGTCAAGTTAGTGGGTCTTAGGATATTTAAATGTGTATAGGGACTTGTTTAAATGCTTACTAAGTTCAAAGATGGCGCCGTAACACCATAATGCGGTTTCTTGTCAATTTTTAGGAAATGAAACTTTAATTACTATTAGTAATGCAAATTAAATTTAAAAAGAAACGAATGATATTTGAATACAGTAGTTCACAACGCGATACGTATTTTGCATGGAGACAGCGCACGCACTCAAGTAGTCAACGTCAGCAAAGGTTATAACGGCGTAGTATAGTGTTGTCATCGCATTCGAATATATTCGAACATATATCGAATGCAGTAAGCATAACGTTAACATTAATTAGAGTGGTCCACCGATAAAAAAGTTAAAGTTTTATAGTATTTATTAACATATTGAAAAAAAATTGTTTGTCGCCTAGTTCTTTTCACGTAAGCTCTTCTGCTAATCATGGTAGAAATTTGTTACACGTGCTTTTTCGTTTCCACTATCCTGAATTAGAAGTATATAGTTTTATACTACATGCCTATATCCCGAAGAGTTGGCAAAAGGGGTATATTTTGACAGCTTTGTCTTTAGATGCCAAGTACTTACTTACTAGTGGGCCAGTCAATTGTCAAAGATATTGTCTGTACCACACATTCTTAGGGCTTTCTCTTTATAACAAGATAAATAGACAAACAGCTATATATGACCTAAGTTATGTAAGATCTAGGCGGATAGTCTGTCGGTACCTACAAACTTTAAATTATGAGGATACTGAAGATTTGTTGATTGTTGTTAAATAAGCAATAACAAGTTCCACGATAATAATTATAATCTTGGCCTATTTTTTGCATATATTTTGTATAATAAGTATGGTTAATTGTATATAACTTAGTTCTTAGTAGTATATTGTAAGTGCCCTTAACGCCTGTGGCACAGGTTTACCCTACTACAGGCACTATATTCACTCATCTCAGATGGACTGTATTCATGTTTTAGCATTGTAATCAATAAATAAATTATTATTATTTACCAGCACAGTTCCAGGCTCAGTGCTGTTACTATGAATTTTTTTTAAGAGCAAAGTGTTATTGGGTATACGCTTTTGTTTGACCCAGAAATTGAATGCGAGAGTCTTATTAACAAACGATTGGGTATATCTTTAACATTATAACATATCACTGAACGTGTGTTTTCAACATGTATTTGACCAACATTCCGTTAGTTATATTTAGGTTTGATTAATAATTAGGGCCGATTATTGCCGTCTGTCGGGCACAGTTCCAGACTACACTAATTTACTTTAAAGAATTCCCTATCAGAAGACATGAGTAAATATATATTTTAGTGGAAGAGATCGCTTGTTGCCAAATATCTGGTGACGATGCAGATTAACCAGCTCGGGTAGTATACTACCCTCAACTATAATAGGTATCAAGTAACGTTAGAATAGCATATGATTACAAACAGTTAACTTAGTTGCAGGGGTGAACAGGAATATAAGAAATTTGCATAAACCCAAAACACTAACACGCTTAGAAAAAATGTGACGTTAAACATCGGTATGACTACCGTGAGTTTCCTGCAGTTGTCTTCTCATAGGCTCAACCCGTTTGGCGAACATAGCAACTAACCTAAATCTCAATTCAATAACTTCACTAAACTCACTAACTTACAAATTTTGACGTTCATAAGTGTGACTTTGTGACCTAATGGAATAAATATTTTTTGACTTAGACTTTGGCTTTGATGATGACTATATTCTTAAGTAATAATTCAAGTTAGACATTGCTGATTTGACTCAACCAATACAAATCGGTAAATGTCGGAAAATAAATAGGTAATTATTACCTTTAAACGAACACCAACACGATTAAGACATGTTGTCTAATAGTATACTGTGTATTGATAAGTAATAACAATAATTGAATGTGTATTATGACCATTAAATATGACCATCTTACTGTTACATGCTCATAATCGATCACTGAACCGAGAAAGTTTATATTTATTATTATAATGACTATATTTATACAATTGTCTGTAATACAGATATTACACGGAATATAATAATTACATAGAGATCATAGCCAATTTGGTATTATCATATATGGCCAACGACAATAGGTGGGCCCCAAATACCCAGTATAATGTCGATGGAATTCAAACACAGGATGTCAAAAACATTTGCGGACGGAAGCTATACTTCGTACCAAACCGCTGGGTCAAACCATCCAACATGCTCGCACAACACCAAACTTTTGAATTATTCAACCGTTTATTGACTCTAAAATATAAAGATCTAAACAAACATACACAAAAGTATTTATAAGATATGTCATTGACCGATAAGATAAGTGGGTAAGTACTAACTATTAACAGATAAGTATCCTTAACTACGGTTTAATTGTTATTATTACATTCGAGGTAATTTTCAACAATCGTACACAATGTACAAACATTAACGAATGTTTGATCAAACGTTGGCCGTGACGTAGAAACGAGCTAAGAAGTACAAGCTCACGGTAGGAAAACGAAACAGAACATGATTATCAACGCGACCGCACAGCTGGTCCTCGGGACACGATATTACAAATCACAAACATATAAATCACATAGTCATTGCTGCTTTAGTATCAAAGAACTATAGAGTGCGCGGACTATAGCCAGCAATGTATGGCGTGTAAATAAAATCAGTTGTAGTGTCACAAATGTTGTTGTAAAGGTCGTCAAACGCACACATTCCGTTTAAATTACGCACACTAGCAAACGCCTTTCTACAGTTCACACGAAAAGAGGTTATTTCGACAAGGATCGTTTTCGGTTTACTTATCGATAGAGGACTATTCATTATCGGACTATTAAGCGTAGAAATGAATAAATTATATCAGAAAAACAAATCAACATGATTATTAGATAATATGTTTTTGTTTACAATAATATTGTTACGTTACAGCGTAGGTAGGAACTTTGTTTGTAAATAGTATGACGATGCTTCTATTTATGCATAAACAGAGCAATTCTCCTTCTTATTAGGTGTAGTGGCCTTCAGAAGTGCGCAACAAAATAACAAATCAATCCATTATCTTGATCAATAACCGTAACTATATAAATACGAAGGTGTGTGTTTGGTGCTTCATATAGGCCAAAAATACGTTACGACGACGCAACGTGATTATTTTAAGAAAATAATACGTATAGGTTGTCTATGGTAGTATTATAACTCGAGTAATAAATACCTACCAAAAATATTAAGGGAAAATCAAATTACTGTGCGTCTTCACTAGATGGCGCTAAGAGACTGCAATAAAAATTTTACATACCTACAAAACAGTCGACTTTGTAGAAGTCAGTATTTATTATACTGTTGGAATGTTATGTAACAATTCCGGAAATAATTTTAAGGTATCACAATCAAAATGTCCCATTGGGGTATTGGTTTGGTGAAGCACCCTCTTTCTGCGAGGCAAGGGTAGAACGAACCCCACACAGAAATCTATTTAGGATATTTATTTGTGTACACCGCGAGAGTGTTGGTGTGTACTTTATATATATTGTGAAAGGAAAACTTTGTATGTATTTGTTTCGGAGCTTTTGTTTCTTTTTATAATTTTATAATTATTGTCTTTTTGACAGATATATAGCCTTACTAGTGATGTGCACGATTGAATTCGAATTATATTCGAATGTATCGATGATGCTACATGTAAGTGCAAGCGCTGGGAGCTTGGCAAAGCACAGCAATGAGCAAATATCATTATGCACGCCAATAATCTTACTAATATAATAAAAGTGAAAGTTTGTGAAGATATAAAATTTGTTACCTACTCTAGCTCTAGCATAAGGTGTTGAACGGATTTGGATGCAATTTGGCATACAGATTGACTTGAGATTGACTTGTCTTGGAATAACACTAAATATACTTTTTATCCTAGTATGCGTTCCCGTGGGATTGACGAGGGCGAAGCCGCGACCATATCATCGGATGACTGTCAGTCTTGGTTGCCTTTCAGTCACAACATTGGTTTATTTAACAGTCTTCTCATTTCTCAAGTAGGTCTTTTAAAATTTATTTGTATGATAAAGGTCAATTCTCGTAATAAAATATGTATTTAATAATAATAATAATACATTTATTTGCAATAAAATATGATTGTAGGTTTCACAAATGTGTAGTAAACATGAAGTTTTAAAAACTAATAACAATACAAATGGATGTTAATAGTGTATATGAAATACAGTTCTGATCTAGTCTTATAAACGTCAAATATGAGCTGAAATACAATTTATAAATACATTGTATGATTATTCCAATTTATGAGGATATCTGTTGTAATATTTGTGACGTATCAGAACTCCATTTCAACAGTAAAACTATTCATAATAGAATTATTAGAATGGGCTCTTTAAGCTACTCACGTGCCAGTTTAAATAAAATAGGATACATAGCAGACATATTGCGTGAATAATAATTTCGTATTAATTAGTTTTATAAATGACTACAGAATAAGTAGTAACAATGTCATTGAGATTAGTAGGCAAGGTTACATTTAAATGCGGAATTATTTATACTGACTTTAAGTACCCCAAAATGAGTATATTTACATATTTTATTAGTAATAATTATTAAACTCGTACGATTGTGCTGTCTTTATTCAATTAGGTTTCCAGTGATTTATATAATAAATAAAGTATATTAGGATCGGCAAAAGAAAATTAACTGAATATTGGTAAATAAACAGTATTTTATTTGGTTTTGAATATATACATACTCTTTAGAGCTAGTTTTAAATCCTTAATATTATAAATGCGAATTTGAATTTGTTTGTTTGTGACGCTTTCACGCTTACTAGTCGACCGATCACCATGAAAATTAGCATACACAATGTCAGGGATACACAAAACGACATAGGGAGAAAGACAGTGTTCCCGAGGGATAAAAATGTATTAATAAAATGTACTACACGCGAGCGAAACCGCGGGCAAAATCTACTCACATAATATTTTTTCATTAACGGAATAAATGTGGTGCTTTGGCAGATATGGAATAGAAGATCTATGTCGAAACGGTTCCTGGGGTTAGCTAACTGATGAAGAGAGACAAGTCTTTTGTGAAATATATTTTATTGTGGCTGGTATCTGTGTCCATTGTTTGAATGTGTGTTATGTCCCTCGCGACACAGGCATTACACCAAATGGGGACGAGCCTTAAAAAAAATTGTTTACTTAATATACTAATGTGTCTGAAATCTGTATATTATCTCGTAACTATTCTTATTGGTCAGTAAAAGGGATTATAGGCGAAATAAAGTATAATACAGTTATAAGCAGTATTGTTAACAAGCCGGCTACCAAGCGGAGGCCCTTGTTAATGGGCGGGGTGGCCTCTCGACGCGACGCGACCGTGTCACACTTGAAGTTAAGTTAAAATAACACATTGCGTTTAATAGATAATACCCAACCTACTTAGTGTCCATGTCTTTTTGAAAGGGTACTTCATAAAGACAAGTACTATAATTACAATATAGTAAATAAATGATAAATAAATTTCTTAAAGATATTCCAGACACAGACATGTTTTTCGATAGCCGTAACGTAGTTATTGAAAATGTATATGTTCATTTAAATGATAAAGTAAATACTATTAGGCTGACTAAATTGTGAATGTATAAAATAAATTGTTATTTGTGGTTTAATTGTATAATGTTTCTTTGTGTTTTTGTTTTTTGTATTGTTGTAAAGCTAGACTTTATTATTGTATTTATTTTAATAATATGTGTAAACTTTCACTAGCACATAAGCGATTTGGTGTGTACATGTAAGCTTATATTGTTGAATAAGTAAATAAATAAATAGTAGTAGTAGTAGTAACTCTCTCTTTTTCTCTTTTGTTTTCCTTTTTATTAATATCCATAACATGATGTTTTTGAAAATATAACTCTCCTGTTCTATGAATAAGTCCTGTGTCGCGGGGGATTATTATCATTATAATATTATTATTATTTCGTGGTTAATCTTATGGTGGCCGAACACTCAGTCAATGGCTGGCTTTATAGCCTCTATTGGACGATGGTGGAAAAACAATTAAAATAATTTATTGTCGCCTAAGTGTTCATAACGAGTTACAATGATATGAGTATACTAGGATAATTGAGATTTCAAGCCATACATTTCTTCAATCGTGAATTTTTTTAACCGTATTATTTTCTAAGATCGTTTCCAAGGAGCACCGCGCATATTGCGCACTGCGTTTCTACTAATAAAAGTAATATCCGTGTCAACTGTCCAGTGACAGCGCAGAGCCAACAGCTATGGCACCTATAACCGTTTGACGATATAATTGTCATGTTTCCATTGACGGTGTAGTCACTGATAGATTTGGTTTATAAAGAATATAGGCATTATGACAAGGTCCCTCAGATGGGAGATGTGCTGTACCCAAATTATTATTTTTATTTCTTTATTGAGTTATATGTACACTAGCTGTCTCCCGCAGATTAACTCACTTGTTCCGATCCCATGGCACGTAGCGTAATGTTATATATCCTATAAACTTCCTCAAGAATTACATACAATGCAAAAAGAATTTTTCAAATCGGAGTATTTTAGAGTTCCGATCAAACAAAAAAACAATCTCAGCTTTATTATACCTATTATAAAGGATAGATACAGCTTAAATTTAGCCATCATGCCTAAACTAAAAGAAGGCTATTATGACGTCACAATTATTGAAAAGCGATGAGATGCGGTGCTATAAAGCTATATACTATTAGTTTTATTGACTACTCAGTAAAATATGCTGTATCGTTCTTTCTCGCGCACTTCTATAATTCTGTCTTTCTCTGCTCTGGCGTACGTGAATAGGTCTACCTCCCGCGGCTCATGGTACAAGTAAGAGCCGCTAAGGGATTGTTAAGCCGCTAAGGGATTGTCGAGCCGCAACAACTTCGCTTATATATTTTGTTGTTAACTGTAGCGGTTATGGCTGCAAGGAAAGCCTAATTTTTAGAGTACATCTGAATTTACTTCATTTTACATGGTTTATATCTATTTGGCATTTATAAAGTCACTCAATTTTGCCCGCGGCTTCGCGTAAATGTTGGTTAGATTGTACTTTTTTCTTGATGTAAGGTACGCTATACGACATAACGATATGTCCTTTTCTGTTCCCCTGACAACGTGTATGATTATCGGTCGAGAAGTTACGGCGTGAATGCGTAACACAAACAAACAAACTCACATTCGAATTTATAATATTAATATGGATTTAAAAGAAATACAATTGATACACGTTAAACGGCTATACTAATTTTATAAAGAGAACATATTTATTTGTAAACATGTAGGTAATGTCTGGAATAACAGAAACGATTTTAAAACACTTTTAATTAAAGAAACTGTCTCAGTAGTGCAGCTATAGTGTATGCGACTGCTGTGGATGTTTCGGATACGATTCCCGAGTTGAGCAAATCCTACCAGAGTAACATCCCTTGATAATTTCGTATCCTATCAGCTTAATCATATCGAGACA
Source organism: Catocala fraxini (assembly GCA_930367265.1). Lineage (NCBI taxonomy): Eukaryota > Metazoa > Arthropoda > Insecta > Lepidoptera > Erebidae > Catocala > Catocala fraxini. The sequence goes on from OV884035.1 coordinate 18,509,490, forward strand.
TAATGATAAAAGGCATCTGAACGATAATTAATGAGATCACACATATATTTATCTACAACAACGTCTCTTTAAATATTGTTATTGCATGCGCAAAAACAGATAGCACGTAGAATGTATAACTTCGTCCCGTTCTCGGGCATGCAATAACAATGCAATAAGATATTTTATTATTTTATTTTTCTAAATAAAATAGTCGCTTCGTCTTAATACAATTACATTAAAATCATTACCCTTTCTTTTGGCTTCGCCGTAGTCGGTTAAAATATGAAAGTACGCAAGCGATGCATGTCTGTTCAAGCCTCTCTTGTACAACAGGTAGCAGTCGCGCGTCGCCTGCCGCGGGCAGTGGCTAATCAAATAATAATTAACTATTGTAATAACATACACTTAGATGTAGGCAATAGACCTTATTACAAGCATAAAAAAATACTTGCAGCTTGTACTTTAAAAAGATTACGTTAAATTATAATGAAGTATGTTTTATTTCAACTAAATATAATAAATATGAAACAAAGAAAAGAACACATATTTTTTTCTTCTATGATCTGTTCGGCCAGTTCTCATTAGTTCGAATTATTTTATAAATATGTATGTTTTGGTTAGGTTGGTATACTATCTATTAGTAAAAGTACTAAACGTGCTTGTACACGGCGCAAGTGGCTCGTGAGCTACATAAGCTAAACGCGTAAGCTACATGAGCTATACACGTAAGCTACACGGGGCAAGCTATACGAATTACTTGCGCGTAAAATATTGTGTTTATCATTTGCCTTCAGCTAGCGCGGTTGTTAAAGCCAAACGTTTCAAATTGAGAGGTGCCTCTCCTAGCTATACGACAATCTATAAACTGCCCTATAGCTGTCCTGTCCAATTTTTTATAGCTTAGGCAAAGAAAGATAATACTATTGTTATCTACTAATGTATAAAAAATGTGTATGTTATAATAATTACAATATATATGTTGACATTACTATTCAGGTTAAGTTTAATAGGTTATAAACTTATAATAGATACAAGTATGGCTCTTGAAAATATACTTTATATCCGGTCTCTACAGATATTCAAAAGACTTACAATTTAAACTCAAACTCAAACTCATTTATTGCGAATATGGGTAATTTAGATAACATACATAACATACAAATAAATTGGTCTCTCCATAATCCGCCTGAAGGCATGCAATTTTTTAGGTATTTTGTCTTTAATGATTGTACATTACTAATAATCACATAAAATTAATGAATTAAATACAATAATAACTTTATTAAAAATAATAAATGTCAGACAATGTTATTGTGGTACAAGTCAATTAAGATTATATTATATGTCAAACAATAATTAAAAATTAAAATATGTCTAGTCGATAAATATTTTTATATATTAATTTAATTCATTTGCCATCTTCTTTACATCCTGATATAATAAATGATATGGATTACTTTCTGATTGTTGCATTTTATAGCTAAACCGCAAAACCAATTTTGATATGGAGGTAGCTTGAAGCCTTGAACATTGAAACAGAGCATAAGGTAATTTATTGGACAGATTTGCAAAAGTAATACTTTCGTAATTTAACCAAGATTACAATTTAATAAACGTTTTAATCATCACCCTGATCAGTATATACTTCAATATATGTCGAAAAATCGGAGACTTCTAATATTTGCGAAAGCCCTAGGCAGATTGCAAAGGATCTGTTCTTAAGAATCCAAGACAATTTTTCCAAACACAAGAGCTATATTAACAACGCATTAATTTTCCGAGGCACTTTTACGTTTTGTACATCATGTAAACGACCGAAGCGTGTCATCTGCGCAGGTAACCTTTATGTCGTTAACTTGCGCATGTATCCCGCGTCAGTAATTTGCGTCGTATTTAAAGCATCAATATATCATCATCGAATTAGTGAAGTATTAGTGAAACATTTAACGACCACATTTCGCCTGTTAAGATCCCGAATAGGTATTAGGAGATGGGCCTATTGTAGGTTAAAGGAAATATACCCAAAATCTCACACCAACTTCAATACCTATAGCAAATAATCACACCATTCATAAAGCATGCAATACATATTGTGTTCCTAAAACTTTAGAAAGCCATGGCAAAGCCTCGCACAAGGCGGCCAAGTACCTACCGTTTACGAAATATTGTGAACACTGCGAGCCACGCACGTGACCTTTTCCAAGGACGTCACTAATTTGGTCAGTGCCTCGAATACTAGGCACCAGTTTCTCGATAATTCTATGTAAATAAATATTGTTACTGTGGTATTTGGTAATCAAATAGTTAGAATTAATGCAAATAGCCGATTGTTATAAAATATACCGAATGTGGACACGTCAGTAACACAAAAAAACGCAACATTCAGAAAAAAAAGGTTAATATCTTTTATAATACCTATAGGTTTAGTCAAACTAAAGCTGACTAAATATTATCTACTCCTTGCGCAAGTATTTAAAACACTTTATATGTTCAAAATATTTTCAATTGCAATCCGAAATAGTTAAGTTAAAAATAAATTATAGACAAATGAAAATTGCAAAAAAGCTAGTTTAAAAAGTAGATCTTGTATGAAGAGGATGAGACGAAATTAACGCTAATAATCAGGAGATACCGACCTTCATATCATGCAATCCTCAGAGATGTAAATTCTCTTTCTTTACATGTCATAAGTGAATAAGAAACGCACATTATTACTAGCGGTACTATCATGTCAGCTTACGACCAACCTATACCAAAACAAAGACCAGTCTGTTTCAAAATCCACAAGCGCTGGATGTTCGTCTATCAGACTACTACGCGAATCAAAGAATTTCTTTGAACAATTCCTTTATGTTTGCCCACCAAGTCATCAAGCGGAGCTTTTACGACATCAATTGTATTGTATCTTTTAACTTTACTCAGGTCGACCACCTTTACTTAACGCGGATATAGTCTTTAACGACAGCACGCGTACCCATGTCGCAGGATACTATACAAACATTCCAACAATGGACAAAAATAATACCTAGTATCGAAACAATTAAATTTGTGTATCATACAAATGTTTGTGCTGTTTGAGGATCGAAACCCTCATCACTCTCAGAGCCTAACACAAGCATTAAATGCTTAAAGGAAACTCCACAAACTAACTTTAAGGAAATATATTGTGAAATTAAATCAATAATTTAGATTTTTGTTAATTTGAATATCTTGGAGTACAGGTTGTGGCGAGGCGATCACTTACGACACTGTACTATCCGGACAGTCAATAAATGATCTAATAAAAGGATGTGAAGAATTCCTTCCATAAGGAACAGAATTCCGGTTAAGATAAAGATGCGACTTACTAGTACAATTTGTAGACTCGAGTGTAAGCGGCACTAGATTATCTCGCTCCATGAAGATAAGCATAGAAATATTTATTGTCTCAGCATTTCTTATGCTAAGTAATTCTAATATTACGTATGGGAGAGTGTGTGTGTTCGTCCTTTCTTTGTGCGAGAAAGGAGCAAGAAAACGAGTGACGCTTTCCTTCTATTTATTAAGGATTGTCTTCATTACGTACACTAATATAATCAAAGAGGCCATTAAATACAGATACATTTTTATAGTTGAGACACTTGTAGCATTTACTAAGACAGCCACATTATATTTTGAGCAGGTCATAATTAAGTCAAAGTCAAAAATTATTAATCCATTAAGGTCACAACATATCAAGTCAAAGTTTTGAGTTTAGTGAAGTTTCTAAATTTAAATTAAGGTTAGTTGCTAGGTTCAGGCAAGGGTTTGAGACTATGAGAAGATACCTGCAAGAATCTCACGGCCAAGGGAGATAAATAACTTTCAAATGTAACTCTAAGATTCATACTCTCTTCAATATTATAGCTGCTGAAAGCTAAACAATCGAAACGTCAAAGAAAGTGTAAGCTTAGGCAAATAATATTAAAACAATTTTAAATATGGATAAACCATATGATTGGTATCGTATCGTATAATCGTCGGTCTTTGTTCAAATTAAACTTTGAACGAAAGTCCGACGATTATACGATAATTTGACCGTAAACGTTATACCAAAACAAATAGTTTGAGTATAATATAAGCCGAGGTCAAAATATATAGTTACTATATTATAACTTTATTCTAGTGACCTACCCCAGATTCGCAGGGGTAGTCCAAAACTTTAGCAAACCTAAACAATCCTCATGAATCACTCTGTCTATTGTTGAAAACCGCATGAAAATCCGTTCAGTAGTTTTTGAGTTTATCGCGAGTATACAGACAGGCAGACAGTCGCGGCGGGGGACTTTGTTTAATAATATGTTGTGAAGTAAACTCTAAGGAGATCTCTCACAAAGAAGACTTTACGTCCGTCCGATGCTCAAAGCTGAAGAGTTTGTATGCTTTAATAAGCTAACCTGAGGTCCTATCAGACCGATCAGAAAAATCCATTTGCGTTAAATGCTCGACTTGCTTTGAAAAAAGCTACAGCTGTGTCATACATAACATCATGCTAAAACCTAAAGGAGCACTGCTGTAACTATAAGTCACTAAACGCGGGTCATGGCTGTTGGTTGTTGATACGCTAGATGGCGTTTCATGTCTGTTGACGATAATATAAAATGCCCTCGTTCATATTGTGATTAAAAGTTTATCTTTGCTTCCATGGTGTGTTTTGATATGTAATCGCGTGTAACTATGGGCTGCAGCTCGTCCTAATATAAATATACATTAATAAATCTGTATGTTTGTAAGTCTTCTTTCTTCAGCCTTAAGATGTAATTGAGCGAAAATATCAGTTCATTACAGATTTCATATTTTATGCACACCATGCAGGTTGTTATACAAAATACTTTCTTCCTTTTTACATGTTTAAATGTATATAAATTACTCAATTTATCTTTTAACAGAATGTCCAACAAAGAACTTGAAACAATGATTAATAATTACAATTTCAGAATGATTCGTTGATCTTATGGTGTTAGCAATAGTGCTTGTGTTTGTGAAGTTTCAGGTAAGATTACCGTGGGAAGCAGTTTTACTAAAAGGAAATTCTGAACGAGAGTCCCTAATATACAACACGTACAAATCTGTGCTAACAACAACACAAAACGTGTCAGTGCAAGATTCCTCTGTCTTATTCATTAGGAACACATCAAGGTCGTAACGTTATATTATGAAACTATAATAGTCAACAAAATAAGTAAAAAACAATGCTCAAACATCAGTCAGGTAGGGTTCCGTCCACCATTAGACAAGGTCACCGGCAAAAGAATATGATATTTATAAACAGTTAACCGATGGCTCGTACTGCCCTTTGTTTAGTTCAGGTAGATATCCGGTCCGGCGCTGGGGATTGCTCGCTGCGACACGACAAATACACGCAACTGCTCATTGCAGGTGATAACGATATACTACGTTTAGATATATGTATATGTGACTAGTATAATATCCAGCGCGAATAGAAGGGGTGTCGCTATATTTAAAGCTTGCAATGCATAATAGCAGCGATAGCCTAGTGGGAAACCGTTGGACTGCCACGCAGAGGTCTCGAGTTCGATCCCAAGGCGCGCATCTCTGACTTTTCGAAGTTATGTGCGAATTAAATAGTTAATTATAACTTGCTTTAACGATGAAGGAAAAGATCGTGAGGAAACCTGCATGTCTAAGAGTACTTAATAATGTTCTCAAATATATGTGAAGTCTGCCAACCCGCACTGGGCCAGCGTGGTGGACTATGGTCTAACCCTTCTCATACTGCTACTGGTGGGAAGAGGTCCGTGACCAGCAGTGGGACAGTTTAATACAGGGCATAATATTTACATTAAATAGTTTCAAATGTAGTTCTAAAATAACAAAATTTATTAAATAAATAATATTATTATTAATTAATAATTCCAATTATTCATACGTTTAAAAAATATTTTATGGTTATTGAAAAGGTCAGTTCGCGGAACGGAGCTCGCATGTCATTTTATAAATGGTCATATAAAAGTCGACTAATTATTTTTATTCAAATCTTTGTTGATACCTTGGCATAAAAATATACTAAATCCTTTACATGTATAAATTTTATAGTACGATTGTAATTTGCCGGGTCAATTTGAATCAATTTCTATCCTGATTGGTTAACGTAAACATTTTCTAAGAAGTCTCTATCAATATTCTTGTGGTTAGTATTGAAACTGTAATAAAATAAACCTGATTAGTATGGATTTTATCTCATTTTATTTAATTGCAATTTTAGAGCTGTTTATAATTAAAATTTTATTATTTACAATTACACTTTATTTATATGTTTTGCTGTAAGGGTGCCATAGTCAATTACATTTTCTCCCATACTTTCATTGCTATTCAAGAATTGGATATAAGAGCAGTAGAACAGAGACTAACACATGGGATTAACCAAAAAGGTTTTGTAAGCGTCTATGCCGCGTAACGCCAAGAGAGGCTCTCTTACGCTTGTTTAATAAGGTAATACTCTAATGGTATATTATATCATAGTGACAGGAATTTGTAAAAGCTTAAAAAATATACTTACTGACAATAATGCATAAGGAATGTTCCGACGCTGAATGAAGTAGTCGTTGCTGCCCTCTGAAAACAAACGTAAGTATATAGTACATGTATAGAGAAGGTAAGTACTCTTTTACCTTTAGGTATATGCTAGGAGCGAGTTGGTTGTGTGTTTAGAACTTTATCAATAATAAATACTAAATTTTCCGCGCGGTTTCGCTCGCGTAAATGTAGATTGGATTAAGTTAGTAACAGACCATTTTTCTGCATGAAAGTTACCCTATGTCCCTTTTTTGTACCGCGGAAATGGTGTATGCAAAATTTCATAATGGTCGGTCGAGTAGTTAAGGCGTGATAGGTCTACAAATAAACTCACATTAATCAATCAATTAATTATCAATTAATAATATTAATTAGGATTTAAGACCTGCATAAATTCGTAATTGATACATAAGTGAGTACCGACATATGAATTTCTATACTAAAACAGACGTTTATTTAATTTTAATTGAATTTATCATTAAATAGTCGTTGTTTTTTCCAATTAATAAATATAAAGACATGTGTGAAATGCAACATAGTGACTAATTGACTCAGTGGGGTAAATGCATGCGAACTAAACTAAAGTATGGAAACCGTTCGTGGCATGCGTGTCCGCGCAGAGTGCGACGCGTCTATGACCGTTTGAGGCGCGTAGAGTGCACGCTTCTTGCGCAGGTGTGGATCCTTTTTGAACCTTTAGATTCAAGTCCAAAACGCGCATCTTTAAACAAATGAACCTTAATTTCATACTGTGTTGTCAGTGGTGTTATCCAAGCAATCTTTTTTTATAAAGTGCGAGCGCTCTCTCCTGTGTCGTAATCGTGTGAAACCTTCAAGCACAGCTAAGTTAATAAGGCAAGTCGTATGCTTTTTGCCACTTGAATGGAATTTAGTAATATCTTCTGTTTTTTAAAGACATACCCTTACGAGCGTTTCGATGAACGAACTTGCAAACTTTGCTGGTGATGTTTCTATAATATTTTAAATTGACCTTTGAAAGTTTATTTCTTTACAACATAAAGACAACAAAAATGTATTAGGCACAGGTATAAACGCGGATGCCCATCTAAGGCAGGCTCGGAACACTTCGAACCAATTGTATGTAAACTTAAGGCTATAAAGAGCTGCTTTTCATTCCACACGATCGACAATGGAGCTAACGGCTGTTTAGCTTGTGTGCGGACGATATGATACTTGTTAGGAATACGTTACGAGAATAATACTGGTGATGGTAGGAATGCTGGTAAAAGTAAGCTCCTGTTTACATATTATAATGTTTTGTTGATTCAGTAGCAATGGTTTATTTTTATGCTTATTGACAGTTCAGCTCTGGATACGATACCAGAGGCCAAATTCTCGATCTAATCAGTGTCATAAACATTATAAATGGTATTCTTTTCAATTAAAATAAACGAATTATTCCACTTTGCCCCACCAAGCTGTGCCACTGGTGGGGCAAAGTGGTATGCCTTAAAGTTAAAGTTCGCAGTGGAGTGCCCTACTAAATAGATTCTAATGGGGCAGTTTCTACTAGGTTAAAATTTGATGGATATAGCGTTGGCACTTTAGAGTTTGTGTAGGTAGGTTTGCTCATACTGTAATATTTGTTTGTAAAAGTATTTAAGTAATATGAAACTATGGCTGGTAGCACATGGTGGTAGCATATTGTGGTACATAGGTAGTGTTATAAATAAAACTAAAAAGTATATTCTTCGGGAGATATTATTTGCTTCTTAAATCACAGACCAATTGCATAATTTGTTAAAATAAAACCTTGATAAATATAACTTAAGTACTTAATTTAAACCTTCTAATATAACAGATATAAAACCAAACCTGTTGTCCTAATGGATGCGTTTATATTTTTAATACCTACAAAGTTTAATATTACTCATTGAATACCTACTTATTGTGCCCGTAAACAGGAAGCAAAATAACATTAATTCTAACTACTTAACTATTAGAAATCACAGATTATTATTTAGCATTCTGCATGACAAAGTAGTCTAACAGATTAGCAAAAAAAAAAGAAATAACTGAACTTGGTATATACACATAGACAGCCACTGAACTGTAGTTTTATTGTCTGTTACAATATTGTTACTTTGTTAGTAAATATCTGCTCGTACAAGTTTCCTCAGATTGATTTCTTAATTCAATAAACTGTTTAATCTTAAAATAAAATAAAAATATCTCAGATTTCAATCGAATGCCTTTGCTTTAGATTTTACAACGCTATGTTATGTTATAGTATATCATTTACAGTTTTGATCGCACGGTGATCTAAGTAGAAGTGGTCACCTAATGAGTACTAAAGGGTGAGTGTGGCGGATTTAATATCCACCCCGTTCAAAGATCTGTGTGACACACAGATTGCGTCCGCTGTTTCCTTGTTATTTTTAGAAGCTATGGTATAAGAGTCGTCTCATAATAACATAACCTCACGCCTGTATTCCCAAAATGCTAGGCAGAGTTGTTCCAATTCTGTGCTGCTATCGAGCATTGATGGTTACAAGAACTGAATAAAACTATGCCCAGGATCTCATGCACAGCAATCACATTTATTACCGCTACCCGAACTTTGTCAAGGGATTCTTGGTCGAGGGCACAAAATGCATAAAAGCTTCCTCTGGTATTGTGAAGGTCCATAAGCTAGGGAAACTACTTACTATAAGGTCGTAAGCAGGTTTGCCAACGTAAAGATATAAAAGAAGACCGCTTTTATACAAGCCGCGAGTTACATTCGCAAGTTGAGGCACTTGCGAACTTGCATTGTATGAAGCTTTATTTCTACTAAAGCGGGAAGACAAGAAGATCAACTAATAGCTTGACGTTAATATAACATCATCTTTTTATAAATACAAATATATTGGTTGTTTCCGTACTCTACTCCTCTCTGCTTTGGTAGACCCGGGCCTTACCGACCGATGCGAGCCATGCGCACTAGTTACCCATATACTTTACTCGCGCATGTATCGCGCATGAGTAGCTTGCGCATGTAACCCACGCACTTGCATCATGTACAACCACTATATAAAAAATTATATCATCCCTACAAGTGAAGTTACTGATAGTAAAGCAAACAAACTATGTCCACATTTAAGTGTAAACTATTAAACTTCGTGTTATTGTTTGGACAGTGTGAGATAAGCTCATTATCTAACAATAATAGCAAGTCAATGTGCATTCTTATCGCTTGTGGACGTTTCCATAGGGAATTAAATGACTATTAACGATATAAGTATATTTTTACCATAAATTGCAAACATATTTATTTTTTATTGTTTTAGAGAGACTACTAGACTACTCCCACACTTGGAATAAGTCCTGTGTAGTGAGGGCGTTTACAAAAATTCAAACGACGGACACAAAGGGCACATAAATTCGGCAGAACAATTTTTGGATCATATATTTTTGTGTTTTTACAGATTCAGCCCATGACAGTCGGCGCAGTGACAGTGGCGATGCGACCACTTCAACAATTACGCTATCCATGCAGTTGTGTTTATAATATATGCGTCTATATATATATATACTAATGAGAAAAACATTAATCAAAAGCCTCGTTTTTAACCTTTTGAACGCTAACGTTGTCTGTAGTCGACATGCGAAAGCGTACCCTGTGCGTCAACATGGTCTATATTCGACATGCGCAAGCGTGACCTGTGTGCCAACGTCGTCTATACTCGACATGCGCAAGCGTGCTCTGTGCGCCAACGTCGTCTATACTCTACATGCGCAAGCGTGCTCTGTGCGCCAACGTCGTCTATACTCTACATGCGCAAGCGTGCCCTGTGCGCCAACGTCGTCTATACTCGACAAAAAACAGGTCGCAGAAAAATACAAAATAAACATATTAAATCATTAATTGAAAATCAAAAATTGTTTCACTGATACAACTTAAACTTAACTTACTTAATTGTACACAGCAAACAAAATTGCATATTAGTTACGAGACGATATACGCCTATTCACCTGCCTTTAGTATCCACAAATTACAGACAGAATACATTTCTCTGGCGAGCGAGTGATACTTTAAACGAACATGTAATAAAGTTCGACATTGACATTTTTAATACTCAACCGGATGCAGTGAAGCGCATGCTCAGTCTTGATTTTTTTACAAGGTATTAAGCTGATTAATCTTACTTTACTTGTTATATTTTAGATGTTTAATTGATAAAATAATTACTGTCCACGCATTGTTATTTAAGAATTAGTCGTGGAGACTTATCATTGGCTCTCTGTTGCATATTTTTTTACACTACTATATATTTTATAGCTGTTGGTCTTCCTAATAAATAAATAAATAAATAAAATAAATAAATAAATAAAATATTTGATCATTAAAAACTTGCTTGGCGTACAGGACATGGAGGTGCCGTTATGGCGTGGCTTTCAAAAGGTTAAAACACACAAACAAACAAACAATGTGATATAATTTCCCATATTTATATAATACTAACTATGACCCGTGAATGACCGTTTTATTAAAACGTAACAGGCAGACAAGAATTTCTATCGCATTTATAATATATCATTTACTCATGCCACTATTACCGAAGGTTAGTCCAGAGGTTACGCACATATTTCATCAACAATCATTTTAGGACCTACGTAATAGACAAAACTATCGCTGTTTACCAGGAACAGGTGCAAACGCCAGACTAGTAATAAGTTATTTACAGAAAAGCCCAATAAGAATTTCCTCGATCGCGAATGGAACCCGAGACCACATGCACAGCAGTCCCATTCACAAACACTGCACCAACAAGGCAGACATTTATAATATTAGTACGGATTATTCAATTAATACTAAAATCTTCCATTGCAAAGCATTGTTTTAGGCCCAATTAAACTTATTATCTGTGTTTACTACATCTAACTTTACCTTTTACTATATCTCTATCTAACAAAACCCAAATGAAAAGGACAGACAATTTATAATCAAATTGTACACTTTCGTCGTTGATGTGACGAAGGCGAGCTGACTGAACTTATTTGACGGGTTCAAAACTTTATCCTTTTTTAACAGTCGTTGTTAGAAAGAGATGGGATTACACATGGAAGATTTAGTTTATCGCGTAGAAATTCATTGGTAGGTTCCGACAATATTGCTTTAACTAAATTTTCTTATTATTTACGTGGGTAAAAATTGTTAATCCTAAATATTTTATAAGGATTTTAATGAAGACTCGTATGACTGAATTGCTAAAATATTTGAAGCGATTATTATCTATCTGCACACAAAATAAAAATATTTCTGTTTTAAAAATGTTTGGTATTAATTCGCTGACAAAAAAAGCCGCAAAATGCCGAATCGTTTTTCAAAAATATCCATAGTGTAGAGAATTAGAGATACAACCTCGTTACAATTTTATGATAGTATATAGACAACATAAAATAAAATAGAATCTCTTTTTAAATTATTTCTACTAGTCTTACTACTTGTTAAAATCTCAGTAACACACACTAATGCGGTTGTGTTATCGCAGGATAAAATGGTGTGATGATTGGTTGACGACCCCTCGCATATTACTACAACACTAAAACTTGCCGACTTTTGTGACTCGCATGCCACTAAGCAGCTGATGCCTTTAATGTTTATTTTATTTTACACAAGCGAACCTTCGTTTGTGTTTTAAACAACTATTTCCTTCTCCAACTATAAGACTATCTTTGTAAGAAAGTTCATCAAAATTGGCTCTGCCATTTAGCCGTTAAAACGTAACAAGCAGGCTTACATTCATATTAAAAATATTTCGTATGGATTTCGTCAACAGTGTATATTTGTAAATAACGCAGTATTGTACCTTTGTAGGGATTAGAGTGGCCGCTTGCTAGATTTAAAGCCAATATTAATAACCTATATTTCGATTGTTTCACGTACTCGATGTAGAAATATGCTATTCTTGATAGTAGTTATATCTCTGGCAGACCAAACAATATAAAGACAGGTTGTTGATATGTCACTTTAAATCTGATTGTAGTAAATGAAATTGTAACATCGTAGACATATTCTGACGTAACTCTAAACACACAATTGTCCAGTGTCACAATTGTGCAGTCTTGGCCTCAATAAATAAATTAATTTGGTTATTCTCATGCTTGTTACTGCTCTGCTTATCCTTTTAAGAAATTAGAGATGAGTATTATACAATGTTTTAGTTTACAAAGTAATAACGTGTACGTAATTACTCAAAGTTTTCAAAAATAAGTGTAATTGAAAGACGTTCGCTAGATGGCGTTAGCCTTTCCATTTTGGACGCACATTTACAAAAATACAAATTTAACTGCTTATCTCAACAATATTTACTTTTTACTCCGACTTCTTGATCGTATATAAATAATAATATATGTACAAATCATATATTATTATTTATATATATATAATAATTATGGTCATATCAACCCTTATTGCGTTAGTATCGAATTAAAATTTGCACTAACGCTAATATGTTTTTAGACGTAAACGTTAACGTCAGTCTCTTTTTTTTTGTTACATTTATTTTTTGCAATGCGGTTTAGGTGTAGCTTTTCATTTGGTATTATAATTGGTTAGTATATTGTAAAAATACCCATAATATTTTTGTTTGAGATTCTTGGTTGTATTGTTTATAATTTTTAACAAGGCAGTTCTATGTTTTAATATGTTGACCTTGGCTAACCATTTTCTAAATGACTAACCTTATGGATACAGGTTACAGCTTATAGTAATTTTCATGCTTTACTTTATAGTAAAGCATGAAAATTACTATAAGCTGTTGCCCTCGGCTACGCCTTAACCTTCATTTTGTATTTATTTTAATATACCCAGCGAATGTCCTTTTTAAAACTATGTATCTCCTTATTTACATCGAAAACGTTACAGCGGTCTTGTTGTCAAAATATAACAAACAGAGACAGAGTTGCCCGTGCATTATAACATTACACTATGAAAAAAAATTCAACATGATAGCTTTACACCGTTATCAAAAAGGCTGTTACATATTTATACGCATATATGTACATACTTTTAATAAACACTTATGTAAAGAAAAATTAGATATTCTTTTGTAGATCAATCTGTGATTCAGTAAAAGTCGCGAAAACAGAGTTATATTCTTAATTTTACGATCCCACAACACGACTTTCAGCGTTCACGATACCGTAACGTGAAGATTAAATCATTCTCAAGTTAAAAGAACAAATAATTATATCGTTATCTGAACTAAATAAATGGCTGCTCTAACTGAAGTAGTGAGTAGTGACGTGATCATTTATCTACTGATAAACAAGAACCAGCTCGTACCGTGTGAAACCGAAGTTTCTTTGGTTCTAAATTTATGAGTGTGTCAATAGAGAGTAAATGTAGACGCATCGAACACTTTAAACACTGTTCATATTGTTTCGGGGTGCTAACAACCGAGCGTAGAACAGTGAACACGAGACAGACCACCCACGACGCACACCATTCCACTTTAAAGCTTACCATTCCAAAATATCAAACGACAAATTCATCGACGTTATGTAATTAATATCTTATACGTTAATTCTTGACAACTTTACGCAAAAAGTAATTTCTAAAAATCTACTAACATGCCCCATTCAAACATAGATTTTATCTCTTATAATTAAAGTCCAAATTGTAACAACAAGTTGTAGAGGCCAATGCCACAAACACATGTTGGCATTGGTCGTCCAGGTATGCTGAGCTCCCCTGCCCCGTTCGTCTGTACGAAATCGTTGAATAGGTTAGGGTTTACTGAGGTGGACGAGAGGTCATTTAAATTGGTTTGCGTTATAGGAGCAAAGGGGGCGCAGAAACGGAATCAATGAACTCAGTTGGAGTCGACCGACAAAGGACGTTTCGGGCCGGCAGGTAATTAACTTAATATCAATCCCCGCTCTTTTATACATAATACTAAACTATAGGCAAACACTAAATAATGTACTTTGATTGGCAGTAAAAGTTGTAATGACTTGAAGATGCTATTATAAGCTTTTTAGTAATAAAGCTTTTTCAAATTAGAATGCGTACTTAAGTAAAGGCTGACGTAAGAGAATTGAAGTGATATTTTAAAAATAGAACTGATTCGTTAAAATCACCACGTGCGCTTCTAAAATTCATTTATCGATTTGTCTCTGGTTTTACTTTACTGCTTCTGTGTTAATCTTCTACTTTACTACAAAATCGAGTCGCTTACTGCCAGTACTTATGATTTACAATATTACAATCATGTTGATAAGATATTTACACTTATTAACGTATACATTTAAGGAGCAGTATTAGTTTATAATACCAGTGTTATGTACGCCTGTCTGCCTTTATCCAAATCTAAGTAGTTTGTGTGTTGAAAGATCTCTTGTAAATGTATTATTATAACATAGTTATCTATCCTTTAATTCGAAATATATCACTAGCTGTTTCGCCCTTATGTATTATCTATTTCTATTAAATTGTTTATTTTTTATTTTTATACCTAATTCGCTTTCAAATCCTTAATTAATTTTATTTTGTATTATTGTCTCACATGCTTTTACTACATAAGATTGTGATATCCTTTTACTAAGAGATTATACCTACAGATTATTTATATTTTATTATATTTCTTAATTTTAATTCGTATCGTATCGTTGTCTAAAAAATTCGTTTTTTATGGTGCTTGTTAACGATGCAAGTTACTACTTTTTGTGTGTGCATGCTACATGCGCAAGCTCCACGTGCTCGCTTCATGCGCATGTAATTAAATTGGATTATTATTAATGCGGATTTCTTGCGCGGCTGCGCCGCATCGCTCGATTACATGACGCATGCAACCGGGACATTATTTTTAACTTGCGCATTTATCCGACTACGTATGAATAACGTTTGTTTTCAGGTTTAAATAAGGCATTGAGAGTAAGTATGACTTTTATCTTTTTACAACTAAGGTATCAGTCTAGCATAAAATAACCAGCCGGTTAGCGGTTGATGTAACCTATAAGTAATAGAACCTTGCGTGATACATGTCCGTCAAAAAAGTAGCAATGCAAGGTTGATAAAAATGTCACCTAAACTAATGCGCCGAATGTAGTTAGTTCTATCGTCATATAAAACCAAAGAACCGAGTAGACAAATCACCAACTAGACCACATGAATTATTTTCCAAAACTGTAACTAAGATGTATATATTAAGTAACATCAGGTTCGATTGTTTATGTTTCTATGCTTCTAACTCTTCTGCATAATAGAAACTAATCGGTTATAAATTAAAAAGCCTTACTATCAATACTTTTCAGTTGTTACTAATTTAAAATACTTCACCTTCATTTATGAGGTCAACGTACTCACGTAAGTACAGATACTAGGACGTTAGGCTACTGATAACTGAAGGGTACTATTACTAGTAATATTACGAACTGTTCTTTATTACAAGGCTAGATTTTGCCCGCGGCTTCACTTGCGTAAATGTGGGTTTGGTTAGGTTAGTAACAGTATTTTTTTCCGGATGAAAGGTACTGTATGTCGTTTTCTATACTCCTGACAATATGTATACGAAATTTCATGATGATCAGTCGAGTAGTTAAGGCGTAAAAGCGTAACAAGTATTTATAATATTACGTATGCTACATATTTGTTTAAAAATAAATAGTATTATTAAATGAGAATCGTTTAGGTATAATTTGACTCGTAAAACTCGCCATTAGGAGGTAAACATTTCATTTTATTTCAGTTTACAAAGGCACAATATATGAAATTGTTTCTACGGAAAATTGGTTCTACGTACGAAGTAGTTACAAATAAATTACTCGCTATTAATTTTGCAGTATTGGTAATCCATGAAATATTGTTTTGATTTAATAATTGTAGGCGTAGCGGTCTAGCGGTCGAGTTGCCGCTGTCGCCCCGCTGAGTGTTTGGGTTCGAATCTTATATGAATTCAACAAATAATTGTTCTGAGGTAGGATTTACTTTTTGCGTTAATTGTATATTTGTCCCCCACGACTTGATCCCTAATGCAGGTGACATATTTTTAAACGAAATGGTAACTAAGGTACTCCCTTTCTTTTCCTAAAATTGTTTGTCCAAAAATCGTTATCCATAACACGTTTGCTATAAACTTCAGTAACCATAATATTCACAAATTCGATTTTTTTTTACATAATTATCTTTACTTCTAAAACTATTCTTTCTTAATATCGAGTACCTACCTACTATAATAATTGAATCTCCCAATTTTGCATGAAATAAAATCATATGTCCTAAGTATTGTATTATATAATGTTTATTATTCCGAATGTTCAAATATAATAAAATTGTTGGTCATAAAATATTGGCTAAAAAAATAAATCATTTGAATTTAGGACTTATTACTTTTATTGAAAACGGTTTTAAGTCTTTTGTATATTATTGATTGTAATATTTATGACAAACAAATTAAGGGCATATTGCATTTTAGGATTTACAATTTTATGACATGTGATATTATGTGACATTAAGTTCGGGCAAGTTATCATTCGGACAAATGATGATTAGGACAAAAAAAATTATGACACTTTAGATTATGGATAACAAAGTTAGGTAACACAATAGAGAACCGGTAACTAAATATCTTTGTTAATGCCTTGGTAGAAAAATGTTGATTACTTCTGGTTCAGATACCAAAGGCAGCAGCCCATCCGATGGTAAGCGGTATCGGCCGCTTTTAAAAACGGCTGTGTTTTCATGTTATCCCAGATACAATTCCAGGTTAACGCAACTTTATTTTGTTGGTAAACAAGCAAACGGCCTGTCTCGTGGTAAGCAGAGTCCGTAGCCGATTTAAAGGGTACGGGGTGCAAGAAGGTAGGGACCGAGTGATGATGAGACTACCGGCGCGGCGCTCCCACTTAGCGAACGAAACGCAACAATACTTATATTGCTATTTAATTCTGTGAGAAGATAGTACTTTCCCGAACCTGCCAGCCCTTGAACCCATTGATCGCCACGTCAAAAGGCAAAAAAAGCATGCTCTTGGCGCCAAGCTACGATTTCATCATTTATTAGCTGCATCATTTTTGTGATCTTATGCTAATATGGATAAAATAAATAGTAAGCAGTTCACATAATATACTTACCTAAATTGGAAAGAGTCTAGCTACATCATAAACAACACAAATAAGAAAAACAATACCTTTTTATAAGAGTGATTGCGTTTAAAAGTGTTTCATATATAAAATCGTGACCGTGACGTGCTGAACACATTTTGTGTTGTCATGTATACCTGACTGTGGCGGTCAAAAGGTTAACTGTTTAAACAATTGTTTCCTCCTTGGTTGTATAAAAAACCAATAAAATTGTCTCTGATCTGGCAGTCGAACTTTAGATCCGGCCGCAAGCATAAGCGCTAACACGAAATCACCGCGGCAATAATATTTTTTGTAATAATTCCAATAACATTGGACTAGGACTATTTGATGGCTGTGTATTTTCCATAGATAAACTCGATTGTTTAAGTTTTCAGATAATAATTATATTAGCCCTTTATGATCCTAAATAAATACGCTAAACTATTAAATTACTTACAATATCATACTGTATAAATAGGTAGAGAGTTGATATAACGATAACTAATCGTGAATTTTATTCTTAAGCGTATATGTAAAATTGTTGTTTTATTGGTAGAGAGTAAAAATCTATGCTGTGCTTATGCAAATTGAATCATTATCTGGGTGGACTGAATGAAAAGCAAATGTATCGAGAATTATGAAAATTGCTACACCGTCAAGTGTGCAGCACTTGAATTTTGGGTGTGTTTGACTGACAGATAACTAAGCTGACTGAACGTGATTAAGATGACATTAAACAATTTTTTACAAGTTTTAAATTTTTCATATGAATCATTGTCTGAATTTGGAAGTTTGGTTTTATATACTAGGCTGTTTGTTTGTGTATTCGAGCTTAACGCAAGAACGTCTGAATGGATTTTGATGCGTATTTCATCGTTTTGTAGCGTGGGATTTAACTTAAAATATGAAAATATTTAACGATTTATTTGACTGCTTCTTGTAGAACCGGAATCATTGTTCATAGTATGAACAGACATAAACTTACTGAAAATTTGAAAAATAAACGCCTAAAGTCGTTTTATTTTGTAAAAATAACTATAACCGCTGACTGGGTAAGTACGCACGATGAGTGAGAGAACCGATAATTTGCGACACGTTTGACGCCCAGTCTTTGCACATTATCACATGCAATGTGCATCATATTTAAACAATGGACGTGTACAACGCGATGCGGTGAAAAACAAAATTTACGCATTGTGTCGCGTCGCGGACTGATTTACGCGACAACGTAGGCCACCTGTGGCTACAGGCTATAGCTAATCTTTACGCAAAGCGTCGCGTTGTCTGGATGGAAGCGTGCCTATGTGGTTTACGTTGGACAGTGATTTACTCAAGGCGAAATTGCAAAAGTTCACTTTGACAAAGTACCGCAAACTATTATCCGTCGATGTGTGGACACTTGAGCTCTTTTTTACATCCTAGTTACAAAGACTGGCTATTATTTGTGGTTATATTGTCAATACTTTCGATTTTAATTCGAATACAATCGTGAACATTGCAATCGTATATCGCGTTCACGAGCATGACGTATGTATATCTGCATAAATGGCTAAACACCGTTAAATAACAAACATAGCGAAATAAAACAATTACAAATACATTTTCTTTTGACGTTAATTTCGTAAAACGTAGAAGTATTGAATTAATTGAACAATAATATAATGGTTAAGGAATAATGGCTATTATAGTATTTTTAATAGAAACTACACGCGTGTTTAAACTATAATGGTCCGGCAACTGTGAGTGTATTGCAGATTAGAACGTGTGTATGAGCTTTGTCTGTACCGTTATGAGCTGGACACGCTACAAGCCACACGATGGAAAGCCTACCTTACTATATTTCTCAATTAGTTATACTATTGCCTACTTATATAAATATTTTTGTTACATCGACATAAACAACACAACCGATAATAAAATTCCTGGAAATTATGAAAGGTACAATTGCCTCGTATTGATCTGTGTTGTAATCGTAACAAGTAAGTAGCACCATTATTTTTAAACCAACAAAATTATCCTTTCATATTTCGACATTTAATCAATAAAATTATTTTCGTAAGTAATGAAATTTTGTATGAATTGAATACGCCAACAGTGTTACGTAGATGACTGCTTATAATTAATAACAATTATTATTTAAAAGATATTTTATAATATATATTTTGATAATTGTTTAAAAGGAGGTTTAAAAGGAAGATTATGTAAGTAATATTTGTTAGGTATTGATTGCAATAACTAACATATTTTACTTACATAATCTTCCTTTTTAATATTTATTAAGGGCATTGGCGCTTAGAGACTACCTCGTCCGATAAGGACAGGAAAAAAGAAATAAAATATAAAGATACGTTTCACGATAAAACAAAATAATAAAAGAAATGGTTGCAGCACCTTACAGCTGTTACGATTTGTAAACGAAAAACTTGGCGATAAAAAGAGTGGCCATAAGTTTCTTGGCTGTTCTTCTCATGAGCCCTACACCCTTGCTTTGCTGAACGTAAATGACAGTAAATGTAAATTCACAGAAAAAATTTAGTGTATCTTTGACATTCATAAGCGTTACCTTGTAACCTAACTTGAATAAATTTATTTTGAATTTTAATACTTTCCGTAAGAAAATATAAATAACTTTTCGCTTATATTAAGTACATTTAATATTTAAACTCCTCGTTAATGGCCAATTTACGCTTGTTGCTATCAGGACGGTTATCAATAAAGTACATTAATCGTATGTAGATGATAGTTTACAAATAATTATGATTGTGCACCAGTCAATAATACTAATCGCACTCTTAATAAAACAGGACATGTTTTGTTGCTTGTAAATTTAAACTGTAATGCAATTTTGATATCTAATATTTAAATAAATACCTTACTGATATTCCCTGGATATATTATAGGTAATTTCGTAAATGATGATTTTACTGACTAAAGATGTAATATTTATTTTTATATATGGCTATAATATAATTTCATTTTTATTTCAGCTTTTGTGATTTTTAATGAAGATTATGTGTAAAATAGTTTACACTGATTGTAATGATAAAATAAGTACAATAGTAACTCAATTAACATTTGTATACCTAAAGGGCTTAGCATAGTGAGCTTATAATATTTTATTAACACTGTGTACCCCGTATGTTATACAAATAAATATGTTTTATTGTGATTTAGGATTTTGAGACTTTCTAGTTACAGGTTTAGAGTTAAAATTTGCCTAATCGTAATCCTCGAGTTGTCTGATTTATGTTATCG
The DNA here is from genome assembly GCA_930367265.1 of Catocala fraxini. Classification (NCBI taxonomy): domain Eukaryota; kingdom Metazoa; phylum Arthropoda; class Insecta; order Lepidoptera; family Erebidae; genus Catocala; species Catocala fraxini. The sequence goes on from OV884035.1 coordinate 18,530,352, forward strand.
ACTTGTCTAATAACCTGCAAATCAAATTAGTCGTCTTAAAAACATAGTATCAAGTTGGACATCTATAGAATTGAGCGTTACCGAGGAGTATCGTCTGTAAATATCGTCTGTAAATATCGTATGTGTCCGTATTCAGATCGTTTATATCGCATCCCGCTCCGTTCGGTATTAGTTGCCTCCAAGCCTACCGACCTCGTTGTGTTTTTACATATTTGTACGCTATCCCTTTGCTTTTTGGTAAACGTTTATTGCGTACAATATTTTTTCCAGATAAGAGATTGTAAGTTTAGACTGTTGTGCTTTTTCGTTTGGGTATTTGGCTTAATATGGAAGAGATCTATGTGGTAGATACTATTATTGTTATGCATAGGCAAGATATTATGGTATATGATAACATAATATTTTATCTATGCATAACAATAATGGTACCTACCACCTAGCTCTCTATATATGTTTAAGGAAGTTTTGTCAGAGCAACAATATTATCCCATGCCAATATTGTTGTCCATTATCGGAGCAACACAAAGCAATTTGGAGTACCTACAATTAGCGTCAGTTTACAGAATTATCGTTGTTACAATTACAATATAGTATCATTGTATCACTAACTGTGGTTTAAGGTATAATGTGCCATTGCAACAATGCCGAGTGTTGGAGACTCGATTAACTCATGGAACACAGCTTGATCCACAAATCATTGTGTTGATTTCTAGAGGTCTTTGATGCCCTTTGTTTCAATGATTAATAAATATTTTTTTAAACAAATATATTAGATCAGTGGTTCCCAAATTTGATTGGGTACCGACCCACCTACAAAAACCGGCCAAATTCGGGACCTGCCTCTGGGCCGCCTTAAAAAGGGACATAAAAAAGTTGTAACGCTCAGATTCCCTAGTCTCTGTGTTCAGAGAACTTCTAGTCATAGAACACGAGCGACGGCGCGCGATCCTCAGTGGCCGTCCGGCTGATAGCCCGTTAGGTCGGGTTATCTTATGTTTCAGGGTCCACTCAATACTCGCTCGCGACCCACTAGTGGGTCGCGACCCATTCTTAGGGAACTCCTGTATTAGATAATTTAAAATATTTAAATTACCAAATTAGCGAACACGTTTATTTACCTAGGTTCGACAGAGACAACAGATTTTCACTCGTTAGAATTCTAACATGTCAGTTTTGTATCATGTAGTCTCATCATATACTTAGTAAAGTTACTTTCAATCAGATAGATATTTTATATCTGAAATTAAGAGCTTATTGTGATAACAAACGTTTTAATAAAAAGTTGCCGCTTTGTATGAAGGCAGCTTTAACGATTTTATTACTATTTCATAAATATTTTTGGACAGCCTATGTTTTCCCATCTATATTTGATTGTATTAGCCACTATGGTTAGTCTTAAATTAACAAAACATCAGCCATCATGTAATTATGGCGAATTGAAATAACGAATACGGGCAGACATTAAGCAATATAACCTTAAATACAAATTGTATAAAAGTTTATTCATATTTATTATTTACAATACATATTGTTATCAATAAAATAAAGTCACTCCCGACCGAGAAATGATTTTTTAAAATACCGGTTGCAATCTGTACAGATACCACGAAATTAGAATTAGTAGGCAATTTCATAGTTAAAGACCTAATATGTTTATCTATTCGACACAAAGAGTAATTGGTCTTTCAATACTGGCCTTATACGTGTAATGTCGTTAGTTAAACATCGGAATGGCGCAAAATAATACCTTTATCAATGTGAAGTCATTTTGTCGTATCGTAATATGTTTATGCGCTGTTTATACAACGACCGAGTTTATTGTCCATGATGAACAAGTATTAGTTAGCAGACTTTACTATGTACATATAAAGTGAAATAGCCAACCCTATTGACTGTGGGAGACCGTTGGACTGCCACGCAGAGGTTTCAAGATCAATCCCAAGGAGCGCATCTCTGACCTTTCGAAGTTATTTGCGTATTAAATAGTTAATAACCGCTCACTTTAACGGTGAAGCAAAACATCGTGAGGAAATCAACATGTCTGAGAGTTCTCCAAAATGTTCTCGAAGGTATGTGAAGTCTCCCAAGCCGCACTGTGCCAGTGTGGAGGACTACAGCCTTGCCCTTCTCACACTGAGAAGCGGCTCAAGGCCCAGCAGCAGGACAATTTAATACAGGGCTGATATTATTATTATAATGTGAAATTTACTAAAACACGCTTAATATTGTAAACATGTAAGAATTTTCGAGTAGGGTTCCTTACGATAGTATCTATACATACTTATATAAACTCACGTCTGTGAGTGTGTGTTCCACATGCTGCGCATGGCCGACGTATTCCTACACAAAACATATAATTATTGAATTTTTACTAAAATACTATATGTAACATAGTATAAGTTGTATTAGTAGAGTTTGTAAGTATGAAATAAATAAGTATAATACGGTACAAAAGCGAAGATAAGCGGAAATAAAGACGTCTTTAGGAAGCTTGAAAAAGTGGAAATTACTTAGATCAACTGCGTAGGAGGCTGCACTACCGCAACGATGCAGGTTTTGCTTTGTCAGCTTAAATTTGATGAAACTCTATAATTAAATTAAGAATAAGTATAGATAGATTCGTGCATATAACGAAAGCTTATAGATAATATTAAAGTTGCGTATTTGCAGTTTCCCTGAATCTTAATTTTAACGATTTTAGAATTGGGTTCCTTGTTCAGTATTCTATGGATTGATTTCCTCGCTTGCTAAAGAGTTACAACACCAACAATAAAACAACATCTTAACTGCGTATTCAGATCAGTCGAAGAAAGAAGAAACCAAGTCCGTCTCACAAGTTTGTTACAATGGGTGCAAAATAATCTGTAAGAAATAAAATCTCTATGATGAATAAAATCAGATTTATTTACCTTTGAAACGTATTTAAAAATCTATGGTAAGGTAAAATTTTGTCTGGCACTATGATGGCAAATGCAGTCTACCTTATGGCAGGATATTACTGTATTTTTGGACTACTATCCGTACACTGGCGAAAAAGAAATTAAACTACCAGCGCAAGGGGTACATCACGGATGACCGAACAGCGCCTTCTAGGAAGTTCTAGAAACTTCTTATAGTATGACTATAACACAAGCTTATTTAACTGTGGTTTTAGACTGAGAGGTATTTCTCTGTAAGATAGATTCAAGAGAAGTGTCCTTTGCGTCTTAACCTTTTTATTATCTGGAAACGATCGACGAAATTCGGTAATTACTTCCAAATATCTCAATAAATTCAATCGTTTTGCCAATATCATCGTACTGTTTATCAACTTTCACTTTAAAATGGCAGAGGTCAAGCCGACCCGGTAACGGTCGAGATCAATCACTATATATAGAAACCGAACGAATATTGTGGAAGGGTACTTCCTTCTTCAGAACAGAGGTTTGGAGTTCGCGACACATACTTACGAACAGTACGGAACGATATTATTGTGTTCAAACTTAGTATTAGCTGTTGGATAGTTACTTGAAGCTCCGTGCGTGTTGAGAATTTCGCGTCTAAAAAATGATACTTTTGTAAAGCTAAATGAGTGAAGTATCTTGTACTGCTGCATCGAGTGTATATCTTTTTTAATTGTATTAGTTTTCAGGTAACCGATTTAAAAAAGGAATATATTGTGTTGTTTTTTAATCTAGAACGAAATATAACTAGTGTTTTACAACTTATGAGCACTTCTACCTAATTATTGGGTTAAAGTATTCCGCGCTTACTTCTACTGATCTTTGTCTTTGATTTTAATTTGCTATTCTTCCAGAAAGACGTTTTTTTTATTTTAAAACTAGATTTTCGTTGTCTGCCTTTCAGATAATGTAGTAGGTATACGCACTCGATATATAAATAAACTAAACAATATGCAAACAAGGACATAATTATTTAAACAAAAAACAAAACGTAATACAGGATTAGGACTATTAATAATGAATGGTGCAAATTAAGGTTTCTATCTTATCAACGTGCTGAAATAATAACATCGCCACTGCTACGAGTATATGCCGCGCTGATAATCTAATAGGGACTCAATTTACCAAGATGCGGATAGGAACTCAATTATCAATCACTACATGGTGCAAACATAAAATATCAACTATAATGCATGCATGTAGGTTTCTCTTTCTTTCGTACAGTAGAAAAACAATGGGATGCCGTAATTTTTTGCTTGACTGGAGACTGACATGGGGTCCTTATAATCCGGGTAAATCGTAGGGTTACGTGTAAAAAGGTTATAAGCATGAAAAATACTGGTATAACCGAATTAAGTAAAGTCTTATATGAGCAAAATTAATAAGAAGTTACACAAAATTGTCTTACGCTTACGCGAATGTTATACATTGATATTAAACTGCTTTATACATATCCTATTGCAATGTTTATTAACACTTTATATACATAATTTTGAAAATATTACACTACTACTGAATCTGTAATAATATTTTTACAGTCATGTTCACAGGGAGTTGCCCCTTGAACATGGCTGCTATATAAATCAACCGAAACGTCGGGGCAAGTGTAAGTTTAAATCTAAATAGTTTTAAGAATTTGAAATAGATAAAATAATATTACAGATTCAGTAGTAGTGTAATAATTTCAAAAGTATGTAAAGAAGGTGTTAATAAACATCGTGAAAAAATTAGTATAAAGCAGTTTAATTCTAGGACTTAAAAATTATTATATGTAGCGGGTATTAATATAATATAATAATGTTTACCTTTTTTATGCTTGACGTTTCGACCAGGTTACACCGGCCGTGGTCACAAGCTGACTGGTGCTGCGATGTCAGCTCGATGTCATTTCGCGTTGCATGTATATCATGCAACGCGAAAGTTTAAAAGTTATTATTAAAAATTATTATACCTACCTACCTAAAATTTAATAGAGTTTAATTTGTAGATTTAGTAAGATGCGTAGTAGGCTATGAGTCATCATGCAATAGTAAAAAAGGGCCTGATCAGTAAATATATACTTTATTAACACGGATGAAACCACATAGCACTGCTACTAGGTATATATATAAAAACTAGATTAAATATGTATGCTAGTCATTGATATATAAAAATCCTAGATACACAAACACATACAAAACATACACTTAAAACTGTCCTCAGTTGCTTATAAGTAGCTATATTAACTGCTAGTAGTTATCCCGCGGTTTCACCCGCGTAAGTCCCGTTCCCGTGTGAATATTGGGTTTCACAATTAAAATTCATATTTCACTTCAAAATTGTATACAATCAGAAAAAAATATAATCTACAAATTAATATTCGAATAAAGATACCAACGCCTAGATTAGAAATAAAAAGGTTGTTTTGAAAAAGGAAACTAGTATTATTCAAGTAATATTTAGTAAAGGGTTTTTATAGTTAGCTACGACAAGCGACGCGACGCAATGCGACAAATTACGTATATCGGCGACAATATTGTACTCAAAGTGTGACATATCGTAACCACGACGGAAAGCGGAGATAAAATACGCGTATCAATGCGACCATTGACGTACAATAGCGAAAAATGAATACGTGTCTTGTCGCAGAGTAAGCTACGCGACAACGTACATCATTTGTACGTACCTACGTATATTACGTATACTCTATATATTTTATTTTGTCCCTCTCTTAGAGACCTAAGTCTTTGTGTTAAGTATTATTTTATAAGCATGTGTAGTATTACAAGTCTTCTATGTACCTATATGTTTTTGTTTTAAAAAAAACAACTCCCGCACTAGGTGTAATTTTCGCGCTGTGGGGAACCTTACAAACCTTACAAACCTTACAAACATTCTAACAACGGCCACACAAACACCCACAGTCAGAACAACTATTCGTGGATCACACAGTTCGAGTTCAAGCTTTCTATCTTAATTAGCCGATTATTGCACCGACACAAACAGTGTCTTAATGGCTGATATTGAGAATTTCTTAACAAAAAACAACCCAATGACATTGCGCCAAGAATGTACGACAAGTTAATTATTGTATTATTTATTAATTATTAATTAATATGTACGTACGATAGTAAAGTACTGTATGCATGTTTACCAATTGTAGTACATACCAACATTTTTTTTATGTGGTAGTAGGCAAGCGGGCATACGAATCGCCTGGTGGTAAGCGATTACCGCCGCCCATGGACACCCGCAACACCAGAGGAGTTATAAGTGCGCTGCCGGCCATTATCATAAATTTACAACTTTGACTATACAGAGTTCTATTACACCCACATTTTGAAAAATATGTTTTTGTTTCCACGTAGTGAGGGGCGTAGCCTAATAACCCGTCTAACGAACTTATATTCGGATTCTGTATTGCAATCCTAACAGAAAAACCGAGACCTCTAGACCGCACGCAAAGAACAAACATATGTCATCGAGCCAAAAAGGTAACCTTAAATATTATTTAATATAAAACTAATCCATACCCGCAGTAGACAGGCTAACAGAAATATTGATTAACGTACCAAAGTTCACGAAAGGGTCTACGAACTCGAACGTTTTATCTTGAGACTCCAAAATGAAGTTTAGAAGCCTCCGTCTGCACGCATTATGTATATTAAATTGCTTCGGAGTTAAGACTGTAATATTTTTTAGTTTCTTATTAGTATATTTACATAATTATGAGAACAAGAAACTTTATATAATATTTCTTATTTAAAGTTACAAATTTGTTAAACACTGTGAATCTCGGATGGCATATAAATGCTTTTTTCAATTTACTTATGTTACTAAAAGTTTTGTTACGGAACATTCAAGACTAGTATACTAGTCTTGAATGTTCCGTAACAAAACTTTCAAGACTAGTATACTAGTCTTGAATGTTCCGTAACAAAACTTTTCTTGCGATTGAGAGGGTGGTATTATTTCCTAGTCGAATAATGTTATTAGGTTGTTCTGTTAAGTAATTTTTAATAGATTTAAAAGGCTTAGTCCTCTATTACGTGAATCGAATGCAACTCTGCCTATCTCAGGGATATACAGGTATGAATATGTATGTATATTATACTACTTAAGTGACAACTAAGCACACAGTACTTTACTTCGAAACTTTTGAATGTGTGTATAACGCAAGCGTTTTAGTAACCGCCTGACCAGTGCCAGTGTGGCTGCAGGGTCGAGGGAAAAAATAATGTAATCCATAGATAGTTGTTCTGTGTCTAAGAATTCTTTGTGTTCGTGGTTTGAATGTTCGAAAACTGCCTGGTGACATAGGTAAGAGCGACGCAGGCAAAGTCTTAATAAAAAATATAAAGAAAGTGAATGAAGGAAAACCGTAGTCTCTGCCTTCCCCTCTAGAAAACTGGCTTTGGTCTATGCATGTAGGAATCATCCGTAGAACATTGCCTACAAAAAAAAAGATCAATCGAAACTCAGTGTCGGTTTAAAAGTGCTTATGCCATACTTATGAACGAAGCGAGGGATTCCCCGAACGTTCAAATAAAATAAGTGGAAACACACAAGGAGGTTCATTGTATGCTGTGCTGATAACGTCCTTATCTGACCTGTGTGTCTACCTATGTGAGTATAAGTAGTGCCTCGGTAATATGCGTTTAAGCCCATGGTTCGCTAGAGTGGTGAGCTATGTTCGTAATTTTAAGTGTAAAAGTCAGTTGAAGCCATCAGTATATTAACAAATATCAGACTTGTATATACACTGCCCACTGCTGAGTGTGGCCTCTTTTCAGTGTTAGAAGGTGTAAGCCATATTCCACGATGGCGCAGGACGGATTGGCAGACTCATATATCTTCACAACATTATGGGTTCTCCATTATCTTAGACATGTAGATTTCTTCACGATGTTTTACTTAACCGTTAAAGCGAGCAATAATTAACTATTTCATATGCATTTTACAAAGTTAGAGGTGCGTGTCTTAGGAACGAACTCGTGACCTCTGCGTGGCAGTACATCGGTCGCCCATTAGACTATTGCTGCTTGTAGCTAAAAGTGGAATTTAATAAAATTGTTGAGACATTTGGGATCCTATTCTTTTAATTCCTCCATAGACAAACGGACCCCTGTGTCTAGACAAATTGCTTTTATATGTATATTTGTACTCTAAAGCGTGTTACAAAATATTTAGTTAGTTGTAACCTTTAGCATGTACTACATAATTATTAACAAGGACTACGGGTAATCTGTGTCTTGCATATAGTACTTTTTAGAGTTCGAAAAAACTCTTATACAACAGTATGTCTTATCCGTCCGTCCATCTGTCTGTTATACAACTTTCAACTCAAGAACCGTAAGAGCTAGAGACTCGTGGTCAACGCCATTCGACTCAGCGTAGTCGATATACCCCTGAAATGACCTTTGACCTCTGACCTCAAGTACCTAATCTTGACCTTTACATATTGCTTAAACCATTTTTCGAACTCTAAGATTTACGACAATTCATTGCCGATTCTCACTTGTTTCTGGATGAAATGTCTATGTCCTTGTCTATACCCCTAACCACCTGTATGCGAAATTTCATGATGATCGGTCGAGTAGTTAAGGCGTGAAAGCGTAACAAACAAACACACAATGACATTTATAATATTTGTTACTAGCTTTTGCCTGCGCCTTCGCTCGGGGACAGTAGGTACTTTTTCTGGATGACAGGTATGTCCTTTTCTGTACCCCTGACAAAATGTATGAGACATTTCATAATAATCGGTAAAGTTGTTAAGGCTTGAAGCGTAACAAACTAACACATTCGCATTTATATTAGTTACGATTCTACAAAATAACTCACACGAGATTCGAACCCTTTAAATATGAGTACCTACTTCGGCCAAACATCTATTACCAGTGTGCCGAAGAGGCAACTAATTATGAGAACGAGGTAAATTTACAGTTTGTGTGTTGGAACTTGTCGACTGAATCGATTTCGTTTCAACTTTTACTGGTTACGTAATACAGCGGAGTTTGAAACTAAACAACGACTTTCTGCCTCGAATAACACTTTTTTTAAATATTTTAGTTTTTGGAACTTTTATGCAGAGCGTATGTCAGTTCCATCATAACCTGAACATAATAACACTTTATATTTCAAATATCTGTTTGAGTTATAGCCATATTAGTTGAGTTAATACTATAAGCAGACTGTGAAAGTGGCGCAGCAATAGTATGTCACTGTTGTGCATGAGTTCTCGGATTTGATTCTCGGGCCGCTAAAGTTATTGAGCTTTTTTCTCAAGTAGACTGTCTTAGTAGCGCAGCAATAGTATGTGACTGTTATGCGTGAGTACTCGTATTCGATTCTCGAATCTTCGATTCTTGGTTCGCTCCCTATTACGAAAGAAATAAAACATAGATGGCGAACAATAAATACAATGCCTTCAGGAATGTACGCGAACAAATATCAATGTAGCAGCTCAGCTAGTGACACTGTTGTCAAGTCTTGAACAGCTCTGACTGGGCTTACTTGAATTTGCAACGGCAAAATGTTGCATAAGTTTACGCTAACATTTGCGTGTAATCGTGGGGTCCCAGGTGTACTTCCCGGGTCGAGAAAAGTATGTAGTAAACGACAATAGGCTGCCTGTCTGTACTTTGTCCTATTAGGAATTTCTAGATAGAAAACTTAGCATTTTGCCTAGCTCGAGATTCGAACTCAAGACCTCATGCATAGCAGTGGTATTCACAACCGCTACGTGACCTATGCAACTACTAAAGGAACATAAAAAAGAGAGTTGTCAGATATGTTCCGAATGAAATCGTTAAAATGTCACACTATTTGCAAACTGCCAATGGGATTTCAATATTTGTACATGTTTAAAATACAGTTCGATATTTGCTTTTAATAGCCTGTATATGTACATCTAAATAGTGGCCAGCATCCATTCAGTATAGTTAAATTTAGACCAGTTTTAAGCCCCGTGACAAATATGCAAACTATTTTTTGTCTCTCCGTGACCATGGCTGCTGAAAAGCAACCGAAACGTCACGGCGTCGGGGAAAGTGTAAATCTAATATTTATTTGTATAATTTAAATAGCTTTAATTGAAGTAAACAGTAACTAGTAAAAGTGTTTAACAATAATTATAGTAGTTTAAAGTTTCAAAATTATGTAATAATAGTGTTTTATGAAAAATAAACAACGCGATAAAAGCCGTATAAAGTTTGATTAATTTCAATGTATAACATTCACGTAAACGTAAGGCAATATTATTTATAAAGAACTACAAACAAAATTCAATTTTTGTTTGTAATGAATAACCTCGGAAACAATTAACCGATTTGAAAAAATATTTCAGCATTAGAAAGCTAGTTTATCTTGTAGTAATATAAGCTATATAACATAACGCTACGAGGCATGGGAGCGGAGCAGTAATCTTAAACATGGGTGAAACCACGGGTGACAGCTAGTCTATACTAATATTATAAATAGGAAAGATTTGGTTTTAAGTTTGTTTGTAAGGATTTAAACCAAAAAACTCTTTAAAAATTCTTTCAGCATTAGAAAGCTGTATATCGCCGAGTAACAAAGGCAATATATTATTTGAAAAAATTTACTGTTACTAACATAACCTAACCTACTTTTACGCAATCGAAGTCGCGGGCAAAAGCTGGTACACACGGCTACACATCAAGTTAGACACCCAATATACGTATAACTACGCTACATACAAAATAGAGATTTGTCGGAAAAGGACAGTGCATAGTGGTGTCGATGTAATGGTAAGGATAGAGCGTTTCGTCCCGTTCAGCGTGAATGAGACAAAATAAAAAAAATATAACGCACTTTCTCGCACGATTCGCAGCGTTCAACTTCTAATAGTTCAAAGTTCAAACAGTCTATACTCCATTTGGTTAGGTACTTAACTAAAGGTAAACAATCTTGATGTGTCTTTTTACCTAAAAACTCAGTTAAAATAAAATGTTGCTTAAGATCAATGTAACTACAACAATAACGATTACTAAATCAATTGAACCGTTAGTTAAAGCAGTAGTATTTGTTCCGTGAGTTGATCGCGGCAGTTCAGTCTATGGTCCGGAGTGAGAGATCGTGAAACGCCGTCGCCTCCTTTTGTGAGGAAGTAATTTCCATCAAGGAGGCGGCGGAGCGGGAGAGGGAGCGCTTAAACCCTCTCCCCAACCGCAGAACCGGGCGCCGGAGGGCGCGAGATGACCTCCAGCCACCCTGAAGTTTGACATGGGGGTGGTGGGCTGCATGGGCCTGCTCGCCACCCGATCAGCACCAGGTCCGAGAGGCGGCGTGCGTGTTCCCACGTGCGCCTCTGTATCGTGTCTTTGTCCCTCCCAGGAGGACGGTGGAGGAAGTATTTTTGTGTAGTGGCCTGCCGTTTTACACAGCGGGCCGAAACCACGGCAGGGTCGCGATTGCATGTGAAAGCGATTCACGCGAGGCCGCTTGGTCTATGGTTATGTCGAGGAACACCGTGGTAGGTTTAGTCGGTATTAACAGGATATCTTTTCCCTGGTGAGCCCGACATAACCTCTCCGTCGCCCCACGGAGAGGTATGCCTTACAGCATTCCCCCAAGTTAAAAAAGAAAATGTAGTTTATTTGTTTAATATGTGTTTGTGTAAAAAGTCACATCAAGATTATTTACCTTTAGTTGAGTACCTAACCAAATGGAGTATAGGTTGATGTGTCACTGTGTGTACTTAATCACTTGCAACGATGGACGCTTCCACACAGATATATCTGTTTTTAGTAACACATTTATAGTTTTTGTAGTATAATATATACAAAACAATATATATAAACATGTGCTGTACATAGGCAGCACGTGGAATTTTTTGTATGAAGTACTCTCATAAAAATTATGGCGTAACCCTTCTCACACTAAGAAGAGGCCCGTGCCTAGGAGTGGGGGCAGTTTATATACAAGAGTGATATTATGACATGCTTATAAAAAAATAACACACCGCTCAACTATAATCGCACTCTTGATAAAACAAAGACATAACTCGAAAGGAGAATGCTCATATTACAATGGCGCCGAACTATCGCTAACTGTCCTGGCACGGATGTGATTATACGAACGAAAATTGGACACTCAATAGTCCTATTTAAGTACCTACTTTAGATCTAGGGTAAAATCATCAATTTATTTTGTGGGGTTTTTGTAGAAATAACATCTTTATTTCAGTTTTTGAGGTTATATTAAATGTCAAAATAAACTAGTTTTAAGCTTTCATTTCCCCGTAGGTATATAACGAGAAATAAATAGGTAGTAGCGATAGCTTAGTGGGAGACCCACAGACTGGCATGCAGAGGATATCGGGTTCACATTCACCTTTGCCATTCCGGAATGTTTTATGACTTTTCCATGCTATGTGCGTATTTAATTATTAATTATTCATTGAAATTACTTACTTTTGTTGGAGAAATCCAAGCACGTAAAATATGAGCCATGGCATCAGATATATATCTGACTTGACAGCAAGGCAGAGGATGCGCTAACGCAAGCGAACAATTCACACAGCGCAACATCTCAGAAACAGCAACAACGTTTAATAGTTTGGTAATACGGTAACGTGGGGGAATCCAAAGACTCAACTCGACGTGAATTCGTAACACAGAAATAATTAAACGAAGAAACAATATCGAAACACTCGCGACGATTCGCCGGCAGTTTGATATTAGAAAACAATATTTTGTTTTTTTCGTAGTGTTGTCAATAGTGCTGCGACATCAATCCATCTACAGAATTAAACATAATCGACGATATGAAATATATTTTTTAAAAGTCTTTATATGCATTTTCTTATTAAAAGTATAATACTATAATTATTTAAATATAATAACAATAGTATTTAAAGTACTCATTTGGGACGACAGGAGATTGTTAGTGGAACTATGATTACTGATTATACATAATCGACTGATTACGAAATGCATTTATGCAAATGGTAAATGTGACTCTTCCCTTTTTTTTTTTTTTTTTTTTTTTTACCTGGGGGAATGCGTTACGCATACCCCTCCGCGGGGGCGGGCGGAGGGGTTATGTCGGACTCGCCGGGGTAAAATAAGATGTTGAAAAGATGAAGTACCTCCCGGAATACCGACTAAACCTACCACGGTGTTCCTCGACAAAACCACTATCGACGGGGCCGCGCGAATCACTTTCGCATGCGGTCGCGATCCCGCCGAGGTTTCGGCCCGCCGTATGAAACGGCAGGCCACTACACGAAAGACCTACCCTATTGGCTCTTCTATCACTCCCTACTGTCCCCGATAGAGGGGAGACGGACTCGACATAGAGGCGCGCGTGGGAACACGCACGCCGCCTCTCAAAATGTGTCTCTTCCCTAAAACGTAAGAAACAACTAGGAACAACTATTAAATTACTTATTATCTAAAAATCTAAATGCCACAAAATAATTGAATTTTATTAAGCATAAACACATTTTAAATTGTAATATAAATTATGCATATTTTCTCGTGTTTATACTCATCAAAAAGCGAAACAAAGAGTGGGCATTCTCCTTTGGAAGTTAGGCGATTTGAACTTTAATAAAGTGTCAGTTAGAGATTAAATTGCCTAACTCCCAAATTCGAGTTAAAGGTACTAGACAATGGATAAACATACATATATACTTTTTCTTTGTAAATACATAAATATTAAACAGAAACACCCAGACCAAGACAAACATCCATGTTCATGCACACAAATGTTTGACTTGTGCGGGAATCGAACCCGCGACCTCAGGTGTGGCAATCGTTTACACTGACCACTACGTCATCGAGGCCGACAAAGAGAGATCATTTATTTTCTTCAAAGCACTAAAGCAGCACATATGATTTTTCTGGTGGTTGGTGTAACTCGCAGATCGGGTGATTAGACCGTCATGGGGTGCGTAGAAACTGGGTTGAGGTGGTTGCCTATCGTCAGTGTCTGGCATTATGCCTAGTTAGGGGCAGGCCTAGGGGCTCACCATAATTAATGTATTCGTCGGTGGTTGAGGTACCACCGTCTAGATGATCTAGCGAGCTAAATGATACTCCCAGCGATGCCAGGAAGGGGTTCAGTTCAAATACTATCTGGGATATGTCACAAACCTCAAAGGTATATGACACGAACTACTTAAAACTAATCTATTTACCGCCGATCATTTAAGTAAACGCTCGCAATAAACTTGGGAATAACTTTTGTGTACCTCAGGGGTCTTTTGAGATACAAAGAGCCGAATCCGAGGCAACTACCTGCGGGGGTCACGCACTTATTCATTGCGGGTATCGTACTTACCTGCAGAATCTTACGCGTTGATAGCAAGGCGGCTCACTACCCGTGGACTCTATCAGTGGAATTGATGTAATAATATAAAGATTATAAAAGATAAAGGAGCCCGAAGGATAGGAAATATTTAGAACTTTATCAGTTCATTTTTCGGTTTTACCACTGTATTGGTAGGTTTTGCCCGCGGCTTCGCTCGCCTAAATGTAGGTTACGTCAATTTTCTATCCTTCGGGAACAGTAATTTTTCTGGATGACAGGTACGCAATCTTCTTTTCTGTGCCCCTGAAAACGTGTATGCGAAATTTCATGATGATTGGTCGAATAGTTAAGGCGTGAAAGCATAACAAACAAATAAACTCACATTCGCATTTATAATGTTAGTACGGACTAGTTAGGATATTTAGTAAGCAATTAATAAAGCTGGTTGATAGACCTATGTAAATGACAAATAGGTAGGTACTGTTACTAATCTTACACCAGTGTCTTGTAAAAGAGCTGAGAGAACCAGCTTATTCGCTCCCTTTCCACATAATAGAATCGACAAACGCGCCGGCGCATCTTCTCTTAAAATTATTAATATAAAGTTTAAAATAACATTACTCTCGCATTAGGAATCGACGCCCTCAGGTGACATAAACTTATGTAACGTGCCAGGCTTTTAAAAAGTTATGTGTTGGAATAAATTCACACTGGTAATAAATAAAAGGTGTTAATAAAGTTTTACAAGATCGCTTACCATCAGGCAGGTTAAAAAATCGTTTGCCACCTTGCTGATGTAAAAAATAGAAAACTCTGTTTAACCCTTACGGAGAACATGATTTTATGTCATATGAGAGAAAGAAATAATTGTTTATTGCTACAGACAGTGACACAATAGAACAAAACAAAAATTCAGTCGCAAGTATCAAAAAGAAATGTAATCCCTATAAACAAGTATAAATTATACCAACACCACTGTAATCTAGGAATATTTAAAAGAAATTCATATGTAAATGCTATCAAAATTTATAACAAATTACCGAATGTATTCAAATATCTACCCTTGACAATGTTTAGGACCAAATTGACTAAATGGCTTCTAGACATTTGTTTTTATAACATCAATGATTATATGACATTTAAATATACAATATAATTATATAATATATACTAATAAGTATTTAATGTATAATAATGTACAAAGATGACATAATTTAATTATTATTAACAATTTTCTATTTTAGTAATTCTAATTTCATAATTTGTATTTATATAATAAAATAACTTCGATGATAATATTATTTTCCTAGAATAGACTGTAAATTATAAAATTATATAATAAGACCTTTTTGCAAACCATTGTCATGGTAGAATGTACAGAACCATGATTGTAATTATTGGCATCTGTTGTATGTATACATTCTGGCAAATAAACGAATCTGAATCTGAATCTGAAAGCCAAAACAAGAACTTATCAACTAACCCATGATTAAAAATTTATTTGAAATTACTATCACTACACATTATAACACAATGTACCCGAGGCGTCTGTCTGTCTTTTCGCGATAATCTCAAAAACTACTAAACGAATTTTCATGCGGTTTTCACCAATAGACAGAGTGATTCATAAGGAAGGAATATGCCAGACCGTTAGGGCTGCTGCTGGTTTTATACTGGACTCCAAGTATCACTTTGTAATATCACAATATATAATTAGAAGTATAATTTAACCTATCGAGCAGAAGCGGCCCGCCAGCGTCTCAGACAAAATAGGTTTTCAATTATATGTGGCATGCCAACTATCGACAGGTTAATAGTTGACAAGATTCCAGCTTGCTATCTCGACAATAAAAGCTAAATAAAGCGAAAGTGATATGGGCGACCGGTTACTAGTTTGTAAATTACACATAATAGGTGACTACACATTTACGTAACACTATCATTTTACTTAATTAACTAACTACCAAATTATTACTTCTGTGTCAGCAACATCGTAAAACTATTATCAGTTTTCTTTACATAATACGTTATCGTGGTTTGAAGGGATAGGCAGAGAGACATTTGGCTAGCTGCCACATAGTAGACGAGCCGTTTGTTGTCTACCGAACTCAGTTTCAACCGACTCTGTGTTTACTGTTTTCTGACAGGCCATAGCAAACAACATTTTACGTACTAGGATTTAATCCTTACGGCCGACAATGGCAAATTCATACTTCTGCAAAGAAACCGTAAGCAGTCTTCAATCTATTAAAATTCAACAACTTCACAGTAAACGCCGAAAATGTTGAAATGTTGGATTGTTCCGGAATTTACAACAAATTTAACGGAACAAAACAGGCCCGAGGCGAGAGAAGCCGAACCACATTGTTGCCGCGTCGCTGGCTAGATGTCGCTAGTAGTTAGGGCAACAAACAGAATCCATCGAGGTCTTCAGACGGTCATTATAATCGGTCCCATTGTCACGATCTCGTACAGAAGCCGGCCCAAAAGTAAGCATCAAATAACAATAAGAAAAATTAAGGCAGAAGACAGAGCGTGTTGGTATGACACTTTTTGTGTTACTTTAATTAAAGATTGAAGGAACATGAATGGAACGGAACAACATGTGGACAGGATGGCTTTGTACTTAATTAATATTAATAAATGTGGCTTATAATTGCACGTCACGCATAATTATGCCGAAAATTGTATCATTATACATATACTATTGATTTAAACAGAATTAATGAATGTTATTATTAAGTAATAATCATTTAACCCTTATTGTGGAATGCATAAAACGAAATGAATTTATAAATTGCCTAATGAGTGTTTGCTAGAATTTACCTATATGGAAACCAATGTTTGTTACTAATTACAATTAGAAATATAATTAGCAATGGTAAAATAATTGCATAATTATTCGAAATTACTTTGATCCTGCATTCCAATATTGATCAATTTATCATCACTGGCTATTTTCTCATACATAATCGTATATTGGGAATACGATTTGATGATGATCTAATCGTAAGTTGTGGTCAATCATATTAACGAGTTTCTCGTAGTTTATTTACATTCTTTTCGCTGTACTACCGTGAATCGATTCAAGCTGGTTTTGTACATTTGGAATAATTAGGTATTGATAAGAGATAGTTAGAGGTAACTAACATTCGCTAGGCATGTCTTTGCATGTCCTACATAAGGGGTGAACCTGTAGCCGTCTATCAGGCACTATACCAGACAACGCAACGTTTACCTTAACAAAACCCAATAACGTCAGATTCGAACCTGAGACCTTACGATCAGACGATTACGGTATAACGAAGAGGGATTTAGAGTATTTTATTATTATTTTATTTTATTTATTCAGGACAACAAACAATTGTACATTATGCTAAATCAAACGACTTATTACTAAAGTACTTAAATATATGCACAACCAATATCGTTGCCCGCAAAATTAATATTATTACAAAAAAGAGTAGTAATGTGTTACAAGTATTAGTTCTGGCATGACAAAACAATAATTAATTAATTACGAATGAAATTCGGTATCAACTATGTTCATTAACTATTTCGTTGAGTTTCTCAACCACGCATCTCTTGAATTGCCCAGGAGATAGTATAAACAAATCGATATCTGTAAAAAAATTATTATAAAGTTTCATGATGCGGTAAAGTGGCGTCTGACATCCGTGTAATAATATGTTTCAGACAGAATTTCGGTCATGTCGGCCAATCTTAGCGAAGACTGCGTAAGAGATATTATAGTGCACATGTACGCTAACACAAGTGCAGTATCTATTTCTTCACTCTGATAGTCTGATGGGATGGTTATCCGACCCAACCTGAGAGAGATCTGGCACGGGATCAACGGCTGTATGTGATTTTCGCGGCATGGAGATGTAACACTTCGTCATTACCGTAACTTAGGACTGCTATTTAGAATTTCTTGACAGGAAAATACCAATAACATTGCTGACCAGAATCAGTGTCACCGTGCCACTTTTCTGGATCACACAAAGTTTGCTTGAGCCACAAATAGTTGTTTCATGACTGTGTATCCGTTTTATGTCTGTAAAGACCCCCGGGGTACAGGATATATTCCTAGTGTGGCGGTTATCTTTTTAAACCAAACCAGATACAAATAAGGCACTCAAATCTGTGTACACACATTATAAATACGACATAGTAATCCAGACACCAGACAAAATGTAATCTCAAACAAAATCACTTGCAACAAGTCTGTAAAGACCGAGGTTTGCCTACCGATGTGATTTAATATCGAATCGTTTAACGGGTCGGCACTTGCCAAGTGAAAGCGTGACGTCATCGCATGCATTCTATAAACGCACATGAAATCGGACATTGCGCATACGTAAGGACGCTGTTGTATTGGAATGTGATATTGCTATCTTGTTCTCGCCGCCATTTTTTGTTGACCGTCGATTAGTGCCACGTGTATTTATAGTTGTATGCTTAGGAATGCTTATGTATATCGTCTGCGGAACGCCTTTGGCTCTGCTTTAATTCAAAATTCAAATATAGTACTACCCGTTTTAAGTGTAATCTGAGTTTTCAAAATTAGATTAAATTTATTAAATTCAACAATATACCTATACCTAGATGCTAATATAGTCTGTTGCTTTTTGTCTATATACCTGCATATAGCTCGAGAACAATGGTGTGAGTTATAAGCTTTCAAAATAAAATTAAGAAATCTTCTATAATACTGACAATCAAACTGCTTTTTACATACATACGTACATAGATTTACGCCTGTTTCCCAGAGGGGTTGGCAGAGACTACGGATTTCCATTTGCTACGATCCTGACACACTTCTCTGGCTTCATTCACATTCATAACATTCCTCATACACGCTCACTGGTTTAAGGTGCTCTTAACCTGGCTTTTATCCAGAACGTCTCCTATCTGATCAAGAAACGTTCGCCTAGGTCTTTACCTTGCAAAACTGCTTTTTGTTCCTAATAAATAAAATATAATACAAAACTAAATTGGTCTCATGTTAAGTTTTTTTTATACTACTAAGGTGGCAAACAAGCATACGGCCCACCTGATGGTAAGTGGTCACCATAGCCTATAGACACCTGCAACACCAGAGGTATCACTTGCACGTTGCCAACCCTATAGGAAAGGAGGTAAGAAGGAGAAGGAGCAGGAAGGGGGAAAGAGGGTGATTGGGCCTCCGGTACTCTCACTCACCGAACGAAACACAACAGTAGGAATACTGCTATTTCACGTCGATATTCTGTGAGAGGGCAGTCCTTCCTCGGTCGAGCCGGCCCATTCATGCTGTAATCAGCGAGGCTCTACTACTTTAAAAATACATTATGTTTACATTTACAGTGATATCCGCAAGCCACTTCGTAAGTATGAATTTTGATATTAGGTATGTGACGCGGACAAGATGAAATATGCGCCATCTTAAGTTATACCTTCAGCGATACAACTATGAAAACTGCATTCAATTCCGGGAATTTCTGATCATCAATTTCTGAAATCAGCGAGGCTCTACTACTTTAAAAATATACGATATACGATTTTCTGGGTACCTAACAGCCCCTTAATTTCTCCAGCTATAGATGTAGGGTCCACGTAATAAGAGGCATGCCCATTACCGCCTACCGCGCATACTTCCAGATTCCTCATTACTGAGAAGTTCTTGTCAAAAAACCATATCATACTTCGCCATCGAGACAGTTATTTCTTTAATAACGATATGTTATTAATATGTCTCCTTTCTATAGTAGAATTCCCATGATTCTTTTTTATATAAATGAGGTTAATATAAGCAATACTTTCACGTTATTGTTTTACAATACAGCCAGTAAAAAACAATAATTTAAATACATTCTATAATTATT
The DNA here is from genome assembly GCA_930367265.1 of Catocala fraxini. Lineage (NCBI taxonomy): Eukaryota > Metazoa > Arthropoda > Insecta > Lepidoptera > Erebidae > Catocala > Catocala fraxini. Next base: position 18,550,420 of record OV884035.1, read on the forward strand.
TTCTTAAATCGTAACTGATATTATATGTGCGAACGTGAGTATGTTTGTTTGTTGTACTTTCACGCTTTAACTACTCGACTGATCATCATTAAATTTCGCATACACGTTGTAAAGGGTACAGAATAGAACTACGGGTAGTTTAATCCAAAAAAGTACTGTTCTCGTGGGATAGATATTTATTGACAAACTCTAGATTAACGCAAGAGAAGCCGCGGGACAAATCTAATTAAATATATACACTACAAACTCCTTTTTAACGTGAATATTTAAACCTATTGAATCGCAGTGGCACACCAGACACAATGGATTTTTTATTATGTCTGGTATTCTAAGACTGACAGATTAATAGAGTAGAAGACATAAGATATAGGAGCACATTTATAAATGTTTATGATTCTAGACCTATTTTAATTAAATTCTAAAGCAAACGTCTAATTTTAAGTGCTAGTGCATTAAAATTATCATTTGTGTGTTTCACAAATAATTGTTCTGGTTTGTCAATATTCAAAATACAATAATAATTTAATGGCTCCGGTAATAATTAAACGTTTTCCTGGTTATACAGGATCCTATTGTGTCTGTTGCTGTTTTTAAATAAATAACTTTTAATTTACATCTCATGCCTACGCTTTCTTATAAGTTGAGTATCGTACTAATATTTATTAATAATCAATTACAAATATTATAAACACTGCATTCACTTTCAAGTTTTAAGGGTGAGTAAAGGTGTCATAACCTTTTTGAGAATAAAGATATTTTACAATCCGGTACTAAAGGGTTATGGCAACTAAAGGGGTGCTTATGGCGGAACGTCAAACGGAATGGTGTTTTGTAACTCTTCAAATCGCTGATGAGAAAGTAAGAGAATACAAAGGCATATAGATTTTAAGGACAACTTAGAATAAAGAAAATGTAAGTGAGTCTACGTGAGCGTTCGGATAGTAAAGTTGAAACGGCATGACGGCATACGATACTCATAGTAATTTGCTCTATATTAGGTAAAAAACTTTTAGATCATAACAACTTATAGTTTTAATAAAAAGGGTCCAGATTCTAACATCTTAATCATTACTTTCTTACTAAAAGATGAGAGTTAAATTGCTGTTTCATACAACAAGCTGTTTTTAATGAACTTATTTGTTTTATTACATGTTATATCTAATATTATTAAAATATAAATACTTATCGATAGTGACTATCGGTAAGGATTTCATTGCAATAGGTTTGGTTTCTTAGTTAGACCCAAAATTGTGGCGGATCGGATCAATATCAATGGGTAATACAATAAACTATTTTAAATTGAAATTATCTTTTTAGTAGATTGTGCAATAAAAAGCCTTAATATAACGAACTATGGAACGGATAACGAGTCTTCGTACTTTTGCTAATTTACAACTTATTGACGTAGGATATCCTAGATTTGATTAATTTGTCTTATTATTCGAAAGGGACTATTTTTTTAAGTTTGGCATTCCTTTGATTCGGTACTAAACCTGTGCTGGTCTAAGCTTATCCACAAAAAAATACTTTTATTTTACCTAAGTCATAAACGTCAATTGAATATATAAAATTTTCTTGACACTCACAAACATCAACACCAAACTTTTGAATTCAATAAGAGGTATATAAATCTCTTCAACTCATTAGAATGGGAACTATTTAATACATTTTCCATTATTAAAAGTCGTGCTATCTGAATCTTTGTTGTTTTATTGCAGCCGGGTTGTTCGCTACTTCGCTCGCCCCTTCGACATCTTTTGTGCTACCCCTTACCTCGACTCCTATTTTTCCTGGGCCATTAACCACCCCAGTAATTCGAAGGAGCCAATTGTTGACAGTCCAAATTTTACTGATTTCGATAGACAACAATGCACAGCTGTTATGTTGAGTAAATATTTAAATAAAAATAGAAATAAACAATATTGTTTGTATTCAATTAAAGTTAGACCTAAAGCAGATAGATCTGTGTTATAAATTCGATATTTCTAGAATTTGAAGAGTTTTAATAGAACTTCGTTCATCGCGATTAAATAATAACATCATAGACTTTAGACCAAATACTTTTTCTATTTTTGTTTTTTTTATAATACGGTTATTGTCTTACCAAACATAATGTCTTATTTATTTTCTTACGTTTACACGAATGTTATACATTGAAATTAAAATACTTTATACGAATATTATCGCAATTTTATTTTTGGTTTATTTTTTAATATTAGCAAAATCCCAAAAACTTTAAATATGTTTTGTGTTTGAAAGTTTATGTCACGTATTCCCACGTAAATCGTTGAACGGATTTGGATAAAACTTGGCACACAGATATATATTATGGCCTGGATTAACACGAGATAATTTTAAATCCGGTAAAGCTATTCCGTCGGGTATACGCGGACCAAGCCGCGGGCACTAACTAACAATAAATAATATACATTTAATAAAACTTAACATTTTAAGTCACTTTTGTTAAGAGACTGCATTCTTTATTCTTCTTCACCTTAGCCTTTATTATTCCCAAGTCACTTAGGGGTCGGCTTTTCTAGTCTAACCGGGTTTGACTGGATATCAGTTTTTACACGGAGCACTCCGCAACCCGAAGGCTAACGTTACCCTAAGGCTAGACCAGTGTTAGGATATTAGAGGGTACTGACTTTCCCAATAACGACTGCCATAGATGTTCATGGCAGCCGGGACCGACGGCTTAACATGCTCTCCGAGGCACGGAGCAGGCGATAATCGTCAATCAATATGCACATAATTTCGAAAAGTCATATGACTTCCGAAAGTCAGAGGTGCGCGACGTGGGTTCGAACCCGAGACCCTTTGCATTGCAGTCTGTTGGTCTCCCCACTGAGCTATCGCTGCTATTCTTTATTGATAAGTGAAAATAAAAAGGTTTACTTCAACAGTAGAAGGAAAATATTAAAGGCAAAAGTAAAGGAACGATATCGTTTGTGATATTTATAATAGCTATTACTTAACTTGTTATGTCGAACATCTAGCGAAAGTATTATACGTCTTTCCGTTTGGCCGAAATCTCTATTAAAGCTATAGGCAGAGGCTGGAAAATTACATCAGAACGAGATAGGATCGTCTTACCTATTAGGGCATAATATTGTCATTGCTGACGTCACGTCACGATGTTATTAAAGACGATTTTCAACTTAAATCATTCGAAATAATTTATTTGTATTACTTAATATTGTCTTACATTAACGCGAATGTTACACATTGATATTAAACTACTTTATACGGATTTTACCGCGGTTTATTTAAAAACAATACATTTAGATAATATTGAAAGCCTTTTAAAGTACTACTATGTGCTATTAAAGGGAAATGCCCACTACACATAGTGACTTTATACATATTTTTCACACACATCATCATTATTATCATTCACAATTAAAATATTGTTTAAAAACTGAGCATTATCATGCTTGTTTGTGAATAAAATAACAAAATCACAACGAAATAAACAATCAGTCAATCACGTAAACCGAGTAAGCAAGGAAGCCGATTTGTGTTATGAACTTATCACAGTTGGTTTCGGTGTTGCAAGTTAAAAACAAAAAATCATAGATCAATATCTAATCGATATTATTATTTTGCGTATTACTGGCATATTAATATAAAATAATATACTTGCTTCATTATTTGTGGATTACTAAAATATAAAAATATTAGAAGTGATGAAGAAATAGAATAGTGGTTACTATTCTATTTCTTCATCACTTCTAATATTTCTATTCAATAATATTTAAGTCTCTTTTTACGTTGAAATTATAACGTGGCAATGGTGATTATAACAAGACTTATTGCCGTTACGATACTTTTTTTATTATATAGATTTTGCTAACTTCTTTCGGTAAATGATAATGTACGAAAAATTATTAGAAATTATAATATATTTTTTTATCATAAGTGTAATCTTGGGCGTCTAAAAATTACATGTTAGCTAAAAATGGGCATTCCCCTTTACTACTTAATTTAATTTAAAATTATTGAATTACTTAACTAGCATGCAATTAATTCTAATTTATTCAAGCGGAATACCTATAGAAATTCTACACTAATATTGCTGAAAAGGTTTGTACTTTTGTGTGTAATGAATAAACTCAGAAATGACTGCGCTAGAAATTATTTCACCATTAGACAGCTACTTCATCCAGAAGTAATATAGGCTATATAACATCACTTCCCCCCTTTCCGCTCCTTCTCCTTCCCACTTCCTTTTTCTCCTTAAGGGTCGGCAACGCGCAAGTGATGCCTCTGGTGTTGCAGGCGTCCATAGGCTACGGTGACCACTTACTATCAGGTGGGCCGTATGCTTGTTGGCCAGCTTAGTGGTATAAAAAGAAAAAAATACTTATTTAACCCGGCTATATAAACAAGGATTTAAAAGAGAGGTGCAGGCAGCAGATAGGTGTTTATTTCTAGATGATTTAACAGAAAAAATAGTTTGTAGGACCGTCTTCAACTGCTTCTGATGATTTTTTATTTTGTTATTTTTTTTGTACGTAAGTCCTAACTAATATTATAAATGCAAATGTGAGTTTGGTACGCTTTCACCCCTTAACGACTCGACTGATTATCATGAATTTTCGTAGACGCGTTGTCAGGGGAATAGAGAAGGACATAAGGTACCTTTCATCCAGAAATAAGTACTGTTACTAACCTGACCTACATTTGGACGAGCGAAGCCGCGGGCATAATTTAGTGATAATCTGAAGCTAGTAGGTAAATAAAATTATATTATTTACCTATTAGCTGTCGGGCGCGACAATGTGAGCATTATCTATATAACTAAAAACGTAACCAGATATTCTAAAATACACACCAATACGTAGATGGCGGGCCGACATGTGCCTGGAAATATACTGGCTGAAGATATCCAACAACAGAGTGATTTGATCCAAGGAAGAAGCTTTTGGCCAGCAATGGGAAATATCAAAAAGCGAATAAGAAAATCAAGAGGATTGGATAAAACTCAACAAAAAAAAAGCAGATATAAAAAAATACTAAGCTCTTGGATAAAATCTACCACAGTTTTATGTCGGCTAAAATGTATGTCCTAATATTTAAAAGCACGACATTTTGTTGCTCCTTTTTGGTGTGACTAGAGAACAAGAAAATAAAGAAACTAGCCCGTATTGCGTATATTAATTAACATCTAACCTAGTTCTACAAGTAATTTATACTTACTATACTATTCAAGTGTTCTATAACTTCATTACTAGTAGTTCGTGAAGCCTTCCAGTGAGGCTTTCAAAGATCGCTACGAGCTAGTAGGCACCCCCATTTATCAATAACCCCACCGTGCCTACGACACAACGGTTATACAATGTTCTCTCTAACAGATTATTATGCTACCAAACACTTCAAACACATACTTATATAAATTACACATCTCCTTCAATTAATCAATGTGACAGCCTTATATTCAGGCTTTCCATAAATTTCACTTACGTTTTTTTAATATTACAGCCCATATTAGATTGCATTCTTTATCATAATGTTAAGTCTAGATATTATGGAAGTGATATGATTTTCAATATACATCTTTCTTTTAATAACAATTCCCGCACTGGAATAAAGCCTGTGTCGTGCAGGATTTTACAAACGTTCAAACAACAAATCACTCAAATTTTTGCCCTGTGTGGGGATCGAACCTACAGCACTCGGCAGAGTGGCAATAGCGAGACGATCATTTAAACCATTACATTTCTTATATTTGGCTGAAGTTAAAATGAGCAAACAATTGCACAATTCTGAGGTAACGGCAGCATTTTTCACGAAAGAGACATAAGTATTAATTATTCATTTTAATGGCTATTAACCTAAATCGGGAAAATTATGAAATATTTATTAATAAAATTACATGATATTAACAAGAGTACAATACCTGATATTTTATTTACGCAAAAACTCTTTAGAAATGAGAGCAATTCAATCGCTTTGAACATCATATTGCTGGTTACGGAGTATTCATTTCATGCATAATCATTTATTTTGACCAAATATTGCACAGTTAATGTTCACTATACCAATAATAATAACAATATCAGCTCTGTAACCGTCTCACTACTGGGCACGAGATTTTCTCAGTGTGATAAAGATTAGGCCATAGTCCACGCTAATCCAGTGCGGGTTGGCAGACTTCACATATCTTGAAGAACATTATGAAGGTCCCTCAAACATGCAAGTTTTCTCACAATGCTTTCCTTCACCGCTAAAGCAAGCGATAATTAACACGAACATAACCTAAAAGATTTAGAGAGGGCGTGCTTCGAATTCGCGACCTCTGTTTGACAGTCCAACGATCTCCCTCTAAGCTATCGCTGTCTAATATAAAAACATACCAATGGAATAAATAGTAATTGTCATTTGGAATATGGCATAGACGATTTTTCGCCAATATCTTGACCTGTTCGCCTGGGATAGTATCTTTCATAGCAAATCGCGACTAGGTTAATAAATAGACATATTTTAAAATTCATTTTATAATCTATTATCCTTGCAGATACATAATATACCTATCATATTACTATGTATCAGTAAGGCGAAACGTTTTAACGTTAGCAGCGACTTCTTTCTTATAGGACCAGGCACATGCCGATATCATAAGTCAAATATCAATAAACACAATAGATATATAATGGCGTATCATATATATACTTCAGTTATATTTATATTTATTGCATTTCTTTTAAAGTAGTGGTACCTATATGATTGACTAGATGTGCCCGCGGTTTCACCCGCGTTTATGATTACTGCGCCGCCCCCGTGAGTCGCAGCGTGATGTTATATAGCCTGCCTCGATAAATGAGCTATTCAACACTAAAATAATTTTTCAATTCGGACCAGTAGATCCTGAGATTAGCGCGTTCAAACAAACAAACTCTTCAGCTTTATAATATTAGTATAGATTTCGTTCAGTTGTCTAAGCATTCCAGTGGCAGTTAAAATCGCAATCTTCAGTGTGATCAGCGAGAGCGTGGAACAACGACTTCCGTCGTCCTGGCTGAGGCCAGTGTGGCCACAACTAAACTGTGTTACAACACGCAACACAAACGACTTGTGAAAAAAACCGGCAAGACCCTTTAACACTATGTTTTATATTGCGCATGTTGTAGCTTTATTGTATGTCACGGAATTTGAAGAAATTTCTAGGATGCAAAAGCCGGTTTTAATACGAAATATTTTTGACCTATTTGAGGATTGATCCATATTAACAATAGTTTGTAGGTACTACTGTTAATATCGAAAAAAGCAAAAAAGGCTAGTTTAAGTTTATGTATTGTAAAATAAAATTTAAGTTTTTATGTCTATGGCCGGTATTACCCTATAAAGACATATTTTTTGCGTATCAGTGAATAAGAAGCTGTGTTCAAAGTACATAGCATTGTCTCGTTCTCATGCATGCAATAACAAAGCCTTATGAGCTAGTGGTATGGCCTCTAAATAGTTTAAATTTAATTTGAGTCTCACATATTTGCTATGCTTATTACTACCATTTAATTTAATTAAAGGGGTTATCAAAAATAAACGAAGATTGGCTATTACTATCAGTTTAATTATCTTAAATAACTAGAGTTCCAAATAACGCGTTGCAAAAGCTAGTTGGTTAAATTTGTTTTATACTAAATGCTCCCGTAAAATAGCCTTATCAGAACAGTTCTCGATTTTATATTATCAAAATAACTGGCAAGTTACAATAGAGTAGTCATTAAAATTATTTTTGTTATATTAATTAAAAATGTAGGATACCCAAAAACTGACATATATAGAATTTCAAATAAAAATAAATAAGATAGAAGCTTTTCAAATCTAGTAGTATGGACTTGTAATGTAAACGTTATTTAATTTCAAATGTGCGTGGAAAACAGCGAAATATTTCCACAACGCCCCCACTTTTTTTCGTATAAAAATTTAAAATATTAATTGCTCTTTCATTTATTTCCAATTGTGATGCTGTTTTTACAGCAGCGGTTTCTTTTGCATGCCAATTGCCACATATTGTTATTAACTACCCTATTGTCTGGATTATTGCGTAGTTTCGTATTTTCTACTTCTCCTGCAACAAAGTTTTATTTATAGAAAATTGCAAACGCACAGTGTAAGTAGAAAGAAAAAGTTACGAAGATATAAAAAATATATTTACTTATTAAAACTAACTGCGTGCATATCTTGCTTATAAAGTGTTGTGCAAATTATATTGATTAACTGTGAGCATTAAAACTAGCAGCTGATATGCTATGAATAAACAATTTGCACAATTATTTGAACTATAATTTTATATATAGTCAAGAATATAATTCAATTAAAATATAACAAATTTATTAAAATATACCAATAATATAATTATATTAACAATATAATACCAATAATATAATTCATTAAAATATACCAGAATACTAATTTACTGCAACACGTACATCCTTCATAATTTAAATAGAAAATGATAGGACAGCAAAAAAACTTAGGCCATATAATTAGTAACCAAGTATATAAATAACATCACTATCATCAGTCTAGATCTTATAACAGGCTTTACAAACATTATTTTTTAATTTTAAAAAACTATTATATCGTACAAATATTAAAAAAAAAGTAAATAAGGAAATAAACATTAGATTACATGGAATGAAACCTCTTAGACCCACGCACCCCTTTCTGCGAATCTATATAGGTCTTGATGCTGTAATAAGCGCGCTTTTCCGCGAACTAATTCTAGGCAAGCTATTATCGATTCAGTTATTTGATTGAAGGTCCATAATTGTTCTGCAATAATCATGTATCTAACTGTATCTAAACTGTTATACGTGTAACGGGGAGGTAAGTTTACAACGAAGATATATTTGACATATTTGAAACGAATGCGGGTTACTTATTGTATCGCATGTTCGAATCTAAAACAATAGTTTTCAATGGTGTCTGTCTGTGATGATAGTACTGATCGTATGTTGATGTGGTTTCTACAGCTTGGTTGGTTGGCTTTCAACTTAATAGTTTGATCAGATTTCAACTAATTTCATTCAGTTCAACCGGCAATATGGTGGAGTATGGTCCACGTAAATTATATCGCGGGCAACATCTTGTCTTCACGAAACTCTCGGTCTAAGCCTAGTGTTCCATATTAGCATTTACCCACGACTTACTTCTTAAACAAATATCTTGCACGGTCCGTAGATTTTTCTACTCTATAAACTATATCTATGGAAAAAAGTCAATCCATTAGTCCATGAAAGAAAAATAAACCAAGAAACATAATTTCGAATGTTTTTATTTTAGAAAGCACATAGTTGCTAATAACTAATTATTATATACATTATAAACATTTTATTTATCAACTAAACTAACTAAAATATTATATAACAGAAATAAAAATAATATTAAGAGACGTAGGTAATACAATAAGTAGGGATAACATACTTTGGAATCACACCATTAAATCGCTGAAGGGATAAGCAGAGACAATCGCAGCCTTCATAGTACCATAATTATGACGATTACTGACTGCAGCCATTTAGTCTTAGATTTAAATTGTCAAATGTTAATGTAGTTCTATATTTACTCGTCTATATTTATTTTATAAAGAGGAAAGAATAGTATTTTTATTTGTAGTAATTAAACTTAAAAACTACTGGACCGATTTTAATAATTCCTTTATCATTACTAAGCTACTTAATCCAAAAATAACATAGGCTATATATCATCACTCTACTAACTACAGGAGCGAAGCAGTATTCATAAACGCGGGTGAAACTGCAGAACACAGCTAGTACGTTATAAAAATGCGTGCATATCAACAAGAATTGATAAGTTTATCACCGATAACGATAAAAGAAAACGTGTTTCTTTAACAAGTAAGATATCTTTTGAAAAGTTTTTAACGAGAGATAGATAACTGCACATAAGTTTGCAGGGATTATCGGTGTTTGATAAGAAAACTAATAACAAGGCAATATTTATAGGTTTAGTTAAAACTTATTGATATAGGTCGTGATTTCGATAACGGAGTCAAGCTAATTATTATTTGCTAGATTTTGCCCGCGGATTCGCTCGCGTAAATGTAGGTTTAGTCAATATTTTTTTACAGGAACAGTTCGGAGACAGTACCTTTTTTCTAATTCTTTTTTTTAATGTCCTATGTCCTTATCTGTAGTCCTGACAACATAGATATATGCGTAATTTAATGATGATCAGTCAAGTAGTTAAGGCTTGAAAGAGTAACAAACAAACGCACATTCGCATTAATAATATTAGTTAGGAGGAGAATTGATATTAATATTAAGTTTGAAACTCTTCTTAGTAGAAACATTTTGTTGGTTTTTCTGTTAAACCTAAATAAAGCTAGAAAAAAATTAGCGGGTAATTTACTCCTGCATAACTCTTTAGTAGAATACAGGTATAATACTATGTTATGTTATATTAAATTATAAATGTTCCCAAGAGCCATATTAATATTATAAATACAAAAATAACTCTGTCTCTTTGTTATATTTTCACGGCAGTCTAGATTAATTTAAATTGAATTTAACATGGAGAATGCTCGCGTGCCAAAGAAACACAAAGACTTCTAAGTCTTTCTAGGTCTAAAGAAAAACATGGTTAGCAGCTAATCTGATATAAATACTTTCAAAATGGTTGAGATTACAAGACATTGTTCTAATATTCATTTATTTATTATAAAACATAATTATAATTTAATTAAAATAATAATATTTTTATCCAAAAAGTTCTGACATGAATTTCGTTAACATGTAATGATGTCTATTCCACTGTCTTATAATATGACAGGGGTGCGTAGGGAGCCTGTAAATAATTCAGTTCTTCGCAAAATAATATATTTTAGTCACTTACCAACATAAATCATGAATACCTAGAGTTCATAAGTACATTATAAATATGAGACATTTTTATACTTATTTGTTAAGTAAACAGGAAGAAAAGGAATCTTTTTTATCGTTTCATTCGACTCAGAGAATATTGTCGTAAAAGTTTGACGGTAACTTCAGCTACAATAAACTTTTATACTCCCGTAAGTACGCATACTTTATTTTTCCTTTAAAACCAATTAAGTGTGAAAAATACAATGGCTAATAGTATGACCGCAATCTGACGATACATCGTCCGTATCGTCGGTATTGTACGTCTCATAAACACCTGAGACGTTTTTAATTATCGAAAGTAAACATCCCGGAATCTGTTACGGGACTTCATAAATGTAAATTGGAGGCGCGCATCCCGTTTAGCGGGGCTGCCTCTCTCCCCGCGCGTCGCACCGCCCTGCCACCCCGCGCCCCGCGCCGCCGACGGCCGAGGAAACGGGGCCGGGCGCCGACGAAGCGAGGATTGCGGTGTACATCACTACGATATACTTATCGCTATCGTTGTGTTAGTAAATTGCTGGAAGATTTTAGTTTCCCGGAATTGTTCGTATAGTGATGTAACTTGCTTAGATAAACACGAAGATTGTATGTAATTGAAACTGTCTGGATAACACAAAATGATATTACAGAAAAATATAAATGTAGCTTTATTACTTATGCAGATGGATTCCTGGATTATGAGTTTCAAGAGAACTGTTTACGAAGTTTATATTGCAGGCATACTATACAAATCTACCTAAATAAGCTAATAATTCGTTTTGAGTCACGTTTAAATAGTTTATATCATTAACCTATAAAGTCTTAAGGCAATAATAATTAGGTACATAGCTAACTACTTATTCTATATTACAGGAACGTGACTAAACATTCAAAGTCTATTTCATCAAAATGAACAGTCAACCGTTGCCATAAAGTCGAAAATCGAATATCAAATGTTACCTATATCAAACTCGACTTTTGAAAATCTGACCAAAAATCCGTAGCAGTCGTTGATTTGTCGCAGGCGTGAATATACTTTTATAGAAAAAGACAATAGACAGTGACGGGAAGGGTTCGAGTGGGCACAATGGTAGGCTGGCTACCTCTGCGACCGAGCGGCAGGTAGAATAATTAATTGCCCCTCTGAGGCATGCCCACATAGTGCTGCACCAAATTTAAACAAACCTCATAACTCCCTGTAGTAATCAATGTCTGCTTAATAACGATATATTGTTGTTCGTTTTTGTCACTTCACAAATATATTAGGGATCTTAAAATTGTATATAATGCTAGTTAATAAAATAGACATTGTGTTTACCCAAAAGGTATATCTTTATCGATTTTAAAGGTTGTATTACTTGTGGAACAATATATCTTCACAAGGTAAAAACCTTTAACCAACTTGTAACTATTGTAGATTTTTCTTTTATGTATTATTCAATAAACAGGCGTACTAAGACAATACATAAGTCTCAAATCGTTATGTATTATTAGAAAGCAAATATAATCTGAACGCAGTAACTGAATCTATACTAATAGTATAAAGCTGAAAACTTTGTATGTTTGTTTGGTTGAACGCGATAATCTCAGGAATTACTGGTTCGAATTAAAAAATGTTTTAGTGTTGAGTAGGCCATTTATCGAGGAAGGCTATAGGCTATATAACATCACGCTACGTCCAAAAGCAGCAGAGCATCAATGAAAAATGTTGCAAAGACGGGGAAAATTCTCTTATGTGAAGCAGACGAAGTTGCGCGGGTCAGTGTAGTGATTTTATAAAGAATATCTGTTTCTCAAATAAGACATGTAAGAATATATTGGGACTACATAATAAGCTATTCAGCTAGCTATGTATCAGTATTTTAAATTGAAATTAAACTAAATAAATGACGCGATAAAATTCCGTATATAGTATACGGAATTTTATCGCGTCATTTATTTGACATTTTATTACAAAATTTTGAAAATTGTTACACTATACTACTATTAAACTTTACTAACTTTTAAGCTTATTAAATTATTATTAAAACTATTTAGATTTAATTTAATTTTACAATTGCCCCGACGTTTCGGTTGCTTTTCAGCAGCCATGGTCACGGGGAGACTAAGATGGTAGTTGTCTCAATGTTCCAGTGTAGTTATCTGCGTAAATAGAAACACCAATGATTAAATTATGTTCGGGTACTTTGAAATAACTACACTGGAACATTGAGACAACACAACAAAGTGACCAACCTGTTGCCAAGAGTTGTTCAAGCCGCCCGTAGACTTCGACATGGTTTAACGACTGCTGTCAATTAGACAACAACCGGGACCGAGTTTTTACGTGCCCTCCGAAGCACGGAGACGCTCAGATGAAATACCACTAAGCGATCACCAATCTATAGACTGACCGCACCCAACGTTGCTTAACCTCGCTAATCGTTTACCGATCAGTGAGTGCAACTGGCTATGAGCGCCTCGATCTTCCTCTTTATAATAGAGCACTAAACATGAAGTTGCCGCTTTGTATGAATGCATTTTGTTAATGAACTAACTTGCCTTCTAAGGCAAAATAACCCTTTGTTTTGTATTCATTTTCAATTGCATAACACTTGCTAATGTTTAAGGAGAAGAGCGCAGTCACCTAATACAAGCAACTCCACGTTTAAAAGGTGGGTTTGTTCCGCATTCGTTCCTCATGTTTCGTCCCAAATGTAGAAATACGCATTTGTCCCAAACATTGTTCCTTTTAAGCCCCTAAATTTAAATAATTGTTAATTTCTTAATGTAATTCCTATTTCATCCCAAATTATATTCCTTTTCTGTCCTCGTTTTTATTGTATGGATTTTTTGTTGTACCGTCAGCCGAAAAATATTTTAAGGTAGGTACCTCGTTGGTCTCTCGGCAAAAATTTGGGCTTATGATTGCATGACGTCACGAGCCCGACAACGAAAGATTTAAAATAACTTTAGCTATGTTTTGTTTTGCTAACCATAATTTATTCTTTTTCATCCTACAATTTTGTGCATATATGCGCAAAATTGTAGGATGAAATATTTTGGTTGTTTTCATACTAACTACCCCATCAATATATTTTAATGGCAAATTATTCTCTTGTTTCATATATATTTGTATTAAGGACACAATAGTTTGTCTTAAATTATATAAAACATTCACCATCTTGTAATTAAGTATGGCGTATAGAAAAATCGAGAACGCAATAAAAAATTGTTTATAAAGTTATATCGCTTAGACACTAAGCAATTTAAATACAAATTATATAAAAGGTTATTGATATTTATTATTAATAATAGGTACATGTTAATAATAACATATGTATATGAAAAAAAATATATAACAAATATATGTAGACTACGTATATACGACTGTGGACGACTCGATGGCGTAGTGGTTAGTGTAACCGACTGCCACGCCTGAGGTCGTGGGTTCGATTCCCGCACAAGTCAAACATTTGTGTGCATGAACATGGATGTTTGTCTTGGTCTGGGTGTTTCTATGTATAATATGTATGTATTTACAAAAAAAAAAGTATATATATATGTTTATCCATTGTCTAGTACCCATAGTACAAGCTCTGCTTAGTTTGGGCTAGATGGTGTTGTGTGTATGTGATAGAATATTATATTATTATTATTATTATTATATATATATATTAATAATATGAATATTTCTAAAAATATATATGTGTTTTAAAATAACTATAGAAGCGATGTACGACTTAAACGGCAATGTAAAGAACTAATATTATAAAGAAGAAAGATTCGTATTTTTGTATTCATGTAATGGATAAACTTAAGAATTACCGGACCAATTTGAGTAATACTTTCATCATTAAAAAGTTATATAACATTATCTACTCTACGAACCACGGGAGCGGCGCAGTTATCATAAACGTGGATAAAACGGTGAAGAACAGCTAGTCTTTACTTTAAATTATAATATTATAAAGAGTACAGTATTGATTTTCTGTTTGTTTGTTTATAAGGATTTAACTAAAAACTAGCCAATCGATTTTAAAAAATCGTTCAACTTTAGAAAGCTTTATTATCACCGAGTAATGAAGGCTACATTTTGTTTGTTTATCTTGTTTTTGAAAGTACTGTAACAAACATAAACATTTTTGTTTTTTTTTTGTTTCCCAGGAAAAAATGCTTGATGCATTGCCCGCTGGTGTAGCCCAACCTACTTTTACGCGAACGAAGCCGGGGCAAAAGCTAGTGTGTTATAAATCAAAGGATCTGCTTTTACGGTTAAAGCGCCACATAAGTCCATAAGTCAGTGTGTGTTGTACCTAGACATAATGTTGGCTAGATACTATCTTTATGGTTATAACTAGGAAGGGTCCACAGAATAGCCTGGGATTATTCCTACGATCGCTCGTTAAACACAGTAAGCTTGTGTTTACTTACACCACTACACGCATCAGTGAATTTAGATCTTAGAACTTTTTAATACCGAAATAGGATATCAACTATACATATAATACAAATTCGGTTCACCTATAAAAAGTTCGGAGGCAATAGTTGTGTGTATGTGATAGAATAGAATAGAATAGAATAGAATAGAATAAACAAAAAGAAAATAAAAAAAAAAACAAAAAAATACAGTCGAATTGAGAACCTTGTCCTTTTTCTGAAGTCGGTTAAAAATTGTAACCGCTCGAAGGCTCATCACTACATTTTTAAAAAACAAGGTACTCCGCCGCGTCTGTCTGTTTGTTCGCGATAAACACAAAAATTACTTAATGGATTTTCATGCGGTTTTCACCAATACACAGAGTGATTCATAAGGAAGGTTTAGGCGTATAATTTATCAACGTTTTTCCAGGGCGTATATCACTAGTAGGAAATATTTAAGAAAAATAATGTCCAAGAGCAATAGAAGCCAAAATAGTTATTTTAGAGCGTATGTTTATCTGTATGTTTGTTTGTACACGTATCACGCAAAAACTAGTGCCCGAAATTGAATGCAGTTTTCATAGTTGTATCGCTGAAGGTATAACTTAAGATGGCGCATATTTCATCTTGTCCGCGTCACATACCTAATATCAAAATTCATACTTACGAAGTGGCTTGCGGATATCACTGTAAATGTAAACATGATGTATTTTTAAAGTAGTAGAGCCTCGCTGATTACAGCATGAATGGGCCGGCTCGACCGGGAAAGAACTACCCTCTCACAGAATATCGACGTGAAATAGCTATTCCTGCTGTCGTGTTTCGTTCGGTGAGTGCCGGAGGAGGAGGAGGAGCCCTTTCCGCTCCTTCTCCTTCCCACTACCATTTTCTCTTCTTCCTTTCCTAAAAGTTCGAAAACGCGCAAGTGATGTCTCTGGTGTTGCAGGCGTCCATAGGCTACGGTGACCATTTACCATCAGGTGGGCCGTAAGCTTGTTCACCAGTTTAGTTTTATAAAAAAACCATTAATAACTACCTATTTAATAAATTACAATTTTTACTGAATATTAATTTAATAACTTTTATGATCTCTAAGGGGAATAATAAATGCCCCATTGTGATTCGACATGTTAAATGATTGTATTTACAGGTGATTTGCGTTGTCGCGTTGTAAAGCGACAATTTATAAGTACACTGTCGCGTCACTTTGAGACGGAACGCAACGCCACGCGTATTATTGTTTTACTTCTGTCTATGTATGAATGTTTACGTTATCGTACGTTACGTATCGCCTTAATAGCATCGCTTTTGGACATAATATGTAGGTACGTCGCGCCCCAAGTGAATCATATTAAACCGCTATTTGCCGCTTACCTAGAACGATGAGTTAATTACTAACAATTTTGACTTATATTGATATTGATTCCTTGAAGTCTAAGATAGAAACCAAGTTTAAGATCTTTGAAGGACGTAACTTAAAAGCTAAGACTAGTAAACTTAACCGATATTAATCACAAAATACAAACACCGAACTGGTGTACTATTGAGATGGAAGGTTATATTCTGATAGAGAGTCGGCAAAGAACATTTATTTACTGGTTACAAAATAAACACGATATAATAGTCTGGTAATAGGGTGAATGAAACTGACAGGTTAAACGGAAAACGCTTTCAGTGACATTCTTTTGTAATAAGTGCGCGGGAAAAATAATACCGGCACTGCGTAAATTTAATTCAAGATTTTATTGAAACCGTTAAGTGAGTTATGTAGCTTTTATGTAATACGTCTAAATGTATTTTAGCAGCCTCTTTGCTCATATTACTAATGATATTAATCAGAAAGACATATATTGGTTTCAAAATATAAACCTACTTATAACTACTATCAGGTAGGTATAAGTAGGTTTATATTTGTAAAAGCAGCGATAGCTCAGTGGGGAGACCAACAGACTGCAATGCAGAGGGTCTCGGGTTCGAACCCACGTCGCGCACATCTGACTTTCGGAAGTTATATGACTTTTCGAAATTATGTGCGTATTGATTGACAATTATCGCCTGCTCCGTGCCTCGGAGAGCACGTTAAACCGTCGGTCCCGGCTGCCATGAACTTCTATGGCAGTCGTTATTGGGAGAGTGTCGACACCAAAGATCCCACTGGGTCGAGGTGTCGCCGGTCTGCACTGACTGGCCCCCACATAAGATACATACATACATCAGGTAGGTATGCAAAACTAGGTAACAATATTATAAAACAGAAAATATATTCTCTACATCTATACTAATATTGTGAAGAAGAAAGATTTGTATTTTTGTTTGTAATAAATAAACTCACAAAATACTGACGAGATATTAAAATTATTTTACCATTACAAAGAAAAGCATTTTTAAAGTTATGTGCCTATTAAATATGTTGTTTATTATCGCTTGCTTTAACGGTGAAGGAAAGCATCGTGAAACCTGCATCACTGAGAGTTCTCCATAATTTTCTTGAAGACATGTGAACCCGCACTGGGCCAACGAGGTGGACTATGGCCTTACCCTTCTCATATTGAGAAGAGGCCCGTGCCGAACAGTGGGCAATTAACTACAGGACTGATATTATTATACAAAGGTACTTTTATCCAAAAGTAAAATAGGCAATATAACATCACGCTACGGGCCACAGGAGCAGAGCAGTAATCATAAACGTTGGAGACAGCTAGTATTTAATAAAATCGTAAACTAATATAATCTTTGTCTGCTTTTTATTTATTTATTTGATTTACCAACAGTTATATACAAAAATTCATTTACACAGTATAATACAATTTATAGGTTTAAGACTAATAACATAACTAATAATAGGTGAATACAGCATGCATTTCAATTTTTATTAAAAACTATAATATATTTAATAGTAATCAATCAGAATTATAAATTAAACATAAGTAAGTTGAAATAGAATATTTAAATAATCACAAAATTTAAGTCAAAGCTATATCAATATAATCCATTAATTTAATCATACATAAAATCTATTAATTTTAAACAAAACATAAATTAATTAATATCATATCACATTTTTCGGCACGTTAATTTACAAGTGATACACAAATTTGGAAATGGTTTACAGTAACACATTGAGATAAACTTTTGCAGCATTTATGTAGATCGCACTTGAGCTAACATTTATTAATTTTTCGACTTTGCACGCTGCTTCGCTGGCCTCAATGTTAAGGTTTGTAACAGTACTTATTCTGGATGAACGGTGACCTACGTCCTTTTCTGTTTTCCTGACAATGTGTATGCAAAATTTTATGATGATCGGACAAGTACTTAAGACGTGAAAGCGATACAAACGAACACATTCGCATTTATAATATTAAATTACGATTTCATACAAAACGATTAATGAACATAAAAAGGTTTTTAATGTATTATTAATGTGCGTTGCAATACATAGATGATATACTTATGCTCACGTGAATAAAATCGCAGACACGGATAGTTTTACATAAAAATAGGATATATTTACATATTTTCACTCCATCCGCTATATTTTTAGACTACTTGGATTTAAAATACGACATAATAAAGTCAGAACAACAAAAAGGTGGGTATTATAATATATTTTAATGTTGTTCTTTTCTTTATATTTAATATTAATTTACAATTAAAAAATGGCTTCGACATTTTGTTTCATTGTCAACTGCTCAACAAATATATTTAAAAATAAGATTTAACTATCGCTATATTAATAAGTTTTAATTATCTAATAATTATTAATATAATAATAAATATTTTTATTATATTTCAAGTGCAGGTAAAGTATTTTTTCTTATATCAATAAAAACATTCTTATTCTTGTTTTATGACATATTATTTCATTAAGATCCTTAAGATATATTACTATCTTGTAACACCTGTATACCTGTTACTTAGTCTATTTAAAATATTTTTAAATGACATGTTTTACATATATTACATAAACGGTATCGTCCAAAATATCAAGTGATTATTGCCAATTAGTAAAAGGTTTATCTATCAAGACTTTAAATTTTCACATTTATTTCAGTATTAACCTTATTCATGGACTATGCTTAAATATGACTACACCATTTTTTGCTGATTTTATACATAAGGAGGAACAATACATATGTAATTAATAATAATTTCTCATACATTTTAAATTGATATAATTGAGCATTGTTTCAGGTAAATTAATATACAACAGAATAATTGTTGTCCCACCAACAATAAGGTAACAATATAATATAATATAATAATATTCTATCACCTACACTCAACACCATCTAGCCCAAACTAAGCAGAGCTTGTACTATGGATACAAGACAATGGATAAACATACATAATATATATACTTTTTTTTGTAAGTACACACATATTATACATAAAAAAACCCCGGATTTTCATTCGTTTTCACCAATAGACAAAGTGATTCATGAGCAAGATTTAGATGTATAATGTGATAAATATATTACCTTCTTTTAACTTTTAACAGACAGTTTTCTTAACCCTGTACTTATAAACGAATGGCAATAAAATACTTTTACTAGTATTACAAGTATTTTATTGCAATCTCGTATTCTTCTCAGAATCCGTAGTTATAGCAAAGGTATAAGACGATATTACTAATTAATATCGACATATTAAAAAGCATTAATGTTGATGCGATTTCCTGAGTTTTCGTTATTCATAGGGTCTATATGACCCGTTAATATAATCACTTCTTTAATACACGTAGAGTTTAATAATTAATAGTTACACGTACATTAATGGTTATTGTATGAGTTCTATAATTTTGCAATAAAGGTAGATTTTAACGTTATTTCGCTCGTAAACTGTTTTAGTATTCGTGTTCGATACATGCAGAATACGTTTAGTGTATAATATTGTCTTCTATTTACGCGAATATTATTCATTGAAGTTAAACTGCTATATACGGATTTTATCGCGTTGTTTATTTGACACTTCTTCTTCTTCTTCGGGGAGACCCCCGTGACCATGGCTGCTGAAAAGCAACCGAAACGTCGGGGAAAGTGTAAAAATAACTTAAATCTAAATAGTTTAATAATAATTTAATTAGCTTAAAAATTAGTAAAGTTTAATAGTAGTAGTAGTGTAACAATTTTCAAAATTTTGTTATAAAGTGTCAAATAAACAACGCGATAAAATCCGTATATAGCAGTTTAATTTCAACGTTTAGTGTAGTTAATCTTCGGTTTATTCGAATTAATCTTCTTCTCTCTTAGCCTTTATTATTCCCAAGTCACTTGGGGTCGGCTTTTCTGGTCTAACCGGATTTGACCGGATGTCAGTTTTTACACGGAGCGGCTGCCACCTGACCTCCGCAACCCGAAGGCTAACGATACCCTAAGGCTAGACCAGTGTCAGAATATTACAGGGTACTGACTTTCCCAATAACGACTGCCATAGATGTTCATGGCAACCGGGACCAACGGCTTAACGTGCTCTCCGAAGCACGGAGCAGGCGATAATTGTCAATTAATACGCACATAATTTCGAAAAGTCATATATCTTCCGAAAGTCAGAGGTGCGCGAGTGGGTTCGAACCCGAGACCCTCTGCATTGCAGCCAACAGACTGAAAACCAGCGATAGCTCAGTGGGGAGACCAACAGGTCTCCCCACTGAGCTATCGCTGGTTTATTCGAATTAATGTGGGTATCCATTGTAGCTAAAAATTGATTGTTTTTATCTTTGGTTGTGTTTTTATATTTTCTTTGAAGGTTATAGTAAAAATGAGAGGTTACTCACTAACTGACTCTTCAATGCCCATCCTAAACCATGTAGCTGCAGTAATGTATACAGTTCCGTTTGCTATATAAACAAGAGATAAGGTTTTTTTAATTTAAATAAATAGAATTGCCGCTAGAAGGCCTTGTTTACTAATTAAAGAGATTTTTGGTATGTGTGTAGATTTTTATAGTCACTTATAAGAGTATCTATAGAATATTTCGTAATTTGCTGTGTTAAGGTTATACAGAAGTTTACAACTAAATGCCGCGCTGATGGTTGCAGGCATAAGGTAGTTAGATTAAAATTTCATATTTGCAAATATTTGGAAGATATTTTAATGCGTTCACTTTTCTATTTGAAAAGCTATTGATAGTAATGATGTATTAAATATAGATATTAAATTTATTTTCGCGTTTGAGCTGAAATTACAAACAGAAGATAATGTTCCCCTTTTCTTTACGGTAGTCGGCAACTGATTAGCTGTGTTACCTTGGTATTGCATGTGCAGTTCTAAGAAAAATTCATGTCCATGAGCGCCGAACGGATCGCTGGTGGTAAAATAGGGATTTTGTTTTAGTGGTTTATTTACTTTCTAAGTACATATCACTCCGCGTTTTTTTGTCCTATTTTAGACTATACTAGCTTTTGGTTTCGCCCGCGTGGTACCTGCATCAGTAAACAAGTGAGAATTGGCAATAAATTGCCGTAAATCTTAGAGTTCGAAAAAAATGGTTCAAGTAATATGCAAAGGTGACGTGATACCACGTGACCTTGAGGTCAGAGGTCTAAGGTCATAGTCATTTCAGGGGTATATCGACTATGCTGAGTCGAATGGCGTTGACCGCGAGTCTCTAGCTCTTACGGTTCTTGAGTTGAAAGTTGCATAACAGACGGACGGACGGACGGACAAAGCTCTTATATAAGAGTTTTTCAAACTCTATAAGTAGCCTATGTCTTTGCTCAGGTTTTAAACTACCTCTATATCAAATTTCATCTTAATCGGTTTAGTGGTTTAGCCGTAAATATGTTTATATAGGATTTGTGTTAGGTAATAGGATAGACAGACCGAGTTCCTTTCGAATTTATAATATTAGTAAGGATTATGGCGAATAATCCCGTATAAATCTGAGGTATAGATTTTATTCCTTGATAGAGTGAAGGGACTTCTTAAAATGGCCAATATTTTAACGGCACCGATTTAACCACCTGTAACCCGGTCAGCTTAAAACGTTTGAATGCATCAGTCATTCCAAATATAAATCTTTGAATAGCAATATGCAAAATATTGACGTGTATTGGATATGATGGCTATTCTTGCCAGCCAGTGTATTGCAGCCACACACTGCATTAAAATAATACCAGTTTAGAAGGACCATAGTTTTATATAAAACTATGGTCCTTCTAAACTGGTATTATTTCATCATAGTCGTTGTCTTACGTGATGTTTTACTATCCTAAAAAAACATACCCTATTATAACAATTAACATGAATGAAGACTTGTTAATGGCACAAGCGAATGCAGTT
The DNA here is from genome assembly GCA_930367265.1 of Catocala fraxini. Classification (NCBI taxonomy): domain Eukaryota; kingdom Metazoa; phylum Arthropoda; class Insecta; order Lepidoptera; family Erebidae; genus Catocala; species Catocala fraxini. Next base: position 18,572,975 of record OV884035.1, read on the forward strand.
TTGTTAAAAACGAATAAAGAAGCGTTTTTTTAAGCTAAACAATAGTCCTCCTAAGTGCAGGTAAGTATGTTTTATTTCTTAAACATTGTTTAGAAGGCGATGTAATGAAGCGAGCCGTCTTCTATTTGTTTGTTTACAAGGTTACGCTTTCGAAATGCAATACAACGCGATGTGATGCGGTGTGTTACGTGCGAACACATTTAAAGTATTTTTTGGTTACGCGTAACTGGCAACGGCGAAACAATATCATGCGATACATCAAAATTAAACAACTTTATACAGATTGTATTGCGTTGTTTATTTTTTTTATAAAACACTATTATTACATAATTTTAAAACTTTATACTAATAATGTTAAACACTTTTACTAGTTACTTCTTCTTCTCCCTTAGCCTTTATTATTCCCAAGTCACTTGGGGTCGGCTTTTCTAGTCTAACCGGATTTGACTGGATATCAGTTTTTACATGGAGCGGCTGCCACTTTTACTAGTTACTATTTACTTCAATTTAAACTATGAAAAGTAATTAGATTTCATTTTGTACTTTCCCCGACGATTCAGTTGCTTTTCAGCAGCCATGTTCACGGGGAACGATATATCGACTATGTTTAAACTATTGCAGTGACAGCGATAACTTTTAAGAATAAATGATAAATGTTTGTATGTGACTACTAATTTTAGCCCGCGGCCTCGCTCACGTTAATCTAAATGTAATCAATACATTCCTATCCCTCGAAAACAGTACATTGTTTTGGATGAAAGGTACCTACATATGTCCTATGCTGTACCCCTGAAAACGCGTATGCGATATTTTTATAATATTAGTTAGGATTGCAAGGTCTTGAATCGGCCCCTACAAAATATTACTTTAGTTGAAACTAAAGTCTTAGAACTGCCGCTTATACATTCCAATTACAATAAAATTAAAATGGGCTAATTCAAAACGTTTCGATAACTAAATAGTATGTATCTATCTAAAAGCAGTTTACATTTTTCAAAGTAGTAGAGCCTCGCTGATTTCAGCATGTATGGGCCGGCTCGAACGTGGAAGGACTACACTCTCACAGAATATCGACGCGAAATAGCAGTATTCCTACTGTTGTGTTTCGTTCGGTGAGTGAGAGTGCCGAAGGCCCAATCACCCTCTTTCCCCCTTCCCGCTCCTTCTCCTTCCCACTTCCTTTCCTACAGGGTCGGCAACGCGCAAGTGCAGCCTCTGGTGTTTTTTTTTTTTTATTCAAAGCATCCGCCATCGCAGGTTGTTATGCCTTGTACCCCTAGCATGGGAAAAACTTAGGGATTTAATAGTTTCTTTAATTCTTTTACAAGCTAACTAAGTTACATTCTGCCCTTAAGGGGCTTTTTTCATATATTCATCTTTCATTCTATCACATCTTTTATTCATCTCATTCGTTCCTGTTATACTAAGGTAATGTGGGAGGGGGTAGAAATATTTTTATTGACATCGTACGTTATTATTTTACATCTGTCTTTCATGCTAATGCTTATGTCTAGTACTTAATCTAAAACAATTCAGCTTTATCCAATAGGATAAAGCTGAATTGTTTTAGATTAAGATAGAAATTATAGAAATATATAGAATTATATATATAATATATATATAGAAATTATAGAGTAAGAAAATATTCTTACTCTATAATTTCTTATAACTATACTAATAAACTTAAATAAACTTATAGCCTCTGGTGTTGCAGGCGTCCATAGACTACGGTGACCACTTACCATCAGGTAGGCTTATGCTTGTTTGCCAACATAGTAGTCCTAAAAAAGGAACACACGATAGGCTAGTTTATTCAAACTAGCTGAAATTATCAGTTTAAGCATAAAATACCCGCTTCGAAATTGTACCGGGACACTCATTTTCATTTGAATATTTTAATACGGCATTCATTTCACTGTAATATTCTTTTAGCTTTACATACGTTAGGCTTAAATGGGAAATGTTTCGGGGAAATTATTCACACAGCTTTACAATTCAGTGTATCTTTGTCAGTATTTTTGGCGAATGAGATACAAAATCAATGGCGCTGACGTTATTATTAAAAATACTACCTGCAAATTTATGCAAAGCTGCGAGCAAGAGCTTGTAATTTAATAATTCATTGATTTAGTTCGAATCTCCGTAGCCGCAGCCGCTGACGCTCCGTGTAAAAACTGATATCCAGTCAAATCCGGTTAGAGTAGAAAAAGCCGACCCCAAGTGACTTGGGAATAATAAAGGAATCGGAGTAGGTTCGAATCTGTATCGTTGAATAATACTTAATATATATCTACACTAATATTATAAAGCTAAAGAGTTTGTTTGTTTGGTTGAACTCGCTAATGTCAGGAACTACTGGTTCGAATGAAAAAATCTTTTAGTGTTGGATAGCCCATTTATCGAGGAAGGCTATAGGCTATATAACAACGCTACGACCAATAGGAGTAGAGCATCAATGAAAATGTTGGATAAACGCGGCAAATTCTCTTATATAAAGCAGACGAAGTTGCTCTGGTCAGCTAGTAGTATATAAATTGGACTGCACGGATGGCGTAGTAGTTTAAGTGGTCACCTCGCCACTGCCATTGCGCCGAGTGTTATGGTAGTGCGGGAGTTGTCCTTATTATGTTTAAATAAAAATAAATAACAGTTCGAATCTGAATAATTTTTAATTCAGTATCAGTGCTAGTATCAATGCTCAACGTAATTTAATAATCTATCCAGAGGTTGACTGTTGTGAGTAGTGTAAAATATCTACGATACGATAGCGATAGGTAGGTACTGTACAGTGTCGATTCGATTAGTTGATAATGCCTGATTCGGCCTGTTTGGGTTACACCACAGCACGCGCAAAAATGAGATACCGCATTATAGTGTGTATAGTTTTGTCTCGTATCTAAAGAGTAATTCAAATACCGACAAGATTAAAGGTTTTATCGAGATTTTGGATTTGTATCCTACGGATCCTACCATTATATAATATAATTCACGATTTTTAAAAGATGGCTCTCGCTGCTGATTATCTTCATACCATTTATTCAAATCGGTAACGTCAGAGTTCTTAAAAAAATATTCCTCATTTTTTATATAAATATAGAAGTTGATACTAGATTTTACCCGCGGTTTTGCTCATGTCAATCTAGATTCTGACAATAAATTTCTATCTCTTGGGAGTAGTTCTATTTTTGGATGAAAGGTACCTTATGTACTTTTATGTACCCCTGACAATGTGAATGCAAATAAAATTGCATGATGATCGGTCGAGTAGTTAAGGCGTGTAAGCGTAACAAATAAACAAACACACATTCGCATTTATAATATTAGTTAGGATGAAAAGTTCCAATTTAGTTTTAAAGAATATCACTAGAAAAAATATATATTATTTTTTAACGATCTAAATACGATTTTTATTTACTCAAGTGGTAGACAAGTTAACTGGCCAGTATTTGATGGTAAATTCAAACCAGCGCTCATAGACTTCGCCGTAGTACCTACTTTCATAATAAACCTCATATAAAGAAGGACTGAACATAGACTAAAAGTACTTGTGTAAGTTAGTGAGTGTCATTATGCGTAAGTGTGACAAATCCGGTATCGTGTGACACAACGAGAATGTTAATAAGCGCCCACATACATTGAAAACAGTATCCGAAACAGGAAATATTATTGCAGAACATGATCGTTTAAATACAAGACATTGTAGTTCGTGAACTTGACTTTGTTACAATAAGTCTAAGATTATACCTCAATCTGCCTAAAGACTAAGATTTGATCGAAGTTGGAATCGACTTTTTAACAGAACATAACTAACATTCTCAAACTTAGGCATAGGTTTCTATCAGCCTTTTTTTTACGTAGAGAAATGCTCCTTATGCATACCCTCTCGCCACAAGGGAAGGCGATAAGGTTATGTCGGGCTCTCCCGAGACTTCGAGCCTACCGACTAAAACCACCATGGTGTTCCAGCTCGCTGCTTTGTATGGTGGATGGGTCGCTGGAACTAAAACTACATCAGCGACACACAGGTTTCTAACAGCTTACTTTATACTAATAGAAGACAAGGACTCAAACACCGAGCACAGTTTTGGACTGGATGCGGACCTCACTGAAGTAGATAGAATATATCTGGCAGAAAATATAATATTAAAAATATTTTTTCTAACTGGTCATTCCAAATCCAAAACGAGTGCACTATTTGTCATCAATTGTCTATTGCAGACTAAAAACTATAATGAAATAACAATTTCCTTAAGTTTAGAATGATTTCTTAAAGTTCTTAGTCACCAATTAGCTCGATAAATAGCTTAGTATTGCCTAAAAGCATAGAGTTAATTTAAAAATGTTTAGCAAGTTTCATCTGTGATTGCTAGACAGAGTCTGAAATTAAGGCAAAAAAGTTATAACTGCCTTGAACATTTCTGAATGCTAACCTAATATTTGAATATAATTGCCATGTATTTCCATATCTTTTAGTAACAATTTGGAATGATCCCCGTAATGCGCTTTACAAACATTGAAGCTAAGTGAACTTATACTATGGACACAAAGAACCCCCAACACTCGATATTTTGTATTTCGACCTGTGTTGTCGATCCATTAATAATATTGCACCATACTCATCTACCTTTTAATAGTAAAAGAATTGGCTCCTATCATATGGTACATACATAGGTATGTACCATATGATAGGAGCCGATTTACAATAATCTGATACCTATCAGATTATTGCAAATCGTTCCCTATCATAGTAAGTAAAGTAACTTTTTTTAACATACAAAAAAATTACCAATGTTTTATATTAAACAGCCAAATCACCGCAAACATAGCACATATATATTAGTTAATGTTTATCCGGCAAAAAAATGCCCTTAATTCCAGCCTTTAATCTCTTTTCCAATTTTAACAACAGTTCTATAACTACGTGTTTATCAACATTAAAATATCTTTATGATTATTTATTGCATAATAAGAATTGATTATCCACACAAATAAATTAAACAATCAGCATTCATTGCTTAAATAACATAAACTGTAGACAGTACGCATTTCGCCGTGTTATGTTTCATTGTAGTACAAAACGTCTGAGCTCGAGCTAAATAACTAATATTCCTACACCGACATTCATTTCTGTCTATGCGATGGTAAAAACTTTATTTTATTGCACCTGTTCTGTTATTTTACTTACTTTGAATGCTTTTACTTAATATAATGCAAAACAACTGTTTCAAGCAAATTATATTGCTCCTTTTTACCAACTTATCGTATTTTGTTAAGTTTTATGTAAGTAGTAGTATTTTAGGAAAACGTGAAATTATTTTAATCGTTCTCAATATGTTGATGATTGCAAAAAAGTTAGAAGTAGTCTTGCACAACGATAGGTAATATTAAAATTTCACAACGAATGTTTTTTAGCTTGAAGGAGCATTACTAACAACATAAATGACTCAATAAACAATGACATCACCATAGGGAATATCGAATAACAGTGCACAATAAGCGTTTATACAGTAATACGTATTTTCTAACTATCTGTATTAGGTATTTGGGACATCAAATCTGTGTGTACAATGACCTCGACGGTCGGCGAGTTCGCGCCAACCTTGCGTCGTCGTCATGGCGGGCGCGCGGGCGGCCGCAGTCGAAATTTTAAATTTTGAACGACACTCGGCACGTTCACCCAGCCGTGTGATCCCGGAAAGCGAGTCCTGTCAAGTGCACATCACTAATTTACGTGTTTATGGTTTTAATGCATCTATGATTAATGACATCTTTATGGTTATTAATCTTAATGTACTTAGTTAACTATTAAAATATTTTACTAACGTGTGTTAAGAAAGTAAAATACATAGTAGCCTGTTTTCAAGTAGGTAGGTATCTAATCTCATGCTCAGTAGTAAAGACTGCTCACATTTATCAGAATTTATCATGCTTGACTGCGCACTACTTATGAATGATTGCCTAGCAATCTGGATCAACGATTTAACATGCGCTTTAAGACGCAGGGAATAATATTGCGATCTTATGTTTATAGATAGGGTCACGCATTGGAGTGGCGTTCGCGGTTCTATTAGTTTATTACTAACTATGATTAAAGAGGTTCAGTTACGTTATTTGCGAGAGGTCTACACCCACGGGTAGACTGCCAAGATTGCAGATGATAATATAATAATTAATTTATTACTTATTACAGAAATGATATTGTAAGTTAACATTGATTTGGCTATTTTGTGTTAAGTATGAGTATTCATGATCATTTCTGATGATGTTTTCGGGATGGAGTGGATCAATCAGTTTAGCATCTTTAGCCTTAAGCCTAAATAAAAATCTCATAGAATGATAAAAGCATGATGGAAATAAGGTACTTTTTATATTTAAATGTGTTGCAGCAAACCTCTTAATTAAATAAAATATGAGTCAATGCTACGACGTCATTATTTACCTAAGTATTTTAGTATATTAATTGTATACATATTTAATTGACAATAATTATATGAAATTCGACTACTTAAGGATTTACCTTTTGAAAATATTTAAACAATTAAGATGTTTATACATTACCTACTTATTATCTGTTTTTGGTTTTTTACATCATTAACTTTATTTATAATGTAATTTAATATTAACGAAATTATCTATATAACATTATTCTTGTAAGTAATAATAATAATTAGCTTAGACGACGAAGTTTCAATAAGAAAATACATAATGTAAGGCGTTGAGTTCAATGAATTGAATTCAAGCGGCGACCTTTAATGTAACTAAGTAAAGGATTCTTTTTCACGTCTTAGTTTTAAAACTATACTCTTTTGCCTATTCATGCGTAATCCTTACTAATATTATAAAGAGGAAAGTTATGATTTCTTGTGCGTTTGTTTGTAAGGATTTAACTAAAAAACTACTCAACCGATTAAAAAAATATTTCTCTGTTCGAAAGCTTTGTAATCACCGAGTAACATAAGCTATATATTATTTTAAAAAGAAGTACTGTTACTGATATTATCTAACCTAACCTACTTTGACGCCAGCAAAGCAGCTGGCAAAAGCTAGTAGACTAATCATAGTGTTGCATGATGAAAAGATACAAAAATAAATAATACGAAGGTATTTTTAAAAATCACCCTTCTATATTAAAAGAAAGATCATCAACCTCAATATCCAACCTCCTTTAACAAAATCTGTATATTTATGATGGGCTTTACATAGTACCTAATCGTTATTGTATAAAAAAAGTGATGTCAATAATTAATAAAGTTAATTGTTTATGGAGAAATTATAATTATTTGTACTTTAACAACAAATAACCTATATAAGTCATGTTTTATTAATACATAATACTGTAGGAACACCGATGTGTTTTTAATAAAATATATTTTTAAGGCACTAATAAATTTGTAATGAATATGAATACATAACAACTTCACTTAAAGTACCTTAAAATGTATAATTAATATAATATGAGGTAGTTTACTATAAATATAATGATAATAATATTATTTTGACTAAATTAAATATTTTAATCTATTAGTATGAATACAGTCCAAAGACATCCTTAAAAACCAAATAGATCATTATGATAAAAAACAACACATTATCTGTGACTATTCAGAACTTGAAACAAAAATGTTTTAAATTTCGAATTGCGTGCTCGAGATCACGTAGCTTGAAACCGGCATGGCACCGTTCACTATGCACATACTCGAACAGCATTTCGTAATATCATATTATATCCAAGACTTTTGACGCTAGTTTGTTTAACCAAACTACCCACTATAAGATAAGACATTAATCACTAACTTAATCTTACTTGTGCAGGTACATCCCCAAAGGATTGTAATGAAGAGTACCAGACCTATATTTACACCAATATCTGGGTCCTTGGCCTTCTCGCACTGAGAAGAGGCTCGTGCCCAGCAGTGGGACGGTTTATACATACATATATATAACAGGGCTGTATAATTATTTAGACTTTTGATATTTACTGGTCACAGTTTTAAACACCGTTCGAGACACGTGCGCTGATCCAAGAATCGACCCGGTTCCTTAAGGTCCGTATTGGACGCAAATTAATAATACTTTTTATATTGCTTTAATAGACAACCATTTTTACAAGATTACTTTTAAATGACATATCCTTAAGTATTTTACTTAGTTTATTTGTCTGTTATTTTTTACAGTCAATATACCCATACCCGAGAAGATAAAAGGTATCAAAACCTACGTATAATTAATAAATTGTACACATAATTAGCCGCAATAAAACTATAAAAGTTGTTTACTTTCAAAGTGTAACATTCGCGTAAATGCCAGACAATACTAGAATTTCCCCTATGACATAATAAGCCAATTAAATGTAAACACAGACTTACTGTAATAATTAAATACGTAAACAAAAAGTTTACAAATATTTTGAATACATTACCATTATAAACAGCCAGTATTTATGTATGAATTTGTATTTCACAGCTGTTTTGAGTCAGGTTAATTGTTTCCTTAAATATAATCCGTACCTACTTATATGTATGTATGTGTATATATTATACTGAATAAATAACATATACACTACACAGGTACAAATATACATGCACTATAAATATAGATACTACGTACGTAAATACACTCAAATTCACACTTTACGTAAAATCTTTATGAACGTCTATTCTTTATTTGAAATGTAACTACTTTTTAACGCAACGTAAAAAGTAGTTTATATTCAACGAGTAACTTTCCTATAAACGCTCCAAACTATTATGCTCTCGTTCTGAATAATTAGAGAATAGGCTAAACTTGTAGGTAGGTTAATATTGTCAACTAATTATCAACCGCATGTGCTAATGACCGTATTATGAGATGGTAATTAGCATTATCAATAAAGCAGCGTGCAGTGACATGGAGACGCGATCATTTTGACCTAGCAACATAAGGTATGTGGTACGTGGTCGAGTCTCCGGTACGGACGTACAGGTACCGGTGCCGCTGTGCACTCGTGCACAGTGCAGTAGCGAGCGACATTTGGTCGAGATAATGTGGCACGTTACTGTCGTTCACACGGGTTCATGCCGCATGCGGCGCGAGGTAAGTGCGCCGCGGTAACGTCACGCCGATATCAGGGCAAGACGCTGCGCCGGCGGCTGGCGTGCGGGAAAGAGAGAGTGCGGCACACAGGTGTGCGTCGAGGCAGCCGGCCCATCAGCTGTTCAACGCGCTCGCTCGTGCCCGTTCTGCCGTTGCTCGAGTGAATACCGCGTGCATTGCGGACAGCCAGCCACTGAACCCAGTGTTCGTCGATAGCCGCCCGCGTACAGACGCCCGAGCCCGCCCGTTTGCCCACCTTCTCGCTCGCTTCCCGCACCGTATCTCGAATGTGTCAGTGTGTGCATGTTTGTGTATCGTGTTGTCACTGACGCGGCGATCGCGAGCTCTTTGTCTAATTAGCAGGTAGGCAAATGCTTCACTAAACTTCTTTTTTTCCATCGTCGTCGTCGGCCGGACACAATCGAGTTACTTTTATGTCGGTTTTATTTTCTGTCGTAATTGAATTTTATGTAACTCATTGTTCTCACTTTTTATTGTTTATTAATGCGTATGCGTATTATCGAGTCGTTTTAATTATCTACAAGTAAGTAAGTAAATAGTAAGTAAAGCGTTGGTAAGAGAAGTTATTTAGAAACAAAGGTTGCGCTCAAACGCGCCGATAAAAAGGGCCGAAACTGGTTTTCCGTTGAAAGGCATCTGGCACGCACTAATTGATATAGCATCAACTGACGTTTATAATTATGAGTGTCGAAATGGAGCGGCGAACACTTACCTACTCACAAGTTGTTGATGCGATTACAAAGGAAGGCGTCATTAACAACGTCACAATAATTGATGACAACAAATAAAAGATTCAACTTTTAATACATTTACTGAGAAAGTACCTAGCTAGCTAGCTAGCTAGGTACTTTTACTAATACGAGTTATTACCGAGAATCTTTCTATAGATGACCTTGGTAGTAACTGTACTAAGCAAGGCCGTTTTAATTCAAACCTTTTTGACCTCATTCAGAGATGACACACGCGGCTGGTTTGACTAAATCGCAATCAACGCAACATCCAAATTGCACATAAATACTTTTTCGTAATCTCGCAAGTGATTGATAAAAGTACTTAGCGGCGGCGGGCGAGAACAGGGGTGGGAGAATAAGACACGCAGGGAGGGGAGGGCTAGAGACGCGCATGACGTAACGAATTGGTATGCGATCGAGTTGACGAGAAATTATCATTAACTGTTGTTATACCTGTTGTACCTTCCAAGTTTTCTCAACAAATGAATAGTTAATTATTGACAATAATAAGTAAGTATGTTGGTACCTGACTACTATACCGAGATTGTTCGCATCTTTTTATACCACTTTCATTGTAGTGACACTTCAATACTACCCCAGGAGTTCATAATTTAAATACGATCTTCAAGTTGGCTTTCTGTAATTAGTACCAACTTTCACAACTAGCACTATTTAATAAAACAAATTCTGAATTCAACTTTATTTCAAATACGAAATCCCAATAAAAAGCCTGCATACTTTTACGAATAAGTTTTAACATTTGCAACACTTGCAGAATTGTCAAACACGTTCGTTTTTCGAAACTGGTATATTACAAATCGTTGAACTTGACCCCTGACCATACGCATGGTAAAGAGATACTGAGATAAGTACCTATTTGTTGTTTACTGTGATATAATGATGTTTATACTAAGCCAGCCAATAATATTTAACTTCTAGCAACACTTACCTACTTAAGAAAATATTATTAAAAAAAAAACACTATTAGAATTGTCATATTAAAGGAGGTGTTTATGTTTAATGTAAATAAAATTTATAAAAGGATTAGATTTATTGATTTATAATTTCGTTAGTATTGTACATAATTATGTTTAAAAATGTATAGAAGATAAACAGACCGTCTTAAATTAGGGCAACTAGACATTGGACGTGTTCTAAGATTTATGTTTACAAAGCAATTTAGGTTAAATAAAATTATATTACTCGTTAGTCTCTAGATTAGACTGTTATATAAATAAAGTACGTACTTTATGAAACCGACTGCTATATTTTATAGTTTTAAGATAAGCGGTTCTATGTTCAGTCTAGAAGGTCTTTTTGGATTCAGCTGTTTCCTGATAGGTTGTCAAAAGAATATACCAACTTATGATCTATAAATTTAACCTATTGAGTGGCAGCGGCACACCGGTGGCCAGACAATAGATTTTAATTACGTCTCATTAATACAAAAAATCTCAAGTATAAAAGGCCACACAGAAAAAAAGAAAGCAATACTAAGTTCTATTGCAAATACTTCTTATGCAAGTTGTACTACTAGGAGCAAGCTACCTAACTTTTTATATAGCAGACTTTTTCAAAAGCATACATATACATACAGGTTTAATGAAAAATCCATTTTTGTTTTTTAAATTAAAGAACGCCGTTTTTATTAAATTTTTGACAACTGCCAGTTGTGGTAATTTTTCTATTATGAAGTTTTGACAAACATTCAAAAAAAGAACACAGTTCACCCATTTTTGTACTAGTGTTAGCAACGTTGTGGCTTGTGACCAAGCGCAGAGTAATTTCATTGAATAAAGCATATTACAATAAATAGTTTTCCTACTACAACACTGCATTTATTATCATTGACTGCAACATATTTAACAAGCGTATAATAACAAATGTCTCATTGTCTGACCTTTAAATAAATAAACATTGCACATAGTCTACTCGTTTATAGTGAAGGCTTTTTGATAAAAAGGGAAAATATTGAATAAACAAACACTAGCCAAGGTAAGTTACGTTCAAGTTCACAGATGATACTGTGTGACAGAGAATGACAATGAGTAAAAGAAATGCAAAACAGACGCTTGCAAATAAAGGTGTCTTTAAAACTGATTTATAATAAGGTACAGGTTTGAGTGAAAAAGTCCGTTGTAGCAAATTATTAGATGACGGTAGGAATAAACCGGCTCGCCGGGGACGTACTACCCTCGTACAGAAAACTGGCTTGAGAGTAGTACTTAACACGGTTACTGTGTTTCCTCTGGTTAATAAAAATGCCGGAGGTTCATGTACCTAAATCTCAAGTTCCTTTCCTTAATTAAAAAAAAATCTGTTCATAATTGGCTGAATAATCGCGTAACAAAGACAAAAAACACAGTAGAATTGAGAACCTCCTCCTTAAAAATGTCGGAAGTCTCAGAGTTTGCAACCGTCGGCTATCTTTGGCGTCAGTCTACAAAATTACTGTGAAACCAGTTTGTCTGAATATCTTTTAGATAGATCAAGTTATCCTTTGTCTAAAATAAATACTAAGAATAAAATCCATACTTAACTCGAGACCATTTAAATAGATTGTCTCCTGACACCTGCATTATACTGATTAAGATGTGACAATCAAATAAATAATTATGCATTATCTAACTCTTGTTGTGTCTGAGTATAGTCCTTAGATCTTTTTCTGCAATTTTAAGTACCGCCTTATACAATATAATAATAAAATATTATTATATTTTGTTGTAAAAATCAAGCATAACTAATGTTTTTTATCTATTCAAATTACTATGCAGTAATTTGAATAGATAAAACAACATGCCTATGCAGGCGAGGCGCTCATAGCCAGTTGCACTTATTGATCGGTAAACGATTAGCGAGGTTAAGCAACGTTGGGTGCGGTCAGTCTATAGATGGATGACCGCTTAGTGGTATTTCATCTGAGCGTATCCGTGCTTCGGAAGGCACGTAGAAAGTCGGTCCTGGTTGTTGCCAAATTGACATCAGTCGTTAAGCCATTTCAGAGGCCAACAACTCTTGACAATAGGTTGGCCACTAACCACAAGAAAAGAAAGAAAGAAGAGGCTGCATAGGCAATCTCCATCTCCATTGCAATTAATTTATACAAGTTTGATTAATTCAAATAATTTTAGAGGTAAAAGGAAAAATATTACACAATTCGCAAGGTTGTTATTATTAGAGCTGTAGCCAAATATTAAAATCAACCAAATTCAATGTAGATTTGTTTTGTAAACAAAATGTCATGGATTTTTCGTTTATTTTGACAATGATATATTCTAGACGTAGGTATTATTACCGAATATACTTGTCACTCTATTAAATCAGATTCATTTTATAAGTATAAGCGGTAATAGCGTAGTCTGCAGACCTTTAGACTGCCAGAGGTTTATTTTTGTATTCGAACTCAAGACCACTGGAGTTCGAATACAAAAATAAAGCTCTTTCTTTTCGAAGTTATGTACATTAATAGTTGGATAACATTGTGAGTAAGCCAGGGTACCTGAGAGACCTTCATCATGTTCTCAAACATTTGTGAAGTCTGTCAACTCACACTGGACTAGCTTGGTAGACTATGGCTTTTTAAAACTAGAGTGGCAATCATCTTGGTCTACCATCTCCCCTCAACATGAAAAAGTATACAGGGTTTGATTACAGTATTCTACATCAAGATATTGCTGGAATATGTTACTGTACATACGAATGAAACCCGCTAAATGCGACGCATTAACTGTGGCGAAGTAAATTCTTATGACGTGCAGTCTGTTGTCAAAAAGGAAAATAAAAGATGGCGGATGTTTTTATCCGAAAGGGTAGGCAAAAGCGTAGCTATCACATCTACGTTTTGTCAACATTTTTGGTTACCAGACGAGCGTCCTTATAACATGTATAGACATGTCATAAGGCCAGACCAAAAATGCATGCTGCTACTCAGAATTGCAGTAGAGAAACATTATTCGAAGACAGTCTTTGCCAATTAGATAAGAAAAATCCTTAAAAAGAACTTTGTTAGTACTAGTATAAGGCTCTTGGCATAAGCTTGTGCTTGTGTTACGGTTGAACATGAGGCTTCAAATTCCATTCTCAGGTCGTCATTGTGTTTCTCAGTAGCAGCAATGTGCCCGACTGACGTTCATAGGCTACTTCTCTATTACGTGGTCACCTAGAAATATAGCTGATGGTATATACATAGGTGTGATACTCCTCTGCCTATCTTTTTCAGGGCCATAGAGGCGTCTGTGTTTTTATTTTGAATATAGAAGGTATTCGCCAACCACAAAATAAGTGCGTAAGTTATTTACGTGGTAGGCGAATCTGGTAACCCGAAATTAGCATAAGTCGGTGTTACGTGATTTTTCACTCGTTTCCCTCTCACTGTATATCCAACATTTTATCCTATAAGTAAGTTATTTCACATGCTTATTGATGTAATAAACGTTCACGGCTATTACATAGCATAGGATCAGTTACTTACGGAAACAAATATGCGTTGCAGTGAGCCAATTACACCTTATCTAGCTTATAATATTTCTTAACATTGCATCAATATTACCGTATTATACGTACACATGTGCGAGTCAAACGACACGTGTAGGCTTTTTGTCACACTGTACTTGATATACTCCCTTTTGTTAATAGAGTGATCGATTTGTGGGGTTAAGCAATATTGTCACGGTCAAGTTTTCGGATGGGTGACCATTTACAAAATGAAAGTTGTTGAGTGCATATGTCTTGATACCTACGTAATGCTGTTGTGTTGAATGCTGGTTGTCGTAAAAAATACAGATAAAGAAAGTATTCTTTGCCATTAAATATTTTAAAACTGTTTGAACTATGATAGTATTGTGGATCAGTGTCCAATTGACTTGCAGCTGTAATTGGTTACAAGCCGACCTTAAAAATAATATTGCTAAGAAAATACTTAATGATTGAGGAAAACATATTATTACTTACCTGGTTCCTGATACGACGAATAATAAAAGTCAAATTTATAAACAATGCACAATTTATACGGATATATGATATTTTAATACATACATAGAAAGACCGGTTGTTCCTAAGTATTAGCTTGCTCGCGCCTAGCCGTCTACAATTGCCAGACTCCATACTGCATCTGAAAAATTAAAATACTCAATATAACTATATTCAACCTGGGAATAAAATTAAGGACTTAAGATAGACCTTAAATATAGGCCACTGAACTAACTAAATCGCATTAACGAAACCTACTTACTTTTTGAACCCTGTATTCCTTTTTTAAATAATGAACGTAACCATTATTTTTTAAAAAGGTTCTTACACAAAGGTAGGATGATTAATCTATGTCTATGCCTATGCTTTTAATTTTAAATTGTTTCCTACGAAACGTGAGAGAACAAGGTTAACCAGAACACATCTGAAGGTTGACCCTGACTTACATAAAATTACCAATTAGGACAACTGAGCAATAAACTCGAATTATTGCTACCATTTAGTGTAAGTACTTATTTATTGGCGAGTATTTCGTTAATCCAGTTCCACGGCGTAAGGTATAAATAGTGTATCGTTGAAGTAATTCTAGTTACCACCCCCACCATTCAAGGCAAAGAGTTAGCACTCTCACCGTGGTAGGTGTTAGTCGGTAGGACCCGAGACTTTCCATCTTTCCGTGAGTCCGACATGCTCTAACTGCTCTCCTTCTCCCGCGAAAAGGGATTCAGAAATGGCAGGTTTTAACGTTATTGTTAGCAGACTATTTGACTGCACGGATGGCATACTGGTTTGAGTGGACGCCTCACCACTTCTATTACGCTGAGGGAAGTGAGTTCAATCCCCATACGAGAAAAAATTGTGTGTTTTACAAATGGTTTCCAGTTACGAGCCCGTTCGCCCCTCTAGGTTCGCCAACTAGCAGGTATTTGTTAGGTTTCTTCATAAAATCCACCCACAAATAGGAGTTCCGTTTTTCTATGAAAGGGGCGAAACTCAAGAGGCGTACGGGCTCGTAGCCGTTGTTCCGAGTCTGAGTGTTCTTGGTGTCCGTTGTTTGAATGTTTGTAAACTCAATACAACAATTATTCATAGAGTGGAAGTTTTCTTTTATAAAACTAAGAACAATAAGTTTTAGCCAGAATGTCTTATTGCTATAAGAATAATATTTCAATAAAAGTCCTTCGCGACCTCAAATTATACACAAGGAAGATGTTTTATTTTTTTAATAATAACGTCATTCTAAGATCAATGTCAGATTCAAATGTAACCTTCACAAGTTTACATGACCCTAAATGAAGAAAAGCAAAAGCAAAACAAATGAATCACTGCATTCTTTTCATTTGAGAGTATCGGCAGTTCATTTCGCAATGTAATTAATTCGTGGTATCATTTTCCAATTGATCGATCAAAGAGATTTCTTTACAATAAAGAAAGCGTTTTGAGTACAGAAAATGATATGCGTATTTTCGACTTTGAAAAAGGAACGCTCACACTACACGTCTTTCGGCTGCGACACGGGAATCATTAAAAGTATTAGCAAAACAAAAAGATCAGTTGCGTTGGGAAAATCAATCTATAGATCACATTTTTTTTTGTGATACCGAGGATTAATGCGGGTATTGTATGCCTCTAGTAAACGACCGACACACGAGTAACTTGTATTATGAATTCGCGCATATTACCGCGCAAGTAACATACATATGCAAGAAACCCGCGCTAGCTTCTTGCATCGCCAACACCACTTACAATAAGTTATCGATTCGCGGTCTCCTTTCAAGTAAGTAGATACTCTACTCTTCGAACTCAAATGCACCAAAGCGAATTCTAAATTCAAATATTAAATATTTTATTACTTCTCTCGAAGTAATGTATGGAGTAAGCATCTGTAGAAATGCCAAACATTTGTTTTTATCTCAGTATATTTAAGGTTGGGGAGGTATACACATGTAATAAATTCACACTAATGCAAAATATATCGTTGTCCTTACAAACACACACATACAAACTGGATATTCACTCACACATTGCCAATCATTATAATCACAGACACACACAGATACAGGCTGGAAATTTACTTACACATTGTCAAAAGACATGACTTTATACAAGGTATAAATAAGGTAAACCTTTAAAAACAACATTAATATGAATGAGTTTTGTCTATATAAGTATCTACTTTAATATCTCGTATGCTGTTGTTCCCCTGATAGAAGGCGAGTTATGTTTCTGCGATTGAGTTATTATATCGTATTATATTATAATATGAAGTATTATTGTCCTGATTTAAATTCGATGATTAATTTTGTGTAGTAGTTGTGTAATAGTATAAGTAGATTAATGAAAACTTAGATAGCACAATTCTACGGACCTATCGCCATCTTTAAATGATTACATGCACGAAATGAAACGAAGCTACTCGTATATATTCTGCAACGCGCCGTCTCAATAATAATGCTATCACAGAACCACACAATCTGTTTCGTATTACTTAGAAAACTTAACGGGCGAAATGTTAGTGCAATATTCCATTGACTATAATATATTCGGAGAAGCGCAAATTTCCTTGTGTATCTATATTACCCAGTAAATTTTATACGTAACTAGTATCGTCTGGGACTTTCTAAATCTTGAAGCAGCGGACAGTCAGTTTGCAGGGTTCTTCAATATGTTTTACTGAAGCGAGGTTTGATGACTGCCACGCTTTAATCCGCAGTACCTCACGTTATTGCGGAGTACCAATCATCATAGTAGCCAAACCATACCAGATATGTGATAGACGGCTTGGTCCAATATCGGGTCACTGCGTACAATTTCACACGTATCAACTGGGATACTCCCAGTTGGTACCAATCATTAAAGTCGTTAGTTTATCGAATATGTTTCTTACACATATGTATAGTTTCACGCACATATATTTGGAGGGTAAGCAGAGGATATAATATCGATATTTTGACAGCTATGGGTTTTCAGTCCCACTTAAAAGGCCTGTACATTGACCTCTACAGGGTAGTATGTACCAGACACTACTGACCCGGAGAATACAATAAAATCCCTTACAAGAGGTTGACTAACCCACGGTTCCAGACAATTTGCTTTCACTGACAATGCAAAAAAGCCTATTAACATTTTGACGGGCCCAAGTATCGAATCCGAATTTTTTATGCATAGCAGTCAGTCATTAACTACGCCACAGAGGCAGTTTAAATTATCAGAGTAAGACTGCAAAACATTTAAATAACGTATAAAGATTTAGTTTTTAAATCTCTTAAGTAAAATATATCTTTTTACACATGTCATGATCAAAGATCCAACTTTTTACCTCTTAAGAAAAATTACAGAAACCAGTTAAATCTACTGCAGAATTACATAAAAATGATTTAACTTTACACGTGTCTCTTACTACATTAAGAAACCAAATTCTCACCTAAATCAATTAACAAACCAGTCAAACATACTAGACACTTGCATGAAACTGTTCTAGTTCTAAATGCCAGATGGCATAATAAATCCATAATGTTGACTAACTCTAAGAATCAACTATCGAAAAAAACTCATATAATTTAAACCAAACTGTTTTAGTTTTACACGTGTCTTCTTCTCTCTTAGTCTTTATTATTCCCAAGTCACTTGGGGTCGGCTTTTCTAGTCTAACCGGATTTGACTGGATATCAGTTTTTACACGGAGCGGCTGCCACCTGACCTCTGCAACCCGAAGGCTAACGATATCCTAAGGCTTGACCAGTGTCAGGATATTAGAGGGTACTGACTTTCCCAATAACGACTGCCATAGATGTTCATGGCAGCCGGGGCCGACGGCTTGACGTGCTCTCCGAGGCACGGAGCAGGCGATAATTGTCAATCAATACGCACATAATTCCGAAAAGTCATATAATTTCCGAAAGTCAGAGGTGCGCGACGTGGGTTTGAACCCGAGACCCTCTACACTGCAGTCTGTTGGTCTCCCCACTGAGCTATCGCTGCTAGTTAGTTTTACACGTGTATGCCATATTAAAAAGTAATGTCGCTTACTCTCTAAGAATTCGTTTGCATATTTTCGCGTTACTCCCTAATATAAAAATGCGAATATGAATTTGTTTACGCTTACGCTCTCACGCCTTAACTACTCAACCGATCATCATGAAATTTCGCGTACACGTTGTTAAGGGATCAAAAAAGGATATACACTACCTTTCATCCAGATAAAATAATGTTATTAGCAAATTTGCGCGGGCAAAGTCTTGTGATTTATATAATTGAAAAAGGGTATTCATCATATATCTGAATCAGATTACACTATCTAACTATATAAAATACAATGTTAATCTCTTGTTCTCTTCAATCATATATCACCTGTATTAAGCAGACTCACTTAGGTCCTCACTGTCCGTATAACATTTTTTTTTACCTAGGGGAATGCATTGACGCTCACCCCTCCGCGGGAGCGGGCGGAGGGGTTATGTCGGACTCACCGGGGTAAAAGAAACATGTTGGAATGATAATGGACCTCCCGGAATACCGACTAAACCTACCACGGTGTTCCTCGACAAAACCACTATCGAAGAGGTCACGCGAATCACTTGCACATGCGGTCGCGACCCCGCCGAGGTTTCGGCCCGCCGTATAAAACGGCAGGCCACTACACGAAGAGACCTACCCAAAGGTACAAACTCACTCACTTATTAACCCTACTGTCTCCCCCCTAGAGGGGAGACGGACACGACACAGAGGCGCGCGTGGGAACATGCACGCCGCCTCTTGGACCTGGTGCTGATCGGATGGCAGGCAGGCCTACAAAGCCCACCGCCCCCAGGTCAACTGTCAGTATAGCCGAAACATTAAACGTCTTATTCAAAAAAAATATCTTACTAAAAAGGCTTACTACGAGGGGAAGTTAAAATGTCTAATAAATGCATTTCAAAAATACTTTATTCATAAATTTTCTATAAACCTTAACTGTGTACAGCATCGTTATTAGGCAAGCTAGGATTCCTATGCATTATTGAAAACAATACTTTTTTTAAATTTTGACCTATAATGACGTTATAACCCTCTTGTAATTTATATAAATATGGCTGCAAGCCTTTAAAAGAATAATTAAATATCAAGCATGACTGCGTTAATACCCGTTTAGATAAACTCTAAATAATTCAAAGCAAGCTTGTTAAATATAAGAGACTTGCATAAAATTGTTCTAGTTGTGCGTTATATAAGCTACACCGCATAGCGAGAGGAATCCATATTCTGGCAAGCTCGTCTAGACACTCGGTACGAACTACAAACTACGTTATCAGTATTCCGGCCGGCTTGACAAGACGTGTTAATCGTCACAATAGCACCACACTTTTTTTATTAAAAAAGTCGAGAGTAGACATTGAGCATCCGACCTTTGCGACAAATAGATGCTCGTAAAATAGACAATACTTTTTTCTTTTCTATGATGTGTTGGAGTATATTAGTTTGCTGGTTAGCTAGTATACTTATCCATTTGAGTAAGTGGGTATTGGTAGGCGTAGTATATTACGTAATTAAGCTTAAAGACCTTAATTACATAATATACTACGCCTTATTTCTAAAGCCTTTGGGTAGGTAGGAAAGTATCAAAACCTGTTTTTGATCGCTACCTTTTGTACATTTTGGTACTATACGATATTTTTAAATATTTCCCGGCCGGCAAAATTATTAAGACTTCTCCTTAGCCCGAGGTCATCTCGATCTTTTCATTGCACACAAAAAAGGCGTGTCAGCTAATTCATGCATTTTTGTTATTGGTGTAAATTTAGGGTCTCAGTTAATTGAAGTTAACCATTAGCTAACCGATTTACAGTATTTATAAATAAGTCATATCCTTTTCATACAGTCATTATTAATAAGATAAAATGAAAATATCCTCAAGAAGTGTCAGGTTAAGAGTTGCCTAAACCAACAAGCGTTCATAGGAAATCAGATAAGAGTATTTGTAGCAAGGTGACGATGACCAAGTAGGTGGTAATTCCTAGTCTCAGTCTCTCCGAGAAACAGGCTTCGTGATCGCTTATATATGTAGATCTGTAAACACATTCACATTTCGGCTCTTGCGATCGTACAAAGGTATAACCATAAAACAAAAACTAAAAGAGTTAGAGAATATAATAGATATTTGCATTTAAATATTTTATTCTTGCCAAAACACGTGTAAAACAGTAACTTACAAAGTTAAGAACAGTATAAATATTAAAATAATGAATCTTCCTGTGTCAAACAGAAAATGTTTGGGCAAATGTTTGTATAATTGCGTTTTAACTGCGTCCAACTTCCGTCAACCATCCAATTGATTGGGTGCAATCACTGAACTCTGCTTCACTTTACATACAATGTCGTCATCAAAACTATATTATACTATCGGTTTATTCTTTGTAAATTTAATTTATTGCCTACGTTGATTCAGTAGTTAAGTGTTCGTGCATGCTCTATAATTATGAAGCCAGTCGAAAAATTCTGCAGCAAACCTAGCAACGCACACTTAGACGCTTATCCCTGTTGGTAAACACATTACAAACTTTGAAACAACTCATAAAATACTAAAATTGCCAGAGGATCATATACCTACTTCGCCTATTATTTTTCTTTCAACCTATCTTTAATCCATTTTCCTAGCATTATCTTTAGAGAGTGGTACGCTTGGTATAGTAAGCGGTTATATAGCTACGGTACCCGCTTAACATCAGGCGAGACTGCGAGAGTTATGTTTGCCACATTTGTTGTATAAAAATACTCGCTAAGCTTTTATAAATGGCATGCAGCAATGCTCAAATCCAACACAAATGTAATTTCGCTAAATCGTTCAAAAGCCTTACTTTGTGACCTACATGGAACATAATTTAAAATTCTAGCCGAAAGTTGTTTAATAATTAACAATTCTGGCTGTTCAAAAGTTCTTGTGTCTCTTTCATTCGTGTGACTCTTCCAGTCAGGATCCACGGAAACAATAGGAGCAGCTAAACAATAACGCTCGGCATATTCCACACAAAGTTACGTCGAGAGCTCGCAAAGAACTTAATAAAAAGAGGAGAGGGAACACAAAAAAAGTGCTACCTTTCCCCCTTCTAAGGGTTCCTATTTATCTTTAAGTCTGTAGTCTGTATGTTTACTTATGATACTAATACATTATGCGTTATATTTTACTGTCTGGTTGGACTGGTAGAATAAGTTTGTGTTTACTTTTAAGTGAGGTAATGGCGTTCCGGACCTAACTCCACTATTGAGCAGTGTTATTAAGTTTTTCAACGTTACATAGTCTGTCAACGTCTCTGGTAGATGGCGATAGGTTCGCTTCTATTACGTTTGACAAAAAGAGTTTACGTATGAGTAGATTTTGTAAAAGGACAGTATATCCCTAAACCGGTAGACCTTCCTTTGTTACAAAAAGGTTAAGAGTGAGTATGAATGTTCAGAGTATGATTGCCAAAATGATTTAAAAAAGTATTGCACGGATTGCGCACTGGTTCAAGTAATTTGGTCACCTTCACTCCGCTAAATTTAAATATAGACATAGATAATTGTTCCGTATATTAATGATCTTCGTAACCTTTGAATGTTTATGATACCCCCGTGACAGAAGGATTATCTTTATTGTCTCGGCAGTTGTTTTTTTTATAAGGAAACACGGCTGTTAGCTTACCGAATGAGAATATTTTCTGTAGGCGTTTTAGTGTTATTTTAAAGAGTTGTAGTATTGTAACAATTGTCTACGGATCTTCTTCTCTCTTAGCCTTTATTATTCCCAAGTCACTAAGGGTCGGCTTTTCTGGTCTAACCGGATTTGACTGGATATCAGTTTTTACAAGGAGCGGCTGCCACCTGACCTCCGCAACCCGAAGGCTAACGATGCTCTAAGGCTAGACCAGTGTCAGGATATTATAGGGTACTGACTTTCCCAATAACGACTGCCATAGATGTTCATGGCAGCTGGGACCGACGGCTTAACGTGCTCTCCGAGGCACGGAGCAGGCGATAATTGTCAATCAATACGCACATAATTTCGAAAAGTCATATAACTTCCGAAAGTCAGAGGTGCGCGACGTGGGTTCGAACCCGAGACACTCTGCATTGCAGTCTGTTGGTCTCCCCACTGAGCTATCGCTGCTTAACTTTGCTTACAATTGTCTACGGATATCAGTATCTATTCTTTACTTTAGAGACAAATGTAATAATAACCTGCGTTCCGTAAGACAAATAGCTTGCAACTACAGTTCGGCAATAATATGTAGTACCTACTAGATATTTCCCGCGGCTTCGCTCGCGCTAATGTTGGTTATGTTCATTTTCTACCCTTCGGGATCAGTACCTTTTCTGGATGAACTGTATTCTATGTCCTTTTCTGTACCCCTGACAACGTGGATGCGAAATTACACGATGATCGGTCGAGTAGTTAAGGCGTGAAAGCGTAACAAATAAACAAACTCACATTCGCATTTATAATATTAGTTACGATGTTGCATCTCATTGGGCATTATATGCGTCATATTTGTATCATTGTGTAGTTGTCACTGATGCGCTTAGATTGCATAAAATATGAATGCGCTTATATTGAATCTATTGGATGATGATAGATTGGATTTTCATTAATATCATTAATTGTTTAGCATCGTGAAATTAACTAGTATTGATTTGTAACAGGTTTTAATTTGTAATGATTCCTTAAATTATTTGTGTTTAATTGTAATAGGTAATAACTAACATTTTTTGTTTATATCACTTTCGCGTCTTATGTACTCGACCGATTATCATAATGTTGCATACACGTTTTCAGGGGAACAGAAATGGAGAAAGGGTACCTTTTATACAACAAAAAGTATCTACTGTTCTTAAATAATGAAAATTTATTGACAAAATTTACAATAACACAAGCGAAGACGCGGTAATCGAAAATCTAGTATATAACTAATGTATTGTAAGTCGTTGACAGCGAGACATAGCGGTCAATATAATATTACAGCCATTTACCTAGCTATGTTCTACAAATAAAGACTTTTATTTGGTAGGGTACCTACTCTGCTTTTTCATTACATAAATCTTTGATTTTCTTTTAAGTCTATCTTATAATATTGGCTATTAAACGAATTTATTCATAATATAAGTGGAAGTCCCGCTTAACCATCTATAGCGCATCATCGCAGTTATTGAAATTCTCTCAGAAATGAATCAATGAAACGAAATATAAAACCGTAGTTCATGTTTCATACGATCGCGGTGAGCTGGATTTAAAATTAACGAAATAATCTGTCAAATTGAAACATGTGTTTGATATTTAGATAATGCACGACAGTTCTGACTTCACCGTTGTATCATGATTCATGACATATTCGAAATTCGAAACCTAAACGCGGGCTTCGGTAGTTAAACAATGCCCATCTGTATTGTCTTACGTTTACTCGAATGTTACACATTGAAATTAAACAATTATCTTATGGATTTTATCGTTGTTTATTTAAAAAATTACTGCATTTAGATTTTAGCCACTAATTAATTATTTTCTCTGCCTTTTAGCAGCCATGCTCATAGGCAGAAGTTGGGAATCGCGATAAAATCCATATATATAATCGTTTAATTACAAAGTATGTATATGCTAATATGCTGTCGATTAGATCTTGTGGAGATGTCGGGCATCGCGATAAAATTCATATACAGTAGTTTAATTTCAGTCTGCATAGTATACCTATAGATATGCTAATATGCTTTGGCTTTTAACTTGAATTTTTGGTTCCTTAATAAATAATATCTTAATAGGTATCATCATAAAAATGATATATTAAAATAATTAAGAAATATAATTATATATTAGCTGTAGCTCAGTCTTATATTATGAGAAACTTCGGAATAAAAGAACATAAGTATATAAAAGCACTTTTATATAGAAATGCAATATTGTTTAAAAAATTTAAGGCAAACCATCGTCTACTTTCATGTTTTGCAGCTGAATATTTAAACATTTTTGCAGCTGAATATTCAAACATTTTTGCAGCTGAATATTCAAACATACAGATAAATAAATAATAGTTGCATCGTGTCATAATATATAGGCCGCCATTAGCACGATCTGGGCATCACAAAATGAGTTATTCGTGATAATCTTAATGTTTCGGGGTCACACAGCGCCTTCCACCGCAGTTGTCAAGGTGAACACATTAGTTGTTATCAACTAATATATAGTAGGAACTACCACGAGGTACCGAAGCTTAACCTTATTTCAGTTAAATTAGATTTTAATATGCGTAGCCTACTGCATGTGTTGGCGAATAAAATTGTATGTTAAATTCCAATAGGGAAAATATTCATAGTTTTAATTATTAATCGTAAAGGGGATAATATTGACATGGTTATCGTGTGATATAATTTTGAGATCATGACGTATTGGGTACATATCCTCGGCGAAAGTACTACCTACAGTGTTTTTAGGTAGGATATAGTCAGTAGTCAATACTCAGTCTGGAATCGTGTCCGGTAGATTGTTATAAACTCCTAATAAGTGTAACTTAAAAATGTATTTAGGTAAGTTACAAAGAAGCGAATACTACGAATAGTAATTATACACATAAATAAAATAATTATAAAACTATTCAATAAACTTTATTAAAATTATTTATTTTTAGATTATGGAAACTAGACATCTTGAATTTAATATCTGTGTCTGAAAACACTACAACAATAATTAATTACCATTTGAATATGGGAAACTACTACCAAGAAATGCTATAAATAACAATGTATACCTAAATTATACCGAATATTCTAATTATCTATTAAATATGTATCTATAAGTAGGTAGTATATCTTCTTTTTTCGTCAACAATTTAATCGGTCTTATTGTGTTTTCTTTGGATCAAAGTTACCCGCTTCTCGAACAGTTTCAAAACTAGAGATACTTACTTTAAGCCATCAAATAAAAAAATTTGAATTAACATATTATATCATTTACTTTATAATCAAATATATTTGCATATGATGCAAATACATTGGACTTTAAAGTAAATGCCTTTAATATTCAATCGCGATAAACTGGTCGTGTAACAGGAAGATCATTTATTTACCATTAAACCAATGTCACACTGATTAACAAGAATATCCTTGAAGTAGAACAGAGGAAATTAAAAGATAAACTATTGGAACTTTTGGAACTGCCTTAGAAAAAATAATATATACCTTGTAGTCATTGATGTATTGGGTTTTTTAATATATCAATGCTTGTAGTATACACATATGTATATTATATACAAAATTAAAGCAGATATGTTATTAGCACTTAAAGTGAAGATATAAAAGCGTCTCATTTAGGACGACTATTATTTATTAAAACATTGATATATCGAGTGCATAATATTATTGCTTCTGGTAATAAAGGTACGTCGATATTGTTTATAATTAAAAATCGCCATGCTAAATCATCATCAATATGTTAATCGCATATCTTATATAGCTTATCTACATTTTCAAAGTATGTTTTAGTTCAAACACAAGCTATTGCCAAGCAAAATTTTCTCAAAATCCGTTGTGTAGTTTAGCCCTGAAAACGTAAATACATATGTTACTACAGATAAACAAGAACATTTAGGGCTTTGCTCCTTGAATAGCGGTAACTTAAGCGCAGTCCTGGCTTCAATTTCCAAGTTAGCCAATTGTCATTGATTTAATTTACTAAATCATTTTTATACTCGTATTTATTTTTTAGGTTACTTAATGTTACCTACATTAAGTAGCGATTTAACGATTTTATACATAATGTTATCTTCTTCTTCTCTCTTAGCCTTTATTATTCCCAAGTCACTTGGGGTCGGCTTTTCTGGTCTAACCGGATTTGACTGGATATCAGTTTTTACACGGAGCGGCCACCTGATCTCCGCAACCCAAAGGCTAACGATACCCTAAGGCTAGACCAGTGTCGGGATATTAGAAGGTACTGACTTTCCCAATAACGACTGCCATAGATGTTCATGGCAGCCGGGACCGACGGCTTAACGTGCTCTCCGAGGCACGGAGCTGGTGATAATTGTCAATCAATACGCACATAATTTCGAAAAGTCATATAACTTCCGAAAGTCAGAGGTGCGCGACGTGGGTTCGAACCCGAGACCCTCTGCATTACAGTCTGTTGGTCTCCCTACTGAGCTATCGCTGCTTACTAATATATATATATATAATACATAATGCTATAACTACATAAAATGTAAAACAGTTTAATTTTAAACTAATTTATTTGTTCAATTTGCTTAAAAGATACCAGAGAATGTTTGGCTCTTATTCAAGCATCTTACAGTAAAGAGAAAGTTAAAAAAAGATTATGTTAAACAGCTTTGTGTTATTTTCAATTACGGACAGATTTGGGGATCAGTCGATCCAATTTGATTCGCCACAACGTAACGCGTCTAAAACAAAATGGTGTTTAATATGAAAAACACAATAACTGGACTAGTTTTAGTCATCAACCTTGCCACTGCACGGCTTACCTAGTGGTTTAAATGGTTGCCTTGCTACTGCGAGTGTTATAGGTTTGATAAGACGGGACAAAAATTGAGTAATCCTCAAAATAGTTGCACCGGGTCAGGGTCTTCTTTGTGTCAGTCGTTTGAATGTTTGTAAAGTCATTCACGTCAAAGCATTCATTTTTAGTACGATAGATAGATATTATAAAAACATAAAAATAATACATATTGTAGGCATATCCATATGGAGGCATTATTTGTGTCAAGTCTAGATCTGGCTTCTTGTGCTATGTGTATTAACATTTATAAAGCACCCGTGATACAGTGCTAATTACCTTCCGTGAGAGACAGCTCAACGCCTGTATATTTCCAAAGGATTAGGCAGAAATTTATCACTTTCATAATTCGCCAGCTATTACGCAAAACAAACAGTACTGTTGCTGTTCTATGTGTTGTTATTGAGAATTTCCTCATAGAAAATCACTGTAACATTTTGTTGAAGTCGGTATTGAAACATCAAGATACATAGTAAGAACAAACGTCTTATTTTAATGAAACATTTATCGTTAACCAAGATAAATGTAACTGACATCCACCAAAATTATCAATTAATGTTCTAATTTCGTATATTATTATAGATAAACGGAATTTCCGAAAAGTAGTAATATAGTTTAACGGTTTAATTTAGTAACAAACATTCAAACTTCTAATCCGTGACGTTTACGAATATTATAAGTCGTTCAGTAGTCTGTCTATGCCGCTCTATAAATTCCAACCCTGTAAAATCGCATTAGCGGCACTTACGACTCTTTACGTCTCAAATACACAGCCACATCAATTGTAATTGTAAGTTATCGACATGTGGAATAAAAACGGTTCGAGACTTCGAGACAGAGGCGTGTTGCCCGTCGATCTCGCACATTCTCGGCGACATCTTCACCTTCTCGCTTTTTCTCGCTACACCCGTGGCTGGTCGACGCACACGCGATACGTATTATTTTAGCGATTTCAGAGCGAGGACCAATCACACACAAACAAGATTAGCATTACACGAGTGTGTGTGCGTGTATGTAAATGTATTGTACGTTGCAGTTTTGCATACCGGCGCAACACACATTTGTTCCACATTATCACATTAAATACCGTTCACAAACTTCAAATTTTAAGCAGTATTAAACTCGTTAGATAATCAAATACTGATTGATACAGATTCGGCAACTCTTATCACAATGTTGGGTATATTTCGTGAGTTTACGTAATTTTAACATAACTATAACATGTACCTAATTATTTGTTTTGAATGTTGTTGTAAGTGTAAGCTATTGTGAAATTATGGATTGTGGGTTCGAAGCTAGATTTGAGTGGGATCTATTTTCTTGTAGATTTTAGCAGTAACAGAAAAAACTACTAGACTTCGTGGTACTTTGAGCTCATTCTGCGTAAATAGGAACAGCAATCATTAAATTATGTTCGGTTAGTTTAAAATAATTATAATTCAAGACAATTAGATGACCACCATCTTACGTCGTCTGCCCGTGACAAAAGCTGCTGAAAACCAACCGAAATTTCGGGAAGAGTAAATTTAAATAGATTTACACTCTCCCCGATGTTACAGTTCTGCCATATCAGTACCTAAGTAATTACAAGCGTGCTATTATGATGTTTTGTGTTATATATTTGTTGTCGGAAACGAGTGTTACAATATTTTCCGTACAATATTTTCCTTTTTCTAGTATCTACACGTGTAGAAGGCATAAAGGAAGATTTTATAATTGCCTAATAAATAGACGAATCACGTTTCATTGAGTAGTGTTGCGCATCGCGTCGGCTGATGGCTGTCAGCTGTGACGACATCGCAAGTCGTAATGACGACGTAGGAAATATACAATGTTACAAGTCGCGAACAAATGTATATAAGATTTTGTGGAAGCCTTATTGTTGCCACAGTAAATAAATGTAATTTTTTTAATCGTACGTGTATATAGATGTTATATACAATAGTGCAATAGGTATATTACCCACCTTATATAATATATGGATTAGGTACCTATATGTTAAAATCTGCTGGTCGTTAGTAAGTGCCTGAGAACGGCTGGACCGATTTGGCTATTTTTAAGTTATCGTTATAGTACGAATATAGTTAAACGGATAGAAAGCTTGTATACCTAGTATGAAAACAATTTAAGTGATTTAAGCTATAAATGCACAAGCAACGGCTGTCGAGTCAGTTACAAAGATAATTTAATAGATATATTTGATTGCCTCATCAGGTTTAGCTCAGTTCCGTGGTAATATTTTATAACTAGATGTGCCCGCGGTTTCATCCGCGTTTATCGTTACTGCGCCGCCCCCGTTGGTCGTAGCGTGATGTTATAAAGCCTATAGCCTTCCTCGATAAATAGGCTATCCAACACTAAAATAATGTTTTAATTCGGACCAGTAGTTCCTGAAATTAGCGCGTTCAAACAAACAAACTCTTCAGCTTTATAATATTAGTATAGATATGCTAACGTCTATATCCCGGCGGAGTAAGCAGATATGTTTAACATTTACATTTCACCAGCTGTTTTTAAGTTACTCGTAATAGAGCTTGTATAACCTACCGAACATATTAATAGACCACACTAGCCTGAATTTTATATCAGAAGAACACAATATTTCTTTTACCACCTTGGGTATGAAGCCCAAGTCCTCAAGCTCAGTCACAAACATTAGAGCAAACTTAAGCCATTGACCCACCTATGCAATCCATGTAATCAACTTAATCTACTGTTTGTACACTGTTATACGTACCAATACACCACATCGTTTAAATACAATACATTGCCGCTCAAGTGAACAGCAATATGGCATTAAGTTATGAGTTTTCAATGGATACGAAACAAATTGTGCAGTCGCCGGACGACCTTGCTCAACTGCGCGTCAAGAAAAACTTTGTTTTGTTTTGTGAATTGTTTTAAAATGTTACTTTTGTGCTGAATGAAAGGTTGAATTGAAGAAGCAAAAACAAACTTGTTAGGTCAGTTTTGTGTATCATATTCGGTTCTGTCTTAGTTCTGTGGCCGAATTAAGTCTTTTTTGGTATCCGATATTAGGCACAGGAGTTCATGGTGCCTTTTAAGCACCCAACTTAATTTCTCTTTGCTGAAGAGAGAACCTACATTCTATGCAAATAAATATTTGTACTTTTTTCTATTTGCTGAAAGGCGTTCCTTGCATAGATAGTAATATCGACTACAGGAACAGGCAAATAATAAAGAGATTGTTTAAGAATTCTCAGTAGTAGACTCTGGAACTATGATTGGTAGGTGGCAATAGAAAAATATCTAGACTATTACGTGGGACCTTAAATAATAGTTGCTTAAATGTGAGTGTAATACTGCAAAGTTTACCCTAGAGGCAGAATTTTATGTTTAAAATTTTTATGTTTTTTTTTTTTCATGTTTATTTCTTTAATTAAGTTTGTTAGTTTAGTTGTAATTATAATTTGCAAGCTGTGGTTTCCTATAATTGAGGGACTATACACGCTAAGAACTTAATTATTGCTTTATAATGTACTCGTATGTAGTTGTATATTCGTTTGTTAGAAACCCTTAAATAAATAAATAAATATATATGTAAGTATCTGCACAAAACAGGTCTCACGGCCGTATTCTCGAATTAACCTTCGAGAAAATTGGCGTGAGATCTGACATGTTTATTAAAGATTAAAACAGAATATTTTTTCAAAATAACAATTAAAACAATGGTAATAATTAACCATTTATGTTTTGAAGTCATAACTTTTGTTTCAGTCAGGTAGGGATTTTCATTTATTTTATTGTGCGTAAGCAGTAACGTCATGCGACTGCGTAAATAGCTCGCTTACAGACCTAAGAAAACAACGCGACGTGTTGCGACTCAACACAATATATATTGCGAAATAACAGAATAAACTATGATTCTCGATATACGATACGATTCGCGATTCTATTACCTAAGATGGTAGTCATGTTAAGGTCTTATAGTTATTTCAGAGTACTCAAACATTATTTAATTACGGGTATTTCTATTCATGCAAAATTTTCAGAGTATCATGAAGTCTTGTTGTGTTTTCACGCCACGTAATACGCTATCGAATCATCAAAATCTGGCAAAATCTTCAGCACACCACATCAGGGTGTTAGCATATTATGTATGTATGTATCTTATGTGGGGGCCAGTCAGTGCAGACCGGCGACACTTAGACCCAGTGGGATCTTTTGTGTCGACACTCTCCCAATAACGACTGCCATAGATGTTCATGGCAGCCGGGACCGACGGCTTAACGTGCTCTCCGAGGCACGGAGCGATAATTGTCAATTAATACGCACATAATTTCGAAAAGTCATATAATTTGCAAAAGTCAGAGGTGCGCGACGTGGGTTTCAACCCGAGACCCTTTGCATTGCAGTCTGTTGGCCTCCCCACTGAGCTATCATTAGCATATTAACTTCTTTTTCAAAAGGTGATTCATTCGAAGTTCTACACGTCTAGCGTCATATGCCTAGTATTCAATAAGCCTCCATGTGCAAATCATACAAAAAAGTGATTAAAACATACAGAAATAGTAATGAAGTTAATAAATTAAAATCACAAAACGAAATGCCGCAGGCATCGCGACATGTGCGCGGCGCGGGCGGCTGCCATGACTGTAGTGCATTTCTCGATCCATTAATTGATACGGCACATATGAATATTGATGAGATTTTGGTTCGTTTAGTCCAGTCCAGTCCATTGGTTTTCTTTTCGCCACTGGAATTCTCGATTACAATAATCTAATTTGAAGTCATCATCTTTGACAGTTTGTATAAAGTCTTGGTTTTCGAGGATTATAGATTTGTATGACGACCTATGGTTTTATATCAATATAATAGCGACCGATCTTACGG
Source organism: Catocala fraxini (assembly GCA_930367265.1). Taxonomy (NCBI): domain Eukaryota; kingdom Metazoa; phylum Arthropoda; class Insecta; order Lepidoptera; family Erebidae; genus Catocala; species Catocala fraxini. The sequence continues at coordinate 18,605,132 of OV884035.1, forward strand.
TTAAATAAATATTATTTTATATTGACGGTTAAATCAATTCTTTGCTTAACCCAAATTCGAACTCAAAACCTCTTCTAACACAGTAATAGCATTTATTTCCGCTACGCCAACAGCAATCAGACAGCAAGGAGTCTGGAACAGTGCCTCGTAGACAGCAATAAGTACTAACCTAAAGCGAGACATTAAAAAAAATGCAAAATATGGGTGCAGTACATTTTGCAAGCTACGATTTTTCTACCTACTTATTTTAGGGTATGCCTTTATATCCCGAAATGGGTCATGTATCTTCTGCACTATAGTAAACGCATAATATGAAGTTAGTTCATAAGTCCAAAGACTCACGCCTGTCTCATGGAAGGGTAAACAGAGCCGTAGTCTCTGTCTACCATATTATTATTATACCATAGTCTTTATTTCCAATAAAGTAGTTGCCTACATTTTTGATTTTGTTCATTATTTTACAAACAGTAGGTATCAAAATTGTTTGTAAAATAAGGAATTAAATAGTATTTTAAATTTTGATTCAAGAGAAGTGGGGCTGTAGTTTATATCTCGCTATCACCCTCTGATAACAGCGTTTAAATACCGGTTACGTCACAGTTTGAATCGTGCGTCCTTTTTCTGTTAATTATTTAATATTTACCTCTACTACCAGATTTGAATCGCGTTTATATTATTTATTTCAGGTTAAATAAAATAAAAAATCACTAAAAATCGCCTGTTTCCCAGAGGGGTAGGCAGAGACTACGGATTTCCATTTGCTACGGTCCTGACACACTTCTCTGGCTTCTTTCACTTTCATCACATTCCTTATACACGCTTGCCAATTTAAGGTGCTCTTTACCTGGCCTTTGTCCAGAACGTCTCCGATCTGTATCTGCCTCCGATAGTTTGGGTAATGTAACTATTTGACTTAAACAATTGTAATGTATTACACAAAGTTGCACATCTGCTTACTCCAAAGATACACAGCCGTAGGTCATTGTAATTAAGATACTAGTGAAGTACCTACATAAAAGGTACCTGTATAAAAAGAAAATGGACAAAAGCTGTACATTATATTTGATTAAAGATAAAAGTTTACAGAGTAACACGCGCTTGTTAAGGCTAAAAGGCAGGTGTTCGAACACTAATTCAAAACTGATAACGTACTAACTAAAATATACAGTAAGTACTACTAACTTACTTGTCGAAATGGCATAAGTTTGTGTTTTGTTGATGCCTACGGTTTTAGGTTTGAGATCCGCGTCGGCATAAGTATTGTTCATTTTTCAGGGTCTTCAAATTGTTATATGTTATGTAAATAATAAAATGATAATAGGCGCCGCGCCGTACGCCCTAAATAGACACAGTTAGAGAGATATGTGTGTAGTACCTACACTTCTACCTTATGCTTTTGGTATATGGACGTGTGACGTATAATGTATGTAAACTTAGGTACATAATACTTAATTTAATTATATCGATTAATTTAACAAAATAAAATATTGTTTTCCAATGTACTTGTATTAGCTTTAGAGACCCTTAAGTTATTAAATCATTGACTTAGGCAAACAGTTATGTATATACATACATACATAGATTCACGCCTGTTTCCCAGAGGGGTAGGCAGAGACTACGGATTTCCATTTGCTACGATCCTGACACACTTCTCTGGCTTCATTCACTTTCATCACATTCCTCATACACGCCCGTCGGTTCAAGGTGCTCTTAACCTGGCCTTTGTCCAGAACCCCTCCGATCTGATCAAGAAACGTTCGCCTAGGTCTTCCTCTTGCGACTGTTCCATTCACACTAGCCTTATAAACTTTGTTAGTCAGTCTTTCCTCGTCCATTCTTTCTACATGCCCAAACCAGCTTAACATACCCTTTTCTATTCTTGTCACTATATCAACTTTCATGCCGCATCTCTCTCTAATCACACTATTCCTTATTCTATCTTTCAGAGTCACACCACATATATTTCTCAGCGCTCTCATTTCTACAGCATTTATTCTGCTCTCATGCTTCTTTTGCCATACCCAACTTTCACTTCCATACATAAGTGTGGGCACTAATAGTCCTCTATGAACAGCCAAACGTGCCTTTTCGAAAACATTTCGACTGTTCATAAAAGCGCGTAGAGCTCCATTCACTTTGTTTCCCGCAATCGTTCTCCTTTCAATATCTCTCTCATGTTTACCATCCCTTGTAAACAAAGTACCCAAATATACAAACTCTTTCACTTGCTCCACTTTTTCTCCATCAATCATAATATTACACATCGTCACGCACTCTTCCTTTTCAAATACCATTACTTTCGTCTTGCTTACATTTATTTTCATTCCTTTACTCTCAAAAGCACCATGCATAATAGTTACCATCGCCTGCAACTCTTCTGCTGATGACGCAAGTATTACTTGGTCATCGGCATAAAGATGACATTTGACAAGTAACTCATACATTCTTAATCCCCATTCACAATCTTTTAAATCTTTCAAACAATTGTCCATGTATAGGTTAAACAGCCAAGGTGACGCTACACATCCTTGTCTAACATCTTTTTCGATGCTAAACCATTCTGTGTAGGTCCCATTTATCCTAACACAAGCTCTGGAATCATCATAAAGAGATTTCAAAGCTCGCGTGAGGGTGCTATTCACTCCATACATGGACAATACCGACCAAAGTACATTCCCACCACTTTATCATAAGCCTTTTCCAGATCCACGAATGCGCAATAGACCTTTTGACCTTTGGCCAAAACTCTCTCGGCTATGCACCGTAAGGAAAAGACCTGATCCGTACATCCCATACCCTTTCGAAATCCCGTTCCCGCATCGCATCCCATATTTTCTCGTCGGTTACTTTCACAACCCTTTCAATTAACACTTTCGCATATAATTTACCGACGACGCTGAGCAAGCTAATGCCTCTATAGCTTTTGCAATCTTGCTGTGAACCTTTTCCCTTGTATAAAGGTACTATGACGGCCTTGCACCAATCACTTGGTACACGGCCGGTATTCCAGCACAAGTTAAAAAGGCGGCACAACTGAGTTGCTATGAGACCCTGTCCAGCTGTTAGCATTTCGACTGTAATCCTATCATACCCACCAGCCTTGCCTAATTTCATGCTTTTCAAAGCTTTCATTATTTCATCCATATTAATAGGGCTTTCATCATTACTACTATCATTATCATTCATTTCGAAACTTTATGTATTATGTATATATAATATATTTCAGTATTTCTAGCATTTAATAATAAATATGTATTATAATTAATAGAAATACAATGTATAGAAAAAATCGTTACGGACTTCTTCTAAAATGTTCTCATATTGAATCGAATAAAAGATGTAACATTTTAATTCGATAAGAAATTCGATTGTTCGATTTTGACATGTAGGAAGCGCGCTCGCGACCTCAGTGTGACGTCATGCGCTCGGCAGTCGGCAGTCGGCGGCTCGGCGGAGGCCGCGCGCCGCTCTCTCCGCGCGTCAGTCGGCCCTACCGCGTGTTACCGCCCGAACTATATTGCTCATTACTTATTTATTGAATTTGCCTCGAGCGACGCTCCACTTTTTGCTTATTGTTGCTTTGAATGATGATAAACGCGTTAGCTGTTTAATTCATCACTCATTGTTGTATGAAGCAATTTAGTAGCAATGGAGAATTATACATATACTTACCTTCTAATATCAGTATGATTTGAAATTTGTTGATGATATAATGAACACAACTTAGCGTCAGGCTTGCGATCTAAATAGCATCCATATTTTGCTAGTCATGTTTAGATCCCATAACAAAAAAATTGTTTGTTAGCAGCTTCTAAGACTTATCTGACAGATAAAAGCAAATAACTCTTTACCTTAAATATAGACAGCGTGGCCTTTCGTTCTAAAGTTGCATAAAGCCTTCATGCTTACAAGTTATGACGCTATCGCTAGACCAAGAAGCCAATCATTTTAATTGCGTATGTAAACAATGAATAACCTAACTGAAAATTAATACGTAAGTGGATATATTAATTAATATAAGGTATGATTGCTGGCATTACACCGCACTGACACACATAATATATTTTCGAAGGTTGCGCCACGACCTCTAAAATGTCCTTGAATGTTAAAAAGTTATTTGTCGCGGAGCATGCAAGATCTAGGTCATAAGCGCAACACAGGTGCGGGCTGACGATCGAATAATTCAGTACACACATCACTAAACGACCACTACAACACACAGTAATGTTCATATGATATTAATCACTCCATTGCTGTAATCTATCCGCTTATTGTCAAGTAGCTAACGATCTCGAATAACATATTCTATTCAAAATAAGAACTCAATGTGAGCGCGAACTTGTTTCTTTATTTATTTGAAATACGAAATTAATGTGGTGCTGCCACAGATTATAATAAAATCTAGTTCTTTAGTTGTTTATCTATACCAATATTATAAAGCCGAAGAGTTTGTTTGTTTGTTTGAACGTGCTAATCTCAGAAACTACTGGTACCAATTGAAAAAATATTTTTGTGTTGGATAGCCTATTTATCAAGGAAGGCTATAGGCTATATAATATCACGCTACGACCCACGGGAGCGGCGCGGCGCAGTAACTATAAACGCAAGTGGAACCGCGAGCACATCTAGTTTAAAATAAGAACACAGAGGAATATACGCGTCAGTTATAATACGAACTTAGTATTTTATATAAAATTTTACATGTATTTTATATTATACAAGAATAGGCTAGTAAATTATTTACTAGTATAAAATGTAATTTTGCTTCATAATATAATTGAACTGTGTGCTCTAAATAAATCTAAATATTTTAATTTTGTAATTATTATACTTACACATTACAAACTGCAATTTTGTGTAATAGAGAGATGTCTCAATAAAAATATGTGTTAGGCAGTAAGATAGGTATTGATTGTATTATCAATTATTATTAAAATCAAATTTATATCTCAGTACCTATAATAGAATGTTTAAGTTTAATACCTATGATTTAGATATACTTATATTCACAATAGTAATTTTATTTTAAATGCGAATATTTTAGTTTTAAATATATTCGAAATCGAAACTGAATATGACAGAGCGCCAATTTTGAAATAAAGTTCTATTTATTCAAAATAAGAACTCAACACCGTTTTAGTTTTAATTATATTGCTTAACGGCAAAGGTTTTCTTTGGCCTTCATCGTTGAACAAGCAATAACCGTAGGTATGAGAGGTTATGTTCATGTTTAATAATTACGCCTCGGTTTGTGCAAGTGGAAATAATATTACCGCACATGTCATATGTCATTTAATTATTTATTTGTTTTGTTCCATGATTACTTAAATAGAGTTTATAGACATTTAAAAGCACATTATAATGGAAGGCAAACAATTATTTTACGTGTAGAAGAAAGTTATTTGCGCGTTTGGATTTTATAACGTGTCTTGCATTAGACAGAACTGTTTTGTATATTTATAGTAATATAGTCTGTCGTTTAAGTGTCAATAATTTATATTTTCCTTTATATTTATTTGTGTTATAATTGCCATATTAGCTCTGTTTTTCACTCTAATAGTTATTCTATCTAACCAAAAAAAGAAAACTATGATAAAGGGCCACCGTGGTTTGAAAATTTAAACAGCTTAACAGATGTTGATAAAGTTGTGTAAAGAGATAGTTTGAAAGCTGAATAAGGATTTGAAGATACCAGACGCAGTCATATTGTCATACAATCATATTATAATAAGTATTTTATTTTATTTTTTATTTTATTTGGGAAACAAACAGATACCATTTGAAAATAATTAATGTTCAAATTAACTACACTTAATCCAATGCAGTTTCCACATATAAATATACAGTAGCGCCGAAAAATATTTGAAGTTATAATCTAAAATAACAAATGCACAAGTAATTAGCGTAACAATAGAATAACATACGTAATATGGCATATTACTAAGCATTATTGAATGGTATTAAATCAAAGGGATAGGCAGAGCAGCTCACCTTACATTTTGTCGTTTATATTTCATCCCCACGAAATAGGGGTGAGTCTATTGTCGTACGTTGCGCAGTGTGGTAGGAAGAACAGAAAATCCGAGAAATATTTCGCTTGTTTCGGGAATCGAACCTGAATAATATTGTAAGTTACGTAACATACACGTATTAAAAAGCGAGGCGACGGAATAACGTGAATGAATGTGACATGGCCCGTGAGCGTTGATCAATCTAGTTAATAATAGACAATTGTTTTTTTATGCAATGGCTACGGTCCTCTGTTGTGTACAAAATAATATTGAATAATCTATGTCTATTATAAAAAATACTGTGGTAATTTAGTCTGCATGTAATTTTAATCAAATTTTAATAGAATATTTAATAACTGCCATAGTGTAGATAGAATTCTTTTACTAAAATGTATAATAGTAATAATTATTACTCTGATCGCCTCGGTGGCGCAGTGGTACTATATGTGATTGATGTAAATGAGGTTGGGGTTCATTTCCCGATTCGGGTATAGTGTTATTTAGATGATCTCTCGAGAAATTCTCGAAAGCAGCCCAGAGTCTAAAATAGGCTCACCCTAATGCGTAAGACTTATAACCATAGCTTGCAAAATGTAGATGTAATGTATCTTTGCCTGTCCCTTTGGGTAATGTAAATGAAAATGTAATAAATAACCACAAAGTTATTTATGCTATTTATATATTTATGTTTCCCAGCAATAATAATTGTATTCGAATTAAATGGACTTCATCTGAAATCACATATAAAACGCATTCTTTTGGGCAAGTCTACATTAATCCTTGTTGTACCTATTAACTTATTAAGCCGCCTGTTTATATCGCATTATAAATCAAATACTTCATCAGTAGTATTTTTTTATATCTAATTAGTTGTTGCCCACGTCGTTGCTTGCGTTAATTAACATATTGTCAATAAATTTCTATCTCTTGAAAACAGTGCTATTTCTGGATGAAAGATACCCTATGTCCTTTTCTGTATCTCTTATAAGGTGTATGCGAAATTTCATGATGATTGGTGTCGAATATTTAAGGCGCGTAATTACAAACATACTCACAATCGCATTTTTAATATTAGTGAGGATCAATTACTTATATCAAATAATCGTACTTATCGGTTTTTTACGTAATCTTAGCTAAATATCACCATTCTATTCTTCAAATGTTTAAAAAATTCTCGTGTAAGACCTTGGCTTGTATTGTTATAATTAACAAACGTCGAATACCCAAAAATCAATTTAACAAATGACTCATGACGTCAGCAGTAAGCCATTTTAGCAGTAGTCTGACATGGCAATATTGTCGTAAAACCTCTAGAGATAATGAACAATAATATTATTATAACTGGCTACGTACAAACTCAACAAAAGAAACAAAAATTCCATTAGCTGCAAGTCATATGGTAGACAGCGTGTGTTATCGCCCACAATACACAGGACGGCCTTGCCTGCGTTTATCAGTAAAGTCAATTACAGAATGCAACTGTTCTATACAAATGGAACACAACTTCAACAGCGTTCGAATTAAGAATAATAATCGCTCGAATTATGAATTATCATCGTTCGGAGTAAGAATTATATGATAATCGTTCGAACTATGAATTTGTAAACGTTGGAATTTAGAACATGAACTATGCCGCCAATTCGTTAAAAAATACAAATTTAATTTCAAAATAGGAATATGTATTTTGGTTAACTTGGTACGTCATACGGTAGTAGGGACCTATGGTCCAAGACTGAAGAGTTCAGAAAAACACGCTTCACCGGACCCGGGTATCAAACTAAGAATTTTATAACCAGTAGACGCGCAGATACAAAGCTATCAATATGATTCGCGCCCTTTTTTAGTAATAGCATTAACTAACTAAAAATATACTTAACACAAAATTATAAAGTGACTTTTACGTCCTTGACCCCGGGCGCCCGGACAGCCATGACGTTGATGTTCACGACTATTATCATCCTGACGAGACTGAAACTGAAGTTATATTTTTAGAAACCATTTAGTCTATTACTAGGAACACACACGGAAGACTGGTTTTAGTCCCGTAGGGTAATTGTAAGGTCATACGATCCCGTGACGGGAGAAGTATTAACCTGTCAATTATTAGAATGCCAGACATACCTAATTTAAAACCTATTGTGTCTGGCCGCCGGTGTGCCGCTGCGATTTAATAGATTAAAGAGAAGAAGTAGCCGCATGAATAATGGCAATACTAATATGGTCGTTAGATCACAATAAGCGTATCGGTTACTACGGGAGACATAAACATAGCTGGTGAAATGTAGGTCTAATATTCACCTGATTACCCGTTTTAGGCGATTTAGGCGTAAGACTATGCTTGTAAGGAATTCGCTGTTAAAAGACATGCAGTTCAAAAAGAAATATAAAAGAACGTTCACGTCAATGTTTTATCAGTTAAGGATACCTATAGTAAAACCGTAAAGTACCCGTAATAAATGTATAATGAAACCGTCATTTGCCGTAAGTGCAACAACCGTAACTTGAGGTTTACGTAAATACGTTCACTTAAGCCAAATTCAATTTAAAATATTTGTAAACAAACCATTGCCAAATTGATGCCAAAAAATGTTAAAGAAATGTCATTCCGAGCCCATAGACTTTATCGATCTAGCTTTAAAACATACTATGAAGTTGTTTAAAACAGACAATGCTTGGTTTAAATAATATAGATAATAATACTTTTAACATATTATTTACGTTCTTTGTCTGTGTTTACATCATTCAACAAGCTAAGAAATACCTACACTGATATTTAATTGAACAGCCGTTCGATAACAATGATTCTACAATGAATACGACTTGAGTTTATCATTATAAAATAATAAATGTGAAAGTAAATGTTACTAAAATAATTTAATTTAAGTAATGAATTACTTTAAAAAATAACATTTTATATGGCATCTTTAAAACGTTTTAAATTTTGCAATTAATATTATTTTACGTAATGAAAACAAAGTCACAAGTTTCTAAACGTTATAAACTCGTGAAACGTAAACAACAGTCAGTTAGTTTTTTGTTCTTTGTTTTGTTGTTTTTTGTGATTTATTTTGTACTAGATTTTGCTCGCAGCTTGCGTACATGTAGTAATCTACATGTAGGTAGGTTAGGTTAGGTCAGATTATGTTAGTCACAATACTTCTTCTGTATAAAGATACACTATATATCCTTTTCTATTCACCTGACAACGTGTACCTAAGTGAAATTGCATGATGATGGGTCAAGTAATAAGCGTGAAAAGTCGCATTCGCATTTATAATATTAGTTAGAACATTAGCAAATATCATGGAAAGGATTAGTCGGCCAATACGACACAAAACGAACATCCTTTACAAATATTTAGTAAATAAAAATTATTATTCACTAAGAGAATAATTTAGATACCTCAACAACAATAACATTTATTTATTTAAACACCATTACAATATCTTAACAAGATATCCCAAAACAATATTATAAGCTATACAACAGTTAATTATAAATTTAACATAATTATATGTACCTATATAATAGTAGATACATAGGTACGTTTTCATCGTAAACCTCTTTGCTATGTAATTTTTATTACACTAATATTCATTTTCGCGCCCTAAGTGACAGAATATGTTGATTCGACTAAAAATAAATTGAACTGAATTAAACATAGGTACAATACGAACAAATATTTGGTTGAATTTTGTTCTATAAAGGCAAACGGATGTTTCGTGTCATGAGATCACTCACGTGCCAGGGTTTGATTGACTAAGCTATTAATGAATTTATGAGTAATTTAAAGGCGATTGGCTGATTGGTCATACGCTACGCACGCCGCAGAGCTTAATAAATGTATTGCCGGCCATATTGTTTTTCTGAACTTGACTTATTCACTACTAAGCCGCATGTATATTTTAATCAAATACTTTCGAAACATTGTTGGTACGAATTGGTTCAATAACTGTTTATATTGCATTTCTTATATATGTGATGTAGTATTATTATTATAATGTACGTAATAATTGTACTTCATGAAATTTTTTTTAAAACAAAATATCTCTTCTTTTTTATTTTAATGCAAAATCATGTAATTGGTAGCAAGTTATATTATTTGTTTTTATATTTAAGTTGTTAATACTGCTTGTTTTCCGTTTATAATATATAATTAATGGGGAATTATTAGTCATTAGTATTAAGTGCTAATGACATTATTGTACAAGTATTAGTAATGTTGGGCACTTTGTGTGGATGAGTCAATGTCTTTAGTTATGTTATTGGTTAAGTAAATATTGAGTTATTATAACAGTCTCGTTGCTCGCAAGGCGTAAGGGCCTGTGCACACCAAGATTTTTTAACGCGCCGTCGCGCGTTGACGCGCTTTTTAGAAACGTGCGTCGACGGCACGCTTTTATCCTCCAGAGCAGTTTATTGTCGTTTGTATCGATACACACGCGCGTTAGCATTGCGTTTGTATCGATTCAAACGCGCGACACGCGCGCGTCTGTATCGATACACACGCGCGTTAGCATTGTTCTTCCGCCGATATACATGATCTTAGCACCGTATTTTGGCGAGTTAATTATGGTTTAAGAATCGCAAGAAGTTCTTGTTTTTTTTTTCATGTCCTATTAATTTCCTTTTTTTTTTACGTTGGGGAATGCATGACGCATACCCCTCCGCGGGGGCGGGCGGAGGGGTTATGTCAGACTCGCCGGGGTAAAATAAAGATGTTGAAAAGATGAAGTACCTCCCGGAATACCGACTAAACCTACCACGGTGTTCCTCGACAAAACCACTATCGACGGGGCCGCGCGAATCACTTTCGCATGCGGTCGCGACCCCGCCGAGGTTTCGGCCCGCCGTATGAAACGGCAGGCCACTACACGAAAGATCTACCCAAAGGCACTTCTAACACTCCCTACTGTCCCCCCTAGAGGGGAGACGGACTCGAAACAACAGAGGCGCGCGTGGGAACACGCACGCCGCCTCTCGGACCTGGTGCTGAACGGATGGCGGGCAGGCCCACAAAGCCCGCCACCCCCAGGTCAAACCTCAGGGTGGCTGGAGGTCGTCTCGCGCCCTCCGGCACCCGGCTCTGCGGTTGGGGAGAGGGTTCTAACGCTCCCTCTCCCGCTCCGCCGCCTCCTTGATGGAAATGACTTCCTCACAAAAGGAGGCGACGGCGTTCCACGACCTCTCATTCCGGACCATAGACTGAACTACGGCCGGGAGCGAGAGGGCAACCAATCCGACTGCCGCGATCAACTCACGGCGCTGCGATGCCCAGGCGGGGCAAACCGCCAAAGTGTGCAGCGCCGTGTCCTCTACAACGTCGCGGCAGTCGCCGCAGTGGTGACAACCGGGCGTCTCTTGCCGGCGTATACGACACAGGAACTGGCCAAAACAACCGTGGCCAGTCATTACCTGTGTCAGCCGGAAGGTGAGGGCGCCATGCCGCCTCTCCAGCCACTCCTCAAACACGGGACTTACCGCCACGATCGTGGCGTGCCCGTCCTATTAATTTTCTAAACGTTGTTGTATTATGTCCACACAACCTTCTCTCGCTCATAAATGAGTGTACCCTCATTTTAGGTCGGTAATTTCTCTATGTCCTTTTTTTTTTAAATTAAAAACAAAGCGCTTGCAATCAATGCTGTCTCGATCAACGCCATCTTGCTACTGTTGACGAGGTTCTGCTTAAAAACGCAATATGCCAGCGCGTTTGTATCGATACACACGCGCGTTTGCATCGCGTTTGTATCGCTATACACGCGCGTCTGTATCGATTCAAACTCGTGTTTGAATTTATACAGGTGTGCAAAGGTCTACAGGCTGCGTGCGTATCGCGTCTGTATCGCTAAAACGCTCATCGACGGCGCGTTTAAAAAATGTGGTGTACCTGTATACACCACGGCCACCAGGGCCTGTGCCCTTAGAGCGTTTGTGTGTGACCTTAAGGTGTTCCCGAGTTTGGTAGTGTTGTTGGGTATGTGTACCTATAAGAATTCTAAGTAGCGGCACTAAGTCCAGAAATGCTCCCAGCAGATTGCAACAGACTTGCGGGATGTGTTATATATTTCTGCTTACTCGTTCAAGGATACATAAACAATCAAAAAATTTTTTAAATAAAATTTCATTGAGTACTAGTCATCATTTCTGTGTCTCTGCGAATTTACAAATATTCAAATAACGGACACAAAGAACTCCCATACTTGGCATAACTGTCTTTGGATCACACATTTTTTATCACGTGTTGGGATGGGACCCACATCATTTGACACACTAGCAACGTCTAGGCGACCATATAACCCACTTAAACTATCCGTGTAATTTAAGCATTTAATTAATAAATTTAAAATATTAAGCGTCAGCCATCTTAGATTAACCAGTAAACGAAGTACTGCATTGTCCAAAAACAGCACTTCATACACGTTTTTATACAAACGTTTTCATGTGCAGTCCGAATATAGCATAAAGTTCGCAAACAATAAAGGGGTTATGGAAGACATATCTATATATAAACGGTCTGTTCATGATGTTTATCACGTATGCACGTGATCGTGGACGACGAACATAAATAACATAATAACGCAAGCACACTAGCGCGGAGTAGGAGTATCGCTTACAACCAACATGGCTAATAAGTGCGGTGTTCACCGTAAATAGATTCTAAGAACGGTATTTTGCTACTTATATAGTAATATCACATAGCAACGATAGCTCAGTGGGGAGACCAACAGACTGCAATGCAGAGGGTCTCGGATTGGAACCCACGTCGCGCACCTCTGACTTTCGGAAGTTATATGACTTTTCGAAATTATGTGCGTATTGATTGACAATTATCGCCTGCTCCGTGCCTCGGAGAGCACGTTAAGCCGTCGGTCCCGGCTGCCGTGAACGTCTATGGCTGTCGTTATTGGGAAAGTCAGTACCCCCTAATATCCTGACACTCAATTTGCAAATGAATTTTTAAAATATGCACACAAAATTGTTAAAATTGTAAATAATAGAAATAAGGTGTAATAGAATATCTAAGTTAGGTATTTGCTAATACCAGGACCCTAGATATATAAGTAGTGAGTAAGGTATAGCATAAGAAAATGTGTATTAATAAAGATTAGTAGTAATAAGGTAGGGTAAGAAAAATAGTATGTAAGAAATGTAAAGAATAAAGAAGATTAACCCAAACCCTTGTTATCCCCCAAGCATGAAAGGAATAGAATGAAAGTACGAGAGGAATATACGCGAGAACTGGAATGGTAATAGAGGAGTGGAATGATAGCGTGAATAGGAATAAGTACCATAGTAAATAGCCCTACGGGCGCATACAAATATAACGTAGATGTAACAGCTGCCCCTTCGATGGGACAATTGGCCCACCACCCTCAGTACAGAGTAGGCTATGTCTAAGACAGAGGAGTAAAAAAAAAAAAAAAATCCTGACACTGGTCTAGCCTTAGGGTATCGTTAGCCTTCGGGTTGCGGAGGTCAGGTGGCAGCCGCTCCGTGTAAAAACTGATATCCAGTCAAATCCGGTTAGACTAGAAGAGCCGACCCCAAGTGACTTGGGAATAATAAAGGCTAGGGAGAAGATAGTAATATCACGGCTATGCTCCCGAAGGAGTTTGCAGAGAGGTATAACCGCTCGTTTTGCCAGTTGTGTTTAGTTGTCATGAAGTGACCACTACAATAGCCAGTAACGCTTACATATTATGGATAGAAGACGTGTAGGAACCAGCATGGTTAATAAGTTAATAGATGAGATGATGGGTAGTTTTGCTACTTATATAGTAACTAGGTAACCCGCGCAACATCGTCTGCTTAACATAACATCGTTTTTGCAACATTTTTCATTAATGCGCCGCTTATATTGGTCGTAGCGTGATTTTATATATCCTATAGCCTTCCTCGGTAAATGGGGTATCTAAAATTGAAGAATTTTTCATTTCAAATTGATGTTATATTACAATAGTAAGCAGAGGTGTAAAGCTCTGCTTACTATTGTAATACTACAATCACATTTCTTTGCCTTTGTTTAGTTACCATAAATTTGCTGCTAGTGTTACTAACCGTAAAGCTTACATATGCCATGTAGGTACTAGGATTACATTGTTAATAGATGTCGGCCTTGATGGCGTAGTGGTTAGTTTAACCGACTGCCACGCCTGAGGTTGCGGGTTCGATTCCCGCACAAGTCAAACATTTGTGTGCGTGAATATAGATGTTTGTCTTGGTCTGGGTGTTTCTAGGTATAATATGTATGCATTTACAAAAAAAAAAAGTATAAATGTATGTTTATTCATTGTCTAGTACCCATAGTACAAGCTCTGCTTAGTTTGGGCTAGATGGTGTTGTGTGTATGTGATAGAATATTATTATTATTATTAATATATTCTTTATAAATGTATTGGAATATCATTTCTTTTACTACTTTTATATACTTATGTAGTTTTTGTATATTTCCTAAAAGGTAAATAAAGGTGAATTACAGGTTCGGAACCCACTGATCCCCTAATATTCGTCCCCCGGAATAAAAGTTGTGGATTCGGCCCCTATATAGGTGCCCATTGGTCCTCCAGTAGGAGACCAGTCAATATTAATTTATTTTTAAGGTACCAATTCGTCCCCTGGAATAAAAGTTATAGATACGGCACCTGCTCAGGTGCCTTTTGGTTCCCTTATAGAAAACCAGCCATATATTTACATTAAAAAAAAGTTGACATAGTACATTTGTGAACAGTACTTTAACGAAATTAATTTAAAACAATTTGTATATTATTAAAATTATATTAGGTCGTTGAAAATAAAAAGGCTATTCACGCGCTGCAACATACAGCATTTATAAGTGACTGTGAATCTATAGATGTGCACGATCTTTAATTTGTAAATAATCTTTAAAGATAAGCTTTAAATTACAAAAATAAAACAAGGCTGATTGTTACCAAAACTTATGTTTTGAAACTAATTATCTGTGATTTGAAATACATATGATATCTACCTATTTACAATTTTCTTTTTTACCATTTATAAAATAATAGATCCGGGGACGAGTGGTAACCTCAAACATTTTGAGGGGACGAGTGGGCACAGGGTACGAATTTCAGGGGACCAGTGGGTTCTGACCCGAATTACATTCACATTTTACCGCCTTATTTAGGTTCCATTTAGCAGTGCGGTGTATCGTTTACAAACGGATATACTCGCTGTAGGCACAAAGTTAATAACTATTATGTTGACGTGAATATAGATTGAAATAACGGTATTTTGCTATTTATGTAAAAGAATCGACGTTACTTTACATAAGCTAATATTGCGAATATTTTTTAAATAACTGTGCTTATGTTTACAGTTGTATGTGAGGGCGTTTTGATATCCGGGTTGGGCAAGTCGTTATTATTTTGTATGTGTCTATATACACAATGGAAAGTGTGACTGGGCTAGTGGCGTAGTGGTTAAAGTGATTGCTTCGCCACTGCTGGTACATCGTGTGTTGCGGGTTTGTATCCCAGATAGGGCATAAAATTGTGTGATCTATAAATGGTTGTTCCGATTCTGGATGGTCTTTGCCTCTTTTTGAATGTTTTTAAATTTCCCTGCAATACAAAAATTATACCTAGTGTGGGAGTAGAATATTTAGAATAATAATTAGAACATTTGGTATAGATGCCGGCAGCAGAGTGTCGACTTAGGAATTAAAATACATACTCTGAATAGCAGGCCGAAGTTTAAAATTATAAAAAATAGAATATGCTGTTTATGGCTAAGATGATATCTTAACCAATTTTCTAGCTTTCTGTGATAATCTGGTTTAGAAGAAAGACTTCTTTATAACAGAGATTATCTAAGCAAACTAAATAAATATTACGATATTTTTGTAAATTAAATTAGTTTTCTTTATACTCGTTCCCATCATTCATATTCCTGTATACCTTAAAAACAACAACACAAAAACCGCCAACCCATCAGTATGCTTTATCCTTTTCACAACACATTGATAAGAAAGTGACGAAGTGACATTAAAATTAGTGTCGAATACAGAATCGGCACTATTGCTTCACACTGAATCGTTGGAACTCGACCGTCTATGACGTGACTGATACTTTAGTTTTCTCTTTATGTCTCTTGAAATGTTTAGAGAACGTAACAATGCAAGCTAATAGCATCCTTGGACCATCGACATAAGTGAAAGCGCTCGTAGAATCGTGAAGACCCGAATTTGAGTTGCAGTGGCATTACTTAATATAGTAAGTAATGTTATTATATTGTTACTTTATGAAAGAAAGAGACAGAGTTATACGCAATGTATAGCGCTGTCTCTTTCTCCCAAAAAGTCAAAGTTTCTGTCAGCGAAATACTATCGGAGCATGATACATGTAACAGCAAATTTTAAACTTACTACAACTATAGGTTCGAAATTATTTCTTATCGTTTTAAAAAGACAACGCTCGCACTAGTTATAAATCCTGTGTCGCGGGGACTTTACAAACATTGCAACAACGGACACAAGACACAAATAACATCCAGACTCGGAACAACCATTTGTAGATCACACAAATTTTTGTCCCGTGTGGGATTGGAAACTACAACGCGATCACTTAAATCACACAATTCATTTATTATATAGCACTTAAACATATTCAGTAGAAAGTAAGTGCGAAATACTGCTAAACTCTCCGATATACATAAGCGTGACGTGACGTCATAGATACCTTAGGTAACTTCTTTAAATAAAATTTCGAACGGTCATGTTAGCTATAGGCACTAGGTACGTTGTACGCAATCCCCCACTACGCGGTTCACACTTATTTATAACAACGTTAGCAATTTAGGGCATTGTGTGTGCCTTGACAATATTCGCCCACAATTATTATCATTGTTAATGATTTCACCTTGAAAACACAAATACGTGCTTTAAAACTGCTGAATTATAGATTAGCAGTGTGCATTCGAATGATTTTCGAATGTATTGACAGTAATTGACGAAAGGACGTGCGACTTTTTTGTTAAGAAATTTGGACTGTGAAGTGTGTCCGGTAGATTGTAATAGAATCGCCTCTTATTACGTAGGTTTCATACTGTAGCTGAAAAATGTGGTTGAAACTTAAAATATACGTCCGCCTACCCCTTCGGGGATAAAGACGAGGAGTATCACGACAAATATTGTCAACATACATAGTAGTATGTTTATTATAATCGTGGTTTTCGTTACAAGGGATTTCAATGAAATACTAAGACTTACCGTATGTCTCAGTCTTTTGAACCTGATTTAAAATTGTTTTTTTTAAACTTGCGACGTCAGTACCTATATCTATAGATATATACCTATATCTATATTTATTTTATTTAATAAACATAAATAAAAAAGGATCCAAATGTCAGCATGCTTCCATTTTTAAAGAATTTATTTTTCTGTCGCATAAAATGTGAAGTGATTGTTGTGTACAAAAGACAACAAAAAATAAAATGTACCAAGTGTGAGTTGGGCACCATAGCGAACTATCCGCCTGGCACTTGGTTAATTTCATTTGTTTGAAAGGTAGTTAATAAGCGTACGGCCTTTTAGATGGTACTGATAACTTACGGGCGCTTGCAACACCAGAGGTATTACTTGCGCGTTGCTAATCTCGAGAAAAAGAAGCCGCCACTATGACAAGGGAGAAATACTTCTCTCTGCTGACAACACAGCATCTCGCTATTGCCAAACGAATTCACCGCAGAACACAACACACAGTTAATTAGACTAGTAGGTATCGTCTATAATTTAGAAATACTTTCCCAGTTGTGGCGCTTCAAGTAAAGCTCAGATGGCACGAATTATTTGGTCACCAGTCGTATAACCCCACTTATGATATTTATTAGGCCCGGCAAGCGTTTCAATACCGCCTTAAAATATTTTGGATTGTTTTGCCAAGAACCTTTGCATGAATAAATCGCAATCGGATGAACGGTTTATCAATGCATTCGTAGTTCCATATATCTATATAGATAATTACCATCTATCATTTGCTCTTGTAATCAGTCGGTCCTTCAATCGCGATTGACCGTCCCGCAGTTTAAATTTACCGTACATGGTACATGTACATTGCTGTTCCAATTACTGAGCAATTGCAAGGAGGAAATGGTGAACAAGTATTGAATATCGTTTTGGGCAGAGTGTCGTATTGCGAAGGTTTGGGTGCGTACTGCGTAGGTCGTTCGGTACGTTATGTCTGTCACAATACAACGAAACAACAGCAGTTTTACTCGTAAAACTGTTCAGATGAGTGTTTTATAGGTCTCTCGCTCTAGCTAATGGTAGAACAAATTACTTATCGACGGCTCGTCTTAGGTTCTATGTACTGTTAAACTACTGTCTTAACCGTCTCTCTAAGAAGAATAAGAGAATGAGTAAACTTATAGGTACGGGTTTAGTACTGTAGAAATAGAAACTATGCTTGCTCTTAAATAAAAATGGCTATTGAAGAGTGGTACAAAATCTTATATAGATCTTAATTTTACCTGCATAGATATGGGTTTAGTAATACGTGGATGCGCAATATTGTACCCGAATCTATACAGTCACAGTTATATTCGAATGATATCTAAATAAAGTTGAGCATAACGAAATGCTTACTTTGATAACTCGATTGCAATTGTGCGCATCGTTATATCAGCTTTATTTAAGTGATCTCTTTCTCGTCAGTGCATCTGATGAACTGGTTCTAAAACAACATTGAACTGATATGTATTAATATTATGTATTTATTTCGGACCAGCGTTTTACTCATTAGTTGTAGAAATAAGAAATAAATTTAAAATCAAAATAACTACAATAGCACAGGTTTCACTCTAAAGTCCAGTCAAATTAAATAAACAAAATATAACGAAGCAAATATGGCGCGCAATTTAGCTTCTTAAAAAGAACTATCAAATCTGTAGTTGAAATTAAGTACGGACTTCACTAGGATGAATGAATACTCCGTGCACTATCACGTAAAAGGAATGCGAAACTTTTAATTTCCACTCGCTATTAGTGTTCTTTTATCCACGGAGCGTAATTGTTATCCCAGACATCAAGTTACGGAGAGAATAAAGATTGTTTTAGTACGTACACGAGTACAAATCTGACGACAGCTAGCTATCTTATTTAACATCACAAATTGACTTTAATGAATGTCGAAAGACTGGCTGTACGGATGTCGTGGTGGTTTAAGTGGTCGCCTCGCCACTGCCACTGTGCCAAGTGTTGTGGGTTCGAATCCAACGGGACAAAAATTTGTGTGATTCACAAATGGTTGTTCCGATTCTGGATGTTCTTTGTGTCCGTTGTTTGAATGTTTGTAAAGTTCTCTATGGTTGTCAAAAAAAAGTTTCTCTTACTTAACATTTCGTTTAGGTCATTATGAATTATAAACGTCAAACGAATGACATTTTGAGACTAAGGAAAGGAATCAGAGAGCCAATTCTCGTAATAAATCTGTTTAAAATAGTGTTCCGATATATCTAAGACATTAAACGTGAATTGTTATGTAATTTAAGTTTACATTTGACGTGTATTTTAGTGGAGAACACCATTTCTGATACTTGTGGCCTTGAGAATAGATTGGAATTCTATTTTGAACAGTTTTTATGACGAAAATTGGCTATCTGGCTAGAAAATTAAACATTTTCTATTAAATTCGGTTGTATTTGTTTAATCATTGTTTAGTACCCGTAGTACAAACTCTGCTTAGTTTGGGCTATATGGTGTTGTGTGTATATGGTAGAATAATATTATTATACCACGCACTTGAAAATAGACAAAATAAAATGAACCGTTCACTTATAATCCAAAAGGAACAATTTAATCAGTAGCAAAAGTAAAGAGGGCACACTGACTAACCGTTGTGTTAGACAGACTATGAGATAGATCCTTTACATTTGCATAGCAACTTTCTTGAGTACCGTTCACAGTAGTTAAAATTTATATAGTTGTACTATCGTATATATCTTTAAAGTAGAGATGCTAGAGATTATTAGGTGCCGTAACAAGATTTTCATTTGGCTAGTAGCTCTAGAAATTATATTAACACTTCTTTTCTGAGATATAATATGTACTAGTTGTATGTGTTGTGCACAGTTGCTTTTGAATTATCTTTGAATGTATTGACAATGCTGAATACAAGTGTATTCTCACACAATGCCATCCTTACATGGTAGAGTCGATTAGAGCGCGCACCAACAAGTTTGGGTCCTCATACCTCTGTCGAACGATCAAGGCATGGAATTCTCTGACAAGCCACGTGTTTCGTTCTTCCTTCAATTCTGGGTCATTTAAACGGGGCGTGAAAAGCACCTTCTTAGACTCTAGGCTTCTTAGTCAAAGTAGGGTCCTCAACATCGCCTCAACTGCTATGAGGATGTTTGGAGGCCACTGCTCTGAACCACATGATCGCTTACCATCAGGCGGAGTGTGGTCATTTTGACGAGCAAAAACAAAAAAAAAACTCAAATAATAATAGCTGTTTTCTTTTATATACTTATGTTACACCATAATAATGCACAATACCTTGAAATAATGTGCATTTGACCACTTTTATAGTTTTATTTTGTGGTAGATATAATGTAACAAGTACTGGATGGCTATATACATTAATGAATGCTATATTTAGTGAGTGCGTGCGTCTTTGATCACGCATAATAGCTATCGCGTTACCTACATGTGTATTCGAAAATCATTCGAAATCCTGATTAATTAATAATATAAACTGATTTTATTAACTTCATTTATTTTTGAAATGTTTGGATACAGTGTTATAAAAAAAGTAACACAAAGTTCGTAATAATGTTGACTCTTTTCATACTCTCCCCGCGTGACAACTGAAACAACGATATTAAAACGAAAGAGAGAGACGGAAACAGATTATGCACGTGCGGCAATCAAAACGCGTATTGTTATCGCATGCTGCGTCGAGTAATACTTCTGTGTTTCTATTCATGGTTATCTGACGCCGGGGAAATGACCACGATAAACGACCTACAAAATGCTTACTTAAAAGTGGGTCGACCTCAAGCGACAATCGGCGTCGACGTTCGTCGTTAAATGAATTTTTTATTCTCGCAATAAGTAATCTACAATGTTTTTCGAGGCAATTTTATCGTGAGCTTGTTAACGATAGAACAAGCATCTGCACGAGATACTGCACCACATCATCTTCCATGTATACATTATTAAAGAGCACTTGTGCGTGCTTGTGTAAGTGAACAACGCAACGTAGAGCTGCTCTACTCGCAGCGTGCGTGGCGAATTGGTTAAAAATAAGGATTTATATAGCCCTACTTGTAGTTGTCGCGTTATGTTCTAAATCGACTTCTGACGAAACTGGCAGCCACGTCACCGCTACGTCACAGCTAGTGGCGTAACAAACTGTTAACGACCTTCTACTTCATGTCTAAGTAACTTTCGTTCACCCCGTGGCTCTTAATTTACTTCGCGCAGTCAAAGCTTACGACCTAAACTCTCCATTGGACATTTTTGACAATATAAATAGCCCAAAATTACTACTCTGTTGATATTATTTATACAAAAAGAGACACGGTTGTCGTGTAAAAATAAACGGAATACTCATTCACTTTCCTACGTTATTAGCGGTCATTATATTGTTGACATTTGTCACGAACGTTGCGACGCGACTAGTTCGCGATTTTCCGCAGAATTAAGTGGAGTGCGAGAATGTTGCGGTATTCTGATGGGCTTACGGGCAACGGGTAACGCACTGGGGGCTCAGAGACGGGCAGCGTTGTATCGGTGATCACGCCGCGCGGCTCAAGGCGCGGGGAGGGGGCAGTGCAGTAACCAAAGGACCGGACGCTCGCGGACTGGTCCGGATTTCGGTCGTTTACATACAGATAATGCTCACTAGCTCACCGCATTAATACACTTTTACTTGCAGCGGTTGTAACTGCCCACTTGTTGCTACTTGCATACAAAGCACGTTAAATGTTTCGCAGTAAATCAATATGTGTAAAACGTAATGTTCGAGCGCAACTTGTTCGCACGACTGCACTTACGACACGTCACAATCATCTCATAACAATACGTTTGAGTATAAAAATGCACAATAACATGAAAGTGGTACATAAGTGTCGTAATGTTTCAAGACGGGCATAATCCTAACAGGGAGGTGGCCAAAAACAACGCGCGGGATGAAATACGAAATTTTCATACGAAAATTGTTGGTGAACCTACGCGGGGGAGGACAGGGGTGGGTGCCACACCCCTGCGAGCTCGGCCTACGAAATGAATAACAAAATCAAAAGCAAATAGGTGTTCCCTTCGCACATATCTTAGGTGTTTCTCTTGATGTATTTCGGCTTAATAGTTGTTGCTAATTCGTTAAGACTTTTATAGCGGCATACATTACGTACCTAATATGCAAATATTTAATAGAATGAATCTTGCATACCACGCCTTTAGGACCCGGTTTGGATTTATTGGTAGCTAACAAACTACTACAGAATATATTTTAGACTTAGTCGATACATTACTCCCTCGAGGCGTAGTGTTAATTTCTAAGTAAAATTAAATTAGACATAACCAATAGATAAAATTTCAATTTACATTATAATTAGATATCTAAATTTTTCTTGCACGCTGAGGTTACTAACATTATTGGTTTCGTTCAAAAAATATTACTATAGAGTGCAGACCTCAGCATTGGCGCGAAATTAAAGAATAGGCATCAGGCTGTATATTGTCGCCTGTGCATTAAAAAATTATAATGGAATGACGTCAGCAGAATAAGCTTCGAACAGCGCCAACACTAGATAACCTAGCCCTGAATATTTTAAGCTATGGTTGAGTTACATACGGCTACTCTACTGCAATATTTCCATTATTCAAACAGAAATTATTTATTTATTTAGGTTTCAAGTAACACTGTTGTATGTCGGGGTTAAATTACATTACCAATTTAATCCTAGGTAAGAACTCATGGTTATAATTTTGAATGCGTTATTTAGTTACAATTGCAATGTATATTTTACATATCATAATGTATGTTACATCTGCTAGATTTAGCAATGAAATAATTGTTCTAAAACCAAGATAAAGTTTTAGTAAATAATTATTAGATATTCAATTTAGGCCTTGATGATCATTAATTCTTTAGCGTGCACCTACGTGTTGTAATAATACGTATAATAGCAAACAAGATCACCACAATTTTTTTGTTTTATACTAAATCAAAGATTATTACATTAACTTATTTCTTTTCATCTGTTACATGTCACTTATAGATAAATAAAGATATTTGTACAATTTAAACAATAAATACCTAACTAGTTACGTTATCATAATAATATCGAGTCTACTTTTTAATTACGTAAGTTAGGTAGCCGCGAGGCGGAAAAGTAACAACTCTACGAACATCTCTGTTTCAATTATAAATCCCAATTTATTATAAACAAAATTATTTTGTTAAACGCCCCTATTCAGTAATTTGGTCTCGCATTCGATTTCGGTAAGGGGCGAAAGATGTAATTAATCGAGCAACTTCTGTCACTAGATGGCGTTTCCCCTTGAAGCCGAACTTCCAAGTTACGCAGGGGCCAGTAAAATGTGCCCCTAATTTTGGCGCGAAATTACTTCCTCGTCCCGCAATAAAACTCTTTATATATCGCTTATTATGTTCCATATTGCCTTGCAGCGTTCGCCTGATAGGAATAATGCAAAGGGTAGATTATTCAAATAAATAATTGTAAGGGATTGTGGTTATAAACCATCTACAATCGAATTATGGTATGTATTGATTTTACGGTTACTGAGTACGGAAAGGAATCACTGATTCTCTATTCTCTCACATTACGTTAAACAAATATGGTTGACACGTGACTTGTGTTTTATACAAACTACGCCTTTTTAATATTAAATTATTTTTTTATGACTGGTGAAACAAGTTGCCAAATTGAATTTACCTGTTTATTTTGACATAAAAGATTTTACTAGCCCCCGTTTTGCGGATAATCTCTGCGTCACGGGGGCTTTTACAAACATTGAAACAACGGATACAAAGACTACCTACTACTACATAGAAAACTTTATTATTTATAAATATAATATAGTAGGTATATCTATTGATTTTAATTTAATTGAATACAATACTTTCTATTTAATCTTAATTCTTGTCTATCCAGTAGCGTAAGAGATTGCTTTTAGCGTTTAAGCCGTTCTTTACAAATAATTTTAATTTGTATCTATTCTTTGTAAACATTCATTGGTACAATAAAGATAATTTTGAACGTGAATTGCGCATTTTGTCGTGTATCTATAGCAGCGGCTACGCTCTGAATTAAAACAGCGAGCTACTAATTTAATAGTAACATTTTTGCTTTAATTATGGAGATTACATTGACTAAGGGCGTGAGTTCATGGACTTATTAAGAATTACTGAGTCGCTTGCATGAATATTAAATCAGACAGGGGTCTATAACGACAAAACATCTAAGTTTCCAAACTTAAGTCTGGCGAGAACTAGACGAACAAGGGGTATCATTATCACGTTGTTTCTTAGATGTACCTACGAGTAAAGAATGAATATATAAACGTTACTGCCCCAAGCTTAGGGTGTTTCGTGATGGGTGTAAATGGAGCAGGTGTGAGCTATGGGGCCGTTCTTGCTAAAAACGGAATAGGCGTTGTTAAGAACAATATTACAATGAGGAATCTTGTAATTTGTTTTGAATCGATTCACTGACGTTGGTGGTCTGGGGAATAGTATAAGCGTGGGATATTTTTGCTTGATTCTATAGTAAATGATGTATAGACATTTCTATTAAATAATTAGGCAGTATAAGTCAAGAAAAGTTTACTAGTAACGCATATCAGAAGATGATAAGATCGGACCATATTAAGGCAGTCTTAAACAGAGCTAGCATAATTGTTATGCACCGTCTACCATATAAAGCCTGGATAACAGTTAACTAATAAAGGTTCATACAATAAAAAGAATACCTAAAACAAAATATATACGAGCCTTTAATAGAATAAATATAAATATATCAAAACAAGTCAACGAAACAAAACCAAAATGTCGAATACTTGTAACATGTATTTTCAATTTATTTTTTCCATTTACGTGGTTTCCACATAATGTACAACAAAACGAGGTTCGATACACGCAGGTCTTTCAAGGCCCTCGTCTGGCCCACTTTAAGTCCTTGGAAATTTAGTAAACATATTTATTGGAAGCCTAACAATAATAGAATTCAACCCTTACAAATTAAATAACTTATATTAAATGTGTGAATGTAAATAGTATCGGTGGTTCTGAAAATAACTGATTAATTGCGATGGCCCAATTTAAGCCTCCTACGTTCGTGTAGCAGTGGGCTTCGTCTATAATTGTATAAAAAAGAAACGAGTAAAAGTATCTGTTTCACGTGTGTTTTACTGGAGCAATTATTTTTAGGTACGGTCTTTAGAAGCTTCTGCAATTAAAATGGCTGTAATAATGCCACGCCCGTCTGTAATTCCCTGAAGGAGTTCGCCGATATGAATGCAATGCTCAAATTTCGCCAGCTTTGTTTGGCGGCACGTAATATGTCATACATTTTAATGTACGATGAATCATTTGTTAATAATGTTATATATAGGGTGTCCGGTAATTAATGGATAACCTTGAAATGTCTAATAGTATATCTAATGGCCGTTTAGAAAATATCTGAAATCTATCCTTACTACTACCTAGGATATGTTTTTTTTAATTACCGTATTTAAGTTTGTTGTACACTACGACCATAAATGAATGAATTCCATCGGTTTTCTGTTGTTTTATTATTAAACACTAATTATGCTAATAGATAGACAGTCAAAAGCATGATTAGCTAAAGCATTTTTTTAAATTTTTTTCTTCCCCGACATCAGCTCTACTATAAGACATTTCAAGGTTATCCATTAATTACCGGACAACCTGTATATCAGCCCTGTATTAAACTGTCCCATTGCTGGGCACGTGCCTCTTCTCAGAGTGAGAAGGATTAGGCCATAGTCCATTGCAGGCCCAGTGCAGGTTGGCAGACTTCACATACATATGTATCTCCGAAAATAGTGTTATGTAAATTAATTACAATTAGTTACAGCCCTACTACGCTATGACGTAACAAGTTTGGAACACAGTAGAACGTAACAGTTGTATCATACACAGGTGAAACAAGAATGGTTTCTTTTCTTACTTAGTTAACCTTTTGAGCGCCAACTTATGCCGAACGCGATGTGTCCTCCAGCGCTAAGCTATAAATCTATCACAGTTAATAAAATTTTAGCTACTTCAGTTTCGTTGTTTTGAAAATAAGCAAAGGTTCCTATTGCAATAAAAATGTAAAAGTAGAGTTTAAGGCAATAGTAAAAATACGCACAAAATAAAACAAACTATTTTTGTTCATATATTTTTAAATACATTTTACGATTAGACATAGTCTTCTAATAAAGACGTGGCGTGGAAGGCACGCAAACGTTTGTCTTCTATACTAGACATGGCGCCAAAAGATTAAATTACTTTAAATCACTCTTTGTTGCAAACGTAACAACACATGAGTATCAACAGAAGGCAGTTTTATTGACGTATTAGCTTTAGAGTTAGAAGTAAATAAAATATTAGCTTATGGCTCTCTCTCCGACCCTCCATCCAATTCATGTCGTTACTTTTAGCTTCTAGGTGACGTATGATGAAAAATTCTTATTAATATGCTTGACTTCTAGACCGGCGTATCAAGATGTTACATGCACCAGATTTTAATTTACATCTCTAGCAATGCAACTGTGAAAACCACATTTAATTTCATGCAGTAGTTTTTGCGCGATGCGTGTACAAACATATAGAAAGACAACCAGAAATTATAAAAATAATTGTTTAGGCTTCTATAGATCTTATAAAGACCCCTCACATTATTTTCTTCAGGGCCAGGAGAAAATAATGTGAGGTGTCATAGGAACGTACAGACATTAACCAATTACAATTATAATACAATGTATAGATAAATATTTTTACGTCATCGCGTCATTTTGAATGTCGTCATTAGGTATTCAGCAGTGATTTCTAGATCTGTGTAGGTCTATACGTCACTCTGTTGATTCTTAGCCAACTATAATATTAGAATGCTACAATCTAATTATAAAATTATTTATCAACATTTTTATTAGTGTCTTAAATACTTTCATTGACGAGTTTAGAATACACAGCTTATATTAAAAAGATACGGTCATATTTAAAAGAAGTATATTAGTGAAAATTGTGTATGGAAATAGTCGAAATCTTGTCTTACTGTGAGGACTTGGGTGCGATGCCTCGGGCAGTGTTATTAATATAATATAATTTAATGATTCGAAACCTTTTTTCATACACAATATTTACTATTATGCTACTTTAAGATGAGAAAATAGATACGAGCAGATATGTCAATCAAAAATTTTCTATTTTCTATACACTTGTGCTACGTCTTCAGGGATGCGAGCATAAATCTATGTCACATACTTCATTTCAATACGACCAAACATTTATATTACCGCTCGTCCCATTTGCGGCGTCTTAAACAAGTTGATATCGATTTTATTCCTCTACCGAAGTGATTATCAAGAGCGAAGTGTTTAGCAAGGAGGTTGTGAGTTCCTGTTTAACCTGAAGCGACTTGTTACTGGCTGTTGGAATAAAGTCATTACTTACTTCATTACTCTAATCTTCATCTGCGTTATTTGTGCCATTTACATACTGTAGTATGTGAAAAGTGTGCTTTTAAGTGTGGACGCTATGAGGTATTTATTTGTTTGTGGAGGTAAATCTCCGGAATTGCTAAACCGATTCTAAAGATTTTTGGATGATACATAACTACTTTATTTTTGGGTAACATAGGTTATGTTTAATGACTTATCGTGCAAGCAAAATTGCAGGAGTAATCTAGCACCTCAGTAGGCCAACATTTTGAGAGGAGTCTTAGGACAAAGTCTTTTTGTTAGTTCCAGCATCACGATAAAAATATAGAAAGGGTTTTTAGTGCGATTTTCACAATTTAGCTTAGCTTGAAGATTAACTTTAAATCTGAGCTACGTTTAATTTCATTTCGATTAGCAGAAATAAAATGTAAAGTATGATCCACATGAAAGAAACCACGAGCGAATGCTAGTACCTATACAATAAGTATAGGTACTAACATTTCCCATTTTTTTAACCTGAATAATCTAATGTATTATTCCCTAAAAGTATCTGATTCAAATATTTTTATCAACGTTTTTATTTTTACTTACAGAGAAACAAAGCAAATATTTAAAATTATAGCTTCATAAATAAAAGTGGAGGCAGATAATATTTAGCTACAAGAAATTAAGTCTATGTACGAGTACTCCATTTTCTATCTAATCTAAAGAAATTTTTCATTACTAATTTAGCCGAGGAAACGGAACGGATGACAAACCGCGAATGAATGTCACTTGTCGTTACTGAAAATAGAAAAATATTTTATAACTGTGTAATTAGCTAGTAAGCATTAATTCCACGTTTATTTTTTTAATGGTTATAGAGTAACCTTCTGTTGCTTGGTCATAGACTACGGTAGCCAGCTTTTTTATATCAAATGTTCTCGAAGCTGCAAAAAAATAAACCTATTAAAGCAACCGAAACAAACGCTATAAATATTTTAGAATTATTTAATAGTGTATACTTCAATTGTTTTAAATATCTAAATGTTGTGTATAAACTGTGATAAATTCCGTTTATAATAGTTTAATTTCAATGTATAACATTCTCGTAAATGTAAGTCAGTATTAAAATTATTGGCATTTTCTTATAATTTGACTATGACCAACCGTTGTATTAAGTAAGACTTTAAACATAGTAATAAAATTGGAGTAATCTACAACTCTTCCTATTGTACAAACACGTGTGTTTTTAATTGTATCGAATGACCTTGTTATAATAAACATACATTTCACATTCTTACATCATAAGTCGGAGTTAATCGAAACAGTTTAAGAAAAATATTATTGAGGCGATATACACTACGTTTTTATGACTCATTATCTACTAATGATAAGATAAGGGATAGCCAACGCATTGGACGCACTTTTAACAAATCGTTTCAATAACAGTCGAAAAGCCGTGTTATCATTTTAAGATCGTTATATTAGGGGTAAAAGTATGAAATTGCCGATTTGTACTGAAAAATTGAACATGTACTATATTATTTTATTTATTCGAAATATTTACCCTCATTATCTAGACATTACTGCCATCTAAACGGAAATTAATTTATGCCCGTACGATAGAACTACGGGGATCTAGATTCGACAAACTGTGTGAAAGCATTTTGTACTGACATGGGAAGAAAATTTATTATCACGTAGAAAATTGTCCAAATCACGGGAAAAATGGTAGTCTGTCGGAGCAAGGTCTGGCGAGTACAGAGGATGACATATGGTTTCTAACTGCAGCTCCTGTAGAATTACAACGGTTTCTCGTGCAGTGTGAGGTCTTGCGTTATCATGGAGCAATAATGGTGATGATCGATTCACGAGTCGGGGCTGCTTCACTACCAGTTTCACCATCATTGTTCGAAGTTCGGCACAGTAAACATCTGCTGTTATTGCTTGACCAGGCCTGAGAAAGCTATAGTGAATAACACCACGAAGAGACCACCAAACAGTTACCATTACCTTTTTATTGGTAAGCTTTGCTTTAGGGCACTGTTGCGGCGTTTGACCTGCCATTGCATTTTTCGCTTACGGTTATTGTAAAGAATCCACTTTTCGACACATATTACAATTCAATCCAATATACCTTCATTTCTGTACCGATTCAACAAGGCAACACAAGTTTTAACACACATTTCTTTCTGCAGATCAGTCAAATCATGAAGCACCAATGATTCATATTTTTTATCTTATTGATTTGATGCAAATGATCCAATATTGTTGGTAGAGTAACGTTAAACCATGCCGCTAATTCCTGGGTAGTTTGACTCGGATCGGCTGCCACCATCTTTTTCAATTCAGCGTTATTCACCTGTATAGATGGTCTTCCACGTGGTTCATTCTTCAAGTCGAAGTTTCCATTACGAAAGTGTTTAAACCAAAAACGCATGGTGCCTTCATTAGCAGTCTCCTCTCCAAACGCAGCGTTGGTATTGCGAGCCGTTTCTGCCGTGTTATTTCTGTGTCGTAACTCGTATTAAAAACTGACTCGGATTTTTGAAGTATCCATCTTTCACGTCTAAGCTGAATAAATAAACCAATTGAAAGTCAAAAATCGAATGGTGCACATTTTTTTAAAGAAGAATCTCATAGGTATCATTTGAAAAAAGTTTCACTTAAAAATCTCACGCCATGAAGGTTTTATGTCAATTTAAAGACTTTACTAATATTACTAAACAACGACAACTTTATACTTTAACACCTATTAATATTATTCTCGTCATGTTCAGTAGCGTAAAAGCTTACCAAATAATTAGTTATAGTTAGTAAGGCGGAATATAACTAAGGTGAGTGTTCTATGATCAGATCAGAGATATGCTGGTGAACGATCTAGTAAAAAATACTCTAAATAAACAAACATGCTTAAAAATGAGTATTTTGTGAAATATCCATGTAAATTTTATAATCATGATCTTGCAAATTGTTAAAGTACAGACATACATAATAACAACATGTGCAATAACATATTAATTTATTGTTTATTTTATTTCACTGTAGTAATAGTAGATAGTATGTAATATTTCTTTTTATACATTTAGATTGGTGCTGAATGTTAATTATTTATTGTACTGCCTGTTATAATAGTGTTTATTTAATGTCAAATTTAATTTAGAATTTAATATGCTCTTTCGTTTTTATTAATTAATTAATGTATAATGTTAATTTTAATAAATATATATGTACCTAATATATACATTTGCATGCCGCTGTGTCGGTTAAACATGATGGACTAAAATTATATGTAACATCTTTGTACTGTGCTTCTAGCAAATAAATAAATAAAATGTGATGAGAGTAAATAAAGCAGGAGAGATATCCTAGGATCGTAGCAGGTGGCAATCTATAGTCTCTGGCCACCTCTCTCGAAAGTAAGGAAGTCTATGTTCCTGTGGTCGATAAATATTAGCAGGTTCGCTCGCTTTTACTTGTGATTTAAATATATCTGATTAAATATAGAACCCTACTCCTCTGCCTTACCCTTCAAAGTTTTACGGACGTGATGGTATATCATTTTATTATTCCTTGTTGTAATAATATTCACAAGTAAACTAAGAGTAATTCAACTATCACTATCAATGTCCACGATTCAAGGCTGCCTGATAATTTACTTCAACCGTTTAATTTTATACAGAACGTTAATATGTTTTGATAAAAAATATACTCTCTTGCTGCTGCCTGCGGTCTGTCGTTTGCGTGATATAATAATAACGAACCATAAATTATTTGAGATACAGATGGCTGACTAACAGATGGGCACAGATTAAAGTGTATCACAATACGCGCGAAAACGCTAAAGCTAGCACTTACATGTCGTCCATGTTTCAAAAACATTACGTCTTTTGTCGATGGTAAGTGTCGTCGCAGCTTTGAATAAAAATTTGCGTACAACTAAGTTATTACTGATTCCATTCTCCGTGGCCGTTTCATGTAGAAGATTTTTCAAAACAAAACGTCATCGTAAATCTGTACAAAATTGTGTAGTAGTATTACTTTGTGATAAGGGTCCACGACCAAACTCACTATCGTATTTATCAATTTAGTAGTATCTGTTATTCAGAAATTGCACTAGGCATAATCTTAGCGCCACAGCCGGCACAAGGAACTTTGCAAACATTGAAGCACTCATACAGGGCAGGACAATTTCTAGGTCACAAACATTTTTGTCCCGTGTGCCAAATCTTGTATTGCAAGCACTCGGCGTGTCAGTAGCGGCGAGCTTACTACTTAATCCACTGTACTGTCCTTCTATATGATTGACTATTCTATACTTTTAGTTGTATCGTGTGAGAAACCATTGTTCTTAGGGTATTCAACGCCTATTAATACACCATACGCCCTATATCTTGAACTATGTGTGCAATTTAAACGAGCGGTACCGAGCGTATACTTGTGTGTGTTTTTCTAATTAGTTATTATAGTTTACCATGTATATTAATGGTTTATAATATTGTGTTTCATGAAACATGTAATTTTGTTGAACTATTTATAAATTAGTATAATTTACGTACCTTTTTTATTTATAATTAATTAAAATTAAAACAGATAGATTCATACTTTTATCCCCTCGTGATTTTGGATGTGGAAAATTATCGAAGTTATATTAGGTTTGACAAAAATATTTTAAATTACAATTTTTAAATATTCACGTTTGCTTTCAAGCAATTATGTTTAAAATAAACACCAGATTAAAATAAAGAACACTCTAAAACCAGGTTAAAATAAAGACTACTCTGAAACTAGAAGCATACTGCAAAAGAGTAACAGGCATGTATGTACTGGAGCATGTTTAAAAATATGAAGTAAAAATAAACATTTATATTATATTTCAGGAACGTAATCCACAATCTCTCTGCGTACCTCTTTAACAAATAATCGCAAACATAAATACTACATTCACATAAAACTAAACCAAAACTGACGGTCAAAACATTTCCAATCATATTATATAAATTATTAAATAATTTTAAAGTTATTAAATATGTAGGTACTAAATCTGTAATCCTAACCAACCATTAACAAGTTGTTTAAAAATAGAAACGTACCTCTATTAAAAGAGGATGCACACATATAATGAAATAGCGCCAGCAAAATTCTGGTCGGATTGTGCAGTCAGTCATTAAACTCCGTTCGTGGTCGGCACTCAGTGGATATGTTCGAGTAACGGGCCTCGCGGTCTCCGCACTGCGCTGCCAACTATAGAGACTTTTTGATCCATCAACTTATTACACTGTGTCTTTAGGACGTTTGAACTTTTACATGAGAATAACAGCCTTGATTACTAGCCTTTTTTATCAAAACCTTTTTTACTGTGTCTTTAGGGCATTTTGTTCTGAAGACAAAGTGTTACATGAGAATATCAGCCGTTATTTTGTGTGGAGTAGCCTTTTTATCAGAGGGTTTGTAGTGTGCAGCGGCTTGCCTTGTTGTAGGACAAGCCCATATTATTTTGTTAAAAAGTACATAAAGTCAATCCATCTTCTTTCCTCTTTATTTTTTATAGTTTTACTGGCATTGCCAAACTACGCTAAAGGTTTACAAACTAGTTATAAAAATATAATAATAAATTATTGTATGTATATTCTGGGTATTTAAGTAAGATTTTACTAGCTTTAATTTATGGCTTCAATTCCTTGACTCTAAGAAAATGAAAGTGCTCCGAGGAATTTTTCGGACTGATCCCTGTCGCCTCTTTTCGCCATCGTCCTACGCGACAGAATTTCCATCCCCATCATTTAGATGGTTGGCAGTCCACTACTGTGCGTTTTTCCAGAAATTTTCTGCCTCGCACAACTAAACTGTGGAATGAACTGTCGCCTGCGGTATTTCCGGACCAATACGACCAACAAACTTTCAAGAAAAGAGCGTACTGCTTTTTAAAAGGCCGGCAGCGCACTTGTATCTCCTCTGGTGTTGCGGGTGTCCATAAGCGACGGTAATCACTTACCATCAGGCGATCCGTCTGCTCGTTTGCCTCCTATCACATACAAAAAAATGTATATGGACAAAATACTATGCCTATATCCCAGGATAAAAAGCAGCCTATGTCACTTGCCGGCCCATAAACTATCTCAATTCAAAATCATGTCAATCGGTTGCGCCGTTGCTCAGCGAAAGAAGGACAAGCGACACATACACTTTCACAGTTATGATATTACTACCTTATGGGCGCGGTTCCGCCCACGTAATACCTACATACATCAATAAAAAGTCTATGTCCTTCCTCAGGTTTTAAACTATCTCTGTACTAAATATCATCAAAATCGTGAAGAAGTAACAGACAAACAGACAAAGTTACTTTCGAATTTATAATATTAAAGTAAGGATTGAGTTGCGATGTATCTACACACGTTTTTAGGGGTTAAAATGTTAAAGATTCTTTGTTATCTGTTCAAAAGCTATCTGTTAAAAGTTCAATATGCTTACGCCAGATTCCACATCTACTAGATATTATTGCGTAGGTATTTCTTTTACGCTATTTTATGTATCATAAATGTCTGGCTGGTAGGATCTAGGACTAGATGAAGAGCCTACCTAGGCAAAATGTAGGCATTATACACTTATATTCACCCTTAGTCAGTATACAAGCTATGTGTATGTAAAGATATACATATGTACACAGATTCTCGTGATTTGGGGTTAAGACAAACGTTTTGTGTTTTACATTTTCGCAAATGTTCACATTGAAATGAAACAGCCTTTTATCTATTGTGTCGCTGTTTGTTTGCTTACATCTTTTTTTTGTACATTTATTCTGACTTTATTTAAAAGGGTTTCTTCTATATTGCCGTATCGTCATTCAGAGTTAAAAGATTTTTAAGTTATTTAAGAAGTTAATGTTTATTTGTGATATATAGTCGACAACTCAATTTTTAAATCTACAAAATATATATTTTTCTTTTTTTAAACTGTATGTAAGTGTATCTCCATAGGGTGACTTGAGTGGTTCAAATGTTTTATAAAAGTATTCGTCCGATTATTACGACATAGGTACGTACGATTTTCGAATTTACAACCAACAAGGCAGTAAAATACTTATTTAAAAAAAACACGTTCTCCTTTTAGCTTCTTCTATTTTTAAATGTTTTTAATTTCTTTATTTGGCGTACTAAAAAATAATCACACAGGAGCCAGCTGGCCAGTTACTTTAGTTAAACATTCAAAGAATGAATGAAAAAGCGGTGAGTTCGCGTACATACACACGTCACTCTACGTTACCCATCTGTCAGGGCTGATGCGTGAAAACATTTTGGCCGCGTCTTAAATTAAATGGCTTCTATGTGGGAGTCGGCGACGTGATACCGCTCTTATGCCTACTGCATGCGACTTCTCATGAAAGGCAGCTTTTTATTATCTGTCATATTTTTACCTTTTAATAAAAATGAGTGCCTTATTATTAAGTAACATAAGCGAGAACGTTTCAGTCGCTGTCGATTGATATATTTTATGTTTGATTGACTGCGTAGTTTTTCTAGTAAGACATTCAAAGTGCAATATGGCGACTAGAAGTAGGTAGGTACTAGGTAGGTATAATCTAAAGGAAACTTTAAAGAGGAGCCTAACGATTAAGGCTTCATTGAGGCATATCGACGATCTATATTTTATTGAACTTCGCGTTTAACGCATTTAAACTCACTTTTAATATATTATATTGGTTTAAACTTAGACGCAGTCGTAACCAAAAACAAATTAAGTCCACATAAACCTCCATTAGTAATTTTATAAATTAAGTTTAGCGTAATTTAGGCGATACGCTTAAGAAATATATGTACATTAGTCCATAAAAATGAATAAGTAATAACTCGGCATTACCATTCTTAATGACTCCTATATCAACAGGAAGAAACAATAAAATAAACTAAAGCCCCAATCTTTTAAAAAGGATATCCAATACTGTAGAAAAATGGATACCATTCTATCTGTTTCGAATTACCGCAATCAGTTAGTCGATTGCTTGTGATCACGCTATGATCAATCGCAAGGAACGAATCGGGTCACCCCTAGTCGCAGACTTCAAAAGTCTAATAGACGCGGAGTGTAACATCGAGGCTTTCTGCCAGCTGTTAGCACAAATGCGCTTATACTAATATATACTCACTGATATTATAAACATGGAGATGTATGGATGTATGTTTGTTACTGTATTACTTGTAAACTATTTGACGAATATGGATGAAGCTTTCTAAAAAACCACGTTATAAGTTAACACGTATATCACGGTTCGCGCCCTATGATTAAGCGAACAAAGCCGCGGGGTGAAACTAGAGAAATGATAATTGGTGATATAGTAGCATTTATGTATGTTACAATTTTATGAATTAGTGTCGTAATGTATGTATATTTAATTACAAATATTATAATGACACTGTATTGGCCTAGGAGTGACATCGGAAAACGTAAAAATCATGTCATACTTAAATAAAAAAACGTTTTGTATTAGCATCCTAAAAGTATCACCTTCCTAACGCTGTTGAATAAAAAGAGTAAGTAAAAATTTCGCGTCTATGGTTCTCTGTAGTCTGTGGCCATAGTAGATACTTTATGCTTTAACTTATTGAATACATTGACGTACAACAATGATATGTGTAGGTACCTAATGAGTCAGCCAGCGAATAATACGGTATCAAGTTGATTGACCAAAGACTGGCCTGTCAATGACATTACATACTTAGCACTACAATAGACGAGTATTCCTAGCTGTTTAGTTTCAGGTCAGACTGTTTTTGGCTGGATATTGATGTAGAATAAGTGCCAATATGATTGGCATTTTTGTCCACTGATGTTGAATATCACACACTCCGCTATTGAAGTAAATTTTCTTTATCATACTGTTCAGTCGATAGTTGACATAATATAACAGCTACTAATATTCAATGTAATTTTCTATTAGTAAATTTTGTGTTGGTATCGGTTCTAATAATCATCATGACGAAATCTGCATATCTGGAAGTTCTCCATAACGTTCTTGAAGATATGTGAAGTCTGCCAACTCGCACTGAACCAGCGTGGTAAACTATGGCCTCGTGTGCCTTCTTACACTGAGAAGAAGCCCATTTCCGGCAGTGGGACAGATTAACACAGTTCTGGTATTATTATTATTGTCGGTTTTAAGGTCCAATGCTGGGCACGTTTACCACGCTGGTCCAGTCCGAGTGTGCAGACTTCACATATCTTCAAGAACGTTATGGAGAACTTTCAGACTTGCAGTTTGCCTCACGATGATTATTAGAATCGATCTTCTTCTACCTTAGCCATTATTATTCCCAAGTCACTTGGGGTCGGCTTTTTCTAGTCTAACCGGATTTGGCTGGATATCAGTTTTTACACGGAGCGGCTGCCACCTGACCTCCGCAACCCGAAGGCTAACGATACCCTAAGGCTAGACCAGTGTCAGGATATTATAGGGTACTGACTTTCCCAATAACGACTGCCATAGATGTTCATGGCAGCCGGGACCGACGGCTTAACGTGCTCTCCGAGGCACGGAGCAGGCGATAATTGTCAATCAATATGCACATAATTTCGAAAAGTCATATAACTTCCGAAAGTCAGAGGTGCGCGACGTGGGTTCGAACTCGAGACCCTCTGCATTGCAGTCTGTTGGTCTCCCCACTGAGCTATCGCTGCTTCCTTGATTATTAGAACCGATACCTACATAAAAACTAATAGAAAATGACATTACTTAGTTATGTTTCAATAACATACTGCGTGAATTGCAACGTAAGCTCAGCCACATAACTGTTTAGACAAAGACCGCGCTACTAGACTATGACGTAACAGTCCACGTAACTAGGCACTGTCGTGACTAACACGAACCATTCAAATGATGCAAAAGTGACCATGACCCGAATGATCGGGTCCATGTATCCGCCACGGTCACCATGGGCAACTATGACCTTGTCCATCATTTTCTGAAAGGAAGACCATACATACATAGTCTTTCACGAATATTATCCTAAAGAGGTAAGCAGAAGATCTAAAGTTTTCGACAGCTATGCTGTTTGGCTTTTAGGTTTCATGTCCAATAGGGGCGCGGTTATAGCGTTCTATCGAGCACAGTGTCAGACTCGGTGACATATTGAAATATATTTTTTAATTTTTATTAGTATGATTTCTTCTCTAAGGTTTTTGTGTTTTGGAGAGTAATGCAGACATTTATACAGGAGACAAACCACAATATGCTTGGGGCAATTTTTTAAGGTTTACACAAAGAAATATTAGTACTTAAGGCTTTGCTGTTGCCGAAGTGATATCTTACTGCATACAGTGCCAAATATTGATGTGATTTTTTTATAAGCTGTCCGCTGCGGTTTCGCCCAAGTTTATGAGCAATGCTCGATTCCCGAGGCTTCCCGAGGCGGGATGTTGTATGCTATCATCTTCCTCAATAATTGTGCTGTTAAATGCTAAAAATATCAAATCCGACTGATAGATTCAGAAATTAGCGAGCTTGAACAAAGAAAAAACTCTAGCTTTATTATATTCGGTATAGATATCTTCCGATGTGCTTAGTAGCGTATGTATGGGGGTGTGTCTATGTATGTAAATAATAACGTATGTTACTCTCTGTTTCTTCAACATTTATTATCCAGGTGGCCAGATACAATAGATTTTAATTATAATATCTGGTATTCTAAGATTTGACAGTTTAATATTCATGTCATATTGTCGCTTATTTTCGCGATAGCTCAGATGGGAGACCAACAGACTGCAATGCAGAGAGTCTCGGGTTCGGACCCACGTCGCGCACCTCTGACTTTCGGAAGTTATATGACTTTTCGAAATTATGTGCGTATTGATTGATAATTATCGCCAGCTCCGTGCCTCGGAGAGCACGTTAAACCGTTGGTCCTGGCTGCCATGAACATCTATGGCAGTCGTTATTGGGAAAGTCAGTACCCTCTAATATCCTGACACTGGTGTAGCCTTAGGGTATCGTTAGCCTTCGGGTTGCGGAGGTCAGGTGTCAGCCGCTCCGTTTAAAAACTGATATCCTGTCAAATCCGGTTAGACCAGAAAAGCCGACCCCAAGTGACTTGGGAATAATAAAGGCTAAGAGAGAAGAAGATGATTGTCGCTTATTTTGTGCGTGATAAAGAAAAAACATTTTCAAATATATGTATTATATACATGGGTTGTATAATTTCGTTATATAATTTCGGGTAATGGTTGTGAATATATTCATTGGTCGGTCACGCATTCACATACCTTTTTAATCATAGAGTATTTTTATGGCGTGGCCCCTGAATTCCCATTTATTATTTACGTACTGAATGAACGTCAGAAATAGTAATTCCAATTTGTTTTTATACGGAACTGGTATAGCATGAGGCTTATGAAATTTCATATTATAGAGGTTTGAATTTCCGTATTTTTCTCTATATGGAAGTGTATTTATTTTTATTTATATATTTGTATTTACGTCTGTTTTGTAACAGAGACTAGGAATTTCCATTACGAATACTTTGAAATAGGTACTAATATGTGTATTACAATTTGGTAAATATTATTATTTCAAAAGGCTAACGTAGGAATAACATTTGAATCACGAGGGAACCTTACAAACATAAATAAAACAAACACAGAGAATTAAGACCTACATACGAATTTTTTTTCGGTAACATGTTTGTATAATGCATAATCTTTCTTTTTCTTAAAAAAACACTATTGCACTAGGAATAAAGCCTGTGTCGCAGAAGTCTTTACAAACAAATAAACAATGATCACAATAAACATCCAGATTGGAAACAATATTGGTGGATCACACAATTTTTCTCTCGGATTGAACCCACAACACTCAGCACAGTGGTAGTGGCGAGGTGACCGGATGTATCACTACGCCATCTCCATGTAATCATAGCAATTCTCATTGAGTTATAGGTATATAAACCAAAAATGTGAAACTTACAAGCACGTCAGTCAAATTAAGCCATATATGGGTCACATGACTTTGTATGTGTGTGTGTGTGTGTGTGTGTGTGTGTGTTGTACCAACACACGTTGGTGAACGTTATTACATGTTTACGCACACATCCAAGTGCCCTAACGCACACATAGATAATATTGTGGCGTTGCTTTTGATAAGAAATTTCAGTGAAACTGTAAATGTTGCTATTATGATTAGCGAATTGCGTAAAAGGGGCATGTTAAGGTTCTAAATAGTAAACAGATAGATATCAGTCTTTTTCCCAAGAAATTAGCGCGAGTATATGTGTTTGTAAGCGTTACAATAAGTAGAATGCTTTAAATATTCTTACGTCACACAATCAATACGTCACTTTCACGAAATGCCAGGTAGATTTTCTTTAAGTAGGTAATATTACTTTTCAAGTATTGAACCAGTTTTACATCAAGAAGCCTAATATCACGCCTGTCAACAAAACCGTAAACCGAAACAGCACTTGAGCAAACTTATCAACAAAAACCGTTTTATCTAAGATCGACACATTCGCCGCCAATACATTAGCCCGTAATACATTCAATACCATACAGGCAATTTGTAATTCATATAAAAAGAGTATGAAGTAAGAAAACAATGGAGTCGGCGTAGGCACCGAAGATATTACCCACGCTTGGACGCACCGCGAGCAGCGGAGAAAGCGTTCGTAGATATTACTACAACAGGTACCTATCTACCTACCTAGTTACCTTGCTCGAACGAAAAGGGCCATCTCTATTGTATTACATACAATATTTTGTTCGAAAACTTACGGTGCTTTTAAAGACTTCTTGAAGCTAGTTTTATCTGTGAAATATTAGCGTGCCTAAAAACCTACCTGCTTAAATTCAAATTACAAATAAAGAATAGTTTTTTTTCTTTTGTTTAAACAATATAGGATTTAAAAATCGAAGGTTGTGTTTCAATAAATATGTTCTGGGCAGTAGCTTAATAAATAAAAATGATTTATAAGTATATACATATACCTACCTAGTAATATAATATAATATAATATTCTACCGCATACACACAACATCTAGCCCAAACTAAGCAGAGCTTGTACTATGGGTATTAGACAATGGATAAACATACAAATATAATTTTTTTTTTGTAAATACATACATATTATACATAGAAACACCCAGACCAAGACAAACATCCATGTACATGGACACAAATGTTTGACTTGTTCGGGAATCGAACCCGCGACCTCAGGAGTGGCAGTCGGTTACACTAACCACTACGCCATCGAAGCCGACAATTCGTTATTAATTTCTACCTAGTAGGAATTAATAACGAATAACTTAGACGAAACTAAATATTTATAGCCCATCTGAAGTACAAGTAAATAATAATTAATAGTTGTCAATAGACATAATTATCATGATAATAAAATATAGTAATAAACATGTCACAGTTGATGCCTGTAATATTGTTTAAAGATTTGTTATCGCGAATTTAAAACACGTCGATCTTGACTTGATATCTAAACTGTCAACGATCAAAATATCATAAACATTAAAATATAATAAAACCAGTCTCAGTGTTTCTACGATTTACACTTTGGTCACAATAACATTTGGGGTTTACAATTAACACTAGGTAGAGAATCCCATTACCGGAATATTTTTTGTTCATGATAAAAGGTTATCTAATGAGGTCGCTTTGTTCCACACTGTAATTAGTTAATCTATGACGTACTTACAGCTACAAATTAATATTGTTTAAGATTATTTTAAATATCGAACATGGCATATATATCTCAGTATACACCAGCTTAGAAAAGGGTCGTTTTTACGAAAGGTCAGCCATTTTGTTATTTTCAACATTTGAACTTCAAAAATTCTTAACGACCGACGATGTAAAATCGAACGAGATATTTTAGTTCCATTTAATAGAGAAAACTCTTCTAAATTCCACGATGAGTACTTAATTGTATGAGCCTTTGATAAATATACATAAATACAATGATAAGAATATTATTGGATAAATATAATTGTTTGGCAGCTATAACGCGTTTAAAAAAGTCCTTTTAAAGAAAATTGTTTGCAATAATGAAATCTATTTCTTCTTTCCTTTTTATATTTATATTACCAATGCTTACCTTTACACACTAAAGTTTTAAATATCATGTGAATGATGTGGATTTTCAATTGGAGTTTAGTTGCAAACTATTTAATGTTCAATTGAATAATGTGTGTAATACCTATTTAATCTGTTGTCTGTTACTGTACTTACCTATTAAATAAAAATATAAATAAAATAAAGATAATTTTAATCGAATGCAGTTGTTTGACTGGTACATAGGTACCTATTGTGAGCAAAGCTTGCACAAATCTCAACACAGCGCGGTTACGGTATATCCCTTTGGCAGGCAGCCATCTTTTTCGCATAACGCGGCAATATCGTTTAAATTAACATGATCATTGGTGTTTTAAAAGTGCGATCGTGAAACACATTTTAATAATACCACTTCGGTTTTAAATTAACCTACATTTTTTGTGTACTTTATCTGTGACTTAACGGTATAGATAAATATTTGTGAAGTTATTTTAAAGTGCATTTTCCGCATGAATCAATAAAACAATTGGATATAATGAGTTTCAAAGGGACCTTTGAAATGTTGTCTAAACATAGAAATATCAACATATTGCTAAACATTTCTATTTCGTAACAAAACATAGGTCGAATCTTTTTGTGTAAAATAACTCATTAATTACATATTATGTCCAAATTTTGTAATGAGTCACTTTCGTTCTTTGCGAGCAATTTGGTGTCATTCCAAGGAAACTAGCCAAATAGTGTAGATAAGCAAAGTTGAAACAAATCATTAAAGAAATAGAACACGTAGTTGTAGATTTAAAATAAGTGCCACTTATGACGTTATTGCACCGCGATGTTTCTAACTGTTCCCTAATTGAAAAAGCTATACAAATGTCCCACTTCGGTCACCGCATCGATTTTAAAAATAGAAGCTTGGTGCGTTTTCGATATACGGCCGTGCTGCGATAAACTATACAAATACTGTAACGCTTATTACCAAGGCGTACAGTACATAATCGGTTGTATTTTAATTCATATGATATTACATTATTTTGTCAGCGCGCGCTCGGCTGAATGGAATTCGTACGATATGCTCTCCTACGTTGAAACTCGAGTTCAAACAAATAGAATGCTCGATTTACGCGATGAATATTGTGAATCGGATACGACGTTTGTGAATCGATTTTGGCGTCTCGTTTTACATTGTATCTTAATTAATTAGCTATAATTTTTTATCCTTGAAACGATTTATGAATAATGTAAATAATATACGACCTTTATTTGCATAATGTTTTGATTTATGAAACTCCAATATTGAGACGTGCCTAGTCTTTTTATTAAACGGAGACCCATCTGGGTCGTCTAGCATGGCACAAAATAAACATTGCTTTGTGAATTTCTTTGTTAAACTATTTAAAGTCGATAAACCTGTGAAATATAACCATAGAAAATACAGTACAAGCCAAAAAATGCTTCATGTCTAGAGTAGAGCATAATATGAGGCACTTATACTAGTTTTAGTTTGCTTAAGAACGAACTGTAACGCCAGAAAAAGTAAATAAAATTATTTTTACTGACAAACAATAAAGAGGGTTTCTTTTCTATAAGGCCATAGATATTATAAAGTGAATATTTTAATGTTTTTTACTTCAATACTACCACAATTATTTCTAAATACTTTCTGATACCGTAAGTGAAAGAAAATTGGAGCACGCTAATTTTATATCTGTGGATAGACATATCGTTTTGACAACGTTGTGTGAATGAAGGTCAGTTTAAAAATTAATAAGCTAGCTTGCCAACCGTGCCTAATAACTATCCGGTACATTTATCGATTGCAGCGAGCTTTCACCTATTTATCAACAGACTTGTTCACTTCGATATTATAAAAACAATTTACAAATGGATATCTTCGTAAATGAGGTACATGGTGCCGTAATAGCTTTAAATTAGTCATAGATTAAAACGTTTAATATCAGATAATTTAACTGTAGTTAAGTTTAAGGTTCGTAATTAAGAAATTGGTAATATATAGCATTTTATTGAGGGATTGAACTAAAATGAATGTCTTTGGTTTAGGTGCTAAACCTAAAACTATTAATATGTTTTATTTAAAAAAGCTTATCAATAAACACATTACTTTCACAATATCTTGAAATTCATATTAAATTTATTATGGTTATTGAAGGAAATAATTTCACGGTGCATTTGACAGAATTGACAGTTGATGACTTCGCGTCTACTGTCTTTATTTAAGCAGTGTATAATTACATGGGCATTTTTAGATCAAAGCTAACTTTGGTATCATTTGTTACTTACTTATAGGTAATTAATTAGGTTGCCTATTACTTACTAAAATAGTAATAATAAAACTAATTTATATATTCAATTAAATCTTAAGACAAAAAGAAAACAAAAAGAGAATGGAATGTAACAAATTTCTTGCTCTTAATATCGAACACAGATTATGTAATTAACAGACTAAATCTCAAAGTTGCCAGAATCTTGTCCGTAAATAGTTCACAAGGGGCGTATTCTATAAAGCGATCGATTGTTACGGCAGTTTTTGATCGGTCGATTATTGGTTCCGACAGTCGATCGACTAGCCGCGGATAATGTGGATATTGTAACTTGTTTTATACTTTATGGATTAAATCTTTGGAAGCCGGTTAGTTTCAGGAAATACGGACAGATATTCTATTGCAAAAGTAAAATAGATGTTGTCTTTCAATTTCATGCAGTTTGCATTAAGGTAGAGAAATTACTACGTTTTGGAACAAGTTGTGATATACATCATATTATATTATATGGCAAAGGATCTATGCTAATTACAGTAATATTTAAAGTTTTTAGTTACCGTTGATTACATACCAACCAGTAACTTTGCTGATCGAAAACTTTGCCATATACTTCTTAAAAAAACATGTAAGTGTAAAATGCAAGCTTTAGGCAAGCAAAGATTAAGTAATGTCTGTTCACAATGCGTACTGTATGCGTATACAGTACGCATTGGATTACTTTATTACCCTATTTAGTTGTCCCATTGTAGGGCGACGTCCCCTTCGTCTCTTTCATTTTGCCTTGCACAAAGCAACCCGGGACTAATCCTTTCAATGGGTGTCTATTTATATTGATGTATCTGACTAAAGTGCACGTACATTTAACAAAAATAACCTAAAACATAT
Source organism: Catocala fraxini (assembly GCA_930367265.1). Classification (NCBI taxonomy): domain Eukaryota; kingdom Metazoa; phylum Arthropoda; class Insecta; order Lepidoptera; family Erebidae; genus Catocala; species Catocala fraxini. Next base: position 18,649,994 of record OV884035.1, read on the forward strand.
TTATTTACTAAGAATACGATCAAAGACAAACAGATTGAATATTTGTAATAATATATCTAAGAAGTTTAATTAAGTAAATGACAGTTATTTGTGAAGTCATCCATTAAAAAGACTATATTAGTCATTAGAAGCCTTTAAGTATAATTATTGAGGTTGCTACTAAAACCTTATTTTTTATGCTATTGCGTTTACTCTATATGCACTATGGTTCATTAGCTGTCATCGATAATTTTGCTTATTAAAAAAGACTGCACCCGCATAATGTGTGAGCCTTGTAGGTATAGCTGGGGGCTTTACGGGCATTGAAACAACGGACACAAAGAACACCTAAACTTGGAACGACTATGTACATAAATGTGTTAACCTGTTGTATGCCAGAATACCAGACATAATAGAAAAAGCATTGTGTCTCGCGCAGATCCACGTTCCGGCATACCAGAGGTTAAACGCAGTCTGGTCGCAACTTAGGCCCTAACATCCTTTCCTAAAGCTCTGTTATTGCATGCGCGGGAACGAGACAACATTACAGAGTTATAGCTTTGTCTCTTTCACACGTATATAATAACAATGGCATGAAGACATGGCGGTACAGTCCCTGTGTGATGATTAAATCCGCCCTCCATGCTGTTAATTTAAATGTCAAATAAAAAAGCAATAATAACAGGCAATCGTGGTTGAATACTTGATACTATGTTGAAACTGTCATGGTGTAAGTAAAGAAAGCATCGTGACGCGTTACGTGGTGGGCCGCAGTTAGCGTCACAAATGATGGATTGCATACGGCACGCCTGCGAGTGCCCGCGATACACCGACTCAACTGGAAACCGCTATCCTAACTATTATCACACAACTTTATGTGAATCGGGATAGGGAATCATGAAGATTATACAACAGCGGTCTAATTACCTTACGGCAAAATGGCGGGAGACAACATTTTATGTCTCATTTGAGGTTTAACCGCCATGTTTCATAGTACGGTTATTTTTTTTATTGTCACGTGACTAAACTGTGACACTTGACTGGCTTAGTACATATACCCATATTCATTCCATTATAACTAGTAGGTACGCCAAGAGTCGCGATTTGAACCACATACGAGATTTTATTTTGTTTTAATGTCTGTGAAGACCTGTCATAGAGATATTATAACTAAGACAGCAGCAGTTTTAAAAATAAAGCCTTAAGTTTACATGTTAATTAAATTCACTTTCAACAGCAATTTCACGATTTATTGTATTGCCAAATCATGTTTTAAATAGGCTACTAATGAGTCTTCTCATCACTGCTGGACATAACCTAAGGATTTTATTTGTCTATTATTATAATACATATAATTTTATAATGCTTTTCTGAAATATGTAGTTAGTTAATGTACTGAAAAGTTCAAGCTCACTAACATAAGTATTTATAAAACAGCAACATCACAAACACAAATTATGTAATAGTTAATTATGTTTACTTTTTGGTTTGTGCACAGACATACGAAAATATTTGTTGTACTTTTTTGTCCGCAACACTCTATGAAGGCAGAAATAGTCCCTCGAAAAATTGATGAAGATTTTTCTGCTTCTAAACACCAGGGAGTACAAAATTATGTCGTGTAATTTACCAATTAGAGTCCATTTTCGCTTACAAACCTGGTAGTTCTATCTACACGGATAGATCTCAGGATCTGAAATAAAAAATGTTAAGGAAAACTACAGTTACTAAAAAATATTTTACAGCTGTTGAGCTCCAAGTGACTCAATAACTGATAATAGAGATTATAAATTATCAATTAGTCATCTTTTTACGTAAGTATGTGAAATATTTGCGATAAAGCGTATGTGAGAAGTTTGTTATGAAAAGATAATTAGATAGCAAAAGTATCATATTATGTACGAAAATTTCACATTTTGATAAAATCTGACTCTTAATCTTTCTAGAAAATCTCATAGGTACTTTGTGAAATATGTTTTCTTTTTAAACATTATTTTATGTCTAGTTCGGTTTAATATTAAATGAAGTGGGAATATATTATGTACATACGTGAACATGTCTTTGACTTTCTAGCTTTATTCCTCTCGCTTTAAATTAAACGACCCGAACATTATGTTTGTAACTTTTATTTGACATGGATACGAGTGCTTTATTAATTAGATTTTTCTTTCATTACAGGTACGCGTACCCTCACCCACTTACAAAGTACTCAGCGTGTGAATTTAAATAGTTTTAACTTTCCGTGCTTTAGTTAACCATGCACTCATTAATTCAATGACAGTTTAAAAAGTAAAAACCTTGGAAAATAATCGCTACCTGTCCCCTAGGGACTAGTGATATCAAGCGTGTTGCCTAACTAATTGCAGAGTAGGAAACAAAAATAACATTGTTTATAAAGTCGTCATGTTATAATAACGTATAAATCTTATAATGAACGTGTGGTCATTACTACACGAAGATGGCTGTTAATCTCGATTGTAATGTCAACCTCAATAAATAAACAATAAGCGAAGGCAACACGACATACAGCCAGTGAGCTCGACGCGTTCCGATTTGCAGGTGCAGTGTACACGCGGAACGATCCGCATGCGATATTGATGTAATCGTGATGTTGTTACGTTCGAAAAAACTCACTAGAGCGGGGAAAGTGACGCGCCTCAAGATCGTGAAAGGTACTTAGTCGATCACCGGTCGGCGTGGACCCGCGACGTCCCTCTCCGTGTCGAGGGAAATGTGCGAAGCGGAGGACGCCGACTAATTTGCCGGGGCTCTAGTTTGCGTGGTCGCGTAAACTTACGACACCACCGAGCGTTCGGAATTCGAACTACTTTCGCGTAATCTGTCTGAATAGAATATGGCGCCCTAGTTAGTGAGCATCGGATTTTCGGTGAAATTTTATTAATAATTAAATCCAATGAAATGCTCATTCTTACAATTGAATATTACGAATAATGAATACATAATAGTCTCAGTAATTTTAATATCCATTGCGTTGTGAAAAAATATTTCGAAGATGAATCTTGGAAATTCTAGAGAAATTTAAGTACCTTGGCAATTTTTCAATCTGAAGCTTGATTCGTAAGTACCTAAAATTACTGTTCATTCAAAACACCTCAATAAATGAAACTCACTTGATATTTTGTTAACATTTTATTTCCCGAAATACCTACTTATTTTTATTACTTCAATACATATTAAATGGGAAAATGTTTACAAAATAACGTGGCATTTATCAAAGGACGGAATCGGTTAAACATTTGAGTGTACGTAATAATTCCCCTCTAGTTTCTGCTTCATATTTCGCTTTGATGTAGAGTGATAATGTATTCATTCATACGATACGTTATATTTTAATTATATTATACGTTAATTACTTGCGTTACCCAGCTAAATATGAAATGCGATTTATCAGCTTTGTAATGGCGATTCTCATAAATAGAGTGGATTGCTCGACCATATCATGTCGTCTTATAAACTTGTGTAATCAAAATAATATTATGTTGATCATAGCTTAACGGCCTGTCATCGAGTTGCAAATTAATATAGAGTCCGATTTTGTACACAGCCCGTATTCAGTGATATACAGTACACACACCTGCCTCTTCGAGCCCCACAGGGTTGCCACAAGCATCTTTGAAGCTATAGCAGTCTTCATAAAGATTCTCTACCGAACCGATTCACAGATGTCACTGGCTTGTGGCGCGACTCGTCTAACGATCGGTTCGAGCGCTGCGTTCCGGACAAAGAAAACAGATTGTAATCGACCGACGCGTCGCTCGACCGCTCCGCCGACAGATTGGAAATCGGCGACGTTGCGCCACTAGTCGAGCGATCCGTCCGGTCTTTCGTACCTACCAGTTTAATTTACGGTGTTGAAGTGAAGAGAAGATAATAGGTAGTGTTAAAATGCCGCCTTTTTGACAATATTTTTCTCTGTGATCATGATTAGTGAAGTACAATTTTATTAAGGATTGTCGGCCGCGGTGATTATTTTAAAAGTATTTATTTATAGAAGCTTAAATAACGGAAAATAAAGTTGTATTATGTGATTACAACGTTTAAAAGGTAACATAATGTAACAAACGAAGCCGGATAGAAATAAATTTAAATACGCGAACATTGAGCATACATATTCATGCTTATCAGTTCATTTGTTGACGCATGCTAAGAGTTAAAATGGCATCTAATTAACGGCGGACATAAAAACATTGGAAGTTGAAAGTTTCTCGTGTCCAGACTGACGCAGTCCATCGACTAGTGCAGTGAACCTTGCACGGTGTGCGCCAACTGTCTACTGTCTGGGTCTAGATCACTCCCACCCAGACTCCATCCAGACATTTTACGCAAATTCGTTACCAAGTATATATTCTCAATATAACTAGAACGTTTTAGTAGTCACGCAACAAATATTTCAATTCTTTCGAGTGTATACACAAGAAATATCGACTAAGTCATTCATCAATACACTTATTTGTAATCTGTTCCAGAATTTGTTGTGTAGTGCTAACATGAATATAGAACGGACAAAAAGGAACGGACAAAAAGAGGAACGTTAATAAACGTGAGTGCCGGTTAAGCAATGGCTTAGACAGTGGCGCCCCTCGCGGCTGTTTCGATATGTTGGGTGAACACTAATTGCATTTTAATAAAACAAATAATTCTATTATCTTTACTATCGAGTAATTTGAAATTCGAATGGCATAAATTTCTATTGTTAAGATTGACAAAAGGCACGTTTATTAGAATTTGAATCCCGAACGAAGTGTGAGTTATAGATTATATAAAATAAGTGATTTAAAAAATATATTGAACATAAAATGATGTAGTAACTGTATTATATTCTATCCAGTAAGAAAGAATGTATGGTTAATGTTGAATACTTGACTAATAGTTGTGGCTGTTTTGGGGTAAGTCTCATGGGAGTACATGGACCAAGATGGCCATACATAATACTAATATTGTATGTCTAATTGATTTTCCGTACGCTCGTGTTATTATCCGAAAACGTGAAATTACCTTTGGGATGGGACAAATTCAATACGATGCTTGTTTTCGTAAACAAATGGATATGGCGAGGCATAAAATTCATTACACATAACATTTGCCTTATTAAAACAATATTATTCCTATCGAGTAATAAATTCTGCAATCAACTGAGGTTCGTTAAGGGGAAATTTAGCCGTTAATACTTAAATTTGTCATTTTAGATATCGGTTCTAATAAGCAAAATAGTTTATTTTGACATTTATTGTGCTTTCTATAAATTGCTCAATCTCTCAGAATTGCAAACGATATCTTTAAAATAAATATTATTAAACTGTAGTAATCTTACTACATTATTTTATATTACGTATTCAATCTTGTGACAATCTTGTCACAAGATTGAATACCATACTATCACGCTTAAGCGCGTCAGAAACAAGTTCTGTTTAGAAAAGGTTTAATTAAATCCACTAAAACAGCTCTTAAAAAATATTCATGACCCTTGCAAGATATTATTATATGCTAGCGATAGTGCAATCTAGTTCAAAATTCGAACATGATTCTATAAACAATTTTATTCACTTCTATTTCATACCTAACGGATAACTTTTGGCGGCAACGCTCACGTTCAGTAATGTTTCATAGACCAAAATATTTGAGAATAACCAACTCGATTCCGAGAACTATGTGTATGAAAATCCGTTTAGTAAAAGTAGAACTAGCATTACAGTTGGAATTTTTATTTTGTATACGTGTGAAGTAAGACATAATTATGGTGGACACTGGGGCAATAAGTATGTTTATTTACGTTGATATTATGAATAATACGCAACCGAGTCACTGACACTTGGCAAATATCACTCAAAGTGACATTGATATCTAAAAATATCAGTAATAATGTTTTCATGGCTCTCGCCTGTAGGTATATCAGTCACTTTACTAAAGTTCTATGTCACAAACAATTATTTTTATCTACGCATAATCTTTGATTTTCTTACGTGCGGGTTGAATGACCTTTGTAATGAGGATTAACATGGACGACGTTGTCACTAAAATCGATGACGAGTTTGAGAGTCACTTTTATGTTATTTTATAAAATGCATTAAGTATGGTTTAATAAAAATATGAAATTGATATAGTATGGTTTCAGAATAGACTGACTAAATGTGAGTGTATGACACTCAAATTTAGTCAGTGTTCTTTTGGTAAAAAAAATCATGTAGCAGGCTTTTAGCCAGTTTTCGATATATATAGTATAAACCTAAGAACTCACGATTGCAAAAGGCTGTACATGGATAGAATAATTATCCAGCCAGTGAAATAAGTTTATAACATTTTATATAAGCACAAAATGTCTGTAACAAGCTGAAGTGCCGTGTACTCAAAGGAAAACATTACAGAGTCCTTTGTGGCTTCGAAATATTTACCTTAAAGCGATTCTCGAGCTCTGACTAGCGAGCCATATCTTTAACGTCGATTTAATTGTTTGTAATTAATAAGTGTAACTGCTACTGCATAACGATATGTGTAGGTTTATTTGTTTACACAAAAACGTTAAGTTAAAACAAATAAGTTGTAGTCATAGCTAAGAGTAGAATTAAAATAATCAATTCTGTATTAGTGTAGGATTTTCTTAGAATAAATAATTTATTCTAAGAAAACCCTACATTATAATTATATTTCTATTAGAATATAACTGTATTTTTTTTAAGAAAGCTGTTATTATACTTATGGTTTACTCATAAAATATAACACAAAATTAACCCACGAAAAACATTCGTGAAGTTATGTGTTTATACTCTAGAAAAATATGTTCAGTAATAGAATCATTATTTTCTTTAGTAGAAAGTATCTAGGTCATCGTAGTTCGAACTTTTGATAGAAAGTCTGACTAGCGTCTAGTTTATTAAATATCGTATGCTTTATCTATTGTCCGCCTAAATATAACACTAAATAAGAAGAGACAGCATTGAGTTTACCTTTTAGATTGTAAGCAGACCTAATAAAACAATTCATAAATGGCGCACGAACTGCTATCGCTGCGTAATGCAATAAAGTTCAAAATTAGAACATGAAATCCAAACAAGCTTCCATAAACAATTTTAAAATAGGTACTCTATGGTCCGTGTTGTCATCACCTCATTAAGTAACCATCTGCAGTGCAATCGGGTTCGAAATCCAAACAAGCTTCCAGAAACAATTTTAAAACACTGTCCGTGTTGACACCTCATTACTATTTGTCTATGGCCAATTAAATGTCGCTGTCAAAATGTGAACGACCCTTGTTTAGTGCCTATGTAAAAATCCGTAATTTACAGATTACCTTTTTAGTTGTAATTTATTGTTGGACTATAAAAAATGATGCATTGTTTTTAGTACACGTTTTGAATACTTATTGTTTTAGTCGCGACGCGGCGTACGGAGAGTTTATTGCACTTAATCGTCTACTCAATATACCGAAGTAAGGCCGTAGTAGCGACAACACTGCTAAAATTTTGATTCAAATTATTATTTGTTATTAAATTTGCAATCAAATATTGCAGTTTAACTTATAATATAAATTAAATGTTATCACAAATAGTATGTTGAAGGTTAGATACGGGTGTGTCTCGCGTTATAGTCAGCCTATTACCGCCGACCGTGCATAATTAAAAATCGGGTGGTCCACAAAATATCTTATTAGATGATTTATGTTAACATAATTATTTCTTACAAAGAAAGTGTAGAGTATTTTAAATAATATTTTTCCGTTTAGAAATCTGTTTTGAGACTTTAGGACCTTCTAAACTAATAAAATAAATTATAAAGACGCGGTTTTACGGTATATATATAGTCTTCCTATCGATTTCGATGTCAGAAGTCTGGGATTTTCCTTTAATAATAATATAATATAATAATATTCTACCACATACACACAGCACCATCTAGCCCAAACTAAGCAGAGCTTCTACTATGGGTACTAGACGATGGATAAACATACATATATACTTTTTTTTTTGTAAATACATACTTATTATACATAGAAACACCCAGACCAAGACAAACATCCAAGTTCATGCACACAAATGTTTGACTTGTGCGGGAATCGAACCCGCGACTTCAGGCGTGGCAGTCGGTTACACCAACCACTACGCCATCGAGGCCGACAAATTTATTAATGAACTTATATTAACCGGTCGTATACCGCCGGCTCGCATACCAGCCGGCAGATTTGTACCCGTCGTAGGCCGGTGGCTCGCATGCGAGCCACCAAATTGGCGCCAAAACGCCGCGCGCCGCCTTCGCTTTAGCTTAAGCTAACGTAAAACCAATTTGGTGGCTCGCATGCGAGCCACCGGCCTACGACGGGTACAAATCTGCCGGCTGGTATGCGAGCCGGCGGTATACGACCGGTTAAGCCCTTTTTTAATAAAATCAGGTATGGACATAGTTTGAAACATAGAAAAGGTTAAACTTTATTAAAAGCCGCGATATTGCACGAAACAGCTAGTAAGTAAATCTAAACAAACAAAGAACTAAATAACCTTTCTAGGTAAAACGCATGCTAGATTGTTCGAAAGTAAATCTTATGTATGTCATACGCTACTGTTATTCCGATGGTGAGCTATCGAGCGGGGTCTCTGGTTACAGAGCGACATACGTCTGTTTACTGTACATTCTGCTTACCTCGCATAGAAAGTGTCATTAACACGTACATATCTACACATACAGGTTAACATCACGGTACTGTTAGAATAAAACATAATACTATGAGAAAAATAGCAGATATGTGTGTCATATACATATATTCTTCAGTATTTTATGTAATGAACTATATTGTAGAAGTAAGATACTTTTGAACTACGACCAAATATTTATTGGTTTAGTTCTGGGTATAGAAGGTAAGACTATAATAACTGTATAACAGGCACTGAGAATTTCGTAAAGGAATATTTTGTTCAATTCGGAACTAACAGTAGTGAACCTAAAATGGATTCGATACATCTCTGCCTATCCCTTAGGGATACTAAAGACGTGATGCTATTGGAAAATAAGTATTAAGTATACGTATTATAGATATATATATATATTACGTATCAGTCAGAGTTTTTGGTAATTAAAAACAAATGTATATAATTTTAGCATGCTGGCCATATCAATTAAAAAGATTTCAAAACTTCAAAAAAGAGGTTAAATTTTATTACTTTATAAATACCGCAACGATTCCTAGATTTGTTTAAACAAGATAAAACTCTATTCTGTTATATTCCGCGTTGTTTTTCTAGGTAATACGTATTGTATTTCCAATCAGTTTTACCTCTGCTAGTTGGTTTTAGATCTTTATTTACGTAATACGGTCGTTTGCCACGTATTTCGCCGTGAAATTGTCGCATGGTTACGTAGTTTCTGGGGCAACAGCACGTAGGGTACAATAGCTTAGCTGTTCGAACCTAAGGCAGCCATATTGGAGGAGAGTGTCACGTTACAGAATAAAGGTCGTAAGCAAATAATCTTATTCTGTTTGAAGCTTGAGGTATTTGAAACTCTTATAAAGAAACTCTTATAAAGAAACGTTGTGCTGAAAGCAGGAAGTAGCCTATTAGAATGATATTCGAAAACAATTGTGCGTTTTAGTCATATTATAGATGCAAACTTTGTGTGGTCAATGACGATGCCCTCGCATCTATCTATATGTAGTATTCCTTTTTTATATAAAGTACTGCTGATGAATTCGAATAATTTTTCGAATGGCGTATGTTATTGACGTAGTCCTACCAAGCTAGCAGTATAAAAACTAATGGAACACATTTTTTGCTATTACGTGTTTAAAATACAACGGCGTTTTAAAACTGTACTAGTTTTACAAGATAATTCGAATAATATTTTAACGGTTTTAATATGCCTACATGAAGTATAAAATAAATGTATACGTTCTTGTAGGTAATAAGAGAGGTCAGTGTAAACACACATTGATAAGATATCGCTATATATTGCAACTTGTGATACTGAAAGAATGAAACCACAAAGTAACGTTCTGACAGTTTCATTTTAATACTCATCTCATAACGGAAGCTACATAACAATTTATACAGTATGTGTGAGTTAGCAGTAGGGTTGCCAACATCTTTTTAAACAATTTATGGAGCAAAATGGCGACAAAAAAATGAAGTCTTGCCATTTCCTAGGATTATTTAAAAGTATAAAAAAATTCGAGGTAAATAATTTTTATATTATTAGTAACGTGTTACGTTTACGTGCTTGGTCATAGATAAATACTAAACTACTCAACGCAAATAGTTTATTGGTTTTTTAGATTGGTTTGGAAAGTCGTTATTTTACCCTTCGAAAAGCTGCAGTATGATATAGGAAAAGATAGTAGCTGTCAATTAGTTATACGCTCCACTTTTAATCCTATTGTTTCACAAATCTTCCATTAAATACTCTTCTTATTGTCTTTATTATTATTTTACGAGTGTTATTGGCAAAAAGACGTGATAATTCATGCAAATACAATATTTTATGACACCTGTTTCTCTTCCTGTATTTTTTCAAAAGATTTACTATCGTTACTAATAATAATAAAAGCATAAATAACAATGTGTACAGTGCAACGGAAATATAGGCGGCAAGCAGTGTTAAGCCGAAAACATATTAAAATACCCCATTCTGTTTTGTTCTAAGGAGTCATTAAGGATTATAATATAGATAATTAGTCGAAAAAATTATATAAAGCCGAAAGGATTAGGTAAATACATTAAATACTCATGACATGACAGCATCTTTTCTACGAGTATTTATTAAAATTCGACTAGTGTACCTATTACCTAATTGTTTTTCTGTATAAGGTCGTTATGGACATGCTTTTGAAATGTTGTAAAACATAAGATGTTATCATATATCACTTCATATTCTATCGGCTTAATATCTTCTTTCCGACTAACTTTTTATCATCTTTAAAAAGATCAAACACGTTTTCAGAACAAAAGACATAGTGTTATGGCTATTTCAATATCTTTTAGGCATGTCATCTATTTTCCGACTAATCTTTCTCATTTTCAGCTTTACCTCCTTGATGCACATATTGTAATTACTGATTTTAAATAAACCTCTTATTTGAGCTACATCGTAATTACTACGTTGCCTCAAACAGCAAACAAGCATTACCAAAATGGCTGCACTCAAATATTGGCTAATTGTAATATTGGCTTATATATGTAATTTGTCAACTAATACTATATTGGACCCACAGTTCGCCTTCCTTGATTCTAAGGAACCGTGCATTTTTTTGGGATAAAAAGATAGTCCATGAAACAATCCAGGCAAAAAATTACGACTAGCCAACGCTCCGTTGTTGCATGAAAATCAAACCGACAAATACTTTCGTATTTAAATATTATGCTAGGATAAAAATACTTAAAATATACTCAATGCAATAATTACAAACAATATTTACCTCTTTATAATTAAAACCAGTTCATCAATTTTAAAGTATGAAACTGCTGAAATAAAAATATGTAATTACACTATTCCTGAATAATATAGGCTACTAGTTTACACCCCGGCTTCGCTACAAAAGTAGCGAGCCTATATCACTTTCCAAGCCATTTAACTTTAAACAAACAACGTGACAAAATATGTATAGTAAGTGTTTAATTTAAAAATTCTTCTGTCTTATTTTTATCAGGTACTTTTGTCTGAGGCATAGCGTGGTATGTTTTTGAAACATTCGTACTAATAGTACAAATGCAAAAGTGTTGCTTTGTTTATCCTCCTTCAGGTAGACGACATGGTTTTTTAAAGTTACTTAGTTCATAAATTACTTGTATTCTTGTTCATCTGCGCAAAATACTTGTAGATGTATTCTTGTTGACCTCTTCAGCTAAAGTAAATGTTCGTGTTATGAGTGGGTAGTACAATGGATGCGAATCTCTTACCTTATCCATTGATAAACAGTATGGTTTTTTTAATATAATTAATTATGGCTTGGAATGTGATATAGGCTACTTTTGTAGCGAAGCCGGGTACATTTGCGTAAACATAATATATGACAATATCAGTAAAATTTTCTTTCTATTTCAGTATTCAGACTTTCTGTAAGTAAATAATTAGTACGACTTCTAAATCCTACTTGTGAGACCATATATGTACATATGTTCATAGACTCGTTATCTGTTACGAAGTTCGTAAACATAACCAGCGAAGAATGAGTACGATACACCTCTGCGTAACCATTTGTGTTAAAAAAGTCCACTTACGCTATGTCTACTAGTTAATTACGGTTGTTATGTTACGGTAGTCTTTGTATCGCAGAAGACTTTATAAACACGTAAACAAGGACCGAGAGAACACAGACCCCCTATTTGTGTGCCAAACAATTTTTTGTTATTGGTTTTTTGTATGCGGCCAGTTAAATCACTGTCCAATAAATAGTATGTGTATTATGTGTACATTTTAGTCTTAATAATTCAAAATACTGACAAATTTAGATGTTCCATTAACCAATTTAAATATGCATCTACTGTTAATTAATGTCATTGTTCGCCTTGGTGAGCTATTCGCACTATTTACAAAGTGTCAATGATCTACATACACATGTAGGTACTCTAGGTATTTCGTAGATAGCTATGTAGCTATTTGACAGTACAATAGATGAAGAAGGCATGTAAGTAATTTATAAAATGAGGTTCAATAAAATGTTGAAGCTTTGCCGCACGGTTTGTGGTATATCTATTTATAAATTATGTACTCACATATACGTTACTGTTACATCTATTATTATTAACAAATGTCTGATTGAATTTTCAATTTGTGTTTAATAATCATCTTTCATTATATTAACGTCGTGTCAATCTTTAATGATATTTTGGTAAAGCATAATAAATGACTTTATAAAGAGATCTTACCTTACCTTTTAATAATTGAAAAAAGGGCTGCAATACGCTGTCAGACTTGGAACATTCAATTGTGGACTTCACAAGTTTGTCTCGTGCAATAATATAAAATGTTTAGTATTATCTCACGTTTACGCGGATAAATTGAAATTAATCTACTCTATACAGATACCTAATTTTGAAATTATTAAACTACTTAAATTATAGCAAATAGTTTAATAATGTAGGTGGGTAGTTAAATAGTATCAAACTATCAAAAATTTGTATTCTTCAAATACACCACGATAAAATACGTACAAAGTATTTTATTTACTTTGAACGTATTTACAATTAACGAGAATTAATTATGTAAACAGCGGCATACAAATAAATCTAGCAATATAAAAATTAAGATCGTCCTAAATACTTTATAACTAAACGTAAGAAGAAAATGATCTAAATAAAACTAAAACTAATCACATCGATAACCATCGTACGCAACTGTCACTTGCTTTTTTAATAATCAAGGACTTGGGCGACTACGTCACTCAGCCTGGTTGCGTATCGGTGCCACGACTCGGCCAACACATCTGAACAGCGCGCGTGTTGTCGTGTGCTCTTCGGGCGTTGTCGACCACGTACAGTGTTTTGTTTTCGTTCAACTTCTTGATCCAAAAATTGATATCCACTTAGCTTTAATACACATACATCGATTGTAGTTAGTAGAATTGGATTTACTAAGAAAATTTGTATGAATGCGTTCTAACTACGATGTTTTCGGGTATTTACTGATGGCTATCATGAGTACTCAGTACTCGAAAACACCATAATTTGTATTCTGTTGTGCTCCGCTAGCTTCTGTTGCCCTTTAAATCATGTTTATCTATTACGGTAGTAAATACACTTCATTAGTGCTTTCGCGTTTCATGCAGTTTTTATAGAACGTGACGTGATATTAGATAATTATGGAGAAAATAGGGTAAATTATTAACAATCAGTAGTCTACGTAATATTTACTCACAAAGATTCATTACGATCATGCATATTCATACATTACATATAAAAAATACATACTGAAAGTTAATTTATTTATTACGTTAATGTATTTAAATGGGTCAGAACCCACTGGTCCCCGGAAATTTGTACCCTGTGCCCACTCGTCCCCTCAATTATTTGAGGTTCCGACTCGTCCCCTATCTATTATTTATTTTAAAATCATTTATATTTCCCATTTACTCTACTAATTTCGATATTTCCTTTCGGTTCCTGTGGTGTGGTACAGTCGCGTACAATGGGTAAAAAAATATAGTAAATAGGTAGATTATATGTATTTCAAATCACAGAAAATTGGCTCAATACATAAGTTTTAGTAACAATCAGTCTTCTATAAAACAAACGATTAGTTTTTTTTGTACTTTTTTTATCTGTAAAGATTATTAACAAATTAAAGAACGTGCACAGCTATAGACTCACAGTCACTTAGAAATGCTGTATGTTGCAGCGCGTAAAATAGCATCTTAAACGATCTAATATAATTTTAATAATGTAATTGATAAATTATTTTCGTTATAGTACAGTTCACAAATGTACCTACTATGTCAACGCTTTTTTATGTAAAATATGGCTGGTTTTCTATTAGGGAACCAAAAGGCACCTGAGCAGGTGCCGAATCTATAACTTTTATTTCAGGGGACGAGTTGGTACCTTAAAAATAAATTAATACTGACTAGTCTCCTACCGGGACCAATGGTTACCTATATAGGGGCCGAATACACAACTTTTATTCCGGGGGACGAATGTTAGGAGCCCAATGGGTTCTGACCCATTTAAATTACAAAATATTGTATGGATTGCCGTCGTACTCATTCATGTTTGAGAAATATTCAAGACAACATACTGATTTGAGACGTGCGATTAACCAATATTTGTATTTCTTTTAAATTTGTATATAGAATACGCTTTATGGACGAAAGCAATCAGCTGCTTAAACATTTTGCATGACTTTGTCTTTTATTTGTTTTTAAAAAAGTCTAAGAGCGAGTTGTTTTGTGTTCGGCTACTTTAACCGCTTTTCTATTAGTACCTTTAGATAAAACTATCAACTATAAGGTTTGATTGGAAAAAAGTAGGTATGTACATATATTTATACCTATATCAATTTTAAAATTAGTGGGCCATGAGGTTGATTGACTGACATCAGAATAGTGAGCTAAAGCATCAATTTTGATCAATGGCGTGTACGTGTAAAGACGAGTGAAAGTGTAAAACTTACTAATGACAAAAACTTTCTAACTAAATTACACAATCACATAGGGTGTAACGGTTTAAATACAGTTATTGCAATATAAAATGCAGTCTGTGCAACAGTAATAAGGTGTCAGTATTCGTCATTCTGAGTTTCAATAATTGTGTTGAAACTGAAAGTTAATAGATAGTGATCATAGAGGTTTGCGAGCTCGTAGTAGCGCATTAATTAACCAGTCACTACACGCCCGAGTCGCCGGCCCGCCTATGAAAACTTCACTGGACTACAATCGAGCTTGCCATAAGCAAAAACGCTATTCCGAGCGGTAAACAGAACATACCCATCTGTGATGTGCCTTTTTGAACAATTTAAAAGTAGAACTTCATTAAAAATAACTGATTGAACGACAAAAATCGTAAAAAAATATTTGGTTTCACTTTTAAAATTTGCAGAAATTCGCGTACCGGCATTTAAGGAAAATTTTAGTACATCATCAATTTAAGATTGTATAATAATTTATCCTGTATTTCGTAACATCCAAATGAGACACTTGTATTGTATTGGCTGTACTATATTTTTTCATCGTTATCAGTGCCCGTTTTATTCCCAATAAATAGTTTTATTTTACTCACCGATCCAATGTTGATTTTGTTCACAAGTCATGATAACACCGCGATTAGATATTATATATCGTACAATAAAAGCGTAAACTATCGGGTTTGTTATGATTAAGTGTTATGCAGTGATGTTACACAGAACTTCGATATTAAATGATAATCCTCATTTTGTCCCAATTAATTCAATATGATTGACGTATTAACGATTAGGATCTCATAAAATATTGATGGTGTAAAATCACCGTGTTTATATGAACAGCTTTGAAAATTGCCATGTTTGCTTGTGTCGGTCATTCTACTTACTTTCTCCTTATAACTCTAACACTATAATCGAGTCTAAATCGAGTCTACCGTATATTTTCTAGAGCGGTTCGCAGTCTGAAGGTAACTTTTTGTTTCCAACAATATTTCGTATCTGAGTGTCAGTTCAAAAGACAGTCAATATAAATTTTAATACAGTAATTCGTCACAGTAGCTAAGTGTGGAACAAATAGAAGAATTGTAATAATAACAATCATTTTGTGAAAGACTTATAAATGTCGGTTATTGACTATTATGCAGGATTCACAATATAAGTCTGCAAGTGTTCACTGAACTGATTTGATTTAATCCCTTTGTCTAGATTGTCCGATGTCGTCTTAGCCTATTAATATCTTATAGTACGATGTGTTATACGTATCGCTCAGTCTGTGACTCTAAATTATTGTTTAAAATCTCGGTTGAAAAGATGTTATTTCCCATGACATATTTCCAGAGAATAATATAATGTATTTAAGGTACACGAACAAAACTGTCTCCAGAGTACTCCCTTGTGGTACCCCGAACCTTTAACGAATCCTTTTCCAACGCGAGCGTTTTGTCTCTTGTAAATCTTTCTCACATTATTTTATGACCCGATAACTTTCACGTCACACATCTCGAACGCAACGGGCGATGTTGAAAAACATATCGAGATCACGCGTATTGTTTGTCTTGTGGAAATTTCCAAACAACACACTCGACCGTATACAATTAAGTTTTGACGATCATAATAATGTTCCTACTGTTCCACAGTTTTGTACTACCTAACATCGTAATTCTCAGAAGTATTTAATACAATATATACAGAGACATCAGTTGAAACAGAATTAAATAAATTCGAGTCCAATACTTCAACCAAGTGTTTTCCTCTATATTGAGACTACAAAGGTAATTCTGTTAATTTCCTGTCGTTTTTGTTCCGTGCCCAAGTCGTATTATTGGCAAAGGAAGTGAGACTGATCTTATGTTTTTCAGATTATCTTACAAAGGCGATCGTATAAATTTTATTCTTTCCTACTGGCGAAAAAACAATCTTGATTTTATATGCTCGTGTACTTGAAGCCTATATTTTCAAATTAATTATCAAAATATTTATTATCTATGTTGTTCTATCTGTTGTCCAATGGCGGCTCGACTTTTATCAATATTAATATGTAATAGCGTTATTCGCGTGTTTCGTTATCTCTGACGACATCAAAATAGGTTGGCGATAAGGAAAAATTTAAGGGTACGCTGTCCACCGCGTTGCTCCGTGACCTCGAAAATTTATCGGTCGTTGTCTTGTGTTTACGGAGGTTTTTGTCATGCTACTGTTACCTGTTACGATTACTCTCTGTTGATGATGTCATTTATCTCTAGTCACATTCTGCAATAAATAGTCTAGCGGAATTTACTTAGTAATACTGACAACACAAAACAACTGAAATATTGAGCAAATGCAGGGTTAGGGCAACCTTATTTACTTTTATTTAATTTACTCTGACATTAAATTCACCGCTGGATAAAAATAAATCTATCAGAATTGTATCAGTGGGACGGCGTCAATATTGTCGGTATGGGATATTTAAAATGTCAGGTTAACATTTTGCACGTGCCTGTGCTCCCGTTTATTTAAATATAATGGAGTCTTGAGCCATCATCTCTATTAAAAGCATCGATTTAACGAGCGGAATGAGATGGTACACTCAGCGTACTTACACTGTAAAATATGGGTCGGGTGCGTGGAGCCAGGCGCGCCGCCCGCTCGCATGTAGACCCGCGGCGACCGGTCGCACCGCGGCGCTCACCAGCCACCAGCCTCACACACGTTAATGAAATAACAAAAGGTGTAGCGCCACGCTTCGATAAACTGTTTTTGTGTCATTATAAACGCGCCTCTATTAAACTCGTCGCACTCACAATCAGCCTGTTGCAATCATCTGCGGTCGCCTCCGCTGCAATACTCTCTTATACTTATTACTCCAGGTATTACAATGTTCAGGTGTCCTATATATTCGAAATCTCCGTTGAGTTCCTAGACTCGATCAATCGTTCCGCTTCGCAAAAAAGTGTCGATTGTCATTTCCTTGAGAATGTTACGTAAAAGCGACCGAGTCCGTCGTCCAACCGTTATTCTGGCTATGGCGGCGAGGTGAGGCGGTGAGGCCGTTGCACCGGTACCGCTTTCCGAAATTCTGATTGCAAAAGCGCGAGACGTCGGTATCGCGGGCGGCCGGTGTCGCGGGCTGCGGCCCGTGCCACGGGCTGCGGGCGGAAGTTACGGTGAACGGTGCCTCGGTGGCCTTGGCGGCGCGGCGGCCGCGCGCCGAAGGTGAAAGTCTTGACGGTCCGCAATTATTGAACCTCGACCTGGCATCCTCCTATATTCGGGTTACACCAACCCGCTGAACGATTACCGTGACTATGTTGCTTACCGGTCCGTTCCCGACTTCCGTATTCTCTAGCCCGACCAAATATTTGCAACCCTAATTTTATTGTTCCACAAACGATACTTTTTATAGTATTGAACAAACTCAAACACGTAGATATGAGACATTCGGTGATAACGATAAATCAGTATTAGGACAATTATTTTTAAACAGCTAGAATTGTTGGGCTGCACCTTCATGGTTGATTGAATACGGCGATTTGAGGGTCGATCCGACATCTGCTTGTTACTACTTGGCTCTTATTCAAATTTAAATCTATTAAATTGTTTGGTAGAAACGTATTATAGAGTCGATTCAAGAGGCTAAATATGATAGTGACAATATTTTGGTTTCCTAGATAATGAGAGCGCGTTAAGATCGTTTGTTACGGCTAATGTCACCCAGTTACGCGTCAATTAAGCTGTATAGCTAGGTTTCAATTCTTACAAAAAGTGATTATGACTGGTAATAAGTTATGAAACCATTATTTTGCGACGTAACTTGTTTTTATAGGCAAATAATTTAATATTTTTTACAAAAACGTCTTTAATTTACATATACAAAATTATTATTAACTTAATGTATTTAATATTTTAACGAAAACAGGATAAAACCGAAAGTTTATCTAAAATATTAAGATATGCTTGTAATTTTACAAGTCAACTATGATAGAACATTAGTGGTATTGGCGGTCTGTCTGAGGCCAAGGACACATCAAGTTCTCAGGTAGTATGTAGTAACTTTTAACGGCACGATTTTGATGACAGACATTATTTTTTGCAAATGTTTGATTGTGATCAATAGTTAAGTCATTTTAATTTCCATTGTATTCTAGCATATTTAGTACAAGTTATTCATAATGTATTTGAGAGGTATCAGAACTCAAATTTTCTCACAATCTTAGTTTTATATAATTACATGAATCGTCAGAAACGAAATGCGAATAATGCAAATGTTTGTAAGGAGAGTCGACTGCCAATGTTTATAATACCGTGCGTGCTCCCACCTCGACGAAGGTCGATATTGTTCAATCTTTTTATACCTATAATTGATCTGATATTATTTCAAACAATTCTAGGTAAAAATTGTCACGACATGGAGGCGAAGCATAGCTATGAAAATTAGATGTTACGCTAACATATTTTGGTATTAAATGTAAGATACCGAAAACTGTATATTTGGTAAATATAGATATGATAAGGGAAACAACTAGTACATTTAACAGTTTCATTTTATTTTCCTTCATACACGTTTCTGGTCAGAGAAAATAAAAACGATCTCTCGTATCTTTATACATTTCAACGTGGCTATTATATTCCAAGCCTTTGTTTATCGGAATGAAGCAAAATAATATTGACTTCTTAATTATCACGTTTTGTGTTTGTCTAAATAGACGCAGAAGTTACTGGCTTATCTGCGATGAGATCACCTAGACCCAAATACTTAAGTGGCAATTAGGAATTATCAAAATATTTCACTGCAGCGTTTCAGATGATTTCGAATTTGATTGTGTATGCTACATTAGCAAGATACAGTAGAGCAAATGTACAACAATTACTATCGTATCTGTTTGTAGCCTTGAATACCAATTGGGCAATATTTTTTGTGATCGTGCGTTATACAAATGTATTGGATTTTTGTTTTAACTTATGTACATTTAGAAATAACCTTTGAAGATGTCGGAATGCAATTTAGCGCAACGGCATTAAAATTTATTACACAAAATTTTTGAGACAGTTAGCAGTACCGGAATTGTAGAACAAGTAGCGTCTACGTGCTAAGTCGGTAATCGCAACGAGATATTCAAAAAAGGGGTCACCAGCACTGACACCCTATAAATAAAAATTATCAAAAAGGCACACGGATTACAGTGAGGATAATGAGGTATCCTTCGCTAGGGGAGCATCCATGGTTGGCGCTCGCCGCCCGCCTGCGCGCCCTCTGTAAATCACCACAACTTATGTACGGGAGAACAGACGCAGTTCGGCGTGCGGAGCCGTCACTCGCACACGTTCGAGCGCGACTCGCTTTCGATTTAGTTATGTAGTAGCGCCGCGCGCCGCTCGTCGTTCGTCGCTCGGCTGTTTGGACAAGTGCTAACTTGATCGTTTTATGTGATACACCTCGTTGGCATTATGTTTAATTTAACCGTTCGATTTTTTAATTGTTTCGTGGCGTATCATGGTTATTGATATCGTTATTTTTTTAATAAACTAAAGTGTTGAATACTTTTTGGACTGTTTATTCCTTGGATTTATAAGGTAATTATTCTTCATAGACATAAATTAGATTGCAGTTTTTAACTCCTTCTAATTATTTTTTTTTTCGGGTTTTAGAACTTTCTCTGTTTGTAACAATGCACTGACTTGTTTAATTGGTCATTTCTTACGTAATGTTGTGTACAAATATTTTTATATGCATGTAATAATTTAATTACGGAGCTAAATTTATCAGTCGTAACAGTGGCTTTCGTTGGTACATTTAAAATGTTTGAAAGTATAATGCCCAAGTATGTTGCGCCGCGACACTAGATTAAATTTTACGAACAAATAAAGAACTTAAAACTAGAATATTTGAATGATTGTGTTGGATTAATGTACTGACTAGCGTGTAGAGTTTAGATATAAAATGTATTAAAAAGAAAATAGACAAAGAATGATATTATTTGTACAAAAGTTTAACGTTATCTACCACAATAATACAGTGAACCGTTGAATAATTTATGCAAGCCGGGCGATCTGTGTGCGTATAATTAAGTAAATAATAATATAATCTGTGAATTAATAAGGCGTTATCGACTAAGCACAGCGAGGAGGGCGGTGCAATATTACCTCTATTAAAATTATTTAAGTAGGAACTTCTTCATTAAACTGTCTATTACAAAATAATAACGTCATCATTAGAATATTTACCATTGTTGGCGGTTATGGAATGCTTATTTTCAATTTCAGTTCGCGTCCTTTTGTTCGATAGGTTATAGCTATCTCTGTCTCGCTGTAAGAGCGTAACAAATGGTATTCGAATGCGACTAGCGAGATTTTCAGAATAGGGATTCGTGACGAACAATTATTTGTTTAAAATTTTGAACTTAGAATTTTTGGTTCCTTATTTCTTATATACTTATTTATTTAAATTGAGATATAAATGCGCAGCTTTTTTAAACGTCTTTTGTTTGAACCGGTTTAATGTCGTAAATATAAGTTAGATAGTATAGTTTCGCAATAATATTGTTATAATATTCTGTAATTCGTTTGGCATTGCTTTAATATTCTATTACTTCCCCGTTCCCCCACTCCAGCGGCTTGCGTGGCAACTGATACATATACTTTATGTAGATTCGCAAGATTTATAAATTCTGTTTTTGTTTAAATATTCAGCTTTTTAAAGTTTGTCACTCTGCATGTATTGGTGAAGTCTCTTAAAATGAGGCTTTAGTCGACCAATTATGACCCCACCCAAATTTTAACTAAGCATCTAAAATAAATGTTTGTTTGACCTGATCCAACATTTTATTAACGTTGTTTTTTATATTACGCAGCCGTTTGAAAGAAGAGGATAAGAAAGTTTAAAAATAAATCGGAAGCTACATAATAAATATGCATTTTAAAACGCATATATACACAATTACTTGCTTTTATATAAAAACATGTAAGAGTTTCCCTAGCTTTTCCTACAATTACATGCATCAATAGGAGATCATGATCATTTGCAGGTGTCGTCGCGTGCGAGCGGGACAGCGATATGTTTGCGTCTCTATTACGGAATATTATAAACTTTACTGTCGTGGGAAACGTGCCAAGATCCTAGTTTTGTTAGTAAAGTAGAAGAATAGAGCTTAATAAAGTTTCTGAACTAGGTATGTTATGCTTCGTTTCTATTTCCCTGATTGTTTTCTTCACACTAGTCCTTTGTTTGTATCTACATTAAAAATATAGAAAAATAAAATACTATAGATTTAAAAGATAAAATCTTCATAACACTAACTGCCAGTTACAAGCATATTTTAAAAATAAACTATCTATAACAAAGTCAATAAGTTTAAAAAGCGCGTCAACTACGTAGCCATTACTCGTGATTTATTCGCTGTGAGTCGCGTCCATTGTCGGCTGTGGACTATCAAAGTAATATACAGCTCGAAGCAAACACGGAATGTATATTACATAGAAATTTCGATTAGTCTGCACTTGGTAACAGACTTTTACGGTCGCTAACTGTCTCCTACAGTTTTAAAGGCCATGTTCAAGCTAATAAGGTTTATAATATTATTTAAGTAGTTTTAGACGCATGTGTACATAGAAAGAAATTTCTGTAGCTCTGCAATGGCATTTAGTATTACTTCATTGCAATGACGCATACTTGTAATAACACCAAAACGGGCCTTGTAAACGAAAATTTCAAAAGACAATATCGAAAGTACTAAATTCAAGCTTACCTTTATTGTAGTTACATAGAAAAAAACATGATAAAACGCTGATTATATGGCATCCACAATAGATAATAGAAGCATTGTGCAGCCGACAAGCGATCCTTAGCAATCTTCTTCTAATATCAAAGTAAAGAGAAAAATCTTGTTCAAAGTAAGTAGGGCTGAGTTGTTTTCCATAGGTACCCACTTACAGTGGAAACTGGATTAATTATTCGTAACTTGTGACCTAGAAAGGTACTACCCATTGTGGGATCATTACATAAGCATGATGTCTATACGTGAATTATTGTTCCAAAATATGACTCATCGTGTCCTATGGAAAATTTCTTAGTGTTCGTAAAGTGCAATGATTAATATTACACAGTATATATATATTAAATTGACCTGTTAATATCAAAAGTAAAATATACAAAGAGATTTTAAAGGTAAAAAGCCTATTACACTGAAGACTGAAGCGAGAATAAAAATCATTCGATACGAAACTCAAAAATGAATATTAAATATATAGCATATTTTATAACTAATTATAATTATGTACATAATAATAAGTAGTATGATTAGATAATAAAAGGTTTTTATGTAATACCCACGGTGTGGTTAATGACGCAATCAACATCGACGCCGCACAATTTTGGTTATTGTCACCAATTATAACACATATACGTGATTTTTATTACTTTGTAATAGCTCTTAAATACACTAAATTAATTGTATTCAATTTAATTAAGAAATTTCGGAATAAACGTTCAAAATCAATGTGTGCCACTTTTATAGGAATGAGCATATCACGGGATATCACCAAAATGCCGTTACGCCGATAACAAACGAACGATAAATTGTTCATATAAAGAAAACTTAAGTGCTACAGTTTATACTCACATTATTCTCTCTAAAGTAAAGAAAAACACTATTTAGTTCACATGGGTTTGGTCACAAAGTCGTAACAACTCATGCAATTAAGGGCATCCATAGATTGTTGTGAAAGTGTACGATGGTGGAATTTGAGAAAAACGTTGGAGATTGTTAAACCATTATTTTGATTTGATTGTTATTAACCCACCTACATAAGATAATTCATCGTATCATACACAGTCTGTAAAAGGTTCTCCATCAAAACGCCTACGTGACGATAGTGATTTAGCAAAAAATACTTTGAAAGAAATACATGTACCTAGCGCTGCTTCAATATTATCATATCGTTGTCTGCTTGTTACTTTATCTTGCGCTCGAACAGGAAAATTAAAAATAAGAACGTGTTATCGGCTCAAAGGGAGTATTGATTACAACTTCGTAAATAAATCATCATCAAATTTTAGCTAAGAAAATGGCTTGTACATTTAAAAGAAAAACTTGTTAGTAGTTCGAGGAAAGTGATGAGAATTGATAAAGTAAATATTATTCAAATGTTTCATTGTTTTGTTTTAAACGATGTCCTACATAAATTTCAAACAGCGACCTGTATCCATTTACATTAAAATGTGTATAAGCTAACGGAAAAGAAGTCGATGAGAGTCATCTACGATGTCAAATGTAAAAAAAAGTCCCCTATATTATGGTAGCATTCAACATATCGGTGGATTGTTGCCCCCGGCTCGTGTGGGACAGAGAAAAGAAAGTGCAGGTAGGCAGTAGCGTCGGTCGAGTCGGGTGAGATTTATTAGATCGTAACTGGTGGGGTCGGCAACACCCGGTGCACTGTCGTCGCGCATTCGCCACACGAAAAAAATAAAACCATGACCCACCCGTGTAGTTCACATTTATTAATCTCCGTTAATCATTTTTAATTCGAAATACAAAATGGTGTTTCGGCGATGACAAAGTATGTAACAGTTGAATTTGAATACTTTTCTCGACAAATCAAATGTCGGTATGGTTTCCTTTTAGAAATTGTATTTAGATTAGGCAAACTTGAGTCATGCAGTGGAAACTACCTATAATTACAAAATTATGATTACCAAGCTTCTCCGCGGGCGGTCATGTTAAATATTTTACTGCAGTAAGTAGTTCTAGTAGATAAATTTACAAATAAAACCTACATACTTACAGTCAATATATTCATAAATGCATTATAAAACGATCGTGGTGTCAAGTCGTTACTGCATTTTCTATTACATCACATTAAAGTAATTGTGTTGGCGATATCTGCAATAACGGTTGGCAACATTGATATTAGCTGTTTCAACTTGTGTTACATCACAATTTAAAGCTGAAATTAATATTTCGCTCATTACACGACCCGCCTGTTCAAGTAACGTGGAATTTTAATAAGTGTTGAATTTCTTTTGAACTGATATCGATACTGGTTAAGCTGAAACGACTTTCTACAATTCCAAGGACACTTTAAATATCACGATGGGTTATGACAAGGTTACTGGATTGCTACACTGCAATGAGTTTATATTTTCTTAGCAAATTTGATAAGAAAATAAAAAGGTTGTAATTTATACGGTACTTGCAAATCTTGTTGTTCGCCAGTTACCTTGAATAAACAACGGAACTACAACGCTGTAAGAACTCGGTTCTAGTATTCAAAATGCAATAATAATGATACATATTATTAAGAATCAGGTTTTTAAAACAAGAACTTTGGATTCAAAGCTAGGCAAGTAGCAATTTTGGAGCAAAAACACGTAGCTTGTAACGTCTTTTCGATAATAAGGTTGTGAACGAACGTGTTTCACCCTCCAACAAGTCCAGTTTCTATGAAATGTTAGCTAGTTTACACGCTTTATGGTTTCGTATGTAAATATTTCCTTTTCTTGATTTATAATCGAATACATTTTTTATACTGCCTCTTTGTTCTCTATTAGGATCAGAATTAGTTGTTATGGTTCGTTTTTGGATTTAGCAAAATGCTCATTCACATTTCAAATTAGGTTTCGAGTAGCTGTTTACATCACAGTTATACAACATTTTAAAGCAATGTATATTGTAGGCGTAGCAGTTTCACGGTTCACCTTGTGTGAAAGGTACCTGGTACTCACATATCTTTTTTGTAATTTATCTATAGGCTTACTTATTCTTATAAATTACTTGTGCTTAACATTGTCAATACGAGTCGAAGGGTAACAATTCTACCTTTACGGTAATATTGTCATCCACGAGGGTCTTGTTATCCTGAAGTAGGCGTCATTCGCTTTCTAGTTGCAAAGATTTCCATTGTGAGCCATTCTTCAAATATTATTCATATTATCTACATACGTTGTAATGTTTACCGTTCCATTGGTTATTCCGTTGTTGCGAACTATGTGGGTTTTTTCAATTATATCAGCGTTCAGTCCCCATTAATTTTGATGAAATACAATAGTTTTATCGAACAGGAAACTTCCACCTCATATTTAACAGTCGATTTCAAATAAATACAAATTGCGTTTTATTTTATCTTTTCGGCGTAAGACAGTACTTGCTTCTTTTGTCTTGTTTTGTCCCGTAAACAAATTAGTACGACGAGTCATGACTAGCCGAGCAACGGAGCAATAGCAATAGCGTCTAAAATGACGGCTCAGTCTACGTCATCCGTTTCCTCTCCATACGTACGTAGCAGTACATGACGCAATTGGCTTTTTCAATGTCTTATCTACAGTGAGGTATGTTGTCATTCGTCGAGTGGTCGCCGAGCTGCGCGCACGCCGCTCACCGCGCGGTTTATTTTTGTTTCACTTGTCTTTTTGCTTTTTTATAGTCGTCGAGGACAAAGTGACGAATTGCGCGCCTGTATTGTGCCAGTGTTTTGAACTTTGTGACATTGGAAGAACCATTTTTATAGTGATCAGGGCCCAGTGGATTGTTGATCATGCTGATGTCAGGGTTCTTCATCATTTCCCCAGACTTATCGTTTAGGTAGGTGATGACGAAAAAATAATTTTAAGGTGCTTTTATCTTCGGAACCTGTTCGCTAATATCTGTTGTGCGTTTTGGTGTGATTGCGAATGGAGAGCGGATTATAACGAGTTGTGAACCTGATTGGCCCGTTCGGACGTCGATGCATTGTTCTCGGATTGACCTAGTACTTGTTATTATGAAATAATTAGGGCTTCTCCTTGACTCGCTCACATTCTGTCACTGTTTTAATATTAATAAAGTCTTTGTGAATTAATGAGTGAAATGTTACACGTATTTAATTTATATTTTCGCTATTCTTATTATTATTTAATTTGTACTTTTCTAGGCAACAAGCTGTTACTTTCCGGTCGCTCTAATTTTGTTCCCATTACAGAAATTTACGTATCGCTAATAGATGCTAATGTGTCCGTGTATTTGTTGCAGAATGACGCCGCAAGAGGAGCGCGAGAGCTCTCGCGGCGCGGAGATCGCCGACGCCTTCGAGGACGACATGTTTGGCCCGCCGCGCACTGAACCTGCCGCCAGGCCTAAACTATCCATGATCTCGGCGCGCCTTCGCGCCAACGAGGAGCGCAAGCGGGTCATTGAGATCTGCTCGCAGAAGTTAGAGAATATCGAGGACCCTGCCAGAGACCTCCGTCGATCTGTCTGCATCAACAACACCTACTGCCGCCTGAGTGAGGAGGCGCGCAGAGAGAAGGAGGCGAGGCGGCGGCGCGCGAGAGAGGAGTGCGACGACTCGTGGGTCGGCAAGAAGGCGCGGCGCGCCGTGGAGGACGAGTGCCTGGCGCTGCTGGACGCCATCCCGGAGCTGGGCGATGCCAACCTAGGCTGCGCGCAGCTGGCGCGACAGATGCCGCGACAGGACGTGCCGCTGCTGCCACCTGGGCTCCTGACGGTGCTGGACTCATGACCGCGCCGGGCCGCGCACCTCCACTCCCCCCTGTGAGCCGGGCGCGACTGACGCGCTCGCGTGCTCCTGACGCGAGTCGCTGACCGCGGAGCCGACCGACGAGAGCGGTACCGCTCCGGAGCTCGCGGCACGCGCTCCTCCACGGCGGCGGTGGCTCGAGAATCACTGGACTATTGATTCGTGTTTGTAATTTACGTTACCCGGAACGGACTGTCGACGTTTAGCCAATTCTTTGTTGTTTAAGAGGAGTACTTACTTTGTTAGCGTGTTTTTTTATTATTTAGTGAAAGTTGCTCAGGCGCTGCCGACGGGCGCGGTCCAATTAGTGTTCAACGATTAATTTTTATCGAACAGAGGACTCTTGAGTGTACGCTATCCGCTGCGTGATGTCACACGTAGTTAGGAAGTTTAATGGTTCATATGGAGGCATAGTTATAAGTGATAATTATGTTATATTATTGTATTGTAAAGTAAATAGTGATTAAGAGATAGTGCAAAACGACTGGGAACGGTTGCGTAGACGAGCGGTAACAAAACTTCCACGCTTTACGTTTAGTTTTATTTGAATAGTATTATTTCATGCTGCCTTTTGTGAGATCGGTTACATGTTACTGAATAGAGTGAAAACGGCTGTTTCTGATGCACACATGCGCGTCTCAAATATAATAACATTTTCGTGGTTAGCAAGTTTCAAATCGAGTTTTGGTTTTCGATCAACACATTGCTAACATTACTAATAGTCAGTAAGTAAGAATAAAGGAAAATGAGTGACGTTAGTGTGTGTGTCATCGGTGACACTTGACGGGTTTTTAGTTTCCTTATCAAAGTGGCGCGCGTGTCAGCATGGAGGTAATGTGTGGCCAACGTTGGCGGCCAACGTCCAACGTTCGCTCGCGCCTCACATTTGACTAACAAGTCCGAGTTATACTTCGGACGAGTTTTGTTGTACTTTATCGCTTTAAGTTTTATTTAAGCGTTTTTGTTTTGTACATTTTAATGTTACCCTATTGCTTATGTCACCATTTTAAGCTTTGTTACCATTATATTGATATTTAATTGGGTTGACTCTGGGGTTTAGAGGACTATTGTGCATTGTTGACTTATTTTAATGCAGCATAGACACATTTCCCCACTTACAAACTTGTTGACCGTACAAAAATTAAACAATTATATTTGAATAATTACTGGCAACAAACGTTGCTTAATTTTATATAACGTTTACAAGTTGGGGAATTGTGTATAATAAAAAGCGTTACTTATCAAACGGTTGTGCAATAAGTTGAAGGCAATCAATCGTTCGATTGTGCAATTGAACCGCGGAGTGAGCGTGTTCCTTTTCTTTTGAAATCTTAATTGTCGCAAAATATATCGCTAGTAGCCCGTTTCGCCCCCTCTGAATAGTAAATAGGTACGGGGAGTGTGGCGGCGCGGGGGCGGCGCGCGCGGGGCGAAGCTCGCGGGGCGCGGGGCGCGGGCGCGCGGCGCGGGGCGGGGAGGAGGGGGCGCGCCGGGCGCGAGCCGTGCGGCGGCGGGTGGGGTTCTCTGCACCGTTCCCAGCACTCCTGTGATATTAGCCTAGCCTGTGTGTCGTATTTGTGCTAGTTTCCCCAACCGACTTGTTTGGATATTGTGCTTGTAAAAAGCTTGAAAAATAAAAGATAATTTCTTTTCTATATCGGCCATTTTATACGGATTAACCGGATTTTAATGTCGTTTACCCGACTGTAGGATCGCATTTAGAATTTTTCGATCACCATTTGTGATGATTAGATGATTTTCTTTCGATCATTTGGTACCACGTTGTATGTAATGTTGAATAATCATTATTGTATTGTAAAATTTATAAAGTTAGGCGCTTGTACACTTAGCTGTTGCCCTTATTAGGGGATCATGGTGTGAGATCGTTTATGTCTACAACAAATGAAAATCATACAAAGAATAGTGTTCTCAATAAATTATGTTCACTAGTTATTAAAATTGGATTTGCAAGCAAAATGTACTTTATAAATTGAACATAAAACGCACATATTATCAAATAAGTAGATTTTTCATTGTACTGTAACTACGGCCACGTTTAGACGAGCGGACTCGTGTCGGTCGAAGAGCTACTCATGTCAAAAAGTTCACAGATGTAAATGAAGTTTTCAAACGATGAACTCGACCGTCCTGCCACGGTTTTAAATGGAGTTTCTAAGAGATACATATTAAATTGTGAACAGCTCGACATTCTTATCTCTTTATCATTAACACCAACAAAGACCAAACCTAGATGAATTTTATATTATGTAGAGTCCTATCAAACGTGGCTACTCCTTGAACGATGTGAGATTCTTAGAGAATAAATAATTTAATACCGAGCCTCTAGCTTTAGTCATTCAATCGTGTTGATCGGGAAATGTAAGAAAAAGAAAAGGATGTTGCAGACTATCAGATTATTGAATCAAACTCGTGGCCATCTCGCTCGCCCGCCGCGGAACAGAGCGAGACAAAGAACAAAACGAGATACTATGTGTTGAAAGAATTGTAATATTGTGTTGATAATACTCCAAACCAATTGAATCATTTTATTGGTTCCGTGTGAGCTTGAGATCTAAATAAAGTTAATAGTTCTGCTTATTTGGCATTTTATTTACAACTTGGCACTCCTGCCTAAAGTAATAATAGACTCCCTGAGTTGTTTTTCAATATCAGAGCACGGTGAGTCAGAATCAGTTGAAATGATTGAGTCATCAGCGTCCAGAGCTAAAGTTTACATTGAATCGACGTTAGTGCATAGAAATTAACTGAATATTGATGAAATAGAACACACAGCTAATGGACTTATTAGTTGTTTTATACAAACGGTTAATGTTAGTAGCTATTATCCATCATTGAGAATAGAAATAAGTAATGCAAGCAATCTACGTGCAGCTAATGAGACAATGGATTGTGCAATATTATATGACTATGGAGTGAGTTCTAGCACTACTACTGAACTGAATTTAGGTATCAAACTTACACAAAGCCGTGTAATACTCAGAAATATACTACGAAAAATTTCAATATCTTGGCTGTAGTATTTTTACGGATTATATAGAACACCTTTGCGAGGTTCTGCATTATAAAATAAAGAATATTTTAATAAGAAATTGTGTGTAATGCGATGATAAATCTGTAAAAATATTACTGCTTCAATTATGTAATTATTAGATTCAGCATGAATTGATAAGTTAAATATTTTGTACTGACTTTGGGAGGAGTTATTTATCTGATGTGAGTTATGTACGCTTGCGGATTGTCATATGAGGCGAGGTAATTGTTCGTGAAATAGTAAATTTAAGACGACGTTTTGTAAATGTTATCATAATTTTATTATTGTGACTAGCTGCTATTTTATAAATGTTTCCTGTCTTAAGCTAAGAGATGGTCAATAAATAAATATTAAATTTAAACTTATATCGTCATTTCATTTACATTAACCCGGAGAACAATGTGAAGTTACCGGTAAACCGATGCCAAAAACCTTGGTTAGATGATATTCGTCGAAATTAAATGAGGAAAACTGCATGGAAACTGGATTTATTTTCGACAAATATGTTATACATGTATAGTTGTACTTTGTTAAAATATAGACAGTAATAAAAGAATAAAGTGTAACGTGATAGAAACTATTGATGTGGGTATAACTGTCTATAGTGTATTGTTTTGTCACAAATTCAATGATGGCAGTGCCTCCAAATTTAAATTCGAAACCAAATTGCCTAACGTGGCAACATTCCAAAGGATTATGATCCCTATATTTTCTCAATGCGTGTGAAATTTGGCTGTTTAACAACATTAAAACTACGACATATTACACTGAGGTAATTATGGTCAACAAATTTTGTTGTGTGGATTAAATTATAAAAGAAATTAACTTCTGTGAAGGCAAAAAATTTTTGCTATGCAAACAGGACATTTTTAGCTTAGACGCTGCAACCTGATACTGTTATGTTATATCGAAAGATGTTCGCTGTTGTCACGACTTACAATAGTGCAATAAAATGCATGTAAATGTTTTCATTTAAGTACATTTATTCTATCTTAGTGATACTATTACTATATGTGTAGCCTTTTCCATAGCCTATAGGCTACTTATTACCATCTAAGATTACTGTAAAGTAATCTGCTTTATTATCAATAGAAATAATATCTTGCAATTTCATTCTGCAATCACTGGTTAACCGATTTAATTATGGACCCACAGTCAACCGTTGTAGCTGACCGATACGTTAAGTCTATCATCCCACTGATGCAATTATACATATTGCACAGTATATTGTACGACTCTATTATATTAATATCCTTGTGAGAAATTGTGAATAGAGAATACAAGAGTAGATAAAGATATAATAAATAAATTATTATGTTTTATTTTTATATTACTTTGCACTGAGTGTCAAATGCTTTTTATACATGTGAAATAGACGGTACGTAAGCATCAAGCCCGATTTTCGACATAATTCGTAATACTAGTAATATTATGAGGAAAATGTTGTACATTTGTAAAGCCGAGAGCGCGTCAATGAATTATTACGTCATAGAAGGAGCGTTGTACGTACTACGTAGATTTTAATGTACTATTTCTGGCTATCAGATAGAGCCTGCGTCATGAGGACCTTTAATGTCGTGAATTAGTAGAAACTTAATTTTATTAAAAAAAAAACGAATTATTGAAAGTAGTAATTTCTATTTTAAATATTAATTTCATTTATCCGAAATATAATAATTTACTAAGTAAATAATTTCATCCGAAAAGAGTTATGCAAGATTTTTACGCAAAATTAAAATAAATATTACTATTTAGAACAATGAAAGTTGAATTTATAAGCTAAATTTGGATGCCTCCTCTATCTACTATCTGAAAGTTTTCATATCAGTTTTAACCGGGATTAGCCTTTGGCCAACAACAAAGGACTTCAGTATTTGCAACCTTTTTCTATTGTGAACTTGCAATCGTTAATGTTGACAAGCCAAGCGAGACTGCTCTTTTTCCATTTCAATCATATTTTTACAATGGGCTTCCACCAAGTAAGGACTACAAAATTAATTTATTATGTCCATAATGGAAATCAACATAGCCCATATTAGGTTATGAACAGCTTATTAATGACTTTAATAATGATGATAAGGAAATTTTAATCAGTTAAATAAACGATGAACATCAATACGACATCGTTTTTGTGATCTGTGATATTATAATGCAAATTTTGTAATCTGTTAATGTTGTCTAAAATGTAAATATTGAATTGGAGTCCGTCTGAGTTGTCGTGTACACTACAATATTCATTAAGAATAATTACAAGTCTGAATAATTCTGACAACTTGTCTAACCTTAAATTGCCGGTGTGCCTAGTAGATGGATTGTGGAGGTCAGACGGCTGTCGCTTCGTATAAATGCTTGTAAAATCAGCCACATCAGTTTAGTAATGGCAGTCGTCTTTAAAACAAGTTTACTGAGATGATGATTAAATGAAGCGTAACAACATCTACAACGTCGTACACAGGATGAATATGAATTTGTGTAATTCCTTTAGGTCACGTCATTTGTTGCTGATGTGTAGAATGATTTAAGTATATAGTTTTACACATTAAGATATTCTTTAAATTATTAATTTTTTTATCAGAGTGTCGTCGCTGATGTGCGATTAACTGACACTGTAAAACCTTCTTTTATATTTTACATTTTAATTATCGTAGTTGTATTTGTGTAGTTAGTGTGAAATCAGTCGTGTACATAATCATTAATATCAAACTTCTTAATATTGTTTTAATCGTGGTTTATTTTGTTTGCAACTTTCAAACGGTTTTTATTTTTAAACGAACTATTAGCATTAACAGTTTTGTAAAGTAAATTGCAATGACAAAATCTTTACTAATTATTTTAATTATATGTATAAAATTTACGTAGATATTGTCTAAATATAGTCATAGTCTATTGAAACTATTGAATAATTATATGTTTGGTTCAAAAATGTTAAATGTTAAAAACAAAGATGAAGGCTATTCTATGTCATAGCTTAAATTATATATTAAATAATTGCAATTTCCTTGTAAAGTAGCGATTGCATTTAATTCTGAGCCTATCATAATAATATATATTTTAGCATATAGCAAGTATTTATTAATTAATAACATCGGCTTGTTCTACCGATGCTATGAATAATTCTTATGTGAATAAACTGATATAATTAAGCATGTAAATCCCGGGAATGAATATGTCTATACTGGGGAAAGTCCACATACTGTAATAACACAATATAAAATGCATGCATATAATAATTAATAATGTAATAGTAACTAAATTACTGTTTAATTCCTAAGGAAGAAATTACATATACGGTGTAATTTTCACTGTAATCTAAATATGACTAAATTGACTTAATAATAATATCTCAAATAAACTACTTACTTACTTTATTTGTAAGCGATAAACGAAAATATTTATGAAAAAATATCAGAAGTCATTCTCTGAACAAAAATATACGCTTGGATTAAAATTATAAAAGGCCCTTTCTAAACAGAAAAAAAACCACATGACGACAGCAAATTAATTCATTTTTAAATTACAAGCACAAGACAAGTATCTTTTACGCAATACCTACATATTGTTATTTCTTCAACCATTAACTTTTCTATGTTGTAACATAGTTGTGCGGAGAGTAGAAACCTCGAAAGCGAGACAAGGAAGTACATCTTTCCTTAATACGTATCTGCAATGTTCGTATGACATGAAACCTCGGACAGCACTCGGGGAGTTTGCTACAATACACACTTCCGTAGTGGGGGTGGATAGCTCATTGCCTATTAAGTAGCCCAGTTTCCTCATTTGACCAATACCACTTACTAAGATAAGTAACCGAGTGTAATTTCTTATAGGGGTAACACAGACAAGTATTTATGTACCTAAGTAAATAGAAAAACGTAACCGGATTATTACGAAGAAAGATGATGCGAGTAATATGGAACCTAGTATTTGACGCTTCGCTCTTTGCAATAACTACATAAAACGTGTAAGTATCTTGATATTCTATATAATATGAAGTAAAACAGTATTAGCACCTAAATTCAGGACAACAATTTATAGAATAAAAGCAATTTATTGCTGAGACCGACCTGCAAAATGCATTTGAATGAATAGTTAGTAGATTGAAAACGTTTCAATAGTAAAACATTGATTTAGCTTCATAGTAACTACGGATTAAAATATAACACAGATAAATAATGTTTCTGCAAGACCTATTATTTTATTCCTTTCTTTTCCTTCTGGACCTAATATCGATCCCTGTGGCATTCTAGACCCTTTATAGACTTTATATTGAAATTGATTAGTCTGTGATTACTATAATATGACTAAACAACCAACATAGTTCGAAACTACAACATTTATAGGTAACATTATTGGAATTATAATAGTTGACTAGTTTTGCATAAAGCAACCGTTGCACGAGCTACGGTAGATTGTATTACTAGTACATTCGTAACATGGCGTAAGCGATGAGCCGCAACTTATTTTACTCTCATTACTCATACGCCACCGAGATATTTACACGAAATGCAGTAGTTGTAACATTTTTGCTCTTTTAAAAACCATTTTGCTTTTCAGAACCGTAATTATCAATTCTTTACTTTAATTTATATACAAAATGTTTTATCTTTTTAAAAACTTATTATGGTTGGTATTATTTATGGTTTAATGATAATTAAATAAAAAAGTAAATCCAATATCTTAGTAGGTATTTTAAGTGAGTATCCAAATATTATTGTAAAAATTGGATTTCATAAACTAGATTACGAAAACAATACTTTCGGCTCAGCGATCCTAGATTCCTATCTACGAAAACAATATTTTCGGCTCAGCGATTCTAGATCCTAGATTGCAGACATATTTTGTGCTCAATTGGAACAGGTCGGCCGTAAACGTCGGGCTGCAGTCTGTGGGGTAACTGTCGTATTATAAAAATAACAAGTACTCGCTATTCATAATCATAGAAATGAATAATCAGTCAATTGCACAATCTACAAGATTAATAATTAGAAATAGGATATTTCAAAAAAAAACATTTTAGAAGCCGTAAATTGTTAATACCTACGTAGTCTTATATACATAGGTTTACACTGCATATCCAAGCGGTGGAGGTACTATATTTCGCCAGTTATATTATGTTTAGGCTTTTGGCCGCGAGACCAACTATGCAGTTTTGTTAGTTTTGATTTGTTTTCCATTTATTTAGAAATATAAAAATAAACGACTACCTGTACGCACTATTTGATGAGTTGAATAAATTTGTATGATATTTTGAACGTTTTGCATACAAATAATACTTTTATTTTAATTAATATTTTTATGATCACAATATTAACTACATAGTAATACAATCATTACGATTATTAATACCAAAACATGTTGTCACTGTGTAAAATGCTGCACACGTGAATAATATTTTCCAAATTAATAAATACCCAAGTTTAATACAAAACAATCAAGCAAACGCAACAATAAAATAGCAAACGAAGTAGCTATTAATTTCAATAGGCCAGTATACGTACAATGTACGTACGTCACGAAAATAAACTAACAGCCATTCCCTCAATAGTAAAAATCCAACAAGCAACGTTCATGATTATTAAATATCAAAGCATACGATGAAACTAGATGCGTTGCAGTTCGTGTTCACTCGGCAGTCGGCACTAGTATGCTTGTGTAATCAAATCGTACTATTCAACGTATACCATGTGATTTCATAGCCAACTATTTAAAAATATTATTTACAACGTTGTGTATTGGCATATAATGATTCCGATTTTCTTTTCTAACTCAAATTCACATTTGCCTTCTTTATGGCCTGACTGTTCATCAACTGTCATAGATGCTCATTTGTTTATTTATGAAGTATAAGTATTAGAAAGAAAGCAAAGTAGGTCGCTGGAAGAAGGTATGGCTGGATAACGTCAGGGAGAGGGCGGGAATTGCTCACGAGTAACGTAATAAATCTTGAATAAAATAGGTTGAAGTGCGCAAAACTTGTATCCAATTTACGGCAGAGGGGCAGGTTAAGATGAACAACATTGCAGTCACGATATCACTTACAATTAAACATTGACACACAATACGGATGGCGAAGTGGTTTATTACGTGGCTAGTGTGCCGAGAGCTGTGGTTTCGATCCCAGGGACGAAACTTTGTGTGATTCATAAATAGCTGTTTCAAGTCTCGATGGTTCTTTGTGTCCGTTGTCTTAAATTTGTGTCTCTCGACACAGGTAATAAGGATGATCATTTAACTTTATAAAATAAATAAGTTATGCCCAATCGGGTCTTTGGTTAGTATTGTATCATTAAGCCTACCAAGTTAAAGTAAAATTGTTCCAGCAGTTGAAGACAACTGT
Source organism: Catocala fraxini (assembly GCA_930367265.1). Lineage (NCBI taxonomy): Eukaryota > Metazoa > Arthropoda > Insecta > Lepidoptera > Erebidae > Catocala > Catocala fraxini. The sequence continues at coordinate 18,686,965 of OV884035.1, forward strand.
GGCAAATCCGCCTTTTAATTTAAAATATTAAAAACTAGCTGACCCGCGCAACTTCGTCTGCTTCATATAAGAGTATTTCCCCCGTTTTTGTTACATTTTTAATTGATGCTCCGCTTCTATTGGTTGTAACGTGATGTTATATAGTCTATATAGCCTTCTTCTATAGCTAGATAAATAGGCTATTCAACACTAAAATAATTTTTCAATTTAAACCATTAGTTCCTGAGTTTAGCGCGTTCAACCAAAAAAACAAACTCTTCAGCTTTATAATATTAGTATAGATATTGAAATTAAACTACTATATACGGATTTTATCGCGTTGTTTATTTGACACTTTATTACATAATTTTGATAAAATCCGTATATAGTAGTTTAATTTCAATGAATAATATTCGCGTAAACAGAAGACAATATTAGTATAGATAATAAAATTGTTGGCCGTTTCTAATGTTTTTTTGGCTAGCACTGACAATTTTTATAGATATTGCTACAGACAAAGTCAAAAAACATTAATTAATTTAGGTCACAATTGAACACTTATGAACGTCAAAGTTTATGGGTTAGTGAGTTTAGTCAAGTTACAGAATTTATATTTATGTTAGTAACTAGGTTTTTGCAAAGGGTTGATCGTATGAATACAATTTTTATACTATTTTTAATCGCTTAAAATATAATTGCAGTAAATCGGAGAATCGATACAAATATTTGATGTTCTAGATTTTAGTAGTCGGGTTTATGCTTATGTCTTATTATAAATAAGAAATTAACTGATGTAAATATAAATAAAAAACAAAAACAAAAATTTTAACAGCAAGTTTAAGTACCGTCGTCCTTAATCCTAGGCATAAATCCACATTTCATTTCGCAGATATTAGCAGAGCAGGGATTTTATAATCAAACTCTTTGTATAAACAGAGTGATGCATACCAGCTCGGAACCTAAATCCAAGTTATAAGTATAGTCTTACAATATTATATCGGACTTAAAGTAGCGAAATGTGGGCGTATTACGGCTGAGCAAGATGCCATGTTATGTATACAATATCGTAGCTATTTGTGACGTAACTATTACCTCTTTTTAGCGTAGTTAATGATGACTAGGTTTACGACATTTTGTTGCATATTCAAAAACCAATTTTAAACTGGTTGCTTCGTTGATAGTGTGGCATGTGTTTCCGATAATGCTTACAGAAACCACGAGGATTTGAATTCTGAGTTAAATTCTTTTATCAAGCATTTTTAGAAAGGAATAAAAAAATTTTGTTGAACTAAAGCAACATTAACAAAGAAAAGTAATATAAAATAAATACTTTTCCTAATGAGACCTAGTTCAGCATAATTATGCTGGTTTAAAAAAGGTATATTTTAGTCATCTGTCAGGTAGTCGGTAAGATTAATTATTTCAAATTGAAATCTTTATTGCTTTTTACAATCTACTATATAATAATTTTCTACTTTATTCAGATGTTCTGTTAGTCTGGTCGTGGGTTCATGCAGAAGCAAGGATTTACTACTATTAAATCGTGCATTTCAATGTCAATCACAGAAGGCCAAAATTCAGTGCTCGCATTTCTTAATTCCTAAAATATTTTGTTTATTGATACGTCAGTCTCTTGAGCTCGTACCAATATAGTGGTGTCGACGTCACAGGTTAGAAAAAACTGTTTACAAAGCGAAAAGAGTGGTGCATTTTAGTATTGTGGAGTAAATATTATTGTTTGCTTTTTTGACTTTCTGTTTCAGATCAGCTGAGAAGGTAGGGCTGTCTCTGTCTACATTATGATATCACAGGACAAAGATTGGTGGAGAAGGCAGACAATCAAGATGGTAGAAGCTAAAAACAAAAATAAGTTTACAGAGTAATTATGTGTTTCTCATTTAAGTGAAGTATTGTAATGTTTTATAATTAATTGACGATTAAAAACACTATTACTTTTTCATATTTATTTTATTATAAACTAGTTTCGCTCGCAAAAGGAAGGTTATAGGTATTTGTAACAGAATTTTTCTTATATATAAAATATAGCCTATATTACTCGGCGATAAAATACCTTTCTAATGGTAAAATAATTTATTAAATCAGTTCAATAGTTTTTAAGTTAAATCCTTACAAACAAACAAAACATCGAAATCTTTTCTTTTATAATAATAGTATAGATCAGAGGTACCCAGACTTTCCAGTCTATCCAGAGGTTCTGGTGGACTCCTTGCAGCTACATTTGTACTATATTCCTTGGCATTCGTATTTATATTAGTGAAGAAGGACTTTTAGAAATTCTGTACCGAAAAATCGGTAGGTTCGAGACCACTGGTACTGAATATGGAATATGCAAGTTTTTACAAGTAACAGTCGGCCTACAGTGATAGGTGAAGTCAAACCAACATTTTAGTTCTTCATTATCGAAAGCATATAAATTTTCGTGGACTTACTGTTATATCCCTCTAATGTACCCATACATTAACAACAACCATGACACAAAGCACCGTCAGCACATTGGCGATTTGTAGCGGATTGACGGTTTGGTGTATTCAGTTCGAGGCAGACTTGTTTCAACCTCGGTTAAGACCACTTGCTCTTTACAAAAGTTCTCGTGTAATTCTTCATATAAAATAAACGGCCTTCAGCCAAAATTAGAAAAGACTTTTTTTAAAGGACTCGGCAAGTTTCCCGTATAACATTACGAATTGTGGATCCCCATTTTTTGTCACGCCAACGTAGACCCTCGTCGAGGCTCCCATGGACCCCCAGGGGTCCACCTGGACCACTTTGAGAATTAATGGTACAGATAATATTTTAAAGCATCGTATGCAAGAAATGTAAAATCAATTTAATTGAAATAAATATTTTTGACTTTTTGACTTTTAATTAAATACATAGTACTCAAAATTTAAAGATATGTACTTGGCGTACTTACATCAGTCATCACAAAAGTATCCATATTAAGAAGGGTGAGCTCACACTTACATTTACATGATAGAAAACGACAGTGTGCAATTTTCAATATGAGTGAGCGGGATGAAACCTACTATATATAATTTAAATGTCATTTTGACATTGTGTGTCAGATGACAAGTTAACGTCCAGGAAGGTGGCCATATTTAAACATAGTAGAACGCTTAAATAATTTAAATCGTAAAAATAGATTTCTTTATAATAAAAGTCCTAAAACTATAGTTAGTGTAATTTATACATAAGACACATTTCCCTACCCTTTTGGGGATAAAAACAAGGTGGGACTATGTAGGTATAAAAGACAAAACAGGATAATTTAGGCGTATCTTCCACTTACTATTAATTAAGTGTTATCAAGTCTTAAAGTACCAGACATAATTAAAATCAATTGCGGCTGGCCGCCGGTGTGCGGCTGTGACTCAATAGGTTAAATGTTCAAAGGTCTTACACAGAAAGACTGCACGGCTGGCGTAGTTGATTAAGTAGTCCGCCGAGAAAAATTGTGTGATCCATAAATACTTGTTCCCAGTCTGGGTGTTCTTTGTGTCCGTTGTTTGAATTTTTTTAAAGTATCCTGTATCGATACATTGTTGAGTTATAATTATCGCTTGCTTTAACGGTGAAGGAAAACATCGCGAGGAAACCTGCATGCCTGAGAGTTCTTCATAATGTTCTCGAAGATATGTGAAGTCTGCCAACCCGCACTAGGCCGGCGTGGTGGACTATGGCCTAACCCTTCTCACATTGAAAAGAGGCCAGTGCCCAACTGTGGGACAGTTTCATACAGGGCTGATATTATTATTATTTTATATATGTACAGGATTTATTCCTAACGCGGGAGTTTCTTTTGAAAAATAATAATTAAATAAAGAAATATGTAGCTTTAAAGATGATGCACCTTATTTATATATTATATATTCTACACATACACACAACACCATCTAGCCCAAACTAAGCAGAGCTTGTACTATGGGTACTAGACAATGGATAAACATACATACATACTTTTTTTTTTTGTAAATACATACATATTATTCATAGAAACACCCAGACCAAGACAAACATCCATGTTCATGCACACAAATGTTTGACTTGTGCGGGGATCGAACCCGCGACCTCAGGCGTGGCAGTCGGTTACACTAACCACTACGCCATCGAGGCCGACAATATATTATATCGCATATAATTTTTGCAATATTGATGTCATGTTTATTATGTAAGCTAGTAGTTCATTAATGCAAAATTAATTAAACTGTATACGTAGTGAGAAATTTTTAATACGACTTGCGCTCGGTCCATCGTGTCTAACTTATTTATAATAAGCGGTCTGGACGCTACTACTGCCATCTGGTATACAATACAAGAAACTATAAGACGAGCAAACTACATTTTAAGAAAACAAAAGCAGATACGTAGTATTTTTTCTTTTATTATACTTCTTTTAATTTTTACAGTTTAAAAAATCTCTTATACAACATCTTTTTCCGTCCGTCCGTTATACTATTTTCAACTCAAGATCCGTAAGAGCTAGAGACTCGCGCTCAACGCCATTCGACTCAGCATAGTCGATATACCCCCGAAATGACTATGACCTTTGACCTCTGACTTTAAGGTCACGTGGTATCACGTGACCTTTGCATATCTTGTTTTTCGAACTCTAAGATTTATGGCAATTCATTGCCGTTTCTCACTTATTTATAATAACTGAAAGTGTTTTGTTGAAATACTAACTTTTGCCCGCAGGGTCGCTCGCGTAGAACTAGGTTAGGTCGGGAATATGCAGAAACACATTTTAAATAAAATATAGCCATCAGCACAGCATGCTACTCGGTGATAATATAGATTTCTAATGGTGAAAGAATTTTTAAAATCGCTGATGTAGTTTTGAGTTAAAGCCTGACAAATACACTAACAACAAATCAAATCTTTCTTTTTTATAATATTAGTATTTATTTATAAATTTAGTAGTATTAGTATAAGCTATTTTGGTGGTTTCGTTCGTATTTTAAAGTATATTTTATTATTCTTTAGCACAAGGTAAACCTTTATTGATGAACATACCATAATTTATGAAAAACAAAAAAAATTATGTGGCTTTAATATATTATCATCAGAGAAACAAAAAATATGTTTAGTTTTCCAATCAATTTGTACATAGATTCGTTAATTACTTAGTCGATTACTGGCGTGCCCGAATTATTTTGTCGCGTGCCAGCGCTGGCACGCGCTCCATTGGTTTGCCATCCCTGGTTTAGGGTTAAAATTATCTGCCGCCGCCATGTGGTGATATTTCAAGTTATGTTATTCGGTAGAAAATTCTCTATTACAGCAGTCCAGAATTGTGCCCCGCAGACGATAGGCAATAGACTCACTTCTTTGTGTCCGTTGGACATTGCATTTTATAAAGATAGTAAAAAATAATATTTCTCTACAGAGATTTTACATTAAATGTATGACAATTAAGTAAAAAATGTGATATTTTAATAAAAGTGTTTTATACTTAATAATGCAATAAAATTCTTATAAAGTAGTTTGACCGTAATAAAACATCATAAGGCAACCTGCATGTCTGAGAGTTCGCCATAACGTTCTCGAAGATATGTGAAGTTTGCCAACCCGTAGTGGGCCAGCGCGGTGGACTATGGCCTTACCCTTACCACATTGTGAAGAAGCCCGTGCCCAGCAGTGGGACAGTTTATTTACAGTGCTGATATTATAAAGGAGTTTAATTTCAATATATAACATTCGCGAAAACGACAGGCGAATTTGAAAACTGGGCCGTTAGGGCTGACTGATTAATGTTACCGTTTACAAATGTTCTATCCTCCATTTAGTTAGGTGTTTACCTTTAGTTAAATACAAATAAACTACTGCTTAAACTAACGGTTCAATGGATTTAGTATTGTTGTACGTTAATGTTGTAGTTACATTGATCTTTAAAGCATTTTATTTTTAAACTGAGTTTTCAGATAAAAAGACACATCAAGATTGTTTACCTTTAGTTAAATACCTAACCAAATGGAGGATAAAATACTTACTTAAACAACCTACGTCTCATTCAAACGTACGACTAATATTACCGAGTATAAACTCTACAGACATGATGTTACTGAATATATTCCGATTAAAAGTACTGATACAACTTCATTAAGTAGATGTATGTTCATGTGCCACTAAATCTAATGAGTTATTGCCTAAGTTCATTAATGTGACATAATGATGAAACGATTGTATGATATCGGTTTTTTCCATATTTCTATAACGTCTCGAGTTATATACATAATAATATATTTCTTTAGATTTCGTTAGATTCGATTTCTTTTACGTAAAAATAGGAAGAAATATGTACATCTTATATAAAAGTTGATTGTGAAACGTTGATGATGAAACGATTGTATGATATCGGTTTTTTTCATATTTCTATAAAGTCTGGCGTTATATTCATAATAATATATTTCTTTAGATTTCGTTAGATTCGATTTCTTTTACGTAAAAATAGGAAGAAATATGTATATCTTATATAAAAGTTGATTACTCTTGATTTTTTGATATAATTATTGATGATAAAATGATTGTGTGATATCAGTTTTATATATATTTCTATAAAGACCAGAAAAAAAAAAAATTATATGTTAAAATTGATTTATTTCACGTAAAAAAAATAACATGTACATGTATATTTTGTATAAATGTTGATTGCCTTATAACTTATTAAATTAATATTCACTATATGTGGGTAGAAAATGTAAACACTTGAGAGTAGTAGTAAGATATATGTATATGTTTGTATTACTAGTATTTGCCCGCGGGTTTGCTCGTTCAGGAACAGTAGGTACTTTTTTCTGGATTAAATATATATAGTATGTCCTTTAATGTACCCCTGATAACGTGTATGCGTAATTTCATGCTGATCGATCGAGTAGTTAAGGTGGAAAAGTGAAACAAACAAAAAAAAAAACATTTTCGTATTTATAGCATTTGTTAAGATTACTGAACGAAAAATTAATACTGGAACCGGATCGCAGCGCAACCACCATAAACCATCCAAGGACCAAATCTATCACACAAAATATGTTTTATTAAAATAGAACCTGCCGTTTAGGCGGAGGTCAGTAACATAAACACGTACAGAAGAATTGTATAACTATTATTTACATATGTATATATCTTTTATTTTTTCAAATTCATAAAAAGTATGATAATTTTCAAGAAATCTTTAGGTAAATATATACAGATTTAATTTAGATGTCAAAATATTGTCATAATAAATACTTATAATTAATAAATATAATAATTATTAATAAATAAATCAAATAATATTTATTATCTGCCAGCGCCATGTGGTGATGTAATTTAAAAAATAAATAGTTCTAAAAGTCGATAACATTTCACACCCTTACTAAATGGAACGGGTATTTCTGACTAACAAATATTTCAATAACCCTTCACAAGTAAGAGCTGTTCGAAACAAAACATTGGCTCCGTGCATCGGTACAAACAAAAATAATCCGTTCCTATTTTTACTTCACAGGAAGTAATACATTTATTATTTTTCCTGTTATCCTGTGTGCTTTTCACTGACGAAAACATGACTGCGAGCGCGTTGTACTTATTCCGAAAACTCTCTCCTATGAATATTGATCTTTTAATCAGTTCCGACCTCATATCAGACTGAAAAAACAAGTTCTTTATTACGTTGTATCGTGCTGTATACATTGACTGTGTAAGTCAGAGGTAAAACACATTTCCAAAGGTATAAGCTGTTTAGTATAATCTAAGAAATAATGTGTCTGTGTGCCAAATATCATAAGGGTCCGTTTCACGGTTTATATCAACACAAGTTTGTAAATTTATATAACCTGCAGTGAAATCCGTATATATTTAATTTCAGTACACGTGTACATACAACTAGTGTTTACTATTATGTACATATTAATAAAGACATCACTTTGTACCCGTTTTTAAACAAATTGCGCGCAAAGGAGTGTTTAAGAGGACACACTGAAAAAATGCACTAACTTTCACCGAATAGTATAGGACTATGAGAAGACCAATAAATCTAGAATTTTGATATAGGTAAATTGATGTCTTTAACTAGAATTTCCTGGCTCAAAAACACGATATTGTGATTTTGGCTCGATCATAATTATTTTGAAAAGCACCTTGGAAAAATTACTATTTTTAAAATTACAAGGAAGTTACACTGTCATTATGCTTAGGAATTACTCAAATATATTCGTAACATCAATATTAGTGATTTGCTAGCTCATTATTTCCATAACTAAAACCAATCATTTTAAATATTATTTTAAGTTTTTTTAACAATTTCTAAGCGTTCTCGGTCATTGCGGGCGCATCGCAATTTTAGACCTTATGACCGCTATTTAAGGATTGATACACAATGAGTGTCATTGGGGCGGATATGGGCGGAGCTATTCTAAACGATAATTTTCGCGGTGTCCCCTTAATTTTCATAGTTAAAGTTAAATTGAGAAGAAATAATTATGGCTAACATTTATACAATGAAAGTAAAATTAATTTAATGAATTGCGTTCGACTTTAGATCACTCATCAACCACTAAATAAGATAAATAAAATGGACTACAAATTAAATCACAAAGAACTAAATTATTATTCTTAGTACCCCGCGCCCGTAGCTCGTAGCGTGATGTTATATAGCCTACTAGCTGTTGCCCGCGATTTCGTCCGCGTGGACTTTAATTTATTACCCAATACCTACTTTTAATTTGTTATCTAATTTTAAAATATAAAACTACAACTAAAGAAATTAATAAGTCTAACTACACCTATATAGGTGTAGTTAGCTATATATATAGCTAATACTTAAAAACTACCTACTAATATTTAGAAACTACCTACTATATCTAAAGAATTATATCTTTTGAATGAAATATCCGATTTTAATAATTTAAAATGTATTTTACGAGTATTGAAACGGTCTTTAATAAAATATCATTTAATACAGAGGTATGACTAATATTATGGTTTGATTATTGTCGGCACTTTTATCAACATTTAAAATGTAAAAAAGTAGTTATAGTAGCATAACTACAGTAGTTGGATATATGGTATTGCGGACTTTTTTGTAGATATTGATACGTTCTATAATACTGTAAAACATTTTTTTGTTCTATCATCAATAGTTTCCGCAGCGCACGTGATGACAGATTTTTTATGACTAATTTTTCACACCTTGGGTTATATAATTGCATATTTATTAAAAATATCAATTTTTTTTGAAAATGTGATTTAGCCTATGTCACTCAGTGAAAATGCAGCTTTCTAATGGTGAAAGAATTTTTGAAATCGCTCCAATAGTTTTTGTTAGAAAACATTACAAACATACATACAAAAACACAAATGTTTCCTCTTTATAATATTAGTTTAGATGTTACTTCGGAATAAAGTGGCACTAACGGCTACAGAATATTTGGAATCACTCGTTTTCGAGTTAATTTATTACAAAAAATACAAATCTCTTTATAATATTCGTCTAGAAGTATTAGATTTCCAACCGTTTTTAGTATTTTTCATTAAACGAAACAGCAGTAACAAGTCAACAATATAGTTTTCATTTCATACATAGTGACATTCAACAGAAAAAGGAACAGAACATTAGCTTCTCCAAAAACTTTGGACACTCGTAACTTTTTTATTAATCGTTATTTTATTTGCTTCTTTCGTTACTTGTATCCAAAGGTCAACGGGATCGTAGTATTAAAGCTTTCTGTCTGCTCTGCTTCTATCTTTTGAATTCTAAATGGTCGTCAGATATTATGGCATACCTAAAAATGTATAACAAAAAGCAAATTAGGGAAGTTTTAAGAACCATGTTCCTGAAAGAACTTTATATTTGTATTTAGGGTCACCATTGTCTTTGACTGCACGAATGGAGTAGTGGTTTAAGTGGTCGCCTCGCCACTGCCGCCGCACCGAGCGTGGTGGATTCGATCCCCACACGGGATAAAAATTTGTGTGATCCACAAATGGTTCTTCCAGGTCTAGGTGTTCTTTGTGTCCGTTGTTTGAATGTTTGTAAAGGCCCACGCGATACAGGAATTATCCGTAGTGCGAGAGATGTCTTAAAAAAAGGTACTGTTGTATGCTTTTAGCAGTATGCGTGTGGGAGAATACTGCCGCGCTGCACTATCGCAAACTTGCATTATACTCAGGTAAACAAAATTAATGTATCAGCAATGTGCAAACAATGTCAGAAAACATAAATTTGGAGTGATTATAGTAGAAAACTCTAAATTAATCAAAACATCAGCATCGTTTGATAGTGCAAAAGCAGTATTAGAAAACAACGCGTTCTCTGAATACATTTTCTTACAATTTTATCACAACGATCTTAAAGTCGTGAAAACGTTACATAAGGACAAAATTAATTGCGCATTATAATTATCAATAAAAATCACGAGTATGGTTCTAATTGCAATTATATCTCCATTTGAAACTAGGTTTTAACCGCGGCTTGAAATACCTCAATTTAATTGGAAGTATTGATTAAAATTCAGTAGCTTTTCACTTCTGGCATTAATCTAACCTATGTATGTGCGAAATTATATTACGATGAATTACGTTTGTCGAAAATTTGGCTAAGCCGATAGACAAAATATATGTTTGTAATAGTAACTTAGCTTTATAATTGGTACAAATCTTCATTTTAAATAGATGATTATCATTACATCATTATATATTATAAAACAAAGTCCCCTGCCGCGTCTGTCTGTCTATCTGTTCGCGATAAACTCAAAAATTACTGAACGAATTTCCATGCGATTTTCACCAATGAGTCATAAAAAAGATTTAGGTATATAATTTGTTAAGGTTTTGTAATACCCATGCGAAGCCGAGGCGGGTCGCTAGAAATAGATGAGAAAAGGAATGCCCACAATCGGCTTAATCAAGTTTAAAAGTATATTAACTTGTACAAGGAGGTGATAGTGAACAAGGCGGGTGTGTTTAATATAGTGAAGAAAAGAGACAGATAGAGAATAACAGCTGTCGCAGTTTCACGTAATTGTGAATGGCATCAAGGGGTGCGAGGTAGATTAATAAGTCCAAGAAAATAAGTGTTTTGTTACCGTTGTGTGGGAATATTTCTGTGAACAATAATAAAGTGCATATTATTATTTATAATAGGCAAATATATATACACAGTCGCGATATTTTGATTTGCTATATATTTCAAAATTATAAAAGAAGGTACCTACTTATAATTTTGAAAATTAAAAGAACTTGGTACCTATTTAAAAGATGGTTGATTTAATCATAGTTCGTAACAAAATCCATATACGCAGCTGCGAGATTTTGATTGGCTCTATATTTCAAAATTATAAAAAACGGAAGTTTTGATAGCGCTAATACCTATTTCAAAGATAGTTTATTTAATTATAGTTTGTAACAAAATACATATACACAGTCGCAAGATCTTGATTTGCTCTATATATTATAAATTAACAAAATAGGAAGCTTTTGTAGCAGTGATGGCGATTCAAAAGATGGTTGATTTCACATAGTTCGTAACGATAGAAAAATAATTTGGGTTTTAACTCATAAAATACTTGAAACTAATTTGTTCATTATTGAGCTATTTAGTACAGACAGGTACCAGATACAGTCGGCCACATCTGACTGTACCTATCGGTTTTTCAGATGATGTAATATTATATCAAATACGATCCGATTTACACACAGAGTTACGCTCTCTTGAAGTAGTAAGCAGGGGTTGCGAGCAATGTTTTCAAAGACCTATGTAATGGATCAGGTGAAATAAAAAGTGTCATTTCGTACCAAGAAGTCAAAGTAATGGGAAAAGAATAGTGAGACATGGTCTTCAATGTTTGTTGTTCCTCTATTCTTTGCCATTACCAGTGGGTAAGTCTGTTGCTAAGTACAGGATACAATTTTAGGCAGAACAATTTTCTAATAACAAAATCTAATAAATCTTTTGCCTGCTCCAGGTATATATAACAATTAAGACCAAACTTGACGACTCGGTGGCGTAGTGGTTAGTGTAACCGACTGCCACGCCTGAGGTCGCGGGTTCGATTCCCGCACAAGTCAAACATTTGTGTGCATGAACATGGATGTTTGTCTTGGTCTGGGTGTTTCTATGTATAATATGTAGGTCTTTACAAAAAAAATTATGTATATATGTATGTTTATCCATTGTTTAGTACCCATAGTACAAGCTCTGCTTAGTTTGGGCTAGATGGTGTTGTGTGTATGTGGTAGAATATTATACTATTATATTAAACTTGTTCCAAGCAACCAAGAAATGTTATAATCATGTTTTCTTTGTATTATTTGATAATTTGTATGTCCAAGTGGCTGATCATGGACTAGACATTATTAAGTATATAATTGTGTAACGAACGCCCATATATCACAAATAGAAAACATAAAGAAGTCATCTAATAAAGGTGTATTGCATTATTTCAGGGTCGTACTCTGAAATAATGGCCGTGAGATTTTTCTAGGTATCTTCTCTTAGGTTCAACCCTTTGCCTGAACCTAGCAACTAAACAAACTTTAATAGACATACAAAGTATGGTTTGTTCCGCATTCGTCCCTCATGTTACGTCCTAAACGTAGAAATTGGTATTCGTCCCAAAATTTGTTCCTTATATGGCCCCTAAATTTAAATAAATATTTATTTCTTACTGTAATTCCTTTTTCGTCCCAAATTATGTTGCTTTTCTGTCCTTGTCTTTTTTTGTATGGAATTTTGTGTGGAATTTTGTTATACCGTCAGCCGAAAAATATTTTAAAATACCTCGTGAATTTCCTGGCAACACTTTGGGCTTATGATTCCATGATATCACAAGCCCGACAACAATAAGATTAAAAATAATTTTTAACCATGTTTTGTTTGGCTAATCATATGCACAAAAATGTAGGACAAAAAGGGAATAATTTAAAAAGAGGGGCGAATGAGTAACATTTTGGAATGTGGGCCGTAATGTAGGAGCAAATGCGGAACAAACCCAAATTATAAAAGTTGCCTAGACGCCTACAACTTACCTAGTTGAATAATTTAAATAGTTGATTATGATGTTGTGTAAAAAGGATTATCGCTAGCAATTAGCACAGTTACCTAATAATAATTGACAGCATGGACGGCGTAAGGGCTTAAGTGGTCGCCTCGCCACCGCCACTACGTTGAGTATTGTGGATTCGAATCCCACACGGCATAATAATATGCGTGTTGTTTAAATAGTTGTGAGTTCAGTAGTTTTTGAGTTTATAGCGAATAGACATACAGACAGACGTGGCAGGGGACTTTGTTTTACAATATTTAGTGATAGTGATACCTACTTCAATGATTAAGAACATATGTATGTTGGCAACATTACCACCCATTTATATTTTTAGAGGTTGACAATTTATTTTTTATATTTTGGAAAGCTATTACACCACTGTAACAACGTGTATTCGTGCTGTACAAGATAAATATAGTGATTGTGCTACGCTAAAGGAGAATTTTCTTTCAATGCAATATAAAGTAACACACAACATAGCGCAAGTATATTTATGTAAATACGTGCGTTTATACTTGATCATATTATTACTATGATCCTTCTGCATTAGTATTACCATTAAATATTTTGTTACTTTTCACTGTACGATTTGTTCGTCTATATAATCTTTTAAAGTTAGCGACTTACCTCTTTTTACTATCATGTTCATAAATCATAAATACTAAACACTAATATTTATATTGCTCACTTATTTGTGCATGCAGTGGCTACCTTAGAAGGTTATGCAAGTGACTAGAAATTTATTGTTTTTTATTATTGTGAATGCATTCTTGTAATAACCACTGGTGGTCCTAAAATAAATAAATAAATAAATCATACAAATAAACTATCGCATTATGCTTAACAGTATTCGAATATCATTCAAAAGCAATTAATACGTATCACTAATGCGCAAGATTAGCCCAAGGCGGCGTTAAATCTGGACACACGGACAGACTAAGGGGAGGTCTTTGCGTAACAGTGTGACGTAGCGTAAGGTCGGAGTGTAATTATTTGTATCTCTAGGGAATTGGCCCTTCGATGCGGTGTAGTTTTTACCAGTAGGTCACGGCAAATGCCACATACATTGACCTCGAAAACGCTACAAGTATCTATTGACTATATAAGCTGCAGGCCACAGAAAAACAAAAGTAATTCTTATTTAAAGTCTAACATAGCATCAGCTGTTTAGCATCCGTTCTATGGTGGATAATAATAATAATAATTTAGTATCTCAAAAAGGGCACAAATAATTTATATATTCTCTAGACTCCACACTATGATACCCTGAGTCGTGGGATCTAGTCTCTTTCAATCCGTAGCTAAATAAGAAAATAAAGTACATACAAGAAAAGATCGTGCGTGTGTGTGTGTGTGTGTGTGTGTGTGTGTGTGTGTGTGTGTGTGTGTGTGTGTGTGTGTGTGCGTGTTTGTGTGTGTGTGCATGTTTGTGTGTGCGTGTGTGTTGTGTATGCGCGCGTGTGTGTGTGTGTGTGTGTGTGTGCGCGCGCGTGTGCATATGCGTGTCGGTGTGCGTGTGCGTGTGCGTATGTGTATGCGTGTGCGTTTGCGTGTGTGTGTGTGTGTGTGTGTATGCGTATGTGTGTAATGTATGGATTATATAGGCTATGGCATAAACTCTTTAATCCTGATTGTAGGGATGTCGCAATGACCTAAGTGGTCATCTTATGCCGTTGCTAGTATCACAGGTTCGTTCTGTACAATCAATTAATTAATTAGCTCGTTGCAGTCCATTGCTGGACATAGGCCTCTCCCATGTTACGCCACGTGCGTTCCCTACACGGGACCATAATACGCGTGTTCTAAAAATTGTTGTATCTGGTCTAGTTGTTCTTTTTGTCTATTATTTCAAAATTACCCGTGAAAAATAAAAGGCTAAGTACCGTATCTAGGGGGCAACATTATAGACAAAGGGCCAATGTTTTGCAATAAGACTGTTAAAATTGAGTTACGATATTGTATCAAAAATGTACAATAATGTGATAATGATAAGATAAAGAATATTTAAATTACAGGCCTTTAGATTCTGGTATATATAAAATTACCTATATCCAATAAAATAAAATAATGGAAACAAAATGGAACAAGACTAGATAATCCCAAACCTGCATTCATTTCAATCATTATCATTAGATAAAGACTGGCTTGTGACGTAACAAGCAATTAAGCCGGTTGAAGTTGAACGTAATCTCATAAGCGGTTTCGCTTAGCAAACATATCTTTAAATTTACATAGCATTACCCCATTCACTTACTATATTTAGGACCTTTCCAATAGGGGTTAGCTTATTGCTGTCAGCTAATCAAATTGAATGGAAACGGAGAATATCATAATAGTAGACCTATATTTCGAATAGACACGAATTGTTTGTGAAATTACCTCCAGTCTTCAAAAGATTGTAAGCATACATACTTGTTCTATGATCTAGCGGTGAATAGGATAACAAGGCTTCTGAAACGTATGCTTTATTATCAGCAAGAAACCAGTTTAATATTCGCTGAATGTGCCTTTTTAAACCTTTGGCCCATGCGCTAACAATAGAGTCTGCTCGTGTCCATGACTGCTAAAAGCAACCGAAACGGTAGGGAAATTGTAAACCGAAAATCTAGGTGTTTTTATTAATTTAAAAAGCTTAAATGGTATAAAAGTTTAACAGTAGTGGTTTAATCGTTTCAAAATTATGTAATAATAGTGTTTTAAAATAAACAACGCGATTAAATCTGTATATAGTAAATAGTTTAATTTCAAGATTTTTTTTAGGGTATTGGGTCCTGGTACTTTTGATATTGAAAGCGTCTATAAACTACGGTAACCGATTACTATAATAGCTTATTGACCGTATGTCTTCTGCCGACTACGATCGACGTGCGGAAGGCGGTTTCTCGAAACATTGCTTACACAAAGGTAACTGCCGCCTTCGGGCTTCGACCGTTGTAAGCGTCCGTATCGCCAATGCCGAATTTGGTCGACTTCGGCTGCGAAGTGAGTCGTCTGACATCTGGGTGAACACTGGGTCGTTGGACGGCTTTGGCTGCTCACCGAAGTCGTCCTACCGTAAGTGAGCCTCAATGCAAGCCATATAATTTAATACGGCTTCAATAGCTTCATATATTTTTCTTTTAAAAGGCAACTCCGCACTAGGAATTATTCTTGTATGGCAAAAGACTATACAAAAGTTGAAACAGCCCAAATTTTCAAATTTTTTCATTAAGCGTCACCACACACACACACACACACACATACACACACACACACACACATCCTATTTTTAAATAATTGATTTATTTTAATTAGTTTTATTTTTATTTTTTTATCAATTTTGAACATCATTTTGAAGTAATTTCCACATAGCACTATGAACCGAAATTTTCTCTTCATATTATTTTTTTACCTTCACTGATCACTGCTACATAATCACCTGGTAATCTATATGTCAGGGGACCTAGTTCAGATAAAGGACATCACTATCATAAAACGGTATTATCCTAATGAGATTTCGTTATGATAATAAACTTGCACAGGAATATTGCCGCATTTGCGACAGACTGCAAGTATCGTCTTAAAGTCATATTCACTTTGCCGTAACTTTACTCTTGTACCTACTTTGTAAATTAGATTTAATCTCACTAAATCTCCATCTAGCAAAAGCATAAAGGCAGGGACGGAAAACTTTCCTAATATGTTTTATTAGTGCAATCCATTGGTCGTAGGAAATTAACATAATATTTACTCACGCCTTTAATATTCCCGAAGCGATAGGCAGACGTGTCTAAAACCTACTTTGCTATTTGAAAAGGGATTTTCATGTTGTATTTTTAACCTGTAAATTGCAACTATAGCCCGTCCAGTTCAAAAACATTTGAATGCATCAGGCTTTTCGTATATTCCAAACATAATATTAGGGGTTAAAGTATGAAATTGACGATTTGTACTGAAAAATTGTAACTCGTTTTTTTCTAAGATGTACCATATTTATTTAATCAAAATATTTACCATCATTATCTATACATTGCTGCCATCTAAATAGAAGTTCATTTATGCCTTTACGGTAGAACTCCGGGGATCTGGATTTGACAAACTGTGTGAAAGCATTTTGTAGTGCCTCCTGAGAAGACATTTTTTATCACGTAGAAAATTGTCCAAATCACGAAAAAAATGGTAGTCCGTTGAAGCAAGTCTGGCGAGTACGGAGGATGACGTATGGTTTCTAACTGCAGTTCCTGTAGAATTATAACGGTTTCTCGTGCAGTGTGAGGTCCTGTCTTATAATGGAGCAATAATGGTGAAGATCGATTCTGCTGTTTCACTGCCAGTTTTGCCAACATTGTTCGAAGTTCGGCACAGTAAACATCTGCTGTTATTGCTTGACCAGACCTGAGAAAGCTATAGTAAAAAACACCATCAGGAGACCACCAAACAGTTACCATTATCTTTTTATTTGTAAGATTTGTAACACAAGTTTCAACACGCATTTCTTTCTGCAGATCAGTCAAATCATAAGGGACCCACTTTTCATATTTTTTTATCTTATTGATTTGATTCAAATGAGCCAATATTGTAAGTAGAGTAATGTTAAACCATGCCGCTAATTCCTGGGTAGTTTTACTCGGATCAGCTTCTACCATCGCCCTCAATTCAGCGTTATTCAACTGTGTGGGCGGTCTTCCACGTGGTTCGTTCTTCAAGTCGAAGTTTCCATTACGAAAGCGTTTAAACCAAAAACCCACGGTGCGTTCATTAGCAGTCTCCTCTCCAAACGCAACGTTGATATTGCGAGCCGTTTCTGCCGCGTCAGTTCCGCATCGGAACTCGTATTAAAAAATGACTCGGATTTTCGAAGCATCACTCTTTCCCGTCTAAGTTGAATAAAAAAACAATTAAAAGTCGAAAATTGTTAAAAGAATAATCTTATAGGTATCATGTGAAAAAGTTTCACTCGAAAATCTTACACCGTGAAGGTTTTATGGCCATTCAAAGTATCTATTACTATACAAAGGCAACTTCATACTTTAACCCCTACTATAATAATATCAGCATAGTCCACTCTCAGACCGGCATGGTCTGAGAGTTCTCAGGTTCTTAGGTTGACATGACTTCTTCACGATACTTTCCCTCACTGCTTGCTTTAAAGCAAGCGATAGTGAACTTTTTAGTCAAACGGTCTCCCACTAGGCTTTTCTATGGATAGCGATAGATAGAAATATGTGTAAAATGTTGACGTGTATTCAATAATCTATAATACGACTGTTGAAGGCCAGTATATTATTATTAATAAAAGTCAAGTGGCTGACCCACTGCAGGGCAAAGACCTCCCCTTAAGCTTTCCATTTTTTCGTATCTTATGCAATTTGAATCCGATTTCTCCTATATACTGTAAAAGTTAAAAATACTAGCATGTATCATCATTAATAATTTTAGTCTAATAGGAAATTAGACTAAAATTATTACTGAACAAAAACATTTTTAATATACTATTTTTATAAGTAATTAAATTGATTAAATCGTGGTATTCAGTGCAACATGACTACATACTTCTTGGTAAACCTTCGTCTACATTCAAGACGCTTAATATAAACAAAGACAACTTTACTAATTGAACGAAACATTCTCAAGTAATAAAGGGTGACCACGCAATACGGCATTCTTATTCCACTCCCAAGAATGTTTTGTCGGGAAACCCGGTGCCCACACGTTAGCAATAAAATGGTCGAGTCCGACATCTTGGATGTTAGAGTGCACATTATATGGACACATCGGATGCCGAGCGCTCATCGCAATGACGGCCTGAGCTGTAAGGTAGCGTTACTTTTGCATTTTTGTAGTTTACTACTGTACTGATGTGTGGTCTTGGGAATTCTAGCTATGTAGCTGTTTATGTGATTATTGTGTTATGATGAGTGACTTGGTAGTAGAGTGCTAGTGCGTAAAGTCCCCGGTATGATAGTTGAGTAAGGTGATATTAGATTTTTAGATTTCAAAATCTCCATGATTCTTTATTACGTTGCGAAATCTGGGTGCAATACATCTCTACCTTAATCCCTTAAGAGCAAGCTATAGGCTATAGGAATGAAAAATGGAAGGTATTGATGTTTGTTTCTTCTTAAACGGTAGCTATGGTGAAGGTTGTTGTGTGTTCAATCCCCAAGGATCCGGAGTCAAAATAAAAATACCGTTTACATTAAATTAATAAAATACTCAGATTTCGTATCAAATAACAGACAAAAGGTACACACAGGCTTAGGAAATGTATTTATTGATCATGCAAATAATTATTTATTTCGTATGGAATTCGAACCCACAACACTCTCGAGACAACCGCGCGCTCGCTTAGCCATCCATGGAATCAAATGTCTATTCCAGCCACCATCTAACTTCATCGCTACACCAGACCAGGAGCGTAACTTACAATTACCAATATACGCGTAAAATATATTTCATTAATCACTCTTTTTAATAAGCGGACCCTAAAACGTAATTTCGACATTTTGCTCCCGTAACCTTATCCTTCGCAATACGGGTCTGGCCTTGGCAAGGCCATTTCGTAATCGATAACTTTTATAATACGATCAAAATTTTGCTTTCAAACACTTGTAACATTCGTGTAGATTGGTAATTTAACCTGAACCTATTTGTATTATATGATGGTGATTTGAAATGGGCAAAATATGGGTTTCACCGAATATTTGTATCCAGTCGATCATATTAAGTAACCCTGCATTCGAAAATGAAACGAATATTTGGCTTATGGAGTTTTGTAAATAAATTTCTATACCTTGGTATTGGTATTTTTTCCTATTTGAAAACTACTCTATGTCCTTTTCTGTACCCCTGACAACTCGTATGCGAAACATCATGATGATCAGTTGAGTACGGCGCAAAAGCGTAACAAACAAACTATTTATGTATAAATGAGTACGGATGGTTTTTTAAATATTTAGGAAGGTAGGCGACATCAAGAAAATGATTAAAACAGATTCTATGCTAAAAAGCTCAAAAAATGTTTCCTTTGATTCTGTAGCGATGAATGACACTTATATTCATGTTTTCTTCTGTACAGCTCAACTGTGTGCAGGTACTTAAGTAGAATTCCGTTTTTGTGAAACTTTTGCACGCTACTACTTGTATTGTACGGATGTTGTTTTATACGGATTCCTTTTGCTACTGAAATTACTTGTACGGTTTCATGTGGGATGTTCAAATACAGTAACATAGGGTACATATTGATATATTGAAATTTTAGTATATTATTATTATTGCCCAACACTATTGTAAGTATTTATGTTTTCCTTTTATAATGTTCCACCTCTGTATCTTTTTACAGTAATAAATCATTTTTACTTTACTTTACTTTTACAGTCATGCCTAATATATGGACAAGATTAGACAAAGGTGTAACACATGTATATTCAGGGGCGATTTTATATAATATTTGGTCTATAGTCTAGGATAATTTGAACTTTATTACCTAATAACTAGATATAGTGCGGGAGACGTCTTTCTTCTCTTTTAGCCTTTATTATTCCCAAGTCACTTGGGATCGGCTTTTTCTGGTCTAGCCGGATTTGACTGGATATCAGTTTTTTACACGGAGCGGCTGCCACCTGTCCTCCGCAACCCGAAGGCTAACGATACCCTAAGGCTAGACCAGTGTCAGGATATTAGAAGGTACTGACTTTCCCAATAACGACTGCCATAGATGTTCATGGCAGCCGGGACCAACGGCTTAACGTGCTCTCCGAGGCACGGAGCAGGCGATAATTGTCAATCAATACGCACATAATTTCGAAAAGTCATATAACTTCCGAAAGTCAGAGGTGCGCGACGTGGGTTCGAACCCGAGACCTTCTGCATTGCAGTCTGTTGGTCTCCCCACTGAGCTATCGCTGCAATTTCTCTGCGGGAGACGTCTTTAAAAGAAGGAATTTAATTATAATTATAAACGAAAACTGTCAAGTAGCCAGGGTCAGAGGAAAAAATAGCGAGGAGTTCTCAGTTCTACTGGGAAAACCATTGAAGAGGATTGGAAGGATTTGAAGGGTATAAGTACCTACAACCAGACCTACCTAGAACTTAAACTGGAACCTCAAAATCGATAGTTAGTGGTCGGGTAAATAAATAATGTCAGCCCTGTATTAGACTGTCCCACTGTTAGGCACGGGTCTCTTCTCAGTGTGAGAAGGGTTAGGCCGTGCTCCACCACGCTGGCCCAGTGCGGGTTGGCAGACTTCACATATCTTCGAGAATAGGGTAGGTAAATAAAACGAAATAAAAAATATTACTTATGCCACTAGAACAGTGGACATTCTCCTTTATTATTATCAAAGGTACATAATATCTAATATCTATATATTAATACATGAAGCAAAAACTTTATAACCCTTTTTACGAATATTGCGCGGACGGATTAGAAATACATTAAATTAATGAAAAAACGCTACACGCACATATCCATGCATTTAACACACGCAGTCGAATCGCGTTCGTAGTATTTCGGCATTGTTCGTCTGACGTCGTACAATTCTTTGTAACTATGGTGATCTATACCTTATTTATATGTAATAAAGAAAAAAAGAAAACAAAGTAGCAAGCTTAGGAATTTTGATCGAATTTTGACCACTAGGCGACCGGTAGTAATAATTATTACCCAACCGTATTATTGTATCTATTATATTATAGTGTTTAGGTACAATTGCTAAGTGTAAATATGTATAGTATACACTTGCAAAAGTACCTGATAAAGAAAGTGAAAATATGGTACACTGTGGGATGCAAGTACACTAAACTAAGATCACTGTGTACCATATTTCCACTTTCTTATAAGCGAACCACACGGAAGAAGTCGCGGGCTACATACAAATATAATACAATTGTAAATTCATGTAAGAGGACCTTTTATAATTTTTGTCTGTTTGTCTGTATGTATGTCCGCGTAAAAACTACTGCATGAAATTAAATACGGTTTTCATAGTTGTATTGCTGGGGAGTTAAACTTAAAATCTAGAGCATGTTTCATTTTGATACGCCAGATCAGCTTCTTCCTACATCAAAGCTAGAAAGAAAGAAAAAAAGAAATCTTTATTGCTATACAGCTTTCAGGTAGGCAAAATGTGAATGAAGATAAACAGAAAAAAAGAAGAAATAAAAAACACAGTATTATAAAATACTCAATAAACCTCTTGAGACAGATGCGTCCCACAGCTGCAGCAATCAGGACTCCAGTTCAGCATTTACCTTGTCCCAAGAACCAGGAACTAACTGGTCTTCTACTGGAACCTGTCATGGTGACTATAGTAATAAATAAACAATGGGACATAAGGTCATAATTTCTAATTGTTTATAAGTAGTGATAAGCATAATAGATTGATATGCATTAGAATTGTATTCGAATACAGTTGTAGTACTTATTATTAAAATATTCGAATGCAATTGTACACATCACTTGTTATAAGATGTCAATATTAATTAAGGCTCCGAATAACTAATGGACCAGTGAACTCGAATATTCAGAAACCGTGTGACCAATTTTGGTCGCTTTGCTATAATTGTAGATCTTAATTGCCTCTTAGCTTAGCCTCTTATCATAATATAATATATATAAACTCAATATAATCTCACAATGTTTTTAAATGAATAACGCAAAATAAGTTATGACATCAATTAATTTTTGAATAAGATGGCGGCGTAAAAATGTTAGGATACAACCTCTTTTGTACGATCCACGTCAGTGTCAGCTAGGTTTGGCGCGAAAATTTGAATTTCTAACTAACATACTATATCTACTCATTTTGCGAAAATTAAAAAGGCTGCTGGACGCTTGAGTGGATATACGGATTTTATTGCGTTGTTTATTCGACACTTTATTACACAATTTTGAAAACTGTTACACTACTTACTAGTACTATTAAACTTACTAATTTTTAAGCTAATGAAATTATTATAACTATTAAAACTATTTATATTTCGGTTTACACTTTCCCCGACGTTTCGGTTGCTTTTGAGCATCCATGGTCACGGGGTATTTTATATTTAATAGTAGTAGTAGTGTAACAGTTTACAAAATTATGTAATAAAGTGTCAAATAAACAACGCAATAAAATTCGTACATAATAGTTTAATTTCAATGAATAATATTCGCGTAAACAGAAGAAAATATTATACTGTTATGTGTTGTTATGTGTAAGTTACGTCAAAAGCAAAGAACCTGGGTTCTTTGCCTTTGACGTAACTTACACATAACTTATGATGGTAAGAATTAAGTAGAAAAGAGTAGGTTGTATCGAAGACTACGTTATTGTTACTGATAAAAACTTAAGCACATCGACTTATGACTTTACGGACACTATCTCTTTATAAAAGTTCTGAAGTACAAATATGGCCGATGCTTACGTTTGATAGTTTTTTTTAATAGTAAAATGTTACGTAATTTTACGACAAAAAAATATGTCTGTCTTTACTAGATAAGAATGCCTCATTTTTTACGTAAAATAATTGACGTTAATATGACGCCTCTGTTTCTCGTAGCATTAGATTTATGGTTTTGATTTCGATTGCGATAGTGTAATAATAATAATGTCCTCCTGACCGAATTTCGGTGACGACGGCCAATCTTAACGGAGACTGGCCATCTGCGCAGGAGATATTATAGTGCACAAGTGTGTGCGCTAACACAAGTGCACTCTCTGTTCCCTAACTCTCATGATCCGATGGGACGGATAATCCGACACGACCGGCGAGAGATCAGGCGCAGGACCAACGGCTTTACGTGCGTTTAGTGGTACGAGCGATTCGGCATAATTGAGAGGGTACATTTTCTACTGTAGGAGATGCCGCCTGAGGATTCCTATGCCTTAGGAATAACAATAAAATTAACCATAATATAACAATCTGTCTATACCATCAATAAAATAATTTTCAAACTGAAAGTAACAATAAGAATATGTTGTCTTTGTAATTATTTTTTTAAAAGACTTCTCGTGCTTTATTAACAAATCTTGTGTCATGGAGGACTTTACAAATGTTTAGGCAACGGACACAAAGAACACGCAGACTCGGAACAACCATTTGTGGATCACATACATTTTTGTCCCGTGTGGGAGTCGAACCCATAATACTCAATGTAATGGCAGTGGCGAGGCGACCACTTAAATCACTACACCATCCGTACAGGTTTTAAGTACCTACAAGTATAAATTAAACTGTAATAATAACGCAAACCGGCAGAAGCTGATCGGTTAAAGTTACTATTACTTGTGACGTCATTTTGACTATTGTTAAATTGGTGCAACCCGTAAACTATCTTAACTGGTGATTTGATAGCTCGGGTGGCATTAGTTATCGATATAGTTAGTTCGTGTAATTAACCCTATAACGTTACAGTAAACATATAGACGAGATTATTGTATTGTAGTAACAATGGCCTAGCGATAGAGCGTTGGATTGCCACGCATAGGTCTCGAATTATCATTTCTCAAAACGTTTCTTGATCAGATCGGAGACGTTCTGGACAAAGGCCAGGTTAAGAGCACCTTAAACCGGCGAGCGTATATGAGGAATGTAATGAAAGTGAATGAAGCCAGAGAAGTGTGTCAGGACCGTAGCAAGCGATTATTAACTATTTAATACGCATATAACTTCGAAAAGTCAGAGATGCGCGCCTGGATCGAACTCGAGACCTCTGCGTGGCAGTCCAACGGTGTCCCACTAGGCTATCGCTGCTTTTTAAGTGCAATTAATTTTAAAATGTTTTATACACTCTATAGACTAAGGCAAAAGTATAGCATATATGGAATAAAATTATATCTGTAGTCCTTTTACTTCTCGCATTACCCGTTCATTGTGTTTGCCGCTGTCGCCGCACCGAGTGTTATGGTTTCGATCCCCAAACGGGACAATAATTTGTGTGATCCACAAATGATTGTTCCGACTTTAGGTGTTCTTTGTGTTCGTTGTTTGAATGTTTGTAAACCCTCCGCGACACATGAATTATTCCTACTGCGAGAGTTGTCTTTTACAAAACAAGAATACCTATAAAATTTCCATTCCATTTTTTTTATGAATAATAATAATATTCTACCACATACACACAACACCATCTAGCCCAAACTAAGCAGAGCTTGTACTATGGGTACTAGACAATGGATAAACATACATACATACTTTCTTTTTTGTAAATACATACATATTATACATAGAAACACCCAGACCAAGACAAACATCCATGTTCATGCACACAAATGTTTGACTTGTGCGCGAATCGAACCCGCGACCTCAGGCGTGGCAGTCGTTTACACTAACCACTACGCCATCGAGGTCGTTTCCATTATTTTCATAGCGTATATAATGCTTGAGCGAATTATATTTATGAGAAATCTTAAGTAGACTATTCACGTTTTATTTCTAATATAAGTGTCGGTTAAAGCAGCAGAAAATTTGAAAACTTGTGCACTTTTTTCATGAAGTATATCTTGTTACAAAATAGAACATAAAATGTGTAACAGTGACTTTGCTAAATAAATGTCCCTTGGGAAAACTGTAACATTTATTATTTTCTTTTTATTATTATTAGGTATCCTTACCACTTTTAAGTTTGTAACAAACACGTGGTCGATATTTATAGAAGATACACTTCAATAGACAATCTTCTAAGCCCTTATTATTTGTTACTAACCCTGTAGATGTGCGTATACGCATCATTTCGATACCAACAATGAATACAAATCGATATGTTTTTTTTTTGTTTTTACGAGAGACAGCGTATTAGAGGTAGGGTACTATTTATTTATTTATTTATTTCACCACATCGAATAAATAAACGTACAGGTCATGCATACAATGTTCTTACTGGATAACTGTACTCACATTTTACAATCTAACAATCCTTTGTGGTGACCAGCATCTTAGCTAAGTTATTGTAAATAACTTGTGTTAAAGACGCTGGGTCCATCTCTGGATAATTTTGTTTTTAAATACATTATAAATAACAGATTTGTACGTATAATATTTGTTACCGTGATAATATGTAATAGAAAAAAAGATATAATAATAATTACAGAATATAATAAATTAGTTTTGGGAAAGATAAGTGCATGCATAATTATAGAAATAACATTTCTTTCTTATGTATGTTATGTATGTATGGGTATTATATATAATAAATATTATAATTTAGTATGTGTGTGCCTGTATGTACTATGTACATATATTATTATTATTATTTATACAATTAAGTTGGCAAACAAGCATACGGTTCACCTCATGGTAAGTGGTCACCGTAGCCTATGGACGCCTGCAACACCAGAGGCATCAGTTGCGCATTGCCAACCCTTTGGGAAAGGAAGAAGAGAAAAAGGAAGTGAGAGGGAGAAGGGGCGGCAAGGGGGAAAGAGGGTGATTGGGCCTTCGGCACTCTAAACTCTAACGAGCTTGGCAAAATTGTCTTCATTTATTTAAAGTTATGTAATACTCTAAACATTTTTTACTTAATATCTTGTGTATATAAAATAGTATGCTGTTGTACACAAAACGGGTAAAATGCGCAACTTAAAGGACTAGCGTGGTTAGGCACTAGTCGCGCGACTAGCTTGCACGTGAACCCCATGCGACTTGCTTTTGCATGTAGCCAGTCCAGGTAACTTGCGCATGTAGCCCACATCAGCTTCATCCGTTTTATACAATAACAAATATTCTGTGTTAATTTATTTGATCTTATTCACAATGGCCGCAGGCCACTAACACTTATTAAGAACAGAAGCTTACCGAACGACGACGACGACGCGGACGTTGCGAAATAGTTCTTTATTGGGATCGATTTATTGGTTACATGTGTTAAAAATACGACATGTAATCGAAATTAATAATACAAAATTTAATAAGCACTGCATGCACTAATACATAGAGTTAATATGATTAAATTTCGAATGTTTTCTGTAAGGCTGCTATTAAAATATTCAAAGGTCGCCAGTGAAACTGCTATGTGGACCGGCCAGTTTCGCAACGCGGGCATTACGTCCAATGTGCACTAATAACCACTGTCTCAATTACTTGTAGTTCTGGGTAGAAAGCACGAAGTACTCTTCAATATTACGTATCACTGGTGCAAGTATAAATATCCCTTCTACTAATGACTTTATTCTTATATCCTGATGCTTCTAATCGTACTAATATTATAAATGTGAAAGTTTTGTATGAATATTTGTTACTCAATCACGGCTAAGCCTTTGAATACAGTTTCGTTGCCCACAAACCAAGTCTTGGATGACTTGGAAGTCGTTTCCACGGATACTCCCATGGAAAGACGGAAAGTATGTAGTAATAAAAATTGTGTTTGTCTGTCTACCCTCTTACGCAGCAACGGAGTAACGAACCGATATGATTTCTCGTATAAAGGTAATTTATGGACGGCAAAATATGATGGCTCATATCAGGAATCATGAAGTGAATCATTCCATCATGTATAATTTTTCTTAGAAGCCAGGTACATCCCTAGTATGTTATCATCTTTACTAATAAAATAGGGCTGAAGAGTTGGAAAGTTAGAATTAGGTAATCACAAGATCTACCAATCCGTTAAGATGGATGAATGAAATCAATAATAGTTAATAAGTATTTATTTATTGTTCAAAAGGTTACAAATATAACAATTTGATGCCCTAGAACCCACACTAGGATTCCCTGTGTCGTGGGATCTAGTCTCTTACAATCCGAGATACATTTATTTCAATCAAAATTACGATTCGGATACATATTTTATATCATCAAATAGAAAAAAAAGTTAAATTAAGATACCGACAAAAAATCAAATTGACATTATTTCTTGCGTTATAGCTCGTTTAGTAAGTAAGGTTATAGGTTAGCATCACGCAACGATTTAAAGAGGTGTATTATGTCCACATTTTGCTTTTCATGGTTGACTGTTTTGGACCCTCGAAATAGGACGTCTATCGTACATAGTTCTTGGCTCCGTGCTGTTTCTGAGAATTCCTTGACAAACAAGTCCTAACAATGCTTTGCTTGACCTGACAATGTATCCGAGACCGCTTGAGACTTTTATTAATTAAAGTAATTAAAAAATAAGTAAGTACATCTTGACTTTCTTATTTCGTAAGACTTCCACTTAAAGTAAATTATGTAATTGCGCGTCTTAAGAATTCAATATAATCTTATTCATCTTCTAAGAAGAATATTGCAATAATATTTCTTTCTTTCATTTTTCATTTACCAAATCCTGAATGTCTCGTTTACCCGGTGGAATAAGTTTGCATCAGATTACGAGGTCACGGGTTCGATACGTAGATTCATTCCTATATTTCCCCAAAGGAGTAGATTAAGGTGCTTAACACTCATTTTTCTTTAGTTGTTTTTAGGTCACATGTAAAAGTGCGATTTTATTAACGTCTACCGGGCAGTTTACTGGCTCCATGCTGCTACTGTGAAATACTTGACTGAAGAACCCTCTTTGCTCGACTCGGGAATCTAAACCGCACACCAGTAATTTCAACCCCTTTATCGTTCGTTTACTAGTGCTGCGTAACCAGGTTTACATTTTAATCCGAACTAATATTATGAATGCGAATGTGAGTTTGTTACGTTTTCATGTCTTAACTACTCGACCGGTAATCATGAAATTTTGCATACACATTGTCAGGGGTATATAAAAGGACATGGGACCTTACATTCGAAAAAAAGTACTGTTCTGCGATAGAAATTGATTGATAAAATCTACATTAATGCGAACGAACCCGCGGGCAACATTGTGATTTGTGTTATATTATATTTTCCTCTACTCAAAGAAATGATCTTACTGCGCTTCTTAGGAATTTAGTAAATTTATAAGGAAGTTTGTTAGTTTAGCGCCATAGTCTTAGTATAGTTAAGTCTACAGTGTTCATGGAAAAGATATGTTGTATAAACATTACTGGGATGAAATGATATCATCGACACTGTGATGTTGTGTCACTTTTATTTTAATATTTTGTAGACATTCTGACTTGAGTTTGCGTCGAGTTTAATTATGTCACTGTTCTAAATAACGCTGTTTTATTCGTATTTCTTTTAGGATTGACTACATTGTGTACAGTAATATAATCAATGAGTGCCATTCATATAAATACATTTCTAGATCATAAATGTTGTGTTAATCTGCTTTTTAGTAACAGTGAAAGAAAACCTAGACTTGGACCAACTATTTGTGGATCACACAAAGTTTTGTCCCATGTGGACAACGAAGCCAAAATACACATTCGGCGCAGCAGCATCGGCAAGGCGACACAAACGACTATGCCATCCGTGCAGTCGCTTGTTTTTTATATGACCCACACGATGGGTCACAAACATTGTGATCCATCGTGTCACAAAAATAAGTGCCTGAGCCATCATATGCTCCTGAGTCCGATTGCCAAGTTACGGAAACTGTTGCTGGGATTTTCGATTCATAAAAATCAGCAGTAGTAATCAGTGTGTTATGTGGTCAGTAGACGGCAATTATAATAT
Organism: Catocala fraxini; assembly: GCA_930367265.1. NCBI lineage: Eukaryota > Metazoa > Arthropoda > Insecta > Lepidoptera > Erebidae > Catocala > Catocala fraxini. The sequence continues at coordinate 18,716,472 of OV884035.1, forward strand.
TACATGAGGTCTTTTGTCCCAGGCATACTTATAACCAGATACTTAAGTTGTAACAAGATTTATTAAATAGATTTTGGCCGCGGCTTTGCCCGCGTCGTTTTACGTTCGGTTAGAACTTTTCCTGGATGAAAATGTCCTACGTCCTATTCTGTACTTATAATAACGTGCTTGCGTAATTTCATGATATTCGGTAGAGTAGTTAAAGTGTTAAATTGCAACAAACAAACAAACTCACTTTCGTATTTATACTTATAATATTAGTTAGGATAATCAGATCAGATTTTTTTAAGGCTTTTGTTCAAGGAATAAAGATTTATAAACAATAACAATGGGAAACAAAAAAAAATTATCTGCTGCATTAATTTTATTACTGGTTAAATAATAAACACCTTCATCAGTCATACCCGAAATGTATTTAGTTTGTATGGATTGACTCTGGTTCTTGAGATATTTAACATTTTAAACGTGATCATTAAAAAATACATGCTAAGTTGTACTAATTTGAGCAAACCTAACCAAATTACGTTTTTTATTCACGTAGATAGCTCGAGCCCTATTTTAAGTAAATTGCAATTATTCTCTTAAAAATAATAAAAAACCTAAAGCGTGCTCTCGGCGCCAAGCTACGATTTCATCCTTTAATTTGTCATGTAGTCGTGACCGTGGCGTGATGGACACATTTTGCTTTGTCATGTAGGTATTCATGACTGTGGCGGTCAAAAGGTTAATAAGGGATTGTCCTGAACATAAACACAACAGAAAAGCCTACAGATAAAGATTGTTGTTGTTTTTTTTAAATGATTTGTGTTAATAGCATATGTATTAAGTATTTTGTCATTATTAAATAGTCGCTACTAAAAATATATATTTTATATGTAACTAGTAGTTCTCCCGCGGTTTCACCCGCGTAAGTCCCGATCTCGTGTGAATATCGGGTTTTACTCCTTTCACCCCCTACGGGGTAGAATTTCCAAAAATCCTCTCTTAGTGCTCCCCTACACTCTCCAAGGAACATACATGCCAAAGTTCAGTTTCTTGCGTTCAGTAGTTTCGGCTGTGCGTTGTCTGTCAGTCACTCAGTAACGGAAGAGTTTTATATATATAGATAGTCAATTTAACAAATCTGATATTTTCTCGTATTCAGCATGCTTAACTTACTCAAAATTGACTTCAACATACCATGCCGCAAAATGACTGTTCCCCAGTGATCCGTGAACCTAATATACCTGGCAAATGCTTCAATACTCTTCTTAACTTCGAGATGAATAGTCATAATGCTTTAAAATACGCAGTATATTTATAATAGGTAAGTATATGTAAAAGTGACTACGTGATATATTTCGATAGCTTGTGAATGTGTAATTCAAGTTAAAAGTTAATGAGCCTGGATTAATTAGGTCATTGGCAAAACAATGATTCAGCGATTCACTAACATATTGGACTGTGTTATTATTAATTGATTCATGTACCTAAGTTATAACAGTCATTTATATTTGTATTAGATATTGCCAGCGGTTTCGCTTGCGTAAATGTAGGTTAGTTTAGGTTTGTAACAGTTTTTACCTAGGAGTGGTGGGATTCGTGAGCCTGCCCGCCATCCGATCAGCACCAGGCTCGAGAGGCGGCGTGCCCCCTCCGTGCTGCTACTAAGAATTTCTTGATAAAAGCGGTATCTGGAACCGTGTCCAGTACACGATAATAGGCCCACCCCCTATTATATGAAATCTAGGACCCGTGCTGCTACTAAGAATTTCTTGATAAAAGCGGTATCTAGAACTGTGTCCAGTACACGACAATAGACCCACCCCCTATTATATGAAATCTAGGCCCCGTGCTGCTACTAAGAATTTCTTGATAAAAGCGGTATCTGGAACTGTATCCAGTACACGACAATAGGCCCACCCCCTATTATATGAAATCTAGGCCCCGTGCTGCTACTAAGAATTTCTTGATAAAAGCGGTATCTGGAACTGTATCCAGTACACGACAATAGGCCCACCCCCTATTATATGAAATCTAGGCCCCGTGCTGCTACTAAGAATGTCTTGATAAAACGCGGTATCTGGAACTGTGTCCAGTAGACGGCAATAGGCTCACCTCCTAATGTATGAAATCTAAACTCCGTGCTGCTACTAAGAATGTCTTGATAAAACGCGGTATCTGGAACTGTGTCCAGCAGACGGCAATAGGCTCACCTCCTACTATATAAAATCTAAACTCCGTGCTGCTACTAAGAATGTCTTGATAAAACGCGATATCTGGAACTGTGTCCAGCAGACGATAATAGGCTCGACCCCTATTATATGAAAGGAAGCTAAAAATATAGCTTGTCAAATATGTAAGTATAATACATCTGTCTATCCTTTCGGAATATAGGCGTACAAGATATACATTCGTGAGGCTATATACGCATGTATGCGAATTACTGCCATAACACATTGTAATACGGGCGCTTTTCGATTGCAATCTGAACCAGGCCCTAATGTTCAGGTGATTCAAATGTATTCAATTTTTATTTTTCGGTATGCAACAATAAAATAGTTGTCAAGTTCTCGATGACCACACAGAACATACTAAAGAAAGCCAAGGAAAAAGGTAATAAGGAATACTCATAATATCACTTATAATAAAACGAAAAATGTATGAAGGCGTCATTAAACTGAGATTCGATCGGTATTCTAATAAAAATTGATGATAACGTATACATTGACGTTCGAATGCGAGCTCGTATAATTTTGAAGTTATTTTCACCGAGACAATTGCACATCGATTGCACGTGACTAGTGGCTAGGCAATGATTTATGAGGCGCAACATAATAAAAATTATAAGTACTATTTGGCTTTAAAATTTCACACGATAATGTATAGTTATTATATTTTCAAGAAAAATACCCCTAAGTAATGTAGAATGTTGATAAAACGTCCAGATAAAGATAATCAGAATCTGTCTTTATCCGGGCTCTTTAGGTCCTACGTAATAGGTGTTAAGCTTAGTCATCAACCAGTAACCTCTGTGACGCTATAAGATATCAGTTTCTAAAATATCTTAATTTTGATAGTCAATCCGATCTTGGGAGGAACAGATGAGCTCACTTGTTCACCAGCCGAGTATCGACGCGATCGTAATGAGCAAAGAATAACGTAATACACTTTATTATCGTTTATATTTGTATTCTCTAAAAATTTATACGGTTTTCAAATCATATTTTCTTTTTCATACACTTGCGTTCTAATAGCTTTAGTTCATTTTTGGCTAACGTGGTGACTTTTCTCATTTGGAAGCTGACCAAAAAATACGTAAACACACTAAAGTAACGATTATAATGACAATTTGTCATTACATTATGTCACTTAGCAAAAATTTATGTAGTACATACACTGTAGCTATATCTACATAATCATAAAATATATTAATAATAATAATATAATATTCTATCACATACACACAACATCATCTAGCTCAGACTAAGCAGAGCTTGTACTATGGGTACTAGACAATGGATAAACATACATATATACTTCTTTTTACGTATTATACATAGAAACACCCAGCCAAAGACAAACATCCATGTTTATGCACACAAATGTTAGACTTGTGCGGGAATCGAACCCGCGACCTCGACGTGACAGTTGGTTACACTAACCACTACGCCATCGAGGTAGGTACAACGGGCATTAAGATATGTTTATAAGCATTACAATACTAATAAAATTTGACAGGTAAGTCATCCAAATGGCATAGATTGGCATAGATGCCTGTATGTTCCAGAAGGGGCAGTGAGTTTTGCCATACACTTATATTCGACAGCTTTATTTGTTTCATTACTAGATAACGCTTTGCCCAAATTTTTGACGCCGCGCTTATTTTATTTTCTTAACAGGAAACTCTGTACCACTTGGCTACATGACGCGTTAATCAAACTCAGAATCTCAGGATTGGCGAAAGAGAGCGTGAACTTACCAACAACTCGGATATTTTGGATAACCTCATGCACGGCGGTAGAATGTGCGACTGCTGTGCAAGAGTTCTCAAATTCGAGGATCAGGCAGAATGTTATTGTGTGTGTGTTAGTGTGTAAACAATTATTGGTAGCAGTACAGAAACTGGAATTGTGCCCCGTAAACGACAATAGAATCGACCCCTAAAAAGTACTTCTTTCATTACTTTCTTTTTAATAAAGACTAGCTGTTGCCCGCGACTTCGTCCGCGTGGACTTTAATTTATTACCCAATACCTACTTTTAATTTGTTATCTAATTTTAATATATAAAACTACAACTAAAGAAATTAATAAGTCTAACTACACCTATATAGGTGTAGTTAGCTATATATATATATAGCTAATACTTAAAAACTACCTACTAATATTTAGAAACTACCTACTATATCTAAAGAATTATATCTTTTGAATGAAATGTCCGATTTTTATAATTTAAAATGTATTTTACGGATATTGAAACGGTCTTAAATAAAATATCATTTAATGGGATAAGGATTATAATACAGAGGTATGAATAATATGGTTTGACTATTGTCGGCACTTTTATCAACGTTTAATATGTAAAAAAGTAGTTATAGTAGCATAACTACAGTAGTTGGACATATAGTATCCGGACTTTTTTGTAGATATTGATACGTTCTATAATACTGTAGAACATTTTTTTGTTCTATCATCAATAGTTTCCGCAGCGCACGTGATGACAGATTTTTTATGACTCATTTTTTCACACCTTGGGTTATATTATTGCATTTTTATTAAGGATTCCTTTTTTTGACAATGTAATATAGCCTATGTTACTCAGTGAAGATGCAGCTTTCTAATGGTGAAATAATTTTTGAAATCGCTCCAATAGTTTTTGTGTGGAAACATTACAAACATACATACAAAAACACAAATGTTTCCTCTTTATAATATTAGTTTAGACAACTTTCGCACTAGGTTTAGATGCCGAGGGACTTTACAAATATTCAAACAACAGATTCAAAGAACACTATAGGTGATAATATGTGGGTGTACACATGTGCCTACCACTTCTGGGACAGGAAGACTATGTATCTATAAAAGGATTATTAGTGCCATTCTTTACCCGACAATACAGGGTTAATCAGTCTATTACCCTTTCACATCTAAAATAGGTAAAAGATAACAAATTTAATCTATGGACATATTTTTGCCATAAAGTGTAACCGCTTTGACCACACTTTGGTGCGGCAATAGCATATCCATATATCACTCAAGATTCTGTAAGCTTACTCTTTACGAGGATACTATAATAGAATTGCCAGTTTGTATTCGAGATGCTTGTAAACCGTAGTTTTATTGACATTTATATAAACTAACGCCTGTTTTAGGATGGGCAGGAATAGATTGTATTTTCTGCGGTACTGACACAACTTCATTCGCTCCACGTATATTTCTTATAGATACTTTCGGTACACGATTTATTCAGGACAATTGTTAATCTGGTTGGAGAAAGGAGTCATCCTTTGTCATCGGTATATTTTTTTAGGGAATATCTTTGCTAGACAATATTCATTCTTCCACATACATATTATACATCTAAGGATAATATGTCAACTTGACTGCATGTCTAACTGGTAGCGCGACTTTCTCAATCCGCCGAGTGCTATAGGTTCGACCGCAAATCCCCAAAAAATGTGTGATATACATATGTACATCGCCATCTGACTAGAAGTTCGTTGTGACTTGTACAAACTTTTGATAATTCCGACGCGACACAAACACAACGTCGGCAAAATTAAACCTAAGTGTGGACGACGAAGAAATCTACTTACCTACCTAATGTTTATGTCACAACGCACTTGGCACACATTTCCTTACTATCATACAGAATCAAGACTACTTTTAGTGCCCACGAGTAAAATTATCACAACAATTGTATTGTCAACAATATTATTTTTGTCTGCCTTGTTGGTGGTATATGTAAGTTTTCAGGTACGCTTACTTCCAGATGTGACCTTCGAAAATTCTTAGAAGTGGAAATTCTTTCAAGAAATTATGCATAACAGACCGTTTTGAGGGAATTGAGACCCGATGTATTTTTGAATACTGAGATTATATTGTCTGCTATTGACACACGCTTCAACTGCTGGTTAAATTTAGTATATAGGTAGACCGATTAGACTATGCTCTAAAATCTAAATTAACAAATTAGAATTACTGTATTTTGCTGGAAAATCTATTACGGTTTGCCATTGAAAGTGTTACTAGATTGCGCGATTATATTTTTTGTCACAGTAACCAATCAGGCAGAACCCATTCAGTGCCATAAATGTGAGAATTAGTAATATAAGAGCTACCTATAAAACATAAAATATAGCTGGGGAAAAGTGAGGGCAATATACTAGATCCAGATTTCTCTAGCTACCTATATAGCAGAATTGTCCCGCTGTCTACCTCTCTCTCTCTGATATAATAATATTAGCCCTGTATTAAACTGTCCCACTGAAGGGCACTGGCCTTTTCACAGCGTGAGAAGGGTAAGGCCATAGTTCACCACGCTGGCCCAGTGTGGGTTGGTATTACACATATTTTTATTCTACCTTTAAATTTTAAAATATGTAGACTACTCCTGCATTAGAAATAAATCCTGTGTCACGGGGGACTTAACAACCATTCAAACAACGGACACAAACAACACCTAGACTCGGAACAACCATTTGTGGATCATACAAAGCTTAGTCCCCTGTGGGATTCGAGCTTACAACACTCGTCGCAGTAGCAGTGGCGAGGCCAGCATTTAACCCACACAACAATCACTACGCCATCCGTGCAGATAACCTAAATCTAAACCTTATAAAGAGCTCTCAGACGGGCTGGCTTCCTCACGAAGTTTTCCTTGATCGTTAAGGCGAGCGATAATTAACTATTTAATACGCATATAACTTCGAAAAGTCAGAGAGCCTTGGTCTTGAACTGCTAGTTAGCCTAGTGGGAGACCCTTGGACTGCCGCGTAGACGTTGCAGTCCAATGATCTCCTACTAGGTTATCGCTGCTTAATTAATTATATATAAATGTTCATATATAATTAATTAATTATCTTTTCGAATAGCTAAGGAGCCAGGCTCAATTAAACATAAGGATTTATTACAGACGCTAGTGAATGTGTTATAGTCCGACTGGTTTTGCTTTACAATGTAAGAGACGGTATTTAGTTGCGACAACTGAAGGTTATAATTTTTATGGCCAGTTTACCTACATGTTTAATAATAATATTTACATGTTTGAGTACCAAGCATTCTGTCAGACATCGGATTTATTTACACATTTTATTGATGCAATGTCTGATATTTTTACACTTTTTGTAAATCAGAACCTGGTTATTTAATACTTATGCTCTAAATATGAAGGTTTAGATGATAGATAGTCACTATTTTAGCTACGTCCCAAATAGTTTGTGACCTTTACTTAGCAAAAATCCACGGTACGTATGCTTAAATATCTACCATCACTCTGCTTTAATTGCATGTTAAACAAAAAATACTTCTTATACTTTTCATTATCATTTTATTGTTAAAATAATTACTTTATAATAAGCCTTTGTCAGTGTTACTACCATCAAGTAATGTTACACCGGCGCCTTTAACCAACACTGTAAGTATAAAATAAATGAATACCCAAACTTGGACCTGAATCCGAGGATTACAGAAAATGTTGCACGTGGGGATTGAATCACACTACATTGGCAAGATGGCCACTTAAACCAAAGCGACGTCCGTTCAATAAAATGTTCGCGGCTTGGAATTCTAACGACTTGAACTTTATGCCTTTATCATCTTCATCGCGAAGCGGCTAAAATGCAAAATTATAAACGATTAACGCAGCCTCATTGTCCTTATACAAAAGTAAAAAGCAGAACACAAAAGTAAAAGAGATGGAATATTTTATATTTCCCGTCATTTTTATCTACTCAGAACTTTCTCGGATGTCGGAGTGTTGCGTAAGTGACTAGTCTCGATTCGTAACTCTACACTTGGCTCAGATAAACTCGTTTCATACGTCCCGTACTCGGCTTTGGGTCATCGTAATAAGGTTCATTTCGTATATCGAGTTCATTTACATATGTTAAATGAATTCAATAGGTATTTGCGCGGCACAAGATATAATATGCATAGAATACATTTAATAATTTGCATGTAAATATGTGGTGTACATTTCAACTGTACTTCTTTTTATTAGCGTATGTGTGTCGGGTACAATTTGACATACAGTGTGTTACGTGTGTTTGTGGAACAAAATGTTTGTTGCTACTAGTAGAAGGTTTATATACTGTGTACAATGTATGTATATATTATAAAATGAAGAGATATTTTGTGCCCGTTCTTAAGCACATTACGCGCGCACAGGAGTGTGAGAATTGGCATAGCTAAAGTATAAAGAGAAGGAATGCAGGCAGCTAATATTTATGTATTTACTCTTTCTTTTATTTTAATATTTTACAGTCAAATGTTGCGATTACTATCATGGCCCATCACTAGATATTATTAATATATGTATGTGTAGTAAAGTGGTATAAGTTTTATAGAATACCTGCACAAGTATTGTTGGCTCTTTAAATGATTGTATGAGCCACTGTCCTATGAGACCCCAGTGCGTGAGTAGTCTAGTATAACATAATAGATGCAAAAAATAAAGGCATACTACAGTTACCAGGTGATTAAAGACAAACGGCAGCCCAATCTATAAGGCATTGGATTTGCGATCAAGGGAATTGGATTCGAAACGCAACTATTTAAGCAATTTATTTTAGCCTAGCTAGGGTTTAAGCTGTTTCTTTTTAAACCCGATGAAACCATTTGTAGATCACACAATTTTTTGTCTCATGTGGGATTCGAACCCAAGCAGCGGCAGGGGCGAGGCGACTTATTAAACCACTACGTAGTAATTTGCCACCTAAAGTACGCTTCTTCTCTCTTTTCTATTAAGGCATAAGGTTTATCCCAGTATGTGTTCCCTTGGGATTCACGCAGAAGCCGCCAGGCAAACTGGTTGCTTATAAATCTTATAATCACAGCTGATATTTTAATACCGTTTCGACTTAGTGCTCCTTTACCGAGTAGCGTTGTTGAAAGCCATAGATATTCATAGATGGTAATGTACTAATCAGTAACAGTGACTTAGTTCTAGTAAGTTTATACTACAAGTTAGTTCGGTATAATATTTGCTATAAGCTGGTTGTAATCCAGATTATGACTGCCGAATAATAACAAGAGAATTTATATTTAAAATTCATAATCCTAGCTTAATATTATGAATGCGAATGTGAGTTTGTTTGTTTGTTATGCTTTCGCGCCTTAACTACTCGACCCATCACCATGAAATTTGCAATCACTTTGTCAGGAGCGCAGAAATGGATATACGGTACTTTTTATCTAGAAAAAATACTGTGCCCGTGGAAAAGAAATTTATTGCTAAATGTGCTATAACGCGAGCGGGGTCGCGAGCAATATGTAGTGTTCAATATTAATCTATTAGTCTACTTTATAAATTACTATTACTATTAGTGCTTCAATTATAAATAGATAAACTGAAAACTGTTAACGTTTAAACTATTTGATAATGTCCTGCAGACCGAATTTTGGACACGGGCGGCGGCCAATATTAACGGGGACTGGCCATCTGCGCAGGAGATATTATAGTGCACAATTATGTGTGCAAAAACAAGGGCAGTCTCTGTTCCCTAACGCTCATGATCCGATGGGACGGATAATCCGACACGACCAGAGAGATCAGTCGCAGGACCAACGGCTTTACGTGCTTTCCGAGGCACGGGGGTGACTAACACCGCTAACTTCCTAACGCCGGGCTCGTATTAAGATTTCTTAACAGAAAACCCTCAGAGACCATGCACAGTTGTCGCATTCACTACCACTGCGCCACGGAGGCGACTATTTGATAAGGTCGATATGAATCGAATCTTTTGAATGACAACAAAATCTATAGTCAGACGTATATAGGTACATACACAATTACACACCTATTTCCGTAAAAGGATAGGTGCAGGTGTAGTAGGATTTCGCCAACATTTCATCAAGTAGGTATGTATGTATGCACTTTGACAAATATCAATTATATGTGAATGACTGTGTTTACCGTGTAAATATGCCTAAATAAATAAGTATAAATTTAGTTTCTACGTAACTAATATAATAATAATAATAAAACGTTTATTTCAGATTTTAAATCCATACATGATAAATAAGGAATGTCAAGAGAGTCAGCATTATAAAAACATTATACCACATACACATACATATATCAAAATAACAACAAAATAACTAAGAAATAAATTAGAAAGAAAATATTATAACATTGAAATAAAATTGGATTTGCATGTCATAAATAAATATCATAAATCAGTTCATTACGTTCTAACGTCAAAATATAAATACTTAATAACTTAAACTAATTCATAACATAAAATTACATAAATTTAGATAAGTCCTGTTATTATATGAGTCCACTTACATTGTATTGGACAGTCAAACCGAGAAGCAATCACTTTTAGGATGCTGTTGCTACTGTCTCTCAAACGCCTTAACAATGAAACCACTTTTTTACGTCTTATGGCGTGATAGCCATTCGTGTGAGCTTCGGCAAACATTAAAGACGCACTGCAATAGGGAGGCAGCCCCATCAGCATTTTAAGGTGACCCTATTGCTGCTACTACAATTTACTTTAAAGGAAAAGCCCTGTAACTCTTTGTCTGACCTAGTAATCGAACCCGAAAACTCAAACTCAGCAGTCGTATTCACTGCCATTGCGCCTGAACTAATCTTAGCTCGATTCAATAAGGTAGTTAGCTCACATTTTTATTATTTAATTCAAAAAGTTACATTATCTAGTCATTAAAATACAAAACAAATTGAAATGTGCTCAATAATAAAAAGATACGCGTTTCAAATCTGGTAGTAGGGGAAATTTTCAAATGACAGAAAAAGGATGCACGATATAAACTGTGACGTAACTGATATTTAAACGCAGCTCCCCGAGGGAGATAGTTAGATATCCCCATAACAACCCACTTTTTCTTATATCCTTTAAAATATTAAATACTTCTTCATTTTGGAACCAATTTTGATACTGTTTGCACAAAAAGATTTTATTTGATTTGTATTTGCTCTTATGTGTAATATAATGTACATACATAATCAAATATAGGCAACTGCTTACCCTATTAGAGCCGGCGTGGTTTGTCTTACTTATCCAAACATCCCTATCAGTCATCATCTCATTATTGACTTTTTCTTTACCATAATATTCTGCTCACACTCCATCCATCTTTTCTTTGATTTTCCTTTTTTCTTGCTGTTTATACATTAGTTATGTAGTATGTTAGTTTATACATATATATACATAATGTCCTCGACAGATAATTACTTGTTGTTTTTTAATGTAATCTCGAATAATGCTTCTTTAAGCTCTCGATTTTTCCCCGATTATTCGATATACAAAAAGTTAATATCTGTAGTAACTGAAGTGAAAAGACCGTCACAGGGAGTAGATTTTTTGGTCTTTTTTGATAGCTTATAATTTTTAAAATACGTAACTTATTTATATATTTTTCTGATAGCTATTATAACTTAGCCTGTTACCTGATTCCGGCTTGACGTCGATTTTTCGGACATCCTGTATATACAGTGTGACTGGTTAAACATTGTACATACTTAAGGACATGTTAATCTATGGTTAGAGGTAACGTATAAAAAAATAAATAATAATATCTGTGTAACCTGCTAAGAAAATCTTTACGAAAATTTTTATGAAATATCCATAAAATGTGGACACTGCGCGCGTCGCACACAGCTGTAGAGCGTGCCGCGCTACCGAGGCTTATGACCTTCGATAAGAAAAGGACGACGGGGGTGCAAATTCGGGAGTGGGGGGTACTGTAGCGGGGGCCGGGGGCGGAAATTTTGTTTAGCTTTGTATGTGCGCAAGAGTGTCCCGCACATTTAGTTTTTATTGGATAACTAGGTCAAATTTTAAGTACCTATTTTGTTTAGATATTCGGGTACAGAATTGAGTACTGAATACCCTCCTTCAATAGGAATAAATCCCGCACTAGGAATAAATCTAGTGTCACGGGGATCTTTACAAACATTCAAATAACAGACACAAAGAAAATCCATTTGTGGATCACACATATTTTTGTCCTGTGTGGGATTTGAACCCATCAACACTCGGCGTAGTAGCAGTGGCGAGACGTCAACCTACCTTTTTTTACACTTTACTTTATTTCTATATTGATAACATTTACTTTAGCATTTAAAATACCGTAAAGGGATTGCATCGCTCAATCCTTAAAAACACGCTCGGTTTAAAGAAGTTTGTAGTAAAATCCTTTTATGCATTTACCATTAAAAAATATACAAGTAAACTAGATTATATGGGCAAAACATCGTATTGATTTAAATTTTAATTCATATGTCTATATATTACCAAAAAAAATTTGACAATAGGTCGTTTTAAAACTAAATGTTAAATTTTCTATATAACGGCTGAAATATTCTGTATGAAATATATTTAATAATGTGTATTGTTTATTTTCACTTATTTATTTTAAAATTTTCAATTCAATAATAACCCGAATCTTTACAATAGTCCCCGCCAAGCAGCCCCGCTACGCCCGTGACGCTTACTCGGGACTGCAAAGCCCATATCTTCAAGGTCATTGGGCAATGTAATGCCCTTAAGAACCCCAACAGGGTTTTTAAGTAATCGCCTTGTCATGGTCATTACGATGAGTAATATATATAACCTACATACTAAAACAATATCTGATCCACAAATAGTTTTGACGAGTCTGTGTGTTCTTCATATCCGTTGTCTGATCGTGTTTGGCCTGGTTTCTACATTAAAGAAAAGAGTTGTTATATACACTCCTAACACAAGAATTCAAGCTTAACTGGAGGGGTTAACAAGAATACCTACTAATAATTTCAAACCCAAATTGCTAGTAATCTAAAAAAAAGCTTACGATCAGAATTTTTTTGCCTATGTCCCCCATGACAATGGAGTGATCCCTATCGCGTAAGTTGCCTTTGTGAATAAAACAAATTATTCTTACACAACTGATTTAGTATTAAATTATTACATGCTTAAAACAGACACTGCTTATTTGCCTATCTCTCATTTTATTTTCTATAGTAAATAGACACTACAATACGGTAGATACATACGCCAGATATATAATTAACTTAACTAACTACGTCAATCGTTTTGAAATCGCATTTCTTTTAACAATAGTTGTACAATAAGCCAGACTATTGTTAATCTAAGTCATGCAAAAACTAAGTCAAGCCGCGTTACTCTCCGATCGACTTATTTAACATCTAATGACCTCTATTTTATTTATTTTTCTGCATTCATCTCCTGGTAGAAGCCGTTTTATTTGAGAACCCGTTTGCTCGCATAGATTTAGCTTTATGCTAGATTTTTTAAGATATAGGAATAATAAGAATGGCTGGTTCGTCGGGCTGTGTTTTGTTTGGGTTTTTATTTGTGGTCAGACGTGACGTCTAGGGTTTGGTTAGTAAATCGTGCAAAGTGTAATTGGGTGTTCGGTTTAGAAATTATCAGTAGCAGTAAAAGTATTGTTTAAATAATAATTTGGTAGTGAATACTCGTATTCTCGTTAAGAACGAAATGCGCTTGAGGTTTCGGCTAGGTTGTACTTCAGTACAGTCTAAATAATGGGAGGTATTATTACTCCACCCATTATTTAGACTAGTTATTCTCTATCTCTTGTTTTTTTTCACCATCTCTCCCATTATGTCGGCCTCGATGGCGTAGTGGTTAGTGTAACCGACTGCCACGCCTGAGGTCGCGGGTTCGATTCCCGCACAAGTCAAACATTTGTGTGCATGAACATGGATGTTTGTCTTGGTCTGGGTGTTTCTATGTATAATATGTATGTATTTACACAAAAACAAGCATATATGTATGTTTATCCATTGTCTAGTACCCATAGTACAAGCTCTGCTTAGTTTGGGCTAGATGGTGTTGTGTGTATGTGGAAGAATATTATTGTCATTATTATATTATTAATACCGATAATCCCTTCTTAACGGATCACATATCATTGGTGTTGCCAGCATCGATAAGCAACATTACCGCATATTATGGCAACCACTGAGTTGTCAGAAACAAGAGTCTCTGGTTCTGACCACTTTTGTTCCTTGCATGTATAAATATATTAAATTAGTGCGCAGTAACAATAACTTGACAGCAAATATAAACCAAACATGCAGATTTATTCCTAACATTTGTTGAGATAGCTGAGATTGAATAACAGTTTTTCTAATGGAGTTGCGGTTTTAGTTTATTAATAGAAACACTTCATAAGTATGGCGCTTATTACTACGTGACTAAGATATTCACAAGAATTTACAGTCGTTAACATTATCCTTATTTATATTTTATTTCTACTATAGAAGGTACGCATATAACTAGCTAAGTCGCGACTACATTTAATTTTCTGGAGTTTATCTCACCAATATAATAATAAAAACAGCCCTGTATATAAATTATCCCACTGCTGGGCATAGGATTCTTCTCATTGTGAGAAGGGTTAGGCCATAGCTTACCACGGTGGTGGCCTAGTAGGGATTGGCAGATTACACATACATATCTTCGGGAATATTATGTAGATCTCTCAGACATGTAGGTATCCTCACAATGTTGTCCCTTGACTGTTAAAGCAAGCGATAATTAACGAGGTATTTAATAACATAATATAATAACATAATCTCGAAAAATCAAACGTGTGCTGGGTTCAAGCTAGAGGCCTCTGCGTGGCAGTACAACAGTCTCTTACTGGGCTATCGCTACTTTTTTCTTAAGACTAATATTATAAATAAAAAAGTTTTTAAAGTTGCTTGAATATCTGATACAATCGCGAGTAAACCGCTGTCAGGATTTGGATGAAACTTAGTACTAAGAGAGTCCTTATCAAGGCGTAACACATGAGATACTTTGATCCCGGTAATGCGTTTCCATGAGATTTATGCGTGCAGGAACTAGATCCCAATATTTTATCTTACCGGAGACCTTACGCACAACAGTGGCACATGCATATGTAGGACAGTTTACGATAATATTTATCAACGAACATAATTCAATGTCGTTTAATAAGAACCACTTAACCAGACAACTAATCTGTCAATAACATAATAAATCTCCTACCTACAACTAAAACGTTTTTAAAATATAAAAACTAAACAATAAAACCGCATAGATAATCTATAAAGCTACGCTTAAAACTTAACAATTTGAATAGACAACATAAACATTCACGACCCGAGAGTGGCGGGCATACTGACTACCGGCCGTCAAAGAAAAATGTGTGAGTAGAGCCACGATATCCTCCGTCCCTCTCCACCCAGATATAGTTTAACAAATGACAGGGTGAAGTAAAAGTGAATATGGTATGTAATACACAAGCGAGTAAAAAGATCGCGATGCACGAAGGCTCGTGGCTAAGGTGAATGTAGCACGCACAATATTTATTATGATTTTATATAGGTAACACTATGGTCAATGCTACGGGCTTCTAAACGCAATAATATGTGTCTGCAATTTAATGGCCAGTAATAAAATCCACATATTATAGTATACAAGTTTTTTTTTGCATATGTCTCTGTAAAGAATTGAATTTGGAATCGCTAATGCATTCAACTATTTTTGAGTCGGCCGGGCTATTATAGTTGAGACATTGCAGCCAATAGGGGAAAACTAGTATTGCCCGTTTAAAAACATAAAGGTGTCGCCGATTATTTTTTTAGTTTTGGACTTTACTTCGCGTTGTTCGCGATTTTTTAAGCCTATTTAGGTGGCCTATATATTCTTTTTGGATATATGCTATTGTTTTTATCAAGTTTCATCAAAAATGATACGGAGGTTTAGCTGGAAAAGCCTTCTATGTATAATATGTATTTACAAAAAATAATGCTTATCCATTGCCTAGTACCCATGGTACAAGCTCTGTTTAGTTTGGGCTAGATCGTGTTGTGTGTATGAAGAATATTATTATTATTATTCTGCTATTTATAAAAGCTAGTTAGATGCGTTGCTATCTGCTAAAATATGAGTAAAATTGAATGTAACAACTTCTTGTTGCTTTAGAGTTTTGTTTGTTCAATAAACATGAATTTGTGAGTTGTATCAAGCTCGTATTCAAGGTTTAAATATTATAATATAAATTATAATACATTATTTATAGTTTCTGTCTTGTCTATTGAAATTGAATATGGATTTAATTACGTATTCGTTAATGTTCTTAGTTCTTAATAATTTGACTACCTGGTTTGTTAGAGGCGATATCGTGAAGGCGTAGGTATGTGAGGTCCCAAATTTGATTCCTGTTTCAACAGTTTTTACGTTAGAATAGCGCGCATCTTCTTCCTTGTTATGTAGGAACTAGTAAATTGTTGGTATACCTTATCATTATAAGACATACATCTTTCTTGGATATATTTAAGTACACGGATGGCGAAGAGGTTAAAGTGATCGTCTCGCTACTGTCACTACGCCGAGTGTTGTGGGTTCGAATCCCACACGAGACGAACATTTATGTGATCCACAAATAGTTGTTACGAGTCTAGGTTTTCTTTGACTATTTGTTTAGTTGATTAATTGTTATAGATTCAAATTAAATCATTTTATACAGATTTATTTAAAAGAAAGGGTGCAGACAGGCTATTAAAATAAAAACACATTAGGATGTCTTTTATTTAGGTAATTGATTATTAGAATCAATTTAATTATTAGATCCCAATCTGAAAACCTATTTTCAGATTGGGATCTAATAATTAAATTGATTAAACTGGAAAAAAAGGAAAAGTTAGGAAGGCCTCGTAATACTTTAAACTTGTTTTGTATAAATAGCACCCTTAAATTATTTTATGTTTGGGTACGTACCTCCAAAAATCATCGCTTTAAGACAAAGAGACACCTGAAAAGGAAGAAAATCTCTAAATGCAATATAAAATAGTTTTAAAAAGTATCATAGCAGTAGTATTTTTGAAATCAAACCGGAATTAAATCCGCATAAAGTAGGTTACATTTTTAAAAGGTTGCCGAGCACTTGCCTAATTTCATTTAAAACTGTTGCCATCGACACGATAAGAAGAAGAAGAAGAAAAGGCAAAAAGTTGTATTGAATAATTTGATCTAAACTGTAACAGAGAAGAACAGTTTTCAAGTTTAGAGTACCTTTGCAACATTTCTGAACAAATGCGTCTTTGTATATTTGTGTTAGAATGTCTTGGTTATAATTCACTGCTAGCTAGGAGAGCTAACGGCCAACTTATCACTACCTACCTGCAATGTTATCCGACGCTATGTTGAAGCTCTCATTTGCATAATGAGCTGAGTTGATTTTATGTACCAAATAGCTAAATCCGTAATAGGAAACGTGAACGGAACTCGTTGTTCCTTCCATTCGCACAGTTGTACGTACAAGTCTTACTAGATCTGCACTCTTACCCCACTCCTTCAAGCTTTCTAGGAGACTCTTATCTTTATACATTGAAATTAAACTGCTTTATACGGCTTTTAACGCGTTGATTATTAACACTATTATTTATATAGAATTCTATTATAAAAAGTTTTAAATATTCGCTTGTCCCAACGATTCAGCGGCTGCTGAAAAGCTACGGACTCGTCGTGACATGTGAAATTTTAAATCTAATTAGTTTTAAATAGCTAAAATAGTATTATAGGTTTAGTAGTAGTGTAATATTTTCAAAATGTATTTTTTTACTGATCTTTATCTTTATAATCTAGAAACAAGACAATTACCCTAGCAGGTAATCCTGTTTTGCGGGAATCTATACAAATATTCAAACAACGGACACACAAAACACCCAAACTTAAAACAAGTATATGTAGATTACACACATTTTAGTCCTGTGTGGTTATCGAATCCACATTACTAGTCAGAAAAGCAATGGCGACGGCGCAACCCACTACGTCATCCGTGCAGTTATAATGAGTATACCACCGACGGGGTAGATCAGTTACACCTACATATATCTACGAAAGAGTAGGCAGAGATGTGTTACACGCACTTTTCGCCAGGTCTAAGTCCGTCTAGCAGTCACAATTCCAGACCCCATGCAGGTACCTACTTTCCTAGTAGCTCCACTTGAGTACTTCATGCACAGAAGTCGCATTCACTACCGCCAT
The DNA here is from genome assembly GCA_930367265.1 of Catocala fraxini. Classification (NCBI taxonomy): domain Eukaryota; kingdom Metazoa; phylum Arthropoda; class Insecta; order Lepidoptera; family Erebidae; genus Catocala; species Catocala fraxini. Next base: position 18,734,685 of record OV884035.1, read on the forward strand.
CGGTACATTAATTAGAGAAAACATGAAATTGGTATTGTTTCTCTTATAATTTTAATAGCAATTTTAGGCTTATTATAGATATATATTTTCCCTTTGACCATTTAACAATCATCAAAGAGAAAAATACATACATACATAGATTCACGCCTGTTTCCCAGAGGGGTAGGCAGAGACTACGGATTTCCATTTGCTACGATCCTGACACGCTTCTCTGGCTTCATTCACTTTCATCACATTCCTCATACACGCCTGTCGGTTCAAGGTGCTCGTAACCTGGCCTTTGTCCAGAACGCCTCCGATCTGATCGAGAAACGTTCGCCTAAGTCTTCCTCTTGCGACTGTTCCATTCACACTAGCCTTATAAACTTTCTTAGTCAATCTTTCCTCGTCCATTCTTTCTACATGCCCAAACCAGCTTAACATACCCTTTTCTATTCTTGTCATTATATCCACTTTCATACCGCATCTCTCTCTAATCACACTATTCCTTATTCTATCTTCCAGAGTCACACCACATATATTTCTCAGCGCTCTCATTTCTACCTACAGCATTTATTCTGCTCTCATGCTTCTTTTGCCATACCCAACTTTCACCTCCATACATAAGTGTGGGCACAAATAGAATAAAGAAAAATAATAAGCTCTAAAACTAAAATTCTATAGATGTAGCTATAGATAGTAGCTAACGATACTTATGATTTACAGATATTGTTGAAGTAAAAGCAATTAAAATATTAGTATTGCTCCACTCGGCCAAACGAAGGATCTAGAATTCAAATTATATAACAAATAAGATATGTATAATTCATGAACACCACTGTACTACTGATGAAATTCTTGGAACTTCCGTTCCAACGTTGTGACGCAGGAGTTTTAAGCGACTTACGCAATCAACACAAAATACATTCTGCCTCAAACTCAGCAATAACCGCTCAGAGCTACACCTATATGGCCTCCTTTGTACCTCGTTCCTTAGAATACCGAGGATGCGCTATTTAGTCAAAATTTTATGCAAACGCTAAATACTATGAGAGCTCCTGCTACAATCCGGCAATACATCCATTCAGCTATATACCGTCAATGTACATTTTAACATACAAAATGTTGACGTATGCTAAAAGGACCTACAATTACTGAATTCGTCGACAATCATAACTAATTTTATAAATGCGAATGTGAGTTTATTTGTTATGCTTTCACGCCTTAACTACTCGATCGATCATCATCAAATTTCGCATACACGTTGTCAGGGATATAGAACTATTACTACAGTACTGTTACTAACATAACCTAACCTACATTTACGCGAGCGAAGCCACGGGCACATTACCACAACCAGATTATTGGATGACAAAGTGGTTTAAATTAAAACTTCATCGCCCTGTATGGAACAATATTTTTCTGAATTCTTAGCTAACTCTGTGGATTGGTTAGGTACCTTCCATCTAGAAATAAGTACTATTCCCCAGCGAGCGAAGTCGCGGACAGAAGCTAGTACTATTATAAAAATATTAAAAGTCTGTGTGACATAAGATGTGTTCACAATACCGTTTAAGTTTGACTATTTAGGGAGCTTAAATCCTAAATAATACTCCGTAGATTTTTACTGGACTGTATAAAAACCAGTAGACTAATTTTGATGTGATTTTTACTATCTGCTAGTACTTAACTGTATACAGAGGTAAAATTTTAAATTTTATTTCATTCTGTTTCAATCAATCAATCAATCAGCCCACCGCAGTCCACTGCTGGACATAGGCCTCTCCCATTTTACGCCACAACATCATTCTGTTTAGTAGATTCGAAAGTAAATTGCTGTTATATTATAGAATATTGCAGAATATGATTATAATTTGATTACAATATGCTCGCGTCATGCCGACTTAAGCATATTCTTATAAAAGTATAAGACTCAGGATCGGCTTAGTAGTCGTATCGCACACATAGTGCGAAAAGACACTTTAAAAAAGAAGTAAGTAAGTTTAAGCTTAAGTGTCGATTCGCACACATGGATATAATAATGTCCTCCAGACCGATTTCGGTCACGGCTGCCAATCTTAACGGAGACTGGCCATCTGCACAGGAGATATTATAGTGCACAAGCGTGTGCACAAACACAAGTGCACTCTCTGTTCCCTAACTCTCATGATCCGATGGGACGGTAATCCGACACGACCGGAGAGAGATCAGGCGCAGGACCAACGGCTTTACGTGCTTTTCGAGGCACGGGGGTGTCCAACACCGCCAACTTCCTAACTCCAGGCTGTTATTGAGATTTCTTAACAGAAAACCCAATAACTTTTTGTTGGCCCGACCCGGGATTCGAACCCGAGACCTCATGCACAGCAGTCGCGTTCACTACCGCTGCGCCACGGAGGCAGTTAAATCACATCGATACAACTTGAGTGCGAAAAACCTCTTCTGAAAATGAATGTGTGCGCATCGACATCTACAAAAATATTATTCATTAAAAGTTTAAAAATATTGGCTTCACAAACCAATATTTTTTAAAAGAGTGGTTTCGCACAATTCGTGCCAAACGACTACTTAGCCTTAAGATGGCCATCGTTGTTGCGAAGTAAAACTACATTAGTAACAACGTTTAAACGAATTCAGCGAAAATGTCGTCCATTTTGTTTATAAAGGAGATAAGGCAACTTGCATACCTTCACATTATTTACATAGAGAATAATCATGGTAATGTGATTCGTTGAAACTGATTCATATAACAAACTTAGTCAATATAAAGTTTTATTATTCATTCCCCTATATCATTACAGGGTATTGCGACCACAAGGGTCATGTCTGTGTATGGCATGATGTAGGGCTAGTATACAGAATTTTTCTCTGGCAGGCGTTTTCTACTTAGATTTGAGAAGAAGTCTTAAGTAATTTCATTTTAAAAGACGACTCCTTCACTGGGAATAAGTTCTTGTGTCGTAGGGGACTTTAAAAACACTCACACAATGGACACAAAGAATAGCCAGACTCGGAACAACGTTTTGTGAACCAAAAATGTTTTGTCTCGTTTGGGGACAAACTTACAACACTTGCCGCAGTGATGATGTGAGATGGAGGTGAATGGTTGTCCCAAGTTTGGATGATCCTTGTGTCCGTTATTTGAATACTTGTAAAGATCCCGGCGATACAGGTATTTAAATCCAAATGTGAAAGATGCATTTCTTAAAAAAATATAAAGCTATCGACTCGCCCCGTCATCGCACGGGCAGTACAAAATCTTAACAAATTATACAGCCAAACCTTCCACATCAAACCCACTCTGTCTATTAGTGAAAACCGCATTAAAATCCAGTTTAGTAGTTTTTGAGTTTATCGCAAACAGCCAGACAGACAGACGCGGCGGCGGGCTTTGTTTTATAATATGCAGTGATATACATAGATGGATAGTTGGTCTAAAGATAGTACTCAAACTTCGTATCTATTTTAAGAGCTCCATACAAATGTTTCAAGAGAACTATCGCTATTTCGCATTATTGTATCCGTAGGATTCTCCGAACTGTTAGAGGGCTTCAAAGAGCACAACCTAACTGCCTATATAGAGAGCTATAGGCTGTATGCACAGATAGTCCCTAAGCTATTTACATAGTGAGGAGCCTCCGTGACACGGAGAGCACGGCCAACCGCACTTCCCGCTTTCATGAGAACTAGGCTGGCGACAGTTTACAAGGGTTATCAATGGTCTCAACAGTGGATGGTACACTTAAATCTATATATGTAAATACAAAACAGCTCAGTATCTTTTATCCTCTGTTTATTAACCAATTTCTTTTTATTTCGTGTAGAAGCCATTGACAAGTTGTAGTGTTATTAAAAAAATGTAAGCTGTTCGTTTTTTTAAATATACTTAGGGCCTTATCTATGTATATAAAAAATTACCATGTCTTTAAAACCAGATGATAGGTGAATTTAGATCTCTAGAATATTTTTTTTAAATAAACTTTTATTTTAAAATAGCTACTCTAGTGCGAGTAGATCATAAATACTTACGACTTCATTAGAGTATCCTAACCAATATTATAAATGCGAATGTGAGTTTGTTTGTTTCTTACTATTTTACGCCTTAACTACTCGCCCGATCCTCGTGAAATTATCACCTGCACGTTGTTAGGGGTGCGGCAAAATATAATACCTTTCATCCATTAAAATAATAGGGGTTAAAGTATGAAGTTGCCATTGTATAGTAATAGATACTTTGAATTGCTGTAGTATAGTCGTAAAGATTGTGGGTTAACCAACATAAAATCATAAGTTTTAGACATCAGCCAACCTCTTTGGAAATAAAGGAGGATTTGTACTCCTCTGTAAAACCTCTTACTGATAACTAGGCGTGAATATATACCATAAAAATTATCGTACCAGCATCACCCGTAACACAGTCGTGCATCACATTCTATTTTTAATCTCAGTTCTCAGAAAATACGTTACGTCACTTTCTGAAAATTCTCTTTCTATAAATTTCCAATGATAAACTCTTTTGAACGAGTGTATACTTACTGCTGTTTTGAAAGGTCAGCAGTGAAATATCACACGTGTATCGCTTTATTCTTAACAATTTTTGCATATATTTATTCATTGGTCCATTGCGTTGGTCCGTTGATTAAGTTCGTTTGTAAGATGGGTTCCATTATCAAGTCGTGCAAAATGTTTTTGGACAAATATTTTCTTTTCTTTAAAAAAGATTCCTAGCCATTTGGGTTTCAAATTACTAGTATTTGTTAACCCCTCCAGCTAAGCTAGAATACTTATATAACGTGTGGGTTCACGTCAGTAGAGCAATGGGCGGGATTTGAACCCGCGACCTCTCGATCGCAAGTCTAATACCTTATCCATTGGGCGACTGCCGCTTAATGAAATAAAAATATGTTTAACCCCACGAGGGTAGACAATGGTAATAATAACTTCTTGTAGAAAATGAACTGGCGATATCAGTGTATAGTATAATTCATGACATCCTCATTTCGCCAGTTATAAGTCCCTCTTAACAACCGCACGTATGGGGTTGTGGTTTAATAGGTCGCCTCGTCAATGCCACTTCGCGGAGTGTTATGGGTTGGAGATGTTTGGGTCTGGGTGTTCTTCGAGTCCGCTCTTAGAAAATTTGTAAGGCCCCTGCAACACAGGATTTATTGCAAGTTATTTAGGATATGTCCTTAAAAAAAGGCTTATAAGGAGCAGAACCTTCACTTGTCTAGATATTGTGTTGCTGCTAAGAACATATATAATATTTTATATTGCTATGTAGCCTACAACGTCGTTCGCGTTTTTACGTATAACATCAATTGCACAAACTACTTTCTAAACCTTTCCAATAATCCATTAATTTGAGCAGAATCAATGTAGCGATCTTCAAGCTCTTATGTCATACACAGACTAACATCAGCTTTTGTATAGACAAAATATAATTCCCAACTGTATTATATTTTTTATAGTACTAATTAGCCAATTCTTATTAATATAATTGTAATATTTGGAGGATTTTAAATGTAATTCAATTATTATATCCGTATTTAGTATGTAGTTTAATTTCAATGAATAATATTCGCGTAAACAGAAGACAATATTATTATGACTTTGTTTTTAAAATGCTTTAATACACTCTATATATATAAAAAAAAATACTGAGGTAAAAATTGATTATAAATGGTGTTTAATTATAATTGTAGTTCTTTTTCGCTGCGCAAAAGAACTACAATTATAATTAAAATATATTTAAATTCCATCTATGATACACTTTTACCTCAGTATTTTTTTTCCTTCTGACCTCGTTTCACCCTCGGCGGCCAGTCTTAACGGAGACTGGCCATCTGCGCAGGAGATATTATAGTTCACAAGTGTGTGCGCAAACACCAGTGCACTCTCTACTCCCTAACTATCATGATCCGATGGGACGGTAATCCGACACGACCGGAGAGAGATCAGGCGTAGGACTAACGGCTTTACGTGCTTTCCGAGGCACGGGGGTGTCAAACACCGCCAACTTCCTAACTCCGGGCTCTTATTGAGGTTTCTTAACAGAAAAACCCAGTAAATTTTTGTTGGCCAGACCCGGGATTCGAATCCGAAACCTCATGCACAGCAGTTGCATTCACTACCGCTGCGCCACTTAGTATATAGAGTGTATTAAAACATTTTAAAAATAATGTTTAATGAAACTTTAAGTAACCTTAAAAATACAACACCTATTTGCGACGTTTCCGTTCGTAACGGGCCCGAAGGCGTAACCGCTCATAACTAAAGGCGGCACGGCACGACTGTCGCGGCAGTCCAATGGATTAGGCATAGGGCTTGCTATTAAGAAGAATTGGATTCGAATTCAACTCGAATATTTTTAAGAACACGCACATACATAAATACTGGAATCGCGTCATTATACGCATTACTAGAACCGCAATACAAGCATTCTAGTTTCGTTTTAGCAAGCTAGAATGCACGGATGGCGTAGTGGCTTAAGTGGACGCCTCGCCACTGCTACTGTACCAAGTGTTAAAAGATAAAAGATAAAGATAAATATTTTTGTCATGCAACAATAGTTGTACCGAGTTCCTACTACCACTGCGCCGAGTTGTGAGTTTCCATGAAAGACACACGAAACAACATTTTCTGTGATGCACCAATAGTTGTTCCGGGTTTGGGTGTTCATGTGTACGTTATTTGAATGTTTTCATAACACGCCCTGACTCAGTAATTATTCCTTGTACAGGATTTGTATTATCAAAACAAAATAAATTGTACCCCAAATAAGTGTCTTTAAAAATATAACTCAGTATTTACGTTCGCATTTATAATATTAACACGATCTAGCTAAGTATGAAGTATGACTGTTTGGTGTTACGTTCGTAACACTAAAATAAAAAGTAACGTACCAGCGTAACGTTTAGATATATTTGATTATTCTACTTAATACGGAACCGCTTTCACGAGCGTTCGCTCTTCGGGTCAATATACCATCTGTCAACCCACAACAAGTTTATGTTTCGCTAAAATATAAAATGGCGAATCCTTGTTGAATTTGATAGGTAATCTTTTATTTTGCAATGTGTGTGTTTGAATAAGTAATGTGAGTTGCGTTACGATGTTGTTTTTATGTGTGCGTGTGTGTATGTATGTGTGTGTGTGTGTGTGTCTGTATGCGTGTGTGTTAGGTTTTAGGTAATGAGGTAACGTCTAGTTTAGTTTCTATATTCATTGATTAATGTCATACATCAAATGTTGCGGATACGAAAGCCGAAATACTGTTAAGTTGTTAATTCCAATCGTTTAAAAAAAATGTTCGTGACTTTCTTGATAGCGTTATTTTGTACTGCTATTGAGACCTCGTTGGTATAACCTTGAGGTTGACGTCAAGGACAGGGTAAAATGGAAGAAGAAAATAAGGAAGGTAGACCCCCACCATGTGACCCTAAATATATCACTTGATAGTGGGGTCTGCACGGTCTGCACGGATGGCGTAGTGGTTTACGTGGTTGCCTTGCCACTGCCGCCGCGCTGAGTTTTGTGGGTTCGATTCCAACATGGGCCAAAAATTTGTGTGATCCACAACTGCTTTTCTCGAGTCTGGGTGTTCTTTGTGTTCGTTGTTTGAATTTTTGTCAAAGTCCCAGGAGATAACATTGGAAAAATAAATTAATTGTATTGCCAGAAGGAGAGAGATAGTGGCCTGGTTAGTATTTTTTGATTACGGCCAATCTTTAGGTCTCGCGTTCGTTTTCCTGATCGGACAAAGTGATATTAGGTTTTTCCGTATGTCCGTAGCCGCACGGTTCCTAGAGATAAGATAGCTCGCTTCTTATAACATCGTACAAAAAGTAAAGAAAAGAAAGAAGAGAATGAGTGTATATCCACATTTCGCCAGAACATTTTCTATAAGATGCTACCTTTTTCTAGAAAATCAATACATCTGCCTGACCTTTCGGGATGATATCAATTTGAGGCTGTATCAAGAACATTTGGCACTCGCGAGTTAAGCCCAGCTTACAAATCAAGTCAATCCTTTGATTGAATTGGGTTAGATGTATACGAAATAGCAACAAAACATATACATATGTGCTACTTTCCATATACATATATGTCATAACATATCACTATGTTGCCAGTATTACTATAAGAGCCCAGTAGTGTTAATAGTTTTGCGCCGCGGGTCATTTCATCAAATAGAAATCGATATTTTCTGTTCTGTGACCACTTGTATTAGGTAAATATTCGAAATTGGGCTTATATTTGTAGTCTACGTTTATTAGCATGTATGTATGTATGTATCTTATGTGGGGGCCAGTCAGTGCAGACCGGCGACACTTCGACCCAGTGGGATCTTTTGTGTCGACACTCTCCCAATAACGACTGCCATAGATGTTCATGGCAGCCGGGACCGACCGCTTAACGTGCTCTCCGAGGCACGGAGCAGGCGATAATTGTCAATCAATACGCACATAATTTCAAAAAGTCATATAACTTTCCGAAATTCAGAGGTGCGCGACGTGGGTTCGAACCCGAGACCCTCTGCATTGCAGTCTGTTGGTCTCCCCACTGAGCTATCGCTGCTTATTAGCCTGTAACTGTATATAACTAAGCAGAGAGTTTTTAGGCTGGTTATAATGGTACCATTATGGTGTGATTTTGTCCGTCAGTCTGCCAAGCTTTATATCTTAACGACTATTATTGCTAGTAGCTTGATATTTGACATAGTTATAAATAATGCTTGCCCAAATATGGCAGGATGGAGGTTTATCTAAAGATTACATGGAAATAGAACTATATCTCTTACTAACTCTCTACCTAATTGTCGCTGCAAAAACTGTACCATAAACAATATTAAATATTTAGAATGGAAAGGTTGGCAATTTATAAAAAAATACAGACATATAAAACAATGACTGAAACTAAGATTTAAAAAAAATCAGCAAATATTGATTAAAAACAATCTCAGTTACGCGATCTGTATCGAAGCGGTACTAATGGGGTAGTTGCCTATGTTTAATTATTTTATACAAAAGAGTAAATAGCAACCGAAAGAATAAAAAGAAATAAGAATAATTCATATTTTAAATCTGGAATACAAAAAAGTGGGTTGTAGTAGCTTGCTATCTCCCTCGGACAGTTGCATTTAAATAGCGATTACGTCATATTTTGTGTGATGCATCCTCTTTCTGTCATTCGGCAATTACCCTTACTACGATTTGAAACGCTTGTATATTATTTATATTTGAATAGATTTTATTATCTCTTTGTATTTTAGAGTTCGGGTAAGTATAATGTAGCTATTTGAAACAAATGATCAAAAAATGTGTGTCTACTACCCCTATTGATGAATTGAACTAAATTACTCTCTATACCCTTCGAAGATACAGAAGTACCCCGGCACGTGATGCTGACTCGAACTGGACTGGTGTTTTAATACTGGCAATTGACTCGTTTGTTCTTATCTTTTTTTACTGTTCTTTATCGACGAGTTACAACAAGTTATGCTAGTTGCTATCCTTTCAGACTTGGCCTGATGCCCCCAATCTTAAGGAGGCACCTGTCCTTCTCCAAGCTTGTACAAACAGGCAATATTAAGTTGTCAAGTTAATTATACATAACATTCACAAACAGAATAACTACACATGAAGTTAAGTTGCATTGTAATTAGTTAATACGTTTGTACGTAGTAATTGTTGGTATAGGAATTGCCTTGTGTAAATAAGTGATGTCAATTATGGATATGTTAATGTCTGTTTCTCGAAACGGCAGTAGTACTTCGCCACAATCCTGGCCTATCTTGTTTGCTTTTAACATTTTTTCGTACTTGCTCATTGATTTTAAGGTATCTACGATTAGGCTATACTTTCGTCTCCAATTCAAAAACGTCTATAATTGGATCAGAGGCGTATTCGTATGACATTTAAAGTATTTTAAAAGAGAACCACATCTACTAACTAACTACTTACTAACTATATATTATAGTAAATGGCTACTAACTATGTATATATGATATTGAGCTTGTACTGAGCAGCGATAGCTCAGTGGGGAGACCAACAGACTGCAATGCAGAGGGTCGCGGGTTCGAACCCACGTCACGCTCCTCTGACTTTCGGAAGTTATATGACTTATCGAAATTATCGTATTGCGTATTGATTGACAATGATCGCTTGCTCTGTGCCTCGGAGAGCACGTTAAGCCGTCGGTCCCGGCTGCCATGAGAGTGTCGACACAAAAGATCCCACTGGGTCGAAGTGTCGCCGGTCTGCACTGATTGGCCCCCACATAAGATACATACATACATGTATATATGATGGTTCGTAAGCAAATCATCATCATCTATCATCCTTATTATTACTAACAGGTAGGTATTAGAAATGCCAAAAAGTTATTGTTGTTTGTTGGTTCATACTTCTTTTGCGCACTCACATAATTATACAATGACACGCCTATATTCCCATACCCTCTATGGGATCTCCCTCTATATTACATCTTTATTTCGCCAACTATATTTTTAGGTAATAATAATAATAACCTATCACACTCACACAACACTATCTAGCCCAAACTAAGCAGAGCTTGTACTATGGGTACTAGACAATGGATAAACATACATATATACTTTTTTTTTGTAAATATAGAAACACCTATAGATCCTATATAATAGTATGCGATCATATTGCCGTTTACCAGTAACAGTTCCAAACTTCGTGCTGCTATTGAGAATTTCTCGACCCGACCCAGCAATTGAACCCGAGGGACTCCTGCATAGCAGTCACTATACGCCACCGAGTGTGAGAGTCCTGCCCAGAGCCCCACTACCTTTGCGTTACTAAGTGTGATTTAAATACACTCACATATCCGCCTCCTTTTACACATCCAGGTCACTTACTTTCTATTAACGTTATAGATATTAAATTCCTAGTACAATACATAATATGTAGTTAGCTGGTGTGTAGGGAGAAACTATGTATGTAAAGTGTTGCCGCCCTCACTCTCTTGCCCTTTGATGTACCTTATGACCGCTGACCGCTACCGACAGTTTGATTTTACGTTTCATATTAGGTATTTAATTTTATTGTCAGTGTCAGAGCCAAATATCAGCTCGGGGAAATAAAAGCTGCCCGACTTCGCTGGCTCGGACATGTGTAAAGAATGGGAGAGGACCGAGCTGCCAAAAGAACAAATAGTAAAGTGAGAGATAACCTATTTTTTACTTATAGAGATGGAAAAAGAGGGTAAGTTTAGAAAATATAACCAGCAGCAACTTCACAAGGCCGTTAGTTTAGTAAAAAATGAAGGTAAATCTAGTATAAAGCTTCTAAGGAAGCAGACGTTCCATGGAGCACCTTGAAGCGGTACCTGAAGGATAAAGAGGAATCTGTAAGAAAAATGGGTAGACCTTATGCACTGTCTTGTGATTTAGAGTTAAGGCTTTGCAATTATGTTATAGAAATGCAAGAATTGGGTTTTGGGCTCACCGTTTATCAAATTAGAAAGTATGCCTATGATCTTGCCGAAGTGGCTGGTCGGGAAACCTTATTAACATCAGCTAATCGCCATTGCCTATCGAAAATAATCTGTGCAATACATGATTATAACTACAAATATGTTTTGTTTTTATTTTAAGATCAAAATATCAGATTTTTTAGGTAATTTCGATAGTATCACCAAATTTCCTACCTAGTATCACCAATTTACAGGCCTATGTCGCCAATTTACCTTAGACTTATTTCGTATTCAATGGTCGTGTATTCTTAAAATCATTAGATTTTTGTAAATTAATCTGTGCCCATTATTTAGTTCAAATAGTAAAGAATGTAATAAAATAAAAGTGACTTTTGCCTCACTTGCCAAATGCCTTCAAAACTTTAATTTTTCATTTTTATCACTGATGTTACCTTTACCCTATCTCGGGAAACCCACCGAGCGCCGTCCGGTGGGTCGCCCAAGGTATTTCTTGATATGTCTTGGCACAAAATAGGAAGGAATAGCGTACTTTAATATCGGAGGCCAAGATTCTCTTTGGGTCACTGAAGCAGCAATGTAAGTAGTAAGTAGGTATATTATTTAAATACTGAATTTTATCCGCAGCTTCGCACGCATAAATGTTGTTTATGTCAATTTTCTAACCCTCAGGTGGAGATCTTTTTTGGATGAAAGGTATCCCTCTTCTGTCTCCCAGACAATTAGTTAAGGCGTGAAAGCTATACAAACAAACAAACTCACAGTCGAATTCATAAAATTTATTAGGACTAGTTTCTACTCGCAATTTTACTTGGTCCTCTATGTATAGAGATGTTGTGTGAGCGGTTTATGCTAGCAGCGGTAGCCTACTGGATAAGGCTTGCAATTGAAAGATCGCAGGTTCGAATCCCACCCATTACACTAGTTGACGTGAACCCACTTCTAACACAAGCATTCTAGAGCAGGGGGATTTAACAGGGATGGTGGTAATTTCAGCCTGCTCTGTGCCTCGGAGAGCACGTTAAGCCGTTGGTCCCGGCTGCCATGAACATCTATGGCAGTCGTTATTGGGAAAGTCAGTACCCTCTAATATCCTGACACTGGTCCAGCCTTAGGGTATCGTTAGCCTTCGGGTTGTGGAGGTCAAGTGGCAGCCGCTCCGTGTAAAAACCGATATCCAGTCAAATCCGGTTAGACCAGAAAAGCCGACCCCAAGTGACTTGCGAATAATAAAGGCTAAGAGAGAAGAAGACTAGTAATTTCTGACCAAAAGTGGGGGTTAATAATTAAAAAAGAAACAGAATTTGTTAATTTAGGTAGGATCAAAATTAAATGTATTCTACATGGATATATTATGGTGCAGAAATAAAAACTACATTGATCAGTTGCTTAAGGCTTTCAAACATAGACTATATCCCAAAGAAGTAATCCAAACTTCACCTGCGAATGATATTTAGGTTACCACGTAATAGGAGCCAAGCCTTAAGCCGTCTGCCGGGCACAGTTCTAATCTACGTGCTGTTACGCTACTACTGAGAACGTTATCCGACTTAGGAATCGCACGCGATACCTTATGCGCATTCACTAACACGCCACCGAGGTAATCCCATCCCATCCCATATTTAATTCCTGTTCTTTTCTTAAGGTTTGGCAATGCGGGTGCAATTACCCCGGTATCAAAGCGATCAGACTACCGTAACCGCTTACTTCCTGACCAGCTAGGTTATTTGCCAGTTTGCCTCAAAAGTAGTCTTATAAAAGAATATTACGTCACGACCTCTCCCTAATTTTTCACTGGAATGCAAAAGGTCACATATAGGAAAAGAAGGGAAGAGATGGATTTATTGTTCACTGTAAACGTTGTTTTCATTGTGCAGAAAGTTACGAGCTCGACATTTGGCCAGTGATAGAGTGAATATATTTATAGATTGAAATGAAACATAATGGCGACGGAATACTACCCGAACTGGACTTTCATAAGTATTTTTTTATGTAGGATAACTCGGTAAATGCTTTCAGTGAGATTGAATTTTTAGGAAATTCGATTAATACACAACCTTTGTAGTTATTTGTATATATAGATTGGCACGCACCTGTGACTTTTCAAAGCTATGTATAATCACTCTCTTGAACTGAGAAGAATAGCATGGTGACAAAATCTGCACGTCTGAAAGTTTCCGAAGATGTGCGAAGTCTGCCAACACGTACTGTGTCATGGCAGTGTGACGGACTATGGCCTAAGCTTTCTCAAACTGAGAAGATGCACGCATCTCGCTGTGGGACAGTTTATATACAAGGCTAATATTATATTATTAAAGTGAATGACAAAAGAGATATTTGGACTATGACTTGTATAAATATTAAGTATAAGCTACACCTTGTACCTTACAAGGTACATAAGAGGTCAATGGATGCCTAATCTTTCTATGGATTAGGCATTCATTGCCACCCAATATAATTAACTCATTAAGTTTCAGAGATTAGATGATGGTCGCTTTATGGAAAATCGAATATTACACGTCTTGTTTTGACTGGAATGATATATATATATATATATATATATATATATATATATAGATATAAACAACAACCTTTTTTTGTTTAAGACATTACTTCCACAGCCATGGTTTCAGTGTTGCGAGAAGCTTTACAAATATTTAAAACAAATGTCGCGTAATCAACTATCGGCACGATGCGTGCTTTTTATATGTTGCACATGTCAATATATCGTTAGTTCATAGATAGGACGTTCTGTATAATATTCTGACAGATTTCCTCACGTGGCACATTGCATCATGCCACGTTTGGACAAATCGTCAGTGAAAACAACTTCACTGACGTTTTAAGAATAAATATCTCGCTACAACGGCGCGCCAAGTGCTGCTGGTTCGAAAACCACACGGGACAAAAATGTGTGAATATATTCCGCGTCTGAATTATGCTAAGTATACGTTGTTTCAATACCTGTAAAGGTATCGCCTAGCGCGGTTTGATCTCCATAAAGAAAAGAAAATCAAAATATACCTAATATTATCACCATCTTTTCTAGCTGGTCCAGAATAATTGTACTAAAATATTGGTAACGTATAGGGTATACGTTACCAATATTTTTGTACAATTTTATTTCTAGGTAAGTTACGATTAGAATAAGAGTATTCTCATTATAACCTGTCCAGTGCTTGCGTGCCATTGATTTGCCAAGCACCCAGTCTCTGTCAGCCTGATTTCCACAATCCACAACATGTGCAGCGTTGCAACAATAATATTATATTCCTTCGAACTGTCAATGTTATGAATTGTAATGCTTTATAAGCATGGCAATTCTTTATCCATTTCTATTATGTAAAAAATGTGTTCTTTTAGAATTATGTTCATTTAAAAAGTGACTGCCTTGGTGGTGTAGTGGTGCGACTGCTATGCATTTGTAGGGTTCGAATATTGGGCGAAGTGGTACCGGACTATTCTATCAAGAATTTTATTTTCAATAGCAGCACAGAGCTTAGTAGGCAGCGATAGGCTCACCCACATTAGGCAGGACGATACACAAAGATAGTTGGTAAAATGCCGATGTATACAACGCTGCCTTCCTCTTGGGGGATAAAGCGGTGAGATCATTAATTTATGTGCTTTATAAAAGCGTCGAATAAACTTAACTAGCGACCCGTCGCGACTTCGCAAGGGTAGTTCAAAGCCTTAACAAATTAAATACCTAAACCTTCCTCATGAATCACTCTGTCTATTGGTGCCGCATGAAAATCCCGCATGAAAATCCGTTCAGTAGTTTTTGAGTTTATCGCGAACAGACAGACAGACAGACGCGGCAGAGGATTTTGTGTTATAATATAGTAGTGATACGAACTATCTCAGATCAAGAGACACGTGCAAAATATTGCAGGGTCTATTGCTAAACATACGACTTCGCCAATCCTTTTTTTAAATATTTTGTTGACAGTCCCCGCTCTCGGAATAAATCCTGTGTCACAGGGGACTTTACAAACATTCAAACAACGGACACAAAGAACACCCAGACTCGAAACAACCATTTGTGGATCACACAAAGTTTTGTCCCGTGTGGGATTCGAACCCACAACACTCGGCGCAGTGGCAGTGGCGAGGTACCACTTAAACCACTACGCCATCAGTGCAGTCCAATTCTTATTAGCAGTTATTTATTTTACTTATGCCATAGCAACTGTACTGCCTTTCACATGTATTTAATTATACTCTAGCCTTCTGCGGCTGTACAACTTCTTCGCCATTTCAGATCAGGATCCAATTTTAAAATGATTTTACGTAACATTATTATTTAACCGTCGTTACTTATGCATTTCATCGAGGTTTATGTTGTTGATAAAATGCGTTAAAGTAGTTTAGTTTATATGTAACCTACTCGTAAACGTAAAAAATATTACTTGTAGTTTATTTAGATAATAAAATATGTATAAAGTTCGGGTTTGGTCTATAAAGTTGATTACTTATGAAGTGAAAATCCGTGAACATATATTTTCTGTCGGTAATGCGCTTATCTTATTAAACGAATTAATATCAGATGTCACTTATTCATTTTAAATATATTACAGTATTTGTATTTAGAAAATTCCAAATAGAATATTCCTTAAGCTTCATTCACACGTACCACAACCATACCACGTCGACGCGACAAAAGGTGATCAAGCAGTGGTTACGTGTGAATAGTGTCGCTGCAGCTTTTTGCAGTTGCGTGGTGGTTCCTACAAAATGTGGATGTGGTTGAGTTTTCGTTAGTAGTTGCAATGTGGTTGTGACGACGCAATAACGCTCATGAGTACAGACAGACAGTTCAACACCGGTTTTCGTTGAGGAAACACGCCTTGACTGAATACACTCACGGAATTCGAAGAGGATACATTGTAGTTGCTATCCTTGTTATGGATTTTATTAAGAAGAAGGGGGAGGGCGCAGGCGTGCCCGCAGTATCGCTGCGTCGACGCAGCTTTGTATCTGCGATGTGGTCGGATGCTAGTTCGCGGTGTCGCTGGTGGTTGCGTTGTGGTTGCGATGTAGTCGGTATCACCGGTGGTCGAAAATGACGGCAAAATTCTTCCGTGTAAATTCTACTATTAATTTACAATACAAAATTGATTGAACACACGTGGTGTGGTTGTGGTTGTGGTACATGTGAAACAAGCCTTACCTTTCTGATTAGGGCTGGGTAATATTTAAAAAATGGGAAGTAAATGAATATGTGATCTCTTAGGAATGCTCTTTCTAACGAAATTTTCATTATTCGAATGCACGGTAAAGAACTAAAATCTGACATTATTCTGAACCTTTTTCGTCAGATTAATTAACGACCTGCTTTGTTCCTCCCTTGTCATAAAAGGTAATAGCAAATATCCCCGTGTAAGCCTAAACTCAATATGGAGTAGTTCGACTTGGCAAGTACCTCCATCTATAGAAGATCGCAGCGATACAACCTAGTGTTTTGTTTCTGGATTGTAAGGTCATTAAATTGCTGAACGTTTAGTACAATGGAAAATATAATACAAGGACTATAAAAAACGCGTCTCACGGACCTTTTGAATATGGTTTTAAAAGTCTGCGGAGCACGAGTGTTTTACCTCGCCATAGTAGGACTATAGACTACGGACTACAATCGCATGTCTTTAGGCGAGTCGTACGCGTCTTTGCCACCTTGTAATTTGGAAACTATACGGCTGGCATCCACAAATGGTGTTATTATTTACGCGGTCGCCTGACCACTGCCACTGCATCGAGTGTGATGATGTGCGATGTGTGATCCACAAATAGTTGTTTCTTGTGTTCCGAATCTGGATGTTCTTTGTCTCCAGAGTCTTTGTGAGTAGTAGAGTCACGCTGAGTTCAGCATGAATGGGCTGGCTCTACCAGGGAAGGACTACCCTCTCACAGAATATCGACGTGAAATAGTAGTATTCCTACTGTTGTGTTACATTCGGTGTGAGAGAGTGCTGGAGGCCCAATCACCCTTTTCCCCCTTCCCGCTCCTTCTCCTTCCTACTTCCTTTTTCTCCTAAAAGGTCGGCAACGCGCAAGTGATGCCTCTGGTGTTGCAGGCGTCTATAGCCCACGGTGACCACTTACTATCAGGTGGACCGTACGCTTGTTTGTCACTATAGCACATATAAAAAATTTAAAAAAACACCTAGCCTCGGTACATCATGAGTTCATGGATGTTTGTAAAGTCCCCCACGACACGGGAGTAATTTTTTTAAACAACTAATATAGTACATCTAACTTAATACAAAAACAATGTATCATGATAAATAGTACCGACAGGATTGTCAAAGACCTAGGCTTAATGCGCGTCAGTCTTCGTCTCAAGGTTTTTCTGTGAGCCAGTGTGACGTAGGTGTCGGATGGCAGTTATATTCGTAGGTAGTCGATTTCGGCTACCACATCATGTAATATAATATGCCTAGGGTCCGACGAGCGTCGGGTAGCGACAGACACCACCATTTGTCATTTTGAGTACTTACGTATAAGGTGTATTATGTCTGTTTTTCTACATGATTTGGGTTAAAGAAATGGTGTCAAATATTTTCTTTGTACGATATTGTTGTATTAAAAATTTTACTATTGATTGATTACATTTACTTTTTAAGAATTAGTTATTAATGACTAGATTCTGCTCACGGATTTAAAATGTAAGAAAAATAATCCTAATTGGTACTCCAAGATATAGTCTATATGAAAGGCGCGTTTCATCCAAATCGGTTTATTGGTTTATGTGTGATTTAGTAACAAACATCCAAACATACAAGCATCTTCATAATCTTTTACATTCACTATTAATTTGGTTATAGGATAATTACTATAACCAAGCTTTTTGTGTGGAACTAAGAACATTTAGATTCAAAACTATTAAATGTAGATTATGCCAATTGTTCATCTGCTCGGGAATTAAGTTAAAAACATTTTAGTTTGTGGTGAAGTGTTTCTTTATTCCAATGTAACTACTGCGCCATTAGTGCCGGCGATATCTATTACATCCGGATATACGGATGTTAGAGATAGTATAAAGGAAGAACGCCTAACTGCCCAACACACACACACACTTCCCTGGGTTTTAATTTGTGTGGTTGTTTGTCTATTATGACTGCATCGGTGGTATCTTGGAATTTCGATCTTGAGGTTCCAGATTTAGTCACGGGTATGATATTGATTTTTTATTTAAGTAATTTTCAGTAACTGGGCTGGAAGTTACAGGCCTAAAATAACTGTCGAATATATTCATATAGATAGGTGTATATATTTTATTTTATTTTATTATTTATTTATATATGTATATTACTCCTCTGCCTAACCCTATACAGGGGCAATTGCAAAAAAGACGATGATCCGGGAATCGAACAGGCAAACCAACAATCACTAATTACGCATATTTTGCCGAAAACCACGAGACTAACGAAGTAGTATTAAAAAAGAAATCACCTTTTCAACCTTCATCTTATTATCTTAAACTCATTAAACCGTATCTTTAACAAAATTGACCCTGGTCAATTACATTACATAAATGATTTATGGCCACGTAATTTATCAGTTAAAAAGATAAAATGAGACGGCGATTATGCCTTCTTCGAGGCGGTTACAACTCAATATACCCGTTATAGGTAGTCCTTTATCAGCGTAGTAAGATGAATAATATTCTACCATTTTTTTTGTAAATACATATATATTATACATAGAAACACCCAGACCAAGACAAACATCCATGTTCATGCACAAAGATGTTTGACTTGTGCGGGAATCGAACCCGCGACCTCAGGCGTGGCAGGCGGTTACACTAACCACTACGCCATCGAGGCTGAGAAAAAAGCCATACAAAGAATTCGCTTTTCGTGTGCTTTACCTTTTAGTGCCACAGCAGTAGACAGAGAAACATTGGAAAGACAAGAAGGCGGTGGGCAGACATTACTTAGATAGCGAAGAGTTAATGTTTAAACGTGATCAGACATAGCTATGTAAGAGCTAAAGAAAGCTTATACTCGGAAAAAAGTACTAAAATTGAAGCATCGGCGAAGAGGCGGAGAAGGTATATTTCACACATGGCTGGCGAACAGCTTCGGATTTAAGTTTTTTGAGTAGTAGAGCCTTGCTAATTTCAGTATGAATGGTCCGGCTCGACCGGGGAAGGACTACCCTCTCACAGAATATCGACGTGAAATAGCAGTATTCCTACTGTTGTGTTTCGTTCGGTGAGTGAGAGTACCGGAGGGCTATTCACCCTCTTTCCCCCTTCCTTTCCTAAAGGATCGGCACGCGCAAGTGAAGCCTCTGATGTTACAGGCGTCCTTAGGCTACGGTGACCACTTACCATCAGGTGGACCCCGTATGCTTGTTTGCCAACTTAGTGGTATAAAAAAAAGTCGCTCTAGATAGGGTACGAGCCTACAGTTTCTCAAGCATAGCTACAGACTTCGTGCTAGTCGCACGAAGTCTGGGAATTTCTTGCTAGTAAGCCCTAATAGCACTTTGCACGAATCGGGTATCACATCCAAGACCTCATACACTGTCTCGGGAGTCTGACAATAGTCGCTCTCAATACTACTAGGCCACTGAGATAGTGTACTAAGAAAAATGTAGGAAAGTACAGTAGGAAGTGTAATGTAAAAAAATCTAGGGTAAGTATAACTACATAATGTTTTATTACTTAAATAGCAAGGACTTCTTGTATGAAAGTGGTCAGTGAGTAGGTACTAAGGTTCAAACATATTTTCAAACGTTTTCCTTACTTATCATCACACAATTTTTTGTCTTCTCGAACCCACAACACTAAGCCCAGTGTCAATGGCGAAGTGACAACCTACAACGCTATCTAAAATTACATACAATTCATACTAACTGGTTAACAAACAGTAATGTTAGATTACTGGGTCGGTCGATTAAGTGACCATCTCACCACAACCAATGGGCCGCATGCGTCGGGTTCGATTACAGCACTTAGTAAATATTTGTCTGATCCACTTGTTGGTCCCGGCGTCTGTCTGTGATTTGTACGTTTTAAGCCACCTGCGAGCAAACTACAACAATTTTATCATCATAGACTTGTGGTGTCTGTTAACAACCCTACAAATAATTATAAATGTGAAAGTTTGTGAGGACGGATGGATAGAAAAACTATTGAACGGATTGTGATGAAACTTTACTGTATTATTGTTTATACATTAAAATAACATATATGCTATAATTTATAACGATATTGAATTAATTGGCCAAATTACAACGATAAGTGTCAAGTTAGTCGCAAAAATCCTGTTATCTAAGAGCTATTTCGGTGTGAGGTATAAAACCCGTTATACCTGGTACCTTTCATCCAGAAAAAATACTGTTACTAACCTATCGTCCATTTATGCGAGCGACGCTGCGGGAAGAATTTAGTACCTGCTATATATGTATACTATACAAATTATCCTACTACGCTACACGTATGTGTACGTTTACCTCACAGAAGTCTAGAGTTCGATCGTAAGGCACACAAGGTCTGCCGTTTTACAATTATGTGTGTCTTAAATAGTAACGCTCGCTTTAACGGTAAAAGAAAACGTCGGAGGGAATCCTGCATGTGTGAGAGTTCTCCATTATGTTCCCAAAGATGTTTGAAGTGTACCAATCCGCGCTGGGTTAGTATGGTGGACTACGAGCTAACCATTCTAATACTTAGAAGCGTCCGTGATCAACGTGGTGGGACAGTTTACAAATAGGACTGACTTATGTGTTTACCTACAAAGCTCACTTTTGTATATCCCCAAATAGGTTAGCAAAGACGTATTGCAACGCCGTGTTACTAGCAATATTTTAGGTCACACTTATGCCGAATGCAAATCGCTCTATATACATACGTACATACATACATAGATTCACGTTTACCAGAGGGGTAGGCAGAGACTACGGATTTCCATTTGCTACGATCCTGACGCACTTCTCTGGCTTCATTCACTTTCATTATATTCCTCATATACGCCCGTCGGTTCAAGGTGCTCTTAACCTGGCCTTTGTCCAGAACGCCTCCGATCTGATCGAGAAACGTTCGCCTAGGTCTTCCTGTTACGACTGTTCCATTCACACTAGCCTTATAAACTTTCTTAGTCAGTCTTTCCTCGTCCATTCTTTCTACATGCCCAAACCAGCTTAACATACCCTTTTCTATTTTTGTCACTATATCCACTTTCATGCTGCGTCTCTCTCTAATCACACTATTCCTTATTCTATCTTTCAGAGTCACACCACATATATTTCTCAGCGCTCTCATTTCTACAGCATTTATTTTATATCTCTATATTAAACTCCCTAATTTGTTATTGGGGAGTCTAATATGAAGTGTTCGTCATCCGATCCCGGAATTAACCTTACAATCCGCAGAAAAAATAAGCATATACTTATTACGATACAAACGAGTCAGCCCTATGTGAAATATTTATAATGTAATTAAGCATGTAATTTGGGGGCAAGTAAAATAAGTATAGCTGTTTTTAGAGTGAGTTCCTACCGAAACGCAAAGATTTAAATTTGAAAAAGCTCTCTTAGCGCAGAATTTGACTGAATCAAACAATATAAACTCTAGTTAACACTCACCTTCGGCTTAACGTCGACACACATGTTGACCTATCTACGTCATCAACTAACTCTGCCCATGCAGAGTTGTCAGAACACCGCTTCGCTCATCTCCGCTCTACCTAATAGAACCTCATCTTAACTTAATCCCTAAGTAATTCCCTATAACTCGATGCTTTTAGATGCGGCGCCAACCTCGGCTAGATCGTTGATGAACTTACTAATTAATGATGGATTGGGATACTAATTAGACCGCCAAGTCTCGTGATATGATGATCACGATGACGTCACATGACAGTACGTCTTGTGACTATGTAACATGTTATGAAATGTTGTTATGTACTTTTAGTTGTTGATTCGTAAATTACTGTGTTACAAGGTCAAATAGGCAAAATGACTAATCGTAAAGCGATCTTATATAAGTTCACGCCTACTACGCGGTTTTTACCTTCAAGGTTTAACGATAATCAATCAAGACTAGGGCTTGTGAAATCTCAGAGGCTCGTCATATAAAATACCTATGTTGACTTTAACGACGATGATATTACTATGCGATTTTTATACAACAACGTTAGCAAAGAAGCGAATAGCCTGCCTAATGGTAAGCGGATACCTAAACCTATAAAGGCTGGCTATATCAAGACTATGCGTGCCGTCGCTTTGAAAACGGAATTAAAGAAAGGATGGAATGAGAAGAATGGCAGAAGTGAATATATGAGCTTATAGTTATCGCGCGAAACGAGGTAATTGAGTTGCTACTGTAGCGATGGCCTGTACAGTGAACGACGTGAACTTTCACTCAAAAGATTTAAACATTTAAAACGAGTAGATATTACGACCAGTGGGGCTGTTCCAAACCTAGACAAAATAGTGGTAATTGTATTATATATTTTGGGCTACTAAATGTTGCAGTGATCATGGATATATATGTGTATTTCTGGCAATAGGGTAGTTGACACCCATTTTTCCATTTTTATTATTAAGTCAAATTGTTGTTTTGCTAAAATTTTAAAACACAAAGAATTTTTGAAATGTTGTCAACAATAAATAAGATACAAATCGAGCAGTAGGTAAATGTCCAATGACAGACAAGTGAGAAACGGCAATGGCCGTAAATCTTAGAGTTCAAAAAACAAAATGGGCATAGGTCACGTGATACCACGTGACCTTGGTCAGAGGTTAAAGGTCATAGTCATTTCGGAGGTATATCGACTATGCTGAGTCGAATGGCGTTGACCGCTAGTCTCTAGCTCTTACGGTTCTTAAGTTGAAAGTTGTATAACAGGCAGACGGTTGGACAAAGCTGTCGTATAAGAGATTTTTCGAACTCTAAAAAAGGAAGCACGATACAACCTGTGACGTAACCGCTATTTAAACGCAGGTGTTCGAGAAAGATAGCGATATATCCCTATTACAGCCCTACTATTTCTTATATCCAAATATTAGATACTAGTTACTTCACTATTTTGCAACCAATTTTGATACGCTTTGCTTTTGTGTGAAAATAATGTACAAAATCGAACATAGGCAACTGCCCTATTAAGACATGTTTCTGACATACTACTTGGTGTGTGGTACCTATCATAAAGTGGCATGGATGCAAGGAGTTAATATAGTACTGATGATCAGAATCAGATTCAGAATCATTTACATATTTGTTAAACATCGATCATTGTTGGTAATGAGTGAGGTAGCATTCGGCCGATGCGGAAATCTGGCCAACAGCTATATAGAATATGCATGTAAAATTCTCTCTGTGTGTCTGCTTGACTCATGATTTAGTAAGAGCAATCACTGTAAATAATGCCATTTTTAGTTATTCTAATATTTACTGCTCAATTTCTTCGCATATAGACAAACCTAATTTAACCATTACGATAGAAAAATATAACAATTTGTAATGACCCGCGATAATCTGAACTAACTAGGTAATTAGAGAGGAAGAAAGAGAGACCGTGAGTAAATCAGATGAGTAAATCAGAGATATTGGGAGGCAGTTAAAATGCTATAGATTAATAAGGATAAAGACAGATTAAGTGAGAAAGAGATAGACAGTAAAAAGTGAAAACATGAACGACAGAGAGAGAGTAAGTGGCAGATAGTGCGAGGTAAAAAAAATTGTGCGAGAGCAATAGAGAGGATGGATAAAGAAAGAGTGAAAGAGGGAGGTATAGATATACAAACAAAGACATAGAGATAAGCAAGCCGTAAAAATAAAATTCATATTTTCTCCTACATAAATTAATAATATTTTCGGGCGATAAGTTACGTTTTCATAATTACAGATCGTGTTTGTTCATAATGTTGAACTTTTTCGTTCCAGATTTGCACGCGTTCATGCTCTATAACATCAAGGTTTAGACAAAGTTCCAGTAATATTTCAGTTGAAACCCAATGCTCAGTGAAAGCGCTGTTGTTGAGTGAAGGTGGTCTAAACTTTGACGTACCGAGTGGAAATGAAATTGTACCTCAGTAGGAAGGTGCTTCCATTCAATTTTGTCTATTTGCCGTTGAAGTCTTTGAATGATGAAGGCAAAATGTATTTATGTTACATTTTTAAGAAGTGAAGTTAAGCTTTACACCCTAAGCTCGATTATGTGATGCGATGGGGACTCTAGTAGATATTTTTTGGATATTGTAATATCTTTCAAAAAATTACTTTACTCCTATATTAAAAAAGACTTTAAAGTTAAAAAGGATTGCGAAGTTAAAAAAGACTTTATTTTTCTATTTATTAGGGGGCAAATGAGCATACAGATCGCCTAATGGTAAGCGATTACCGCCACCCATGGACACTCGCAACACCAGAAGAGTCACAAGTATAGTTCTGTAGTTAAAAAAGATATTATCTACAGAAATTACTCAGATCACATTTTCCATTTGTATTGTTTTTATCTGTCTTCTTTATGTATGTATGTATCTTATGTGGGGGCCAGTCAGTGCAGACCGGTGACACTTCGACCCAGTGGGATCTTTTGTGTCCACACTCTCCCAATAACGACTGCCATAGATGTTCATGGCAGCCGGGACCGACGACTTAACGTGCTCTCCGAGGCACGGAGCAGGCGATAATTATCAATCAATACGCACATAATTTCGAAAAGTCATATAACTTCCGAAAGTCAGGGGTGCGCGACGTGGGTTCGAACCCGAGACCCTCTGCATTGCAGTCTGTTGGTCTCCCCACTGAGCTATCGCTGCTCGTTAAGTAAAATTAAAGTTTGATGAGATACAAGGTACAACCACTTTTATAAATCCCTTTCTCAATTTTTCTAACATACCAATAAAATCTTGGTTTACTTATCTGCATAGAGTTCGCTTGTTGGATTAAAGCACATTGAGTGGCGAGAGTGTAACGTTATGCAGTTGACTTGGTTCGTGCAACTGTGCGAAATTAAAGCACAATATATGTGTAATCGACAATAGTTTAGTACTCAATATCACTTAACAAAAAAGTACACACCCCGTTTATTTGTATATATTCCAAAAACTTACCTTTAAAGCTAAATTGTGTATTAAAGCAAGCCTACATTGTTTACGCACAAGCATTTTCCATAACGAATTGACCAATGCTTACATTTCTGATAGGGATGTACGCTTGCAACGCTAGTATCTATATTGTGTTTCTTATATGAGTATTTACGGCTGATCATTAGACGGGCCATATATTTGCTTGCCGCACAACTGTTATAACATGTTACATATTAGGTATACTGCACGCACGCATTATGGTTTTAGTGGACGCCTCGCCATTGCTATTAGACGAGAGTCACCAGGTCAGAAAATTTGTGGGATCCACAAACAGTTACCCCGAGTCTGATGCTAGGGTATTGAAAGACTAACGACGTGTCAAGTAAACTCATGCCAAGCTAATTGCTAATTCAACTATATAATCACATCAGTTGACATGTGTTTGACTGTCAGTTGACAAATATTTATTTTAATCCGTCTTTCAGAAATCGATGAGTATTATTTATTTAATTGTTAGTAAAGTCGCCCGCGACACATACATTTACACTGCGAGTAAAATAATTGCGGGCAATAGTCCTCATTAATATAAAAATTAAGGTTAGTTATCTATATCCAATCTAATATTATAAAGTTGAATTTTTTTATTTTTGTTTGTAATAAAAAAATTACAGAGACGTTTTAAAAAAGGTTTTCGTCATTCTAGTTATTTTTTTGGAACAAAAGAATGGAACAGTCGCAAGAGGAAGACCTAGGCGAACGTTTCTTGATCAGATCGGAGGCGTTCTGGACAAAGGCCAGGTTAAGAGTACCTTGAACCGACGGGCGTGTATGAGGAATGTGATGAAAGTGAATGAAGCCAGAGAAGTGTGTCAGGATCGTAGCAAATGGAAATCCGTAGTCTCTGCCTACCCCTATGGGAAACAGGCGTGAATCTACGTATGTATGTAGTTATTTTTTTAGAAGTAACATAGGTCAAACTACTAGCCACGGTAGCGGAGCAGTAATTGTAAGCATTTAATAACCATTTAAAATAAACATTTATTTTTATATTAATTTGTATGTGCCCTTTATTATTTTGCTAACCGTACGAATACTTCAGTCTAAAATTTGGCAGCTTCGTCCTATCCTAACTATGCAGATAGATCAACACAAGTAAAATTCGCATTTGGGTTATTAACATTCTTTATAAGTACCAGTAATGCAGATAGCGTTTAATTTTTAAAATAAATACATTGCCCTCAAACCGGATGTTGGTAAGCGTATGCCTTAGCCTATGATCGCTTCCAATATGGAACCACAATTATCACATTTATCGATTATTATCGATTACAAATATCGACAAAGTGCGCCGCCAATTTCCCAAATGTAATCAGAAGTACACCTCTTTCACGCCACATAAGTGAGTATTTTACTCTCTATCTAGGTACCATGATGCTACTAAGAATTCCCTAACTAAGCGAAATCGTTTTTAATATAGGGATTAATTCCCAAAAAGGGGTAGACAAAATATATACACCGTGAATTTATAGTCGTTTTGGAACCGAAACGTGGTAACTTAGGATAATTAGTAGTATCAATAAAAAAAAATTAATTGTACTGTGTATAGTAAAAAAGTTGGAATATGAATAATATTTTTCACTTATTCGAGTTTGATCGTAGTAACGCACGGACAATTCATTCACAAACGCATGCACACGTGTTCGCGCGGCTGCGAACCGTCGTCGGCGGCGGCCGGCGTTGCCACTCAGTCGCGTAGGTACTTATGAACGACGCACGATAACTACGTGTATCGGTTGATGCCTACACAGATCGACGCAAAAGAGCCGCGTGTATCCCGACCGAGTCCTATGCGCGATTTAAAAACTAGTGACTACACAAGTATTAATAAAATTAAGTAAATGTAATAACTATGAAATTGATAATAGGCATATCGCAGTTCAATAGAGCCAAAATCAGCTGATACGAGGCAATGCGTTATCTCCTTTTACTATAAAAAACCTGCATTGTGAAACATCACAATTAATACGTAAATGGATACTCCAATTTCTCCTTCATACTTTACACGGGCTTAGGACCGTCGGAAATACTTTATCTGAACATTACTCTTCGATAAATAACTAACTTTATTTATTATGTAATAAAAATAATCACAGGGTGAAGGAACTCTGAGTATTTCAGGCGTATTTAAAAAATTGGAGCTATTTACAAAATAATCAACTTACGTATTTATGGACAGTTTATTTAAAAATTATTTACACTTCCCTGTATCGAAGCAACTGCTCGAAATGAAGTCCGCCACGTTCAATACACAAACGGGCACGTTTGATACCATTGTCTTTAAGTTTTCTTAATGTGTCTCTATCACTTTTAACTTTATCAAATGCGTCCACTATCGCACTACGTAACTCGTCACGACTTTCATGTTCACGAGAATACACGAGTCTTTTTATTTCCGACCACAAGTAAAAATCTAGGGGCGTTAAGTCCGGGCTTCTCGGCGGCCAAGCCACGGGACCGCCGCGGCCACGCCCAATCCACTTATCGCCAAACTCATTGTTGAGGTAGGCACGTACTGAACTTGCATAATGAGCGGGACAGCCGTCGTGCTGGTAGTACATATCGTGTATAATCGATAATGGTACTTCCTCCAATAGCTCGGATATTACTGTTCATAACATTTCCAAATACGAGCTACCCGTTAGATGACCTTCAATAAAAACAGGCCCTATTAAACGGTCGTTTACAATACCGGCCCAAACATTCACACTGAACCTCACTTGGTGGTGGTCTTCCCGTATTAAGTAAGGGTTTATAAGAGTCCAGTAATGTTCATTGTGCACGTTGTACAATCCCACTCGAGTAAACAATGACTCATCTGTCCACAGTATGTTCGCGTTCGGATTATTCAACAACCACTCACATAGGGCGATCCTTGCTGGTGCATCATTGTTATTTATTACGTGAGCACGACGAAAATGATAAGGGTGTAACCCATTGGTATTTAATGTTTTCCATATAAAGTATTGGCTAACATTAAATTCTTGAGCCGCCATTCTCGTGTTTCGCCGCGGATCCCGCTCGAAGTACTCCAGAATATCGTCTTCGATCTCCGGGGAGTCATTAAGGCGTCCTCGGCCATGCGCATGAGTCGGCGTACGGAATTCTCCATGGTCGAGAAGGCGCTGAGTTGCAGCCAAGATAGTGGGAGTGGATGGCACTTGAGGACTTTCAATTCCTCGTAGCTGCAGCGCATTCAAATGCTCCGGCTGGGAGTATAAGCGTCTGGCCTGTTCCAAATTGAAATTGGCAACAGCATACAGCTGTACCATTGCCAAGTACTCAGCGTTAGAATATTCGTATTGACGACTCATTTTCGCGTGACAATGAATAATTACGTTACGACCATTACGCGCGCGAGTTGCTGCTGTACTGAAGGGCGGGAAGGGGTGCGTGCGGGGCGCGCTTGCACCAGAGTCGGACGGGAAAAACCGCTCGCGCTCGCTCTGCCAGCGCCTGGGGTAGTGTGCGGGGATTGGCGGGCGGCGCGGGCGCTGCAGTTTCTGTATTTTTATTGGCGAATGTTTTTAAGTTGTCAAACATAAATGATATCGATCGTAGTGACGCGTAGGTAAACGTAGTACGTGAAATTGAGTGGCGTTACTACGAGTTCTCATTTATTTATCGTAAACGACATTAAATTTATTGTTTCTAAAAAAAACATTTTCATTTTTTTTAAATAATGAGTTTAATCGATTCTATTATTGATATAGAGTATAAGGTTTTCGGTTCCAAAACGACTACAAATTCACGGTGTATAAGTTCTTTTTTTTAAGGCAATTTCCGCACTAGGAAATTCCTGTATCGCGGGAGACTTTACAAATGTTCTAACAACTGACACAAAGAACACCCAGATTCGGAACAACCATTTGTGGATCACACAAGTTTTTGTCCCGTGTGGCATTCGAACCCACAACACTCGGCGCAGTGTCAGTGGCGAGGCTACCACTTAAACCACTACGCCATCCGTGCATTCAAATAGTTTTACACATATATTTCGCCAGTTATCGATTTAGGACTCACTTAATAAACAAAATAGGTAAGCATATTGCCGTGAATTTAAGGACAAAAACTGCCAGTAATACTTCTGCCGACCCAGCAATCAAACCCAATATTTCAAGCACAGCAGTCGTATTCACTACACAGCCACGGAGGCAGCCAGAAGCAAGAGTGTACGTAACCGAAACGGACCAGCGAGCTACATATTGTGTTTTCCACTCGATTGAGGTCAAGGGCTCAAGGCCGTAGTTGCCATAATTCTGCATTCATTCAAACATAAATAGTTCAAGTTAGTATATTTTATACGACTATGTCCTTCAAATGTATTATTATCTTCCTTGTGTCAAGGCTAATTTAATTCTTCTTAAACACTGTCAAAAGAACTTGAGTAGAACGTAGTCACTAGTTCATATATCTATGTATGTACTAGCTTTGACCGCGTCTTCACTTGCTAGAAACAGTACTTTTGTTCTAGATGAAAAGTACTCTATGCCCTTTTCTGTCCCCTGACAACGTCTATGCGAAATTACATGATGATCTGTCGAGTAATTAAGGCGTGAAGGCGTAACAAACAAACGCACTCACATTCCCATTTATAATATCAGTCATGATACCATAGAATAGATAATAGAGTCAGTTCAAATAATATCCATTACGTGATGTAAGTAAAGTTTTAGGTTTGTGTATTTTGGTGGTGCAGCGGTAGTAAATGTGAACGCTGTTGCCGCCCCGGGAACATAACACAAGACGTTCGATTCTCGAGTCAGGGTAATGTGTTATATGGATTTCTTGACACATATAACAAGAAATTTTAAAATTTGGAACTGTAACCGGTAGACTGCAATCAGCTAGTCAACTCTTACGTGGTTCTTTAAACCTTAGATACCGAAATATCAGTATTACTACTTAAAACTGTTTAAGATTATACTGATTATGGCAAAATAACAAGAGATTTTTTTTTTTCACGATTTCTTTGATTTTCCTCTATTTTCATTAAACCCAGTTTAATAAATACTATCATCCTATGTCTCTGAAGTACTTTGAAGCATTGTATTATACTCACTTTTTGCCCACTATAGTTTTAGATCCTACGTCATAGCGGGCGAGCCTTTTGCCGTCTCCGGGGGACAGTTCCGGTCTCCTTGCTGTTACAGAGAAATTATTGATAGGAAATCCCAAAAACAATTTTGCTCGACTCGAGAATTAAACCCTAAACGACAATAGGCAATGTGGGTATAGTACCTACATAAAAGTCTACTTGACCCAATAAACGAAGCCGAGACCACATCCACAACAGTCCCATTCACTACCGATACTTCACTGAGGCAGTAAACACAAATATCATACATAAATGATAATTAATTCGCGGTTTTCTTCCGCTGTGTTCCGTTACAATTTTGGCTGCAAGGAACAAAATATATAAAATGCATATACAATATCAAAATACATTTTATACATATACAGTTTATAAATAATTTACGCAGAGCAAATAATACTGGAGTAACAGTATATTAAATTATTATTAGCGAGGGAAATGCTTTTAAAATAAATATGAAGTTTGATATAAAGAAATATATATACAGCGATCGGGCAAGCGGTCGCCTCATGAGGACTCGGATCAATGATTTATAAATTATTGTTTTATGTCTGAGTGTATTTTTTGCACGTTGTTTGAATGTTTGTAAAATTTCCCCTGACTCAGGAATTATTCCTAAAGCAGGAGATGTCTCTAAATAATATATCTATACCACAATAATATAACAGTACACTAATATTTTAAAGAGGTAAGATTTGCATTTTTGTTTGTAAGTAATTAGTAAACTCAAAAACTAATAGATCAATCTCAATAAATATTTTACCATTAGGTAGCTATTTTATACAGGACTAACTATACACATAACATCACGCTACAAGCCACAGGAGCGGAACAATAACCAATAATGGTATAAAAATATAAAGGCTGTACATATGGCGCTGTGAGTAAGTGTGGATTCGATTTCCTCTTGGGCCAATTATTATTTGTGTGATCTCACACATATGCTAAGTTAAGGTGTACTTTGTGTTCGTTTGTGTATGTTTCGAAAGTGCCTCGCAAGAAGACAACACTTTTAAAGACAACATCCGCGCTAGTTCCAAGTCCTGACTCTTTATTGTCTTTAACCTATGGAGTTGCAGCGGAACACTGGCGGCCAGACACAATAGGTTTTCAATCTCTCATATATTTCTTTCACTGGCATGCCAACAATTGACAGGTTAAACAAAGTTATAAAATACATTAAGCAGTAATAACCAGCAATAGTCTGAAGAACCGATATCTGATAGGGAAGCAATTCTCCTGATGACGCCAAGTCGTGCCAAGAGCGTGAAGCGTGGGCCACAGTAGATGGATTGGCGACCTAGTACCTAAAAGTGGCGGCGAGCCGGATACAAGCCGTACAACATCGATCGCTTCGAAAATTTATGGGCCGCCCTATGTCCATCCAACTGAGAAGCTAGCACACTGCTAAATTTGACGGTATAGCCCAGTTGTTGTTGGTCGCCTGGTCGGTAGCGAGTGTTATGGGTTTGATTCTCGTGAAAATATGTGATACCTATATAAATAGTTGTGGCGACTCTAATTTTTTTGTGTTCGTTTTCAGGGTTTTGAAATTAAAAGATTAGTGGGGATTTTTACTCGTGAAGGCCTTTACCTTACCACCAATAGCTTAAAATATTGTGATTGCATGCGTGAGAATGAGAGAGCGCGACAGAGTGTATAGCTTTGTCTCTTTCGCACACATGCAATGCGTTTAAATACTGTTGTGAAGCCTCTGATCTAAGAAGATCAGAGTTCTTGTGTTCTTGCGTTGTTCAGAGTGAGAATTGTTTTTAATTATAGAAGACTATAATTAAAAACAATTTTAAATTTTTGTATGGTCTGAAGTCATCAGATAGTCCTGACACTTCCGTCTCTATACATACTGGAGGTAGCTTTGTTTGTCCATAAAAATCCTCAATTATTTCAGCGCATATCAGATGTTGTGAAGCGAAATAGACGCAACAATAACAGGTTATGTTTACATAGTGCAAAAACAAGCCTGATGGGCAAAAGTCTGTTATGTATGGCGCCAAAAGTTTATAATAAAATACCATCTAACATAAAACTGTATAACAAGGAAATGTTATAAACTAAATTAAAAAAGCTCTTAATGAAAAAGTGTTATTATAGTATTAATGATTTTTTGAATGATAATAATCTTAAATAAATTTAATTT
Source organism: Catocala fraxini (assembly GCA_930367265.1). Taxonomy (NCBI): domain Eukaryota; kingdom Metazoa; phylum Arthropoda; class Insecta; order Lepidoptera; family Erebidae; genus Catocala; species Catocala fraxini. The sequence goes on from OV884035.1 coordinate 18,767,480, forward strand.
CAATTTCTCTATTTATTTTAACGTTTACGTTTAACATTATAATTTATTTTGACTCTTACCTGTTGACATTTTAAAATTATTTTATCTTTTCGCTTTTGACATTCAAAGTTATTTATCTGAATGTATTTTTAATTATCTAGGCATACTAATGACATTTCAATTCCATTTGTTACATTTATTGACATTATTATTTTGCTTAATTTCTTATCTAAATATGTAATTTGATAATTTAATGTATTTCTATCTTTTTTTTAAACTTGACATTCATACGCCTCCTCAGTCAGATTTTGGTGGTACTAATTTAACCATTTTGTAATCATGTGATACCCAAAATGAATTGAATGAATAAATGATTTATGATTTAAAGAAAGAAGTGGTAAGCTATTTACAGCCTAACATAAAAATATCGCAAACTAATACTTAGCTCCCTTTCAACTGAATAACTCTCGATTCTATAAAATTGTTCATTTTCAACCTACAGCCCGCTGCTGTCACTTACCTAACTATTATTCAATTACCTAATAGTCCACGTTGAGTACTGTTTATAGGTGAGTCTTCCCTGATTAATCGCTAGTCAATACTTAGTTACCTCCTAAATATTAAAATGTATTTTATAAATAACAGACTCTTAGTTATATAGTATAGACTTCGGCTTATAAACTCACCAAAGGAAGGCAAACAATCCCAGGCATTTAAAACACAGTCTAAATCCAACGGAAAGTTAAATACAAAAATATTTTAAAAATGATGAATGACATCCATTGTTACTTGTTTTCGGACACGCTGATCGTTCGTTGACCCGCTACTGAGAAACACCGCGGGCAATGCGAGCACATACATTTGTTAATCATGTATGTAAAACTATAAAAATATTCACCGATAATGGAAGATGAATTTTATATTATTTGGGTTTATATCCGCCATTAAATAAATGCTTTATGACTTACATATGTAATAAATTTGATTGCACGGAGTGGTTTAAATGGTCGTCTCACCACTGCGATTGCGTCGTGTTGTGGGTTCGAATCCCACACGAGTCAAATATTTTTGTGATCCACATATGGTTGTGCCGAGTCTGGATGTTCTTTGTGTCCGTTGTTCGAATATTTGTAAGGTCCGCCACTACACAGTAATTATTCTTAGCGTGGGCGTTGTCTTTTATTTTCGCTCACGTAAATGTAGTTTGGTTAATTTATATTTGTAACAATACTTATCTCTGGATAGAGGGTACCCAGTCTTTTTTCGTTCCTCTGTCAACGACTATGCGAAATTTTATGATGATCGGTCCAGTAGTTAAGGCGTGATAGCGTTACAAACAAACAAACTTAGATTTATAATATTAGTTAGGATTTATGTGTATCATCATTATCACAGTGCAAGCTAGCTTTCTACTAAAGACGTACCATATATTATATTGTGTACAATTCAAGTGTGTCACAACTATACAGACGATACACATATGATATTCATGTTGCAGAAATATTATTGCTGCCTCGGGTTGCCTAGGTATAGTAGGTATATTTAGTCCGTTACTCGGCACAAATACACTAAATCTCTTACTTACGAATACGTCTTGTGAAATCGCAGTGTGCAGTATATGAAAAACACTGCGTTTTGTATGACTACTTCTGTACTCAGTGCTCATTATGTGAAGAGATAATAGGATTTTATTATTTAGATGCTTGTCATTCGTGTCGTTGTGATCAGACTAGTTGTCTTTATTCGTAACACAATTAATTACAATGATAGACATATGGAAAGGTCTGAGAAATAACAGAAAATAGTAACATACAACTTTTTGACTGGTTTGGTGGTGCAGGTGTATTGAATGCGACTGCATTAGGTTTGGGGTTGGCTACCGGGTCGAGCAGTGTTATTGGACTTTTCTGTTAAGAAATTCTCAATAGCAGAATGAAGTCTGAATATGTGCCCAGTCGAGGGCAATAGACTTGCTCTCTGTTACGTGGGATCGATAGCTATAGTTGGATAATAATAATAATAATAATAATAATCAAGTCCTTGATGCAAAAGGCAGTACTACTCGACACGGCGCGTATTGTGAGGAGATTCCTCTCTCTGGGGCCCTAACCACCGGCAGCTTGGACCCTGTTCCCGATGTCGGTGGGTCATTTCAGTTTTTATATTTTTAAATATGTATAGATTTTATATTTATATTTAAAAATGTAATTATTAGAAAAAAAAAGTTATAAAGAGAATAATAATAATATTCTACACATACACACAACACCATCTAGCCCAAACTAAGCAGAGCTTGTACTATGGGTACTACACAATGGATAAACATACATAATTATATACTTTTTTTTGTAAATACATACATATTATACATAGAAACACCCAGACCAAGACAAACATCCATGTTCATGCACACAAATGTTTGACTTGTGCGGGAATCGAACCCGCGACCTCAGGCGTGGCAGTCAGTTACACTAACCACTACGCCATCGACGCCGACATAATATGGATGTAATAATATAACTATGCCTACTCGTTCGGGTATTGAGACCCGAGATTTTATATTATTTATATACATATATAATATCAGCCCTGTATTAAACTGTGTCCACTGCTGGGTACGGGCCTCTTCTCAGTGTGAGAAAGGTTATGCCATAGTCTACCACGCTGGCCTAATGCGGATAGGCAGACTTCACATATCTTTGAGAACATTATGGAGAACTCTCAGACATGCCGGTTTCCTCACGATGTTTTCCTTCACCGTTAAAGCAAGCTATAATTAACTATTGAATACGAACATAACTTCGAAAAGTCAAAGATGCGCGCCTTGGGATCGAACTCAAGACCTCTGCGTGGCAGTCTAACGGTTCCCACTAGGCTATCGCTGCTGTCTTATGTACATACAAACGTACAAAAGGCTGACATGCGTCGCGCGAATGACACGTACCTACTTCCAGCGAAAGGGGCAAAATTGACGGTAATCTGCTGACACCACAGTGCTTATAAATACAATACATTGTAGAAACACTACACACGGCTATGTATCTTATGAGTTTCTGTAGAATAAAGATGCTAGCTTAATCCGTCTGCTACACTAATATAATAATATAATATTCTATCACATACAGATAGCAGATATACATAAGCAGAGCTTGTACTATGGGTACTAGACAGTGGATACATTATATATACTTTGTTTTTTTTGTAGATACGTACATATTGTACATAGAAACACCCAGACCAAGACAAACATCTATGTTCATGTACACAAATGTTTAACTTGTGCGGGAATCGAACCCGCGACCTCAGGCGTGGCAGTTGGTTACACTAACCGCTACGCCATCGAGGCCGCCTTTGAGCAATATTTCAGGTTTAAGCTAGGCGAGGCGTAAACTTAATAATTATTCTAATACTAGATTGTGCACAAGGCTTCGCTTGCGTAAATGTAGGCTACGTTAGGTTAGTAACAATACTTTTTGTAGAGTGAAAGGTACCCTATGTCCTTTTCTGTACCCCTGACAACGTGTATGCAAAATTTCCTGATGATCAGTCGAGTTGTTAATGCGTGAAAGCGTAACAAACAAACATATCAGATTCGCTTTTATAATATTCAGTTTAGGATTGTATACTGTCGATCTCTATTTAATGTGTAAACTTACTTTTTCTTATTTGGATACACTCTTTCATGCAACTCCCCTCCCTCCTCTGGGGAGGAGGGGCATATTTAAAAGGCTGGTAACGTACTTGCGACTCCTCTGGTGTTGCGGGTGTCCATGGGCGGTGGTAATCGCTTACCATCAGGTGATCCATCTGATCGTTTGACGACTATAATATAAAAAAAATCCGGTAATAGCACATCTGTGATTTAAATTTTTGTTGCAAATATGTGGCTTTAACTAGAAAGTTTACTCTTCGCAATCGTCCTAGATTATAAGCGAGTATTCAGTCTATCCTATTATCCTAAGACACATATATAACGACGTCACATCCTACAGATTTATTATTCAACTCGCAGTTCACTCTCTAACGTCTGAGGTACCGCAGTGACATACAGAGTAATCTAATTCTACTTATATTTTAATGTATGGCTGTAGATATAATGTACACTGCATTACACCTGATACGTGTTCTTTGTGTCCGATTGTTGTTTTATGTTTGTAAAGTACCAGGCGACACAGGATTTATTCTCAGTGCAGGAGCCTTTGTAAATCAATACATAAGAGGGTGAAGTAGAAAGAGAACGTTAAATCAGTTCAGTCAGAGTTTCAGAGAATTCGAGCTAGGCAACCATGTAATTATAGTAAAGTTTCTGAACCTACATATTTATGAAAATAATTTCTTTGAAATTAAACTACTTAATATTGATTTTATTGCGGTTTATTAAAACGCACAAATTTTAAATAATTTATTAACCTATTTAATATGTTTAAACTATAAAACTATTTAAATTGACATTTTTTTCATTTAGGTTGCTTTTTGCTGCAGCTGTGGTCACGGGAAAATAAACCACCATAAAATTCCCATAAAGAAGTTTAATTACAACGTATAACTAAACGTCAATATTATGTAAATATATTTTCAAATCTCATAGCATGCATAATTTTTTAAATAACGTTATGTACATTTAGTGACTTCTAATCACACAAGCAAATTTCAGGTATAGTAAACCATACTTGGTGGAATCTGGACGTTACTAACTATAATTTAGGTCTACGTCTATTATAATTTTGGGTTATAATGAAATACCTGATATTTCATTTTAATATTCTAAGCCTTAAAATGAATGTCAACGCGATTTCAACAATGCATATGTTATTATCTTTGGCCTTTCTAGCTGGCTGTATAAATATCAATAATAAAAAAGGTATATGATTATTCAAAGAAACTCCTTTAATTTAATATATTTTGTTTCTTTTTTAACGTTTCTAAAAGTCATAACATACATTCCATCTTACTTTTAATTTATAGCGCTTAAGTTAGATAAATAAGTCGAAAAAGTAAAACTTCCGTATCGATCGTTCAGACTTCACAAATTAAAACTAACAAATCCAGATCCCTGTAATTATGATAGGAGTAGATTATTCTTGTTTTGTTATAATCTTGTAGTGATGCGAGAGTAAATATTGCGTCACATTTGCATGTACTTGAGAAGCTAGAAACTTGGTATAAGCAGAATTGTAGGACACCTATGCCGGCAACGTATTTAGGTCTCTCGTCACAGAGAACGGGCTTACTGATGTTTTACCAGGCGTATTTAGAAACTCTGTGCTGAAAATATCCCGTTAAGACTAACACCCTATATTATATTACACGACAGGCATGTTTATAGGATAAGTCAGCATAATTAAATAAAGTAGAAAACAATTTGGTATAAAAAATTTCACAAAACAAAAATCAGCCGTGAAACTCCCGGCCGCCCAGTTCAATTGCAAATCGCTTACAAAATCTTATTAACATCTTAGCTGTATCGCCATCCGCACATTATATACTCTCTTAAACCTGTGTAGAGTGCTATAAAGGTTTAAGTGGTTATGAGACAAGTATTTGTATCCATTGCTACAGTATTTATAAATAAGCAGCGATAGCTCAGTGGGGAGACCAACAGACTGCAATGCAGAAGGTCTCGGGTTCGAACCCACGTCGCGCACCTCTGACTTTCGGAAGTTATATGACTTTTCGAAATTATGTGCGTATTGATTGACAATTATCGCCTGCTCCGTGCCTCGGAGAGCACGTTAAGCCGTTGGTCCCGGCTGCCATGAACATCTATGGTAGTCGTTATTGGGAAAGTCAGTACCCTCTAATATCGTGACACTGGTCTAGCCTTAGGGTATCGTTAGCCTTCGGGTTGCGGAGGTCAGGTGGCAGCCGCTCCGTGTAAAAACTGATATCCAGTCAAATCCGGTTAGACCAGAAAAGCCGACCCCAAGTGACTTGAGAATAATAAAGGCTAAGAGAGAAGAAAGCTACAGTATTTATAAAATCGACGCGACACAAGATTATTATCACTAGTGACAAAAACGTCCTTAGAAATCCTTTATGTGAATACATTATCAAACTTAACTCTACACAATCAGCTGTAAGCATAAGCATAATGTTGTACAAATACACTAACGCAGCACCTATTTCTTCTGAAACAGTCATTTCTGCCATAACATCGTGACTTGCAAATAAGACTCGCATATAATCGAGCTATCTATATTTCTCAAAGTCATGGCAAACATCATTTTCCTATATTACTTGCCAAGAAAATAACAGCTCATGCGTACCATTAAGTACGTGCATCACTCGGGACATCGACAAATACATCGCAAGTGATTTCAAACACTATTTCCTCACATGACAGTCCCACGTAATCGCCCGAACAAAATAAGGGTAGCAGCCCCTTGCACCATGCATTGTACTTGCCATGGGGTAAGTTTTATTGTCGCCCAATTTAACAAGACCCACAACACACGATTCTAAACCCCCTCAAAGACCCGATAACAATGACTCCGCGGGGGCAAAGACGGGTCTTGCAGAGCTGGTTAAGGCTAAGTATTGAGGCGATACATGATTTAATGGATTGAGAAGTAAATTGATTTTGCAAATGTGCGGAGTGTAGAATGTTTCGGATATGACTAATTACAGTGGAAATATGTTCGGTGTAGCGGATCAATGGTGTTACGTAATATCGCCTGCCTGAAACCTATATTTCTTGTTGCTATCGACGTATTGGTTGTTTCCGGACTACAATGCCGCATTCCGCATCATTGTTTTAATGCCAATATTTCCGATACAAATTTTAGTAATTGTGTAGATTGACTGCATATTCTTTGTGTCCGATGTTTGGATGATTCCTCTAGATACATGAATTATAACTTTAAAAAAGCTGTGTAATATAAAAATAAGTAGTTTGTTGTCCTACCCCAGTGCAGTATGTATTTCTACAGGGTTGAAACTGCTATGAAGACGGCTAAGCCGAATTAATTTAAAATCGATTTAACGTCAAACCGTAAAGATGTCACACAAAAACGATGTTACTTATCTATACTTATATTATAAAGCTGAAGGGTTTGTTTTGTTGAACGCGCTAATCTTAGGAACTACTGATACGAATTGAAAAATATTTTACATACATACATATATTCACGCCTGTTTCCCACAGGGGAAGGCAGAGACTACGGATTTCCATTTGCTACGATCCTGACACATTTCTCTGGCTTCATTCACTTTCATCACATTCCTCATACACGCCCGTCGGTTCAAGGTACTCTTAACCTGGCCTTTGTCCAGAACGCCTCCGATCTGATCAAGAAACGTTCGCCTAGGTCTTCCTCTTGTGACTGTTCCATTCACACTAGCCTTATAAACAGTGTTGGATAGCCCATTTATCGAGGAAGGCTATAAGCTATATATCACGCAACGACTAATAGGAGCAGAGCATCAATGAAAAATGATGCAAAACGGGGCAAATTCTGTCAGGTGACGCAGACGAAGTTGCGCGGGTCAGCTAGTATATTTATAAAATCAGTAATATTATGGTATAACCATGAGTATTCATACTGTATAGCGCATCGCTTTATTAATTAATTAATTCATCGACGTAGCCGGCAATGTGAGTATTTAGAAAACAAAAAAAATCTACTGTAATTATGTTACTACTACTATTAATGTAATTATGTTGCTACTGAAAAAAACTGCACGTAAAACCTACTAAACGGACTCGGTTTCCACAGCTTAGTAATTTGGAGCTCTACTTGAAAAACGTTTTGTCTGTCTGTCTGTTCCGGCATTGCGTATAAACCACTGAATGACTATTAATACAGTTTAAAAATACGAAAACTTGAATTTTAATTTAAAGTTTTGGCTATATTTTATCTTATTTCGTTCAGTGAAACTGAAAATGCGGTGCATATGATCCAAGTAAATTACAGGAATTCTAGTTTGATTTATGATGAATTGTTATAGTGTATCATAAGATCCTTGCGCATTCTGCTACAGAATAAAATAAAGAATTCCGTATTGTACCATGAGGTTTAGACGGATACATTTGCCGCGTGCACCTAGAGACCTGTTACCAACTGGGTGAGGTTGATCGCAGTTTGAACACTCCACAACACAATCGAGAGCGAGGGAGCAATCCTTAATGAAGATGGCGGGATAACTTGAACGTGTTTGGAACAGAGAGTCACTAATAACACAGTCATTTAGAAATTCAAAGAAGAACCCTTTGCCCAGCAGAGGGCATACAACCCAGCTATATACAGTACTATATATCCAGTGGCATATATAAGATGGAGCTAGATAAGCCGTGTTCACCTCAGAATTGTCTAGTGCCCAAGATGTTCGGTTTCATTTCAAAAATTTTAACTTGTACCTAGTCCATCTCTCATAAGGGGCCGGCCCTAAATACGCTAACACATATATCCAAACGAAAATATAAGTGAAAATGATAGTGTGCTTATTAATCGCATTGAACAGCGTTATTTAAAGATCCACAGTTGTGATTTATGAGGTGGTTGCTACTAGACAACTTGTTTGCTGCACATCACGGGGAAGGCGAGCCGTGCCGCCGTATCGATTCTCGGCTAGCACGAAAATTCGTACCGATCCAAACTATGTTTCATAAACTAGAGATTCTCATTGGTGTTCATAATAATTTACTGACTACACGGAGTCACTGCCTTGCTATTGACAGGCGCTGAGCGTTGTGCTTTCGATACCACACACAGGACAATATGTGCGGTCCAAAAACAGTTGTTTCGAGTCTAACTGTTCTTTGTGTCAATTGTTTGAATTATTGTAGTCCACCACCACACAGGAATTCTTTCTAATGCGGGAGTCGTATTAAAAAAAAAGTACTGTTACATATATATAGGTACTAATTATTACTACTATACACTTATACTTATAGCAAAAACGTGAATAGTATCTCTTTCAATTTCACGGCTAAATAATGAACCGAATATGAAACTGGATTTTGAATTATACATATATTAAACACAAATATAAAGGATTAATATATAATATATAATAATATATAAAATATAATATATAATAATATAAAGGAATAAAGGATATATATAATTAATTCCGATATATTTAATTCTGTTTAGGTTTTTCTTGTTTTAATTTTCTTTTATATAATTTCTCATTATCCCAAATTCATACCATACTTACGCTTGTTAATACATGCTAGAGTAGGTTGAGGTGTACCTATTACACTCACATCACAATATTTTAGATTCCATTCAATAGAAGACAAACCTATTAACGTATACCAAGCACATTTCCAGACCGTGCTACTGAGAACTCCCAAACAAAAAATCCGAATACCACTTCGCTTGACGTGTGCACTGAACCCGAGACCTCGCTATCGGCCAAGGCCGCGGACATACGAGGCACTCAACTGTTCTTATCTTAGCATAACGCTATCTTTGGGTTAAAAAGGATAAAATACAGTAATTCTCTGGAAATGATATTCAACCGTATCTGCGTAAAGTGGAAACCTCGGGAATAATTAGGGTAGGAAGGAGGAAAGCGTATTAAATATAAATTATCAGTTTAATCTTTCTCTGCAGCCTGCCGGGAAACAGTCGTGGATCTATGTATGTATTTTAATTTTCACTTTTATTTGATACCTTCATAAAAGTCAAATGCCTATAGGTAGAGAATGGCGTAGCGTACTAAAGGTTGTCGAGTGTTGAGGTTCGAATCACACACAGAACAAATATTTCAGAGATTGACAAATAAATGTTCTGTATCTCAGTCTGGATGTACGTTAATTGTATGATTGTAAAGTACTACGCGGTACAGAGCTTGATCTTTCATGATAGAGTTGTTTTTTTAAAAGTAAGATAAATCAAAATATCAAAGTTATGGTAAGTAATTACATATTATTTTACCGCAAACTGATGCCACGAGACCAACAAGTTAATCGTGTCATAATCAACTAGCAAATACTCGTGACAGCACTAGTTCAAAGATTTAAAAGACTTGTGGCGCCATCTAGGTTAGATGCATAAAAATATTTTTTTACTGGAAGCATATTAAATTTGTTTAATTGACTTTAACTTTTTATATTTGTTCCAATTTGATAACCTGGTGTAAGGATTAACAAACACAGTGTATTACTAATTCGTAATAGTTGTGTACAACTCGATACCTACTATGCACAGTCAAGGACACAGCGCGCGTACTTATAGTGTTGTCAAGCCATTCGATTATAATTCGAACGCAATAAAACGATCTCTTTTTAATACGAGTATAATAGAATAAGAAATATGATTTTATTACAATAACTAGCCCATGTAGCCTATAGATTCGTTTGGAAAAAGTACTTATAATAAAATACTTTTTTCCTCAAGTGCCTAGATAGAAACAAGTGAGAAACGGCAATGAATTGCCGTAAATCTCAGAGTTCGAAAAAATGGTATCACGTGACAGGTCTGACGTCTCTGGTCAGAGGTCAAAGGTCATAGTCATTTTGGCGGTATATCGACTATGCTGAGTCGTATGGCGTTGACTGCGAGTCTCTAGCTCTTACGGTTCTTGAGTTGAAAGTTGTATAACAGACGGACGGACAAAGCTGTTGTATAAGAGTTTTATCGAACTCTAAAAAAGGTACTGTTTTCAAACGTCCCGTATGTTCTTTTTTGTACCCGTGATCGTGTAGTTAAGGCGTGAAAGCGTAACAAACAAACTCGCATTCGCATTTATAATATTAGTTAGGATAGGTATTATAAAGTTGACTAGAATAACGTATAACATTACTGGTACCTATATCACCTGTGATAGTAAGTACTCTTGAATTAACCGTTCTAACTCACATTCTCCCTTAACTAAACGTTTGCTACGAGTGGGCTCACATCATTAGCGGAATGGGCGAGAATAAAGCCGCATCGATTGCAACACCTTATTAGGGCTTGAGCTATCTTCGCTTATTCTCTATCGCAAATTGTATTTATTCGATTACCAAATAACATTCGAATTATTCGCGCTTATGATTCTATTATTAGATTAAAATATCAGAGGCGATAGAATTACGTAATTTTAGCGTAGATGATTTTTTAACAGAAAATGTTTATTATGGATTTATGAACGACAATGTTTAGTGATTAGTAAGTTTACTAATATTATTATCGTTATTATTAATTATAGTGAACCCACTTACACACTCAAAATCTTTAAACCACTGTTTGTTAAATTTGAATTTGATTAATTTGTTTTATTTTCTTTTATATTTTCTTTCTGGGCTTACATACATGGGCATACTCTTGTTAATCCCCGAAAGGGTAGTTGGAGGTATTAGACACACAGTTTCGCCATTTATATCTCACCTAATGAATTACATTTATGAACGTCATTGTAAACTACTTACTACTTATTAATTACTCAATAGGTATACCTACTCATTGACATTCATAAATGTTACTTTGTGACTTTGTGAATATATGATTCTAAACGTCAAACTTTGATTTACTAATCCTTAACAACGGTTATTGACTGTGTATTTTTATTGTATAAGGACTATTTTTTATTTTTGGCCTTCTCTGGCGTGATTTGTATGAGAAAGCCAGACAGAAGATAGTGAAATTCTATAAAGAGTATATATCAGCTCTGTATTAAGCTGTCTCATTGCTGGGCATGGGCCTCTTCTCAGTGTGAGAATGTTTAAGCTAGTCCATGCTCGCACAGTGCGGGTTGGCAGACTTCACATGTCTTCGGGAACATTATGGAGAACTCTCAGACATGCAGATATCCTCACGATGTTTTCCTTCACCGTTAAATCAAGCGATAATTAACTATTTCATTCGCACATAACTTCGAAAAGTCAGAGATATGCGCCTTGGGATCGAACTCGAGACCTCTGCTTGTCAGTCCAACGGTCTCCCTCTAGGCTATAAAGAGTAACGCCCATAATTGGGCTCATTCATTTTGTTTTGACAAGACTAAGGAGTGTTTAGTTTTCGAGGTGCATAAACATAGCTACATCATTGAAATTAAACTACTATATACGGATTTTATCGCGTTGTTTATTTTACACTTTATTACATAGCAAGAAGCAAACCACAGCTAGACTTCATGATACTCTGAGCTCATTCTGCGTAAATAGAAACACCAATGACTAAGTTATGTTTGGGTACTTTAAAATAACTACACTGGAACATTGAGACAACTACCATCTTAGTCTCCCTGTGACCATGGCTGCTGAAAAGCAACCGAAACGTCGGGGAAAGTGTAAACTTAAATATAAATAGTTACAATAATTTTAATAATTTAATTACATTAAAAATTAGTAAAGTTTAATAGTATCTAGTAGTAGTAGTAGTGTAACAGGTTCTAAATTATGTAATAAAGTGTAAAATTAACAACGCGATAAAGTCCGTATATAGTAGTTTAATTTCAATGAATAACATTCGCGTAAACAGAAGACAATATTATAGGTACATCAGTTAACCCCTATGTATTCTCATAACCAGAGCACTGCTTGCGTAAGTATACAAAGTTACTTAGTAAACTACATAGCCATTTTGGCAGCTATGTTATACAGGTTGTCACAGAAGTCGACGTCAAGCCGTAATCCGGTAACAGGCTAGGTTATAATAGCTACCAGAAAAATAAAAAAACTTAGATACGTACTTTTAAAATTATAAGAAATTAAAATACAAACATACATAGATTCACGCCTGTTTCCCAGAGGGGTAGGCAGAGACTACGGATTTCCATTTGCTACGATCCTGACACACTTGTCTGGCTTCATTCACTTTCATCACATTCCTCATACACGCCCGTCGGTTCAAGGTGCTCTTAACCTGGCCTTTGTCCAGAACGCCTCCGATCTGATCAAGAAACGTTCGCCTAGGTCTAGGAAAATAAAAACCAAAACAATAAATCTACATCCTGTGACGTCTTTTCACTCCTGTTACTATATACATATATTTACCTTGTATTTTTTTTGTTTTGTAATCTCAAATAATCGAAAAAATCGAGAGCTTAAAGAAGCATTATTCGAAATTACATACATCCTGTATATATTATATAGTCCCATGTAATATAAGACGATTGCCGTCTACCGAGCACATTACCAGACTTAGTGCTGTTACTGAGAATTACCTTTTATTTGCCGAACTTTAGCGTTGCATGATACGTATTTAATACGAAACGGGTATTAACGCGATCATGCATAATATTTACTTTTTAATGCTTGAAGTTTCGGTCAGGTTACTCCAGCCGTGGTCACAAGCTGACTGGTGCGGCGAACCTGGTCGAAACGTCTAAAGCTTTAAAAGGAAAGTTATGCATGATCGCGTTAATACCCGTTACGTATTATACTAAACCTTTCTTTGACTAGAAAATCCTACATAGTTTTTATTCTGTACCAAATCCATTATAATTTCCGTTTGATAAGCCTTTGACCAGCGTAGCAGATAATCTTATCCGGTCCTTACAGTAGTACTTAATTGCAAACGCACGCAATCCTAACTAATATTACAAATGCGAATGTGAGCTTGTTTGTTACGCTTTCACCCTATAACTACTCGATCGATCGTCATGAAATTTGGCTACCTTTCATCCAGAAAAAGTTCTATTACTAATCTTACCTAACTTCATCTACATTTACGAGAGTGAAGCCGCTGATAAAATCTAGTCTATACCAATATACTAAGCGGAAAGATATGATTTTTTGTTTGTTTGTTTGTAAGGATTTTAGTCAAAAACTACTCGAAAGCTATATTATCATTATCACCCAGTAACATAGACCATTTTTTTAAGTAATAATCTATTCTAATATTATAATGCTGAATAGTTTGTTTGTTTGAACGCCCTAACATTACGAACTTTTGACCCGAATTGAAAAATTATTTAGTGTTGGATAGCTCATTTATCGAGGAAGGCTATAGGCTATATAATATCACGCTACGACCCACGGGGCCGCAGTAATCATAAACGCGGATGAAACCGCGGGCATATCTAATATTAAATAACTTAACTTACTTTTACGCGAGCGAAGCCGCGGGCAAAATCTAGTATTAATAGAAATGGAGAATTTGATAAATAATAATAATATAGTTACGAGTATAATTTACAGACTGGGCGGGCAGAGGCGTCTAAGCGTACTCCCACTGTTCATTAATGTCTGTATTATGTTCAATGTCCTTACTGACATAGGGGTGAGTTATTACTAACCGTTGCAAACTTCCTGTATTGCTCTGCCATTGACAATTTATTGTAACGGAATATGTTCTAATGTGTTATTGAATAATTAATAATAGAATAGCGGATTGGTTTATATGGTTACCTTGGTTATCAGTGTGACAAAGGTTATATGTTTGATAGCCACACGGGATATTTGTGATCCACAAATAGTTGTTTCGAGTCTGGATGTTTTTGTGTCAATTATTTGAATATTTGTAACGTGTCCCGCATATACAGAAGTAATTCATATTTCTGGAATAGTCTTTAAAAAAGTATACATATTTCAATAAAGAACGTGGAGAAAGTTTATGTATTAAGACTATATTTACTATGTATATATCTTATGTCCCCCACATCTCATCATCATCATCCCAGTCAGTGCAGACCGGCGACACTTCGACCCAGTGGGATCTTTTGTGTCGACACTCTCCCAATAACGACTGCCATAGATGTTCATGGCAGCCGGGACCGACGGCTTAACGTGCTCTCCGAGGCACAGAGCAGGCGATATTTGTCAATCAATACGCACATAATTTTGAAAAGTCATGTAACTTCCGAAAGTCAGAGGTACGCGACGTGGGTTCGAACCCGAGACCCTCTGCATTGCAGTCTGTTGGTCTCCTCACTGAGCTATCGCTGCTCTATATTTACTAAGTACTAAGTGGAAAAGCAGCTACGAGCTTTCCTATCCAGCAAAACATAGTAGCAGAGGCTTCTCTATCAGGAAAATCTGAGGATTCTCAGGAATCTTAGGATATTTATACAAAAGACTTACCCTTGATTATGTGGAAGTTAAAACATTGTTGGAGTAATGTGAGTGTAAAATACGCCTGTCTACGTCATCAGAACTAAAAGGTTTGAGTCTCTATGTACTTATAATTACGATAACATAATTACTTATAATTTTTTTTGCTTAAAGATAATAATAAATATAATTACTCATAATTTGTGTAAGCAATAGTTACTACAACAACGTTTATAATTGTTTGAATAGTTCCAATAATTCAATGTCGTAATGTCTCGAGCCCTGACATTGATTGTACCGAGTACGACCTTTATCTATCTGTACAAACATCGTGGTGTATATATTTTATTACTTATATTTAATATGAGGATGTTGTTTTAGAGGTGTTCTTTTAGAGGAACACTATTCCATGTACCGGTATCATGTTCCTCTAACAGAACAGAAGACAGGTCAGGCTGGACGATCGTGCCTGACAAGTAACTACCTGACGGGTATGATGTATCACGATATATTATACCCCGCAAGGGATCCGTGAAACTGGGTTGAGGCGGTGGCCCTTTGCGACTGGTCTAGCACTACCCCATAGGTATGGGTAGATCCTGGAATTACGCCAGATGGCAGGCAGATGTTTAGAAAAGCCAATATCACTCGGTATTCGCAGGCGATCACACATCCAAGTAGTAACCGCGCTCGATGTTGCCAAACTTTGGTACAGGAAAGAGAATCAGTGTATTCGACATAGTTCAAGCTCCCGTCATCATCATCGGACGATATTAACTTGTATTTATACTAAACTCGTACTGTAAACTTTGTTTGCAAGATTCAGGATTGTACGTTTCGCGTGTAATTGTGTACAGCGCCATCTCTTGTCGTGTATCGTAACTTTTTCGGTTATGTTGTGCAGTTTACAAATGTAAAAGGCATACTTTGACGTATATTATATTAAAATCATACAACTAACAGTCTATTTCGTTTTTGTTCTAGTAAAATGACAATTCATGCATTAGCTTTATCGCTGTTGCTATCCCATATAGGGTTAGAAAATGGTTTAATATGTATTATAAGTGATTAATCAGACAGGGAACTTGTTAATGCCTAGTGGTTCCGGTTGTGTGAACACTTCACACACTGGGAACTACCAAGCATAATTTGGTTAATATTTTTAGTTCGGTTCGGGGATCGCACCCCAAAACGCATTGGTAAGGGGAGGTGACCAATTTGACATGAGGATTCAGGCCATCATTATAATTGTTGGTTATATTTTAGGTACAATACTAAGACCTGAGAGATATGGTCTTGTATAGACAGAGTTTGTATTGTTATCATAATTTTACTACATTACAGACCCCCGTCTAAGGGCTAAAAGCTCCTTCTAGTTAACTAGTCACTAATGCCATTAGGATTGAAGTGGATTTGAATCTCATCCATTGCACTAGCGACGTGAACCCACTCGACAAGCGTTCTAACTTAGCTAAAGAGGTTAACAAGAAATTGTAACCCAATGTGTCTGTACTAACAGTTAATCTGACCGTGGTAACGAACCCTGAAGCGCAAAGTCAATCGGAAACAGAAGCACAATGCCAACAACAACTTAATGCAACAGGAGCAACAAAGGAGCTATTCCATTGTTTTTACATTCATAGTTTACGACCTTTGCTCGCTATAGCATATCCACTAGCAGGTATCATCAACGTAATCCAAAAATAATATGTACTTTAAAAACCTCAACTGGTTTAATTAAATAGGTAATTAAATGGTAGCCTAAGCTTATTCAGTACTGAAAATGGCATCCAAATTGGTTTAACTATTGTGAAGATCAACATACGGGAAGGCATTTTCAAATCTGTTTGCAATTCTATTATTAGGAACACAGAAACCAGGATTAGTTTGTGCCCGCGGTTCCGTGTGAATCCCACGCGAACGAGTACAGGAATAAAAAGTATGTGTGTTAATCCAGGGTACGGCCTGTGTGCGAGGTTTTATCCAAATCCAATTAAAGATCAACACGTGATTGAATAACAAACTTCCAAACATATATACATACTTTCAGATTTTAAAAATACTAGTGGGATTTGTATTTTATTTCAATATATGCAGCTACTCGCGAGCCCGATTTCTACAAAATGCAAATTCTTAGAAATAGAATTATTATCTAAAAAAATACATGTTATTCATAGGTATGTAATCTATATACATAAATATAATAAAATTGTAATTGCTCAGAGTCTGTACATACGAGATATTAAAAATAAAATTGTATGTGGTCTATAGAAGCCAATTTTTTGTTTGTTTGTAAGGATTTTACTCAAAAACTACACAACCGATTTAAAATATTCTTAGTAAAGCTATATTATCACCGCGTAACATAGTACATATTTGATTTAAAAAATTTACTTTACTATCATAACTAGACCTACTTTTACGCGAGCGAAGTCGCGGCCAAAACTTAGTTATACATAAAACTAATCGCCGTAGCTTAAACTCATAACGTATATTAGATCCACAGGAGCTTATTGCCAGGGGAATCCTAGTCTGATACACCGGTCGATCCCGTAATCCCTGAAGGCAACGTCAAAGGTATTCCGTGATACATACACGTGCCTACTGCTAGCTGAAGATAGTGTAACATTATGGGGTCCACTAACGACACTGTGTTATCAATTCCATTCATTTTGTTTAAGAAATGGTTTATAGTGACTGAGTTTAATTTAAAAAAAAAACGTTTTTAGTACTTTTACATGCATAATATGTAGTATGAACCTGATGTAGTACATTCGGACCTGTATATCCCTAAAGAGTTAAGGTGTCATAGTACTAGTAACCTCCAATCTTCTCCCTAGCCTTTATTATTCCCAAGTCACTTGAGGTCGGCTTTTCTGGTCTAACAGGATTTGACTGGATATCAGTTTTTACACGGAGCGGCTGCCACCTGTCCTCCGCAACCCGAAGGCTAACGATACCCTAAGGCTAGACCAGTGTCAGGATATTATAGGGTACTGACTTCCCAATAACGACTGCCATAGATGTTCATGGCAGCCGGGACCGACGGCTTAACGAGCTCTCCGAGGCACGGAGCAGGCGATAATTGTCAATCAATACGCACATAATTTCGAAAAGTCATATAACTTCCGAAAGTCAGAGGTGCGCGACGTGGGTTCGAACCCGAGACCTTCTGCATTGCAGTCTGTTGGTCTCCCCACTGAGCTATCGCTGCTAGCTACTACTAGCTAGTACTACTGCTAGCTACTAGTAACCTCCAATACCGTATTAAAATATATAACATAATATAATATCCGACCTGTTTATAAACTATCGCTCTGCTGGGTGCATGCCTCTTCTAGGATGAAAATGGTTGGAGTATAGTCCAACTCGTTGAGAACACACATCTTTGAGAATTCACACCTATGTAGAATTCCCAGACATGTAGGTTTCCTCATAACGTTTTTCATCCCCGTAAAACAAGCGATAATTAAATATTTGTTACAGTATTATGGTACATAAAACTTCATTGCCTACGTTGTTCAAATATATGAGCATATAAGTATCTATACTATTAAAAAAAGTAACGAGGTTTTAAGTAATATTTAGAAAAATATAGTTATGATAGATTATTAAAAGTGATTGAACCATAACATTTTTAAAATTATTAATCTGTGTGTTTAGTTTGACATAACGTATGTACAACATAACGTGTTTACATGGCAGTCTTACGTTCTTCACTAGACCATTATTGCATTACATTCAGTCCCAGGCCTCTGAAAACAGGGAGCTTCCACGGGGGATTACACTAGAAATACTTCGACGGTCCTTTTGTTTTTTTGGTCTGGTTCAAAAATTATAAATCGCGGTCCAGAGTTCTTCATTGCCAATGGCTTTCAAAGTTTGAAATCCAGCCCAGAATAACGATTACATTACAATGCCTCTGTTATAACAGCAATGTAACTTAATAGTACGTTTACATGCCCTACGAAAACAACCGTATTTTAAACCGTCCACAGTCGCGTGGTTGAAATTCTTCACTCAATTATTTCAACGCCAAACGTGCTGTCGACGTAACGATGAAACAGGAGCGAGGGAGATAGATAAGCTATCCTGCAATAAATATTGCAGTTTAAGATTAGATATATAAGGTTCATTTTAATAAATGCTTCCGATTCGGCGAATTGTTGTTCGTCTTTACACAAGCGAAAATCAACGAAGCGTCTTATTTTGTGGTCAAACTATACCTTTATAAATTAAACGAATAAACATTATAATTATGGATAGCCCCGCCTCGAAGGAATATGCAAAGGTATTATATCCACATTTTGCCAGCTATGGGTACAGTCCCACGTTATAGGGAAGGAGCCCATAGACGTCTACCACGCTCAGTCCTAGACTCCATGCAATAATACTTTGCCCGACCCGGCACGCGAACCGGTGACTTTATGCACATCAGTCGCATTTACTACCGCTGCGCCCTCGCATTTGAATAAGTATAAATGTAATTTAACAATATTACCCCTATTCTATAAGCTGTTCTTCTTCTCTCTTAGCCTTTATTATTCCCAAGTCACGTGGGGTCGGCTTTTTCTAGTCTAACCGGATTTGACTGGATATCACTTTTTACACGGAACGGCTACCACCTGACCTCCGCAACCCGAAGGCTAACGATACCCTAAGGCTAGACCAGTGTCAGGATATTATAGGGCACTGACTTCCCAATAACGACTGCCATAGATGTTCATGGCAACCGGGACCGACGGCTTAACGTGCTCTCCGAGGCACGGAGCAAGCGATAATTGTCAATCAATACGCACATAATTTCGAAAAGTCATATAACTTCCGAAAGTCAGAGGTGCGCGACGTGGGTTTGAACCCGAGACCCTCTGCATTGCAGTCTGTTGGTCTCCCCACTGAGCTATCCCATCTAGTGAGTTGCGGGTCAACGTCTGGCCAACCGCTTGATGCTATTAAAGTATTCAGGGCAGACGCCGTTTTTCATCCATAGTTACCATTATACCGGTCCATTAAACACCCATCCCCATAGCCCAGAAGTATTAGAGTACATATGTAGCAATAGTCCTACGTCTGCTACGGCTAGTGCCGCTGTAGGTGTTCCATCCCACTTTGATTAAAACTCTCGAAGGGCCTTCTTCACGTTTGACCCATGTCTCTGTGTAAGCCTCCCAAAGGGCAAGGTATTTTCCTAATGTAATATGTTTAAAAATACCTGTGATGAGAGAAACATAATAAGCATTTATTCAACTTAAATTGTTACAAATGGATACAGAACTTAGGTTATATCGTAAAGGTAATATATAAGAGGTACCTGTACTAGAGTAAACCTGTGCCACAGGCATTATCCAGTGCTGTTATGATAAGGATGTAAGGTTGTAGTAATTTTCGCTGGCTAAATGCGAATTAGCCAACTATACATAATTATTGGCGAGAATATTATTAATTACTCTCTGCAGTTTTCCTTATAATGTTTACCTTCTCCGTTAAATCAATACCATTATTAAATACATATATTTATCTATAAAAATGTACTTTACTCAAACTTCATATAATATAAAAGTAACCCTGTTATGATTTTACAGTTCAGCCGCTGAACTTTTTTTACAGAGATTGAAAAAAAAGTACAAGCTTCTTTTTCAATGACAGAAGTATTCAGTCTATTTTTTATTTCATTATTATTTCATTTATTCATTATTTCATTTATAGTAAAGGGCAAATATTATTTTATACTAATTTATATTAAGTTTAGTATTTTTGTTATTTTAATCTTCATTGAGAATAATGGTTAAAGCGCAAAGTCTTAGCAAAGCGCGATTACGGTACCAGCCCTAGGCCTTATGACCGCGTCTTAAGCAAGAGCGAGACAAGCCAATAGGTTTGTCTTTTCGATAATTACTACACTACTTACACACTGTAGCTCACCATCTCATTCTCGAGTAAGCAATCAGAATGCCTTAAAACTTGGTTGTAAGGCTCCGTGTTATACGGGTGTATATGTGATTGTAATCGCTATATCTTAAGGGCCTGTGCACACCACGTTTTTTAAACGTGCCGTCGACGCGCGTTAGTTCCGATACAGACGCGATGCGCACGCGAGTCGGACACAGCCTGTAGACCTTTGCACACCTGTATAAATTCAAACACGCGTTTAAATCAATACAGACGCGTGTGTGTAGCGATACAGACGCGATGCAAACGTGCCTGTGTATCGATACAAACGCGCTGGCATATTGCGTTTTTAAGCAGAACCTAGTCAACAGTAGCAAGATGGCGTCGATCGACACAGCATTGATTGCATGCGCATTGTGGTTAATTAAAAAATAAAGGAAGAAGAAAAATTACCGACGTATGTGGGTACACCCATTTATGAGCGAGAGAAGGTTGTGTGGACATTATACAACAAGGTTTAGAAAATTAATTAGATATGAAAAAAAAAGATTGTTATCGAACGTCGTATTCATAATTTCAAGAACTTCTTGCGATTCTTAAACCGGAATTAGCTCGCCAAAATACAGAGCTAAGATCATGTACATATATCGGCGGCAGAACAATGCTAACGCGCGTGTGTAACGATATAGACGCACCGGTGTCGCGTGTTTGAATCGATACAAACGCAATGCTAACGCGCGTGTGTATCGAGACAAACGACAACAAACTGCTCTGTAGGCAAAAAGCGCGCCGTCGACGCACGTTTCTAAAACGCGCGTCAACGGCGGTGTGCATAGGCCCTAAGAGATAGTGGAAAGGCCCCGTGTTACAGGTACTTACATGACTATAAATACTTACATGCTAATAAACATGAGCAATCTCAGGACTAAAAAACATAATCACAAGTTCGTACAAACGATTAAATGGAGGTTTAAAGCATGTGCAAGCGACATTCACGAGATAATTCCGTCGCGCCATGATTCTCGCACTGCAACTATATCGTTAAAACACCCGGTTTTTATCAACAGACGAACGTGCGATTATAGTATCGTTTATTTCTAGTCAATAGTGCGTATTTGCAATACTCCCTTGCCTGTGCGCTATAAAGTATTGCGTTGTACATAACTGTACCAGAACCGTAAATGCCGATGTTTCGGGCCGACTGTTAGTACCGTGTTACACATTCATTCCAAAATTAGTCATGAATTTCGGTACGTAACCATGTATTAATGATAGGCTGGAGTAGAAGACCAGTGCCTGGTTCTTGGCACCAGGCAAATGCTGAACTGGATCTGATTGCTGCAGCTGTGGGACGCAAGTGTCTCAATATATTTATTGGATATTTATGTTACTGTATTTTTATTTCTTCCTTTTTATTATTATTACTGTTATTTATTTTTATCTTTATACACATTGTGCCCACCTGATAGCTGTTTAGCAATAAAGATTTCTTTTTTTTATAGTCCGAACAAAGAAGTAATAATATAATAAAAAAAGAAATTTTATTGTAAGATTTTTCATTCGGCCCGAAGTTTCACATAAACGTTTTCATTGTATATACATATACTGTATTCGAATCCAATTATGAAGTCATTACTTTAATCGTAGTTCCAATTTTAAAAGCCGAAAACCTATTGCAAAATAAATGTTAGGCATTCGTTTATTACTCAGTTTCGGGCTTCGAAAGCTGACAGAGAGTTTATAAAGTAAAAACAAACATTTATTTTGGAAAAGTCATATGGCTAGTGATGTTACTAACTTAAAACAAATATCGAAATTTTACTCATAGATACCAATATTTTAGTACACTTGCACTAATAACATCCCGTGGCAGGTTTTTAGCAGGCTTATTATGTATGTTATACATTGAAATTAATTACTTTATACGGTTTTTGTCGCGTTGTTTATTTTAAATCACTTTTATAAAAATTTATGAGAATCTCATTGAGACAACTACCATCTTAGAATCCCCGTGATGGCTGCTGTAAAGCAACCGAAACATCGAGGAAAAGTGTAAACTTAAATATAGTTTTGAATAATTTCAATAGCTTATATTATAGTAAAGTTTAATGAATATTAGTGTTATAGTTCAAAAATAAGTAAAAAAAGGGTTTTGAAATAAACAACGCGATAAAATCCGTATAAAGAACGTAGTTTATTTCCAAGGTTTAATACCTACCCGGGGACGGGGCGGATGGGAATGATAATAATAATAATAATAATAAGTTTATTTCATATCATATTTGGTTTACATTGCTTGTCGAGGAGTCTCCATTTAAGCATAGAAAATGCCTGTAGTTGAAGGCTCCGCTCTTCCCTACTTTATAGTTTTGAGCAATATACAATATTATATGAAAAATAGAAAATAAAAACTAAA
This sequence comes from Catocala fraxini, assembly GCA_930367265.1. Taxonomy (NCBI): domain Eukaryota; kingdom Metazoa; phylum Arthropoda; class Insecta; order Lepidoptera; family Erebidae; genus Catocala; species Catocala fraxini. The sequence continues at coordinate 18,790,687 of OV884035.1, forward strand.
AAACTAAAAAAGAAAATATGATCAATTGTGTGTGTGTGTGTGTGTGTGTGTGTGTGTGTGTGTGTGTGTATGTGCGCGCGCGTGTGCGCGCGTGTATATGTGTGTGAGTGTGTGTATGAGTGTGTGAGTGTGCGAGTGAGATATATATATATATATATATATATATATATATATATATAGTTTGGGTGAATGTGCAGAATAAGCGAGTACAACATTAAATAAGATTAATTATTAATTCACACATTGCAGGAGTGCCTCTGTATCGTTATAGTTTAAGTTATGTAGCCATGTTATTAGCATATTTTTACATTCATATTGTTTTTTATCATAAATATATATTAGTTTATTAATTTTATTGTATAAAAAGGCTGAACGTTTTTTATATTGTCTGCTAGCAAATTCTGTTTTAGTTTTAGGAACATTTAGTATGCGGTGCTTATTTCTTTTCTTTAAGATTTTAGGAACATACGTTGTTTCTTTATGCGTTTTTAGAATGACAAGAAGAATATACAGCTTCCTAACAGACAGCAGATTACATAAGTCATAGAGCTTGTCAGTGGGAAATATTCTTTTTTTAAAGTACATCACTTGATAAAGCTATAGTCTACGATTCTGGGTGACCACTTGTGAAGTCTGGTAAGTTCCGTTTAACAGATTTCATCGCAGGATGCAAGGCTGCGGGATAAACGTTCCTACCAGGGTTGTAGCAAATATCAGATTCAGTATCCGCCTGAGCTGAACATCAGCATCGTTTTCAATATCGAAGCTGATTTGATTGCTTATTAGATTTTACTACCGCTGAGGGCTTGACATAATCAGACCAACCTGTATTTTTTTTTAAATCAACTCCCGCTTTAGTTATTAATCCTGTGTCGCGGGGACTTTACAAACATTGAATCAACGGACACAAAGAACACCCAGACTTGGAAAAATCATTTGTGGATCACAAAAATGTTTGTCTCGTGTGGGATTCGAACCCACAACATTCGGCGCAGTGGCACCGGCGAGGCGACCACTTAAACCACTACGCCATCCGTGCAGGTAATTGTAAAAAAACACGACTCAAGAGAGCGCTTGTGATTTGAAGTGACTCGATTGTTTATTAGTAGGCAGAGATGTGTTACTCCCAAACGCCATGTATGGTTATAGGTCCCAAGTAAAGAGGTCAAACCTATTGATTTATACCAGACAAAGCTCCAGACTTTATGACACTACTGAGACTTTCTCACCAGAAAATCTCAATTACACTTTGGACGACCTTGGAAGCAAAACCATGACGACATGCAGAGCAGTCGCAATCACTACCGCTGGGTCATCATAGCAGTTCATACTCTAATTATACGATTATACCACCTATGTTTTTAAGTCACACCTATTATCATCTACTGGATTTAAATATATAAGACGCTGTACCACCGAGAAAAGCATTAATAAAAATAAAAAGAATGTGTAATCTTAAATATAAATAAGCTTTAATAATTTAATTAGTTTTAAAATTAGTAATAGTAGTAGTAGTGTAACAGTTTCTAAATTATGTAATAAAGTGTTAAATAAACAACGCGATAAAATCCGTATAATAAAAAGGTTTAATTTCAAAAATTATTATATAATATATAAAAATAATCTTTGTCCGACTTGAGAATCGGTCGGTCGGATCTTGAGAACGTGCAGTCTTAGATCTCACACAAACATAAACGTAAACCAATAAGTTTACGGGACCAATAAGGCAATGCTACTCTTGAATCATTCAATAAAACTTTACCGTCTCGGGCATCGAACCCGACGATCGCCAATGGCGCGTTATGCTTACGCCTACGCTATTCGATAACAGTCAATTGGATGTTACATCCGTGTATGTTTACAAGTGTAGGTTAAAGTATATTTGTGTTATTTATGCTATTCATAACATGATATACCATTACGCTTATACATATACATATATCAAAGGGTTAAGCGGAGGAGTTTTAGATCCAGTTATCGTCAATTATGTTTCGGGAAAACAACTTTTGTTTATTATGAAATATAACTCCCGCACTAGTGATATCTACTGTTTTGCGAGGGAACTTTACAAGCAATCCAACAATGGACGCAAAGAACACCTGGGCTCGGAACAACTGTTTGTAGAACACACGGATGTTTGTTCCGTGTAGAGATCGCATCAATGACACTCAGTGCAGAAACACTAGCTGTCAAATTATTGTCTACTGCGCATTCTCAGACAGAAAATCCCAATAACGCTTTGCTCCACTTGAAAATGGAATCCAGGGCTTGACTATCATTTCGGCTTCTAGGTCTTACCGATCTTAGATCCCATGTAATAGATAGCGAGCCTACTGCCGTCTATGGAGCGTAGATCCAAAGCAGCTGTTGTTTTATTTTTTTCGATCTTTATTTATTTAAAGGAACGTTTACCAAAATATTATGCTGGTTCCATCGTAACCTAAACTCAGTATCGAAATTTAAATAGTTACTAGAGAATAAACCATTAAAGCGTCCGGTAAAACAGGTTTGGCTAAAATAATATTATACATACCTATATCTAGCTTATTTACATCTTAGTCTCTTATCAAAGATCTTCTTTCAGACTCGTTCTGGAAACACTCCAGTTTCTTCAGTTTTATTGCAAGTAAAGCCCTGCCCAAAACGCCTTATACCTTTCCCAAACATCAAATATGAGGCCTCATTCACAGCGGCATCGCTTTGATTCACAAAAGAGCGACTGCCACCGGCTCTCGACAAACCAAAGCTATACGTCACTAAACTCTCAAATAATCGAATAGATGCTACTCATATCATCAGCTACTGCATAATAACCAATATAAACGCCGCGCCGTTTTTTACTCTCAAAGCCAGCTATAAAATCAATAAATCTATCACAGAGTAACTTTCTAACAAAAAACGTTTTAAATTTGCTCCGAACGGAAATCACACTGAATACCTTGCACAGCCCGACCATACTAAATAGTATAACAGTAAACTGGGTATGCAATAGTGCTTGCTTTCAATTATGCAATCATTGCAGAGCACATAGACAGCGGATCGTGCTTAAAATAGTCATTCACTGAACCAGCCAACGGTGATTGCTATGGGTACTTATTAATTTGATTGAGTCGTGATGGTGGCCCGTATTCATTGACTTTTATATATTACTTATTGTAAAGTGTGCGTTTTGATTACTGTAGATAAAAATATTAAATACAGCAACAAAAAAATTACTAACAAAATATTAGCAATTATAATGCGAATTTGAGTTTGTTTGTTGCGCTTTCAAACTTTAATTTCTTAACTGATCATCACGAAATTTCGCATACACGTTGTCAGGGCACAGAAAAGGACATATGGTACCTTTTATCCAGAAAACAAGGACTGTTTCCGAGCGGGCAAAGCTGCTGGCAAAAGCACTCGTAAGTTATTATATAAAGAAAAAAAAGATATTTTATTGATGATACTAATGAATAAAAAATGAATGCTCAAATCGTTCCAATTAGGACGTTTTTCTATTGGTTTCAAAACAAAATCGGTTTAACAAAATCCTTTGTTTGAAGCAGAATTGTTGGAACTTTGAATGATACTACTCTTTTACGTAAGCTTTTACATAAGTATATATCTATCTATTTATTAATTAAAATTATTAAAACAACTGCAGTTATGAAACCAAAATAGTCAGAGCATATGATACAACGAAATTAACTTAATACTTTGTAAGATTTTTATGTATTGTTTATACTAATAATATTTTTCGATTACGGTCTATCTAAAACGTTTTAGTATTGATATTGTTAAAGATACAAATATCTCGTAAATACACACACTAATGTAGTTTATTTCTAAAACACTCACGTAATTTATATTTTTATTATAACATAACTTTTTCGTCATTTATCAACACAGGAACATACATAACTACATTTAATTTTTTGTTAATGTATCCCATGGAAGCCTATAATTAAGGCAGCACTATATGTAAAATGTATTAATGTATTCTTTGTTAATTGATAAAATAAAAATAAATGTTAAAATGTTTACTTTCTTCTATGTAAAACTTAATAAAAGAAAAACATTATTAAGACAATGCATTGTCGAAACACAAATCCACGTTTAATCTATTGTAATTCATTTTTTTTTGTGAATAATGTATTCATACAAATTAATCTACCTCTACAAACACGCAGAGTTGAAAATGCTTTCTCTCAAAGTACTAGCAATGAACGGAACAGGCCCTCTTCCTCTCTCCTAATACAACTACTATGCTATGCCCGATAGGTTCCATAATGGATACATAGCTTTAATATTTCCAACTATACTAGATTGTGGAAACCGATAAAGAATTGAGTATTCAATGTAAATGATATTTGTGTCAATGTTTGTACGAATTCATACCTTCACTTCAAACAAAGTATTTACTGCGAAGGATACACAAAGTTGTATTTGTCACTTAGCCAACTTATACTCTAATATTTGTATCTATGCGAACGACACGAGTCAGAGAATTATTCATGCGTATACGCGCGTAGTCACATGTACGCACGCTTGTGTCTAGATGTTCCATGAGAGCTTCGACTGAGATTTGCAGTTACTTTAAAAAAGCTGCTTAGGTATAAAGTTTTATTATAAGCTGTTTAGTGGATAATTTAATGTTGTGGTGTATATGAAAGCTTTTATACATGCTCAGTCTTCGTAAGACGGCAATCAGCATGGGGCTTAAACAATAAAGTCTAGGTTATGTAATGTGGATTTGAATCATTATTAGCCTGCCTTGGCAGTGCATTTGTAGTTAACGTGACTGTTGTACAACGGATCTTGGATTAGGTTTTTAGGTTTTTTTTATACGACTAATGTTACAAGCAAGCATACGGTCCACTTGATGGTAAGTGGTCACCGTAGCCTATAGACGCCTGCAACACCAGAGGCATCAATTGCGCGTTGCCGACCTTTTAGGTAAAGAGGAAGTAGGAAGGAGAAGGAGCGAGAAGGGGGAAAGAGAGTGATTTGGCCTCCGGCACTCTCACTCACCGAACGAAACACAGCAGTAGAAATCCTGCTATTTCACGTCGTTATTCTGTGAGAGGGTAGTCCTTCCCGGGTCGAGCCGGCCCATTCATGCTGAAATTAGCGAGGCTCTACTACTTAAATAGTATTATATGTATTATAGGCCTCGATGGCGTAGTGGTTAGTGTAACCGACTGCGACGCCTGAGGTCGCGGGTTCGATTCCCGCACAAGTCAAACATTTGTGTGCATGAATATGGATGTTTGTCTTGGTCTGGGTGTTTCTATGTATAATATGTATATATTTACAAAAAAAAAAGTATATATGTATGTTTATCCATTGTCTAGTACCTACCCATAGTACACGCTCTGCTAAGTTTGGGCTGGATGGTGTTGTGTGTATGTGGTAGAATATTATTATTATTATTTAATATAGGTTAGTCAATGTTATTGGGTTTTCGTTGTAGTTTGGTGTCTGGAGGTGTTCGGTAGAGAGCAATAGACTCGTCCTCTATTACGTGGACCCTAAAATCGTAGCTGGCAATGCAATACACCTCTGATTACCCCTCCAGGATATAGGCGTGTAACTATCTATGAGTGTGTCTGTCTGTCTAGTGTCTACCATTAGTAATTTCGAAGAGGAAAAGTTCTTTAAAAAGATTATGACTGTTCCAAAGCTGACGCCCAAGTATAATTATACTAGCTGAGATTCACATAAGAGAATTTTACCCGTTTTTGCAACATTTATGCTCTTCTCCTATTGATCGTAGCGTGATGTTAAATAGCCTATAGCCTTCCTCGATAAATGGGCTATCCAACACTGAAAGAGTTTTCAATACTAACCAGTAGTTCCTTAGCGCGTTCAACCAAATAAACTCTTCAGCTTTATAATATCAGAATAAATATTAATTTATCAAATCAACATTGGACATCAACACAACAATGTTTGTATCTCATGTAAGCGATCTATACTTTCCTTTTCTTTATATTGTCGATTGCTCGCTACTCAGGCACCTATGAACCTACACAACACTGCGACGCGGCATTGCATAACGCACTGTGGAAATTTCCAAAGCGTTAACACAAAGTCGGACTTCTACGATGCGACGTCGTTCATGCAATGAACACATCATCGTCGCACTACAAGTTGTGTACAGAGACTTATTACTTCAATTCGTACCCACTTCCTTTAAGCGGGGCGTGAAAAGCACCTTTTACGGCCATCTAAGTAGGGACCTCAGCTGCTATGAGGATGGTGTGGAGGCCACTGCTCTTGGACCACATGATCGCTTACCATCACGGTCGCGGAGTGTGGTCATATAGACGTGCAAAAAAATATCACACTAATCCGTACACAACAAGACCATGAGCACAATCGGTATATTAATATCTGAGCAGCATTATTATTATTATTACCTCTGCAAAATGTATTAAAAGCTTTGATGCGTTCGAAACCACTGTATCGGTTGTAGTACGAAATGGTTTGATTTAAACCTGTTTGCCGTATACGCTTACGTGTGGGAGTAAGTGCAGTGCCAGTTTTGTGGCACACAATATTCTGCACAAGTGTCGCGCACAAAACGAAGACGTAACTGTTCTTTTTTAAAATAATGTTATAATCTGCTCTCAAATATTTAAGAGGTATCTTAATTGGTGCAAACGAACGCATAATAGAGAAATATGTAAAAGCCAGAGAACTGGTGCAAAACTAACGCGTAAGCATTTAAGCGGCGGTAGCCCAATGGATAAGGCATTACACTTGCGATCGAGAGGTCGCGGGTTCGAATCCCACCCATTGCAATACTGACGTGATCCCACTTCTAATACAAGCATTCTAGCTTAGCTAAAGAGGTTAACACTAATACTAGTAATTTGAAACACAAATCGTTAGTAAACTTTAAAAAATAATATTGAGTAATATGTAAAAGCCAAAGGAAGGCCTTTACCCGGCAGTGAGGCAATACAGACTGATATAATAAGTATTACCTAGCTACTAATCAAAAAATATAACCTATAAACTTTATTCAGTGTTGAATACAAGTTAAATAATAGTTACAAAGCAGCGGCAGGCCGTTGATCAAAAGTTAATCATTAATCAACAAATTAAGAGCTATTCTGTTTAGTAGTAGCTAAGTATTAGTTAGTGATTTTATTATAATTAAGGCTATATAATATGTTTAGTTAATTTTAGGATATACTATTTACAATATTTTTCGGCGTTGCGAACAGTGATGATATTTAAAACGTGAGTCAGTGTTACGCTGGTTTCTATTACACGGTACCCACAGGAAATAAAATTATCGTGAACCAAATACATGGGAATAAAAATAAAATAGGTAATCAATGCGCGCTCTGCTTGGTCTTTCTTTCTAGCCTTTCATTTATATTCAGCAGTGGACTGCAGCTGGTCAATTTATGCGGATTAATTGAAACAATTAACCTTTAAAATCGCGGTGGCACACCGGTGGTTAGACACAACAGATTTTTAATTATATCTGGTATTCTAAGACTTGACAGATTAATTAACACATAGAAGTATACTGAACGGAGGTTAAACAACGTTCAACAGAGATTCAGAGGCTCAGCGATCGAGAAGTTGACTTATTAATGACGAAATTTAATAAATATACATACATGACTATGTACTTATGTATATTTATTTACTTAATCCTTTAGGGATATTGGCGTGAGACGTGATGCCTATATACCTAAAGGATTAAGCATATAATTATGTATTATTAGATATTAGATGCCCGGAATAGGGGGCATCTAATATCTAATACAAAAGCCTATTGCCGATTACCGGGCATAGTTCCAGACTCCATGGTCTTACTGAGAATTGTATATACAGGGTGTCCCAGAAGTCGACGTCAAACCGGAATCAGGAAACAGGCTAATAATCGGAAAAATCGAGAGCTAGCAAAAAGAGAGCTAGAAAGAAGCACTATTTGAGATCACACAACAGAAAAAAAATTCAAGACGTAAATATCTGTAGTAACAGGAGTGAAAAGATCGTCACAGAGTGTAGATTTTTATAATACGTCACTTAGATTAATTTTGTATTTTTCTGATAGCTATTATGATTGATATGATTCCGGCTTGACGTTGACTTCTAGGACGCCCTGTATATGTACATGTGTATATATATATCCCTGTATAGTTGCATGTTTTATTAGAATTTTAATTCGTATTTGTTTTTAAACTTATTTGTATGTCTTTTTAATTGTAGGTGTAATCGGAAGTATTCTCTTGGGTAGTCAAATAAAATAACTTGATAGTTTAAATGGATATATAGTCACTGGTACCAGTTATCAATAATATAAATACACATTGAGCTACGACCTAAGTAAGTTGTTGCGGGGAGACGACTGCCGCGCAGCGCTACTGTATACTTGCGCCTGACTATACACAACTAAAGCGTCAGCACTCAGCAGTGTCGCTACATAATTCTAAACACAATTTGCTATTTTCATTAGTATATTTTCAAATACATATTTATATTGTTCTATATTTAATTTTAGAATGGTTGAATTTTAATAAGGTCAAATGGGTATTAACGGTGTTTGCTGAGGACTTTGTTTACGGAGGTGTACAATTCACGCAATATTAGGTCGAACTTAATAACGCAGTTATGTTCCTTTATTACAATTAACGCCAATTCAGAATTACTGATTCACATTTTGCTTGGGTTGTTTATTGTAAGTAGTACATTCTTACTAATATTATAAATGTGAATGTGAGTTTGTTTGTTACGCTTTCACGCCTGAACTACTCGACCGATCATCATGAAATTTCACATACACGTTGTCAGGATACAGAGAAGGTCATAGCGTACTTTACATCCAGGAAACAAATCTGTTTCCGAGGTATAGACATTTATTGAGAAAACCCTGATAACGGGAGCAAAGCTGCGGGCAAAATCTAGTTAAGGAATAAAGGAGAAATCATTTTGTCTTTAGACTCCAGCAGCCTTATTTTTAAACTACTCTTAAATATTTAAGAGACCGCTAATGACAGAATAATAGCACTTTACATCTATACTAATATTTTAAAGCTGAAGAGTATGTTTTGTTGAACGCGATAATCTAAGGAACTACTGGTTCGAATTGAACAATTATTTTAGTGTTGGATAGCATATTTATCGAGGAAGGCTATAGGCCATCATCATATATAACATCACGCTACAACCCACGGGAGCGATGCAGTAACCATAAACGCGAGTGAAACCGCGGGCACATCTTGAATAAATAGAAAATAAATTACCTATTATTAATTTATATATTAGACAACTCTCGCACTAGAAGTAGTTGCTGTGTCGCGGGCTACTTCACAAACATTTACACAACGGACACAGAACACCCAGATTTGGAAAAACTATTTGTGGAACGCATTAATGTTTGTCCCGTGTGGAGATCGAACCCACAAAACTCGGTGCGACGACAGGGACGCGGTGATCACTTAATACGCAAATTTATCAGTCAAAGTCAGGAAGAAAAGTATCAGGAAAGTGCAAAAGTTATATGTACGAAATTTATTAAGTTTCCTGTACGAAAATCCTGTCGCAGCATTTGCGTCTCGATCCGAAAGGTGCCAATATCCCAATGTTTGTCGGTTCTAAGTAGGTCATAAACTACCTCGGTCAAGAACACGACTTTACCAAATGTTGTGATGAAGTCTCAGGCGCTGTTTCCTCACAATGTTATCCTTCACCGTTAAAACGATTGATTATTATTTATTACCTATTTAATAATATTTATTAATTTTATAATTGCAATGCTATTAAAGTAACCGTTTATTTTTAATTGCTTTATTAATCTTCTAACGAAAACTTGGGTGTTCAAATATATAATTAAAGTGTTATTATTGCAGTACTAAACCTTAATTTCAAGAATATTTGTCTTTGAGATCCCAGGTTTTATTATGTGTTAATAGGCTTCATCGTAACTAATATTATAAATGCGAATGTGACTTTCTTTGTATGTTTGTTACGCTTTTACGCCTTAACTACTCGACCGATTATCATGAAATTTCGCATGCACATTGTCAGGGGAACAGAAAAGGACATAGAATACCTTTTATCCAGAAAAAGTACTGTTGCTAACATAACCAAACCTACATTTACGCGATCGAAGCCGCAGACAAAATCAGTTCAGTTTAAAATCTTATTTAATTCAGTTTAAAATCTTATTCAATTCAGTAGCAACGTTTAGTCCGGGTCCTGGTAGGCGGCAATAGGCAGAATAATCGTTTTAAGATAAATTAAAATTAGACTAAGTTATAATAGCTTAAAAATGTAAACACCTAACTTCTCTATAACCCGCCAATATTATATACACCGTAAGTGTCATACATATCAGATGAAATACTATGTAACGGAATTTAATATTGAATTAATATACATATGTGTATGATGTGGTTGTGCTATTAAATAAATAAATAAATAAATATGCTTACCCTTGATTACGTGGTATTTCATATCAATAACTGTCAATATTTGGGTGTTGTGCACCTAGGTATGTATTTAGAACCTGCCCGTAACTTTCACCAAGTGTATCTCAAAGGAACAAACACAACAGCATATCCACGATTTGGTCATAACTGTCTGCCAAATTTCATTTAAATGCTTTCAATAGTTTGATCAAATTACAAAGATCTAAACATGTCATCTTGCACAATATAATATAAGTAGAATAGAATACTAAGCAAAATTGTAATTCCCTTGCGGCTACAAATAGTAGCCGCGAGTTTATTACAAACGTGTTTTTCTGAAAGGCTTTAATCACTCTTTAGCTTTGATTAAACCTGGCAACTGCAAATCCGACTTAGTAAATGTAACTTTGATATTTTAGGGTAGTTGAAGCCTCAATAGAATTTAGATTCTGCCTAATACATACCACAATATATCACGACTATATCCCGGAACAGGTAAGCACAAGTTTATTAATCCCACATTACACCAGCTATGTTATAGTTCCACTTAAATCTCGTAGAGAAAGGTAGTAATTGCTTAAAAAAAAATAAGTTTTATGAAAAGTTATTAAATATTTTGATCGTCGTGGCAATCATATTGTGCTTGCCGTTACGCCTACAATTACTTCTCACAAAATGTTAAACTTAAAATGCCGATATGGTACTTCTGCCTATCTCTTTATAAATATGAAAGCTTGAGTATGTGTATTTATTTTAATTTTATGGAATGATGATACTATCCCATAAAGATACCCTGCTGTGCTAGGGTTACCTTGCTATCTCCCAACCCATCTTGATCCACGCTATGTGTAGTAGTACGTTATATCTGTTATATGTGACGCTAATAACATGCGCAAGTTGTAGCACTTACGCCTCCACGCCTGTATCAATCAATCAGCCAATCGCAGAGGATATTAGCGGAGAGGCTTATGTCCAACCAGTCACTGGCAATCCTCAAGTCATCGCGGATGGTATGCATCCTTTAAACGACCAACAAGACTATTTCGCGCAAGTAACCCGAAGGGTTATTATGTTATTTGCCTATGTCCAGCAGTGGACTGCGGTGGGCTGATTGATTGATTGATTGAACCCGAAGGGTTAACTCGTGCATGTAGCTGCACATCGAATCTTGTATGAGTAGCTTACGTATTTAACCCACGCGAGTACCTTGCGCATGTAACTCACTTGAGTATCTTGCGCATGAAGCTTCAGCAAATAGAAGCTCATGCATACAGCTCTCAAATAATTTTCACCTAAAGCTCGCGTGAATAATTTGCGCCTAAAGCCTGTGTATATAGCTTGCGCATGAAGCCTACACAAGTAGCTTGCGCATGTAGTACGCGCCAATTTTTTGCATCGTGTGAAGTACTTTTTAATATACGTATTGTAAATCACACTCTGTTAACCTTTATTTGAATTCAGTGAATCTTGAAAGTAAAATAGAAATAAAATATAACCTTACATTCGTTCATTACCATCTGTAACGTCTGACTGAGAGCCTTCAGATATGAGATATTATAACATTTTTATTGAGTTTTATCGGCTTTTCAACGCTACATGTATTAGGTATGGTATTCGAGACCATTAAAATGTTTAACACACAGTACACAGCGTCTAAAAGAAATTTGTAGCATGACATAACGTTATATAGATGTAATTATATACAAACACGTGTATATCACAAATTGACAATTTAGTTAGATGCCTTAGTAGTTTCAGTGTTGTGTGTTTCGAGCTTTACACGGGGCAAAAATTTGTTTTATCCACGAATATAATTATGTTCTGAGACTGGGTGTACTTTGTGTCCGTTTACAAAAATTCAAACAGCTGACACAGGTCACCCAGACTTGGAACAACTGTTTGTGGATGATACACATTTTGTCCTTTGTGGGGATCGAAACCCCAATACTCGGCGCATTGGCGAGGCCACGAATTAAACCACTACACCAATCGTGCAATCAAGTCAGGCAGAAAGATGCTTATATGCATAACACATGTTAGCAGACTACATGAATTACTTCAACCAGACTATGCGTCAAACAAAAGCAAGGAACAAAATACATTTCTGCAGATATCATTATTCCTGCTTTCACATAATAATACGGTAAAAAAGTTTCCCTCTTTATATCATACCGAAAACCTACATTTGCGTTTCACAAACGTTTCAGCTGAAAAAAGCCTGAAATGTTAGCAACGTTACCGACTTATTACACACACCTATATAGAGTTGGTTGCGGTACAAAATTGGTACAATTTCGTTGCAGACATGCGTCTCGGTCCACGACAGAATAATGTAATTCCTGCCTTAATTGGGAAAAGATACGGCTGTCACGATACACAATTATAAATAGGAACCCATTGAACTAGGGCATTGTACGTAATTCGTGTGAGTTTTATGGAAATTGGGTTTTTAATTATGACTATGTAAGAGAATGGAAAGAGTGTAACTTATAGGTGCTGCAAGTTGAATATGCGTGCTAAATTTGTAAACTAGTGGAATGGCCGTAGCCTAATGGATAAGGCATTGAACATGCGATCGAAGCATCGTGGGTTCGATTTCTGTCCATTGCAGTTTCGACGTAAACCCACTCCTAACACAAGCGGAGGGCTTAGTCGGAGGGGATCAAAAATACAAGTATTATGAGAATACTAGTATATATTTAAAACGCCAATTGTTAGTGATCATTAAAACCCAAGAATTTGCGATGATGGTTAGTGAGGATAAGGCACAATCGTCTGTAGAAAATTCAAAATAACTGATTAATCATTGTTGGAAAAAAAATGCCGAGATATATACGTATCTATTTCTCTCTGTTACTCGTTCGATAATCGGGTTTATCATGAATAAGTTTGACTGTGTATATATAGGCACTACCTTGCTTTCTTTAACATTTTGTTACCTACCCTCCACGCCTTTTTATTTTGACTTGTCCTATTTACTATAAATAAAATAAAACCTATAAAATATATATAAATACAGTAAACATATTATACGATATGTCTGATTAAATTGGGTCAGTTGAATTAATACCTGTTCACGAGCATGATGCGTGGGCCAGACAGTGTCCCTGGCGCCATTTTATGTAACTAAAACTATCGATAAAACCGTCCTCTACTTACCTTCAATGTTTATGTAAGATACAGGTTGACTCGTCTTACTGATAAATCTTTCTACTTTGGTATCCTACTAATATTATGAATTGGATGTTTGCCTGGAAGTTATCCTAACTAATATTATAAAAGCGAATGTGAGTATTTTGTTTCATTATTTGTTTGTATTTTACACTTTTAACTACTCGTCTGATCATCATCAAAGGACATAGGATATTTTTCATCCAGGAAAAGTACTCTTAATAAACTTACCTAACCAAACCTATATTTACGCTAGCAAAGCCGCGGGCAAAACAGTATATTATTATATACAATTATGGATAATCGCGTTAATACCTGCCAGAATTGGGTAGTTGACTCACATTTGTTATTTAAGTCAAATACATTAACCAAACTCTAAAATACAAAGGTTTTATGAAATATATTTAAATATAAATAAGATATGGTCGTTTTACATCTGCCAGTAGGGGTAATAGTCAAATGACAGAAAAGGGGTGCACGATACAAGCTGTGACGTAACCGCTATTCGAAGTCGTAATCTACTAAGCAAATATAGAAATACTACAGAATGCGCTTTTTTTTATTCAGAATGTATCAACTCAATATAGCAAAAATCGGTAGACGGTTTCATTCTTTGGGTGGCAATTATATTAGAATATCGTTGCGTTTATAAAATAGCTGCCATCTCCTGGAAAACTCTTAATTAACAAGTCATGTTAGACTAGAAAACTGGTTCCACATAAAGGATTATAAAGTTGAACACATAAAGGGCCGTAATTTTCTATAAATAAATTCGAACATTGTTTGACGACTCGATGGCGTAGTGGTTAGTGTAACTGACTGCCACGCCTGAGGTCGCGGGTTCGATTCCCGCACAAGTCAAACATTTGTGTGCATGAAAATGGATGTTTGTCTTGGTCTGGGTGTTTCTATGTATAATATGTATGTATTTACAAAAAAAAAGTATATATGTATGTTTATCCATTGTCTAGTATCCATAGTACAAGCTCTGCTTAGTTTGGGCTAGATGGTGTTGCGTGTATGTGATAGAATGTGTGATAGAATTGATTGATTGATTAAAAATTCCTCTACAGATAATATCTCGAGGAGGTTTACGGATTTTAACACAAACTGACTTATTTTTTCTACGTGGTTCAGGTTACATCTATCCCATTATATTAAAATCTATTTAGCGGTGTGTATATGGTATTCTATATTTACTTAGTAGATTACGACTTCGAATTACACTAAGTCTACAAGGAAGCAACAATCATATTTTTCTAAAAGGTATTTGAAATATTCCTCTTCTCCTCTAATAAAATTCTAATTTCTTTTTTTGAGAATAGGTTTTCCCATAACAATATAGACGTATCTTTGTACTGAGCTAGTGTCATTAATAGTTGAAAGGGTGTAACAGTTAGTTGCGCCTTATCCACTTGGTAAAATACAATAAGGTAAGACGTAGGTATTTAATATGAAAAGCAGCAACTTCAATTAATGGTAATCAATTTAATCATACAGGCTATGCTTCCTAGAAAAGTACCGCAAGGAATACCTTAGCAAAAGGCCAATTATTCCTGCATTTATGCCATTTATCTACGTTAAAATTTACAAATGTATATTTCATAATATAATAATAACCATTATAGCTTTATACTTCACAAAGTAAGACTGGAAAATTTTTCAATGACTGTTGGTTAAGTTTAGGTGAAACAATCACCCAAATATGAGCTATCTAGTTCTTTTCTTCAACGTAACGAGACAACTACGGTCATAAAATAATTTCTGTATTGAAAGCGCTTTAAAAACATGCAAACGACGGACACATAGAGCACACAGAATGAGAACGAGTGCATGTGGATCACACAAGTTTTAGTCCCGTGTGGGGATCGTGCCAACATTTCAACCGCTACGAATCATTGATTAAGCTCGCGAATCGGCAGAATCATGCAATCACCATTGGATGCCAAACCCTTGAGATCGAACAAAGCTCTGGTTAAAGCCTCCAGAACGGTTGTAAGCAATATACTAAATCTAAAACTCTATGTAATCCTGCACAATATGAAGCAAAGTGGACCAACTGGCGAACTATGCTTTACAAAGTTATTCGCCTATGAAAGAAAACTTTGACGAACTACCTACTTCGAGTTCTTCTTAATAATGTACAGTTACTGCCAGTCACCTTCTCGCAGGAGAGGGTATGGTTTCCTCTGTATACGACGGTT
Source organism: Catocala fraxini (assembly GCA_930367265.1). Lineage (NCBI taxonomy): Eukaryota > Metazoa > Arthropoda > Insecta > Lepidoptera > Erebidae > Catocala > Catocala fraxini. The sequence continues at coordinate 18,806,480 of OV884035.1, forward strand.
GGTTTCGAGTCAGTTTACTGCAAACGTCATCGGCCTTATAAATGTTGTGCTCGACCATTTGTTGGAAAATAAATTTATATGCTTCGTGTAACAGTTTATTGTGGTTGTATTAGGCAACCATGGAGTATGCCTTGTCGGGAAAATATTTTTTATATAGGCAGCAAACAAGCATACAACAACCGCTTACCATCGCCGGAATTTAAGCAGTACGGCGTCTGGCACTATGCCCAGTTAACTGGACTTTAAGTATAGTTGAAGAAATATTGGTGTAATACCTTTGCCAATCCAATCAGCGATAGAGGCGTAAAACTATGTATGAATGTTTATTAATGAAAATAAACTTTCTTTAATGTAATAATAATTGTTTCTGGTAAACAGATCATGTCTGCCCAACTCTTCTAGAATATGCATGTCATAAGCTCCGTCCTGACGGTGTCTGTCACACAATTTATACTAGCACAGACATCGCCGTTAACCGTATCCTAAAAAGATCGTATGTGTCAATATATTTTATAACATTTGCATAGAATAATACAGAAAAAAATGTACTCCTGTTGCGTTTAATAAAGAATTATTATTAATTATTATTATTATTATTATTGTCCAGGTTCATGTCCCGAATCGAGTAACATTTTTGTGCTAAGAAATACGGGATCACGCAGCATGGAGTCTCTGTGTGGTAGTCGGTAAAATCACCTGCTGCCTACCTCTTTAGGTATATACAGGCGCGAGTCTTTGTATGTTTTACATTATTATATATTTAGCATTAAATCAGCATAATTACATATTTCTAGTTATCATGGATATTTATCAAGGATTTACATACATTACAATATTTACTCGTGAAGTAATTGCTTTGACATAATATAAATAAAAATATTTTAAACGATGATTTTAACGCAAAAAGACATCTTTAAAGATTAGCGCTTATTTTTTTTGGCATTTAAGCTATCGCAATACTAAATTTCATCAAAATATATTTAGCAGTTTTGCAGAAAACACCTGTAGTATTAGAGCGTATTGATGATTTATCTAGCCAATGTTTCAGTAATAAACACTGCCTCGGTGGGGAAACAGTAGTTTTTGCAAATGCTGTGGATAATGTCTTGGGTTCCATGCTTGTTCTGTCCTGAAATTCTTGGTAGCAGCATGGTGTCTGGAACTGTGTCCGGTAGAGGGCAATAGGCCATACCAATAGAATATAAGGTTGATAATATGAATGTATGTTGTCGAGTGAAGAGGATGAGTGAGGATTAAGGATGACCAAACCCAACGTAGGATGATCTAAGTTACACCGAAGCATTCCCGTCCCATTATAAATATAGGTAACAACGAAATTAAAGGTCATCAAATGTATAAGGTGAGGAATTACATTAAGGAATGCCCTTTCGGAACACAAATTCAATTTCTACTTGCCTAAATAAGCAAATTAGTAATGACCTGCAGACCTAATTTTGATTAAGGCAGTCAAACTTCACGAGACTAGTACTCAACTCAGAAGATATGACAGTGCACAAGAGCACCAACTATTGTTACACTCCCTACAACAGACACACTTGAACATATGAGTTTACTCACGTGTTCTTTGTGTCACGAGCCACCCGCGCAAGAAACCCATCGTTTACGTATGTGGTCTGTGTGAGTAACTCGCGCATGTAGTCTGCGTGTGTAGTTTGCGCTTGAACTCCGCTTGAGCAGCTTGCGCATGTAGTCCACGTGAGAACTTTGCGAATGTTACCCACTCCTTGCATCGTAAACGATTGTTTACAATGCAAGGAATGAGCACACTTATAAATAAATTGTTGCTGTTGTTCAGTAACAACAGCAACAATTTCAATATAAGTGTTAGATTTTCTTTGCGGTTTCACCGTTATCCGAATAGCTTTAAGTTGTAAAACTGGTGAAGTGCCGTCAGAGCCGCACCTAATTTTAAGAACAAAATGATTATTGCACAACAACTATGAAATATTTTTTTAAGTAAAATGTATCTTATGACGCCCGCCGGCTCTTAAACTATATTAAACTATATATATTTAAAGAATCAAGTCAATCCTTTGTTGCGTATAAAAAGAAAAGTCAAACACCAACCAGGCACATATGAATGGGACAGTCGGACGGGGAATATCTAGACAAATGCTCTCTGAACTATTCAGTGATGTTATAGAGAAGCCTGGTTAAGTGTTAATGAAATATGAATGCAGTAAAAGTAATATAATAATAATAATAATGTCCTCCAGACCGAATTTCGGCCACGGCGGCCAGTCTTAACAGAGACTGGCCATCTGCGCAGGAGATATTATAGTGCACACGTGTGTGCGCAAACAAAAGTGCACTTTCTGTTCCCTAACTCTCATGATCCGATGGGACGGCAATCGGACACGACCGGAGAGAGATCAGGCGCAGGACCAACGGCTTTACGTGCTTTCCGAGGCACGGGGGTGTCTAACACCGCCACCTTCCTAACTCCGGGCTGCTATTGAGGTTTCTTTACAGAAAACCCAATAGCTTTTTGTTGGCCCGACCCGGGATTCGAACCCGAGACCTCATGCACAGCAGTCGCATTCACTACCGCTGCGCCACGGAGGCAGTTAAAGTTAAAAACTTAAAGGTAATATACTAAGATATCTGCAGTCTCTTCCTTCCCCCTTCTGGAAACTAGCAAGACTTTATGTAATAAACACACGTTAATGTTAATGTGAATGACAACATACATATGTTATCATTCACATTAGCATTATTACATCCTCATTAACATTAATGAGGATGTAATACACCTTTACCTATCTCTTCGGGGATATCCCCGACTACTAAATCAGTGTAATATAGGCTAGATGTTAAAGCATGCACTCGGATCTGGCCTCTAACAGAAGTCTGTTCCTATGGCGTCTGAGAATTGTTTTAGAAATTTCAGTATGCAGAATAACTTTGCCTGACCCAGCAATTGAACCAGAAAGCTCAAGCACAGCAGTCACGGAACGTACTTGCGCCAGAGGCAGTCAAACACACTTTCGTATTTACAATATTAATAGAAAAGTAAGTTAGGGAGATCCCTAACTCGGTTTTCTAATATACTTAATATACTTCGGTGTACCACACCGTCAACTATATCAGTAGATAGATATCTTTTGATATAGTTGACGGAATGGTACATGTGTATCAAAACAAATACTTCAGTTATGGGTAAATAAAGTCCCAAGTCAATAAAGTTTCTACCAATCTTACGATTTAGGCAATGGCTATTAACAGATGAGAGAGTTGTAAGGTTAAATAGGTTGATGATCGTAAATATAAGTATTAATGCTTATTCTGCGTCGGTGACGAAGAGGTGGTAAATACGACTGCTGTGCGTGAGGTCTCAGGTTTGGTTTTCAGGTCAGACATAAGGTTATTGGGTTTTTCTGGAAGCATATTCTCAGGACTTAAATAGAGTTTGGAACTATGCCCGATAAACGGCACTAGGCAAAACTATAATATTATAAATGCGAATGTAAGTTTGTTTGTTACGCTTTCACGGCTTAACTACTCGACCGATAATCATGAAATTTCGCATACACGTTGTCAGGGGAATAGAAAAGGACACAGGGTACTTTTTATCCAGAGAAAGTACTGTTACTAATGTAACCTGACCTATATTGACGCGAGAGAAGCCGCGGGCAAAATCTAGTAAAACATATTTGGCAGAAAAAGGGGGAACATACTACTTCAGAGATATATGCGTGAGACTATATCGTAACCCCAGTGCAATAAAGGCGTAAGTACAATTATTATAATATCAGCACTGTATTAAACTGTCCCACTGCTGGGCACAGGCCTCTACTCAGTGTGGAATTAAATTTGAGATCTCTGCGTGGCAGTCCAACAGTTTTCCCAGTAGGCTATCACGTATATGTGTACAATTACGTCGATATTTTTTATTGCAGATTTGAAAAGTGCATGTGCATACACAAGCTCAGTTATTTACGTTGCTATTTGACAAAAATAAACGCTAATAAAATCGATTGTCGCGTCATAGTGAGTTCGATATTCTCAATGATAAGTTTGTAAACCTGCTTAGAGACTTGAAATTTAATAAAAATACAATGAATCTTACTTATTTAATTGCTTCACTAAATTAAACAAAAGATTATATAAGTACTTCCTATTTACACTAATATTAGAGGTTAAAGTATGAAATTGCCGATTTGTACTGAAAAATTGAAACTCGTTTTGTTCTAAGATGTACCATATTTATTTAATCGAAATATTTATCCTCATTATCTATACATTGCTGCCATCAAAACAGAAGTTTATGTATGCCTTTACGATAGAACTCCGGGGATCTAGATTCGACAAACTGTGTGAAAGCATTTTGTACTGCCTTCAGGGAATAATTTTTTTTATCACGTTGAATGTTGTTCAAATCAAGAAAAAATGGTAGTCCGTTGGAGCAAGGTCTGGCGAGTACGGAGGTTGTCGTATAGTCGTATAGTTTCTAACTGCAGCTCCTGTAGAGTTACAACAGTTTCTCGTGCAGTGTGAGGTCTTGCGTTATCATGGAGCAATAATGGTGAAGATCGATTCACGAGTTAGGGCTGTTTTACTGCCAGATTCGCCATCATTGTTCGAAATTTGGCATAGTAAACATCTGTTGTTATTGCTTGACCAGACCTGAGAAAGCTATAGTGAAAAACACCATGAAGAGACCACCAAACAGTTACCATTACCTTTTTATTGGTAAGCTTTGCTTCAGGGCAATGTTGCGGCGTTTGACCTGGGGTCAGCCATTGCATTTTTCGCTTACGGTTATCGTAAAGAGTCCACTTTTCGTCACATGTCGCAATTCGATCCAATATTTCTTCATTTCTGTACCGTTTCAACAAGGCAACACAAGTTTCAACACGCATTTCTTTCTGCAGATCAGTCAAATCATGAGGTATCATTTTTCATATATTTTATCTTATTGATTTGATGCAAATGAGCCAATATTGTAGGTAGAGTAACGTTAAACCATGCCGCTAATTCCTGGGTAGTTTGACTCGGATCGGCTTCTACCATCTTTTTCAACTCAGCGTTATTTACCTGTGTGGGCGCTCTTCCACGTGGTTCGTTCTTCAAGTCGAAGTTTCCATTGCGAAAGCGTTTAAACCTAAAACGCACGTTGCGTTCATTAGTCTCCTCTCCAAACGCAGCGTTGATACTGCGAGCTGTTTCTGCGGCGTTAGTTCCGCGTCGGAGGTGGTATTAAAAATGACTCGGGTTTTCGAAGTATCCATCTTTCCCGTCTAAGCTGAATAAAAAAAACAATTGAAAGTAGATAATCGAAAGATGCACATTTTTTTAAAGAAGAATTTTGTAGGTATCATGTGAAAAAAGTTTCACTCGGAAATTTCACACCATGAAGATTTTATGTCAATTCAAAGTATCTATTACTATACAACGGCAACTTCATACTTTAACCCCTATTATTATAAAAAGAAATGATTAGATTTTTGTTTATTGGTTTGTAATGATTTGAATCAAACATTACACAACCGATTTTAAAAATTATTTCACCATTAGAAAACTATATTATCGGCGAGCAACGTAGACTAAATTTTATTTTTAAGAAGTAGGTACCTAACCTAACCTAGTTTTACGCGAGCGAAGCCGCAAGCAAAAGCTAAAGTTAAATATATCGGATCAAACAGTTTCTTTTGCTCTCTTTGAAAGTTAGCATACTCTTCTTACGCCTGTATTTCACTGGGATTGCGATGTATGTATGTACAAAAGGATAATCACAATAATTTTTGTGGTTAGCAATACCGACGATATTCTCGATATAACGCAATAGTCGGTTTCATTATCTGTCAACGCATTTTGAAATTCGATAATGTTTGAATAAATTAATGCAACATATTCAATTAATAATTTATTACATGACTACATGTGTTTGTGAAGCTGCAATTACTTTGTTATTTAGTAAATGTGTTAACTGTTTATTGTACTATTGCAATCCTATCAAATATTATAAATGCGAATGTGAGTTTGTTTGTGAAACAGAAAAGGACGAATGGTACCTTTCATCCAGAAAAAGATATTGTTCCCGAGAGATAGAGAATTGACATAACCTGCATTTACGTGTGCGAAGCCGCGGGCAAAATTTAGTCTCGTATATTTGTGTATTGAATTTTGTTTGATCTTTAAGCTCCTCTAATCGGATTACTGAGATATTTTAGGCTGTAAAATATAATCGAGTAATAAAATTATTGCCGGTGTTATTTTTTGGTGCGTGGGTGAAAACGTTTCTGACCGGTAGGAGAGTATTTCTTAGGCACCAATGTGTGCAGCCGACACTTACTACTTAAAGGTAGATCAATACAAAAATAATATGTATACTATTTATAATTAAATCGTAACTGTGATTTGCCGGAACTGCTGTGCACTAGGCAAAGGCAAAGTGCTATATTAATTAGGATTTTCTGTTAAAAGATTAGAGCAGCACGTCGTCTGAAACTGTGTCCGGGAAATGTCATTAGGCTCGCCGCTTATGACAAAGATCTTTGAACAGAATTGTGGGTACACATCTCTGCATATCCCATCGGCTCCAGGCATAAGACAATGTTTACGTAAAAATAAATTATATTCTGACGAATTTTTAATCAGAGTGAAGCAATCGTTTTGAATGATTGCCGGCGTGTAAACATATCTGGATTTTCCATTAGTTTCAGTGGCTCTTAATTAAGGGCACTGCAATTAACAGATTTTATTGAGAACCGAGTTAATAAGCTTTCACTTATTAATTCGGTTTATTATTTTTTTATTACTTCCTGTTAAAATGATGCTACTCTGCTCGACGTTTACCAGTTTCGTTTTTTTTTAAAGACACCACCCGCTCTAGTAACAATTCCTGTATTGTTTTACAAACATTCAAACAACGGGCAAAAGAACACCCAGACCTCAGGACAACCATATGTGAATCAAACAAATTTTTGTCCTGTGTGGGAATCGAATGTATTAGCTCTCGGGCTAAATCCCGGGCGGGCTGACAAAATATTATGAGGTTTTCTGGCATGAAGTTGTCAATGATGGGATGGGTAGCCTTTAGTCGGATAGCTGTTCATCCTGCGTCTGACCTTTTTTCAGATCGAGTCGGATTGCCGTCCAACCATATTGTGAGAATCATGAAATAGGGAGCGCTCTTGTATTCGCGTACACACTTGTGCACTACAATATTTCCTGTACAGATGACTAATGTTCGTTAAGACTGGCCGCCATACTCGAAATTGCACCAAAAATCGCGCTATCACAGATTTTATTGTAACTACTTCGAGATCTGGATAATTTAGGATCAAATATTATTCGGAACCTACTAGTAGGTTCCGAATAATATTACGGCCTTTAACTACGGTCCTGTTTAAGATATATTTTTTCCTACCCCGCTTAAAGATCCCAGGATTGAAAGAAGAAGGTAATACGTGCTGCTAAAGGTTCTAAAAGTGAGCTCCACGACCAAGTTTAGGCGTCCAATAGGTGATTTAATACTGAATGGGGTTTGTACTCAAAATAGTAGATCTATCCCTAGAATGAAATTAAGCCTCGTCTAGAAGTAAAACAATTGGGTATCATGTCGTCAGAAAGATTTGACAGTTATAAAAAGAAGGAGAGACATAAATATAAAGTCTAACGACTATATCCCTAACACTGGCAATTAAGGAACCAACATTTTGACAACTATGGTTTAGCTTCCACAATATTAATTAATTACCATCCTTTAAGAAAGACGTATTGAGATTGTTAAGAAGTTCTTAATTGCACCTATTTTCAAATTGAATTGTATCTTGTTTAATATGTATATTCTCTTGCTTATTTTGTTGTTTAAATTATTTACCTAACTGTTAACAGTGTTACTATACTGTGGATGCTGTGACACCTTCAAATGTTGTGCATTTAAATATTTTTTTTAAGGATGATTTTAGATATAAGAAACAATGTAACAACTACTGGTTGTCCAAATAAATAAATAAATAAATAAATAAATATAGAGGACGAGTCTATAGGAGTCATGTGCGTCCCTGTAGAGCGGTTAATTGAAATAACTTGATAGTATGTTTGTTATGTTATGTATTTACTGGTAGCAGTTATAAATAAAATAAATTCATACTAAAGTAGGTACGACCTAACTGAGCACTCTTTTCTGGCTTAGAAGTAGGTTAGGGTAGCAACAGTACCTTTTCCTGGATGAAAGTTACCCTATGTCCTATTCTGTACCTCTGACAACGTGTATGCGAAATTTCATGATGATCGGTCAAGAAAGCGTAACAAACAAACTCACTTTAGCGATGATATTAGTAAGGTTTAGGATATATAAAGAACTGTAATTTTGTTCATCGTCGAATAGAAATAGGATTGCTAATTTAAATAGTAATAAACATATTTTGACATTGACATTGACATTGACATTGACTCGTTATAAGACGCCTAGTATACATTGTTCGAAATAGACACATCCAGTAACACTGATTCGATAAATGGGCATCGAAGACGAGACTTTGTTTTTATTTTTTTTACGTGGGGTAATGCTTGACGCAATCCCCTCCGCGGGGGCGGGCGGAGGGGTTATGTCGGACTCGCCGGGGTAAAAAAAGATGGAATTAGAATAATGTACCTCCCGGAATACCGACTAAACCTACCACGGTGATCCTCGACAAAACCATTATCGACGGGGCCGCGCGAATCACTTGTGCATGCGGTCGCGACCCCGCCGAGGTTTCGGCCCGCCGTATGAAGCGGCAGGCCACTACGCAAAGAGACCTACCCAAAGGCACTCACTCACTTATTAAACCCTACTGTCTCCCCCCTAGAGGGGAGACGGATTCGAAACAGAGGCGCGCGGGAACACGCACGCCGCCTCTCGGACCTGGTGTTGAACGGATGGCGGGTAGGCCCACAAAGCCCACCACCCCAGGTCAATGCTCAGGGTGGCTGAAGGTCATCTCGCGCCCTCCGGCGCCCGGTTCTGCGGTTGAGGAGAGGGTTTAAACGCTCCCTCTCCCGCTCCGCTGCCTCTTTGATGGAAATGACTTCCTCACAAAAGGAGGCGACGGCGTTCCACGACCTCTCTCTCCGGACCATAGACTGAACTACGGCCGGGAGCGAGAGGGCAACCAATCCGACTGCCGCGCTCAACTCACGGCGCTGCGATGCCCAGGCGGGGCAAACCGCCAAAGTGTGCAGCGCCGTGTCCTCAACTACGTCGCGGCAGTCGCCGCAGTGGTGTCAACCGGGCGTCTCTTGCCGGCATATACGACACAGGAACTGGCCAAAACAACCGTGGCCAGTCATTACCTGTGTCAGCCGGAAGGTGAGGGCTCCATGCCGCCTCTCCAGCCACTCCTCAAACACGGGACTTGCCGCCACGATCGTGGCGTGCCCATCGAAGACGAGACCTAACCTAACCCAACAACGCTGCACTCAACGTAGATTGGATCGGTTAGGATACGCAACCCAGGTAGTCCGTTCGTTGGTATACATTGATTAATTAGGGAGATACAATTTAATAATAGTAGATGACCGTTACATTGCCACGCAGAGATCTCCAGTTCAAACATCGGACTTTTCAAAGTTATATGCGTAATAATTAATTAATTATCGCTCGCTTTAATGGTGAACGAAAACATTAGGGATCCTGCATGTCTGAGATTTCTCCATAATCTTCTCTTCTGCCAACTCGCTCTGGGTCAGCGTGATAGATATGGCCTACCCTTTCTTACGTTGAGAAGAGGTCCATGCCCAGCAGTGGGACAGTTTATAAATGCAGGTCTAATATTTTTAATCACAAATACATATGTAAACAGTAAAATATTTTGTCTTCAGTTTTGTTTAACAGTGATAAGCACGTGAGGTCAAGTTCAAGTTGTAGTTTGATAAAACGATACATGACCACAACACTGCTGATTTTTATTTAGTAAACAATGTGGACTGTTTTTTTTATTCGGTGCAATATCACAGATTAAGACTTTCTCGATTCAATTACCAAGTCGAAATAAGTGCTATTGTTTTTTTTTCATTGAGTAGAACAGTATCTGCCAATGTATGTATACTGTAACGGTAAAGGCTTTTTACGTTGCACCTAAGACAAAACAGAGGAAAATTGAGTGAAATACACCTGGTATCTACTCCGTCGCGTATATGTAAGGGTGAGCAGCGATAGCTCAGTGGGGAGACCAACAGACTGCAATGCAGAGGGTCTCGGGTTCGAACCCACGTCGCGCACCCCTGACTTTCGGAAGTTATATGACTTTTCGAAATTATGTGCGTATTGATTGACAATTATCGCCTGCTCCGTGCCTCGGAAAGCTCGTTAAGCCGTCGGTCCCGGCTGCCATGAACATCTATGGCAGTCGTTATTGGGAGAGTGTCGACACAAAAGATCCCACTAGGTCAAAGTGTCGCCAGTCTGCACTGACTGGCCCCCACATAAGATACATACATATGTAAGGGTGAGTGCACGACTGTTTATATGTTACTAGTTTTTGCCAGCGGCTTCGGTTGCTCTGACACAGTACTTTTTGCTGGATGTAAGGTACTTCGTTTTTTTCTGTACCCTGACACGTGTATGCGAAATTTTATGATGATTGGTCGTGAAGTTAAGAAGTAAAAGCGCAACAAACAAACCAACAAACTCACACTCGCAGTTACAATATTTGTTAGGATTATTTTTCGAAAGATGACACACATTCCTACATGTAATAGGTACTTATATATAATAGATTACATTGCGGCAGTTTTAACAGACATTGATACAACGGGCACAAACAACATACTAAGTCAATACATCCCAAACGGGGATCCATCACTCAAACCACAGCGACATCAGTTTATTTATTAAGATTCCGATATACGAGTAGGAGCGATATTTGGACCCGTGAACTAGTTTTAATGGAGTAAGTTCAACCGAAAACCCACGCGATTGAGGCCCAAGGAGGTTGTCCGCTGCATACAATATGCTATACATATTAGTAATATAGTATACTACGTTTACTGGATAATAACGGTATGAAGATGCGAGATATATCGATTTATATATTGGAACGATTGCTTTTGAATCGATCTATAAATATCGTTATTTTATTATATAATAATACATACATACATACATAGATTCACGCCTGTTTCCCAGAGGGGTAGGCAGAGACTACGGATTTCCATTTGCTACGATCCTGACAAACTTCTCTGGCTTCATTCACTTTCATCACATTCCTCATACACGCCCGTCGGTTCAAGGTGCTCTTAACCTGGCCTTTGTCCAGAACGCCTCCGATCTGATCAAGAAACGTTCGCCTAGGTCTTCCTCTTGCGATAATAAGTACTAATATATAATAAAATATATACTATTAAACGTTAAACGTGTATTATTTTATCGCTCCGTAACATATATCATGTTGATAAGTTAAATACTATCGGACAATTATATAATACTAGCTGACCAGCGCAACTTCGTCTGCGTCACATAAGATAATTTTTGCAACATATTTCATTGATGCTCCGCTCCTATTGGTCGTAGCGTGATGTCAATGTAGCTTACAGCCTTCCTTCATAAATGGGCTATTCAACACTAAAATATTTTTTCAATTCAAATCAGTAGTTTCTGAGATTAGCGCATTTAACAAAACAAACAGAAAATAAAATATAACTCTTCAGTTTTATAATATAAGTATAGATGTATATTAAAGAGATATAATATACAGGCATGCGTCAAAAGTAAAATACAAAATTCACCCAATTGTCAACTTTTCAATAACTTCCCCTAAAGCAAGACGCGACGTCGAGCGAGATAAATAAATATTCTATCACGGGTGCGACAAGGACATCGAATGCATGTGTTGCAGTATTGACATATTTTATTTAGATTAATTAAAGCGATATGATTTATATATAGCTATCACATTTACTCTTATAGGTTTACATCTTTTTTATAACAACAACGCTACGTGTCAGTGAGACAGACAGTTTTATGCAACGAGGCTTAATTTTGCGTGCCATTTAAGTATATGTATAACATATCTATAGTTTATAATTATATCATTGGTATCTGTTATAATTAATCGCATCTTGATAAGATAAGCAATCATCAATATCTATTCATATAGCAGATTAATTTGATGAGGGAGGCTCATGTTTAAGAAAAGAATCTCCGATAAGATTCTCCCTATTTTTGAATAGACAAACCGGCAATAAATAAATCAAAAATATGTTAAATGACGGCGTAATTGAGTCATCCCAAAGTGCATGGTTTAGTACTTTAGTCCATTGCTATCGGTTCCTAATATTAATTGAAATAATCATTACAAAAATCGCTTTACATAAATCAAATTCAATTCTTATGAAGATCATAAGAATTGAATGTTTATCTGCTGTATATCCCTATCATGATACAACGAATCCAGCAACAAGGGATAGTCTCCGTACCGCGAGGAATTTTACAAGCATAGAAACGCCTAACACAAAGAACAGTAAAACTACCTATTTGTAAATCACACAATTATTGTCCCTTGTTAGGACTGAATAACATAGGCGAGACAGCCACTTAAACCACTGCGCCATAAGTGCAGTCATATGCCAAAGACTGACAAACGTTGGGGTATGGGAGTTCTTGAAGAAAGACTAAGACAGTCAACATGGCGAAGGACGCCCTCCGGCTAGAATACTAGATGGAGTGATGGAGTGACTACCCAGAGAGAGCAGTAGTTGAAAAAAAAAGAGAGCTGATGTTTGGCCCTAGTGACCTAATTTAATACCTACGTAGGTACAACAGTGGACTGCCATGTCCAGTACTAAATTAAGCGCGATCGACAGATAGTTATTTTGGGTCTGGGTGTACTTAGTGTTTGCCGTTTCGTAGTGTATACTTATAATCTGTAACAGTCAACATCTCAACAAACGAGATTGCTTTTTGAAACTAACATTACAAACATTAAATCCTAATTAATATTAGGTACAAATGCGAATGTGAGTTTGTTTGTTTATCTGTTGGTTAAGCTAACTTACGCTTTAAAAAATCGACGTTCATCATGCATATTTACACGTTACTAGGGGTACAGTAAAAGAACAGAAAAAGTACTGTTACTAACAGAACCCAAACTTAAGCAAGCGAAGCCGCGAAATCTAGTGTTAAATATATATAGGTACTAACAACGTGACATTATAACCAAATAAAGCAAAATCGATATCATAACCTTACAAACTCTATATTAAAAGAGTTAGATCAATAATAATTCTAGAACGTACCTACATCTGTACCTACTCAATTATTCAACATTATATTGCGGTACAAGATAATCATAAATGCATACAACGTCGACTCCACGAACATTGATTATAAAAACACGTCTACCTACATAATTTGATATAAGTATTTATTTACCAAACCTCTCATTATCCTAAAAGGATTACCTAATATATAAACTGTTTAATCGCTATAAATTTAATCATACTTCAAATAAATTGACAAAATAGTATCGTTTTAACTTTATATAAACACAAAGTTCACTATTGCGATAGAACATGTTATAGCCGTACATCAGATGACAATCTCTCACAATTTACCTACATTCGATACCAGGGTGGCTTACCACGACTTACAAGCGAAAGTAAACTTACTAACCACAAACTACTAAAGGAATATTCTAAGTGCCAGCCTACGTAAACATAAAATGACGTAGATAATGATTGTTTAACTTTGTAAGAATCCAAACACGAAGTATGTTTATAAAAAGATTCTACTATAGACGCATATGAAACGATCGTAAAAGCTAGCGTAGGCAGTAATAAGTTAATTGCACAACAGTTAACGATATGCGTAAGAAACTGCTAACGCCATCTATGTTAGTACCGGTGAATTACGCCAAAGGCTGGATATGTGAAATCACCCTTAATGTGGCTCTTGTTGTATAGATGGCGTTGTTTTAATATTATCACATTCATACAATATAATTATTACTTTTTGCTTATGTACTACGACTGTATATTCAAAGGCACTACGCCGAATATGGTTTTAGGTCCCGAATAGTATATGTGAAAAGCGTCTTGCCGTTTTTATAACGGGTACAGTTTTTGACTACGTGATTTAATAAGATTAATGATCATTTAAGATTTAATCTATACTAATATTATAAAACTGAAGAGTTTGTTTGTTTGTTTGTTTATTTAAACGCGCTAATCTCAGGAACTACTGGTTCGAATTAAAAAATTATGTTAGTTGGATAGCTTATTTATCGAGGAAGGCTATAGGCTATAAAACATCACGCTACGACCCACGGGGGCGGCGCAATAACGATAAACGCGGGTGAATCCGCGGGCACATCCAGTATTTTAACAACAGGTAAAAAAATAAGTATTACATTGAGTTGTTGTGCAAGATTCACTCTAACACCTCAGAACCATAATAGTTGTATTAGCGACTTTGAACGTATTGTCTCCTACAAACGCTCAGGTTATGAAATCACTCCAGATTTCCTAGAGACCTTGAGGTTTCTTAAGAAAACCAAAAATTGAATTCTGTATAGCAATACGCAAAAAATAATAGTATTGGGCTGTACCTATGCTTGTTTGCTACCTATATTATACTGCATGAGCTCAGTCACTTGTCTCCCGTACGTTATACGCTTTCAACGTTATCTTCGATGCCAAACATGAACGCAATATGTTAGCGGATGGATCGATCGAGATCGATTTTGTCAGTAGGTATGTCTCGAGACGAGTGTATGAGTGTTTGTTTCTATATGTCTTTTTTGTATACAGAATGTCTCGTAAGAAGTGGACCAACGAGTTTTGGGTGATAGAGGGGCTTATTATCTAATATAAACATTAAAGTTTATTAACCTAGGTCTTGTAGTTTTAAAGTTTACGTTTTTACTACGTCTTCTTACTTTAACGTTGTGATTATTAAAAATATTAAGTTGAAATTGTCACTATGTGCATAAAATTTTAAATAATACGAGGTGAACAATTTTTTATTAAGTAGGTACCTATTTTGTTCAGAATATTTGAAATTACTATCCTCTTTCGTCTCTACTTAAGGTTATATTTAAGCGTAGCTAATTATCAGCAAATGAATCCCCGTTATCACCCATACCCCGTTAGTTCAATATTTACGGGGCATTCTGTATTCTGTTATCAATTATTGAAACTGGTTTACATTTTACATAAATTAAAAATAAATAAATAAATTATTAAACTAATATAAATAAACATATTTACGTAAGGCTCGTGCAGCATAAAATAGATAAGTTAAAATTAAATTTAAATCCTTAACACAGTCCTACAGATTACTTAATATTCACTACGCGCGCTGTTACGATGGCTTTTTTCATTATATGACAGAGGGACTAAGTACAACCCCCTTTGCATCCCTCCCCGAATCCCATAATAAAGACACTACTTTATTTAAAGAATCTCTCAGTTACACTGATGTATACCTCTTAAGGAGTAGGCAGGGCACTTACATTTCGCCTGCTGTTTTTAGGTCCCACGTAATGCAACGTGAAACAACGACAATATGATCTCATTACCAGACACATTACAAGTTGATGTGCTGCTAACAGAAAAATTTAATTAAGTACATTACCTAATCTGAGAATCGAAGCCGCCATCGTGAAGTAAGCGGACACGCCGCGACATCAACAAGGTATTCAATATTGATATTGGCTTTCCCATATAACATTTGAACACGGCATCTACGTTATCCCAAAAGAACTATAACGGTGAACGAGCAACAATAAGCAACTGTTGGGTTCAGTTTAGCGCCATCTATCATATTTAATATTAACTAATAAGCTGATGTACTTACATGTACGGTGTTCATTCAAACTTAAAAACGTTAGTTTTGTCCCTCTTTATTTTTGAAGCGTTTCGCGACAGAATCTTTATCCGTTGCACGAAAACCATACTAGATGTAGCTACACGCAACTTTCAGAACATGAAGCGTAACGATCCGTAGTATCAGTGGGTCTCATTACTGGGCACGGCCTCTTTCCAGAATGTAAAAGGAAAAAGCTTTAGATCACCACGCTAGTCTCGTGTAGAGAAATCTGCTAAGACTTCATATATCTGTGTAAATAAGTTTATCCACCAGTTTTTACATACCTACAACTTATTTAGCAAATCTTTCGGTATGGTACTTTGTTGTAAATATGGATTGTAATTCTTATAGGAAGAAGAAGAAAGAGCAGCGATAGTTTAGTGGGGAGACCAACAGACTGCAATGCAGAGGGTCTCGGGTTCGAACCCACGTCGCGCACCTCTGACTTTCGGGAGTTATATGACTTTTCGAAATTATGTGCGTATTGATTGACAATTATCGCCTGCTCCGTGCCTCGGAGAGCACGTTAAGCCGTCGGTCCCGGCTGCCATGAACATCTATGGCAGTTGTTATTGGGAAAGTCAGTACCCTCTAATATTCTGACACTGGTCTAGCCTTAGGGTATCGTTAGCCTTCGGGTTGCGGAGGTCAGGTGGCAGCCGCTCCGTGTAAAAACTGATATCCAGTCAAATCCGGTTAGACCAGAAAAGCCGGCCCCAAGTGACTTGGGAATAATAAAGGCTAAGAGAGAAGAAGAATTCTTATAGGAAATAAAGTTCTTGAGAACATAATAACAAAACTTAAAGACATTTTGATTGTAAACTATCGCACTTGGAATAATTACTGTGTCACAACCGACTCTACAAACGTTCAAACAACGAACACAACGAACACCCAGACTCGAAAAAAGTATTTGTGGATGACACAAATCTTGGTACCGTGTGTGGTTCGAGCCCACAACACTCGGCACTTAAACCACAATGCGACCCGTGCAGTCAGTTCATTGGTCACTTCGATAAACTATTGAAGCTGGTAGGTAAGTTAAGGTAAGTATTTATCTGCACTTTGTTATGCTAAAACTTAAATGCTCCATTCAGTTTACAGACTGATGACATCGTATAAAAAAAACTAGTACTTATTTTACTGCAATCTGTGCAGTCTACCTCGGCTCATATAATCTCTTTGCGGTGAATAGGATTTGTAGGTTCTCTAAATAGGCGTTGTGTATTGTGGGACCGGTAGTCTCTAACAGCACAACGATTTCTTTGTAAAAGTGCTGGCAACGCGCTATTGATGGCCTCTTGATTGGTATTGTGTGCGTCCATAGGCTAAAGTAGGTAGCCGATTCCAAACCCATGTTTATTAAAAAAATGTTTATGACTTAACTATGCAATATTCTATCGCCTCAAAGTTCCACCATATCATAACTAGACTTACTTTTAATGCTGACTGTAATTGATACAGTATTATCCAAATTTATTTTATAGGAAATCAACTCACCCACTAGGAATAATTCCTGTTGCGGGGGGGCCTTTACCAACATTTAAACAACAGATACAATTAACACCCAGACTCGGTACAACTATTTGTGAATCACATAAATTTTTGTCCCGTGTCCGTGACCCACAAAACTCGTCGCGGCGTCAGCGGTGAGCGACCAGTTAAACCACTAAGCCATCCGTGGAGTCAACTGATTGAAATATATGTTTAGTAGTAGAGCCTCGCTGATTTCAGCATGAATGGGCCGGCTCGACCCGGGAAGGACTACCCTCTCATAGAATATCGACGTGAAATAGCAGTGTTCCTACTGTTGTGTTTCGTTCGGTGAGTGAGTGTGCCGGAGGCCTAATCACCCTCTTTCCCCCTTCCCGCTCCTTCTCCTTCTCACTTTGTTTTTCTCTTCTTCCTTTCCTAAAGGATCGTGCAAAATGTTATTGATATTTTTGTCAAGGTATTCTCAGTAGCAAATTGTCAAAGTTTAGGTTTATGTGCGGTAGACGGCTAAAGTCGCACCACACTACATACGTACGTGGTCATAAATGAACATGTAGTGTGGTAAATGAACATGAAGTGTGGGCTAGAAGTAAGTAAAAAGGTCGTACCACTTGATGCGATCTTTTAACCGTGTAATACATCTCAGCCAAAGAGGAATAATGTAACCCTTCTGTGACGTAGGCAATCGAATCACTTAACATTTTAAGATATGCGAATATCGTGCTACAAAATATAACCTAGTATACCTATAACATATTTTTTTTGCAGACACAAGTGCTTCATTAGTTAGTTTGTTCTTTTTTGGAATCGAACGCACAACCCTCGACGCCATGCTAAGTAATAGTAGGTTAGGTAATAGGGGGTAGCGTTAGACGCCATTAACAACACCAATATTTTAAATTTCTATTTATTGATTTCAATTTGAACTTGAACTCACAATAAAATGCAGCACAGTAAACACAAAAATCATCAAACCATTTATTATTATGTAGAATACTTATTAAAATACGTGAAACAGTGATTGGAAAAGATACAGAAACCAGGTTTTAGGTACTACTAACATCGAATGTTGCTGACGACGACATTAAATTTAGATCGATTGAAAGTAGACATTATACCGACGAGAGACAGCTGATTTTGAGCAAAAAGTTTGTTTAAAAAAATAAGTGGTCGGCTCGTTATTATCATTATTAAAAATACACAGCGGTTACTTGATGCGGGATTAAACTTACGTTATACACAGTGAGTAACTTATGTAACTGCCGTACGACAAGCCACGGGCGGGCGCCTACTCGCGCCTCTTTCGCTACGAAACTGTTTGGGCAAAGCGCCATCTGTTGACCGCGGGCCGTACCCCTAGTACCGCCGACCGCCGCAGCGAAACAGGAGCAACAGAGCGCCGTGGCGCATCTGATATGACTTCATTTGTAGTAACGCCACTACGCCCGTAAACAAATAGAAATAGTGTATATAAATTAGCTTATGTAACAAATAAGCTTAAATGTATATAATACTGAGGCAGAATTACATCTTAACTACGACGTAACATTAAGTGTGGTACGTGGGATTAGACACGAGCGCAAGCCCTTACTTTATACGGACGAATGCGATATATAATTATATTTTGCTTTATATCTATGTATCTGACGCTAAAACATCTATATAATGTATTACTTTTTGTACATCTACTTATATATTAACCGTACATACACTCACTAAGCTTATTTGCCTCGCGACCGCGTACCCAAGGTGCGTCACACAACCGCTTGCCGAATACTGTCCGCTAATGATGCCCCTCGTCTTGACTAGATTAAACAAATTAATGTTAGCACATTACACTTGTTGCGTTGACAATAATCATAAGTGTTCCAAGTGTTCGTCGGTAATCCCAAAATAGAAAACGCACGTTGAGTACACGGCGATCTTTCACGTCGGGAACTAGAGTATTGTCCCGCGGGCGAACGGGAAGGGTAGATAGCGTTCTTGAGGATAAGGAGACAGGTTATCTGACAACTTATGATTACAAAACTAAAGTGAAGGAATGTTCCGCAGTAATCATAGAGTTTATAGAGGAAAAGAGTTGTTCGCCCGCGCCGGCTTTGCCGCCCGTCCCATCGCTAAGTACACATTAATTATTAAAATATATTTTCGCATTTATTACATAAAATTCACGTTATGTTCTACCTACGTTAGAAAAGTAAATGAAAGCGGGCATTAAGTGTAAGTAATTTAGGTTCAAATTTGTACGCGGAGCTATATACACAGCGTACCATGGACGTTTGTTCCACTCGCCACAGTGGTTACATTCCACGAACTAGTAAACGGAAACTATAGCTAAATGATAGATAGACTAAAATTGAGATCATCCGTAACGCTAATGAAACGCACCGAAAGGATAAAGATGGCCGTCGGACGCAACCACTGCGGGAGCGGCATCAAAAACTTAATTTAAAACTTGACTACAGTGACACTTATGAATTCTAGGACACTAGACAAAAAAACTTAGATCTAAGTCCTTAAAACAATAATAAATATTTTGGTGCAAAATAAATAACAAACGAACTTAAAATTGTTCACTTCTAACCTTAACGTATGACTGATCGCGTTACCGCAAACGAATATTCCCACTAATCACACAAGCTTTATAAACGAACGATAGTCCGGCCCCGCCGGGAGTGCGGCGCGCTCCGTCACCTGACAATAGATAACTTACACACACATCCATTCCATAAAGAATTACGCTGAGGACAATAGATAAAGGTGTAGGGTAGAAGAACACCCTGTCTCTAAGGGGCATCTAGCACACATGACAAGAATTTAGAACTTCTTCTATTTCCCTTCAAAGTTCAACATCATTTTTCATGAGTATTACACCATTCTTCTATATGAGATTCTTCATCTTCACAATCTAAACTAATAAACTCGAAAGGAAATAGAAAGACAGAATTGGCCGAAAGGACATCACAACAACCTATATGACACTCGTCCAATGTGACTTGACGTTGTCAAGTGGCACTTGGCTGGACTTGGCGCACTTGGTGCACTCCTGGCGGGGTCGAGGGGGGAGGAGAGGAAAGGAGTGGGGAAAAGGAGGGAGTATCGAGGAAAGACAGAGAATTTACTCTTTGACCTCGAAGTACTTGTAGGTGGGGTTCTCGTAGCCATTGATCTGCATGTTGGCTACGTGTCGCTCTTCAGGAGTGGGAGCAACGGCTCCTGTCTGTTCCACCTGTGAAGATTTAAGGAAAAAGAGTTAGTACATTGTTACAAACAGTGAACGTTAATAAAATATGGAAGCAGTACTTTAATTTTATTTTTGACTAATTCTATGACTCTGTTACTCAAAAATGAACGTTACTGTTAATGGGGTAAGACGGCTACTAGCTGTTCTATTTTATAGTTTATTTACTTGCTGTCAGCATCAAGAACTCAAAACCTTAGTTTTATTTGGTCCTATTTTGTGTTATCGACACAAAGTAGAGTCTAATAAAACTAGGCAGCGCCTGTGAATTTTTTAGTAATGAGTATACTTTCATGTTTTATTTTGATTCAATAGTTACATAACAATTTCAGCGATAGCTCAGTGGGGAGACCAACAGACTGCAATGCAGAGGGTCTCGGGTTCGAACCCACGTCGCGCACCTCTGAGTTTCGGAAGTTATATGTCTTTTCGAAATTATGTGCGTATTGATTGACAATTATCGCCTGCTCCGTGCCTTGGAGAGCACGTTAAGCCATCGGTCCCGGCTGCCATGAACATCTATGGCAGTCGTTATTGGGAAAGTCAGTACCCTCTAATATCCTGACACTGGTCTAGCCTTAGGGTATCGTTAGCCTTCGGGTTTCGGAGGTCAGGTGGCAGCCGCTCCGTGTAAAAACTGATATCCAGTCAAATCTGGTTAGACCAGAAAAGCCGACCCCAAGTGACTTGGGAATAATAAAGGCTAAGAGAGAAGAAAGTTACAAACAAGCATTTCTATAAACGTTATGAAATCTAAAAGCCTTTACAAGGAAGTTAATGACTTTGTTTTGAATTTTTTTCGGTAGAACATGAGAGAAACAGTATAATCTATACTAGATTTATCAAGTTCTAATATCTTCAAACATTAAAGAGTCATAAGTATCTATCAAGACCTACATGTTAGAGCTCTGCCCCATTAGTGCGTCGTCGCAACGGATCAACGCATTGTATGCCACATCTGCATACAATGCGTTATGCGTCTGCATATGCGACGTCGGAGCACAAAAGGGCGACGCAAGAACTGATTTCAGCCTTCATTCCACAATGGATCGGAACACTGTCCGTCGTCACACCGGAGCTCCGACAGCGCAGCGCAGCACCCTGCCCCCGCTTCGTTTCTCGTCCGCCGATCCGTTAAAACGTCGCGTGCGACGACTCAATGCATTGATGTGGCATGTCACAAAAAATATATGGAAAACGACGCAGCGTCGATGCTGCGACGACGCAACACAACGCAATGCACTAATGAGGGATCACCCTTAGGTGACGTGTATATATCGTTTAACTTATTGCTACTGCTATACTGAGGGAACGGAGAAACACATTGAGGATTAAATATGTGGTATACGTTACCTGCACGAAGCCCTGCGCGGGCGGCGCGCGGTCGCGGCGCCGCGCCACGGCGAGCGCCACGCACGCGGCCGCCGCGAGCGCCGCGCCGCCCACGCACAGCGCCGGGTACAGCGCGCCCGCGCCGCCCGCGCCGCCCGGGGCCGAGCCGCGCACGGTGTAGCCCTGGGGGAACAGGCAGTTAGCAGCAGAGCAGACGGCTTAGTGCTCGTTTCGCACTCAAATTATTTTGACGTGTGCGAGTAGATATCAAAAACAAATATTTTTAAGGGCTGTGGTTTCGCACAATTCTTGCAAACATATTCGTGCGAAACGACTACTAAGCCGAGCAAAGCACATAAAAACCGGGCCACCGAACTTCATGTTTTTTTTTATAAGACTACAACACCCGCACTAGGAATAATTCCTGTATCGCGGGAAACTTTACAAACATTCAAACAACAGACACAAAGAACACCCGGATTCGGCAGAACCATTTCTGGATCACACAAATTTTTGTCCCGTATGGGATTCGACCACTTAAACCACTACGCCATCCGTGCAGCCAGTTCGATACATGAGTTGCTCAAATATCTATTTAAAATACAATGGAATATTTTTGGATCTGGGGTAAACATTCGACACAGTTCCTTATAGCTAAATCATACCAAAATGCGTCGTAAATTTGGCAATATTTATAAGAATAGAACCACTACTTACGGGCTGCTGGTGTTGCAGCTCGTGCTTCAGAGCGTGAGCTGGTGGTGGGGGAGCACGTTCCTCGGCGTGATCGAGAGCTGCGCGTAATCCTTCACCCTCAGTCTGGAAAATACGTATTTGTTTTGAAACGGAGATGAAATAGAAGTCACTCCTTAAATATGATTTAAAAGCTTATTTTCTTTACACGCTTTCTTCCTCTAAACTCAAAACTACATAATTCCCAAAGGTCTGCTACATTAACATTTATCATATGATATTGTGATCCCAGGTATTATAATTTATTGACAAAATTTTAACTGGTACTAAAAAAATATTTACTGTCGATAATCTACCATTATTGCATAAATAAAGTGCTTTACTAAAAAAAGAGTAAATTGATCTCGTACCTCGCTAGTGGATCGTCGGCTGGAAGTCTCGCTGACCTCGCCAGTCTCAGCAGTCTCGCTCTCCGGCACGTCAGTCACTGTGCTCGTTATGATTTCCTTTAACAAACGACTACATTGAGAAAGGTATCCAAAATAACTACGACAATTTTTCAGAAAATATAATATCAGGGATACGACCAGTAATCGAATTAAACAACCAGAATATATTATATAACAATTTATAAATTATCTTGTAATATCAACCACATGATATATCATTTAGGCCGGGGTTCCTATATCAAAAAATGAGTCGTTTCAGTTACGGACAGTTAAATTTTGACATTTTTATTATATTCAATATGTGCCAAAAATTTACAGTCTGTAGGTAAAACGACTCGTTTCTTGATAGAGGAACCGGGTGTTAGTGAATTATATTCAACTATCATATATATAATTTAATCTGATTGTCATCCAATGTTACTGACCAAAATCAACAAAGTATGAATCCCAAAATTATCTGAAACCTTTTACCAAAATTTTCTCATTCAAATGTTTCCTAAATAATAATAGCGTCAGTACACTTACGGTAGTGGTAGTATCCTGGGATACAGCAGTGCGAGTGGTGAGGTCCCGCGGCGTGTTGGAAGCAAGCGCGGGTGGCGCGGAGGCGGGGGCAGACGAGGGCGAGGCAGACGCCGACACTCCGGACAGGGGGCTGCGAGTGCTGCTTGACAGTGCGTTGTCTTCGATCTCACTTGCCTCGCTTGCTTCATCGTCAGATTCCAAGCTTTCTTTTACACCGTTGGAAGTCTGAAAACATTAGTCAATGAGCTTAACATCGTAGTAAATATTATTGGATATATAATTAATTTCCAGTAAGACGGAGGAAAGAGGAACTTCTAAAAAACATGGGACCATCAAAGAAGGAATGGCGAGAAAATAACTTGTGTAACCATTTGTACTCCAAGTAGTTAAGGGTTTTTACCTTAGCCCGCTCGTTCTGGATGTCCTGTCGCTGCCTGGTGCGTTGGTCACGCTTGGCGTTCAACTGATCACGAGCGGCCTGTTCACGTTGTACTTCAGCTTCGATGCGGTCCAGTAACAGTTCTTCGGCTTCAGGGGTCATTGACATCAGGGATACAGCCATGTCGTCTTTGGACTGCATTGACTGTAATATAATAATATTCAGTCAGAAATACAAGTGCAAGCAATTATAAAAAAAATATAACTTTGTTTTTCTTTAGAATGCATAGCATAAGATGGATTGGAAATGCTTGTTGTATGCTTTAATTATCGCTTGATTTTAATTTACACATAATTTAATTTCAGGTTCTGATATAGCCTAATTAGTCATTAACATTGAATTTACCTGAACGTAATCTTCAATAGCCGTTCCAATGTTGGCATAAAGGTGTGGGCGGCGGCGGAGAGCGGTAAGGGCACGCTGGAGAGCACGGTCGGCGTCCTGAATATAAACATATATTTCAGTTTACGTCTTTGATATATAAAATACTTTTATATAATGTATTAAAAAAAGAGGTGAACCTATGTAGTAGTACCAATAGGTTCTCATAGTATAGTCTACGGCCGACGGAATGTACTATAGCAACCCAACTTAATTGAGTACGTGAGTGAGGTAATCAGCAAGATCGGCACTGTAATAGCAGGCTTGGACGTCTACTACAAGGACTGAAGTGACCTTAATAACAATTTTCATAAACGATAAGAACAGGTTCCTTTTAGCATGTCCGAATAAAATTAGTATACAGAGTGAAATGGTATTTTTAGTGATGTCGAAGTATATTAGTACCTGCAGTCTGTCAGCAGCGCTGGCACGCTCGGCAGCGGCGGCCTCGCGCCCCGCGGCGGCGGCGCGGCGCCACGCGGCGAGGGCTCCACTACGTTCAGCTGCCAGGGCACGTACTAAGCGCTGCAGACACTTCTGCACACGGTGAGCCTGGAAATCATACGAACAGTTAGACCAAGATTGCTTAGAACTTTCAGCGTCAGATGCTGCTAAAAGACGCAAACTGTGTAATAATTTGTCGTATAGGATTGGAGTAACAACTAAATCGGATAGAAAATAAAAATGCTGATTTCACCAATGTGGTGGTGGTTTAATAAAATTTGGTTTATATAGAGAGATATAGAGAGTCAGTGGGACAAGAAATAGAATAATCATCTCGATCTCTCCTTGTTTTTCTCTAGGTATCATTCTCTAATTACTTGCTCTATCGTCCTATTTTTGCAATGCTATCTCTGCTCGGCAATTACTTTTAAAAGTTTAAACTCATTTTGACAGACCAGAAGAGCAACGTAAAGTTAGGATTTCCAGGTCAAAAGAAAAGAGTTAGTTTAAATTCGGAAGCTAAGAACTTACATTTGGTGGAGTGTCTCGGAGAGAACGAGTGTAGCAAGCGAGCGCAGTGCGGCGGCGTTGTGCGAGGTGGGCGAGCACGCGCTGTTGGTGCAGAGCAGCGAGGCGGCGACGCTCCGCAACACCCTCTTCTTCCAGAGACTGAACAAGAAAATAAGGATTAGATATAATTGAAGCAACGAAGAGTAGCATGGTTTTACTAGATCGCGCTTTTCGCCAGCGAGGCCAGAAGCGCATAGTTAAAATTAAACGAATTCATAATCGTCCTAAAAATAATATTAACTTACAAGTTTGTCTTTTTCCTTAAAAATATTTAAATTCATTTAATTAAACATAATGTATTATAAGCTTAACAAATTTACGCACCATGTAGAATGTGCTGAGACAACAATTACGGTACAACCATTATGTAACCACATTTCTTATAAATAAATGAATTTCAAATTAAAGGCTGACAATATGGTAATTGATTATATGATGATATGAAAACTTATGTATTGGAACGCTAAACATCGGGTTTTTTAAAACATAAGCATTTGCCTGAAATGTATGAATAGTATGAACTGATATACCTGAATGTTAGCCTGGAACTTGGCAGTCATACGTTGACGGAAGGTTTGAGCGGCAGCTGGGTCGGTGTTCATCATTTGTTGGTATCGGTCCTCGAGCTCAGACCATTCCTTCATGACTTTGGTGATCTATTGGAAAACAGTATTTTATTAGTTTTATAATTAAAACGCTATTTATTGCAGAATATTTCTAAGAGCAGTTTAATATGATTCAAGGATGAGTCTTAGTTATAATTTAACATTATGTTCGACGAGTCAAACTTACAGTGAAAATCTGTAAAAGTATTATAAATCTTAGACATTTGAAAATGTCTAAGAAAGTACTCATTTTTAAACAACTTAAAAAAGGATGAGGTTCTCCATACAATAGTACGTATATTTTGTATGTTTGTTACGCGATTACTCCGCCAGTTATGAATTAATTTTGATGCTTCTTCTTTGGCAAAATATTTGGTAAGTATACCTTTTCGCGGTGAGTTTCCTCCAGCCTCTGCTGTGCGTCCTTGTAGCTCTGATGTTCAGTGCGAGGGTCGAAATGAGAGAAGTAAGGATCCGACGTGGCGGTAGAGGCCTACCATTATTACAAATATTATAGTTGCCATACATGACTAAACGAAATAAATATAATATTATCTTAAGTTTACGCTATATATTGAAATTAAGCTACTTTACACGGATTTCAATAGTGCTATTTATTTTAAATATATAATTTTAAAACGATTAAAATACTGCTGTTATGCTTTACTATTAATATTGTCTTACGTTTACGCGAATGTTATACATTGAAATTAAACAAATTTATTCGGATTTTATAGCGTTATAAAACACTATTATTTATTACTATTTAAGCTATTTAAATTATTCAATCTATTAGATAACTTAGATATAAGTTTTTGCTTTCCCTGATGTTTCGGTTGCTTTGCAGCAGCCATGGTCACGGGTAGACAAAGATGGTGGTTGTCTCAATGTCTTATTATTTTAAAGTATCCGATTAAATTATGCTTGGGTTAATAATAATAATAATAATAATAATAATATTCTACCACATACACACAACACCATCTAGCCCAAACTAAGCAGAGCTTGTACTATGGGTACTAGACAATGGATAAACATACATATATACTTTTTTTTTGTAAATACGCACATATTATACATAGAAACACCCAGACCAAGACAAAGATCCATGTTCATGCACACAAATGTTTGACTTGTGCGGGAATCGAACCCGCGACCTCGGGCGTGGCAGTCGGTTACACTAACCACTATACCAATGGTAATAGTAGCAAAGTTTAACAGTAGTAGTTGAATTGTTTATAAATGATGTAATAGTAGTGTTTTAAAATAAACAACGCGATAAAATCCGTATAAAGTAGTTTAATTTTAAAAGAAATAAATCCTAACTGATATTATAAATACGAATGTGAATTTGTTTGTTTGTTACGTTTTCACGCCTTAACTACTCAACCTATCATCATAAAATTTTGCATGCACGTTCTCAAGGGTACATAAAAGGGCATAGGGTACCTTTCATCCTGAAAAAGTACTATTACTAACCTAGGCTAACCTACATTTACGCGAGCGAAGCCGCGGACAAAATCTATTATGAAACAAAATTTTAGTAGATATGAACTAAAAGATTTTCTTGTTCGGTAAGAATGTTAAAGAATGCTAAGACGTACCGTAGTAGTGGTGGTAGTGGTGGTACTGGTGGTGGTGGTAGAAGGTGGTGAGGAGGTCTCAGGGCGAGGCCATGCGCTGTCGTCACCATCCGTGTAGTCGTCGTCTTCAGCATCATCGTCGCGGGATAAATCAGCATCTTCGTCTTCGTCCATATCTAAATGTTTATTGAGACATTTTTCTTTTGATCAGCGATACGCAGGTAACATTCTATAAGTTTCTTTATATAAACTTGGTCTTTAACAACAAGCCTAACTCGCCAAATGGAAAACGGTTACCATAGTGAGGATATAGTAGAATAAAGTATTTTTATAATGCACTTAGTAGGCATACTAAGTATTTTAACTACTCATCGTATTAAGCCTTTAGCAAGTTTTTTTTCAATAATACATTAAGTTAAGTTAGTTAGTTAAGTTAAGTTTATAAACGACATTGTATTTACCGTCATCGGTATCGTCATCATCATCGTCATCGCTGAGGTTCAGAGTGTCGTCATCGTCATCATCATCGAGAGCATCGTCATCATCAAGCAAGTCATCGTCACGTTCATCCATAGCCGCTGAAGCCGCTAGCATCTCTTCACTTCCGGGGCTCACGGGTACGCCGACATCCATGGGCTTGTGCATCTTTACGTTTTCTGAAAACATTCAACAAAATGTATTATAAACTAGCTTTTGCACGCGGTTCTGCCTGGTACCTACATACATCAATAAAAAGTAGCCTATGTCCTACCCTAGGTTTTAATCTATTTCTGTACTAAATTTCATCTAAAACGGTTGAGTGGTTTAGCCGTGAAGATGTAACAGACAGACACAGTTACTTTAGAATTTACTATTAAGTAAGGATTGCTTTCAATATCAATATAAGTAGTTAAATATAGTATTATAATTATACATTATGCTTTTGGATATGCATAATTAGTGAAAATTATCATAGAAGTATTATGTTAAAATTTATTTTGGTATCTAATATTTTATTAAAGCCCACCCAATATATATATATATATATATATATATATATATATATATATATATATATATAGAAAAGTTTTTCTCTAGTGCATTGTCACAAACTTAAAAAATCTGACAAGAGCTTATTTTGATGATAATAATAATGTCCTCCAAACCGAATTTCGGCCACGGCGGCCAGCCTTAACAGAGACTGGCCATCTGCGCAGGAGATATTATAGTGCACAAGTGTGTGCGCAAACACAAGTGCACTCTCTGTTCCTTAACTCTCATGATCCGATGGGACGGCAATCCGACACGACCGGAGAGCTTAGGCGCAGGACCAACGGCTTTACGTGCTTTCCGTGGCACGTTTGACACCGCCAACTTCCTTTAAACCCCGGGCTGCTATTGAGATTTCTTTACAGAAAAACCCAATAACTTTTTGTTGGCCCGACCCGGGATTCGAACCCGAGACCTCATGCACAGCAGTCGCATTCACTACCGCTGCGCCACGGAGGCAGTTTTGATGATATCTTAATACTAACCCTTAAAATGCTTTGGGCAGCATACGAATTCGACTCCAGAGAACAGGCTAATTCCACAAGGCAGCAACATGGCGAAGGTCCTGAGCTTAAGCCCTCGTTGAGCGCAAGCACGTCCAGCGGTGTTGTTCCACCTAGCGAACTGCCAGCAGCGGGACTGGTTGTGGATGTGGTCAAAGAGGCAGCTCTCCGGCACGAGCAGCGCATCCGATTGGAATGGACCTTCTGCCGCCAAACACTCTTTGTAGTTATGTATTGTAGTTGTAGGGAACAGGGTAACAATGGGAGAAATTGAATAGAAAGCCGATTTTGAGAAACATTTAGTAGTGACGGTGTAAGATATGTATATCTATAATTGGAATTAAATTATTGAAGATACACATGTTAATCATTTCAAAAACCTTTTGCAATTCTCAATTTATTTTAGTTAATTATGTATTTAATTTATATAGTATCTGATATGTTTCTTTTGAAATATATTCAGCTATATACCTGGCTAGCTTTTAAATCAAATCTTAATCATCTCATCATCATATAAATAAAATACAAAATCACTGCTTTTGACTTCAGTGAAAAATATCTTTAAGAATGTATCTAATATCAAAATCGAATAACTTAAACTAAAATGTAACTACAGATTTCAAATTCTTTTTATCAATTAGACTTTTACATTAGAACTACGTAAGTAAATGAGAAAATGTAGATTCTTGGCAGTCATAAGAAAGTTAAATAGTTGGCAAGGGTTGGTGTTTGTCTGTAATAGATACGTACCAAGACAGCGGAACGGCTTCACCCATCGAATGACCTTGCACTTCGCTGCGTTGCCAGTGCCAACCTTGCACCAGTTGCTGACCTTCACGTAGTGGGACGCTTCGACGATGTTCGTGATGTCGTGGCTCGGGTACACCTGCAGACAAACACGAAATCAATAAATCAAATTGCTGTTAACTAAGTTTGCAGTATTAACTTAGATATCGCCATGGAATGGTCGCATTGGATGAGGTCGCTTTTTTAATCAAACGCATACAATATTATGAGTAAGATCCACACAACATACCTACTGCATTTAACAATTTGTCTATTCGATATTTAACTTTATTTTTATTTATCTATGTATAATATGAATGTATTTACAAAAAAAAAGTAAGTATTTTATCCATTGTCTAGTACCCATAGTACAAGCTCTGCTTAGTTTTTAGATGGTGTTGTGTGTATGTGATAGAATATTATTATTATTATTATTTTATGCAACACAATTCTCAAAAGTATAGTTTGCTTTTAAAGAATTTGTACCAGTAACATTAAAAGTACTTGGCCTTCTTGACTTGTAGCCTACCCTAAAAGTACACTCACTAAATTTAGAATGACCCTTTATATCCCGCGCTTGGGACATAGCCCTTTATTGGGTATGTCCGTAGCTGTGTAACGACAGACTGCTAATGAAAAATCGGTACTCGCCTAATTACCTACCCCATTTTCCAAAGGAGCAATATTTCGAATTAGCTCAGATTAATCAAAGCTTTAGTGAACAAAGCCGGATAGCAATACTCAACGTCCTGTAAATGTCAAGAAACATTCCTTACCAAATCAAGACATTCTACAAAATGGAAGGAATTTGGCAATTTAAAAGGGTTGGCATGTACGAAGATCTATTTGACCCGTGTCGTAAACGTACGTCAGATGTTAAAGCCTTTTCTTTTAAATCACGGGCACCGGCACCATTGTCTTGTTTGATAATGCTTTTCACTTGCCTCAATGGTATTTAAACCGAAATTTGAAGCGATGTCTTTGATACAAGTAGAAACTTTGTAACTAGACTGGATGAAATATCTTTTGGAAGAATGTTGTCTATGTTTCACAGTCTAGACTTTAAAACAGATAAAAATGTATATTATTATATTTCACTATTATATTACCAAGTTTCGACGACTCCATTGTTATCTATTTCCTTGCTAATATTATTATTATTATTATTTGAAAGCTTTATGTTGGTTCGTCCCCTCACGTGCATTAACGGAACAGAAGATCGACGTGGTTTTATGCATAAAGATAGTTCAAAGGCCGAAGAATGTCAAACAACCTGTTAAACATGCACTGTTACTGTGCGATAGTTACATTTTCTTAAAACCAAGAGTGCTATGCCGCGAGTATCCTAACCAATAATAAATGCGAATTTGTTTGATACGCTTTCACGCCTTAACTACTCGACCGATCATCATGAAATTTCGCATAAACGTTTTCGGGAGTATGTACAGAAAATTACATAGAAAAATCTACCCTTCATCTAGAAAAAAGTACTGTTATTAATCTAACCTAATCTATGTTTACGCGAGCAAAGCCACGGGCAAAATCTAGTATACTCATAAACACATCAAAGCTGAAATTATTCATTAGACTAATTACTAAAATTAAATCTCTTTATGTAACCAATCAGTGGGCGTTGAAATACTTAACTAAGCAATTAGTTTCAGCGAATTAGCTGAAGATAGAGTAGGAAAATTGCATGTTAAGCGCTCCGTTAACAAGATTAGTCCGCGGAGCTGCTACGTCGTGGTCACGGGTAGACACACGAGGCAACGTTGTATGTCAATATGTTTGTTTTATATACATTCAATTTATTATACCTGATTAGAATCTTTGAATTTTCTTATTATTATATTTTTATTAATATAATATTATATAATTGACGTGTTCAAGATGCGTTTACACATTTTTATGGAAAATAAATTTTTGACTTTGACTTTGTATTAAAACAATTATATGTAAGCCGAAGTGCAAAACTTCATTATCTTCAGAATTGTCTATATTAGAAACCTATAGCTGACGGGGATAGGGGAAGCCTTGTAATGTTTAGTCTGACTGTCAATTCTATCTATTTTTAACAGGTATATTCATGCAGGTATTATTTTCAACTAGAAGTCGAAGTTTTAGGGAAACACAGGTACCATACCTGTGTTTCCCTAAAACTTTATGAAAGAGTGATATTGACGTTTGATTTTTAGGCTTTTTATCGATAATTGACTCTTTTTAATGTTGTTGTTATTTTTCCTCTTAAGTTTATATTTCTTGTAAATAATTTGTGTATATATTAAGAGCGATAGTATATTTCTTATCAAAAGTAAACACTTATTGCAAGGGAATAATCTACCTATAGTAACTTTTTTTATTCGAATTGTAAAGAGAAGACATTCATAATTCGCCAAATAGTAATTTATAGAACCAAAAATATAAAATAGCAGACGTGGATCTGATCAGGACAGATCATTATAACATTTGTTGAAGCAGGCCTCTTAAAAACGTCGATACCTTTCTCCTACACATACTTTTTAAAAGTAGTCACTCACCTTCTTGCAGTAGTCGAGGATTTCCATCTTGTCCTTTAAGCAGTTGTGGGGCTTGGTCGTGAGGTCAGGGGTCCACCGGCCGGCGGCGGACATATACTGCGGGTGGTATGTGCCCCCTGCCTCGCAAAGCACGGCGACTTGGGGCTCCGCGCCACTGCTTGCCTGGAACAAACATTACATGGAATTTTTATTACATTATTACATTTAGCAATGAGAACTAAGGCCGTTTTTTTAAAAAAGAAAACTCCAGCACTAGGAATTGTTTATATTCAAACAACGGACACAAAGAACACCCAGACTCGGAACAACCATTTGTGGATTACACAAATTTTTGTCCCGTATGGGGACACTTCGAACCCACAACAGTCGGCGCGGCGGCAGTAGTGGGGCTACTACGTAATCCACTATGCCATCTGCGTAAGTGCAGTCAAGTCTTTGTTCCGCGTAGATACGAGGTGGTGGCTCTTCTGGTAAGTGATAACTACCGTTCAGAGCAACGCTAAGCATATTGAGTCAAGTCTTAACATTTATGATGATGTTCTCTTTAGTTCAGTTCATTTAAAAAATATCGTTTACATACCTAATGCATTGATTAGAGAAAATATTTTAGTAGAAATCTAATCTTCATTCAAATTTTACGAAAGATATCGACTCTTTTATTCTGATTCCAATAAGCTAATAGATGCTGACGTACTTTTAATTAACATTATATTAAGATAAAATAAACAATGATTTTCTTTTACTCAAACCTATTTTGTAATAAGGTTACAAAATATTAAATCTTATTACAAATACTAATAACTAATTAATAAATTTATTGAATTATTGATTAAACTAATAAAAAACAAAAATTAAACGAAAAAGCAATCGAAACATAAAGTAAGTTAGTAAGAAATTGTAATATTACGCTTATTTAAAGTCTTATATATAAATGTAATATTATTATATGTAAGTTGGCATACACATTATTATAGTTAACATTATACATAACATAACATTATTATATTGTAGAACACGTTTCCAACCCTATTGTAATAAGTGAAAACGTAGTGATTTGTACGTTTAGTTAATCTTTTATATTGTTCAACCTTTTTTTGTAACGCTTAATGTACAATTGTTTGTTTTCCAAATAAATAAAATAAAATAAAATAAAAGAACACCTGTATGCTGTAATTATTTTAATTAAAATCAATTTACATGACTCTAATATAGTTATTGGTTTTGTCGACTTGTAACTTATTTTGAGACACTCTCTACTGATATATATTAACCTATTGAGTCGCATTAGACATCGTATCTATTCATCGTTTTGATGTTTATAATATCAGTAGAAAGTATCTAAAATATGTCGCAGTAGCACAGCGGTGGCCAGACACAATCGTTTTTCAATTATGTCTGGCATTCTTACAATTGTGAGGTTATAGCTTCTATATCTAATCATCACGTACTTACGACGTTTCTATATGCTATTGAAGTACAGACTTATAAAAGACACCGTCAGTTCTTTCACCAAATAAAACGAATAAGTAAGGCTAATTTCGCAGCACTCAGCCGCAGTTAGACGTATTCCTGTCAGATGAGTCTAGACTCGACGCGGGGGGAGGGGAGGTCTGCCTTCGAGGCCCTAGGACAACAAGAGGTCACCGCCCCCACTCACCGATCACATTCAGAATCTTTGGTAAAATATTTATAAACGATTGATCGCTAAATGTAATGACTGAATAGAAAGATTGCCATAATAAGTAAAAAAGGTTTTTATTACTGACGTAGTATTATTGATGACGATAGTTTAAATAGCTAAGCTAATACTTAAGTGCTTAATAATTATGTTAAATTTAAAAGTTAGTCTGCCTCATTGCACTGACATTTTGGCCTGATCACGTGGTCTCAGATTTGATTCCCAGTCGGATCGTGTTATTGGATTTTCTCTTGTAATTCTATGGTAGACAGTATACTCACTGAAACTTAAAATTGTTGCTGCCGAAATGTAGGTGTCTTAACTGTGCCTACCCTTTCCTATATATACCTATAAGCGTGAATTTATATGTTTTCTTTGCTTATAGTAAATTATGAATCTAGTAACATGTTATATAAAATAGAAAGAAAATAACAGGCAATGGAAAGAACACAACACTTAAATCAATTTAAATTTCAAATGTTATAAAAATTTAAATGAGTGTGTCTGCACGAAACGACAAAAGGGCAATCAACCTGTAACCTAATACACGTCAGCCCTTCCAGTGTATTCCCATTAACTTGGTTATACATTGCGCTTTGTGAAATAAATTTAATCGATCGTACGTAAACAATGGGAGCAATGGACTGTTATACTGGATTCAATATCAATTTAATGTCGTTTATTCCACACGATGTTATCAATAGAGTTGTTTGATGATTGTAAGGTATGACATTCAAATTATTGACTTCTGGTGCTATTAAAGCCTTGGTAGGCAGCGATAGTGAATACTGCTGCGTATGATATCTCAGATTCGATTGTCGGGTCAGGCACTGCTAACAATGATGCCTTCACAGATAAAGGTAAAAGTAGCAGAGGACTCCGACTGTGCTCAGTGGATAGCAATAGGCTGCCTATAAGGCGGGATTTAATAGCATGGCTGGCAAAAAGTGGATGTAACAAGAATATATAGATATTATGTATGTTTTAGGTTATTAACAAACAGTATATTTCTACTTGCAGACTTGAAAAAAGTGATTATATTTCAGCGATATTCACACCCGTTCTCTCAAAGGCTTGTTTTGTCAATGACGTCTTAAAATCAATCTCTTGTAAAGTGATTTCATTAGTTATTGCTAACTCAGTCAATCAATCACAGCACTTAACATATGTACGTTTGATCGTCTGTTAATTTTTTTTTGTGTTGGTCTTCCTTTCCGAACCCTGAATTTAGTTGGTTCTAATAATTTTCGTAATTCAAATTCAAATTTACATTTTAAGCTGGTACTAGAAAATTTAATTAAAGGATTAATTAGTGCCATTTTAATTTCGCCTGAAGGTACATTTTACTTTGTGAACTCAGTAATAAAAGTATTTGACTTAGCTTCAGTGGCGATTATATCGTTTACGTTGCCGTTGTCATAAACTCCATGAAAAAGCTATTATTTACGTTTTATGAGCAGATTTATTAGTTTTTTGATTCATAAACTTTAATATTCTTTTCTCTGGGACTTAATTCTTAAAATTGTAATCTCATATTATTTGTATTGTAGTCATGTTTCACATTGAGTGTTGATTCCGTGGTATAATATTGTGCTTGTTTGCTGGTCGATCTTGAGGTAACCTATGATCTTTGCCTATAAAACTTGAAGGTAAACATCGTGTGGAAACTTGCATGTCTGCAAGTTCTTCGTAACTTCGTAATGTTCGCAAAGACATGTGAAAAGTCAAGTCGCATGTTGGACTTTAATCCAACCTTTCTCATAGTGATAAGAGCCTCGTGTCCTGTAATAAGACAGTTGATAAAGAGAACTGATATTATTATTACTATAGGAACTTTATGGAGTTAAAACAAAAACAATTAAGCGTCTGCACTTATATCGTAATTTATATCCGAAATTTTATAGTTTTCTCTAACTATCCTGTTTTCAAACAAAGAGCTGTTGATTCAGATAGATACTTGCAGTTGTTCCCCACCGTTTGCACTATTAGAGAATAGTGAATCGGAGGATGCAGTGCAATGTAGACGTGGCGTCTAGACGCAATAACATTATCCACCTGTAATCAGTTTACAAGTTAGTTTTAGCTATTAGAAAGTACTACGGTATACATTGAGATTTATTTTGTTTTCGATTTTATCTTTTCATAGATGCTAAAATGTATTGATATGAGTAGAATAAGTTTAAATAAAAATAAAATATAATCAAACAATTCTGGCTACATATTTTTTGGAGATAGTATTTAATAGAATAGAATAAAACTTGCTGAGTGAAGAGGCGGTTGGACCGCCACGCAGAGGTCTCGACATCGATCTTACAGCACCCACTTCGGGCTTTTCAAAATCATGTGCATCTTGTGTGTGTAAGAGAAGCGTGAGTAAAGTTAACACATAGATGTGTGTACGGGAATTTCCCTTAAGGTTCCCAAAGATGTATATAGTCTATCAATCCACATTAGAGCATTATGGAAGAATATAGCCTAACCATTCATATAGGAGAGAGAGATAGAGATTCGTGCTTAGAAGTGGTACAATTTATAGACAAGACAATTGATATTATAATTGAAAGGTATTTACACATCATTACAAGAAAATATTTTATCATGCATGGAGAAAAATAAATCGATAACTATTTTATCATTTGTATTAAATAATATTACGTACCACAAGTCGCAAACCATTGCTATATATACATACATAGATTCACGCCTGTTTCCCAGAGGGGTAGGCTACATTTGCTACGATCCTGACACATTTCTCCGGCTTCATTCACTTTCATCACATTCCTCATACACGCCCATCGGTTCAAGGTGCTCTTAATGCTTTTGAAAAGGACATTAAAATGTAAATATCACTCCTGATATTGCTAGCGACCTTAATTTGGAAACGATTAAATTTTGTCAAATAATTTTACAGACGACTTCGTTTGTTACAACAAAAGGATATTTATAGGAATTTATCATTTTGCAAAGACTAGGTAATACAATGTTAGTAAGCGAAACGTGAAATGTTTCGAATTATTCATTGTCGGTGCCCGTGCCTAGTCGAGGAGCTATTTCCATTTCAGCGCTTCCACTAAGCTGACAGAGTACTACACTATTTGTTATAGTTCATTAGTTTTCTACTTCGCCAACTATATTCAGTAAATAGACATTTTTATATTCTTTCTGTTTAAACCAAATACACATAGTGCGCAAAATTAAATGTTATAGTAATGATTCATCTAAAATATTGACAACAGTCTATGTATAATTATAAACCTCTTGATTTTAAGATTTTTTTATATCCTATGTTGCCATATAAGCGTACCGTCCAACTGGTGATATACAAAGTGGCGCAAAACTAATTACATTAAATGATATACTGCCTTAAGTTGGTTGATATAAGGCGGTTAACATAAACAAAAACCTATTTTCGCAATTTATTGAGTTTTTTGAACAAAATAAATAAAATAATATTAGACACAAATTGGAACACCATTGTAATAAGCACACACTAACCTATTGCTTTTCGTCATAAGATTATGGACATTATTTCTTTTGTTTAATTTTGTTTCTTTTTGTGTTTGTTTTCATTTGTTTGTTTTGTTTTAATATCGCTGCTTGAGGTCTTTCACATTTGTCTCTGCATTACACATGATGTTCTAAATAATGAAAATAAAAAAAAATCTGTGGCTAAACTACTGAATATATTTGGTTCATAATATGTAAATCGTCAAAGAAGACCATGTAGTATATATGGTATCAATTAATGTGATAACATTTGCGCCACTTTGTATAGTTAGCATAACTTGAAAATATAGAACTACAAAGGTATACTCTGCATGTTGCCGACTCTGCCAAAATCTTTGTAAGCCCTGCTTGAAGAATTCCCTGCTGTGTATCTAGGGAAACATATGATATTGGTGGTCATTTAACCATAAGAGAAACCGTGAGATAAAATTCCTCAAGATTCTAGAATATACTTACATAATCTTACGTTACATTATTATAAGAAACAACGGTAAAATCTGTTGTACCTTACAAAAGCTAATGATTTATGTCAGACTGAATATTTTTTGAAATGTAGTGCCTTGTTTAACAGATAAATAAAACATTTAAAGCCATTGACAAATGGATGTTACCGCAATAAAGTGCGCGTAAAACTGTTTTCACGTAGAACGTAGAACATGTTTAGTTTTACTACCAAGTCTGTACATTCATTAGTGTCATTAGTCATTCAGTCGTGCGCATGCGCCGAACCGTGCGGTTGCGAATACCACAAAAATGTCGAGTTCAAAAATCGTAAAGTGTAAATCGTGTAATATCGTGATTAACGAGTTATTAGCTTTTGTGCAAAACAAGTTGGACGTTATGGACAATGAAAGCCTTATCAACATTTGTGCGACGGGTTTCTCCAGCGAGGATATCAACGAAGCAAAGTCGTTATTATTTGAATCTCTGACGGCGGGCAAGCGTAAAATATCCAGACGTAAGGACAAGAAACAAAAGGATCTAGAGGACATTATAACGCTGTTTAAAAATACAGATCCCGAGCTAATCCCCATATTTGTGGCCAGAGAACTGAGCAAGCTGCCTCCCGTAACGTTTGACCACATCGACGTTACTGGATTACTCAAGGATTTAGTGCTGCTTAAAAGCGACTTAAAGCTTATAAAGAATAACTACGCAACTATTGATCAACTGCAAGAAATAAAAAGTGAACTGCATAATTGCAAGTATGGCTCAATTGTGGGGGTAGATGATTATAACGTAAACTCGCGTAAACGAGGAGCATTTTGCTTGGATAGTGGGCCGGTAGGAATATCACCGATAATAAACAAAGTTAAGCAGTCGACACAGAGGCAACGCAGTAGTGAAAGATCGCCACAAGTGCCGTCTCCGTCAAACCAATGCGCGATGAATAATATAGTGAGTGAGAACGGTATAACTGAGCGTGACACCGACGTACACAGTGTCGTGTTTGTTGGAAATCAACGGGATGTCTCACCGGACAAATTGTTATCACAAACAGCTGTAAAGAAAGTACATGCATTTTTGCCTACACCTACCAAAGTGATTGAGAAACCGTTAAGCATGGCAGAAGTGTTAAAGAGCGACGAGGATTTTAAAATAAATAAACCCGAGCCCGGCTGGACACTCGTTCAAAGAAATCGCTTAAGAAACCGGTTTGTGAGTCAGTTAGGTAAAGCAACCATGGAACCTTTAAGTAATTTTAAAGCGGCAGACACTAAAGTACCCTTATTTGTCTCTAATGTTCATAAAGACACCGTAGAAGCTGATATAATTGAATACATTTATAAGAAAACGCAGGAAAAAGTGACACTTATTAAAATAAAAATGAAATACGATAGGGGGTACAACTCATTTAAATTGTTTGTATCAAAATGTAGAATGCCTTTGTTTCTTGATGACAATCTATGGCCGGATGGAATAAAATTTCGTCGTTTTGTGAACATGAAAAAGTGGCCAGCAGAGCAAAATGATAATGGAACACAACCATAACAGCACATTGATTAGTTTTAATTGCAAAAATGTGAAAAGGAGTGTGGAGTGTGTGCGGTCACTGTGTAAGCGAGCGGACTTGGTAGCACTTCAGGAGACGTGGCTGGTGGCACAGGACCTGCCTTTCCTCGGCAACATCGATGATAACTTTAGTTATTTCGGAAAATCGGCGATTGACTTGTCATCAGGAGTGCGGCGAGGTAGACCGTTCGGTGGAGTCGCTATTCTATGGCGCAAAAGTGTGTTTACAAATGTGACAGTTGTGCATAGTGAAAGTGATCGTATTACGGCAATTAGAGCGGATACAGGTAACAATCGTGAAGTTGTAGTTATATGTGTGTACATGCCTACCGACCAGTCAGACAACCTGCCTTTGTTTACAAATTGTCTAGGCGAAATTAGCGCTATTGTGGAACAAAGTAACGTGGAATCTGTATTTATTCTGGGTGATTTCAATGCTCACCCGTCGGCTCCTTTTTGTGACGAATTACTGAATTTTTGTAACGATAATAACTGGTTGTGCGCTGACATAAATAAGCTTGGTAGGTCGTCAGACACTCATACGTTCTATAGTGATGCACATCATTGTAAGCGTTGGTTGGATCACTGTTTAGTCACGGAATCAGCGTGGCAAACAATAACTGCCATTCATGTTGACTATGGAACGTATTGGTCGGATCATTTACCTCTAATTGTTAGTTGTAATCTTGACGTAATTAAAACTAAGTGTATAATTAATGATTATTTATCTAATAATATTATGTGGGGTGAGAGGGAAAACAAGGAGATAAAAAACTATACTGACATTTGTAATAATAAATTAAAAGACCTTGACTTCCCTAATGAATTTTGTGTTTGTGCTGACAGTATGTGTAGTAACTTTGGACATAGATATATTATTGACAATTTATACGATGACATTGTAAATATTTTATGTGAGGCCTCTGTACAAAGCAAGCGAGTAAGAAAGCTTAAAAAGGGAAAAATAGTAGTGGGATGGAACAGTCACGTTAAAGAGGCGCATAGTCAGGCTAGGGAGGCATATGAACAGTATCTGTCATATGGTAAGCCGGAAAGCGGGCCTGTTCATGACGCGATGTATCTGACTCGTAAAAAATTTAAGTCCAGACTAAAGTTTTGTCAAAATCACCAAGACCAACTTAAAATGGATAGGTTAGCCTCTCACATAACAGACAAAGATTTTAGAGGTTTCTGGAAATGTACCAAGAGGTTGGGTGGTAGGGTTAGTTTGCCAGTGAGTGTGGGCGGGTGTAGTGAGCCTAAAGAAATAGCTAACCTTTTTAAAAATCACTTCAAAGTTAAAGCTCCTATTACCAGCAATACTGTTGTGCCCAAGGTTGAGTCCGTGGCTGTTTGCGAGAATCCAATAGGGTTTTCTGCTCAGGAGGTTAAAAATGTTATTAATAATATGAAACGGGGTAAGTCTCCGGGCAGTGACGGACTCAGCATTGAGCACCTGCAGCACGCAGGCTCACATTTGTATAGAGTGATGGCTATGCTGTTTACTTTCTGCATACGTCACTCGTACTTACCACCGAAGATGACGGAAACAATTGTTGTGCCTATAGCGAAGAACCGCACTGGTGATGTGACTGACAAGTGTAATTATAGGCCTATCTCCCTGGCTACTGTGATGGCGAAGGTCTTCGATGGTCTTTTGGATATTCAGCTCAGCAAGTATGTAAAGCCTCATGATGCTCAGTTTGGGTTTCGTGAGAATTTGTCAACTGAAAGTGCTATTTTGACTCTGAAGCATACAGTCGCCTACTATGTTGACAGGAAAACACCCATCTATGCTTGCTTCCTTGACCTATCGAAGGCTTTCGACCTAGTCGATTATAATAGACTCTGGTCTAAGCTTGGGGAGGTTGGGGCTCCTGCTGAACTGATTAATATATTCTCCTTCTGGTATAAACAACAGAAAAACGTTGTCAAGTGGGGGAATGTATATTCAGATGAATACAAACTTGAGTGTGGTGTGAGGCAAGGAGGACTGACCTCTCCAAGACTTTTTAATCTCTATGTCAATCAGCTGATCGATGAGCTCAGCAACAGCCATGTCGGATGTCACATAGATAACGTTTGCGTCAATAACATCAGCTACGCGGACGATATGGTGCTGCTGGGTCCATCTGTCGGCGGGCTACGGAGGCTATTAGGTATGTGTGAAACTTACGCTGAGAGTCATGGCTTAAAGTACAATGATAGGAAGAGTGAGTATATGCTTATCAGAGGTAAGATTAAGCAACCTGAACATATACCGCCAGTATACCTTAACGGAGTATCGTTGAGTCGGGTCTCTCAGTTTAGGTATCTAGGGCATGTTGTGACTGAAACCCTACATGATAACGCAGATATTGAGAGAGAGCGGAGAGCGTTGTCGGTACGAGCCAATATGTTGGTGCATAGGTTTGTGCG
Source organism: Catocala fraxini (assembly GCA_930367265.1). Classification (NCBI taxonomy): domain Eukaryota; kingdom Metazoa; phylum Arthropoda; class Insecta; order Lepidoptera; family Erebidae; genus Catocala; species Catocala fraxini. The sequence continues at coordinate 18,848,524 of OV884035.1, forward strand.
GTGTACAGCACAGGTAAAAGTAACATTGTTCAGAGCCTATTGCCAAAGCTTCTACACCAGCGCCCTATGGATCAACTACACGCAAAGGGCCTACAATGCTCTCCGTGTTCAATATAACAACGCCTTTAGGATTCTGTTGCGGCTGCCTCCCTTTTGTAGTGCCTCGGGCATGTTTGCCGACGCAAGGGTGGATGACTTTTATGCAATAATGCGCAAAAAGTCAGCCTCACTGATTCGCAGAATGAGAGGTAGTGGCAACGGAATCCTGAGGATGATTGCAGATCGACCAGTATCGCCAGTTGTGGGACGGCTAATCGGGCTACATGTGGTCTGATGATGATTTTTATTTTTTATTTGTTGAATTTTTTATTTATTTTATTGTATTTCTATTTAATTTAAATATTTAAGAATGATATCTATATTTTTAGAATGTTAATTTTATTTTAATTATTTATTCATTCTCTTTTTATTCAACTGGACTACCTATAAATTAATACTAACATAGTTTTTAAGATAAATTGTTACTAACAAATTATGGACATTAATTGGTCTGCAATAAACGAATTAATAATAATAATTAGGTTAGCAATTACTATATAATGGCTCATTGTCGGTTTCTGTTACATTGATAAAAAATATACAAACATATAAGGAGAATAGTATGCAGTATTTTCCTAATTGAATTCTCTTTTATATTTGAAATATTTGTACTACACACTTCGCTTCTTTCATTATTCTACCCAACTTACACAAATTCAGTTCTCCAAACATTGATAGTAAGCCTACAAAATCGCCAGACTAGATACCCCACTTATAAATAACAACGAAACTTTTTACATTGTAGTTTCAATTATTGTGTACAAAGTTAGAAGTCGGTACAAATGATAGGCGGTCTCCAGAATAATTCTTGAGGTATTAGAGCAAGCTACTTCAAAGTTAGCTCGTTACCGACAAGGACCGAGCAGTTTAAAGTTTTGGACCGTGTGTGGCATTCGTCATGATAATGGCTGAAGCTCATGAGGCTTTGTGTGTTATTAGTTTAATTGTACGTGGTCAATAGTCTTTTGGATAGCTGAACTAACTGGCAAAGTAAACATGTCACTTAAAACATTTGATCGGCTTTAAGACGACACGTGTATGGATGATTATCGTAATTTTTCTATGTGTAGTATGAGAGTTCTTGTCACCGTGGCTGTATTGAAAAACTGACTAAATGGCTCTATGATCACAATGCCCAGGATCATTTTCTTACTGTAAAGATATTCATGGTCAAATACGTCGATCCAAATCTATTACGACTCCACAAACGGATCTTTTAATTAACTTGTTAAGAGTAGCAAAACAGTCATGGCAACATTACGACTAGTGATCCGTGCGCGCTATCTTTTAGTTTATTTTCAATTGAACAAGTAATAATCATGTATCATTAATAAAATTATTGTTATTACCGCAGAAAGATAGAAAACAATATCGTCAGTAGCTGCAGCATTAAACGACAATTATTGAAAAATAGAGACTTATGTTGTTGCCTCGCTTATCTTTAGTTACATTATTAAGTTACGTATAATAAAGTGAATCACCGAGCAGCGATAGCTCAGTGGGAGACCAACAGACTGCAATGCAAAGGGTCTCGGGTTCGAACCCACGTCAGGCACCTCTGACTTTCGGAAGTTATATGACTTTTCGAAATTATTGATTGCGTATTGATTGACAATTATCGCCTGCTCCGTGCCTCGGAGAGCACGTTAAGCCGTCGGTCCCGGCTGCCATGAACATCTATGGCAGTCGTTATTGAGAAATCAGTGCTCTATAATATCCTGACACTGGTCTAGCCTTAGGGTATCGTTAGCCTTCGGGTTTCGGAGGTCAGGTGGCAGCCGCTCCGTATAAAAAATGATATCCAGTCAAATCCGGTTAGACCAGAAAAGCCGACCCCAAGTGATTTGGGAATAATAAAGGCTAGGGAGAAGAATAAAGTGAATCACCAAATGGCCTTAAAATAAAATCTTTCAATTTTCGGTAAGTACTATTCATAAATCATGAGAGAGTTTAAGTGTTAGTACAAGCTTAAGAGCATTCAGTTCTATTAAACGACCAGTCTTGTATAAACATGTCCAACACAAAAATAAACAATACAGGCACACGTTTAAAATTATACATACAGACAACATTATCGGAAGTAAAACTGGTACGTCAAAATTCACCACCGCGCTCACGCCTTTCAGTTAGGTATAAAAGTCTTTGTTTAAACATAACAATAAACATCGAATAAAATAAGTAAAGCCTGCTCCATTTAAGCCGAACTTGTCGAGTCGGCATGTCAGTACACGATGGACCGAGTCGACAGGCCGAGGGGAGGTGGAGGCAGGCGAGGAGGGTGTGGGGAAACCTAAGTGCAAACTCTAGTATTGTAAAACGGAAAGTTCTCAGGAATTACGTCCGAAGCAGGGCTGCCAACATTTGTCTATTTAATTCCCCATAAGTATCTACGGTGAATTTGAAACAGGTGAGTTGGAAACAGGATCATTTTGATTTCATCTGCTAGTACTTTTGATATATCATCTACGCCAGAAACATGAATGTAAAGTAATGCTCCCCTGAAAAGGGCAGCATAAAATCTCCCATCTTTTGTACTTAAGACAAAATACTGAACACATTTTAAAAACTTATGAGTAATAGTGTGGGTAACAGATAGTGCTTTATAGCAATAGTGCTTATTCGTATTTTTGAATGGACTATTTCGCTCTGGTAATCGTTACAAAAGGTCTATATTTAGCAGAAAATACTAGTCGTTTGATAATGTGGTCATTTTATGGCTTCTTATAACATCACAAAATTCAATTTTTAAACAAGGCAAATATGAGTACCTGTATGTCTGAGGGCAGCCCATAACGGCTTGCAGCACCAGGCTTGAAAGAAGGCTAGTTGCCTTTTATAAAGCAAGAAGGTAAAAGGTTAATTAATTAGCTGCTAGTTCAAAGGACAACCCTTTACTGTAAAGAACACAGTGCATCCTTTATCTTTTTTAATTGTACCTACCGCAGGAATACGAAAGACAGTTCGTAGTTGTAATTAAATAAATGTATTCCACCAGTTAAGTTACAGCAGGTGTAAACAACAGTTCAACTAATACCTATTTCTCCAAAACATAATCTAAATAGGTACCTCAAATATATACGGCCTGTTTTAGCAATAAAATATTTAAGTAATTTACGACGTTAATTAATATCTTTACCGTCCATAGACAATGTAGGTAACCTAATTAATAAAATTACCAATTAAGATTAATAATGATTCCATTTGAAATGTTGACGGATAGATTTGTAACATATAATAAATATATTTCGTAAATAATTCTCGACATAAACAAGTTAATTTCTAAGTGATTCTTAAAATGTTTTAGCTTCTCTCCAATTAATTACGGTATCAAATTAAGAATGTATAATTATTATTTAATCTACTTATTTTTTAATACCGATAAAGATTTTCAGCTTATTTTCACTGACTTACTCGCGTATTTTTTCATTGTTATATAGCTTACACCCAGGGCTTCGATCGCGCACATTAAACTAATAAAACGATGGTTAGAATCGGATAATAAGTAATTTCAGATACTTCTCTATACAAATAAGCATGTATTTGTAAAGAAATGTTTAGATTTCAGAAACATCAAAACAGACATAAAATAATTAGATCTGGAGCAAATATGAGTAAATCAAGTACATTTTATCTATTGCCGAATTGAAATATCTGTGACACGACAAGACCACTGCTTCGCCATGCACCAGACAATATCACATTTTGGTAAAATGCTTCCACAACTAAGACCCCCTTAATCAAACAAAAATAATTTAATGTCACGAGACCTCGTGTAACACAGCCAACATAATACAAATTAACGAATCCAATCATCACTTCACTGAAAGCCAGTCCTATTAGTGACGTCACTCCTACCAAATCCGCCATTACGTTAAAAGCTTATATTAAGAGCTTGTCAAGTTATTAAATTTAATCACTTCGCTCTAACGAACGCTAATGTTGGGATTTACTTATATTTATATACTTTACCTTTGGCTTTAATAATAACTAATAGTGATTATATTTTCTAATAGGCCGAACTCTATCCAATTGAGTCGCCAAACGTTCCGACAAAATGGCAGAAAAGTCATCCTCGCTCCCGCTTTTATGATAAGTCGCGGTGACGGTTAACGTTATAGTAGTTAATATCAAGTGCTTCCTAGCTCTTCTGTGACAAATACATAAATCTTAACTAATATTATAATTATGCGAATGTGAGTTTGTTTATTTGTTCACGCCTTAACTACAAACATTTTGAAATTTTGCATACACGTGGACAGGGGTACAGAAAAGAACATAGGGTACCTTTCATCAAAAAAAGTACCGTTCCTGAGGGATACTAATTTAATGACAAAATCTAGATTAGCGCGATTAAAGCTGTAGGCAAAATCTAGTCTAGTACATTATAAAAGCAAGACCTAATTAAGTATACTTCGTGCGATTGGAAAACCTTTTCAGACCCTGATTATAGACAGCTTGTTGTTAACTATAATTTTATGTATAGGTTCAGAGTACCCAGGCTTCTTAAAGTGGTGCTCTGCTATCAGCAACAAATCGGTGTCACCGTTGCCTCGTGCACTTCAAAAACATCGATTCCCTTTTGGAAGGCCGGTACTTATACGCAAGTGTTCCACGCCTCAACAGTAGCTGTTTAGAATGAGATTTTTTTGATACCTGATAGTAAGCAACTACTCTGGTCATTGTTTGCCAACTTAGTAGTACACAAAATACGATAAGTAATCCATTTCGTAACAAAAAACACATAGATACCAACATTTAATTGTTATAATTAAGTATAGATACTAAAATACAAGTAAACACGGCAACTTTAACTCAAAAATCAGTTCACGACTCCATTTAAAGTTGTATCTAACAAACTGTATCAGTTGCAACTCGTAAACTCTAGGTTCAATTTAAAAGTTAGAGTGTATTTAATATTATATCGAGAGCTGCCGAGACCGGTGTCCGGGTGTCTGGGGTGTCAGACTGTGAGCTTCGAGTGTCGACATGACTGTCCGATATTGCGAAAGTTGTGCCTTTACAGAATTGTTCCGGCTTATTTAGAAAACTATTTCGAATGAGTTTGCTTTTGTCGATTCGATTGGATTTTCTATCCGGGTGAGTAGTGTGTGGTATGCTTTTGTACTGTGATGTGTGATTTAAGGGATAAGGTTTTCATTGGCATTGAAACTAAATTGAGTAAGATGGGTTGATTTATATTCTGCAGCTGTCTGTATGTCTGTCAATAAACATAGCAGCACAATGTTAGCTGTGAGTTTTTTATCTTAAGGCCATCTTGTTTTTTCTTAATATAATTAGTTGTGTTGAACATATTTAATATAATACATTTAGGTGTAGTATTTTCGAACGAAGAACGATATTTAATTATACAGTATAATGTTCTTGCATAGGTTATATTCATTTATGAATAAATATAACATATGCTATATGTATGTATATTGTAATATGAAATTAAATATCGTCCGTCGTTTGAAAATGGTACTGAAATTAATATTATAATTAAAAATAAATACGAGTAGGTACTCATGAAATCTGATAATACTTTAGAATAATACGAAACTAAAGACCAGAAGAATATATGATTAAAATTTCATTTGAGATATTTTTATAGCCATGTAATAGACAGCGAGCATACTTGTAGCCATTCACTGGACACAGTTACGGACTCGGTGACGTTACTGACGATTTTTAACAATAATGCTTAACAACACTTTTCCCAGCTCGGACTAAGAACCTCACGATAATAAGAACAAACTGACGCCATATGACTTATTTGCATATGCATGCTTAGCATAGAGGCTTAATTGTTTACCTAATCACTCAAACTAGAACATACAGAAACTACACATGATAATACAATTTATAGTCCTAGCTGTATTACGTAAGGTCGAAACATAAAGATTATCATACTCCTCTATCTAATCCCTTAAGAATATAAAAACGTGATGCTATATTACATACCTTATATTAACATAAAGAGCACATGATACAAAAGGTTCTACTACGTTAATTTCCAAGTTAGTTACATAATATCTCATGGGACTCCTTACTCATAATATAAGGGACCATGTTTATTAGTAAAATGAAACCTTGAGTCAACAATTAACTTTAGCAACATCATTCTGTAACGTTGAGTAAATATACTCTGCTTAAAGTAAATGTTTACGAAGTTAAACATGTAAGAAGTTTATTTTCCGTTCTTACGTATGTATAATTTTGTGTTTAGTAAGCATACAAAACGATTGATCTTTAAACAAATATACACAAGAGTAGGTACGTATTAGAATATATAGGGTTGTTTGATTGCGATACTAGGGAAATCAGGGTTGGATATGTTAAAAGTATTTGTATTATTGATTTATTTTTATTCCAGTACTTTTACTAGTTACTAGTAAAAAAAACTGGTAGCTTTCGAAGAAGTTCATACAAGCCTGAAGAAGAGCTTCTATCGCTCAGTCTCTTCCACAACCTTATATGTATAGACTTAAGTAGTAACACTGTTATTATGTTTCGCTTAGTGAGTAAAATTCCAGACGTTCACCACACTACCACCATCATTCCTTTTTTCTATTATATTACTAATACATTTTCCTTTGGGGCGGCAAAGCATAACTGATATCACTAATATAGCAAGTGAGTATATGCTACGGCTTACCATTAGACATGTTATATGTATGTTGCCCATCTTAGTCTTCCGACAAAAAGCTAGGAAGCATTAGCCCTTTTATTGATAACTTGTTTCTGTCTGCAGTAATTGCGGGACTAAAATTGTCCGGGTCATGAGCATGTCACATGGTCAATTTTAAATTTGTTAAACAGTTTATGTGTGATTGAGTAAAAACATCCAAATCTCTTAATATATTCACAAACTCTCACATTCATAATCTCAATAGGATGTAACGCGTGCACACCGAACAAAGTAGCTCACTTCAAACTGTTTCTAAGTCCTGATTACAATTATCTTACTTCCTATATAATGTCAAAACTTTGGCCGTCTAAAAAGCTCCAAATGTCACGAGAGTTGTTACATAAAGGAATAAAAAAACAACATTACGAAGGCGGTAAACACAATCAGGCTTTGTCGACGATGGCACGTGAATGTCGCGCTGAAAACTTGCCAGTTGGCACCAAAAAGTGCCACCCTAGCGGCACGAAGCGGCCAACAAAAGTGCCTATTTATTTTTATACGTGACGGTTATAAGTTGAATGGCTTATATGTGCTGTGATAACTGAATGAGAGAAAGGAATCATGTTGTTATTCGTTATCAAAACGACATCAATCATTCGAATCATTTATGATTTTTGAAAGCTTAAAATATTTAAATCCAAAATTATTTCTCATGAGAGGTTTGCATGATTATTGTCATGAGTTTATGATTATTGCGAAATACTTCATCAAAGTAAAATTAAGTATTCATTTAGGAAAAACCATCATAATTACTACCAAAATATGCAAGCTAATATGGTACTAAACAAATTTGTCTATGAATTAATTGGTGCTTAAGCAAACAAATGCAGACTCTATTGTTACTAAAAACTATTAAACATAAATTTCAGTAACACTTTAATCAAAACCAACCTGGGGTCAAACATATGAACGACTGTATTATTTATCTACATTTTCGTGTAGCCGTATACAAATGGGTTGGGTTGAGCGTATCTTATCTTCTGTAAAACATTACGTACCTAACGAAAATAGATTGCATTTTTATCCATTACTAGATGTTGCCAAGGTTTCACCCGCGTTTATCGTTACTGCGCCGCCTCCGTGGGTCGTAGCGTGATGTTATATAGCCTATAATCTTCCTCGATAAATGGGCTATCCAACACTGAAATAATTTTTCAATTTGAACCAGTAGTTCCCGAGATTAGCGCGTTCAAACAAACAAACAAATAAACAAACTCTTCAGCTTTATAATATTAGTATAAATGTAACGCTCAGATGTGACATAATGGATAAAAATGTTACATCCAAATTTTTATATAAAATGTCGTTTTTATATAACATTAAAGAAGAAAATAATATGACTCGGTTCATAGTCAAACTACGTCAGGTATTTCAATATGTTCGTGCTTTTCAATTTTATTATAACTACGTGTATATATTATCAGGTGACACGATCGACCCAGACGTACTTCACAGAAAATGCAAATCATATGAATAAATTTCTAACATTCTATAAGCTCTGATGTGCAATAACTTTAACAAGATAAAATCAATTTATAATTTTTATGTTATTAGTTAGTAGTAGCACGCAAAATATATTTGTGTTCCACTATTTAACTACTAATTATCTACAAGACTACTACTACTAGTACTACTTTTTACTAGCTGTATTAATTAGGAGTGAGCAGAGGTGTCTTAGAGCCATATTTCGTCACTATAGCTGTCTGTCGGCCACAGTTTCAGGACCTTTGCTACTCAGAATTCTTGACATTTAAACCCAATACCAAGTGCCTCGACCATGAAACAAACCCGAAACTTTCTGCATCACATTCTCATTTACTACCGCTGCGCTATCAAAGCATGATTTTTATAAACCAATCAACTACGGTATAAACCAATTAAACCGCTGCACTAAATTAAGAATTAGAGTTAAAAAACGAACAACCTTTTTAATAAACCGAACATTCACGAAGGTTCCTTTATAAAAGTTTCGCTTTAAAACTGGAAAGCAAATTAAAGTCAGGCGCAACGCCTCTTGGAATGCAATCGGTAGACAAATAAAACCACGTCTAGTGATGGACACGTCCGCAAAAGTCCGGGAACAAGTTTATGTAAATGTATGCAGATCTCGCGCGGACACTTGTAAGTCCGACACTAAAGGATCGCAAAGAATTAGGGCTGTCTGTACTAATTAGTTGGCACGCAATTACTTAACTAGATAAATGAGACGATGAAAAATTGCTAGGAACGTTTCGTTGTCTACGTTTTTACTGTTATTTTACAATTAACATTCTACTTGTTTAAGGTTGCACTCTTTCGTTCATTATAATATAACACGTATTTTCTAAATAATATATTTATCGCACAGGTAATTAACGATCATGTAGGTTAATAAAGCCTATCTACGAAAATGTACAGGTTACTAAATAAATAAAATAAGTCTAACATGTTCAATATAAAAAATAAGGAAGATATTTCTTAAATAAACTGAGATAAAATTTTGGAGCAAGAACCTTGATAAAAACATAAACTCATTCAAGAGTAAAACAAGACGAGCACTTCACACACAAGACCGGACCGGGCTTTTGTTACGTAAATAAATACTACCATTGAATAAACATACATACATAATTACCATCTCAAAGGTTCTTCACAACAAAAAATACTTGACCCTTGTTGATGCTCGAGGATAATATATCACAATTTGAGCTGTCAGTCGTCGACAACCCTGAAGTCCGGGACTCGGTAAGTCCCGGACTCCGGCACCGCACTTAAACGTCCTCGGCACTCGTTCGGCGTTCCCCGCCATTTTTTGCTTACACGCTCCTTGTTCACAACTCGACTGGGAAATTAAAAAATAAATTCATGCTGCCAGTACGAATGTCTTATTAATTTGTTTTAAATCGACGCGAAGTCACGTTCAAGCCTCGCGTATGAGTTCCTTGCGTGTTGCATATAAAGTGAGAGATATTTTTCAAAGATTCAGCTTGTTAAACATTGTAAAGAGGGTGTGTTCTCGCAAGCATCCTCACGTTATTCTGTAAAATGTAAAACATAGTGCTTTCTATGCATTCTACTTTTAAAACACTGCATTGGTTTGGAATTTAAGATAAAGAAAACATTATAAATGCGAATGTGAATTTGTTTGTTTGTTACGCTTTCACACGTTAACAACTCTATCATGAAATTTTGCATAAACGTTGTCAGGGATACAGAAAACAACATAGGGTTATCCAGAAGTATTGTCCTCTAGGGATATAAATTTATCGAGAGAGTGCAGCTGCGAGCATAGTCTAGTTTAAGAATAAAGATATATTAGTAAAATATCAATTATTCAAGTTGTATAGTAAATAAATTCGGAAAAGCTACTTGTTTTTTGGGATCCCTTACATGTTATTATGATATTTGTTAAGGAAAGCAATTACCAAGTAGTCTGATGACTTTAATCTCAGACGCTGCTTTTTATATTTTCCTTCCAAATATTATTGCATCCAACGCTTTGCGATTGCTTTTTTATCTATGTGTTATCATTACCTGTACTAAAACCTGACTAATAATGTCACAGTGTGTCTGGAACTTTTAAGTAGATACCTACAGTACTTGCCAGACATTGTTTTTACACTTCCAAGTCGTCGCATAATGCCTTACATAAATCTCCCTAAAACATGTATTCAGTACGCGTGGCGTTGGCGGTTGACTCCTCATCTCACCTATAGATTCTTTACAGACATGATTAATAGCTCCCTCTGAGTGACTCGACGCGAGAACCATTTGTCTCCCTCCCTGAATATAGAGGACGCGGAAAAACTTCCATACTTATTTACATACTGGTGTTGCCACGAGGGGGCCGCCTTTTGGTGGAAATTCGATTTTTAAATGTTCTACTTGAGGTGTGGCTTGCGTGTGACTGTGTGGGAGAGAGAGATAGATGATATTCTTGGATCAGTATAGTGAGAGAAAGACAGCTAATAGCTGCCGCATGTGTTAAAGTAAATACGTATCAAATCAATTTGTGTTACAGTGACACATAATAGTGATATTTGTAAAATTATTATAAAACAAACCATTAGTATAATAAGCTATACTAGACAATTTTCTTTAATAGTCTTATGTTTTAGCAATAACGGTTTGCTACCATTTATAGTTAAAATCATTGGCATATCGATAAAATAAACACTGAAATTGATCAATACAATAGACGTTCTTAATTTGTAGCTTTTCTTAATTTGTATCGTTAATAAAGCAAAGGCACTGTATCTAATATGCCAAGTAAGGTTCACGAAAAATTAAAAAGTATATTTTAAATGTGGAACTATATCTATTATTAACTCTGGTAACACTAGCTATCCCGATGGAGTTTAAATATTCAGCCGCCATATAGCTTTGCGAAGTTTCTCGCCGTATAAAGTTAGAAAGCCTTTGTAAGGAGATTTTAATTTTTAAAATAAATTCCTTTATGTAAGTACAGCCGATCGCCTAGTCTGCGGTTATTCTACAGCTTGCTTGTTCCTAACTTTTAAATTTCTTCGGAATATACAAACACACAAACTGTGCACCGGGGAAATATGGATCATATAATATTTGGCATTACGTAGGTAGGTATATAAAGTGCTAGACGTCAAACTATTTTAATAAACATAGACTAATATTTATACGTTTAATACGTAGTTACTCTAAGTCTTTTATGTCTAAATAACAAATGATAAGACGAATGGTTAAAAAGAAACAGTAGATTCTTATTACGCTCCTATTGCGTACCTATATTTTGAGAAGGTGACCTAATGTGATTGAAAATATTAACTTTGCAATCACCTTAGGTTTAGCGTAATAAATTTGTTATTTAGGCATAAAAGAATTAGAGTAACTATGTATTAAACGTATAAATATTAGTTAATAGCTATATTGCGTATTGTTTTGATAGCAAAACATACGCAATATAGCAATAAAATATAAAATATAACTTAACAAAACCAACCTAACCTTAAATTAAAAAGCATTTATGGTCGTAGCCAATAACTGTGCATATAGGAGAGTGAATTTTATATAGTTTTATGTATATATAAAAATAACTATTATGAATGAACTAGTATGAATAAATGACTTCAATTTGCATAAAAACGTATTATACCTCTAATTTTTTTAATTTTTATTTACATGTGCTCTAAGATTTTGACTGCTTTAGTCTATTTTTAGACAATATAAAGGAATCCGCTATCTCAGTACAAAGTAAAGCGACAAAAAGCGTTTCTTTTTTTTCATCCGTTCAGTTCGATGTTCAAATAAAGACGGCGAGGTTCTTTTAAGCCTCTTGGGAAGCATTGTGGCCAGCTTTGTAGTCTCTTCAAATAATTGTAGTTGTAGATTACATTAAATTTTCTCACAAAAAGACGAAAGTTTTCTAAAGACAAGTAATAATAATATTCGTGTTTATTGACGAATGATGCTAGCAGTACCGGCAGTCTGACAATATAAATGTCACATAATATATTATGTACCTCAATGATACGCTTGGCTTGTAAAAAATATGACACAGATTCTCTATTAGGAAGCTAGCATGTTTAGTGAATGTAAAAAGTATGTGTACTTATTAGCTTGAATTTGTGTTTAGTTTTGTTTTTAATTATTTTTATTTTAATTTAAATAGCCGATGCGAAAACCTAGTCACCGTGGTGGACTATAACCTAACCCTTCTTGAACTAAAACTGAGAAGGCCCATGTCAGGGGATAGTTTATATATAGGGATGATATTATTATTTAATTAAATTATAATTTCTACGCATACAATGACCCATACTGTATAATACATACATATATACACATAGACTGCTTTCAGACATATAGGTAATAATTTACATTGTTGATTAATACCTCTTTACAACTTTAAACACAAATAAATTAAGATGTTTAGAATGTACAGGTCTCATTGCTAAGTATTCACTATCGATCTGTTAAAATCTACCTTTAAAGTCCTATCTATTTTTAGCCATCCAAAGATATGCTAAAAGTTATAAAGTTTTAGACTCATATTACTCTTAAAACTAATAAATGGTTTGAAAAGTTTCAAAAGATTTTTATAAGTTCGATTTTTCTGTGGCCTAGGCTAACTTGTTACAATTTATAGCAAATTTTCAACTTTATTCTTTTTTTGGCTACACTGAAATTGGTTTCTTGATTTATATGGTTCATATTAAATGTAATGTTCAGTTTTTAACTGCTTTTTCTACTAGCGTGTTCATGAGCTTAGAACTTTATAAGTTTACTAGATTTTGCCCGCGTCATCGCTCGCGTTAATTTAGATTATGTTAATAAGTTTCTATACCTCGAGAAGAGTACTTATTCTGGATGAAAGGTCTCTATGTCCTTTTCTAAACACCTGACAACGTGTACGCGTAATTTTATGATGATCGGTTGAGTCGTTACAACAACTCAACCAAACATCATAAAAGCATTCAACACCTTAGAGTGAAAGCGTAACAAAAAACATACAAACTCACATTCGCATTTTTTTATATTGGTGAGGATAACATACCAGTTATATTATTTGTTTTGTCAGCTACGCTTAAGTCTCTATAACCGTGATAGGCACAGAATTTAGGACATTCTTTATAGAAAATTGGCTTAACCTATTTACTTAAACCGACAATAAAAAAAAAATACGCTTCTAATCCATCGAAGCAACTCAATAACTTTATAGAATCAGTCTGTATATCTCAGAAGGGGTTAGGCAGAGGTCTAGCACACATACTTTTAGCTTGCTATAATAATAATAAACTCCTCTGGGATAGTCCTTATCTCCTCATGAGACTAACGCGATAACAGAGGGCACAGTACACTAGCTTTTAAACTACCACCTTCGCCTTGTGATATAAACAAAAAATGTATCACCAGGTTAAATAAAAGCGAACAAACCGCAGGGCAGCTTGTGGCGAGCTGAATGTGAGTGGCGGCACTGCGGTCCTGAATGCCTCAGAGCGTCGGTTAGGGCCTCGTCTTCAGTTTGCCGTTACTGGTTAGCTGTGGTGGAACTTCATGAGCGCCAGTAGGACTCTCAACTCTGGCTTGCCTTGGTCGGCCGGCCAGAGGGAGGCCGCTAGAGCTATATGCTTGAGGGTGGAAGTGTCATTTTCAAGGGCATAACTACGGGGAAACCCGCTCCGGGCCTCCGTTGTCACGAGACCCGTGATGGTGAAACCGGCGCCGCACCGCTCGACATCCCTAGCCACTCGCACCAGTGTTGCCCTCTGCTGCTGGCTTGTATGCCTATGGTGGCTATTCAGGGGGCCCATCTAGTGAGTTGGCGAGTCACCGTCTGCCCATTGTATTGATGCTATTAGAGTATTCAGGGCAGACGCCGTTTTTCATCCATAGTTACCAATATACCGGTATACCACCAAACACCTATACCCATATATTAGAATCTATACGCAGCAATAGTCCTTCGCCTGCTGTGGCTAGTGCCGCTGTAGGTGTTCCATCCCTCGTTTAATTAACATTCTCTAAGGGCCTCATCACGTTGGACCCATATCTCCGTGTAAGCCTCCCAAAGGTCCAGGTATTTTTCTAATAAATTATGTTAGAAAATACCTGTGATAAGAGAAACATTTTTAGTGTTAGTATATTAAATTAATCTACAATCTAACAAGTGAACTGCACTGTTCTCCTAGCTAGATTATTAAATAATCTGTATTAAGGAGTAACAGTCCTTTTGTGAGTTGTTTAGTATACATTATCTTTCTCTTTAACATTTCATTAAATCAAATATCGTGTTATATTCTAAGTACATGAAAAAGGTACAGTTTCTTGCCGTAGAGAGCTCGCTTCTAGGCACCGTGCAGCTACTAAGAACTTCCTTATCAAAGAGCGTATCCAGGCAACGAACCCAATTAGCTCCAAGAGAAAGTGCAAGCTTATGCCACAGGACCGACGAGGTATAATATATATTAATAACCAGACAGCATTATATCAACTTCTTCGGCCACTGATCTAATATATGGTCTATAGTCCAAAACATCGATCGTTTAAACCGGTAACTATAAGGCTCTATTTGTTTTATAAACACCGACATAACTCACGATCAGGCTGTATATCAGCCTCGGTTCGAACACCAACTATAAATTAATTTGATCACCACATAAATTTTATACCCCGAGCCGACTTCATTATAATTTTATGAGGGAATTGAAAAAAAATATCGACGCTAGGGCGAAATTTGTTGATACTGCTGATTAAGAATTTATTTATGGTTGTTGGGTAAACGTTGCATAAACAGAAAAATATGAGATAGGCTGTATTTAGTATACACGACTGCGGATTGGGGTATCTCCTTGACTCATGACTCCTTTCTTTATATAGGTATGGTACCTCATAGGTGTCTACTGGTGTTAGTTTTAGATATTCCCGCAGGCAGATGGGAAGATGCGTGAGTCACGTTTGCTTTAAGTCTCACTTAGTAGGTTGTTTTATTGCAATATGAAAAACACAATATTACTGCGTTTCTTGCAGCAAGCAAAAGTTCTGAACGCTCACATACCTACCTATTACTAAATAAAAGGTATAAGAGCCTTTTCTTTAAATTTGTATCCCACTTTAATTTCTTCTCCTAGGATCGGCAATGCACGAGTGATGCCCTCTAAATTGCAAGCGATCAAATACTTAGGTATTATCAAGTGGGCAGTAAGCTTGTTTACCACTTTTAATGTAAAAAACTAGTGAAGTCAAAGATATTGAAAATAGTGAAATTTTTGTCTCTACACTAACATGGGTTATACATAACTGGTAATTAATGCCAATGGCAAAAAAAATATTCAAATGATATGTTTTGGTTGTGGCATTATTGATACGCAAAATAATCATGACGGAATTGGATGTAGCCAACTCAAACCAAAAACAATAACAGCCATTTGTCGCAACTTTCACAAAACATTAAAACGCACGAACACTCCATGTTGGTGAACAAAACAGAAAGAGGACGCATAGGCAGCTATTGATTTCCCATCAGTACGAGAATGTGTATTTGTCACGTCAAACTTTTGAGCCTTCTAAGCGAAGTTGACAACTTGTGCCCAATATGTGCGCAGGCAAGACGAAGTTTCCTCGAACTAAACTAACAATGTATAGAATTATATAGATGGCCGCCGGGTTTCGTATTTTAAGATTAAATGTATTACAGACTAGTTGACAACTTGATTTATAACGTTCATGTGTGAGTATTATTCATTTAAGCACTTTATGTAGCTTCCAGAAAATAATTATTTTTATATTATTTAGACGGCAAACAAAAAGCGATCTGCCTGAAAATAAGCCAATACCGTAAAACCCAAAAATCTATCCTAACTAATATAGTAAGGATAGGGTTTTGGGTTTTAATATATAAATCCAAATATTCCGAATGTATTCTTGTTTGTTTGCTACGCTTTCATGAACTGAACTGCTTGACCGATCATCGTGAAATAAAACGTAGGATAACTTTTATCCAGAGAAAAGTACTGTTCCCGGGGGATAGAAAATGTATGACTATCTATACTATTTTCACAGTGCAGGTGGCCAAAAATTCTGCAACCGCTTAGTATAGGGCCATTTCGGTTTTACGTCATGAGGGTATACCTCCTGCCAATGCAGACCTTGATCAATGGATGATCAGCACTTCCATAATAAAATGAAGCTGTCGTTATCATCTAAAACAATTCCCCAGATCACAGCCTATTCAAGCGATTGATCGCACAAGACAAAACATAAATTGTATAAGCTTTGACATCATAAAGAGAACAAAAGTTAGCCTTTTATTATTATCTCCGATTGTGTGAGTGTAGTGTTGACATACACTGTACTGACATCATTGAAAATCGTATTATATTTGCACTCAGTGATTCAGATCACTGATGACACATTCAAAGCATTACAGAATCCTAAATGGTTAATTGTGAACATATATTTCGGAAAAGATAGGTACTCAACCTATCTTTTCCGACACTATTTTGATATGCAAAATTTGTAATTTTATATATGTATAACGATTAGACCTAGTTAAATATCTTTACTCATCTGAGCATTAGATTTCTTTTTTTGGTAAATAAATTGAAATTCAGTTTTATTTGGTTGAAAAAGAAGTTGACTCTAATAAAAAGATCAGAAAGAACATTTTATTTAAGTCAAATGGTTGCTGAGGTCAAAATAACAGTCGACTTAAGTTAGAAAATAGGAAGATAGTAAAGTGAATGTAATAACAACATACAAAGCTTGACTACCGAAAGAACTATTGAATAAAAATCTGCCATCGCAGTAATTTTAATATAGACGTGTTTTATATATCTTAGTTTTTAAGACGCATAATTACATGTCAATAAAGTATGTTTAGAAGTGTCACGAACTATTTTAAAGTCATAATTCCATATACCGTACATGACAATATTCGTAACATTTTAAATAAATGCTTGACAACGAATCAGAACATGTTATGGCATGTAAAATAACGTCTTTTAATCCAATTACTAAGTTGTATCTCATGAAGGACCTAATCTTGGCAAGATTACGCGCGTATATCTTCCGAAACCCGAAACGATGTAGAACTGTCATAAAACTTATCAAGGAGACTTCCAGTTGGACGCACATTTGCCTACCTACGTTACGTACCGCTAGCGTACGCGTGTAGATTGTTCCAGCCAAGGTTCTTCGAAGCTCGGGCCGTTTGTGGCGACAATTCGTACGAGATATATGCCTTTCACCACTTTCCCTGTAGTTGCCAAGTTGTTGGAACTTAGAAGTAGATATATATTCTGTTTTACTTCTATATATCTAGGAAACTATACAACTAAATTGATTTATATAAGCTCGGTTTGAGCGCTAGTTTCGCGGACTAAATGTACTCTTATGTAAATTCGGAACTTGCTGTTATAGTTTATGAACTCGTCGAATATTTCAATCTCCCTAGAGGATTAAATCTGTCAACGTTTCAATCGTAGGCTTTTACGCCTAAAGGAACTTAGCACCATCAATCGAAAGCTAAGACGACTATATTTAGATATTTTACCGTCTAGACATTTTATTTAGTTTCACAAAGGCATGTTACAACATTTATTCGCTTACTACGTTCCATAGGCATTATGTATCGAATTTAGCACTTTTCTTTAGGAACAATGAATTCTCAAGTGTAAGTGAATGAGATCAAGAATTTCAGGCGTTCAGCTAAAGTCGGTGAGTTTATTTTGTACAGTAGTTGTTCCTTATTTAAAAGAAAATGTAGGTTATCAATGATACTAATTCTTGTGTGTTTTCTGTAAATTGATATTAATGTTGCTCTCAGAAGGACCATTTGGAAATGCTTTTAGACCTGCTACTTCAGTCTTGCCTTTTTGCTTCTTTTGGGAAATAGATGAGGTATCTAAATTTTATGTTCTGTTTTTATCAAGGCCGTAATCCTCGTTCGTCAGCTCTCAATAGTATCCATATTCGGAGCTCACATATTTTTGTCGAATTAAATCAAATCCTTGTCCGCCAATATAAACGACAACATTTGGCAAATTGGCATCGACATCAATGAATTCGTTTAAATAGTGACTATTGAGTGCCCCATCAGAAAATTTAATAATTAACACTTTTGACTGTGTCAAGTATCCTGGTGCCCACGATCGCACACAAGTCCCACAGAACCAACGCGGCAGTACTCCTTATAAGTAACTAGATGGCCACCGCGATTTCATCCACATCTATGATTACTGCTTTACTCCTTTTGCCCGTAGCGTGATGTTATGTAGCCTATGTCGTAACATAGGCATCCAGAAGTATCTGGATGTACTATTTCCCATATTAGTAAAAGAATTTTAAAATCGCTCCAGTGTTTTTTTTATTTATTTGTTACACAAGTCTTTTCTCTTTATAAATTTATTAGTAAAGATGAAACGCTTATAATTGGCAAACTAAATAAATCTTCAATTTCTAACCTTGCCAACTAAACTAACAACGTTTCAGCCATAATTGTTTAAGTGGTTTAGTTACCAGATTGTTTCGGTTTAGTTTAGATATCGTAGTTACAAGTTTAACTGTGCCGATATTGAACAACTTTCTGTTCATCAAATGACGAGAGGTGCTTATATATTTTATATCTCTAGCACGTGGCGCCCTCTATACTTCTACGTTATGCCTAGGACTATATAATATACGACGGACAAAATATGTTAGCCCACGTAGGCTCTGTATACACGAGAATATAAAGTGCTGTCAACTTTACAGCTGTATTTTCGAGGATTAAAACTATCTAGATGATAATTAAACGGGGTGTATTTTGAGCAAAGTTCTCACAGTAAAGTTGGCATAATTAAGATCTCGTAATAAAATAGCACTACGTTAGTATATCCCCGACGGGCAAGGCAGACGGGCAGTATATTATACCACAAATAGTCAATATATTTAGGTATCGTTTAATTAGGACATATTCGTATCTACAGGTAAGCATCATAGAAACATCAACAATAAATATAATGTCAAAAAAGAGGTATTAAGAGAGTAGTACTTTTAATACTAGGAATAACGAGGGTGTCACTGTGCTGTCAGACTACTGGCCAAATAGCACCTTTTACATGTTGTATACCTTAGCCGTTACGTATTGGTAAATTGACTTCTTTTGCACGGTTGTGAATATCACTGTTCTGCATGAGGTCTTAGATTTCATTTCCAGGCAACGTGACAATGGCATTTTAACAAGAAATTCTCATTAGCTCCACGGAGTCTCCAACTATGTATATACGATAGACGGCAATAGACTCATCGTATATTACATGGGACCTATAAGCGTAGCTGGCAATATGTAATACATACATACAACCTACCCCTTCAGGAATATACCTATACGTGAAACTATGGATGAATTGTAGAGAAACTATCACATAACACCGCATGTCGCTCATTTCTAGATGTCTCTGCGGTCTGCCGACGTGTCGTAAACAGGTGTTGTTTTGTTTCACGGATGAATCACGTCATATTTCATTTCTAGTGAGGAAAAAGGTAAATATTATATGTCGTAGAACCGTTTTTAGTTTTGATGATAATTAATAAGTACTTCTGCTTTATGTCTTTTATTTATTAACCTGTCATTGGAATGCTAGACATGATTAAAAACCTATTGTGCCAGGCCGCCGGTGTGCCGCTGCAGCACTCAATAGTTTTAGAGGTTTGCCCGCACAAGGCTTAAATCAGGTGTTGCAATAATATATTACAATTATTATCATTTTAATAAAGACTGGATTCATACACCAAAACGAACAAAATATTGATTCGTTCTTTCCGTTGTTTCCATGTTTTTAAAGTCCCGCTACAGAGATTATCCCTTGTGTGTGAGTTTTTACTTTACTTAGCTTTTAATTAAAATTTATTCAATTAGAAATTATGCGTAGTATTATGTCTTTTTTCCAGAGGGAGACACAGGGACAACGGATTTCCACTAGTTACATACATACAAAGTTTCATGAATATATATTTAAAGGTATATATGCAGTGCTATATTACACCTTAATTTCGTTATAAATGGTTTTGAATGCCACGTAATAGTAAGCTTGAGGTTATTGACGTCTACTGGGCACAGTTCCAAATTCCGGGTTGCTACTGATCATTTCTTGACAAAAACACCCATAACACTGTCCGACATATTACGTTGTTTTTTTTATATGTAGCTGGTTTTATATAAAAATCATAATATCAGCACTGTATATAAACGGTCCCACTGCTGGGCACGGGCCTCTTCTCAGTGTGGGAAATGTTAGTCCATAGTCAACCACGCTTACCCAGTGCAGGTTAGCAGACTTCACATATATTCGAGTACGTTATGGAGAACTATTAAACATGCAGGCTTCCTCAAGATGTTTTCCTTTACATTTAATGCAAGCGATAATTATCTCATAAATACGCACATAACATCGAAAAGTCAGAGAGCGTGTCATAGGATCACCATCGAGACTTCTGCGTTTCAGTCCCACTAAGCTATCGCAGTTACGATTTATAACAAATATATGAGTATTTAATACGAATTAATAGGTTCAGACAAAGGGTATATTGTGGTTATCATACGTCGCTTTGCCAAGATCTCTCCAGTGATTAATGATAATACATCATGAACCTCATCAAAGCCTCGTCGGACATATCCCGAGAGGGAATGTTATCGCAATGGAGTACGAGATAAGTGATATGAAAATGATAGATGGGATAGCTCCAGGCGCTGAATATTACCTGTCACGTACTATTTGGCTTGATTGTACTTGAGGTTAATGGTAGCACTAAAACTAAATATGCCATAGCTTACGCCTTCTGTTTCGTTTGCGTGGTATATCTTTAAGACAGATGAACGGAGTCGAAAGTCGAAGATTTTATATAATTAATTATTTATTTTATCATCGGTTAAGTCAATTTTGAGATTAGGTTTGAATGTGGGGGTCTTCGGAGTGGAATGCAACACGCACGTTAAAGTAATTTGTATATGTGGTAGAAATAACAATCTCTACCACATACGAGTATAAACCACATACTGTGACGTTTTAATTTTTGTTTAGATCGAATTATTCGGCCTCGTGGAAAATGTTGTTGTGAAGTCCTTAGTTGGGTAAAAGCTACTGGATTTTACTATTACGAAATACTTAATAGCAATACCTTCGCTATGTAGCAGTGTGTCCAGTAGACAAAACATAGCTAGCGAAATTTGAATGTCATACAGCTCTGCTTACCCCTTCGCAAATAACCAGACTTGATATGGATATATATATATGATATATTAATTAATTAAATATATTAATCACATGTTGAATGTTATAGAAAACTTATGTTATAACAATTCACAGAATTCCTATTAAAATATATGTACTTGATATCTACAAAGCCATTGAACCACACACATTCCAATACCCAAACAAGAAGAGCAAAATGATTGGATAATTACTCTCGACAGTACCCTTTACCCGGAAGGCACAGATTTAATACCCCCAAATCCACAATATAAGAGGTATGGGTAGTACCCGTTGTACCCAGTACCGGGACGGCGGCAGCCGGGCGCCCGGCCGGGGAAATCCAATTGTCACCCGGATTAACGGCCTAGATTGGCGTGCTCGGAAAATAACTGGACTTTTACTTATTTTAAACTGGCTCTAAATGATACTGCGGAACTAACTTTGTGGATTACTTTGTCAGTTTGAGAACTGTGAGCCTTCAGTATATTGAAATTCATGAACATTTTATTACGTATCGATTTTTTAATTACCGGATGAATCTTAGCTGAGGTATAAATTTAATTGACGCTTGAACCTGTCATTTGCTGGAATTCCAGACGTTATTGAAAACCAATTGTGTCTGGCCAGGTCTGCTGCTCAAGGGTTTGAATAAATAAATTTTCCAATACAATCAGCAGACAAGATATTTGATGACTATAAAATTGGTTCTAACAGCGGTTGATATGACAAACGTGTTAAAGGTTTGTCATATCAACCGCTGTTATTAACACATGTGATTTCATATTTTGCTCTACGTCAATAATCTTAGAAGATGCTAACCCTACTACTTTCTATAGTATGGCATATACATACATACACTGCCGGTCAAAAGTTTGAGACCACCTACATCAAAGTTGCAAATGGATGTAAAACTCAAAATAAAAAGCTAAACATGAAAGGATTTATTGTGATATTTATTAAGTATGGCAAATGCAATTAAATATAAATAAAAAATATTAAATATTTCGACAATTTAACTTAAAATATATGTTGACAAGCTAAACAGCTTTTTCATCAAAAAACCCTCCCTTGCATTGAATCACTTTGTTGACAAGTCTTGGCATGCGGGCAATCAATTTGTCGATTGTTTCTTGTGAAATATTATTCCAGCTTTCTTGCAATGCTCTCCACAAATCTTCTTGTGAGCTGGGACAACAACTGCGCACGTTTCTGTCCAGCTCTTCCCACAATAGTTCTATAGGGTTAAGGTCGGGGCTCTGAGCGGGCCACACCATGTTTTTTAACACCCCTTCTGCTTCTTTTGTATCTAAATAACCCCGGCATAATTTGGAGCTGTGTTTAGGGTCGTTGTCTTGTTGGAAAATAAAGCCATCTCCAACTAGCCGAAGTCCCGATGGTACAGCATTACACTCCAATATTGCTTTGTACTGCTCCTTTTTCATAATTCCTTCGACTCGTACCAAATCTCCAGTTCCACGGCTCGAGAAACAACCCCAAACCATAACGGAACCACCGCCATGCTTCACTGTGGGCAGGACACAGTCTGGCATCATCTTTTCCTCGGCACTCCGCCGAACAAAAACACGTCTTTTGCTCCCAAACACTTCAAATTTGGACTCATCTGTCCAAAGAACTCTTTTGAAGTCTTCTTCACTCCAGTCTCGATGGGTAAGGGCCCACTGCATTCTCTTCTTTTTGTTTTGTGGCCTTAAGAGAGGTTTTCGCACTGCTACGCGACCAAATAACTTAGCGTCTCTTAGTCTTCTTTTCACTGTGGTCAATGACACAGGTGTAGACCGGGATTTGTTCACTTCAGCGCGGATTTCTGGTGCTGTCAGGCGTCTATTCCGCTTGCTTGTTACCACGATGAACTTATCCTCGCTAGAAGTGGTAGCTCTCGGCCTTCCCGACCGCGAACGATCTTGATTATTGCCAGTCTCCTTGTATCGGGTTATTGTGTTATGAACACAAGTCTTCGACAACTTGAGCTGAGTAGCAATCGCACGTTCAGATTTGCTTTCATTGTGTAAAGCAATGATGACAGCACGAGTTTCACCGCTAATTTGGCGTACTTTTCCCATAATGAGATGTCTTCACTGTAAGAACGACGATCTCGGACTAACCAAGATTAAGAAATATTTACTCCATGGAAACTCAGGTGTTCACAGTGTTTTAGGAAGTTAAAATTTCCTAAAATTCTGTTAACACAAAACAAAGCCCAAATAATGAATAATAGTCAGGTAACAATAATATTACAATGACTTTAGCGCGCGGTCCGCACGCGGCGCCCATTGATGTTTCTAGACAAAAGACCTTTGTACGATGATTACATAAAAATAAATAGAAATAATGACTTCGAAAAATAGTTAAATATCCATTGTATATGCAGGTGTTCAAATTAATTGTTTATCATATGTATTTTTAACAAATTTTATTGTGAAACAATATTTTAATTTGTGGTCTCAAACTTTTGGCCGGTAGGGTATATATATTTTCTTCTGTTTCTTGAAAGGATAGCCAAAACTATGAATTTCCAATTGCTACAGCGATAGCATATGTATCTTATTTCATATTCTTTATCTATGATTTCCGGATAAAGTACCGTTAGGTTTACCATTCTCAAGTACTTCTTTCACTAAAGAACTTTCGCTAAGACCTTTTCATTGAATATCCCTATCAATATACTCTGTAAGTTATAACATTCTTACGTCAGAATCTGGTTTGGTTGTACTACATCCTAGTTTGAGCTAATAGTTATCATATTCGCTTACTTTGGATGGGCGTAAAATAAGAAGCAAAGGGCTTAACCTGGCCTTGCATGAGCAGCGATAGCTCAGTGGGGAGACCAACAGACTGCAATGCAAAGGGTCTCGGGTTCGAACCCACGTCGCACACCTCTGACTTTCGGAAGTTATATGACTTTTCGAAATTATGTGCGTATTGATTGACAATTATCGCCTGCTCCGTGCCTCGGAGAGCACTATAAGCCGTTGGTCCCGGCTGCCATGAACATCTATGGCAATCGTTATTAGGAGAATGTCGACACAAAAGATCCCACTGGGTCGAAGTGTCGCCGGTCTGTACTGACTGGCCCCTACATAAGATAAGATAAGATAACTTGGCCTTAACTTTACCAATCAAAAGCGTTGTCACATTTAACAAATTTTTAAATAATAGTAATAAACCCTAAGCAGTTCAGTAAATCTATTATAAAAGTCAGTATTTAAGCGGAATAAATTCCACAAACCTATACCTAAATTTGTTCTAGTTAAAATTGCCTGAAATTTTAACGAATTGGCAACAGCACGGTTTGTAATTGCAGGTATTAAAATTGTATTCGTATGCAAACATCTAAAATTCAATAAAATAACAGAAGTTTTCACATTTATTAGTTGGTATCCAGGAAAATTATATTTTTCTTGAATAATTTATTTATAGTTCGAAAGATTAAGGTTTATAATACGTTTTGCCGAATGGATTCAATTGTAGGGTAGTTCATTACATGGAGTTGATAAACAGTTTCTTCAGTGAGTAAGTGGAGTGTAAGACACCCTACGTTTATAATTTACTTCAATCGTTGAGCTCGACGCCGGCAAGCCCACGCCGCATCGCACCGCACCGCTCCGCGCCGCGTCGCAACGTGCCGTACCCGCCCGGTGCCGCTCACCCGAAGATAGCGCGTAATGGATCTTTTTTGTTATTTTAATCACGTCTCGGCGAAAGCGACACTCCCCGTTAAATTAATTGGATTTTATGAGATCTCTCGCAATTTCTGTTATCGTTTATACTCAAAAGTCAGCGGGATGAATTAACTAAGAAATATCTAATTAGACATTTTAATAACGTCGAAATATGTTTACCGTTTCAAACAATTAGGAGGATGTCTAACTTTGAATTGAGTCCATCTAAGCTGAGATAATAAAGTGAGTATTCATTAAAATAATAGTACTTAATTGTGCATATCCTCATTCTATATTTCTCTTTTATTATCCGCTTATTATTCCATTGTAAACCATACACCTGAAGTTATATCTTCTCTGTAAAGAACTTTTAATTGACAATTTAGAATAACGTACGCCATACGAGCATGCACAAAATAATATGATAAAAGCTTTGACTGAGTAATAATGGCAGCGAGACCACGTCACTCGCAGGTTGCCAATAAAGGAGCTTTGTTAGAAACTTTTCACTGTCCTCAATAGATGGCGGTACGATCACCTTTAAGTTTCCCCCTCTATTGAATAAAACAAAACGTTTAATTTGCAAACACCATTTGAATTATTGGATTACAAATTCAAAATAGGAATTGTCCTGGTAGAAATGCAAATTTTGTAGTAATTAATCATGCTTTATAGAGCGATGTCAATAAGGATGGGGTGTTGTCAGCCTCCGCTCTCGTCGATAATTCGATAGACCACGTGGCTGTTATGTCTATTAGTTTATATTACGCTGCGTTGGGCGCACAGCGTTCTGCCAACCGCGTTCTTGATACTAGGCCTGTGTTTTAATACAATTTCAACTTTATAAATTGGTTAGTGATCATTTTAACTGGCCCACGAGACTGTTGATAAAATCAATAGTTGTTACGTCCGCTTCAATTTGATGTCCATTTATTAGATAAATATATAATATACATTGGTTTTTGCTGTAATATACATATATTAAGATAAAAAAATAATAATAAATACATAATTATTTAAGCTTAACTTGGAAATATAAGAAAGATGTTGAATATTTGGTTTAATTAAGTAACAAAGAAAGCGTTCAAATATTGTATAATAAATATTTTTTGTTGAAATGGCTCGAACAAAATTATCATTTTTTGTCAGCAGTATAGATTATTAAAATAATAACCATAGCTATTATATTACCAAAACACAAGTTGAGCATTATAATTTTGTTAGCAAAACTTATTAAAGATTGAGGCAAAAATGTATTAGCCTATTACTATAGATCGTTGAACTTATAACATCTGCAAAAAAAAGAGAGTGAACAGGCAAGTACACCCCTAGCCATTATTACGAGCACTCTGGAAGTGTGGAAACTAATTAATATCGATAAGCTGACCATGACATCTCTATTCGTCGCCACCGTATATTTTGTGCGTAACGCGGACCGTATTGATTTTATGTGCGCGCGCACCACTCCCACCCCCGGGGAGACGGGGTGGAAAAGGAACAAGGGTGAAGCGACGATTTGAATCGAACATTTTTATGAGGGCGCTACAATCCCTAAGGTTAACACTGCGATGTGTCAGCTACCGAGGATGTTTGGCGAAACTTTTTAATTTACGAGGAAAAATATCAAACAGCCGGAAAAATTTCGGTAATCCTATAAAAATACGGTATTACTACGGCCAGTTTTAATGGTAACGAAATTAAGGTAATTAAAACGAACGCAAATAGTACTTATTAACGGTTTATCGCGCGGGTTTGTGCTGAGGAAAAACTGGAAAAGTATAAATCGGTTCAAGGTATGAGCTATTACAAAAATGGGGACCGTTTGTCATTTGACGAAGAGCAGTAAGGCACAGTGAGATTCCCAAAAACTTGTAGTAGATCGGCTGATAATTTACGGCTACCCGTTTTATGTCTCGACAGGTTAAAGAAGCGCTATACTATCAGCAAACGTAAAGCGCAAATAATAGTCCTGATGCGTTACCACCAACATTTTAGGCATTATTATTGCGCAGAAATGGATGACAGAGATTATGTATTTCATACAACAAAAGTAGTACTAGCAACAAACACTTGGGCCATGTGATGGTAAGAATTTACCATACCCATGATCGCTTGCAATACCATAGATTGGTTAAAAGAAGAGGAATAAAAAGGGAAGCTTCAGAACGACAAAATGAGTCTATGGTATTGTTTTCTTCTCTTTCATGCTATACTTACTCTGCTAGTGTCTATAAAGCTTAGTACTTACAATATCATAAGGCTGACCTTAGTGGTACAATAAATTAACAATAGAAATAAATATAACAAATTTAGAGGTTTTAGTATCGAAACGATAATTGTGCGATCTGTTACTGCAGCTATCTACCAAATAATTGATTGCACTGTTCATTTTCATGGCAGAGTAATTCATTGTGGATTGTTGCATTGGGTAACGCAATCTAAATTATTATCTAAGCTAAATAGATTGCACTAACTACCTTGTCTTTTCTCAGGATCCATTAGATAAGCTGTAATGGTGCTTGCTGGCATCTCTAATAGATGGGTTAAGCCATTATTGCGAGTATTAATGGACAGTTTTTTTGTTTACTTATCTATTTTCATACGGTTGGTTGTTGGATAACGAAACAGGATTTTAGTGACCGAATTTTTCTGGCCGAAAATTCGATAGCAATAATTTTTGAGTAACAAAGCGTCTTGCTACTTATGTATCGAACTGAATGATGAATCTATATTAAAAATTATAATTTTAATTTTAAGTCATCTAAGGTAAGACAGGCTTTCTAGCTAGTTGAATAGTCTGATAGAAGGTTAAAGACTACGAAGAAAGAAATAATATTTCCAATGTGTTCCAAATTCTTCTCTGAATTGTTTATGTGTGTAGATTTGGACAATTTTTGTTACTGAATGACTATCAACAGAAATAAATATCCCTATAATACCTAATAGCACTATGCCTATCCCTGATATTGCACTCTGAGCCTTAAAATCGGCATTCAGCTCTCACTTGAGCAACCAGGCGATAATAAATTAAGAACATATTTCAACAGAATTCATTACACAGAGCACTAGAATGGAACATTAAATTGCCAACAACTCCACAACCGCAGTATCAAATTACTGGAGGAAACAAACGGAGAGTTTATTATTTGAACAATATTTCCTACAAAGCACAACGTAGTTCACAAAACGTAATAAATTATTTCATGTTCTATTTTATAATGAAGCGTGCTTGTATGTGGGATAGTGGAGAGAACGCTATGGCCATACCAAGTGTAGGAAACCTATAGGAAATTATGTTTTCATGTCGAGCTTTTCTTGATATAAATTGGAAATCTTATTTTGTGAAACGTGTTTCTACTATTAAATAAGTTTTCTTTAGCAATTAATTTTTGTTTTGAGAAGCTTGTTAAATGGCTTAGCTGAGCAAATATTTTCTCCTTTTTTTGAGATGATGAAACTTGTATCACGAAACTAATTTGATTGAATATTAGATTTTTGATACTTATTTAAGCTTTAATTATTACTTAACTATCGGTCTTTAATTGTCGACCTAAGATGAATCGCTAACTAGTGATTGTCACAAAAACGTTCACAAAAATATTTTAGAAATATTGGGTTGCATTTATATTTTATCGTTACAAGAGTCGTTAAATCAAGGTCGACAATTTTAAGTATATTGAAGAAACTTGATGAAATTATTAATCAAATTACCACAAAACACTTGAAGTAATTTTACGACAGATAAGCAATCACTCTACTATCATATACATGTCAACTTTTGATTGTTATCGCAAATGTCATAAAACACATAACAAGCATTGTATAACAAACATTATATCCAATCTCAAGATCTGCAATATTAATTTCGATCGTAAGAAGATAATAATATTATCGAAACTACTTTTACCTGCTACGAGAAATAAAGATATAATACTACCGTCTACCTACATAGGGTACAAATCGATCAAGAACCTTATCATTTCTCACGCGTGTCGTAAGAGCCTCCTCGGAAACTGTATTGAGAGGTCGGACAATAGATTTCAGACTCTTTATGGTAAATAAATATGTATGAACTGACTGTGACTTTTATTATACAGGTAGCGTATTGTCAGAAAGTAGAAGTGTTGTTTGGAGAATGCATTGCTCGTATACCATGTTTTAGATATCTTTAAAGTTCATGTCATTTGCATGAATTCTTCTTGGATATCATTGAGAGATAACAAATTATATTTAAATATTGATGAGTGACAATCTATAATGATTCTGATTATTTTCTTTTTAGCTACATTTCGATGCACTATTTTTAGCATACTAAGAGGTATACTGCAATGCTAGCAGAAGAATTTGATTCATCTTTTTATTTGTGATATAACTATTTTTGAAGCGAATGCTCTGCATGCTCTCGAATTCGATGCCTTGGTATGCTGCTTTTGTCAAATACCCGACGGACGACGAATTGTGCCCGGTTGCCGTCAAGCGGCCACAGTTCTGAATCCAAGCTGCTACTAAGGATTTCTTAACTAAAAAACCATTAACCCCTTTCCCACCCAAGAATAGAACCCAAGACGAGCACAGCAGCATTCACTAAAATCCGGTTTCTTTCACTACCGTCACCTGTTGTGTTATTTTCGGTGTTAGAAGGATCCTTAAACATTTACACTCAAAACGGTATTTTATTAGCAGTCGTCGACAGGTGGGTGAAAGTTTGAAAGCATACGAGTGGGCGGTGCGTGCCTAATTGGATAAATTGGTCTTCTTAACGACACCTACGCTGAAGTGAAGCAGTTTAATTTTAGGTCTGCACAACAAAATAAAATGGCAAATTGAAATTTGCATGACTTGTTGAAAATCCATTTTGAATTGGTAGTTGGAAAAGGCTGTCACTTTGTTTTATAAGCTTAACGATTGTAATAGAGAAAAATGAAAATATTTCGCGGATATGAATGCATATACATTCAATAACAAGTCATTCTGATGATGCTCTTGTCTAACAATGCACATTGGTCTTAGAAACTTGTACTAACGCGAAATGGGTAGCATTACCTAGTCGTTTGCTATTTTGATATAAAATATCTTGCATGCCTCATTTTGAGCTTTGAAGTTCACAACTATTGTTAAGCAATAAAAAATAGATTACCTACATTTTGTAACACGCTGTCTTGTTCTGTGCTTGCTATAGCAATCCGTGAAGCGATGGTATTAAGGCCATTGTTTACCATTCTCCTTTTTTGAATAATAGTGTTGATAATTTTTGGGCAATACAAAATTTTCCCTATCGATAATTATAATCAAGCAAATTAATTAACTAGAAAATTTCCATTGTTTACTTCAATGAAAGTGTATAATTCATGACATGTTTTAATTTAGACCTCTAATTAGCGCCGCCGTGCCTTTGATCAGAGCGTTAAAGCTCTCGAATTCCTAAAATAACTATCAGATTATAATTTAATCTTCATAATGCGAGACCGTAGGTCGGCCCATGACGTCATCAGCCTCTAATCAAAGGGATCCGTTTCTAAATAATTTAAATAGGACCGTCCCTGTATTATCAATTCCATATTTTACCTGCGACAGATTTAAAATTCTATGAATATGCCCTTTTTATTTTTGGTTTAATTAAAGGTGACCCGACATTTGCGAATTGAAAGTGTTCTTGCAGTATTCAAATGAAAGGTTTTATAGAAGACACGCATCGATCGTTATTTTCTATAATGGTGGCTGGTTTGTGGGCTCGACTGGGCAATTTTTAACCTTTCACTTTATTTTTATTTCAACATCTTAAAATATTTGAAGGTAAAATGCAACAAGGGGATTTTCTAACAATGAATATGGGCAATATCTTGATTCAGAACAACTACTAATTTTCTTGTCCCCCGCGGTTACCACGCGCACAATACATTGATCTTGGTGACCAATACGAAATCCAAATAACTTTGATATGGGCCTGAAGGTTAGGTTATACATAAATGTATGCCTTTATATATCGAAAGGATATGCAGTGGTGTATGACACCCACATAAGGTCAGCAAAATGTTAGGTCCCAGGTTAAAGATTGCGAACCATTTTCAAGTACATTTCTAAACATTGCGACTACTGAGAGTTTTCTTACATTTTAAAAACACTCGACTGTATGCAGCCGATCATAGCATCTTGATTGTGACGGCAGTCAGACTAAGGTTGTATCGGGTGCAAACATATTAAGAATATATTTAAACAGGAGCATTGCAACGACTGAGATTTTAAGATTGCCGAATGTTCATCAATATCTTTATAAGGGGAACAAAGATAATAAATATACTGGAATATGACTGGATACTACATATTATAAAATGCGTATAAAACTGTACCATTACATACCTAATTCTAATGATGCCGAGATCAATGAGAAAGAACTCTCTTTCAAAAACAAAAAGTACCATCTCTGCATTATTATGAACTAGATAGCTTCTTATAATACAGTATTATAGCTCAGGGTCTTGGAATATAAAATTTAAGTTGCAATATGTTCTAGTCTAATACCTAGTGGGGCCACTTTCTTGAAGTTTCATAAGTCCAAGATACGCTTATAAACTTGAACGACCAAGGTATTACTTTAAAGAAGAGCTTCTATTAGTTTTGAAGGCACTCTTATTATATTATTTTACAAAAGCTTGGATACCTACATGTATATACACTCAAGCCGGTTTGCTGGAACGGTGGGCAGAGATAACTACCACACTTTTGCTATATACACCTTTATAACGCTTCGAAGCATGTGATGAAAGCAACTTAGCTACTACACATATCGAATTTTGTTTATTCACATTTATCTCACGAGCTTTCTTGGTTAAATATTTTGTATCTTTTGTCCCATAATAAACCACCTCAATGTAAGTTTCTCAATTATTTGTGGATTCAAAAAGCCGTATATATGAGTACTATTTAATCTATAGAACGGTATTGACTACTCAAACACCTGCAGCAATTTATGTTTTGGTGACCATAAGATTTTGTAGGCACTTTAACACATACATGATTACTATTGAAATTGCTTCTGAGACGGTTACAGTACGACATCTAGCATTCTCTAGTTTGTGGGTCATAAGAGGTTCAAATCAAAACTATTTTATTTCCTCTCCTTTCTCTTAGCTGCTCTCTTGTCTGTGCGACTCATTATCGGACAGTTACGAATCAGCTCAACATGGAGTGATATAGAAAATTATGAATAGAAATTATTCAAAGTAAATTTGAAATCAAGTGGTAATAATGATACCTAAGTATTGCTGTTATAAAATATGACATAGGGATATAGGACAACGGGAGAGAAAAATAAAAACTAATGTTGATATTATGATAACAACTAACAAAATATTGATTTTTCTACGTGTTCTCCACAAATTCATCTGTCTGGACGATAGAAGAAATTATAAATTGCATTGCATTTTATGTCCTCGATTCTCATTTGCAAAGCTTAATTCCGTTCGAAGTATAAAATCAATATTAAAATGTTCACGTAAAATATAACCGCAAACCTAAATACAAACTAGATGCCTTAATACTGAACAATCACCTATATAATGAAACTAAATCGCCCCTTCAAACATATAGAACGTTCAATCAATTGTATTTTCAAGCACTCCACGACCGCTTGAATCCCTTCCATAGCCTTTCTATAAAATATCCCATTTAACTCAAGCACCTGTTAAAATACCAGCCGACCCTACCGTACAAAATTGGGAACTGAACTAGTCAATACATCGCTGGTGCAGTAGATCAGTTAATATCCACAACAGCGCCACTGCAAGCCAATCAAATGTAGGTTTTACGTGTAAAACCTAAATTTATTACTTCAAGTACGAGTGAGTGGGCCGCAGTGACCGATATATCGCTGGACGTAATTGAATGGCTGCCAGGTTTAAATTGATTTCTTAGTTGTACCGTTTTTACAGTGCAGTACTGCCAATGTTTTTGATAATTTATTAACCAATATTAATGGCTTTTTTCTATTTCAAAATAGCAAATTCGTCTGCGTTGTTTATCTTAGTTTTGCGGTGGCAGTCTGGTAAGGTTCTCTTTTTCACCGTTATTATATAATGGCTTTTTGTTAATTAGTTCTCAATCACAAAGAAATCAGCATCATATTAGTTTTTGTCTTTAAATAGTATAGTACAGCCACGGTAAATACTATACTGTGCATAGCATATTGTTTTAAATATTATTGAGTGTTATCCAACGTTTACTAATATTTAGGTATATTTCTGCAATTGGTTTATCAATTCTGAAGCTTTAATGGAAATTCTTGAAATATTTAAAACGAAAAATAGTGTTGTGTTATTCAAATACTAGTACAAAATTATGTGTATACGAATTACACTTTTGACAATATGTCCTAGAGTTGCCTGGCGCAGAGGCAAAACACGTGTCGACGTATATTTCGTATTCAAAGCAAAATAGTGCAACTTGGAATACGCCCGGATCCTATTACGTGGCTGTCAACCATCAGAGAAGTTCGGTATTGCCTATCATTTTCTATTGCAATCGTTGAAGTGGGCTTTCCGAGGGTTTGTGGTGGGTTCCGCTCTTTGCATTACAGTTGCCACTAAGAAACACCTAATTCGATGCAATATATGAATAATATCGTCTTCTGTTTACGCGAATGTTATACATTGAAATTAAACTACTTTATACAGCTTTTATCATGTTGTTTTTTTTTATAAAATACACCTAACATGGCTCCTGAAAAGCAACCGAAACGTCGAGGAAAGTGTAAAAAATAAATAATTCAATCGAAATAGTTTTTATTATGTAAGTAGCTTAAATATAAGTAAACAGTAACTAGTAACATTGTAAACAATAGTATATATAGTTAAAAAACATTTAATATAATATTACATAATTTTAAACTTTATATACTATTTGCTTGCAAGTTCAATTTTAAACAATATATGAACGTATAAAAAATACATTTTCCATATTTTCGACCTAGACAAATTAGCTGTTTCTGCTAGAAAAATATACAGCGCTAAGTTATCAAAAAGAAACGAAACTAGTTTAATATGTCACTCGTTTTTAGGTTTATGAGCCAGGTCGACTGTGTAGGTCATTAAATAATTTGATTCTTATCTTATAGAATCAGTAATCCCTTTGGATGCAGACGAGAGTTTATAGCCTCTGTGATACAAAACGAATATCAGGCAAATGACATTTTATATTAGATCTCTATGCGATAAATGAATTAGCATTGAGCCGTGAGAACACGCTTTAAAAGCCAAAATAGCTTAAAACGATTTTTTACGTTTGGTAAGACAACCTACAAGGTATAATTTCAAAAATTCATACAAATGACACAAAAAATATCTATGCTAGAAACAACAGCTTGTTCGTACAAAAAGGTAGATATTAAATGAATTTATTTCCCTTTTTTATATATACCACCCGCAATATTCTTAATAAAGAACACGCTGGCTCGAAATAACAATTTGCGGTTGATATAAATCTTGTTCTACGTGGAAATCGAATCGACAACAATCGCGTACTGGCAATGGTGAGACAACCACATATTCCATGCTTAACCCATTTTATTAATTTGTATATTAGAATTAAAGGCTTTAAAAATTTAAGCAAGGTGTGTATGACAACGGCAGAAACATTCGCCCGTGCATACATAAATATGATTAAGTCAATTGTTTATATTCATCACCTCATACGGTCCATTATACTATCGTTTAGAGGTATGAACATGAGTTTTGAAGGATATTTATATACACAACATGTAGTAGGCAGGTTTTATTATATTTAACGGCCACCGAGTGAATACGATACATAGAAATATGGTCTGCAATTAATATTTTAATTTAATTTAGAACAAAGAAACATGTAAGATACTAGTGAAGTGGATGATGATGAAAGATTGCCAAAGGATGAAATTGTTTCCATTGTCTCCACTGTTAAACCTGATTACACGTGTGTTAGAGTTGTGAAGTCGCTGGTGGGATTAGCCTCATAAAAACGAT
Source organism: Catocala fraxini (assembly GCA_930367265.1). Taxonomy (NCBI): domain Eukaryota; kingdom Metazoa; phylum Arthropoda; class Insecta; order Lepidoptera; family Erebidae; genus Catocala; species Catocala fraxini. Next base: position 18,883,667 of record OV884035.1, read on the forward strand.
AAAACTAAATAGTATATTTAATAACAGTGAGGCTCTAAAAATATTTTGTATCCAAACCGTTCAGATTTTGTACACCAAGATGTTTAAACATGTTAGTAAAGCACAGAATGCAAGCACTTCAACTCCAGGCGACTAAGTTAAATCAACAATACATTTATTCATAATGGTCACAAAAACACTTGTGACCGTCTAGTTAACACTAATTAATTCGAATTTACATTTACCTGTTGTCATATTCAGCAATGTTAGGGTATCTGTCGTCATTAAGAAGGCATCCTTAGTAAGTCTATGTACACTAAAGCAATTACATTTCATATAAGGTTGGCGCTACGCCGTCGTACGGTCTAATGTAGACGCTTCATGTTTCCCTAGGTATTGTTACTTAGCGAATTACATTTAGCTTTGCAAGTTTCTTCGTTATATACCATATATTATATAGAATAATAACAAACATTTTTGGAGTTGTTATGTTCCACTTTTTATGTGGAACTAACGTTTGTTTTTTATGATAATAATGGAGGCGAAGTTTAAGTTATTGTAATGTTACTTATGACTACTTTGTGTGCAAAAATGTGACGCGTATGTAAGCATTATTATATCTTGGGTTTAATATCCGAATTAGACAAACAAGTTATTAAATTATGTTTAGAATTCAGACGGATTTGAAAACCATTGAAGTATATTTAGAATTCTTGAGCAGTCTTTGTCTCAGATAACGTTGCTTAGGACGTATTCCGGCTATATGAAGTGACGTGGCAAACAAAAGTTGGAAAAGGAGAACCATATCGCTGAATTTGGGAGATTAATAACTTAATTTGGGAGAAGCCAACGTCAAGCATAAGACTACAACAGGCTGATGAATGATGAATATTGAGTCTAGAAGTACCCGTAACCCAGTAGGGTTGACAGCCAAAGGCTTGGCAATATACTAAGCCAATCACGGGCATGGTATATATCTGCATAACACTGCAATGTTATAAGCGTGGAGTACAAATGATCGACATATTTTTATATAAAACAAGGACTATAACATATTGATCAAATACCAAAACTTTTTCTAAATGTTTGAGACAAATAATTACCATATTACACACACACTTTATTTACCAAATCTCTATTATAACCATCAGCTATGTTCACTTCATCAACTCAAATACATAAAATTATGTACCAACCAAAACTAATATTGACTGTCTATCGAAACGCAATTTAGTTCGGACCAAATTCTATTATAAGCTGATGCATTACACTCGAAAGGTTATTATTTCCAAATGGAGATGGGAACAAACAAATACATTGAATACTGATTAGTTTTAGAGTTTCGATAGAGAATCACAAGAGATAGGTCTAGTCAAGTACTAATCAATCGATTTTAAAAACTCATTCACCATTTGTAGCTGTATTATCACCGATTAACATAGGCTACATTTTATTTAAACAAAGTACTGTTTGACCTAACCTAACCTACTTTACACGAGCAAAGCCGCAGGAAAAAGTTAGTCATTTTATAGTATTAAATGTCTTTATCTTATAGGACTGAAACAAAGACATTAAATTTGCTTCCTAAGCCGTGATCTTTGAAACACAATTAAGCCTGTGATTAACGTTATAATCGACTCATAATTGACATTGTAATCTATGATATTGCCCGCCCGAAGCAAGCCTGCTTGTAATGTATTATCAGGTAAATTATAGTAATACAAGTCTATGTGGAGATAAGCCGTCGGTGCATTTATGCGATAGACGCATTTGGCAAACGCACTCCGTTTACGCGTATTCTGCGGTTAACGCTGTGATCAAAGCAACAACCAAAGCGTAGCAAATCCCTTTATCGTAACTAATATAATAAATGCAAATGTAAGTTTGTTTGTTTGCTATGCTTTCACGCCTTAACTGCTCGACCGAAATTTCGCATACAGGATATCAAGAGTACAGAAAAGTACATAGGGTACCTTTCATTCAGAAAAAGTACTGTTCCCGAGGGATAGAAATTTATTGACATAACTTACACCAACGCAAGCAGAGCCGTGGAAAAATTCTAGTACGTAATAAATTAGTATGCGTCAATCGCAAAGCATTAAAAGCACCGTATGACGCAGTAATGAAATTAGCGCTTAACGATGTGTATGATCGGTATAACGTGAACGTAGTCCACGTTAGCGTTACTTAAAATTTGTAGTATTTGTCTCACCATTTTTTCAGAGACATAATTTTCTTTATTTTTCCTTTTTTAAAACACAAGTACTAGTATCATATACTGTGTCGCACAGGACTTTACAAACATTCAAATGTCGGACACAAAAAACAACCAGACTCGACACAATTATTTCAGCATCAGACAATTTTTCATCACGTGTGGAGGCTCGAATACACAACAATTGAACTCACAACAACCGGCGCAATGGCAATGGCGATGCAAACACTTAAACCACTACGCCACCCATTTGCAGCCTTTTCATACAGGCTAGTAACAATTTTATATTATATAACTGCCCCCGTGGCGCAGCGGTAGTAAATGCGACTGCTGTGCATGAGATCTCGGGTTCGAATCCCAGGTCAGGCCAACAAAAAGTTATTGTCTGTCTGTTAAGAAATTTCAATACGAGCCCGGAGTTAGGAAGTTGGCGATGTTGGATACCCCCGTGCCTCGGAAAGCATGTAAAGCCGTTGGTCCTGCGCCTGTTCTCTCTCCGGTCGTGTCGGATTATCCGTCCCATCGGACCATGAGGGTTAGGGAATAGAGAGTGCACTTGTGTTTGCGCACACACTTGTGCACTATACTATCTCCTGTACAGATGGCCACGCTCCGTTAAGATTGGCCGCCGTGACCGAAATTCGGTCTAGAGGACATTTTTAGTAACAATTTTATTGAAAATTTACACATAAATAAAATACCAGTATAGATTATACAAAGTATGGCAGCTCCGAGAATTCTTTTAATGTAAAAAAGAAAATCTCCAGATGCGCATTGCACTACCTTCTATCGGATATTTTTTACATTCCTCATCTAACTTTATTATTTAAATTATGAGATAAAAGATTTTCTTCATACTACTTTAATGGAATTAACTCAAAACTCTTTTTATAGTTGAAATACCTGAGCTGGCACGTTATTAATAGTCTTTTATGTAACTTATAACTATTATTAATTTTATATTTGACTTTCACGACTAAAATTCACTTTCAGAAGTTAATTTAATAAATGACAATAGACAATTTTAATTAACAGACTTGATTAAATTGAACAGCAGATAGGCAATGAGGCATGTATTATAGAGCCTTGTAAAGACAATATTAATTGTAGATTAATTGAACAGACTAATTGGTATAGTTTGCATTATGATAATCGTTAATCGTTAATTAGTAACAATTAGTACAAGTTAATATGTGTAAGGGGAGTCGGCTTTGATGTGGTATTATAAAACAAATAATTTAAAGTCTGGTTATGTTTTCAAGTACAGCATAACCTTTTCGATTTAAAAAAAGGATTGTCCTACAATGCTTGCAAACATTGCTTGCAATGTTGCGTGCCGTACAAGCACACAAAATTGTGGTTTAGTGTCATGCTTTATACAATCCTTAACTAGAAGTAAACTCTGTGTATTTAATACTTTTACGTCAATTTAACGTCGTAATTAACACAAGATATATCCAGATGATTTAAATTGGTATAACAACTTGAAGCTTGTTATATATGTATAAGTACTAACTGACTGACAATGACATTTGAAATATCACTGGTATTAACGACATATGTATTATAATGCACAAGTTACTTAAGATTATTTTCAAAGCACACGTGGAAAAAGCGAGAGAAATAAAATATCTTGTAAAGTCTTTATCGATCCTTACGCTTCTACCTATAGACACAGAGGCACAAAAAGAGGAAATATTGAGGCAAAACAAAACATCTTGTATATTTTTATCGACCAACTTTTAACTTCGTCAGTGACTAGCGAGTCGAGATAGAAAGAGTATTATAATAAAATTGAATTTGAGCGACTCCGTCGGTTCCGGAAATAAGTGCCGCGCGCCGTACGACGAGGCAGAAACAAAACAAACAAACATAAACTAAAAAGTCGCCTCGACTTATAAATCATAACTGAAACTGCGTGTAAATTGGTATGAAAACAAATTATTTATGTATACACAGTTAGGTGAAATGGCACGCCCGTAGTGGCAGGAAATTGGCAATTTCTCCGGCGAGTGGCGGCGATGACGCTGCCCGGGATATTGTGAATATTTATAGTTCAAAATATAACGGTTAATTGCTGTTACTAAATTGTTAGGATGGCGCTTTAAATTAATTCCCAGTGAAAGTCGGTGGATGGCCGACAAATTATTTTATTCGTGCTGTGATTCACTTACAAGTACTTAGAACAGGAGATTGTGCAGATATTTTTTGTGGTTCAATGGACGCGAACAGGCGTTGTTCTATATCTGAGGATATTTGACTACATGAAAAATTCTAACAGCAATCGATGATTTGCAAACAATTTGCTATGTTCAGTAGTATCAATCGTAGCGAAACTGAGTCTATATTTTGCGTACTGCAGATTTCATGAATATACGGTTTAAAATCACGTTAAGGTCAGGTGTTCATGGAGAGAATTAATGCACTTATTTTATGCAATGCATTAAGGAATAATGAAATTCTAAATACCTTTATAACTATAATATTTATATAGTTCTTAAGGGTTTTCTTATATCTTCAGGAATTTTAGTACAAGTTCAAGTTGCCAGTATCGCCGCTTCAATATATGTGATCTAAGAATAATTGTGCCGGACCAGTGTTCTTTATGTCCATTGTTAGTGTTTGTAAAGATCGCGGCACTGCGACTAGTACAAATTGTCTTAAAAGATACTACTAAAACAGTTTTGTTTCAAACGAATGTGAGTTTGTTTATTTGTCGCACACACGTTCTCAGGGGTACTGAAAAGACAAAGGGTATCTTTCAGCAAGAAAAAAGAAATGTTCCTGAGCGAGCGAAACCGTGGGCAAAGACTAAACCATATATACCTACATATAACAAATATTATACATTATAATAAATTGTTTCCCCATTTCTTGTAGGTATTTTTTTATAAAGCGTCACGAATAAAATGTTAAGAGGCTCGAACGCCTACACTTGAACCGTATTTTGCACCCGTTAAAGACGGAGGCGTGTCAACGAGAACACCTTATGAACGATAACGCAGCCTCCAAAAATAACATCTCCTTTCATCGAAGACTCGACATGTATTTGAGATCACATCATTAAACCCATATTTTGCATCAAGACGTTTCTTCCATTTTTAAAAGCTGCAAGCTTATCCAGTAATTTTCATAAGTTGGTATCATGGCATTTTCGGATAGTATTCTTATGTAGGCAGCATCTTTTGAAGTAAAGAAAAGTATGATGTGTTTAATGTTCCATAGACGATTGCAAAGCCAACGTTGTGTGGTGTTGTCTGGCGTTGTTTGTTTTGTGACTGTTGTGAGGTACTCCACACGACTTACCTAATGATTTCTATTAAACCAAAGCAAAAGTAGTCCATAGATGGTAGGTCCGAGTCGACTAAAACCTTTGTAGACAAAGATACTTGTTTAGAAAAGGAGCATATTTACGAAAAAGATTGATTGAATTATTCAAACCATAATTTTCTCTGGTAAGACGCTTAAAATAATAATTCTATTTTAATACATACTGACTTCCCTTCGTAACATTTCTATGTTACCGATTCCTCGTAATGACATGACGCGCTTATAACGCCCTCTTCCTGCTTCCTGGTAACATTATAAACTGAACAATGAACCTATGTCACGATTGGAATCGATCGAATCACGCTTATAATCCACTACTAGCTAACAAAAACGTTGTACATTACAAATCTTTAACCACAGCTTTTGCCAAAATAATTAATTTATGGCATTATCAAAAGTATTCCTGATTATCTTTGTCCGTATAGTCCAAGATCATACAACAAGTCCGTCCTATAAGTACACTTTTAAAGATTACTTCATCACATGAAATAAACCCTGTCTCGCGGGGCTCTTTACAATTTAAACAGCGGACACAAAGAACACCGAGGCCCGGAACAACTATTTTTGTCTCGTGTAGGGATGGAATGCCTATGTCCAACAGTGGACGTCTTTCGGTTGAGATGAATAGGGATCGAAATCCAACACTCAACGCAGTAACAATGGCGAGGTGATCACTTTAACCCGTACGCCATTCGTATAGACAACTTAACTGTTTACCAGATCCAGAACTTTTAAATCGAGTCACTTACTTCATATATTGCCGTCGATTACTATTAAGAATATAATAATATACTATTAAGACTATTTAATAGTACAGAATCTTTTTAATCGGGTCACTAACTTCTATGTTTGTTCTTAATCTTCTTCTCTCTTAGCCTTTATTATTCCCAAGTCACTTGGGGTCGGCTTTTCTGGTCTAACCGGATTTGACTGGATATCGGTTTTACACGGAGCGGCTGCCACCTGACCTCCGCATCCCGAAGGTTAACGATACCCTAAGGCTAGACCAGCGTCAGGATATTAGAGGGCTGACTTTCCCAATAACGACTGCCATTGATGTTCATGGCAGCCGGAACCAACGGCTTAACGTGCTCTCCGAGGCACGGAGCAGGCGATAATTGTCAATCAATCAATGTTTGTTCCTAATAAAGAAACATAAATTCAACCTCTATTTCCTGTTACTTTAAAATCATTATTCTGTGTACTCTTAATTAATAATACTTATAATTAACTACGTACAAATATGAATTCAAAACACACTCATCAAGTCGTAACGATGATGAACGCAATATAATTGGCACGTGACAAGTTTGTCAACATACTGTCATTAGGTATCGTGTGTGTTTGCTTATTTATATTTACATTAGTTTCTATCGTGGCTTTACTCGCTTAACCTGTCAATTTTTGGAATGCCAGACATAATAGACAACCTTTGTGTCTGGCCGCCGGTGTTCCGCTGCGATTCGATATGTTAAATCCGACGCGTTTATATTAATTTAGGAACTAGGCTATCTGTGTGCCAAGTTTTAATCAAATCTTTTCAACGTTTGAATAGCCAACATTCAAATATAGATAGTTTACTATATTAGTACAAAGAGATATCCTAATCTTAACTTAACAGTTAACTACTAAAACTTAAATGCGAATGTGAGTTTGTTTGATACGCTTTCACGCCTAACTGCTCGACCGATCATCATGAAGTTTGATGTACACGTTATCGGGGGTACGGAAAAAGACATAAAATACCTTTCATAAAAAAACGTACTATTCCCAAGCGAAGCTGCAGGCAATAGCCGGTATATTTATATGTATGTATGTCTATTCAGGTAATAAGATTTATATATATATTATTATATATATTAATTAAGTGGCAACATTTGCACAAAATTTGGAAACAATAATACTGATGACATTAGCATATTATTTGCGAGATTAGTACTGTAAGTACCGACACAATTTAATGTTATGAGTTATGACATTTGCAATGAGCATTCACTAATTCTGACCTACCTTAGCACAAATTTACGACATTGATACTTAATGCTGATGTTTGGACTAAATATTCCCAAAATTTTGCTATATTGGCACATATTTACGACATCGATAATAAAATAAAATACAAAAACAATAAAACCTTTTACGACATTATATATACTAATATTATAAAGGCAAGATTTGATTTTTTGTTTGTTTGTTTGTAAGGATTTAACTCGAAAGCAACTTAACCGATTATAAAAATTGTTTCACCATTAGAAAGCTATGTTATCACCAAGTAAAAGACGCTATATTTTATTTAAAAATATCTGTTACTAACATAAACTACTTTTACGCAAACGAAGCCGCGGATAAAAGCTTGTCACTAAACACGAGTGAGTCATTGGACTCACTGTGACAATTATGTCAAAACGTCATTGCTCAAATTAAAAAAAAAACATGTGGCCTGCCAAATCTTTTAATATCACTAAAGTGCAGTAAAAGGACATTCGTCTTATTGACAACAAAAGATAGAACAGCGATAATCATTGTGCATTAGTAGACAAGTTTATTACCCAAAATGCTGCCCTCAGCTTACGGACGCCATAATCTCTAAATGGCCTCTTACGACCCCCATAGGAAGATAAAAATACTTTCATTTACCGAAACTACACATTATTCTAACATAAAACTTGTACCGCAATACGTCATGCATAGTGCAGGGAAGTATTATCCGAGTATCCGAGAGTGTACGTGAGTGCAATGCAGTGCGGATCATCAACTGTGCCTATCCGAATCATAATCCTTTTATATGGGTCACCGCTGCGACTGGCAGTGACGTAAAACATTTACCGTGATTAAAACTGACGCTCCTTTCATAGAAGTAAGTGGAATAATCTTGGTTGTAGCAGCTATATTTAGAAGTTAATAAGTTGAAAGTGAGTTCAAAGCTGTGGATAATGTATATTAACAGGTTTATTACAAGCACTTGAATGAGCTTTTCTCATACTTTGAAATGGATGTGTGATCGTGTTTAGAATATAAGTAAAGTACAACTCGTTACATTCAAAATAACATGGATTTTATCGGAACCTGGTTTTAATTATTGACTATATTTTTCATAGCTTTTTCTATAAAGAGACATATGAGAATATTGTAATAACAAACAACGCTGCTGATTCTCAAAATATAATTCAGATAGAACTGCTTACCAGTATTAATATAATATAGCATAAAAACATTTTAAAAGATAATGTATAATTTTGACTATTACAATCCTTAAATAAAGGCATTACTATTACCTCTTTTAAATAAAATCGCTCCATATTAATTAACTTGTAAGCTGCTCTGTTCACATCAGATACAGTACAACAAAGTAAAAATAACTATAGTGCTAAATTGTATCAACTGTGTTACGATTCTGCGCTTTAACAAAACCGCTTATTATTTAATAGACAACTTACCAAAAAATAACTGCCAGAGACCCACTTATTTATTGACATCGAGTCATATCTTTGTAGGTATAACAATTATATAATATTCCACTGCGTATCGTAAAAAAAAACTAGAACACACGTTCTCAAATATAAACGGGTCGGTTTCGACGCACTGCGTGAAAACTATCAGTTGGCGCGTGAGACGCATACGATCCGCGGATCATCGTCTATTATATCCGAATATCCGAGTGTATATAGGTCAACACACTATAGGTCAACAGTGGCTGCAATGCGGCTAAGCAATATTGGCACACAAAACCAGCTGGTTAGCCGCGACCAACTCATTTGGGTAATAGCTTTTTACTTATTAGATTACATTTAGACAAAGAACGATAGTGACGTTTATTTCAGCTATTTTCAAGATAGAGAGAGACAGTAGATGTTTAGAAAGTTATTTAGGATGCTTTTTATTTAATTAAAATACTTTAAGCATAATTTATACGATACCTTTTTTTAACGCTGAGGGCAGTAGTTGATCTTTTATTTATATAATGGGTGTAAATAAAAGACTACCTGCTACCCCTGGTTTCTGTCCGCATAATTTCCACGCGAACGCATACCGCAAAGTATCCTATATTTTAATCTAGTATGAGGTCTATCTATTTACCTTTTAATCCAAATTCGTTAAATGGTTAACGCATGACGTGAATAACAAACAACCAAAAATCTCGACAAAATTTCATATTTGCAATTATTGTAAGTATGAGTAATTGACCATCGAGAGCTTCTATTTTACCAAAACTAACACAGTCGTCAGCTACAGACTAAACAAAGTTTCATTTGTTATTCGAGTAAACTGACGCATCAAAACTTAAACATATTCTGATTGGCCGATCCTGTTGCCAACTGGAGGACTTTTTATTATAGTTGTTTAATCGCGCACTGAATGAATGGCGCAGTGGTTTAAGTGAGCACATCGCCACTGTCACTGCCTAATGTCATCCCACACGGGACAAAAATTTGTGTGACCTACAAATTGTTGTTCTGAGTCTGGCTGTTCTTTGTGTCCGTTCTGTGAATGATTACAGAGTCCCCCGTGACACAGAAAATATACCTAATGTGGGAAGTCTATTAAATAGATAGCAAGGCAGCAGTCGAACAAAGCCTAATTTTAATTGCGGTAGACAGTCAAGCTTCAGAGCCGTAAGACTCATGGACCCAGGGACTTATCTAGTTGAACGACGATCAGGGTTAATTTAAGTGCAACATAATGCTAAGAAAAACATTGGATAGTTTGTAGTGAGGGTTGAAAGAACAGCATAAGTTTTTGTCGTGATTATTTTAATGAGAAAAGTTCTTCAGCATCATGTTTTCAGAACTACTATGCAAAGTTAATTTACTAATGAAATATTTGTGTAAGAAAACAGTTTTAACATAAAGAACGTGATGTTGTTCATGCAGTCTAATGTATTTGGAGGTACTTATACTGGGTGTGAGGGACAGTATATTCAGACCATTATTTGAGTAATCACATTTATTATATAACATAACAATATTTTTGAATGTTTGTAAAGATCTTCGCGACACAGGCTTAAGCCATAGAGCGGGTGTTACCTTTTTTAAAGATACAATTTTGTCATACTACTTTCAGGCAATGACGAGTGGGAGTCTATTTAAAATACATAATTCTTCCAAAAATATATAACATATAAACATCTTCAAACATTTACAACATAAGTAGGATACGACCAGATTTATATAGTCGTCACAAAACGCCCACAAAACGTCGAAGAGACATAAACATGAACACTAAGCTATCCACTCTTCCTATATAAAATATTTAGCGATCATAAACCGCCACGATTACGGCGACATTACCACTAAATAATACAACATGAGGTCAAATGGTCTATAACCGAACTAGAGCATTCTGCACGTGAGGGGAACTTCAAATGACTATAATAACAATTAGTATACAGTAGTAATATCACTATTTGAATCTCTTTTTAATAAGCGTAATAGAAAGGGACAGATATATTATTGTTAGTTAATATTTCAGTGGACATGCAGGCGTTAGTCTAACAAAAACACCCTTTCGTGGATATATTATTATGCATAGATGTATTATATACGCAATTCGTTTTGTTTTTAGGTTCAACGTAATAGAAAGTGGATTTAATTTTATTGCCGTTTACTGGGCGCATTTCTAGGCGCCGCGGTGCTACTGAAAATTATTTGCCTAACCCGGGAATCAAATCCTTGACTTTATAATCACGGATAAAAATAAGTGAAAACTTATGCAACTAAGCAGTGTCTGTAAAACGTAAACAATCATTTTAACGTGATGTTATTTGTTGTTATTCAATTTCCTCCAGGCAACTGATCATTATTACACGCCAAACAACAAAACGTCAAACTCGAGTACAAAGCCTTTAATACTATAGCTATGCAGTTACATAAAGTTATATATTATATAGATGATAGCGTTACACGTGGAACATCCGATCGATTTCACTGTACCGCAATTAGCCGCCCATGTATTATGGATTTCATAGAATTAATATGAACGTAATATTACCAGGTTTATATTAATATCGCATGAACCTACGCAGTAAAATAATTTTACCATATATAGACATTCGTGCCTGCATTCCCTGGATAATAGGTGAATTCCGCCCACATTTCACCAGTTATTTTAAAGTTATTATATGTAATAGTGGCCTATAGTTTTTTACCGGGTATATTTTCAGAATCGTATTTTCCAACTGAGACATTTCTTAAGAGAAAAATTAAATAATCTTTTTTACCTGACCTAAGCATCATACGTACGATGGACCTTTATCTATTGAGACCAGTAAGGCAGTATATAACAAGCACATACACATTTTTGTAATGTGTATATGTAAAGTAGTAGAGCCAGTTGCACTCACTAATCGGTAAACGATTAGCGAGGTTAAGCAACGTTGGGTGCGGTCAGTCTATAGATTGGTGACCGCTTAGTGGTATTTTATCTAAGCGTCTCCGTGCTTCGGAGGGCACGTAAAAAGTCGGTCCCAGTTGTTGTCAAATTGACAGCAGTCGTTGAGCCATGTCAGAGGCCTACGGGCAGCTTAAACAACGCTTGACAACAGGTTGGCCACTAACCACACGAAAAAGAAAAAGAAGTAGAACCTCGCTGATTTCAGCATGAATCTTTATCGGCTCTACTTTCTACGGAGGACTACCTTCCCCGGTCGAGCCGGCCCATTCATCCCCTCTCTCACAGAATATCAATGTAAAATAGCAGTATTCCTACTGTTGTTTCGTTCGGTAACCGGTTAAATATACCTGTTCATATTGTTATTGATCAAATAAAGAAATTTTCTTTCTTTCAAACGTGCATACTACATTTTATTAAAACTACTTGAATCGCCGAATTATGTATTTAAGAAATCAAACGCCATCTGAATATCATTCCTTAGCAACGATATCTTCTTAATACAGGAAGAGTATACATAAAATGTAACACATCTTTCAAAGGATAAGGAGATTACTGAAGTATACTGGAGTCCTTGTACTCGTATCTATTGTGAGAAGGTTGTTAGTATTGTGTACCCGAGCGTATATATCTTAGATGCAATGACGTAGTTCACTTCTAATCTGAAGTTTTACGACAGTGTACTGAACAATTATGTAGGGCACTGCAGTAAAATGTGTTTCATGTTCATAGTTTATCTAATAGTAAATACGTGTTTTGTTACTACAAAGTTGTTATAAACAATACTTAATATTCTTGTGTCTAATAATAGTTGACTCAATTATTTTAAGTACCTTAATCAAAATCTTGTGTTGTACGACGGTTCAATCACGAAGCTCACATGCTTACTTTTTATCCCATCTTTGATTACACTGGGTCGGAAACGCGTGAATTGAAACCTTCGGTATTGCCAGCGATCATACGCTGTGGAAACCTCTAATCGGCAGGCGAACTGGGCAGCTTTCCACCATCGCTCTCTTAAACAAAGTCTACGTATTCCACTAGGTGTTCTCCTGACCTCTATTTATCACCCACAGTAGTTCATTCTACATAATAGTGTGAAAATAATTAACAGCATAACACATCCATCTTCATCGAAAACCCACAACAATAATTACATTGCATTCACAATCCGTTATACTCGCAAATCGTTTAATTTGCGAAAACAATTACGTGATTTCGAACAAACAAGTGACAGAATTGCATCAGTCCATGTATTTAAATATTTACATTTTCACATCGCTTATTTTATGTGTAAATAGTAAATATAGGTGAACCGGCGGATTTTAACAAGCGTTATATTTCGAAAATAAACATATTGACGCCGACAGCGACAAAGTGTCATTGGCACACGCTTTACGAACACACAGAATAAAGTGCGATATGTTTAATCCACATATGCTTTAATATATCCAACGCTTTACGAAGTTTCTGGTTGATATGCCATAAAGGGCGATGATCAGGCACAATCAAGAGTCTACGTAAATACGCTCACATAATGAGCTGAATACTCGGCATTAATAATACGGCCTCGATGGCGTAGTGGTTGGTGTAACCGACTGCCACGCCTGAGGTCGCGGGTTCGATTCCCGCACAAGTCAAACATTTGTGTGCATGAACATGGATGTTTGTCTTGGTCTGGGTGTTTCTATGTATAATATGTATGTATTTACAAAAAAAAAGCATATAATAATATGTATGTTTATCCATTGTCTAGAACCCATAGTACAAGCTCTGCTTAGTTTGGGCTAGATGGTGTTGTGTGTACGTGGTAGAATATTATATTATATATTATAACCTATTATAAAATAATGCTTTGGAAAGAACCTAATTTTAGATTGTCAACCTCAAATATTGCAATAGAAAATTTGTTAATAGCGAACTCCTAAAATGATGGAGCGTCATGGGCCCTCGGGTGTTATACGTCAGTAGCTTCAAAAACAACTAAAATGCAAAGTAATATTTCAGTTTTTGAAGTAAAACACATTTATTTATGCTTCTACGAAGAATCGGCAGGACAGTTTGGCAGCGACTTAGATAATATCTATAACTGCCTTTATGTTCATTCTAATTAGTTGTAAGAAATAAATATTCAAAAAAGGTTTTGAAAATGGTATAGTCTTATTGTTTTACGACAAAGTTGACAAACAAACATACGGTCTACGTCTCCGTGGATTATAAATCCATATGTCGCAATATTAGAGGTATCACTGTTTTGCCGACCCTATAATGAAATGAACAAGCAAAACGCAGCAACATCTGCGTGCCGCTTTATTTGTAAGAGGTACCTAACACTTTTGCGAAAGCTCATTCGTATTATCATGAAATAATTGGCAACATTTGTTAACATATTAATAGTATAATTAAAAATATTTATTGGGAGTACCGTGTTTCTATTTAAGTGGTTTTCGTTTCGCCCATCCAATAAACAATTATCATTTATTGATATATATTTAGAAGAAGAGCTTTTAAGCATAGTTATAGCAAATCTGAAATCGAAAATGCCGACATCGTTCTACATGTGAAAATTTCGCATATGCCCCTTTGAAGCAGTGTTCGGCGTTCGCGTGTATAATAAGCGTTTATAATTTAATTTGCCATTCATTGCTCGTTGTGTAATTTGCAAAGGTTCTTTAATTAGTTGCTACTGGAAATATACTTTAAATTAGCGAAAGCGTCGCGTCGTATATATATCGATTCACTTTATAATGGAATTATGTTTTATGTAGCAATATCTCTTTAATACATAAGATTGTCTTGGTGGTATAAGTTAACATTTCTTTTTGCGGCGGATCGTGACGTCCGAGTTTCGATTACCCAGTCAGGCATTATAGAGTTACAGAAACTAATTAAAAATTTTAGTAGTATCACGGAGTATAGTAAGCCTGGTGAATAGCAAAAGGTTTGTCCCTGTACTATTTCTAAGATTTAATACATAGTTGTGGCAAAGTGATTATAACCCTCTAATTGTGCCTTCGGTGATATATGTATAATAGCGTGACTCATTAGATAGAGCAAAATCCCAGGGCCTAAAATGTATGGGATAAAGTAGTGGTAGTATGTACTTTGAATTTATGCATACCTGCTAGCCTGGGCTGGCGGCCATTTATCCGTTACCAGATGCTTAAGGCAGGTTAAAATTATACTCAATTTTCTTAAATTCTCAGTGCTGCATAGATTCAAAGTACGTAGATACTACTTTATCTCATACATTTTATTTCTGAGAAAATAAGTAATATCTGGGGATCCTGGGATCTTGGACTAAAATGTTTCATTATATATTTGCTTATGTATTTTAATGAATAAGTGTAGAAATAATTTGAATCATGTGTTGCGGGTTCAATCAACACAGACTTTACAAAAGTTCGTTTGCCTTGTACGTGGAAAAAATCAACAAAGGGTGTGAAAGGCGTGAATCTATGTAACTAAATAATCGCGCACGAAAATCTATGATAAGTGGTCGTCTAAAACACTAAAGCTCCTAAAAATCCCTCACGAGAACGTGCGGGAACATCTCTTACAAGTAAATGAAGCGACGGGCGAATGATGAGCACTTACATCTTATTAACGTCACTGCAGCGGCTTGGATTCCATTATACTCGACGTACTGAAAGTTAAACATGTGGGCGTACACTGATGCTCATTGGTGTAGTAAGTACCGAGGAATTTGTGTGTGCGTGCACACGAATAAAGAAACGTCTTGATTTGATATAGGTGCTTTGAGTGGGGAGGAAAGTTTTGGACTTATCAGTAATGTATGGTGTTCAAAGATAATTTAGCGGTATCCCTAATCGAATTAAGACCAATTGGTACTTTGTTGGTCTGGATTTTCGATGTACAGCCAAATAAATAATAAGAATAATCAAACCACAGAAATATACTAAATCTGACGGCCAGTCCCTGCTATACATTTCTTTAAAAGCGAGAGTTTCGCGTGAAGCTTTTGTTTTGACTCCTGGGTCGTGCAGAATATTTAAAGTCTATATTCCCGAAGCGATCAAGTATGGGATCAGGTTCTACGCATTAGAAGATGAGCCTATTGTAGTATGCCAGACTTGGTTCAGTTACTATGAATTTCTTGACAGAAAATATAAATAAAATCTTCGCAAGTCCGGTATTCGAATCCTTGATCTTAAGGCAAGCAAAGCAGTCAAATTTACTACCGCTCCTCTAGGCAGAAAAAAAAATTATATATAAATACATATTAAAAAACACGTTTTAGTTAATTACAGCAGCTATCTGATCCATATTTAAGATAATTAAAATCCTCAAAACGATTCCCCTAAAATAAGGGAGTAACAAAAGCCATTACAAAAAATTTACGGCGTCAGCAATTAAAATGAGTCAGCGTAATTACCCATAATCTGTTTAGTAGGTGATTCATACCGCTGTCACCGACAGTGCAACGCACGGGGGTTGAACTTTGATCAATACTGTCTAGACAATCGCAGGGCCTCGTTCACTTGTAAGTTATGCACCTTTATGTCTGGCAGGGGCTTTGAAAGCCTTTTTAAGAGGTACAACTAAAATGTCGTGGACGTCTGAATGTCATCGGAATGCCGTTGAGTGACCTATGATATATTACTTGACGTTCTGAAATAAAATGCCAACGTTATACTAATTTGATTTCGGTTGCTTTTTTGCCGTGAATATATCTGTTACACATTGAAACCTTAATTATATATTGCAAAGTATTGAGCTTATGTTTCCACGTATATGTTTGCAAACAATTATATATAAAAAAAATAATGGCTGTGTAAAGTAAAAGTGCTGGCTCTTTGTAAAAAGAGACTATTTCTGTTTTACATCAACACATTATGGTATAAAATCTTGGAATATAAACCGTCAGTACTAAATTAACATGAGCTGTAGTAGTTAGACAAATAAAATACACAACTCCGCCAATAGACCAAGTTTCAGGATAACTAACTTAATCGATATAGAAAAAAAACATTTCCGTATCGTAAGACACAACATTTAAGATTAGGATTCAATTATGTTATCGATTTATTAATTATATTTAAATAACATCACCTTGATCGTCTATTTCTGGATTTTAAATCATATTAATTATAAACCGAATCAATTGATAGGCTCATGAATAACGTCAAACAAAAATAAAAGAAGAAAAGAGAGAGAGAATCACTCTACCAAAACAAGCAATAATATGTATACACCCAGCTCTGCTTACCACAACAATACCGACACCATTAATTTAACGCAAGTAATCGCGCCATTCGTTGCAATGTACGCTCGTTACGGCAGCCATAACGCTTTTTACTCGCACCGACGGCCTATTTGGACGATGTATTTAATAGCTTAATATCTGTAGATATGTTCTTCAAGTTATCTTTGAACCAACTTGTTAATATAGCTTTTAATACGCGTGGCATTTTAATATACAGACTCACACATTTTAATAGCCTAATACTTCGTGCTATTACTAAGAAACAGTTAACCAAGAAACAGGGCATATACCCATTTCTGCGGAAGTTACAACTCACATACTGTAATTCCAAGTCTCGGTGTTGTCCATTATGTTTTAGTTTATAAAGCTCTGGATTTAAAAGATCCATATAAGTATAATTAACCTTTTGAAATTTTTTTTTTTTTTCAATGCATGGCTTAATTCTAAATCTACTTTATCCATGGGTACTATACTCATGGATGAAGTAGATTTAGAATTAGCATTCTGGCACCTTACCAGTATTAATAATATAATCATTAAGATTCTAATAAACTTACTCACCATTATTTTGTCGATCGAGAATGGTATATAGTCATAGTATATAGTTTATAGTAAGTAGTTTTTTAGTAAGTAGGTAACCGGATTATCTAGTTTTCTATCGGCTGGCAGAAGACATAACCTATCTATTCTGTCAGAATAGAGGTACCAAGCCCAAAATTATCTCAAAATTATATCTTCAACAAATTTAGAATGTCTGTCAAAATTTCAAACAACTGGCCTTTTCTAAAGCGTGATATTCAGTTATAAGAACAAAATGAAACTAAACTAAGGTTTTGTCCTCTTTCGAACCTCAAATCGAGGACTCGTTCCGTACTTTTGTCGCGGTTGATATAGTCCTACAATTCTTTCGTACAGCCATATACAAGCGCTCTGTGGCGAAAACCAATTTTCGAGTGCTGTGATTCTATGTGCAATAGTCTTTTGTATTGTTTTTTGTTTGTCACGTCCCTACTGTAGATTTGAAAAGGAAAACTAAATGTAATAAGCCGGTTCTAGGGGTATTTATTTTAGATTGAGGAAACCCGTAATAAAGTTTAAGTATCCGCAGAATTTTTGCACAAGGCTTGGAAATTGATGCACGTACGTAATAGAAATTTTTTGGCGTGTGCCTGCCTACTTTTAATGCAAATTTTGAAATTGAACAGTCTTCCCTTAAGAACGATATTGCATGTAATTAGATATCAAAGTTTATGACATAACAGTAGGCATATATGACGTCACGCAACGGCTTTACATGATAATATTTAAGGTAAGAAGTTATAACTATCACAGTCTTCTGTGTTCTTGAGAAGATAGGTATAATAAGTACTTAAAACGAGCATAGTCGTGAATATTATTATTTCAATTGGAGCTATATATAGTTTAGTGTCTAGCTTAGTGCACCATACAATGTTCATTAGAAACAACGTGTATGAAGCAAAAACTTTGTACCCCTTTTTACGGAAATTGCGTGGACGGACCAATATGACATTTGGCACAGTTATAGTTTAAGGAGGGGCAAATCCTAATATTTTTATGAAATATGTATTAGAAATACATTAAACTAATGATAAAATATTACACGCACACAACTATGCATTTGATATACGCAGTCGAATCGCGTTCGTAGTATTTTGGCATGGTTCGGTTGTTGTCGTACAATTCTTCGTAACTATGGTTACATACCTTAGATACATACCTATTGCAATTTCGCGGTATATATACCGATATATATAACGATCAAACTTAAAATTTAAATCAATAATGGTCGAATTTCGACCACTTGGCGACTGCTAGTATGTATTAAACCTTCAAAGAATCAGCAATGTTAGTGACTCATTCAAACTTATACGTCGAAATGGAATGCCATTAGCCACTTTCAAAGAATCAGCATAATTAGTTACTCATTGAAAGGCCTGAGTCGAGAATATAATATGACATACAGAAAACAAATAACAAAATTTCTGACATTTAAAGTCATAAATCTACATTGAATTCAACAGCCAACAAATACAGCCGTATAGAATAATTGGATATCTATACTCCAATTTCTTAAGACACAAACGCTTTCAGCTGAAACTATTTCCTTTTAATATGCAAGCACTTCGTCTTGCCAATATTGTAAGTGTTATAATATTGAAATAGTTTGTCTGCATTCTCTGCACGTGTGCAGCTATACCTTGTATGTCCACTCACGGTAACATCGCACCGACATCGATTACAGGAATGCCTTTCAAAGGCTGGCACAAAGTTCTACATGATATTACATGCGCAGTATCATCGAAATTGATTTTGTTGGGAATTTTCATAGTTTATGAATGTAAAAGGATGTAAAGAAATGTGTAAAATGGTTGGTTTGTGACAGTAAGGGAGAGTTTAATATTAAAGGTATATACGGACAAAAATATTTTAATCAAATTGAAATTACTTTTCATCATTCTCAGAGATTGAGACCAATGGTAAAGTCTGAGGAAGATCTTGCCTAACCATGGAACTTTTTCTTTATGTACAGGGTGTCCCGAAACTCAAAGATAACCTGGTACCGGGCGAGAGACCAAGATATACCAGTTATGAAAAAAAAAAACCATGTCACTTAGTCAAGCGAAAATAGACATTTTTCGAAAAAGTTGATAATTTTACACCCGTGGTCGCATTTTTAAGTACTGTGATCACAATTTTCACAATTTTACAATGATTTTTTTAATAATGTAATTTCGAATAACAGTGCTATTAATCGCAACCACAAATCAAAGTAATAAACATTGTTAACTAAGTAAAATAAATTAAGTTTAGACGAGTTATGGTTTACAAAATTATTGTCAGTTAATTTTGACACTCCATGTTGGAAATGTATACATTATTTGCTTTACATTTAGGTATTTAATAATTTTTATACAATGTATAACTTTTATTCCTCCTAGGGTTTAGATGTTTGTGTTTTTATCACCCAATCACGGGCAAATCGCAATTGTATTTTGATGAAATTTATCACCTATGTGTAAAGCCTATGGACAACAGTATACTTTTATGGCGGCAATTGTCAATCATTTCTGAAAATATAATAGAGTTATCTAACACCTAAAATACCTAGATTTCGTTACACTTTAAACATGTTGTTGTTATAGGATTTTTTTGTGATAGCCGAAATATTATTTGAAATCTAATAAAATATAAAGAGTTATAACTATCTTCACAGATAGCATAGTAAATAATAACAGCCTCGTTGGTACCAACAGAGTAGATATAATGCAAGAGAGAAACATTTCTGCAATCTACAAATAACTGTACCGAGTCTAAATGTTCTTTGTGCCGGTTGTTTCAATGTTTGTAAAGTCACTTGCGACACGACGCTTTTACCTGATGTAGAAGTTGCTACATTATAAAAAATAAAATTTTAGAACAACCTGCTTTTTTAAAACTCATTATGGTAATAGAGAAGGTATTTTATTTTTAATGCATCGTATTGTGAATTTATGTTAGCAATGGTTGCATGGATGCATATATGCGTAGTGGTTTTTAGGAATCTGTTCTGAGGATCTGAGTATTCAGAATCAGAATCAGAATCAGAAATTTATTTGCTAAGAATGCAGGTAACATACTGATGGTGAAATTGGTATTACATAGAAGCCAGTACATTCTACCGTCTGACTTGCAAATCTATACAATGTTATTCTATAATGTCATATAAGTTAATAATGTGATACATTTTAATAGGCATATCAATAATTCACAATAAAAATCAATTATTTGTAATTTTATATTGTTGGTACAATCCAAATCACAAATAGTTGTACTAAGTTTGGGTGTTATTTATTCAAACGTTAGGCAAGTTCCCCGCGAAAGAAAATTAGTACGTGTGTTGTATAAAAAAATTTGAATGGCATATTATCGCACAATCAACCTAGACTGTTTGGACTTTGAACTATTAGAAGTCGAACGCTGCGAAACGTGCGAGAGAGTGCGTTATTTTTGTTACGCTCTATCCTTACCATTACATCGACACCACTATGCACTGTCCCATTCCGACAATTCTCTATTTTGTATGTAGCGTAGTTATGTGTATATAGGGTGTCTAACTTGATGTGTAGCCGTGTGTACCTAATAGAGCTGGGTACATGACTGTAAAAAGTCTACAATAAAACAACTACAATGTTACATCAATTACAAATCCCAGCAATTAATTGGATACGTAAAGATTTTGCATTGCAGATTATTGTCACCGTTTACTGTCGTGCAAAAATAATCGAAATAAACCTTCAGATTGGTGCAAACACATTAAAAAGCAATAGATTGCAAGCAATTAGCGCACGTTTCGGAACGAGTGGGGGCAAAATGGAGCAAAACGTCACGATGCAATTTCCGAACGAACGCTTCGCTCGCACTCGTGCTCGTACAGCACAATACGATGTCGGGGACATAGTACGACTATTTTCGGAAGCTCGGAAAAATTAATTAAGTTTTTGACAGAATATTAAAATATCTGCCGAAGGGAGGATTATTAAATTTAAAAATATCAAGATGGGTCTTTATGGCGATGTAATATCAGAGCGGCAGACTTAATTAAGGTTTGGAATCTGGAGCAATTTACATTTGTCAGATAATATAGATATTAATAATTCTATAGAAATGCCTTGATAGACTTACGCTGACTACACTTAAGTGTTGACTGTATACGCTACCAAGGATTATGAATACCAGGTTCTTTTGCAGAAACATATAAACTTTCATAAGGTTTTTCTACCTAGAACAAAGTAGTAAATGAACCAAACTAAGTGTTGTGGATGTAATTAGAAGTCCCTTATGCTACAACGGTCACAGTTGGCAGCATATTTGAATGAAACATTTTCGATTAAAACCCTGTATAGCAGAAATGCAAATTATTTGTGTTTACATTACATTAATTTTATTTACATTACATTCATAACATAAAATCACAGTGTAATCCACTACCTACAAGCTCAATATAGTAATAAAATAGACTCTACCGCACAGTCACCCAAGAACGTAGACCGTATTATTAAAATAAATAAAACAATATTATACCGTGTGATAAACTTTAATACTAGCCAGTTATTTACTCTGCAATACGCATATCGGTGAGCGGGTTAATTCAATATGTTCGACGTTTGGGGATTACAGCAAAATAGTTGGATTTGTGCAGTGGAAACTCGTTGAATATGACAGTTATTAGTCGTATTACCACAGGGCATTATGTGTTTATACTATGTCAAACCAAATGAACAGAGCATCGATTATTGATTATACTAGTCCGGGTTTTTAGGTCAAAGTTTATCATAATATTTGTTAATTATAAACACTGGTTTTGAATTACACGGAAAATTATTAATGGAGAAAATAATTAGTAGGCAAAACCTGCCTCTTTTTATATCTACGTCCTAATTAACCTTATCATGATGTATAATTATGCTTGCAAAGTGAGGATTTAGTGGACTTAAACGCTTTCCCTACAAAAAAACACCGGTAGAAATTCAACTCTCGGTACCTACCGGGAGTTGAATTTCTAACGGCGCCGAGATTCAGCTCTAGTACCTACTAGGGTTGAATCTCGGTGCCGCGGCGGAGTTTACAAACGTTCAACTGATAGACACAAGTTACACCCAGACTGTTAACTCTTATGATTTGATCTTAAAAATAATAGTCACGTGACAATTATCAAGTTAAAAATACTCAGCAATCAGACAACGGTACAACAACAGCGAGATTACCACGTACCCGCTCCGTATTGATATACCTAGTCAAAATATAGTACTTATTCTACCTTAACGATGGTAGTAAGCGTAATTACTTTATCATTTCTTTTGTCTTTAAAGAGACCATTTTTGCCGACGGACTATATTCCTTGCATCGCGCGCTACTTAAAATCTTTACAAACGTTAAAACTGCGAACGCCTAAAATCTGAATAAATATTGATACATCACCGTTTTGTCTCATACTCAATGCATTACCAGAGGCAGGCTACCTACTTTACCTATCCGTGGAATCATATACATGCATTTTACATTATCTACTTTGTATAGTTTTCAATCTCATTATGCTAAAACCAGTCTAACTTATTTCATCCAAAACAAGTTTATATTTCAATCTACTAAAACATCTATATGGATGGCGGACATCGCAGTTCGTGTGCAATTGCATACGACCACAGAAAAATGTCGTATCCATACTCGTATAAACCGGCTGATTGAAAACAGCAATCACATCGGAGCGGCTGTCGTATTGATTGGATGCTTCACGATATTGCAGGGTTATCGAAAAACCCGTGTAACTGTCGAACACGGATGGGGTTAGATTTTAATAGAGGAGCTTGTGATGTGGAATGACTTTCGACGAAAACATGTTTCATTTAAAATTGCCGTTATTTTCATTGTCATTTCATTTGAATTTAGATCAAATAGCTGTTCGTTACGTGCATTCCTTTGATTTATTATAGCGAAGTGAATTCGTATAACTGGATTTAATTGTAGTGTGTTATGTATATCTAAAAATGTATTCAGTAAATGGCCATAGGATCTAAATACATGGATAGTAATATACATAGGTGACGTGAGTCTCTGTATATATTTCCATTTGTATCTCAAAACCGTGAAGTACTGTTCGTTGAATATTCATACAAAAGGAAAGTAAATAACTGTCATTGTCTTTTATCTAAAGCATGTTCTTTCATGTATAGATATACAAAGAGTAATATCAGTTTAATTACTACGTCCATTTGTTTATTCATAATAATTATAATTAATAATCAAATTAGAACCAGTTTACAATGACATAACCGAACAAATCCAGATTTTATTACCCTCTTGGGAAGTCATTACAGAAGCTTTCATATCAATTATTCATTAATCAATTTATATTGACCATTGCTTTCATAGAACACACTCGACTGAGTGAACTTTTACTAAACTCGACCACACTCCACCATTCTATGACGAATAACTCTCAAACTATTCTAACAAGAAAAGTCACCGACTAAAATCTTCAAGTAAAGCGTTAAGAAGTTTCTAAAAGGTTGATAACTCGCGGCTTATATCCTTACACGCGTCCTTATACTATAGTCACCGCTTACCATCAGGCAGATTTTGCACATATACCACTTAAAAGGTATGAAAACGAGGTTAGTAATGCGCCACTAATACTGGTCTAACAGAAGTCTATACGCTACCTACCACACCGCTTACCATGAAGAAGACTATATACATATCTACCATTAAGCAGGTATGAAAAAAAAATAGTAACACCACGTCTTCCATTATACCGAATTAACTGAACCGTACCAAAAATAAAAGCCTGAAAAGATAATTTGAGTAAGCTCACACCAGTACCTGACATGATTAACCAAGCTGAACGTTGCTTGTATGCCGAGCACTGTTTACACAGAGTACGTGATCCAGACCATTATCCTTTCATCTTGTCTAACGATCACCTCGGCTTGAGTTTGCAATTACGGCTGCCTACCTACTTCGGTTCCAACGCTTCGCTTCTAACGCTTCGAACACTTCCTCGAACTAAATTTCACATGTTTGGAGCATTTAAGTTGCAATTCGCCTGTTACTGTGTCAGTAAATCGCAATGCTTAAGTAGAATTGAAGTTCGAATTTGTGCGGTATTTCGTTCTTGGATTAATCATGGATTCTCTTCATCGTTATCCTGGATTGCTGGGTTTAACGTCAATTTAACTGAAGGTAAATAGAGCGGGATATGTCACAACTTGGCATTGATTTTCGGGCATGTTAAGGAAAAGCGAAAAGACGAGAGACTCAAACTTGTATTGAAAGGTAATCTGTTTCATATGCTTTTGTGTATTTTGGTCTCTTTCAGTAAACTCACTGATAAGTAAACGTTCATAAAAGTTATATAGACTAACACTCTAATTACAGGCATAACTCATACTTAATCAGAGCGAGTCGCATGTACAGTCCGGCATGCCAGTATATTGATATTTACTAGTGTCACTAAATTAAAAAAACAATTGTGCAACGAGTTCTTTGATTAGATCTAATCGAGTGATATCATAATATTTCTACTTTTACGTATAGCTATATTCACGGTTATATATTTTATCATTGAAAACTTTTAATTGGCCATCACCTTATTAGTATTATATTAACTGTATTTATAGCGTTTTCCTAAATTGTTAAAAGAAAATAAATACACCTAAGGAGGCAGGCAGAGATGCATTACATCCATATTTCGCTATTTATGTTTTAAGAATTCACGGAACGAGCTGTTTCGTCTACTACGCACATTCCTAGATTCCGTGTTGACACACAAAATTGCGTTATAGATAAGCCAATATAAGCCAAGCCCGACCTGTGAACCGAGCTCAGAACTTCACAGACACACGCAAATATTAAATGCGTACTTATACTGTGGTATCATATAGGCAGTTGTTACTTTGTAATTCCAATTGTATTTTGACTAACCTATCAACCACACAAGTTGACGTATCCAGTTGAGTAGTCACTACTAACCGCTTGAGCAAGTATCAACAGTAATGTTATGAGCTAATGTTCCAAAGTTGTGGCGGAGATG
Source organism: Catocala fraxini (assembly GCA_930367265.1). Taxonomy (NCBI): domain Eukaryota; kingdom Metazoa; phylum Arthropoda; class Insecta; order Lepidoptera; family Erebidae; genus Catocala; species Catocala fraxini. Next base: position 18,909,395 of record OV884035.1, read on the forward strand.
ACACAATGACATGGCTGAGGTAAAGCTGCGGGAGGCCTCATTCCACTAACGTCCTCTTACCTTACTCCTCCAATATCATAATGGCAAAAAAGAATAAGAGATGCGTTACACAGCGGTTTCACTTCCTCTCACACAAAGTGCACCTCGCCAACATCCGAGGTCTGCACTCCAGTCTCGTAGCAATCCACCATCATCTGGAGACTAAAAGACCAGCCCTCTTATTCCTCTCGGAGACGCAGATAGCATGTCCGTCGGACGTTGCCTACCTGTCATACCCAGGGTTCTTCCTAGAGCACAAATTTAAGGCCCGCGCAGGCGTATGCGTGTACGTACGTGATGGCATATGCTATCGGCGTCTCCGATGTTTTGAAGACCCCACTTTTTCCGTCTTATGGGTTCTTGTGGACACAGGACTAGAGAAGTTTCTCTACGCCTGTGTTTACAGGTCGCTCAGTGAAGATCAGGAGACAACCAGGCTCACAGAGTATTTAAGTGAGGCGGCGGATACCGCTCAACAAAGGTACCCGACTGCCCAACTAGTGCTACTGGTGGATTTCAATGCCCACCACCAGGAGTGGCTTTTCCCGTACCAGTGCACTGATAATGCTGGGAGAGAAAGGCGCAAGCTCGCTTTAGCGTTAAATCTCACCCAAATGGTCCAAAAGGCAACGAGAGTTCCAGATGTTGACGGTCAAAGAGCCAACTGCTTGGACCTTCTGCTGACAACTGACCCAGACCATTACTCCGTGTCGGTGACTGCACCTTTAGGTAGTTCCGATCATTGTCTGGTGAAAACTGTATCAGTCTACTCCCCGCCCTTTCACTGCTCCAGTAGCTCCCGGCAGGTCTAGCAATACAAGTCGGCAGACTGGAATAAGATGCAGTCATTTTTTGCATCTTATCCTTGGCAGCCTATTTGCTTCTCTTCGGGTGATCCTACAGCGTTTGCCATAGCTATCACCGATGTGTTACGTCAGGGAATGGAGTATTTTATTGCATTCTCTGACCTGAACACATCAAACAAGGCTCAACCCTGGTTTGGGACTGAATGTGGACGCGCTAAAGCGCTGAAGCACAAAGCTTACCTTGCTTGAGTTAACGCTCAAAATAGTAAATCTAAGGATTTACCAATAAAGAAGAGAGCCTTAAACAATGCTGCCAAGTCCTGCAAGAGAACTCTACGGAATGCTCGATTTGACCATATACGCTGTGTCGGGAATAAACTAGCTTTTTACCATGCGGGTAGTAAAGCGTTTTGGTCCCTAGCATAGTCAGTCAAATCAAATTTCTGCCGTCTCTCACTGCCACCACTGCTGAAATCTGATAGATCTTTGGCTCACACTGCTGAGGATAAGGCGGATTTATTCTGCTCTATCTTCGCAGAATCTTCGTGTCTGGAATCTGCAAGCTTGACACCGCTGTGTCTATCAGCTTGCGAGACTCTCATGTCAGATATACGCATACGTCAGACCGACGTAAAACGCTGCAGAATCTTGACGTGAACAAGGCCAGCGGTCCTGATGGTATTCCAGCCATAGTACTGAAGACCTGTGCACTTAAGTTGTCACCCGTGTTGACACGCCTGTATCGCCTCTCCCTGGTAATAGGACAAGTGCCGAACTCTTGAAAGCTTGCTAATGTGGAGCCCGTGCCAAAAAGAAGGCAGTCGAGCCGACCCTGCGAACTACAAACCCATATCAGTTACCTTCATACTCTGTAAGAGTATGGAATGTATATTAAACAACCGACTCCTGACATACCTAGAATCAAATAGTCTGCTTAGTGACCGGCAATACGGGTTTAGCCGAAACCTGTCCACTGGACACCTTCTAGTGTATGCAACGCATTTATGGAGCGAAGCAATCGAGAAACACGGGTAAGCATTGGCTGTTTCGCTTGATATCTCAAAGGCCTTCGACAGGGTCTGGCATGATATTATGACATGATGGCCTTATCAGCAAGCTTCCATACTTTGGCCTACCCATTGGCCTCTGCGTTTGGATAGCATATTTTCTGAAGAGCCGCTCGATTCCAGTTGTCATTGATGGCTACTCGTCCGAACAAAAGGCAATTAATGCCGGGGTTCCACAGGGATCAGTACTTTCTGTAACTCTCTTTTTGCTGCATATTAACGATCTGCTGAAACCCGGTACGTTTGGGTATGCAGACGACAGCACGCTTGTAGAGAGTTACGTCTCCAGCGCTAGGGCCAGTGGAGCACAGATACAGTTGCTCTGGGAAGCTATGATCGAGCGTGTGAACTTATTCTTGAAGGCAGCCTCCGATTGGGGTGATGCCAACATGGTTAAGTTCGATGTCTCTAAGACCCAGGCGTGTCTATTTGCCGCAAAAAAGAGCCCATTCCAACTGGCTCAAACTTGCCGATATGTATCCGTGCCGATAACTAATCGTCTTAAGCTTCTGGGTATGACATTGACTCCAACCCTTAGCTTTGGCTCCTATATTGAGGCAAAAGCCCAACTAGCCGCCAAAAAGCTGGGCATCCTCAGTAAGGTGAGGCAGTATTTCATGCCAGAACATTTGCTTAATTTGTACCAAGCACAGGTTCGATCTTGCATGGAATTCTGTTCTCACCTCTGGGATGGCTCTGCAAAATATCAGTTGGAGGCTTTGGAGTCAATTGAGCGAAAGGCCAGGAGACTTATCGGCGATGACCAACTGATCAACACACGATTCCAAAGCTTGGAGCATCGTCGTAAGGTTGCCAGTCTCTCGGTTTTCTATCGGATACATTTCGGAGAGTACGCAGAGGAACTGCATAATTTGATTCCTCCTTTCTCATTCTACCATCGGACGACCAGACAATCAGACCAGCAACACAGGTACATGGATACACCACATTTACGCACGAAGCGCTTTGCTTCCACTTTTATAATACGTACCGCTAAAGAGTGGAATTCGCTACCTAAGTCTGTGTTTACCGATGAGTACAATCTGGGTGTCTTCAAGTCGCGAGTGAATAGGTATCTTTTAGGCAAGCGTGCTCCATCGTCAACTGCATCTTCACTTAAGATCATGTGAGATCGCGGTCAAACACAAGCTGATTACAGTATTAAAAAGAAATTGCTAATTTCCTAACCGCACGAGCAATTAATATCTTTCGTCCGAATGAGCATCGCTCATCGCTTAAGCAATCATCGTCAAACAGTTAACAAATCATCAACAAAAGCTATAAACATATTTGCTAAATGCGTGAATAGTCATATTGCTTAAAATATTCCGATTCAACACTTGAAAGGCTTGTTTAAATTCAGTGTTTTTTGAAATAATTCGGTTAGATTATGTTAGTAACAGTATTTTTTTTAAATATAATATATTCTATGTTTCTCGGTGATATTATAGCTTTAAATTGGTGAAAGAATTTGTCAAATCGGTTAAGCTGTTTTTGAGTTAAACTCTTACAAACAAACTTGCCTAAATACATTTCATCTGTGCCTATAGCGTGTTAATAACACGCTAAATAATATGTGTTACTGAATATAAACTAATTATGAATGAAATTAATTTTATAAATACTTTTAAATTGGCCTCATTTTGCCACAAACCTACGGCCTTTACGAGCGAGGGATAAAACTATTAAGGATATAATTTTCAGAACGGAAGTGACCTATGTCGTCGCCATCGCGTATTTCCTGTCGACAGCAAGTTTAATTGGATTTCCTTCGAGTGGTATATTTACTGATCTTCCTTCTGCGTTAGGTTAGAATACACATCGATATATAACATGCTTATATGTCACAGTGTGTTATAGGAAAATGAGGTAATGTTTATGGGTCCTAACGTAACATAATAAACAGTCATATTAGCCTACAATGATAAAAAAATCTTATTATATATGTAAATTAAAATACCTATACACTATAATTCGTCATGTAAACAACTTGACTGCGTCTGTCTATACTGTCAATCAAAAGCTTAAATAAAACCGATGCCTGATTTTTGGGTTTCAAAGAATTACCTACTAAAAATTTGGTATGCAAATTACTAGTTCTTGAACTAAGGTAAATACTTGTGTTACGAGTGTTAAGATTCGGAAGATAAGCCGTGTTTACGTGTACGCCTATATAATGACTTTCTCTTGCCGTATAAGATTACAATAAATTGTTAACATAATATGCTCTGTTGTGAATACAAGAACATGCAAGTTCTGACTGCGATAAAAAACAAGTAAATAAAATATTTACCTTTTATGTCACATCAGGTTTCAGACATAGAAAATTGTCTTCACGCGGGTGTAACAACTCACATATAACATCTGGACTCAAAACAACTCAAATCACAAAATACTCTTAAGCATGGTCGTAGTATGATTTGAATTCCTTAACTTCGATCAACGTTGACAAAACTTCCCATAAATTTTGATTAGTTCATTAAAACTTCCGATAGAGGCGCTTACACAATGTACGGTGATTAACATAATCGATAACTACGACATCTTTTACTAAAGGTATCTGTAAATGTAATCGGCAAAAGAACAGCGCTATTTTATACATATATACGTCACAATTTCATACTAACATTACTAATAATTTCATTTGAACATTATACCCGAGTCCAATAATGTTGATCTTTCATTGTTCCACCTTTATGCCTTGCTCTATTTGCGTTGCCTTGAACACTAGAATAGTGAACCTACCTTCGCATATTGTATACGTTATTCCACCATATCGATTTTCATTGTCAACTGTAGCACAGTTGTAGCTGTTACCTATATACCGCCCGTAGGGTGGGCGCCCCAGTTGCGTGCCTCCGAGCCAATTGACTCACTCACCTGGAACAAGGGGCGAATATGTCTGAGCAATTTATTCACTTTACATTTTTATGTTGATGTCTAAAGAATAATATACACAAAATTCTCAAGGCAACCATTGATTTGCATGTTTTTAGAGGCCGTGTCACGTAGCAAACAGTGATTTGATATTTTCTTGTACAATATCTGTTGGTTGTTCTATTTCTATGTAAATTTTTAGCTGTAGTATATATATGTTATGTTGAAAACGTAATCTACGAAATCTAATACGTAGGCAGTGCAAGACAAAACAAACGTCCTCTAAAACCATGGCATAATCTTAATCGGCTGTTGGTTATTGAAACAATCCACTGATAAAATTAATAGCGTGGTTAGAAAGTTGTAGCCGGCAGCAAAATTGACCAAATATGTGTTTCAGTTCCGCTAGTTGGTTAATAAGTAATTTTGTTTGAAACCGTTGGGAGGAAGCTAACACTGTGTTCACAGTTTTACTGTTTTGCGAATCGGTTTGCTGATACGGTTAAGTCTTATAAGGCGTATTGCATTTTCTTACGCCACTAAAACAGTATAAATGGACCGATCCATGAAAATGTATACATTTTAATGTAATTATACAAAGGTACAATTAGGTACTTATATGTTATAAGAAACAATTGCCACGCTGTTTTTTCATTCTTGAAAGTTATTTCTAATTACGTTCTCGCGGCTTTTCTAAGGCATAGTGTGTAGTTAGTTTAGCATTTAATAAATCTATTACGATGATATTTTCCATTAATTTATTTCGGCATATTTGCTATGCATAATTCAACCGACTTATAACTCACAACCAAATGAATTACAAGAAAGTTAGAAGAAATAGTCATAAAGAAAATTAGGTTAGTACTTGTAACTGAGTTTGATATAAGATTCTTAACAATATGTATATTTCTGGAGCCAAAATCTGATATTTATAATATTGCCACTAAACCAGAGTATGTACAAATCAAAAGTTATGTTAGCATATTTAAACTACATAATAAATCAATCAAGTGTTTGCCTGTCCACCCAAAAAACCTTACCGTAACAAAAACAAGGGACCGACGAAGTGACTTTGTCCAAACAAAATACACGAGCCATTGAAGTTAAGTATAAAACAAAAATAAAATTAAATCACTGGCCATAAAAAGGCAACTATAAGACACTGTTCTTTTTTCTTTCACAATAAAAGTAAAGCTGGGGTCCGTTTAGTTAACTCATGGGTGCGGTCATGCGACATTGGCGAAACACGCGCATTGACCATGAACGCACCCTTATAATGTAAACCCTTCACCGGTCACGCAATACACGTGTAACAGTAAATTTCCCAAGGTTATTTATCACCCAACTACTCATTATTTAACGTACACAAAAAGAAACCGCCATGATTTGTTCAAAGTCAAACAGCGAGTGCTGTTCAAAAAACATCCAAATGAACAACTAACATTAATTTTACACTATAATGTAACGTATCTACATATAGCAGCTTTATTTCTTTAGTAGGGGATAGATCTACGCACTAACCTATTTTTATTAGGATATGTTTACCTAACACAGACTATTGTCTATGTTACTTTTCTGCCTATAGCATATCTCTATGCAAAAAGTCACGTGAATGTTCTTACTCTGTGGTCGCATAAAAGAAGGACAAACCAATCAACAAATATATTTGCCCGACGATAACTAGAATAAAAATGAAACTGCTATAGTACCGGTAAAAGTAAATCCTATAATAATAGACATTTCGCTTCTGATATCTTCAAATGCAAATTCAAAGAGCAGGAACGCTCACACAACTCAAAATGATATCTCTATCTATTTTTAATATGATACTTTTACTAGTCATGCAATACACGTAGACCGATAAATTCCCAAAAGCCTTATCCATCACCGAACGCCCTTCTAAACTTTAAAACCAAACAAATAGCTATGATTTGTTTAAAGTCAAATAGAAAGCGCAATGAGAGAACGAATTTACAACTAGAGTCGATAGTACGCCATTTATTATGGCCGTTTTCACGTTAGCACCGAAAATATACACGAGGTTTGAGGCTGCCGTGAAAAATGTTCTCACTGACGGCTATTTATAACTACACTTTCGACCACTGTCCGACAAATGGAGGATTCACCCTGCTCTATTAGCTTCTCTGGCTTTTATGACGTATGTAGATATGTATTTATTTTCACTAACATGTGTTTTATTTATCTGTTTCGTTTGATAGTGTTAATGTCATTTTGAAATAGCTCAATGTAAGCTTATGTAAGTATAGAAATTATTTTCAGGGTCTGGTAAAATGTAATTGAGTTTTCTATAAGCAAATTATCAATCCTAATCCTAACTAATATTATAAATGCGAATGTAAGTTTGTTTGTTTGTTTGTTACTCTTTAACGCCTTAACTATTATTTAAAGACCGTTCATGAATTTCGCATACACGTTGTTAGGCGAACAGAAAAGGACATAGAGTACATTTCATCCAGAAAAGTACTGTAACCCAAAAAAGTGCAAAATCAAATAAAAAATATAAATTTAAATCACAATGTAACTCTAACGAACGTCAAAGTTTATGACGGGATAATGAATTCAGTGAACTTACTGAATTTACATTTAGTTATTTATTTTAATCATAGTAATTTTAATACCAAATACAATAAAAAGCCAAAGAACATATTATATGTAAGATATTTACAAAACTGATTTCAGCGACGTAGAATTCGTCAGCATCGCTGTTAACTGGTAACGTGCCTGGAAGATTGGCAGTATTCCCCCGTTGAATGGCAATATTGAGTCTTTAGGCCAAGAAAAGACCAGCCTTCGGCATTTTGCGAGCTCTCTATATACATAGGTATGTAACATATTGTATTTTCCTTCGAAGCCTTGCCTTGTTATTCATTTAGAAGTTCATATAGCAACCATATGTTTTAATTATAACTTGAATAGGCTACAAATCTCTTAAAGTTGTAATAAACGAATGGCGCATGTACTTTATAACGTACTTGTTACGTTACATGTTACGAAGTTGATGCGCTACTTGAAAATTACTTTGAATTATTACAGGTACACTGTTTGTGGTACTTGAGTTGGCTTCGGTGCCATATTTTGGATGTGATATATATATAAATTACATGATAATATAAGATGTAAGACTATATTTTACCCGTAGCTTCGCTTGCGTTAATGTAAATTTTGTCAACACATGTATATCCCTAGGAAACAGTAAGTTTTTCTGGATATAAGGTCGGTACTCTTATATCCTTTTCTGTTCCCCTGACAATGTGTATGCGAAATGTCATGATGATCGGTCAAAAAGTTAAGGTGTGAAAGCGTAACAAATAAACTCACATTCGCATTTATAATATAAATTACGATATAATTTCTACCCGAGACTTTGCTCTCGTGAATTTGACCACGCAAACCGAGATAAAAATATCCATATAATAATCCAAGATATATTCATATATATTATTAAGAATTTGAATAAAACTATCATTCAAATTCGTTCAATGTTTTAAAGAGGTAATTGAGTATAAAAACTTTTCACATACATTCTCATTTTTCATTTATAATATTGATAGGATAGGATTACAATATGTTCTTCTTTATGTAGCTCGTATTGTTATTTTGGGCTTAGATTACAATATCATCTCAAAAAAATTTCACAACATCGTGAAACACCCTTCGTCAAATAACAATAGTATCGGTACATTTATTAAATAATAACAATTAATTTTAATTTACGATATATAGGTAACTCAGGAAAACAAAGATTATAATACCCCCACAGCAAGCACACTTCTCTATTCCCCATTTAATTAACACACACACTCACACACACGCACACACACACACTCGCACACACACACACACACACACACACACACACACACACACACACACATGCACACACACACACACACACACACACAAACACACACACACACACACACACATTTACAGATAATCCGATCAACCTACATAACTCGAGAACGTGTATTAACCTGGCTGTATATTGTAATATCTGTGCCCTACACTCGATTCGATAAAGAAAACCCCTTTCCCCGTTAGCATGACGCAAATATAACACCAGTATAATTCCCGAGTTGCGTGACGTAATATTTTCTAGAATGCACTATTACCTTAATTACTATTGCTTGGTATTGCAATTAAGTATGCTGTAAAAATTAGATTAAATAACGTTAATACCCTGTGCCTGCTATTAACAGTTATGGTTTTGAATATAAAATTAGTTGTGCCTTGTAAATTGGTTACATACAGAATAGTTGGTATAATTGCCTAAATGAATCAATCTGACTGTTGCAGTCTGGACATAGGCATCTACCAATTACCAACATAACATCTAGTAACGTTAAAACATGTAATTCCTTGACTCACTAAATAGAGGTATAAAACACTACACTACAAAAATTCAATTATATTTCCGCGTAAATGGAAACGCACGTAGCGTTTTAGAATTACCTAACAGACAAACCCAATACACTTCACCCACCCTGGCAATCCAAACCAGAACTTCTTTTTCAGTTGACGTTCTTTTGCTTTACTACACGGATAACGTCTTGATTTGAGAGGTCGCCTTGCTACTGTCACTACGCCGAATATTGTGGGTTTGAATCCCACACGAGACCTAAATTGTGTGCTCCAGACTTAGTTTTATCAAATCTAGGTGTTCTTTGTGTCATTTGTCTAAATATTCGTTACACCTTTTCCCCGAAATACATGATTGCTAATGCGAGAAAAGTCATTTTAAACAAGTGAGAAACGGCAATGTATTGCCGGAAATCTCAGAGTTCGAAAAAATGGTATTACGTGACCTTGAGGTCAGAGGTCAAAGGACATAGTAATTTCGGGGGTATATCGACTATGCTGAGTCGAATGGCGTTGACCGCGAGTCTCTAGCTCTTACGGTTCTTGATTTGAAAGTTGTATAAAAGATGGACGGACAAATCTGTTGTATAAGCTTTTCGAATCTAAAAAGTTAAGTTCTGTATGATACGGTCCTGATCGCGATTACAAATTAAAGCTCTGTAACGAATGAAACACTCATACTTTGTAAATATTAAACTAGAACATTCACAAGCGTTACATTAGTCTTTAATGAATAAATGATTTTAAGTGTCAGTGTATAAATACAAACACATCATATTTTCGCATGATATACTTATAATATAATTATTCCAATACTGTTTACATTACGTATTCTCTCTCCGCAGTACATTTTTCATCGCTTTGATACAAGGGCTTTTCTAACGTGTGTTACATATGAGGTTTTGCATGAAACAGACAGTCGAGTTAGGATTATGTCATAATAACATTATGCCACCAAAACCCACAGTGAAAATACACTGAAATTAACGTTGATATGGGTGACTTTTTAGGGTTTTGTAATTGAATTATTTCGTCATCATCTCGGTCAAAAACATTCTATATATAGACTTAACATTATACAGCGATCTATGTTATGCTACTTGTGTTTATTTTTATTCTTTACTAGACAAATTCACTCTAGGAATAATTCCTGTTTCACGGGGAACTTTACAAACATTCAAACAATGTACCCTTGTGTAAATAACATCTATGGACATTCTTTTGTGTGATCCAGATATAGATGTTTGGAGTATGCACCCAGAACAACTATCTGTATATAATCGAGATCGAACCTACAAGACTCGGCGCAATGGCAGTGTCATAAGTTCGAGTCTGGGTGTTCACTTGGACTTGGAACAACAATTTGTGAATCACACAAATTTCTGCAGTGTGTGGGATTCGAACCCATAACTCTCAGCGTAGCGTTCAGTCAACTCTTTTTAGCCGGCAGCTGACTACCTTGTAAAAAACAATCTCGCATACTTCTAAATACGTCTTCCAAAGCACAGTAAGTGTTACCAGCCTTCCAGTCATTTCACCATTAACGTAATAGCCGTTAAATCCCCACCACTCAACATCCATTATACTCCGAAACAAATGATCCCCAGAGCCACTCCGCCCTTAATTACATTAAATATTACCAATTAGCTAAATAAAGCAGAAGCATCTAACCGTAAACTGACTCATTAGTGGCTCAATGGCGCAACCAACAATGTAAGCACCGATCGTAAGACTCAGAGTTCGATTTACTAGTTGAGTATAGAGTTATTCGGTTTTTAATCACGTAAAATTCTGTATCAATGACTGAGACTGTTCCGTAAGTCTTTCTGGAGACAACGACAAGGTCGGTTGGTTTCGTTTTTATTCTTTAAGAAGCGTTCTCTCATGCTGGATATACTTTCCGTATGAAGAAGACCAAGATACATCCGAACAAAACAGTTTGTTAATCAGACAAAAGCTAGTAACGTTTTGAACTAAAAATGCACTTAACCAAGTGTTCGGTCAGAATTTGAACAGACTATATTTATTGGCAGTATGTGGGTGTGATAGACTTCAGATTAAACTTTCGGGAATGTAATGGCTTTTAATAGTTCCATAGACTCGGAAAACAAAAAGAATATAGCATATAGCCAAGTACTTAATGCACTTTAATAAAAAAACATAGTTTGCAAGCATAATGTATAAGTGAACTTATACAAAGTTTACCCGTAACTCAAAACTTTTCAACTAATTCAACCAAAAACCGTTTTACGAGTAATCATAAATCGTATGAACGCGACCTTTAAGGGGACTTCTTTAGGAATGTTTCAGCAACGTTTCTATTTTATAGTTCGTAAAATATAGTAATTTTCGAGGCAGCCCCATATTTTATAACAGTTAAGGTGATATCAACACTGGGCATTTAATAAAAAAATCTTTATCTTATTCAATTTTACGATACATTACTTTCTTTTAATGTCAACCAAAAATGCTGAGTAAAACTGCCTACCTATTGTTGTTTTAATGGCAAATAAAAAAGATATAATCATCAGTTTTTACTACAAGAACTGCCCGCAACTTCACTCGCACACGGGATGTGATAGGGCGCATCCTGACATAAAATCTAGTATCCTGTGTATAAGTTTCATCCCAATCCCTTAATTGTTTAACGTGTAATTGATATACAAGCATCCACATACCTAGATCATCTTTAAAACTTATACGTAATTAATATGCGTATAACTTGGTTCGATTATTGAATTACAATATATCATATTCAAAACTAAAAATATAATTTAATTGTACAAAATCAAAATCCATTTTGCACGTTACATGCAAAAATGTTATGGTAATTATAAGCTCATTTTTATTGGTTTAATTTGATGTTTTATCTTAAAGATTGTTCTATTTTGTTTGTTTTGATTGTTCTGTTATGTTTGGTGTTGTATTTATGTCCATGATAACCATTACCGTAATAATACTTACGATAACTTTATACTATCAGGTGATCCACTGTCTCTTTTAGTAAATGCGAAAACGATATGAGGTACGAGTGAACAAGCAATATTTCATTTATGATAGTTCATAATTATCATAGCTAAACGTTAGGTTTATTCAGAGTTCATGAATATATAACTGAGCTCAATAAAATATTGATTTTATTATCGCTCGCTCGTATTCATGTTTCATATAATTTTTTATATCTGACTAAGCATTATAATTCATTTTATTACCGTTTACATTGTGAGATCTCTTAGGCTAACTGCAAACAATAAAAACATTTATATTTTTCTTTATCAGTTATTTTATACATTTTCTTTAATAGCATTAATACTATTAAAGAAAATGTTCCATTAAAACTAAACGCAAAGCAATTCAGTAACAACTTAAATCACAAAACATACTCTGCATCGGAACAACCCTATTATCTGGAACATTACCATACATCTTGCTGGTCAAACTATGCTACGATGTAGCGACTTTGATAAATAAGGCTGCTTCCAAAGCTATTATGTAAACTGGCTCTCCTTTAAACTACATTATTTATACAGGGACAAAGCTCCCTATCCTGTGTCGATAGCAACGGAAATTTGTCAAACCATATAATATTACGCCATGTTAAGTATTTATTATCAGGCAAGATAAATTTGAATGACATAGCTATATCTAATAATTTTAGACCCTCTGTAACGTATTGTGTGCAGTAACAAAACGTTAGCCTAGCGAAAAGTACGATGTGATTTCAATAGGACACTATAATATCCATGAGTGGAGACTTGTCATCAGATAGTCGGCCATCAAAGCTAAAAATCATCTGTATAGTACACATGACTTTTGTTAAAATTATTAATCGTTTAAAACCACCAATCACAAAACGCTCTGTCATCATATTTTTATAGTTATGTTTGACACACATTGACTTATTATACACACATCTAAAGAGTCAAATACATACATTTTAGAGGCTCACCGCAATTGAGGATTATTATTTTAACGTTTTTTGATTGTAAATGGTTCTTTTTAGTGATTTTCACTATATGAAAAAGAATTTTCTTTAAATTTCGATAAAAAGTAGAAAATCAACTGTCAATCAGGATTTCTATAAAAATGTGTGTAAGCGTTTTTTTAAAACGATTACAATTTCTGCTTAGGAACTGAAAAAAACTGAATCAATATGGAGCGAAAACATCATTTAACACAAGAAGAGATGATGAGAGTCGTCGAAATGTTGCAAGCTGGTTCCAGGCAACGTACTGTGGCTGTCGCTCTTGGCGCTACACAGAGCATTGTAAGTCGTCTCTGGACACGCTATCGTATCACGGGCAGCGTGGCCGAGCGACATGGAGGACGATCTCGTATCACCACTCGCAGACAGGACTGGTACATCCAAAATACTGCCCGACGGAATCGTAACATGACCGACATGATGTTTGCTACGAGGCTCCACAGCTCTTCAGGCTTGCTGATAAGCGACCAAACCATCCGAAATCGTTTACGTGAAGCGGGTCTGCGTTCCCTAAGGCCGCTGAGGGTTCCACCTATAGCACCCTGCAATCGTAGGTACCGTTTGCAATGGGCTCGCGAATACAGAAATTGGGAGGAATTAGACTGACATTGTGTTTGCTTTTGCGATGAATCTCGTTTTAGTGTGAGACCAGATACAAGACGTACTCAGATTTGAAGGACATCTGGGCATCAAGAAAGTTTGAAATATTGTCAGGAAGTTCATTCATATGGAGGTGGAACAATAATGGTTTGTGCCGTTATTTGGATCGGTGGATGAACCGATCTCACTTGGATCAGGGGCAACCTCAATGCTCAGATTTGTTGTCGCAGGGTTGTTTCAGGCGTGATAATCCCTTTGCAAAACTCGTTGGATGATTTATTTCGACTAATGCATGACAATGCACGTCCACACACGGCTAGAGTCGTAACACGTACTCTTGCCGATGCTCGTATCAACGTCCTGCTATGGCCTACTTAATCTCCAGACCTCAACCCAATTAAACATGCATGGGATATACTCCAAAGAAGAGCTCTGCCGAGTATGGATGACTCCACAATAACTTTTTGATTTGTTAGAAAGAACGTGGGCGGCCATTCCTCAAAGTGATTTTGATGAACTGATTTAAGCATGCCAAGTCACTGTGATTGTGTTATTCGTGTCAATGGCAGCAACACAGACTATTAATTTTTATATCTTTAAAATAAAAATGATAAAAGATCCTCATTTTTGACTATATTTGGCAAATATTAATTTGAAAGTTTTTTATACTTAAAAATGTACTTGATCCCTAGACACTTTTGATGTGTGTAGTTGCACCATGTATACACATTCAACGCAAATACACTGCCACGATACCCAATGAAGTCAACAAATGTGAAGCTAAAACATTTAACATTAATAAATAAAATATTAACATAATTCAAGAAAAAAATACTAATCAAATGGTAACATATCAATCCCTCCACCAAATGGAGCGAACGTATAACATTAAACCTAACGAGCCAAGTGCCCTTCAAATATAAGCTTATAAGAATATTTTTCTAAGAAAATTATAATACGACATTAATACCTCCTTACCTTCGAAGGCTAAAGGAAAATACAAGAGCTGTTTAATAAAATTGTTCGTTTTCATAAAGGCAACGGGAAATATAACATAATAGCTTTAGAATTAAAGCTAATAAGAGTATGCATTTATGGGGTAATAACATTTATTCTAGTAATAATACTTTAACTATGCATCAAATTAAATTAATTCGTCGTAGTAGTTTGAGATGTGATACAAGATAATTATTATAGGCGCTATACAAAGAAGAATAATTTTATTTATAAAATACGTAATACGGTTAGGCGCATGTCTCGTTAATTGCAGTTTGTCCATTGTGATAGCCTAAACACAAAGGCAACGTTAAGTCAAAATGTAATATTGATTGAGAGAGACGTGAACAAATATTAAATTGTTCATATCTTTCTAAAAAAACGTTAGACATCGGACTTTATAATCCTGGTCCCCAGAAAGTAGTGCGTTCACAAACTGCAATAAAAACCATATGCTCTCTGCCTTCATTTAATTACTTACGGAGGATAACAAATACAGTTGCAACAACTGCACTCCATGCAAATACTTATTCAGAACTATATAGCTCGATTCTATTGTGCATTATTAAAACTATTCTTTATTATTGTACACAAGCTACTGCTGCAAAAGTTGCCTGCTCAAAACTCGTATGGTAGTCGAATTTGAAAGAAAAATGCTGGTATGAAAATAAGCTCCATTGCACAACAGAAAATGCTTCTCTAAAGCTTCCTTTGTTTCAGGTATTTTGAAGTACAAAATGCCAAATGCAGTTCTGTATTCTACACAAATATACCGCATTCCATTTTTGCGAATTCGTTCTCTGTTTCGTTGGAAAATTGTATGCTGAAATATCCGTCGGCCACAGAAAGGGGGTCAGATGGTAATGGGTGCATGATAATGTACCTGCAGTTTTATTTTATGCAAAAAGGAAATTTTATTCAGTGACGAAATGGTACGTGAAATTTTATGAAAATCTGTCGCTTTTAGAGAGGAGACAATTGAATTAAAACGTTGCTGAAAATGTTTTAATCCAAGTTATCTTTCTTCTCTCAGTATAAATATACATACATAATGGTACACCTATACATTTCTGGAAAATTCGTCAGAAATGTACCCTCCTAGTATATGCTAATGTTTAGGTCACAAGTAACAATGGCAAGTCTATCTCCATCTATCGGATAGAGTTCAAGTTACCCGACTCCAGAAATTGTAACCACAATCAATAGTGGCATACTCGCTTAAGCTTGCTGAACAGAGCATCGAGGCATACATATTAAACACCCCACAGTACTGAATCAACATCTACTATGACTGAGAAGAAATGGTAGAAAAGTTCAGCGAGTCGCTCATTAATATTCTTTAAACTCGGAAAGATTTAGCACTTCGTAACAGCTTCAAGGCGAAGAATGTTGGCAAGAACAATATTCGATTCGAGCACGATGTAGATCCTCGCATACAAAGTTTTTATCTTGAACGTCTCTTGCGGGGACCGAGTACACCCGAGAGCAACTTATACAGAATTTTGTTCAGCCCACACGCTTACGCTGTTTGTCTTAAAACTGTCTTGTTTTGTTTCTCATCTCGCGTCATTCTTGCTTTAATATATTTATTTTATGTGTCAAACAAAACAATTTATTAGATTGTTTTGGTTTAACTTTTATAATGCCGCTACTTCATTTATTGTGGCTTATAATAATGCTGGAGATTTGACATGGCGTCATAAAAGAAGAGGACAAAATAATTTCTCACGAAACCACATTTAACCTATTAACCTGAAAAACCTATATACTAGAGAGACAGAAGTTCCTGATGAGTTTAATTTGATCCCTAGACTCTTATAACAAAGTATTCTTAACATAGCCTCTTTAAAAATTCTCAGATTAGTTTAAACAGCGACCACCAAGCTTTAGTACCCATTGCACTAAAATAAGTTCCCATTTTATCTAGCTTCCCATTAGTCAAATTACCCTAAAATACAGATGTCTTTATGTAACATGAAGAGGCCAAAGCCTTTATTTAAGGGTAACTCAAGTTAATCATCGCTATAAATCAAAGTATCGTCCTAATCCTCCTCAATAACTTTATAAATGAGTCAATTTTTTCTTCATCGTGAACATCGTATCCTAAACTGCTTACTAACTCATCAACTCGCAAATCCATGGACCTAAAACTTATTTAAGATTTTCTCCCGACGATAAAACTTAGCTATCGAGATAGTGTCAAATACATAAAAAGTATTATGAAGGCTTTACATCAAGAATAAAGTCACGGAACTCGTGGGAAAAACAGGCTAAAGAGTTAAATGACCAGAGAAACCGGAATTTATATATCCTACAAAAGTTCCGATAACAACGACATTAATCTTAGGTCTCTTGAGAGTTTCTCAATAAAGTTTGTATTTAGGGATAAAAGGGTACAACGTGAGACAATTGACCTATTTATTCATTTGTTTACATCGAGTTCCTTCCTAAATACTATAATATAAATGGGAAATAATTAATCAGACCTATAAAATAATTAAGATCGCACTATCTACTTCTTAGATTTAGTATTCCGCATATAAAATACACTATGTGTAGTTAATTACATTATAAGCTAAAGTGAGAAGTGATATTGAAGAAGTCACCATTTAAAATATTTTATGTAAGAGTCCTAAAAAAATGCGAAAGTGAGTTTGTTTGTTTCTTACGCTTTCACGCCTTAACTAGTTGACCGATCATCATGAAATTTTGCATATACATTGTCAGTATAGAAAAGTTCATATGGTTACATCCAGAAAAAAGCCGATTGATATTGCCAACAATTAGGAAATATTTTTTTAACAATAACATTAATTTATACCCAAATACGATATATAGCTTTATCTATAAACGTTTACTTCGTAAAGGTCTTATTTTCAAAATTCAAATAACGTATAGAGTACAAAGCCTCGACAATCGATAGCAATCCCACCAAACACTTCTAAATTTTGCCCCTTTATTCGCTAAGCCGCTCATTCGATAATATTTCCAAACAACACGATCTCGATCCCAGCAGACTAGGAAATTCTCAGTCATTGCAAAACAATAGGTGGTGGCTAACAATGGACGGGGTTTCTATAAAATATCCCCTTTTCTTCTTTTATCAGGACATCGTTAATTAAGATAGGATCCTTTGCAAAGATACTCTTTTAAAACTTTTATTTTTGTAAGGAGACAAGTACTAAAATTAAGTTCGGTGAAGTCGTCCTTGATAATCTCGATTGAATAAACTTTCAAATGACGGATATTAAGGCAAATCAATATTGCAGTATTCGTTTTATTTTAGATGACATAAGGTTGGTACTTCTAGACGATGCAAGTAGCATGCGCAAGTACGAGTAACATGCACGGGTTAATCTTACTATTTACATGCTAAAGTTTGTACAAGTATCGCAATTTGTGCATATACAAAAGCGTCGAATACAAAAGTCATTAGAATATATAGAATTTCAAAACGTATACTGGGAATATCAAATGATCTGAGCACGCGGTACTAAAAATTAATGTTATATTGGAAATATCGCTATACGCCTTTATCTTCTCAAACGTTAGAGGGAGAGATATAGTCTACATTTTCTTGGAATATTTAGAGCTTAAGTAATAAATACGAGCTTAATTTTGTAGTACTAAATCTACAGTAAAGATTTATAGATTTTCCACAGCAGTGGTAGATGATTAGGTATTATGTTTGAAATTAAAGTGAATTTGAGCACAATTGTAATTGTTTTTGCTTTATTATATACTAGATTATTTCTGCAGATTCGCTCGCGTAGATGTAGGTTAGTTTAGTACCAGTAGGTACTTTTTCTAAATAAAATGTATGCTATGTCCTTTTCTGTTCCCTTGACAACGTATATGCGAAATTTCATGATGATCGTTCGAGTAGTTAAAGCGTAACAAATAAACTCACATTCGCAGTTATAATATTAATTGGGATACTATATTTATTATTACTACTGTGTTAAGAAAATACTGACATTCATTATAATACCAAAAAAAGAACTTCAAGAATAAGTAATATGCTCACCTTCATCCAACCACACAAATGAAAAAAGAAGATTATAATTTTATTTAATTGCAACTAAAAAGTGAAGAAAACATAAATGCATTCAGACGAACGTTGTTGTTGGATAAAAATTAAAACAAATACAAAAACAGACTGTTGTTTCCCTAGTCTTGGCCAACGCGGCGGTGCCAATTAACGAAACCAATTAAAACAAGGTGGGCGAACAGGGCATTGCAATCAGGACACTCGGTCTATCGAACTTAGCTGTAACTCTCACAGTCCGAGAATATAACAAAAAATACAAAACGTGCCTTAACAACATAATTGTATAGTATTCGCACTTGCGTTACCTGTTCTGTAGGTTTTCGTATACTACGCATGTAACTGGCTTACTACATGCGCAAGCTACTTGCGCGAGTTATTCATAAGAGTTAATGGTGCACGTGGCGCATAGGTTGTTTTCACGATGCATTTAACCCGCATAAGTACCCCAACTTGTGCATATTTCCCGAGTTATATATATATGTATGAGTTGTTAGAGAACAACCTGCCAAATAATTCTAGTTGGCCTTAAAGATAGTTTTAGAAGAACATATTGACGTAGCTCTTATTTAGTTTCTTCTCCGAATATGCAGATACTTGCAAAACTAGAAATACCACTCTCACGTTCCCACCCTTTCCAAATGAAGTAGCTGTGCCGGTAGAGCTCTCCTTATTGCGTTGAAAATGCCGAGGTTGTTACGTTGCGTTTTTCATTGCGAAACTCAATGTAAAGCAGGGATCTCGCTGTTTAGTAATCATTAATTTATGCACAACTGTATTCAAATATTTTACATTGTTCCAGGACGCTACGCACTTACTTATGTATAATGTTGTCAATCCATTCGAATGTATTCGAAAGCAATTGGGTAGTAGACTTTGTTTTCTTTTGAAGATATTTTTTTTCATACAAGAGCAAATAGCAATCAGAACAAGCTTATTTTGCAAACAGTATCAAAATTGGTTGCAAAAAGGAGTCATTCATATTGAAATTTGGATATAAGATAAAGTGGGGTCGTAGTAGGAATATCGTTATAATATGCTTTTAAATCATCCTTTTCCTGTCATTTGATAAATATCCCTCCTACCAGATTTAAAACGCTTGTATATTATTTACTTTTGAGAAAATTTCATATATTCTATGTATTTTAGAGTTTGTGTAATGTAACTATTTGACTTAAATTATAAAAACATGTGAGTCAGCTACTCTATTGTGCAACAATACACTATATCCTACCTCCACTATTCAGTCATACGCTGAACTAAAATAGTCTCATTTGATTCTCACAATACGTAAACTTTATCTCTTAACTAAGAACAAAGGATACGATAAAATAATACAAAAGAAAATCATGGCAAAGAAATAGGTGTCAAGTTTTCAAATAAATAAAGATTTAGTAACAAATAAGAGAAGCGTGCTGACTGTAACTCATGCTCAGTGAAGCGTTATTATTCTAGCTTATTTATTTATGACCCTGTGCCGAGGAACATAATAAGTACGTATTTTATATCAGAAATTTTAGAAAATATGCCTTTAATTTAGTGTGAGTTAGGTAGGCATATATTGTTGAATTTAAAAAGAAAAGCGCCGTATTAAGTGTCGAATGTGTGTCACTTGAAACTTAAGAAACGTTTAAACAATGGACGTGCAGGTTTAGAACAATTTGTGTATCACACAAATTTTGCTTGTCCATTGATCTACTACACAAACAAAGTGATAACGGCATCGGTCGTAGACTTCGTAGCAAATTTATTCTTAGTCGTCTGTCGTGGTGACTATCCTGTCTAACGGGGAGCAATATTTTTAATTGAAGATATACCCGCTGAAAGACAACAATCTCACTATCTACTTTAATTAAGACACAGACAGATCTCTGCTAAAGCTATACAAGCATGCATTATCCTACAGTCCACTTTCAAAACCCAAACCAATATTCTGAAAACCAGTTCGCAATCAACTAATACCGCGGCCTTGCGGAATTAGAACCTGCATTATGTTTGTTAGGTAGAACATAACCCCGCCTATTGTAGACCGCTACTTGACCCGCAGAGATCTGACCTGGGACCTTCAACCTCTTTGTGTCGGGGTAAAAATATGACCTTATTCCACGCCCACTAGCCCACTATGCAGTATAGAACGTTAATTAAGAAATGTTCTAATGGAACACAGAAGCATAAAATGTTCTACCATTCTTAGAATATGCTGGTAAAATATCTTCATATTAATTTTTTTATTACAATATTTACACCATTTCAGTATAAAATGGATGTCACGGAACATATTTTCTAACCGATTTCGATAAAGAAGGAGATTTTATTTGATGTCGATGATTTGTTTTTTTAATAATAATATTTATTTAAAAATTTGTCTAGGCAATGATTTAATCTATAAAAGCCTACTAACAGCGTTGTGCCATATTAACTTTGTCAAAAGCTAATTGTATGATCTTGTTATCACACAACTTTGTGGATTGATAACATGATAGGGCGCGTCGGTTGGTACGGATTGAAACACTGAATGGATAAACTGAATATATTGGAATTAACTTTATAAACTAAAATGTGTATGATATGACGCGATATGTTTAATGACTGATTAATAATTGAGAACGCACGGCGTTAATGATGGCTCGACGCGAACTAAATGTAATATTAATGAAAACGCGTGTATCGCGTAAAAATGCTGAGTTGAGAAATGTACGGTTGCACCGTATACTAATGATATTAGGACTGCGGTCTATTCTATCACATAAACTAACTAAAAATTGTACTTTCGTGGTCATCCACGATAACTTCAGGTTAAGTACAGTTCAAGTCTAGGTAGGTTAGTCTTAGTAAACGCCATTAAAAATATTAAGCAAATAATAAGCATTGCAATTAATATTTTTTTTTAATCTTAAATCTCAATCAATTCTTGCCAATTTAGAGTCGATTCCAAATAATATATTTGCGGAAGTGGTAAGATAAAGCATTCTAGTCACCCACACACCATTGTTAAATTACCATTTAATGTTCTCATAATTAGGATATTCCTATACTACGGAGGGATTTACAAACAATCAAATGACAGAAACACACCTACCTGAAAAGCACGCAATTTTAACGCCGTGCGGTAATCAAAACCGCAACTTTCGACATAATGACTGCTAAAACCACTACACCACACATGCAGGAACAAACCACTTCATCTTCCAGCTCGTAAACTTTAATCTCTTTGTCTTGCGGTAAAGGAACAACATAGAACTAACCCAGATTACTCGCTCTTTGTTCCCATTGTTCGAGAAAAATATGACTCCCGGAGATTACCTATTACAATAATCGTTGGGTGACAGTAAGGTACACTTTGCAATGGTTAATTTTCTGCTTTGTAACACAAAATTGCCTGTCAAAGACAGCGGTAATACATTGTGTAACTATTCTACTGTTATTTGTATTACGTTTACAAGTAAATGTAAATAAAACAGCAAAATTATGTTTTAAAGATTTGGTGGTTTTATAGTCTAAAATCGACTGGGCAACTAATTACGTGTTTATATGTATAATATGTATGTATTTACAAAAAAAAGTATATATGTATGTCTATCCATTGTCTAGTACCCATAGTACAAGTTCTGCTTAGTTTGGGCTAGATGGTGTTGTGTGTATGTGATAGAATAGAATATTATTATTAATTATACCATATTGTCGATATTGTCCGTAATCCATATAGAAACACGATTGTCTATCATGGGCGAATTGATTTGTAGCTACTCGATAATGTACCGCTAAGCCTAAGTAATAGTGAAGATAAGAGATTACTTTGTCAATCACCAGAATTGTCGTTCACTGGTAATGATTCCGAATTGCTGCAGTGTTAGATATTCGCAAGAACAAAAAGTCAACCGCGTTTTATTTGACTCAAGTTAGCACCTCTACATTCACGCCATAAAATCTATGAGACAGTAAAGCTAGAAAAACGTACATTAAAGTTACAATTTAATGCAATTTATGCACATGAAGACATTTACAATATAGCGTGAAAGCATGAAACGTAAACGTGTTAATCCATTGCCTTTATCGTTGGTAGCTATAAAAAAGTAATTTATTTTTCTAACACAAAACGTATGGTAGTGAAAAAGTGTTTTATATATTATTTTAAAGATACTTTATATTATAAGCGTACACGAAAAGCTAAATATATGTTATTTAAATATTAGGTGCTAGTTTTAGCAAGGTTGCAAATATAAAGATCTCAAAACAGAAGTAGACGTACCAAATCATTTATTAGCATAGTGTATTTTAATATCAGTATAGCTTGACTTCAGGGTGAAGTTAATTAAAAATTGAAATTTTATATTAGGGGCAAATTTTATTTGAGACTAGCTTTTGCCCGCGGCTTTCCTTGCGTAAAAGTAGGTTATGTTTAAGTTAGGTTTTTAAGAGTACAATAAATCAACAAACAAACAAAAAATCTAATATTTCCTCTTTATAATATTAGTATAGAAAACCAATACCATAGTTACATCAGATACAACTATATCATAGTTAAGCCCATATATTGACACCTTAGTTTAAAAAAAAGAAGATAAATATTATTTCTATACACTACAGAGACTACTATACTACTTAGTTCATTAAAATATGTGCATTAAATTGTGTAATGAATCATCATAATCTGAACTCGCAGCAAAACACGTCATCGCGATGATTGCGGTCATCACTCAGCCATGTATCGCACTGTAATCATTTAATGTACACAACAAGCGCCATGTCACGTCAGCTGCGATGTGAAAAAGTAAGACTAGGAGGAATAATGACCTAATATACATAACAAAACATTCAGAACAGCATTTGATTCTTGCTTTCTATAGGAGTCAAACATTTGCGATGTTTTGTACGGAATGTATAATTTACTGCTTAGATAGCGATATTTAGAATTTAGAGGAAATGTCGTATCAATGGGTTTGCAATTCCTATCGCCTTTTGAACATAATTTGCTAATGAAAAGTGACTTATTCGTCGCGTTTTACACCTGTATATGCTTTCTGCTCTGAAAACGCCTGACTACCGATGCTAGAAATAAAATATCTACTACTTCTTTAGTGGTGACTTATTAGTGCGTGGAGTTTTAGATCCTATACCCGGCTTTGAACAAATATTTCTGTGATCTACAGATAGTTTCACAATTAGGCTACTTGTTGTTTCAATATTTCATAATAGTTTGCGATTTAGAGAAATAAAGAAGTCTTTAAGAAAAGAAAACGGTAGATTGTCATTATATTTTTATAGATTTACACGAAAGTTAAATAGATTTATATAGCCCTAGTTTTAAAAGTCTATAAACGGAAGATACATTCTAAACCACTGAGTTATAATTTAGCTTACTAAACCAACGAAGCAAACAAACGCTAAACAACCATCAACACACGGGATTCATTCGCATAACACGCGTGCTCACAGCTCTACTTCGCTTCTCCACAATAGTCCTGGCACACATTCAGTGCAATAACCCAAGTTGAATTAACCGAATGTGTGCTTGCTTTATTAAATGAGGCATATAGGCGGTTTAATAACTTTGTGGTACCGTTTATATGTCTGTTGGCAGCCTTAAGCATGTTCTGAACACGCTCAAAGTCCGTTGTGATTGTAATTTACATACGGCCTTTTGTCTACAAAATGTTCTACAGCTAATACTTAATATTACAGCTTTAGTATTACTGTACAATATTGGTATTATAGCTTTTGTGAGTGGTATTAATTGTTTAACAAAACTGCTGTACACACGTTGATATTTTAGGGCTTGATCGGGTTGTTTAAGAACCAAAGAGAAGCCGAAATCATGATCAGAATATCTATCGCAGCAGCATTTTGTTACTTAAACTCGGATATTGGTGTCACTAGTGTAACAATAATGATATAAAATAACATTATTGGATAATCAGCTGCCTCTTGCCTTAACTGAGTAAAATGAAAATTAAACAGAAAAGGAAAGAATTAAAGAAAAAGGGACAGGCGTTGTTAAATCGCCTAGCACAATCTATCATAAATGTCAAGAACATTTTTGAAATCCAACTTCAGTAATAAGATTTTCCAGCTGTGGTAATTGACATAGAATATAAAGATGAATATTCTATGTCAAATACCACATCCACAAAATCTTAAAAAGATTCCATGCATTTAAAGCTCGTACTAGACTGCCGTACCGTAGCCGCTTACCTACGTCACTATTTATCTGGCTAATAGCTACATTATTCGCGACCGTGTACCAACTAATATGCTTTTAAAGCGACGTACATAATTGCGAACATTAAACGTATGTGTAACTGGGTGAAGTTGCTTCTCTACGTAAGGTGATAAATTCACGTGGGAATAATATTACCGCGCTATCCTATCTTTTATGTAAAATGTTTGGATACAAGATAGTTCACGAGGTTTTTATATAAAGTAATTTTATATAAAAGATGGGCCCTTGTTAACAATGTATAAGTGAGACTGTGTCAATTGTGATGATCCGAATTCTTCGAATCCAAATTGAACAAAACTTTATTAGAATTTGCAGAGAGAATATTTTCGATAGCAACACGGAATACGAGTCTATAAGTTGTGTAATAAAATGGACATTATACGTAAGACTAAATCATTGTTTTTTACATGTTTATTCATTTCTACTTACTTTTTATTAATATAAAACCGTTTTTTTGCTACAATTAGACAAAAAAAGAACATTAGAACAATTACCGAAGGAAGTATCTGAACATTGAATAAAATTCTACTAACTACTTTATAATTATATATTAGAACTATAATTTTCATTAAAAGATTCTTCAACTGGCGATTAAATTAAAAGGAACTATATTTTGTAGTATAGAACAATTCAGAATCTCAACGTTAATAGACTTACATTCGACTTTATCAACACACAGTTGATTGGTTTGATGAAAACACCTGTAATCGTAAATAAAGTAGAAAATAAAAGACAAAAATGAACGCACAATAAAAAAGTTAATCGAAGGAGAAGAGCGAATGAAAACATTTCCGAATAGTTTTCACGATTCATTATCGGATTGGCGATGTCGTTGCAACCGAAAAAGGTTTCATTAGTGGAAAAGCCAATGCTGCACATTTCTTTGTTACGTGGAAAAAAGAAAAAAGATAAGAGACGAAAATACGCGTTCCACTTTCCTTTCTTCTTTGGTGTAATGGATGGCGGTGAAAGGGTTGAGAAATAATGAAGAGACAGTATGCACTGTGGCGGGGATTGTCTTTACATGTACACACGCGTTTTCCTTGTAAATATTGTCTTATGTTTGTATAACAAATAAATAAAGGAAAATGTGATATATTTTGAATGTCATTTAGTTATAAGTACTACGTGTCCGTGAGTGACATCTCAACTAAATAAATTCTATCACGTGTTAGAGTCAATGCTCTCTAACTCACTTAGTCTGAGCCAGATGATTATTGGAACGACTTTTTACAATAATAATTAATATGTCTGTCAGGATGCAAGATATAGTTAAGAACCCATGTGTGTGGCCATTGATGTGCTGTTACGACTCAATAGGTTAAACAATACCTTAATATATATGATGGCATTATTCAAATATAAACATTTTGCACTCAAACGTATCGTTGCAATAATTGTCTAAGTGAGTTAGAATACACGCACTCTAACTTGTTCCACAAAGAATCTAGTTGAGATGTCTCTCCTGGTACGTAGAACATGTTAACTTAATGTTAGACGCTTTTTTTAAATTAAATTCTTCACCCGCACCAGGTCCAGGAATTGCGATACAGGAATTATACCTATATAATTCCTCTATCGCAGGGACTTTTACAAACATTCAAACAATGGACACAAAGAATACTGGTTGGGTGTTCTTTGTGTCTCGAAACAACTATTCGTGAATCTCACAAATGTTTGTCCCGTGTGGGGATCAAACCCGCAAGACTCAGCGCAGTAGCAGTGGCGAGGTGACCACTTTTAAACCTAGTTCATTTCCATCGTCATCGGTGCAGTCGGTTCTAATGCAGTAGAGGGAGGGCGAGCTTCCTAAATCATTTCAGTTTTAGATTGGTACTAAAAAGTACCCAATGACGGCCTTGAGTGAACCAGTAATCGAATCTTAAGTGATAAGATCCGGTCAAAACCCAAATCAATCGACATAGGACCTGGTAACAAGATAATGTGCCAATGGTCCGGAGGACCCGTTTGGGCACAGACAGGAAAACAGCGTAAGAGTCATCTTATATCTGATTTTTATATCGCAGCGGCAGTGAATGTGATTGCATAAGGTTTCGGTTTTGATTTCCAAGTCGGGTAACGTTTTATTGGGATTTTCTGTTAAAATATCTACAGTAACAGCACGGAGTCGCCTTCTATTACGTGGCACTTTAAACCATAATTGACAACATGTATATTTTATACTTTAAAATAATTGATTATAAGGAAATTTAATAGTAGCTTGCTGCTACTGCATGCTGGAGTTACAAGTTAAAATTTTGCTTTTATATAAGGTATACGTCTTTACTTGTATGATAAACAATTTACAGAGATTTTAACTGGTGGTGAACTGCATGTATTACTGAAAAGAATTTGTATGCAGATTTCAGTTTATATAGTAATAACATACTACATGAGCTTACGACTATTCAGTTCTTAAATACACCACTTCTTTTTTTAACAATAGAAATAAGTTAGATTGGATAGTCATGTATGCCCACATGGCTATCCAAACAAATTTACTCGTTAAATGCAACGTGTATCGATCGGCATTCGGCTATGAAAATCTAATGGCAAGGTCTTTAAAGCTTAATAGTATGATCTGTCTTACATTATAATTAATGTAAGATAGATCATACTATAAAAATATGGGTTTATGCTTATTATAAAATAAGATATTTTATATCGCAATATGTTGAAAAAAATGAAACTAAGAGAACCGAATTTTAATATATTTTACGAACAAAATTCATTTTTAAGCGATATCCACCCGAAGCCCAACAAAATTACGGCGCAGGATTAATTTCGTTTTGTATATTTTTCCGCCTACCCTCGAGCGATGAACAAACACATGATTACAATAAAATTTGCACTTATTACATTGAAAATCTTTTGTGTTTCATCAGCTAAAAGGTCCGGCTGGGTCGTAGTTCATTGACTATGTATGACTCCAAACGAAATAGCGAGAATGAATATTATGCCCACACTTATGTATATGAGATGACGGATTCTCTGTTTGTTTCACCATCGCGCCACTCTGTTTATACGCGGCGGTAAATAGACGCGAATATCTTTGTCACTTGAATTTCGGCGAATGTGCACTACAAAAACATACGGAGTAGAACATACATGAAATAAAATTTGGAACAAAATTCACACGCTACTTTAGCTGAAGTAAAACAAAAAATATACCAAATTACATTTAGAAGTTCTACGTGAAAAGTGTCGAGAACGCTACGCTCTAACACTTATTACAGAAAGTAAACGAACCGAATTTTTTCCTCCTAACACCCGTCACATACCAAATACAGAAAAAAGCGTTGAGAAAAACACAGCGGTGCCATTAAGTAATAACGATTCTAACACACGAGCATCGCAAAAACGTGGCGAAGTTTTACAAAAGATAGTATCATTAACATCAATGGGCCATTCTTCGCTTTGCACCCTTCACACCTTGTGCATGGAACGAACCAGACAAAAGAATCGGAACAATACTCCAGACGATCAATTTAAAGCTCGTTTTGCTCATGACCGGTCTGTGATTCTATACCTTCTGATATTAATAGAAGTTAATAGGTCAACCCTTAATAGACGAGCCAATTAGGAAGGCTATTATTCAATAACCTAGAAATTTTTAAGGGTCAAGAGCTTTGTTATTAGGGATGGTGATTAGTATTTTGTTACATGAACTTAGTGAGGCAATGTCGAATAAATATTGTACTCGTGGTATAAAACCGAAATATATTTATACCTATACATACCGCCTGAGGTCGCGGGTTCGATTCCCGCACAAGTCAAACATTTGTGTGCATGAACATGGATGTTTGTCTTGTATGTATTTACAAAAAAATAGTATATATGTATGATTATCCATTGTCTAGTACCCATAGTACAAGCTCTGCTTAGTTTGAGCTAGATGGTGTTGCGTGTATGTGTAGAATATTATTATTATTTATTATACAAGGGCTGAGTCAAAACATATGTAAATATATTGCGTCACATTTTCATATTCCTAGGCTTATCTATTTTATTATTAAACTACATAATTATATAGAAGCTGAAAGATACTCGGGTAATTTAATTAAGGGTTTCTGAATCCAAAACTATATTTCCTTTTCTTCATATTTGTTTAATTTAAGTTTGAGTGCCACACAAAACTACTGAATTGATTTCGATGCGGTTTTAAACATTTGTTAGTCTGAAATTCAAATAAAGCCACGATTCATCTAAATCTATTGAGTAGAACAAGACTTATGGTGCATATTATAATCCGCATAATTCATATTGCGAATGACCTGTAGCTCATGCTGACGACGTTGCATATACTAGTTGTGCAACACAAATAAACGTAAAACTATTTTCGAAGAGATTTCATAGTGAACAATGGTCCAATATGTCATTTAATTGCGTCTATTGACTTTTACTGCGAATTGGTTGAGAGCGAATTGAATAATAACCAATCCTGGATTCCTAGAAACTTAAGATATATGAGAAATATACATACGTATGTCTCACGATGGACAAGGGTTTTGCAAACGCTTTAAGTATTACACATCAAATAAGGCTTGTGTCTGTGTATTAAGGTTTAGGTTTACACTTACATTTCGCTAGTTTTGCTCACGTCCTACACAATAGAGGGTATATCTATTTCTAAGAACATCACCTACCTATCATTATCTTAATCCTAACTTAATACTATAATGCGAATGTGAGTTTGTTTTCACGCTTTAACTACTTGATCATCATGAAATCCGCATACAAATATGTTGTCAGGGGTACAGAATAGGGCATACGATACCTTTCATCCAGAAAAAAGTACTGTTCTCTCGAGTGATATAAATGGATGGATAAAACCGAGAGCAAAATCTAGTTCATACATAAACAATCTTACAGCTGATTTGTGAGGGCAGGCGGAGGTAGATTACACAGCCACTTTGCCTACTATAGTTTGAAGTTACCCTATTCCCTCACAGGGCTTAGATCCAGACTCCGGGCTGTAACTGACAATTTTTTGACTGAAAAACCCAATAACACGTTTTCTTTTCCGAGGAATCCGACCTCATACGCAGTCGCATACACTACAGCTGCGCCACCGAGGCACCCCATAGCTTACAATTAAAAGCAATATCAATACTTTAAAATAACAATAATTTTATAACAAGAACTTTCAACAAGATAAGTCACAAGGGTATTAAAAATTTAATCCAAAAACAACTTCTAATCTTACAACTTAATTCATAAAACTTAAACTTTCTGAGATATGTCTTTAAAGCTCTTTAGAGAGTTTGAAGACCTCGCTTCAGGGACTCTTTCTAACATTAAAATAAGATGTAAAATGTAATACCGGAACTATGTACCACACAAAAGATTGTATTATCCAAGAAGATTATACCAACAAGAAAAAAATGGTATACACCAAAAATTTACATTAAACAGTCACCATCAACAAAAAAAGTGGTTGTACCAAATTTTTAAAAGGTAAATAACTATGTTTATTGTAAGTGTAATGTTAGCCCTGTATGGTTATTTGACAGTATATTATTTCTGTGTCTTTAGAAGAAAACATATTTATGAATCTATGTAAGTAAATCAACTCTTGCCTTGCATACACATCATTAAATATAAGGAGCTAAGTAATCATTGATAAAACAAAGTATAAATTCAAAATGTCAAGTACACTTATTACTTGGAAAGATCGTTGACAAACGGCTATAAAGTGAGCCACTGTCAACTCAAAATAGCCGATTATACAAAGCCCCAGATTACAAGAAAAATAAATCAAACGAAAGAGCATTGAAACCCACCGCGGCGCATAAACAGGGAATTTTCCAGCTCGCCGACAATACCACAATAGCCTTTCTTTCGTGACGTCATAATAAAGCGTCGGTTCAACGACCTTACGAACCATAATAGCATCAGATAGGCCCTATCTGATAGGGTATTATACGGCTGTACTAAAACCACCAACTAATTATTTGATACTACACTCATCCATTTGTAATAAGTCTGGAAGTGGCTATATAGCTTGGGCTATATATTAGCTGGTAGTTGGCTCTTTTTACTTACATTGAGATAATGGAGTTTGAGCAGCATATAGGATTACTTATTTAATTATAAATATAAAAGTATATATCATTTTATTTAAGTGGAAAAGAAGTTAGTAATAATAAAGTATATTTTGGAGAGCAGACTAATTTCTACTTTGAAAAATAAAACCGAATAATAATAATAATATTAATAATAATATATTAATAATGTTATAATAATAACAAATAATTCATGACATATACGCAATATAATGCTACCTAACATTATAAATGCGAATGTGAGTTTGTTTATTCAGTTTCACGCCTTAACTACACGACCGATCATCATGAAATTTTGCATACATGTTGTCAGCGATACAGAAAAGGGCATAAGGTGACGATTAGGCAAATAAAAAACTATTCTCGAAGGATAGAAAATTGACAATAAATAATTTACGAGAAATCTAGTAAATTTAGTCAATAAACCACGTCCGCGAATCTATCTGCTACATGTGTATTATACTACATTTCACATATTCCCTAAAAAAAGATATATTATTATTTAAATTAAATTGAATATTATCATCATCCTTTAAGAAAACGAAACGAATATAATTTATTACTGTCATCACTTAGCTCTTAGAATATCAAAACTGGTAGTTTCGATATTCAAAGAATGTAACCACCGCTATCTAATATTTCATCCACAGTATTACGTGGTCACATCACATGGGTTGTTTACGCCACAGCAAGAAAAGTATGACGATTTCCTAATGAGTTACATTACGGACTAATGGTCCGACTCCTCTACAATGTTAGCGAAGCATTTTTCCGCATTATCCTGTAGGTTTTGCCCCGATTTTATTAGGTTACGTAACCCCCCAAAACGGGGGCCGAGTGTACCCAATTTGCAGTAATGTAGGATATTTTACGGTACAGGTGAGCAAAATGAACCTTATTTAGGTTTCTTTGGATACATTTCGTTTGTGGACGGAATAACGCTGAGGGTTTTTGAATGTGGAATATGGGGTTGGGAGTAAATGCGCGAGTCTTTTCGCGGTTTTATTTAGTTTTATATTTCTTTTAAGGTTTTTGTGGCTATATGGCCAGTCTGACACACTCGTGAACCCAAATTTTTTGCCTATTGATTGGTCGTAGCGGGAGACTGGCGACCAGTTTTTAAAGTCTGGCATTCCAACAATTGATAGGTTAGATAACTCATCGTAGTGTTTCTCGTAGTTTTTAACTTGGGTTAAAGTCGGCTTCGTTACCCGCGGCATAAATTTCTTTAATGTTTGCAGCCGATTAAAAGGTTCCAGGTACGATTTTTGTGTTGAATAAAGTGTTATAGGATTTTGTCAGTTTATTCCTCAAACGAAACACGATTTCTGACAATATGCATAGTACATGCCGATAGACTTGGTGGTCTTTGCCGAACCTATAAATAGAGCTGTGAAATACATATGAATTACGCAAGACTATGAATACTGTATTTGTCAAGTAAAGAATCCATACTATTCCACAACATACAATTTACGGCAGGTTCAAAGTCCTATCTTGTGAAAAATACGTATAAAAGGAACAATTTACTACTGTATACGTGAACCCGTTAAGGTGTCAACGGACGTTAACAAATACCCAAACTGCGAAGATAAGAATTTATTCCGCAACATTACCCTCAATACACACAAAATATATTAGACCAGCTATCAATAACACCCATCCATAACTCAGCCCATGGGGAATACGTCATCGCGCTACGTATGAAAAGTCACGTTACCCTCTGAATAGATAATATACATACATGTTTCGCCACTAACATTCTGTCTGGCTCCTTTTTATAGTAAAAAGAAAAACCGCCTAATGTATTTTAAATATATTCTGGATAGCTTAGGATTGAAACAAGCCCTAGCCTCACTCAAAGTCACAGCGTAGTGCATATATTAAAAATTCATGATTATTTTAGCTTTTGCAATTCGCATAGTTCTACTTTGTATTATTCCTTTTATTACTATGTAGACATACTGATGTATGCGTGAGTAAGTAAAATCAAAGTAATATATTTAAAATCGGGGCTATTTTCTTCGTAATGTTGCCACACATAGAATGCATTCAAATAAGCTTTTCACACATTCATGAATACTTGAATAGAAATACTAACACAAACATTACTTTGGTTCGCTTGAATGCACAGGTATCGAAAACCTATTCTATACTCAAATACTCAAAGCAAATATTCAATTTCTGAACAGTATCTTTCGTCTACATACTACCTAGACATACAAACTTTTCTTCGGAAATACAAATATGGTAGAAACGCAAACTTACCAGTATTTATAGACCTTTATGTACACTAAATGTATTTTCAAAGAAATTCAATCATATATAGGTTTACTTTGGAACAGACTGAGTTTATTGACAGAATTCAACATAATTATATTAAATAATGGTTAATTCTCATTTCAATTACTTTAGTCGTAGTGGCACTTTTATTTTCGCACTGGCAACATCAAATGCCATTTCAAATACGACAGAGGAAAGTTACGAACATTCTGTTTAGAACAAGCACCAAGTTCGGAAGTAAGAGTAAATTTTGTTAGAAAATAGAATATACATGTACGTTGCAAAGTTATCAAGAGCTTTATTACATTGTTGGATCATGACAGTGCATACGGGTGTTGATACTTGTCACAGAGTTTCTCTTGCTAGAAACATTGTGACTACACTATTAATTTATTAGATATATTATGTTTTCCCTGACTATTCTAAAACAATTCAGCTTTGATGCGTAGCTCTTAGCAATATATTTTCTGTTTTACGTTTCTTATAAATTCTCTATATGTAGTCGTAATAAAGTTAGCGTACCAGGCCACCAGAATGTTAGAACTCAGATTTTTACAAACAAATTATAATTCTCTAATTAGGGTATATTATTAATAGTTACTAACCTGTTTATACCTGTTAATTCCATAGTTGCACAAAGAGAATGAAAGAAAACTTAACTTTAATATTTTTAATCCAATATGTTGATAAAAAAACAGTTATCATTTTATTATTTAAGATCATCGGCACGTGATTTTGCTAGGCAACCTATTTGCGATATATTGATGTACACATTATCTAGCATATATTAATATTTGTAATTAGTAAAAAAGGCTACGTCTCGCATTGGATATCAAGCCTTGTGTCATGGGGGACTTGGGACTTTAGGACTTGCAAACATACAATTAACGCACACAAAGTACACTTTGACAAATAATTAATCACACAAATAATTAACCCGTGTGGAACTCGAAGGCGGCAGTGCTAAAGTGACCGCTTGATGGCTGACGCTTATATACTTGGCAATTGTCGAACAAGGCCTAAGTACGTGTTGACTGTACATGGAACGCCGTAATATATTATCCAGTGAAGCTACCCTACGCGCGAGTATCGAGGGTATATCGTAATCGTACTCCTGGGACGGGCTGTCGCTTCTACTGAGAGACCCCTCTTCCACACACGTTAAACATTTTTGCTATCGGATATTCGCCAGAGCAGCGTTGTTCTTTTTTGTGTTCTTATAAAAAATATATATAATTCCATGATAATAAGAGACGTATGATTATATTTTACAGATAGCTTCAATAACATTTTAAAGCCAATTTTATGCACCATTTCTTTAGATGATGCTTGTTCAGCCAGATGCCAGCTCGCCCGTTGACTTAACATCCAGTAGTATGAAGCTAGCGTAAGTTAGTTAGTTTATTTTTAAAGAAAATGCAAAATACAGCGTTTCGTTGACTCCGAACTAGGCAAACCTGTAACACTAATAATGACTGCGTTTTGCGCAATGAGCACGAGTGCCGACAGCTTTCATACATACATATATCTCCCATTTCTTTCTTTTTACCCGATACTAGATTATGCCCGCGGCTTCGCTCTCGTAAAGGTAGGTTACGTTATGTTAGTAACAGTACTTTTTTAAATAACATATAGCCTGTGTTACTAACTGATAATATAGCTTTCTAATGGGGAAAGAATTTTTAAAGTCGGTTGTGTAGTTTTTGAGTTAAATGCTTACAAACATCAGACAAACAAAATTAAGTTCTGCAACTAATATTATCAAACGCAATAATTGTTTCTCTGTCTGTCTTTTCACATCTTTTAGCGTGAAACTTATGACAAAACAAGATAAATGCATACCGGAACCAAACTAGTATAAATGATAGTCAAAACAATAGCGGAGTACACAAAGTTTGAGCATCCATTTCCAGGAATTAAATGTATCTCTTCATAACTATGGTTTTGTTTGCCAAACAAACCGAACTACTTCCACAACTGTCATAAATAAAAGTATCATTTAGATAAAGCGCCTCGTTAGACGCGTGATATGAAGCCATTTCATGCACAGATTAGGTACTTGATAAAGTAGTCATTATATAATTGTTAGTGCTCCAAGTACTCTCAAAATTCGATCTCTACGTAAAATAAAAAATTGATTGATCCAGAAATAGTTCTCACCAGTTCAGTGTTCTTTGTTTCAATGTGTTTGAAATACGATATCGGGTTAATCACTAGTGCGAGAATTAGCTTGAAGATATAAATAGGAAAAATCTTTATCTAAAGGAAAAGCATCACAAACATTGAAACAAAGAAAACACCATTTTTAGACCAGCATCACAAAGCATTCATGCAATGAAATATTAATTATATTACACTAGCTAACTCTTCGCATATAAACAGGCTTAATGCGAAGTATATGTATCTACATAGTAATATACCCTTTGTTTTCCAAACGATAGAACTTCCAAAACTCAGATAAATAAGAACATCGTTTAAACGGCTCGCTGCCTTCGAAATCGGAATCGTTTTCATTCGATTTCATTTTTATTTCGATTGAGCTGACTATCGGCATATATCTGGCAATCGGCATCGACTGGCATTAATCGACGTGAATCAGCTGGCAATGGCGTGGCAGCCGACATATCTGTCATTCGTACGATGTGTGGCGCTGACATGGCGGATATCCGATCTCAAGTTAACTTTATAGCCATTTTATGTCCACGTTATTTTTTTACTGTCCGAGTTCAAGAATTGTGACTGCTGCGGTGCTTTTTGATATTCGAGTGGGCTATTGTCAGGACTTATAGTCATGTTGAGTTTTATTTCTGTCGTTACTACAAGTGTTATTAATATTAGAAATGCGCCTGTTGTTTTTTTTTCACACAGCAACATCGAATGAATAATATTTGGTATAAGGCAAATAATGTAGAGACATTTAAAGTCAAAAATGTTGGTAAGGAAATGGCTGAGTTTAAATTAGATTGTTATAATTTCTTTACGTATTTATAAAAAGAACAAAAACGCCATTACGCCGCCTAGTTTAATATATCAGGCATGTAATGAATAGGTACAGCAAAGCCACGCTGTTACTGTGAGATACTCGTACACTAGTTAAATATGATTTACGTTTACAAATGCAGTTCATTATTTAAGGTACGTAATCGAACGTTACCTTCTGCCTTTTGAATTTTTAATCTTTGTTATTCCATTACAATTGCTTCTAATAAAAAAACAATATGAACCTTTGAAACATTTGAACTACAAAAAGGACGGTATTTGTCACGTACGTATAGGTTACGTAAGCATGAGCTGATCCAAAGGTCCCATAGCGACTAACAAAGCTAAATTCTCTTAAAACGATCAAAGCAGTACCGTATACAACAGATTAATTCATGACTACGAGTAAACCAAACCCCCATGACAAACGAGGGCTCTTCTCAAAATATTAACCCATCCAGTTGACTCTGAACCTAGTTATACAAAGCTATTTGTTTTGCTTATTCCACCCTGTAGTGGCGAGATAAGGCAGCCTCCTATTTCATTGTAATAGTATGATGACGCCCAAGGGAGTTGGCGAGGGGAGATTGGATGCAACAACGCTTTATAAAGGTCAGCTCATACTCACACGCGCGACAATATAAACAACAATAACGTATAGCGGTTAGGTACAACAGACACAAATTACCGTTTGGGAAATTTGATTAATGTCAAAGTCAGTATGTTTATTTCTATATTTGTTTAAATATTTTTGGACACGTGAATAATGAAATTGTATATTAATATAATGAATGGATGAAATACAATCGGAAAAGGGGCGTCCAAAAATAACTGTTCAAACGTTTAGGGAATGATTAGACCACCTTTCTTAAATAAATAATGCGGAGAATAGCTCCCAAAATATCTGCTTTAATTTTTATCTTCAGTATTTAATAATATGTATGTACGCCATTCACAAAATTACTTGTGTTTGCTTTAATGCCTGCCGAAACTAGAATATTGGTATGATTTCTAACTAGGATTATTTTAATCAGATATATTATTTATCTACCATGCGTTGTCTGTTTGTTCTATGAAATAGCACTATTAAGCTTTTCTGTCAATGTAAATAACATTTTAATATCAAAATAAATATCTAAGAAATATTCAAATTAAACCTTCAATTAAAGCCACCTAGTATTATTAAGTTTACTCCCTTAAAGACAATTATAAACAACGCGGACTCAAGATATTCATATAGCATTTTATAATATTATTTGTATGAACTCATTAATTTATAAAGTGCTCTATTTTCTCATTGCTACACGTAGACTGTTGATATCATATATATAATGTCGCCTAATAAAGGACAGTCTGTTATTCAAATAAAACAAGTTTCCTTATTTGAAAATGTTTAAATTACCGCGTCGCATTGCTAACATGAGTCAACCCTTAGCAAAGCGAGACGGGATGCAGCGACGATGGTAATAAAGTCTTTGAAATCGCACCGAAATGCGCCACGTGTAGATAATGGCACTCGAATTGCATTTGTTTCTACAAACTTGTACACTTCCAACTAATTATATAAGCACTTTAATAAGATATTTTAAGAATTTATTTCGTAGCTGCAAACTTATGTCTACAGAAAAATATTTATGTAGAATCTTGTGTAACATTGTTGTTTTTATAAAAGTCTGAAATAACTCAAAAAGTTTCCACATTCCTCCGACCTTTTTTAATATACTAGGAACATAGTTATTTTTTTTAAAGTTTATCTGTTAAGAAAAGGTATGCCAACCATAGCACAAGTTTTTATAAAAAATATGCTATTTTGTGAAACATAACGCAATAACATTTTGCAGTCAATTTTCTCCTACAACAGTGTGACTATGATATCTAAAATGCGTAATCTTCTTTGGACCAGTGGGGGCATATGTAGCGCTATAACGATTCCATAACAACTCGTAAAAAAGAACTGAACATGTTTACATGTATGTGTAAAAGAGACGCGGCTATGTTTATAACATATGCGAAAAAGACAAGTGGATATTTGTGTTTCTCACTTTGGACAAGTAGCTCGGGTGCTTTGTTCGGGATTAGCGGTCCATAAAAGAGTTTTAAGACCTCTGTTGCTTGTATTCTTTAACAAAAGAATATGCATATGGCAAGATATCTTGGTTGTTTAAGTGCGCAGCCTTTGTGTTTTCTCAAGATATATTTTAATAGATTGCTCGTTTATTAGACGCTATTGCAATATCCTAACTTAATACTATAAATGCGAATGTGAGTTTTTTGTTCATAAACAGTCGAAATTTATCCGAAACGGCACGTTTGGCTGTTTATAGAGGATTATTAGTGACCACACTTATGTATGGAAGTGAAAGTTGGGTATGGCAAAAGAACCGAGAGCAGAATAAATGAGAGCAGAATAAATGCTGTAGAAATGAGAGCGCTGAGAAGCATATGTGGTGTGACTCTGAAATATAGAATAAGGAATAGTGTGATTAGAGAGAGATGCGGCATGAAAGTACACCGTAGTAGCATAATTTTTTATATTTTTTTATTGTGTGTGTTAAGTAGGCCATGTGCAAGCACATGGCCCACTTGATGGTAAGTGGTCACCGTAGTCTATGGACGCCTGCAACACCAGAGGCATCACTTGCGAGTTGCCGACTCTTTAGGAAAGGAAGTGGGAAGGAGAAAGAGCGGGATGGGTGAAAGAGGGTGATTGGGCCTCCGGCACTTTCACTCATCGAACGAAACACAACATTAGGAATACTGCTATTTCACGTCGATATTCTGTTAGAGGGTAGTCCTTCCCTGGTCGAGCCAGCCCATTCATGCTGAAATCAGTGAGGCTCTACTACTCTAAAAAAGTAAGTAGAACGAAGGTATAATCTCATCTACTATTCCCCAGTCCTGTATAGCTCCTACATAATAAAGAGCGGTGTTATTACTGCCTATAACATTTATACTTAACAGCACGGTTGCTGCTACTGATTATTTCCTGGCTGAATTACTTAATAGCACTTAACTAAACCGATAATTGAAACTGTAAACGCATGCACTTCATTTACGACAGTGGAGGAGCGACGTAGTTTTCATTGGGATGCCAGCAGACAATTTTATTGTTATTATAAAGTTACCGGTAATTTATAGAGACGTTCTGGAGAATGGCTAAACGAAGAGTACTCTAAGTTGACGGGCGGCATGCATAAAGAATATGTGGAGGGAAAATGATATGACTAGGATCTTAGCAAAAGGCAACTTGTAACCACAGATTACCCTTGCGAGAAAAAGGCGCTTAACATTGTAAGTATACCGAATAATTAATAATGAATTATATTATTAAAAACTGCAACGTCAACTATATGTCACTGCTGATATTTTTTTTATGTATCTGCAAATTTATTTCAGTAACACGCAAAAACCATTAAACGTATTTCGATGCGGGTTCACTAAGCCAAGTTTTATTTAAATCCACTTAGTAAAACTAAGGATATGGAACATAGATCCATATGAATGGCGTATGGTGTAATGGCGTAGCTGGCGAACTAAAACACACGGGAAAGTAGCCAGCAAACACTACTAAAATGAATAAAATTTATAAATACAAGCAGTTTAATAGAATATAAATTGAAAATATCTTCACATTATCACAAAGCCCCGGCAGTTTCAATAAGCAGCAACCCTAATAAATCCGGATTGATGGTAACCTTAGATACGAGTTCGATTCGCAATTTCGCAGCAGAAAATTTATACAGCATTGTCGTCAAGACCCGAGGTGCCGACTGCAATAAAAAATACGATCATATAAAAGTATAGTTAGTGGCGAACATGGTAAACCTTTACTCGCGATATATGAATACCTAAATCTCCGCTGGTGTTTATAATCTAGGCCGGGTGCGAAATTTAAGCGGTATTTATGAACGTGATATTAAGTCCGATATTGTTGTTAACTATTCATGTTCCCTCGAAACATTAACTCACTGCAGATAAGGGGTAAATGTGATATGCAGTTATAAGACAGATTTCAGCTGTACTTACACTGTACTGTACACAGTACACACTGTACACAGCAGGTTGTTTATTTAACTTTTTATTTATATACTCCACTCGTTCTAGGCATAAATCCTGTGTCGCAGGATACTTCTCAAACATTCAAATAACGGACACAAAGAACACCCTATCTCGGCATAACTATTTGTGTATCGCACAAATGTTTGCTCCAAGTGAGGATCGAACCTACAACGTTCGGCGCAGAGGCAATGGCGAGGCGATCACTTAAACTACGCTCAGAAATTGTAAAATTGCACCAGCCCGACCGAATAAGTATTTTTACAGAAGCTACCAGCCAAACAACCTTGTGATGTATTCCTACGGCGAGTGAGGTTTTCAGGCTTCTTAAATCGCTGTGC
The DNA here is from genome assembly GCA_930367265.1 of Catocala fraxini. Lineage (NCBI taxonomy): Eukaryota > Metazoa > Arthropoda > Insecta > Lepidoptera > Erebidae > Catocala > Catocala fraxini. Next base: position 18,950,137 of record OV884035.1, read on the forward strand.
AAGAATCCAGTTATCCTTGTCCTTAAAGCTGTCAGTATTACAACTTATATGTCACTGTGCGTACAACATGCCTGTACTATTGAATAGGTTCCAACTGACAGCACAGCGCTTTAAGGAGTTTGGAAGCACTACATACCGTTAGAACACAAGACCTTGTACATGACTGCTAATATTTTTTTTTATGTTGTAGCCGGCAAACGGGCAGATGGATCGCCTGATGGTAAGCGATTACCACCGTCCATGGACACCCGCAACACCAGAGGAGTCAGAAGTGCGTTGCCAGCCTTTTAAATTTCCCCCTCCTCCCCATATGGGGGAAGGGGAGTTGGGCCTCCGGTACCCTCACTCACTCGACGAATCACAACGCAAGCGCTATTTCACGACGGTTTTCTGTGAGGCCGTGTTATCACTCCGGTCGAGCCGGCCCATTCGTGCCGCAGCGTGGCTTTCCCACGTTGTACTTACTCAGTCAGAATGCTATTCTCCCAGTTTAGTTCTTCCCTAAATAGGCTGTCCTTAGACTCTACACTAAATTACATGTTTTAGGATCCCGCTATTAGTACAGGGCACGGGTGAGAGTATAAAGCCAGGCAAGTTATTTAGGACTCTCAGACTTATTTTGTACGTTAAACATATGTACACTTAACTTTCTTTGTATTGTACTTTCTATATGTGTTACATACTCACACCCCTAATTTTTGTTTACTATTCAGTAAAGCATGATAGAAGGCTAAAGCTAACAAAGTGACGCATGTGAGAAAACAGTTTAGTTATACCCATCATATCGCTAGTTTCCTTATGTATAATTTGCTCTATACTTAATTTGTCACGTCTATTTGAATTATGCCTAGTGTTTATTATTATTTTACAGGGATCCAAACTATGCCATTCTATTAACTTCCAGATTTTACTTGTGATATTTTTTTATTCATATTAACCAGTCTTTCTATGAATTTGTTTCGTTGAAATAGAAACTCGGTATTGTCAAAAAATACTTTTCTATGTTGTAGTTTTGGATCTTCGAGATCCGCAATCTTCCAGAAACTATGACAAAGCTTCTCCAAAAAGGGTCCACTCTTATACAAATTTAGTTTCACTAACTCGCAAATGATCAATGATAACTTTTAACAGATCGCGGCAAAGATCGTGGAAAAGCGCGCTCCTTTGAAAGTAAAAGAATTCTTTCTCAGTTGGATTGTTTCAACTTCACCTTTAATTAAAACAGAAAGGAATACTTGAATAACTTCTTCGGCTTACCTGTGAACAAAGAAAATTATTGTTATTACTTTAGGTTCATTTACATACAAACACACGCATACAAATATTTACAATAACATTATAATTTATTTAGTTGGCCTACCCATTCGTCCTATGGTATAAGTTTTCGCTGAATCTCGAGTAAATTTTCCCTATATAGGCAAAATGTAACTGGACCTTCTAAGCAAGAATTTAGCAGCTGCATGGAATTTAGAAATGTGCCAGTTAGACATCAATAGCTGGGAAATTGTGGTTCTAATAAATCGCTATCTGCCCCATTACGGATATACACGCGTCAGTATATTACATGGTAAAAATTCATGAAATATTTCATTTCAATAGTATATGCCGCTATTTGTTCACGACATGAGCCAATACATATTTCCGGTGACTTCATGTATAACAAATAGTGGCGTATTTCGCTATTGCGTGACGTCATTTCCTATACGAATTTATACGCTGTACAAACGCGGCTAATTCATTTTTCTTTCAAATCTCATTTGTTACAAAAGTCTCGACAAAGCTCTTCATAAACGATAAAATAACCAACGAATTTATAAGTTAGAATTTATGGAAAAATATTCGTATGACAAACAGCGCATGGCAACTCTATTAACAATCTTCTCAGTACTGTAATGCTAATAGAACGTTATGCCGCCTTATCCCTATTCACACTGGAACACCGTCACAAAACATTTTATCCCGCACAAACTCGACGAGGACGCAAATGACATTATAATACGACCAAATTGCAGAGCCATCTGACAACACCCCGACATGTTCTACAGAAAACATTACTGTGCCCTTTTTAAAATGTCGGTTCATAGTCAAAAACCGGGCGATTACGTAATCTCTTTCGAATTTCCTACAAAATGAATGTATGTAGCGATAATTTCGTTTTAAACTAAATTCTAAAGAGAATTTTTGGTTTTAGAAGTGAGTTTGTAGCACTGCTACGTAACCGTAGCGCTCGTAGCACTATGAATTTCTACGTAACATTATTTAGCGGAATTTAGTACTGCCATTAAGAATACCGATATACGACCGTAACAGCTCTTATAGAAATCTCTGTGGTAACCTTTTCACAGAGCATTTTCAACTTATTCAAATCACGGAATAAAAATAATATCAGTTTATCCCTAGGTATTTCAAGTTTATTTCTTAGTTATTTTAATATTCTGACAATGTACGAAATATGTGTAGATCTTAAAGGATAAATGGATGACCTAGAGACAGATTTTCAGAGGAAAGATGTTTTTTTGTATCCATTAGTTCAATATTAATCAATCTTCCTATAAAGCGAAAGCGTTTAAAATTGTTGGAAAGTCGTATTAACACAGGGAATAGTCGCTTATACGTGATGAAATCTTCAGAAAATACCCTATCGTTAAAAACTGATCGGTTTCATTTCATCTCTCTAAACAGGGTGTTATTAGAGAGGAAATAACATATGGCGGTCAAGCTCAGTGCCGTTTCTAGGAATCACGTGATATCTAATTAAATTTGCCCCAGCCAGAGTAGCTGGTCTGGTACCTGGTATAAATATTGGTACTGCGACTGCATCCCGCAAATTTAATATTATCACACTAATACGTCATGTTGACTTAAACTCCAGTTGGATTAAAGACAAATTTGTCAAACTGTCTTTCACTTACTATTAACTAGATTGTGACTCCTCTAAATGTAGGTTAGGTTAGATTAATAACCTACCCTATATCCTTTTCTGTTACCCTATAAAAATGAAAGCGTAACAAACAAACTCACATTCGCATTTATAATATTAAAAGTTAGGATAACTGTTACTTTAAATAGTCTTTAAAAAGATAGCTGAAATTTACCAATAAATCTAACATTAATTTCTCGACGGAGCGCCTTAGTTTTTACCTATTAGTTTCCACACCATTATTTCCCGGCTCACTCGGTTTGCACAGGATATTTGAGTCGGTCGCGTTACGTTGGTGTTTTTATTCATTTCCCAAGCCAAGTTGATACTGGCTTCTTTGTTATGATAGAACACCCGCCCGGGACCGCGGCCGCTGCCGTCTCAAGATTATAAGTTTTCTTCAAAACGAAGTTACATTTTATACAGGCTATTAATAAACTCGGATTTTATTTCGTTCGCGTAACCTCGATATTTTTCTTGCTTAATTGAAATCGCCTATTTATCGTGTTTATTGCGTATTGTGGAATTCAAAACGGAAAGGCAAGAATTCCTTCATAGGTTAATTTGGTTGTTAAAATAAGCCGAGTATTTTTACTGGCGAGAATTATACATTAATTAGGTTTTGGGTTCAAGGTCGTTTAGTTTATTTCCGTTTTTGGCGATGCCCGATTTGAACATTATGCTATTGATATTTCTATCCGTCTTTTTTTATAAATTTTAATTTTAACTCTTTAAGCTCTCTATAATGGAGCTACACCTAGTGGGCAAAATTTCAAAACACATTTGCCAGGGAATAAAATCTCTTAAAATCCTTTGTGAAACAATAAAGTTTTACTGAATCAATTCCAATTTTACTCAGCCTGGCGATTAAACCTAAAACCCTTTTTTTTAAAGCAAGGGCAGTTTAATCTCGTCGCTAATCTTGACGCCACCGACTAGGAAGTACGGACGTCGAAACATAGCCAACAAATAACTTTGTGTTTAGTACCTTCGGCGTGGTTTTCAATCCTCTTTAATGATTCCATATAACTATACAGATACAATGGAAAAGTATTGTGTCTAGGCCCCGGGGTCCGAAAGTGGATGAAGGCAATAATAAGGTTATCAGTTACTAGATGTCCCCCAGTTTCACCTACGTTTATGATTACTGCTCCGCTGCTGCGACTCGTAGCGCGATGTTATATACCCTATTTTACTTCTAGATAAAATAGCTTTCTAATGTAAAAAGACTTATGAAAATCAGTCTTATAGTTTTTAGTTTATTCATTACAAAGAAAAATATTTATTGATTATTTTTATTTAATTTTTATTGGAATGCTTACAGATTAATTATTTTAGGTAATAGTTACAATGTGTTATTAATGTTGCATTAACAAGCTTCCACAAATAAATTTCTATGTATGTACCTAATTTAAAAGATACAGGTAAATCAAGAAGAAACTAATGTACAGACACACAAAGTAAAAGTAAAATACACATAAATTACAAATACCACTATTTTCTCTTTATAATATTAGTATATAGCAGAGAGACTAATAGTCCTTTTTCAACGGTCGACATTGTATCTCCTACCTCTTAGGAAGCTATTGAACATAAAGCAGACTGATATGCTTGCCATCTTTGCGAAAGATCCGTCAACCCCGCTTTTAATATTGCAGCCCGGTCAAATGCAATACCGTTTTGAAGTAAAGGGCTTAAGCTTTTCTATTCTATTTCATATGTGAGTTCAGAGCACAAAGAACTTGCTTGAGCAATAATCACAGAATATACTTTCCCGAGGAAAAGTTATAAGAATACTTTAACCTCACAAAAGGAAGATTACCATTCTCAGATTCCTTTTTCTTCTTAGTTATTTCTTTCTTTGTATATACGTGTGTGGTGATGTTTTATTATTTATTAACCGTTTTAAACTATCACACACAGTACGAATTTTATGGTATGGGTGAATGCGCTATAGCGTATTTAAAAGAGTTATGATTTTGTAATCTTATACTAGCTTGTGTGTGTGTGTGTGTGTGTGTTAGTGGTGTGAGCAAATGTGCGGTTGCCAATCGTGAGTTTTCCAGGTCGCTTTATTTGCGTAACAAAATACTAATATTCTTGTAAACCCCTCCAGTTAAGATAGAAATGCTTGTGTTCGAAGTGGGTTTACGTCGTAAAGCAATGGGTGGGATTCGAACCCGCGACCTCTAGATCACATGTCTTATCCATCGTCTACCGCCGCGCTTGCCTGTTAGACAATCTTTAGATAAAAGGATAGGAAGATTAAACACCGCTGTCACATTAATAGGCACAATTAAATAATCCACCAATATAAAAGTTTAATATATTCTAATATTCGTCAAAATATCAAACATTTCCATTTCTTTGACTATTTATATATTTATACATTTCTTTTACTATTGTCTTAGCGCTGACAAAGATGTCTATCTTGTGTGTGCTCATAAACAATATTTAATCATTACGATTTATAAATTGTGACCTCCTTTAGTTGTTACATTGCTGAGTGATGCATTTTTGTTACCTACTTCGTGCATATGTTCGTAGACAATGAACTCGTATATGTGAAATGATATAATATTATACTATGAAAAGTAGTCCGTGTAATAAGAGCGGGCTAGTGCGCCCCGCGGCTTCGTCTCCCTCTAACTCTGACATCATATCAGATATCGGTTCTACATCTGAGATCCAAAAATGGATGTCATCCGTCTAGCAGCAATTGAATGATGTTTATTCCATTACCGTGGATAGTAAACTGAATTCGGACCAGAAGATGAGAATTTCAAATCTGTGTAAAAAGATTGGCCATATCACCTCGCAAATGGCAGTCCTGTACGAATCGCTGAAACAGAAAGCGCTTTAAGTTTCCAGCACAGTAGATACCCTAGAAGAAAAGTGCGATCTAACAGAACATCTTTCGGAGCTCAAGCAGACCATCCAGGATACCTGTACTACTGAAAAAATCTCTTATGCGGACATGATTAACAAGGGAACAAATAGTTTCGTCCAGCCAAATAATCTTAGCTGTGTGGCAATATATCCCCGTGACGTATTAAAGACCAGTGATGAAACGAAAACTCTTGTACAGAAAATTATTAGTCTGGAGAAAATTAAGCTACAATTACGTGGGGTTCGTAGAACTAGAAATGGAGAAGTTATTAGTTATTATCAGCACAGAAACTAAACAAGACGCAGAAAAAGTGAAATAGGCAGTCTATATCTCTTTGTCTGGCCTTACAGTTGACGAACCCGCCAAGCGTAAACGACGGATTGTGGTAGTTGGTATACCCGCTTCTTTGTTCGAAAATGGAGTATTCAGCTGTCTCTTTGAGCAAAATATAGCTGATAAGTTTCCTTTGATGGAGCTGAAACCATTTTTGTCTTCAATAAAATTAAGACACAAATCAGGCAAGAAAGATGCTCCAACCTGCAACTACATCGTTGAGTTTCCAGCTAACATAAGAAAAGCCTTAGTCACACAGGCTAGACTTTTTATACATTGGACGTCCTGCCCCATGAGAGATTTTACACTAGTTACAAGATGTTACAAATGCCATCAGTATGGTCACGCAGCGAAATCTTGCAGAATATTCTATGTTTATTTCATAAACATTATATATGTCAACTAATATTTAAAAACAAAATTATATAAATAAGTTGTATTATTTTCATTGAAATAGTAACTTATTATAGAACAGTCTATATTTGTTAAATATTGTTAAGAATGCCCTTCCTATTACACTATAATAGCACATAATTATCGCCTCTGATACAGGTATAATCTAGTACTGTCAGGCGTCCAAAGTAATGTATATTTTAAGTATTTTTAAGAGCTATTGTTATTCATATGTGTGCCAATTTAAACTAATCAACAATTATTATTACTACTTGAATATTCGAATAATCGATATTTTATCGATAATTGCCATTGCTATTCGAAAGTTTATCGACTCAAACACAGTATCGACGCAACCTCCAATCCCTTTACGTTCCATCCTAAGCTTGTTATCCAGCATCACACAGCTACAATAATACGGCGATATTTCGATTACTCAATCGATCTGCGATACCAATAACGTGCAATATCACGTTAATGCACAACAAAGCCACTGCGGTGGCGGTGACATCCTGCGTATTAATACAGCGAGCAACGTATACGGTACTGTATGGACACGATTATATTGTGTTGTTTGTTCGCTGATAGTGCATTACAATTGCTATGCGATTAAAATATACTTGATATTATTAAGTTCGTCTGTATTCAGGCAAGCCGTAATTTGAAAATTAACGATCTGAAGGAAATAATGTAGCCACCGAATGAAGACAATTATTTTTAATTATAAATAATGTGCTATCTAATTTGCTTTTTAAAGGTTTTGAAATAATTTGTAGTTTTATGAATAATACAATGTGGAACTATAATTCAACCGGTTTATATTTGAGGCGCAGTTTGTAATAAGGCTATTATTGAGTAAATAGTCAACTCGCTCTCACGCTGTACACTAGAGTTAATTGCCACGCGGGATCGTGATTCTATTATAGATCTTGCGAGGCTAGGTATACTTTATATCCGTTGTTTTATACTTCTTAATGATATTTTGATTTATAATTTATTGCCATTTTTACTAGTCAAGTAACTCGGTATATAATTATATGTATCGTTATACTATTAATCTTTATCTGTCTTCTGAGAATACGTATGTATCATGCTAGTTTATTGACTAAACATGTATTTTCAACTAACATGGAATTAACGAACCCCTATCCAATCTTCAGTTCAGCAAGTTCTCACTAAGAGTTCACAACTATCTAGACAGAGAGGATCCATTCAAATCCCAGTTAGATTACTCCCTGATCTGTAGATACCCTTCCACATCTCGCCGAAGCCAATATCGTAACAAAAACTCGTTTGTCGTCGGAAAAACATCACACTGTCATATAAATTCGATCAAACCCGCCTATTCCGAGCACATGCGATAAAAAAACATTAGCATACGTACTTGCGACACTGGCACCGACCATATTTTATGTGCAAATAACAAAAAGCACGCGTCGCGACCCAACTTTAACATACAACCTTCTAAAACATCGGTCGCGCAAATGTCAACTTTATGTTCCAAAGCTACGCCTGAACAAGCGCCGCACTACGCAACCTTTTGTCTTTACACAACAAACAAAATAAGACCCTAAAGGCATCATGTTGGAATCTATTTTTTAAAGCTTTTGCTGACGATCGAACGTGATCGATTACAAATTGTTTCATTATGTGCCTAATTACAGTAGTTGAAGGTAGCTTTTACTTTATACATCGGGTGCTGGCCAGTGACAGTGTAAATTGGCTTCCATTGCCCCGCTGTTAGAGTAGTAAATAGTGTGTATTGAGCACGTAGGCGCGACTCCCCGAGGGAGCGCGCCCCCGACGCCTCGCCGCGGCCCCGGTAAGGTCAAATGCAAACTCTACCTTTACCCTCTGAAGGGAAACAGCTATTACGCCATTTTATTGGCTTAAGATAAGAGCTGTTCTCGGTAATTGTGTACACAAATGAAGAGCTTTTGCGATTATGTTATAAACATGTTTATGATAGGCAATCAAGAAGCGACGGGCTCCTAAAAATCAACTTTTACAATTTTAACAAAATCGTACAATTTTCATAGAATACTATTTATAATAATAGCTTTTAGTTGTATAAATAAGATTTTGTGAGTAATAAATTAGTCATAGTATACGAAATACCAAGTTTTATTGCCCACTCAGGACTGAATTAATTAACGGTAAAGTATTTAGTCCGGCCCAGCTAAATTTATCGAGTACCAGTTTAGTGATTGTACACAACTGATTACCATATCTCAACCAGTCATTATAAATCACTGAATAGTGCCCATTTTGTAGTACCTATATTGCGCTAAAATCATTTTAACCATACTCCTGGCTATTTCATTCGGTCTGGCTATATTTTATCCAATAGTATTTGTAATAGGTATTTGATATAAAGTCACCGATTATAAAAGTACGTTTCTAGTAAAAAGAATACTAAACTAAAAAATAACACCACATTTTAAAAGCAATTTTTTATTTATTTAATGTATTTTTACCCCTTCGGCCGTCAAGGAAACCGGGGTTTCGTAACTGGTTTCCATGAAGGCTTTTTTATACTTCTACGTAACTTGTTGCCATGAAGGCTTTTTTTATACTTTTACGTAATTGGTTTTGAAGTAGTAATTATCCAATGTTCCTTAAGCCACCTACGAAACTGACTACGAAAGAAGAAAGCGAATAAAGTTTGTAGGTAGTTTCTTTTTGTCATTCTATATTTAATATAACTGAGAGGATATGAATATTGAATGTAATTAAAAATATAGATTGTCGTGATCGTGGCGGTTAGTGCAAATAATTCTATCTATATTCTTTTTGGTGTCCAAATCGGCATATATTTGTTTTACTCATTTAAAAAGTCACGTACATTTATGAAACCTATGTAAACTATTGCTTCCGCCAATTCACATCGTTTTAAACTAACAACCTTTCAAGTCAATCAACCTATATTTAAAACCGAGTAAATACTTACAAGCAAATTAACCACTATTTCTAAAACTATTTACATTAAATAATATCATACAAATCAATTGCAAAAAAAAACATAACTTTATTTTCAATTTCCTTCAGTACCAATATCTATTAATGTAAGTTCCACTACGGGAATCCTACAGAGAGGTCGTAAGCTTTAAAATAACTTGGTTTTTGCCTCCCTCCAAATGTACTGTGATTTTTCTTTGTTCGGTTTGACATCGATGGATGTCAATTCATCAGGAAAACGGAGGCAATGGCCCCTTTTGATAGAAAAGAATAGGGTTTTTAATGTTGTCGAAGACGCTGCATTAGAAGAGTAAAGATGTATAAGGAAAATTGAATTGATTTTTTGTTAAAAATAATAGATGTTCGGATCATTTAACGACATCACAAAGGGGATCAGAGACGTTTTGAAGCCATTACCGAATAATGGTCATGACAACTGATTGCTATTGTAACTGTATGACTTGTATTGGCTTTTTAGAGGACACCCTTGGTGGTCTTAATCCAAGGCCAGTTTTGACTTTATTAGACGAAACGGATGGCGCAGTGACTTAATTAATCGCTTCGCCATGACGATTTGGCCAGAAGTTGTGGATTTGTAAACTGCACGGGCCAACAAAACAATATTTATTTTATCCACTTCGATAGATTTGCGTCCGTAGTTTCAATGTTTTTGAAATGCATTGTGACGCAAACTGACTGTGACTTTATATAATGCAAATAAATACTTTATAAATATTATTTGCATCGTTTTAAATACACGAGCCACGCAGTATTCCTAAAATTGAGTGAAATACCTAAGTCAAATATATGTACATATATGGTATAGACATCTTGAAGTGCTTGAAATCGTGTCGTCAAGATTGAGAATACATTACAATAGGTATAACTAGAGCACAATAGTAAATCTAAATGCATATCTGACATCTACATAGTATAATTAGAATGATAGGACTTTCATTGCGTAAGCTTTAGTGCATTATTATCGATCGTCACGTCTGTCCTCGACGGACGCAGACGCTTGAGTGAGCGCCCAGCGAACCGTACGCGTCTAAATACCACGCCCTTTACTAACTACCCACATTCTCGTCATTGATGAATAGTGACGTGCTAATTAAGATATCGTTGTGCAGTTGAGTATGACTGATAATAGGCAATTTCTTGCAAATACATATATCTATACTAGTCTATACTAATATTATAAAGAGGAAAGATTAGATTTTTTGTTTGTAAGGATTTATCTTAAAAAACTAATCAACCGATTTGAAATATTATTTCACGTTTAGAAAGCTATGTTATCACCGAGTAAGATAGGCTATATATATTATTTTTAAAGTACGTTACTAACATAACCTAACCTTATCTACTTTTACGCAAGCAAAGCCGCGTGCAAAAGTTAGTGTGCGCAAAAAATATCTCGCTAGCGAGAAATATACATAGACTGACGCCTATATACCTGAAATGGTAATCATAGGTGTATTACACACACAGTTCGGCTCGCTGCATGTTACGGAGGACTCAGAATTATAGCTGGGGAGCTATGATTTTCAGACTGCCGTTATATAGAGCGAACTTGTTGCCGTCTACTGGGCACAATACCAGACTTCATGCTGTTACTAAGAATTTCTTAATAAAATCCCAATAATAATTTTCCCTACCCAGGAATCGAAATCAGGACCATACGCATAGCAAAACTGCATATGTCAAAAATTTTTGCTCATTATTTTTTTTTATGGTTAAGATTATGCTGATTATTATGATCAAAGTTTGTTTTGTGTTTAGAGTTTCAAAGATGAGTTTTTGTTGCAACGCAGCCTAGTTGTCTTTAACATGTTGCTTATAAATATTATTACATTGAACGAACCCGAGGTTATCTTAATATATAATTGAAACCACATTCAGATTGGATCTGCCATTTTAAAGATTATCGTACATAAACACACAGGCAAACGGACAAAATTCTGTTTTGAAATTATTTATATTTTAAGGTACTTGAATAAATATTAAACCAACCAATATTAAAGCTATTCAATACACAGGTGCTTTAATATCGATAATATTCGCTCTTTATTACGTCATCCCTCTCACTCTCCTACATTCAGCTATCATAATGAGCAGGATACAAATATAGACATGTCCTCTATTGTGCTCGCATAAAGCTCGATAAGTTAACATAAAAGCCGCCAGCCGCAAAGTAACTGGCTTCACGAAATGAATAAGACCTATTGAAAAATAGAGGTGCGGTTTGAATAGTCAGTAAATGCTTAGTCGATTTAATTTAAAATCGGCAATCAGATGATGCTTAGTTAGTGGAAGTGCGGCTGCGTGTGATAATGGCGTAAAAAAGACTTTAACGAGGTATTAGAGGGAATTGTTGAATGTTTTAATAATATTTGAAATTTGATTTTAAAATAATTAAATGCATAGTCCTGCCTAGCTTCTGAGGCGCTATGCTTATTATGAAAATGTGTAACCCACACACATGTCTTAAATATTTAATTCAAATATTGTTTTCTGTTATTATAATGAAAATAACCTTTTACTTTTTAATAAAAGGTTATTAGTAGCCATTAGGCGTAAGTAAATATTAATAGATAAATGCGAGCCGAACAAATTCTCATTTTCTTTCCAAAATGTCTTACTATTTTATTTGAAATTAAATTGGACTGAGACAAAACAAAATCTTAACAAGATTTCATTTATATACCTAGTTAATAGAATTAAGACGTTTATTATTTCTTTAATATATTAACTTTTGCTCGCGGTGTCGCTCGCTCGGGAACAGTACTTTTTTCTAGATGTATCTTTTGCTGTGCCCCTGACAATGTGCATACAAAATTTCATGATAATCGGTCGAGTAGTTAAGGCATGAAAGCATAACAAGCAAGTAAACTCACAATCGCATTCATAGTATTAATAAGGTAGTTAGCATTAATTTAGGAAATATTTTGTACGACGTCATTCGTAAAATAAAATGGCTGCCCTTCCAGTAGGTGAAGGCACATCTCTATCAACATCGACCGTCGTGTCGCTTCAATGGTGACCTCCCACTGATTGAGTCTTTTGATGTGATTGAAAGCCGCTTTTAATTTAATTTATACTAACAAACGTTTGAGCTCTGAGCACACTCAATTGATGTTTTTTTATTCGACCGATGTTGTTACTTCGGAGAGGCCATCGAATAGCATTTTAATCTGTTCGGTACAATAAATACACGATGAAATACATTAATTTAGATTGATTTATACATGGCAAAAGAATCGTTCGGTTTAAATTCTAATTCGATATGATTCACTATTCTAAAACGATAAATAGGTTAATTTTGATAATAAAGGTAAACTGTGATATCTGGAAAATATTTAAATATGCGTATTCGTGATGCGCGTAATCGCAATCGAATGATATTCGAATACAGTTATGCACAATGCTATACCTAATTTCAACGGTCAAGGACGTAGCGTGTATAGTGTTGTCAACACATTAGAATATCATGTACACATGTATACTAATATAATAAAGAGGAAACATTTGATATTTTGTTTGTCTGTTTGTAAGGGTTTAACTCAAAAATTACGACACCGATAAAAAAGATCTTTAGCTATTAGTAAGCTATATTACCACCAAGTAACATAGGTTATATTTTATTTAACAAAAAGGAGATTTACTAACAAAACCTAATCTAATTTTACGAGAAATAAAGCTAGTCACTAATAAGTATGTAGGTTCCTAAAAAGTAGACTGAGAGGCAAATAGTTACATGCTTATACACCTTTCTTCTTTCATTTACTCTTATCAGACTCATGATGCACCTTCATTGTTTTAGGTTATAAATATGTGCACCTAAAAATCATTGTATTATAATTGCAGCAGTTGCCTTAAATCTATGGAACAAACCCTTCCTAAAACATTAAACATCAAGTAAAGTCGATGGCGCAGTGGTAGTGATAACGACTGCTGTGCATAAGTTTGCCGGTTCGATTGCCGGGTTGGGTAAAATGTTATTGGGTTTTTATATAAAAAAATGTTTAATAGCTTAACCTTTTGCTGCCTTTCTAAAGCAGAATCAGACTTCGTGAGTCTGGTATTGCTTCAGGAAGATAGCAAAAGACTCGCATTCTATAATGTGGGCTTCAAACCATATCTAGCGAACACAGAATGTGGTACAATCTGCCTATCCCACCAAATATATAGGCACGAGACTATGAACGTATATATTAACATCGAAATACTTAAAATATAATTGACAATAACCATAAAACACTAGCTGTACTAATCACAAAATTCACCATCAGCTGTTTGGAGGGTCAATATTTCAGAAACACTTACAAATATAACTTATCACCAATGACTTAGGTTAAATAAAATGTATACACTAAACCCTAGCGTTTACCTGTTTTCCAATTAACCCTATAAAAACGTAATCCCTCATCGTTATACAGACAATATAATAATGTCAAACAAAAAACCAACTTGAAACTCGTAGAAGCACCAAACGTGTTATACATACATAAGCGTGAGTTAGAACGTCAAGAATTTTTCTCAGCTCCAGATAAAAAAGAAAAGATATTTCAACAAGCTGGGAAACTAGATCCGTCAAGACCTACGGTTCTCAAACAAATATCTTTCTCGCGGGGCTTTAAATAAATTGGTCGGTGGTAGTACGGGTACGGTAATACCTATCCTATCCTTTTTGGGTACAATACCTATCCTATATGATTTATTTCTGATGCTTCGTCGACCGAAATTGGGGACGAGTCAAACTTCCCGAACGTTTTTATGACGGTTATCAGTTCTCGATAATTTGCGTTCGGAAAATATCTTTTAGGTTGTTCGTTTCCGTACTTTAAAAATGGAACGCCGCGCCGTTACGAATTTTGTTCTGTTTCTTCCCTAAATGTATTCTTTATTGTGGGAAATCGGATTTATGTGTGAAAAATTTCTCCCCGACGATCTTTGACTTGTAAAGAGAGCGTAGTGAGTGATTTTATAGAAAGCTCGAATTGTTGTCGAATAAAAGGTTTTGTGACAATCGAATCCCTTTTTCATACATATAAAAATATTTTATATTGTCAATATGAAGTATAGTATAATTCCATAGAGGTTTAAATAAATGCTCTTTTATTACAGAACAAGTGAAAGGATTATCCCAAAACAAATAAGTATTAAGATTTATGAATCATACAGTGCTTGCATGCCTTCGCCTATGTTTGTGGCCGGATTGGGCAAAGAGTTACTGGCTTTTCATGTTAGGAAATTCTCAATAAGAACAACCCTCTAGATATATGAAGCTAAAATAGATACTAAAATGTTGTTCTAACATACCACTGCCTGTCCCTTATCTATACTAATATTATAAAGCGAAAATATATATTTTGTTTGTTTGTTACGATTTAACTGAAAAACTAATCAAACGATTTTAAAAATTCTTTGACCTTTAGAAAGCTTTATCATCACTGAAAACTATATGCTACATATTATTTAAAATCTGTTACTTACATAACTTAATCTACTTTTACGCGAGCGAAGCCACGGGCAAAAGCTAGTATGATATATAAACGTGAGTCTAAACTACGTACCTATATACATATTTCTTGAACCGTACAAAATTATTCCCTAGGTGGATATCAAACAGTTTATCTGAAACAAGATGAGCACTGGAGCGTACTATTACAACCTTTAATATGCTTCCTAGATATACAGTTTTCATGAACATTCCAGAAACATGTAGAGTACTAAATCTAGTACTAACATAAATTCATAAATATACACATAAAACGTTTACTCAGTACCTTTGCCAACCGTAACTTGTGTATTCAAACATCGATTAAACAGAATACGGAACGACTTTAGTACTTAACCGATATCGATCAGTCTCGTTCGAGTATTTAAAACTCGAATGCTAATGTTCACTCGATATCTCGTTATATATTGTAGGGTTGCGTGTCCAGTTGTCAGCTCATGCAAATTTAATCGGTCTGCTTACCCACGCTTCTCCCACGCGACTTATAAGTCTTGTGCCTCGTTTAGAGTTAGTACTTGATGCTAGTTAGTAACTTTACTTTAGTAACAATTTTATAAAGTTATAGATTAACTTATTCATTTATTAATTGGAAAACCATCAGCAGTTAATGTCAATAGTTAACATGAAATACATAAAACTAATAATAATACTATTTTATTTGTTTGTTGACATCATTCCGCTGACTCTTGGGTTATTATTAATAAAAGAGGTTAGTGGTGTCTATTTATATTAATATAAACTTTCACAGTAATAATTGATGAAGAAGCAAAAGCGTAAAAGCAATGGGGTATTACTGTAAGAAATTAAAAGCATAGTGACTTTACTTCTCCATTTTCTACGGCAAAAAGCCATAAAAGAACCATTTTTTGCAGGTGTAGCTAAAAAGTGTAATATTCAATTCTATTTCATGCCTTTATTAAAATGCATATAATAGTGATCCTTGAGTAAAAACATATTATTTTGCAAAGCGACCTACCCTATAGCCGTTTACCAGGCACATTTCTACTCTCCGTTTTGCTATTGTATGTATTTACAAAAAAAAAAGAATATATATATGTATGTTTATCCATTGTCTAGTACCCATAGTACAAGCTCTGCTTAGTTTGGGCTAGATGGTGTTGTGTGTATGTGGTAGAATATTATTATTATTATTATTGATAATATTTCTAACAGATAACTCGATAACGCTATGCTCGACTGTAAATATCATATAATGAATATCAAACACAAAAAATGCCAGATGAGTATAAAGTACTCTTTAATTGAAAGCCAGTTTCACGTTTTTAATTTTACGATTTTGTATAAAGCGACCTAAATTACTGTGATGGATTAGTTAAAAGCGAAATACATTTAAGCAAAACGACGAGTATCCGATATTCGGGCTCGTCCCTCGCAAACTCGAAACACTGAGACGCGAAATATTAAAATTCAACTACCACGAGCTAACGAATTTTCAACTGCAGAAGCAATTAAAATAGCTAGGCTTAATGGTGAAAACTGAGATGAGTCCGTAACCATGGTAATATTAAATAACACAAAAAACTCGGTTAAGTTTTAATAGGATTCGCACGCCGAGTCTCTTGTGTGTATTTTTATAGAGTGCAACTATAAAGAAAGGTTGTAAAGACAGATTTAAAAGGAACTGGCGAACAGAAAGTCAACTGTAGTTGTAGTTTATCGCTCGTGAAGTCAGAAGAAGAAAGTCACAAACTTCTTTAAGAGTAGTCGAATACGTGACGCATGTTTGTAACGTACGTTTCTCACAATGATATCAAAAAGACACAGGCTCTAATTAAAACGAGGTTTATTTCTTCAACCTTTGACATCCAAAATATAAACATAAAACAGGAGCTCAATCTTGAATAAATCATGATGATATGACTTCTCCTTACGTCTCCAAATTTACTTATCTAATCTTAATCTATCAACTCTCATAATTTTCTGATTTCTCTTACTTTATATTGCGATGATTAATCCAGCCGTAACAATATTTTCGAGGGTACTCGCTCAATCCTATATTAACAGGTTATTAGTAGTCATAGCAGGCCTATTGTAACAAGTGCACTATTTTCACCTTTTATCTGCTAGCATTCCAGATACATAAAATAATCATTATCTCGAGGATAGATTTGCATTTCGACATACGAAGGGTACCTATGTCATTTTACTACTGAAAGATTCTTCTCAGATATCTAAATTACCATAATAAAAACCAAAACATCACTATCAGTAGTCACGTTTTCACTTATATAATATATATTCTCAAATTCGATGGTCCTATTTTTACAGATTGCTCTAACTACTACAAACTAAATATGATGATATATAACATCTGTGATGAAAATTATATGGGAAACTATATATGAGTTGTATGCCAACAGGCTAACGAAGCAGTCAATAATTTTGATTACAACATCTACATTATAATTTAACCGACGCGTATAGGCACATTGTTCGAGTGAGAAGCTTTGTATCCCAAACATAAACTTTATATTAATTCTGCAGATTAAACCTCTGCGTAGCTCCCAACGAGGTTACCAACAAGGACGTCAATTGATTTATAACAAATAGGTTTAGTTCGCCTCATTTCCAGCGTAATTGTGTAGTTAAATACTTGCTAACAGTACCAATACGAGGAATAGTGCTATAAATTTTGCTTGTGGTTCTATACGCAGTAAAAATTATAGGTAAACCAGCTATATAACTAAGCTAGGTAACTTACTATGTTTTTATAAAAGTTGATTACATAATTAAGTCATTACTAGTTACTCAACAAAATCTTTACTTACTACTACATTACATTACGCCATTCTCATGTGCATACATGAGAATGTAATAAAAATAAAATGCAAATGTGAATTTTAATACCAATTTAAACATCCACTCCAGAAACAGAATAAGGTCAGCGCAGATTTAAATGTAACGGCAAAATGCTCATTACAAATTAACGTTTTAACAATACAGGTTTTAACTGTTAGCTCTATTTTAAAACCATTATCTTTATTTATAACTAAACCGTTTGAATTTGGAACCTAATATGATTTACTATCGCGAATTATCCTTAACTCCAAGACAAACAAATAAGAATAAGCAACTGTCCAGTCTAAACGCAACACGGGTCTAATATAAGGCGTTCACAAACCAGTTGAGGCACGTTTCTGACTAGAAATCTAGCCCGAGACATTCCCACCGAGTCGGGGAGCAAGGAACAAGTCATTTAAACACACCATACAAAGTCAACTGTAACTGGAAATTAATAGATAAAGTTCTGAACTAACAATTCGTGCTCTTCCTAGATTACGTAAGTAACTTTTGCGCGTTGGGTTTATTCTTGTTTCTAATGCAAACATTTTGGATTTATAGGGGTCTCACTCTGAACAGGGTAATGCGTTTCGTATGTATTGTATAGTTATGATGAAAACCGTAAACCCGATTCCTACAACTCGACGATTAATACTATTATCATATGCGCACATTCAGAATATATTATAGAACCTTAAAATTAACAGCAAAAATTACAGATAAAATATTAATGCGCTAGCCTAATTAATATTTTTTATTTGTGTAATATTTATAATAAGTTCCATTGTCACAAAAATAAACTGCCAAAAAGATTCTAATTAGTGAAGTCCATTTAGGGCTGTCAAATTTTCTTAAGTAATTAATTACTTCGGCGAAGTTTACCGAGACCTTTTGACAAAGCATTAAAAATTCACTCATTTATCACTTAAAAATTCTCTATTAGAAAATGTAATTCAAATATTCTTATATTGAATTCTAATACTTTTGTTTGTATTTGTCAATCCGGCGGGTCGCATCTTGACAGCGCACTGTTACATCAATATGTCAAACTAAGAGTGTCATCTGTCAAAAAGTCTGTCAATCAATTAGCTTGTTGCAATTCAACATTGGATATACAAGGTATGTTCCTATTTGTCACGTCACTCGATCCGAATTTCGCATCCAGTCAAACCCAATCATCAGTCTATAAAAATATGTTGTAGATACACTACGAATGGGGTAGTTGACTTTGTTTGATTTTGTACAGTATTTTAAAGCAGATAGAAATCAAAATAAATATTTTGTGCAAACAGTATTAATATTGGTCGCAAAATAAGGGATCCATTAGTATTTTAAATTTGGATATAAGAAAACCTTGGAATATCTCGTTATCTCCTTCGAACAGCTGCTTTAAAATAGCGTTTACGTCACAGTTTGTATCGTGTATCCTTTTCCATTTGACAATTAGTCCTACTACCAGATCTAAAGCGCACTTATCTTATTTAATTTTGAGACGTATACATTTTTTTTTGTGTTTCAGTGTTTGGGTAATGTAACTATTTAACTTAAATAATAAAAGAATGTGACTCTACTCCCCTTTTGAACTAAACAACATACTACCCTAACATTTGTATTAGGGTAGTATGTTGTTTAGTTCAAAAGGGGAGTAGAGTCACATTCTTTTATTATTTAAGTTAAATAGTGTGTAATGCATGCATAAAAACAAGAGCGCTATATTGTAGGCTCTAGTTTGCTAGAGCCTACAATATAGCGCTCTTGTTTTTATTAAAGAAAATACTAATATTTTGGCAGGTGCCGCAATGCGTCTAACTTTAGTGTTACGAGTATTCTTAGCTTACGATTATCCCTTACCAAGTCTGGCGTACGCTTGTGTCTTACCATAATGATATACAAAAAAGAAACAAGAGCCCAACATAGAATTAAGCAAGGTATCTCAAATGTTGCTAAACAAAAAATATAGTGTACATAGGATAGATTTATAATATATACCTTCTCTTAGATATATTGATTTGTATTTCCTTGCAAACTTTATAAATTAACCAGTATGACCTCTATTCCACTAGCTTTATTTTTCTTTATATTAAAACATTTTATTTACGCGTTCAGTTATATAAATTAGCATTTTTAATTATTTAGGAGAAAGTAATTTTAATTTTTCAATTTATATGAAATATTATTACATAATATGCAACAAATAAGGAAACAATATACTACATAGCCCAAAGCCGGAATCATATAAAACACTACAGCCTAAAACATGCAATGTATACAAGATGTAATACCCGTCAAACGTATTGCAACATGGCTACATTTAACTACAATATCGGCTTGTATTACAGTTGAGTTGTGTCCACCGTCAGCCGTCACGACATCCCGTCTCGTTATCGATATCGTAAGACGAACGATCGGTTGGCGTGACGAAATCCATTAGTTTCTGTGCCGGCACCGGGCCAACGCTCCTCGTATTGAGATATTGAACTAAGCCAAATGCGATTTAACGTATATTGATGGCCGAATCTGTTGTACCGATACTGTTATGTAACTCAATCGATTGAATACGAAATGCTTTGTAGTCTCTATTACTGTTTTGTTTGGCAATCATTTGCGGAGAGCTAATTTGGATTGAACTCTAATAAGGCATTTAATCTTCATGATTACGCGATTTGGTATGGTAGATTCCATGTTTTTGGATTTTCGTATTTGTACGGTCTTGTTTATTTTATACATGTGATTTTTAACTACGTGGCATATATTATTTAAGTTACGTAATTGTTTATAATATTCAACACAATGTAAAAGTTGTTATGAATAAATAAATGAATTGAGTGAAATAACTCGGTACTTAAATGACTTATATAAGTAATAAAAATATGATAAAAGAAGTAGGTATTTTCCCTTTAGATTGACAAAGCACACAGTTACAATTAGCTCAAATGCAGGCTTTCTTTATGACGGCGCTGTTAATAGTAGTAACTATTTAACAACACAAACTCATTACATATTATACCAACGGAAAATTATTAAATAATATATAAAATAATCTCTGCTACTGACCCATCCAAAGACTACGTTATTTTTTGGGGCCCTTCTATCTACTGCCTGTAAACATTACATCATTAGAAGCGTCAGAAACGATGATATGCATGATTGGTGTTTAAATACTGTGTTTTCTTACAAATATCATAAATATAAAGGTTTGTGAAGATGTTTGGATGGAAACGAAAAATCATGGTAATGATGCAAAAATATAGATATTCTGACAATATTCTGGAAAAACACATAGAATACATTTTATCCTGGTAATAATAGTTCAATTCTATGCACTTTTGAATAGATGCCGGTACATTTTTCTCGCCATAATAGCTAATGTGACAAAAATTATAATTAGCTTACAGTAAAGAGTATTTCATCTTTATTTTGATTATTCAGTCAACTTTACATTAGTCTATGTACTTCAAGAACACCTCATTCTCGTATTAAAAACAGTTATTTAACGATAAAATTTAATCAAACCTCCGTAAACGTTAGTAGAACGGAAACGCACAACTTAGATGCTTATCTTCACATAACAACACGAAGATAGTCAATTTTACCGAAGCCTTAAGCCAAATCCCATAAAGGAGCGCGGTACTACAGACAAGTTATTAACGAAAATTATCCCTTATCGCCCATGCTATACCGTACTTCAACTTGCGCAAACTCGAAATGCAAGATAAAGACGATCTAAGATTATATGTAAAATTAATAAAAAAAACCGCCCTATAATTTTTAGTTATTGGTATCCTTTAATCTAAAAGGGTAGTATTTTTTGCCTTTGTTCCACCAAAAATACTAATTGCACAGCAAAATATATTGAAAGAGAACAAACTAAGTCTATTTTGGGATGGGTTTAAGAAGGAACCTAACACAACCTAACCCTTCCGAGACGGAATGCAGTAATTTAAAGCGTATAGGTGCTCGTTATGATATATTTTAGTAAGCATATTTTGCTGTGCATTTAGTATTTTTGATGGTCATTATATTTAAACCCAATCTAAAAGCCGTTTCGGTATTTTTTGTATAACAGCATTGTGAAATGAGTTCTTCTTGGTCTTGTTGTGGTGTATACTTTAAGGTGAAACCTCACGCTCGTGGTATATTGAAAAGTCGTACTTCAAAAGACAGAGTCAATGCCACATCATGATATTTAAAAAATGTTTAAGAAACTTTTTAGTGGTGAAAAATTATATTACTAGGCCTATCTATGCTGCCAACTTTCATGTAAAAAATATCGATTAGTTTTCAACTAACATAACCTAACTTCAATCTTCTATCGAAATAAATTACAAGCAGGCAGACAAGGCTTACTAACAAACCTATGTTGTTTCTATGCACTTCTAATACAAAATTATGTAGGCAATATACATATAGTTAGTGCGCATGATAGGTGCTTTAGAGACTTTGTAACAGAAAGGAAAGAAGAAAACTTAATGACATTTTATTCAGTCTTTGCATAGCAAGTGAAATTAACTTCTTTGTAGGCCAAGAACTTCGTTTACTAAGAACTGACGTATTTTAGGTAATCTCCTCTCTCTGCTGACACAACGGCTTTCACTAAACTATTTGCTTTATGATAGTAATAATATATAGGCTCTTTCTTAACGACGTGATATAAGTTTACGCTTATGTTTGCATATGAATATAAGGGCATTACTGTATTTTTATGTTACAAAAATGTGCTCGGTAGCGGCAATAGACTCTTTTTCTATTATTTAGAATCTAAAAACATAGGCGACGTAATGTTGGTTTACACATCTGTCTACTCCTTCAGGTACAGAAATGCGTGAATGTATGTCATAAGTGTACGGTGCACCGCCCGTTCAATTATTAGCGTCAGCAAACTCGTACGCGGCGCGGTACTAGTAACGCGTCACTGGTCAGTTCGCGATCTAACCGTATCGGGTAAAGACACGGGCTCCACCAAACTTGCTCCGCGGTCATTGTGTCACGTTTTGTTCAATATACCATAGTTTACTTAAAAACACGTATTTTATTACAAGCTTTTATTTAACTTGCAATGTACCTAGGTATGTATGTTTGTTCGGGTGGTATATTGCAACTCAATTTTGAAGCAGATATCTTTAACCGATTGAGCTGAAATTTACAATCCGTCCGTATAGACTTCGGTAAAGACGGTGCTCACCTCATTCAACCCAAGACTGTGCAATTTCCAGCAAAATATAGTCACGGCACTGCAGAACAAAAAATGCTGCCATTTAAATTATGTTGGGCTTGCACAGTACACAAAATGCATAGTAGTACTACTAGTACTACTACTACTAGTACTACTAGTAAGCCTAAGGGCTTGAAGCTCTTTGCTGCTGGTCAAGCATACGTGGCCCTAAGTAGGGTAAAATCATTAGTAGGTCTCCTTATTGAAGAGCTAGACTGTTCGTAATTAACCGGCAAACGACCATGCAACAATGATGCGTTGAATTAGATGAACAGACTAAGAAACGTGTCCAGCGATAACTAAAAAGTAAAAAATAAATTAATAGTAAAAAACCTTTTTAAAAAACAAGCTTTTATTTAAAAGAAAAGAAAGACTTTTACTATCAACTTATAACGTCATTACACAATTTATATGATATATATTATTTGAGGCGCTCAACTGGCTAGTTGCACTCACTGATCGGTAAACGATTAGCGAGGTTAAGAAACGTTGGGTGCGGTCAGTCTATAGATGGGTGACCGCTTAGTGGTATTTCATCTGAGCGTCTCCGTGCTTCGGGCGCGTAAAATGTCGGTCCCGGTTGTTGTCAAATTGACAGCAGTTGTTAATCCATGTCAGAGGCCTACCTACAGGCGGCTTGAACAACTCTTGACAACGGGTTGGCCACTAACCACACGAAAAGAAAAGAAGAAGATAATATAAAAGCTCGTCGCGGCCTAAACAACAACTTCATTGATTAGTGTTAACTTAGATATTAATGAAAAACTATGTTGACGTAGAATTTCCGTTGATGATAAAAAACCGATAAACTTTTATTATATAAGTACCCAGGCTCTAATTAATACATTACAAATGTCCCTCGAGAGAACCTTCTTGAAAAAATGTATATTTAAACATGAATAAACAAGCCTTCAATGTAATGATGTACTTTTCATTACATACGTTATTAAAATTTTTTAGGCGGGACCAATATAAATTCCGATATCAACCAAAAATTTCTTAAGCCGCTTTTAAGAGCTATATAAAAGGCTACTTATTACGGGAGCCATCTTGGCTCAAATTAACTTCCGTCGTACAGGGTGAAAAGCATGCGAAAAATTCGAGTCTCCTTAATAAACGCAGCGTTATGAACCTTGAATTAATACGCACACGAAATAGGCGCTTCGGTCCTCTCTAGTGACGCGAATCCAAATAATCGATATCGATAATATTTACAGAACGCTTCATTTTTACTTTTGACACACAAAGCGATTTCAATAAAAAATACACATACACCAAAATAATTGTGTTAGGCAAATATTTTGTGTTTACCTGTGCCGCTTATTTATTTATAGTTGTACTTGTTTATGACAAATATCGGTAGACTACTATATCGAAATCAATAAAGTTGTGTATCGATTGTCGATAATGTCTCGCAGCTCTATTGCTCGCTACCCTTACACTGCACGTACTCGAAGAATTTCTCATTTAGCGCGCGCCACCTTATGCACCTTTTGATGGCACTAGCCAAGGAGAACAAGAGAAAATGCGAAATTTTCCTTCAAACACGGTACGTGCGTCGTAAAATAAGTGAAGTAAATATGCTATATGATATACTTACTCTTTGCCACTCCTTATTGTTTGGAGTGCGTGTAATATCTATGACTTCTCACGTATGAGAAATGGGGCAGAATATATTTTTGGATGGTTCATTATTTACGTCGCTATGACTGATGTCTGTGGTTTCTGCAGAAAAAGCGAAAAATTTTGTTACGTCTTCGACTTTCTCTAAATATCGACTAAAAGTGACAACTGCAAGTAGTTTTATCGATATTATATTGATATAGTACCTAGAAATTTGAGTTTTTATTCTTTAGTAGTTCTATCTATAGTGGTCTCTTTATAATTGCCGTATAAGAAAAATCGATGTGCCTTGATCTAACTTTTAGTAATAATATTATTTGGCAATCACCATTTCATACATCACAAGAAATAATTCCTATATATGTAGTAAGACGTTTTCTAATGATACAATATAAAAAATACACATTGAGACAAAAGATAAAAAAGATACAGCACTCGTGTTGGCTCTTAAAATATTCAAAGCCTAAGTGAAGAGAGGCATCCATTATTTCAATAATTTATAGACTATATTAACTAGAGTAAATCAAATCTATCTTTATTACATCAGCGTATACATAAGGTTATAATTTATAAAGCTATTACCTTAATTAATAAACTGTTCGCACGAAGTTTCGGTGCGATAGTGGAATCGCGTCATTAATACGAATGTGAACACAACATAAACCCACTATTAATTCAATATGTCAACCTGACAACCACTTATTGTCTCCACCCTAAACCCTTATAGGGATAAGTCCCATCACATCCGTCACTCAACAGTACAAAGTCCATGCATCTCGCGCATTATAGGACTTTCCAACAATTCACACCCGACTCGAATCGCTAAAGTTCGACGTCAGAATTTGAATTCGGAATGTTGGGCCTGGAATCCCTGAAATAAGGTATGCAAAGTAAAACAATATGAAAGACGTCAGATTTATTACTCGACCAATAGTTCGCCAGAGACGTGACTACTAGCAATGCGGTGAGAATTTCTATAAATAGGTCTTCGAACTAGGTACAGAAGTCCAATCGAAATGTTGGCATTGGATTCGATAAGTTTGATCAACTCGAGCTTGTTAAAGTCGAACCATGACTTCGCTATGAATTGCACCGCTAAGTTTTAGAGCGATTTAAAGCGGTTCTGAAAATTCAACTTTACTTTTGAAACAGAATGGTTCTTAATTAAACGACTAATGAATAAACAAACGTTTATCAAAACCACGAAATAAACGCGGCTGCGTCAGTTGCTGAGCTGTCCACAGTTAGTATAGATTTATGGTGACAGTAACATTGCGGAGTGAAATACTCGCGTCAGCATCATAGTGGCCATAAAATACAGCCATTGCGGTGCTCTGATGATGACAGGTAATTGCTCTTTTAATGTTTAATTTCTCGATGACCTTTTATATTGGGTAGTTTGGGTATCGTTACTGTAAGTACTTGTGAGCAAACATGTGGATGAACGACCAGATTCTGCATATAAAACTCAACTCTCTGCTTGTGTGAAACGCCAGATAAACTAGAATCATACAGATACAGTCCGCAGCTTACATTTTTAGTTGAGATATTTTCTTACTACTGATTTCACGAAAGGGAAAAATGAAGAAGTATCTACGTATAATACATAATAATAAAGTATTTTTACTAGACATTAATTCGCATAAAATTGAATATCAATCAAACAAAAAATAGCTGTGCCATACAAAGAGCAATATATACGAGCCCAAAAACCTGTACACAGATCTTATTTGCAATTTATATAAAAAGAGTACTTACTTAAGTTTTATATATATATCCGTAAGGTTGAATTAACTTCTATGACATAAACCTAGACTGAAATCCCTCGCACACCATATAATCCGAGGACAATGTTAGACATCAAATGTCTAGACGAAATAACTCGTACATTTTAATCCTGGTTATGGAGTTAGTAAGCAAACCATACAGCTCTCTGGAGAGCACAGCTCATACATATAACAACAACATTTTATTCTAAATGTAATACAACATTGTAAACAAAATTTTATAATAAATATTATCCCACATATACCTGAATTGTGGTGACATGATGGATGACTTTGGTAACGCGAAAATGCCATTTAATTTTCATGTTATGGTGATGAATATGGAAATAAATGAAAAGTATTTTCAATATTTATTCAGTTTATTTTACCAAAAGTTTTGTGCTAGGGGCTATAATTTGGGACAGTAAATAATTCAAGTAATGTGTCACCATTCTAATATTAGCGTAACATACTTACTAACCCTTTAAAGTGTATCGGTGGATCGCAAAATTGTATGAATCGATATTCAAGACGATGTTAATGATCACATAAAATACTAGTGTCAGACGTGACACACAAGCAATCCAAACATTTTTATGGTGTGATATCACTACTAAACCTCATGAAACCAATTCGATCTCAACGAAAAACTGTAAATTACCATTTATTTTTCTGCCCTTAAAATAATGACTACGAATAGCTGTATTTTAAATGTCTTTTCTTTCAGGACAAATGTAAGTATGTCTGTCTAAAAATGCTTCAAGCACGCAACCTTCTGTATACCCTTTTAGTTCAATAACCTTCTTGACAATTTGCTTTTTATTTTTAGGAAACCTTTTCGTGACATTCTGTCGAACTTATCAATTATTGGCAGACAGCTGGTATCGTACAACATGAAAACCTATGGATCACGAAATGTACTAAGTTAACAACAGTTCATTTATTTATTTTGTTTACAGTTATATAAACCAGCGCCTATATATTACATACCACAGGCAACTATTTTATTTTATCATATAATTGAGAACAATTGCCGTCTATCGGGTATATTGTCAGTCTCTGTGTTGAAACTAAACATTTCCTGAAAGAAGTATCTAACAACTTTGTTTTGTTCAGGTATTAAACCCGTAATTAGAATAGGATTCAATTAAAACTTGACTTAAAGCCCACTTTTAATTGGTTTTGCAGTTTCTTGTTAGATTTGTTGCTCACTTTTATTGAGGTCGAGATACACCATCTGAGATTACACTCAGACCAAATTGAAATAGTATAGTATAATACATATATATTATATAGCTGTATTCATACTATATAGCTGTATAGTATAATATATTGACAAATAGAAATACTGAATATATTAATTTTTCTTGTATGAATTTCTTATATACATATTAGGCGGCCTCGATGGCGTAGTGGTTAGTGTAACCGACTGCCACGCCTGAGGTCGCGGGTTCGATTCCCGCACAAGTCAAACATTTTGTGTGCATGAACATGGATTGTCTTGTTCTGGGTGTTTCTATGCATAAAATGTAGGTATAACAAAAAAAAATCTGTTTATATTTATGTTTATCCATTGTCTAGTACCCATAGTACAAGCTCTGCGTAGTTTGGGCTAGATGGTGTTGTGTGTATGTGATAGAATATTATATTATTATTTTCAAAGTAGTCGAGTTATGGATGTTAACATTTATACTGCGTGTCTTTAGCGTTTGCCAGAATGCTATAAGAGTATGAGTTATTCGGGTGTATGTAATTATTTCTATTGCCTCACCAGGCTCAGTCGCCTTCACAACAAAACGGATTTAATGAAATAGACCTCTTAACATTCGTCTAAATAATAATAACATACGATAATTACTATTTTAAGACATTCGCCATAAGCGGTATAATTGCCTAGGCAGAGGCCAATCCTATCCGTCGATATTATAAGTTAGTTAATTTAACTTTTTAATAATTTGTAACTAATTGGTATTCTAATATGTACTAAGCCATATGACATACAAATATTCCTATTTCTAGAGATATCTTTTTATAAATTTAAATTAATGTAACAAGAAAGGCAAAATAGCGTGACGTATTTTACGCTGTGGCGTAAAATCGGCGCAAGCCTCGTACACTAGAAGGTAAGAGGCGTAGCACCTTTTATTTATATCTGTTCGTAAATAATTTACTGGCTGGCCGAGCCCGCCTGAGTGACTAGACCTTGCCAGATCGATCACTTGTCCCTAAAAGCCCTATAAATATTACAAAAATCGGTTTTACCTTTAACATTTGCTCATGTAATTTTATGTGTGTACTTGGTACATTTTACAGATAGATAAATACTACTACACTACACTCTGTACAAAAGCTTTAGTACAAATGCATCGCTAGGGCTCACTAGTCTGACTGATACTAAACTGAATAACTGGGAATTATCAAACTAAAGAAACATGGTAGATGTACCCCTCTGGAAAAAATAATTGTGATAATATTTCGGCAGTTTATAGTTTTAGTGTAGGTATACTTGTGTATATACGGTGACGATGATTGCAAAGACAGAAACCTTGCAACAGATTCAGATTCGTTGTTAGGCCAAAATGTTATTGTAAGTCTGTAATCTCAGAAGCAACACAAACTCTGGTCCACGCCTATTAAGTAAATACGCCAAAAAATTATACGTTGAAATATGGGTACAGTAATACTTTAAGCAAAAATTCTAAAAGCAATGATAACCAAGCCTACATCGTTGGACTGCTACGCAGTGGTCTCGAGTTTGATCCCAGGGCGCGCATCTCTGACTTGAAGTTATGTGCGTATTAAATAGTTAATTATCGCTTGCTTTAACGGTGAAGCAAAACATTCTGAGGAAACCTGCATGTCTAAGAGTTCTACATAATGTTTTCTAAGATATATGAAGTCTGCTAACCCGCACTGGGGCGACGATTGTGGTGGACTATGGCCTAACACTTCTCACATTGAGAAGAGGCCCGTGCCCAGCAGTGGGACAGTTTAATACAGAGCTGATATTATTATAATACTTCAAGAATGTGCAAGCATGGTACTACGTAAATTGTCAGCTTTTTTTCTTATAACACTCTCTTGTCTTTTGCGCTGGATGTCCTTCTGAAAACCGAGCTATAAGCAGTTCATGTACCAGATTGTCAATAGCCTTCACAGAGATCGAAATATTAAGATGCAGATTGGAAGAGGCACATGTTTATCAATGAAATGCATCAGGTTGCATCGATAACGTAAATTAAACATCAAATGCCGTCTGACTCACTTGGACTTTGAAACATCTACTTAAGTAAATAAGATAGAGTGTATAAGGTCTGGAAACTGAAAAATGAATTCTAAGACTAGCTTAAAAACTATCTTCTTTCTAGGTAATACATTTACAGGCTTCTTGCACAGGAGTACCTTACTATAAGATACTAACATTTGCCTGCGGCTTTACCTACAAGAACGCATACTAGGATAAAAGAGTCCTATAATTAATCCAGAACATAGTCATGCCAATTTTCATGCAAATCCGTCCAACGATTTAAGCGTGATTAAGAAACAAGCATCCATGCAGAAAAACATCTTTACAATCTTACTCACTTGTAATATTAGTAAAATGATTCAATAACTGTCTCGTTAGCATAAATTGGCGCCTATGCTTGCAATCGATCAGTTAGTACTAGGACTGGTCTCTAGAGTCAGTCAAGATGCTATTATGTTTTACTTTCAAGAAATTATTTGTTACGGGTCAAGTCTAGAAATGTGCTCGAGGGATAGAACTAGGTTCGCCTCCTACTAGGTCGCACTTCAAATATAACTCACAAAATGTGAATGTAATACACTACCGCCAACCCCCTCGGGGTTATACAGGCGTGAGTCTGTACATCTTAGATATGGCTTCTGGTGTTCCAAATATATAAAATGTTAGTTCAGTCACGAAGCAACTGCCATCTTACATTTACAACAATATTCTAAGATAATATACTGAATGCTCTTGTCAGCTGATACCGAAGTGTTTTGTAATTGGTAACCTATCTGGAAACTTGACTTGGACAATGTTGTTTGACGTGTTGTTTTCTCGACTCGGCATCAAAAAACAATGTCCTAAATACGTCACACATAACAAAAAAAAGTAAAACGCAATGAATATATTTCAAAAAAAGAATTCTCTGAGCTACGCCTATGTTAGCACTGGCTAAAATAAACAACGCGGGAAATCCGGTGGAAACGAGGACCGTTGAAAATGATAAAAAGCGTGGGTAAAGCGCGATACAGCCGCTGGAGCGAAGCACTGGCCACGCCAGGTATGCAGCGTATTGTTGCGAAAAACCCCTGTTTTCCACCACTTTTATTCCAGTTATACGGCTAACGAATGTTGAAAATCTTAAAAAGATTAAACCGAAATATAAAGCGTCAGTCCGTTTGTAGTTTCAAGCGCTTAACTTGAATTATTTCAGTCGGAAAATAGTCGCAAACAATGTAACGTACTTAAAAGAATTAAAACTATTGAGACCAGCTTTCGGTGCTGCACTGGCCAGATTTATATTGCCTGGCTGAAAATTTTACGTTAATTGCTGTACAATCTTCTTTTCATAGCGTTAACTTTATAAGAAGTCTAACTTCCCTTAACTACGGGTTTTTAATAGGTATCATTATAAAGCCCTGTTTAAAAGCAGTTACTGGAAGGATTACCAGTTTAGTTTACATATTATTAAATGGCTACCTATTAGCAGAACTGCCACAAATCAGATAGATATCTATATGCGCATCTTGTAGGGTTGAATCCTTGTATAGTGGGTTATCATTTATGCAATTAGCAACTTTAGACTATATAATAATATAAGTCTGAGAAATTTTGGGTTAGTCTATAGTCTACCACAGTTGTTAGCGGTTGGCAGACTTCACACCAGTTCGAGAACATTATGGAAAACTGTCAGTATAAAGCACATAATACTGTGCGCCGCACTTCTAGAGAATACAGTTTTTCTTCCTTCTTTAATAAGCAAATATATTTGTATTTAGCACTTGAACACTTGGTCGTAAATAAATGTAATAAGTAATGAAAAACCGGCTTTTTTTCTGTGAGGACACGGTAATAATAACTATATTGCTTTGTTTACTACCTATCTAGCTTATGTTTGCTTAAAAGAAAGCTTGCAATCGATTTTAAAATGCTACCCGAAGATATAGATACTTGAATTTTAAGCTTAGCTCAGAATTGATTGTCAGTGCAATATAATGACTACAAATTGTAATAAACTACGAATACCGTGTAGCCTATGCAAAATATCAGTGCATCAAGAATCTTTTACATATACATATTTTGTACACATATTCCGATATTACTTTTTACTTTAATAATTTAATCCATTTTAAATTATAGTGAGAATACAACAAAATAAAGGCATATCCGACACAGGGATTTCTTTTTCCCCTTTATATTGAATCTGTAACACTGATAAGTAGCAGAAAGACCACTTAAACAGCTAAACACCCCTAGTAGTCAAAGGAATAGTTTCAACTTGATGTAAGCGCCTCAGAAAGATTATAAATGCAGCTCATTACGTGGCCTACAAGTTGGCTGACTATAAAATGCAGTGTGACGTATACATTGCTGGTTCAGTGTGAGCACTCGCGCTGTGTAGTGGTGTAGTTGGAGTGAACTCAACGCGGTGTAGATAAGCATCTCGTTAACAACGTTAACGCCCCGCGATTTTATTGTACTCGACGTTAGGACAAGTTATAAGCTAGAACTTTTGGTATAATTCATTATGATCATGATTAAGAATATGAATTGAAATTGTGACCATAGTAACGAGTAATAGAATAATTTACTAATAGTGGTATAGCTACATCCGACAGATCCACAGAAAAAAATCTAAGACCAAAGAAAGTAGCGTTCTCTCGTATCAGCGGCCAACACACACTTTGGCTCTCTGAGCCAACAGAGTAATAATAGCTGCCTCCTCGTAAATCTGCGACAAATAGTAAAACAAAGCCTCAATATTACAGAAGGTTGACACGGAAAATAGATTTAACTGACTTTAGTCTTTTTAAAGATGTTGCATTTATTAGCAGGGGAATTAGTCTTTTGCCATTGTACTGGAAGCAAAGGGACCAATTCTTGGTAACGTTTGAAACGTTCTAGCAATTCCTCTGGTGTTGTAAATGTCAACCTTTTAACATCAAGTGAGCTGTATTCTATCCCATTCAATAAAGGCCAGTATAAATAGCATATGCCAAGCGGTAAAATAATAAATCCTATAGGAAATGGTGCGTAGGAAGGAATTCTTCACAGGATGACCTTATCTATTCATATGTATGTAAATAAAATTGAATACCTGTGTACTATTTCAAATGTATTATAATAAAATAAAAGCGCAGGAGAAGTGATCGATCGTACGCCCATAAAATATATTTCTAAAGAAAGAAACAATATGCCTTAGTGTTTTTGTTCTTTATGTTGTATTTGCCTAATGTTGTTTTATAGGCAAAAGCTTTATAGAATATGTTTTGACATTAAAAAATTCTCATATTATCATTTCATAGAATAATTAATACACAGAATACTTTAAATAAAATCAACTTATTGATGTTTGTTATAAAATTATCACACAAAAACAAATAAAATATTCTTTATCTTCATATTGTTTAGTTAATGTTTTTGTTTGTTCGTGTAAATAAATTTGTTTCTGGCACTCGCCGGCCGCTGCCGCAGCACATTTTATTACTTCATTGTAATAAAATGTCATGCAAAAAAACACCAATCAAACAACATTCGATAAAAAAGAATTCCACTGTTTGATTATTTTGTTAAGTAAAAGAAAGAATTTCATAATTCATTGAATTGTGTTTCTGTGACATATGTTTCATTGAAATCAACAGTCGTTGAAACAATAATATTCGAAATATAAATACAAGGACCAAATATTATACTAAACATTTTCTGCGAAACGAAATTCTATGTAATTTCTGTCTGCGAATGAAGGGAACACCATATTCAATTTTTGTATTCGCAGAAACAAGACTCTTAGTCAACATTAACGGTACATTGACTGGATTGGTCACAATTATTAAGTCTTCACTCTATTAAGTAATTAATTAATTTCTAAATAACATATTGCAATACATTACTTGGACAATGTAAGTAATGAGATAAGTTTATTACAAGAAACACTACGCATTAATCAACCAATGTCTACTTACAAAAATAAATGAATACTCAGACTAGATTTACAAAGCATTCCTAAGCAACCGAAGACTAATAGAGGCCCGTTATCTAAATCACTGAAGTCTATTCGTCAGTATTCGGACCCAGCGATATGTCAAACGCGTTCGGTAATAATCGGAACAGTTCGGCTAAATTCGGTTCTTGTAAGCTCGCGGTGAGTTTTTGCGTCGCACCAGATCCTCTGTTATCGAGGGCGACTTGTGATTTATACCCGTAGTTTCGGTAATGAGACGTTATTCAACAAATACATAAATATTGAGATACTAATAAATGGGGCTTGTTAGAATGTGTATTATGCTCGTAAAAGTATTGCCTACATCAATATCGGCGACGATGATTGGTCGGGAAAACATAAATATGGCAACTATATTTTCTTAATGTTTTTATTGTTATCGGCTGGCAGTATAATTCTTCAACAAAGTGCTATATTATACAAGTTCAAGTATCGGACGGAATGCGTAAGCAACTGAAACGCAAGTGCGTTTGTCTGTGATATGTATGTACATTTGTAAATCATAGCAGGACACCAGTGTTACTGCCAAGTAGCAAATAAAATATAATAATTAAAATATAAAACGATTTTAACTGAAGTCCCATCACATCTCTCACCACGTCTTTATCTTAGCAACCCCCGATAAGAAACTACTTAATTATCACTTAGCATTTGCTTTAAGAATGCACTTTCATCTATACTAATATTATAAAGCTCAAGAGTTTGTTTGTAAAACAAACATGGTTCTGTTTCTGGTTCGATTTGAAAATTATTTTAGTGTTGGATAGCCTATTTATCGAGAAAGGCTTATAGGCTATATAACTTAACGATAAACGCGGGTGAAACCGCGGTAACATCTATATTCATATAAATGTGAACTATCTGCCAGCGTACTGGGTATACGTAAGTCTCCATTCCATTCTAAATTTTGAAGCAGCCTTATTCTTACAAGACTAGAGCTGATTAAAATAAAAGTCCGCACAAAATGATGCAGCAATGTGTTGATTGGGAGAGCAGCCTCGCAGTACTACCTCGGCCTTATAAAGCGTGCAACGTGATGAAACGGACTACCACGAATAGGCGCCACGAAGGCTACCCGTGCCCTAGGCGAACCGTGTTTTGACTAAGTAGAGGCCGCCCGCTCAGTGAGTACGGCTATTTGTATAGATCTTATCTATACTTGAGAATGTTGAACCAATTATTTTACGTATATCTATATTATATTTAATTGACTAATTTGACTATGCAGTTTCTTACAAATATGGTTTGGAAGTGTAAAAACAAGTTACTGTTTAAGGCAGACGGAATGAAGCTGTTAGTGTCTTTATTAGCTTCGTATAAATACAAGACTTTCTTTAATCGCGTGGATTTACGCTCAAGTATTATCAATAGATCACTCCTCATAAGATTCAATCGCTAAATAAGACAAAATATCGGGAGACAGTTATAGACGTAGGACCTAAAACATATCATACGGAATGTATGGCCTGTTGTTTCGAGAATTTGAAGGTTTATCCGATGGAAGCGGCTTTTAAGAAGCTAATGAATATTCACTTTCCAAATACTTTCTGGACAGCTTAACATAGTTCAAATACCATTTTAGTGAGGATAATGATAATTCCCACATTAACATTTCACATCAATAAAACGGGTATTATACCTGTTTTATCATCATTACTCAATAAATCTTAATATTCTCTTTACTAGTTCATAAATCAGATTAAGAAAACCGGTACCAAGGTGTGGTGAAACTGACACAAGTGTTACCATAAATATAAGTATAGCCTAATGGCAAAATCACAATAAAATTTAAATTAAACACTTTATACGGATTTTGTCGTGTTGTTTATTTTACTTTAAAACACTATTACATAATTTTGAAACTCTAACTCTATTATTGAACTTTTCTACTATTTAATCTATTTAATTTAAATAAAATTATTTATATTTCAGTTTACACTATGCCCGACATTTCGGTTGCTTTACAGCAGCCATGTTCACAGGGATTCAAAAATATGTAATAAAAGTGTTTTAAAGTAAAATAAACAGCGCGACAAAATCCGTATAGTGCTTAATTTTAATATACAACATGTGTTAACATTCACGTAAACATAAGACAATATTATCACAATAAAATGTTAGTAACGTTGTATAACATTCGATTCTGATTTGTTTAACATCTCTCTTGAAATCTTTAATCTGTGAGTGCGTTTGTTTTCACGCAATAAATTCAGTCGGCCATCCGAGGCTGCCTGTTTTGTGACAAAAGTTTGGAAGAACTATTCATAGTTCGCACTGCATTTTAACCCCGGGTACGAACAAAACTGTGTCGCTACAAACAGCAACTCTACAACAAACTTATATATAACAGAACATTAATAGTAAAACGACTAATCGACACTTGACGTGACCAGAGGACTCGCCTATTCTTGGCATAAAGAATTAGCATTCTTATTCGACGCGGTTTAATGCGGGCTTTATGGACACGCTAGCGTTCAACAATGCAAAAGAATTTTATGACGACTAAAGAATTGTTGAAATATTAATTTATGACATTGTTGCTTTTTTATTTTTACGATTATTTTATTATACTGTTGTATATTTGTTTGAATAATTTAATTATAAGATATAGAACAGTTAACAACACACGTTAAGATTGTATAACAATAATCTTAAAATATATTTTAAACATCAATGTGAGTTGGTTTGTTACGCTTTCACGCCTTTACTACACGTTCGAACATCACGAAATTTCGCATACACGTTGTTAGCGGTATAGAAAAAGACATATACATAGCTTCTATCTAGGAAAAAAGTACTGTTCCCGAGTGATTGAAATTCATTAACAAAATCAAAATTAACGCAATCAAAATCTAGTAATTTAAAGGTAAGTAATTTTGCCCTGTATATAGGCAGGTAATAATAAGGTATAATTACATTCTCATCGAGCGAGCACTATCCAACGCGATGGTGTTCTAAAGATTGATCAGGTTACGATAACCTTAACAGGTGTTTTGAATAAGAAAAGCAATACCTATCTCATCACAGTCTTCATACATTATTTATAAAAATTACCATTTTAATATACCTATAATGGCTAGTGCTGCTATATTATATTTTTGCTAGTGGTAAGTTGGCAACATCAAATGACGCAATAATATACAATTGCTAATATACATATAATTCCTATTTTATTTTATAATATTCTGTAAAAACTAATTTGTACCAAACTTGTTTGATGGATATATAATAGTAGGTACTGCTATAATATTGAAACATTTCGATTCAACCAATATAATACCTATTTCATATTTAAAATATTGAATGAAATGAGAACACCTGGCAAATATAATATAACAGACAAAATTTACTAAAGTAAACAATTCATAATTCAAAATTATAGTTGCGTACACCTTTATATTATATTCTATAATTATTGTCTATTAGTGTCCTGTGCCTATATCTATATAAAAAAAATACGATGAGCGAGAATCCTTCTAAATCTGAATTAAAAAATACGCGCGTATATCCAAAAACGGAAGCCAGTAATTTATAATATAACTACATTTTTAAATCAACCAATAATAAAGAGGCGATTAGCGGACTCACAAAAACCCTGAGTTGCTGAGCGTTGAACCGCGAACGCCTAATTCAATTGAACACGCGTTTATCATTCAGTTGAAGCTCAAATGGAATTCACAAGGGCATTTAAAGCATCAAAGAGATAATTTTCTAAAGCTACTTGCTTCTCGGAACCTTTGCGGTTTCGTCCGATAGTCGATACTGGGATATCGGATCACCGTCTCTGATTAATTTATAGCTAGCGCGCACGTTTTGCATCGATCGTATAAGCTTGGTCGCGGCCTGTAATAGTCTATAGTATTTTTGTTTTGTTGAAATATCTGATCAGTATTGATAAAAATGCGGTTGATATAATGCCTTTGTCAATTGTATTAGGAAGACATGATTTATAAAATTCTTGTAAAGTATCAATTAAAAGTAGTAGGAAAAGATTAATGGTTAAGTGAAAAATCTTGCAATTTCCCAAATTGATGTTTTCATTTTGCCGTTCAATAAGTTAAATAGATTGGATATTTGAATTTAAATCGGTTTTCCAAAGAGGTTTTCACCAAGTACGAAAAAGGAAATCCAATCTTAAGTACCAACCAAAAACCACGAAATGGTGCTACGCTAGACTAACGCCGGGGTTCTCGGCGGGAACTCAACGCCTTCAAATAAGGAATGGCCCCAAGCGACCAATAACAGTAAAATTACTGAATCGTGGAGTGTAGAGAGAGCTCTGTAGCCATTTTAGAAATCTTTTAAAGCTCAAGCAATAGCAGTCTAGTTCTAATATTAAACTGGATTGGATTGGATCATGTATCCAAGAGGAAACGTTAAGAAAGGATATAAACTTAACCATTTATAGAAAGCTGCAATATACAACATGTAACATAATAAACGCACATCCTGAAAGTAGTTTGTTTAAAATCGGCTACTGAATTAATTCCAGCAATTATTAATATCTTTTATCACTAAAATAATTAAAGCGAATTAAATTATAGTCACCCATTTATTAGGCAGCTGAAATAAACGAAAATGTATCATAATTCGAGGCAATAAGGTTTTTGATTTATAAAGGCAATAAAGTTAGATTTATTGTAATATACCCATACTATCCGCGCAGAATAAAGAGAACTAATTCGTTAAATTAAAATATTTAAGTACATAAAAGTAACATTTTAATGATTATACTATTAATACGATTTAATAATCTAATTGGGGTGTTTGAGGTTGTGCGTTATATCTGTGACATGTTGTCTATATATTTTATACTAGTATTTGCCCGCGGCTTAGCTTGCATAATTATAGGTTAGGTTTATCAGTACCTTTTTCTGGGTGAAAGGTACCCTATG
Source organism: Catocala fraxini (assembly GCA_930367265.1). Taxonomy (NCBI): domain Eukaryota; kingdom Metazoa; phylum Arthropoda; class Insecta; order Lepidoptera; family Erebidae; genus Catocala; species Catocala fraxini. The sequence continues at coordinate 18,988,676 of OV884035.1, forward strand.
TCCTTTTCTGATTCCGTGACAGCGTGTATGCGAAATTTCATGATGAATGGTCGAATAGTTCAGGCGAGACATCGTAACAAACAAACTTGCTTATTTATTTAATTAAGTATTTATGAAGCAAAACACGTTAAGTAATTGAAACCATGCATATAGTATTTCCAATCCACACGGACAATTATTAGTATTATCCATAAATAATTGTTCTGCGGCTGGGTGTACTTTGTGATCATAAATTTTATGTTTGTAAGTTCGCTAAGACATGTCCGTTGCATGACCCGAAAATGGATATCGTCTTTATTAAATGTTTGTTATATTGAGGATATATCCTACCTCTCAGATATTTATTAAGTACCCGTGATTTGAATATGGCACGGTATAATTTAATTTATTTTTAATAATTTTTATTGGTATACCAAAACGTTAATATTTCAAATCTCGAATCTTACTATTACCATTCAGTTTAATTCTAAGCATCACCGCCTAATAAATCAAGCGACTGGCGGCCTACCCGTACAACAAACTCCTGTAAGGCTTAAAGAACGCCAATATAACTTTAAAAAAATATATTTTGTGAGTTATATACAATGCAGCAACTGCACGTAAATTTTCGTTGACGTCTACGGCATGCCGTTACGTCAACGAAAATTAGAACTGTCACCATGTCATCATAATTCTATGCATTTTATTTTGCTAACGTGACGGACAATAACCTGTGCCATGCTACGGTAAATTATAAAATTTAAATTTATAATTTAACGTAATAAAAATTTAAATTATTAAATTAGTTGCAAAGATTAAAACAATATGCAAATTGGATATTTATTTTGATTTACAAAATCTCTTTCTCGTTCTCTTTAATTCCTATTACTAGGTAATATTGTCTTCCAAATTCTTTAGTGGTCATAATCTTTCGCAAAATAAACTCGGAATTATAAAATCGCAGTCCTTTTTCTTTATTATAACGCTTACGAAAGCAAGATATCATACGTAATGAAACTTCAAAAGCCGTTAAACAGCTACCAATAGAAATGCCGACCGCGTATACTTTGTTCAGTCTTACTATTTATAGCAGTGTGATACTTACAGCTAATCTTACGATGATAGGTTACAATTTTATCTATAGACTAACGCTATCGTACACGATAATCTATATTGCAATAAACAAAGTCCTAAAAGCCATATACCTACCCGAAAACGTCTACGACCTGATATAGTAAGAACAAAACGGGTATTACTTTTAATGTCCAGGTAGACTTTCAGATGTCCTACAAGTTAAATAGCTTATCGCAACATTTACGACGCTGTTATGCTTTTATTTCATATAGTTATTGATATTTATGTTAAAATACTAGTCACCACTAACATATGGCGCTGCGTCAATTTTTTTTCGCTAATACACAGTATTAATTACCGAGGAATCACTTCTTTAAACCTATAACGATCTTTATTCAATACGATTCTTCACACAAAGTCACAATTGCTTGCCAGTATTGACATCGTGGCAATTGATTGACGCACTATAACGTATCTCGCGCCTTTCAGGTCAAATAAATTGACCAATAGCAGTACAAAAGTTAGGACACGCAGCTATAGAAAAATAAAATACAGCGCGGATACGTTTAATGAACCACATAAATCTGGTACAGTTTTCAAAATCAAGAAAGTGCGAGATTTTCTTGTAATTTTACATAATAAGGTGCTAATAAGCAGACCAGCTTATACAAACAGTATACTTAATATTCGAATAAAACAATGGGTATTCGAATTGCTGCAACACATCAATGTTTAATCCACTCACAAGTAAACGGGCGCTCGTGTATATAAGAATTATTAATACATACTATAAGTTGAAGCTCCAAACTTACCACGATACGTGATATAATTCAAGATATTAAACTTAACTGTTAGTTGCCAATTGTGTAGTTTGTGTGTTACAGTGAACAGAATTCTCGTTAGCACCCATGGGTATTGTGAGGTCGAAGCTTAGCTGGCTTGTAACTGTTATACCCACTATTGACGTAAAACTTATTGCTTCAGAATTTAACAGGGTAAACAAGAATATATTATGAAGTAAGTAGACTTTTGTCCAATGGTGTTATTAAAATAATATGACTATCTTTGCCCGCGAGTTCGTCTACATGTATTGTGTTGTAAGTTGCTTTGTCTTATCCTGAAAAAATATAGAAATGTCCAGAAAATATTTTTTTGCGTTTTTATTACCTACCTACATGTGAAATATAAAGTTTCAAGTAATAATATATAGCACGATGAACAACAAGTCAATTTCAAAGCAAAAATGCTTTAAAATTCGATAAATCCGATACCATAGTTTTAGCTTTTCCGGTCCAACGGTTTCAGTGTATTCGTGAATCAAACTTGACTTTATATATATTAATTTGATTATATAAATAGTTTATGTTATATTCACGACAACATTTTTGCGTTACCTGCACTAGTTTGGAACTCATATATTAATTTCAGCCAACTTTAATAACACGAGAAAATTATTTAAAAAATATGGTAATAAATTCAATTGCGGACATTTTTTCGAAAAGGCACACTTTTTGTGGTCTCCCTTGAGATGAGGACTTCTCGGATATGTAAATAAGGTGGCGAGAGCCCTCTGCGGCTGGCGGAATTAAAAAGTGGCCGAGAGGGCGATAAGACGGCTCGCGAACCCCGGAGATAAAAAGACACGATTTGGCGCCACAAATAAGCTTCACTGTTTATTAGTGTCAGAATTTCTTTATTGTTGATGTCTTATGATATTAAACATATTTTATGCATAAGTTATATGTTATTTACGTGCATATAGCAGTGATTCTATATTACACTTGTACTTAAAAACCTTTAACCTATATTCGTCCCGCGTTCGTGCTTCGTACTTAGTTATCAGTTATGTTAGAACTATTTGACATCCAACTAATATTATAAATGTGAAAGGATTGGCGGCTGCATGTTTACTACTCTATCACGTAAAAACTTGGTGGACAGATAGACGATCACAAAAATTGCAAATGAATATAAAGATTTGTAATCCAGTATGTGTTTGGGTTTCCCCAAGATTCACGAGAGCTAGGCATATTCTCATGTGAAACTAGGTCGAAATTCATATTGATTTAAAACATTAACATTGAAAAGCTATGAAAACTATTTCACTTATAAATTAACCATTTACCATTAACATTATTAAACAAAATTCAAACGAAGAGGAATACTTATTTTTTAATTAGAGTAATGGAGGTTAAGTATTCGAACACTGCATAATATAGCAAGAATCCATCGTTAAAATAAATCGATAACCATTTACCGGTATACGTTCCACGCATAGATAGATACCATTAAATCTTGATAACATCATAATCCCTTCATTTCAGCCGCAAAATGGATGCATAAAATATATATTCGAATAAAGTGCTTCGTTATTTATAATCTCGTTGCGTGCATTTTATGGTTTGCCTACATTAAGCTACACGCAGAAGCTTTTAAAGTTACTCTATTATACAAAATCAATATTTTAATAACCGTTAGGTAAAGAACTGGTGAAGGAAAACATCGTGAGGAAACCTGCATGTCTAAGAGTTTTTCAAATAGTTCTCGAAGATATGTAAAGTCTGCCAACCTGCACTGGGCCAGCGTGGTGGACTATGGCCTAACCCTTCTCACACTGAGAAGAGGCCTGTGCCCAGTAGTGGGACAGTTTAATACAGGGCTGATATTATTATATTATTATAGTTATGAGAAATAATAGATACATAGACTTAGTATGCAGAGTGAATTATGACTTCACTCATAGTACATCAGTTATTATTCCGCGGAATAAGGGCGACCCTATTGTCCTCTACCAGATGCGAGCTACTACTGAGAACCACCTATTACAAAAATACTTACAACACTTTTTTTTGGAAATTGTCCCCGAGTATTCATGATCAGCCATGAACGTAATCTCAAACTTATGGCACGGCACCAACGGGGCTATCAAATAACAGATAGAAATTCTACCGAGCATCAAAATCTATTCGAAGTCAGTGTGGGATCCAATAAAAACAATTTAGAAAGTGAGGTCTAGCTTTCAGCTAAGAAAACCTAAAGCAATGCTGAAGAATCTTCTTGAACAAAACCAATAAAGTCGCTGCAAGTTTCAATGAAACAAAAACAAGTGCTCGTCAAAAGTAAAACAAGCGTATCAAGTGTTAAAACTACCACGAAGTTTATAAGTGGTAACCGTGAAATAATACAGCCGACAGATTGGTATCTGAAGGGCTAGGACCCACTCACCCAACCCCACTCTTAATGAATACAGCCTTAAACGCCGCTGCCCTTTTCTTAAGTAAATATTTAATTAGGTCGCTAGGTGCTCCTTTAACGTCTTAATTGCAGAAAATATGGTATTCCACCGACGTTTGTTGCTCGACGAATATTCTAATTTTACGCCTAATGTGGTTAAAATGACGCGATATTATTTTACGATTCGTGTGTTACATGTCTTGTGCGATGTTCACAAGTGACGGTGTTTGACATTAAGGTTTGTCTTGCAGTTTACGGCCTCTTAATTAAACCGTTATATGACAATATTGTCTGTGTAACTGGCAGCGGCAACAATGATGACAGCTATCTAAAGGCTTCCGTAGGCGTAGCTACAAAGTAAATTAGTGGTAACTTTATAAGTAGCGCTATAGAGTTTTGAAATAGTGGAGTCTCGCTTTAAACTGGAGATATGAATGATATAATATGAGAAGCCAGATTGTAAAATCTCTGTACCCTACAGGAAGCACCTATAGAACCTTACTTACAATATATTATCTTACATACATAATCCCACACCTTAATCCATGAAAGGGAAGGTAGAGATATATGACATTCACTTTCAGCCTCAACAATTCATAGTAATGAATTTGATCACATGTAACAGGGAGCGAGAGTATTGGCGCCTACCGGGCGTACTTGATTAGCCTTCCCATAAACATGTCTGCTTAAAAGCAATCGAATCAGCGAAAATTAAATAGTTCAATAAATAGTGATTTTAAAGAAATCGGCGTTAGAAGCAAAGTAACGAATAATCTTATTAATTGGAGCAAGATATAAAATATTAGCCTAACATTCATGATATATAACACGCTTCAAATATCGTAGTTAAAACCAAATAAACTAACGCAAGACAAGTTAAAATTCATTGCGCAAACATTCATGTAAACGCTACAATAAACTTCACACAAGCTGTGTAGGAAATACAGCTGGAAACCGGACCACGGCGCTACACTCAGATAACTCTAAGAACACACATTAATCTTCCAGTCCAGACTCAAGTCTGTTCGTCGCTAAGGCACCATTATTTAGTTACGTTGGTACATTAAATGGGATTGCTGAGATCAATCTACATTATACTTGATCAATAATAACTAAATAAGTATATTGAAGGCCGGTTACGTCGCAGACTAATCTGGAGGCCGAATGGAATTAATTCGCAGAAAAAAACTATTACACCGTCTATTATGTTGGGTAGATAATAATTTGTTTTTGACAGATTCGTTGATCCGATAACTTATTTATTCAAATTAAGATTTGTCTACTGTCGGTCAGGACGACTCAATTCGCGATTCGTAGAAAGCTTTTCATGAGATCCAATTAAACATGTACAATCTCTCTTCTTCAAAAAATGAAATTGTGGTCTAATAGGCTGGCTTTCTTTAACTTAGGATCTAAACTTAGTACGCGTTCTGATATTTAGAGGTAAATAAGCATGATGCTGTATGGCAACCATAAGAAACTTGTTTTAGCTAAGGAAGTGCTTCCTTATACCCTGTATACTACAAAAGATCGCAGCTAAACTACCTTAATATGTTGTATTTCTGCGGTAAGTAGGATTTCCAGATTCCTTATGGAGTTGCAAAGTTTTAGCAAAAGACTAGTTATCTTTTTATTGAGGCTTAAGCAATGAAATTCCATTTTTAAATTTCGATATTGTGAGTAATTTCCCTCAGTGTTGAAAACATCCATACCCCACAGAAGGTACCGTTTGCCATTTAGGAGGTCGTATGCTGGTTTGCCACCTTGGCTGTATGAAAAAGTTAATGGTCTTCTCGTTTTACATCAGCTATTTATTGAGCAAGATAATGAAGCCCTTTATTAAAACCTTTTTTGTTGTTTCTACTACAAGAACGCTGCTCATAATGTATTTGACGTTAATTAATTACTTTCTCTCTGCTCCGAAACCTTAGCTCATTTTATTCACCATTTCTCTAGTTATTAAAAATTTGTCTCAATATTTTTTATACGTGAAATATTTGTCAGCCAAATTGAAATATCTAGATGTTAATTAATGTTTATGAGCAGAAAAGAACAAAGTCTTTAAACGAAAAAGTTACCTACGTGTTACAAATTCTACTAGATTTTATTTTTCTTACATGTTTTTATTTACTTTTATGACGTGATCGCGGTATAAATTTGTGCTAATATTGGAGGCTCGTCGTAAAGTTTTTTTTGATTCATTGGTGAGTATAATGTTTTTGAAATATTGGACATTTTAAATAGCATAGCATCTAGCACTCAGAAAACATATCAGTTGAAATATGAATGTAATACAACTCTGCCTACCCTTGATACGATGGTACTTATACACGCCGAAGAAACGTCAAAAATAATTGCTATAAAATACATAAAGCTTAATTTTAATTTCAATGTTAATACATTGAAATTAAAATTACGCTTTTATTGTTATGACTATGTAAATGTCATAATTTACGTAGTCATAACACAAAACCAAACCTATTTTTAATTTAAATAAAGTCTAAAATCCATTTAAACGTGCGCCTCAGTACCAGAATTAAGTTCTTTCAAAGCTAAACTATTTCCTTCCACCCCAATCTCGACGGAGATAAAATAAATACTGCTATTTAAGTTTAAAAGTGTAAAGAAACGAGTCAGTATGTCAGGGCCGTACTCGGCGCTCGAGGAGAGCCGCTTAATGAGGACTTGGGCCAGCTCAAACGTAATACCTGAGGGGCGGAATTCACTGAGGAATTTCAGGTGCGGATAGAGGATTAGATGAATAGGATTTAGTACTTTGGTAGCCGTGCTATTTCAACTATTTGTTACTACCACAGTAATTGCTTTAAACTTGTCAACGTGAGATTGTCTTCAGGTATTCGGTTGATTTATGGCAATTGGTTGCAGAATTGTGATCTTCGGTTCCATTTCCGAAAAGGTATTTTGTTAAAAACAAAGCTTGTATATATACTTGATCGCTAGGATCAAGCTCTATATTGTAGGGGATTATATAAACATACAATTAATTGACACAAAGTGCACCTAGACTTAGAACAATCAGTAGAAAATCACAAAAATATTTCGTCTCGTGTCATATTTGAACCCACGACACTCAGCGCGGTAATGGCGTGGCAAGCGTTTGTCCGCTGTCAAAAGTGTCATGGCATTTTTATATATCCTGTACGGATTCTGAAATTATGCAAAAAGGACGGGAATAGCCCCTTCAAGATATTTTCCCGAGAACAAGAAAGTTTTTTAAACAAATTTCTATTTATGAGCCGTAATGCGCCAATACACACTCTATGGTTCGATTCCTATATTTACGAAACGATTTAATTTTGACACTTAGTCTATACAAAACATGTCGGAATTAAACTGTCCATAGCTCGTTTCTTGGTATAGAAACCGAGTCTTAACTGTTGACTAGTTTAGTAGTATGAGAAAAATATGCTAGCCCTTTATAATGTGGTTAGCAGAATGTTGAAAATAAACCATGTCTGCTTAGCCCGTTGGAATTACATACGGTGACATACTACATCGCTGTTTCTTTTCAGCACTGAAATAAGTTTTAAAAATGAGTTGATAGAGTAGGTATGCACCTACAACAGTTTAATATACTTTAACTTAACGCGAAATATACGGCAAAACTTGGACAGTTTGCTATGAATATAAATCTCTATTCGAAACTCTTAAACTGCAATAAACCGCTTCTATTACAAACATTGCATCAAAATATTTCACTCGAAAATCTCGTCTATATATATCAAAATACGATTTAGATTGCTTTGAATATAATATTTCCGAATGTAATAAAATACTCCTGTTTTGACCTAAATATGAGAATTATTGGAAGTCTGCAGGAGTTTATTGTTTCCAATTATGGCTTTACCTTCTTATAATACAGTCAATTTATCTTTATCCTTAAATAAAAGAACTTTACATAACGTTTTTAAATGTCATTTTGAGAGAGAGATTTGTCAAGGAAAGCTCATTATTGCTGCAATATTTTTGATGGAAAATAATAAAAAATGGTTTATTTATATCGTCATCTTTGGGGTAAAAAACCCAATTATATTCCGTTGACCCGGGATCTCAAATATTGTAGCAGTCACGAGGTTTCCTTTTTAAATTCTTGTTTGTTCTTATTTATTTAATTTACTTTTCTCTGTAGACGTAATGTAGGACGGTTGGTTTTGAAACGAGATGACTATAAGACAGTGCTGTGGATTTAGTACTTTCTTAAAACTTTGTTGATTACACATTTAGGTAATTAATAAAGTTAAAGCTTAATTAGGATGTCCTCCAAGAAGGTCATGAACATTACATTGGTGTCACACACGCCCATAAGGCAACATAACTGCTTATGTATAAAAAAAACTAACATTGTGCCCAAAACAAACCGTTATAAACTGTATTTACTACACAGCTGGCGCAACAAAGTAAAGCCGTTGGTTCTGCGTTTGATCTCTTTTCAGCTGTGTGGGATTGCCGTCCCATTGGACTATGTAAGTTAGGGAATAGAGTTTCTACTTGCTCACCTGTCCACTTCAATATCATCCGCGCAGGTGACCAGTCTTCGTTTAAATTGACCGCTATGAATGAAATTCAGTTTGAAGGATTCTTTAACTAGCCATAATTCCTTGCCTTTTTATTGGAACCTAATATCAACAGATTAAAGTTACGAATCAGGACGTACAATGACATCGAAGCGCTATATAAAATATATAAGCTAAAGGACTTCGTTAAACAAAATGTAGGATCATTCCTTATTTTTCATATTCCGCTGTACATAAAACCAATTATAAAGTAATTTCACTGAGCCTTGTAGCTCGTAGCCTTATTATTCCCTAGCGTATAGCCTTTGCGTAGAGCCTTCTACTCTAACGAAGATATAGCTCAATATCAGGGGCTTTGTATTTTATAGCGAACACAGATTGTTATCCTGTCTAGAAACTAGGCTACGATCTATGGGGTATATTTGACAACAATATTCAGCTATACGGTAAATTTTACATACATTTTCGAGCATACTATGACAAAATGATTGATCAATGTATCTTTACGACTTTATCAGATGTCCTTGCATAAATATGACTGAGAAATAGCTGTCAAATACTAAGGGAGCCCGTCACTATTAAACGATTGTACTGACGTGACTTGTGACCAATATACATAGGTAATTGCCATGGTACATGCCATTCTGAGAGCTATTTCTGAATTTGTACAATCATTATCGCTAGCTTAGGAACTGAAAATAACAAAGGTATAAATGTGTTTTGAATATAATTCGACAGAAAAGCACTTCGTAAGTCCGACAAATAAGAAAGATATTTTGTATTAGGGGGACCACGCGAATAAAGAAGCTGACGTCAAGTTGTCAGTAATTCCAAAATAATACGCTTATACACTCATTCCAGCTGTCGTAAAATTGTAAAAGTATGAGATCCATAGTTAAACAGAGGAGTTGGGAACACAATTTACTTCTAAAGTTTAGTCATAAACCGTGAATAAACAGAGTTTAAATCAGCATCTCTCATCTCTCTGTCTACAGCGACAATGTACAAAGTGAAACGAAGTTTGGGGCAAGCTAAGCAACAAATTATACTCTGGTGTTTGAAATTACCCCACATATGTACCACCCGGTGTGTATGCCCCCAACGTATGTTACATAGTGATACAGAATCACACAACCTTTAAACAACTGTTATGAAACAAAAACCCAAAATTCGAGCAATATTTCGGAGCTCTGGGATAAATATTAATTTTCAAATTTTTTCTTTAAGTCGCAAGCAAACATAGAATAATTTAACAGCGTTCACGATTCAGAACACGGTATCGAAAAAAGGAGGAAAAATTGAACCCATTAAACCCACTTAATACGGACAAAGCGACGTACCGAAAACGTGATAATAGAAAATTAAAAACCATTAAAACATTTTTCAAAACAACACTTCGGTGAAATCGCCGAGATAATACACGTTAAGCTAACGCAATCTCTGAGTAACACTGAATTTGAATTAGTCCTCCCTTAAAAGTTAGGCTGGGCTCGTCCATTACGTAGGTCATTATAAAGGGCCGTGGAGCAAAGTTTTAATGAGAAGAACCGTCGCCATCATCGCGGACAGATAAGAGAGGTTGGTGTAATCCTTGCCTAATTGATTTGCGAAGCGTCGACTCATGCCCTGCGAGGATACAGCCCGGCGCCATTGTCCCAACTCCATATCGATTTCAATACCGTTATCGTAGACATAAACGCTGGGGAAAAGCCCCAGTTATTGGATACAGACTAATAAACGAGCTACAAATGTAAGGGCCGAATTATGTATGTCATTCAACCAGTAATTGATTCTTGTAACGAGTTTTGAATGTTTGATTTTGAAGTCTAATCAAGAACAGGAGCGATTTAATCGTTTCGGCGTAATCTATGGCACGAGTTAATATCTTAAGACCTCTCGCGGCACTAAAATCAAATTGGTGTAAATCTCAACGTAATGGCTTTCAGTTGTGTTAAATCAAATAGCTATTTGTTAATAGAAAGATATTTAGTAAAGAGATGTATAAACCTGACTATATTGTTATATAGTCAGGCTTATACACCTCTTTAAATAGCTGCGAGTAATACGTATTGAATACTATTTGTATGTACGCAGCTAAATTTCTATGCTACTACTAATTTCTACACTTAAAGTTAGTTAAACTAAAAACAAATCTTTCATTATTTTATGTTACTTACAATCATCTACCGCCCTAACGCACACATTTTACCTGTGTGTATCGATAGTTTAATTAAAAGATTTCAATTAGTGCTCACTAAATACTAATACTCGCATTCGGCACAACTTGTAGATAATAATAATAATAATAATAATAATATTCTACCACATACACACAACACCATCTAGCCCAAACTAAGCAGAGCTTGTACTATGGGTTCTAGACAATGGATAAACATACATATATACTTTTTTTTGTAAATACATACATATTATACATAGAAACACCCAGACCAAGACAAACATCCATGTTCATGCACACAAATGTTTGACTTGTGCGGGAATCGAACCCGCGACCTCAGGCGTAGCAGTCGGTTACACTAACCACTACGCCATCGAGGCCGACAATACTCACTTTGAGATCACTCAAATATTTATCTGTTACAAGATTGAACACATAACATCGCTATTACATTGCGACGGTATATACACATAAACCACTGCACTGCAAAAGAACTAATATTGAACTTAAAAGTTACTTTATGAAAAACGGCAGTTATAATGGCCAACGCCAGATTTCTAGAAACCCTTGATTTGAGGTAAACATATAATCAATACATTAAACACATAAAAGAAACGTAAGTATCTATCGATAAAGCGAAAATAGGTCGTTTTGACGATCAAACAACATCTCGCTAAAGTGTTTATATTCGACGGTAACCCTTTAATCCCTCGTCGACACTTTGAAGACATTTTTGTCGATGTTACATTCCTTTTGATTCTTATAAAAAGCTGGGTTTAAACCCTTGAAGGAAGTTTGAATGGTCTTTCAAGTAATTATAATATGGAACTGGGGTACGGAGCCGCACTTGACGATCCCCGGAAGGCCGTTCATTAAAATAAGTTCACGTCACGTATCTTATTAAAATTTATGATCCTCTGTAATGCGTTGCGTAGAAGTATTACGGCTGTTTGTTGTCAGCAAATTCTTAAGTGACAGTTACATCTGACTTACTAAGTTAAGTAACGTTAAGTTTATGTTTATTATAGAAGATAAAACAAAGATATCACCGTACGTCGATCGCATGAAAAAGTTTCAGAACTAAGAAGAATAGACACATTAGATAGAGAACAGTAGTGCACAACTTTCAATATAAGTCTGCGTAATAATACTACGTAGTTAAAATTCAGTAAAATTCGGATATCACGTTGGTATTGTGTTTCACATGTCAACTTACCTTCCAGAAAGATGACCATATTTAAATGTAGTAGAGGGTGTCCATGATTTAAATATCTACATATACACATTGATGACTTACTATGTAAATAAAAATAACATTAGGTTCATTTCACCGCTTGGTTAAAATATGGGTAAACGACTGCTTTCATCTTTAATCGGCTTCAAAAATGGTTTTACGTTGGATGTGTATATTTTTTATATGAGGTAACAGATTTCCCGGCAACGAGGTATTCAATTCATGCAGCGTGAAGTCAATTTGAAAAGCAAATATACACGAAACGGATTAATCGTTTTGGTTATTTCTTTTTTTTTTGTTTAGAACGGCTCTGATCCTAGCTTTTTTATTACTAGTTTCTGCCTATAGACTCGCCCGCTGGAAGCCGATAAAAACATACCGGGAGGACACTGATAGTTATTCTGGATGTAAGATACTTATGAAAGTATCTACAGAATACCTACCAGTGTGCTAAGCTTTATCAAAATCCAACTAACCGTTTACGCGTAACTAAATAACAAACATGCAGACATCTTTACCTCCAGAGAAAAGACCCTTCCTCAGCATATGCTTTCGCATATGCTATAACAATGAATAATATAAGTGCTGAGTTAATTAAGTTTGTTGAATGCATACCTAGAAATTTCTCATCGGAAGAATTAGTAAAACCGCGTGCATATGTTGGAAGCAGTTCTAGATTTTCTTTGACAGAGCGTTTAAAATAGCGCTTATATTTGGAATGTAAAATTGTTTGCCCCTATCCAGTACAGAGATGTTTAATTATCTGCATCCATAGCAGAGGGTATTCTCCCGCGACGGACGAATTCAACAAAAATAATCGTAACGTTGGCATCGGGCAAGTATAAATGGCTTATCCAACAATGTATTGGTATATACAGTATTGGTTAAAGTACTTTAATTTCAAATAGATTGAAGAGCCCGTTTGTCAATTATTTGGTGAGAATTAAAAAAGACAACGGCTTGCCCGGGAACGTATGCATGTACATATTATGCGCAATCGGTAAATAGCAAAGTTGTTAATGTGCTTTGCCCGGTGATAGTTCCGAAGGCTTACATACCCATCTCCCATTTCTTTTCTATCATCTTACCATTATAGATTTCTCCCTAGGGAAGGCTATGCGAGTGATACTTCATAGACGATAGTAACCGTGAACCATCAGGCTTGCTATATTCTTTCGTTTGTATGTCTATTGAAAATTGCCGTGTAAAAACCATTAATAAATCACTCTAGTGTGACCATATACAGATATTTCTATAGGTGCACTGCCATCAGGCCGAGGTAATCTGGAGTCTTAACGATATTCTAAAATTAAACGAATTGATAACTTATATGAAAGTATCTGGCGTCACAAAAATATTGTAAGTCTTTGTTCTGAAATGTTTAACAGTCTAGTCCGATGATTTTAGAAGTCTACCCAGCCGTAGGTAACATCAACCGCCAACAATACAACAAGCCGTAACAAAGCTTTAAAATAATAATAAACGGTAATGTTCTCACCACAATATACACATATTATATTAAAAGTATTAACAAATATTACATAATTTAGTATACAACATATATTGTGGGAGACTGGTGCCTAAGCTAGGTTCGAGGCCTGTGTTTCAGGACACAATATCCAAAACAATGTCCAATGTTTAAAGCATACAATACACGCACTTATATCACAAATACGCATTAGCTACCAATCCTATTCGTTTATTCCGATCAGATAGGATCACCTAATGGTAGTGTACTGTTATTAATGACCCTGCTCATCCACCCCTGCGATCCCTTATACGGCTCACGACACTTACGGTAGCGAAGATGTAATACATCTCAAGTTAGAACTATGTGGTACTAATGTGTACTCTGAGACAAAACTCTTAACGATAAAGTATCTTAAACGTTTTCATTCCAACGTTGAAATTATTTGAATAGAATTAAGATAAGGAGAAAAGATCTAATAAAATATATCAAAATTATGTCGGCAGCGCAGCAGTAGTGAATGCAAATGCTGTACATGAGGGCTTGGGGTCAATTCCCGGATCGGAGAAAGTGCAATTGGGTTTTCTCTAGTGATGTGCCGGATGATTAAAAATGTAGATCCACAGATACGGATCATTGGCGTCAAGATCCGCGGATACGGATACGGATCTTAACTTTCTTACTCAATCGGCGTGACGTAATTAGAATAATCATTTAATTACAATTTAAAATATTACAAAGATTTAAGTTTTGTTGTAAAAGTGATCTTATAACTTTCTATAATAAATGTTATAAAGATTTAAACTCAATTGGTCTCAGTATAAAGATATTTTAATTAATATTTTCTAATAACTTCCTATACTATAGTAAGTGTTTACCTAAATATATATTAGATAGTTGATTTTGTTCTTTTAATGTACGTACTATTGGTATGTTAACTCACTACAATAAATGTTTGCAATATAAAGCTGTCAAATATTAGATTTTTTAAATAAAACATAATTTATAAAAAAAGGATTTTATTGCTACCTAATCACCTACATATAAAATTAAATCTATGTATTAAAAATTAATAAGGTAAAAGATCCGACAAAAATGTAACGGATAGGGATACAGATACAGATTTTATTCTCCCGCGGATATCCGCGGTTACGGATACGGATTTTTTTCTCCCGCTAATATCTGCGGATACGGATACGGATATCCGGAATACCACTAGTTTTCTATCAAACATTACTCAGTGGAAGAACGGCGTCTGAAACTACTCGTAACAGCTTCTAAAACCACAGCTGACTAAGTGTGACTGCAATACATCTCTACTAAGTCAATCGGAGAAATAGGCGTAAGACTACTATATGATCTTATTTTATCTTATGTGGGGGCCAGTCAGTGCAGACCGGCGACACTTCGATCCAGTGGGATCTTTTGTGTCGACACTCTCCCAATAACGACTGCCATTACATAGATGTTCATGGCAGCCAGGACCGACGGCTTAACGTGCTCTCCGAGGCACGGAGCAGGCGATAATTGTCAATCAATACGCACATAATTTCGAAAAGTCATATAACTTCTGAAAGTCAGAGGTGCGCGACGTGGGTTCGAACCCGAGACCCTCGGCATTGCAGTCTGTTGGTCTCCCCACTGAGCTATCGCTGCTCTAAATCGAATAAAACTGTAACAAGGCTGTGCCTGCATATTAGAGATATTTTGAATAAGCTATTTAAAATCGATTTAAAGGCCACTTGACCATAAACTAAGTATTTTTCATTTCTGTTGTTCCTTCTATAACGGATTTTAATGTGGTTTGTGTTTGCGGTACCATTTAATATATAAGCAGTATGTCATTCACTTATATTCATAAGAACTGGCGGTACAATGCTTAATAAATCACATAAACATCGTAGTCAACCTATAGTCCACACGGACAAAATTCAGACCAAAAGCTACTCTCTATTAAAATAGAATAAAAAGTTATTAAAAGAAAGTACTAACATTTCAACAGTGCACATCTAACTAACTTAGAGTCCATTAAACTAGGAACTCAATCTACTAAATAACTCCTCTATATGATATAAAACGGAAGGCAAAGAGAATTATACAAGTAGCACGTAATGGGATTTGCCAACTGTATTCTCTGGTTTAAAACCGCGTTGCCTTTGATGCCTTTGCGAAGGTAAACGCGTAAAATAACTCCAGTACCTACTGCATTCATATCTTTATAAACTTTGCCAGTTTAAACTTACGTAACGGTTTTAGCATTCTGTCTATTTAATCAGCCTCCTTTGCCGGCAAAGGAATGACCTACATTAAGTATTGCAGTTCTTAGTAAATGAGTCTTCTCCCTAGCCTTTATTATTGCCAAGTCACTTGAGGTCGGCTTTTCTAGTCTAACCGGATTTGACTGGATATCAGTTTTTACACGGAGCGGCTGCCACCTGACCTCCGCAACCCGAAGGCTAACGATACCCTAAGGTTAGACCAGTGTCGGGATATTAGAGGGTACTGACTTTCCCAATAACGTATACCATAGATGTTCATTGCAGCCGGGACCGACGTCTTAACATGCTCTCCGAGGCACGTAGCAGGCGATAATTGTCAATAAATACACACATCATTCCGAAAAGTCATATAACTTACGAAAGTCAGAGGTGCGCGACGTGGGTTCGAACCCGAGACCCTCTGCATTGCAGTCTGTTGGTCTCCCCACTGAGCTATCGCAGCAAATGAGTATTAAATAAATATAATTTGAGTAAACTGATGGCTTAGTGGTTTACATGTTCGTCTTGCCACTCCCACTACGCCGAACGTTGTTGTTGTTCGAATCGCACATGCAGTACCAAAGTTATCAATCAGGTTCCCTGTCCGATGAATCATGTATGATACATAATAATAGATTCTCTATTGTGTCTATCACGAGACAGGGAAAGGGTTAATGACCTTAGATAAAAGGAATTAAAGGTGATATAAAAGAAAAGCATGATAGGCATAAGGGCCTCCAGTACATTATAGAAGTAAAATAGTAAAAGTGTTACTATTCTTATTATATTGGCCTGTTAGATGAAACTTCCCTAAGCAAACTAGTTCATTCGAACTTGGCATCGACGGGTTTTCCATTTAAATTCTACTAAAAGGTTTAGCATATTCGAAAAGTTATAGCCCATAAATATACAATTATAATTGGATAAGCAAACACAATCCGTTTCTGATCAGGGATTGTCATAAATATAATAATATGCCAACGTAATAATACCGATAATGACAAATTAGCCGATAGGCAAATAATTTATTACCAACAAAAATATTTTCGGATATATTTCGGTAACACTAAAACAGGAACGTGGAATAATTTAATCAACAGTTTAAATGTTAATTCTGTTATAACCCGCGTCTTTTAATTAACATGCAGTAAATCAATGGCTGCCTCAGTGATGGTGAATGTGACTGCATGAAGTTGCAGGTACAATTCCTGTGTCGTGCAAAGTGATGATGATGAGTTTTTTTAGTAGTAGCATGGAATCTAGATCTCTTGTGCCGCGCAGATGGCAATAGACTTGCTCGGTATTATTTGGGATATAAACCCAGAACTGGTGAAATGTGAGTGCAGTACGCCTCTGGTTACCCCTTCGGGGTAATAAGCCTGATACTATGGATATATGTACAATCAACCAAATGTTTACCAAGTGCCCTCAACCATTGACGGATCGCCGAGAGAATACTCCTTGAGTATCTGTTGATTATACACTGGAAGTTTGTGTTAGCCCAACACTCAAGAAGTAAAGTATACTTAGACTAACTTTAGGTATAGACAATATTCCCCGAGCACTATATTGACTCCATCTAGTAGTGTACCTTAAAAACAGAATCGTCCGAAAGCCGGCTATAAAACTGTCACGGGCGCCAGTATCCCATCAATTACAAAGAGCATAAGCTCCACGGACACTCCATTCTTTTGGGAATGGTTCGGACAGGAATCCACTACAGTTCCAAACGAGTGGCGAAGCTATTCGACTGGAATAAACCCGGCCATGTCATGTCGCAAACGAGTGTACTGAAGTTGGATATCTCTGGGAATACGAGACTTAACAAAAGTTCCGATTCAAGAAACATATACGAGTTACTTTGTCAGAAACTGTAAGAACTATAAACTTAGTTCAATGCACAATATACCCGAGAACTTGCAACACAACACTCGATTTTTAAACAAGGTATAAAAAGCAATTAAGTTTCAATAATAGTATCGGGGCAAAATTAATCAAGTCACGCTGCTAAATGACTTAAAATGGAATTACTTTGATCAAAAAACACTTGCTTTTATTAAAGTTTGAAGTTATTTCAATCAATTTCGTGCCAGTCATTGTCCTTGCTACCACTACCGCATCTATTTGTTTTCTAAAGTCATAATTAAATGCACAATGGCCGAAACTCCGATCTGCTGAATAGAAACAATCAAAATCGTTTCAATACAAATGGACAACGATCGCGGCACACTCCTGCAGCGCAAAACAAACACAGTTTCATAGATATCTTTGTTGAACACACGATACAAAGTCCCATTCCACGTCGGAGTATACAAAAGCGACTCCATTCAGTTGGAAATATATCACAGCTCCAGAAGTAGAGGCGCTATTCGTGTTTTTCTTTTTGGGAAGCTCTCGAGTCTCGTTTAGGCGAGTAATTGGGACACAGAGCGTCCTGAGCATTCATGTTCCCTTGGTAACAGCGTGCAAATATGCGGCTATCGCTAATGGTGGCCAGCCCCTACTTTTAGCACACATTTTCGGCTCTTTACGACTGGTCGCATGCTTCGTTTCGGACTATTTTTTACTTTAATACGTTCCTGCTGTAATTTTATAGTGGAATTAAAATAGAATAATGAGGGTTTAGCTTCACGACTCACGCTTTATATTTAACAAATTTTATAGCAACGAATTTCCCGTATAATTTTCTCATTAGTTTTAACAACTTTATATTCAACGTCTGGATTTACTATCATGTATTCAAGAAATAATTTAGCAGCGATATCTGAGATATGATATGATATGAGAGTTATGTGTATTAGTGAGCTCCAATATCTCTCGCTGGCACAATAACCTCATCGTTCTCTGAATCAATATTCCAAAGGCACTCGTGTTGCTCCGTACTCAACAGAATTATGGATTTATGCATCTCACTCGATGCCAAATTATTTACGTGCCAAAATATAAAATGTGAATATAGACAGACAATTTTTACTTTGCGATATACGAAAATTGGTTGTACGGGGATCAGACTGGCAAACATGTCATAACCTCTTCGCATCTCGGCATTCATTTGCAAGTATATCAAAGAGGAATATAAAATGAGATTTTATTTTACTCCTTGTTAAGATTGAGAACACTTCGGCGAGCAAGATTTTATTGTGTTATACGAACGATACACGTTCGTGTATTACACATTATAAAAAGAAACATGATTATATAAATAAAAAGCAAAGAATACATGACACAAATGGATGAAAAAGCATACATTCCTTTGACTCAAAACCTCTAAATTTTACTGACGATAATACTTATTTATTGTTAAAATCGTATTACAAAACAAATAATATTTAAACAGGACTAAACCAACAACTAGATCTAATACAGGCTTAGTAATTTATCCGTCCGGTATCAGCTATTACCCGGGTATACCGGGCGTGTGATGAGACCGGCTCGAGTGAATACTGATGAAGCGGAACGCTGACCCGGGCGTTATTAATCACTGGACATAATGCCGCCTGTTGCGCCGTCAACTTATGTGGAACAAGAATTTAGACAATTTTAGGCCTTAAGGGAATATCTTGTATTGACTTGAGATTTAGCTGTAAGGATACAGCTCTTTGCTTCTAGATATCCTTATTACACACATAATTATTAGTATTAACTTTTAATTTGATCTCATTGGCAGTCACATATAAGTGTTTTACCCTGCAGTACCTCCGTTGTCTTTCTAAATTAAATCTTATGGTCTTATATATCGATTGACGACGGATTTCATGATGATGAGAACTTCACGAGATTTTTATGCAGATACCACAGAAAATAGGACGCCCCTCTTTTAGTAGTGACAAAAAAATTACTTTGTGTAGTGACGGATGGTGCCAAGCGCAGGGGTATATACTTGGATTGTAATTTACTAATATTATAATTGTGATGTGTGACAATAGTTAGAGATTTGGATGTTTGTTAGACTAGACAATCACGAGTAAACCGTAGAACGGAATTTGAAAAAAATTTATACACTATTTTCACACGGATTAAGAACCGCCAATAAACTAGAAGAATATGTCGGGGACGTCTTTAGCTTACGTTACTTTAACTCTTGAGTTACAATTGCACTGGCAGTCAAACTGAAAGTACTCTCCAATACTGAATGTAATAAATTGAGTTCTATACTCCAAGAATGTGTCAATACGTACGCCAGATAGTTGAACTGGTATCTACACAATATTGCACATTTCTCTGCTCTAACAGTCTAGCTATGTATTTTCTATACAAAACTACTTTCTAAATATCGCTTACTAGTTTCCTTACTCAAATAGAAACTTCTGGCCATTATAAGCCTCCATTTAATGATCATTAGATACATTTGGTCTAATGTTCGATGTGCATGCGAGCTTTTAATCGAACTAACCAGCAGCCAGCAAAGGCTTTCTTTAAATAAAATATCTTTAAATAGATGCTTTAGTTGGTGAAATGTGGGGCAGTTTTGGAGTGATATTTATGTATAAGTCTGTCCGTGGTTAGAAGTTATTGATATTTGAATGTGAATTGGTTGCTTATAGTAAACGTAGACTGATTAGAAAGTTGACTGTAAAGGACATCTTAATTTTACCGTAATCTTTTTAATATACCTACTGCAAAACAAAATTTTATTTATTAGAAAATGTAATGTTGTTAAATTATTATTATTAATTGTTTATAATAAATTAAATGTAATATTATTACGTCACTCAATGTAGCTGTGGTTAAAAAAGAAAATCATTTATTAATGCTGATGAAAATATGAGATGTATTGACATGATTTTTTGCTCTCCCGCTCTCAATATTACTTTCGATACATAAAAATATTTCAGCCTTGTTGAAGTTAATTATAATTTAACCTTTATAAAGAAATAATAATTATGTTTTTTATTATAGTCAGTTTAATGTTTTGTTATGGGTCGGACGATCAAATTATGTATGTGTATTGTGCAATTCGAACGAAACAACAAAACTACAAATATTTTCATTATTGTAGGTTCATTATTTAATCTCAATAGTATAATATAATAGTCTACATATATAGAAACACGTACAGATATCGCATTGGAAATGCCGCAATTCAGAACGTATTGTGGGTGAAATCGGATCGAAAAATAGTAGAACCATAAGGTATCCGTCCCGGTCTGATTTATACCCGGCCCGCATCAGTCAAGCAATATCCGGATTGAGAACACCCTCCCGACCGTGTGAGGTAGAAGGAAATTAAATAATTTTTCATTTTCCCACCTGATTAATTTTCATACGTAACGTATCATGTGATGGTGTGATATTTAACCCTTTATGGGACGCGGGATACATTTACCCGGACCGATTTGTTTTTTGTATCTGACAATTTTTTCATGCCAGTTTACTCAATATTGTGTACGAATAATGTTTAATTTTGATTGCACGGAAGGTTAATGGTTTGCCACAATGGCGAAGTGACAAAATAAACGGGAGTGGCGGGTCGCTATAAAAATAAACTGAATGGCGCAAGGTCATTTTATAACCATTTTTATAATAAATAAATAGTTCTGCATACATGTAATCGTAAAACTTTCACTTAATTTTTTTTAAATATTCGCCTTGCTCTCTACTCTTGTAGTTGTCTTTAAAAATCTAACAAATGATAACAACTTGGTATTTCAGTTTCATTTCTCTTTATGTACTTATAACTATGGAAGTTTTAACAAATGTAGGAAATTTAGTCGTAAATTATAGAAAGTAATGATAGCCTAATGTTCTCTGTCGAGGACAAATTAAATTGGTGCGCCTTTGAAAATTTATGATTTGATCATTTGGTACGAGAAACGACATAGTTAATATACTAGCAAACGTAGCCGTATTTCTTTGGTATTGTAATAATAATTATAGTTATTAAATATTATTGGATATTGAAGGAAAGTGAGTAAGAAAATAACCCTTAATCTTTTACCCTGGCTCTAATTTAATTAGGGTCTGCGCAGTATGACTTATTTTCCTAATTATTCTTATCAGTCATCATGTCATCATTGACTTCTTTCTCTTTTATATAATTCCTCACTCGCTCCAGCCATCTTGTATTTGGTCTTTCTCTAACTTTTATCTATTTACATTTATAATTATTACTAACTGTTTTTACATACATGCGTTTATTATCAATACCAGCTTATGCGCGCGGCTCCGCCTGCGTAGTACCTACATCAATAAAAAGGAGCTTATGTCGTTTCCTAGGTTTTAAGCTATCTCTATATCAAATTTCATCTAAATCTGTTGAGCCGTGAATAGGTAACAGACAGACAGACAGAGTTACTTTCAAATTTATAATATTAAGTAATGATTATTTATCGATTGCTTTTTAACTTTTTTCAACTAAACACACTTTCTGAATACTTCTAACAAATTCATTCCTGATCTTGTCCCTTCTTTTTACCACACATCCGTAGCAATCATCCCAGCTGATAAACTGGAACTAATAGATATATTACAAAATTAATTTGTAATATAATGAATTTTAATTAGAAATGAAATATGGAGTCCAGAATAAACCATGTTCTACCATACGCCGCCATCTAATAAATAATGTCTTATTTCTCTTACTAAGAGCTCAAGACAGCCAGAAATAGGTCACCAATTTTGTGGTACCATTTCTTGCACTTGCCAATAATTAATCACACAAAATTCTTACTAAAATGCCGCATAAAGTCACGACTTGATATTCAAGCCTTGCGCGGCCTACCGAATTTATTAAACAAGGACACGCCTGCGTTTTATAGGGTTAATAAAAAGTAAAACAACACGTCCATCTGACAGATGAGATCTGGAATGACGATCTGACGTCACAAGAAAATGAAGGAAAATGTAAGAGAGGGTAATATTTTACGTCGCTCTTACATTATAAATCTAAAATTGTAGAACTTGTAATGAGTTTATCTATAACTAAAAGTTGTTGTTCTTTGGAAGCTGCGAGCTTGTTTCTCGACAGTTAATTTTAATGTGGAGTTAGTTGGCGGTTTTTAGTGTTGAGAGTTTTCGAAACTGTGTAACGATCCCTGCAATATTTTACACGTACATTGTATGTGTAAACTTAAACTTGTATAGCCTCGAAGGCAGAGTTTAGCCGAAGTTTACAAAGCTACCTTGCGCCGGCTAGGTTATAGATATAAGGTATAAAATCTACCTGGCGCAAGGTATGTTTAGTAATAGAGATAATGCCCATTGACGTCAAGTTGACTCAAATAGCGACTTATGCTGCTACTACGAGTCTCGTTAAGAGCTAATTACACACTGAAACCAGGGCCCAAATTTCACGTTACCACCGAATATGGTAAATAATGGGGGCGAACCAGAAAAACCTTGGCAGAAAATACCATTAAAGGTTTATTAGACAAAAGAAAGGTAAATAACATTGCCCAGTCCGATGTTCGAAAATAAAACCATTACACAGGTATACAGTCTTATAGGACAGACTTTAAATACGTGAACATTAATATAGAAAGCACATATCGCACTCTTAATCAAACAGAGACTTATCTCAGTACTTTGGTTTAAACAAATTTAAACTCTATTGCAATAATTTAACACAAATATAATATTAGAATTTAACATACACAATTAGAAATTAAACTGCTATATACGGATTTTATCGCGTTGTTTATTTGACACTTTATTACAAAATTTTGAAAATTTTTACACTACTAAGTACTACTATTAAACTTTACTAATTTTTAAGCTAATTAAATTATTATTAAACTATTTAGATTTAATTTATTTTTACACTTTCCCCGACGTTTCGGTTGCTTTTCAGCAGCCATGGTCACGGGGAGACTAAGATGGCAGTTGTCTCAATGTTCCAGTGTAGTTATTTCAAAGTACCCGAACATAATTTAATCATTGGTGTTTCTATTTACGCAGAATCGTCGGGGAAAGTGTAAAAATAAATTAAATCTAAATAGTTTAATAATAATTTAATTACCTTAAAAATTAGTAAAGTTTAATAGTAGTACTTAGTAGTGTAAAAATTTTCAAAATTTTGTAATAAGGTGTCAAATAAACAACGCGATAAAATCCGTATATAGCAGTTTAATTTCAATGAATAATATTCGCGTAAATAGAAGACAATATTACACAATTAGAGTTTAAATTGCCTTACTTCCGAATTTAGAGGTAAGTCGCTGTTTTATTAAGAGTGCGATATCTAGTTTAACGATAGCAGCAGTAGTTGTGTGTAGGTCAGATAGTAGCCCCATTGCGTAGGTATTAGTAAACAACCGCATCAGGCTAAACCGAAACGACCCCAATATACTCGGGAATGTATCTATATAATACACTCAACCTTATATCTATGTTGATTTATCCAAACCGCAGTGCTTAGACAATCTTTTTGGTACAGTGAAGTAATTAGGTTTATATCATAGATGCAATTGTTGGGTCAGGCTTTTGTCAAATCATTCATAATACCTACTCTGAAAGATTTACGTCTATGATGTCACCGTCATATTTGATTTGTCAGCTGGGCTGATCAGTGCTTTTAATGAACTGTGTCTTTTCTCAATAGAAAAAGAGTCAGGCTATTGTTATACCACGCTAGTCTAGTATGCATTGAAAAATCATATACGTCTTCAATAATATTATGTAGAATTCTTAGATATGCTGATTTTTATATTCCGTGTGGTAGTTTTTTACATAGTTTTGGACATAACATTGAATAGTCAGAATTGATTGCCGTGGATCAAATTTAACACCTCTGCCTGGGAGTCCAACGATTTTAATATTTAGATACACACATACATATGTGATCTGCGAAAGACTGCAGGCAGATGCTGGATGCGGCAAGCTCAAGACAGGGCGCTATGGCGCTCATTAGGGGAGGGCTATGTCCAGCAGTGGACTATCATAGCCTGATGATGGATGGATGATGGATACATATGTGTATAGGCGTGAGGATATTTTCACACCTATATATTGAAAGAAATAGGCAGCGGAAGACTTTGACTGTCCACCTTCCACCAGCTATGGTTCCAGGTACCACGTAACAAAAGATGATCCTATTATCATCTACCAGGCCCAGTTCTAGACTTCGTGCTGCTAGTGACAACTTCTGGACAGAAAAGCTCAATAACTCTTTGTCCTAGCCGAGAATAAAGGCCGAGACCTTACAGACCGCACATAACGCTGCTATCAATGCAGCAAGAAAAAACATGAAAATAATTAAATATGTACCACACCTTAACCGCAATAATCAAGTAATACGCGTAAGAAAAGACAAAGAAGAAGACATTTTATTTGTGCAAACAACGCATTGTTAGCGACGTCCCACAAGGCTCATTACAGAAAATTAGGTTACAGAGTCTCTAGAAAAATAATGGCGAGTCTCTTCACGGAATGAATATTCAACAAGATGGCGCTTGCGGTCATGACGGTTCGCGCGCTGCCGCCGCGGGGTTAATTAAAAATAATTATAAAACCCGACCCGAAGTTCACGTTGCTGTATATTGAATTAATAATTCACGAACATGCTGATTCTTAAATGAATTCTCAAAGGATATAATAGACGAACGCCGGTGAACGTAATTTAAATACACACGCACCGCATTTGAAAATGGCCGCCATTTGAGCTTCTTACCGTTGTTGAGCCCTAAAAGGGCAGTATGTAGGTTAAACTCCAGCTTACCTGTAACAAAGATATTTAATTAATCAACGGGTATTAGGTCATAATAAATTATTCTTTTGAAGTCAAAACAAATACGGACGATTGTAGTAGAATTCAGTCATTATTAACAAAATAGCTGTTATTGAAATCCCTGTGGGATACTCGAGTCTACTGTCGGCAGTTGAAATCCCGAAAATCCGCATGCTTCTCTGTGCTGACCATATTTGCTACGTATACATTTGTGTTACAATCCGAAATTCCCTTTGAAGTCTCCATGTAGCATAAAATATTGGCAAAATATTGGCTTTTACTTTAATAAGAGCACAATCCAAATGTCACTCTGTACCGGCACTTCTTTTAGCAAATGATTTACTTGAACACAAAAGCCGCCTTAGCATAAACAACTCATTCCATAGTCTAACCACGATGTGAGTTGAAACAGTTTTGCTAAACTTAGCAGCCTCGTAACGTACCTACGTACATTCAACTATAGAAAAACAACTAAACAAAAAAAAAAAACTTGTGGTTGGATACTTGTAAGAATTCTAAATCATTTAAATGTAGCATCTACTTTTTATAAAATGATTCTTAAAATACCAGCATACAACATCTAGTATAATGTATGTTAGCCGTGGAATCAGTTATTAACAAAGCAAACTTGATATACATTGATAAAACAAAAGCATTCACTGAACTTTTTTACCTAGTGCCGTAAAAGTATTTATTTGAAATATACGTACATATGTTTACTTTCTAAGTTGCTACAAACATTCGGCATTTCGATAAGGAAATAGCAGAAACACCAACATTTCCATCTGAAATAACCATTTCTTATTCCATATTCAGTCTATGTACCTACTATGCAAAGGCGAAACGTTTCGAAGCGAAGTGTTAGAGATAACTTTGTACGAGCGTCGCTAACAGTACATACGAAAGCTAACACAAATAAATGGAGCGGTGTGACTTTGCATAGACGTCCTATCGCAAGTTGCTACCTTACATAACTATATACAAGTTTGCAGCACGTAAAGCGCTACGGGTTGATATCATTTATTTTCTTTTTCATAGACTGTTCAAAGGCAGAAAAGAGTGATTCCTTCGATAGCGATTGTAAAAAATAAAACGAGGCAGTTCAAAGAGGATTGGAGCGGCATCGCGGCATGGCGGCAGACGATTTTCAGCACAATCTATTTTATACGTTTTTTACTCATTGCACAGAATAAATCTGAAATTTTTACAGAAAAGAACCCGTTTGTATCGTTTGTCGATTTTAGTGCTTGAAAGCTTATACATTTAATTATATAGGACCTACAAATATTTCAGTGATATTAAAATTGAAGTCTTATTAAACTAAAGTTTCAACAACATAAGTTATTAAAATTGTCACGCAGAAACCTCAATAAGTTTAGCCAGACTTAGATAATAATGAGAAAACAATCTCACAAATGTAACTGCAAAGAGAGAAACAAAAATGTACGCTTCAGTTTTATTATTATTGTTATGAGCGGAACGAAAGAGGTACTGGATACTGTCGCTAGTATTAAATAATTTATACAGTTTTTCGTCTTCCTACGGAGTTTATAACTTGCCAACTCCCTCGGCTATTAAATGTAATGATAGTATTCTGAATACTGAATTGGGTAGACAAGGAGATCTGCTAGTCTCGAGACTCGCTCGTTTAATTTTAAGTGTTCATAAAACATTTCTGTGTTACAAACTACCTACGAAATGTGGTTAAAGGCAAGATAATTGAAATGTTGTCTGCATGTATTCACTAGAGCACAAAGTTAGTTTATTATACGCCTGTTTTCTTAAGCCTACACGTAAAGTTTCTTATGTTTTAAATTAGGTACTATGTTGCGGGGTTGCTTGACTTTAGTTACATGTTTTTAACACACTGTTAAGCTTTGGATCCAAAACAAATTTGTGTGTACTCTTAAAGAGAGAAGAGGACGGCATTAATTTAATACAATAACCGCAAGTTTATGAACTTCGTGTAAATGTAATAAACTCTGTAGTGGTGCATGCACCAGAATATTAAAACAGGCTGCATCTATTGCCGGTGAAGTCGGCAAAAATTACTTCAAGAAGTAGGTCAAAGCGTTATGTCAAAACTTGTGTGTCCTACATACGAGGAGTGTGTTGGCATCGGCACTGGAGGGCTGCCAGTGCCCCCGGATCACTGGCGACTTCATAACCTTGCCAATTTAAATGCGCCACACTTTTGCCAAACGCATTGAAGCTTGTTTGATGCCGCAGTCCTTTAGTGAAATACCCCACTATTGCGGCTTTTCGTATTATACGGCTATATTAAGACTTTATTTTAGTAGCCGTTCAATCTAAATTGTGCCGCTTTACCAAGAATGTTGTGTCAAGAACAATGTGTTAACTTCAAGAAAGCCAGTTCTTAGTTAGATGTATGAGTATTTACAAATAATAAATGGCAATCTTGCGATAACGCATCTAGCCTCGAGCTTCCGCACTACCCATGAAGTAGTTGAGTGGCGGAAATAAGCCGGCAGTTGCGCAGCGTAACTCGATGCACAATAATCATATCTCTGCATCAAAGCACCGAGCACGTATAAAACTGTACAGAGAAATATTTCTCTTCCAGTTTGAAGTTTAAAACTAATCATACTTCAACTTTATTTTCTTATATAGCGTGTAATGAGAAAATTCTACATCATCATATGAAACCTAAGCGAAAAACTGAGCTCTGATTTTTTCGAGTTAATCAAGTCAGAAACTGAATGTATGTTGACGTGGAACGTTTCGTATAGACAAATATTGTCTTTCATGAAATGTTCTTAGTCGGAAAGTTCGTTTTAACAATAAAATTTTATTACATCCGTAAAATGGATATTGCCATCTTTATTTAGATCTCAGATACCGAAAACAAAAATTGAATATGTATTAGATACGAATGAAAATTACTGTAGTGATACTTTGAAAGGAAGGACAGGAACCGGTCAAATTAGTAATGACTAATGAAAAATATGCTAAATGCCAGTAAGATATATTTTATTCAAAAGATTTCTTGTGAAAAACTGGATAATGCCTGGTTTACTTTTGTAAAATTATTTATTAACTATTACTATTTTCTTTTTCTATTTTAACAGTGTATTATAACTAAACATTAGTACTGTCTACTAAGAAATGGCTATTGGAATATCTTATATATTTAAAAGCAAGTATCTTTCTCTGCTTTTTAAAATAATAAGGAGGAAGGGCGTGAAGTATTTTTACGTAGATATCCCGTGTAATGTAATGTAGCTGAAGAACGTAGAGATAACATAAACGCAATTTAGCCTCGAGAATATGACAGTTAGATTATACTTTATTGCACACCAAAGTATTAGCTTTTTACTAGCTTTATCGTTTTTAAAGCAAGTACCTACTTTAAAAAGCAATACACTTTTTAAAAGACCAGACAAGTCATAATTTCTGTGCAATCAAAATGTTTCACAAACAAGAACAATTTTATTTTAAATAATTCAACCCTTTTGAGGTACTTCATTATGGCATTTTTCTATTGTACTTTTTTCTCAGCATTTTGTATTTTATTTAAGCAAGCCGAGCTGTTATATCATCAAATATTTAAGAGAGGAAAATGGCGGTCTTTAGTACAGGGCTGTCGAATCGAACAAGCCAACAGAGTCGTACTTGATAGCTGTGTGTCCTCTAAAAGGCTATAATTCTGCGGTTTTTAGTACTGCTCTTGACTCTAGCGTTTCTCAATTTTTCTCCGTTTAGGGTCGTCGGTCGGTAAAAGAAACAGCGCAGTAGCAACCCTACTAAAACCCGTCCACCGCCAGTTCACTGAGTGTTTATCTACACTTTGGAGATCCCCAGAGCTACGAAATGACTTTTTATACGCATTCTTTGGAAAGAGTAAAGGTAATTAGGAACTAATCCAAATCTCCGCAGCAGATTAATGAAATGGAGGAAGCATTTTTGCTTCTCGGAAGAAACAAAGTATCTGCGTTAAGACAAGATTCGCAAAGGGTGTTTTGCCAACGCCTCTTTGATTGTACAAGAGTAACGAACGCTTTCAGTTTAGTTTAATTTAGCTTACTCTTATTACCTTGTTATTGAGAGTATGCGTGCGTGTATATAATATGTACGGCAGAGAGATTGTTTAAATCATGCATATATTTTAGGTAGGTACTGTTTGCTGATTATTTATATTAAAATAAAGTTAAATACTACTACTGTCTACATTAGATAAAAATAAAATGTCAATGAGAATAAAACAAAATGAAAATAACAATTTAAAAATTGGATGCAGTTCAATTCTGAATACAATTTTCTATTACTTATTGGCTGGCCTGACTGCCGTCAACAGACCGGAAATGAGTTTTGCTGTCTTCGCCGCCTCCTTGCCCCGCCTACACCCCGCTGTCCCCCGTCAAGGGACAAGCAAGCCACCTCATTATTAGCACCAAGGAAAATCCATTTGACCTCGCCAGACTTTAAAAAGTAAACCATTCAACTCCTTTATAAAGTTATATTTTTTTCCTGGAATGTAAATCCGGATTTGCCTGACAGTTTTTGAAGTTAATAAGGAAAAGAGTGTTATTCGGCAGAATTAGAATTCTACGCAGTGTACTGGTATTAATACGATATACGTGCTACGACGAGTCGAATTATGTCGTCTGTACGCTTTTTGTACATCGTTTGTTGCTAAATTTTATGAACTTCACTAGGACTTCACTGAAATGTAGATATGAATGAGTGAATAGCAGAAGATGGACGAAGCACATGTATTATTTGAAAATATAGAAAATTGCATAGTCTGTACGTCGATTAACTTAGCTCTTCAATATATTTTTTATAAATAGGTCTTTCCTGATGAGCCTGAAGTTGGCAAATATCTGTGATAATACCAATAAGATGGCTCGATTGGCGAAGCATCCCACCATTTTAAAGAAGTTGGCATCAGAGATTAATAATGGTACTGCGATTTGCCCGATAAGAGTTCTAGTTACTTGGCAACAGATTTAGACATAGATAGGAAAGGAGATAAGTCATTTAACATGAGAGACAAAAGAAACCCAGAACCGATACACGATATTTTTGGTTCACTCAATTATTGGTCTCTTGCACAATTTGTATGCACTCACGGGAAAATATCGTTCATTAGTGAGACTATTTATTTTACATACTATTCCAGAATTGTTACCTGCGATTTTGTGCTGGTATTATATTTACTTGTCACTTAATTTTGCATCGGGTTTATAATAAACAAAATATTCGGTCAAATTTTCGCATAAAGCGAAGCCTGTTGGCTAACATTACGTACACAAATAAAATGAAACCCGTAAAAATTATTATACAAAAGTAAACAGAATTCATACATAACGAGGCAAGGCAAACAAGTCACCGCAACCCTCTCATACTCAATAATAAAATCAAACGCACTTTAAAAAACGAAAAGCAAACAATAATTATAACTTTTTAGTTTATAGGTACTGAAAAAGTGTGAGATTTCTAATCTTTTTGTATATACAAAAGTCACAAACGAATATTCTCATGAAATCAAATTACAAATTCAACGCACGGTCAACGCGATAGCTATAAATTTCACCAAAACAATCATGGATGCGCATGGAGCGGTATTCTTGGCAAACATGTTTTTGCTGATAACCAAACGATACGCCAGAGAAATTCAAACCTTACGACCGTCGTATTATACGCTTTGTTTTACAAATTCATGATTTTTTTACAAAGAATTTAAGTCGCCCGTAGATTACATACCCGGTTATCTGAAAAAATATAGCATGGGCCCGATCTGGTAACTTAAAAGCGTACCTTGGATAGCGGCCAGTGGCTGCCGATACCAGCGAAATCGGGATGGAATTGCCTTTTGTGATTTATTGGTAAACATACTCGTAAACATCCCTTGTAAAGAGCTTTGATTATTGCTATATCCTATTTGTCCTGCCATCTATCTTATTTTATTCTTTGTTCACGTTTCGTTGGCAGCCCTATTATACTTCGAATCGTAGTACTATTAAAGTTGATATAGTTATTTTTATGCATGACTTAGCATCATATTTTACAACGTAGACCGACAACGCAATAAAATGTACCAATTACGGACAGAAAAATACCTAATAAATTTTATTTGAGGCGGTACAGGCGCGTCGTCTGTACTGTAATTAGATATACACATACTAGGCGGGTATAACACAGTAGAGATGCGCCGTAGAGGAGAGGCACAAAACGCTAGTGCGCCACGAGCCCTCGAGTCGCGTGCCGTCGAGGGCCGGCAGTGATTAGAGCGCGCTAACAAAGCGCGAAGAGCTCTTAACCTACATGCTCCGTTTCACAGCATCGCCGGTGACACTCCTAGAGACCGCTGTGAGCCTGGTAGCACACCCACTCTGCGCCGACTAATCTCACTTAAGTAAAAAATATTCTTTTCTTTTATTCGAATTTCATCCCCGCGGGGCACCAACTTGAATACTTATTATATGAGCATCATGACAAAAAGTCTTTACCGAAATTATATACCAAAATGTACGACCAAATGATATCAATGAAACCTTATCAAGAATTCAACTGTAACCGGAACAGCAAAGTGTAATATAAACGACACGTCATAAAACCTTAAAGTGAGCAATACATAAAACAACAGACAATGTAACAAAGCGCTGTAGATTTCCTAGATAAAACCGAGAAGATGGCACACCGAAAATTTCAGTTTTATTTTACAAAACTAGGAGTACTTGTGGAGGCTTTTATGGCATCAGGGAGTAGCAATAAAACGGCATTTAATAAAACGGAGCTTCGCGAGACAGGCACCGAGAGCCGCCGCCGACACTACCAGCGAGAACATGAAACATGTTGACACTCCGCAGATATTGATTTCGAGAGCTTATTTCTAGCCGAGTGTGTTGAACGTTGTCGCATTGATTCTTGTGAATTTATATAGAAGCTGGCACCTCGTCAAGTAATAAAGCCGTTATCTGCGCTCGTTTGCGCCAAAACGGAACATTGATATGCCCTATACTTGGCAATAAAAAGCTCGGAGCGTACAGGAGCTGAATTTCGGCGAACAGCACTGTAATTACGAGCGAACTTCGAAGGTAGGAGACAACTTTACGCTCGTAATTTGTTCCTAAACTTGGTTAATGTTCACCCTGACAAGATAAATTCATTAAACGTTACCTGTTTCGAGCTCACAGAAGACAAATGAATCGGTGACGTCACCCGCTGTAACGACATCGTCTATTTGAAGTGTATTGCTCTCAAGATAGAACCGATATCACATCGGTATCTTATTTAGAGATTGGATAATCAGTTTAGGATTCCAATAACTTTGTATCGTCTAAGATCTCACTTCAAACTTTAAATCTTAGAACAAAGTTTGGCAATCATTCAATTTAATCTAGAAACAAACACATAGTATCAAAATGTACCTTTGGCATATTACCTAGCTATTATTTAGGAGATATTTTGAATCTTTTAGCTCTTAAATTATTGAGTTAATAAAGGCTAGCCGTCAGCGGTAGTAATAAACCACAGTTGTTCAAGTGGGTCGATATAAAGCCTAAATGTCGTCGGACAGTCAGTGCATCGCCGAGTGGACCCACACATTAAACTTTTACAATGCCATTAGAAGACGAGACGGTGAACGGACTCTACATTACTTGCTGTACGATTTTAGTTCTCCTACTTCTACAGTTTTGACGTTTAGCTGCAGGCAATAAATCCTGAAGAGCTATTGTTTTCTACTTTTGATGGCTCTACAAAAGACAAATTGAGGAAAAGGTAATGCTTCAAGAGGAAAGCCGTAAATAACAAGGAAACGGTTTTCGCTTCATATTTTCAACTTTACGTTTTTCTCTTGCAAAATTATATTTTTGAGGGCTTCTTTGTCAAATCAGAATTTGAATATATAAGGATTGTAACAGATTTCTACGTCTTTACATTTCAAAGCTATGAAAATATCTCGCATCATTTGTTTCATTTTTGTCTTAGAATTTGCACTCCCGTAAAAAATAAATGCCTCGTGCCGTTTATCTTAATTTACGTCTGTTAAATATGCCGTATAGTAAAAACCCGAGCAATCGTAAGTACATGTTTACACATTCACACTTATACACCCATGACGTAGTTTATAATAAAAGTGTTTTAATCAGTCAAGCTTAACCATTTCGGGCAATAATTATATGTCTAGATACTGGCGTCTGTAGGCCGATGGCTGAATTAATTGTATCATTGCCTTTATAACTACTATTTTAAAGTTATCAACATAGTGATATAGTTGAGTAGATCCTTCTGTTTGTCTATCATAATGAGCTCCGTACAGAACCATTCGTCACACTCTGTCACTACTCAGAGATATTACGACTATTTTCGTCGACAGTAAAGTCTTCAGTAAACTACAAAACGCAGCTTTATGTACCACGAACATAACAGACGCATCCTCAGTAAATCTTTTTATAGTTCTCTTAAAACTCCACAATTTTCATAAACCCGTATATGTTCTTTTAACGTTCCCTATGAAGTATGACCCAAGTATCGCTCAAGTTCAAGAATGCTTATAAATATAAATAGAAATCTAAGCTTTTATGAGAAATTGTTTATTTACTTTTTATGTCTAAAAGTAGCAACAGAATAATATGATAGAGTTTCAAAGAAGCGTCACATTCCTTATTTCATAGTAACATAAAATAACACAAGTGAAATAGCTCTAAAGTGCAGTACGGGTTTTTAAACGTAATATCAATCTTATATATCCTTAAAATGTTAGATAGGTATCCAATTATGTTAAAATCCCACGTATATAATTAAGATGAGTGAAGATGATAAGCTCTTGTAATCTACTGATCACATAAAACCCCAGACTGCCCGATACGAGGACGTCGATTAATTTGAAGCAAGATCACTAGCAGCAGCTCCATCTTACTGAAGATCACGGCTTAGCAAACTTGTCTTGTACGACACTAGCGCAGCACCTTTTTAAAAATTGAGTGGAGTAAAATTCGTGGTGTAGCAAGCGATCATGCGCTACGGTAGCCGTCCAGCATTAGAACGGGCAGTAAACTTGCTATCTTAGCAAAAAAAGGAAGAATAATGCATAACGTAGATTCAACAAAATCGGATGACTGAGAATGGATGGCTGACTGAGGACAATGAAACTCCAAACGAAAAATATGCTTCTTTAATCAGTGGAAGGAGCCAAAAAATCATATAAAATTTATTACATACAAAATGTATGAACAAAGTGATACATGGAAGCAAATGTTATATAGGCTATGCGAGCTTATGTGGATGACGTTATTATTACAGTCAGCGGATTCAGAGCACACGTCACGTCAAAGGCGTGCATATTGAACAATACATTGTACACCAATCTTAATTGTACTGGGTGTAGACAGCAATAAGCTCGCCAGTGTTACGTCAACTTCAACTTATGTAACTGGTGAAATGTATTAGATACAACTCCGACTAGCTCTTCGGGAAAGCTTGTTGCTGTGAATTGCTATACAGTTATATATAATATATTCAGTTCGTGCATACATTCAAATACAAGATTTTCTCTTTTAAAACTGTCTCGTTGGTCATGCAGCATAAATCCGTTTGTTCTGGGTGTCCAAAATTCCAAAAAATATCTACTACTCCACTACAATTAGACACCAGGATATCGAGTGTGATATGTGTGTGATGTATTAGTCATGTATAACATCATGTATTTATAACTTATTAGGTAATGTAAACATAACTATAATTACAATCAATCAGTTCCATCTATCAAAATTATAGTAAATCACAAATTTGTTTAATGCACCTTATCATCGGGTCAATTCTTCTCTAGGAGAAGGCTTTCTAGCTTTAAATTCTCAATAGCAACATAACAAACGTATCCGGCAAACATTAGACTTACCTCCTACAAATAAAGCTGACGAAAAGTATCCACTATATCTTTTATCAAATAAACAAAACCGTTTCCGTTTATAACATTAAATAGTAAATACTAGCATGTTTTTTCTAAGTGGCCTATGTTCTTCCTACCTTGTGATACGTTTAACTAACTAAAGTTCTTGCAAAATTACACTACCTCGGTTTACAGATTTAACGACCAATATGTAACAGACAAAGAGACAGAATTACTTCCACATCTATAATATTAGGGAGTACAGATAATAGCAAAGCCACGTAAGCTTATAATTGCGACCCAAAACCAGTCAAAGTACTAAAATATCGACGGTATTAGAACCGTTTACGATAGGAATAGCCGAGCGCGACCGTGGGTTGCTTGGACATATTTAATGAAGTCCCCGAATACGAGGATAATATATGTAAATAGATACCGGATCACGATTTATACGAGTAATTGGTGTGTCGTACAATTGTGGCATAGAATTGAAATGGAATTTATTTATGACTGGGATGCTTCGCACGTATTGCGTTTACTGCTGGCGTAGTGACGACGCTCGCTCTTCTAAATGTCGCATTCGATAAATTGCTTGTGTTTCATCGTACGGTGATAGGGTGCGATGACGTCAGAGTAAAGTGACGCTTAATTTTTGCTTAGTAGCCTAATGGAAAGGGATAGAACCCAGTTTAAACATAGCTGACATTGGTGCGACACTAATGTTTCACGATCATTATGTCTAAGTTTCAAGTATTCCATTACGTCACGGACAATAAACGCACCTTTTAAGACTAACCTATTGTCCGTAAGCCTAATACGGTCTACAGGATACAGGGTTAGACTCCGTGCGACTACTGAGAATCTTTTTATAGATAATACAGTTATAGTTTGCCCGATACTACTCTCAACTGCCTAAAGTAACGCGTCATAACTTAAGACTTATATATGCAGCATTAATGTTTTTGAAAGGATACTATTAACAGCAAAGAATATGCAAATTTTCCCAGTAGACGACAACAGGGTCGCCTATAACGTTAGACATAAAAATACCTTGCGAAATGTGAGTGTCATATACCGTACCCGGTAGGCAAAGGTATATGACACTCACTACCGTACCCGTACTCCGGTATGGTAATATCGGATATCGAATCCAAAACGTCAGAATCTGCGGTTTCACTATTACTCATGGAAACACTAATACAGCACCTAAACTATAACACTCTTACCCCAGTTTCTAAAATCAAAATTAGCACGGAAAAAGACAGTTAAATTCATGACAGCTGCTGTGATTGGCTGACTAAAATTAGCCACAGCCAATCAAATCAATTGATTTTGACAGTTCTGTTAATTGTTTTTCAAAAAGAAAATTAAGTGACCGACTATTGATTTTGACAGGTCATTTATTCGTTTTTCAAAATGTAAATTACCTGACCAACTAGTTTGAAACTCTTTTGCATAAATAAACGTATGGTAAACATGTCATGGCAGATATATAGTTATGTAGACAAATAAATTGAAAAGCTTCAAGCTCAGTAGCAGCTGCGAGCGATGGCAGCGAAGCGAGAAATGACATGCGAACACGTAGATTTATGTATATGCGGGCTCTAGCGTCCAGCCATCATGTCTGCCACAAAACTATCGCTATAATATAGGACGACATAGTACTATACCCGTACGACAGCTTAGAAAATACACTATTATATTTTTATAAAGAAAACTTAGTTGTTTCTAAGCACTCGGTATTTTATCGATGGGTGAAACAAAAGAGGCGTGAGCGCCTTATTTTTGTTACAAACTTTTTGCTTTTTGCAATATTTGCTTACACTATTTGAAATAAAGAGCAACCGACTTTAAATCAATAGTGTAACAGACTTCTATTACAATACGGTAAAATTAAATGAAGTAGATTAATTTCAATATATAACATTCGCGTAAACGTAAGACAATTTTACAATAAAAACTTAAAAATGTTAAAAACCAAAAATATCTACTATTACCTCGTTCTATTCGATTTTAAGATTAAGCAATATATTATCGAGCATCATTTTCAGTAAGAAAACTCAGTAGCAACACGATTTCTGGCAATGTGTCCGATAAACGACAGTGTACAACCATTACGTGTTATATCACATAGCTGGTAAAATATTGGTGTGATACAATTTCGTCTACTCTTTCATTTATCCTTAATAATATTATAAATGCCACTGTGACTTTGTTTGTTTGCTACACTTTCATGCCTTAACTGCTCTACCGATCATCATATAATTTCGCTCACACGTGTCAGAGGTACAGAATTCCTATTCTTCCTATTTTCCCTTACTTTCTTTCTGGATGAAAGATGGGTGAGGGTACCTTTTTATCCAGAAAAAGTAAAAACTGTAAAAGGTGCCCTATGAGAATATAGAGAACTATGTTCTCATAGGGATTATCAAGGAAAAAGTACTGTTCTCGAAGGATAAAAATATTTTCAAAATCTAGATTAACGCGAGCGAAGCCGCAGGCAAATCCTAGTAATTATATGCGGATGTAAGACAACATCTCGTCTTATTATTAAACTACACGAGTACTTAAAATATGAAAGTGCTAATCAATAGGCTTAAGTATTATATTTATTTTCTTAGTAGTCTCCAATACAAATTTATCAAAACGAACGAACGAAAAGCAAATAGAAGTAAGTTAACAAACAACTAAACTAATCACAAGTAGTATATCTCAGCACAATAGATAGACAGCCATATTAAGAGGTCGTGCGGGCACCCAATTGGACAACAAAGCTGATTGCAATTTGATTTAGCCGTATAATCACTAAAGCAATCTACTAAATATACGATAGATTCGTGTGTGGCGAGGTGGAAACACCGGATAATAAAGTTTCATGCACATTGGAGCGAGCCGTACCATCGTATCGACAGGTAAACACAAAGGCCCTAAGAGCCAGCGCTTTTGTACTTGTTTCTACTGTAGCTTCAAACGTTTATATCCTTAGGGAACGCATTACCGGGATAGGAGTGTCCTATGCGTTTATTCAAGACATGGTTAATCTATCTGTCAAGTGTTATCGAATTAAAAGAATATAAAATTAACTTGAAATGAAACGATTGTCTAACATTAAATGTGTATATACTGATTTTTAATAAGACCAGTTATTAATGTCTTAACATAATGCAATAAAGCTTGAAAAATGGAAATTAATTTGACCTATACACGACTTTTATAAAAGAAAAATTACTTTAACGCTGTATCGGCACTAAGTATAAAGTATAAAGGCAGATAGAGTTTTTTTTTAGAAATACTTTTAAATTTAATATATTTCTTATGATGATCCTATCTGATAGCATCACAATGAAGAACACAACATTTTGTGACGTTACACGTCTTATTTATTTGTTATAAAGCACAACAATGTATAGAGCCATCAGTAACAATAGTCTATATTCATTTATATATCATAGAAAGATACCTTGCATTTTTTATGATAGGACTATCTTACTATGCCGTTGGAATACCAATAAATGTTCATACAAAAATTAACCCCAAATTATTTAGTCGATTTTCCATGTTGCTATGCGACCCATGTTTATGTGCGCGTACCTTAACGTAACAATCCCGCAATAGGCTTAGACGCTTAATGCGATGTGGTTAGACAATAATATTACTTAGTAAGACAAACGGCGGAGTATGTTTCCGAAAGCTGTTCTTTGTATCTGCGGCTCTTATACTTAGTAAAGCGAGAGAGGACAAAGACCGCGTTTTAACATGTATATAAAGTTGATACATACTGGCTGCCAGTGAAATTTACAGCCGTAAGGCACAGTACATGTAAAAGCTTTAAACCTTGGTTACACAGATGGAGTCATTTTAATCTTCGTATGCGCACCTTTTGCTTTGCCATGACTAAGAGTAGATTTTTAAATCGACGGATGGATCTTCTAATAAAGTAATTTAAACACATGTCGGTTCTTTTATTGTGTTTAATTCATTCATCGAGTAGGCAACGTGATGATTGAAAATTAGGATCCAACCCGATATACAACAGTCATGGTATGTGCTTTAAAATCTTAATTTATTAAGAAACCGATGTAGTATGTAAACAAAGACATATAAAACGTATTGAGACTTTTAAGGATCTAGTAAGGTTCAAAGAACTAATTGAGTACCCAACCCTAAAAGCAACTGAACTTCATGCTGCGTCATATTATGCAAACTCCTTGACAATGTAAGCAAATATAACGAAAGTCTTTAATTGATTACTAAAGATCTAATCGCGCATTTTGCTAAGAACAGCGACAACTTAGCTAAAGCTAAAGCACAGTCATTCATTTTGAAATCTAACACTCGACCTTCTCTTCTCTGGAACATGTGACATCAACTTCGTTTGTTATAAAATAGCCTATGGTAACCTCACCCTGACAACTGCGATTTCTTAAGAATTCAAATCGAATCTAGCATACTAAAAAGAAAAGACTGAAACTATCACCAAATAAAACGAAACCCGCTGACCGAATTCAAATAGTAAACATTGAAACGACTGGTCTGTACCTAAAACGAACCGAATTCGATTCTACTTTTTGCTATGTAAAAGACTTTATACGATGAAAGACAATCGTACAACAAACTCGATAAAAGATTGGCGAACGATGACGGCGACTTTAAATGGTAAATCGCATTATGTCATATGACAGTAGCAGTGGCAGTATTACAGCAGTGTAGGGGCAGGAAACGAGGCATTGTGGTCGGAATACCGCGGTCGACTGGCTCTCTATACACCGAATGCTTGTTTGTTAGAACTGACCTATGTTATGTGGTTTAACCGATATACTTCATCGAATATTGGCTGAAGCGATGCATTATGCTCAAAGTCAGATGTTCAGATGACATCATGGTCGTGAATAAATGAAGATCGCCAACATACTAAACGCTAGAGGCTTCTCTTTTATATCCATCGTTATTACATCTGTGATATAGTGGGCGTAGGCTGTGCGGTAGGTAATCCAAAAGGATTACGCTTCTACCCATCGTGAAAGCTCGGATACGATTACCGGAGTGGACAACCTGTTATTAGTTTGGTTTATTGTTTTTTTTTCAGTGAGGCAATTTTGAATAGACACACACCTCCCTTTGTTTTATAGACACCAATTGAATCACTCACTTTTACTTGAAATTCAATGACAATTGACATGATACACCTCTGCCTTATCCCTTTTGCGTTATGCCTGGTAGCAATAATTCTGTTGCTGATATATTTTTATTGCTGTACAAAGCATATGTGACCAGTTTCATTTCAGTAATGAATTGGAAAAGCTTTTAATAAAATATAACATCACGTTATAGTCAAAAGAGTCAAACAAATTGACATTTGCAATATTAAAAACCTTTTATGTGCCTCTATTATTAAATTCGAATGAAATAACACTCGAAGTGAAAC
Source organism: Catocala fraxini (assembly GCA_930367265.1). Classification (NCBI taxonomy): domain Eukaryota; kingdom Metazoa; phylum Arthropoda; class Insecta; order Lepidoptera; family Erebidae; genus Catocala; species Catocala fraxini. The sequence goes on from OV884035.1 coordinate 19,029,582, forward strand.
CTTAAAGGTTTTCAATGAAGTTTGTTTTAACCAATTTAATTTAAAATGTAATAACATTTTGTTTACAAGAGCAATAAACAAAAGCAAGAGAACATTTACTTTTCATAAGCCACCACACTCTTGTTACGAGTGGGGTTCTGAATAATTCTAGCACAATTTACTCCACTTGAAGAGGTTACCTCAAAATTCATTTTTCACGAAGCCAGCCTCAGAATAAAATGTACAAGATTAGTTTATCCGTTGAGAGGGGCCGGGATATCAATGTTTAGACTCGTTGCTATGGTAACTGGAGCAGAAGGGCCTATTTGCCGCTCCATTGGGCATTTTGTGTGGCTCTGATGTAGTTAAGCCCGAACATGTGTGCTACAATGCTGTTATAATGAAGTTTGAACGCAGTAATACTCCACACTAGTTGCTTCGGCTGCAATATCAAAGGGTTGTACAAGCTCCTCGGGGCGTTCTACGAGCCCGATATTGATGTTAGGTCAAGATGTTATGAGCTACTTAACTAGTGACGTAGTTTGTGAACAGGTTACACTTTTGGACGTCGTTTTGTTGCATTCGTGTCATGTATGTCGCGTTGTTTTGGGAATTTCAGCGCTAATGTATGTATCAATTAATATTAGATTTTAGCTTGTTAGAAATTGTTTAATAGCAGATTTACGTAAGACCTATATATACTGGGTAATGTGTGTACAATATAGCGCTGGTAATAATGGAATTAGTACGGACGTTCGTATAACGCAGTGGTTTAAGCGGCTTCGCTATGCCTAAAACACAGCGCCGAGTGTCGTGAGTTCGATCCTCACATGAGATATAAATTATTTGTGTGATTCACTAATAGTTATTCTAGTCTAGGTGTGTTTTTTGTTCGCGTGGTTTATTGAACGTTTGTTAAGTTACACGCGACAAAAGATTTATTCCTAATACTAAAGTAGTTCTTAAGTAACTACCTAGCCCGAAATAGAGTAAGATCTCTTTGTTAGTAATAGTAACAACTTGAAGATAACTACAGAAAAATGCAGCTTAATAATTTTGCGTAATATTTCTGTAGTGAGTTATCCAGTCTCTCTAAGAGTGAGTTATGTTATAAACCAGTGCAATTTGTTCCTAATTTCAACAGTGCACAACAAAACGTTTTCGTGGGGTCAACGCACTCGGCACGCGATTGATACTCCTTGTGAAAGCTTTCATATGGCTTAGCAACTGCTTACATTTGGCGTGCTGTATTCGTACTTAAGGAGTACGAATACACCTCGAGTACTCCAGTCTATCGTATCATTCACATTACAATATTATAAATGCGAATGTGAGTTTGTATATCACGTTTTCATGCCCTAACTACTCGGCTAATAATAATAATAATAATAATAATAATAATAATAAATTTTTATTTGTATAAACATGTGTTTGTCATATTACATACTTTAAATGTCATGCATATGGATGGAAAATCTTATTTAGTGCGACATGTTTTGCCGTGGTCGGCGTACAAATTTATTGAAAAAATAATTAAGCCAACTGTTGCCATTAATTATAACAAATTAGATTGAAAAAGCATAGAGTAGCGCATAACACATTCAAGGTTCAATTAATAAAATACAAAAAATATAGCTAGTATTAATATAGGTGATGTCAAATTACAAGCAAATAATTAGTGAACATAATCATAATAAGCAAATATTTAGTAAACATAAAACATCGTAAACATAAGTCACAGTTTATCATTTAAAAAATCAATAAGTGTATAATAACATTTCTGAATTAATATGGTTTTAAGTTTTGACTTTAACAATTTTGAGTTCAATTGTTTAATATTAATTGGAATTTTATTAAAAATTACAGGCGCCATACATACTAAACTTTTGTGAAGCAGCGCTGTTTTCGCTGGATGAATCTGTAACCTGTAGTTGTCACGTCTACTACGAACCACATTATCACAAAGTCGAGGGAATAAGTGTGGATTATGTTTAACAAACAAAACAACTTCTAAGATGTATAATGAGGGTAGAGTTAGAATATTATGTTGGACAAAGAAAGGTTTACAACTATCAGTTGGTTTAATGCCAAACATTGCACGTATACTACGTTTTTGCATTTTGAACACCATTTCTCTATTTGTTGAGTTACCCCAAAACAATATTCCATATCGAAGCACAGATTCAATGAGTCCATAATATGCAGTCAGAATTGCATTAGTGCTTAGGGTTCGAGCTAATTTGTACAGAGCAAAAGACAGACTACTAATTCTTGTATTTAGTTGGTCAATATGATCTTTCCAATTCAATTTTGCGTCTATATTCAAGCCAAGAAATCGAGCAGTATTAGTTTTATTTATAACCGTACCATTATATGCCAATGTAGTATTTGGTGGAGGTTTTGATCTTTGACTGAAGTGCATTATGGATGTTTTCTGAAGATTTATTTTCAGGTTATTATTACTAAGCCATGATACTACGGATGCGAAAGCGTTGTTAATCTGAGATTCATAATTATTAATATCCCGACACTGTATAGTTATTGAGCTATCATCAGCAAACAATGTCATAGGATGGACTATTGAGCTTGGAAGGTCGTTAATGTATATTATAAATAGGAGGGGGCCTAACACACTTCCCTGGGGTACCCCATATGTCACATAACGTTTACTTGAGGAATATGTCTCTTCATTTTTTGTTTTATAATTTATTTTCGATATCTCGGTGGTTTGTTTCCTATTCATCAGGTAAGATTGAATTAGTTCCAAGATATTTCCTCTTATACCATATGCTTCCATTTTATTGCTTAAGATCCTATGATCTACGCAGTCAAATGCCTGAGACATGTCACAAAAGATCGTACAAACTGGAGATGTCTTGTCTACGCAAGACATAACACTATAGAAAAAATCATAGATTGCCATGTTAATTGACTTGCCCCGTCTAAACCCCTTTTGCTCCTTGCATAAAATATTGTTCATTTCCAAATAATTGTTAATTTCGTTGTATATGTATTTCTCAAATATTTTTGAGAAAATTGGTATCATTGCTATTGGTCTATAATTTCCCATTAATCGTTTATCTTCTTTTTTGTATAACGGCTTTACAATAGTTAATTTTAGTTTATTTGGATAAATTCCTGACGATATACTTAAATTAATGAGATAACTAATGTGATGACAAATTTCCTCATTTACGGCTTTAATTATTTTCGTTGAAATGCCATCGTATCCTACGCTGCTTGTATTTTTTAATGCTTTTATTATTTTATTTATATGGTATGGGAGACTAGGTGCTAAAAACATTGAATTTACACGACGCTTAATTGTGGATGTTACATTTGTACCTGCATGTGGTATTGGTGTTAGTTTTTGTAAAAAGTATTCATTAAACGCGTTAGCCATTTCTGTCGGTTGTGAGACAATACAGTTATTTGTTTTAATTTTATCAATAGTTTCCTTTGGTATATTTAGTTTTGTTTTATTTATAATTTGCCATGTAGTTTTACACTTATTTTGAGATGTTTCTATATTATAATTATTCTGAACACGTTTGGTTAAGTTAATGATTTTTTTAAATGTTTTACAGTAGTTAAGGTATTTATATTCATTGGTTTTTGTAGGATGTCTTCTTAAATGCCACAGTAATTCCCTTTTTCTTTTACTGCATATTTTGATTCCACGAGATATCCATTTTGGTTTGTTTTGAACTGGAATGTTTATTTTAACACGTGGAAAACATAGGTCATAAAATAATTTAAAGTCCTCTATGAAAGAATTATATGCTATGTTCGGGTTATTTGTATTATACATGTCTGTAAAAGAAAGGCTTTTGATACACATTTTAAATTTATTTATATTTTCTGAGCTGTAATCTTGTTGTGTTTTGCGCCAGAATTTTAGTTTGGGACTTCTTGATACTGGGATTTTAATTACTTGGGCAGTGTGGTCTGATAAACCCAAATCTATAACACTTGTCTCACATTTGTTTTTAAAATTGTGTGCAAAGTTATCAATGCAGGTTTGACTAGCATACCTTGTTGGCTGGTGTAGTGCAATTTTTAGATTGTAATTTAATAGAAGATATTTAAAATCCAAAGTAGTAATATTATTGCTTTTGAGTACATCTATATTAAAGTCACCAGCCAGTAACACATTTTGAATACTCCTTTTAGATACATAGCTGAGAATGTCTTCTAGTCTATTAAAAAATATATTTAGGTTAGTCTGTTTGGGCACTCTGTACACACAAATAACTACGGTTTTATGGTCAGGGAGTTCCACTGCACAACATTCTAATACATTCATTAATGAAAACTCGCTAACCTTTTTAAGCTCTTTAAATTTATATTCCTTATTTACCAGTATACATGCTCCACCTCTTTTAACATTATTTCGACTGAAGCATGCAGCCAAAATGTAATTTGATGAGTCTAAGTAAATTTCATACCCTGATGTCATAAAATGCTCCGTTATACATATTATATCAACAAATATACTTTTGTCTCTGAGCTCCTCAATATTAACTAACAAAGTGTCTAATTTATTTAATAGCCCTGCAATATTTTGGTGCAAGACATACAAAAACTTAGTAACGAAAAAAGTTTGAGTCCTTGTTACTAGTAAGAGATTCATTAATATTATTATTTTTATTTAAGTGAGTTTCTTGTATTACAGAACACTTTTTTCTAGTCATACTAAAATAATCCAAAATACTTTTCTGTTTTGTGGTAGTAATGTAATGTTGGCGTGTGTTACAGTTCTTGTTAATATGTTGGTTAGATGCTCTTAATTCTGACATCTTCTGAAATACTTTTGGATCATTATTTTTGGGTATATACTTAAAATCATAATCAACGGAGTCAATAATCAAGTTAAGCTTGTTACATAATACAAAATCTTTGTTAGTATAAGCATTACGATATAAGGCATTTACATATATACAATTTGAAAAGTTAATGCTTGTTAATTTTATAGTATTATTCAGCATTTTAACATTTAAATACTTATTTTTACGAACATTTAATATCATTACAGTATTACATTTTAATTTATTTAAAATAGTAGACAATTCAATTTGCATTTTGATAGGATTTGTATCATTCTCACCTATACCAAAAATAATTTTATCATGAGGATTTACTTTTAGGTTCTCACAGCTTTTCAGTATATGTTCGGTTTTGGCATATGGCATAGTATGCGCCGCTACCTCATAATCTTCATAATTGTTATTATACCTCGATTTTATCATTTTTTCTGCCAGACCGCTGCATTGTTGACTGCCAAAAATAAGAATTCTTCTTTTTTGGGGTGGATTTTTCACTACAGAAAATGATGGGTTTCTAGTGTTATTTCTATCGATATTTGGTGTTGTAGTCATTTCTATGGCTGACGGATTTGAGAGGGCCTCGGTTTCACTCTGCGCAGGTTGATTACTACATATTTCAGACGCTATACTCGACGATATTGGTTGGATTGGACTGCTTTTTCCGGTTTACTTCGCATACACGTTGCCAGGGGTACAGACCCTTCTCTGTACCTATTTTTCTGGATGCTCTATACTGTCTCAAGCAAAGCCGCAGCAAATGGCTAGTAACATAAAAATATCCTAACAAAAAAACTGAAATACCACCATACCAGAGCAACAGTACTCAACAATCACAAAATGACTACTATAGAAATTCCGAACTAGATATGAATAAAGGATTAATCTACGAGTGTGTGGAATGCGGTCTGGTCTAGACATTTTTATTTCCAGCCTATAAATACATCGTCCTAGCAAGGACGAACGGGTTTATACATAGGTCTTTACTGTTATTTCGAGTACGAGTATCGATCAGCTTTTTATTCAATTTATAGCTTGTTGGAAATAATAATGAGCTTTACTTCATAATTGAATTGCTTTGTAATACGGAGTATGTACATTTAAAAAATGAATATAGAGCAAAGGTTAGCGTCAGTTACTTATTTGACATTTACATTTTTATATTAATAAGTTTGCATACAAGAACATGCATGGGCGTGTCAAAAGGTAAAAGGTTAAATCCAACTTTATAAGTGAACATTTTCAATTATATTTAAAAAATCGGCTGCCGTTGCGTATCAAAATTTATATTTTAACAACACAACACAAATTATGAAGTAATATAGTTTTTTAATAAAACAAGCTTACTATATACTATACGTATGTATGAATTAACAATAATAACATGATAGGTACCTACATGTCAAATCGCTTACAATTTTTGTTAGAAATACAAGCGTAAAAGACGTAGTTCGATTTAAACAGTTATAAATGCTAGTGATGTAAATCGTTTGGATATTTGTTACTCAGTCACATGTAAGCCATTGAACGGATTTGCATGAAACTTAGGACACAGACCTAGGTTAACATTAACACATAGAATACTTTTTATCCCAGAATGCTTTCCCATACAATTGACGTGCGAAACTTATTTCAAGTAATACATGTCTTGTCTTATTTAACCTTAGTAGTAATTATGTTTCAAATAAGCCAAACCATACATTTTTAAATTAATTTACTTTCGATCTTATTCGATTGACAAAGTCGACAAATTTAATTCAGATTCATCGCAATTACACCATCCTGGCAGTTCATATGCCTCGGCCCACTTTAAAAAAGTAAAAACAAAAGCTTTCAAACAAAAAACTGTGATTAAAGAGCCCTAGAATGCAAATACTCAACTAAATAAGCCATACTGTAAATCTATACATCAATTTACATTCGATCATCTACAAAGTCGACTAATTTAAATTAGATTCATCGCAGTTACTCTACCCCGGCAGTTCATACACCTCACTTAAAAAAGTAAAAACAAAAGCTCTCGAACAAGAAAGAGAGCTTAAGGAGCCCTAAAATGCAAGCACTCAACTAGTCGGTAAACAAAAGGAGGGCAATAAAAACTGCAGCAAAACAGTTGTGTTTTCTTGTTTCCAAACAGAAAACAAGTTTGCAAGTTGTTGTTTTAGAAATACAGCGTTGTATGCAGTCAATGTTTTCTTTGTATGTATTTATATTTGGTTTTTATTTGGTGTAACTTAATATAAGACTTGAATACTGCTCTACAATAAGTATTGTGGTGTAAGACATTGAATGATATGCAATCAAATGCTGTGATACACGTATAAATAAATATTTATAGTATTTCTTTAACACGTTTTCCATTTTGATTATGTTTTCATTTTGTTATATATTTTTTTATAATCAAAGGCAAATATAATAAAAAAGAAGTCCTAAAAAGAGCCTCGACTAATAGAACTGTTATTTATTATCTACAATCTTTCAACGCCATAGGCGACCACTAACAAAGATTCTAGGTAGTCATTATCAAACTACGCTTCTTTTCCAACCCTCCATTACCTCCTTAGTTGTGAAACTCGCACTATATTTACATTATACAGTTGGAAACTTCGTCAACTAAAAATAGATAAATTCTGGTTCGCACCCGCGCTCGCCGCAAGAGTATGCGATGGTGCATTCTTGTTAGACAAAAGAGTAGCGCGCAGACGCGAGGCGGACGGGTAAAAAGTTCTAAGACGCCTCGAATATGGCCACGAAGTCAAGGATACGCGTTTTCCAATTTACATACCATCAAGGTCCGTCTCAAACTTACATAGCTTAATAGTGCCAAGACCTTGCTTTGAACAAAAGTGATTATTAAATCAATTTATAATAGCTGCTGCCAGCTATTTCACTGCCGAAAAACAATTTGAAAATACGAAGCGCCGCTAGCTTTTCTTCTATAAAATGTATATCGCAAAATTTTTAAATTTTTCTTAAAACATGAAGACTACAAAAATGAGCGGTTTGACATAAAATAAAATTTTCGCTTTTTCACCATCTCTGTGTAAGAACCTCATTAATTCGTCGATATAAACAATACAAACAGCCTCTTAGAGTTTGATCAGTCATAAAATAAATAGGCAGTCACTATAAATCGTGCTACAAAAAAAAGGCTTCTCTATTACATTGCACATATTAACTCAATGGTACCTACTAGGTATAATTTTAAACAATGTAACTTATATTTTTATTTTGTAAGTGAACATTTACAAGAAATTTATTTAATTTCACGCTAAATTATAAGCAATACAACTTACATAGACATTACTCTTTTGTCTATGATTAGATACAATCTACAACCTACTTCTACATACAACAACTAAACTATGTAATGAACATTGCCACCGACAATCACATACAAAATGATCGCTTCACATAGATAGTGGTGTACTATTTAGTAAGTATCGCTTCCCCCGTGGCCCTAATCTTGCAAACTGGAGGCTTAGCACGATGCTGAGTGCGGCACCGTCTTACAAAGAGGGATTAAATTTCAAAGAGGTTCTTTGAATTCAGGGTACTATGTGTGTTGTACTCGGGTATTTTCTGTGAATCTATTCACCGTATGGACGTACCGGATGAAATTGGATGACGCTTTGTTTTATATCCAAAGAAAGTCCTTGTAAGGACATCTTAAACCTAGATTTTATACGAGTTGATCTTCTCAGTTCTGTGTCAAGAGACAGATGATTTAGTGAAGTTTGTGAATTTTGAAGAATAAGATATTTTCGCGTCTTGCAATACGGTATATAGTAAAAAGCTGTCCATTTCTTACATAGAAATTTAGACGTAGCTAGTGAAATTTTCGTTTCGTTTTACTAGATTTGGCCGCAGCTTTGCTTGTGACAAAGTAAATTTTATCAAAAATATTATATCCTTTGGGTACAGTACTTTTTTTTAGTTGTAGCAAAAACCCATGTCATTTTCTGTACCCCTAACAATGTGTATGAAAAAATTGCATGATGATGTTAAGGCATGAAAGTATAACAAACAAACAAACTCACATTCGCATTATAATATTAGTTAGGACTAGATAGGATTAGACCTCTGCTCAGACATGTAAACGATATGGTTTCAATGAAAATTTTGACGACATACCTTTAATTTTACCGTGAGTGCCAGCCCTATACCAGAGAAATGCAATATTGGGATGCCGTTCGCCACCTGTCACGAGAGCCCTCTCTATCGAAACTATATACCTATTATATACTCGTATGTACAACTCAAGTATGTGTGTATATAAGCGAGTACATGGAACGTGATCCGTGCCCAACGACGTCGGCATTCGATTAAAGTTCCAACTCGAGTTCACAGAGCACAGTCTAGAACTTTCGAATATCATTTTTTTATTTACTCATACTAGAAAACTTTTTTAAACTCCATTTTATAAGTATTCAGTTTCGTTTTATTATTTTACTGAAGTTTTAATAAATCAAACAAGGTTGGTTTTTAATGAGACAGGTTAGACAGAGCAGGCCACACCTATTTCATCTTCATACACGCCTATTTATTCACGAGTAGGTAGAAATGAATCTCAATCACATTTCGCTACAAATACAGTAAAATCAGTTCGAATCAGTTTCATCTTCTTCTTTTACGCTTATTGTATCTTTAAGACATTTAGCTAGCTTCAAGCATAATTGCTAGAATTTCTTAACAAAATACAAAAAGTCTCTCACCGGGAACCCGAATCCTCCTAATCACAATCCTATGCTAATATAAACGTCAAGCTATGCCATAATACCGTAGGTCGTCCCCAATTGAGTTATGACCTAAATCGATAGTTGACGAATTTGGGTGTAACAGACTCTATTATGTAGGTACAGGGGAAAATATTACACTTCGATCTTCACACCTTATAATTGTTAACTCTCTCTGCTATTCTGATCTCATATAAACATACTTTTCATATAACAGTGTTATTCGCATCTCAATATAAAGTCTTGTAATGTACAATTTATGATGGAACAAAAAGGTTACATCCGTTGACCTACTGACAACTCCAAGGCGCCTTGGAAGCTTCCCAATAAGTCAGTCAATTGTTCGTTTCTATACAGATTCCCAACTTGCCTATTCATGCGCCAGACTCAAATGACAGCGCCGATCGTTCCGCCATCTTGGATTCAGCAAAATCAAGTCCTAAGTAGGTCTTTTAGATGTTGAAACCTTTGCATTTATTTATCAACCCAAATGGTAGAGACTCGAGAGGGAACGGAATTGAAAGGAATCTTAAGAGATAAATGTTTTGTTTTAATATATTCTACAATTTGTTCTATATTCATACATTACACAGTTACGTCTGTATATATACAAAGTGGTAGGCAAAGGCGCATTACATCTATAGTTAGCCACTGTTAAGGTGATAAGGTTGTAGTTTGCACTGTGATTTGGAATGAGAAAAACACGTCTGTTCCGTATGATTTCTATTGGCAACTAAACTTATTATTCATACACATTAGTATATATTGAACTTGGTACATCATTAATGAATGAAATGGAATTGTATGAGATAGCTTCAACATAAGCCGCCCACCAAAGAACCTATGGTTCTTTCAAAATTTACAAACTGCATGCAATATCAAAACACAACAAGACATTCATAATCCAGCATTAAATTAAATAGATATGTATTATGAAATGTGGGCGTAAGTACATAATATACGAAACTATAATACTAATTTGTGTCTGTATCTATAGGTAGGGCGCACAACTTCGTGACACATCGCTTGGTTACGTGATCTCCACTTTTCACGCTGTACACTCTGGTAAAACCGTCGGGACCGGGATGTTTATCTGTTATTCGTCCCATGCACCACTTGCCTGGTGGTAGATTATCATGTTTGACTAGAACTATATCTCCAATTTTAAATTCTTCTTCGCGTTTCAGCCATTTAGGCCTGTGTTGAAGTCTAGTCAAATACTCGTTTTGCCATCGCGTCCAGAAGTCGTTCACTAATTTTCTAGTATATTGCCAACGTGTTAGATTGCTCATTTTGATATCCTTTATATTTGGATCTGGTATTATAACTGGTGGCTCGCTTATTAAAAAATGACCAGGTGTTAGTGGCTGCACGTTGTCGTTGTCCATTGGGCATAATGGTCGGGAGTTCAAACAGGCCTCAATTTCACAAAGTACCGTTGTCATCTCTTCGAATGTTAGGTTGGTAGTGAGTATCCTCCTCAGGTGATATTTTATAGATTTGACTCCGGCCTCCCAAAGTCCTCCAAAAGTCGGTGAGTAGGCTGGTATAAAATGCCATTGAGTTCCGTCGTTAGCTAATAACTCAGCAACTTCTCCTTCAAGTTGCAGGCCAGCTTGCTTCCAGGCATCTGACAATTCCTTGTTGGCACCGACAAAATTTCGCCCTTGGTCACTCCATATATTTGTGCATTTACCTCTGCGTGCGCAAAACCTTTTGAAGGCATGGATGAATGCAGCTGAACTCAGATCGCTGACTAACTCCAAATGTATTGCCTTTGTGGCCAAACATACGAAAATAGCTATATACGCCTTACTGGTTCTAGCGCCTCGACCCTTAGTCATTAAAATCTGAAGTGGTCCAGCGAAGTCGACTCCTGAATTAAGAAAAGCTCTTGCAGGTTTTACGCGTGCTCGCGGTAAGTCGCCCATTACTTGCGTCTTGGCCTTAGCATTTAGCTTTGCACATACTAAACAGCGGTGAACATACTGTTTTACCAACGCCTTTGCTCGAAGTATCCAGTATTTAGATCTGAGGTAAGTAAGCATCAACTGTAATCCTCCGTGCAATGTCTTTGTATGAGCGTCTGCCACTATAAGAGTGGTAAGATTGGTGTTTCTACCTAGAATTATTGGGTGCTTGATTTCGTCGTCTAGCTCCGAGTTCCTGAGCCGACCGCCTACTCTCAGGATACCAGCACTGTCAAGGTAAGGATCGAGAAATTTTATTTTACTTGATCTCTTCACAATTTTCTTTCTTTTCAGTCTATCTATCTCTTCTTCGAATTCTTCCTCTTGTGCTCTCCTTATACAGATTTGCAAAGATATTTGAAGTTCTTCTGTTGTCATAATGTTATCTATGTTATAATTCAATTCTTTTTGTTTCAGAAATCTTTTGCAGTATGTGATTGTCCTTATTAGTTCTTTTAGAGTGTCAAAATTATCAAATTGTGAACATAATTTGTTTTTCACTTCATTTTCATTGCTTGTTATTTTCAGGGCTTGCACAGTGTTCTTCTTTCTCTCTAATTCTGTAGGTATTATGTTTGGTCTAGTGAACTGTATCTTCGGTTGTGACAACCATTCTGGTCCATTCCACCACAAATCACAGCTTTTCAGATTGGCTACGGACATTCCCCTAGATGCAATGTCAGCAGGGTTGTCGTTAGACTGAACGTGATACCATTGATTGCAGTTTAAGTTGGTTGTAATCTCAACAACGCGATTGGCTATAAATGGTTTCCATCGATTTGAATCGCCAAACAACCAGGAAATTACTATTGACGAATCAGTCCAAGCGTAAGTTTGTGAAGTAGGAATTCTCATAGCCCTTTGTATTTGTTTAATCAGCCTAGATAATAATAAAGCTCCACACAATTCAAGCCGTGGCAACGAAATCGTTTTTAAGGGAGCGACTCTTGTTCTTGCAGCGATTATAGATACTATGACTGTACCATCTGGGTGTATGACACGGCAATAAACGACAGCGCCATACGCCTGCACAGACGCGTCACTGAATCCGTGGATTTCGATGTTCTCCTTGGTTGACGTTCCCATCCACCTGTTTATGAAGATTCCATTCACGTTTTCTAAGTCGGATCGTATTGTAGCCCATCTTTCAGATAACGTATGGTTCAAGGTTTCATTCCAACCAACCTTCTCCTGCCACAGTTGTTGGATAAGAATTTTTTCCATGACAAGACAGGGGGCTATCCAGCCGAGCGGATCGAACAACTTTTGAATGTCGGAGAGAACGCTGCGTTTTGTAATGACTTCGCCAATGACAGGTAAGTTTAATTTATATTCCAGCTGATCTGTTCCTAGGTTCCACTGTATACCTAGTGCCTTAACTATTCCATCGATATTCAATTTCAGGAGTGCATTGGATGTTCTCTCATTTGGATCTATGGTTTCCATGAAGTCGCGACTGTTAGATGACCATTTCTTCAATTGAAAACCACCTAGATGTAGTAGCTCTTTTAGATCTTGACTGATTCTTATGGCTTCTTCCAGAGTATCACATCCCGACATTACATCATCGACGTACAAATCTTCTCGCAATATCCTGGCAGCTTCGGGATACTTGGCGCCTTCATCATCAGCTAATTGCATAAGTGTCCTCACGGCTAGATATGGTGCGGACGCTGTTCCGAAAGTTACAGTCAAGAGTCTGTAGTCCTTGATTTCTTCAGATTGCTTATTTCTCCACAGAATCCTTTGAAAATCTGTATCTGCTTTATTAATCCATATCATCCTGTACATTTTTTGAATGTCGGAAACGAAGCAAATGGCATGAGTTCGCCATCGTATGATTAGGCTTCTCAGATCATCTTGCAGGACAGGACCTGACAGAAGTTCATCGTTCAAAGAGATACGATTGGAGCCTTTGCACGATGCGTCAAACACGACACGAGTCTTCGTGGTTTCTTTATCACTTCGTATCACCGCGTGATGAGGTAAGTACACTGATTTATTTTTTATTTGGTCACAAGGTACTTCTTCCATATGTTTCAATTCTATATATTCGTTCATTACTTTTGTGTATTCTTGATAAAGTTCTCTATCTTTGTTCAATCTTCTTTCTAACTGCTCTAATCTTCTTTTTGCTATTTCACGGGTGTTTCCTTCAGGTGATCTTGGGTGTTCGGTGTTAAACGGTAGTTTTACAATGTACTTCCCATCCTTGTCTCTCTTATATGTTTTCTTGTATATGGTTTCACATCTCTTTTCTTTAAGTGTAGGTGTTCTATCTGTGTCTAAATCAACTTCCCAAATTGTCTTTAGTAAATCTTCAATGTTTACTTCTTGCTTCAAAACTTGAATTTTCTTGAGCAACGATGCTGTATCTATGTACAAGCTTGGGAAACGTTGAATCACCGTTACAACAATAAACGCCTTATAGTTAATGCACTTCTTAAAAGATTATTTACGCTTAAGAAATGCACCACTCAAACCCTTATTGCTATTTCTTTTTCACTGAATTTTACAGATATTTCACCCATCAATATCCATCCCAAATGAGTGTTTTGGGCGCATGGAGTACCTGGTGGTCCTTTAATGAGACCTTGTTTAAGAATTGCTGCGTACTCATTTACTCCTAGCAGTAAATCTATTGTTCCAGATGCGAAATGATTTTCATCTGCTAGTTGAATTCTTGATAAGTGTGGCCAGTCAGTCTTCATAATGGTGCTTGACGGTACATTTGCAGTCAAGTGCTTGGACATCACGTAGGCTTTAATAGGTAATTGAAAGCTTTCTTCCCATCGTGACAACAACTGAACTTCGACCTCATGCTTGACTTTAACCTTCATGGATTCCATTCCAGAGACAATTGCGTTCACTGGAGATTTGTGTAATTTCAGGATCTGAGTTGCCTTCTCACTTATGAAACACGCTTGAGATCCTGAATCTATTAGCGCCTTCAATACAGTAGTGTTTCCATTGTCACTCTTCAAAATAACTACTGCGGTGGCTAATAGAGCAATCTTCTGCCCGGAGATGTGATGCGACGCAACCACTGCATGATGAACCTTCTTCTCTTCTACATCTGCTTGAGATGAGGTCGACTGGTGAGAATCTGCATGGGATGTCGACTCATCCATATCCCTTGGTTGATGTAAAAGTGTATGATGGCGTCTCTTACAAATGCGGCAGGACACTGGCATACGACACTTGAAAACTGAATGTCCCGCTGCCAGGCAGTTGAAACAGAGTTTGTTTGTTTTAACGTGTTCTCGTCGATTGTTAACGGTCATTTTAATGAAGTTACTACAGTGGCACAATGTATGCACCTCTTTACACAAAGCACATATTTTCTTCTGTTCATTTTCAGAGGTGGTGACGTGGAAGACACGCTCTTTGGTATTCTTGCTACAAGAGGTAGGGTTAACTAGTTCGAGCGTCCGGAATGTAGATTCTAAAAATTCACGTAAGTCTTTCCAGGTAGACAATTCTTCTGAATTCACCGAATAAGCAGCCTGTTCCCACTCCTTATGTGACTCCGAGTCCAATTTCTGGACAACCAGAAATATAATTATAGGATCCCAGGAGCCGGTAGATACTTGCAAATTATTCAAGCTGTTGATAATCTCGCTGGTGGTATCCAAAAGAGCTTTCAGCTGTGTTGCAGATTGAGTGGTGCATTTCTTAAGCGTAAATAATCTTTTAAGAAGTGCATTAACTATAAGGCGTTTATTGTTGTAACGGTGATTCAACGTTTCCCAAGCTTGTACATAGTTCGCACCGGTCACTTGAACGTGATTTAGTAAAGATGCCGCTTCGCCTGCAATGCTAGTCTTTAAGTAATGCAATTTTTCAACATCACTTAATTTCGTGCATTCGTGAATTAATGACGTGAATAAATCCTTATATGTAGGCCATTCTTCATAGTTTCCACAAAATGTCGGTAACTTAATGCTAGGTAGCTTTATCCTTGTGTGACCTTCGCACGACACACTGCTGCATGTAGAATGATCAGCTGTCTTGTTTGTTTGCGCAGCTAATAAGTCCTTCAGGTCTCCTAACATGCACATATACAGATCTTCTTGCAAGCAAAATTCATCATTAACGAAGTACGAAATCACAGCGCGTTGTTCCCGTGTGGTACACTTGAGCAAATCCTGATGTGCCTTCTTAAAAGTGTTCCAGTACTCTTCAATCGTCTGTATTCGAGTTTGCAAATAACCAGGTTTAGACAATCGGTCCTTGGGGCACTTCTTTAGATTAACTTGAATTTTCTTGAGCAACGATGCTGTATCTTCAAGTATACTCAAAGCTTGATCTGCTTGGGACGTCATCGCTAAGTCGTGAAGTTATAGTATATTCCAATGTCTATCTAATTACGGCGATTTATAACATCAATAATAATGTAATAAACCGTGCTAATCTATTTGCGTAAACAACTTCGCTCGATGCTTAGGAATGTGGGGTCCTATTGTTCTCGCGGCCGCAGCACAGGTAGCCGATCCGTCGCGTCGATGTTTATAGATAATCCGGTTCGATATTCGACCATATGTTAAGGTGATAAGGTTGTAGTTTGCACTGTGATTTGGAATGAGAAAAACACGTCTGTTCCGTATGATTTCTATTGGCAACTAAACTTATTATTCATACACATTAGTATATATTGAACTTGGTACATCATTAATGAATGAAATGGAATTGTATGAGATAGCTTCAACAGCCACTTTATTTATTTTTCTTTAAAATGAAAACTCCCGCACTAGGAATAATTCCTGTATCGCGGGTGATTTTAAAAACATTCAATCAACGGACACAAAGAACATCCAGTCTCGAATCAACTATTTGTGGATCCCACAAATATTTGTCCCGTGTGGCGAACCCACAACACTCGGCGCGGCGGCAGTGATAAGGCAACCACTTAAACCACTACGCCATCCGTGCAGTCCTTTTTTAGATTTCGAAAAAACTCTTATACAACATCTTTGTCCGTCCGTCTGTTATACAACTTTCAACTCAAGAACCGTAAGAGCTAGAGACTCGCGGTCAACGCCATTCGACTCAGCATAGTCGATATACCCTCGAAATGACTATGAACTTTGACCTCTGACCTCAAGGCCACGTGGTATTACGTGACCTTTGCATATTACTTGAACCATTTTTTCGAACTCTAAGATTTACGGCAATTCATTGCCGATTCTCACTTGTTTCATTTGAGGTCCTACGTATTAGGAGTCGAGCCCATTACTGTCTTCTGGACATAGTTTCAGTCTCCTTGCTGCTACCAAATTTGTTTTGTCAGAAAATTCCGGTATCACTTAAACTGACACAAGAACTGAACCTGAGACCAGCCGCAAAAACTATCGCTGCGTCAACAAAGCAGTATTAATGTTTCGTCGTAATATACAAAGCTATGCCCGCGGTTTCACTCGCGTTTATGGTTACTGCACCGCCCCCGTAGGTCATAGCGCGATGTTATGTAACCTATAGCTGTTCGCGATAAATACGCTATCCAACACTAAAATAATTTTTCAATTCGAACCAGTAGTTCCTGAGATTAGCGCGTTCAACCAAACAAACAAACAAACTCTTCAGCTTTATTATATTAAGTATAGGTTTGTAAGTTTAAAATAATGATGTCATTCTGGTTATGTATAGGTATCTCTAGCTGTGTTCAATTTACAAGTCGATGTAAAAGACATCGACTTGGTATGTTAAAAGCAATGAATTTAAATGTGTAGGTTTACATACATACCATACAACATGTTAACATTCACACAAAAAAAGTAAACATTTTGTTTTGAATTTATATTGTGGTTGTATATTATTCATGGCGGTCTATTAAATTAAATCTGATAGTATGACGTAGTCTGTCAAGTCCTAGAATACCAGACATAATTAATAATTTATTGTATCTCGCCACTGGTGCGACACAATAAGATTCAAGATTTAAAATATTGATTTCTATAAAATTGTTATGATTTTTTGGGACACGTCAAAATTCAATCACAAACGAAATAGGATGTAATTAGATATTGTAAAAAAGACAGTTCAGGGGTTGAGGGTTGAGACGGGAAGATAATATTTAATTTTTGTTTTCAAAAAGTTACTGGTAATTGGGTTTGCAAATTACTAGAGACGGAGGTGGTAGAGGCTTATTGTTGATAGTGCTAAGGGTAGGAGCACCCACGAGTTCTTTAAATCGCAAATTCTATGCTTTAAGTACTCTACTATCGATTACTTTTTTGTATTTATACGTAGGGAACCAATGATATTATATATAAAAAAGAAGCAGCTATATTACTAGCGCACTCTAAGTGAAGACTTATAAAAGTATGTATTTAATTAGTCTTAAAATAAAAAGGTTAAACAACATCTTCTAAAACATTTAAAGCGCAATTGGTCGAATAATAGCTGTCACTCTCATATAAGCTCTTTCCATATATACTCCTCTACTTATTCGTTTAAATTATTAAAACAAATATGTATAGTTATTACAAAATAGTCTTGGCATTAGATTTACGACGCTTATAACTATAAAATGAATATGAATAATTTGAAATATCATTGTAAAGAAAGCATTAGTCACTGCTTGTTTTCTCTTTTACTTACGCTATATATTTGTTTTAATTTAATGGCTCCTTTAACTATTTGGATATTCCGAATATTTTTATTAAATAATCAGGGCCTCTATAAAACTGTGTATAAATAATATCAAATTACAATCTATACACATAAGAGAAATTCAAGATTTCTTTTTAGAATCTTTGTCTTTAAATTGAATGTAGTTTTCACAGTTGTATTGCTAGCGGTCTAACTTAAAAACTGGTGCATATTTCATCTTGATACACTGACTAGAAGTCAAGTATCAAGAACCAACCTTCTTCTATATCTCACGCGTACAAAGTCATAGGCAAAAGTTAGTATATTAATAAAAGCACATTATATTAATATAACATTAATTCCATTATAATAATGCCAAATGATTTTAATGAAGCATGCCAAATTATTCGCAAATTATAAAGACAATATACATGAGGGTAATTAATTAACTGTAAGTGGATTAATTTAAAAATTATACAGATAACTAATAAATGCAATATTTCTCACGTATTCATTGAAATTAAACTGCTATATACGGATTTTATCGCGTTGTTTATTTGACACTTTATTACAAAATTTTGAAAATTTTTACACTACTAAGTACTACTATTAAACTTTACTAATTTTAAGCTAATTAAATTATTATTAAACTATTTAGATTTAATTTATTTTTACACTTTCCCCGACGTTTCTAAATAGAAACACCAATGATTAAATTATGTTCGGGTACTTTGAAATAACTACACTGGAACATTGAGACAACTGCCATCTTAGTCTCCCCGTGACCATGGCTGCTGAAAAGCAACCGAAACGTCGGGGAAAGTGTAAAAATAAATTAAATCTAAATAGTTTAATAATAATTTAATTAGCTTAAAATTAGTAAAGTTTAATAGTAGTACTTAGTAGTGTAAAAATTTTCAAAATTTTGTAATAAAGTGTCAAATAAACAACGCGATAAAATCCGTATATAGCAGTTTAATTTCAATGAATAATATTCGCGTAAATAGAAGACAATTTCTCACGTATTTTATAATTTCTTAAATCTATATCCCAAAGTTAAACCTACCTAATACTGAATTACATCAAACCTGTTAAAATAAGTCTGGAATTCAAACGTAACATACAATTTACGACTGCACGGATGGCGTAATGGTTTAAGTCCTCTCACCACTGCCACCACGCTGAAGGTCCGATCCCCACACGACAAAAAAATGTGTGGTCCACAAATGGTTGTTCCGAGTCTGGATGTTCGTTGTGTCCGCTATTTGAATGTTTGTAAAAGCCCCCGCGATACTAGAATTATTGAACGGGAGAGGGCTTTAAAAAACAATTACTATATGTTTGGAATTCGAAAATAACATACAGTTTTACATACAATACTACATCATCGCGTTATTTTTAAGCATCCTATATTCTTCTTCACATTCAAACTATCTCAAAATCCAATTATATCGATGTCGGCAACGATTCGAATGTTAGTCATTCAAACGTAACACAGAGATAGATAATATTAGATACGAGTATGGCATGACAGTCAACCAACTGACCTATATAATACAAGATCAGAATCATCTCGATTAAGTAACAAGAATATGATGCGAACAGAAACCAAAACAACAATCTAAACAAAATGGCGGACAATAACTTAAGACAAAATGTCTGACAAAATTATCCTCTGCCAGATTTTGCTCGCGATTTCGCTCGCATAAAAAAAGGTTAGGTTATGTTAATAACAGAACTTTTTTAAATAAAATATAGCCTATGTTACTCGCTAATAATGAAACTTTCTAATGGTGAAAGAATTTTTAAAATCGGTTAAGTTGTTTTTGAGTTTCATCATTACAGACAAATAAACAAAAATCTTTCCTCTTTATAATGTTCGCACTTATAGATTTTAGCTGCCGGCGAACTAACAAACAGGATAAACAACTACTCCCGAGTGCATTTCACACAATAGCCTGAACGCGGTGTCGAAGTGCGAGTAGTTTTCAATAGACCCAATGAAGTGTACGTTGCATCGGAGCAGAACACTGATAAACTAAAATTAATATACAGGTGTATTTTGTATAGTCGCGGCCATTGTTCGCGCCTTCATACTGTTAGTATAACGGGATTTTATAGAAGTAGATGATGCAATGTTTTGGAAATATGCTACTGATTTTGCGCGGTAAGGTAATGATCGTATTATATAATTAAGTAGTGTTAGAACTGTGAGTTACGGTAGTATTTATTTAATTTCTACATATTAAGAGAGCACGTGATTCATTTTATTACATTTTTCTACGTGATATTAAGTATATCCCATGTCAGAAAGTTTGAATTATTGTAAAGAAAAGCTTTATTTTTGATTCAGCTTACTTATACTTACTTATTATTGGAGAAATTAAATTAATGAAATAGGACCATAGAAGCGTGGTACTACTGATTATATGGTTTGCAAACTGAAGAATCAATTAGTACCTATCAGTTTTCTCAATCAATTTCATATGCGGAAACATAAATGCCAATGGGCCAACGGTAATCGTGTTATTATTGACAGCAACGTAGGTAAAAATACGGAACGCTAAAGGTGAGGATGCCAAATATTTTATTAGATATTGCAAAAAAAACAATAACGCTATAATCAATTCGAATGTCCGTCGCATCACAATCAAGCCATCGCTAACGCCTGGCCGTAGATTTCAATCACTCCACAATTAACCGAGAGGTCGGGACAGACCTTATCAACAACACACATCCAACAAAAGGACACTCCAAACAGCTTAAACAATGGTCACTCTGCAAAGCTCCCCTAAATCCTGGCTAAAAGGAAAATCGGAATGAAACCTGCGCAACATCGGACGGGATGGCGCCACACCAGAAAATGTATTCAAACGGAGATATTGTGGACAATGAGATTTCAAAAATAGAATAGAAAGTTATAATGTTTTTATAATTCTATAGTCTGTGCGCTATGGTTACTGCCAATATGATAAAAAGAAAATAATGTACTTATTTTACGTACTTTTATTAATAGCACTCACATCGGTGTTAACTATAATAGTATATCGCAGCATAGCTTATCTTTTTTAATTAAACTTGAGTTATTCTGTATTAATATTCATTAAAACATTTTCATTAAAAGTAATGACTATTATCATAAAAATTTATTTCGAATATTCGAAGACGATTGATTTCAAATAGTATATTTCAGATCCATTACGTCCGTAATATTTATGATAACGTATTAAAATTAAATTATGAAAGAATTCAATATTAAGGTTTACTTTACTAAGACCTCTTGTTAAACATTGAACATTTAAAGCTCCGAAGTACATATTATATCTACTAAATCTGTCGAGGAGGATATTATATGTACATATATTATGCTTTTTGGAAATAAAAAGAAAAGTTTTCTCGAAGAGTAATGGATTTCACTTGTAACGCGTAACTGCGAGTGAAAATAGAGCACAAAACAATATCGACGGGAGAGTGTAGACTGAGGTTCTTCGATAGAGGTAGAAGACACAGATTGGCAAAAAAGGGTTCTTAGTTTTTCCAAGTGACGGTGCTGGAATCTAAGTACTTATTTGGATTGTGATGTCACACCTAATTTAACAGTATTTTCTGTTCTGCTTCTAATGATCTAAAATTACCTGTATTTTATATTGAACTAGTGGTTTGATTACAAAATGTTGTTTTTCGAACCCAAAGAAAACATAAATTCTACAAAATTGCTTGCAGTTTATACATCTTTTAGTAACGTAAGATTTTAATCTTGTTAGGTTATACCATAAGGTATAAAGGCGATATTATGAATTACTAATCTTGAAAGGCAGTAGATAACTACGCTGGCATAACTTCATAAGAATATATAACTATTATTCTTGTCAATACTTACGTATACTTTTATCTGTATTGTCCTAAAGACCACCTCGTTAACAAAAAACAGGTGTAAGTCTTATCAAACTGTTAGTGGATGACACTCACGTTTTACCAGGCTACTTTTGAGGCCCACTTTATTACAAACCTATAATTTACCTATTCGTTACATCTGTTTTACTTTTACGTGAATGTTTGAAATGTTTTTATCGCGGTTTTAGGACGTCACTATTTAATTATACACTTTCCTCGACATTTCGGTTTCGAAGACTAATATGGTACTGTAGTAGTATCATTGTAATATTTATATGTAGTTATTTCAAAGTACACGATGTGATTATTGGTGTTCCTATTCACACAGAATAATCATATCGTGTATTGCTGTGTACTACGTGTTCCTACCGATAATTTCCACACCGGAAAACCCCTTAACACTTTGCTTGACTCAAATAGAACTAGAGAAATCAAAAACCGAACTAAGCGTATATTAAAAATATTCAAAATCATTTATGTCACTTTACTACTCAACAATTTGCTTTCAGCCTAATACCGTACCATAGACAAAATAATTTGAAATGCAGTTTAAAGATAGGATATGCTTAAACGGTAGCGGTTTCACATGCAAAAGCGTTACCGCGCAACGTTGTCACTCTATAATATTATAGCCAAAGCCTGCTACTTGACAGGCAATATCGAGGTATTCCGGTAGAACCGCTTCCGCATAACGCCGACCCTTTTGTTCCGAGCTGTCAATCACTCATATCCCATTCGGGTTGAAATAAATCCACTTTAAAACGACTCGCGGGATACGAATTGCATTACGTTGATTATTACGCTTGGGACGTGCCGGCCAAAATTATCTACGAGGCCCTCGCAAATTTAAGGCTATATTAACGCAATGTTGCGAACATTGCGTTAATATAGCCTTAAATTTGCTCTTATAACGCTGAAGTTATATTATATATTTGCAAGTTTATAAAGAAATAGCTGCACGGATGGCGTAGTAGTTAAAGTAGTCGCCTCACCACTGCCTTTGCGCCGACTGTTGTGGGTTTGAATCCCACACTGGACAACACTTTGTGTGATCCACAAATGGTTGTTCCGAGTCTGGGTGTTCCTTGTGTCCGTTGTTTAAACGTAACGTAACGTAACGTCCTCCGCGACAAATGAATTAAGCCTGGGCTGAGAGATGTCTTATTAAAATGAAATAAAAAAAAAATAACATGCTGAATTAACAAATAATTATATACTGCTTTTGTTTCCTGCAAATATTTTGCAGGTTCAGCATATATAGCATATCTATTGCTTTTCTACTTCCCAGCAATATAATCAATGCGAGGATTTACAAAAGTATTTAAGGGATTAGAATTTTGTTACTTAACTAAGCTAGAACTGTTAAACGGATTTCAATGACACTTGCTAAATACATAGACCACGTCTCATATAGGATACTAGGCTTTTGACTGCATTATACGTTTGTGTGGAGTATAAAAACTAGAGAAAAGTATAGTTAAAATACTACAATGTAATGTATATCCGTACTTTAATTTCGGTTAGGGTAAGTTATAACTGCTGCCAATAGCACTAAGCCAGCTACTGTAAGAAAAACTCGAACTACAAAAATCTGAAATATATTACCGACCTCCTTTTTTTACAACTGAAGGTATTTTTGCCGTAAACGTTTCCAAATCCGAAATAACGAGAACATTTAGAGCGAAAACTCAGCTCATTAGCCAGAAGGCAATGATTGACGATCTCAACTGTTTGTAAATCATTTACATTAAGGAGTGAACGTGATCGTTGAACTTAACTTCATTGACTGTAACATCAAGCCTATGTATCCGAAATAGGTATGGCAGAACTATTACAAATTATATTTATCACGCTATCTTTAAGCAGCATCTAACGGGACTACTTTTATTTTTCCAATACCACGCTGTATTATAATATGTACTCCGTAACTGGAAACCCAATAACAGTCTGTCTTACCTCAAGCATAGAAGCCTAACGACCGGATAGCTGATATATTGATCTACCGAACAATCATTAAAGCGAACGAACCATTAAATAATTAGAACCATTATATGGGACAGACCTCATCCCGCTATGATCCCAAGAAAATGGCTGAGATATACAGGACACAGAAGCCATAAGACTGGCTGATTTTAAGGAGTAATCCTACCTGCACCCTAACCACTGTTACACCTACGTAGCCAGGTTCAGCAGTAGTGACCATGGAAAACACCTAGTTTTGTCAAACGTTTTAATCCGTAAACTCTATCTTAGAACTCGCAACGAAATAAATATGTATAAATTGGAATAATAATTGCACTTCCATCCTTAGCAAAGTGGGAGAAAATTAAGAATATATAAAAATACTAGAAAAGATAAATGTTATAGACCAGCTTAGAAGCATTTATCTTTTCTGATTTTTATCTGCTATTGCGCAAATAGATTGAGTTCTGTATCCAGCAGTGATCTACGGGCTAATTGTCTCATTGACTTACATACGACACTAATCCAGCAAAGCAATCTCACTATACTATCGCCTTTAAAGCTTTTATTAACCCCTTTTTATTGTTTGAGAAGCAGCAATAAATCGCAAGATTTATTACTATTTTAAAACCCACATCAAGTAATCTGCACTGGAGTATTACCAGACATATAAAAGCTAGCTCGAACGCCCACTACATCTTAAGAAAGCGGATGGTAGAATAAGTTTCATTATTAAACCTAGTTGGTACAATAGTATTAGCAATAATGCAAATCGGTCGTGAAGACAGTGCACTTCGATTTAGAACTTCCAGATAAATCGAAGTCAGAACGATAGCCCAAAGTTTTTAATGATGGCTTATACCAGCAGAAGTAAGAGAAAAGACAAAGGGACGGTATAAAGAATCTAGGGATATGAAAGCGCTGTGGATTGAGAGAAAAACCATTCAGAAGGTTTTATTTTTAACTTCTTGTTAATTAAGTGGCAGTAGCCCAAATATTAGCTTAGTTATAAGCGTCATATTTTTTTATTATTTAGTTCTTGTCATCGATTTTTAGCTTTTTCGAAAAGGTCACCATAATAAAACTCTATTAAAAAGGGAATGTTACTATTAACGCAGCTTTTTTAATAAGGTAATCCAGAATCTGTCATTGCACCGATATAAATTTAGATTGAACGTCTAATACCCGAATCAGACAAAAGGATGAACACCTCTCCACAATTTTATATTTCAATCGATTTTTGGAATGTCATATATGTATAACTATAAAATCGAGCTAGCTGCTGGCGCGGCATTGATATGAAGTGACATCTGCTCCGCTTATAATATTCCACAGACAAATACAAATTCTTTTAAACCGAAAGCATATAAAATGTTTACTACTACTAGTTATGATACCTAGGAGTTATGACAGTATTTAGCCATCAGTTAATACCTTATAATATTTATTTCGACGCATCTATCATATTTCATAACATTAAATAAAAACAATATCGAAGGCCGCCTTTGTGTTGGAAATAAATGACTCCATTTTTAAAACATTGACTTTAAACAACTATATCAAATACAATATTGTATTGTGGAAGAATCCTAATAAAATCCTTAGTTCGACACGTATTACGTTACAATTATCCCTAAGGACATCCTCACGAACCAGTTTTATATCCCATTGTCTCAATAACACAAACAGCCGACCGATAATAATTAATTAAAAACTCATTCACGTTTAGCACTTTTATTGAACTGCCGGCCATTGTTATGTGGAACTTGGAAGTGATTTCAAACTAACTTCATATAAAATTAATTTAATGCAGTTCTAAAGAACCACCACACGACAAATTTAAACTATCGCTATTCTTGAATTTTGAAATTATTATGATGTTCATTTCGACGAAAATAATATTATGCAACGCATTATTATGCGTTGCATAATATTATTTTCGTCGAACTTAATGTCTCTACTAGTGACGTTCTTTAAATAGCAAATATTTTATTAAATAAGTTGCTATTTAAAGAACGTCACTAGTAGACGACACAGATAACGTAAACTACTTACGATTATTTTATGGAAATTATGATTAGGGCAATTTCATTAAGTCTGGTAAGTTTGTTGAAAGCACTTTATCTATTCTATATACAGAGAGAAGACACCAAAGAACTAATTCATAAATCTTGAAAACTACATAACATATTTAAAGATTTGGGAATTGACTATAATGATATTGAAATTAGCGAGGCTACCAAAACTAAATTTTTAGGACTAACTATCGACGACAATATAAATTGGAAAGCACACACAGAGGAACTATGTAAAAAAATCTGCAGTACAGCATATGCGCTATTTAAACTTGCACCCGTGCTTAATACTGATGCCTTACGCATAGCATATCATGGAGCAACTTCTTCATACCTTAGATATGGTATAATATTTTGGGGCAATTCGACAAATAAAGAACTTGTATTCAGAGCCCAGAAAAGGTGTATACGAGCGATGTTTAATCTTAAAATTCAAGATAGCTGTGAACCATACTTTAGACAATATAAAATCCTGACGTTACCTTGTCTATACATTTTTGAAACCGCGACCTTTATAAAATCAAACCCTGAACTTTTTGAGACTCTGGCAGATACAGTCACTCGTAGTAGGAGGAGGAACACACAAAATATATTGCGATTACAGCAAGCTAATACGGCATTACTGCATAAGAGTATATACGGCATGGCACCAAAAATTTATAATAGGCTACCAGATGAATTAAGAAGCTTGAATGGTAATCCTTTCAAAAAACGTTTACATGACTTTCTAGTCAGCAAAACCTATTATAAAATTAGCGATTTTCTCGAAGGTAAATAATGTGACTAGAAAATACAACTTTGATTTAATAATATTTTAATTTTTTTCTTTTTTTGTATTGACATGGCCCTGATGAAATGTATTAGATTTGACATAATTTTTAATAGTTTAAGTGACATTTTAATTTCTGTATTGACATGGCTCTGATGAAATGAATTTAATTATTTTACTTATAGTCTAAAATATTTGATTGTTTGTTTGTAGTATAAAATTGTACTGATAATATGACTTATAACTATTCTAATGCTGCTATGTTTATGTTGATTATTGATTTTATGTTGTACCTATTTAAATCTATCAAGCACTTTGCTTCCGAATTTAAAAAATTGTAAAATTTGCATGCCAGTAAGGTAGATCAAGGAGAGCAATATTGAATGTAATGATAAAGATAAAGATAAAGATAAAGATATATTTATTTGTGAAAACATGTGTGTGCGATATAACAATACATGCATATTCCAAGATGTTATGGACAATTTTTAGGTCAACATGTTTTACCAATATAGGCATACAAATACAGACATTATATTAACAATCAAAATGTTACATCATAAGTATAATCCGCATATTATATTAATTAAAATTATAAAAGTGATATGAATAATAAAGTATGTCAAATAATTAATAAATTAGTTACATTAAAAATAATGGGATTCGTCAATTAAAATTTATCATTTAAAAATTCATTGATATGGTAATAACATTTTTCAACCAACAATGTTTTAAGTTTCGTCTTAAATGCATTAATATTTAAATGTTTATAATTATTAGGAATTTTGTTATAGATAACTGGTGCCATGCATACTACACTATTATGCAGCATAGATGTTTTTGCATGGTGTATACATAGTCTATTATTATCTCGTCGATTTCGTGTAACTTTGTCAGCTAGACGAGGAAATAGTTGCGGATTATTTTTAACAAAAATAGCTACTTCAATAATATATAATGACGGAAGTGTCAGAATTCTGTGTTCTCTAAACCATGGCTTGCAGCTGTCTCTGCTTTGTAGCTTGCTGTGTGCAATGTTAACACCACTGTATATACCCTTGACCAGCAAATAAATGAATTATTATTATTATTATTATTATTATACAGAAAAGGTATATTTTTAAAGGCAACTCTCTAAACCTAACAATAGATCGAAATTTAAATTTAGAAATCTCAATAACTATTATGTTTTAATGTTTATAAATGTTACTTTGTGATCTAAATTATCTGACAGCGTCACAAACAATAAAAAGGAAATAGATTATATGTATTCTATAATGTATTTCCTTTGTATTATCACTGACTCTGTCAATCTATTGACATGTATAACTAAAACATCATTTTGAAAATTCTTTATCGCTGAGATAATTAATTATAAAAAGAGAGGCATATGACCACGTGTTTCTATTACGAGCGATATATTGAACTGAAACAGGAGTAAAATAAACCACATACAATGAAAACGCCTAATATTCCGACCCACACAATAAATTATGCAGTACTTAACCACCATTGTTAGAAAACGAATGAAACAAATATCCGCCTACGCATAAATTTCAAATTACACGAATTTTCTTGCAACTAAATCATCTATAATTTACGGCTGTTTCTTCCTCGCCTCCCTCCCAATAAATGCAGTTACGCAGCAAATGAGATAGCAATGTATGGAAATGAGATTCGGTACGCAACAAGACGCATTTAAGTATTGCCCATTACTTATGCCCGTCGGTTTTGCAGCTGCCGGTAAAATAAAACGCTCAGTTATACGCCTGCTACAGATTTTCTATGATTATGACGTAATTGCGACAACGAATAAAATTTTTTTTAATGCAGTATGCGATAGAAGTCTCGATAAAAACTACTTACTAGCTGAAAACATCAATGCGAATATAAAAGAGACGTTCTAATTTCAAAATGAATTTGATATTATTAGGTATCTTTTAATTACATAGTTAATAAAATTAATGATAATTTTATTTGAAAACCAAATCGTTCTATATTCGAAAAAAGTGTCACCTTGTAGTGATTACTTCTTGAAATATTTAATATTAATATAAATTTGTGTCGAATTTAAATTTTCTATCACCATTTAAACATACCCGAGGTTAATACATAGCACGAATATTACATAGGTACTCTTAGTCGTTTCTAAGGAGGTTTTAATATACATACAAATATCCGTAACACCCCTAAGACTGTTAAATAATTTCTTACTGTTATATAAGTAAATGATATTCGTCTTTATAAGAATATAAAGTTGATATAAATTATAAAGCAAACCGAATAAAGGGAATAAACTTAACTAAATATCCTACTTTAAATATTCCAGACATTCAAATGTTCTGGTACTTGCTTAAATTCTATTCTCGATCTATATTAAACTGTTCGACAATAGAGTTGAATGTCCTCGTTCGTGTTTAATTGATTTTATAAGTCTGCTGTACAAAATAAGAAGCCACCCAACTACCAGTAGTTTTGTTAACAATGCCTGCCGTTACACAAGCAGGTATACAGCAAATATATACTAAGTATAAGATCGGCATTTAATTCTCAAATAATCTTATAAATGACTTGCAATTTTTTAAGGAAATTGTTACGCAATAATTTCTTCGGTAGATACCGATTGCAAAAACCCGACGGAAATTTTGACTAGTTGATATAAAGCCAAATTAATTGTATTTCAAACTCTTTTCTGATTTTTTTTATTTTATTTGTCGGAAGAGCTTGTTTTATTTAATTTGAATAAAGAACTTATGTTTTATTTAAAGAAAGACATTTTATTGAAATTAAACTGCTATATACGGATTTTATCGCGTTGTTTATTTGACACTTTGTTACATTTTAATTTCAATGAATAATATTCGCGTAAACAGAAGACAATATTAAGACATTTTATTTTATATTATTATATCCTATAATCAAATTATCGAATTATCGTTAACCTTTCGTTTTTAAGCAGAAGCGTTTCTTAATACCCGTAAACCATGTATTCATTATATTGTTAGGTATAGTTTAAGAAAGTAATAATCGTTTAAGATTTATTTAATCGTAAAGAATAACAGATAAACTTAATATTTCGATTTTACGAAATATACATCGCTATTTTTAGAAGAAGTCTTTCTTCCATGGGCTACTAGTCATTAATAATTTCAATTAAATCTTATGCCGTAAAAGGTAATGATATCAGAAATAAGGGATCCTTATTAAACTCTTTCATTTATTAAAATAATTAACTGCTTGATTATAATAAAATGTTTAAGAAAGGCTACAGAAAAGTCTGCTGTCGCATCCTTCAATTTAATCTGCAATTATCTGTCAATTTATGACAGCTACTTCATAAATAGCCGGTGACTCCGCAGATAATAAAAAGACAAATCTTTTTATGTCTTATTGCATAAAGAACAATGCAGCCATCGAGACCTGCTTAGTTCCGTATTAAACATTATTATAATCCTGTTATAAGCTGGCAAACCTGCTTAAAATTTTACAAAATGCGATTTATTGTTGTTCTTTAGCAAAAGTGATTCACTTTGCGATCTATTTTAGATATAATGACTGTAGTAAGCGATAAAAACATCGTTTCATTACATCCGTAGCGTGTACACGATATAATCAACGAAATCAATAATTTTACGTAAAAAGGTGTAAAATAACTGCTAAAAAACTGAATTTAGATTAATTACAAACCTAGTTCTAATGTATAAGTAACATAATCAAGTAAATAATTACAATAAATGTATAATGCAGGTGTTCCATTTAAATCGACGATCAAATCGTACAATCAGCGTCTAAAATAAGAACGAACGCGTAAATAAATACGCCGCTTCTTACATTCACATCGCTCCAAACAGAATGTGTTATGAACCGCAAAACTTTGCCGTCGGCAAATAAAAATATCAACTTTTCTTTACCATCTTCGAACCAATATGTTACGCAACCTGTAAGTAATTCATCGAACAAAAAAACCTCTCAAAAACGCTTACGAAAACAACTTTTACGGCATCCGCTAGTGTACAAACGGCTCCTTTCAGTCAGCTACTATTTTACACCCGCCTTGAAAACATTACCGAACACGTTCAATCGATTTTCGACTTACTGTCCCCAGCACGATGCCGCCGCAATACATGCTACCAAATAAATTAAAATACATATCAAGCTTTTATCTTACCTGTCCAGCATGCAGGACGTCCAAAAATATGGTAAAAACACTTATAAAAAGCACGGCGCGCGTCATTTTTGCGGCCGCGTTGCGTTCAGTATACCCGACTGGCGACAACTGACGTTTATGCCAGACGCCAGAAACCTGCGTACTAGTCAGTTGGTACGGCACTGTAGTCGTACCTAGCGTCGTATAGATCGACCCTCCCGGGCGTGAAAAGGACGGCAGATGCGATACCGCAAGTCCGACAGAGAGGCAAGAGGGAGGATAACGCACGCGCAATGCTGTAAGCGCTGCGTACAATGAGGACTCTATCGAAGGGAATCGCGAATGCCGTCTTCGTCTGGCTTTGTCTGGATTTCCCGATGATGATGCGTCATTTTTTCATTCTAGTTAGATTCAGCACTTATTACTATTGCAATTAAGTCGAAAATCCTTTGGTAAGAAGTATACTTAGGTTCAGGTTCGTATCAAAAGAGGCTTCATTCTAACATATAGGCTTTAGTTGGCCACATACTTCATATAACTTGCATAAAGTGGCTATATAACGCCTGTATAAAATATGGCAGTAAAATATCGCACTCTATCATTTCAATACCTATTCTGAGTCATCGAATATAAGCTGAGGGCGGCAGGGCTTTAACCCCATTATTCTACGTGTACTTTAAAATTACGGGTTCCGAAATCGATTATATATTCATCATTCGCGTGCTAGTACTCGATAGCTTAAAGATTTTTAAAAGCCGATTCATCGCTTTTTAATCGGGTTGGTGCTATAAACATCAAAGAGATAATATAATTTCCAGTCATAGTCATAGTATTGTAGTTTTATGCAGATACTTTTTGTTAAAATACTGTCAACGTAGAAATAAAATAATTTTGTCTATATTTTTACATTGAAAATCTTTAAAAGGAATATTTAGAGGTTATAGAAGCACTCAACCATTGAATGCATAAGAACGATAAATATGAGGTGAGCAATGTCAACAAAAGCATAAGAATTATATTCGGATATGTTACTAGCATCATCCCTGATAAAAGCGGACATTAAAAATAAAAACGAGCATGATAAATGGTATTAAAGTATTTAAATTAATATTCAGTTACAAAAAATACCGCATGTCATCTAGCTCCAATACTGTCACATTATTATAGACAATGTACTTAACAGATTCTAACATTTTTATTTCTATCGAATCATAACAGAGGCATATAAAATCTTCTATGAACCTATTGAGTCACAATGGCACACCAGCGGCTAGAAACAATATATTTTAATTATGTCTGGTATACTAAGTCCTGACAGATTATTCATTTAAAAAGAAAATAAATGCACTCAAACATTCCATTACACCTACCTAAAAATCAAATCGAAAATTCTATTCAGCGGCAGACAGTTTTACGACATATTCTTTATGCCTCGATACTAAACTCTAAAAGTAGAAACAGGTACATAGTCTGACCTTTGATCAATAATTAAGAAGGCTAAACATTAATACCTGATCCTTAGAGAGGTATTGATTAAAAGGTCCCCAACTTCATGTCCTACGTCCATTCATGTAATGTGGATGAAATCTCCGAAAATCTTCATTAAACATTTACTGATCTGCTGTTTAGGCCATCATGACGAGAAGTCTGTGGGGTTACCATATTGCTGGGCATCGGAAGACTGCTATTTGGAAGATTATTTTTATTTTTTATTTTATTATTTATCTTTTTTAGTTGCACTGCAGCGATTACTTTCCTACATGGTTGGCGGTCATATCTACTTTGTAAACCGATTGCTCTATTTATATTTCAAAGCAATCACAGAGTCTCTTTTAGCGCAGTATTTGAAAAAAAATACGTTGTATTTTATCCGAAATAACAGATAAAGATTGAACTCTACACGCTTAGAATGTCCTACAAGGAAGAATACATCGATATTGGTATCTTGCGATTGAGAAAATTACGATAATAACACGCGTTTTCTCCATCTAACTTACTCTACCTATTTCCTAATAAGTGAAAAAGTGATGCAATATACACCGATGCTGACGTCAGCGGCTATCAAGCGTCCAACCCTTAGACACTAGTAGACGCCTCCGGTTTTCGATCAAACCGCTTGTATAACGTCACTGCTGTTTATAATATCAATACGGAGAACATAAAGCTGTCGCCAGTCGCCAGTCGACACTGGCGTGTCGGTCATGCAAATGTCTGTGACAGTCACTACTTGTCTTGTTGAAGATCGGTCAATAGAAACCAATCTGTCTAGGTTATACTACAGGGAATTTGTTAGAATCTGTTTTAGTCGATACTGGCAAAATATGGTGGTATATGGTGTATGACAAATTATTTATTATTATACATTACACTAAATTAGATACATCGTTGATCAAGTTTTTCTTGTCGTGAGCCTTAACGCAAGCATTTAACTTATCAAAATTAGTTTTATGCTCGCGCCTTCGCTCTAGCGAATCTAACAGGGATGTATACTATATCAAAATGATCATATGTGTTAATTCAAGACACAGTCTATACTCGTAGACCTACTATCAATGTGCCAAATTTTATCCAAATCTAATCAATAGTTTACGCGTGATTAAGTAACAAACAACCATACATTATACACTTTTACAATTATACTATTACTAGGAAGAAAACTCATGCAGAAGATATAATCCCTTTATCGCAGAGGACTTCATAAACATTAAAACAACGAACACAAAGGACACCCCAGACTTAGAACTACTTGTGAATCATACAAATTCCGGTTAAGAAGGGGAATTGAACCCACAGCACTCTTTAACAAAAAATACGTTTAACGATTCTATACTTTTTGTTTGGTACCAAGCTATATTACAGCCACTCTCCTATTTTACTTTAAATAATATGTCAAAGCAAACTGCCACTGCTTTACAGCTCCAACACAAATTAGCACTCAATTAAGAAAATGTCAAGCCTCAAGAAATTTAATTAGAAATTAAGAAAGGTACGTTATGAAAAAATGGCGACCCTACCGTGCCCCCGTCGTCAACACCCCTAGGTCGCACCTCTCACCCTTGTCAGATACTTGTATCAATTTCGGGAAGTTTCGCACTGTCTGTCCATATCCCCGAAAATGTGTCAAAACTATTTACTTTTGATTTGTTTGTTAAACCTAAAGTGTTTACTAGAATAACAATATATCGTAAATATTTTCTTTCTGTTTTTCTGGTATTATGAGATGTTATATGAGCGAGTTCAAACATACCTTATGTTTGAACTCGCTCATTTCAGGAACTACTAATCCGATTAGAAATTGGTTCTAGTGTTAGATAGCCTGTTTTTGAGGAATTTTTATTTAAAATTACAATACGACCTATACGAGTAGAGCTGTAAGTATTAAAGTTATTTAACGCGGCTGAAACCGAGGCCTGCGTTTATTTATTTTATTAATTATTTACTTATGTTTCATATTAACATTGTATTAAGGTGGCTTTAGCCCAATGAGTAAGTTACGGCCTTGTTATAAATAAGTGGGGATACATTTTCAAATAATGCGCGTCATGAATCTATTTTGGATAAAGTAGTTCACAAGAATATAAAAGACTTCAAAATCAATTTGGTACTATGTTTTGTCAGCTTTCGGTTCTTACGGCTGATGTTGCTAACTTTAAATCAGAGTGAAAGAGTTAGGCCATAGTTCAAATAAGCACAGGATTTTAAACTGCATAATTATCCTTTCTTGGTGGTATTAAACCGGTTTTCTAAGGATATCTGCCGGTAAATATCTTTTTAAGACGTATATAACATTGAAAAGATTTATGACAATATTACTTCCTGGCATAATATTGGTTTACATTTATGCGAATGTTATATTTTCACATAAGACAACTTTATACGGATTTCACCGCAATGTATTTTAAAGCCTTTTAATCTTATTAAATAAATATATACATTCATAAAACTATTGATGTGTTATTTACATGACTTTTCGGATTACTTCGGCTCTAATAGTGTACTAATGTAGTGATATAGATATCGAGAGAATAATGTCTATTACACTATATAAAATGATTACTGAAAAGAAATAAAATTGAAGATAGCTGCTGAAAAACAACTGAAACGTCGGGAAAAGTATAACTATAAATAGTTTTAATAATTATAATTAATATAATAAATTAATTTTAAGCTATTTTAAAGTTTATTTCTGATATTGGTAGGCTTGATTTGTATTTTCAAACAAATTTGTGTCTGTTATTGTTATAGAATCAATGTTATTTTAATAATATTGAAATACAGACATAATGAACTATGTTTAGAATTTCAAATATGATAAAAGCAAATTTGTATAATATATGGTTGGACTGCCAAAAATCAAAATATTATTTATCACTAATACCCAATACTTTAAGACGCAATACTTTAAAAACGAATAATTTAAAAATAGAATATGAGCAGACCTAATTGTTACGCGCTAATTAAAACCTCAAAACATCCCGTATCTGTAATCCTTGACATAATTCAAATAACCCTCAAATATTTAACTATCTATGTTCAGAAACAACAAGCCCGCATTCATTAACATCATGTCACTGTCCAGGGCTGCATCTAATATTGTCTCCAAGGATGGGGATGACATAATCTCGATGAATAAGATAAGGACACGGACTGATTACGTCACAACTATTGTATATTATTAAGGTTATAGAGGCAAAAAAAAGGTGTTGTGGCTGGCTGGAAATATGTAATATAACCTTCTTTGGTGGGTAGATACTATAGTTTTTTTAAAAAGGCAACTCACGCACTATTATTAATTCCTGTACAACATTTAAACAAAGAAGACCTGAATTTGGAACAACCATTTGTGGATAAAATAAATTATTATCTTGTGTAGAAGTAGTGAGATCAAAGCAATCAATAGTTAATCTAGGTTTTGTAAAATAGTTTGCCCATGATCGTACATAGTGTCCAGGCACAATGTTTCTATCATTGTGTCGAAATTGTTAAGCTGACAAGTTAATTTAGTTCCCAAAATAACTTCTGACTAAGTGACCTACTTAAGTGGTAGCTTTGCGACTGCCAATATGTCGATAATTTTAACCTAGTACGACTTTATCTGCCTTCAGAATCGAAGGACCTCAGGAAAACGACGAGGAGAAGCAAAACTTACGTCTCGAGACGACCGAGGCTCGAGTTACTTGAATTAATTCATGCATATTATGACAAATAAAGTTATTAAAATACACTTTCATTTAATTTAATTTTAAAGACAATAATATATTGCTGCCTTGCCAATTTAAGCCTTTAAATTTTGTAATATTGAAGAAAACTGATAAACTGTTTCACACTTAACTTGTGCTTCTGTTTTTGGTCTCCATCCATCGGAATTACATTGAAGCGAATAATCATCGTAAATTGCAAGTAAAAGACAATTTATACAAAGGTATTTGTTATGAATATTTGAAGAATATAATGGCTGGAATTATACGACGAATAATGTGGCTAATAATAACAATAATATCTATAATAGCCAGTTCCAAAATATGTACATATTTAAGAACAAGTTGAGCTGAACAACTCGAACGACGAAAAGTTAACATAGCATATCATAGATTGATACTTATGTTAAGGGGGTAAGGGATAAGCAGAGATATGAAGCACCAGCATATTGCCAGCTATGTTCCTACGTAATAAAGGGCAAGATTATTACCGTATATTTTCAGGCTCTTTGCTATTACTAAGAAACTTCCAGATATAAACTCAAACTTATGCCACTAGATCAGCAAGGAATAATAAAGTTCAACACAATCGCGGCTCTGTTGAAACCCATTAAGTTAATTTTATGTACGATGTAGGTATTAGCGGACACAATTTACCAAGACAATTTGTTTATGACATGCATTAGACTGCACGCTTTCCACCTCACGTCGTCTGAGCCATGCGCTTACTGTAAAAAGTAAGTAAGTTAAAATATTGCACTCAAACGAGTCACGTTTGTAAAATTGAGTGCAGAACTTGAAAGTTTAAAATGTTCTATTTAATCCTTTTATAAGCAGTACACTCGTATGAAGTACATATCAATCTGTACTAATATTATAAAGCTGAAGTGTTTGTTTGGTTTCTTGAACGCGCTAATCTCAGTAACTACTAGTTCGAATTGAAAAATTGTATTTGTGTTGGATAGCCCATTTATCGAGGTAGGCTATAAGTTATATAACATCACGCTACGACCACCAGGAGCGGATCATCAATGAGAAACGTTGCAAAAACGGGGCAAATACTCTTATGTGACGCAGACGAAGTTGCGCGGGTCAGCTTATATTATATAAAAGCAATAAAGTTCACTTTACTTTATTTAAACTTAATGCATAACATTTTGCACAAATCGGAGTAATTCTTTCTGCAACAATACGTACATTCCCACTACCTGTCATTAGCTTACCAATATAAAGTACCATTTAATTCAATTCAAAACATTTATGTCAGACTTTTAGGTCCATATAGTGTTTGTAGTACATCGAGATAACTTAAAACTATGTTAGTAACTTACGCACTCATACAACAGAAAAACAAGAAAAATATCGTCTATCGTTTCCACGTTCCTTGTAGAACCAGGGGAGTCTTAATCCTTAAGGAAGGGTAGGTAAAGCACGAGTGACATCCCCAATTGCCGTTTACATCTGATGCGCCGTGTGCTAAGTTGTAATGTTGGTAAAAATATACCTTGCCTGACTTCTATACAGGTCCCATGGCATATGATTGCGTGTGATCCTGAAATTCATGATTCGACTCCCAGACTGCACTAATCGTTATTATTGAACGTTTCTGTTGGAAAATTTCCAATTGCAGTAGACGTCTGAAATTGTGTCGAAAAGACGGCAATAGGCTTGCTCTTATCACTTAACATAATTGGCAAATATACACCTCTAATAACCCTTCGTATATATTCATGTCAATTACCCCTTGCCTACATATCTACGGGGAATATTCCACTGCCAACCCCTTCAGGAGAAAACAGGTGCATATATAGATTATGGGTCTGGGTGTATATCGGACACGCACACGACAGAAACGGTTATAGGCGCACTCGATGTGATTGAGAGCACCGCACCCGCCACTGTCCGGTTATTGAGTTTCGGATTGCATTTGCAGAACACGTGCCGGCATTCGTTTAATACAGATTAAACGCATAAGTACCGGAAACTCGGGTTCCGTTCAAAATTGATGATAAAATAAGCTGTCTGTTGGTGCTTTTGTTGGTATATTGAATAAATGATACCGATCTACCTTTGCTAGCGATTGTGAATTTGTTTATCGGGTCGGGGGAAATGTTTTCCGTTTGGGAATGCTTAGTAACAGCACAGCTTAGTGAAATAATTATTATTTTAACTAGATTTTGCCCACGGCTTTGGTCGCGTAAATGTAAGTTAGGTTAGTAACAGTACATATATGCATGTACGTGTATGCAAAATTTCATAATGATCGGTCGAGTAGTTAAGGCGTGAACGCGTAACAAACAAACAAACTCACATTCGCATTATAATATTTAATTAGGATCAAGTATTTCTTATCGATTAATTACCATAATAAAAGGATATCATGTACACAATGGAAATTAAGACGACGAAAGATAATAATGGTTTTCAATTCGCTCCTTAACCTATTTTATTCAGGCATTCTTCACAGCACACTTAGAATGAAATTGCTTTGGTGGCGCATGGTAGTGTATGCGAATACCGTTCGCCAACGAAACAATGTGAGGGTATTTTCGTGGTACTAAAAGTCTCGGATGTGATACCGCAGTCAAAATGTTTTTTTTTTGTACAGCTAATGTGACAAACAGTCATACGGCCCACCTGATTGATGGTAAGTGGTCACCGTAGCCTAAAGACGCCTGCAACACCAGAGGCATCACTTGCGTTTTGCCGACCCTTTAGGAATGGAAGAAGAGAAAAAGGAAGTATGAAGGAGAAGGAGCGGAAAGAGGGTGATTGGGCCTCCGATACTCTCACTCACCGAACGAAACACAACAGTAGGAATAGTGCTATTTCACGTCGATATTCTGTGAGAGGGTAGTATTTCCCCGATCAAGCCGGCCCATTCATGCTGAAATCAGCAAGGCTGTACTACTCAAAGTAATTTAATTAGGTTTTTCTGTCAAGAAATACTCAGTAGCACCACAGAGTCAGAAACTGTGCCCGGTAGACGGAATTCGACTCGTCCTCTATTACGTGAACACGAAAATTCTGGCGAAATCTCTATCCAGCCTTTTAGGGCTATATAGGCGTGAGTCTATGTACGTAAAATCCATTATGTATAGCTCACAAAAAGTTTTCCTTGTATTTCCAACTAGAACATAACATTAATAAGGAAGTACCTATTCGGAAGAACAAGTTGATTACGCCGCCGCCGCGTCAATATTCTCTGTAACTAAATTACACGCCGAAACTAGAGCTTGCTTAAATAGGATATCTTTGTGCCTACTATGTCATACGTGACGTCTAGCCTGCGCCATGTTCAATATTTTATGACGTCTTATATTCTGGAACGGTGAACTTCATTTGTTAAAATTGGTAATAGACGCATAGACCAGACAACGTTTTTAGATAAAAATAGTCCCATTTTCAGTATCACTTGCACACACTTGTAAAGAACAGAACTTAGTCTTATTTCTGTTAATCGAATTAATCAAAATATAGCCCTTAGACATTGAGTTAATCTGTACTACAGACTATAGGACTAATCTAATGTGCATGCTCTAGAACTCACTCAGTCCGACCTATGTGACGCAATTAAGTGCAAAATTAATTAAACAATACTTACCGCAAACCAATGAACGCATATTTTGAATATTCAAATTTTGCACTGTAACGTATCATTGCAGTCAGCACTCTAACATATGCTACAAACAATATGTCTGTCCTCTAGTACGCAAAACATATTGACCTTATGGTCTTAGGTCTATCACCTTTACTTGACTCTGTCGGACAAAAAAATGTACGGAATGATTACTTAGAATTCTCTATTTCTTTTGCTAGACTTTTATCGCTAGCTTGGAATCTTTTAAAACATTACAGATGGTGGATTACACGAAAGAGCTAAATTTTAGGTTTAGTAAATTTGTGGGTAGAAAAGTGCGCAGTCATAGACAATAGAAGTGCGTTATGGTCACTTAAACCGGTCATGGTCGAGTAGAATAGTTGTACGCCTCTTACGCAAGTTACTTATTTCGATTCCAACTACACACGTCTCAGTTTGTGGTATTATCAGGTTCCAAGTCCGATGTTTCATAGGACTTGGAACATACGCTACATTAAATTCGGCAAACAGTTTTATCTAAAATATAAAAAAAATTACATGCATATTAGAAATTAACAAATATAATTAGCAAAACCAATGTTCCGAGGTTAGAACAAAAAAAAACGAAAAATCTGTTATACAACAGCTTTGTTCGTCCGTCGGTCCATCCGTCCGTCCGCCTATTATGCAATTTTCAACTCAAGAACCGTAAGAGCTAGAGACTCGCGGTCACCGCCATTCGACTCAGCATAGTCGATATACTCCCGAAATGTCTATGACCTTTGACTTTTGACCTGGTCACGTGATACCATCTTTCAACTCAAGAACCGTAAGAGCTAGAAACTCGCGGTCAACGGCATTTGACTCAGCATAATCGATGTACCCCCGACATGACTATGACCTTTGACCTCTGACCTCAAGGTCACGTAATACCATCTTTCAACTCAAGAATCGTAAGAGCTAGAGACTCGCGGTCAACGTTATTTGATTCAGCATAGTCGATATACCTTCGAAATTACTATGACCTTTGACCTCTGATCTCAAGGTCAAGTGATACCATTTTTTCGAACTCATAGATTTACGACAATTCATGGCCGTTTCTCACTTGTTTATAATATTTCAGCTAGTTTCCGTACAACTATCTTGTATATAGACTGCACGGATGAGGTTTAAGTGCTCACCTCGACACTGCCACTGCGCCGAGTGTTGTGGGTTCAAATCCTAGACGGGACAAAACTTTGTGCAATCCACAAAATTGGTCTTTACAAGTCTGGGTGTTCTTTGTGTCTGTTGTTTGAATGTTTGTAAAGTCTCCCGCGATACAGAAATTAACCCTAGGGCGAGCGTAGTCTTTAATAAAATAAAAAATATTAAATATTAAATCACTTGTATTAATTAGGTTACTAACTGTCCGCAACAATTTCACTCACGTTTATGATTACTGCTCCGCTCCTGTGGCTGGTAGCCTGATGTTATAAAACCTATAACCTTCCTGAAGAACAAAGTTACGAAATGCAAAAATATTTTGCATGATTTTCCTATAACAATGGCCTATAACTTTCCTCAAGAATTTTGCTACGAAATGGGAAAATAAGATCTCAAATACTTGTGACAATACCAGAGATTAGCCCGTTCAATCAAAAAAACTTCTTTTTCTTCATAGCGTTTATCCCGGTGTCTTGCACCGGGGTCCGCTTTCCTACTCTTTATCTTCCACTTTGCCCTATCCTGGACATCAAAATTAGAATAGCCCGATCAAACAAGAAAACAAACAACAATCTTTATTACTTCAACAAATACATACGTATATTATTTTAGTACAATAACAACATGGTACTTTAATATATTACTTAACGGTTATAATATGTCTTGCTAAGTGGACATATTTTTATAAATTCGGCAGTCGCAATAAGGCGTGTGACGTGGGTGTTTTGGCAAGCGACGAGCACCGCATGTGATTGGACTAATATTGATCACGCGAGGCCCGGTATTACTGACAAATGGTCCGTTACATAATGTTTTAAAAGGCTTAACTCTTTCATGAAACTTAAAAAAAGCTTGTTTAAAGTTTTTAAGCCTTAAGGTATGTATACATACAAATATACATATGTAAATAAATAAAATTTAAGTGTCAGTTTTTTATTAAATGCATATGAAAGTATATACGGCACTTTCATTGAAAATCATTTTATAAAATTTTATCTTTGTGTCTGTCTGTTCCGGCTAATCTCTGGAACGGCTGGACTGATTTTGACGGGACTTGCACTGGCAGATAGCTGATGTTATGAGGAGTAACTTACAACGAAGTTGCGGGTAACATCTAGTTTGTAATTGAATGCTTTTTTAGTATGGCGCGTAATCATAAGGTGCTTACGTGTTTCTTCCTAGAGCTATTAGTAATCAGGGATATATATTTGTTGTATATGTGATAACGTTACGTCACGGCTGTATATACTTGACAAGATATGCGAAGTTGTATAATTACACGCATATTTCTCTAGCCACATTAATTTAGTTAATTTAATTAAAGGCAAGCTTTAAAGAATCCGTCTACGCTACGCGCTAATACAGTAAAAACAATCCACTAATGAACTCCCAATGTACTATACGGCGATAGCGCAATGGGTAAGGCACTATACTGTGTGTGTTGTGGATTTAAATCCATGGCACTACCGACGTGAACCCATTCCCCACCTAAACATATTAGCTTAGTTGGTTAATCTATTAACCAAATTGTAACTATCCTTTTCAACCTGTCATTGGTTGAAATGCCAGATATCATTGAAAGACAATTGTGTCTGGTCTGGCCGCTGCCGTTCTAGAGCGTTTGCGAGTCCCAGATAAAAATTTCGTTATATTGAAAACGAGGCTATCTACAAAAAATCTCGTATTATTCATGTAATAAGTCTAACAATAAATTGAAAGGACATGAATGACCAATTTCAGACTAATTTTGGAATTTTATCGTCGAATTAACTAGGGATTATACTCGTCAAAGTTATTAAGCGTATTTGGAGTTTGCTACTATAAAAGT
Source organism: Catocala fraxini (assembly GCA_930367265.1). Classification (NCBI taxonomy): domain Eukaryota; kingdom Metazoa; phylum Arthropoda; class Insecta; order Lepidoptera; family Erebidae; genus Catocala; species Catocala fraxini. Next base: position 19,072,340 of record OV884035.1, read on the forward strand.
TAAAATAAAACGTGATTGCGATATCAGAGTTCATATCAATGTTATTTCAACTGAGACTGATTAGGATTTATTGTAAAGTTGTTGGATTGTTGAGGCCATCTGTACTATTTATATTACATATTTGTAGGATAAAATAATATCAGCCCTGTATTAAACTGTGCCACTGCTGGGCACGGGCCTCTTCTCAGTGTGAGAAGGGTTAGGCTATAGTCCACCACGCTGGCCCAGTGCGGGTTGGCAGACTTCACACATCTTTTAGAACATTATGGAGAACACTAAGATATGCAGATTTCCTCACGATGTTTTCACTCACCGTTTATAGCAAGCGATAATTAACTATTTAATACACATATATTTTCGAAAAGTTGAGAGATGCGCGCCTTGGGTTCGAACTCGAGACCTCTGCGTGGCAGTCCAACGGTTTCCCACTAGGCTATCGCTGCTTAAATTTGTAGGATAATTGACGAATATATAGATGAACAAAATTAATGAATACGAAAATTACAACGCACAGTAACTTTAGCTAAATCATTTAAACGCCTGACATTTAAATCTACCTATTTATAAATTCAAGTTTACGCAGCCTACACAAGAAATTTCAGACACGTTATTGCCTTATACAATACACATTAATAACTTTTATTCCACGAAAACACCCAACAAAGTTCGACATAGGTAAGTACTTACAAACTGAAACATCCATTTGACAGAGAAGACAATATTGGAAACTTCAGTTGAAATAAATCTGACACCACCTTATAAAGCATTCAAAAACTGTGAACAATAAACTTATTCGATCGTAAACGAGCCCAATAAACCAAACGAGATATCTAAAAGTGCAGATACATGCGCATCAGGCCATTGCAAATGGAAGATAGTAGATACCAAATCGAATTTTGAAGCGAACCAAGGCGGGCCATTAAGGCATCTGCACATAGAAATGGTCGGCGTTTCGTTCATTGGAATATTCTAGATATTTGCATATGGCGGGCGGGTGACGTCACGGCATGTCGCATGCAGCGCGACGCTCCGGTATTCATGCGGGCCTTGCTGTAAAGCTGCGGACCCAAAGGGAGATAAATGAGCTCGGATTTGTCGCGAGCCAGTCCGACTCTACTAACTAATGATATATATAAAAGGAATTATGTGCGTTGCTGTATCAAATCGTATAAAATAAAAGTTAAGGCATTTTATTTGCCTCTTTTGCAGACATGCGCCAAGACGATACGCAAGTGCCGGTTGTACTTGGCACTAGATTCGTTATGTAAAATATTGTTTGCAAAATTTGTTTGTTATTATAGTTAAGCTTATTTTCGTGTTATTCGAACTCGGTCAGTAGCGTATAAAATAAATAGGCTATATCAACCACATAGTTTTGGGGAGAAGTACTTTATTTCAAGCCTTCTGCTCCTAATGAGAAACCTAATTTTTGAGAAAGATGATTATATAACAATTTTGATTATGTGTTATTTTATCTGTACTACAGTATAGATTCATTTTTAATAATAACTGCCAACGAAGTGAACGAAATTCAAATAACAATAATGTAAAAAGAAAATAGCAGTTTTGCTAAGTTGCTCTAAATTCTTGGCGACTCTGATTGTCAGCAAATATGCGTACATAATGATTTTCATCAGTAGGCCATCTTCTCCTGTTATCTGATCTTAGAATAAAGGAATTTATGGTGGGAGGAAAGAAATAGATGACAATCAGATGCTTTATTCACCAACACTCTTACTTAGCGCATAAAATGCAACACAGTAACAGTCATACAAGCCATACGCCGCCGCGCCGGTAACCTGTAAGACGATGGTAGTTTCCCGAGCGAGTTGGCTCATTCGTACAATTAATCAACAATTGGCAACGGCGGATCTTGCGCAGTAAAAATTTAAAAAGCTGGAAATAAGTAGGTTGACGTAACTACATATGTCAAAGTACTAGTCTATTTAACTATTCCCTCATCGTTAATGACGATGACCAAAAAAATAACCACTAACTTATCATAATTATTTATTTTTAAAATAATATTATATCTATAACAGCGATTGTCATCCAAAGATACCATTATGTAGGTCCGTCAAACACCAATTCCATAGCTCAGATTTATTAGATTTTATATGTTGCATTATTATAATGCACATAGTTGTCGAAATGTGATACTACACGGCCAATTACTAGATAGGTATCCCATGTCATCGTATATTAAAACTCTCCAAGGCTTCTTCACGAGCGTATGTGTTTGTGTTAACCGCCCAGGTATTCAATAAATGTCTAATGTTATATGTATAAATTTATTGATGCCAACTGAAACCTATACTCGTATTACAATGCTGGTATAGATGGCTCCTTTTACGTATAGATTCACTTGCGTTAATATAAATTCATCATCAGGACATGTGTGATGTTTGCACAATATCGCACAAAGGCGAGCTGCGTCTATCTACAGAGTTAACTCGACTAGTGTTTGGTATGGCTTAAAGCTTTGTATACGCGCATCCATCATGCTAACCATTTGCAAAGTCACTTGTGTCGGCTTCCAGACTAATCTAATGCGACAGTCTTCTACCGACTATATTCGTAGTTTATTAACATGTCGTACGGTAGGTGAATTAGGTAGCTAGTGTTGTTATCCCATACTTACCTATGGATAGCATTGGTCAAAGATAATAATAATTTTGTTGCATTATTGGTTATTGTTATTCTAGTATAGTTCTTATAATCTTATAATAAGGTAGTTGATAGAAATTATAACCACAATCAAAATATATTGTCATAAAAATGTTCAAGTATTTTATAGATATATCTACGTAAGACTAATAAAATAAGATAAACTTATTTAAAATGTGAGCGCATTGTAATATCAGTAGATTAAACCTTTCAAATGGATTCCATCTTAAAACTAAGCCACAGCTACCGGCCTTAGATTGAAGGGTATCCGAAAAAGAATAATCCAATGACCGTAAAATCCGGAAAATGGTATAAAACCGTTTTACAATTGTTCTTAACTGAAATCGGCTGAAGAAAGGTGAAAGGTGAGGGAAACCGCAGAGAAAACTCTTTATGTAATTAGGGTTTAGCCGGTTTAATACGTTACCGATTTTCCGATTCTATTATTAACTGAGATTTAAGATTGCTATCCAATGATTGCTTTTGATAACAATCATAAATGTTTCATTCAATTTCAGCTCTTCCTGATCAATTTATATATATGGAGGCAATGTATAACTGCTTATAATTGCATCATTTATGTGTAATTATAATCACCGTACGGAAGCTTAGAAAATAATATTAGTGTCCTTGTTTTGTAAAGCTTCTACAGTTATTGACCAACCCTGACATCAACCGCAAATAGTCAATCAAGAGAAATATTACAAGCGTATATGAGCACTGGCTAGTTATTGCCATATCTTCTAATTCTGGTGCAAGAAATAAAATATCATTGGAATCATGGACGATAGAATCGACTGGCGGAGATGACTTTTCTAGGTAGACTTTTGTCTATTTGTAATCAGCCAATGCTGGTGTTAGAGGGCCGAGAACGATTGTCCTACTTACTAAGATTATTTTCTTTTTTCTTTTGTCTAACACACTGTCTTTCGGTCGTCTCCTATTACGTGGAATCAAAAAACATAGATGTTTAAATGTGGTTCTTTTTAACCTCTACTTAATCCGTGGTGAATCCTAACTAATATTATAAATGCACATGTTTGTTTGTTACGCTTTGACGCCGTAACTACTGGACCGATCATCGTAAAATTTTGCATACACGTTGTCAGGAGAACAAAAAACGATGACATTAATTCAAAAGGGTATACTTTTATAAATAAAGGGTACCTTTTATTCAGAAAAATTACTGTTAATAAAATCTAACCTAACCCCCGAGCGAAGCCGCGGGCAAAATCTAGTCAGTCATAAGTCTATGTAAGTATGATATTACACGATATTATGCAACTATTCTTACCTAGCAAACCGGTTAACTTAAGTATAGACATAGCAACTCCATTATATCACTGCACAACCACATAAAAAGCTCTCGAAGAGAATAATTCTCACATATCCCTTCTGCCATTATGGCTATCCTTTATCCCACGGCCATCTATGGCTATCTCACGCCATAATGAGCTCCGTTAGTGTGTCCGAGACTTAAGGCTCTATATAACGACCCAAGCTGTTGCGTTTATTTTCTCAGACTCCCAAGAACATGATCCAGTGATTAATAATAGTTCACATGTTGCCTTGTACTCTCAGTTTTGTTAAATATATTTTTTTTTTTTTTCAATTTCTTCAATTTTTATTTACTTGTACAAAAGTAACAATCATAATATACAACTTAACTAATTATTAACAAACCTAACTATATTTTTTTTGTTATTAGAAAAGAAAACTACGGCTTTATTAATAGCTCCTGTGTCGCATTCCTCACGCCCGTCGTTTTAAGGTGCTCTTAACCTGGCCTTTGTCCAGAACGCCTCCGATCTGATCAAGAATGAAGGATGTGATGAAAGTGATGAATATGAGGAATGTGATGAAAGTGAATGAAGCCAGAGAAGTGTGTCAGGATCGTAGCAAATGGAAATCCGTAGTCTCTGCCTACCCCTCTGGGAAATAGACGTGAATCTATGTAATCCTGTATCGCGGGGGAATTAACGGACACAAAGAATACCCAAACTTGGAACAACCTTTTGTGGATAATACAAATTTTTGTCGCGTGTGGGTTTCGAACCCACAACACTCGGTGCAGCGGTAGTGGCGAGGCGACCACTTAAACCACTACGCCATCGATGTACGTACTTATAACTAAAACAAAATAAAAAGGAATATCACAAAATATATGATTGTAAATAAATTAAATGGCTGGTTTAGACAGCGCAGCGTCGTAAAATTCCAGCATCGCTGTCGACTGGAAAAGTCCCCAGAAGACTGGCAGCATTGCCACGTTGAATGGCAATACTAATTCTTTGAGCCAAGAAAAGTCCAGCCTCTGGTCATGCGAACCGTCGATTAGCCCCTCTCAGAAAAGAGCACGATCGCCCGGACACACACGTTTACTTAGGCTCTATAATACAATTTATATCTATTCATATGCTAATCAATAGCCTACCTTGCTGACGTAAACCAATTCGCATGCTTGAACGGTTTAAAGATTTTACGTGCCAATGACTCAGCAAATATATTTGGGCTGAAACTCACTTATGTAACAAACTTGGAACACAATACTAAAGTTGAAACGATTTTGCTGGTGTTCCGATTATATTCTTGAATTTACGCCAAATTCATGTCGTTATAATGTAAGGAATTAGGTAGATTACATACTTCCTGCTGTGTTATATCATACTAGAACTGTTTGCGTCACAACATTTTACTTGTTTTAGTAGTACTACTAACGCCATCTAGTGGTACAACGTGGAAATGATATTACCGCGCATATTATTAGTCTGAATATTTTTTAAGTATAGCAAAATACAAAAAATTCAAAAAAAAAAAGTTAAGTATAGTAAAATTCAATTGTGAAGTGATACGGTAATCGTAGTTCGTATATAGTGCTTGTAATCATAAAATCATAATCTATCGCTTTACTGCTAACAACTACATACGTACGGTAGACGTACTCAATACTATTTTTTATTTCTAAGCGTTGTACCTTTTTTATATTTGATTCTCTTTTTTGTTTTATACTGATTCTGTATTCTGAACTATACATTCTTTTAGCTGTTGTGATACCAATGTTACTTTGCCACACATGTTGTGACACCATTTAATTTTATTAATGTAGTTATATTTTAGATACAAGCAATAATGTAACAACTACAGGTTGTCCGAACAAATAAGTTACAGTAACTCATACATTTCGGACAATTTTATGCCTAAATGAGAATAACAAATTAGTGATGTTTTATGCAAATAGCATAACGGCGCATATTGTTTTTAAGACTGCCTCTTTTCTGCATAAATATTATATTGAATATTTAAGAAAAATGTAGATAGACAGCAATGATTTATAATCATAATAGATCGCTTTACAGCCCGCAACGTATTACTAAGTTAAAGTAACAAATCTATTACGAACTATTTTATAAGTAGGTACCTAAATAAGAAACACAAAATCCAAGTCGCCAATATGCTTTAATAAATATTTTATGAACATATTTTATGCTCTAAATGTAAAAAGTATTGCTTTTCTTAGTGAATAGACACGATTTAGATGTATATTCCATTTATATGCGAATTAAACATATTAATCTTTGTCTTCTATTTACGCGAATATTATGCATTGAAATTAAACTGCTATATACGGATTTTATCGCGTTGTTTATTTGACACTTTATTACAAAATTTTGAAAATTGTTTCACTACTACTACTATTAAACTTTACTAATTTTTAAGCTAATTAAATTATTATTAAACTATTTAGATTTAATTTATTTTTACTTTTACACTTTCCCCGACGTTTCGGTTGCTTTTCAGCAGCCATGGTCACGGGGAGACCCCCCGAAAATTTTGTAATAAAGTGTCAAATAAACAACGCGATAAAATCCGTGTATAGCAGTTTAATTTCAATATTAATCTTTGTTTTATTTATATTTGTAAAAAATATATTATCAAAATAGCATAATTTAATTTAGGCGTAGACGACATCTGCAAACTATTAAAGAATAAATTTGTCACGCTAAAATGGGGAAAAATAAAACTAGAGGAATCTGTGGGCCTTTTAAAAGCTCTAGAGAAATAAGCTGTAATTCTAACATGTAGATTAGGTTAAATGCTATTCAAAATAAATTTATTCAACTTAGGTTTAAAGGTAGCACTTATGAATGTCAAAGTTACACTAAATATTTTTTTGTGAATTTACATTTACTGCCACGTTCAGCAAAGCAAGGGTGTAGGGCTCATGAGAAGAACGGGCAAGAAACTCATGACCACTCTTTTTAATTGCCAAGTTTATCGTTTCCAAATCATAACAGCTGTAAGATGCTGCAACCATTTCTCCATGAACTACTACTGAACATACTATAGCATTTAATAAAATTTGATGGTAGCCTCTAAAGCAGCAGTATGGTAAATAGGATGAATGATGATCCAATTATTTGTAACACGCGTTTGAATGTGTACTCTGACGCGTGTCATTTTTTGTTGATTTGTATCTTTTGGTACGTAGACTTAATTCATTGCAATGACCCTGAAATTTTGTTTTATCTACTGCTGTAACATACTCGTACATGAATCAAAATGGCGTTTTTCTTTAACTGTTACTAGTATTCTTATTAACCTTCCAGCTAATAATACTTATGCCTGTTTTATGTTAAAATCCTCCAGGAATGTTAATACTACCATCTCGGTATGCATTCCTAAAGGATTCAACTGCGGGCATATCCTAGTAGCTACTTATAAGCGGTATCCCAAAGGCGACCGCCGCTTTTTAACTTACGTCTAGTATAATTCCAATCCCTTATCCAAAAGAATAGGCCTTACTAGCAAGAGATTTTGGTTAAGAATCACACCAATTGCACTACTGACGCAGGTAAACGCACTCCTAAAAGGTATCCTATGAATGTATGTCATCTCAGACATCAGACAGTGCAAAGTTTCATCCTAATCTTTTCGAAAGATTATGCGTGAGTGAATAACAAACATCTAAACATGTTCACAAACTTCCTCATTTATATTATTTGTAATATTACCATAATTATATTAGTTACTGTTTGATATATTATGTATATACATCAGCATATAGCCGTGCCATGCATCCCCGAACCTACCTCGGCAGGGATGTATCACATCAACATTTTCTACGTTATGGTTTTGGACCTACGTTATTTATAGTAATTAGTTTCATTGGTAATGTATCTAACAGTTCTAATTGAAGAAGTAAATAAATGAGTAAAAAGGGGCGAGTCTAATTGCCTAATACCGACTACCTACGTTCCGTGCAACTAGTGTTGTTCCTGAGAATTATTTTAAAAACAGTAGTAGTAAATAACTCATTACCCGATTCGGAGATCCTATCCTAAAATCTCATACGCTGCAATCGCATTCGCTATCACTTTGCCATTTTGATATAAAGTAAACATTTGTCATGGCCGGACACGGTCTTGCACAATTAACAATGTACTTACTTACATTCACTGACTCGTGTGTTTTGTTGACACGCACCCCTATGACTCAGCTGCGAACTGCCTGCAGTTAATGGGGTAAAAAAACACCTCTTGTTAAGTCAGTTAATGATATCTGGCTTCATAGATATGTTCAATGTGGTTCGTGATATAAATTAGTCGTAACCATAATATATTTTCAAATTAAGTGTAGGTTTCATATATATATACATTTGGTCTTAAATAATTTATTATAGTTACTTAAAACTTAGCGGGCCAACACAGCAATAGGAAATTTAAGGTCACTGCACAATATATCTTCAACTAGGTATATCGTCTTATGCTTTATTATGTTAGACACTGATTGGCGGGCCTACGGCAAATACGAAGTTAAAAGGCTAATCTGCCGCTTCATCAGTCAATAAATTAATATTTACATTTGTTTGTTTTACTAAACACGCTGGTTGCTACAGCTAAAGCAACTTAGATAGACCTTGTCTTGCAGATTAGAATTTTTTTAACCTCTGTGTCTTCATCGAAGAGGATAATGAAAACGCTATGTGGGTCTGTGTGTCTGTCTGTTAGTGACCGGCATAACTCCGTAACCACTGGACCGATTGACTTGTAATTGGTGTGGTGGTCGAGTCTGAATATGAGCCCTGTGGGTCAAAAGACCCCCGAGATATAGAGGTTATATCTTTTCATTACTTTTCTATTTGAGACGAAGAGGTTGAATTCTGGGTTTTTACACCCATCTCGTTATAACAATGTTTAGTATCAATAAAATAAATCTATTGATTTGACTCCACGGATAGTTTGGTGGTTTAAGTGGTCGCTTCGCCACTGCACTGTGTGTTGTGCGCCAACAATTTGTGACGATCAACCAAATTTATCAACCTATGTAAATAGCCAGCGGTTTTATTTCAAGTTCAAATGTAATTCAATTTATGTCGTCGGCCTCGATGGCGTAGTGGTTAGTGTAACCGACTGCCAAGCCTGAGATCGCGGATTCGATTCCTGCACAAGTCAAACATTTGTGCGCATGAACATGGATGTTTGTCTTGGTCTGGGTGTTTCGATGTTTAATATGTACCTATGCATTTACAAAAAGGAAGTATATATATGTTTATCCATTGTCTAGTACCCATAGTACAAGCTCTGCTTAGTTTGGACTAGATGGTGTTGTGTGTATGTGGTAGAATATTAGGTATTATTATTATCGGATAGTTACAAAAGAACCCAATCCTGAATACCAATTCTCGTAATGCAAAATGTTCAAAATAGACTTCCAATCTAGCCTGAGTGTTATACATATCACAAATGGCAATCTTCTAAAATATTTTGAAGATATTATTACAACAATTATTGTCATTCTGAACTCAACACCAAACACGCATTACTAATACAATTTTCGAGTTCATTTAATAAGGTTATAAACTGATTCGTCGTTTCAACCACCACCCGTGCAATGCTCCCTCACCGTGACTAATCGCCGGCATGCGAGGCACCACAATCACGATACTGTGCCATACATCACATTTACCCCAAAGCCCAGAGCGTATAAATGTGGACATATATCATTACGCTTTTTCCATTTGGGTGACAGCAAATCACCAGCTTTATTGAGAAACCGTTGGCAGTCATAGCAGTTTACATTTTGTTTAGTTAAACTGTGTTTTGTACATCTTAACTTGCTTTTGCGCGCGGCTCCGCCCACGTGATACCTACATCAATAAAAGTGGCCTATGTCTTTTTCCAGGTTTTAAACTATATCTGTACCAAATTTCATTTAAATCGGTTTAGTAGTTTAGCCGCGAAGAGGTAATAGACAGACAGACACAGATAGACAGATAGAGTTACTTTAGAATTTATAATATTAGTAAGGTAGTAAGGCAATAAGGATTAAGTAAGTAAGTATACAACGATGGTTTCCTTTAAAAAAAACTGTCTTTTGGTCCTGTGGTACAAGCATGCACATACTATCTCCCAGTTTCGATTTATTCGATTGTTAACAAATAAATAAATAATTTTTAGAACTGGTTTACTTTCTGTTGGTTTGGTGTTTGTGGTTCGTGTTGCCAGACTGCCTACATCCTATGGGCATTATGGAAATCCTTAAGGCATGGTTTCCTTATGATGTTTGCTTTAACAGTTAAAACAAGCAATAGTTAACGTTAAAACCAATCCCATTACACGCAAGTGCGTCTGATGGGATAGGTTTTAAAGAAAATAAATTAGTAAGTAATAGGTTTTAAGGAAAAGAAGACCTTCTTTTTCAAAGCTAAGAACAACTTTGAAAAGTTAGAAGTACGTGCTATTGGATATAAGGTTATTACTCGAAACCTCTGCGTACTTATTAAAACGCCCTACTAGGCTGTCACTGTTCTATAAATGTAATAAATGTATGATAATACACTAATTAATATTATTGTTCTCTATATAAAAGAAATTGGAACTCCTTGCTTTTATCCAAAAACAGCAAATCCTTGCAAATATTCCATACGAGTAATCTTACCTATACAGGATATACATATTAAATTTAAATTAGTGATGATATTCGAATATATTTCAGTACAATACGGTACCTTCTTTGCATTGCCAAGGATATAGCGCAAGTAACGTAAGTTTTTATAGTGTAGTCAACACATTCGAATGCAATTGTGCACAATGACACCCCTAAATTAGATATTTTTCTGTTCATATCCGAATCGATTAAATGGACAATTCAACACGACAAACGCTCGCGTCCTGAATGGATAGATGGGCATCCATGTCCCCACGGAGTAAATATTTGTCAGTGAATTGTATGTCTATAAAGTCCCCATGACATGATTCCTATGAGTGGACGAAACCTTCTTTTAAATATTTTCAATTCTGACTTACACGCTAACTAGTTAAATGTAGCTTTATTTACTGTTATATTAGTAATATATGTAGCAAGAAAAATAATGTTGTAATTAGTTATGCGTTATCTACGCTGCAATCTTTGACAAGTTATTAAGCATTTTATAAAATTACTAGTATTTGCCTGCGTAAATGTAGATTAGGTTAGATTAGGAACAGTTATTTTATCTGAATGAAAGGTACGCTATGTCTTGACAGCGTGTATCCGAAATTTTATGATCATCGGTCGAGTACTTAATCATACAAACAAACTTACAATGGCATTTATAATATAAGTTAGGATTTACAATAATAATTTAAAATCAGTTGCAAGTAAAATGAAATGCAATATTTAAATGCTTTTTATCGCTGCAATACTTGACATGACTTGCAACATTACATAAAATGATTAGAACTATACTTATACATAATAATTTTCCAACTCAACCACCTCAAAACTGTTGTTCACGGTACACCATACATGGCAGGTATTATTTTATCCAGTTTGCGTTATGGCGGGCTAACTGGGTGCTTCCGATATATCACAGCGGCCATTAATTGCGCCCCCTGTTTCCGCGACATTTGGCTAATGTCACACTGCGTCCTACCGTGGGGTAAGCCACATAAAACGACGTAGGGTCAGGCCGAAAGAGCCCGCAGTGCGAAAGCATTACACAAAAAAAAACGAGTGAAGTAAGTAATCATTCGAATTGGAAATTTATATATAAACATTAATTTACTTACATGAGATGCATATCGACAATTCCATTGCAACTTTGGACTGCCTGACTAAGCTGATATCTTGACTTAGATTGCATCAAATAGTTTTCTGTAGTGTTTTCACCATAAATATTGGAGTTGCCAAAACACCTTAAAGAAGTGTTGCACTTCCCGCAGAGATAGGGCAGAATGTAGCATATCTCTAGCTGCTTTTAACTTGACCTTTGTTGGCAACCCTGCAAAAGAGTCTGATAGCATTCACTGTTCCCCTAATGACAACCCCTCTAGAGTGTTCTAAAAGGAGAAGTTGATACTCACAGTAAGAACAGACGATTACTTATTTGATTTACAATCTTCTGCAGTATGTAGCTGCTCTTCCTATTGGAATTGTCCAGGTTTGAGCTGTTGTTACTACAAATATGTTGTAACATTTTGAAAGAAATGGGTTATGTTCAGTAGTATAGATAACGTAATAAGGTATCTATACTAAGAGCAACTTTTTTTTTAACTTTGGAGGTGCTCCTTGTGTATATCCCCTCGCCACAAGGAGAGGCGAAAGGGTTATGTCGGGCTCTTCTGAGACTTCGGGCCTACCGACTAAAACCACCACGGTGTGCCACCTCACTGCTATGTAAGGTGGGTGGGTCGCTGGAACTGGAACTACATCAGCGACCCACACAGTAGGGCCCAATGCAGAAAAGAAAATGTCAGCGGGCGACAACTCCTGGGCGACGCCCTGGCACGTCAGAGGGCATCGCTCAGTATCAATGGCTGGCGGGTGGTGGTGGCAGACCCGCCAGGATACGTTCCCCACGGATCCGTCATGCGGATGCGACTGCTACCCACTTCCTCTCGCTGTCGACCATGGCTTTGTTCACGGCCGGTAGTGAGAGGTCTTCACTCTCAACGTCCTAGAGTTCACGGTGCTGCATCGCCCAAGCAGGACATTGCTCGAGCGTGTGCTGCGCCGTATACCACATCACACTCACAGTAGCGGCAGATGGCTGCGTCTGCGTCGGCCGACACCGTGCGGTATCCTCGTATGACCCTAACCGCTATGACTCTCTGCGGTCTCTGCAAGAGAGTCCTGCACTGAGCGGTCAGAGAGTCCCACCACACCAGTGCGCCGTAAAACGCCATTGACCGGATAACCCCCGTGTAGAGTCACCGGCAAATACTAAGAACACCTTCACATTATCCAGCAAAACTTACCATTAAGAACTTTAACATACAAACATAGCCTCAGGTCTATATCCCCAAATGGGGAAGCAGAAGTGTTTAACTCCTACACGTGGCCAGCTTTGATTTTAGATCTCACGTCGCCCTTAGCACCCAGTAGATACAAGCCTATTGCACAGTTCCAAAGATCGCACTGCTACTTGACCACTTCTTGACAGAAAACCCATACTGTGCTCAACCCAGGTCTCTAACTTGTGACTTCAAGCACAGATGTCGTATTTACTATCGCAGAGCCACTGAGGCCACTGAGTGAGAGTAAACATCATTAAAAAAATTCAATGAAACGTTAAGTTTTTGCTTTTCATAGTGGCTACTGTAGAGAATATTGATAATAGAAGGCTATTCTCAATCTATTTTTATTATATTCATAAAGATTTAATAACTAGACAATCCACTATAGCAACCATAAAACACTTAGACCCTACAAATCAGCATAGGAATCGCACTTGCTCCTGGTATATGTACCTCGTGACCTATTTCGCTTCATTAACCTTTAGGTACTCTCGTCACATTCTTCACGCACGCTCGTCAGTTCGAGTAGGTACTCTTAGGAGCCTAGAACGCCTCTTGATTATTCAGAGATGTTACATAAAAATATATTAATATTATATTGGATAGCTACGTGTTGCCGTATAATCCTAACTAATAATATAAATGCGAATGTGAGTTTGTGTTTGTTGCGCTTTCACACCTTAACTACTCGACCGATCATCATGAAATTTCGCATACATGTTGTCAGGGTTACAGAATAGGACATAGGGTATCTTGTATCCAAAAATAGTACTGTTCCCGAGCAAGCGGAGGCTCATGCAGATACTAGTAATAATATAAATGCGAATGTGAGTTTGTTTGATACGCTTGTACGCCTTAACTACTCGGCCGATCATCATGAAATTCCATACACGTTGTCAAGTATACAAAAAAGGTCCTTTCATCCAGAAAAAAGTATTGTTTCCGAAGGATAGAAATTGATTGGCAAATTCTACATTAACATGAACGAAGCCACAAGTAAAATCTAGTTGTATAAAGTCCACCTGCACTGTGTCGGCAAACGACACAGTGAGCCCTTTATGTCTTAGAAATCTAGTACTCGCAGGTAATTTTTTGCCAAGTTTACATTAAAGCGAGCCGCGGGCATAAACTAGTGTATCGTATAAAGGTCATAACACACATATCAACTCGGAAAGGGATCGTCACCGCATCGCCTTTCACCTCGCCGCCGCCGCGCCGTCAAACAGGCGTCAACCTAACGTAACCAAAGCGGATCAGCAGCTCCGGTAGGTCGACTCGGCTACAGCTAGGCAACGCCGCGCTCACCTAAATCATATAAGTATGGATATTTTCTCACTTTCTCAGTTTATTTCTTTTCATCGTTACTTTAAATAAAAGACTCGCGCAACACGACTCGTAGTTGTCTTGTGAATGACAGCACGTTCAACGTTCAGCAAAAGAAATGCACAGAGAGCCGTAAGCGCGGGGATTGCAAGTTGCACCGCGGTTCGTGAGCTTGTCCCGAGGCGAGGCGATTACGTTACGATTCCGATTAGTGTGCGTTGCAGTAGGGAGTTTCATACAATTTCGCCCGGTCCTCCGGGGGTGGATAGGGCGGCGATTCGGGTCGCTGACCTTCCGACTGGTGCAAGTGCTTTCCGGGCACGGATGCTTTGGAAAGTATTTACACCAGATCGCGAGACGGGAGGCGACCCCGGCCTGCCACGAGTGTGGGACGCCGGAAGACACGGCGCTTCACACGCTGGAGGCGTGTGCCGCTGCGGCCCCCACGCGGCCATAATAGGTGGAGATCTCTCCCTGCCGAGCGTGATCAACGCCATGCTCGGCGGCGAGAGGTCGTGGCAGGCAGTGGTCTCCTTCTGCGAAGCTGTCATGGCGCAGAAGGAGACCGCGGAGAGGGTCAGGGAGAACAACCTCCTCGCTGACCCTCTTCGGCGCAGACGGACGGGAGCGAGAAGGAGGCGATTTGCCCGCCTTCTCACTCCTGTATAGTGGGGTCACTGGTACAGAGTCGGGGGACTCTCTACCGGCTTGCACGGCCCCACACGTCTGGAGGATGGCCTTGGTGAGCAAGGCCTTCCCTCCACAGGTGCTGAAGCCCGGTCACCATCAGACGGGCCAACCGCCGGGGCGGGATGGTGATTGCTAACGCGACCCCATACCGCCCCACTCCGTCGGCGGAGGGACTGCTCTCCCCAGGTTTTTAGTGTGTATACCGACCCCCTTCAGGGGCGGAGAGTCTCACATAGCCCCCCCTCCCCCCCTCGGGGGACGGGGTATCCATAAAGGATTTACCTGGGTCAAAGAAAAAGAAAGGGAATTTCATACGAAGAATACTGCACGGCTCGAGTTGATACGGTGACGATCCGTTTCAGAGTTGATATGTGTGCTATGACCTTAAAACAACTTGCTACACGGCTATATACGAGGTAAATACGTAATATAGTTAGGGTGGTGTCTCCTGGGACAGGGACGTGCTATGTGCCTAATGAAATGTCAAACAACATCCCGGCTTGAATTACAGCTCGTGGTTGTTAACGCTCGTCTAGTGCGAGGGATATATTATGTTGATGATTTAATTCATATTTTGTTAACAATTTGTGACCGCTATGTTTTAATACCAGATTTTGCCCGCGGCTTCGCTCGGGTGAAAGGAGATTTTATCAATAAATTTCTATCTCTTGCAAGCAATACCTTTTACCTGGATAAAAGGTCGATATCCTTTGCTAGTGCCAGAGATACTCTGACGTGTATGCAAAATTTCATGAAGATCGGTCTAGTAGTAAAGACTTGAAAACGCAACAAATAAACTCAATTCGCATTTATAAGTGACGTTATTTTTATTGCTAATATATAGTAGTGGTTAGTGTAACCGATTGCCACTCCTGATGTCGCGGGTTCGATTCCCGCACAAGTCAAACATTTGTGTGCATGAACATGGATGTGTCTTGGTCTGGTTGTTTCTGATGTATAATATTATTTTCTATATATTTAGTAGTTTCTATGTATTTACAAAAAAAAAGTATATAAGTATGTATGTTTATCCATTGTCTAGTACCCATAGTACAAGCTCTGCTTAGTTTGGGCTATCTAGCCACAATACCATCTGATATTGTGTGTATGTGTTAGAATATTATTTCAAGCAATGGACGATTTCCTTTAGGTACTAAAAGCCATAATTTTATTTTCTTAACAGTAACACTAAATCTTTCAATCAATATGTAGGTACTGTTTGATGTCAAAGGTTATAAAAAATCAATACATTTTTTACACATGTTACACAACTCCAATTCCGGGTCTTTTTTCCTTATGATGAAGGTGATATATATATGTTATAACGTGCCCGCGTGGTGGCATGTTCGAGAAGAGTTGAAATAATAATAAGGTCCTCCAGACCGAATTTTGGTCACAGCGGTCAATCTTAACGGAGCCTGCCATCTGCGCAGGAGATATTATAGTGCACAAGTGTGTGCGCAAACACAATTCACGCTCTGTTCCTTAACTCTCATGATGCGATGGTTGGGCAATCCAGTCACAAGACCAGAGCGACATCAGGCGCAGGAGCAAAAGGTTTACGTGCTTTCCGAGGCACGGGAGTGTGTAGCACCGCTAACTTCCTAACACGGAGAGACTTCCTAACACTATTGAGATTTCTTAACAGGAAAATTATTTTGTTGGCCCTATCCGGGATTCGAACCCGAGAGCTCATGCACAGCTGTCGCATTCACAACCGCTGCGCCACGGAGGAAAATTGAAATAGAGTTGTAAAAATACATATAGACATACACATCTTGCCATCTATTATATTACGTTCACACAGTTCAAGGCTTCGTGCTTTTGCTGAGAATTTCATTACTGAAAAACGCAACGTCAACATCAAGGCGATCGTGGTGCGAGTTCCAACTTGCCTTCTGCAACGCGTCATGAAGATGAACTTTTGGCCGAAGGGTGTGGTGTTCTTCCGAATCCACGGACAAGTGCCACATGAGTGCACAACAACAGAGTGCAAGTACAGCATTACTAGCTTAGTTAATAAGCTATATAAATACTAGCACAAATGATATGTATGTTAGTCTATAAGGTATTATCGCAAAATAAACTACTTATTATGTTTCTCTTACCACAAGTATTTATCTAATATATCATTAGAAAATACGCGGCCCGTCGGAAGGCTTATACGGAGACATAGGTCCATCGTGAACAGGCCCTTCGAGACTTTAACTAAAGTGGCATGAAACACTCCCAGCGGCACTAGCCGCAGCAGGACACGCAGCATTTACACGAAGCAAGTTGTTATGCACTTATATTTCTTGAAGAAAAAACAAGGATAGCACGAAACTTATCTTGTGTTATAGCGGCGATAGCTCAGTGGGGAGACCAACAGACTGCAATGCAGAGGGTCGCGGGTTCGAACCCACGTCACGCACCTGACTTTCAGAAGTTATATTACATTTCGAAATTATGTGCGTATTGATTGACAATTGTCGCCTGCTCCGTGCCTCGGAGAGCACGTTAAGCCGTCGGTCGCGGCTCCCATGAACATCTATGGCAGTCGTTATTGGGGAGTGTCGGCACAAAAGATCCCCCTGGGTCGAAATGTCGCCGGTCTGGCCCCCACATAAGATACATACATACCTTGTGTTAACAGGTCTTAAAATAATAGTAGTACTTTACTAATTCAGGCTTCTAGCTTTATCCACAATGAAGGTATAGGGGTCAAAAAGTCACGAATGGCTTTGAGAAAAATTGTAAGGCCGTCTCTTTGTTTGACTTGGCATGGGCAATGCCGTGCTCACATATATTCCAGTAAGAAAAGGAGGAGCTTTGAACAGGAAATAAAAAATAAATTAAACAAAATATTTTAACAACATTTTTATATAACAGATATGCATCGATTTCAATAGTGATTTTATGTAATTATTAACAAATTATCAAAATATAATATTAAAATAAAATTAACAATCGGCTATTAATAGAATTACTATAAAATATATTATATACATAACACATCGCATCGCCCTTAGTAACATAGCACTACAAACGTCTTGAACACGGTGTATCTATATATATAAAATCAATTGCTGTTCGTTTGTCTCGCTAAAACTCGAGAACGGCTGGGCCGATTTAGCTGATTTTGGTTTTAAAATGTTTGTCGTAGTCCAGGGAAGGTTTAAACGGTAAGAAAATATAGAAAAATTCGTGAGGATAGGTGATACAAAGTACACCGGGTCATCTAGTTTAAAATAAAATTCCTTTTTACAAGTTTTACCGCGGTATGATATAAATGGCATATTTTTATATCATTAAAAATACTTTATAGCGTCCACGATTAATGGTAATACTAACAGTCACAATAAATAACATAAAAGAAGTTTTACAATAACACAATAATGCTATTTTAATCAATGGCTTTTTATAAAGAAAAATTGAGAATTTATCATATAATTATTTTTATTATACAGAGTATCAAGAATATATATTATTCTGATACTTATCAATCTGTGTAAACGATTAGCTTTATTAGCGTTTTTTATTATTATTATATATTTTTATTATTATTTATTTTATTAGCGTTACAGCCAATACCATTAATTAAAAAAATGGCGAGGGTTACGATCTACGACGTGTTTTTATAGCTCTTGACACATATCGACAGATTGAATGGTCGGCGTCGGCACCTCTAATATTTTACACATTAATTTCGTTAAATTTTACAAAAAATATTTAGTTTATGTTTAAAGTTTATATACTTAGTTTAAATTGTTACAATATAACCAATTCTTTGGACTATATGAAATTTTGTTAAATTCAACATTTAAATAATATTAAAATATTGTTTAACATGTCTTTCACAAATAAGCATTGAGCACAAAAGCCTCTTATTTATAACAGTCCATCGTTTTTGTATATAAAAATGACAATTATTTACATAAATACTATCACAGTCGCGAGCGACACTTACAACTAAAGCAAAAAAAGATAGCTATACCATTTATAGTTTTATAATTATCACTTTACTTTATTGAACGAAAACTAGATAAACAAAATGAACAGAGCTTTAACTGAGGGATGTAAAAATAATACTAGTGCAACCCGCTTTTTCTTTTTAATCTTTAGGCAATATATTTGTGTCAAAGGAACGAAATTTTCTTTGTATATTAAGCTTAAAATAAATTTGCTTTTAATCTACCCGTGATGCATAATCGTAATAAAATAAATTCGTTAGGTTTTCAATACATGAATCTCTATATTGTTAGTCATTTTTCTTTAAGGCGTTTCCATTTTTAAATTGGTTGGTGGGAAAACAGCCGACTAATTGAATGTCATCGTTCTCGGTTCTTCTAGTAGTGCAGTCCGCAAACCCTGTTTGCAGGAACAGCTTTGTCTGAAACAAAATTCATACACTAGTCAGCTCATCTGAAGTATCAAACGTGGTACTAGTGAAAAGATTACTTTTATAAGAATGAACAAATTTAAATAATATATTTATACGTAACTCAATGCAAGTATTATAACATATATCCTGCTCTGTCCCAATAGAATTTATATTTTATGTATACAATTGTTTCATGCCTAATTAAATATAAAGTCATTTAGAAAATTCAAACTCTCTTTGAAAAGTAATTAATGAATACAATAAGCCGTATGAAAGTCCTTCTTTTGATAAATAAACATAATTTTATTTTACAGAAAAATATTTTATAATCAAAGACACTAAAAGTTGTTTACCTTTTTCTCCAATTCTATTGGGAATATGATTTAAATAATAGGGATTTAAATATGAAGTTGCCGCGTTGTATGAAGTACGTAAATCGGTAACGTTGTGGTATTCATAACTATTTTTTGAATGGTCAATTTGAATTCTTTTTTTTTTCATTTATAGTTGCTTGTATTTAGGTCACTATGGTTCGTTCTTAAATTAACGAAAACATCAACTAACATATAATTATGGCGAATGGAAACAACAAATATAAGCAGATAAGCAATATAACTAAATACAAATTGTATAAAGGGTTATTGATATTTATTATTAATAATATATGTTATGAATAATATATATAGTCTCATTATATCTATTCTCTAAATGTTTAATATTTTTTTAAATAACCATTGCTACTGTAACCCCTAAATTAGATGTAGGACACAAATGGCAGTTTTATAGTAAAAATCCCCAATAAGAACGATGATATTTAAAACGTATTCTAGGATATACATAATATACATGATAAATATTGGACTTTGCGTCGCAAATGTGGTGAGTTTACAATGTATGAGGAGTGTAGATTTTTATGACATCTTTTCCTACGTAAAAAAGGATCAGTAAAGTATAGAAAGCATTGCTTTCATTATGAGTAGCGGTTTTTCTATCTCTTGATCTTGCCTATGTCTATGAGCGACGAGCCCGAGATTAATGTGTTACACATTATTATCTAAGTGTAATGACGTATAGCCAAATCTTTAACAAATAACTTAAGCGGATAAAGTTTTAAAAGTTAAATTAGTATAATGACCAACAGAACTTCTCAATGAAATATTTTTATTGCAATATGTGGCTACTATATGTCAACTATAGTCTACCTGTTACAACAACATTTTAATGCGTGGACTATGCCGAAGATAATGTCTGGTTACATTCACACACAAAAATAAAATAAATATTGGCGTGCGTTGTTGACAATGTTGCCGTCCTCTATATTGTAGTCGCACATTACCATAGAATAAATCCCGTTTAGAAGCAAACACATTAAAAGGTTTGCTACCAAACTACTGGCAAGCAACAAAGTACAAAACAATAACAGAAATCTCACCAATCATCTTAGGGTACGGCAGGTTCAAATTCTCCATAATTGTCACAAACTCTGGCAGCGGTTTCGTCAACCTTGGGTTATATTTCTTTTCCTCCCCAACTGTCGTCGCTGTCTGTCCCCTGTAGTCATGTGCTGGGTACAACGTATAGTGGTCAGGTAGCGTGAAGATGCGTTGATGGACCGACTTGTAGAGACTTTCGGCTGAACCTTCCTGGAAGTCGGTTCGGCCGCAACCTCGGACCAGTAGGGTGTCTCCTGTGAATGCTAGACCCTGGAAATGAGAAATAAGTGGTAATATAGTGAATAGCCTATTATAATATAAGAGCAAATAAAATACACAGCATGGACTACGGCCTAACTTTTCTTACACTGAGTAAATATACCCGTGCCCAGCTGTGGGACAGTTTACGTAGATGCCAGCCGGTATTATTATTTATTATATGTACTAGATATCTATCTGGTCAGCGCAACATAATTGACCCGGTAGAAAAGGTAAAAACCCACGGTGCTAATGAGATATAATTATAGTGCATTTGTGGATCACACACATTTTGGTCTCGTGTGGATCCCGTGTGATCGAAGTCACAAAACTCGGCGCAATGGCAATTTCACCTACCTGATCATGTGAAATGTATGTGAAGCAACCGTTTGTGTGTCCCGGAGTAGCTGTCGCCAACAGTTCATGTTGACCAAACTTCACCACATCGCCGTCCTTCAGGTGAATGTCTGCCTGAGCCCCCGACGCCTTGCCGATCACGCTCTTAGCGTGAGGCAGTAAGGATTTAAGCTTGCCCGTACCGGTTATGTGGTCTGCATGCATATGCGTGTTCACTGGAAAGTAATAAAATACAAATGAATGCTATACTGGTTTTCTCTTGATCATGCGGTTCAATTTGCGGATGGTGCAAATTGTTCTTGTATATTATTTGTTAAGAACTTTCAGTGTCAGCTGAGTGTGGAACTGCCACTTAAACCGCAATACTTTATTGACTCAGTTACGTAAAAAGAATGATAAGGATGACAGCGTTAAAAGAGCCAGATAAACTCTCTTAAGACTCCAGCAATATCCATCATATATAAGGCGGTCAGAGAAGTGTGTCAGGATCGTAGCAAATGGAAATCTGTAGTCTGTGTCTATCCCTCTGGGAAATAGGGGTGAATCTATGTATGTTTAAGGTGGTCAATGGTCTGGTAGACATCCAAACCGAGTTTCGGTTACGGCGACCAATCTTAACGGAGACTGGCTGTCTGCGATGGAGATATTATAGTGCAAAAGTGTATGCGCAAACACAATTAGTGCATTCTACGTTCCCTAACTCTCATGTTTCGATGGACCGACATTCCGACACGACCGGAGAGATCAGACGCAGAAATGACGGCCGAACGTGCTTTCCAAGGCAGGGGATCTGCGAGAGCTTCATGCGAACAATGACTGGTAAGAAACGAGCAAGACAAAAAAAGAACTTACTGGCATAGATTAAGTTGAAGCCAAGCTCCTTGATGAGTGCGGCATCTCTTTCGGCGTGTTCCAACACCGGGTCTATGAGCACAGCCTCGCACGAGCGTGTGTCACCCAGCAAGTACGTGTACGTACTGCTCACCGTGTCGAACAGCTGGAAAACGGATAAAACGTTGTGTCTAAAGATGTGTTAATGACAATTATTATAGTCAAAGTAAACGAGTGGTCAGTGTACCTACTGATTATTCGAATTGCAAAGTTAGACAACGATAGTACAGCCATGCATGTAGACGCCAAATAAAGTCTTCAAATATTACTAGCTAATATAATAAATGCGAATGTGACTTTGTTCATTTGTTACGCTTTCTTGCCGTACCTACTCAATTAATCATCATGAAATTTCGCATACACGTTGTCAGGGCAATAGAAAAGGACATAGGGTAACTTGCATCCAGAAAAAAGTATCGCTACTAACCTAACATACATTAACTCGAACAAAGCCGCGGGCAAAATCTATTCTAATAAATAAAATTAAAGTGTTATGGTTTAAGAATAGCTGATATGTACTCTACGAGAGTGTTACTATATATTCATTGTGTTCGTGTTCACGATGAGTTTCGCGCGCCGTTTTATGAAGACGAAACATATTATCTATTGCCCTGAATGATGAATGAGTAAATTTTTGATAGTCGATAGTCGATACCTTCTACTCCCACAAATGCGCCTACTCACTCACACTCGCAATTCTACGCACTCAGCAAATGTCGGAATTCCAATCATCAGTATGACATGATGGCGGACGAATGGTTAAGTGCCGACGTTTCGGATAATATCATATTTTGTTAGTGCTGTTTTCGTGTAACTATATACGCAGCCAGCCTTTCATTTTAGTAGCATAAGGAGTTAGAAGTCTTTGTAAAGCTATTGTAATTATAGTAAGTAATTGCATACCACAGGCGAACCGTAGGTAAATATGATTATCATTAGTTAAACCAAAAATATCCTTTAGAAAATGTTTGGGGTAATAATAAGGCCAGGTGGACCTTAGATGTCAGAATAGTTACCACTGCATGTGAAAGGCAGAAGATTGGAGCACAAAATTACCCATTGTCAACAGTGGTCTGAGACCAGCTGATTCGTTAATTGGATAGTGCAGTAGATAATATATAAATTAAATAATAATAATATCAGCTCTGTATTAAACTATCCCACTGCTAGGCACGGGCCGCTTCTCAGTGTGAGAAGGGTTTGGCCATAGACCACCAAGATGGCCCAGTGCAAGTTGGCAGACTTCACATATCTTTGAGAAAATTATAGCGAACTCTCAGATATGCAGGTTGTTTCGTGATGATTTTCTTCACAATTAAAACAAACGATAGTAAACTAATTAAAAGGCACATAACTTCGACAAGTCAGAGATGCGCAGCTTGCAATCGACACCGTGACCTCTGCATGGCAGTCCAATGGTCTCCCACTAAGTTATCACTGCTGATAATATAAATAAAATAAAATTTATTTCTTCCTCTCACACACGAGTACTTGTATCTACAGGTATCGTTTTAAGTATAACATGATACCAGTGTTAGGAAATCCCTAAGATGTTATCAAAAAACAAAACTTGCAATGTCTTTGTCCTAATAATGACTTGCAGTCAGGGAGACTATCAAAAAGGTGTATAATCAACGATATAACTGTCACAAAGTATTATTGATAGATATATTATCACACAACGATAAAAATAAATCATTCATGTCACGCTGATTACTTTTAGTTGTTTGACTTGCACCAGAAATAGAACATATTATAATAGCTTTTCTGGCTTCTAAAGGAAGAGGTATTGTCCTTAAGACCACCAGTGATCTCTATCCTTAGCGCTTGTAGCACTTTCCGTTTTTTGCTGGATCATTCACGCGCAAGTGATGGCTCTGGTATTGTAAGTGACCAAAGGTAGCCACCATCGCCTATCATCATGCTGGTTAGGCGTTTTGTATGGTTTAATATAACAACACAATGATCGTCAAACTATTTATAGCCGTCTTGTGAGACGAACAGAAGCTTGACGTTTTATATTAATGTTATCTATCATTTAACAATGCCTTCCTTCTTCTTCCATTATGTAATTTCTCATGTCAGGTCTCAAGGACTCCATTATGTCAATGGAAGTATTTTCCAACACTTCACAACTGTTAGAATGTCGTGTTTTATACATAATATCTAATACTACACTAGTGGGCAACTCTCGGACGGCCACACAGAAGTCTTGAGTGCGATCCCAAGATACATACGGTGAAGGTAAACATCATGAGGAAACCTGCATGTCTGAGATTTCTCCATATGTTCTTAAAGATATGTGAAATCTGCCAATCCGCACTGGGCCAGCGTATTGAACTATGGCCTAACCTAAACTTTCTCACACTGTGAAGAGGCCCGTGCCCAGCAATGAAGCAGTTTATAATTATACAGTGCAGATATCATTTTATTATACAAATATATTACGATTTCATTCATATAATATAGTAAAAGTCAGTCATGACAAAATATATTTTTAGATTATCGTTTACCGATCATGACTTGCACACAGTGCGATTATTTTCAATAGGTACCTAACAAGTCAATGACTTAAACGTCTTTCACGGGGAAAAGATAAGGGCACTTAACGATTGGAACAAATAATGATTGTTATGATCTTTATCTTATTTAATACTCAACAGCATATACGAAATATACATATACGTACAACTGTTCTGGTACTAGGAATAACCCATTCTGTTTCGAGGACACATGTCGACTAAACGGGGCGATACCATAATATTGTTACGTGCTGGGTTCGACGGATAAGAATATAAACAATATTACCGACTAAAACACTTTTTATTCAAACACACAATTAAATTTGAAACACAACAAACACTATACCACACTTTTTCACTGTACTGCTTCAAACTCCGTAGTATTTCCGCTTCCGTTCGCTTCGATGAACACTTGATCGCTTACGATTGTAAACTAAAACTGACTCGGCGGTGCGCGTGCGCCCTATTTATACGCGGGCAAAGCGCTTCTAGAGCTTTCCAGCAACGCCCTACTCGGCGTGTAAACAGCACGATGATTCGAGAAAGTACCAGCATTCTCTCTAAGATTCTCGTACCGTACTACGCAGTTCCGTAAGATGTCAATAGATGGCGGTGTAAACTATTAGACGGAACCGCCGAGTCCCTCCCACGATGCCGAGAGATGTCACTGGGCGTAACACTGCCCCCCTCTTAGACATGTTCGTCCCGAACATTGTTGGATCCGTAGTAGCGTGCCAATCGATCCACATGAACGATCTTTGGTGTACCCCGTGGTCCTTTCTGGATCCGGTAGGTGACGTCATTCATCTTAGTGACTATGCGATAGGGTCCATCCCATTTTGCCTGCAACTTAGGAGATTTTCCTTTGCTGCGTGCCGGATTATGTAACCACACCAGCGATCCTTCCTCCAAACCTTTATTGTTCGCCTTCCGGTCGTAACGGGTCTTCATCCTCTCAGACGCCTGCTGACCGGTCTGTTTGATGTGCTGGTGTACATCATTCATCCTGCTGCGAGTGCGTGGTCCCTTCATGTCAGAACAACTCGTGCATTTACGGCACCATTTCTCAACGTCTTTTCGACAACGGATCCAATAAAATCGTTCCCGGATCTTAATCAGAGTTCTCTTAACTCCCATGTGGCCTCCTGAACTCCCAATATGACAGAGTTGTAAAACTTCCGGTACCTTGAGCTTTGGCACGACCATTTGCAGGTGACACTTGTCACCTCGGGCATTCTCCCATTGCCGGCACAGAACTCCATCCTGGATAACCAAGCTTTCCCACTGTGCCCAATAACTCTTGGTGGTAGGGCTCAATGCCGCAACTTCACTCCAGTGAGGTCTCGAAGCACCTGTTTTCTTCCATTCGAGAATGGGTCTTATGTCTATGTCCTTTCGTTGTGTTCTCTGCATAATTTCCTTCCAGTCTTCGCTAAGATCCGTCCTCAACATCCTCACTAGTACTTCCTGCTTGGCCTCTTTCTTGGCGCAGTGGTGCTTACACTGGCCGGTACACGGTCTACGTGACAGGGCATCCGCATTACCATGTGACTTGCCACTGCGATGCTGTATCACGAAGTCGTGTAGTTGTTGCCTGGTACGCACATCAGGTGTTCCTCCTGCCGGCGACTGGTTTCTGTTACGTGGTTTCCTTCGCTTCGGGCAGCTCAACCTGATGTGGCCTCTCTCGCCGCAGCTATAGCACCGGGGTGAGGTTAATACTTCCCTGGTACGGTGAGCTCGATCGTCCCGTCGCACTGTTTCCACCTCCAGAGTGTGGGCCGGGGCATACTTTAAGTTTTTACTGCCTAGATTCCTTCGCTTCGGGCAGCTCAACCTGATGTGACCTCTCTCGCCACAGCTGTAGCATCGGGGCGAAGATGACACTTCCCTGATACGGTGAGCTCGATCATCCCGTCGTACTGCTTCCACTTCCAGAGCGTGGGCTAGGGCATCCTTCAGGTTTTTGAAATGTCCGAGTCTCACTGCGGCCCTAACCTCCAGGTCTCGGATCCCGTCGGTGAAAGCTTGAACGAGGTTTCCGTCGATGAGCGCAGGTGAGGACTGGTACGCCTTTCGAACCAGCTTCTCCACCTCCAGGGCCCACTGCTGCAGGGTTTCACTAACACGTTGCGATCGGTCTTTCAGCTGGGCGCGAAACACGTGTTCCAGGTGTGCGTCGCCATATCTCGCCTCTAATGCCTCCAACAGTTTCTCGTACGTGATGTCTTGACCAAGCGCCTCTAACACGGTCAAGGCCTGGTCACGAAGCCCCAAGGTGAGAGCGGTCAGAGCCTGTTCTTGCGTCCACCCGTTCGATTTCATGACGGCCTCGAACTGGATCTTATAGGCTGACCATGACGATGATCCGTCGAATGGTGGGACTTTAAAGCCTCGTGGTGAAGACGCCACAACCGCAGGTGCCACGATCCCATCGCCAGCCTTGAGCCCACGTATCATTTTCTCCAACTCAACAATGCGACTTTCGTGGCGTTGGACTTGCTCTTTCAATTCCTTCATCTCCTTTCCAACCGTCGCGCTGAGGTCTTTTAGCATCATCAGCTGCTCCTCCTGGCGGCGCATACCCTCCTCCTTATCGCGTTGCAGCTGTTCCTCAAGGCGGCGTGCCTGCTCCTCCTGGCGGCGTGCCTGCTCCTCCTGGCGGCGCATGCCCTCTTCCTTATCGCGTTGCAGCTGTTCCTCGAGGCGGCGTGCCTGCTCCTCCTGGCGGCGTGCCTGCTCCTCCTGGCGGCGCATGCCCTCTTCCTTATCGCGTTGCAGCTGTTCCTCGAGGCGGCGTGCCTGCTCCTCCTGGCGGCGTGCCTGCTCCTCCTGGCGGCGTGCCTGCTCCTCCTGGCGGCGTGCCTGCTCCTGCATAAACGCCATCAGAGTCGCGAGGTCGGGGTTCACCGGCGAGTGAGCTGCACTAGATAGTTCCGCTGCAGCCGCGGAGTCACGTGATTCACCTGACGTCGGCGAGGGGGCGTCTCCAAAGCGCCTCTGGTCCACATCTTGCTGGCGCTGGTTCCTGGTACGCACCCCTTCCACTTCCTCCTTCGGTAGTACTGGCATATTCTTACCTTACTTCTGACACCAATTGTTACGTGCTGGGTTCGACGGATAAGAATATAAACAATATTACCGACTAAAACACTTTTTATTCAAACACACAATTAAATTTGAAACACAACAAACACTATACCACACTTTTTCACTGTACTGCTTCAAACTCCGTAGTATTTCCGCTTCCGTTCGCTTCGATGAACACTTGATCGCTTACGATTGTAAACTAAAACTGACTCGGCGGTGCGCGTGCGCCCTATTTATACGCGGGCAAAGCGCTTCTAGAGCTTTCCAGCAACGCCCTACTCGGCGTGTAAACAGCACGATCATTCGAGAAAGTACCAGCATTCTCTCTAAGATTCTCGTACCGTACTACGCAGTTCCGTAAGATGTCAATAGATGGCGGTGTAAACTATTAGACGGAACCGCCGAGTCCCTCCCACGATGCCGAGAGATGTCACTGGGCGTAACAATATCTTAAAAGATAATTTTTTAGTCCTCTTTTCGTTGGAGTTTTATATAGATAAGCTATCAAATTCCAAAATTAAGAGTCAAAGAAATGGGTTTATACAAATAAACAAGGTATAAAGAGGAGAATATTGCGTTTTTTATGTCTGTCTGTGTATGCACTAGTTTCTGTAGTAGGGGTTGCCTAGAACCAATATGATGGTGCTAGGCAATTGGTGTTTCATTTTGTTATCTTAAATTTCAGCTTAATAAGTGAATTTTCTTTATGAAATTGTGTGATTGTGGCATTGTAGTTTTTTAGGCTTCAAAAGCGACAATACAAGAAAACAACGTTTTTTCGGTAAGTTGTTTGTATTCTGTTGATATTTCGACGTATTAATACAATTTCTATACAAAAATCTAGTGTTCTGTGTAACGTCATCGAACCTATATAAGGTAACAAGTATTTTTCGTAATTTTAGTCATTTATTTATTTTTATAATTCAAATTTCCTTAGGAATCAACTGGTAAAAATTGTGGATTATAACCACTGGTCGATTATATGGTCGATGGTATTTTATTTTGTTATTGGTGCTTACATAATATTGTGTTAGTGAACACAAGTAGTTTGAAGATATTCGAATTCATCAATTATCTTCAAATGAATAGAGTGTTCACTATTTATATATTATTATCGTTTAAAAAAAAGATCCAGTTTTACAAGGGATCCCAAAGGCATTTTTGTTTTTTTGATTAGCCCTAACCGCAGAACATAATACATACATACAATCGAGAAATATTACTACAAATCAGCTGAACAGCTGACATGACGCGATACGCCGACGTCTTGATAAAATCAATAACACATTCTTACGTAGTTAAGTTATTGATTGTTTTTATCAGTAACATACTATGTACAATTACTAAAATACTTATTTACACACACAAACTTACGCGCTCACCATTATAAGAAGTCGAAAATTTCTGAGTGAAGTGTGAACGATAGAGCATAGATAAGACACTATATACTGCGATTAAGACCAAATATCTTGTAAGATTCGATTCGGAGTTTCGATTTTCAAACAAAATCTACCTAGGTCGAAACATTGAAATTCAAACATCACTAATCTGACATATCTAATGATTTTTAGCAAAGCTTTGAATATGGAACTACCCGACGGCGAATTCTATTTTCAAACGGATGATACTCATTTTGTCAGTGCCCTTCAGTTTAAAAACATAATATCCATTTCTTGCTCAATTAATACATTTCACAGAGAATTAAAGACTGATAGATAAGTTATTGTACAATGATAACAGAAAACAACATTTGTTTAGATCTTTATCTTCTGTCAGAACTCGACAATACTTGCACAACAGACAGGAGTTGTTGATATTTGTTCTACAGCCAGTTACGACAGCAAAGACCAGTCAATTGAGCGCGTTAAATCCGTCAAGTCATAATATATTTAGGACTTTGTTCGTTATACTATGTCATCGTTCGCAGCGGAACGACTCCGTTTGGACTAGATTTTATAATCGACCAACGTTGTTAGTTTTTTAGACTTCGAAAAACTCTTATACAACAGCTTTGTTCGTCCGTCCGTCCGTCTGTTATACAACTTTCAACTCAAGAACCGTATAAACCAGAGACTCGCAGTTAACGCCATTCGACTCAGCATAGTCGATATACTCCCGAAATGGCTATGACCTTAGACCTCTGACCTCAAGGTCACATGATACCATCTTTCAACTGAAGAACCGTAAGAGCTAGAGATTCGCGGTCAACGCCATTCCACTCAGCACAGTAGATATACCCCGAAATTACTATGACCTTTGACCATTGACCTCAAGGTCACATGATACCATTTTTTTCGAACTCTGAGATTTACGACAATTCATTGCCGTTTCTCACTTGTTTTTATAAAGGATGGCCCCTATGTATTAGATTAAGCTCAAATAACTTTAACCACTTTACTAACATCTGAGTGCTTGATAACGTTAAGAGTATAAAATATAAATTGCGCAGCCGTAATTAATACTACGACTGTACATGATGTCTCAGGTTCATTGCTCGAGTCAGGCAAAGTGTTATTGGGTTTCTCATTAAAGGAATATACAGTAAGCAGCAGCACGACGTCTAGCAAAGTTCCTGAAAGACAGCAAAAAGCTTTCCTCTTATTATGTGGGACCCTAAACCATAGCTGTTGAAATGTGGGTGTAATACATCTGCATCTATACCTCTTCAGGTACATAAGCGTGATGTATGTAGAATTAGATAGCCGATATATGTGATGAATTGATGTGATATGCTTAATATGATACTTGAGTCAATATTTACACTATATACTGAACGTCACTCATAATATTATTCTTTTTAAGTTGAGACTGCCATAACATTGAATTAAATACTTAAAACATATCATTACCTCCTTACAGTCAGCTTATAGTTTATGGTTTCCACAGAGTATAAAATCAATTAAGTCGTGTTATGAATTATACGCTAATGACATTACATTAACACGTACTACGGAACGCCATATGTTCCAAGGCTAGCCGTACTTGTATTAAAATTTTACATAAAAAATTATTTTCATACATACTCTCACATCTACGTCCCCGAAAAGTAGAAAAAGATGAATTACACCTACATTCCATGTCAACACTACTATCGATTATGATCAAATTTTTAGAATTTGTTTTGGAGTTCGGAAATCTGTCTGTTATACAACTTTCAACTCAAGAACCGTAAGAGCTAGAGACTCGCGGTCAACGCCATTCGACTCAGCATAATCGATATACCTCCGAAATGACTATGACCTTTGACCTCTGATCTCAAGGTCACGTGATATCACGTGACCTTTGCATATTACTTGAACCATTTTTTCGAAGTCTAAGATTTACGGCAATTTATTGCTGTTCCTCACTTGTTTTTTTCTAATCGAACTCTGTCAAACCATAAATCGATTCAGTAAATTGTGCAGGGTTATCTCATCAATTCTAACCGATGCATGTTACCACGTATGGAACAGATGCAGGATTGAATAGAAAAGTAGGTATCGACCTAAAATCCTGGTGCAATAAGCAAATAAGGTGACCCAAACAGCTTGGAGACCTGATTTTCTACCTGATTTTTCTTTTTAAGCTTATGCATCGCAGTTTTTGTCTGTCTAGTCAAACACATAGATTCATTTTAATTAGTTAAAGATCGATCTGCTAACATTCGAACACCGAGTAGGACACTTCATAGCGTCCAGAGACCTGAGTCAGTATGTACCCAACTTTCTGGCCGCTTAAGTAAATAATTAATCAAATTAAATCGAGAATCGATGTACTTGCGTCTGACAAAGACATCGGATGTGAATTTAAGATTGCCATTCATTTGTTTTTACGTTGATGATAATTACATAACGTTATTGAATTACATATTGGTTATTATTTATTTCCTGAATGTACCACGGTTAACAAAAAATATTATTTGCAATGGTACGATCGATGTAATGGAACGACGGCAAACAATAATTGCCACAGTACCATCGATGGTACTGCCTAATGGTACCACGGTGAACAAAGGAATTAGATTTCGGCCCGCCTAACAAACAATACTAATATTACAAATATCAGTAACTCACGATCACTGTTTTTTAGAATAGAATATAGTTTATTTTTAAACATAGGCCGGGTAACAACAATGTGTGAGATGTTACAGAATATTGTTAGTTACACTATGTTTTGCCAACCGGCGTACAAATGTCTTAATGTAGATATTATGCAGTGCTTGTAAAACATGTGCTGAATTTCTTGAAAATATTGTTACTTATAATCAATAGGTACAGGTGTTTCAATGAGTATTTATTAAATAAACAATATTTGTGCAAAAGTCAATATAGATATATGACATAATGAAAATTTGGAAAATGATAAATTTATAAAACGTTAGCAGAACACAAAATAATTGTGATATTATATCGGTCTCTCTCATTCTTAATAAACCAGTGACTTAGAAGTAAGGCAATTTCAAGTCTAATTTTATAAAAATAAATTATAATTATAAATAAAAAATAATTGAAAATACTCAGATACGTCGTTTTAATAAGAGTGAGATATAGTCAGAGAGTAAGAGAATTATTATGAAAATGTTTATTTAAAGAATAGCTACATTTTTTTAAAAGGATTCTATTATGCTTAGCCAGCCTTAGGATTCGATTAAGCCAGCACTCTGACAAAAAATCTAAAACTCATTTTCAAGCATGGTTTTAGAGTTCTAAACACTGTTTACAATACAAACAAGAGCTGAAAACGGTACAAACGTACCTCCTACCTAATATAAGCATTAACTATGCATCTCGATGGCAGAACAACAACTTTTTATTTAAATGACCACTTCCTCACTTGGCATAATTCCTGTGTCGCGCGGCACCTTACGAACATTCAAACTACGCAATCTAGACTCATAACAACAATTTGTGCAACACACCATTTTTTCCCCGTTTGAGCATCGAACCCACAAAACTCGGCGCAGTGGCAGTGTCGTGGCACATATTTTGGTTCTGGTTTGATAACACACAAATTGGAAACGTCCATAGATAACATAGTATTATTTTTGGTGGACCGGCCCAGCGCAAGTTACGCTTCTGGCATTACAAACGTCCATTGACTGCGGTAACCACTTGCATCACGCATACGCATAACGTAATTATACCTATAGGTATTTTAAATGGCCTGATACCACGTTTGTTGTATAAAAAAGCAATATATTGGCCTATCCAGACGCTTTACATGTGCCGTTCTGTTTGGATGCTTTTGAAGAATTTACTTCGATGCCACAAAACAAGATAATACAATGACATGTTTATTTTTACATGTAATAAATATACATTAAACAATTACTTCTTATACATAAATCATATATATGTACATATACATACATTAATTATTAATAATAATATCTGCCGATTAGGACAACAGCAAAAGAACTATAATAACATTTATGTATAAGACACATGAAACATTTTAAACAGTAAATGTTATTCATATAATTAGGTATGTATTGTATATCTGTGTTTATTTAATATTAAGTGATATAACTAAAATTGCATAGACAATATATTTTAATAATAATTAATATAACAACCTATTATTCCCTATTCAAATTCCAAAAGATACGAAAAAAATGTTATTTGCTTGTAATAAGAAAGAGAGAAAATAAAAAGAAATAAAATAAAACCAACATATTACCCAAAACCAGAAAACTAAAATCCGAACTCACCTGTCTAAAAAAGAAGTTTGAACCCTTCTCCATGGCTGATGAAACCAGTCTGATTTGTAGGCCCGCTTTTGTCAAAGTGCAGTACGCTCCCGCGATCCGCCAACCGCCGAGTGACAGTTTTTGCAGCATCCTATTACATTAAAACAATGGTACATATTTCATAACTATAGTTTCTATTGTCATCACTTCTCGTTTGAAAGCAATACGACTTATCTATAAAGATGGGAGTGGCGCTACTATCAACGCCGACCGCCTATAGTAGTTCAGAATTTATAATAGTACTCTTATTTGTCAACTCTCAATCTAAATATAGCGCACTGTATTCAAGATAGCACGTTTAGGCCATAGTATAAATTGAGTCACAGTCATATCAACTACTTGTATAAATGATTTAATCGAATTTTTGTCTGAAGAAATATGTTAAAAATAGTTTGTAATAGCAATGTCCCAAAGGTTCTAGTATACCACAGTTGACAGCATCATGTGCTGACAACGCACAGTCTTTTAAGAAAGCTATTTTTAGGACATTGCATTTTTATTAAAAAATCTGGTAGTTATAATCATTTAAATGCAAGATTTCGAATCACCATTTAGATAGCATTAATAGTTTTTGAGAACAAAATATTTGAAAATCATAATATTTTCAACCGGTTATTTAGAAAAAATATATATCTCTGAAACTTAGCAATATACGTGTAATATATTAATGTATTTAGTATGCCCTTTTTTTATGTGTGGAAATGCTGTCACGCATACCCTGCCACGAGAGGGGTTATGTCGGCCGCACCCGGGGGACGATAAAAAGTCCCGGGTCCTACAGACTAAACCTACCACTGTGTTCCTTTACACGGTCTATGGCCGGGGCGCAGGGATCGCTCGTGAATTCATGCTGCAGCCCCCATTCAGTAAAAGCTTTCTTCCGCAACTGATAGGTCAGTAACCACAGTAAGCATCCATCACATATAAGTACCATAGAAGCGTGTGCGTTACCGCAGCAAAAGGTAATAAAATGTTGTGCTTTAGAGAGTTGAGAGTATAACAAATAATTAGTTCATCGTGAAGAGTAATTTGTTCAAGTTGTAGTTATAAAGTTATTCGAGTAAAACAGATTTTGCTGCAGTAATGTTTGAAGCATTACGCAAAGCATTTTTTATAAAATCGTTATATCCCGGAAATTAATGCATGAATAGATAGCTTTTGTTGCGTATTAAATGTTTGTGAACAGCAAAATTTGTGTGTGTTGTGGTTCTAAAGTTATTTATGATTTTGCTACAGTAACGTTTTGCGATATCGATATCTCAAAAACGAGTCAACGTAGAAGTTTGAAAACAATGCCAATAATAGACCTTAATTAGTTCAAATTTGTTCAAACATTAGTTTTTAATTTGTTTGATGAACACTAATGTAATTAAATGGTGCCGAAATTCAGAAAGAAACGGATTTGCAAGCAAACCAATACACTTATTCTCGGAATTCCGAAGGCCAAAGAACTGCTACTGAAACCGTTCGGCAAGGTGGCATATCGGTATCTTTTTGGGGCAGAATAATGATTGGAGTTCGAACGCCTTTGATCCCATACCAAGGCTCTATGACAGCTATTTGTACAAGACAGCTGTTATTGGTGGCATCACCAGACCATTCAGGATAAATTTAGGTAACCATTTCGTATTGGTCGACGATAATGCGCCGGCACATCGAGTTCAACGAGTGAGCGCTGCTCTCCGGGAGGACGAAATCACGCGGTATAACTGGCCTGCCGGCTCTCCGAACTTAAACCCAATCGAGCACGCATGGGACGCTCTCAAGCGACCTGTTTGGAGTCGTCAGCCATCTCCAAGTTCACAGAGATTGATAAATCTATTGTTATTAACGAAAAACAAAAAGAATATAGAGATTTTCATATTAAAATTGTGTGTTTTTGAATCTTAATGCATTCATTGATTATATTTTCACACGAGAAAAATATCTCGATTTTTCAAAGTAAACGCAGACTTTTTTGACGTGTGTACGTTGCAACTTAATAATAATTAATACCAAATACAAATTTACAAAAGTATTTCTCGGACAATTGTTTTTAGCTCGAGTTAGTTCGATTTTATTCAATTCATATTGTCGCACCACTATGACTGAAGGTAAAAAAATACCATAGTGCGTAACCATGGTATTGTAGTAAAATGTTATTTAATTTTGATATTTAAAGACCAATATCAATGGAAATTAATAGTCTATTATGTTTGTAAACTAATTATGTCATGTTTTATATAGATTACAATTATTTTTAAATAGTCTTTAGTAACATAAGTGATAATTGTTTATTTTACTTATTTATATGAAATGTGCAGAGTTACGTGTTATGAAGTGTCTTCGTATTTGAAACAGACTATAGTGACAAGAGAAAGCAATCCAGACACGACATTTCGGCTCACAATTTATTTTTCTGATCGACGTATCTATACTTAATTCTATTATATATCAGACTAATCTAAAGCTACAATAACAAAACATAGAAAAATGGATGTACACTTTTGCTATATTTTATTATTGTTGATATTTGTAAGTGTCGTGCTCGTTATTATCAGGTTTGGATATATCGGTTTAAGAAAACTAGAGTTTCCTTACTTTGGTGCGGAAGACGCCAATCGGTGTGTGCCAGTGATTGACAACTTTCTTCTCTCTTAGCCTTTATTATTCCCAAGTCACTTAGGGTCGGCTTTTCTGGTCTAACCAGATTTGACTGGATATCAGTTTTTACACGGAGCGGCTGCCACCTGACCTCCGCAACCCGAAGGCTAACGATACCCTAAGGCTAGACCAGTGTCAGGATATTAGAGGGTACTGACTTTCCCAATAACGACCGCCATAGATGTTCATGGCAGCCGGGACCAACGGCTTATCGTGCTCTCCGAGGCACGGAGCAGGCGATAATTGTCAATCAATACGTACATAATTTCGAAAAGTCATATAACTTCCGAAAGTCAGAGGTGCGCGACGTGGGTTCGAACCCGAGACCCTCTGTATTGCAGTCTGTTGGTCTCCCCACTGAGCTATCGCTGCTATATGAGTGATTGACAACTAATGATTTAAAGTCACAAATATATGTCTTTTTATAAAAAAACGTAATTAATAGCTATATCCTTTAGTATCCGTGTTAATATAGTTTAAATGAACTCTGTTTTTATAAAAATAAAAATACAAAGGCGTTTGGGTAAAATAGGATTGATTTTCAACGACTGCAGGCGTTCATATATTTTTTTTTTTATGTTATATGCGGCAAACCAGCCGATGGATCGCCGCTTGACCGCCGATCAACCGCCCATGGACATCCGGAACACCAGAGGAGTCGCAAGTGCGTTGCCAGCCTTTTAAATTTCCCCCTCCTCCCCAGAGGGGGGAAGGGAGTTGGGCCGCCGGTACCCTGACTCACTCGACGAATCACAACGTAAGCGCTATTTCACGCCGGTTTTCTGTGAGGCCGTGGTATCATTCCGATCGAGCCGGCCCATTCGTGCCGAAGCGTGGCTCTCCCACGGATACACGTTATAGTAGGCATATTATATTAAAACGCAATTATTGTTGTTATAAAACATTTCCGCCTAACGTGTATCGGTAACGAGATATTTGAAGAAGGAAAATCACCATCAACAATAACATAGTTTAATTATATATATTGGTACAACTACAGCTTCAAACGTAGGCATTATATGTTGTTATTTAAACTGAGCTTAATGTCTGTAGCCCGGCATTTTTCTCCGGGCCCTTCAACCCGACCAATCATAACATTAATAACACACCATTCGTTTTAGAGTACGGGCGTAGGCGTTTAATTGTTATTCAATTTGTGTATCGTATTTTATTTTTACTTCAGTGAAAACCAATTGCTTATTTAAAATATTGAAATATTTTCGCATTAGCGAAGAAATTAAGATATAGTTTGAGTTTTGAGTTCGAATCCCACACGGGACCAAAGATTCCGTGATTCGCAAACGATTGTGTCGAGTCTGCGTGTCATTTATGTCCGTGGTTTGAACTTTTGTAGAATCTCTCACGACGCAGGAAACAACAACTAGAATATAAGGACACCGGAAATATTTAGTCTAAAAAAATAAACACTGAAATCAACTTATTCAACGACATCCAAAATCAGAAGAAAATATTTATGAATAATATACTAAAATTAAGAATAACTTTACAATTGTATAGTCACTTTACAGTTGTATAAATAAATGTTTAAATGAAATTGATAATTTTAAGAATAGTTTATTCATATTTCATCATACCAAAACATTAAGTTAAAACATAATATGGTTTGTAACCCCTGGTAATATTCAAAGTTATCAATTATATCAGATTTTGTACTTTGAGAGCATTGAGAGCACAAAAACAATTATTTATGGTCTACTAATAAATGTTACAATATCACATGATAAATACTCTAATAGCATAACAGGCTTTGTAGAATCACTCACCATTTGTATGCATAAACAAAAAAAACCTTTTCTCAAGTTTCTATCCCCAAAACCTTACGAAACTTTTATAAAACTGGCTAAAGTAAAGCTGCTGCTCGTCGAAATCCGTTGTCATTGCAACACGTATAGCACACTACGAGAGATTTCTCATGGGTTCCAAATTAATACATTCAAATTCATACCATAGTGCCGAAATCGCCGATTGGCATGTTATTTTATATTTATGAAGTGCGGCTCACGTCGATCGGCGTTTACGTTAAAAACGAGCCGCATCTGGCTAGTGAGAGCAATATTTGCTGCCGCATTGAATGGGTTAAAGCTGTTGCAACAAGACTGTGATCGATTTTTAATTCTATTCATAACTATGGCCGAAACATGGCTCCACTATTATGATCCGGCAAAAGACAACGACTAACATCTTCAACCGCGAAAGAGTTTAAAAGACATTTCACCTTCAGCTGGGAAGACCATAGATTCCTTTCTCTGGGATAATCAAGGGGTTATAATAATTAAATACCTCGATCACAAAATCACTAGTAGAAACTCGTAGAACGGTGGGGAAACTTGAGGAAATTGTTTTGTTTCATCAGAATAACGTGCGAACACAAGTCTGCGGTTGCTAAGGTTGCAATATCAATAGCAAGATCTCAAGGCTGGCTAGCTTTGAGATCTTTGATAATCCTGCATATACACCAGACCTAGTACCTCTAGCAACTTCTATCTATTTTCTAATTTTAAAAAACAGTCGAGATGGTTGAAATTTGAGGATGATCAAGTAGTGAAGCACAATTTCATAATATTTTGTGTGTTCAAGACGAATATTTTTGTGGAAAGTAATTGTTCGTTTATATGTATAGGTAATATTTTAAGTGTATTCATCTAAAAGGTGATTAAGTACAAAAATTAAACAATATTAGAGATTATTTAAACATATCATGGTCATTCTCATTACTAACAACAACCCTAGTACATACGCCAGTGGCCAACTAAAACATATTTTAACTTATAAACCAATTTCCATTGTGATCCTACATAATCTACATTATCTCTGCATCACCCTACGGTTGACTGGTAGAGAATGCCTTTGGCATTAAGTCCGCCAATGTATTGTTCAGTGAAAAAGTTTAAAAAAAATGTTTATAATTATGTAGACATAATATCATGTCTGTATAATATCGCGTATAATAGTGAATATCCTGCTGTTATTATGAGAACATTTTATTGCTATTACATAATAATGATAATTGTTTTTAGAGCTGTGAGTTTTTTTTATTTTGTTTGCAGTTATATATAGATTCAGATAGGCACCATATTAACGATTATGATCGTCGCCACTATGTTTTAATCCATATACGTACCTTCAACGTACCCCCGTTTTCCTTATGGTCGCGAGCTCTATCTATCAGAATTCTGATTCACACTGTTACTGAGTATTTATTTTAGAAAATCTGCTTAAGATAAGATAGATGCAATAAGCTCACTCTCACGTGGAACTGACACATAGCAGGCGAAACATGACTGTACATTTCTGCCGGAGATATACAAGCAGGAAAGTATGCATACAGATTAATTATTAATACCATACGCATTAAACGGAGATTACGTCTAAAACAGTTACGAAATACAAACGAAAGGAAAATAATACCCATTGAACTAACAAATGAAATTATGTGAATGAATCACTTCGATAGTCAATTATTTCCTAGAAATGCTTCTTAAACTTTCCACATTATATAGAGACTCCTAGACGTAAGGAAGGAGGATATAGTAACCATTATTATATTACATCATTGCAATTACCTCGACCTAATAAATAAACAATATCGCCAAACTGAAAAATAAAGTAGGGGAGACTTGTACACTACAGTGAATGGATTTGAGGAATAAAGAGAGATAGATTAGTTCGTAGAGCTTTTAGCTGCTATATGAATTATGAAGCGATTATAGCATTGAAAATCCAGAGAATTTGAACTTGTATCATAGGCTATTCACTAATTACGTGAACCCATTGCAAACACAAGCATTTGGCCAATGCTGACAATAATCTTAAATATTCTTGAGCAAGGGTAAAAATAATAATAAATAATATAATAATAAACAAACCTCAAATAAACAGCCATACATATTTTTCCTTAAATTAGCATTTCATCAAGCCTTTGCGTATAAGGTTCAAGTAAAATCATAATATATTGTCTAATAAATCAACCAACCATATAAAAACAGAACAAAGGGCAGTTTAACATACATAATATTCACCTCCGCTACATGTATGTATCATTGAAGGAAAATTTATAGTATGCGTTAAAATTTATAGCGTTATACTCAAGGGTAATTTCGAAACCACAAAATACTATGACGATATTTTTCCTGACCGATAGTTTTGTATAAAACACTAAATAGTTTATTCATTGACGATGATGGTTGTGCAGAATTAGTTTTTTACGCAACCACAAACCAACATAAATAACAAAGACTTGTAAACATCACATGTATGATGTACTGTGGCTAACGTATTTACAGTGCAATTCACACTTGTGAGAATTTCATCATGCCATGATCAATACATAGTATAAAGTCAAAGTGAGAATGAATATGTGTTAAGTCACAACTGTACATCACTGAAGGCGTGCGTCGAAGTGTAGGCATTACACCAACATTGCGCCAGCTATGTTTTTATCATTTATTCTGCAGTCTCATAATGATAATTACTTAAAGAAAATCAATAATAAAAATGACAAAAGGTATTCTGATAGTAATTTGTCAAGGCTTCTCCAATTTTATCGAACCACACATTCTATTTAATCCGTGGTATTGTTGTCCTATTCCTTTCTCCCTAAGGACGTGTATTAATTGAGATTTTGCATCAATGCTAGCTTCGAGCGGTTTAATATCACATATATGTATGTAAATTGTGTTCATTTCCTTCCTTAAGCAGATTTACGAAAGGGCTAAATAACTGTACCAGTACTCTATTCTATTTTTTTAAATGTTGGGCACATGAGTTTCCAGGCAACCTAATGGAAATATAAACCGCCGTTCATGGACCTTGGCAATGGTCAGATTGTACGGCAGCCAAGACATGATAATAAAGCTCTCTTCATCCTAATATAAATGCGAATGTGAGTTTGTTTATTTATTTTAGACTACTCGACGGATCATCATGAAATTTCGCATACACGTTGTCAGAGGCACAGGAAAGGACGTAGGGTACCTTTCGTTTAGAAAAAAAGAGCGAGGAAAAGAGTGAAGCATCCGGCAAAATCTATTAGACAATATAAACAAAGACAACAAAAACAAAAGAAGGATTAGCACTCAGAAAACACAACTTCACATACATATGAGGATAAATCACTGACAACGAACCATTATGGATAGTATAGTTTTCAGGAGAATCAGAAACTGTTCTGAGTGATATGATTATAGGAAAACGATGTTGTTACGAATTAAAATTATACCTCAAATCACTCCCCTAGAAGACGGTAGAATACGCAGAGCTCGAAAACTCTGCATGTTCGCGAAGCGCCTAGGGATTTAAGCATACCTAGCAGGTATACGGCGGCTACTGAAATAGAAGCAGTACACATGTCTAGCTATGATGTATCAAGCAATAGTTGTTGATGTAGTTTTAAGGACCTCTTAAACCTTTTCAGAATGCACACTGATGATGATTTTGCTTTAAATTGCGACTCTGAAACTCATAAAACTTTTTAAAGCACTGCGACTTCTTTTACTCCATCGAACTAAGGCGCTATGACGAAAGAGTCCTACTTTTTGTCTCCATGGCTGGCATTACTACTTTTCCAACTTTTAAATCGTTATATCTCAGAAACGGTGGCTCTTAGGAAAAAAAGGATTGATACATTTTTTATAGATTTACATGATCTACAATTTTTGTCTGGGCTAATTTTATGAAAATACTTACCGTTTTGCTGAAAATCGCAAAAATCCTTTTTTTTATCTTATACCTCGAGTAAATTTTTCCAGGTACCGGAATGATGAGGAGACTTTAAATTTTATTTATAATTATGTTTTGAACAATTTTACCGCCTTTCAGCTTATTGTGAATTTATGTATCTTCGGTCCAGATTGACCGGACTAATATTAAATGGAAGTCTTAAAATAAGAAAAGATCATCACTGTCGTCCAGCGAACGAGAACGAGTAATTTCGAATAAACGATTTCGATTTGAAATATAACTAATGACAAAGAATTGATACGATATCATAATTGTTTTTGTTTGTAGTTATTGTATATGGCTAGTACGAGTTAGAGAGAGTCTGACATGAACCCACTCCTAATACAAGCATTCTAGCTTAGCTGGAGGGGTTAAGAAGATTACTAGTAATATGAAACCAAAACCAAAAAAATGCTAGAAATCTATTAAGAAACAAGGTAACTGAGCATTAAAAAAATTGTAATAGCATATTTTATAAATTTTATTCACCTATTATTGTTCTATAGTAATAAATTGTGATTAAAACATACACAATATCCTTTAACTGCTACTGCAGTAAACAATGAGAAAATACTATTATTGTATATGATAAAGGGATTCCAAATCTTATAAATGTTCATTTACTAGTCATCGACTGTATATTCAAATTGCATGTTAAAACATATCACCCATACTGTAATCTGCCTACATGATCACTGGCTGAAAAACTATGACATCAATGATCAGCTACTGACCCTATAGGTACAGCAGAAGTGGTTAACAATTCCTTTGAAACAAAAAATATTCCACTATCAGTCTGTAGTTTTACTAAGTAAACTGACAAATCACCTTTCTTTGGGATGGACATGATGATAACTAAAGAAACACATTTGTAACAGTAGGTACTGATTATTCATTTTTTCCTTTGCTGTAGATGGCAAGGGTTCTCTTACACTGTTGTCTATGAGACAACACTACATAAACCTATTGTATTGTAGTGGCACATGGCGGCCAGATACAATAGGTTTTAAATGATGTGTGGCATTAAAAATAAGACAGGTAGAAAGTAAGATACAAATTAAAAGACAATGATTTTCTAGTTGTCTAGTTAATACAGTACACAGTTTATTTAACTTTCAAACTACTTATGCAAGTATATAGCATATTATTATGTTTTGTTTTAATTTTATACATTATAATATTGTTTTCTGTTTACGCGAATATTATTCATTGAAATTAAACTACTATATATGGATTTTATCGAGTTGTTTATTTGACACTTTATTACATAATTTTGAAAATTGTTACCCTATTATTATTAAACTTTACTAATTTTTAAGCTAATTAAATTATTATTAAATCTATTTAGATTTAATTTAATTTTACACTTTCCCCGACGTTTAATAATAATTTATTTTTCATGTAATAAAGTGTCAAATAAACAATGTGATTAAATCCGTATATAGTAGTTTAATATCAATTTGTACATTATGTTTTTAAGAATCAATGCTGTACCAATAGTACTATAAAAGTTTGTTAGTTAGTTCTTTAGTAAAAAGTGCTTAAAATGTACTAAAATATCTTTGTACATAATTAAATTTGCATACCAAAACCTGAATGTGCACAGTAATCTAAACTTCTGTAATTAGGAATATTGATTGTAGACATGATCTGAGCAAATAAATAAATTGAATTTATAAAACAGTAACTATTCTTTAAGATAAGAGATATCTTTTCTAAAAATTGTTGCACTCACTCACAATAGATGTAATGCAAACTGCTTTACTGATATTGATGTTTATCTTATAGTTAAGCTATTGATATCTTGCCCATAGTTATTTACACACTACTGTCAACAATAATCTTTGTTTGCACATACCTTAAGTGTTTTAGTGGCTTTCAAAATAGTGACCAGTCATATACAAGAATTTAAAAGTCACTAATAATGTCATATATACAAGAATTTAAGTCACTAATAATGTCATATCTATAATAATAATAATAATAATAATTGTTTATTAAGTTTAAGTTGGCACAAATATGAATAACAATAGGTCTTAAAAATACTTAAAATAGGATACATTACTTTGGTCGCCTGTACTAGGTTATACCTGTATCACAGGCGATCTATGGGGCCATGGAGCTGATTACTAGATAATTTTTATCTTATTGGTCTGTTTAGTAATTATTTTTAGCTCTAATGTCTCCTTTCTGAATATCAGATAGCATAGCAAAGGCGTCATTTTGTAAGATTCTGAATTAGAAGTAAAAAATGTCACAGAAGCAGGAAAGTGAATGATAGATAATTTGTTAAATTGCTCGTCAAGGATTTGCCATGATGACATCACAGTTATTTGAATTGTATGTGGTCATCTCAAATGGAAACTATAAATAATAGCATTGAAGATGAAAGATAGGAGAATGTAGTGGGCTCATCACACACACCTCTTTACTGTGACAAAACTTATTAAACCAGCTTCTGATAAGTATATAAAAAATTTTTGGCTTGTCCACTACAATTTTTCAGAAGAGAATTCATGCACTGGCTCTTATCAACATTTACTACCAACAGTTACGTAATTATCAAATCAATAATATCGATAGCTATTAAGGAGTTTTTGTTAAGTTTAATTTATTATCCTTTATTATTATCACATTAGATTATATTATACCGGCAACGACTAGAATTAAATTGACATAGATTGTAC
The DNA here is from genome assembly GCA_930367265.1 of Catocala fraxini. Classification (NCBI taxonomy): domain Eukaryota; kingdom Metazoa; phylum Arthropoda; class Insecta; order Lepidoptera; family Erebidae; genus Catocala; species Catocala fraxini. The sequence goes on from OV884035.1 coordinate 19,117,008, forward strand.
TGGAAAACTAAATATAAATGGAACAATAAATAAAGCTAAATACTTACTTGAAAATTCAAAATAAACAAAGCGTGTCGGTTCAAAAGGTAGATCTTTAGAATAGAATTATAAAGGATATTTACAACTTCTCACTAATTTTTTTACATATCATTATATTAGTACGAGAAAGGAGATAGACTGTACTGTTTCATAAAGGAAGCCTATTCAGAATGAAAGTAAATATAAATATGTAATTGAAACTGCGATCAACTTTACGCACTGGGCACGTAGCAAACTATAACTAACTTCCCAATATAAATATACTTCTCTATAACTAACTTCAAACCAATAAGAATATTTAATGCATTGAGATAGCAACATGCTTCTGACAACATGACAAATTGTCAAACTGAATTATTGACAATTGATTTGATATTTTTATTGCTTAGTTTTTGTAAAATGATATATCTATGTGGCATTTAGTAAATACGATGCAAACAATTAATAAGCATAAGTACACTTCGCCATAATATGAAGTAAATGATATATAATTTCCAATGAAATATCCATACAGCATAATAATGCTACATCAGTCAAAGAATATTTCAGTAGAAACTGGAACGCTTAAGAACACTTTGACGTTTAATAGTGTGGGACTGTAACTTACTAAATAATATACCTACAGGAAAACTGAGTGCATAGAAACAAAAAAAATTATAATACAGAATTATTTTGTTAAATTGAAAGTATATAAATTATATATTGGCAAGATAGTACATGCTTGTAAGGTAAAAAACTAGATACAATTTTATTAATACTGGCTTATAAATTATAACTTATTTAAAATACGATTGTTTTTTTTTTATTGACGTCTAAATAGCTTCAACTTTTCAAATTGTGGATACAATTAATATAAAATAATGTAAAGATACTGTTATATTTTTAGAATAACGCAAGTTTTTTTTTAGCTAAACTAAATGAACAGAAAATTTGATGTCCAATATTTAATTCTACCAGGTAGAGTAATAAATATTTTTAACACACTTATTACTATTAAGCAAATTAAAATATCATCAGCATCATTGTGATTCACCAAGTAATCACTCCTGTGAGCAGGTTGGGCAACATATTGTATACATCTCGATACATAAGATAGATTTATGTATCGAGATATGATGGTTTAACTTGATATTTTAATATATTTATATTTTTACGTATGCAAAAATAAAATCATTTTACTAGAATATGAATAGAAAGACCGTTTAATTAAAAAGTACAGCACACACACACTAATATAATTTGTACGCTGTGTTATTTCAGGTGGCTGTTTGTTGTGTTTCTTTCTCATTTTTCCCTAGAATATGATAGTGCTGTCTTTTTCTAGCAACACTGCAAATGTCAACGTCATTGACCTCCTACATCCCCACTACTATCAGTCAATATTTCGCTCTTGCAGTCTTGCACATACCTATACAAAGTGTTCTAGTGTGTATCGAGGCAGGCTTTGCGTCTGTGCAACGTATTGATGTAAACATTCTCTTGTCACTTTATTTCAGTGCGTTTGGAGGATCGTATGGAAGTCTTTACAAGGCGCATCTGAAAAAAATAGCATGTGAACAGCTGATTTCATTTAAATTAAAAATTAACGTGTACGTAGATGTGATTTTTATTCAAGATTAATGAAGGATAAACTTAAAATTAAAGTGCGATAAAAGGTCTTTGTTTAGAAAAGTGTTTTACTCCAATGGTCATTTCATGTTTATAGTTTTTCTAAAATGTAGAGCTTAACTATACCTTAGATAAGAATCTGAAGATATTGATCATTGCATTAAATTGTGTAGTCAGTGCAAACTACAATCGAGTTTCAACATAAAACTGCATATTCGCTACTAAATTGGGGTAAGTCAAGCTATAAGAATTAAATTTATTAAGTCATATAAATTTTCTTCAACGTTTATTGCTTAGCTAACAAAGATTTAAAACTGGTTTATACTAATTGAATTGACTCGTATCTACAAACAACTTCCTTGTTGTAGGTAACTAGGCGATAAATAAATATGATCAACATCAATTAATTTTAAACAGGATTGTTTTACATAAATTAAATGAAATAATGACCTTTATAGTGCTTCTTCTAAATTTGAAATAATCTCCCGCTGTTTCCAAACATTTAATTAATGAACAAGCACAGGTCTGCACAGGCAATTTATGTCATCAAGCCTATTTCAGGGTCACTTTTAGTGTATTCCTTAGCTAGGTATGTATTTTTGTATTAGTATGATGTAATATTTTTTTCTACGCCTGGTACAAGTGGCCAGCATTTGTGTTATCGATTTTGACCGTGACCCATTTAATTCTATTCGCGTGCGTATCACCTACTTCCTTGTAAAAAGAACATGTCCAAATTGTATCAGTCATTACATTACGTAGGTAGCTATGTATGATTACTGTTATTGAGCAATTATGTGATAATGAAAGCTATTTTCTAACAAGTATCTTCATTACAATCACCTACATTCCTTTGTTACTCCATATGGGAAAGCAACCTGCATGTCTTACACATTTTTAGTCTACTTATACTTATGACTTGATGATGACATACCTACCAGATAACTATCCACTACTGTCTTCATTAGATTAGCGTTTTTTATATCAGAACACCTATATTTGTGCCGTAAATGTATATATTTTGACCATCCCGTAATATAAAATTACTTCGACTATTTATTTTAAAATAAATGTTGGCTCCACCATAATCGTACGACAAAAGCATTGAATTCCCGCGCATTGCAACATTGAACATAACGTTCAGAAATAGTGAGCCGTCCTTGTTGCGATCGGGGCGTACGAATTAACTGGGTATAACGTAGTTAGTTAAAAATAATCAGGTATCTCAGGATAAACATAAATTGATACTTAGCGTAATATTATAATAATCAAGTATAGTCCGTCGAATCGCATCTATCGTCTAATATTGCTAATCTATCGTCCGTCGTTCCGGTATGCAAGCAGACCATTGCGCTGGTATAATAGCGCTCCTTTGTTAATGTATCGAGAAATAAATAAATAGAAATAAATAGCAAAGTTTATTACGATATGGTAATAAGCATATTATAAAATCTACTGTGCTTAAATTTATGCTTAATATATTTTGAAGAGTATAATAAAACATAAATGGTCGGTAATGATGAAACGACATAAAAAATACGACATCCTTTTTTAAACGATTAAAACCATTAAGGATATAAGATATAATTTAGGTATAATTGATAAATTACTGACATTAAAGAATATTTTAATAAAAATGTCGCATTTTAAAAATATACTACTTAAATGACAAACAAACATACGGCTCTCCTAATGGGCGTTTGCTTTATCAGAAATATCATCTGCGACTTACACAAAAACTGCACTTCTAGGTAAGACTATTTGGCTGTAATCTTGGTGTGATATTTTGTAAGTTACAAGTGTTACTCTAGTTGGGATGATCAGGTTTGATTAGTACTTCTTATCCGGCTGGGCTCTATCTCTTAAAATAACTATGTATTAAAATCTTCTAAATACGATATATGAACCGATTTGTTGAGCAAAACACCAAGATCTCAACTTTCAATAATACGGTAGCCCAATGGATAAGGCATCGAAATTGCATCGAGATCATCTTTAAATATTTCTTACTTTCATTGTTTTCGCGTTTGTACCGAGGGTATTCCTCATGATAGACTCGAGATAGGAGCTTCAAAATCGTTGTCTCGTTCCAAGTGTAAAAACTGAATTTGGACAAAACTATATAAATTATAAACTATTTCTCGGCGGTATACACAAACAAAAGAACAGCTATTAAACTTGTGTTACTTATCTTGTTTATTTGTTGTAATCGATTATAGATACCACCATACCTTTTTGTTACACTTGAATGTAAGCAAAACAAGATAAAACGCTCAAAATACGGAAACTTGTTTTAATGAGCACATACTAATTATTGTACATAAGTACAACATTAATTTAGTATTGCGTACCTATCTATCAATTTGATCCCATTCCGGCTATTCAACTATTAAGTATAGCTACCTATTAAAAGCAACGTGACTAGCCCTAATCAAATATTATAATAGCCAATATTACATATCAAACGATCGGTCATACTACACTTATCAATGAATAGTTTAATTACTAGTAAACTTTCCAAATGTGTTTCGAAATGACGCGATGCATTTAAGTCGTGTTCTAATCAGTGTCGTATGTTTGTGGCAGCACGTGCAATGCATACCACGTAGGCACTTTGACAGCTTTGTCCGTCCGTCTGTTACAACTTTCAACTCAAGAACCGTAAGAGCTAGAAACTCGCGGTCAGTGCCATTCAACTTAGCATAGTCGATATACCTCCGAAATGACTATGACCTATGACCTCTGACCTCAAGGTCACGTGATCTTTGCATATATTGTTTTTCGAACTCTAAGATTTACGGCAATTTATTGCCGTTTCTCACTTGTTTATCTTTGCTACGAGCTTGGAGATGCTCCTTACTTTAAACATTGCCTACATCACGAATCCTCAAACATTGTATGTACTTACCTATGTATGTAAGACCGTTTTTAAACGAAAATTTCGTCTAGAAACGCATTAGGTCATTTTTTACTTTTTTAATCTACCAAAAGCTGTCCTGTCTTTTTTAAAAGTTACTTGATAAATTACCAATACAAAAAGAAGCCTTTACTCTTCCCTAAATCTTTGCGAGTCACGCATACGCAGTAAACCAGACAACAAAAAGCTTTCAATGTATGTTTTATGACTATTTAATAACCAATAAATGTTCGTCGTGAAATTATTTATGTTTAATCTTAAGAACTTCGTTTAAAGCAATTGCCTTTGTATATGTTAGTTACTTTTGTTTGTAAACATGAGCGTTAGGTATATATGACTGTCATATCATTAACATAGACTAGACAATGTAGTATTACGCGTAAAAGGAAAAAACGTGATTATTTCTAACATCCACATTTATGTATTTACAAATATTCAATATGTTAAACTGCGCACAAAGAACTACGCAGTGTTATTATCTCCAGTTGCTATGTTTTGGAATCGCAAACAGTTTTTTGTGAACGTATAAGCGAGAAGGACACAAGTGGTCTAATGGCGTTGTCATCAAATCACGTCCCACTGTTGTATTGTGTTTAAATTGTCAAACGATTTAATACGATCATTTGTTGAATTTGGCACCTGAATTGATGCAATTCATTCATCAACCCAACCCAAATTGTGTTGATGCTGGTTTTTTGCGAGATTGCTTTTTGTAAACAAATATTTTTCATTAAAAAGTGGAGTCAATGGATTCTAAATATTTAATTGAATGTCTTTTTACGTTCGTAGGTACTTCAATAATAGCCACACTAGCATTCTCAAGCATGTTAAAAATAAGAAATAATATTTTAAATATTGAAAATACAAAATCTACGCTCAATTTCTTATAAATAACTATGGGATTACTATAATATGCAGTGAAAGAACCCCAACATTCGGCTAACCATGCCAATCCTCATATCCAGACATTTTAAGCCGCAGATGTAGAATATTAGACAAAGTGGTTTAGAGCAAGGCTGCGTGGCGGGACGTTAAGTTCGCCGCCCTCGACGTCGCGACGCCCGCCAAGGGTGCCAGGGTGGCACACCCCGTGGACGTATTCTCATTTATTCCACGGACAAAACCACAATAGCCACTCGCGTTCTATTGTTTACTTCGAAGCAATTTATGCGCATACAACTGCACTTGGATATTGTTTACGTTCGTAGCAGGCAAATAGATTTTATTTAGGCGATATTTTATCAGAGTATTTTTTCCTGAAGCGATGTAAAACTTGCATTATTTGTAAATATAAATCTCTATCGTTAAACCACGATGGTTTGACGGTTGGTTTTTCGTTTGATTGATGTGCAGTTGTTTGTTATTTCAATTTAATTATTCTTTTGTTTTGTAGTTATTTTCATAACATACTATTTCTCATTTCAAACCTAACAAATCATTAGTATGGTGATTATATAGTCTTTTAGACTGGTAAACTTTATATAGGTACACAGTCAATACATAAGTACAAAAATACGTGTAGGTATACAATTTCCCAGTTTTCTTTTCGTGTAGACAACCACAATCAGCTTTAACAAGCACGACGTATTTTTAAATAAGCATTTACATCGATTCGCGGTGCTTGTTATGGACACGAAAATCCAATTTAGTTCTAGTGAAACATTATTTTTAAACGTGTACTTGGGCACTTTTTATTGACAAGTACCAATAATCTAGCCTTAAGTGTTTAAAAGCATCCGCACTAAAATGTTATTACCCTCATTACTAAAAAATAAATTGGATGCGTATATGCAGGTTATCTATCTATAGATAACAGCTAACATTATCTATCTAATATATTAATAGTATGTCACACATTCGATATCTTTAGGTAAATATTATGATTACAATTTTAACAATAGACTTTATCAACAACAACAAAAAAACAACAGCTAAAGCGCGTTGTGCAAAAAATACGGTTACGAGTGTTTCGACCTTGGCCACTCTCGCTTTCGGAACAACCTTACTATAACGATAAAATAACGTAAATAATTTACTTTATACTTGTATCCCTGAAGAATAATCGCTGTTTCAACAGTAGATTAGGCACATAAGGGCAACATTCACAGTCCTGCGTGCTAGCTTTCCCACCTTCAGTCATACGGTCACGAGCTTTATATAATTATGTATATGTATATCTTACGGTGCTGGGATCAGAAATGATGATGATATACGCTTGTTATACAATAGTGTCAATAAATGTAAATATAGAAATGGCATGACGATCCACTTGTTATTTGCTTATATAGATTCAGTCGATAATATTGATTTATTTCCATTCTATTATAAATCGATTTAGTTTCTCATCGTTGCTAGACCTCCTGCACGTAAAACAGTACTATATATATCTTTGTCTCATAAATTAAAAAGTAAACAAACACGGGTAAACATACGTGGTTCTAAAATTTTAGTAAAATTGTCAGCTAGCAATGAATATAATATATTATGTACATTTGCTTCACGTTTTGTAAATAATAACCAGAGCGGAATTGGTCAACCTTATAACCATGAAGCTTCGTGCTTATAACGATGGTCGGGATGCCGACTATCAGAACAGTGGCTCTTCTAAAATTACTAATTCATATAGGGCCAACTGCGCTTTGGTAGCACGAAACGTGTTTATAATGTATGCCATGTCACGACTAGTTCCGGAATTGGAAAGGGATATTGAAACTTGTTAGCTTCGTATAACAATTTCGTGTTTTTATTGCGCTTCTTTACGAGAATTATACCTACTTTATTTGATACTGGCTTAATTCAATTATATGGTTTTAAATTAACTGTTACATGGTAACTTCTTAAAGACAATTTGGATGTATACATATAAGCCAATGAAGAAAGAAACACATCTATAAGAACATCCATTGAACTAAGTTGAGTGCATGGGTCTCTGTTGTAGTTAACGTAGATAGAATTAATGTGGTGTCAGTGACATGAAAACTAACACACTAACACAAACTAACAGAAAAACTTTCGTACTATTGGAATTTAAGACCGAGTGTTAAATTTTATGAAGATGATGTTCTCGTTCGATTTTTGTCTTTATCGGCAGTAATAACGCATATCATATATTATGAGACTTCGATGAACTACCCTCGCGGAAATAAGACTTAAAACTAAATAGGTACCTATCTGCAAATTATTTCTAATATACTAATTAATGAAAAACGTTTGGTTGCGAACCTATAACAACAAAGGATAGAATTTTTAAAGTTAAACCGGTACTTAAAAATGTTGGTGACTACAGTGTTGACTTAGACAGTTGTAAGTACAATACCCCTATTTGAACTGCATTGATCGCGACGCTTACAAACCGTTGTCGAGACGAAAAGGTAAAACGCTGAACGCGGTCATTAGCCCTCATATCATGAAATTTCTACAATCAAAAGTTACCAGTTAACAAGTGAATGCTTAAACTAAACCACATAACCAACACGAATCTACGAATCTATTTAAATTCCAGGAACTGAATAAAAATCGTTACTAGTAAAACCCGATTCTGCTGACAGCGCTTATTTATGTTTGCCGTTTCATGTTGTAAATTTTCCACAAGCCAAGGCTTCCGATGAAACGCCTTGTTTTTTCAATACCGTCTGCCAGTTAATGAAAAAGGTTAGGCCACACGTAATGAACATTTTAATTCACTATCACGTTACATATTCGCGATGTTCATGATGCTTTACACAATCCATGGACGTCAGGTTGGCCAACACGACTCGCAATGATGTTATACGCGCATTGGAAATGTGGAACGGGATTTTATGTCATACGTACTGTGTTGTTATAGCAATTTGCTGTCTGATGTCATCTTTTATTGATATTCCACAACTTTAGCCATTTCATATGGGCGTTATTGAGTTATGCGAGTTTTAGGATTTAAGTTACTCCATGCACCAGATTTATGGGTACTGTTAATAGAACAAAAGCTTATAAAGAAGAAAAGTGTCTCTATCGTCTTGTAAAACTGATAGCATCTCAGTCTTCCAAATCCCTGGTGAAATATAGAGCGGAAACGTGGCAGAAATATTTTTTGCCGTATAAGCTTATTCTTTTGCTACAAACTAGACAATTTTTCTCTATATCACTATTATAATAGAGACTAGGATAGGAGAGGAGAAGACTTTTTAACGTACTCCTTTTCTAACTTTGCATGCACAAATTTAGTAGCTCCAATAATCTAATTGCCTGCAATTTATTTTGTAATTTAGTTAATGATTATTATGGTATCTGTAAGAAAAAAGGAAAAGCCTTTTCTCAAAAAATTGTGACCTTGTTTAGCGATACAATTGACATACTGAAAAAGCTATAAATACGTTAGTTAACCACGTTTTCTAGTGACTCCGATTACCTAACATCCAAAAAACCGTTGTTTCAGTTTGTTTTTGTTATAGTACCTGTTTTTCTAAATTTTGCGTCGGTTTTATATACCAAAGTAATTCTGCTTCTTCCTAATTAATTAGACAAAAAGTTATCTAAAGAACGATATTCTATGTTAACTTTTGCATTCCTTAATATACGTTGCACGACACAGAAAACGCCAAGTAATAATAACCACTTACCTAAATACCATGTCATACTGCAATACCATAATCTTAAGCATGTTGTAATGTCTATCGATTTAAGAATCGATTTCTATTTTAAAACAAAATAAAATATTTTTTTATAATTTTTTTAAATTCAATGACCTTTATTGCTATTAAAATTAAATTACCTGTAATTACGGTATATGAGTAGAAGCCATTACAAATTGAGATGTAACGCAGATACGGCACCATTGTCTGAGTAAGCCAGCTGAATTCGGTCGGCCTTGACTTTACTGTTCATATTACGTCCCGCTGACAATATCATAGCCGTATTTGAATGCTCAGTAAATCGTTATTACACGAAATAATGTCCAATCATGTTCGTTTGTCCCTTTGTAAGGTCGCGGTCGAAACAATCTTAGTCAGAAAGGTTATTTGAATAATATAATTAAAGTTTTATTATATGTCTTCATTGCGTATTTGTAAATTATGATGGAGATTTACACATCAGTCGTAATTTTAATTAAAAATAATAATATAATATAATAATAATATTCTACCACATACACACAACACCATCTAGCCCAAACTAAGCAGAGCTTGTACTATGGGTACTAGACAATGGATAAACATACATATATACTTTTTTTTGTTGTAAATACATACATATTATACATAGAAACACCCAGACCAAGACAAACATCCATGTTCATGCACACAAATGTTTGACTTATGCGGGAATCGAACCCGCGACCTCAGGCGTGGCAGTCGGTTATACTAACCACTACGCCGTCGAGGCCGTCATTGATTAATGATACGTAATAATGCTAAGCCAATAACCAATCATTATACCTGGTCATGTCTGATTGTATCTATTAGCTCTTTCTTATTCAGTGAAATAATTTTACTCGAGAATTGCAGTTTGGAAATACAATAAAACATATTTTAGGATCGCAATATCCGATAATCTCTTTAGACAAACGAATTTCAATAATTTGTTATTTTACGCTACACCAGAATTCATTTATATGAATTATTTTTGATTACTCATCTTTATTAAAAAGTATATCTATGTAACTTACATACATAGATGTAATTTTTATGTTTATCATAAACAATTCATGTTACAGATTGTGTAATCGTCTTTTATATCGCAAATGTCATGTCCTATCCATTTTCAAGCAGTTAAGCTGCACCTAGTCCCATCTTATATCACCTCACACTATCGTTGGTAAAACACATTAAATTCCGTTTCGAATTTAATTACTATCAAATGCACCGTTACTGCAAGCTGTACTGGTTTCGAGACCTGTATTGTGAGACAAGTAACTAATTAAGTTTAAATGCACATTTGCACTCGACCTTGCCGACAGTCACGAAGTCTTTTAGCAGCCGGACCATTGAGCAACATCCCTTCTAATATAGTTCCTAGTATTTTATTTTATTACAAAATTAGCGTAAACAATGTCTTTGAAGGGTATCAAAAAAGTATTAAGTAGCGGTCTATTGAATTTCAAATAACTCTTTTCCGTTTGAAGAGATACGAATGCATGTTAGGTTCGCTAGGCGGAGCCACTTGCACGATCAGTAAATACGATAAATAATATTAAATATATTGCTTTTTACGTTATAGTATTGCATTTGCGCACGTCTGAAATTATAACTTTATGTCATTGATATATTATAGGCCCTTGAATAAGTTCTCGCTGTTTTTGCACAAAATGAAAGCTTTATTTAAGATACAAAGAACAAAAACATTTTACTCAAAGCATTGCCCATCACTAGAGATCACTTTCTGCCATCTTTCTGCCGATGCCGGTATATGAATGCCGCGTCGGAGAAACGATATGTCTTTTGAGGCTATCCAAGAATCGATCCATTTTTTAGTATCTTCGTAAGAATGAAAGCGCTGCTCAGCCGGGCTATGTGCCATGGAACGGAATAGGTGAAAATCGGCAGGGGCTATGTCAGGTTAATACAGCAGGTATGGTAAAACTTCCCATTTAAGCTTTCCTAGATAGGTTTTCACTGGTTTTGCGACATGAGGCCGAGCGTTGTTATGTAACAAAATCACTTTATCGTGTCTCTGTTGTTATACAACAAAATCACTTTATCGTGTCTCTGCTAATATAGCGGCCGTTTTTCTTTTCGGGCTTGACTCAAGCGCATCAATTGAAGTCGATAGCGATCTCCCGTAATAGTCTCATTCGGTTTGAGCAGCTCATAATAGATTAGCCTCTGCTGATCCCACCAAATGCAAATAAGCTTCGGACCATGGATACTTGGTATTGCGGACGATGTTGATGCATGGCCAGGCTTATCCCACGATTTTCTACGCTTTGGATTATCGTAGTGTATCCAACTTTTATCACCAGTTACGATCCGGTGCAAAAAGCCTTTTCTTTTCTGCCGTTGAAGCAGTAGTTCACAAGTGATCTCTGCATATCGTATCCGACAGAGCATTGTCACCGTAAGTCTCGACAAGAATTCTATGTGCTTCAGCTTCAGATTTCTTTTGAATAAAATAGTGTAATAAAATTGCCCGCATATACACTTTATTTGGCACAAAAGTAGACATTTTCAGAACCAATAAAGAAATACTTAACTTTTATTAAAGTGATCTACCATACACTGACATTTAAGGTTCGATATAGTACTTCCTTGCAGATGCATTACCATTCGAAATTTTATGCACGGAGTGCTGCTACTACCATTTATGAAGAAACAGCGAGAACTTATTGAAGGTCCTCTGTATAATTAAGCAATGAAAGTCTCCTTCCTAATTAAATTGACTAGGTTCACTGCTGGTGTTTCTACCGTATATTTTTATCTTTCACAAGAAATATATAATTTATTGAAATGATGTAGAGTCTGTTCTTCGTGTGTATTGTTTAAAGAATCTCTGATCTGATTACGAGACAAACTTAAACGTGTTTCAATTTTGCTCCGAGACAGTAAATTCATTTATTTAGTTCTAGATGGTATCGCCGCGAAATTCATGATAAAATTAACCCCATTTAGTTTTGCAAGCGATGAGGTTCCGCTAGCGTTGAAACGCAATTCTTTGATTTTATTCATTGTAGTAATTTTCGCTATTATTTCACAGTTCTACCCTTAGAGAATTACAAAAACGCAATTATAGATGATCAGTCTTGACATTGATCGATGAACCGTCATATTGTTTGATAAGAAGTATGATATTATTTACGTAGCTTTATTCAATCAACCCAAACACATCACGAACGTGAACAAAATATAGCTTTTATTGTTCGAGATCACGAACCTTACAGAAAGATCGATAGTATTGTGTTGCCAACAGGATTAACACAACAAACTTCGTACGCGTACCATGTTTAAACAGTTAAAAATAATTTTTAATGCACTTTGCAACATATAAAAACAAAATATAGCGTTGATCTCACGTTTATAGGCTAAGATTAAGTGTGTTATGTTGTAACACATGTTGGAATAGCTGGATAAATAGAATAACCGCATGTTTTAGTGTAAAATTGTTATAAACATAGTCGCCGCCTCTGTGCCTTTATGTAGATACACATATGCATATGGAATGCATCACGTTGGTGCTATGCGGTGTAATTGAGTATTACCTTGGAACACCTAGACTATACTCACTGACATTGTTTAACCGAAACAGTAGTTTCAGTTAATTACTAGATTTTACACGCGGCTTCACTCGGGTAAATGTGTATTATATCACTTTTTATCCCAGTACTTTTTCTGGATAAAATGTACTCTTTATCCTTTCCTGTACCTCTGTCAATGTAACGAAATTGAATGATATTCGGTCGAGTAGTTCAAACAAACTCACATTTGCATTTATAGTATTAGTTAGGATTGCAGCGGCGGTGTTATATCTATTCCAAAAAGGATATCTCTTCCTCTTCTCGTCTTAATAACGGCTTAAGCACGTAAAGCCGTTGGTCCTGCACCTGATCTCACTCCGGTCGTGTCGGATTACCGTCTCATCGGATCATGAGAGTTAGGGAACAGAGAGGGCACTTGTGTTTGCGCACACACTTGTGCACTATAATATCTTCTTCGTAGTTGGCTAGTCTCCGTTAAGACTTGCCGCCGTGGCCGAAATTTGGTCTGGAGGAGCATGATAATAACGGCTATATTAGCCGTTATTATCTTATAGTCTTAAGTCTATTATTAACGACTTGACCTACTATCAGAATGTCTTTGAAAATACTCATATCGAAAGTGGCAGATGTTCATAATAGGCAGTTTTACGTTCTCGCCGAACAACGCACACTCCGACATTGAAATTCGAAGGGAGTCTCAATTTTGGATAACCTAATCAAACTAGCTAAATTAAAACTCTTTGTAGGCTGCCGGGTTTTAAGCAAAATTAATAAAAAAAGTACTTAAAAGATGTTTAAATTAATATTGAATGTAAGCCACTACAGCAAGTCCTTGAACAAATATTCCGGTCCGTTGGTTTATTACTTTACGTAGTGTGTATTTATTTAGCCGGTTGCGCATGAGTTCAAGCGAGAAGGAAACCCCGCTCATTAATATTGACCAATTAATTTATTTCAAATTAAACCTTCAATGTCGTCGATTGTGTAAAAGATAGCAACATTGTACGGTTCCTCATTTATTGTCAATCAAATACATAATGGAACATTATACGTTAATTGCATTTTTATGGACTGTCTCTGCAAGTCTCGTTAAAGATCGATTGGCATTGAAACGAATAATTACGATCGATGTTGCAAGTTATAAAAAAATTAATGCTACCAGCTTATAAATCCATAACTTATTGGTTGTTTCTTTTGTTACAGGTACAATAATCATTAATAACGCTACAAAATGCCGTCGCTTCTAGAGGCTCTAGAGCGCAAATACGGCGCGAAAGGCGAAGTGAACCCTCCAATTGATGACATGCCAGTTGCCATATTCGTTCCCAAGCGCTCCCCGCGACTCAGTGTGCCTACCCTATTAGTGCTCAATGACTGCGACATCGACTGCGCAGGAGACGCCTGTGCCCTCGCCGATAAATGCGCCGACGTTGTCGAACTCGACTTAGCTAACAATAAACTCACTGAGTGGGAAGAAGTAAGTAACATTCAATCATTGCTTAGCAGTACATAATAGTCTTCTTGTCGACGTTTATATCAAACAAGCTTGTCGCAATAAGCGTACCGCTCCCACAGTTATGACAAACTGTACCAATTATTGGTTACAAGCGGCCGCTGTTGCCGCGGTTACGTGTTCTCTCCTTAATAATGTAGAATTAACTTTAAAACTTTGCTGTAAAGCAGCTTGTTTACAATGTTTTGCTTTTAGGTTTTCGCAATACTGGAGCAGACGCCACGAGTGAGGTTTTTAAACTTAAGTTTCAACCGTTTGTCGGCGCAAATCCAAGCGGCACAAGCCTTACAGCCGCGGTGGGACAGTCTGAGTCACCTTATTCTGAATTCCACGTATGTTGGATGGCCGAGCATCCACGCTTTACTCAAAGCTCTACCAGCTCTGGAGGAGTTGCATTTGAGCCTTAACGAGTATTCCTACGTGGACTTAAGTGGACAGGAGTTTGACAAAAGGGACCAATGCGGCGCGTGTTCTAGACTCAACGTTGATGTGCCTGAACCCGTGCATAAGCAGCTAAAGAAACTTCATTTCTCTGGTAATCCCGTCAGCAGTTGGCGAGAGATCTCCAAACTTGGTTACGCCTTTCCGAATTTGGAGACGTTACTGGTCAACGACTGTCCCATAACAACTCTGGAGCCAGATCCGTGTGAAAAATGTGGGGACAGTAATGGGAACAAGAAGAGCCACGACGCCTTTCCGTGAGTAACAAACTCTAATGTATAATGTATTATCATTATGTAACACAATTAGGTCAGTATGTCTATTGCCATTGACCTGTTGATCTTCAGAATATAATGTACGGATTGTTTGATTATACGATGTATCATCGATATTCATTGGTATTCCAGACATCTCCGCTTCCTAAATCTGAACAATACGGGCTTAGCGACGTGGGATGAAGTCGATCGACTGGCACAATTCCCCGCTCTCAAGAGTTTGCGTGTACAGGTGAGCTAACACAACACCTGTTTATCTGATTGTGTATTCACAACAGATAGCTTATAATGTTTGCAAATGTTGACCTCGTCGACACTGGATTATACACATGGCCGGAAAACTAAACGGTATTCTAAGCACATTTAGCACTAGAAATTTGTAAATAGATATTCGAGACGTGACGATGATTGGTGTTCTTTTGAGTAAATTTAAAATACTGCAACAGCTGTTAAAATTATCGAGGATAACAGTGAACCTCAGTCGAATAAATTTAACCGCTATACTGCAACTGCACTTGGCAGTGCGTAATCCGTTAGCATGTGCCAACTCTATTACCGGCGCCTAGCCCAACAACACTGGCGATACCGATCTAAATTTGATATGGGACATTGGCGTGAGTATCGTTGCCGAGAGGTGTAGTTTTAAATTATCCGTATAATGTCCCTCGGGAGCACGGGTGGCGTAATGCGGGTGAAGGTCTTCCAGATATAGTGGTGGCCTACTTAACGCGAGTTGTGCAACTTAACTAATGTGCCGCCGATCACCGTGCACGCGTAATTTCGTCACGTCCTCGCTCCGACTCGTTCGGGAGCCACGGGATGGATTTTATAGTATTAGCCTTGGATTTGATTGATGCTATTGATGGTTTATGATGGATTTGAGTAAATTGCGCCGATGATTTTACAGTCGTCTTTATTACATTGCATCAGATTTAACGAGCAGAAAGTTGCCGCGTTTTCTCTAAAGCTTTGTACAGGACAAATCCAACACTAACTGTATCTATAAAGTATGAGTAAATATTTACAAGTATACATGTCAAGTTCAAGGCTGCGCAAAAAACTAAATGACGAAGTCATCCTAATGTTTATCTCTTTGTGTGCGCGACACTACTAACCACGTTTGTCATATCCTTTGTTACGCAAATCATTAATAGTGATCATAGTTACTGCATTATTGTCGAGCAACAATTACCCGTATTGCATAGGTTTTGGAGACTATTTTACAATGACAAATATTGGACTAATAGAGTATTTACTCTATGTGACCGTCACGCGACAAAGAATGTGAAAGTGTGTCTATTTGTTTTATTATGCTTTACGCATTTGAGTTAGTAAATTTGTGTTGTGTTTTACATTTTGATTTTATGTAAATCTCGTGCATCGTAATAAATAACTGAAAGGAAAATGTTTTTTTTTTAAATTATCGATTCTCTTTTAACACATTCACTCTGAAACGTGTTTTGAATCACCTTGTGTAATGCACGTACCATCAGAACGTGCAGCATGATAGGGTTTAAAATGTTTACCTAGTCGACTAAATATGGCTTTAAGTCTAGTTCTGAGATATATTAGAATTTCTGCACTCAAACTAAACCTGTAAAATACTACCTGAGTGCATAGTGCACAGTGATGAGTGGTGACATTTTAATTTTCGAGCTAATTTGTAAGTTAGATATCCGGCACTTTGACTTAAAATTAATGCATCATGCATCGCTAGGAGAATAATTTAACGTTAAAGTTGCGTAGGTACGACAAGTTATCGGCAAGTTTCAATAACATGCTTAAGCAAGATAGTTAATAAACCGCATACAAAACTTAAACCTTAATACATATACGACAGACTCTACCTTTATAGAAAAATTTACACAACAACCGTGTTATACCGTTAAAAAAAATAACATAATACGTTGCGTGGGCTGAGAACTTTCGTCATAACGCATTCATTAGAAATAATTTAACACAAAACAAGAATATGAAGATTTACTCCCTGTGAATCGATTAATGCTTAAGCAACTGAGAAGTCTGCAGACTACAGAATAATTACTCCGAGCCATTAAAAAACCTTTGATCTTTCTTAAGATATTTTCATATCTGACCTTCCAGAAAATAAACAAAGGTAGGTTGTCCATACAAAGTAAGTTTGGCGTACAAAAACTGGTGAACGATGACAAATAAGTGGTATAAATAAAAAACTTGAAGCATAAACGGCAAAGAGCTTCTACAATAAAAGCAAAATCTTTTAAGGCAAAGGGTTCGCGATGATTCATGTTAAAAGTGAATCGAACGGTCGTTCACATTTACAGCTGAGCGCTGGACGTCCTTGCTGTAAATGTATGAAAGTATAGTAACGCCTAGGTATTCTTATTTACTGTACTTTAACATATTTTGGACGCGCGATATTTTTATAAACGCTTCAATGGATTCATTGTTTTAATATGAATAAGTATTTTTATAGCGATATTTGCTTGTTTAATCGAATTGAAATTATTTTACGTTTCGAAAGCTAGGCGAAAGATACTGTGAAATACTAGATGACTAAAAATAATAGACTGAAATTATCTAGCTATATACACTGATATAAAAATGGAAAACTTGCTTTGTGAAGTTTTCGCGACAAAAGCGTTTAATCGACTATGAATGGAATTCAAATTTGGTATGGAGATAGCTTGAAGCCTGGGGGAACATTTAAATAAACGCAAAATTGCCGATAACGCCGTTTTATATCTGTCGGTTGGATCTTTAATTTTAAAGCAGAGGTCATCTTAATTAGAATGAAAAAATACAAGAATCGTTTGAAGCGTATTTTAAGAAGAATATACTCCAGAGTGTTACGTGTGATGATGTTCAAAAGTATGCATAGACCGCACGAATGGCATAGTAGGCTAGGTGGTCTCCTCGCACTGACCAATACGCCCAGCTATGTGGGTTGGCCTGTGTATGTCACGGCACAAAAACTTGTGTTATCCACAAATAGTTCCTACGAGGCTGGGTGTTCTTTGGGTCCGTTGTTTGAACGCTTGTGAAGTCGCCATGATACAGAAATTATAACTATTCAGCGAGTCGGCCTTATATATATTATTATATATAATATTATAATATATATAATAATAATAATATAATATTCTATCACATACACACAACACCATCTAGCTCAAACTAAGAGCAGAGCTTGTACTAAGGGTACTAGACAATGGATAAACATTCATATATAGTTTTTTTTTGTAAATACATAATTACGTACATATTAATAATATATAATAATAATAAAAATATATTTTAATAACAATATATTTATTTAAATAATAGATATAATAATTTATAATAAATGACTCATTCAGTTATAAAAATTATAAATTATAATATATTATATTATACATATAAACACCCAGACCAAGACAAACATCCATGTTTATGTACACAAATGTTTGTCTTGTGCGGGAATCGAACCCAAATCAACATACATTAGTATAAACAGTATAAGTCATTAAAATCGGTCTTATCCGCAGTCGTAGCTGTAAAACACACTAACACACAAGACTCACAAAACTTTATGATATTTGCTTTATTAGAACACGTGTGCACGTACAATTTTATTCGTATTCAAAAATACAAAGGCATACAAACACTGAACTTTAAATAATAAAAGAGGATTATAGCTCATGGGTCATTGCCACCAAGTACTGCACATACTTTTATTAGTTTTTCACTGGGGCATCCTAGCATTAGCATTTTTATTTACAATAATATGTTCATGATAGAAAACTTGCTAAGGTGCCGCAGTGACTAAAATAGTATACAGTTTAGTTTTGTGGCACTGACTGTATAATATTCACTGTAAAAACTTCAGGTATAACAACACACACACACACACACACAATGATCATGTATTACATTTGCAATCCTAACTAATATTATAAATCTAAGTTTGTTTGTTTGTTACGCTTTCAAGCCGTAACTACTCGAATAATAATTATGAAATATTGTCTTCTATTTACGCGAATATTATTCATTGAAATTAAACTGCTATATACGGATTTTATCGCGTTGTTTATTTGACACTTTATTACAAAATTTTGAAAATTTTTACACTACTACTACTATTAAAATTTTTCGGGGAAAGTGTAAAAATAAATTAAATCTAAATAGTTTAATAATAATTTAATTAGCTTAAAAATTAGTAAAGTTTAATAGTAGTAGTAGAGTAAAATTTTCAAAATTTTGCAATAATGTGTCAAATAAGCAACGCGATAAAATCCGTATATAGCAGTTTAATTTCAATGAATAATTATGAAATTTCATGAAGTTTCGCAGACACGTTGTCAGGGTACAAGAAAAGACAGAGGGTACCTGTCATCCAGAAAATATACATTTCTATTCTCGAGAGAGTGAAGCCGCAGGCATAAGCTTGAAATGCATAAACCCAACATATTATATCCTATTAGCTCACTGAACTTCCTTTCTCTTTCATCATTGGCACGTTATAAGAAATGTCATCACATCCTGTATTTTTCACATTATCTAACAATTAAGTGACTATCCCTATGATGTTGGCTGCCAAGATTATTAATGTGCTCGCAGCACTTAATATTTAATGGTGGATCAATATATTTTCTTTCATCTTTTCAGCAACACTCGGCACACACACAATGCTTTTTAATTTTGTCTGTATATTATAATCGATGAGTTGAGTTTTCTACGAGGTAGATAGAGAACCAAACTTTTCCTTCTTGGTTTTTAAAAAAGTCAACTCTCGCACCATGAATAATTCCTGTATCGTGGGGGATTTTACAAACATTCAAACAACGGACACAAAGAACATCCAGACTTGGAACAACCATTTGCGGATCGCACAAATTTTTGTCCCGTGTGGGATTCGAACCCACAATACTCGGCGCAGTGACAGTGGTGAGACGACCATTTAAACCACTACGCCATCCGTGCAGTCAAAAGCAATTCTACGTAAATAAATTAAACGTTTAGAATTCAACATGTAAATAATATGTTGCCCCAGCTATCATAAATATGACAGTTGATCTGAGAAATCAGAATCCTCAAATGTGCCGATATCTAGCTGTAATGTTACCTAAACGCCTTAAAAATAATGATTTAATTCGACTACAAACTTGACCCTAATACACTTGAGAATAATAAACCGAAGACGGCGTTGATATATAATATGGTACTCTAAATTCTAAATCGATTTCAAGAGGAACATTAGTGGGTTACCTCACCGCTATAATTTCACTTGTGTTATAAGCACTGGCGTGAGCCTACACATTAAATCGGTTAATCTACGATCGCTACTCTATAGCACCCCTGTAAAATAAAAGGTGCAGTATGCAATGTTCATATAATTTAGAAGCGTGCACGAACCATGATAAATATACTTCTACCTGTTGCGAAATACCTCCATTGCATATTATGGTTCTTTCATAATCATTATGAGCCAATATTGTGAAACAAAGTCCGCGTCATAGATAGGTGCCTACCGCAAAATGTTAGCTCCATTTTAACAATCAACCTAGCTTGTTCATAGCTTCAAGGGGAAGGAAATAAGTTATTGCCACCTATTATTCAGTATATTCTCTTTATCTTTTATAAAATGAAACACTCAAAACCTTCAAGTATTTCAATCATGACGTCATACGGTTATAATAAAGAAGTTTTCAGGAAACATTAGATTCAGACATCATAATTACTTTAAAGATTATCTAAAGTAGCAACCGAGGCGGTGTTAAAATTTTGCAACATGTCTGTCTTAACATTAGGTGTTTGGAAACATTTGGTAATACTCCTCGGATTTGGCATAGCAACTTCGACAGCGCGTCTCTGATATTGTATCTCAAATAATCTTAATAACGTACTCTCACGATGTTATATGAACTAAAAGCGATGCTATTTGACGTTGTGCAAATGTCTGTCCGTCAAAGCGAAGAGCTCTGTTTAATTTAAATTGGAATGTGGCCTTCTGTGCTTCAGTATACACGATGCTCTTGTAAATAAACCTTTATATTCATAGTTCTTTTGTAACAACGCTGCTATTTTTGTTCTGAGTTGGAAATGAATGAAAAACGTTACTAGGTTAAGATATTTTAGTCGCTGCGTCAATTAAAAGGATTATGTAATGAAATCATGTGCCATCAAGTTTCAAACGTTTCCATTTATTTTTTCATCACTGAAGTTTTATTTATGTGTTAATTACTGGTTAATGGGTTGTAATCTGGTTGCCTTCTATTTACTTAATTTAAGTATATCTACTTTTATGTTCCTGACCAAGAAAAGATGAGTACGTAATCATCCCAATATTTCGTTTATTTTATATTCTAAATTCTCAAAAAATCGCGTACAATGGATTCTACGCTCAATCCTAGACCAACCAGCCTATCTCGCACGATTGCAGCCATACCTATATAACCTTGTGTTTTTGCGGTAGAGATTCGAGAACTTCTTAATGAGAAGCTAAGCTGCAAGCAGAAAAAGCAAGTTCTAGTTGTCTCTTGCACAGACAGTGCGACTTTGACAAAGTCAACACACTAATGATGCCTTAGGTGCAAATGCTACCATAACTGCATATGACTGTCGAGTATTTCGGTCGTATACTTGTCACAAAAACCAAGCTTTTATGTATTGGTTGGGTTTAATAAAGGGTTGTCTTTATCTCCTTAGTCATTATTTGACTAAGGCATTCTGTCAAGTTCAATAATTTAAAATGAATATAGCGTTTCTAAAGGGGTACATCTTCTACACGTAACGCTCAATTATGGTTTTTTGAGATTGCACACATTGTATCTATATAGTTTTTAATATTATTAGCAAAGAATAACTTATATACTTTTGGGTAAATGTAGGCGCACAGATTTTTATAAACCTTTATACAAACATTCATTCTAAAAATTGTCTCAGATTTATCAATTTAAGAGTACCGTCCTTAACTTTATTTTTTTATCAGCTAAAAGTGCACTTATCTATTATGTTTGACATAACATTCATTGTGAATATTGTGATATATATTCGCATCTTGAATTGGAAAATTACCTGACACGTGTGGACAATAACCCACACTCAGTGATTCATATTGGGACGACCGTTAAAATGAGTCTTAAGTTTGACGGGCCCACGCCTTGTGCGCGTCAGCTGTGGATTTTGCACTTTGTTGATTGAACTCATTGATTTGTTTCCTCACATTAATGTCAATAAAGTTTTATGTGTTTTACCATTGCGTGAGTGCAATCTTTTGATGTTTGATACAATGGATTAACTGATCAAAATATGGTTATTCTTATACAACTCTTACAATTTGGATATTTTCTTCATCTGTGAGTTCCCAAATCGGGCGACCTAAGCGATTTTGGGTTTTCTCTTAAGGAATTCTCAGTAGCAGCACGGAATGTAGAAGTGTGACTTTTGAGAACGTGGCTAGTAAAATGCAGTAGACTCTGCCACATTATGCAAAACGTAAATGTAAATGGCGTAATATAGGTGTAATAGTTGTAATACCCATCTGTATAAACTTGAAGGTTCAGCCTTATTAGTATTGACATGATGCAACGTTATGTTGTAGCAACGCGTAGTATAATGCACATAGATTGTAATTTTAATACATAGGCACAACCCATAAAACAGTTTATATACTAGCTGCAATAATGTATTCTTAAGCGATATTAAGTTGCATTCACTAATACACACACATGGCTAAGTTAGTATTTATGGCTTAGATTAACTTGCTCGCAAGTACGAGGAGTCGTAAAAATGAATAAACGTGAAATGAAGTATTTGAATTTATTAACGCACGGTCTTGTTGCTTGCACATTTTGATAAATTTAAGCAGGTACACTAGTGGAATACCTGAGTATGGATTTGTTTGTGGTATAGTGCGGGTCGCAGGGTGACCCAGAAACACACGTGCATTGCTCTTGCTTTGTTCCGAATGCGTGGGCTTATTGGGGTATGTAAGTCGTTGAGTTTATTCTCGTATTCATATTTGGAACTTTGAAGATCGTAGATGCTAGATTGAATTACTTTGCTCTTATAAGAATGAAGAGGTATAGATCACTGAGTCATTAAAAATAGACTATCTCGTGGTACGCAAATTTTTGTACGGGTGCCATATTTTTGAACCTGTCTTAGAGAATTGCTAGTCTGTGCGAATGTAGTCGAATATCGTAAAATGGCGTTATGGCGCTTTAGTAAGCCCTATCTAATCAAATCTACCTATATAGCTTCATTTTTCTTTCAACTGCTGTATAATACCCATGCTCTTTTGAATATGAAGCTTTAAATTTATTTTAACAAATATCAATACCAGATTCATTTATATTCAATTGTACGGGGGACTGAGTTTTCATTATTTATGACAAATATTCAGAAATACTTGAATATGTCGAGTTGCTAGTAGGTTCGCAGTGTAGGTTGTGCAGTTACTTAGCCACCCACCACCTTAGCGTCCCAGACAGCAGGTCATAGAACCTAGAGAAAGTTTTTGTATGAATTACGGATTATTATTATGTATATATGTATATTTTTATACTCACCTGTCCAAATGTTTCCACCCCCGCTGTGATTTATTACGACAGGTTGCTTGTATCTTTGATTTGTGAGACTAAACTAAAATTTCTGCATAGCACCAAAGCACCCACTTTAGTATTGTACAGTATTTATTACGATTTATTTTCAAATGCATTAACAACGTTATACATATGTATGTACGAACAGCGTAGAGGTTTAAGTGTTGTCAGTGTTAGCCTTGTCACTGTCGCTGCGTCAAGCGTTGTGGATTGTGCCTCACACGGGATAAACATTTGTGTGAACCACAACTTGTTATTCATGCCCTCAGTGTCCTTTGCGTCCGTTGCTTGAATGTTCGATAAGTTACATGTGACACAGGAATTATTCCTCGTGCGTGATTTAGCTTCTATAACAAAAAAAAGGTCGTGCACTGCGTCCTTCAACATGCAAAACAGGTGAAGCACTAAGAAATAAAATGTATCTTTTCTGTGAAAGCAGTTACCGCGTTGTGCACAGCTGTATTCGAATATCTTTCGAATAAAACTATGTCCATCACTTACTGACAGAAAATATTATAAAATAAATAAGACTGCATTATTATGTAACTAGTAGCAACACAAACGATTTATAGTTAGTGAAAGAAGTGACAGTCCCCATGGCGGCGTCGTCGTGACCTATGAATTCATTACCTCCCACTCTGCCTCGTGCTACTCCGACTACGACGATTTTAGGTCACCCGCCCGATACTTACCATTAATATTTGAACCCCTTTGTGCATCGTACGTCTTATTATACGATGTTGGAAATGTTTCCACCTTAATTGCAGACGTGTCCTTCATAGATCCCTATTTGACCTATTTTAATACAAACAGAACCGTACCTACCGTGGTCATGTCATATCGTGTACATAAGCAAAGAACGTATTATACTCAACGTGGGAGTATTTACTTTGTGGAATATTAAAAACTAGCTAATGCATGGTTTATAATATTCGAGTCTAATAAAGCGCACAACTGCATTCGAACACAATTGTTTACACCGCTATTGGATTCTATATTTTTTTGGTATTGTATTTCAAAGTAGAATGGGCTTCTGAGCGAACCAATTGAAGAATACTAATATATCAATACTTTTAACAAATTTCTGGATAAGGCCGTCAATTTCGGGTTGCTTGGAAAATTATATTCTAAAACATTTTAATGTCTCAAATAATATGTTTTTACCGTATTAGGGAGGTATGTAGGTAGATTATGGTTAGGTACGTAACTTCAAACTCCCCTTTTGTATAGAGGCTATACGAAATAATGCCTCTTTGGTGTCATGGCGTAAGATTGCGTTTGTTTTTGCATCCAACCATTATTTCCTAAGTCGACTTACGAATCGGACATAATTATTTGAAATTTCTATTAGAATTTTCTCAGCAACAATATCCCGTTGGACGATAATAATCTTGCCACTACGAGGGACTGAAAACACGGCTGCCATAATGTGGTTCTAATACATCTATGTATGATTGCCACTTTAAAAAAGGCCTAAGTCTATGTATGTAATAGTTTCTTTCTTTATTAGTTTTAAAGATAGTTCAATATGGTTGATTGTGATGATGACACCCATTAAAACTTACAACATCATAGAGACCATGAGCAAGACATCTTAATGAGAAAATGATAACTTGACGTCATAACTTTGTAATTAAGATAATGTCTGTTCTACATTCACACGAAAGTTAGACGGTTATATTTATTTTTGCAGTGTAGCTTACTTACTTTCTATATATTATGCCTCTTTAAAGTAAATGCTAATATTAGATAGTAAAGAAAGGTGGGAAGGGTGCTTCGTGATCACAAAATTATTTGAGTACCTACTCCATATTAACACAGTCAACAACTCGCTTGACAATCTAATTGGTGTGTCATCAGAACACTGCTTTAATCTTAACGAAAGATTAGATTTATTTAAGTTCGGGTATTTATCAGTAATTAATCAAACCAAAATGTTTATATATAAGTAAGACGACAGAAATACAGATATCGGCAAAAAAAACATTGCTGATGTTGGATAAGATTAATTATTAAATTTGACCGTAAATGTCGAGCTAAGTGTATATAAACTATATAAACAAATAAACATTAAAAAGTTATAAAACAATGTAAACCGCGGAAGATGCCTACTATTCAAACGCAACGCTAAATATTTATACAATGTCGAACAAGAAGTATCAAACTGTGCAAATAATTGTTTTGCTATCGATAAACAGGTATTCTAAAGGCAATTACACCACTTCAAGTGTATATTAACATAGTAAAGGGCACTTAGGCAGTTTCCTTTCGACACGCAATGCAGTATTTTCCCTTTAGTAACACAATAATTAGCTTTTTTGCCGCAGCTCGTTGACTTAGATAGTAATATTTATGTGTGTTGGGAATATGTCCCTGTATCAACAGAGTTTCATAGTGCTTTACTGGCCTATTTCTATCAAATGCATTTGCATTCACGGCGGATTACTTCGCGATAAAGGATCGCGTTGTTCAATGAAGAACGCGAGTACCTATACATTATTACTAGGCATACAGACTTAGAAACTAATCATAATCTGATATCGCGCTTATATATCTCACAGCGTTAGGTAGGGATCTATTTGATCTTCATTTGACAGACCAGATTGATGTTACCAAAAAGTAATATAATAATGCAGCCCGTATATAAACTTTTCCTGTGCTGGAAATGGGCTTCTTCTCGGTATAAATTCCTAAAGGGTTCTATAAATCATCTATAACTTTTTTGTCTTGTTATCTTATATTTTAAAAGTCTCTCGCTAAACCAAAAGAAAACCTATTTCAACTGTCAAAAGTTTCAAAACGCTTTATCAATTTATATAAATGGGAGGCAAGAAGACAAATTTGTAACAGGGACTAGGGCAAATAAAATGAGCTTAGTTATCTTGTTCTTATATCTTTGTTTCTTACGTTGTGGTGTGTCACACCACAACGTTGCTTAACTGTCAATTTGACGTTAAATAGGTTCATAATAATTGTCCTGGTAATTAAACGAACGATGTAAAACGTAATGACATGTCAGTTTTAGTGATGGAACTGATATAATTTTATAGCCTCATAATAATAATTATATAAACTAATATTCCGGCTTTAGTTACAATATTTTTATTAACCTATACTTAATACAACTATAGTATATTCAATCTTCTTTAGAATGGATTACTGTTGATTTGGTCTCAATCGATGCCGTAACTGATTCTAAATAAATGATATTAGGGTTTATAGTGTACTGAACATCATGTGTAAATAAGTATTGACCCATTAGTCAGTGATTCAAGTCGAGTTATACGCCTGAAATAAAATGTCCTGCACTATACTCTGTGAAAGCGACAGAGCTGACAGGCTATCATTTACAGTTTCCCGCCTTAAAAGACAAATGAGCCCGCCCTTCCCTTTTTAAAATTTAGTACATCAGCCGTTATAACGCCCACGAGTAGAAGTAAAATGAGGTCTAACACGCGAGACTTATTTTCAGTTTCAGGTCTAATTATTAAATAACTGTTTCTTCTTCTCCCTAGCCTTTATTATTCCCAAGTCACTTGAGGTCGGCTTTTCTAGTCTAAACGGATTTGACTGGATATCAGTTTTTACACGGAGCGGCTGCCACCTGACCTCCGCAACCCGAAGGCTAACGATACCCTAAGGCTAGACTAGTGTCAGGATATTAAAGTGCACTGACTTCCCAATAACGATTGCCATAGATGTTCATAGCAGCCGGGACCTACGGCTTAACGTGCTCTCCGAGGCACGGAGCTGGCGATAATTGTCAAACAATACGCACATAATTTTGAAAAGTCATATAACTTCCGAAAGACAGAGGTGCGCGACGTGGGTTCGAACCCGAGACCCTCTGCATTGCAGTCTGTTGGCCTCCCCACTGAGCTATTTCATGTACTAAGAATTGTATGTAAGCAAATATAGCCTAGTCTACAAAGCTGACGCTCAGTCTAGGGTCTAACTTCACTACAATGTAGAGAGACCGAAGACAAAGAGTTAAGTACCATACAGCACATACAGCAGTCGTTAAATTTATATTTGAATTAAATTGTTATGTATGTATAGATGTGTAAATTCTAAAACGCACAATTGGTTAGCGTGGTTTACTTAACCAAAATACGTCATTCTGAAAAGAAGTCCGTGACATAAAGTGGCACGGTAAATTCCTATAATAATTTTGTTTAGGTATTTTTACATAAGTAATGCAAAAACTTATTCATAAATGCACGTTACAAAAGCGGTTATTAGAATATAGGTTGATTACGACAATTATTTTGTAATTTAGCCTCTTAATTGTTCATTTAAAACACATTATTGAAGTAATTGCTTAGTGCTTAAATAATTGCGAACTTTATGGTAATACCTATATCTACGTTGTTGGTAGGCATTTGGTGTATTACCTAACTTATGATGAAAACTCAAAACTAGTTTATGAGAGCGAAATGGCAAACCGGTGCAAGCCGCCAAGCATAATATAACTTTCTGATAACGTGCAAATTATTTTTTAATACAATTTAAGCGCATTCCCAGGCGGTTAGTCTGCGGATTGGACTCGTCCGACGGCAATTGATGTCATCCTCGATGTCTTCGTAAAATTTTATGCTTCACAGGATTTAATAAAATAACTGAGGTGTACGTTATCGAATATTTTTTCTATCGATAATATTTAAAACTAGGTTTCAAGTACAAAGATGGCGTTAACGTTACGAATTATTTCCGAATGTGTCGACAATTAGCTGGTCGTGCGCTGCGTTTTTAGTCATATAATGTGGGTATTGCATTAGAACTAATTGTATTCGAATATCGTTCGAATATATTATATATTTAAGCGCTTTACTAAATGGTGCTCTAAATTAAGTGTTAACTGTATCTCTCTTGTCAGGTTAAAGAAGAGAGATGGCGAGACTTTATCTTATAGATAAATGTTATTTGGAGGTGGTGAAACAGGCTCTGAATCTTTACAACAATAAGAAATATGTGATGCAGTTCATTCACAAATAGTTATGCCGGATCGTGGTGTTATAGTATACCTCATTTTAAAAGTTCTAACGCCCGCGAGACTTACAATACAATATTATTTAGGAAAATTTTGTTCTCTAAAATAAATTTATACTTATTGACTAAAGTCAATAAAGTCTGGAACAGTTGACTGTGGGCTGTCCTCACCCTACGCCAATGACGTCACACACAATGTCCAAGTGACCTTAATCCGTGAAATTTTATCGTTTATAGGCTGAAAGCAAATAACAGTTTTCAAAAACACGCTCGTTCTATTCCAATCTCGTCTTTTCCGACCTGTTATTGAAGTACCTATTATTGCCAATACAGTTTTGTTTGGATATTTTCTGTTAAGAAAATATCAGTAATTCGATTTTGCCCGCGTCTTCTCTCTCGTAAATGTAGGTTATGTAAATTGTCGATCCTCGGGAACAGTGCATTTTTATAAATAAAGGTACCCTTTGTCCTTTCCTGTACCCCTGACAACGTGTATGCCACATCTCAGGTTGATCGGTCGAGTAGTTAAGGCGTGAAAGCGTAACAAACAAACTCACATTTGCATTTATAATATTAAGATGCGAAAGTGAGTACATACACAGACATAGGGGTACCTTTTATCCAGGAAAAAGGTACTGTAACGAATCTAAACTACATTTACGCGAGCGGAACCGCGCGCATAATCTATTACAATATTAGTAAATAAATTTAATTATAATATTAGTAAGGATAGCAGAGAGCAATGGTAACATGCAATAAGTCGGCCCTCCAATACACAGGAATTACACATTGCTTTCAAAACCTCTGCGCAATAGACACCTGCCTACTCTCTCAGAGATAGACGACTCGATGACGTAGTGGTTAGTGTAACCGACTGCCACGCCTGAGGTCGCGGGTTCGATTCCCACACAGGTCAAAGATTTGTGTGCATGAACATGGATGTTTGTCTTGGTCTGGCTGTTTCTATGTATAATATATATGCATTTACAAAAAAAAGTATATATGTATGTTTATCCATTGTCTAGTACCCATAGTACAAGCTCTGCTTAGTTTGAGCTAGATGGTGTTGTGTGTATGTGATAGAATATTTTATTATTATATAATACACAGGCGAGAATGTTTAAGGATGTCCGCATGTAACTTAAGATGGGCATCGAACTATAAATATAAAATAACAACGTACTTACAGAGGTCATTAAAATAAACAATGGATAATCTTGACTGCACAGATAGCGCAGTGGGTTAAATGGTCACGTTAAAACTGTTCGTGTGCCGAGAGTTGTAGGTTCAATCAAACACGAAACAAAAATTTGTATTGAAATTAAATTACTTTATACGTGCCATGGTCACGGGGAGGGTCTCCCCGTGACCATGGCTGCTGAAAAGCAACCGAAACGTCGGGGAAAGTGTAAAATTAAATATAAATAATTTTAATAATTTAATTAGCTTAAAAATTAGTAAAGTTTAATAGTACCTAGTAGTAGTGTAACAGTTTCTAAATTATGTAATAGAGTGAAATAAAAAACGCGATAAAATCCGTATAAAGTAATTTAATTTCAATGAATAACATTCGCGTAAACAGAAGACAATATTATATAAAAAATTGTATGATAAACAAATTGTTGTTACGAGTCTGAATGTACTTTATCTAATGAATGTTTGTAGTATCCCGTGACCCAGGGTCAGTGCCTTTAAACCGTAAGGTAAATAAGACCAACAAGTGGGGCTATACCTTTAGTAGGTCAATACAAACCGAAATCTAACATGTCTGCACGGATTAAACAAGGATTTTCTTTTTGTCAAAAGACAAATCCCTGTAAATAATACTAGTGTCGCTTTACAAAAACACTGAGGAGGACTTTACAAACATTCAAACAACGTACACAAAGAATACCTATTTTTGGATTACGCAAATGTTTGGTCCGTGTAGGATTCGAAATCGCAACACTCAACGCAATGGCAGCGGCGAGGCAACCAATTAAAACAGTACGCCATTCGTGCCGTCCTACTATACTATACAAGTATACACTATATCATATAACTAACTATCTTTATATTACAACTGCCGAGTTGTCGTCAAGTCGTATAAAGTATCCATGCAATAATTATCTACGTAATAATACTCCTTCATACACAAGCCATACGTGCTTCATACACGACAATTACACTGTTATCTCACTTCGATCTTAATAAATACAAATATATACGCGGATGTTGCGTTATAATGATCTCACACTTGATCTGTATCGACGGAGGGAATGCCGTGACCGTAGCTTTGATTGCCTCTTACCATCTTACAAAGGCTATTGTCTAAATTGATCCCATGTATGAAGATGCCTTAGTTGACGTACCCCTCTTCCGCACACTTATAAACACGGTGACTTAAGCTACCTGTATACAGATATTATTTTACGGCGATGTGTGGCTGCAATATCTTATCTTATCTTATGTGGGGCCAGTCAGTGCAGACCGTCGAGACTTCGACCCAGTGGGATCTTTTGTGTCGACACTCTCCCAATAACGACTGCCATAGATGTTCATGGCAGCCGGGTCCGACGGCTTAACGTGCTCTCCGAGGCACGGAGCAGGCGTTAATTGTCAATCAATACGCACATAATTTCGAAAAGTCATATAACATTCGAAAGTCAGAGGTGCGTGACGTGGGTTCGAACCCGAGACCCTCTGCATTGCAGTCTGTTGGTCTCCCCACTGAGCTATTGCTGCTCGTGGCTGCAATATACTGGCCGGCAATAGAAGGGACCTACATGTAACTAGCCGATGTCTATAGAAGGAGATATTTAGGAAAAGTAATGTAAGAGGTCTTTGTATGAACTATAGAAGCTAAAACAAATATGTTAATTTTTTTTGTCTGTCTGCATGTTTGTACGCAGTTACCGTTACCACAGTTGTGTTGCTGGTGATCTAACTTAAAATCTGGGGCATGTTTTATCCTAATACGCCTGCTAGAAATCAAGTATTAAGAAAGAAGAATATAAACAGGTATCTTCTTCCAAATTACACGCGCACGAAATTGAGTGCATAGGCTAATTATTATAGAAAACACGTCAATAATTTGGTTAAGGATCAAAAATTTTTGGAACGGCAGTCAAATGTTTTTGATTTGGCTAGGGTATAGTTGAAAATATAAATGCCTCATATTACAGAAATAATTTTGAAGCCCCAACATTTAATCCTGTTTTTAAAAGATAGATCCACACACAAAATGGTTAGAAACGGTCAAACACACGTCAACTGCTGTGATTGGATGATTGAATTAGCCACAGACAATCAGCATTACATATGTTTGGAATGACATTCAAATGATTTTGAGCTGGCCAGGGTAAAGTTAAAAACATTGCAACCTTATATTATGGTAATTATTTAGAAGCCCCAATAATCCCCAAAAAAACCTGATTTTTAAAAGATAGATCAACATATAAAACTCTTAACAAATGGTCAAACGAACTTAAACTGCTGTGATTGGCTGATTGAGTTAGCCACAGACAATCAAATCACTTGACATTAGTTAGATATTGACACGTCGATGATAGTCGTTTAGAAACTGAGCGTAAGAATTTATTTATTGCTCAGGCATTATCATACATATTTATAAATTCCTAACGTTACATGGTATTGCATCTGATTCTATAATTATGATACTTAATGCATAAATTACATTGATTATAAGAATGTGTGCGTTAATTTCATATTTGTGTGAATACACGGATATGTGGTATATAAGTGTGGTTCGCCATACTTTTAGTAATTAAGTAAGGACATTCGAATATTTATTATCAATGTATCGAATATTTCGATTTGCTTTAAGGTTCGATTAACTCGAATCTATAATTGATATAGCGCTGCTAGATCAAATTCTATACTAGAGTCGATTGCAGTATTCTAATTTAGGTCATATTAACGTATCTTTCCAATTACAATTACATTATGACTGCACCAATGGTCGACTCGCTGCTGCCGCCGTGCTGAGGGTTGTGGGTTATAATCCCATTCGCGATAATTACTTGTCTTCTTCTTTCTTCTTCTTTGTCGTTTCCTCACTAACGAGGATCGTGACCATATACTATCCGTCTCCATTTGCCTCTGTGCTGCGCCAATTCAATAGATCGACGTAGAGTTTCTCCTGTTGCCTCTACAATACTTTTGCACCATCGTGTTCTAATTCGGCCGCTGGAGCGCTTTCCCTGCATTTGTCCCACGATAAATTTACTTGTGCAATGCACAAATTATTACACTGAGTCTGTATGTACTTAGTTTCCGTAAATTGTATATCTTTAAAAAACGGGTAGCCTTTAAAAAATATATAGAATTGAGGAATAGAATATCTACAAAGAATTTCACTTCAGACAGAATTATAAATGGATTAAAATAGTTGTATAAATTGAACAGACTTAGGTATATGCCTACGTAACATTCGTCGGTACGAAATAATGCCTAGTTCTTTGTTCGTTACGTACACGCAATCGCAATATCTCACGTTAAAGCCGTTCATTACTAAGACTTATCGTTACTGTTCACTACCGCGCATCGAAGCGGCATCGTGACCCTTCATCATGCTTCGGCCTAATTATTAAAACATGGAATATTCTAGACACACGCCTCTACGTCTCCGAAAGTAGCCAGAGTTTATTTGTTTTCTTTTTATAAATAGATGGTGCTTTACAAACATTTAAACAATGCACACAAAGAACACGCAGACTCGGAACAACTAGCTATTGGATTGGATTGTGGATCACACAAGTCCTGTCTGACGATCAAACTCACAACATGGCACATTGGCAAAGGCGACGCAACTATACATCAGTAAGCTGTCCATGCAGACATGTTAGATTTCGGTTTATATTCCTAGATCGGGCAAAATGTAATAAAAATTTAGTTAATTTGTAGCAGCACGGAGGCTTTCCACTAATAAGTGCTACCTAAAACATAGTGGGTGAAATGTGAGTGTTATGTATCTCTGCCTACCCCTTCGAAAATAAAGGCTTAAAACTATGTATTTACGCTAGTTATCAACTGCAGTTATGCACCGGTAGCGAATGCGACTGCTGTGTTAACACACAGAAATAACGTTCTCAAGTTTCAAATCGCTTGTCGGGTCAACAAATACTTATTTCTGTTAAGTAATTCTTAATAGAAGCTCGGTGTTAGGAACATACCCCTTGCCTTCAGCAAACATATAAAAATTAATTGGTTCTACGCTTGATCTCTCTCCGATCGTGTCGGATTGTCGTATAATTAATAAATACATAGTTATGTCTTTGGTTTCAAAATAAGTAAAAGTAATTAAAATCCATATCCTTCTTTTTAGTCGTACATTCTCGACAGAGTGGTCGTGGTCATGTCTCGGTCGAATCTTGCGCCACCGCATCTCTCCCATATCCAATTCTCTCTAAATCTTCAGTTTCACACGCATGTCGTGGATGAACACACCGAAGCACACTCAAGTGAAGCATTAGCTACACAAAATTTAATAAACTATTTATTATATATTAATCTGGACCATGCCTTTTAATACGATAGCCTTATTAAAATGCACGAAGTTTTTGGACTTACATATTTGACAGTAACCTAAATAATAGGACTTAATAGGAGGCAAGTATAATACTGTGAGGTACAGGAAAATACCTATCACCCGGTCATTCCATGAGATGAGTGTCATGAGTCCCGTATTTATTTTTTAAAGATAACTACTCGGAATAATTCCTGTTGCGCGACACTTTACAGACAAGGGACACAAAGAACACCCAGACTCGGAACAACAATATGTGGATCATACAATTTTTTATCCCGTGTGGGCATCGAACCCACAATACTCGGTGCGGTGGCAGTGGCGTGGCGAGCACTTAAACTACTAAGCCATCAGTACAGACAAACACAGTATTACACTTCACTGCTAAATTTCACCACCAAAATTGGCTAACATATTATATTTTGGCATATCAGAGATGTGACCCCGCGCTACTATTGGGAGTCACCTAAAGCAAACCCTGAATACCGATCATAAATGAAGGAATCGAAACTCGTGATCTGCGGTTGCGCATGCGCATTTTTACGTCATAATGACGAAGTATAGAGTAACATTTGAATATTTTATTCAAATTATATAACAAGTAGCTCAAATAATGTAAAGCCTTGAACTAGTCAAGATTTTCCGGCTTTTTTAGTCTAATTGCATAATACTACGTAAAAACAAATTTTATGCTGCCTCGTAAAGAGTACTGTGGCATTAATTTACTTAGGAATTAAGTAAGAAAAGCATTGGTAAAACGAGCATACAGATTGTTGATTAAGCCTTTAAGACAAAATATAATAAAGGTACCTAGTACCTACCCAATCTTGTAATCTACACTATATATATATTATATATTATACATTATACATTATACAGCTAAAGAGTTTGTTTGTTTAGACGCTGTAATCTCAAGAATACCATTCGACAATATATTATTCATTAGATGGACTGTTTACTGTAGAATAAATTGGTCATCTCATCAAAATCAGGTATAGGCTATATTATGCGAAAAACCCCACGAGGACGGAGCTGTAGCCCTATCTACTAAAATATCATGTAACAAGGCTTAAGCCGAGGTCACAGCTAGTATTTTAATTTTTAGATAGACGCATGCCGTTATACTCATTTTACAGAAAGGTACACAAATAAAAATATTACACCCAAATCTCTTTTTAAATTTTTACTAAGTCCCACGTATTAAAAGACGAGCAAATCGCATTTTTTACATGGTATCGGAGGTAAGCGATTACCGCCGCCCATGGACACCCGCAACACCAAAGGAGTCACAAGTGCTTTGCCCACCTTTTAAATTCCTCCCAGGATCCGCCGGTACCCTCACTCAGTCGACGAAACACAACGCAAGCGCTATTTCACGCCGGTTTTCTGTGAGGCCATGGTATCACTCCGGTCGAGCCGGCCCATTCGTGCCGAAACGAGGCTTTTTATAATACCCGAAAATTATACCTGGACCAATCCTGTTCATACGCCTAAATTGACAGTAAACGTAAAACCTGTGTACCAACCTATATCATTAGATCAACGATTACGAAAAAATAAATTAATAGGTACTATTAATTAATTATAGATTGCTTTATCAACACAGTAATAACTATTTTTGAGATTTGCGTTATATCAGTTACTATTTGTATAAGAACAGGTTTTTTATAGCTGTGCCCATTCTCTATCTGACTTCCAACTAGTTTGGGTACCCAATAATCACGTTTTATCAGATTGTAGCTCCTCTATATACGAGAGTCGCATGATTCCCGCGCGTAGACTAGTAAAATATATACACATATAAATAAAATTGAAGTGTCTGTTTAACAGCTTTTTACTAAATACATATGTAGCATTGCACAATTTTTAATTTATTTTTGTTGTTTGTTCCGCGGCTAATCTCTGATACGGCTGGACCGATTTTGACGGGAATTTCACTGGCAGATAACTGATGTTATAAGGAGTCAATTGACTCCTAGGCGAAAATCTTTGCGAATGAACAAAACTTTTTTGTTAAATTCCACGCGGGCGAAGTCGCGGTTATGAGCTAAGGGTATATATTTACATACATACGCGTCTATTTTTCCAAGAAGTAGGTAAAGTTGTATTACACCGACATTGCCCGCGTTATAGAGGTGAGCCTCTTGCTTTACCAAGAACAGTTTGGGCTCCGTGCTGCTACTAAGAATTACTCAACAGAACAGAGTGATTCATAATGAAGGTTTGGGTGTATAATTTGTTAAGGATTTGTTCTACCCGTGCGAATCCGGGGCAGATCGCTAGTATATTATAATAAACACACATAAGGAATCAGTCATTTCCTTAATGTCTACTGAATGTCATGACACCTTTCTGCCAGATTTATCCAATTTCGCCAAGTTTCATTTCTAGATGTATTCGGTGTACACAAACAATAATAGATACAATAAAAAACTTGAAAAGCGTTTTACAATAGAAACAGTTGTTCAAAGTAGCCTTTTATAACAAAAGAAACTCGGTTTGCATTGAATAGTAATGTGCAGTTGTAAATACATATTTCATTTGTTTCGTCTACTTCTTTCATAGTACATTAATATACATGTTTATACCGTCTAGCGTTACGCTTGTACTTTATTGAACGTTACAAGTGTCAGATTTCATCAGTTGTTGTGACGTCACTTGATATTTTCGTGCTGCTACTGAACATTGTTTTAAAGAACAATTTAATAACATTTAGATCAAACCTCAAATTTCCTCCTCTCGGTTGATTCCTTTGAGTAAATGCAAAATATGCGGCTGTTTTCAGTATTATTTATAATAGATTAGGTAGTGCCAGTGCGTAGGTACTATGTTCTTAACTCACTCACAATACATTAGAAAGAAGGTTTTGTCTGTATACAATCGAAATCTTTATAATCCGTACTAATATTGTACATATGAAGAAAATATCAGATTTTTACGTTTTCACGCCTAACTTTAGTGCCGACTATGACCAAAGTTCATGTGACTTGTTGTGAATATAAGCTAGAATTTAAACAAATGGGAGCGCAGTCGCCATTGACACCTATAATGTGAAAACCATTAAAACATATGCGGTGAAGACATCGATTAAAACTGAATGCATTTATAATGCATAATAATAAGTCAAGTAAGCTAAGTACATCTGTCGTCGACTAATGAAATCGATACATTAAATTTAATGATTCAGAACGGAGCCGTTACCGAACGGAACGGAACTCAAAAATTATTAACCGTTTATTTAATTTTGGTACGGTCGGTCGTATGAGACGGCGTGGGTAGTCAGATGTTAGTCAACCAACCTGGCTTGACCGAAAGGTTACTGTTCTCTCTGTCAAATTAGTATATACTATGTATATTTATTTATGTATATTAGATATAACGGTTAACAAATTATAGGCAATGCGGCATCAATTGAGCACTTATTATTTCAACGAATAATAATAATGTATCACTAGGTTAAATAAAAACGCACAAACCGCAGCTTGTGGCGAGCTGAATGTGAGTGGCGACACTGCGGTCCTGAATGCCGCAGAGAGTCGGTTAGGACCTCGTCCCTGACTTGCCGTTACTGGTTGGCTGGGGTGGAACTTCAAGAGCGCCCGTAGGACTCTCAACTCTAGCTTGCCTTGATCGGCCGGTGGTGGATATAAAACATGACAAAAA
This sequence comes from Catocala fraxini, assembly GCA_930367265.1. Classification (NCBI taxonomy): domain Eukaryota; kingdom Metazoa; phylum Arthropoda; class Insecta; order Lepidoptera; family Erebidae; genus Catocala; species Catocala fraxini. The sequence goes on from OV884035.1 coordinate 19,154,711, forward strand.
TAACAAAGAGCACAAAACACATTTCGCCATATTACAATAGCATGCAAATGTTGAATGAGTACAATTTATAGAATTCAAGGTTTCATTTACACAATTTAATATTTATTAAAATATATATTTCTAAAATGATAAGACTGTGAGCCAATTTTTTTTAGGAATTCATTACCAGAATAAAAACTTTCTTCAATCAGCCTTTTTTTTAGTGTAGGGCAAAATTTATTATACGTTAGTTTTACTATATGCTCAGGTGTCGCGTTAAAAATAAGTGGTGCCATATACACACAACTTACTTTAAACATCTCTAATCAAGGTATGGGTATTTTTAAATAGTTACTAGTTAATTTTTCGCTTATTCTTATTATCTTTGACTTTGAACAATTGTAAATTACATTTAACAAATTTCGCTACTGCATAAATATATATACTAGGCACAGTTAAAAGACTCTCTGCTTTAAATGTTTTCCTTCATGAGTCAGACCACTGCATAGTAAATATTGCACGGATGCATTTCTTCTGAGCTATAAATACCCGGATCATTTCTGATGAATAGCCCCAAACTAGTATACCATAGCGAATTATGGAACAAACGTATGCATGGTAGACCAACAATGCAGATTGCCTTGAAGCCACATACTTAACCTTCCTTAAGACAAAAAAAAAAATTATTTTTTTGCGAATATTTTCGATATGTGGTTTCCATGTAAGATGTTCGTCAACCATGCCAGCTAAAAATGTTGTGCTCTGTAATTGTTCAACTATTTGGTCATTGCATTTAATATTTAACTGTTCGGGTCGGGTTAGAGTTCTTCTTAGAGAGAGTTCTTAGAGAACAAACAAACGGACAAACGCAAATTATAAAAATATTTTATATATTTTTATTATTATGTTACGCTACATATGCTAAAGAAATATATATAAATATATTCGTAGATTTGTAGAAATAAATATTTACGATAATCTATTCAATATACAGACTTTTTGACCTTTAAAGCCTTAGCAGTACCTATAGATTACATGAGTCGTTATTGCATAGATTACAAACATGTGTACTATGTATTGTATGTTGTCATGACTTCAAAGAAGACTTTGTTGTTGCATGTCAACAAAGAACAAGGAATTACTAGTTCATACGTACATTTATAAAATGTTGTAATTCATTAGTTACACATACTTGGAGTAATTACCTAGAGAGGTACCTACGATCCGTTTACAATAAGGTCTCTCTTTTGCACATCTATGTATAAAAATACTCAGGGCCGGCCTTAGCCATCTTTGCGCCCCGGGCGAGTAATGCCTTTGGCACCCTTTTAGGTATACTTATTTCATCACAATTAAAATAGCTTATTTTGAATTTGTACCATATATTTATTGAATTAATAGAACTATAAATATCACTTCAGAAATATATTTATTGGAATTTCTCTGCAAATAAAATTGCACAATCGCTTCAAGTGTTGCCTGCTATTTTAAGCTTAATCGCTCTATTAAAATTAAACTCCTTTATACGAATTATATCGCGTTGTTTATTTAACACTGTATTACATAATTTAGAAACTGTTACACTACTACTATTGAACTTTACAAATTTTAAGCTAATTAATTATTAAAATATTACAGCTATTTATATATAAGTTTACACTTTTCCCCGACGTTTCGGTTGTTTTTTAGCAGCCATGGTCATGAGGAGACTAAGATGGTGGTTGTCTCAATGTTCTCTAGTTATTTCAAAGTACCCGAACATAATATAATCTTTGGTATTTCTATTTACGCAGAATGAGCTCAAAGTATCATGAAGTCTAGCTGTGGTTTGCTTCTTCTTGGATTTGACTATTTGAATTATTGGATCCCAAGCTGGTGGTACATTCCAACCATCTTCTCAATAGAAATTAGGATGTTTTTTTATTTCAATAGCCTCGCGAAGCATCCTTGGTAGGAATCGGTGTTCTTTAGCGAAAAGCGGTGCCAGAAACATATTTTTGAATGTAAAACCAGAAACATTCTGTGCAACTGACATATAATTGTTTAGTCAATGACAAATCATTTGTCATTGACTCAACAATTGACTGAATATAAATTGTAAATTGAAAACTGACGATACTAAATATTTGGCAAATTTTATTTAGCGTAAAATATGTTATACTTACTAACTGAAATATTTGACTACATTAAAATTGGTAAAAATACTAGTTGGTAAACATGTTATACAAGTGAACGTTTAAACAAACGTTCACTTGCCAAACATTAGGTTTGCGTTACAATTATTTGTGAAGAGTTTATTTGCTAAGTAATAAATTGGCAAATTTAATTATGCAGAAAATTGTTTGGGAAGTGATAAATTGTAATTTACTTTTATCTTGTTTCATTAAAAAAAATTACAAATTATCACTTCCCAAACAATTTCCCGCCTAATTTAATTTTCCAAATTACCACCAAGGTAACCCGGTGAGAGACAAGCGACAAGCGACAAGCGACAAAATGACAGATCGTGTTTGGTAGACATAGAATACTCACTCCTACGAAATAAGTATATAACAGTTAATAGGCTGAGTCTAGTTTTCTTTTAGCTCGATAAAAATAGGTATAACTAGAGTTGGCGCGCGTGGCGCCCTGTGGTACACTCGGCTACACATCAAGTTAGACACCCTATATACGCATTATTGCGCTACATATAAAATACAGAATTGTCGGAAAGGGACAGTGCATAGTGGTGTCGCGTCCCGTTCAGCGTGAATGAGACAAAATAACAAAAATATAACGCACTCACTCGCACGATTCGCAGCGTTGAACTTCTAATAAAGTCCAAAGTCTAGACTCTAGGTTGATGCGTCGCTATGTGTACTTGGCGCCCCGGACAGCCCGCCCCGGTCGCACCCCTCCCTCCTCTACCCTAAAGCCGGCACTGAAAATACTAGCAGATACGACAGACGTTGTCCTGTCCGACCGTTGGCTTGCAACCCGATCGCAGTGCCACCTACTGGGTTTAATTGTGAATCCAAATCTATCCAGGAACCCACACAAATACACAAAAGTGACATCGCAGATGGATTGTATAATGAGCTGATTTATAAAACCGCTATTTTAGCTATTTTATAAAACAGTGTCGTTCTGCCTAGCGCTATTTCAGAATCCGTACTGTCGCTGAGAATTTATCTTGACAGAAAATCCCAATAACACTTTGCACAACTTGTGTATCGAACCCTAGACCTCATACACAGCAGTCACAAACACAATCACTGCGCCCCCAATTAAAAAGACAAAGTAAAACTACTGAATAATGTAAGTTATGTTTGCAGTCCTTGAAGAGGGTATGTGCTGTATCTATGACGCTAGAGCTACCGTGTATAGAGCAACTAATGCCGACTACTTAGGCGTTGTAAGGTTGGTGCGTCACAACCTCGTAGTGCTGTCTTTCTCTAATTACAAATGTGATAACTAACGATTCGTGCTTCCTTATTATATTGCGTTTACGACATTTAGCACGGTTTTGATACTAACGGCCCACCCTTCTACTTTGCCTGGGTTGCACAAAATATATAGCTATTACCTAAATATACCCATCTCTATAATAATGCGGCCTACCTTTCAAATAGTGAATGTTTTTTTCGAATAATTTGTATTCTGCAATTCCACACACGAACTCACAAAATTTGCTTTCTCTCCATACAATATTAATATAGTATGGAGAATAACAAGTTTTAGTTCGCGGCTTCGCCCGTGTAAATCCCACAGGAACATATACTGAGATACGGCAACATAGAGAGATAACAAAGTGTATTTATGTGCCAAGTTTCATCTAAATCCATTCAATGGTTTACGCATGATTGAGTTACAAACAACCAAATTCACAGACTATCATATCCTAACTTACATTATAAATGCAAATGTGAGTTGATTTGTTTGCTTGTTACGCTTTCACGCCTTAACTACTCGACCGATCATCATGAAATTTCGCAAACATGTAGTCAGGGGTACAGAAAAGGAAAAACGGTACCTTTTATCCTGAAAAAGTACTGTCCACGAGCAAAACTAAAGCTAGCTAGTTTGTAATATTAGTAAGATGTCTATTACCTATTCGACTATGAGACAGCCACGCGCGGTCTAGTATATTTTTAAAAACAGGCGTATTTATCTTACCTAGGCACCTATATATGTAACCTGTTACTATAAAGTGGCAAAAAATATGTTTAACACACACGCCTAGTCATACATAATTCCACCGAATTTACATTACCCATTGTTCCAGAGAGCGTCTACATTTTTTCTCGGCCAAAAATGTAAAGTGTTCTCTTTATAAGGGTACAAAAATGCGGCAACTGTGTATTCCATAGGGAATGATGCATGCAAAGGTGATTCCGCCTTCCGTTTTTAGGCAAAACAGGCCAGCGAGGTTGAATGCACGCTCAAACATCATACTATAGGGAGAACAAAGACTCACTGGGATAGTAGAAATCTAAACTCAAAGATCTTACCTATTAGATCTAATTTTGTATGCAGCGTTAATTTGAGATGGTGTTAGTCATTTTAGCCTTTATTATTGGAGAGATAATGACTAAGTGTTAGTATTTAGTTATATTAAACGTAAATTAGCAATAGATTTTTATTCCTTAATATTTCTTTTAGGTCGTTTTTGGTGATCATTCGACATGTTTTGGAAATTTACATTTGTTTTTTACCCAAGACAGCGGTCTATATACGTAGATATGTGGGTTATCAAGGATTAACTGACAATAGTCTGATTGCACAGTTTATTGTTGTGACATCAATCTCGACGAGTCACAGGTAAACATTTCTTCAAATAGGTATGATTGTGTTGATTTTCTTACTAAGACATTATTACGTTTTGAACGTTTTTAATAGGATATCTATAGAAAAGCTAAAATAAAAAGCCTGTATTCATTTATTAAATTTTCTGTTTGTATCAGCCAGGAACGCTTTTTCTAAATACTAAATCTCGAACGCCGCTTTAGCTTAATAGTGAATCTGATGAAATTAATTATTACCTGGAGCACTATTACGTACTTAAATTTTAAATAATATGAAAGATTTTAATATGTTTAATTGTTCGTTACTCAATCAAGTCTAAACCGTAGAACAGATTTGATGAACCTTGGCACACTAATCATGACCTAGAACAACACTTAGAATATTCATCCCGATACTGCGTTCCCGTGGGACTCACACGAAACCGCAGCCAGTAACCAATATAAATATAAACATTATTACATCCTGATATATCTCCACAACGATTCATACAACAGGTCCTTGTACAAAACAAATAAATCAACCATAACTCAGCGAGGCCAATATGTACCTAGGAACTAACGTCCATGGGTCTGTGCCCTAGAAGGAAACTTGCTTCGTTCCTCAACGAACCTTGAGACGAACAAAAACCGATTCCATTTAAATCTACGACTTTGTTTCACATTCGATGATCCTTTAGCTCCCCGAGTCGTGACTGCGCGATTGTTTTTACTGCACCTTTTCCGTACATCGATTTAATAATTTAGTGTAATGATAATGACGTAATTTATTTTTGAAATGCATACTTACAATCACTTCTGACTTTTAAGGATTTGCAGGACAAGTGCCTAAAGTTATAAAGAGTAAACAAATACTGATGCAATAAATTATTTTCTATGTTCATTTGTGGTTTCGTGTTGTGATAAATCGTAATAAGGTGTTATAAGACTTATACATTTAAGCAGGCAATAAACCTAGTTTATGCACTTCTTCAGGTAGACAGGTCAGGTCCTAGGTTATTCACTTCTCCCTAAATTGAATAAAAGCAATTGTTTATCTATCTTAATATAGACATAATATATGTATCCTTGATAATAAATATTTTTAAAAGGCAGCTTATATTTAACCTGCCTTTTATTAAATGAATTATAAATATATATATAATATATAATTATAATTTTTATTAAATAAAGTGGTAATTAATTATTTGTCCTGCCTTTTTATAACCGTGTTTACTACTACCATTATTTTCAGATCTTGTACTTTATTTTGTATACCTAAGATAGTAAATATACTCCATTCGGTCAAAATAAAAGTGGCCACCCTAGTGGCATTGGTTATATTTTTTTAAACAGTTCGTATTTTAAATGATCTAGGGCCCTTCATTTATAAATTAAAGATTTGCATTGCTTGCGCGGAAACAAAAGAAAGCTTCACACTCTGCATCTGTAATGCGCTATCTCATTCTCGCGTATGCAATACCAAGGCCTTATGACAAGGTGGTAAAACCCCTGATCATTATTGGAACCTTGTCTTTTTACTTAATGTCAAACGTGAACGTTATTAGGTATATCTAAAGACCTTTATAAAAATCGTATACCTACAACTTATTTCCTACGTTATATTTAAATGCATGATGTCATGGATCGCTTTAAGCTGGCTATGCTTGTACCATCTATGTTTGCATAGTGTGTAACTATAAATCATTTTGTTGAAGTACACAACGATGCACAATGCATTTACATAATAGTAAATATTTATTGTTTACTTTATTAACGCTCGGTGGGGCAGCGGTATTAAATACGACTTCTGCGCATAAGATCTCAGGTTTGATGTACTGTGCTCATTAGACTGCAATAATCTCGCCCTCTATAACGTGTGACATAAAATCATAACTGACGATATAAAACTGAAGCTACTCTATGTATTGTTTCTAGCTTAGCAGCTAGATAAGCCTAATTTTTTTAAAATAAATAAAACTAGCAAGTAACTAACTATTAATCAAATTGGCTGCGTTTTACCGAGGGTCAGTGATATTTCGTTAGTCGACGTAGTCACAAGCGCTAACAACACAAGCGCTAAGCTATCGAAATGTGTCTCATGTACCTATAATATCAGCCCTGTATATAAACTGTCCCACTGCTTGACACTGTCCTTTTTCAGTGGAAGAGGGTTAGGCCATAGTCCACCACGCTGGCCCAGTGCAGGTGTGCAGACTTAACATATCTTCGATAACATTATCGATAACTCTCGGACATGCAGATTTCCCTACGATGTTATCCTTCACCATTAAAGCAAGCGAAAGTTAACAATTTAATACTAACATATAGCCAAAGCTAACATTAATAAAGCCTTGGGATAGAACTCGAGATCTCTACGTGGCATTCTAACGTTCTCCCACTAAGGTATCGCTGCTGCTTTGTCTTATGTAATTAATTTATTTTTCAGGGGTGGCCACTATGGGAGCGCTTCGAGTCGACGGAGCACGAGCGACGGTTGCTCCTTGTGGCGCGGCTGCCTTTTGTGAGGACCCTGAACGGTGGCGGTGCAGTCCCCATAGAAGAGAGGGATGCTGCTGAACGAGCTTTCATTAGATATTACATGGAGAAGCCAGAGTCTGACCGCCCTGATAGGTGAGTTTGTAGCGGAATTTGCGAGAAGACTATAGGTGCTTATCAAATGAACATTATAGCTTTTATCCTTGGGTATGCTAAGGTTATTAGGGTCGAAGCAATAAAACTGATAGAGCGCAGGTTACCTGCCCTACGGATGTCGAATTCGCGAGTAAAATACCCAAACAAATCAAAATGGCATTGGCTAATGTAAGCAAATCATAGTATCTAGTTTTATGACCAGCTATTAAACTGCTTGGCATTTGACAGGATACGTAACAGTTGAGACTAAGCCTGCTGGTAGTTCTAAAAGTCTCGCTTGTATTATATAACACTAAGTAAACAAATTTGGGTCTAATACATCAGCTCTACTTATCTCTGTGAACGCAAATATGACATAGTTTCTTAACAAACTCATCATTCCTTTAAAATGCATAAAAAATATTTGATCTATTTTAATTTTTACAGATTTAGGTATTATACATGAATCTGCTTTTTATTTATACCTAAAATGTGTGTGATTGTGTATTCCTTTTAGTTGCTTTTCTTAGTGAATGGTGCCGATATTAACAGGCAAAAAATTGTTAATTATCAAGAAAATAATTTATCTCAATCTACCGACCGACCTAGCGAGCCGAGCCCTAAATAAATCACCTTTTACAAGTAGTACAACCAACCAACCTACTTGTGGTGGCCCGGTTACACAGATGTTTAGCAATTAAAGTAGATACTTATGCGGCATTGGGGAAACTGTGACATATCTACAAATATTAAACATTACATTGTCCTTCTAATACTTATACCAAGATAATACACGAAGGTCCTTTCAATAAGGAGCAATGTAGGCGAGGTATCTGTGCCAACAATATCGACCTAAATGACTAAACTGATATGCTAATGAAGCCGTAGGTGTGAACAATCATAAAATCTCACTCAATTTGAATGTTATTTCACTATAACGACAGATTAATCGTGAGAAATACAAATTACACAGCGTAATACAATCACGCTGTTAAAGGAAGCAATTCTAATAAAAGTGCGAGCCTTTAACTTCAGTTTTACGATTTCTTTGTTGTAAATAGAAATTACATATAGTTTCTGCAATACGTCGTTGGTTTTTATCTGTGTGCGTAATCCTTGCATCAGTGTTGCAACGTGCTAGAAATCAAAAACGACTATTCGAAATTTATGCATATAAACATAGACTTTCGTCTTTATGTCCATAAAATAGTGTGGGGTCAACACCTCGTGCTTAATGTCCAACCTAGATCTCGGTTTTGGCTATTCTTGGCTAAAGGTTCTGCCAGGAATCGCAGATTGGGCAAAAGATAATAAATTCTGTTTTGTAGGTACACTGATATTTAGCAATTAACACGTACAGTCAGCCTTAAAAGTCTATGACCATATCCATATTTCCATAACCCATGAACAACGTAGCATGCATAAATCACTTAGCAAGACTAGCGCCAGTATTAAATGAACATTGTAGAAGTTCAAAATTAGCTAAACACCACATTGTGAGAATTAACTGAACACCAGATTATCAAAAGTAGCTGAACAATATTTATCTCGTAAACATCTGAACAACACGCGTTATAATTGTAGCTGAACAATATTAAATGTTTGTTTCTGCTGTCTAGTATTTTATATACCAGTTTGTCAAAAGTACCTGATCAATATAAAACGTACAGAGGGTATGTATAATTTTTTAAATAAAACGCAATTATTTATTGTCGTAATCTCTTTAATTATTTCTTGCGATTACAATGATTCTAATAAATCTAAAAAAACACCAATTAAATTCTTCATCGCACAAACACACATTGACATGGCGAACCCTAAAAATGGAGGATCAAAATTATGTGTAACCTCGATTTACATGTATTACACTTTGGAGACGCACACGCATAGAATTTACCATGTTATCGCATGTGTTTTGTCCTCTAAAATCTTCCCATATGGTCATTGCGTGATTAAGAAGATTTTCTTAGTTCTAGAAGTATTAATGTCCCAAGCTTGCAACGTGAGTCCCCATAAATTCTCAATGGAATTTAGATCCGGACTTTTTGGTGGGAAAGGAATTTCAGTGATATGTCCTGCGTTCTCTTGAAGTCATGCTTTGACCACACGTGAAGTGTGAATGGAACAGTTATCATGAATAAAAGGTACGGTTAAGGTATCAGGGCAAACTAGATACCGTAACCGTACAACTCAGATGAGTTGTTGGCAGTTAAAACATTTTGCAAGATGTCTTTGTATCCTTCAGCATTCAATCTGCCACCAATCTCAATGAGTTATCTCTCATCCCCATAACCCTACGGAAATCCGACCACTGGATCTATTTTCCACGATGTTATTTTTATTATAACGAGTTATATCCATTCTCCATAGTGTTACTCGACCATTTTCAACATGTATTGTATTAAATAATAAGTACTTACCTTTGTGAAAGAGGAAATAAATATCTTTATTATTATTATTATTATATCATCATTTTGAGAAAATGTAAATGTCTTTTCATCCAAATAATAACGTTTGTAAAATCAAAATTAGGATAACGTTCGGCAAACTGTAGTCGCATTAACTTATGACGTGGTGTTAATTTCACTTTTTGTGCTGGTATTCGGTAGTGTACACCGGCCTTGTGAAGTCTTCGACGTACGCTGCTTGTAGAATGATTTAGCGGTATAGCTACGTTATCGGTTCTTTGAAAAGGATTGTTTCTGAATTGACTAATTATGTTGATGTCTTGCTGTCGAGTTGTCTTCCATGGTCGCCCAGTTTTTTGAACCTTGCGGACGTTACCTTCGTTTTCCCACCGCCGCAGCCACAAGTATACTTGCTGTATTGCGCTGTCAACAAACATTACATAAATATATAACTGAGTGAAATTTCAGTCTGGATCTGTGTAAAGAAATAATTTAACCTCGACCATCCAAACACCGACCCCACTCTGGGGTTTTCCCTAACATACCCATACATTTTATTCATAATAACTGTTCCATCCACAAATCCCATTATCCTAATTCCGACCTAGCTTTGTGTAACTCAATCTCAAGTAAGTTAGGAATAGGTATAGGCATCATGTTATGGCTAATGATGCCTAAACTAGTTATGTAAATATTTTCTTTAATTATCTTATATTATAAATAAGTTGAGTTTAGGTAAATTGTACATTATACATATAGCCAAATTGTACTATTTTTATATTTTATTATTTTATTATTTAAGTATTTAAATTATACTTACAGCAACACCTGTTTCTCTAGCAATATCTGCAACAGAAAGCCCATCCTCTTTCAACGACACTTTTCTATGTCGCTCGTGATCAGTAATGTGAGCATTAAATGACATTATCGTGTTATCTATTACTTGACAAAACGAAAATGAATTATAAATAGACGATAAATAACCTAACTGCAAACAACGGACCGTGTTAATGCAACGACAGACTAACATCGGATACACACTCTAAATATCTAACATTAAAGTTATTTACAACTACCTACATTATTTCTATTTTGTTACTTTAACTATACGTTCAGCTTACTCTAAACACCTCACTTACAAATACCTTATCTATACAAATAAATAAATTATTTTAATAAAGTGTCTGTTTGTAATGTCAAAATTACAGCTTTTCACTAAAAGCATAGCCACTCGAACGTCTCGTCTATGGTCACCCAAAACTTTTTGTCATCATCTCAGCCGGAAGACGTCCACTGCTGGACATAGGCTTCCCCCAAGGTCTTCCACACAGACCAGTCTTGGGCCACCCGCATCCAACTGCTGCTCACGAGCTTTATCAGGTCGTCGGTCCACCTTGTAGGAGGCCTACCTCTGCTGTGCCTTCCAATGCGTGGCCGCCACTCCAGAACCTTTCTGCCCCAACGGCCATCGGTTCTGCGCGTTATGTGCCCTACCCACTGCCACATCAGCTTGGCTATCCGGAGAGCTATGTCGGCTATTTTAGTTTTCTTGCGGATCTCCTCATTTCTGATTCGATCCCGCTGGGAAACCCCGAGCATAGCTCTCTCCATCGCCCTCTGAGTGACTTTGAGCGACTTTAAGCCTTCTATGAGGCCAATAGTGAGCGACCACGTCTCGGATCCGGTATGTCAACACTGGCAACACACACTGGTCAAAGACTTTTGTCTTGAGACACTGCGGTATATTGGATGCGAAGATATGTCGTAGCTTCACGAACCACTGCCCAGCCGAGTTGAATTCGACGATTGACCTCTTTTTCGAAGTTGGATCTACGAAACTGGATCATTTGTCTCAGGTATACATACTTGTCGACAACTTCAAGAGTAGAGTTCCCAAACTTAATAAGAGTAGTTATAACATGGACCATTGGACATGATTTTCGTCTTGCCCATGTTCCTTTTAAGACCTACTTTTCGGAAGACTCTACAGAGGCCATCGAGCATAATGCTGAGGTCTTCCATGGTCTCAGTCATGACCACGATATCGTCAGCAAATCGAAGGTGAGTGATGTACTCGCCGTTGACGTTAATGCCGAGTCCTTTTCAGTCCAAGAGCTTGAAATATCTTCCAGCGCGGCGGTGAATAGTTTCTAGGTTGGGCTTGTCCCACCACCTCCAAATAGTATTTATCTGTAAGATAAAAGTATCGCTATCTCTCTTCTTTAACCTAACAAGAGTGAGACAGCATGCGATTTATCTTTCGGATAACTTTTACTTGATAGTTGGACTGGCCGTAAACCTAGTAAAGTATTACCTATATTATCTGTGACTAAACTTATGCTGTGCGACCGACGAGTCTGTCTTCATCATCCCTACTATCCCTACTAATGTTGTAAATGCGAAACTAACTCTGAGACATCTCCCTGTCTCACCCCTCGCTGTAGTTGTATAGGTTTCGAGCTCTTGTCTTGGAGACGGGCTGATGTTTTCATACAAACTTCTATAATGTAATAATGTTCTTCAGCGCTTCAACATACCGATAGTCAATCTGGCACCTTTGGACAGACTGTAGCACCGCCCAGGTTTCGATCGAATCAAAGGCTTTCCCATAGTCCACAAACGCCACGCATAAGGGCCGGTTTTATCACCCTTCTTAAAGAAAAGCTCCATCATCTTTACAAAAAAACTAAAACTTAAACTTTTTGTAGTTGAACGTTTTTTGTTCAGCTACTTTTGACAATCTGACATTCAGTTAATTTTCACAATTTGGTGTTTAACTAATTTTGAACTTCTACAATGTTCATTTAATTCTGGCTCTAGTCTTGGTAAGCGATTTATGCATGCTACGTTGTTCATGGGTTATGGAAATATGGATGTGGTCATCGAATTTTGAGGCTGACCGTATCACACGAATGTACTGTTTTGGCAAATCAGGTGTGATTCGTTGATTAGTAAATAGCCGCAGGCCACGTAACCATTTTACCACAATGTTTAACTTAACGATTTCATTACGCAATTGATGTTTATTTGTATACCTTTTCTTCTTCTACGTTTCAGCTGAAATTATTAGCCAGTTTAGTACGCATTTTAGGTGTATTGAGTATATCTGCATTGTAAGCTAAGTATTTACATAATATGTATGTGTAATGTAGAAGATGGTGAGCTTATTAATGCCGATCGTAAAGACTTTACTTTTTGAGACGCATGGAACGGACACTTTTTGAGACTCCATGTAGTCTCAAATAGTGTCCGTTCGGCACTATTAAGCTCACCATCTTCTACTACTGAGAATTTTCTTAATGGAAAATGTAATAAAACTCCTATTGGCGATAAATGTTAGCGCAAAATTTTGCTACAGGAACAAAGAAGCATCTAATTGTTTTATAATTAGATCTACTAATAGTTCCTCTTCTCCTTTGTCTTACCAGATGTAGCCAAGGATAGACTTAGATACACAATGCCAGGAGGGTTAATACTGGTGATGGTTAAACTTTCTAGTATACGTGCAAATATATGCATAGCCGAAAGTTTCGGTACGTACCAATTATATATCATCACTACGATATTGAAGAGCAATTATGAATGCTTGTTACAGATACTGGGAATTAGTGGGTGTGCACGGCAAACTGGACCCTTTAGTATCAGTGGACCTTCGGCCGGAGAAGCGCGTGCAGATCACCTTCACGTGCGGTGACGTCAGCGAAGTGCGCACCGTCGATGTTTACAGGCAAGTTATTCATCAGTTGAACAGCTTCTGCGGACTGACTACTTCTGACTATTTCTAAGTTAAATTACAAAGTAGCTATGATAGACGATTTTTAAAAATTTCCCTTTCGAAATTGGAAGTAGCCGACTGGCTCATATTGCTTTGTGCCTAATTCGATAATCAGAATGACTAATAACTAAGAATAAAAGCCTTCACTGGGACCGATCGAGTGAGTCTGATTAAAAAGAGTTACAGATAGTCAGATAATCGCACAATTTAATTACAATTAATAGTTATCACGTAAGTAATTATCTACTTATTTAAATGTGGCAACGTATATTCAAAAGGATTTCAAAAGTTACTCTACATTTATGTGGCATAAATAAAATAAAAAAAATTTAATTATCTAGCCTTTTTAGTCATCCAAAAATAGGTATATCAGTGAACCCCAGGGATATAGGTATTCCGTTTGCGAGTACTTAGGTACTCTGTAAAGCGCCTCACGATTTAGTCTAACGTTTTTTTTAAATTATTTGAAACAGGCATAGTGATGTATCGATCCCCACTGGCCTTGACAATGAAACCCATTAATCCATACCACCAGCTACCGCCCAAACATATAGGTAATGAAGACTTAAGTATAAGAACAATTTCAGGTGTGTCCTTATCTTTTCACATTTTGTAAACGGAATGTCACGTCTTACTTTAATGTAGGTAGACGTAGTTTATCGTAGTATTGTGTCATTTTGTCACGTACTGCACTTGACGTTAGACGGGTTGTCACACGACATCGCCTCGCCTCGCGGTGAATAGATTGCCAAATTATGAAACAAAGTTAAACATGAATAATCAATGATGTATGTAATTCAATGTACCGAAGTTGACTATTATGCCTAAAAGTAGACATCTACAGAGCAATCTACATAATCAATTATTTTTAGTGTAGGTAGTATTAAGTATTGAAATATTTTCTCGAGGCACGGATTTAATAAGTACCTAACACTATCTACTAACTTAGAAATAACTCGCTGTTTTTCATCAATAAATATCGATCTATTAACATAATGCTGTTTAGTTGTTTTTGTTATCTTCTATTCTCCATTTTAACCATGAGACAATTTATTTTATTTTTTGCGCCAGAGGAGCCCTTAGCGTAGGTACCTATCTAGTAGGTTATATTGTCATGAGTGTTATTTGTTCATTTATTATTCATGTTAAAGGAGAATCGATAGCAACATACCTACCTACTTATACTGATTAATTGTACTTAATCGCATTTGGTGTAACGCACATAAAGGCACAACCGTGTTGATCACTTCTTACATCTCTATAATAGCATTGCTAATGATATAATTTCTGGTTTACGTTTATCGATACGTAACTATTTTATTTCTTGTATAAATTTTCTTTTAACTCTTGTTACAGAACTGTATCGGACTTGAAAACAAGACTGGAGCGGTTGGCTGGTTTCCCCGCGTCAAAGATGAGACTTTTCTATGTAGATCAAGAGCTTAGAGACTCTCAGGTGAATATCACTAACTATATATTTTATTATTATTTTCCCTGCATGAATAACTATGTACATAACAAGTAACTAACAAATGTTCATATTTGTATACTGCCGTCCTTTAACTAAAATGCCGTTAACCCACCAGCGCGCGAATATGACTTTTTAATGGATAATAAAATAATTTTGAACTGTCTATCTATAATTTTACTAGAATTTAAAACTATTTATCCATATAATTATCTATCTATATCTATATTCTAGTATAGAATTCTAAACTATATTACTTTTCATTAAAAAGTCATAATCGCGCGCTTGTGGGTTAACGGCATTTTAGTTAAAGGACGGCAGTATAATAACCAATACATCGTCATTATCTTTCATCTCACAAAACATAAATGCATATCAGTAACTTATCAAGAGATTCTCCAAAATGAATGGGGAACTCTGCATAGTAGTTCCAAAAACCTTTTGTGCTTTGCTTTTGCGGTGAGTAGGTCTTCTAAAGGTCTGGAGGTTGCGTCAGTAATCAGTCCCTTGAGTTGGCAGTATAGCGATTTCTTCACAGAGTCGCAACCAACGCTATCAGTAGAAACTTATTTGCTATTTTAATATAGAATATAATTGGAGGATAAAGTTTGCTATTTGCTTTATCTTTACTCGTTAGTTAACTATCTGCTAACTCATGTTTTTTTCTATTGTCATCTTTATGTGGAAACTTGAAACTCGTCATATTTTTGTCATAAATTCAAATTAATAGTGCGAGATCCGGTATAAGAAATGTATACCCTCATCTGTTATTTATTAGTAATAAGAAATAAATGATAGATAATATACACATAGACATATTGCGAATAGGTTGCCTAGGTAAATTGCGTACGGATGGTAATACATTTTTAATTAATTTATTAAGTCTACTTCTCTTATTAGTTATTTAAAAACTTTAACTTTTATTAGTTATTTAAAAAAAAAAAAAAAATTTATCGCAATATGTCTATCTGTATAATTATCTATCATTTATTGCCGCCTATTCCCAGTAGTCCTACCGGATACTGCGGATAGTCTTACCAGTTGTACTACTGGGAATTTTCATCCCATTAGACTTACCGATGGTGAGACTTGGCTGGTATTACTTTTTTCCACAAGTCTTATAAATAACAGATGAGGGTATAAATTTCTTATACCGGATCTTAGACTATAATGAATGAGCCTTGAGTACCTGTAGTGTTCTGCAGTTAATATACAATGAAATAAAATAAGGTATAACCCGTCGTTATTTGATCTGCTTGTTTGTCAACTCCTGCTTAAGCAAATTACGCACCATTTGTAAAATATCGCTTATACTATTGTGTCCCATTTTACATTTTTATAATATCTCAGTGGCGTAGCGTGGGTGTCAGCCGCCTGGGGCAGAAACTTTTTTTGCCGCGCTCTTATTTACGTATTTCAGTTTAAAATACTATAACTGTCAGTAATTCAAAAGAACTTTTCGGTAAGATTGTGTATTATGCAGATTAAATATTCCCCGAGCGGACCGCCCCTGTCGCCCCCACTACGCTACGCCACTGCTCTAACTTACATGTAAACTCATGTAACACCACATATCACGCCTTTTATTAACAGTTAACATTATTCTTGGAGCCTTTTCAGGGCCCCGAGGAGATGAAGTTCCCCACGAAGCAACTATACTCGTACAACATCCGATCGGGCGATGAGATCATCATCGACTCCAAACTCAAACACTCTGTCTCCGCCAACTCGACCGCGTGAGAGCGTCCACTGCGCGTCGGCTGCATTTCACTAATACTGCATACATAGCAACTATGAGTCCTTCGTGAAGGAACCAAGTCACCTCTCTGAGGTCGGAAGACTGAGTAACAATTGTCTTCAATCAATTGTTCTCTAACTACAATAATTTTGAGTAGCAATAGAAACGTAAAAGTACAATTTCCAAAAGAAGTGCAACTGACGGAGTGATGTTTTATGCCTATAGATAAATGCCATTTCAAATAATTTCATGATATTGTTCGTCGTACTAACATTGATTTATGTGGGATGAGTTAAGTTGTATTTTTGTAAGAAATCGTTTTGTTTTTTCTATGTGGATTTCTTAGGTGTAATATCGCAAAGTATTAAAATAATAGATGTCCACGGTTGTCACAAAGCATTTAGTTTTAAGAGATTATCTCAAGCTGTGAGCTTGTGATGAAACTAATTTTATTTACAATTTTCTTTAATAGGTAGCACAATTAAAATTCTTCAAGAGAATCGAATCATGATTTATATTTTAATACAAAATTATTAAATAAATTATGCATGCTATTTTTACAAGTCCGGATAACTTCGTTTTATTTGCAATAAGCAACTGTGATAATAAATTATAAAATGTTAAAACTGAGATTGAACTGATGGCGTTATTTCTGCATTATATCTGTAGTGACTACACAGCATCCATACTTCATTAAATATTATTAGGTGTTGTGAAAATGCTTATATTAACATAAAGTGATACTAACTGCCATTTCGAATTATAAATGTACCTAATGTGTCTTCAATAGGTATTATCAACATTATCAACTAGGATTTTGTGACTTTAACGGCCACTCCTACCACTACCAAAGTTATCCGGAAGATAAATCGCATGCTGTCTCACTCATGTTAGGTTAAAGAAGGGAGATGGCGAGACTTTTATCTTACAGATAAATTCTATCTGGAGGTGGTAGTACAAGCCCTAAATCTTGTAAACATTAATTCGTTCTAGTTTCAAAAGCCTCTGGTACGAGTAAGTGCCAAAGCAAAATTGACATTTTCATTATTGTATGAATTGTTTTGAGCCTGCAGCTGCCAAATTTTAAATAGAATACCATTAAAGTAGTATGATTTACATTTGCATTAGCTATTTTTAGCATTACCTGGCAGTTTACGGAAGCAGTAATGATTAATTTTGACGCAAATAAATTAGTAGTGACATATTTTTATGTTTTCTTTTATAGTCCTAGAAAATAGTATCAAAATGAAAAATAAACGAAATATGTATAAAAGCATTGATTTTTATTTTACAATATCATTGTTGATTAGTACCCATATTCTCCTTTTACCTTAGTCTCGGGTTCGAACCCACGTCGCGCATCTCTGACTTTCGGAAGTTATATGACTTTTCGAAATTATGTGCGTATGATATGCATGTATGATTGACAATTATCGCCTGCTCCGTGCCTCGGAGAGCACGTTAAGCCGTCGGTCCCGGCTACCATGAACATCTATGGCAGTCGTTATTGAGAGAATGTCGACACAAAAGATCCTACTGGGTCGAAGTGTCGCTGGTCTGCACTGACTGGCCCCCACATAAGATACATACATACCTTAGTTTGAGATGTATAATTTCTTCCCATAAACAGCTATCATAGCATTCTGTACTTGTTCACATATATGATTGTAAACCTCTAACCATGCAACACTGCCTATTTCCCTTGTCATTCTCCTCAGAAAATTCATGAGTACATAAAGCTTTTCTATATTCTTGCTAATAACCATTTCTTGTAGGTACTCCACAATCATATCAATATCACACTGCAATGGAGTCTGACCACTTTCTAGCCAGGCTCTTAGCAAATCTCTTACCTTATCCCAAGGAAGACCCAGTAGTCCTCTAGGAGTAGGAGGCTTTTCTACTTTTGGCTGAATTTCTTGCTTAACAATATCTTTTATCATAGGATCTTTGTATGGTATATCTCTAACTGCATTTGGTCCCAGAAGAAATTTGTTTAAAAGATTCTTTGAACAGGTTTGCTGAGGTTTCATATTTTTTGGAGGCCTGCCTCTTCTTTTAATGGTGGGCGATTTCAATGATAATATGGGAGATTTCTTCTTAGGAGATGTAATGATTTTAGATTTGATTGGAGTGTTTGGTTTCATCTTTAGATTAGGTTTGTCCAAAAAATGTTGATTAGTTATTGGTTCTGGTTGAATAGTGGAATTATCTTCATTTTTAATTTCAACTTTAGCTGTTCTTTTATTGGATAAATACTTACTTATTACTCCAATAGTAGGCCGACTATTTAGAGGTACCAATTTTGTAACCTGTATCCCAATACCTCTCATTTCTTTAGGATCTATTTTTTGTTTTTTGCAAAGTGAAACTACTTCTTTAGTGATGACTTCAACATCATTTGTGGCATTATTTAGGGAAACTGATTTATTGACAACATTACAAAATCCATGCCCCATGAATTTTGCTGTTTCCACTGGGGCCTCTTCTGCTCTGACCATTAGTTTTAGAGTTATGCATTTTCCTAATACTTTAAACTGCTGCATTCTAGAATGTACTTCTGCAGATAACTGTTTTAAAAACTCTATACATTGGTTTTCGTTTTCAAACCTAATGCCATAATTTACTTCAGCAGACACTGATTTTCTAACAGTATGGAATGACAAAGGATTAAGGTCACGACCCCGACATTGATCAAATAATTGGGCACCAGTTTTATTGCCCAGTTGACTTTTCAAAGTGGCTAGTGTTAAAGTTTGTAATGAGCCACAAGTGACATGCCCTAGTGATTCCAGTTTCTGAGCAGTCTGCCTCCCCACACCAGGTAAGTCTTGCAGTATAATATTAAAAATGAAATCCTCAACAAGTTCTTCAGTAAGGAAAAACTGACCATCTGGTTTAGCTCTCTTTGTGGCCAATCTAGCTTGTAAGCGATTACCTCCAAACCCTGTAGAACATGGGCATCCTGTCTTACTTTTTATCTCCTCTCTCAACATGGTTGCAAAACTTTGAACATCAACATTCATATCTGAGAGGAGTTCAGTACAGTCAACATACATTTCATCACAAGAAACAGCCTCTATGTCTAAAGTGTACTGTGCTATAGTATTATATAATGTATAAGCCACTTCTTTGTAACCCTCAAAATCATAAGGTATAGTTTGTAAGTCTGGGCATAGTCTCAGAGCTGCTCCCATGAACATTCCATTCCCTACACCTTTAGCTCTCGCCTCATATGAACAAGATGCTATTTCACTCATAGAACCATATTTATCATCCTCTTCAGCAATGTTATCTACTCTGCTCTCAAATACAATTTCATCATCAGGAATACCAGTAGCTTTACCCAACTTCTTAGCTTGTTTCTGCTTATAGAGATTAAACTCTGTACCCCTGTCTACACCTGGCCTCTTTGGTCTTCTCTGTCCACCTTTAGAGTGAGTTACAGCAACTGGCTTCCCTCTAAGATCAGGTCTGTTTCTTAAACCAACTGATACGAAGAAACAGTCCATGTCTATATGCATAATAACTTTATTTTTCTCAAATTTTAACTGGGAGAAAATATTTGTTCCATGTGATGCTAATATTTTTTGTTTTAGCTCAGCTCGTAGACGGAATAAAAAGTTACTTTCATCTCTTAAATCATTAATGTGCTGTTTGAAACAAGCTCCTAATTGTGATATATGGTGAAGCCTTGAATTGTTATAAAATTCTGCAATGAAATTCGGGTCCGCAGCAGTCTTTGTTATTGCAACAAAATTATGATTTTCTTTCTTCTGAATTTGTGTAGGTATACTATTCAAATTAGACAAATTATTAATACTCTTTAATTCTGAATGACAAATACATGAAGTAGATGTTTTCACATCATCTATTGTTTGGCACAATTGTATTTTCTCTTTTTCTCCCATTACATAATTTGTATCCTTCTGAAAACTTTTGCTATCACATTCTACTGATTGATTGCTTTTAACTATTGCTTTAAAGTTTAATTGTTTCTGTGTCCTAGAGCTT
Source organism: Catocala fraxini (assembly GCA_930367265.1). Taxonomy (NCBI): domain Eukaryota; kingdom Metazoa; phylum Arthropoda; class Insecta; order Lepidoptera; family Erebidae; genus Catocala; species Catocala fraxini. The sequence goes on from OV884035.1 coordinate 19,175,487, forward strand.
TTATACAGCAGGTAATCTCTATAATCTAGTAATCGTTTAGATGCCAGGCTCTCTGTTATCCACTCAGGCATTACTACTCTAGTGAGATTCATGTTTTTTACCTTTGTATCAGGGAGATTGGAAGCAATAATATAATCTTCACTCCTTTGATACGTATGATAAATGCCACCATGCTTTGTCATAATTATTTTAAGTTCGTCAGCGGAAGGTATAGTAAATCCGTTAACATAAATACTGACACCACTAAAAATATCAGACAAGAGTTCTTCCTTTCCAGCTCTTACACAAAACTGTTCTTCTAGTTTAGCTATTTTAGCTTGCATATATCCACCCCAAGCTTCAAAGCCATTATCGGGGAACTTTTCATCACGCCGTCTCATTTTATAACTTATTTTCTTTAATTCTTAAATATTTCCCTCCATTGCGTTTTCATATGTCGGTTGTCAAATGTCATCTATATACAAATGTAGGTAGTGTAGGTACCTACTCTGTGGTTGTCATTGTCAAAGTAATTATAGTAGGTATAAGGGTGCGTTCCACTTAGCGCTCACGACAGTCACGACCACGGTTTTTCTCGTTCCACTTGCTTCTGAGCGTTACAATTATTATTGTAAACTCAGGAACGGTTATTGGAGTGTTTTCAAATAATACATATGGCGAATTAGAAAAAAAAGTGAAACCTTAGAAGAGGTTAGGCTACACTTTGTAAGTCTGACCAATAAACTCTTATAGATAAAATCCATTTAATCTTAATGGTTAAATGGATTTTTATTTAAAAATAAAAAATATTATCCTACTAATATTATGAATGTGAAAGTTTGTGAGTATGGATGGATGTTTGTTACTTTTTCACGCAAAAACTACTGAACGGATTTTGATGAAACTTTACAGTATTATTTTTTATTCATCGGAATAACATATAGGCTACTAAAATCTATTTTAACATAAATCTACATTAGCGCGAGCGAAGCCGCGGGCAAAATCTAGTGTTTCATAATTTTGTGGAGTACTTTTTAATTAATTTACATTCAAATATATTTAAAATATATTTTACGGCAACAGTAGGATATTTGGTAGTGCGTCGCAATAATGCTCCAGAAAGTACTAGTTCATCCAGTTCAGATGAAGAGTAGAATACCATTCTACAATATTGTGAAAAACGTAAACTTAGACCACGCATTTACGATTTACATAATGTAATTAATCGTTACTGTGATGAAGAATTCAAAACACTGACAACTGAAACACTGTAGATTATAAAATGTTTACTTATTTATTTATTAAATGATTACTCAAATTATTTGAGTAAAGGTATATTTATAATATCAATCGGTAGTTTATTAAAAAAGTAAGTCTTTATAGTTGAAACCGAATAAGGCTATTTAGAAGACATCAAATTCTACAATTGCATATATTTTGATTCTCATTTACAGTCACGCGTGTCACAGCAATTATTATACCTAGTTAGTTTTAAAATATATATTTTTATTGGCAGCACTCATCCTACACGTCAAAGTTCAAACTAAATAAACCAAAATTTCAAAACAAAACGTTTAAATTGTATTACTGTCATAAAGTTTAGTTTTTATTTAGTTTAATAATTAAACCATTATTATCATGTCAATGATAGAAGAGGAAATAGTTGTTGCCCCATGGGTTGGTCCCACAAGTTTTAAGAATTCGTTATCTGCAATTGTTTTGTCCTCAAATATTGATATAATTGAAAAGATATCTGAAGCTCTAACGGAAGTACACAACAAAAGCAATATTCGCTGGAAACTAATCGTACTGCGGTCTTTCTATCTGCATGAAGTCGTCAAACAGTCGGACCTAACGGGAAAGGTCGCAATAGACTTTGTAATACTAGCAATAGACACTAGTAGAATATTTTGTTTAGAGTGGGCTAAGAAAGTTCTTGCCCAAGTTCATTCTGATTTGAGACCTCGACGTGTGGTGCTCGTGAACGCTAGTGGACTGCCAGTGAATGCAATGGCCATAACTGCTGGCGAACTTATTAGCTTTCAAACTGATATGAAGCTGGAAATCATAACAGCAAATGTGTTTGATGTAGACAATGTGACATTCCTGGCTAGGAGACTACTAAAATACATGGAAGTTTCTGTTGGTGTAAAGACAGGTATTCCAAATCTTAATGTATGATTAATGTGGTCTAGTGTTTTGTGTTAAGTTTTTTATGACTTTATGTTTCTATGATAAGTATGTAGTGATGAAGAAAATGACTCAATTGCTCTTTGGTAATATGTATTAAATGGTTAAGAACTTTGGGTTGGAGTGTAGCTAAGGGTGTGCAAGTGAGCTGAGACAAAATTCATTTTATAAAAATTAGAATTCTCATATAGTTGTTTTTTTAATTCTATTATATAAAACAACTAATAATTAAACAAATATCATTTGGCCACTTTTTGTCTACGACAAGTGGTTTATTGGTAAATCACAGTTTTAGAGTGCAGCCCCTTGTACGACAGACTTGAAAAAAATTACACATTGCATCAAATAATTTATAAATCTCAATATATAGTTTTTTCTTTTTTTTAATTTATATTGAATTTTGCTATTAGTGAACAAATTACTCTTCACAATGAACTAATTGTTTGTTATACTCTCAACTCTCTAAAGCACAACATTTTATTACATTTTGCTGCAGTAACGCACACCATTTTGTCCCAACCAAGTGTGTTTGCTACATGCAACACTCAACACCCTTTGCTACACTCAAACCAAACTCTGACTCAAAACAGAATATGAAATAAATGTGTTACATATAATGTATATACAGTGGTGGACATATAATTAGAAACACTTGCGACGTATTTCACTTTATACAAGGCACATTGCTGTAAAACTTTTGTTTTTAAGGAAATAAAACAACAATATGCATAGAATACATTCAACAACTTATAATTCATTAAAAAACAAATAAATATCCGAGTTTACAACTACCATTTAGATATTTAGTTACGTACAAACAACTAAACGACATTTGCAGTACCATCCGTCATGGGCAAGTAATTATAAACAATAAAGAAATGAGGTAAAAATTAAAGTTATTAACGTGTTAACGTCATCAATTTTAAATTATTTATGTAAAATTGTTTGGTTTACTAAATTTCTTAAAAAATAGTATTTAGTTGCATAGTCATTAATGACGGCACTGCAGCGACGTGGCTATTTGCAGGCCAGTCTAACATGGCAACATGTTGCTCTCAAAGAAAGGATTTAACACTGCAGACCGTGTGTTTTGGGTCGTTATCGTGCTGAAAGATCCAGGTCACAGGCAAATGGTCGTCGGTGTAGGGAATCATTGTCTCTTCTAAGATGTTATTGTATTGAAATTGATCCATTATACCTTCAATCTTACGGACGGGTCCAACTCCGCAACCAGAAAAGCATCCCCATACTTTAATGTTACCACCGCCGTGTTTGACTATGCTCCTCGTGTATTTATAATCAAAAACATGGTTTATTGGACGACTAACTGAATCTGAATTCACCATATTTATTTTTGTTTCATCCGAGAATAACACTTTTTCCCATTCTCGTACGGTCCATTTAAGATATTTCTTTGCAAATAATAATCGCTTCTCTCGGTGTTGCTTGGTAAGAAGCGGTACCTTTCGAGAAACCTCCCCGAACAATTTAGCATCCACTAATCTGCGGCGTACCAGTTTCGAGGAAATGTTCCTTGGGTCATCAGGTGGAAAAACTTCATTTCTAATCTTGTTGGAGCCTTTAAATGGGTTTTGTTTAGCTACACGTATTATTTGCAAATCTTCCCGAGGAGACGTTTTCCTTGGACGAGCCTTTCTAACAACACTTTTAGTAGTTTCGTTTCTTTTATAATGAGCAATAGCGTTGAAAACTTTCTTCACAAAACATTCCAGATGATTAGCAATTCTTCTATAAGTCCACTTTCGATCTAAATGTAATTTAACAATTAATTGCCTAATTGACTCGTCACAACTCTTGTTTTTACCCATTTTTAACTAAACTTATTATTCACGTAATTCCAAATTGACGTATAATTGCCGCCGAAACTACAGAAAAAGAGTAGCAAGAGGTTTTTATTTTAAATTTCAAAACTGGAACGAACCATGGATCTTTTTTCTAATTAGCTGTCCAAGCGGCCAGTAATATAAATTCAACTATCATTCATATTTAAACTCTTTTAATTATTAAAGATACATAGAACAGATTACTTATTTTTAATTTTTATAAGTTTTTTAACTCACCCACTGGCTATATTCTGGCATAGTTAATAGTGATTTAATCTATCTATATATTTTTTACTCATAACGATAGTTCATTCTGTGTTTACCTAAGTTTTATATACTGTTTCTAATTATATGTCCACCACTGTATGTTTTTTTAAACCTTAGGCCGCCACGTCAAAAAAGCAAATCGGTGCTCTCGGCGCCAAGCTACAATTTCATCATTTAATACCTACATCGTTTTTGTGATCTTATGCTAATATGGATGAAATAAATAGTAAGCATTTCACATAATATAAATTGGGAAGAGCTTAGCTACATAATTAACAACACAAAAGCAAAACTTTTTTATAAGATTTATTAGCGTTTCAAAGTCTGTTATGTCGTGTCCGTGATGTGCTGGACACATTCTGCTTTGTCATGTATGACTGTGGCGGTCAAAAGGTGAATTATACTCAATCCTCTGGATCTATTTTGTTGTTGTTTGTTTATTATAGACACCTCCATTGTTGCAAATATCACTGATCCTTGTATTCACCAAGGGTGTTATACAGGGATTGTAGATAACTATGATGCTATTGCTACTCTCATAATATTGTAATTCAATCATTTTAATTATGTGATGTGTAATAGACCAGATAAGTTTATCTCATGCACCAAAAATATTGCATATTATATAATAAACATGTTTTTGTATAGGGTATTGCTAGCACATAGGGTACTTTTATGCTGGGCAATGCACATACAGACAAGCTAGTATTTCATAGTTCATGATTCAATCAGCCTTGTTTGTATTGTGGCTATTATTTATAATTCTTCTATTTGAGTGATGTCATTGAATTCCAAACTGCTGGGCCAATTTTGATAAACACTTTCGTGTTTGAGTGTGTCTCTGGATGATTTAGAATTATTGTATAGAAATATAGTATTGACCTAGTAAGTTGTGCAACAATCAGGTCGTAAGATTTCTTTTGATCAGGCAGTACAGCATCTATCAGGTTGGCTAGTATGTTATACAATATTATCATGTAATTTATTTATACTAATTATTATGAAGTCCATTAATACTGACTGCATTATTGGTTTAGTGGTATTCATTTCGGCTTACCCCTGTAATGAATTGTGTGGCAATCTATTGTATTGGGTTTGAGCATGTGTATTTAAACTACACCAACTAAAACCCAATACTACCAACATAAATACACAGGTGCAAAGCAATGTAATTTATATAATTAATATATAATGTCATCTTAAATATAAAATAAATAAAACATGTTTGTACACATTTCTGAATTATTTATTATACTTTGATTGTACTACAAAATAATAGGAAGTTCTCTACAGTTACAATTATATTATATATTACATAAATAATGAAACAATTACAGCAGTCCTCACTTGTGTGTAGCAACCTCACAATATTCATGTAGCAACACTATTTTGCTAGTACTTGTATAAAAGAGAAAACAAAAAATAAACTATAGGGATGTGCGATGATAATGGATATAACATACCTTACAACTAACTGAAATACTGCTCATTTATTAACGTAACTGTTTATTATAAATAACATTTTAAGCATAGAAAAAATATCTGTAAAATTATCCAAAATTATAATAAAACAATCATGAGAATTCCTAACAAACAATTATCGAACTCAAAATTTGAAATGCACTATGTTTAATGTCACACTATCATAGTTACAATAATGTATTCTAAAATATATAGCTATAATTGTTGCATCTAACATTAAAGTCACGGTAGTGACTCAATTAAAATAAACGTATACAAAAATTTAATATTAGGCAATATCACAACTAAACCGCCCATTGTATAAACAGGCAAATAAATACAGTCAAATAAACATCACTAAAATTAGTCTCACAGTGATGTGAAAGGAAATATGCCATAAAATAATTGCAAATAATAAGACAGTCATACTGCACTATGATTTTTATGTGAGTACAATTTATGAAAACTCTATTGCTTTAACCCAAATATAATATTATGTTTAGAAAAAACTGGATTATGTTGTGGTTTTAAACCTGTGACATACTTTTTATATAGTAATTATCACCATAAAATCTTTATAACCTTATTACTCTTGAGTGTCTAGAGACTAGAAAGCCCCAATGACTTCCTAATAGGTACAACTGTATATGTATGGAGACTTCCTTAGCCATCATAACTTAAATTAAGTAATAATAGTCTAAGGATATCTGTAGATTCCAACAGCTTTACATGCTCTTTGAGGCAACAAATATAAAAGTACATCTTCCAAAATATTTCTGTATTTATTCCTGTCGCAGTAGAGGGTGTTTGTTCGTGAAGCTAACAGTTATGTTTACTATTCAGTGGCCCGAGCTTGCTCCCTTTCTAATATATCACAGCTATAAAACCACTAAATAATCAGCATTTATAACTTAAGCTTGCCAATTTGAATTAACTTAATGATTTTAAAACCAAACCTGATTCAGGCTTTTGAAAACATTTTTTTAAGTAGAAAATAATCTAGCTTTTTAAAAGAGATGAAATAATTAAAATGGTAAAAAGTTTTAATCAACTTCATTTTCTTTTTTATAATTATAACCAACTTATATGAGGGGTTAGAATTATTTTAAAATAAAACACCCCTTCAGCGAAACATAGATCCGACAACATCTCACTAATTTATATATGGAACATCAATGCCAACTATGGTTTATGTGCAGAGTTCATAATTTCTAAGCTACAATAAAAAATATTGATTAAATATTTATACATAAACCAATAAATAACATTAATTTAAATTTAGATTGGTGTTCCAGTCACTATAATATGTAGAATATTATATATCACTATACTGTTACATTATGGGTGAGAATGATCATGCAACTCCAGGGAGGTACATTTGTACCATATTAGACACACAAAGTTTACTAACTACCGACATATAACTTATCACTAATTTCCTGTACTGAGAGATATAGTTAAAATTTATCAAGCTGACATCTGAAGCATCCTATGACAGTAATCGCGTTCTGAAGTTGGAAAGAGTATTTAAAATGTTTAGCACAATATTTATAAGCCAAACTTGAACCATTGATATGAATAAGGTTGTATTTAAAAACGCAATAAGCTCTCGTAGGATGCTTCGTTTGTTCGATAGTTCCTACACCATTTCCTCACACATAGTGTCAGAAAGTAAAATGTTAACTCCCACAAGCACAAGCGTCACATTTCAAGCCTTCAACTCATCTCTCGAAGCTTAAAATATGACTAAACTTGTGCGTCTTATCATTTAATGTCTACGCCTTAGGCTTCCGCTTCAAAGTGATTGTTACGAACATAAGTGGAGATTCATGATATGTGGACGCCACTAATCTTCGTTTGTAAATAAAATGAATTACACAGGGCTAACTTCTAAGAGGGTGAGAACTACAAATAAAATACTGAGATTCTTGATATGTAGCATCAGAGCGCAAGCCTCAAGGCGAAAGCTACATATATGGAGCTAACACTTTTGAATATCACTCCATATTTTGGCCAGATGATTACCTCGAGTGTCGCGGGCCGCGCACTCGGCGGTCAGGTGAGACGTTGTCTAGGAGACAGCTACGGACCTACTGACGACTTCGCGGCCACTGCTCACTCCATATAGCAGTGTAGCACCTATAATCGTTCACTGTACAAATCTGTCCACTTGTCACATCTTTCTTACCTGGAATAGAATTTGCAGTTAAGTTAAATGCAATTTATAATAAGCTTTATTAATTGATGGTTTGCCGTGTGCGTTTATTATTATTTATTTCGCTTTTACGGGTATTTGTCTAGTAGGTTAGGGAAAACCCGGCCTTTTGAGAGGCTTACAGGCTTAGTAGTCGTTAAGCACGAATTTTTTCGCACATATAGTGCAAACAGACATTTTTTTTTTTCTCGCTTTGATCGCTTTCTATATATTTTCGTGCGAATCGTTCCCGTCTGAAAACGCAGGTGTCCCTTCGCAAGTTTACTTTTTATGCTAATAAAAGTAGAAGTATTATACATTCGCGCACTAAGGTGATAGTTTTAAATAAAACAAGGCATATCAATAAATAATAATTCCTGTGTCTCGGACTATACAAACATTCAAACAACGGATTTAAAGAGCAACTAGACTAGACATAACTATATGTGCAGCACACAAATTTTTGTACATAGTATCACCATCCATCCTACAATACTGTGTCGACCACTCAAACGCCTACTCCATCCATGCAGTAAGAGAGAGAGATTGATACGGTTAGGTTTACGGACTTCGCACGAGGTTATCGCTGCTTTTAGGGTTCAGCACCTTAACGTTTTAACCATTTTAGTACTGATACTAAAATGGTAAAAACATTACGGAGCAAATTCATCCGTCCGTAGCTACCGTACCTAAAACCTAGCTGCGTAAAATATTAAAACCAAAAATATACGTCACTTCCACTCTAGGTATAATTCTTGTGTCGCGGGGGACTTTACAAACATTCAAACAATGGACACAAAGAACACCCAATCTCGGATCAACAATTTTGCATCACACAAATTTTGTTTCTTTTTCTTTTTTTTTTATTTGGAATTAAAATCAACATCCTTACAAAACAGTGCGTAAAATACATATACATATTACTTATATAAAACTGAGATTATTTATTGAAAGAACATAGTGGTGGACATAAAATTAGAAACAGTACATAAAACTTAGGTAAACACAGAATGAACTATCGTTATGAGTAAAAAATATATAGATTAAATCACTATTAACTATAGCCAATGAGTTAAAATTCTCATAAAATATAAAACAAAGAAATCTGTTCTATCTTTAATTATTAAAGAGTTTTAATATTAATGATAGTTGAATTTCTATTACTGGCCGCTTGGATAACTAATTAGAAACAGGATCCATTTTTCGCTCCAATTTTAAAATTTAAAATTATATCTTTCTACGCTTTTTCTGTAGTTTCGGCGGCAATTAAACGTCAATTCGGAATTACGTGAATAATAAGTTTTGTTAAATATGGGTAAAAATAAGAGTTGTGACGAGTCAAAATTGTAGTTTGTAGATCTACGATTACAAACTGATAAAATTAATAAAAGCAAATGAGAATAAAAGGCGTACATACCCATCCTAATCAGAGTCCAAGTTGACAACGTCGGGCGAGGTGGCGCTGGGCCCGCGCGGGTGTATGGGCGGGCGGCCGCGCGGCCGGCCGGCGCCCGGGCCTCCGCCCCCGGCGCCTGCGCCGCCTCCCCCCATCATAATCTCGCGCGCACGTTGCTGCTGCAGCGCCATGGCCACAGGGTCACGGCTGCCGAGCCCGCCCGCGTAGAACTTCGCGCCCATTTGCTGCCCGTCAAAATATCATTAATTTTAACTAGAATAATAAATGGCGAACATCAATAGCTATTTCTAATACTTATTTAATTACAAACGGTACGTTCGATTTAACTCCTCACGTTTATCTAAACTACAAAATGTAAATTTTGTTATAATAGTCTTATTTAAATAGCTTTTTTGTATTTTTTAAGATAGTTAGAGATAGATATATAGATAGATAGATAGATCTTAGAGTTAAGATGGATTAGGCGCACAATGCCACATTCGTAAAATAGCATATTATAATTTCTCAAAATGTCATATTCTAAAATTGTCACATGCCGAAAACGCTATATCGCAAAATGTCACATTAGCAAAATGCCATTTCCGCATTATGTCAAATTCTCGAAAGTCACTTGTCACTCACAAAAAGCCACTTTCTAGGTTGAAGCATACATATATATTACAATTCAAATTACAATCAGCTAACCCCTGCGCAACTAAATCGTTACTGAATCCTTAAAATTTTGAATGTATGTAGGTAGATACAAAAGACTACGCTTTTTTGAAAAAAGTTTCAATATTTTGTTATTAAATGTTTATGATTCTCAGCGACATTCCCAATTTCAGTCTACATTATCAATTTATTTTATATTAAAATAAATGAAAATGAATAAATAAGTGATTAAATATGTATGTACTAAAATAATTAAATTTGTATTATTTTTTATTCATAAATCATCAGTCTACTGCAAGAAGTTACTAAGTAAGACTTTAACAATCTTGTCATTTTGATAGTGTGACATTTTGCTAGTGTGGCATTTTGCTAGTGTGGCATTTTGACAGTGTGGCATTTTGCTAGTGTGGCATTTTACTAATGTGGCATTAGGACACGGATTAGGCGCACAGCCTAATCCGTTAAGATATGCAGTTTGGAGAAAAAGCCCTATACAAAGACTGCTGCTGCTGCTGCTGGTGCTGGCGCTGCCACGGCGGCTCGTAATATAGGAAGGATCAGTGGGGGCGAGGATGGGTCAGTGAGTAGTGTGTGGTGACTAACGTTCTGGTGCTGCATGAGCTGCTGCAGACGCATCTGCTGCTGCTGCTGGTGCTGGCGCTGCCACGGCGGCTCGTAATATAGGAAGGATCAGTGGGGGCGAGGATGGGTCAGTGAGTAGTGTGTGGTGACTAACGTTCTGGTGCTGCATGAGCTGCTGCAGACGCATCTGCTGCTGCTGCTGGTGCTGGCGCTGCCACGGCGGCTCGTAATATAGGAAGGATCAGTGGGGGCGAGGATGGGTCAGTGAGTAGTGTGTGGTGACTAACGTTCTGGTGCTGCATGAGCTGCTGCAGACGCATCTGCTGCTGCTGCTGGTGCTGGCGCTGCCACGGCGGCTCGTAATATAGGAAGGATCAGTGGGGGCGAGGATGGGTCAGTGAGTAGTGTGTGGTGACTAACGTTCTGGTGCTGCATGAGCTGCTGCAGACGCATCTGCTGCTGCTGCTGGTGCTGGCGCTGCCACGGCGGCTCGTAATATAGGAAGGATCAGTGGGGGCGAGGATGGGTCAGTGAGTAGTGTGTGGTGACTAACGTTCTGGTGCTGCATGAGCTGCTGCAGACGCATCTGCTGCTGCTGCTGGTGCTGGCGCTGCCACGGCGGCTCGTAATATAGGAAGGATCAGTGGGGGCGAGGATGGGTCAGTGAGTAGTGTGTGGTGACTAACGTTCTGGTGCTGCATGAGCTGCTGCAGACGCATCTGCTGCTGCTGCTGGTGCTGGCGCTGCCACGGCGGCTCGTAATATAGGAAGGATCAGTGGGGGCGAGGATGGGTCAGTGAGTAGTGTGTGGTGACTAACGTTCTGGTGCTGCATGAGCTGCTGCAGACGCATCTGCTGCTGCTGCTGGTGCTGGCGCTGCCACGGCGGCTCGTAATATAGGAAGGATCAGTGGGGGCGAGGATGGGTCAGTGAGTAGTGTGTGGTGACTAACGTTCTGGTGCTGCATGAGCTGCTGCAGACGCATCTGCTGCTGCTGCTGGTGCTGGCGCTGCCACGGCGGCTCGTAATATAGGAAGGATCAGTGGGGGCGAGGATGGGTCAGTGAGTAGTGTGTGGTGACTAACGTTCTGGTGCTGCATGAGCTGCTGCAGACGCATCTGCTGCTGCTGCTGGTGCTGGCGCTGCCACGGCGGCTCGTAATATAGGAAGGATCAGTGGGGGCGAGGATGGGTCAGTGAGTAGTGTGTGGTGACTAACGTTCTGGTGCTGCATGAGCTGCTGCAGACGCATCTGCTGCTGCTGCTGGTGCTGGCGCTGCCACGGCGGCTCGTAATATAGGAAGGATCAGTGGGGGCGAGGATGGGTCAGTGAGTAGTGTGTGGTGACTAACGTTCTGGTGCTGCATGAGCTGCTGCAGACGCATCTGCTGCTGCTGCTGGTGCTGGCGCTGCCACGGCGGCTCGTAATATAGGAAGGATCAGTGGGGGCGAGGATGGGTCAGTGAGTAGTGTGTGGTGACTAACGTTCTGGTGCTGCATGAGCTGCTGCAGACGCATCTGCTGCTGCTGCTGGTGCTGGCGCTGCCACGGCGGCTCGTAATATAGGAAGGATCAGTGGGGGCGAGGATGGGTCAGTGAGTAGTGTGTGGTGACTAACGTTCTGGTGCTGCATGAGCTGCTGCAGACGCATCTGCTGCTGCTGCTGGTGCTGGCGCTGCCACGGCGGCTCGTAATATAGGAAGGATCAGTGGGGGCGAGGATGGGTCAGTGAGTAGTGTGTGGTGACTAACGTTCTGGTGCTGCATGAGCTGCTGCAGACGCATCTGCTGCTGCTGCTGGTGCTGGCGCTGCCACGGCGGCTCGTAATATAGGAAGGATCAGTGGGGGCGAGGATGGGTCAGTGAGTAGTGTGTGGTGACTAACGTTCTGGTGCTGCATGAGCTGCTGCAGACGCATCTGCTGCTGCTGCTGGTGCTGGCGCTGCCACGGCGGCTCGTACTGCAGCCCGCTGGTGCCACCCATGCCGCCGCCGCCGCCTGCACACACGGGTCATAAGTCATGGGCACTCAAATACATACCAATATACAATGAATATAGTGCAGTATTATACGCAATAACATATAATATCCGGAACTACTAAATAAATTTTCAAAAATTATCCCTAACTTGTGACTTCGTACGTGTAAAATAACGACATACATAATACTCGAGTCTTAAGGCCGCGGTATTTAAACTAGCGGTCGCCTAGTGCTCGAAATTCGATCAAAGTTTGCCTGTAAGATATTGCTGATATAATTATGTACACTACCGTCCAAAAGTTTGGAATCACTAGGGTAATTTTAATTAAAACGACTATAATGTTTAAGGTATTCTTTATCACACTTAAATCTTAATCAAACCTTAGATTAGCATTCAGTTAAATAAAATCAGTATAAATAAGAACAAAAGTATACAGTCTTCGTTAGATTTTGGCTTCGTCAAAATGGCCACCCTTATTCTTAATTACTTGTTCACAAATTTTACTCATTCTTTTGATTAATTTATTGAAGTATTCGGAGTCCAGTGAGTTCCATTCGCTCTGTAAATATTCCCACAACTGTGCTGAGCTCGATGGACACCGGTTCTTCACTTTTCTATCTAGTTCATCCCATACTAATTCAATCGGAGACAAATCTGGCGATTGTGAGGGCCACTTGATAATTTGCAAAACCTTTTTACTTCGTTTTTGCTCTAAAAACCCCTGGCATAATTTGGATGAGTGCTTAGGGTCATTATCTTATTGAAAAACAAAATTTCGACCGATCACATTAATTCCAGAGGGAATGGCATTTTCTTCAAGTATTTTCAGATAGCCTTCTTTATTCAGTTTCCCGGTGATTTTGATCAGATGGCCGGGTTTAATATTACCAAAGCATTCCCAAACCATCACACTACCACCGCCGTGCTTAACAGTCTGCACAGTACACGCTTCTAAAGCCCGCTCCTTTTTTGATCGGCGCACAAAAACTCGTCTATTAGATCCAAAAATTTGAAATTTAGACTCATCCGTCCAAAGGACTTTTTTCCAGTCTTCTACTGTCCAGTTTTTATGTGTTTTGGTCCACTCCAGTCTTTTTCTTTTATGAACACCAGTCAATCTGGGTTTTTTGGCTGCTACACATCCTCTTAGACCAGCAGATAGCAAACGCCTTTTTACAGTTTTTATTGAAACTGGCTTTTCTCGGGTTTCATTTATAGTAGCGGAAATTTGAGGTGCAGTTAAACGTCGATTTCGTTTCGATAACGTCACAACGTAGTTATCTTCCTGCTTTTTCGTAGACTTGGGACGTCCAGATCTCTTCCGGTCTTGATTTCCTCCAGTAGTTTTTTTTCGTACAAGAGTATAATGTATACCTTTGTATGAAACACCGACCTTTTCTGCGATTTGGCGCATAGAATAGCCTTCTTCGCTCAAAGTGCAGATAGCACACCGCTGTTCAAGCGAAATCGGTTTCCTTTTTGCCATTTTATGAGCTTGCGAACTTTTGTAACTATCACATGAACGTCACAAATCACACTGAACTCTAAACTGATAATTTTTGCAATAATACACCCATATTCCAAAGATAAGACACTACTCATTACTACAACAATGCTTAAAAGCGCCAATTCTAAGAAATCTTCAAACGGCGGTGTCGCAACTTGAGTGGTCATAAAACACGTGTGTCGGTCTTTTTTAAAAACAATGGATAGTTGATAAGATTAGTGTTTTTGTTAAATGTTATTGTTAGTACGGTCGTAAAAATACTAATCTCCAATAACAATACGTTTTTTGATGGGTTTATTGCGGTATAGGTTTTTCTGTCGACGAAAATTAGGGTGATTCCAAACTTTTGGACGTAGTGTATGTCATTATAATTATATTGATATTACGCGCTTCGAATGCGTGGCTCAAATGCATGGTTGTGTGCGTGTAGTGTTTTTTAATTAATTTAATGTATTTCTAATGCATATTTCATATAAATATTAGGATTCACCCCTGCCTATTGCCCCTGCCATATTCAGCCTGAAAAGTAATGTTAGTTGCAAATGCTGGTAATATGTGTAAGGCTGATTGTATCACCCTCAAAATAAAATCGACCAATGCCAGCGCTGCACTGAAAACACGTGCGGCGAATGGCAATGGCGATTTCCACCGGGAAATATTAGGCTAGTTGTAAAACCCGCTAAAGGTTGACAATTAATTTTCAAAATCCACTAAAATACAGGTTGCTTGCAAATGTCTATATGATAGATTAACAATATTAATTTTTTGAAAACGCTCGTAAGTATTTAGAAATTATCACATTTTTTAAGACTGTCATGACGCGACAAACAAATTATTGTCAAATGTTTATTTATTTATTTATTGATATAGAACAATATAAGCTTACAGTTACAAACCAAATCGCTTATATGTTAAGTGAAGCTATACAATTCTAAAACTATCTTAGAAAATACAAAATAGAATTTAAACATTTAAAACAGATTACAAACTATACAGGACATTACATAATTATATTTATTATTAATTATTTAGATGTCATGTTTAGGAATAGAAATATTGAATTTGATAATTCACCTAATTTATCATAAAATATGTCAGCATTAGGAACAGCTTGTAAAAATTTATTAATTAATTGAATTGCTCTAGCCGTTGGACTATTACTACACAAATTTAATCGCCATGATGGTGGGCAAGTAAGTAGTGGATGTTGTCTCCGTCCAGCACCACGTATATAACTATCGGGTACGTAAAAGTGCAAAGATTTCCGTACCGAGGGATTGTCAACCCTATTTACCAGCAGTAAACAATAGAGCAAAATATGCATGTAGTCCCGTCTCAGCTACCTTTACCTTTGGCGTTCAATTAACATTAACATAATATATTCAATAATTTTTTAAAAGCTTTGTTTAAAATTTCATCAGAATAGATGAAATTTTACATTAGAGTGTCATTTCAAAACCTTTAGTGGGTTTTGAAATGACACCCTTCATTTATTTAATTTTTGTTTTTGCTCATTCAGAATGAAAGATAGATTTTTTAAACATTTTATAGATTTAAGTTCGATTTAAGTGAAAGACATACATTATTGATTTTAAGCTTTATCAGTAAAGCTTAAAATCAATAATGTATGTCTATCACTAAAATCGAACTCAAATCTGTTTATAGCTCAGTCATAATCTTATTTTTATAAACCAGGAGCATGTATACAATATAGGATTAATACTTACCAGCATTCATAACTGGATTCATCATACTAGGGTTCATCATGCTCGGTTGAGCGTACTTGTATATCTCGCTCATTTTCTGCATTAACTATAAACATAAAAGTTAATAACATATCAGTATAAATTCGTCACACAACCATAAAATCTCAGATGATAATATATATGTAACGCATACTACAAAATAATGAAAATGTACATGCTTTGAACATAAAATACATAGATCTAACGGCGTCTTGGGTATACTGGCGTATAATATACTCTAAAATATACAAGGGATAAGTAAATATCGACATATAACTTACGCCATAGTCATATCCACCGAACATCTAAACAAATAAATATGAAACAGTGATTATATTTATATTTAGTACTATTATGTTATAGTAAACGTTTTTGTTTGACCAGCACATTCTGGCTTTTTGGTAAACTGAAGACGCCAATCGTAACTTTAATTTAAATTTAAGTTATTAAATTAATGGTAAGTGTTCTTGCTAGCAATAAAAGATGATAAATGAACAGTAATGGAATGTGTAATGTATGTAGTGTCCAATCAAAGTTGATAATAATTAGCAAACGTCATTTATCGCAAATACTACAACTTTCTTAATACACAAAAGATAAAACTGTACAGAAACAGGCCTTTAATTTCTAAGAAAATACCAATTAATTAATAAGATTTCGAACGTAAATTTAAATGTCTACATCAATTTCTTTTAGGCCATAAACCATGCATAAAAATTACTATTGAAATCCTATGTAGATGACTTATCATCAACTCTCACTGGACAGAATATGAATGTGATTGCAATGTTCAAATTGAAATACTATGGTGCTGTCAGTTGCTATGTTGCAATGTCCCATGACTCATACCGTGGAGTCAATAAAACGCTACCGTTGCGCGTCCGTGACCCCTACGAGGAAGTGATAGGTCGCGAAAATATTTTAAAGATTTTCTTGTCTCTCCCGTAGGAGTCATGGACGTTTCAGAGGTTTCGTTTCAGGAATTGTAGTACTTTCTCTTAAAGAAAATAATGAGTCTTATTTTTCTACGAATGTGATATGATAACGTATATGCAAGTGTGAGACCCTGTGGTAAAAGACATTCATGCAAAGGAAATTAAGTGTTTGATGAAACAAGTAAATACTTGGTTAAGATATATTTCAGACAGCATTGCACGATATAATTTGAACTAATATATTTTAAACCATGATAAGAATGATTTTGTAGACCTAACTAGAATTTATTTAGGATATGTTGTTTACAAATGTATAGCTATACTCACGCCAGGATTGGAGTTGTATATGAGAGGTAACATGTCTCGGATCTGGTTGTCGTTAATGTTCGGCATGTCTTTGCGCAGCATGGCGGCCAGTGCGGCGTAGGCGAGTTGTTGTTGTTGTTGCGCCAGTAGTCCAGGTACTGTAGCAATGTAAAAGTGTTCAACTTCTAGCACACGTAAATACAACAGCACCAGTTGGCCGTTTGTACAGTTACACTTGTTATAAATTGAATAAATGTGAAGGAGTGAAATTAGGCAGATATGTTGTGATGGCATTGTCTGTCTCTCTGACTAGTTCCTAACATTAATTAAAGTAATCTGGTTGGACTCATTTTGTGTTTTATAGTATAAGTATATATAATATAAATATATGGCCATAGTTAAAGTGATCAACACAGATAATGTCCTAAAGATAATACAAAACTGGGATTTTAATACTGACGAAATTGCAGACATTTCATAATCAGTTAGTTGCAAGTAAAACCTATATGATGTATGTATGTACAGCCTTGGCCAAAAGTATTAGGCACCCTATAAATTACTGCATATTTCAGGCTTAGAGAGAAATAAAACTAATTATAATGATTAAAGTACTTTATTTCCATTAGAATATTGTAAAAACATCAATATTTTGATGGGCCACCCTTTGATTTTATGACAGCAGCAACTCTGTGGGGCATACTACGTACAAGTTTCGCACATTCCTCTGGAGAAATGGCATCCCATTCTTGCACTAACGCGTTTTTTAAAGCAGTTTTTAATGTTATCGAGTGCTCTTTTATTTTTCTCTTCAAAATACTCCACAAATGTTCAATAGGATTTAGACCCGGGGACTGGGCAGGCCAATCTAACAGATCAATACAATTTTCAGTAATCCAGCGCATCGTAGTAGCTGACTTGTGACACGGAGCATTGTCTTGTTGGAATTTCACACCATTTAAGTTAGTGTCACCAAAAATACACGAAAGCGAAGGTACGAGAGCAGTTTCCAGTACATTAATGTATTTTTCACTGTTCATGCGACCTTCGCAAACAAACATTTTGCCGACTCCATCCGCAGCCATGCAACCCCAAATCATTACACTGCCTCCGCCGTGTTTTATGGTTGGTACTACGCAATCTGGGTGATATTCTTCGCCTTTGCGTCGCCTCACAAACGTCACACCTGGTGTTCCAAATACATGTAGATTCCAAAAAAAAAGCACACATTACAAACTTTTATAACATTTGAGTTTGAAGACAAACACAACAATAATCGTTGTAATTGTGGTATAGACTTCACTAAAAAAACTTACCTCAAAGTTTGATTCGTCAGACCACAGCACATTAGACCAATCCTCTTCTGTGAAATGTTGGTGTCTCAGAGCCCAATCAAGTCGTTTTCTTTTATTTTCTGCGGATAGCCACGGCTTCTTCCTAGCTTTGCAACCTTTTAAGCAGGCTTCTACTAGCCTTCGTCTTGCAGTTCGTGCGCTTATGGGATGTCCAGTCTCTTCAGTTAAAGCCACAGCAAGCTCCGAAGAAGTTTTTTTTCTATCTTTCACAGACTCTCGGATAAGTTTTCTGTCCTGACGGCTAGTAGTCACGCGTTTTCTGCCTGTTCTTGGTTTATTTGCATGAGAGCCAGTCTCAACAAAACGTTTGATAGCAGATTGAACGGCGCATCGCGAACATTTCACCAACATCGCGATTTCTTTTTGAGTCTTGCCTTGCTCATGTAAAAGTTGAATTTTTACACGATTTTCAATACTAATTTCGTTTCGTTTTGGCATTTTCAAATGAATTTCTTCTCAATTAATTCACAAAACCACAAATGCACTGTCTTTACACTAAGACTTCCAAATGGTCACTGACGAAACATTAAAAATAAATTTTGGAAAAAAAAAAATATTATTGACGCACCAGATGTTTTACGACTGCTTAAAAAATGCCGCCTATTGTCTTAAATAGTGTTTTATGACACCGGTATCGCAGTTCTATAGAATATTGTTTAATTGTTCAAATAGCACAGGTGTGTGATAACTATATTGGGGGTGCCTAATACTTTTGGCCAAGGCTGTATGTGTGAAATATATAATGTTTATCTGCATCATTGTATTTTGATTGTACCTAATGTCTTGCTAAGAGTTAAGCAAGCTGAAAGAAGGCGACCCCTGTAACGGGCGTATTAATAAGCAGATGTGACTCACCCATGCCGTTGTGCATGGGCCAGGCCGTGGGGAAGGGCGCGGGCGGCGGCTTGTTCTTCTCGTTCTCGAAGTCCTCCCACGCCGCCTTGCGTTCCTCCTCACTGAGCGTCTCTTCCTCCTTGTTCTCTAGTAGAGAGTCGTGCTCGTGGTACTTGTAGATCTAATAATAAAGTTATTTTAAATTATAATAATTATAGATGAATAACGTCTTACACATTTAAAATTATTGTATTTATGTCCAAAAAGTATTTTACTCATTTATGTTATCAATTAGAATGTGTATTTTCATGTATTTGTTTCGGTACGTAAGTTATATTTGTATTTAACAATATGCAAATGCAATCTGTTATGTTGATGTAACACTATAATTTCAGATTAGTATTGTTACGAGCTGGGTTCGAGGGATATGAATGTAAACAATATTACCGACTAATACACGTTTTATTCAAACACACAATTCAATTTAAAACACAACAAACACTGTACTACACTTTTACACTGTAACTGCTTCAAACTCCGTAGTATTTCCGCTTCCGTTCGCTTCGATGAACACTTGACCGCTTACGATTGTAAACTGACCCGGCGAGCGCTGGCCTTTTCTTTTTATACGCGGTTAAAGTTTCTAGAGTTTTCTACTAACGCCATACCCAGTATGTAAACAGTACGAAGATTCGAGAATGTGCCAGCGTTCTCTCTACGCTTCGCGTATCCACGAACTACGTAGTTCCGTAAGATGTCAATAGATGGCGGTGTAATTCCTTCCCTACAATGCCGAGAGATGGCACCGGGCGTAACAGTATGTATAAGTCATATTGGTTTTGAGTTATCAGTGAAAATTATATTAGGTACACATCTGATACGGTTTTCTATGCCTGTTATCTCTAAAGATACTCTTTATTATTTAACACATAATGATCGCAATTCGATAAGAAGATTCCTACAAATTATTTTGATTTGAATATTCAAACATGACAGTATTGCAATAGGTAACATTGAAATATCTGCTAAGATTCGTACAACGAATACATGCAATATGGTGAGTGACCTGTGCCTCGTGTTCCTTGAGCATCTCGGCGAAGAGGCGGTCCTTGGGCAGCGCCGGCAGCGCCCGCGGCTCGTCGGGCCGCGCCTCGAAGCGGTAGAGCTCGGCCAGGTCGTTCTCGGCGTAGTGGCGGTCGATCTGCTGCTCGTCGATCACGCGCTTCGAGATGGCCTGCTTCGTCACTTGGCGCTCGTAGATCTTCTCTTCCATCGTACCCTGTCGTAGCGTTGTAATACAGTTATTGTACGTGCATACGAGACCGAACGTACCTTGTTATATATTAATATTACTGAGCGTGTATTCAAGTCTCAATTGAAAGCACTAATTGAGGCCCTTATACAAAAAATCATCTTTGATAGATTTGAACCTTAATAATACTCAAAATTAAAATAAATTAGGCTTGAATTTCGAGCATTAGTTATAATATATATGTGATTTGGTCTCCCAGAAAGACTACTGAGGTAATATGTTTGTGTCTGTCATGTACATGTAGGCATTTAATCATACAACCAGAAATGAAAAATATTCTAAAATCAGCCAGATCTCTTCATACCTCCTCAAGAAAAGAATACTTATAAAAATAACTTTATGTAAAGTAATGGCTAGTCACGACTAGCCATAGACACGTCTATGGCTAGTCGTCGACGTCGACAGCCAAAGACGTCGCTATCATTCAAAATTGATATACTTATCAATCCTATCCTCTGCTATCCTTCTATTTGGTATTATAAAAATTTTGTTATCATAATTTCATTTATCCTAACATCGCAACAATACAACAAAGTCTGACAAACCAGCTAGGATCTTCATAAAATTTTAAAGATACTCACCATAGCTAAAAACCTGTATATATAGCAAGGTTTCTTCTGCCCAAAACGGTACACCCTGAATATGCTCTGCACATCATGGGACGGGTTCCACGACACGTCAAATATGATCACTCGGTTCGCAGCGACCAGGTTAATGCCCAGACCTCCCGCACGTGTTGATATTAGGAATAACCTGTAAATTATTATATAAATTATTGAATCTATCTTAAAATTTGTTTTTATATAACTTAAGGACCATTTTGTTTTATCACACAGTAGCTTTTCTCCGTGTCTTCGCTTGAGAACAGTACTTTTTCCCTAAATGAAGTTACTCTACGTCCTTTTCGGCACTCCTGACAATGAGTAAGCAAAATTTCATGATGATCGGTTGAATAGTTAACGCGTGAAAGCGTAACAAACATACTCAAATTAACATTTTATTTTGTTAGATTTATATATCTTTAACTAAGTTATATAATTTCATTTAACCAAATTAATAACTCAAACCCATGAATGAACAAAGGTCATTATGAAGGTTTTTTTATAAATGTTTTGACTTACCTAGCTCTCGGATTGTCCTCTCTATTAAAATTCTTACACCAAATAGACCTATTCTCGCAAGAAGTTGACCCGTCCAGTCTGAAGTAATCAACTCCTGGAGACCAAGACCCTGGAAAATAATAACAATTAATATAGAAATTATTTTCATTTAGAATGTTATAATAATACATTTAATTTTGTGGTTGCAATACCCATCCTGACGATTAGTGTTATCAATGCATTATTCGAAAGCAATTGTGCGCATTGCTGATCTTTATGGAACACATCGCATCCTTAATAAAACAGAGACTTATCTCAGTATTTTTGATTAAACAAATTTGAACTCTATTGAAAAGATTTAACACAAATATAATATTAAAATTTAACATATACAATTAGAGTTCAAATTGGCTTACTTTCAAATTTAGAGTTAAGTCGCTGTTTTATTAAGCATGCGACATATCCACGCACCATTGTACAAAGTTACATTAAATTAGTTTAATACAAATATAATATCATTATAATTGCGTTATAATAAGATTCGAATACAGTTGTGGACACTGCATGTTGTAAATGCATTATTTAAAA
This sequence comes from Catocala fraxini, assembly GCA_930367265.1. Taxonomy (NCBI): domain Eukaryota; kingdom Metazoa; phylum Arthropoda; class Insecta; order Lepidoptera; family Erebidae; genus Catocala; species Catocala fraxini. Next base: position 19,197,730 of record OV884035.1, read on the forward strand.
GCAATTGTCCAACTTATACATATTTACACAATAGTGTGTAGATATGTACAGTCACATGTAATAGTGCATGGACGCCTTAAGGTCAAAAATCCTGTGAACACTCGCATTAGAATGAATATGAATGAACGAGATGAAAAAAATGTTTTGTATGTTATATATATTACAATAATTATACACTCAGTCACTCACCGACATGTCCGCCCAACTTTTCGTCGATCCGTCCCTCCTGCGTGGCCTCGTCGACTTTCCCCAGGAAGTGTTCTATAAGGTCTAGCGAGTATAACGACTGGGAGAACACCAACCTGACACAAGAAAAAACCAATTCAATTCAATACAATTCAATCGGTTTATTGCGAATATACGTTATTGCTCATAACTAGATTATATGATTAGAGTTTGGGTACAACAGAGCTTTGCACACTTTACTATTTTACACATTTTACTAGGTACCCAAAACAATATAATTCGAATACATATTCAGTTTCTGTTAAACTGTGGACATATATAGACTGATCGCGTTCCTCTTAGCATTTATAAACTCTCCCGACAACGCCCGGTTCCCTATCGACAAAGCACGAGCATAAAAATGGCAGCTCATAGGTACTTAATACATTCAGAGCATTGAGGAAGCCGACATCGCGACAACTACCCTGATATCATTGAGTTTAAATTGCAGTGATTTGCTTTTCTATGCGGTCAGCAACGAGCGAATACGCGTCATACTTCTTTTTATAAGGCAACCCGCGCTCTAGATATAAATTATGCGTTGCAGGGCATTTTACAAACATTCAAACAAGGGACCTAAATACCACCGAAATTCGCAATAACTATTTGTAGACCGCACAAATTTTTGTCGCGTGTAGTAATATAATCTACTATGACCGGCGCAGTGTTAATCTCGAGTCACAGTCAGAATAATATACATATGTATTATACTTATAAATATTGCTAGCTACAATAGGTACAAGCAAGCCGTATATTTATTAATAGAACAGGGTCAAATAAAAATACTAAGAAACTTTTACCCATGTCTTCTTTACATCATATTTAACATTTTTTGTTCTAGCACTTTTTACAGAACATAATACTTTTGCGAAAAAACATAACAAGTTAAAAATGCATCCGCCCCGCCACTCGCACAACGCCTCTCCCCACGGTATGTTGTTTGGTTACGCTGCTGCGTAGCGGTGGCTTGGTACATTTTCTATATTAGTATGAAAACCCTTATAATAAGCCAAGAGTAAAAGATTATTAGATTTTTCTATTACCCTTGTATAAAGTATCGCTATATATGTATAGTTGTAGTACTCACAGCTTATCACCAATAGTCTCGCACTGCCGCAGTATGTCGAACAGCAGTACTAGTTTATGCGAGTTGCGCAGGTCGTCCAGTTCCGTCTCCTCGACCAACTTGATCCACCACTCGGTCGGGTTCTCGTACTTTACTTCTACGACTTCCTCATTGTCGTTCTCTTCGTCGTCTAACTCCACTAAAATGAGAAAATAATTATATTGCATTGCTGAACATGGCAATATTTATCTTGTATTTGCATCCTGCTGAGATACAAGTATTTTTTACTTACTTTAGGAGTCAGAGCTAACTCCTAAACTAAGTAAAAAATACTTGTATCTCAGGAGCCATATCCCTCCTAATAAGTAAATGTTGTATGAAATACAAATTGGACAGCTCTGTCCAATATGTATTTCGTAATAGTTTGTACAACTTTAATTTTTTTTTGTTTGTATTTCTACTTTGTAATTGTTGTTGCAAATAAATTATTATTATTATAATGGGTAAATGTGATTTCACTTATACATTTAAGAATAATTCTGTAGTTTCATTATTGTTAGTATTGAGCCTGCTTCCCACAAAACAGAGAAACCTAATTTGGGAAGCAGCATGCCAAATTGATTTGTAACACTAAAGACAGAAATAAATATATACTTTCATTTTCATTACCAAGTTTATTTTGTGGCCTATATGACAAAAATATTCCTGTTTTTATTAATATATAATAAAATACAGCCTTGGCCAAAAGAATAGAGCACACTATATATTTTTGACATGCGTAACATTTGCAGTAGGAAACAATACATTTTGTTTAAATATTGATTAGGTGGCATCTAAAAAGATCGTGTACCCAGTTAGGGTCAATAAAACATCTGTTAACGCACACAAGCAGACGAGACGCAGACGAGACACACGGCGCAGCGTCGCCGCACCTCTCGCCGCTCACTTCACTCGCTGACCGGCCTAGCTACGCGCATCACGCATTTTAAGCAAACATTATATCTGTATTCATTCGTTTTGTAATAAACAGTATTATAAGTTATTTGGTGTGAGTTATTGAAGAAACTATCCTCCATCGCATTACCGTCTTCTTAACACACCTGTTGCAAACCATCTTATCCGTTTAGTAATTTCCGATATTTTTTTTAGTTCACTATTTCGCGTCGTTGTGTCCACATTCCGTGACTAGATCACGATCTACTTGTATTATTTTGTGTTCGGTTATATTAATTTCGAAACATAGTGCCTAAAACAACCGAACTGTCTCTTGAAATACGTGTGAAAATACAAATTTTTATTAACAAGGATAATTCCAAGTTGAGATATCCAGAACTGTTAGCGACTCACTGCTACCGGTATGCACAGCGATAGGCCCAGAACTGGACGTAAACGTATTACTAGTGACCGTGAAGATCGAAAATTAGTGAGTGTCTTTGAAAAATATGAAAATATAGTCTTCTGAGCTCGCTGCTTGAGTTCTCAGTGGCTAGTAACAAAACAATTTCTACCAGAACGACTCGTCGAAGACTTCTGGAAACTGGCCTTAAAGCGAGTACAGCCAGGAAGAAGCCATTGATCTCTGACAATAATAATAAGGCTCGCTATGCACGGGCCTTAAAGTACCAACATTACCCCGAAGAAGACTAGTCAAATATTGTGTGGTTAGACAAATCAAACTTTGCGGTATGTTAGATAATATGAAAGTCCAAATAAATAAATATTTTTAAAATTTAAAAGGCTATAATATTGTCTTTCCATGATTAGTAAAACTCTATTTCTTTTGTTTTTGTTAGGTCCTTGGAACCCCTGGCTACCTTCGTGTGCCGCCGTGGGGGTAGAAATTAAGCCAGAGTGTGTGGTTTCGACCATAAAACACGGCGGAGGTAGCGGAATAACCTGGGGCTGCATGCCTTATACAGGAGTCGGCGAAATGTTTGTGTGTGAGGGCCGAATGGACTCTACAAAATACTTAAATATTTTGGATTAAGTTTTATTGCCTTCGTTTTTCTATACTTTTTGGTGACATAAATATGGATGGAGTTAAATTGCAACAAGATAACGCACCATGCCATTAATCAGCCCGCACAATGTCATGGTTACGTGAAAATTCCATTGAGCTCCTGGAATGGCCTGCACAGTCGCCGGACCTTAATCCTATAGAACATTTATGGGGAATCCTAAAGCGTAAGGTCCGGCACCACACAATAACAACAAAAGAAGAACTAAAAATACGACTCCACCAAGAATGGAATGCCATAATTGAAAAAAGGGTAAAAATCTTGTAGGCGCTATGCCCAGATCAATAGCTGCTGTGATAGCGGCAAAGGGTGGGCCAACAAAATATTGATTTTATATCAAAGTAAAGATCATTTAAATTGTACACAAGTTGTTTCATTTCAATCTATACAAAACTTTTTACAAAATGCAGTTTTTATAGGGGTGCTCCATACTTTTGGCCAAGACATGGCACCGGCTTTTGTGACTTTGTACTTTTATATTTTTAAGAAATCTTTAGTAACAGTACTGGATTTGGAAACGTTAATGGGGTTGCCTCATAATATATGCAACTTAAACATAGTTGATAAAATGTTGGTGTTATAAGCATTTACCATATGAACATCCTTTCGAGTTATACAGGCAAATCAAGTATAGTTCACTACCTAGTGACACAAGTAGCATAATGCTACTTGTGTCACTATTCACTAATAGTGACACAAGTAGCATTATGACTGTGTACCCCGGCAGTCTTAATCGGAGATGTATTACATCCATATTTTGCTAGTTATGTTTAGGTCCCAGACCATAGAATAAGCAACGAGCCTATTAACTACAAAATTGTGCTGCTCTCTCTCTAAATGTGCTAATCTCTTAATATAATATATACAGGTCTGACAACATAGCACATTGCAATATTTTTCGTAGACATCTTATCTTAATGATGTAATATAATTAGTTCGTGTCATACCTGGGTTAGCTCTAGTCCCTCGTCGCGTGGAGGCCTTGGTCTCTTTGCCTTTGGCTTTCTTGGAGGCTTTCTTTTTCTTATTCTTCTTACGGCTGTCGTCACTCACGTCCGATAGGTCGTCTGATGATTCTTCTGTGGAAGATTCCTAATTGGAAAAATAAATAATTATTATATTATATGGATAATCTTCTACAGCTCAAAAGTATGCTTTGAGACTGGTCTGAAAATATCCAAGTTATGACTTTATTGAAGAAGTGCAGAAATAACAGTTTGAGAGTACTAATATTAAAAGACAAGAGTGTATAACATCACATAAGAGAATTAAGTTAAAAAAGAGTATTAAGATATAGTAAAAGAAAATCGATAATTTACATGTGAAAAAACCGGGTAATCAGGAGTGAATCTATTTTAGCATTGTATAAGTTAATTTCTCTGTTTAAAAGTCAGTAATTAGACTCACATCTGGCGTAGAATCATCATCTATAAAATCAACTAATGATCCTTCTGAGTCTTCTTCTTCTCTCTCCCTCTGTAACAAAATGTAAAGAGTGTGTTTATTCTGTGTAAATCCTCAAGATCACTAAAGATTTTGAGTGGCAATTTTCATTTTGTTACGTCGAAAACAGCAACTATCTTTTTTTGAGATGATGCTGCATTGGAAACTTTGAAGGCCCCATAGCATAACAGTAAATGAGTAGTGCTATGATAATGCCTGCCTTAGAAGAGGACATCTAGATTGTGGCAGGTAATTATTGGAAATAAAACGGTACTCCAGATAAAATTTTTGTCACGACGGCAAATCTTAACGGAGACTTGTCATCTACGCTGCAGATATGCGCAAACACAAGTGCTTTCTCTGTTCCATAACTCTCATAATCCGATGGGACGGCAAATCCAACAAGATCAGAGAGAAACTACACAAAATCTCATGTTTGTCAGAAGACGCCTCATATAAAGGATGGTACTGCTTCGAGTTATCTATGTATATTGAGAATTGCCTTAAAGTTATGTATTAATTGAGAATTGCCTCAAAGTTATGTATATTAGATTCTCCCTTAATTACACAAAAAAGTGGGTGTCTCAAAAACGTAATCCAATTGAGGTATAACATAAATATATGTACCTTTTTCTGTTGCATGATCTCGTATCTCTCCGAGTTATATTTGAGTACTAACGGATGCGTCCATATCCTCTGCAACGACTGGAAGTCCGGGAACAGGAAGCCTGAAGACTTTCCGGGTAAAGGCCTGCATGATGATAACAAATAGTTTTGTGATTACTATCTAATAAATATAAAATACCTGTGTGTCTTAACAATATTTGTTTATTCATTTATTCTCGTAATATCATTCATTGATTTATCGCCAAAAATGTTTTAAAATGCCATCGTGTTTTATAATATCTCAAGTCTTAAATTCTCTTTTGCGTTTTAGCTATGATTGATATTACAGCCGTTAGACCACACTCAAAGTCCCAACAGAATCGTAAATAAATAAAATAAGTAAAGGAAGTAATTTTTTCTTTGAAATGCAACTGAGACTGATATGTGTTCTAGCAGTACAACAATAATTCAATTATACCGCCGCATGTTTATGTAAATATATATAAATTTGAATTATTGTTGGTGATATGTACAAAAGTAATATATCACATACCAGAAAGAGGATAAATGCACAGAATATTGACAATTGGTGTTTAAGAAAGTGCACTACCTTTCTTACAAATATCGCGCCACTGTCATTCAAATATGTGTAATCAAATAAGTTAGAAACAACACCGCTCTTTAAAATAAAAATCAATATACAATCTCAGAATGTACATACCTTCTAGAATAATTGTCCAAATAGAACTGATACAGTTTGACTTGCACGTCAGTGAGTGTGATGAACAATACGTATTCATGCTTCGGAGGTAGGAAGGGCGCCAGCACCCCGTAGTCTCTCCTCTGAAAACGTACAACGTGTTGTAATCATACACATCACGATGCGGTGTAGCTAAAAGCACTATGACGCCCAGTTTCTATATACTAGAAAAGCTCTGTATACTAAAATGTAAATGTATCACGGTTTTATTATTCCTAGTATACTAAAAAGTAAATTATTCTTGTCTATTTCTATGAAAGATTAAGGTTATCCCATCTACCTGTTAGCACTCGAAATTTGCTTTTATGAAATGTTATGAAAAATATCGGACCATTATAAACATATCATGTAAACGAAGTTTTAAGTTTAAAATATGTATCAAAGGCAAAAAACAACAAACTTTTTATACAAGATACTTTTTACTGCTACGTAGGTGAAAGATTTTACACTTGCACCTACCCTTTGTCACCAGAAAATATGGAAACCGGCGCATATAAAAAGGCACTTACTATTTCCAAAATAAAGAGATTCATATTTAGTATATAGATTTAGGGCCTGGTAGTGCTCTTGCCCAACACTCCGGAGCCCAGACATAATGCTTTTTTTTTTGATACCCGCGACTTCTCCGCTTGGATTTATCAAAGAAGTATTTTTTTATACGCGGATCCCTAATTTTACTAAAATAAATGTAGCTAAGTTACTCCTTAACATCCGCTATCTGCCAATGATAGTCCCGTCAAATTCGGTCCAGCCGTTTCAGAGATTAGCCGGAACAAACAGAGAGACTGACAAAAATATTAAAATTGATTTTTTTATATAAATACCTTTTATACTTTAATATGCATTTAGTAAAAAGCTGTTATTTTGAAGTTACAAACAGACACTTCAATTTTATTTATTTGTATAGATAGTTTTCGGCTAGTCGATGTATATAACTTGCTTACTTGCACCGCTCCATCAAGCATTTTATGCAGTACGTGACTCCGTCGCTTCATGATTCGTATGTCGTGTTCCGTAGAGTCCGTGTACTGGCCGTTGGTGATAGGGTTCACGAATCTGTTTAAGTATTCGTTGTACTTTCCCAGAAGATTCGGCTTCACGAATTGTACCATGCAGTAGTCTGTGGAGAGATTATATTTATTAATTTACGTATGTAGTCACAAAATACTTGGATTCAGAAGACCAGGTCAATGCAAATACTGACATTATTTATTGACAATCGACCTACTTTTTAATGGGAGATTAATCTGCGGAAGTGCCTATAAGAGAGTGCGAATCTTTCCGCATCTTATTTTCGACATTAAATACGTCATTACTCATTACCAATGGTTGGAGTAGGTAAAGCTATTTTTTGTACTTGCGATACGTAATCTTAATGTGGACACTCCCGGAATCCCGGGATTTAAAATATATATTTTTAAATAAGTTAGAAATTACTTTGTTAAAAGCTATTCATGTCTTAAGGAATTATGAACGAACACATATCTCTCTCCACCCCTCCGATGGGTAAGTATAAGGCGGACAGGTTTCAGGGTAATGAAATTAAAACTTTGTTTTCAAATAATAATATCAGCGCTGAATTAAACTGTCCCATTGCTGGGCACGGGCCTCTTCTCACTGTGAAAAGGGTTAGGCCATAGTCCATCACGCTGGCCTAGTGCGGGTTGGCAGACTTCACATATCTTCGAGAACATTATCGCGAACTCTCAGACATGCAGGTTTCGTCACGATGTTTTCCTTTACCGTTAAAGCAAGCGATAATTAACTATTTCATACGCATATAACTTCGAAAAGTTGGAGATGCGCGCCTTGGGTTCGAACTCGTGACCTCTGCGTGATAGTCTAACGGTTTCTTTAAATTTTCTGTAACAATTTTGTATAGACAAGTATCGATAGCCATTACAAACTTATTCTAACATTCTACAAGATCATGTTACCTTACAAATTGTTTGTTCTTCCGATATTTAAGACATGCTATAAAGTAGAAATCTATTTTTAAAATTTACATTAAATCGATACTAAGACGCATAAATAAGTAAAATACCTAACCTAACCTAACCTAAAAATATTTCTATGTGAATATATACTTTTATATGAATATTCCAACGTGTATTTCAATTAGAATATTGTTACGCCCAGTGACATCTCTCGGCATTGTGGGAGGGACTCGGCGGTTCCGTCTAATAGTTTACACCGCCATCTATTGACATCTTACGGAACTGCGTAGTACGGTACGAGAATCTTAGAGAGAATGCTGGTACTTTCTCGAAGCATCGTGCTGTTTACACGCCGAGTACGGCGTTGCTGGAAAGCTCTAGAAGCGCTTTAGCCGCGTATAAATAGGGCGCACGCGCACCGCCAAGTGAGTTTTACAATCGTAAGCGATCAAGTGTTCATCGAAGCGAACGGAAGCGGAAATACTACGGAGTTTGAAGCAGTACAGTGAAAAAGTGTGGTATAGTGTTTATTGTGTTTTAAATTGAATTGTGTGTTTGAATAAAAGTGTTTTAGTCGGTAATATTGTTTATATTCTTATCCGTCGAACCCAGCACGTAACAATTGGTGTCAGAAGTAAGGTAAGAATATGCCAGTACTACCGAAGGAGGAAGTGGAAGGGGTGCGTACCAGGAACCAGCGCCAGCAAGATGTGGACCAGAGGCGCTTTGGAGACGCCCCCTCGCCGACGTCAGGTGAATCACGTGACTCCGCGGCTGCAGCGGAACTATCTAGTGCAGCTCACTCGCCGGTGAACCCCGACCTCGCGACTCTGATGGCGTTTATGCAGGAGCAGGCACGCCGCCAGGAGGAGCAGGCACGCCGCCAGGAGGAGCAGGCACGCCGCCTCGAGGAACAGCTGCAACGCGATAAGGAAGAGGGCATGCGCCGCCAGGAGGAGCAGGCACGCCGCCAGGAGGAGCAGGCACGCCGCCTCGAGGAACAGCTGCAACGCGATAAGGAAGAGGGCATGCGCCGCCAGGAGGAGCAGGCACGCCGTCAGGAGGAGCAGGCACGCCGCCAGGACGAGCAGGCACGCCGCCTTGAGGAACAGCTGCAACGCGATAAGGAGGAGGGTATGCGCCGCCAGGAGGAGCAGCTGATGATGTTAAAAGACCTCAGCGCAACGGTTGGCAAGGAGATGAAGGAGGTGAAAGAGCAAGTCCAACGCCACGAAAGTCGCATCGCCGAGGTGGAGAAAACGATACGTGGGCTCAAGGCTGGCGATGGGATCGTGGCACCTGCGGTTGTGGCGTCTTCACCACGAGGCTTTAAAGTCCCACCATTCGACGGATCATCGTCATGGTCAGCCTATAAGATACAGTTCGAGGCCGTCATGAAATCGAACGGGTGGACGCAAGAACAGGCTCTGACCGCTCTCACCTTGGGGCTTCGTGACCAGGCCTTGACTGTGTTAGAGGCGCTTGGTCAAGACATCACGTACGAAAAGCTGTTGGAGGCATTAGAAGCGAGATATGGCGACGCACATCTGGAACACGTGTTTCGCGCCCAGCTGAAAGACCGATCGCAACGTGTTGGTGAAACCTTGCAGCAGTGGGCCCTGGAGGTGGAGAAGCTGGTTCGAAAGGCGTACCAGTCCTCACCTGCGCTCATCGACGGAAACCTCGTTCAAGCTTTCACCGACGGGATCCGAGACCTGGAGGTTAGGGCCGCAGTGAGACTCGGACATTTCAAAAACCTCAAGAACGCCCTAGCCCACGCTCTGGAGGTGGAAGCAGTGCGACGAGACGATCGAGCTCACCGTACCAGGGAAGTGTTGACCTCACCCCGGTGCTATAACTGCGGCGAGAGAGGCCACATCAGGTTGAGCTGCCCGAAGCACAGGAATCTACGCAGCAAAAACTTTAAGGATGCCTCGGCCCACACTCTGGAGGTGGAAGCAGTGCGACGGGACGATCGAGCTCACCGTACTAGGGAAGTGTTGACCTCACCCCGGTGCTATAGCTGCGGCGAGAGAGGCCACATCATGTTGAGCTGCCCGAAGCGAAGGAGTCCACGCAGCAGTAACCAGTCGCCGGTAGGAGGAACACCTGATGTGCGTGCCAGGCAACAACTACAGGACTTTGTAATACAGCATCGTAGTGGCAAGTCACATGGTAATGCGGATGCCCTGTCACGTAGACCGTGTCCCGACCAGTGTAAGCACTGCGCCAGGCAAGAGGCTAAGCAGGAAGGACTAGTGAGGATGTTGAGGACGGATCTTAGCGAAGACTGGAAGGAAACTTTGCAGAGAACGCAACAAGAAGACAAAGACATAAGACCCATCCTCGAATGGAAGAAAACAGGTGCATCGAGACCTCACTGGAGTGAAGTTGCGGCAATGAGCCCTACCACCAAGAGTTATTGGGCACAGTGGGAAAGCTTGGTTATCCAGGATGGAGTTCTGTGCCGGAAATGGGAGAATGCTCGAGGTGACAAGTGTCACCTGCAAATGGTCGTGCCAAAGCTCAAGGTACCGGAAGTTTTACAACTCTATCATAATGGGAGTTCGGGAGGTCACATGGGAGTTAAGAGAACTCTGGTTAAGATCCGAGAACGATTTTATTGGATCCATTGTCGAGAAGACGTTGAGGAATGGTGCCGTAAATGCACGAGTTGTGCTGCCATGAAGGGACCACACACTCGCAGCAGGGGTGCATTGAAGGTGTACAATGTTGGAGCCCCGTGGGAACGTATAGCTTTAGATGTTGCCGGACCGTTTCCTGAAAGCCAAAGTGGGAACAAGTACTTCTTGGTGGTCATGGATTACTTTACAAAGTGGCCGGAAGTGTTTGCGATTCCCAATCAAGAGGCATCTACGGTCGCCGACAAGCTAGTCCACGAAGTCTTTTGTCGTTTCGGGGTGCCCTTAGAGATACACAGTGACCAAGGTCGGAACTTCGAGTCTGAAGTATTTAAGGAGACATGCCGGGTGATGGGTACCCACAAAACGAGAACGACCGCTTATCATCCGCAATCAGACGGCATGGTTGAACGATTTAACCAGTCTCTGGAAAGATATCTGGCAAAAGTTGTAGAAAGCAAACAAAGGGATTGGGACAAACACATTCAACCGTTTCTCCTGTCATACCGTAGTGCCGTTCACGAAAGCACATCAGTAACACCTGCTTTCGCTAACTTCGGAAGGGAACTACGATTACCTGCAGACTTGATCACCGGCATCCCACCTGAATCTCCACGCAGCATAACAGATTATGCGAATGATTTGCGCAACAGGATGAATGACGTATACGAGCACATCAGACAGACCGGTCAGCAGATGTCTGAGAGGATGAAGACCCGTTACGACCGGAAGGCGAACAATAAAGGCTTCGAGGATGGATCGCTGGTGTGGTTACATAATCCGGCACGCAGCAAAGGAAAATCTCCTAAGTTGCAGGCAAAATGGGATGGACCCTATCGCATAGTCACTGAGATGAATGACGTCACCTACCGGATCCAGAAAGGACCACGGGGTACACCAAAGATCGTTCATGTGGATCGATTGGCACGCTACTACGGATCCAACAATGTTCGGGACGAACATGTCTAAGAGGGGGGCAGTGTTACGCCCAGTGACATCTCTCGGCATTGTGGGAGGGACTCGGCGGTTCCGTCTAATAGTTTACACCGCCATCTATTGACATCTTACGGAACTGCGTAGTACGGTACGAGAATCTTAGAGAGAATGCTGGTACTTTCTCGAAGCATCGTGCTGTTTACACGCCGAGTACGGCGTTGCTGGAAAGCTCTAGAAGCGCTTTAGCCGCGTATAAATAGGGCGCACGCGCACCGCCAAGTGAGTTTTATAATCGTAAGCGATCAAGTGTTCATCGAAGCGAACGGAAGCGGAAATACTACGGAGTTTGAAGCAGTACAGTGAAAAAGTGTGGTATAGTGTTTATTGTGTTTTAAATTGAATTGTGTGTTTGAATAAAAGTGTTTTAGTCGGTAATATTGTTTATATTCTTATCCGTCGAACCCAGCACGTAACAATATAATAAGAAAAACGTTTATTCGGACGGCACACAAGAAACTCTCTATAAACCGAAGTAATGGAAGTCAAGAAGTAATTGTCGAAAAACAATTTAAATGCTATAGAACGAGACAAAAGTTTTATAATTAAATGTAAAAAAGCGTGGGGTAGGGTCAAAATATTTTAGAAAGCATCCCACGCTTCTTTACTTTAAAATTATTAAACTATTTTCTACTTATTAGTTTGGTATTTTTAATAAAGCGTGTTTTTTAGTTTTTTTAAACTATTATTTCTTTTATTATATTTTTTTATACTTTTTTTTATAATTTTTAAATTATATATTTTTCTAAATTATTGTATAATCATCGGTCCTCGATAAGTGTGCAAAGATTCAAATCAATCCGTCGGTTTTAAAAGGGTTATAATCACGTTCAAATATTCTGTTACATAGATTCATAGATACATACATACCAAGCTAATAAAAGCGTGTTAGAAAAACGTGCGTTCCTCTAGCGGCGCAGACCGCTATCGTGTTCTTTTGTTTCCACAAGTCATGTCGCGCGTTACACTTAAGCGGCGCAACATCGCGCGTTACACCTGAGCGGCAACATCGCTCGCGTGCGCATTGAAAATTAGCAACGCGTCGCTAATGATAGTTTGACAACGTCGTGCGCTTCACTTACAATATACAAATAAGACAAGTTTTCTTTTATTCTTGTTAAAAAACCAATTAATTTTTTTGAATCCTGGGTAATGTCTATTTTAACATCAACGTTTGCGGTCATTGAACCAAAATAGCTCTACCTACTCCGATCACTGGTCATTACAGACCTTTTTCGTAAGATCACAACTCGATTGTTTGCTGGCATTACTTAATTTTGCCCGCATGAGACTAATTAAGTCTCATGCTGGCAAAATTAAGTAATCATGTAGAAGCAAAGTGCTCACTTTACACATATGTAAGTATATTTTTTTTTATTTCATGTAAGTTCAAATAGGCTTAAACTGAGATGGCAGGACGACTTAGACGCTTTAAAGAGATTGGCAGGGGATATCTACGAATAGAGTGTTTTGGAAGCCCAAGGGACAAGGTCCAATGCGAGAGACGTTTTGCGCAGCAGGGGTGCTGGGCAAAAACGTCTCTCGCATTGGACTTCATACACATACCAAAAAGCTAACGAAAAACTCAAGTGGCTAGTAATGTTTTATTGTAGTTTATGCGAGCACTATGTTGTTTTTACGAAGATAGTTAAAGTAACACAGATTTGTGGTAAATCACCGCGCCGAAAACGTCACACTCTCAAGCAGAAATGAAGGCAACTTACATTCTTTTAAGTTGTTCTGTAGAGGCGTGCCAGTAAGTACGATGCGACGTCGCGTCTTGATTCTATTCATTGATTGCGATAAGCTGGTCTTCTCGTTCTTCAGCAAATGACCCTCGTCACATACCACCAAGTCAGGACCTTAAACAAAATATTACTTCAGTATTAAAAAAACCGGCAATGAATTGCTGTAAATCTTAGACTTTGAAAAATGGTTTGTAATATGCAAAGGTCACGTGATACCACGTGAGAGTCCACAGATCAGAGATCAAAGGTCATAGTCATTTCGGGGTTACATCGACTATGCTGAGTCGAATGGCGTTGAGTCTCTAGCTCTTACGGTTCTTGAGACGGACGGACGGACAAAGCTGTTGTATAAGAGTTTTATCGAACTCTAAAAACATACATAAACTCTAGATGTATCTTAGACTGCAAGGATGGCGTAGTGGATTAAGTGGTCGCCTCGCCACTGCTATTCCGCCTAGTGTTGTTTCGAATCCCACACGGGACAGAACTTAGCATGATCCACAAATGGTTGTTCTATCTCTGGATGTTCTTTGAATGTTTGTAAAGTCCCCTCGACACAGAAATATTCCAAGAGTGGAAAATTCCTTTAAAAAATGATAACTTCTCTACAAAATGATTTCACTATCACTAGATATCCATTCTTTTAATATATGATTTTTATCACTAGATATGCATTCTTTTAATATAAGATTACTATCGAATTTGTTACTAAATAAGTAAATATAGATCTGCAACACAATGTAGAAGTTGCTATGCTATCTAATTGATAGGAACATTGCAAAATTTGATAGCACCTGAATAAACAGCCTTACTTATAAAAAAATTACCAACTAATACTTAACTACCTGTCAAGTCCTTTGTCAATGCCAATTTTGATAAACGTCTCGCCGCTGTTAAATAATTATTATCCAACTAACATTCATCGTCAAGCAATGTTAATCGGTATTTATTTTCTGTTTCGACGCTAATTAATACTAATTTAAATATGTATTTCATTCTCATGAAATATTTAATAAAGTTTAAATATTTGAGTTTCGTTTATAAGCTAGGCTGAAAATGTATCCTGGAATGAACTTGATTATAAAACTATTATGTAACAATTTAAATACTTGAAAATCTCTCTTTACTTAACTGTTAATATGACAAAGATCAATGGCGATAACCACCACTTGTGGTGTAGAAAATGCTTATATAATAAAGCCAGATTGGTTTTATTTCCAACTAGAAATCTATGACAATACTATATTTGCAACTCATAATCTATGACCCTGTTATACAACATTGGATCATAATGTATATGAAATAACTATAAAATGCAATGGGTTAAGCAATTTTGCAACAGGTCTGTTTATCATGATTCAACTTGCACTTTTATATTACTTGTTGATTGTATACAGCGCTTTTCATTTCCAATAGCTTATTTCGAATTGCGGTTGCTAAAATAAGCACTATAGTGTTTAAATTGAAATTGATTAAAAAATTGTCATTTACAATCTATACTATTATTATAAAGCTGAAGAGTTTGTTTGTTTGTTTGAACGTGCTAATCTCAGGAACTACTGGTGCGAATTGAAAAATTATTTTAGTGTTGTATAGCCTATTTATTGAGGAAGGCTATAGGCTATATAACATCACGCTACGACCCACGGGAGCGGCGCAGTAACTATAAACGCGGGTGAAACCACGGGCACATATAGTTCTAATATAAGAAGTGAAAAATTAAAATAAGAAAATCGAAGCTTGAGCTGTACGAAAATGACGTAAGATCTCGGAACCCCTCTCAGGGATGTTACATTGTATGTAGGAAGGGGCGAGTTTACAGAGCACAGTTTGAGACTCCGTGCTGCTAGTAGGACTTTATTGACAAAAAACCCAATAACACTGCCCAACCTGGAAATCGTACCCGAGACCTCATGCATAGCTGTCGTACACACTACTCCTGCACCACCGAGGCAGTCAGCAACTCGTACAATGTAAATTGGCCTTGCAGAATAGGCTTGCATACATAGTTTGTCGTATAATACACCACGAAAGTATCATTATCATCCCCTGACCTGGATCGACAAGGCTCTCCTGGAAGCTCCTCAGCATCTTCTTTTTGAACTTCTTCAGGTTGTCTGCGGAGAGGTTCCGGAACATCTCGTAGCCGAGCACGCACACTCCGCCGCCATCGAGCCACTGCTGAAGCTGGAACGCGCGCTCCGAGTTTTGTTTGTACCTGAATAAAAACAGTAACAGAGTTAAATTCAATAGTAATATATTTATATGTAAATTAGTTACTGCAATTAATATTATCCACATTTTAATACTTTCTCGATTGTGTTGAAGTCCGATTTCCTTACACTTTGCTTTTAAGTCGGGTTACGAAAAGTGTTATGAAATATTGTTATCTGGCACAGTTTAGTGGTTATTTCCACATTCATGCAGGCCCTGTAATGAACTACCTACCGCGGTGTGTTACCCGAAAGCTATGTCTTGCCCTATTGACTAGCACCGGCACACCCGTGATACGTGGGTTTAGGACAGAAACAATAGCACGATATTAAATTATGATAATTGCTTTATGCTTCGTACATATGTAATAAATACAGAGGCAAGTAAAATCTGCAATAAATATTCAATAAAGGCTGGAATGTTGACATTTAAAGATGCTGAAAATGTTGACTTACTTATTATAGAATCAGATTAAAGTTAATCTAATTATATAAGTACTTAAAAGTGACATACTCTCACTAATAGATATTGTTAATTAACTATTATCGAACTAACTTTCAATGTCTGGAATTCCAACAAGTAACAGGTTAAAACGAAGGTTAAAGCAAGTTCTGCTACGTTTGACAGTGGCATGGATTTTTATATAATACAAAACAAAGTCGCTAGCTGTTGTCTACACGCTTAAATATTTTAAACATTGCAATAAATTTGAATGTCGTTATCATCAATAGACAGAATGATTCAAGGCGAAGGGTTATATGCACATGCATATTACAGGAGAGAAAAACGAGAATTTCAAAGATTTGTAATGTGATATTGTAAAAAACATATTTTTGCGCGTTTACATTATAAACGCTAGCTAAACGTTATGAGATAGAATAATTTTCTACGGAATTGTATACCTATCTTACAAAGATCTACAAAAAAGTCAGCGATGGTATGTTTACCTCCTACTTTTTTTTTTTTTGGTTTACGTCTGGACATTGCGTTTACGCACCGTCCGCGCCGGGGCAGGGCGCGGGTGTGTGGGACTCGAGCCAGTGAGGCCGGCCCCATACCCACTAAACCCTTGACGACGTTCCCCACGTACCGGTGTCGGTGCCACGGGATTCACGCTAGTATTCACCGTGACGCCGACAGGTCTAGGCCGCCCCCTAGGGTGGCTGGAGGTCTGTGCGCGCCCTACGGCGGCGCCCTGGACGTCTCCTGCGGTTTGGGTGGGGAGAGACCAGCTCCCTCTCCCGTTCCGCCGCCTCCTTCGCGGACATCACTGCCTCGCAGAAGGCGACGGCGGCCTCCCATGCACCCTCGCTCCGGACCATGGATAGAACCATTTCCGGCAGCGAGAGGAGCTGGACACCCAGCGTCCCGGTTAACGACCGGCGCTGCTTCTCCCAAGCTGGGCACTCCACGAGTGTGTGCAGCACCGTATCCTCGGGACCGTCACCGCAGTGGTGACAACAAGACGTCTCCTCCCGGCCTATACGACACAAGTACCTCCCGAAGCATCCATGCCCGGTGAGGACCTGCGTCAGCCGGAAGGTCAGGGCGCCATGGCGCCGCTCCAGCCACTCCTCCAGAATCGGACTTACCGCCGCTATTGCGGCGTGCCCTGCACTCGGTCGCGCAAGTCGTTCTCCCCAGTTAGCCTTTAGGACGTCGCGGAGCTCCGACCGCCGATGGTATGTTTATCTCCTAGGATAACCCACAGTAACCATTTTAGTCAGTTAGATATTTTTACATACATACATAGATTCACGCCAGTTTCCCAGAGGGGTAGGCAGAGACTGCGGATTGCCATTTGCTATAATCCTGACACACTTCCCTGGCTTCATTCACTTTCATCACATTCCTCATACACGCTCGCCGGTTTAAGGTGCTCTTAACCTGGCCTTTATCCAGAACGTCTCCGATCTGGTCAAGAAACGTTCGCCTAGGTCTGCCTCTTACTTCCCGGAGGAATTGGACCCGGCCTCCATCCCGCTTGTATCGGAGGCGGAGATGGAGGTGGCCGTCAGCCGCTTACGGGGCAAGAGGATGGCACCGGGTCCTGACGGGATCCCGGGGCGGGTCCTACGGATCGCTCTCAGAGAGATGGGCGATCCGCTTCGGGAGCTGTTCGACGCGTGCCTCACGTCTGGACGGTTCCCTAAGTTGTGGAAGGACGGCCGATTGTGCCTGTTGCGGAAGGAAGGGCGAGACACAACCTCGCCTTCCGCATACAGACCAATCGTGTTGCTGGATGACACGGGAAAGCTGCTAGAGAGAGTGGTGGCTTCCCGTGTCATCCAGCACTTGGAGGGGACTGGGCCGGCACTATCGCAGGCCCAGTATGGGTTCAGAGCGGGGCGGTCTACGATAGACGCCCTGCTCTGGCTCAAAGCCTGGACGCAGGAAGCGGTCGGTGGGGGGAACAAGGCGTTGGCTGTCTCGCTGGACATTGCCAACGCCTTCAACAGCCTCCCGCATGGAACAGTACAGGAGGCGCTCCGGTATCACGGAGTGCCCCTGTATTTGCGGAGGCTGTTGGCCGACTACCTCCAGGACCGCGAGGTCCTGGTGGAGGGACGCGACGGTTTGAGGCGCCGTCGCGTATCCTGCGGGGTTCCACAGGGGTCGGTGCTGGGACCGCTCCTGTGGAACGTTGGCTATGACTGGGTGCTTCGGGGCACGCTTCCCGCGAGTATGCGGGTGGCGTGCTATGCCGATGACACCCTGGTCGTAGTCAAGGGGAGGGACCTAGGGGAGGCGGTACGGTTGGCCGCGGTGGGTGCTGCCCTAGTAGTCGACCGTATCCGCGCCCTGGGATTGGAGGTTGCCCTCTCCAAGACCGAGGCCCTATTGTTTCATGGGCCTCGGGGAGGACCTCCTCCAGGTACGCGAGTGGCACTGGACGGGAGGTGGACTTTTGGGGCACACTTCACCCAGCTGGCCCCAAGAGTCCTGGGAGCGGCGGCCGCCCTGGGGAGGCTGCTGCCCAACGTGGGTGGCCCGAGTGCCACCTGTCGCCGACTGTACTCCGGAGTGATCCGGAGTATGGCCCTTTACGGGGCAACGGTCTGGGCGGACGCCCTCAGTCGCGACAATAAGACCCTGCTGCGACGTCCGCAGCGGGTCGTCGCGACGAGGGCCATACGCGGTTACCGGACGGTGTCCTGGACGGCGGCGTGCGTGCTGGCCAGTGACCCCCCCTGGGAGCTACAAGCGGAGATCCTCGCCGAAGTTTACCACTTCGTGGCGGCGAGGAGATCCCGCGGGGAGCCCCCGGGGTGGGAGGAGGTCGCACGCATGCGGCGACAGGCGCGGGCCGCCCTATTGAGGCGGTGGCCGGAGGACCTGGCTCCACCGGCCCCGGGCCAGTGGACGGTGGAGGCCATTCGCCCGGTCCTCCGGGGGTGGATAGGGCGGCGATTCGGGTCGCTGACCTTCCGACTGGTGCAGGTGCTTTCCGGGCACGGATGCTTCGGAAAGTATTTGCACCAGATCGCGAGACGGGAGGCGACCCCGGCCTGCCACGAGTGTGGGGCGCCGGAAGACACGGCGCTCCACACGCTGGAGGCGTGTGCCGCGTGGGGGCCGCAGCGGCACACGCTTTCGGCCATAATAGGCGGAGATCTCTCCCTGCCGAGCGTGATCAATGCCATGCTCGGCGGCGAGAGATCGTGGCAGGCAGTGGTCTCCTTCTGCGAAGCTGTCATGGCGCAGAAGGAGACCGCGGAGAGGGTCAGGGAGAACAACCTCCTCGCTGACCCTCTCCGGCGCAGACGGACGGGAGCGAGAAGGAGGCGATTTGCCCGCCTTTTCGCTCCTGTATAGTGGGGTCACTGGTACAGAGTCGGGGGACTCTCTACCGGCTTGCACGGCCCCACACGTCTGAGGGATGGCCTTGGTGAGCAAGGCCTTCCCTCCATAGGTGCTGAGGCCCGGTCACCATCAGCCGGGCCAACCGCCGGGGCGGGATGGTGATTGCTAACGCGACCCCATCCCGCCCCACTCCGTCGGCGGAGGGACTGCTCACCCCAGGTTTTTAGTGTGTATACCGACCCCCTTCAGGGGCGGAGAGTCTCACATAACCACCCTTCCCCCCCCGGGGCAGGGGGTATCCATAAAGGATTTTCCAGGGTCAAAAAAAAAAAAAAAAAAAAAAAAAAGGTCTGCCTCTTACGACTGATCCATTCACACTAGCCTTATAAACTTTCTTAGTCAGTCTGTTCTCGTCCATTCTTTCTACATAACCAAACCAGCTTAACATACCCAAACCAGCTTAACATACCCTTTTCTATTCTTATCACTATATCCACTTTCATGCGGCAACTCTCTCCAATCACACTATTCCTTATTCTATCTTTCAGAGTCACACCACATATGTCTCTCAGTGCTCTCATTTCTACAGCATTTATTCTGCTCTCATGCTTCTTTTGCCATACCCAAAATTCACTTCCTTGCATAAGTGTAGGCAATAATAGTCCTCTATTAACAGCCAAACAAGCCTTTTCGGATACATTTCGACTGTTCATAAAAGCGCGTATAGCGCCATTCACTTTATTGCCAGCAATCGTTAGATATTTTTAATGGCAGGTTTATATTGTACTAGCTGGCCCGCGCAACTTCGTCTGCTTCACGTGAGATTTTTTCCTGTCCTTGCAATATTTTCATTTATGCTCCGATCCTATTGGTCATAGGGCGATGTTTTATATGATATCAACTAACCTGGATAGTTCATACACATCAACATCGAACTCAGCCTCCGCGTGTTTCAGCCACATTCGGATCTCGTTCACCCAGTTGAGCACGGTCGACAGCGGGCACACCACTAGAACTCTGTTCACGCCAGTCAGGGAGCCGTGGGTCAGCAGGGTGTGCGTTAGAGATATTACCTGGCATAAAAAAATATATTATTAAGACTTGATTGGTAAAGGAAATCATAGTGAGGATAGAATAGAATAGAATAATTTATTTTCATCATTTGGTTTTGACAATCTGAAACAAACTAATACATGAATAAAGCGTTTTAAATATGATAAGAGAATTCGATGACGACTGTACTAGTGCTACAGTCGCCAGTTGTCTGCAAGTTCTCCATAATATTCTCGAAGATAATATATGAAGTCCACCAACCCGCACTGGGCCAGCGTGGTGGACTATGGCCTAACCCTTCTCACACTGAGAAGAGGCCCGTTCCCAGCAGTGGCACAGTTTAATACAGGGCTGGTATAATTATGTTCAGACTTGCTATTGATTTTTGCTAATATTATGAAGGTCTTAAAAATTATAAATTTTATGAACTTTTTTGTTAAAAGGCATGATATGCCTCTTTCGTCGTTCTCACAATTCGTGGGGTATATGTTGGTCTTAAGTTAGTAGTATTCTTACTTGTAGAGTCTTGCCAAGACCCATGCAGTGAGCTAGAATGCATCCAGATCCTTTGTCTCTCTTGATACGTTTCACACTTTCGAAGCACGCATCCCACATGAACTTGATGCCATTTGCCTAAAAGTAATTTAAAAATAATTAAGAAACTATGTAATAATATAAATTGTCTTTGTAATTTGGTTCTATGAATTAAAGTGGTCATAAGTTTATTGCAGGAACATTTCATAAACCCAATTGTTTGCCTGAACCGCAGTACATACATATACAGTATTCTATCTTCATACAAACGGTCGGAACTCGAGTCATACCTACGCGCCTCGGCGTTGGTATGCGCTTGGTTCGCAACCAGTCGCGAATGCGCCGCAGTGACGAACGGACGGTGTGATTGTTTTGTAAGCAGTAAGCGTACGATTTGTGATTATTTGATTTTATTGATCACTTTCTATTTCATTCATTACGAATTTCATTTTTTATTTATAATATAATATACATATAATATTTACAATCACTAAACTAGAAAGAAACTCAAGTAGGTAGATAAAATTAAAATACTGTAGGCAGCCCTAACGCGTGTCTACGAACCGCGCTGTTGTAGGTAATTATTTTAAGGACAGGGCCGAATTACAATACTGTATATGTATTTACTGTGCCTGAACCTAGCAACTCTACATGTTACTTCAGTAAACTTACAAATGATTTTAGAGTTAGCTTTTGATCTAATTTAATAAAAGTATTTTTAAGTTCGCATGACCCAATGGTTTAATTTAGGTGAGTAGATGATGCAATTTCATCTACCCACCGCTCCACCATTCATGTAAACAAAGAGCATTTCCAAAACTTATTGTATTTCTTAAGTTTAATCTAATTTGTGTAAGTTAGGGCTAAGGATTATTTCACTCTATACATAATAAATTGTCTTTTTTATTTTAGTAATTCTACAACCATAATATCCTATTGTGACTTTACTTTAGTTATACATTGTATAAAATACAATAAATGGATACATTTGTATTTAGTTATTTAATAAAGTGTGGATTCTTACCTGATGAGGTTTCAACTTTTTAACAAGACCTCTGTCGACTTGAATCAAAGGCTCCTTGGTTTCAGGGTCGAAGTCCAATATTACTTTTTCCAAAACAACTTCATCAGGTTTGCCGGATTCGTCAAAGTCCAAATTGTTATACTGTGAAAAAACCATCGCCATATTAATTTATTTACATGTTATTCTTCGAAAAAACGAGTTCCATCGTCTTAGCATCTTTACAGCAAACCGCATAACGTATATACAAATTTTCATATAAAGCTTACCAATTTTTGTCTCTCTGCAATTCGAGCAATTCTCTCTTTTTCTTCGCGAGCAGCTTTCTTTGTAGCTTCTTCTAATTGATTCTTACCCATAACCTGGAAACAGATGTTACGTTACTTATTATCGTAATCGCAATCATAAGGTCGGCAAACATGATTTTTAAGTGATCATAAAATAAAATAAAATATCATAAACTATAAAATGATAATAGAAGGGTGTTGTAATAAGATGTGTTTAAGTAATTTTACCTTACGTATATTCTTTCTGCCATGTTTGTTCCTCCCTTCGTTCTCAGTATCAGAGCCCGATGCGTCGCTATCCCTCACTATTTTTATACGACGGCGCTTCTTTTTGCTGTAATCAACAGGTATTTATTATTGGATGTTTATAACTCAAATCCTGAAACAGTGAGCGGATTTTGTGACGGTCCTTATATCTGCTACTAATGGTTTGAGTGGAATGCTTAATATTTATTAGCTACTGTTTTATAAATTACACTAACCAGAGCTATTACATAAAGCATGTACCTACATTCTATAACAAAAGTCAATACATAATATATCCGATTTCAGATTTACGTTGTAAGTTTACCTACAATGACGATCCAGAAATATGCGAATATACCTATCTAATTTATGTATGTGATACTTTATGTATGTGATTACTTATGTATGTGATATCGAAATAAAACATTTTTAATTTAATTAATTTAATTTAATCAGAATTAACTACTAATATTTTTGCAAATAATATAATGAACTCGTTAATTTCTGCCCTTTGTACTAGACTGTAATCAAAAGATTCTTCCTCGCTTTGCCTTTAGGACGAATAGTCAGGTTTTACAACTTATATTTTGACTGCACAGATGGCATAGTGGTTTAAATGGTCGCCTCGCCACTGCCATTGCGCCGAGTGTTTTTGGTTCTATTCCCGCACAAAAATTTGTGTAATCCACAAATGGTTGTTCCATGGCTCCAGTTCTTTGTGTCCATTGCCTGAATTTTTGCTTATTGTTAATAAACGACGATAAAATAAAAATATATTTATATACTAACCTTCCGTCATTCGAGTCAACAGAGCCCTCACTATCGGATGCTTTCTTCTTACGTTTAGACTTCTTGCCCGGCTCAGAGCTATCGTCTTCAGAGTCTTCGAAATCACTCATTCTCTCTTCCTCTTGTGGCTTGCGACGATGCGACCCTCCTTCAGAATCTGATGATATGGCGTTCGCTTTGCGACGCTTTGATTTTAAACTGTAAATTAAAGGCTCATGTTAAAGTTTTCGAATGAAGATATTTATTGTATTTTATTATATTATTGAATAATACTTACTTTTCTTCACCATCTGTTTCATCCATATTATCTGTATTCTGTAAAATATAGTGATGAATTCATAAATCTATCATTTTTGTTGTGAAGCACAGGTATACGACAAACGCACGAAAATTCATAAGATAATATTAAGAAAGATTTCTGTTGTTCATGCCTATGTAGTATTTAAAGAGATGCTGGAAACGTAGGTTTTGGTTACCCATATTAATTATCACTGGCATCCAGAACTCTTATGTGTAATGGTACACTTGCTGCAGTTCAGATCAAACTTATTTAAATAAGTCTTACTTGTGATATAAGTTAACCCATACTAATATATTATACAGTGTGTCCCTGGATAAAGTGCAATTCCGAAAGGGGATGAAACTAGACCATTAATCAACGACAAAAAAAATACAAAAGAATATATATATAGTAGGTTTTTCACGTGTTTTAAGATATTAATTTTTTATTAAGGACCTCAAAAATATCGATTTCTTCCAAAGTAGGAGGTCTATTTACTTGAAATAAAAAAATAATTATGACTAGTATCTGGCAAATACTGTGAAATAACAAATACCACGCCAAATAGTAGCTACCATGACTAAAATAAGTTTTTTGTAAGAAACTTGCAGCTTTTTTATTTTTTTTGTCGTTGATTCATGGTCTACTTTCATCCCCTTTCGGGATTGCACTTTATCCAGGGACAATCTGTATAGTATAATCACAGGTAGCTCCGTTTGCTACATTTTCGCGGCGAAACAGCAGATCAGACTTTAGTGAAAACTAGTATGAAAATAGCTTTAAGCCGGCAAAGGACATAAGCCCCACCCTGTTTTTAAGAAACGCGAGCGAGTTCGCACTTTGCTCTAGTACTTCTGTAAGCTCACCTGTTTAGGCACATCATTCTTTATTCGTATTATATCAAATACAATAAGACTAGCCCATCATAAACAGAAAAACAGGCAATTATTCCTATCGCCATAAATATAAACAAGAAATTAGGGAAAGTTCTTACCTCGGTTTGGTCCTTGTCATTATGTGATATGGATGAATCGCTCTCGCCAAGTAAATCATCTTTAGCCATGTGGTCTATAGAATCTCCATTAAGGCCTGATGATAAGATCACTGGAGGCAGCTCTACAACATAATACTAGCTTTGAAACAATTTAGAGACAACTGCTTTATTGTCCAACCAAATATAGATCAATGTCATTTCAATTCTACAAGAGTACTTTCTTTACTGTAGTCTCTAATAACCATCATTTTATCGTTGGATATATAATATAAGATAAATGCTGTCAAATGCAGTAAAGGCACAACATTTCTGTCTGCTGCACATTGTCTATATCACCGATAGCATAATTGTTGTATCTCTGAAACAGCATTTGCTGCATCTAAGCAAAACACGGTAATCTTCGGCAGATGCTCATTTCAGAAATGGTATGGCATGTCTACCCCTTATAGTTTAGTTATAATTTTCTGCAGATTCAGTTTCCAGCATCGATTTAGTAATTATATTGTAACGAAATCTTCTACAATACGTGAATTAACACATATGTATTTAAAAAAAAAATCAATTTTGTTTACCTCAAATCATTTATTGAAATTATAAGTAAATATATCACAACAAATGATTTAATGTAACCAAAATTGTATTTTTTTATACTACTAAAGTGGCAAACGAGCATACGGGCCCGCCTGATGGTAAGCGGTTACCGTAGCCTATGATGGCTCGCGATACCGGGAGTATCGCTCGCACTTTGCCGGCCCTAAGGAAAAGGATTAATGTAAGCTTTATTGAAATCCATTGCGCCATTTTCAAGATCTTTAGCAACATACAGACAGACAGACATACATTCTAAAAATTATCAAATATTCTTTTAGCATTTTTCTAGAAACAGGCGTAAGTTACTATCGCAACATTTTGCGAAAATGACATTCTGAGAAAGAGACATTTTGCGCACGGTTGACATTTTGCGAAATAGACATTTTACGCCTAAGCCAAATAAAGTTCTCGGTCTGCTTCGTGACTAACATATAAAACTAGACACCCTATCTTATATTTATATTTTCGTAATACCTTAGATGTCCTTCACCAAAAACAAATCCATTCGTAGCCGATAAACAATCAGTTTTAAGCGCTGAGGTTAGTAAATTATGGTTAAAAGTGGCGCGCACTTGGTGGATAATATCTGAGCCGGTAACTAATATATGGTACAAATGTAGCGGCTCGATTGCGAGCCTCTGTCAAAGGGCAGGTTAAGCGAATATACCTTTGTATTATCTAACTTCAGTAAAAACGCAAGATATATTTTATGAGTTTATAAGTTCAGACTAACATCACTGAAGTTCAAATACGTATAACTCGGCTATAACATCTAAATTGGAAAAGCTACAAATGTTGATACTTTCGAAATAGTTGATCACCAAAGATCACTTAGATATTTTTGTATATCGTAATTAATATTGTATTCAATTTGTCCTTGTAAGTTGAGATTAAATGGATAGGATAGGTACTAACTCTACTATGAATTTACAATAAAAGGGAATTTTCGTCCAAAGTAATAAACAAAATTAGGTACAGCAACAAGTAATAGTAATATAACAGTCAGAGACATAGGAAGCTGAGTATTCAACAAAGTTTAATAGTATTGTTTTTTATTTTTATTTGATTAGACAACTAGGAACAATTCCTGTCTCGCGGGGGACTTTAAAAACATTAAACTAGGGACACATCATTAACCTTTTGAACGCCAACGTCGTCTATACTCGACATGCGCAAGCGTGCCCTGTGCGCCAACGTCGTCTATACTCGACAAAACTGTTTTTTGTCGGTTCACAGAAAAATACAAAATAAACATATTAAATCATTAGTTTTCTATGTTTTAGTGATACAACTTAAAAATTGAATCCCCAATTATTACTTAATTGTATACAGCAAACAAAATTATTATTAGTTATTGAAATATTTGATCATAAAAAACAATATATAATATATCGTATTTCGGGCTTGGCGTACAGGACATGGAGGTGCCGTTATGGCATGGCGTTCAAAAGGTTAATCCACAAATTATCGTTCCGAGTATGGGTGTTCTTTACCCATACTCTGAACAATAATTTGTGGATCGTACAAATTTTTGCCCCGTGTGGGCTACGAACCTACAACACTCGGCGCAATGGCAATGGCAGTGACTATTTAAACCGTTACGCCATCCGTGCAGACTAAAAAAATCGACGTATTACTATTTATTATTATTCTATAGTAATGAATTGTGAATAAAATATTTATCCTCTAACTGTTACTGCAGCAAAAGATGAGGGATTACTATTATTGTGTATGATGAAATAATTCCAAATATCGCGAATGTTTATCGACTTATGCACGTCGCTGACTGTAATAAAATTATTGTTCTTGCAACATGCCTTCTTTTTGGCTAGCGACAATGGATATGTAGGTACTAAGAAAGATTGGAAATATTACTCATATGTATATATACATATTACTCACAGAAAATAGAAGAAATTTTCTGTGAAAGCAATAGGTATAATTACATTTTGACACAGAGAGATAATAGAAGGGAAATATTAGTGATACCTACTTCAAGTGTGCACTTAATATAACTGGTATAGAACAATGCTTTAGTCCAAAATACCATAACCTAATAGAATTTCCTAATTTATATGATATGCTGGACCACCAGCCACCAGAAATTAAGATAAAGATAAGATTATGAGCCCATTCCTGTGTAACACACACATTGTGTACAGACACAGTTGTGGGCTTTTATTTACATACCTAGTTCTGATTCTTATTTTGTTGTGATTAGATACTCATCCCAAACCCTTCTACATTAGATAAACTTTCTTTGCTTATAAGTATTTTGAAAACCCTTTGATGGTCAACATGCCTGTAATATGTATTTAGATCAAAAACTGCTTTTGTATAACCAACCTACCTTCAAACTCATTGTCACCAACATCTGAGGCGTCGGAACTGCTTTCAGCTTTCAGTAAGTCTTCCCCTATTATAGGTGTTTCTTTAGACCGGCTATTTTTCTTTATAGAGTCTGTGTCCTCTCTACTTTTTGCCGAATGGTCGCGCCGACGACTTTTGTTTAGATTGTTCAGATTCGTGAGCCTATGAAGATTATGTGACTTATTAGATGTAATAATGCAATGTAAAGTCAACATACTAATTATAGTTAATTAACTCGAAACTCTTGAATATGCCATTCAAGATAATTTCGGATTGATGTAATTTTATTAGTTTATTGATTTTTATATTGCATTAGATTAGCATTAATATTTTGGTTAAAGTTAAAAATACTTAAATATTATAGTAAATTCCAATGACAGTTACAAAATGAATGTCCAGAAAGAAATTCTCATTTTATTTGCTAAAGCCAGTGGTAAAATCCTAATGTCTTAAAGTTCCAACATGTTGTTCAGATAGGCAGGGATATGATACAAGATTATTTTCCAAGATGGGCCATCTCTAACAGCTATGGCCTACATACAACCTTAGAATTTTGAGTTAGACATGATATCTTTTGTGTGGGCACCAGACCAGTCTAGTGTGGGCAATAGCCCACCAGGCCACTCTTCATACACCAATTTATCACATATCAAAATCCAACTCTAGATTTATTCTTTGTTGTAGTAATTTTATTATAATACATACAATGGATAAAGGCTATTAATTTATGAATTAAACTAATTTCCTATGTATCATAATAAGTAACTTCATCAATCTCATGACAAAAGGTCATTTCCGAAACAATATTTACCCATCAATATCTTTGTCAGTTGCATCTTGGTTGTCTGAATTCTGGCTGCTGCTGCCACTCGGTTTTGCTTTAGAGCGTACCATCTGTAATTAGTTGTATTATCTTTATTCCTCATACTATGCATATCTCATGTTAACTCACGTTACAAAATTTGTAAAAACTTGGTTGTCATCTGTTTTTGCACCACTAATTAACTATGCGTACATCTATGTTGTGTATGACTAATTCGGATAATTTTGTGCTAAATAAAAACTCCAAATGTTTAAATTGGCGTTTAATGGCAGACACAGTATGGATGCATAATTATATAAAGTTATATTTTATATAATACATACAATGACAATCTTAAGGTATGCATACACCTCATCAGACATCAACTATACTGTGCTTAGAGAACATTTTATCTAGTTTTAATAACTAATGTGCTCCAATAGAATATTCTGTTCAGAGTTGTATAAGGTATATGCGAACCGTTACACTTGTAAACACTTATCTTTAATATGTTACTTATAACAAAAAATGCAATTATTTAACTTATATTTTATATAGAAGAAAGAAAGAAAATAGGATCTATTAATGTACTTCTATTACTTGTATACATTTCAGGGGAACAAATAATTTTTTTATACTATTTCCTAACCTTGTCAATACTGGAATTTGACTGTTCATCCATGGGTCCATCAACTTGGTTAATAGTTCCGGCAGTTTTATAATCTGAATGACTAGAATATGATTCATCTTCTTGTGACATAGCCTTTTTAATTTTGTTTGTTACCTTCTCACTAGATGATGAAGTGCTTGAAGTATTTGACTTTTTTCTAATCCGTTTATGTCTATATTCTTCTTCTTCACAATCAGAACTTGATGCATACCTGAGCCTTTTTTTGCTCTCTCTGCTTTGCCTGGCATGTTTGCGTTTTGACTTAGGTGTCTTTCGCTTTACTTTTCTATCATCAGATGCATCTGATTTAACATCTGATGACTCATTATGCTGAGAAGATTTTTTCTTTTCATTGGCTTTGGTAGTAGAATACTTGTCAGATCCATCTGACTTTTCATCTGAAGAATCTTTCAAAAGAGAAGTTTTAACTTTATCATTTGTCTTAGTTGGTGTCTCTTTATCATCTTTGCTTGATCCATCATCACCTGATGAATTGTTCAAGAGAGATGATTTTACTTCATCATTGATTTTAGCAGAGGCTTCCTCCTTTTTTTTATGTAGGTTTTCATCTGAAGAATCATTTAAAAGGGAAGTCTTTACACTCTGAATAATCTTAGTTGGTGATTCTAGATCATCTTTGCTAAAACCGGCAAAACCTTCATCTGATAAATCATTTAGTGATAAAGACTTATCCTTCTCATTGACTTTACTTGGTGTCTCTTGGTTGCTTTTACTGGGTCCAGTAAAATCTTCATCAGAAGAAACTGATGTACATACTGCCTTCATATTACTAGGTATATTTGCAATGTTTCCAATACATTCTGTAAATGTTTTTAAAGATGAGAGATTTATAAATAATGAATCAATTTCTTTGTTTATTTCATCCTCATTGGCATCAGATGTTGTATTATGTTTGGTATTAGTTGAAGTTTCAATATCATGATTGGTCTGTATGTTAAAATCTTCATCATTCTTATTATTTTCATTTTGACATGCACCAGCCACAGCATTATCATTAGATGCAGTTGATCTCTCAGAGGATAATTTATGTATTTGGGTTGTGTTTGTAGACTCTGTACCTGATTGGCTTTGTGTGTCAGTGGTAAGAATATCAGTACAATTGTTTATAGAATCTACTTGGATTTGCTCATCATTCTTTTCCAAATCAGAATCTAAATTACTTATTGCAGTATTTATAGAGACAGCAATACTTTTCTGCTTTTTAGCTATAGCATTACTATCTGATTCATTATTTTCTTCTTTTTCAGATTTATCACATTCAGAGCCAGAATCTTTGAGAAGGGAATTTTTTACTTTATTTGTGTCAGCTGACTCTATACATTCATCTGATTCAGAATCATTGAGCAAAGCATTTTTAACTTCATCAATTTTCTTCGAATTTGGTGTGTCAGAATTATTTTTAAGCTCACAGATAGGGTTACCTCTTTGAATTATCTTTCTAAGATTGTGAGTAAGCAAAAAGTTTTCAGTGAAATTAGGTAACTTTACAATATTAATAGAGAACTTTTTAGCCTTGAATTCGTTAACTTCTTTTCTTTTTTGCTTCCAGTATTTATCATCAATTTTCTTTTGTTTTCTTTTCTTGTCATCCTTTTTGCCTTCTTTTTCATCTAAATCTGTCTTGTTCTCACATACCAATTTGTTATTTTTTGATTTGATTGGATCCATCTTATGACAGACATTTTTTGAACGATTCTCAATATTTAAAATATCAGGTTTAAGTAATTTGCTTAAGTTGACACATCTTATTAATGGCTTAGACTCACCACCAGATTCATTTTGACTATCCTTACAACTTTTTGTATCTAGAGAATTGTTATCAGATTCTCTATCTCTATCACTGTTGTTATCTTTATCTATGTTTTTGTTCTCTGTTTCCAAGTCTTTTTTACCACAGTCAGAATTAGCTTGACTTTTGGAATCATCTGATTCCCAGATATTCTTTTTTTTTGGCCCATGCATAGGGCTATCATTTGAATTAACATTCTCAGCATCTGAGCATAAATTAACTTTTTCCACCTGATTTTTATCAACTTTGTCCTTTAGTGATCCAGCATCACTATCTGAACTATATATAGCAGTATACCTAGACCTACTTGATGCCTTTTTCTTTCCATTTTCTTTATCATGTTTATTATGAGTTCCATGCCTGGCCTTCCGATCTTTTAACTTTCTATGTGAATCCTTATCAGATATTTTTCCATCAGAACTGCCTTGTGCATCTGAGAAACTGCAACATTTTTCAATTGAGGGCTTCCTCATTTTATTATTGACACTAATATTATTGTCAACAGAATCACTTTCTGTTCTATGTTCAGGCTCTTTTCCTTCACTTGCATTTATGGGACTGCCTGGCCTAGTACTTTTTTCTTCATTTTTATGTTGTGTATTATTAATCTTATCTGTTTTGTCTTCTGTATGGAGTTCAGAATCAGTTACATTTTCCTGTGAATTATTAATTTCTATTTCATGACCAGATTCTTCATTGCGATTAAGATTATTATCATCCAATTTTTTTAATTCACCAGTATCAGAATTCTCACTTTCATGTTCTTTGTCAGAAACTGTCTGGTTGGAATTTTTCAATTCGGATTTTTGTTTCTTTGCCAATCGCCTTCTTTGGCGCTTTAATTTGCAATCATAATATACTGGATACTTATCATGCATAGAAGCAGACATACCTTTAGCATGGACTTTTACTGACATATAATGTTTGAGTGAAATTTTTTTCGCAATACGTAATTTTTTTGACTGGTACTCAATATAATGATCCGATGTTCTACTTTTGCTATCAGATGTGTTCCCGCCAATATTTGATGACGCTTGAGACGCTTCAAGCATCGATAGCACTTTACGCACACCAGTTTCGACATTGTCAAGTGATTTTTTTGATAATTCGCAAATCAGTAGCACTTTACTGGCAGCTTTTTGCACGGCATGAGCATTTTTTAGCTTTGCCTTGCATATTCTCTTTTCCTTTAAGTTTTCAGAACGAGTTCGTAAATTTAATCCAAGTTTAGACAGATATTCCATTGCCTCACATAGTACATCGCTAACGGGCACCTCGGCCGCCATTTCACGTTTATAACAGTCGTCTTTATCCCGCACTAAAGTTCAAGTAAATTTACCACATCGACGTAATCACACAAGATTATTATTATAAATATTCACTTTTTCTTTAACATTCTACCAAATAATACGCAAATTGTGAGAAATGCTTTTGCTAACACAAATACCAATTTACGAAAAGCAAATAAAAACCATAGACTAAAAACGTTCCATTCCCCTTTTTATAATCAACGCAGCACAATTCCACTTTTAATAAGAAATATAAAAACAATCTTTAATGATTTAAATTTTTAAGTATAGTGCTATAACCTGAAGATAATCTAGAAGATAGCCTAAACCCAAGGACTAAGGTAAGCTTAGAATATAGTTGCTATTCTATCGATTGTAAAATAACCTAACATGAAATGGAACGTTTGCTTCCGCATGACCTATTCAACTCGGTCGGGTTACACTAGCTATACATAAATATAACATACAAAATAGCGGCAAATAGGTATATATATGAACTATAACTTATGTAGCGCATTATGAATAATTGTCCACATTAATTAACTCAACTATATTCAGTAAATTACGTAGCAATATTAGTTAATTCATTTGTATATTAATGTCACTAAGGTGAAACCAAAGCTTTACAAAAAAAATAGAGGTACCAATTTTTTGTACTCACCTTTCATGTAAATGGCTGAACTTGTGTTTCACGGAAACATACAAAGAAAATAGACCTAACTGTGATTGAAACACATTATTACACGTTGTAATATAGATTACACAAAGAAATTATACACATATTCTGCTTCCAGACCGAAAAATCGGCAATATAGGCAAGGTAGGTAAACTATCCAAAACAGTCGTGAAAAAGAACCATAGACACTAGAGACGCAATGTACCACGGAAGTTCAGAATGCCTGTGTAACGATCCATCCATCATCATTTTTTTCAGCTGATGAATAAATAATATTTCTTCAATAGTGAAGCTGACGTTAAACTATTTTCGACATAACAATAACTTGATTATTATTTATTATATTGTCTCCATTTATTAGAATAATTTAAAAGCTACGTAAAATCTTTGCTATTTTAAAACATGATGATCAATCGATTGCAAATTGGATAGTCGACTTTATAGATTATTAAATGGCTTAGTAGTTTTTTACGGCTAGAATAGCATTTCATGAAGGATTGTCGGGTGAAAGGTGCCCTGGATTAACCACCTGTACAAAGTATTAGATGTGAGTAAATGAAGTAAAACAAGTATGTTTAACTCGTAACTTATGGAAATTCGATGCGTACCGATTGTAAGATTAAAATACTTTTCGAAATTCAAACTGATGCCTAGACAAAAGTCCAATAGAACAAATATTAATTGTTTAGAAATAATACTATGCTCAACTAATTTTCCATTGATCTGAAAATTATTTTCTGAGTTTTGTTGTACTTTGTATCTATAAAGTAAGTAGCGACAATGAAGCGATTACTGAGCATGCCATTTTGGGTTTGATTCCCAGGTCGGGTAAACTGTTATTTGGTATTTCTGACAAGACCCATGGTATTATTTGCAGACGACAGTACAGCGATAGTTAGGTGCACCAATAAAGAAAACTATGAAAAAGAAATCAATGACACATTAGAAACAATTATACATTGGCTTGATTCTAATAATTTAATAATAAATCTAAAAAAAACAAAAGTTATGCACTTTTTCCAAAAAATTCGCGCTGATGATGTAAATGTTATTTATGATGGTCAAAAAGTAGATACAACTTGTGTAGCAAAATTTCTAGGTATCCTGATTGACAACAATTTGTCATGGAAACCGCATGCCGATGATGTATGCAAGAAGTTAAATAAATCAGCCTACATACTGTATAACCTGTCACACAAAGTTAACAATGATACACTTAAACTAGCTTATCATGGGTTGGTTGCGTCACTGTTAAGATTTGGAATCATGTTTTGGGGTAACTGTAGTGAGAGGGAGGAGATTTTTAAAGCCCAAAAACGGTGTATTAGGTCTATGTCAAACCTTAAAAGCACAGACAGCTGTGAACCTGTGTTTCGGTCTCTGAGGATACTCACTTTTCCATGTTTGTACATATTGGAGGTGACAATTTTTGTGAAAACCAATTTAAACTTATTTCCGTCACTGGCCAATATAAGAACACGCAATGGCCCTTTGAGATCCCAATACAAGAACTTGCTGCATATGGGTAACTACAAAACAGCACTGTTAAGGAAAAGTATTATAACAATGGGTCCTGTCATTTATAATAAAATACCTCATGGTCTTAAAGATTGTTCTGTAAACGTTTTTAAATCTAAGGTAACTGCACTACTTTTAGACAAATGCTACTACTCAGTGAAAGACTTTTTAAATGATTTGAGTTTATCCAGATAATGATTGTTTATTATTGCAATTTAACCATGTACGACTTATGTACCTGACTAATTGAAAATTGACTTCTTTTTAATTTTTGTTTTGTTAATCTAACTGTTAAATGACTTCTTTTAAATTTTTGTTTTGTTTATCTAATTGTTAATTGACTTCAATTTAATTTCTGTTTTGTTTTATGTTTTGATTTTGACATTGTTTTGATTTTATTAATATTTTAATTTATGTAATAATTTGCATGCCGTAAGGTAGACTGTAGCCGATCTCATCAATTATGTACAACATCTTATACCTGTACCTACATTCAAAGCAAATAAAGATCTGATTCTGATTCTGAGAAATTCGTAGTCCGGTAGGTCCGTAATAGTAGGCAAATCATTTGCTAAACAAATCTGGCATAATATTGGTGTAATAGAGCTCTATCTACTCTTTGAAGAAATACGCGTAATGTTTGTTATAAAATAAAAAGCAATGCGTTAATATTGTGCTATGCACTAGACAACTGAACTAGATTGTAATAAACCTTAGAGTGCATACTCTCTAAATCACTTCCGCTGTTATTGTTTAGTTAATTTTGTACTTAGCACATTAAATAAGGTGACTTGTCAGCAAATTACGCAAAGTTAATAAGTTAGTCACGTTTTAGCGTAATTGCTGCATAATTACCTTTGTGTTTTATGACACAAGCATAATGTAGGTTTGTTTTCAGACAAGTTTTGATAGAATCTCACGCAAATCTCTCGAAATAGGTAAAATATATTTGAATTTACAGGCCGCAATGTGCCCCGCGGCACAAAGCCTAGTGGTGAAGTTTTTATAAATTAAAATATTAAAGGCGTGCATTTAACCACCACCATGGACGTACCCAGTTGCAGCTGCCCCCAGCCCTGGATTTTGTTTACGTCCCTACTAACTATCTACTTTTGTCGATAAAAGTTAAGAAAAAGAACTTTTTGCCATTTGCGATACAATATACCTACAACTTTTACAAATCGTGTGGCGCGCCCGTTCTACCTTCTCACTAACAGCGCTGCAAGCTTATCTAACCACTCTAGGTTAGAAATGTACAAACCTCGGCTTGCTTACTCAAAGAGATTGAAAGGCGCGTTTTGTTTGTGTTGTGTTTTATTTCCGCCCAAAGTTGTAAGTGGTGTACAGGAATCTCTAATTGTTCGACCATTTACTAAGTATAAAGATATGCATATTTATTGTAAAGCACATGTAGATAGTCAATGGTAGAGAGTCATGTGCGTCTGCCAATTCTTTTAGCAACATAGAAACAAATGTACAAGTTGCTATGCAAACAGGCCACGAAAAATTATTGAAAATAATAGAAATGCATTACAACCTCAATACAATATTTTTTTGTGGAACACATGATTTGCCATTGAGAGGAAAAGAAAAAGATCAAGGAGTTTTCCAAGATTTGCTTAGACTAAAAATTAAATCTGGTGATGAGATTTTGTGATAACATTTAGAAAAAGGGCAAGAAAATGCTTAATATACGTCCCCAATAATACAAAATAAGATTTTAAACATATGCGGTGTCCTAATAAGAGAAAAATTGGTCGAAAACTTTAGAGCCGCAAGTGCCTTCGGCATTTTGGCTGATGAATCAGCTCATATATCTGGTAAGGAACAACTAGCAATAGGTCTTCAATATTACGATCAAAAGGTAAAAATGTTAAGGAAGAATTTATGAGTTTTGTGTACTTGGAAAAATGGACGCCCAAACGATAGCTGCTGAAATTAAGACTGCGCCGAGCGAAATGTGCCAAAACAGGCGGTCACAGTTAAGTGAATAAAATCAACACTTTTTGTTTAATACAAATATAAAATATTACCATAAGAATGAATGTGTTTACAATTACTCCATGTAGAAATTTTAAATTATTAATATTTTCGCCTACAAAATTACGTAAATTTGCAAAAAGGTAAGCTTGTGTTACGTGATTTTTAGATAATAACAGTAGAAATCTATCCTATTTTTCAGCTTAAACGAAACATAAATAGTTATATTACAATTTGTCCGTCCCAAATATTTAAGTTATTGGTTGACAATAAAGATACATATTTATCAAAAAAGCACTTCAAATCCTCCATACAATTTTACTATGGTGGCCGCGCGCCGATTTGAATATGCGCCGCGCCGCACGAGCTCTGTCATTATCTGTCTTACGTTCGGTGCAGTCTTAATGGATTTATCAATATACTAAATATTGACGCTAATAAATGCATGGGATGGGGCTACGATGGATGTGCTACGATGGCGGGGAAAGATAGCGGAGTCCAAAAGTAAAAATATTGAGACAAAACTAATAAAAAGGTTTATGTATTCACTGCGCCTGCCACAGATACTTTGTCGTAAACGATTTAAATAATGTTTCTGAGATCCGCAACTGCATTGGAACCGTAAAAGATGCGATCAATTATTTCAGGGAATCGGTTCCACGTCAAAAATATGCACCAAAAATACCATTGTTGTGTGTAACAAGATGGTCTCACAAATACCAAAGTATTTCGAAGTTTAAGAAATATTTTGTCGAAATTGCAGTAGGTTTAGAAAAGCTTTCTCGGGAAGGTAATTTTGTGACAAGGAAAGTAGCTTTCCAGTTGTTATCCGCTGTCAGTCAAACCACATTTATATTTGTTCTATGTATTATAGACAAATACAATTCTCTGATGCAACCCGTCGCAAACATATTACAGTCTAAAACGCCGAATATAATAAGATGTGCAGAACATATACAAATCATAACCACTGCAGTTGCCGAACACAGGCGTTCCGCAGAAGAAGGGAGTGAAAATTTAGATAATGAAATCAGCTGAATAAAATTGCTACGTTTTTGAACCTTGAGTTGCGTTTACCTAGAACAGCAAGCCGCCAACAACATAGGGCAAATCTTAAAATATTGGAATAACGGAGTTAATACAAGTAGCAGAATCTTTTTACCCGAAGGTGAAGACAACCCTAGAAATTTTACTGACAATGCCTTATTCCACTTCTACAATTGAAAGGGTATTCGGCACACTCAGACGCGTAAAAACGTGGCTAAGATCGACTATAATCGAAGATAGATTAAATGCGCTTTGCATGCTCAGTGTACATAAAAAATTTGTTAACGCTATGGGCGATTCTTTCACGCAAGACGTAATAAATCGTTTTGCTCAAGACCCTCGAAAGTTACTTTTAAAATAGCTATTGTACAATGAAAGAAATTAAATAAAAAGTTACCTATGTATTTGAATTTATGTTTATTTATTTGACTAGGTGCTAAAAATCTGATTTTCCCCCCTTGGCCCAGAACCTGGGTACGCCCATGACTACCACGGTATTATCACAGTTTTAGATTGGGTATAATATGTATGTATTTGTTCCGTCGGGAACCTACCTACCACTCTGATTTTTTTTAGATATCAGTCCGCTGTCCAGGATAGTAAAATCATAATGTAATTACAATTTTATTACCTATGCTTCATTATAAAATATTACATTAACGAAAGATTTTAATATGTAAGTGGTGTGTCCGACGCTGCAGTAAAAAATGGCTTTTGGTTTCTAACCAAGCTAGAATCTGGTATAGAAGTATAAAATGTAAACTGTCATAATAATATGTATTACATCTAAGTTACATATTGCTTATGGTGGATGGTACAGGAATTCACTTCACTATCAGCTAATGTCATCTGTCAGTTATCTAAAGGAATCTGTCACTGTCTTGTATTATCATAAGTTGAGATTGTGTAATATAAAATGAATGCCCTAAGAAGAAATACGTTAAAAGCTTTATTCAGGTACTATAGCGAGGGAGCACAAAGTACTTCTTCGTCTTCTAATCAACAAGCGGTCCGTAATGTTCCTGGGCTGAGCAGCGCTGTAGTGGAACCAGCTTCTGCACCAGTGGGTCCAAACGTTGAACCTGACAAGTCCGGTGCCTATAAAGTTCCTGAATATTTCTGCTACAACAATACAAGTTTCTTCGAAGCTGAAATTGAAATGTCTAAATTTAGATGTCCTCAACCATCTGCACTAAAAAAGTAAACTTGTGAACATCAAGAAAATATGTTAAACCGACCTGCTTTAGTTATAAATGTATTAAATTATTAGAGAAGTTTTACATTAATTGTGTTTTATTTTTAAATATTCACTAAAATGGTTTAGGCGCTAAATGTCTATTTCGCAGAATGTCGCGATAGTAACTTACTCCCGTATCTCGAAAAGTGCTAAAAAAATATTTGATAATTTTTAGAATGTATGTCTGTATGTTGCTAAACATCTCGAAAATGGCGGAATAGATTTCAATAAAACTTACAATAATCCTTTTCCTTAGGGCCGGCAACGTGCGAGCGATACTCCCGGTATCGCGAGCCATCATAGGCTACAGTAACCGCTTACCATCAGTCGGACAGTATGCTTGTTTGCCACTTTAGTAGTATAAGAAAATACAATTTTGGTTACAACAAATTAATCATTTATTGAAATTATTAGTAAATAAATCACAACGGTCTTCATTTTGGTACATTAATTATTACTTTAGTATTATAAATTTACACAAATATGGAAATGAAAATGTCACAACTAAAGGAATCAATAGATAAGTAAATAAGACAATGCCAGTAGGTACCATTTAGTAAAGTAGAACGAAAAATAAAATTATTAAGAAAATCATTTTTATGAGGCTGGATAGTCTAAAATTCCTCAGCACCTAATTTTCTATTTTTTTACATGCATGGTATAAACTTTACTAATTAAATAATTCACATAATATATACACAAGTTATTTACAAGAAATATAAACTAAAGAGAAAAATAAAAAACAAAATTAAAAAGTAAGCTTCATAATATTCCTCCACATCATTATCAATTGGCAACGTGCCTAGAAGACTGGCAGCATTGCCATGTTGAATGGCAATGCTTAGAGGGAGGGCTTGCACAAAGAAAATACCAGCCGTCTGGTCATGCGAAACATCGATTAGCACCTTAACTAGATCTCTATTAACAGACCTAAAACTTGGACCCCATGGCCCCAGCATTTACGACACCAAACGGCTCAAATATGCACTCACCAATAAGGTTTTGATATTTGGGCCGTTTGAGCGTCTCCGCTGATGCAGCAGCAGCATCAGCACAATCGGCTGTGCTAAAAAGATGTGATGGCGCAAGAGTGTCGACAAAATGCGTCCCACACCAAATTTTCCGGCAGTAATGACATACCATCTGGTCTCTAGCTATCGTTGCATATCAAGCCGTGAGGTTTTAGCTGAGCCGCAATACCAGCGATGACAGGAGCCGACGGAGTCTGTTATTCAGGTTGGCGTGTAGTGATATATGACCAGCACTCCTGCTGTATGACAGGCCATGGTGACCAAGACTGTCAATGGCTTCTCCACAAAGACATGGATGCGGAGAAATATAAGGAGTACCTAAGCGCAAATAGGAAGCAATGCGGTCGTATCGTCCAACCTAGTACCTATCGCCTATGTTGCACGTTGTCTGGAGCCAAAGGCCCGACTTTCACTCCCCCACAGCCAGCAAGCGGGCACTTCAGTGGCATAGGACGATGTATTTATGAGATTTTCTCGAACTCTAATGCATAATGGCCCATGCCACTGCTTCTGAGGCATTTCACATGATTACATAGCTAAAAAGGAATTTGGTATTAGTATAATCTGTACTGTGATATGCACACGTGTTTATGGGTAAATAATACTCAACAACCAGTATTTAGGTACACGCAGCACACAGTGGTCACAACGCCCGCTCTGTTCGAGAGATCACACAATAATGATAATTGTGAGGAGCGGGGCGTTGACCTCACCAGTTACCGTCCGTACGTTTATTTCCAATCAATACAACAACTATTAATATTAATCATATCACAAATATAATCAAGTTAATACAATAATATTTATATCTTATATAATATAATATTACTTATTTAAACCAAATATCACATGTACCAATTACACCACTAATAATTCCCATATGTAGTTAATTGAGTGTTTATTTTCAATTAAGTTATTAGAGCTTTATTTTAATACTTTGAAAATAAAGGAATAAGATAAAAAGGGCGTCCACCGGAACCTGCAAAATTTCGAAAGTGGTATATGAGAAAGAAAAGTCTGGGAACCTCTGCTTTACAATATTGTTACACCCAGCGCCATCTCTCGGCATTGTGAGGAAGACTCGGCTGTTCCGTCAAATGATTTATTACAGCGCCATTTATTGACATCTTACGGAACTATGTAGTTCGTTGATACGCGAAGAGTAGAAAGAACGCTGGCACATTTTGAATCTTCATCTTGTTTACATACCGGGTATGGCGTTTCTAGAAAACTCTAGAAACGCTTTAACCGCGTATAAAACGGGAAGTCCAGCGCTCGCCGGGTTAGTTTACAATCGTAAGCGGTCAAGTGTTCATTGAAGCGAACGGAAGCAATAATACCACAGAGTTTGAAGCAGTTATAGTGGAATAGTGTTCAACTAGTGTGTGTGGTGGTGTTTTAAATTTAATTGTGTTTTAGAATAAAACGTGTTTTAGTCGGTTATAATATTGTTTACATTCTTATCCCTCGAACCCAGCACGTAACTGTATACAACATTTGCAATTACAAACAAATATACATGATAAAACAATAAAATAACTGAGGAAAAAATGAGTCTAGTATTTTTTTTTCTTATCTTATTTATTTATTTATTTACATCAAATAGAACGACTTGCGCACTTACACTATTTAATAATATAACATTAAAAATTTAGCATTCACGCATTCTGCTCACAGTACCTCATACATTCTGTAAAGTGTCTGTAATATGTATGATGTAGTGTAACGTATCTTATTTTTTCTGTTAATAAATAAATTTTATTATTATTATTTATTATCATTCTAATAATAATACTTGCCATTCATCTGCAATAATATTAACTTCTCGATTAAAGTCAAAGAGAGCATTAAGCTGATTTAGTGACCGGTGGCACGCTGGAACTGCCAGTAATCGGTGCTTTCTACCACGACAATAGTTGTTAGGTACAAATTTTCTGCAACATATATAATGAGTAATCAAAAATCAAATCGTATGTTCCTAACAGACAGTAAATATGTTAAGAACACAGTACCTACCTGATTGCAGTGGGTTCTAAGCTTATCAATGTCTGCCATGTGTAAAATTACCATATTGTTATGTTTTGAAGTGACATTATTGTATGTGCTGGAAATAGAAATATTTATTTGCATGGAATGTTAACAAATTGTGATGGTTAGATGTTTGTCGCAATCCTTATACATTCTACCTTACGGTATGCAAAAATTAACACAGTCATTTAAATAAAAGAGAGATAATAATATACACAAAGAAATAAAAATGCAGAAAATAAATACTAAAGTTAAC
Organism: Catocala fraxini; assembly: GCA_930367265.1. Taxonomy (NCBI): domain Eukaryota; kingdom Metazoa; phylum Arthropoda; class Insecta; order Lepidoptera; family Erebidae; genus Catocala; species Catocala fraxini. Next base: position 19,239,695 of record OV884035.1, read on the forward strand.
CTGATGAAGATACTTTTATAAACAGTGGCAAATTGGTAGTAACAATATTTATTATAATGTGTCATTCAAGAAGTCTGTAACCGAGTAATAACATTTATGAACCAGTAAGGCCTCAAGACACTCATAGTCTGTTCAAAGTAGCATGTTTACCGAAGTTAGTTCTGCTGCCAAATGGACTAAAAACTTTCTATGAGGTGTCTGGGTATACTGCTGCAGATATATACATAAATAACATAAATGTGAGTATGTTAATAATTATAATAATAATAATGGCTTGTTGCTTTATCTCTAATGACTTTATTTTGAAATGATTAAGTCTTGTATTGTAGTCGGCACAATATGGTTGCTGAAGAAACACTAGAAAATAAGTTACATCGGATAGTAACACTCCGTTTCAATATGAATATTGTATTAGGGATTCCAACTGCCAACAAGAGCATTATAGGGCGCAAGAGCATATATTTCTGATGTTTGCAGGTATGTTTAAAGAAAGCATTCAACAAGATTTTAAGATAATATAGTACGTCTCTTGGTATGCTGATTTTACAGATTTGTTTCTATAGTATTATTATATCTGTGATTTGAAGTTAGGTATATGGATTTACTAAGCAAAAAGATGCAAGCTTGAATTTAAATAAATATAAAACTAGCAGCAGGTTATTAGAGGCAATCTTTTAAAATTAAATTGTTTGCATACTGGCTAATAGAACTAAACTGTACAGCTGTATTCTAAACATGACTAACAAAAGCAGTTTTGTGGAATCCAAAATTGGAAAATAAGAACAACAATGACTTTTCAACTGTTTATTTCAAGTTATTAGATTCCCATACATACTAGTAACCTACAACTAAATAACATAAAATGCAATATTACACATTGAAATGGCTTCAACTTTTTACACAAATTGCAATACGCAAGGTACCTACGACGAAATGCACTAGACAGTAACTGAAACAGCACCACTAATAATAGCAGCGGTATCAATATCTGCAAGAGTGGTTGCAGGCTCTTGGCTTACTGCGAACTCACTCTCAGCCTCATGTTACTTCTTCTTAGTCAGTTTCTCCGACAAGTCATCAAAGGTGGGATCTTGCAGATTGATCATCAAGCTGTTGCCAGGCAGAAAGACACGGTTTTGAGATTGAGCAATCATTCTAGAAATGCTTTGAGCAGCACGGATCTTACGAAGCTTAAGGTATCCAGGGTTCATTCCCATAGCCTTGCCCAACATTTCAGCAGCTTCAGCTTCGCCCTCAGCCTGAACAATTTTCTGCTGACGCTCCTGCTTAGCTCTTTCAACAACAAAAGCAGCTCGCTGAGCCTCTTGCTGGGCAACCTGTTTAGCTTCCACAGCAGCTGTATATTCCTTGCCAAAGCTTAACTCCGTGAGAGAAACATCATCCAAAATAATATTAAAATCAGCGGCACGCTCCACTAGCTCTCGTCTGATCAATAGAGAAACTTGTTGACGTTGTGTAATTAGCTGTGATGCATTAAACTTAGCAACAACAGATTTTAGAACTTCATTACAAATAGATGGCAGTACTTTTTCATCATAGTCAGTGCCAAGTTGTCTGTACATGGTGGGGAGCTGGCTAGCGTCAGGGCGAGACAGTACTCTTAAAGAAATGTTTACCATCTGCAAGTCTTTTGAGCCTGTCGGTGACGAGATCTTTCGGGGCCTAGACCTGATGTCATAAATGACGGGATATTGGAACCATGGAACACGGAAGTGCATACCCTCGGTCATGACATGTTGCTGCACACCTCCTATTCTGTTGAACATGATGGCGCGATGACCACCTTCCACGGTAAACAAGGACTGTGAGATACCGTATGCAGCTGCACCAACGACGGCCATGGCTTTCAGGCCGAGGCTAAGACCAGGCGGACCTCCTTTGGCGAATTTACCCGCCATGTCATTCAGCTTACTTTGCGCCATATTTGTAAAATATCAGCAACTATATTATTAACAAATTTAAAAAAATCTTTACTCAAAAATTCTAACCTAAATCGGCAGATCGAACAAATTGTGCAATAACCATAGACAGAAAGAACAACAGATAACTGAAGAAAATTTATTTCTTTTTCATAGACTATATTCTAGAAAATACAAGTAGGTACCTGATATTCGTAATATTGTCTTACGTTTACGCGAATGTTATTCATTGAAACTAAACAAACTTTATACGGATTTTATCGCGTTGTTTATTTGTTATAAAAGATGATTATTAGTACTACATAATTTTGAAACCTTAAACTACTATTGTTAAACACTTTTACTGGTTACTATTTACTTCAATTTAAGCTATTTAAATTATACAACTATTTTGATTTAATTTAATTTTACACTTTCTCCGACGTTTCGGTTGCTTTTCAGCAGCCATGGTCACGGGAAGACTAAGATGGTAATTATCCCGTGTATTATATTGTAGTCTTTGGTAGTTTTCTCAATGTTCCAGTGTATTAGTTATTATTATATAGTTATTTCAAAGTACCCGAACTTAATTTAATCATTGGTGTTTCTATTTACGCAGAATGAGCTCAAAGTATCATGAAGTCTAGCTGTGGTTTGTTTCTTCTTGGGTTTGACTATTTGAATTACTGGATCCTATAGTAGTTTAAACTTTCAAAATTATGTAATAATAATTTTATAAAAAAATAAACAACGCGATAAAATCCATATAAAGTTTGTTTAATCTCAATACCTATCATACCTACATAAGTATTTTTATCAAAGAAGAATCCTATCGGCAGATGTGCAATCCTTGATTTCTAAAATGTAGCTGTGGTAACCTGTAATTTCTGCTTACCTTTTCGGGCAACAGGCGTCAGTTTCACAGTCTATATAAAATGTATTAGCCAAGTATGTATTTTTGATTACTAGTCAAGTTTCAAACCCTACCTTTGCTTACGACAGATTGAGATTTGATTTTGAGACGTTGAATATAATAATTATGGTTATGGTTAGATGGACTTTGTCTACTTCTTATATGTCTGTTAATTTGTAGACCACTTCGATGCATCTTGTTAGAAATAACAAAAATATAAAATGGCCTAGGCTTAAGACTGCGCCGAGCGAAATGTGCCATAACTGGCGGTCACAGTTAAGTGAATAAAATCAACACTTTTTGTCTAATACAAATATAAAATGTACATTTACTATAACAATTAATGTGTTTACAATTACTCCGTGTAAAAACTTTAAATAATTAATATTTTTGCCTACAAAATTAAGGTCTTGTGGGGTAAGAGGAACTATGGGGGAAGGGAAATGGGTAGCTGTAAATAAAAAAACAATAGACTGTAGCTCCGCGGTTACTATGTCGGTAAAACAGAACAATGCAAAGATTAAAAAGAAAAAACACATGTCGCTATGTCTAATTATTGCGCCGCCATGACACAAACAAACATTTACTTATCACATTACGAAAACACGAGTGCGTGGCATATTTTGTGAGTGGTGATCATAGATAAGACACTATATACTGGTGGTGATATAACACAGAAAATCACATTGTTGTGTGTATGAGGTAGAATATTATTATTATTATTAATAAAAAAAGCTGCCAATGAGAGTAAGTATTGATAAGTACCTAATTTTGAAAAATGAATTAACTATGAATAATCGCTAATGTCTAAATGTCTTGCTGTATGTAACGCGACAATAGACTCAAATGAAATAAAATTATAATCCTACTTTTAATATTATGAAGCTGAAAGTTTGTGAAATGTGAATTTTATTTTGTTACCTAGGATCTCCAAAACTATTGAATAGATCAAGATGAAATTTGGCGTACATTTAGAACATAGCCTAGCTTAGATAATAGGCTACTTTATATACCGAAAATATCGTGCGATCCCGCGGGCAGAAGCTAGTACCTACTACTTATATTATTGTTATTAAATATATTAATACATGATTTTTGATTACAGGAACATACGAAATGCCCAGAAATTATGTGCGCAAAACCAATAATACGTCATATCCTCATGAAAACTTATTAGAGGCTGTTAGAGCAGTGAAAAGTTCGGAATTGTCTGAATATGATGCCTCTAAGCATTATGGAATACCCAGACTCACCATAATAAATCGAGTAAGACAAGATGATGACAAAGAAAATGATGTTATTGCAGTGGGTAAAAATGATTGGGTGCTGGTAAAATTTTGCACGTACGGCTCTTCTGTTATAGAATATTCAAGCAGAAAATCAAAAGCAGAAACAGCAATTATTTTTGCTTTCCCTGTGGTGGACGACATCTCGGAACTTAAACACACGTAAGACATTATCACAAAATTGCCTACATCTGCAATTGGTACAAGAGGCCATGTTACTTTTAAAATGTCTTTTAATATTCAGTAGGTCTGCATAATTTCAAATACTTATTTCTTAAATGTAAGTAATACATGGTATGACAAAAAGAAATTGTTTTAGTTGACTACTCTAATATGCAGAACGTTTCCCTTACCCTAAAAACAGGGAAAGTGGAACAAAAGCACCAGCCTAACAAATTAACATTTTTCGTTTATAGATATTATAGTTAGCTTAGAAGGATGTTGGATCATAGAAAGATAATAGACATAAATATACTTTATATTTATCAAAACTATAAAACTATATTCTATAAAGTGGCTAGAACTTAAAATAATATGTGAGAAACAAAGTATGTTTCTCTTACCCCACAAGACTTTACGTAAATTTGCAAAAACAAAACCTTTAGCTCGTGTTACGTGACTTTTAGATTATAACAGTTGAAATCTTTCCTATTTTACAGCTTAAACGAAACAAATAGTTATATTACAATTTGTCCGTCCCAAATATTTAAGTTATTGGTTGACAATAAAGATACATATTTATCAAAAAAGCACTTCAAATCCTGCATACAATTGTACTATGGTGGCCGCGAGCCGATTTGAATATGCGCCGCACGAGCTCTGTCATTATCTGTCTTACGCTCGGCGCAGTCTTAATACCTGAAACTTAATACAAAGATATTTTTAAGAACCATATACAATTATCTTTGAATACCAGACAATTAAAATCTATTTTTTCTGCCCGTCATGTGCCGATATTACTCTATAGGTTACCTAAAAGTATAGTAATCCGTGTCTATATGTAACTAGACCATTTTGTATTTTAATTGAAAATTTAAAAGTAATTGAAATTGCCGTTGTATTAGAAAATAAGTAATAATTATATATCTGATAGAATAATAGTCAAAACCAAAGAATAATTGGTATTATTCAACATAAAAAGCGTGCATATTATAGGTGACAATTAGCAATGACAGAATGAGATGACACCATGTTTCATATTTATGGTACATGAGAATGAGGTGTCTATAGAGCTATCAAAAGAAGGAGGTAATTATACTACAATCACCCGTTCTTGAAGTTCCAATATAATCACGAAGATATGAAGGAGTCTTTCACGAGTAGAGCGGCGAAGATCATGTGCTGCCTCTATTTCTGTACCGTTTTCATCTTGCACATCTTCAGTTTCTACAGACTGTGCTGGCACTTGTGGCTCATGCTCGTGTTAAGCTTAGGGAGGACATTGATTTCATTATCTTAGTCTTCTTCGTTTTCAATATTAGGAATTGTAGGTAAAGGCGCCAATTGTCTATTGGATACAGTACATTCTCGTCCATCCGAGAGTCGGACATGCGAATACGTAGGGTTCGCTTATAGAACCTCGGCTTCTTCCAGTATTGGGTCATATTTTGAAGTTCTCACATTTTTATTTATTAGAACTGGTCCGGAATTCATAAGCCATGTTGGTAAAGATGAACCATTCGGTGAACGACGAGGATGAATAAACAATCTTTCGTGAGGAGAAGCGTTTATGCTCGCGCATAGAAGAGATCGAATAGAGTGTAAAGCATTAGATAGTGCTTGTTCCCAGTTTGAGATATCCTTTCCTTTTGATCGAAGACTTAGCTGTATTGCTTTCCATAATGTGCCGTTCAGTTTTCCGACTTGGCCATTTCCCTTGAGGTTGTAAGGAGTAGTCCTACTAGTAGCTATTCGCAGTGGCATAAGGAAATTTCTTAATTCTGCCGACAAGAAGGAAGATCCTCGATCAGAGTGGACGTATAGTGGGAATCCAAAAGTGTGAAATAGATCCCTCAGACATTTTATCACAGTTGAAGCAGATAGATCGGTACAGGGATAAGCGAATGGAAATCTTGAGAATTCGCCGATTAAAGTTAGTATATATCGATTTGTCGTATTTGTGGGAAATGGTCCTTTAAAATCGATATTTAGTCTTTCAAAGAGAGCTAAGGCTTTAATTAAACGTCCCTCAGTTTTGAAAAACCGTGGTTTAATTTCAGCGCATATCTTACAAGATGCTGTCATAGATAGTATTGCTTCAACAGAATATGAAAGATTCTTTGATCTTACCCAATGCAACATTCTAGTAACACCGGGATGACACAACTGGTCATGCAATTCGTAGGGTTTATGGGGAGTCATATGAGCACAAACTCGTGATAATGCATCAGCTACAGTATTTGCCCGTCCTGGGCGTTAAATTATGTCATACTTGTAGCAAGACAGTTCTAAGCGCCATCGCTCGATTTTTCCATTTTTTATCTTGCTTGAATGCTTCTGATCGAACATGAAAGCTACCGATTGCTGATCGGTTATGAGGATAAAATGTCTTCCGATTAAGTAATGTCACCATTTACGAAGTGCTTCCATAATCGCACCTGCTTCTTTTTCGATAGATGAATGATTACGTTCCGTATTGGATAAAGTTCTTGAAAAGAAAGCCACAGGGCGTCCATTTTGGGAAAGAGTAGCGGCTATTGAATGTTCGGACGCATCAGTTTCCACTGTAAACACTTCATCATGTTCAATAGAAGATAGGCAAGCTTTAGCAATTCCTGATTTTAAACCTTCAAAACAATTTATAGCGTCTTCACTCAGTGGAAACCGCGTATTGCCAATCAATGGCTTAATTTGTTCTGAAAAATTGTAAATTCACTTTGAATAGTGGGCTAACATACCCAGTGCACGTTTGAGGGATGCTGAATTAATTGGAATAGGAAGATCTAGAAGAGGATTTTCAAACTTTCTTTGTCAGGCTTGATGACATTATTTTTAATTGAATATCCTAGAAGATTAATACTTTCTGATCCAAAAATGCATTTTGGTTCGTTTAACGTAAGATTATATTTTTTTACAGCGTTCATGAAATATTGCAAGGTTTTGTCATGATATTCCTTATTTAATCCGCACACGGTCACATCATCGAGATAACAGAACGTGTTTCTTAAATTTTCAGTTTGAATGATATGTTGTAGTGTTCTTTGAAATGCAGCTACTCCATTAGTGACACCAAACGGCATTCTATTTAATTGATAAAGGGAGCCACATGCTTCGAAAGATGTATATTTGTGCTCTGTTTTTAAAATTGGTACTTGATGATAAGCGCTTTTTAAATCAATTTGACTGAAATAGTCGTATTTTGCAACGTTAGACACCATTGATTCAATATTACGTAATGGATATGCATCAAGTTCGGTAAACTTATTTATAGTTAGGAATAGTCAATGACAAGTCGTTTTCGGTGCGTCGTGCCTCCAGTTACAAGTACTTGCGCTCGCATGGAGAAGTACTTGGTTCAATCACGCCATCCTTTAACAGATTCGATATTTCTTCTCTAATAAATTGCTCATCAACTTCAGTATATCGCCTTGATGTAATTGCAATAGGTTTTATGTTAGAAGAAAGATTAGTAAACAGCGACACTGGAGGAACTGATGCCTCCATGAATACATATTTTCAAAGTATCCTTTGAACCACCAAAGTTGAATTCTAGGCTCTGATAGTATTTCAGTAAGTCATGTCCTATGATAACATCAGCACATCAATTATTGACAATTAATAAAGGTTGTTGGAAATACGTATGCTTGTTCAGTCTAATAGTGGCATTACGAATACCTTCTACGAAAGAAATGTGACTTAGAGAAGCCAAAGATATAGCTTGCCTGTAAGGTCTTATCTTGAGTCTCATATCTTGGACCAATTTCTTGTTTATGAAACTGACTGAACTTCCTGTGTCGATCAGAGCTTCAGCTTGAAATTTATTGATACTGATAGAAATAGTTGCTTTACTTAAGCTCGACGGAGATGCAGCCGTAACGTGTTTTGTTTCATTCGCATGAGCAGTACTGTCTTCAGTTTCAATAGCATTTAAAGTCTGTCCACGACTTTTACAGACAGAAGCAAAGTGGCCTTTCTTAGAACTCAATTGACAAATTGCATTAAATGCAGGGCATTTAATTCGTTGATGCAAGCTCTTACTCCCACAGAAGAAACAACGCCGACTCTTGCTTTGATTCGCTGCAGCCGTAACATCTTCAGTTTCGTTAATGCAATTTTTGATAGTATCTGTTACTGCGTGTAACTGCATGTCAGAATTACTATTACGCATCTATATGCGTTTCAGAATTACTATTACGCATCTATATGCGTAATAGTAATTCTGAAATGCAATGCTCTTCTGCCTATGCAGAAGAGTTATTTTCTGCTTTTTCTAGAGACATGGTTTGATTATGAGCTTGGTCCAGTGTTAAAATTAAGCTCTCTAATAGTCTTTGCCATATCTTTTGATTCGAAATGCCTGATATAAATGCATCACGAATGTATTTATATTTATTTTGTTTTGCTGTCACGTTTTTAAAATCGCAGTCAAAGGCTAATTGCTTTAGAGCACGGATATAGTCGGAAATTGACTCTTCTGGCTTTTGTTTTCTAATGAATAGTGTATATCTGGCATGAATAACATTATTTGCTTTTATGTAGATACTATCCAGCAAATTCATGGCAGTCTCATGTCGTACAATCGCGTATCATCGAGAAAATTGTGGGGGTCAAATGATTAGCCAAAAGTTTTAATTTAATCGAATCCGGAATCTGCTCAGAATTTTCTTCACATAAAGTTTGTAAAAGTGTAGCGCCAGTGAGTCCATTTTATATCGGCTACCGACGTACCGGGTTCGATGTCGAAGCGCTCCGGTCGCTAAATCGTGACATCGATGACAGGATTTTTTTCAGAAGATGAAGAACTTGGATCATTAGTTGAAATTTTTAATAATCATTTATGTTGAATAAATTGATAGAATAATAGCCAAAACCAAAGAATACTGGGTTTTATTAAATATATAAAGCGTGCATATTATAGACTAGCTGACCTGCGCGACTTTGTCTGCTTCATATAAGAGAATTTACCCCGTTTTTGCAACATTTTTCATTGCTGCTCCGCTCCTATTGGTCGTAGCGTGATGTTATATAGCCTATAGCCTTCCTCGATAAATGGCCTATCCAACACTAAATAGATTTTTCAATTTGGACCAGTAGTTTCTGAGATTAGAGCGTTCAAGCAAACAAACAAACAAACAAACAAACTCTTCAGCTTTATAATATTAGTATAGATGACAATTAACAATGACAGAATGAGATGACAACATGTTTCATATTTATGGTACATGAGAATGAGGTGTCTACAGAGGTATCAAAAGAAGGAGTTAATTATACTACAATATCAAATCGTATTTTCCATGAAATTATTCAAATCAAACGATAACAGTAGATAAATGCTGCAAGCATTAACGTTCGAATATTATGGTGCGGTCCGCACCGCGAACTTGGTGCGCTCCTAACCATATTCGATGGTGTGTTCACATTATTATTATTATTAACGGTGCGCTCGGTTCGATGGTTTTTCCAAAGAATTTGGTGCGGTCCGCCCCGAGTTCGTTCGACGCTTCAATCGTAATTCTACCTCCGAGTGGGACACACGTTTCAATGTCGTCCAACCACGAAGCCGTAAATATTGTATTATATAATAATATTCCATTGTCTAGAACCTATAGTACAAGCTCTGCCTTATTTGGGCTAGATGGTGTTGTGTGTATGAGGTAGAATATTATATTATATTATTATATTACTAGAAAAAGATTAATTGTGGAAGTTTTAGAACTTTATAAAGATTTCCCGTGTTTGTGGGATACGTCTCACAATTTATATTGTAACTTGTAGCGAAGATGCCCGCAATCAAGCGTTGGCTGTCATTTTAGAAAAATATAAAACGTGTTATCCCCTTGCCACCAGAGAAAACGTTAGGAAAACATTGGAGGCATGTCGACGTGAGCACGGAAAGCACTGCGGTGCGGTGGTGTGGCGTGTCGAGCGCACCATACCAGTCCAATGGTTCGGTCGCACAAGTTCGATCATCTATTAGTAGTTTTAGATGTCATTGCGCATGTTTATTTTGCATAATAACCAATTAGAATTTGAAATTATTAACATGGCGCGGTACTGTCTGTGCGCAATACCTAGCATAGTTCATTTTCTGCCACTGCGCGGCTCATCAGTTGCTATAAGTATTGCTATGCTTTCGTCTAAATCCCTGTCGGTTTCAGTCAAGTAGTCTTAATTTTGATAGAAACTCGTTGTTCAAAGTGATTATTTGTTGAATTCGTACATTTAGATAAGTTTAGTTTATTATTAGATTTGTTTTTCATAACTTAATTTGCACACCACTATTGGAATGAACCATCAACAATTTGAAAATGACATTTATTTTTTTAAGGTATCTGTATTTTAGGAATTTAGCAGAAGGAAAATGTCTGTTTTCTTGTATATCTAAAAATATTTACGTGTAGACACGCGAATAGAGTCATTTGTTTAGTGTTCCTTGTACTATATTCATAGAAAACGTAGCATTATTTAAGTGTTATAATATCAATATTTAATCAAATTACCATGGATTCCTGCGTTGGGGTTGAACAGGATTTGGACAAAGCTATTATGAAATTTAATAACATAAACGATCATACAAGTAGAGTTTTGCAAGATATAATTGAACAAGTGGAAGATCTTAGGAAAGAATTAAGCAAACGTAAGTGCTTTTTATACCTTCCTTTGGTCAGTACAATATGTAATAAGTTTATGGCCATGACAAAGTCATTTCCAATATATTTATATGTGCCAGCTGATAAGTTTTAATATGTAGCTCTTGACCGTATATTGTTTTAGTAAATATACCCATAATCTATAATTGTTATACATTTAACCACATGGTCTACCTAGTTGAATTGTCTTTTATTGATTGTGCCTTTCACCTCTTTTCTTAGAAGACGCATATCGTCATAATTAAAACAGTTTATTAATATTCCTCAGTGTGGTTGTAATAAGCTTTATCATACCTTAGATATTATTCAGTAAACAAGTTATATCTGTGAAGTTATTTCTGATTATAACAAACAAAGAGTGCATATGCTTGTAAAAAAGCAATAAGCTAATTCACTTACCTATTTTAAAATTACTTTGAAGTGGATCATATTTAGTTATTTTGTTTGGTATTGTTAATACTCTGTAGATCAATTCAGATTACTTTCTATTTTATATATTCATAGTAGTTATACTAAATAGGGCCACTTGATTATTCAATTATCTATACAAACTGGGACTTCAATATGCAAGTTTAATGTAGTAACCCTACAATAGCATTAAAATAAGTAACTTTTTATATTTAATTCTTGGCATTATATTAAGCTGCTTTTTGTATATAATTCTTTATGTATTGTGTGTATGAGATTTTATAATTATGAAACTTATTTTATAAAACTGAATCATTTTCATTTTATTACTTTCATCAAGTAGTTGATTCATAAAACATATTTTTAATGATTATTTTTAATACTTTCCATAGGGATAATTGTAAATATAAGAGTAAAAGGATGCAAATTCAAGATTGTAACATAAGTATTAGTTAATGTAACTTTGAGAGAGAGACAGACATACTGTACTTATTCTAATAATCTACACTATTTATTTCTCCCCAATCTAGTGATACATTTTATTGTTGTATCTAATAAAAATATAGTTTAACACTTTTTGCATTATAAAATAATATACCAAAGCAAACATAGACAGCTAGTCTATTGTATATTTGCAAAATGTATATCTGACTTTCTACATGATAGGTTGATGCAGTGTTATAAATGTTTAAAGTAAAATTATCATATTTATAATAAAAAATATAATTGTTTCAGAACCTGCCAATGCACCTATCTCACCTGCACTGGCTATGTCTGTAAGTGACCTTGCAGGATCAGTCAAACAAAGTGTCTTCCAAATGTCCACTGGTATGTTTATCATTCAATAATGCTTTAATATACAAATATGTTATATATCTATTCTGAATTTCGAAATACATGCATGTACTCAAGAATAATAATAACTTTAATCTTTAAAATATATTTTAAAGTTTCTGCCAAAATTGCTTAAAAGAGGCTTTGCAAGAATTTGTAATCAAAAAAGAGACATCCATTTTATAAATTATTAGGAAATATATGAATTCTTCAATGAGCCTGTTAACTAGATATTGTCTTTAAAATGTTTTAATCTAGATAATTGCAACAAAATATGATAATATAAAGGTTGATTGGAAGATCGATGCAAAGCCTTAAATCGGAGCTAGTATAGACTATATACAACCATTTGAACCACACTTGTCTTAGACTAAGTATGACAATTTCTTTTTAGCTAACTTTAATGATTTTTGATGAAAAGCCCTAAAATTTTGCATAAAATAATGGCCAGTTTGAAAGATAAGTCATTTATTCTTTATGTTATTTTATTGAAGTTATGTGTAAACAATCTAATGAATCATGATTAAGACATCTGAGTCATGAGACAATTTTTAACAGATATTGGAAGGATATAAAAGAAGCATTCTTAAGAGTTTTTAAAAATAATTCATTTTTAAATATATTTAAGAATGGTTCTTTTTGAAGGCTTTAAAAAAAACACTGATGGTGCTTTTTTTTAAAGGCTTTAAAAAGAAACATGGATAATACTTTTTTTGTTTAAACATTTTTAAAAACATGCCTGGTTATTGATCTCTTATACTACACGGATAGCTCCCAAATTGTTGAAATTAGGACATACAAACCAAATTGAGGAAGAAAATTAAAATTTATAGGTGGAATAATTAAAACGATTTTTTATTATAATCATTTATTATTCGTTTTTTAAATGTTCGCCGCAGTTCCTAATACAAGCACGGGCCTGTCTTCTCACTTCAGTTGTCGTTATTTTGACTTTATCTACAGTTTCATTGTTTCAAACGCTGAATTAATTCTATCAATCAATTCTTCTTTTGTGTTGATTTCTACATTCGTGTAAACTAGTGCTTTGGCCCGACCGCACACGAAAAAGTCAAGCGGTCGGTTGATTGGGCGGGCCAAAGTATAGGGCCATCTCTGCCGATCTAGCTGTTAAGGAAGCAATGATTTAAGTGCACCCGTACATTTAATGTCCAATGCGCTGGGCAACCATCTTGTTGAAAGATTATTCCTCGGTCTGTAGTGAATTTCGGAACCCCGGATTCCTCTACAAGCTCTGGATGATCATTTTGTAGAAATTTCAAATAATTGTTGACATTCAAATTATCTGGCAAGAAATGAGGCCCTATCAGTGTTTTGCCAATTACTCCGGCCCACACGTTGACCGAGAATTTTCGTATGAAAAGTCTTCTGCTTTTTCCAATGTAGATTATTCTGTTTCTCAGCCCATTTATAAAGGTAATGGAAATTAGTAATCCCTTCCCTAGAAAAGTTACTTTTATTTGTCTACAAGATTGACTTTAGTAACCATGCAGTTTCAATATCTGAGTAGAGAAGTAAAACGACAAAACTGATTTTTTCTCTGAGGATCTCGCTCTTCAAGGCCTTGAACACCCGTGCCATGAAACAGGTACTTGTTGTTTTGATGCATAGTATTCTACACCTTCCAATGGGAAATGTCTAAATCTCGAGCTACTTTTCTGGTGCTGGTATTTGGATCAGCTTAAAATGCCGCCACGATATCTTCCTCAATGTCGGTACCATGTTTACCTGGATTGACTCCAGGTTCAACACGGTGTATCCCATCTTTAGCAAGGCGACGAAATGTGTTGTAAAACACTCTCACATTCGGTACTCTGCGATTAGGATAGCGTTCTTGGTACATCCGTCGTGCATCCATTGCCGTCTGCTCTTCCATACATAAAAACGATGTTGGCATATTCCTCGTTCGAGAAAGTAGCCATAGTCACTTCTCAGTTACAAATACAGCGTAGTAGAGCACTAAATGTTCAACTTAAACTCAAAGTCCAAAATGAACACGTGCAGGAGCGCAGACCTAGGCTACAACTGGACTCGGTGAAACAATCGTAACTAAATCAAAAAGTATAGGAGCGCAAAGGGCTACGACTGAACACGGTGAATTGTCAAGAATAGGAGTTAACGTCTAGTCACAAGCGTCGTTGTCACTCGACTAAGTAATAACAAAAGTATAATAGCGTCCCTTAAAACAATCAGGTGGTTATTGACCCTGAGAAGAAACATGACGCTATTGTTTTAACGATAAGGTTGTTTTTGCTGTGCTATGTATTTACGTACCGCCATCTTTTTATTACTATGCGCGCTACATGAAAGTGTCAAGTTAAGGCCTTTGTTAGAAGAGGTCCCAAAATTATTCGAACGTGCAAAATAATACTTAGAATTGAATTCACTTATCATTTCCAACATAAAAAGGATTTTCTTAAAGCACGCATTTTGTTTGGTAAAATTTTTAATTTTCTCCCTCAATTTGGTTTGTAGGTCCTAATTTCAATAATTTGTGAGTTATCCGCGTACCTCTAAAGAGAGAACAATAACCAGACATATTTTTAAAATGTTTGAACATGTTTTTTTTAAAGCCCTCAACAAGCAGCCTAAAAAAATTTATTCACATCAAATGTTTGTAAAAAAATTGTCATCATGACTCAGATGCCTTAATCATGATTCATTAGATTGTTTACACATTACTTCAATAAAATAACATAAAAAATAAATGATTGGCTTTCAAATTGGCCATTATTTCCAACTAACTGCAAAATTTCGGGCTTTGTCATCAAAAATCATTAAAATTAGCTATAAAAAAATTGTCACACTTCGTCTAAGATAAGTATGGTTCAAATGGTTTTACGAGGGTAGGTCAAAAAGTTTGCGGAATGACAGGGAAGGATAATGATATGAAACATCAAACTATTTTTCCTTTTTAATGTATTCTCCCTTAACCCTAATACATTTATTAGATCTGTCAAATAACTTATTATTAAGCCACGATGGGGCTAACATATTACTCTGTAATAAAAGCCTCTAAATAAAGAAAGATTTAAAAAAAAAACTTTTTAATACCGTCGAAAAAAAAGATTTGTCTTGGGCGTCAAACTAGGCCGAAATTGCCGACATCACTTCATCATCGTCGCATTTTTTTTTCCACGCATTTATTTCTTCATTTTTGGAAATAAAAAGTAATCGCTTGGGGCCAGGTTTGCTCGTAGGGTGGGTGGCGCAGTTTTTCAAAACCGCACCGGTGAATTACAGACGTCGCAACATGGCTTGTGTGCACGGATGTATTGTCGTACAAAAGGAGCACGCCTTTTGTAAGCTTTCCTCGCCTTTTTTACTTTTATAGCTTCTTTTAATAATTGATCTAGTAAAGAAGCGTAGTATTCGCCCGTTATGAAAACACCACGTTCCTTATAATCAATCAAAAGGATACCTTCTGTATCCCAAAAGATCGTCGCCATGATCTTTCGGCCGATTGAGACACCTTATACTTCTTAGGAGGGTGTTCCTTTTTTATGCCACTGCATCGACTCTTGCTTTGATTCGGGTTCATAATGGTGAACCCAAGTTTCATCGCCAGTTACAATTCAGGCCATAACTTCCTCCCTTTGCTCTCCACAGCGGTCCAAAAACTCGCGACAACTTTCGACACGCTCGCGTTTTTGATGCACAGAAAGCTTTCTCGGAACCCATCTTGCACAGAATTTAGTCATGTCAAGTTGTTGATGTAGGATGTTTAAAATGGTTGTTTCTGATACTCCAACTAATGCTGCAAGCTGTTTTTTCTTTAGCCGGGATCTTCCAATACAAGTTTTTCAACTATTTCGATTATTTCTGGCGTGGCAGCCTCAATCGGCCGTCCAGGTCGGGGGTCGTCTTCAATGAAATCCCTCCCTTGTTTGAAAAGGGCGTGCCATTTATAAATCATGGTTTTCCCAGGAGCGGAGTCCCCATAGACAGCTGACATCTCTTGAAAAATGGTTTAAGGCGTCTTTTCTTGTTTGGTGAGAAACTTAATGACGGCCCGATATTCAATTTTCTCCATAGTGGCTAGTTACTTCCCGATTGACTTGTTTACTCGTTGAAAACTCAAAAGCTACTGACCCGATTAGGCTGAAACTCGGTATATATACTAACAATGAGTCACTCAATTAGCGCCTACATGGATGAGTAAACTCACCCTCGCCAACCCTGCCATTCCGCGAACTTTTTGACCTTTCCTCGTACATAGTCTATACTAGCTCCGATTTACGACTTTGCACCGATCTTCCAAACAGCCTGTATAATTGATTAATTGGTGTCTGTCTGTATGTTTGTATCCAAAAAACTTAAGAATTATTCTAATAAAACTTATATTAATGTACAACTGCTATTCTAACATAAAAACTGATATTATGTTGCATCTCTATCAGTTAAGTAGTAACTTAGTCTGATACAAACCAGAGGTCATAATCATATTGTTCTATCTAAATGGCATTCTTATTCACAATTTGATATTAAGGTTTCGTAACCATATTAAAATAATGAAAAATTACAAATATATTCACATGTTAATACAAAATAATAGGTTTCTTACAAAGCTCATTTCGCTGATATAATATTGATCCTTATTCAGTTAAATATGTTAGCTACCTTGGAAATTTACCGAAGATTAAAATTGCCCTTTAGATTATATATGTATATTAAGTAAATAGTTTAAAAGATATAGCCGATGTTAAATTACGCTCAAACAAAACTGAGAGTTTGTTTACGTGACAACACTTACGAAGCAGTACAAAGTCTTAGTAATGGATAAAGCTACTACAAATGTTACTAACTAGGTACTTAGCTCTAGATGTTTATCATAGTAAAGTATTGTTACGCCCAGTGACATCTCTCGGCATTGTGGGAAAGACTGCAGTTCCGTCTAATAATTTACACCGCCATCTATTGACATCTTACGGAACTACGTAGTAGGTATGCTTACGAGAATCATAGAGAAGACGCTGGTACTTTCTCGAATTATCGTACTGTTTAGATACCGGGAGTGGCGTTGCTAGAAAGCTCTAGAAGCGCTTTACCCGCGTATAAATAGGGCGCACGCGCACCGCCAAGGCAGTTTTACAATAGTAAGCGGTCAAGTGTTCATCGAAGCGAACGGAAGCGGAAATACTACGGAGTTTGAAGCAGTACAGTGAAAAAGTGTGGTATAGTGTTTGTTGTGTTTTAAATTTAATTGTGTGTTTGAATAAAACGTGTTTTAGTCGGTAATATTGTTTATATTCTTATCCGTCGAACCCAGCACGTAACAGTATAAATGGGCTGCCTGTTATATATTTTCTTGTATCTTTCTGCTTAAGCCTTGTATCCACTAGTCAACAATTGACGCACAACACGTAACGCTCAACAAGATTGCGCAATGTTGTGCAACGTTGCCAGCTGGCGGGCAACATGACGCGCGGCTTTTTGTTTAGGTGCGAGGTGCGAGGGTTAATGCAAACAAAATAATTTTCATAGATGTAAAACTCGTTAAGTTTAAAAGCAATGAATTTTCTTTATTATTATCCCTACTAGTTAAACATGGACACACTTCATTGTGGCTAAGTCTGATATTTCTATCCTCCCTTTCCCGTAGGATCTTGGAGATAAAAGGTATTATTATACTTATATACCTAAAAACAATCTTACATAGAAATGCTAAGTGGTATAATTTCAAGTCAATTCTTCGACTACTTTTCGAGCTTAAATAGCCTAAAAGTAGTAAATATTAATAAATAGTGTAACAGTTTCATGTTATGTAATAAATGTGTTAAACAAAGCGATAAAATTCGTATAAAGTAGTTTAATTTTAATGAATAACAT
This sequence comes from Catocala fraxini, assembly GCA_930367265.1. Taxonomy (NCBI): domain Eukaryota; kingdom Metazoa; phylum Arthropoda; class Insecta; order Lepidoptera; family Erebidae; genus Catocala; species Catocala fraxini. The sequence continues at coordinate 19,257,711 of OV884035.1, forward strand.
TCGCGTAAACGTATGACAATATTACTTTTCAAGTTTAACGGACACAAACATATGAAAGCTTTTATATGTAAAGATGATTTATTACAGAGCATAGAGAACTACATGCAACAGTATCGAGGGTCGGAAAGTCAATCGATAGACATTTCATAGCTGACTATGCATCAGTGGCACCTAAAGCTGAATCATTCTGCAATGATACCAACAGACCGATTATGGAACAGGCCATAGCTCAACATTTGTATAGACAGGTAAGTTGAGATATTAATAATGAAAACTTATTTATTTTAAAGAACGTGAGTCATAGTATACACTACCAATTAAATAATAATATCAGGCTTGTATATAAACTGTCTTACTGCTCTGCTGGGCATGAGCCTGTCGGATTCTCAGTGTGAGAAGAGTAAGGTCGAGCTTAATACGCGCAAAACTTCGAAGACTTCTTCAGAAGTGCGTGCCTTGGTAACGAACTCGAATCTCAACACTGTAATAAACAAATGTAAACTGAAATGCAATTTATTTTTACATTTTACTTTTTATTTCATTTTGGGAGTATAATACTCTTTGAGATATTGATGATAAACGTGTAAAAGGACAATCCATGAGCCTACGATCTCGAGAAACCTCGTTGCTTTATAAACTAAGGGATTCATGATACCATGACAGTGATTCAGGTTTTGCATCTAGGGCTATGCTGCTATGCTGCTATCCAACTATCGTATAGTTATTGAGATATGTTAGGGAGTTCTTAGTAGGTACTAGCAGAATTAGTGAATGAGCCTGCTGGGAGACAAAAAGCGCACCCTATAGACTCTGATATTTGTGAAATTATAGTCTTACACACTGTTGCTATCATTTTAAGAAGAAACGAGCACTACAATCGTGTATATTATTTAATTATTGACTACCAACATGGCATTGTGCCGGGCAGTTTATGACAGGTTTTCCTTATTGGGTTAAGTGGCATTGCATGAGTACAATGATATGATTATGTGACCCACTACATCAATTACTGTCCAGTCATTACTAGTTGTTGCCCAAGACTTTCGAATTCGCTCCGGTTATAATTTGATGAATGCTATATACATGTATAATATAGTATACGTGTTATGTATGGTATGTTTCCATAAAGGTTTCTCAAAGTAATGGGTTATCTCTTTTATTATACACTTTATTTTATGACTGCATAACTGACTGCCTTGGTGGCGCAGCAGTATTGAATTCGACTGCTTTGCATCAGGTTTTGGCTTTGTTTTACCGTAACCCGGAGTGAGCCAACGTGGTGGCCTGTGACTTCACCCTTTCCACAATGAAAAGAGGCCGTTCAGTAGTGGGATAGTTTAATACTGGGTTGTTATTATATACTGAGCTCTTATGCCTGAAGTTCCAATTAAGTAATTGCCTATGTGCTCACTCGCCTTTAATATTTAAATATATCTGCTTTAATACCAATTTGCAATACCTTCAGATACACTTTTGAGCCCAGTGCCTATAATAAAAGAACGAGTTGTTTTACCTACGGTCAGTTAATTTTGAAAGTCATGTTCTATAAAAATATGTTGGAATTTATCTAGGTAGAATCAATTCAGAATCATTTTGTTAGGCATATAGCCTTTGCTACCATCCACTGATCTATATCCATTGCAATCAATGGCTTGCTGCTTGCACCCAAAAGGCTTAATGACATATAAACACAAAAATTTGTGTATCCCACGGCGGGTGCAAAATGTTCAACGTTTTCCTTATGACAAGTCAATCAAATGTACACTTATTGTAAGGATAGTGATAACTGGTCTTTGGAACATTAAGACTGAGAAGACCGGTACAATTATCCTGTATTAGTGTACTGAACTGATAGCAGCAGAGAAGTTTCGTAGGAGACCGTTGGACTGCCACGCAGAGGTACCGAGTTCCATCACTAGGAAAGCATCTCTGTGTGTGTAATGTGTAAGAGTTCTCCATAATGTTCTCGAAGATATGTGAAGTCGGATAACCTACACTGGGCCAGCGTGGTAGACTATGACCTGACGCTTCACATACTGAAAAGACGCCCGTGCCCGGCAGTACGATAGTTTAAATATAGGTCTGATATTATTATATTGTACTGAAAACTGTAACTGGCGATGTAAGGCTATTATTTCAAAGTAGCCAAATAAGACACACGGCAGTTACTCCGTCAAATTCGTTAAGAAGCATGCGGCGCACGGCTAGTGTGTATCTTTTCACCTCCTCATAACTAAGAAACTAACAGAGTGCGAGTTTGTTTTACGTTAACGCGATCGACACGTTTATGACGTTCGGCTCTCCGATTGGCTCGCTCCAAGCTCTTAACCAATCAGATAGCCAAACGCGGTAAACGTATCGACTCGTACTAGGCACCTAGGCCTACGTTCATGTAATTTCGTACTACAGGGCCTCGAAGACGTCGGCGACTCGTTCGTGGAGGAAGCAAAGATCACTGGCGTGGAGCGAACATGTACGTTCGCGTTGTTACAACGTTGTGCTGCGGCGTTGGCCGAAGGCGAGCCCGCGGCGGCGCTTCACTGGGCTGAGAGGCGAGCTCACGAGCTACATAACTCACCACTGCCGTTCACCTTGCATAGGATGCAAGCGCTTAAAGTACGTGGTTCGCTAAACTTTGACGATGTGTATAATTCAAATAATATTTGAATGATTTGACGACAATAATATAATTATGTATGTGTGTTGTTTTCTTGACCAGGCATAGTAACAGGTATACCTTGCGCCAAACTAAGTACCTCCTGCACTTGTTTCAAGTAACTTTGCAATGACTGAACCTGATCTAGAGGGTTGGAACTACTTAGATTATAGCAACTTCAGAGTGAATAAGAAATTTGACGCAAGATATACTTATGTACAACTTGCATTCGAATATCATTCGAATGCAATTGTGCACATCACTTCTACTTTTACTATGTGACGTCACTTTTTGTCATTTTGTATTCATCAAGTATTTTCGGTAAACCTGTAGAATTGATAAACGATTTTCGTACTACACTCGCGTGCAAGTAAATCGACTCAAGTCTCAAGTGCGCATAAAAAGTGATGTAACTAAAAAAATACTTATTTTACCTCTATATAATGTTTTACATAATTAAAGCCTAGTAATTAGGCTTTCAAATGGTAGCATAATATCAGTAATTTAAATAAACACTTGTACTTAGAATGCAACTGAACGCGACCTCCCGTAAACTGCTCTGCGCTCTATACACAACTTGCGCGACACAACCCCCTATAAAAACCCTCTGTAATCGTTTTTTCTTATCAGTCGCTCATTAGACGTTGACCTGAACACATCTCTGCAAATTAAAGCCGTCATTTGAAGAAAATTATGGATACAACACCTGAAGAAGCCGCTCAAGTCGTTGCCCTATTGCAAGAAGGGTTGAACCAGCGAGAAGTCGCTCGTCGTTTGAATATGAGTCAGTCCGCTGTCTCGAGAGTATACAGAAGGTTTCAAGAGACTGGTGCCTTCACTCGGAGGCCTAATACCAGCCGACGCCGGTGCACCTCGGAGCGTGACGACCGGTTTTTGGTCTCGACCTCTCTCCGAAATCGACACCTTACCGGCGTAGATGTGCAGCAGGAGCTACGTCAAGTTCGCGGGGTGACTGTCAGTCAGTGGACAGTTAGAAGAAGGTTGAAAGAAGCTAACCTTACTCCGAAAAGACCCGCTACAGGCCCGAAGTTGACCACAGCTCATCGTCAAGCACGCCTTCACTTTGCTCGAGAGCATTTGGATTGGAGCATAGAGCAATGGCAGTCAGTCCTGTTCACAGATGAGACGAGGATGTGTCTCCATGGCAGCGACAGGAGAGGTCGGGTATACCGTCGTCCCGGTGAACGGTTTTCACAGTGCTGCTTTGTGGAAACCGTTGCATATGGTGGCGGATCTTGCATGATGTGGGCCGGAATTTCCTTAGAAGGCAAAACGGAGCTTGTTTTCGTTCCTGGGGGAGGCCGGGGAGGAGGTCTGACCAGTGATCGTTACATTGAAAATGTTCTACTGGATCAAGTTGTCCCTTATCAAGGCTTTATTGGGGAAAATTTCATCTTGATGCATGACAATGCCCGATGTCACACTGCTCGGGCCACACGTGATTTCCTGAACGAAGTTGGAATTCACACTATGCATTGGCCAGCGCTCAGCCCTGATTTAAATCCCATTGAGCTCAAAAGGAAAGTTAGAGCGAGGAATCCAGCTCCGACAAACATCAATGAGCTCAAGACTGCGTTGGTAGAAGAGTGGGGTCGAATACCACAATCATCCATTAAAAAGTTGATAAGGTTGATGAAGAATCGCATGAGAGCAGTGATCAGAGCTAGAGGAGGAAATACCAAATATTGACACGAATAAATTTTTTATCTTACGCACATTTTGTTTCATTTAAACACAATACCCCATACTGTGAAATTGTATGAATTTTCAACATTTTTTACATTATCATTGGCATTAACCTTTTTTACTAAACTACTGAATCGATTTATCTCGATATATCATCGATCGATATATCATCTTATCGGTGTCTCTATACAGCTATAATTTCTGTTGATGTTAAGTTTTCTGCTTCTCCTCGATAATGCCGGGTTGTGTTTTTGTGCCCTAATTAGAGCTTAATTTCTCTCGATATTGTGCTTCTCTTCAATGACGCCTAGTCTGTGTGTACCCTAGTTGGCGCGCGAGCAAGGCGTAGGCGCGGCTATCATATACGCGCGGCGGCAGTTCCCCGCGCACGCCGCGCGCCACGAGCGCGCGCTGCAGGCCGCCGTGTGCGCGCTCGCCTGGTGCACGCCCGGCGCCGGGCCCGCGCCCATGCACTACCAACATCTGCTGGACCCGAAAGCGCTGGGTAAGTAGCACTAGCACAAGGCGTAGGCGCGGCTATCATATACGCGCGGCGGCAGTTCCCCACGAGCGCGCGCTGCAGGCCGCCGTGTGCGCGCTCGCCTGGTGCACGCCCGGCGCCGGGCCCGCGCCCATGCACTACCAACATCTGCTGGACCCGAAAGCGCTGGGTAAGTAGCACTAGCACAAGGCGTAGGCGCGGCTATCATATACGCGCGGCGGCAGTTCCCCACGAGCGCGCGCTGCAGGCCGCCGTGTGCGCGCTCGCCTGGTGCACGCCCGGCGCCGGGCCCGCGCCCATGCACTACCAACATCTGCTGGACCCGAAAGCGCTGGGTAAGTAGCACTAGCACAAGGCGTAGGCGCGGCTATCATATACGCGCGGCGGCAGTTCCCCACGAGCGCGCGCTGCAGGCCGCCGTGTGCGCGCTCGCCTGGTGCACGCCCGGCGCCGGGCCCGCGCCCATGCACTACCAACATCTGCTGGACCCGAAAGCGCTGGGTAAGTAGCACTAGCACAAGGCGTAGGCGCGGCTATCATATACGCGCGGCGGCAGTTCCCCACGAGCGCGCGCTGCAGGCCGCCGTGTGCGCGCTCGCCTGGTGCACGCCCGGCGCCGGGCCCGCGCCCATGCACTACCAACATCTGCTGGACCCGAAAGCGCTGGGTAAGTAGCACTAGCACAAGGCGTAGGCGCGGCTATCATATACGCGCGGCGGCAGTTCCCCACGAGCGCGCGCTGCAGGCCGCCGTGTGCGCGCTCGCCTGGTGCACGCCCGGCGCCGGGCCCGCGCCCATGCACTACCAACATCTGCTGGACCCGAAAGCGCTGGGTAAGTAGCACTAGCACAAGGCGTAGGCGCGGCTATCATATACGCGCGGCGGCAGTTCCCCACGAGCGCGCGCTGCAGGCCGCCGTGTGCGCGCTCGCCTGGTGCACGCCCGGCGCCGGGCCCGCGCCCATGCACTACCAACATCTGCTGGACCCGAAAGCGCTGGGTAAGTAGCACTAGCACAAGGCGTAGGCGCGGCTATCATATACGCGCGGCGGCAGTTCCCCACGAGCGCGCGCTGCAGGCCGCCGTGTGCGCGCTCGCCTGGTGCACGCCCGGCGCCGGGCCCGCGCCCATGCACTACCAACATCTGCTGGACCCGAAAGCGCTGGGTAAGTAGCACTAGCACAAGGCGTAGGCGCGGCTATCATATACGCGCGGCGGCAGTTCCCCACGAGCGCGCGCTGCAGGCCGCCGTGTGCGCGCTCGCCTGGTGCACGCCCGGCGCCGGGCCCGCGCCCATGCACTACCAACATCTGCTGGACCCGAAAGCGCTGGGTAAGTAGCACTAGCACAAGGCGTAGGCGCGGCTATCATATACGCGCGGCGGCAGTTCCCCACGAGCGCGCGCTGCAGGCCGCCGTGTGCGCGCTCGCCTGGTGCACGCCCGGCGCCGGGCCCGCGCCCATGCACTACCAACATCTGCTGGACCCGAAAGCGCTGGGTAAGTAGCACTAGCACAAGGCGTAGGCGCGGCTATCATATACGCGCGGCGGCAGTTCCCCACGAGCGCGCGCTGCAGGCCGCCGTGTGCGCGCTCGCCTGGTGCACGCCCGGCGCCGGGCCCGCGCCCATGCACTACCAACATCTGCTGGACCCGAAAGCGCTGGGTAAGTAGCACTAGCACAAGGCGTAGGCGCGGCTATCATATACGCGCGGCGGCAGTTCCCCACGAGCGCGCGCTGCAGGCCGCCGTGTGCGCGCTCGCCTGGTGCACGCCCGGCGCCGGGCCCGCGCCCATGCACTACCAACATCTGCTGGACCCGAAAGCGCTGGGTAAGTAGCACTAGCACAAGGCGTAGGCGCGGCTATCATATACGCGCGGCGGCAGTTCCCCACGAGCGCGCGCTGCAGGCCGCCGTGTGCGCGCTCGCCTGGTGCACGCCCGGCGCCGGGCCCGCGCCCATGCACTACCAACATCTGCTGGACCCGAAAGCGCTGGGTAAGTAGCACTAGCACAAGGCGTAGGCGCGGCTATCATATACGCGCGGCGGCAGTTCCCCACGAGCGCGCGCTGCAGGCCGCCGTGTGCGCGCTCGCCTGGTGCACGCCCGGCGCCGGGCCCGCGCCCATGCACTACCAACATCTGCTGGACCCGAAAGCGCTGGGTAAGTAGCACTAGCACAAGGCGTAGGCGCGGCTATCATATACGCGCGGCGGCAGTTCCCCACGAGCGCGCGCTGCAGGCCGCCGTGTGCGCGCTCGCCTGGTGCACGCCCGGCGCCGGGCCCGCGCCCATGCACTACCAACATCTGCTGGACCCGAAAGCGCTGGGTAAGTAGCACTAGCACAAGGCGTAGGCGCGGCTATCATATACGCGCGGCGGCAGTTCCCCACGAGCGCGCGCTGCAGGCCGCCGTGTGCGCGCTCGCCTGGTGCACGCCCGGCGCCGGGCCCGCGCCCATGCACTACCAACATCTGCTGGACCCGAAAGCGCTGGGTAAGTAGCACTAGCACAAGGCGTAGGCGCGGCTATCATATACGCGCGGCGGCAGTTCCCCACGAGCGCGCGCTGCAGGCCGCCGTGTGCGCGCTCGCCTGGTGCACGCCCGGCGCCGGGCCCGCGCCCATGCACTACCAACATCTGCTGGACCCGAAAGCGCTGGGTAAGTAGCACTAGCACAAGGCGTAGGCGCGGCTATCATATACGCGCGGCGGCAGTTCCCCACGAGCGCGCGCTGCAGGCCGCCGTGTGCGCGCTCGCCTGGTGCACGCCCGGCGCCGGGCCCGCGCCCATGCACTACCAACATCTGCTGGACCCGAAAGCCCTAGGTAAGTACCATTAACACAGGTCCGAGTACGCTGGTCGGTGAGACATTAGCTCGATCGCTCATTATTTGACCTCGTCACTTATTATGAAACAAAGTCCCCCGCCGCGTCTATCTGTTCGCGATAAACTCAAAAACTACTGAACGGATTTTCATGCGGTTTTAACCAAAAGATAGAGTAATTTATGAGGAAGGTTTAAGTATATAATTTGTTAGTGTATGGTAGAATTGTTCCTCTTTTATACTCTCTCACTTACTGTCTACAGAAAATTCCGTTTTACGGTCAGAATACTATAGCCATTCCAACTTAAAAAAGAAATGGTGCATGTAGTGTGGTAATTTGAAAGCTAAAAACACGGAGATACGTTAGGTACGTTAAGCATTTGATGGTAGTGGTTTATACCATACAATGATTATGTTGTCCATATGTTTAATAATAAATAAATGTGTAGGCGCGGAGGCGGCGGAGCTGTTCATCAAGGAGGCGTGCGCGCTACTGCGCCTGGCGCCGCTGTCGCCGCTGGCGGGCGCCGTGCTGGCGGGCTGCCGCGTGCTGCCGGCGCTGCACGACATCCGCGCCAAGATGTCGCACCCGCACGTCATCGCCGCCTGGTCCGACGACGAGCTGCCCTTCGAGGTACGTCGCATACGATACACACGATTATTAACAAAATAACTATTCTCACCTCTAGGATGGCTCTGCAAAATGTCAGCTGGAAGCTTTGGAGTCGATTGAGCGGAGGGCCAGGAGACTTATCGACAATGACCAACTGGTCAACGCACGAGGCCAAAGCTTGGTGCATCGTCGTAGGGTTGCCAGTCTCTTGATTTTCTATCGGATACATTTCGGAGAGTGTACAGAGGAACTGATTTAATTCTTCCTTACCCATTCTACCATCAGACGACCAGACCAGCGCCACAGGTACATGGTAGATATATCAGATTTGCGCACAAAGCACTTTGCTTCCACTTTTATAATGCGTACCGCAAAGGAATGGTACCCACTACCAAATCTGTGTTTTCCAATGAGTACAATCTGGGTATCTTCAAGTTGCGAGTGAATAGGTATCTTCTAAGCAAGCGTGCTACATCATCGACTGCATCGTCACTTAAGAATAGGTGAGGTCGCGGTCAAACGCAAGCCTATTAAAAATCAATGCTGAAGGACTTGGTCCTTAGTAACAAACATAATGTCTGCTTGTCATTGAGAAATAAGTGAACTTCTATCTCTTTATTGTTTTTTTTTTAACATTAATATATATTTTGTAATATTTAAACAATTAAATAAGTACGTATCTATGACAGTTTAAGGTTAAGGAAAAGTAAGTGTACGGGTCACAAGTTCATTACTGTACATACCAACGGTGCCGACGCAGCACCTACGTCCAATACAAACATGTGTCATAAAGTATTTCGCAGCACCTTGTATATTAATAAGCTATTAAGCAAGTAACTTATAACTACAACACACTATCAAGGAAAGATAAACCACCGTTGTTTACATTGTAATAATCATAAACTAACTTCAATAATATACAATGTCTAACTTTCGGCTATCTTTCTTTTCGTACTCCACTACAACTCTACCAATACCATAAAGTGTAAAGTGTGAAGGCTAACTGGCCCGAACAGTAAGCGTGTGAGCGACCCCAGCGACACAGAATTTAATCCTTGTATGGAAGCTGTATTTTGACAGCATAGTTGGCATATTGGCTTAAGATCTGTGTTAAGTCTTTTGTAAAGTGCTAAATATTATGCATTTTTTGACAGGACAAATGGCGCAATCGCTTTCTCTGTCAAGAAGTGATATTTGAATGTTTGTTAAGCACCTCAAACAACACAGAAAATACACTGTCCATAAGATTCCCTGCTGACAGCACAGCGTCAATCTAAGAATCTCTTAAAAAGCTATTCACTGCAGGCGCCCAACTTCATTAAAACATTATCAGTCATCCTTATACACTTCCACGTCTGGGGTGCCTCAGGGCTCTCATTTGGGACCCATTCTCTTTTTAATCTTTGTCAACGATATTGTGTACGAAATTAAACACAGTAAATGTTCTGTGTTCGCAGATGATCTAAAACTTTACAAAGAAATCAAATCGAGTTTGGACGTCTCACTTCTTCAGGCCGATCTAAATAAATTGCAAGAATGGTGTCGTTCAAACATGATGACTCTTAATGCCAACAAGTGTTACCACATCACCTTTACGCGTAATAAGAAGACGATACTAACATTTTATACATTGAATGATATAGCATTACAAAAAGTCGACACTATTCGTGACTTAGGTGTTCAACTTGATAGCAAACTGACATTTATAAATCATATTGACGGGATTGTGGCCAAAGCATCCAAAATCTCAGGCTTCGTAAAAAGAACATGTTCAGAATTTCAGTGCACATCGACACTGAAAGTTCTCTATAATTCCCTTGTCAGAAGTATCTTAGAATACGCCTCACCTGTCTGGAACCCAACATATCGTACTCATATCAATAGAATAGAACGTATACAGAAAGGATTTACTAGGTATCTACGATTTAGGTCACCGAATTGTCCTCGTGACGCTACTTATCCCCAACGACTTAGCCACTTTAACATGATATCATTGGAACATCGTAGACTCTCATCAGATCAACTATTGCTCTATAAAATTGTTCATAACTTTGTTAATGCACCTGAGTTGGTATCTGAATTGAATATAGGTGTACCTAGCCGTGCCACAAAGAGATCAAAAAGAAAACGTAATACTTTTGTAACATCTCCATTTCGAAGCAATCTCGGTCATACAGCTCCCATGAACCGATTAATGACCAGCTATAATAATGTCAGCAACTACAACCAAAGCATCGACATACTTTCAAGTGCATTTCCTCAGTTTCGTAAGAACTTATTAAACAAATTACAAGAATATTGCACTCACTAATAATAAACCTGTTCCTCTTACTTGATAAACCTCTCTTTGACATTCCAATTGTATTACATACTTAATATAAACAATTAAATGTTTACTCTTAGTCTTACCTAGCATATAACTGCAAGTGTTGTGTACTTCTGTAAGTGACAAATTCGCTAAATCTTAGAACATGTTCTAATCGAGTATTGAATGTATGTAGTGAATAAGTCGTTGAAGTGCCTTATGAATAAATAAATAAATAAATAAATTATCTTAGGGACAATTCTTGGTCAATCTAGTCAGTCTCAAAACATATCACATATGGTATTCTCCAAAATAAAATCATCGTTAACTGTGAACATACTTGGTTCAGATGACATTTGGCGTATTAGACTAGATCGTAACTTTGAACATATTTTATCACAAGAATATGCATGATGACAGGGTTAAAAATAAGTTTCTAATTAGTCCATCTTTTAGATTAGCAAAGAATATTGGAAGCCTATTTTTTGTCTTAACAAAACAGTAAAAAATTACTAAGATGTAACGCATTAAAGTGCGCGAGAGAGGGCTTGTGACGTCACTCTTTTGTAAAATTTGTACCAGCAAGTGACGTAACACGAAATTTAAACGCGTTGTATCGTTGCTATTAGTTTGTGGGACAAAATAAAAATAGGTGACCCAAATTTTTTGCAAATCTTAAACTTGGACTAAAAATATTTTTAGTCGTTATGCCCTTTATGTTGGCCCTTTAAAAACAATTAGTAATGTGTATTGTATACAGATTGTATGTGTGTAATGTTTGGCGCAGGTTGACCTGGGCGAGGACGGCGGCGGCTACCACTCGGTGTTCGCGTGCCCGATCCTGCGCCAGCAGGCGTCCGAACAGAACCCGCCGATGCGACTGCTGTGCGGGCACGTCATTTCGCGGGACGCGCTCAACAAACTCGCTATGGGTGCCAAGTTAGTATATATATCTATACTTAATATTATAAAGAGGAAAGATTTGATATTTAGTTTGTAAGGATTTAATTCAAAAACTACTCAACCGATTAAAAAATTATTTCTCCATTAGAAAGCTTTATTATCATCACCGGGTAATATAATATTTATTTAAGAAAATAGTACTATTACGAGCATAACCTAACCTACTTCTACGCGAGCGTAGCCACGAGCAAAAGCTAGTTTACTATATACGTATTAACCTATTGAGTCGCAGCGGCACACCATACACAATAGGTTTTCAATAATGTGTGGCATTCCAATAATGGAAAGATTAAAGTGATTTCATTAGGCTACATTTCTCGCAAGAACAATAATTATAAGGAAAACAATCAATGAAAGCATATCTTACGATTTAAGCGAATATGTTGATATATACCTATAATTATAAAAAACATAATTCAATAACCGAGTCGCAGCGGCAGGCCGGCGGCCAGACACAATAGAATGTCAATTATATCTGGCATTCCAACAATTGACAGGTTAAATTAATAAAGAAAATAATATCAGGCCTATTAAAGGTCTTCTCAGTATAATAAGGACTAGGCCACAGTCCATCATGTTGGCGTAGTGCGGATTGACAAGCTTCAAACATCTTCAAGAACATCAATGTTTTCGTTCGCCGCTAAGATATTGAATGGAACTGTGAAAATTATACATTAAATTTTTAGTAAATAATACTTACATTCCATCTTACGCTAATTGACCTTGAACTTGACTACTCGTTTTTACATCATATTAAACTATTGAGGTAATCACGTATCTATTGAAGATTTCTTCTTATTATATAATTTATTTGTGTAAATTATTATGGTCAACCAGTTTGCTGTTAGCCAGTTAATTCATACAGTCGGCTAATGATCCCACTAAAAGAATCGTGCGGTTATTTGCGGGGTAAGGAATGCATCGAGTAACTGCTTCATTAATTGAAACATTTTCACACTTATAATCGTCGTTTCCATTCATGAACACAGATGGTATAGATAAGTTTTAACTAGAATGTGCTTCGGGGCTCTTTATTGCCATTCCATATTTTGACGCAGACTGCAAATGCTATAAGCCTCCAAACCAGACATACACAAATCATTTTAGTTAGTTTATTTCCAAATAAAATGCAAAATACAATGTTATATTGACCCCAAACTAGGCAAGCCTTTTTTTGGTACCAGTGGTGTTTTAGGGTAAATGATTTAATCTTAATAAAGATTATAGTGTTTTCTTTTCTTCCAGATTGAAATGCCCTTACTGCCCCATGGAGCAATCGCCGGCGGAGGCGAGGCAGATATACTTCTCGTGAACAGTAGGGTCGCGCTACCCTAACGTTATTTTGATCGTGAAGTAACGATTGTAGCATATAACTTGATAGAACTTGCCACAGTTAAGTGACAAAGAACTGAAAGAATGATTGAAATATAAAAACGTTTTGACTAAGTATCGCTATTTTTGCAATAATTTAAAATTTATCGGATTTTCGCAGGGATTTTGTGTGAGACCAGTGGCAAAATAAAATATTTGCTGGGTGCGAAACAAATGCAACGCAAAAAATAGAGTCAAGTAAGTCACTATGAGGAACGGCATCTGTTTTTGATTTAGATATTTTTATAAGTCGTTGTTAAATGTGTGAGTGATTGATTGTATTGGATAGTTGTGCAATACTTAATCCAAATTAGGAGACGATAGCATTGTGAAAGTAATGGTACGTTTTTGTAGACTGTATACTGACAGGAATTAGATTCAACCGATATACATAATTATGTAGTTTTGAGTAAAATTGGAGGAATGCGTCAATTGTCTTTTTGCAAATCTTTAATCATCCTGACGCTTAGGGCTACTGCGCACTCATTCCAATGGCCACTTCCAGAACATTTGACGCCTTAGAGTCATACAGACAAACAAGCTAATTGGTATCTTTAAATTAAATTAACTTATTTTAGTAGTATTTAATTCTTGGTGACTTACAAAAGCTGTGCTCCGCAACTTTAAAGATACACTAACTTTAGATTGAACGGGGGATAATGTTGTATAAGACCATAGGGTTCAATTTGCGTCTAAAACGAGAATGTGTGCAGTACGCGCCTTAAATTATTAGAAATTAGTCTCCTTAAAATTAAAATGGTTCTTAGAATTTTCCTTCACAGTTAGTCGTGCTACATTGCGGAATACTATAATAGATGTTATATAAGGTAGACAACATTATATTGTAATTTTAAGACAAATATTATAATTGTATGTTTACGTACGGTTGACGTACTGTTGTAGAGAAGCGCTTTTGTTCTTTTTTATAATAAAATGTATTCAGTATTTATTGCAGTTTGTTTTACTTGTTCGTCTCATAGAAGTCTTTCTTGGGAGTAAATATATTGTCATGTCATTGTTGATACCAATAGAATTATTACTACAATACTGCGAAAATAATGCGATGCATGATATTTTCTTCTTAAAATTCTATTATGATATATATTAAAATAAGAAAGGTCATATTTTTTTAGTTGTATCTTATGTATCTTGTATCTTATGTGGGGGCCAGTCCAGACCGGCGACACTTCGACCCAATGGAATCTTTTGTGTCGATGCTCTCCCAATAACGACTGCCGTAGATGTTCATGGCAGCCGGGACCGACGGCTTAACGTGCTCTCCAAGGCACGGAGCAGGCGATAATTGTCAATCAATACGCACATAATTTTGAAGTCATATAACTGCCGAAAGTCAGAGGTGCGCGACGTGGGTTCGAACTCGAGACCCTCTGCAGTCTGTTGGTTTCCCCACTGAGCTATCGCTGCTCTGCTTCTGCTTTTTTTACTTACTGAGAAAATTACCTTCTTAGTGTTACTTTGGTTTTGAATATTAATAAACCATTAAATTGTATAATACTCATAACTAACATGATTGTAATTTATAAAATACAAAACTAGTAGAAATATTTATCGAATATTTATAAAATTTACTGCACGAATTACGATATTCTACTTGACTGTACAAAACATCTGTGGCGACTATCCGCCACAATTATGTCTCTGGACCCCAGAGACCCCCAATTATGTCTCTGAGCCTTACAATTCGGAGTAAACCGCTCCGCTTATGCATATTGGGCCAGCCCTCGAGCACACGGACGACACGCGACGGCTGCGTGGGCCCGCGCGTTGGCTAGCGGACTTCGCGTTCGACCTTCGGCGCGCCCGCGCATGGAGACAGGCGACCGTGCACTCGGTTCGCAGCTCTGTTCGAGAAAGTTCGCTTTGCTATTGCTATTGTTATTTGCTATCATTGTTAATTTAATAAATCATATCGTTTAGTCTAAATATAAAATTCATTCTTCGCCTATCGTTCTTCATCTATTATTTCTTCTGCTGTCATCCTCATTACTACTTCGTTTCGCCTTCTGCTTACGTAGTGCTTGCGCTTAGGTTCAGAGTTCGACACCCGGCTGAGTGAAAACGTTTAATGTGGGTAACGACGCCACACATCGGATACTAACCTGCTAATTTGCGAAGTTCACCCGTATGTATGGTGCGGTCGCTTTGACGTAGCGTTTATAATTTGGTCGGCTTATAGAAGAATTGCTGACACATTCTATTTGTTGATATAATTTTCATAATAGTCGTAATTTAAAGCTGAAATTAACAGGATTGTTTATTGATGGAACATTTTAATTAGTTCATAGTATTCTATGTTTTCTTGTTTTATGGGAACTAAATTCAAACCATATAAAATGTAATTAAATTTCTTGTATCTTCATATTGCATAGAGCCATATAATCTAAATTTACTGTATTTATAAAGGTGTACTAAGGGTACACAGCTTTTTATTTGATTGTAAGTGTACTGGTTTACTTGCAAATCCGTTTCTTTCTGAATTTCGGCACCATTTAAATACATTAGTGTTCATCAAACAAATTAAAAACGAATGTTTGAACAAATTTAAACTAATTAAGGTCTATTATTGCTATTTTTATTCGAACTTCTACGTTGAGCCGTTTTTAAGATCTGGGCAATCCCAAAACGTTACCGCAGCAAAATCTTAAGTAACTTTAGAACCACTACACACAAATTTTGCTGTTCACAAACATTTAATACGCAACAGAAGCTATCTATTCATGCATTTATTTCCGGGAAGAAACGATTTTATGAAAATCGTTTTGCCAGGGTAAAGTCACAAACATTACTGCAACAAAATTTGTTTTCTCGAATAACTTTACAACTACAACTTGAACAAATTTTGCTATTAGTGAACAAATTACTCTTCACGATGGACTAATTATTTGTTATACTCTCACCTCTCCAAAGCACAACATTTTGCTGCGGTAACGCACACGAATAAAACTTATCCTAGGGTTTGTGTAAAGGAATTACTAGATTATAAGCTAATATTTTATAACATACTCCGTCGGGCTCTTGTCACCGCTGGCTTTCCGGTTCAGCTTGAACCTCACAGCTTGGTACTCGACGATGGCAAGAGACCAGATGGTATGTCATTACTGCCATGGAAAATGGGTAGGCCTGTGGTGTGGGACGCAACTTGTCTTTCTAGCACAGCGGGTTGTGCTGGTGCTGCTACTGCATCAGCGGAGACGCTCAAACGGCGTAAATATCAAAACCTTATTGATGAGTACATATTTGAGCCGTTTGGTGTCGAAACGCTAGGGCCATGGGGTCCAAGTGTTAGGTTTGTTTATAAAGACCTAGCTAAGCGGCTCATCGACGCTTCGCGTGACCAGAGGGCTGGTATTTTCTTTGCACAAAGAGTAAGTATTGCCATTCAACGCGGCGATGCTACCAGTCTTCTGGACACGTTGCCAATGGTCGACGAAGGAATATTATGAAGCTTTTTAATTTTGAAGTTTTATTTTTCTCTAGTTTATATTTCTTGTAAATAATTTGTGAATATCATGTTATGATATGTTATGAGATTAGGGAGTTTTTTTACATTTCAATATGATACTGATACTTATCATGGAAGAATCAGGTGGAGATGTTAGGAATTAGTTGAGTTTTTTAAAGAGAATCTGGTTTTTCAAATTGAATATTGGTTGACAGATATCGGAATGTATGAAGAATTTGAAAGAAAGAAATAAATCTTTATTGCTATACAGCTTTCAGGTGGACACAATGTGTATGAAGATAAAAAGAAATAATAATAATAAACCGCAGAAAAGCTTGTGGCGAGCTGAACGTGAGTGGCGATATTACGGTCCTGAATGCTTCTGAGAGTCGGTTAGGGCCTCGTCCCCGGCTTGCTTTCACTAGATGGCTGGGTTGTAACTTTAAGAGCGCCCGTAGACTCTGGCTTGCCTTAGTAGGCTGGTCTCAGGGAGGCCGATAGAGCTGTATGCTTGGGGGTGGAAGGGCATAACTACGGGGAAAGCCGCTCCGGGTCTCCGTTTTCACGAGACACGTGATGTTGAAACCGGTGCCGCACCGCTCACACCGGTGCTGACCCCTGCTGCTTTTAAGACCTGTATGTCTATGGCGACTATTTAGGGGGCCCATCTAGTGATTTGGCGAGTCACCTTCTGCCATTCCGACTAACTATAGTTTACATTTTACCAAACCATTAAACAGCCATCCCCATAGCTCAGAATAATTAGATGCCATATGTAGCAATAGTATCCAACACCTGCGCGGCTTGTGTTTCGGCAAGTGTCCCATCTCACTTAAAAATAAAACTTTTCTGCATGTTTGACCAAGTGTCCCCGTGTAAGCCTCTCAAAGAGCCGGGTATTTCCCTAACGTAATAGGGAAATTCCCGTAAAAAAGAAACAAATAATAATAAAAAGGAAGAAATTAAAAAAATGTTTGTACAAGAAATTCGAACTCGTTCTATTAAATGATTAGTTCCATCCGCTCCTAATTTGGGCTTGGCAATGACTGGGCGCCTTGAAGCCTCACTGATCTTCACCTCACCACAAAACATGTAGGCATGTGTATTTACATATCGTGTAGGCTACACCACTAAATTATTATTTATCATCTGCTAAACCCTTGGAACACAACGAAGTCTGGTAAGTATCCCGCCACAGTGCACCAATCGATTAGCTCGCTTTTCGATACACAGCCACTAATCAGCTGGACAGAGTGAGAATGTAGTTTTTGTTGCGTTGGAACAGTGGACAGTCATTGTGTAGACGGCATGATTTGCTGCCGGACAGGGACAATGGGTGAAACGGCGGTGCTACTAGCTGCCCATGACATAGAGGTAAGGTCCGCAAGCCGAATTGCAGAAAGGTGTGCGTAAACACACACTTTCTCTTACCCTCATTACCAGATGGGCTTATCTAGCACGACCGGAGAGAGATCAAACGCCCGTGATATAGCAAGTACAGGGGCGTAACTGAGTATCACTATTTCATCGCGGAATATTTCTATACCTATGACTGGTTCGATGGCACCAACCATTACTAGTTACAGCATACACACAGACTCCATGTCTGATAGTCGTATCAGGCAATTAGATGTTTGCAGTCATCAGAACAGTGCATAGTTCCACTGATAATCAATATACATACATATGGTTCCTATAACATTTAAGAATATCAAAGAAAACAACATCCTCGGTACATAATTTATTTAATGGATATGTACAAAGACAAAAGATTTTAGGACAAATAAAAATTTGGCAATAACTCTCAACAATAGCAATAATATTAATAAAGAGTGGTGTCGTTCAAAAGCAGGCAAAATATCAACAACAACAATAATTTAAATTGTATACTTAAATATAGTTCGGACACAACATAGGGCTAGGTTTCAACAATTATCATGTCACCATTGTAATAAATTATTATGTCCACTCATACACTGAATATAAACTCGATTTACCGATATATTTTTACACCAAAAAGATATTTCCCATTATGTCTTGTATTCAATAATTACAGAGGTGACACGATAATTTCGTCCGTAAAACGACAATTCCAAACATAAACCACTTAATTCAAAGAAAGACATACATTTTGTTTAAAATTCCGTTTTACAAACAAATAATAACAGCATCTTTAAACCTAAAATAAATTAATTCATAAAAAAATCTTTTTGACAATAGAACATGAGCCGTAACAATTTTAATATCATATTGATATAACTTTTAAAATTAATTTTCTGATCATAAACAACTGCCTGAAGATCAATTCATGTACAGTGCAGTGTACGTAGGTGGCTCCAAAAGTACCTATGCTATTTATTATGATTAGTTCCATAAAAGCGGTTGGTCTGTGACCATGATAACGGGCAAAAGCCAATATTGTTTGTGTAAGTTGCTTACGATCACAAAATTTTAATTAAACACAGCACTTAATAAATAAATTGCGTTTTATCACACATAATTATATACGTAGCATCTACCAGCAAAGTACTACTATTAGGTACTAATTATTGCTGTAAAATTTCATCTACATACCACCGAAAGAAAGGCTAGTGTGTACGGTTAGAGAAAAAAGTTCACCCAAGTGAAGACTCTTGAATCAAACATTGTATTACAATACACATTACACAGCTCTTTTACATTTCTTAGACGTGTTTTACACAGTCACCGGTGTTTCACCTCAAAAGTAAGTCTAATATTAAATACTGACATTACTTCAGAGCTCCTTAAACAAATAATTAATCTCCCGAACTTGTTTCTCCAACAGTAATTATCTAAGAGAAAACAATACGAGTAAGATGGAAGACGCTCCTAAATACAGCAAAAATGTATGTATTTTATTTATTTAGCAATTAAATTATATTACTATAATATCACTTACGACCTAATCTATGCGTTACATAGTATTTTATTAATATAAATACATTCATATTACTGGTATTTGAATTTGCTTGATATAATATGGTAATAATGTAATCATTTTCATAAACATTTGGCACACATAGACCATTCATTTGCCTACAAAACAAAGTCACGAGGAAGTCAACACAAATTCGGCTTGGAGAAAATATTTCTAAGCATTTCGCCATTGATTTCGAAGCACTTAAACCTTGAAGGGTAGTCGTCACACTATATACCTTGCCCCGCCTATATAACAACGGGAGCATTCGTGACAAAGTTTTAAATATCATTTTGTTTCAATTAAATAAATAGCCCGCAGTCGTGCTTTTATAAAACTTGAGATTTTCTTAAAAAATAAACTGATAGAAAAGTTCAACTTTTCTTGAAGCTAATAAATATTCGTTTGGCATAATCAAAAACATTCTGACATCACGTCACAGTCATGCGTGAAACAAGCCGCAGGTTATGGGGAAACGAAAAATATATCAATTTTACTAATAAATAATATTGCTTCATCACAAATCAGTCATTGCATCAGTCTAGTACTCCTACGCGTAAACACGACGAAACACCAATGAAATTGTACTAATCAAGCCATTCAAATAAAAATTACAATTGCTTACACATAAAATAAAGAAATTCCAACACCACAGGTTACATGTACCCGTGCCTTTCTGCCTCATACGTCACCATTAAATTATATTTAAATAGACCATTCTTCCAACCCGTTCAACCGTTTGTATGGGATACAGAGAATGAGTCAGTAAACTGTGGTGTGGGCTACTTATTATTGGATAGTATATTTATACCAAAAACCCAACTAATATTACGAGACAAACGTTAAACTAAACTGAAGTTTATATCACAATAAACACTATTTGGTGTATTCTTTCAAGGCTTTGCCGTGAGTGCCGGTTATAAACACACTTGTTACCAAAAGTGGAAACTTAATACAGCGATTTTTAAGTAAATAAAAATAAAAAGGGACTTTTATATTGAAGCTTATCTAAAAGTGTGTCACAGCCTACTTATCACTAGTTAATATGATGTTGCGCAAAGTAGTATGTAAACATTCAATGTTCGTCCCTCACAATAAAAAGTAATTATTTAAAACGCATTTAATCCGGCACTCGTCCCCTCTACCAACACTCCGTACTCCAGTTACAATTCTCTAACGATAGAATAGAAGCATTTTAGTAGGCACTTGAGAGAAAACGGCCACGTATATATTACATAAACATTGCGTAAGTTACCAATAAGATTATAAATTACGATTTTAATCATATCATTACCATTAGGCATTGATAAATTCTCTGGCTGCATATATAGGGACAGTCATACGCCATCCGCAGTTGTATTTTATGCCATCTTGGTATATTTTGAAAAAAGAATTTCAAAATGGCGCCATGATTTAGACAAACGTTTTGAGTCTATATACTAGAGATTAGTAAATTTACGGTAGTGATTGTTGTAAGTCTAGAGAGGAAGCAGCTACGCAATATATCGAAAATGAATCTTTATAAGTTATTAAACATGAATAAATTTTCCCTATACTTGTGGCGATTGCCATTACACGCTAAGTCTTAATTGCGAGACAACGGGCACTGTCTACTGTCTATTAAATATACCGGTAAAATTATTTGAGTACATTTTCATCTAATCACGCACAGATACATAGATATATGTCCTTATCAATATGATAAATAAGATTTTGTTAACACACTGTAGGCGATTGTATGAAGTAGATCCCCTGGTTTATGAACACAAAATACGGCTTGCTTATGGCTAATGCGACTATATGCTATAATATAAATATATACATGTACTATCACTTTTGAAAGTAACAAAATTTTAATAGATAAAAATACATTTTGATCGCCCTGTATGCAATATTTGTATGTTCAGATCACAAGGTATACTATATAGGTAATTTACATTAGGTATTGCTCAGTTTAGAAATCGATAATTTTATTATAATTACTGGTGTAGTGTTACTTAAAAGTACCGTCGTAGATAAAGCGAAATAATATAATAAAGTGTTATTATAACTTAATACCTATTCGCACCACACTTCCGTCATGTAATTATGCACAGCAGCAACACTACTAAATGTTATAAATCATATATTACTCTGGCAACATACGGCATTAAATTAAAACTTGATCGACGGAAACACGGTACTAATATTATTTTAAAATTATGAATAATTAATTCTTATAATATATTACGATTGATTGACTATTAGTAAATGGGGGAAAACCTAAATGCATATAGGGAGTAACTATTCAACTATTTTCCATTCTTTTAATAATATTTCATACTAAAACAGTATCAGTAGTATCACATCTATCACTATAAGTATCTACTATTATGTAAAAGTGTAATTATTCTAGGCATCATGGGTACACCAGTGTACGATAAATGTGATGTTTTATACATGGAAAACATTCGAATGAGAAAATAGTCGGGTCCTAATTAGACAGCGAGTCAGCCATTTTACCTAAGCACGATTACTATTTCATAATTGATTAATTTATATATATCAAAGACATTCCCCGTCTCGACGAGACACGTCACACGGGTCGTCTTTGGTGGACTAGAGAATGGTAAACTTTTCTGTCTATTCTATTATCGGTCGATACACGCTGCGACAACGGATGCAATAGAAATTCTCATTATTTTTTGTTCCATGAACTCATAGTTAATAAAGAATCACTGAAGTTTTAGAGGGCCTGGCCCCGAAATTTAATTTACCTCGAAACTCGTAATCTAAAATTCAACAACTCTGTCACAATTTTAAAATCGCCAGACTAACCAAAGCGGAGGGTAACGGGAGCGCCCCGGGAGCCGGTCGACGACGAAGCATAACCGAAGATCGTTCCACATCATATGAGAAATCTAAAACAAAATGTGCACGCGCTCGGCGGTCGCATACCCGGGGAGCGGCGGGGCGGCGCGGGGCGGGGCGGCGCGGGGCGGGGCGGCGCGCGGCGGCTAGCTGGGCGCGGGCTCGGAGCGCACGCCGGCCAGGTTGAGCAGCGCCTCGGCCGTGCGGCGCTCCTCGCCGGCCTGGCCGCCCCGGCCGGCCTCGCCGCCGCTGTACGAGTGCTCGTCGCGCGCGCAGCGGGAGATCACCAGGTGCGCCGCCGGCGGCAGCTGCGCGCCGCAAACACACCCGAACTCAACACTTGCACTAACCTATTGTCTAGCTCGAATCGAATTCAAACTATTCTATATAGCCCCTATATATTTAACTTGTCTTAATACTATTGATTCGTATAAAGACACGAGTTACGATAACCAATGAAAGCTATCTCATAATAAAATAAAAACTGCATTCAAAGTTGGGCAACACAATGGCTTATTATTTTGGAGACAAATTGCCATGACACAAGAATAATCCTTACTAATATTATAAATGCGAAAGTAACTCTGTCGGTCTGTCTGTTACCTTTTCACACTCAATCCGTTGAACCCACTTCGATGAAATTTGGAATGGATATAGCCTGAGACCCTGGAGCAGACGTAGGCTATATAACATCACGCTACGGCTCGCGGGAGCGGCGCAGTAACCATAAATACCACTGACGCGGGTGAGACCGCGGGCACAGCTAGTAGTAATAATAGAAACGACTATTGATTATGAATATAAATGATTGGTAGCGGTACCTGGTCGAGCACGGCGGGCCCGTACTTCATGGCGAGCACGGTGGCGGCGGCGAGGTACTCGTCGGCGCCGGGCTCGCTGTCGGCGAGGCGGCGCGCGAGGAGCGACACGCGCGACGGCGAGCCGCTGTCGGCCGCCGTCTCTGGCGCCTCGCCTGGCGCGGGGATCGGCTGGCGACCGAATGCCTGCGAATCATATCATATTTAAAACTCTAAACTACTATACCTACCAACTTAAAATTGACAATACAAGAAGTAATTGAAACCATAAATATATAAATTAGACAACTATTATAAAGTCAAATTTAATTTTTAGGCAAATTTTTGTGAAATATGCTTATACGTCACAAGTTTCGCATCGCACAAGCAACTATTCTAACATTAACATACATATATAAATACTAGCTTTCTATGTACATAAAA
Source organism: Catocala fraxini (assembly GCA_930367265.1). Taxonomy (NCBI): domain Eukaryota; kingdom Metazoa; phylum Arthropoda; class Insecta; order Lepidoptera; family Erebidae; genus Catocala; species Catocala fraxini. Next base: position 19,281,144 of record OV884035.1, read on the forward strand.
CTTAAGTTACCCAGCCAACAACTAACTAATCTAAGATTTATCATACTGTTACGGAGCTGTAATGATAGCTGTAAGTTAAAAAAAAAATGCTATGCCCGACAGGGCCCATATTTGTAACCAACTTCTAGACATTATGGAATACAATAAAGTTAATATCCAAATTCACCAAAATAATTCTAAGATTACTTTTTTGTTACACAAGTGATTATGATCACAATAAAAATAAAATATCATAATCATAAACTCTTGTTAAACGGTTACAATTTTATTCAATGAAAATAGTTGTTACTCTTGGTTTCAAAATCTACCAAATTCTTTCTCACCAATTTAATATCAAGATATAATATATGGCATTAAATCAATGCATGCAACGTGTCTCTAAACTAATGAAGATTAATTATTTATGATTTATCTACTTAAGCTACAATAGCTAAACATAATACATGACCATCATTTATCAACGTAAAAACTGTAGTAATAACTAACTTGGAGTAAGGAAGCACGGTGTTGCGGGTCGACCGTCCACAGGGAACCTTTGCCAAGTCCTGGAGCAGCCGCCACCTGTAATGGAAGGAAACACATACATTAATGATATTCTAAATTAATTTATAATTCATATATATTAGTTCTTATTTATGTGTAACAGAAAGGCTCTGGAAGATCATGATTTAATATTAGTAGACAAATATCCTCCATTGACAATACACTGATCATAACATGTCAAGGTTAAGTGAATGTCCTTTTTAACCTTTTGACCGCCACATCAATAACGAAAATCTGTGTTCGCCACGCCAAGCAACAAATTCCTTGTTTCATACCTACAAAAAAATTGTCACGGCAAAAGTATATATCGATAAAACATCGATACATTTTACTTGTGCATGATTTACGAATAAAAAGCGCTTATAAGTACCATTGAATTCTATTAAATTTCACCCGTGTTTTACCTTCTTTCCCAACTTAGTAATCATTACCCAGAAGTTACAGCGTTACATAAGAGCAGATTTTATGATAAAAAGAAATTCAAACATTTTAAATAATGTCACAACACTAATCTCGTTTGTTACGACATCTACTGACGTGAAAAGACGTCAGTGGCGTGGCCAGCACTGCGCTTACAAACTTTGTTGTTTCTGAGATAGAGATGGGACATGCTTAACGATATTATTGCATGGTATGTAATTTATAATCACTTGATTACTAGAATAGTATAATGAAGTGTTAAATATATGAATAATTATTATTTCTAAAAATTAAGATACTTATACCCTATTTTAGCCTATATAACCTATTTTTCTGTAAGGAAATGATGTAGTATAAGTAACCGAACAACTTTTCGCGTCGTTCATTTACGCACAATGAGCTAATTGTGGGGCTACAAGTCTTTGAGGCAGGTTTCACTTCAACAGAGAACATCTAACATCGTATCGAACATCATATAACGTGATTCTAATAAAAATTCTAGATCACTCATTGTTGATTGCATACCTTGAATATTGTTATGTAGAATGGTGAACGTATTATTAGTCTCAAAATAAATTATCTGTTAGAGTTTCTGCTGATGTTAAAGTAGGTTTCATTAAATAGTCTGTTTGTTTTTAGTTTTACATTTGTTAGACTCCATATACTTAATATAAGTATATTTATAGTTCAGGTGCAATATGTTTCCTAATATCAACCTGCATAGTATTACATTAAAAGATGTATTAGACACATTATAATCTATGTAAACAAGTATGGTATGATTAAATTGTGCACATATATAGTTATACATTTCTCGCAATTTAGTAACACTAAAATATCTTCCTCTCTTTGTGACACACAGTAGAACATTAGTGTCGACAGTTTGTTTAAGTAATAATATAATATAGATTGTAATCTTAAACGGTCCCTATCGTTATTTCCACATATAATAACAACATAATTTAATTTATGAAAATCGTTATACAAATGATTCAAGGAGTTTATCTGTTGAAGCCCCTGGTCTACATAAAGGTGACACAAAGAAATTAAAGTATTTCATAAATCTTTTATCAGTAATTGTTTTCCTATCCCATCACTAGCTGACGTCAGTGCACGCCAAATGATACATTTTGCATGATGTTCTTACATTGTGATTTTTTCCTCATTATAGTGTGGCTAATTGTAATAATCTTTGTGTAATAATTATAACAAATAAGTCTAAGGAAAAATATTAGGAAAAAGAGACACAACAAACATATTTTTGTACTTATGTTTTTTTTTAACTGTAAAATAGTCGTATTTTCGACGTGCCATGCCGTCGGGGGCGTCGTGAGCACAGTTTAATTTGACGTGAATGAACGTCCGTGGCGGCCAAAAGGTTAATGCTACCAACGTACTAAACATTCACATCATATGGCGTTTCTTTTTTTATAGGACAACTCTCCCACTAGTAGATAATAATGCCTGCATTGCGGAGCACTTTACAAACATTCAAATAGCGGACACAAAGAACATCCAGACTCGGAACAATCATTTGTGGATCACACAGAAAAGTCTGTGTGATTCACAAATGATTGTTCCGAGTAGGATTCGAGCCCACAACACTCGGCGCACTGGCGAGGCGACCACTTAAACCACTTCACAATCTGTGCAGTGCGTTTTATATTTACGAAAGAAGACATATTGTTATGTATTTGGCCAATTGAAAAAATATGCATTCGAACTGCATTATTTATGATGTTATGGAGCAATATATAATACGACAAAAAGGTCTTTAAGATATTTCAGTTCTTACGCGTCTGTACACTGATGCATGCCCAACTTTCATTAATCAATTGAGTTTTTAAGTTAATATATAGATTAATATATAAATCTGCCTATCTTCTTAAGTGTATGTCTATCTATCTTTTTAAGTTTATGTACATTTACCATACTAGTCTCAAATAAATTATAATTATTAATACCTTCTGTTACACATTAAAACACAAAATATACTTTTTCTTTTAGGGCCTGTTTTACAACAATCAACTAAAAGTTATCCGAATTATAAATTGTTCTTTCTCTTATTAGGGTAAATAAGAGAGATGGCGATACTGCTATCGTATGGATAAATCCTACTTGAAGATTATGAAGCAGGTACTTAAACATTTGATTAGGAATTAATATAAAAGTGATAAATACATACCTTATGGAAGCACTTGTTCAACGACAGATTATGCCTGACTGAATTCTTCCAGCCTTGTGGAGCGTGTCTGAAGTACGGGAAATGCCGTACAATCCACGCGTATATTTCTTTGACAGGCAAAGCCCTAGCGGGGGCCGCTTCAATCGCCATGAAGATGAGACAGGAGAAGGAATACGGCGGCTTGGTGTGAGTGTTGGCTGGTGGTGAAGGTGGCGCTTTGCATGGGGTGCGGGGTGGGGATGGTACCCGAGCCACTGGCGGAGGAGTCTTCGTCTCTCTCTGTGTCTGTAAAAAGAAAAGACGTGTTTAGTATTTACCTATAATAATGTATGGAAGTATATTGTTAATATTTTTCAAAGCAGCGATAGCTTAGTAAGAAATCGTTGGACTGCCAAGTAGAGGTCTTGCGTCCGATCCCAAGGAGGACCTCTGACTTCTCGAAGTTTTGTTCGTATTAAAAGGTAAGTCATCGCTCGCCTTAACGGTGAAAGAATACATTGTGAGTACATATATCTTCATAAAGTTCTTAAAGATACGTAAAGTCTGCCAATACACACTGGGTCAGCGTGGTAGACTAACTCTTCCCACACTAAGAAAAGGCCCATGCCCAGCAGTGGGACATTTTGTATAAAGGATACTGATACTATTATATATATTTTCTTTTCAGCCATTTTAATATCCTATTGCATAGGTTGCGTTATAAAACAAATACGGCTGAGTGCCCACATGGTTGTCGGTCTGACCATCGCAAGCCAAAAGGACAACGATATTTACAGGTTAGGTTATTAAATAATATTTGAGGATACTGGATTCCAACACTATATATCAATATAAATATAACTTACGTTTACACGATTGTTATACATTTAAATAAAATCAAACTTCTATACACGAATTTACGGTATATTGGAAAAAAATTGACTGAAATATTTTAATAAATCTATTTATTCTTCAAGTAACCCAGACGTTTTGGTTGCTTTTTCAAGTACCAGGACTTTTGGAGAGTCTAATATGTAATTTAATTTTAATTATATAAATGATTTGAATTCTGTAAGGGATTTTGAGCAGTCGTGTCCAGTTAGCCAACAATAGACACGATTACAGCACATTCGCTTATTAAATAGACCAATAATTAATATGTAGCGTTTTACATACATATGATAAATAAACACGTCGCAATACTATTCGTAATTATGTAAATAAGTATTAATAGTCGATTACTCAACATCTAGCCACTTCTACAATACAAAGACGTTTTTAGTGGCTTCATGTTTTATTGTAAAAGTTTACTAAGGATTCTATCCATAACTCTATTGCTTACGTCAATTTGACTTATAAAGAAACCGTTACCAGCCAAAACGGTTATTTAGAGAAATGTAATCAAATAACAAAGTATTTATAACTAGATTTTGCCTACGACTTCGCTCGTGTAAATGTAGGGTAGCTTAATAAAAGTTTTTCTGGATGAAATGTTTATTTTTCTGTACCCCTGACAACGTGTATGTGAAATTTAATGATGATCTGTTAACTAGTCAAGGCGTGAAAAAACAAATTTAACTCACTATTAGTAAAAAAAATTCTTTATGGATCGTCATACAACAATCATTAATATATAAAAGATATTAAACGTATCAGAAGATCTTGATAGATACTGTTTGAGCTGCCGGAACAATTTGATATCTCTCACACTGCATGTACGTAAAGATTCGATACTAGATGATAAATAACGACATACTAATATGCATCCAAAATAACATATTTTAAAGGAAAAGAAAATACGCCGTTAGTAGATACCTCTCAATTACTGTAAAGACATCATGATTGTAATCATGATTTGTTAGATAGCAAAATCCGACAGAACAAATAAAGGTGAAAACCCTAATTTTTTTTTGTACTATAACGTACAAGTAGTAGTGCCACGCTATACAAAATAAAATATAGATACATGCATTTAAATCGGCCATTTCTAAATTCAGTTAAGTCGGTTCCTAATTCAAAATAGTATTGAAGAAGAAGAAGAAAGAAAATACGTTTATTTGCAACAGTACACTTACAAATATGGTTAGCAAAAAGTAAAGTAAAAAGGAACAATAACATTACTGCAGCAAATAGGTCGCAACTCAGCAAGATGCTAGTTGTAAACAACTAGCGCTGGTCTTCCGTTGCGACTCTGTTTATAATAATAATATATAATACGTAATATATATAATACTAATAAAATGATTATGATATATATATAATACTAATAAAATGATATTATAATATTTATGTTTAAATTAAACTAATTTTATTTGACAAAAGCTATAATAAATAACTGATGTGTGAATCCGAACGCATCCCCATGTGTCAAGACTGACAGTGAAAAACGACAAATAACTGACTGCGCTAACGCAATAAATTTTGTTTTTGCTATGAAGAAGAAGATTATGATATACCAAAATTATAACTAATGGCACCATACAGGTAAGAAAAGTTCCGCTCATTGTAATGATGATTTTTGTTGGAATAGCAGAATTTCTTTAAATTTACTTTGGAATGTACGTAATGTTTTCAGGCTACGCAAAGGCGGCGGCAGATCATTCCAACATTTAGTAGCGGCGTACCTGAAACTAAGGGGTAGTTTCAAAAGCTGTCGTTCTGTGCCTCGTAATTATCAAAAGATGTGGAGTGCCCCTTGTGCTGTATTGATTAATATTCCGAGACCACGTCAACTTTTCAAAAAGGTATTTGGGCTTATTATTCAGAACAATGTCAAAAAGTAAAGTTGCCAAATGAAGGTGTCTACGGGTAGACATGTTCATGAGGCCCCCACTGATTAGAAATGGAGTGACATGGGAACGGGGTGGGATGTTATAACAGAATCTAGCACAAGCATTCTGTACCCTTTGTATTAAATTTTGGGTTCTTTGCAACAAACATGGACCAAACACTGTATCTGCATAATTTAGTTTGGATAATATAAGAGACTCACAAAGCATTATACGCATATCTGTGCTGAGATTTTGGCGAATTCGGTATAGCAGTTTGAGACGGTAAAAACAGTTTTTGACAGCTTCAAGAATATGTGTCTCAAAATGCAGTTCACCATCCATAACTAAACCCAAATTGCGAGCTTCATTGACCTGCTCTATAGGACATCCCTCAACCATTAATACAGGTTTCAATTCTTGTATCCTTTTGATACATATTTTAGAGCCTAATATTAAAAATTTTGATTTAGCAGGGTTAAGTACTAATGAGTTCTTTCTTGCCCAGTCTGATATTCTGTCTAAATCTGCATTTGTTTTATTTACAGCCTCTTGAGAATCATCTGGGTGAAAAGATATGTATAACTGAAGATCATCAGCATACATATGGAATTTAGTATTGTGGATATGGTTGGTAACATCAGAACTGTATAATATGAAAATATTGGTTAAGGATATAGATTGTATCGCCGCGCCGTCGACGTCACATCTTCGAGAACATCATAGAGTGATAGCAGGTATCAGTCTACAGCGTAACGTTTTCCTTCCATGTAAAATCATACGATAATTAATTTGAGTAATCATGATGACGTCGCACTTAATTTCGACAAGACAAAGATACGCGACCTACTTTCAGAGTTAACTGGCTTGGCAGTCCAACGGTCTACCATTAGCCTACCGACTCTTTTTTGTCTTTTTTTAGATACACGTAACTGCGGATCGATCTCAGGTCTTGATCTGGATTTTAGATGAGGACAGTTTTATAAAAAAAAAGAGTCTGGGTAATTTTATTTAATTAGAAATAACCTGAAGGCGGGTTTCTTTAACGCTAAATGATAACGTTGTCTATATAATCGTAAATGTGATTAATCACTATTCAATACACTCTCGCATCGAGCGGATGTCCCAGTCTTACAGAAAAAGAACGCAAAGTACCTACTAGTCCTTTTTCTAACGCATGAAAGTTTAGAGTGCAGATTGTGAGTATGCTCTTTATGCCTCTCAAAATATAGAAATTTTAACGTGAGAGCGTCTTGTCTTTATAGTTAAAACATCATATATGCATTTTTTAAAAGATTTTGATTTAAAATTCCACAGTATGTTCTACTTTTTGACTTACTTCAATCTATAATAATTATGTTTTATCGTGGTTTCAACTTACTTAATCATTCTGTAGGAATCAATAGCAAGTTCGACTTTAGGTTTTAGCTTCTTCATTTTAACGATTAATAGTGCAATTTAAATACTTTGAATGCATAGCTCGCTACACATTTAGTCAAGTGAGGCACATCGTGAGACGACTTAAGATAAATAAGAAATGTTTAACCGTCACGTGCTTATCGTAAACTTGCGATAAAACTATTATATCAATGATATGAGTATAAAAACCAGTTGGAATTACGCTGGCGTTGGATTTTCTAGTAACATTATATCAAAGATACTAATAATACCTATTTTGTTTTAGCTTACGGAGGACGTTTACCTATTTATTACCTATGTGTATGACTAGCTATGGTTGTACTCATGACGATATTTGCGAGATAGCCCGCCTAGTTTCAAGCCCAAAAAAAAAGGCGCTTCAATACCTTAAGTCTGAAACTACCAGAGCTTCAACAAAAAATATTGATGTGTATATACATAAGTGGATATTTTTTGGTTAGCTCAAGTACCGTAAATTGATTATGCATAATAATGAATGGAACATGGAACTTATTATTCTAACGATGCTTACGCCAAATATAGTGAGGTTTCTTACACATTGGATCGATGTCTATCTTTGTATGATTACGCGATACTGTCAAATACTTAAACTGATAATAGCTGACAAGACTCGTGCTTGTATGAAGGGTCGAAATATAACCTATATTTGGTCCCTTCATACAAGCACGGCATGGTACGTTTATCTTAAGCATGTAAAAAAGGAAAAGATCAATATAAGCTGTCATATAGTCGTAGTCATGTTACGTGATAAAAAGGAACTCGTAACGACCTTTCCAATCAGATATGGAGTGCAGGACCAAAAATTAATTTCATAAGCCATGACATGAAACGCTAGGTCGGGACAAATGAGTGCTTCTTTTAATTCATCCTATCATAACTCTGTGAGTTGAGTGCCGAGCACTATGCACTTGTGTAAATATAACATGGTTTGATCGTAAACAATGATTGTAACAAAGAAATTGTATTGATCGTTCGAGAACTTCTCTTCTATATATATTTTTATTGTTACACTTGTATGGATATTTATTTACGCCGATCAGTGTGGCGTCATTATAATAATAATCGCGCCTTTACTCTGCCGCAATAGTTAATCGACGTGGACAAAATATTAACAAAGTTGTTATCCTAACTGATATACGCTTCTCGCCGTAACTACTCGACCGATCGTCATGAAATTTCGCATAGACTTTGTCAGGGATACAGAGGACATAGAGTACCTATCATCAATAAAAAGAAAATAGACAATCTTTTAGCCTGAAAGCAAATATAAAGTCGCTAGACAGTAGTAAATAATTACCTACTCGTCACCGTTATATATGGGCAAAATAAAAACACTATCTTTTGATTCTTTTGTGTACCAAAGACAAACTTGATGGAGCATCAGACAATTTTTTTAACATTTCATAGATTCGGCACCTTAGGTTATCCACGTTGTCTTAACCATTTTTAATTATTGCTAAAATAAAAAGTTTAATTTACATCGATATCATCACATGACATACATATTCGAACATTTATAAATAACTCTCAACATGCAGGTTATCTTATTTTTTCCTTTATCATCAAAGCGAGCGATATTCATCATAACTAGCTGGATAATGATGGTTCGTAATTAACATCGCATTCACACGGTTCCGTTTAACGTAATCAACACTTGTTCTTCAACATAGAATCGATTGTTCTTCAATTGTATTAAAAATCTGTTCAAACGGGTCAGAATCACGTGCAATTTAGCAATTGATCAATAACAATTTACCCACGTGAACATAGCACACACATACACATCAACTCTAATCTATCGTAGCACTCTACAAGCGACAATTTTAATTGCCTCCATTGATTGCTATTTTCTCAACCAGATTGAACTAAAGCAGCTGCAGTTAATAGAATGAAAATATAACTATGTATACATAGTACATTAATAGTGAAACGCGATGTAGTAATTTAATTATCTCAAGTACATATTATCGTTGTATAAACACATTTAGTTACAAGTTACAATAATACACGTGGACTATAGCCTCCACACTGCATGTGGAAACTACGTGTAGTTTTTAATACTATAAAACCGTGAATGCCATGAAATATGTTTCAGTTGCATCTAAATTAAACTATGCGTCATATGATTAAATCCCTAAACTTTACACAATATTGGAATGTTGAAGGGCAAACAAGAATAAGGCCTATCTGATACGTTTACCGTGGGATATGAATGCACGCAAGACCTAAGTGCGTTATCGACCGTTTAAAATGGAGTCGCTGTGCTGCCAGCTCTCGCCCTTTGCCTCGTCAAAGATCACTTTGGCTGTCAGGTTAATTTAATTTGCTGACAGCTCACTCTCTTTTTGAGCCTGCGATAGTCGAGGCATGAGTAACTATGTGCGTTTTGAAATAACAGTTTGGCAATATGCTCCGTCATTAGCATATTTTAGTATCCTTAATCTGACGGTCCACAGCTTTGGACTATGATGTACGACGTCATGCCAAAAATGACTTCCCTTTTTATACATTTCTGATAGCGCCTCGATAGGTATCATTTATAAATTTATCAAAATGTGTTGTGTATGATACGCTGATCGTTATATAGAACTACAACTTCTATCAAGTACACTAAGATCTATAAGGTCGCTAAGAACTGTTTACAATACGTAACGTATTGTTAGCATAGTGTGTCAAAAATCGGCTAAAAAATCGTTGTATGACAAATTGTACAGTTTATTTGGCACTCATTCACATAATTTGCAAACTTTGATACGTCTCAAGATCAACAATCCAATAAAATGATTTATGTATCATATCTGTTGCAGATACGAACACGTACGAATACTTTATATCGTAAATATTATACGTGGCCTACTTTAGTAAGGCAAAGCCTAATTTATATAATCCTAATTATTATCATATTTAGTAATTATAAGAATGCGTTTTAATGCCAAGGTTATCAGTAATTTTCTAATAGATTTCCTTTTCTAAGTCTACATGTGCATACGACTGACTACTTAAAGTTCCAGGCTCGTTTTAGGAGTGTTACGGAATATCAATTTTAAACAGACGAGCATTGGCGTAATAACAGAGAGGAATATGGTTTTAACTCAACATTCTAGGGCAGTATGTAGACGATCGCATTTTAATGACCGACCTCTTTCAGAATAACCTTAGATATGATGACGAGCCGCCTAAGCCTGAGGACGTAAAAACTGAGAGGGAAGACTGCTGATGGCTTTAATAGCTCTTGACGAGAGGTGAGTAACTAATCACACGAATTCTATTATATTTCTTTCTTTATTATGAGCCTTTTGTCTGTCACACTGCAGCGCAGAGAGACCACATCCCATAGAGAGAAAGGAGAAAAGTGCTCTTCTTAGTCTTACCCTTTTGTTGCAATTTGGAGCCATTTTCTTTTAAAGTCATTTAGATCAACTCGGATTGTCTTCTTAGGCCTATCCTCAAACCGTCCATGACAAGCACGTGACGGATTTGATTTATCCACTTTCGTTTAAATCGGACCGAGTAATGTAATAGTGGCCGTATGCTATCAATTGGAAAAGTAGAGTTTTTACTATCTTATATAATTTTATGAAAATTATCTTTACGAGTTTTGTCTTTTCAATATTGGTAGATTTTAAATAATCGACAGTAAAGGTCTGTTTTAGCGTTTATGTCATCCATCTACTTGTCAAGTTAAACCGATATGGGAGATATACGTAGGGTAATTATCTTTCATAGTGACGGTCTAAGGCCAGGGTCAGTCTACAAAATACCAGGTAATGTCCCATAAAATCTAAAAGAGGTTTAGGGATGAAAAGAGAGACTTAAATGGTCTTCAAATCCGTGGAATAAATATAAAACCAACGCCGAATAGGATTCAAATTATGTAAGTTCTGTGCCTTCTTTAATCTTATACATTGCACGCACTCGTCTATATACCGCGAACGAGTGGGCGGAGGTCTATTAAACTCACATTTCGCTGGTTGTTTTTACGACCCACGTGATAGTGTTGTCTAGGAGGCACTCTTTCAGACTATGTGCTGCTAACCTAAACCTAACGAAAGCACTAAGCCAGCTAGATCCGAAAAAACCGAACGCGCTAACAGTCTTACGCAAACTTATAGCACAAGACCAACGAAGCAGTTTGCTTTTTTATTATGTGGCTTAATATTTAGCTTCAAGACAATGTTTTACAAAGTTAAATTCCTGTATGTTTTGATTCTTCAGTCAATACTTTATTTTTTACTAACTTGTTAAACATGTAGTCAGTGGCAATATTTTTTTATAAAATATTTGTATTTTTTCTGTACTCTAACCATAGTTACCTTAACTCTTCTAAATTACAAACCAATATTGAAATCTACTTTAATTAAATTAGCAGACAAGCACCTCAAAATCTGCACGATGCTTTTCATTTAGATAAAACAGGGAAGCAAATATGAGAGTGCTTATAACACATATTAAGGTTAAAAATTATTAAATTATACATATGTTACAAGCAGATAAGATCGTGCGGCCTCTCCATTTATAATATATACGATAATGTTTACTAGAAACGCGAATTACATAACTTCGGTTCACGACAAATTAACAACTCACGATGGTTACCATCGCGCAATGTTCTTAAAATACATTATCATAAAGTCGAATATTGTATTTTGGTTAAATATTTACTTTACTACTGATGACTTAATGAAAACGGTAAAATGTGTATTGTAAACTAAATATTCGCTCACCTTCACAATGATTTGGTTTTCCACCATCTTTGTATCTTCCATGTCGCTTTTTGTCAAATTTATACCTGGAATAGAACAAGTTTTTGCTTAATTTACATTGACTAAGAACTTGTGGCATTATACACGTTATTAGTCACGGCAAAAAAGATTTATCGAATGTAGGTATATATTTCATTTTGAAATGGTTTGTTATAAACATTTTATTCGCTGCAGTTATAATAGTAATAATAATAATAATAATATTCTACCATATACACACCACCATCCAGCCCAAACTAAGCAGAACTTGTACTATGGGTTCTAGACAATAGATAAACATACATAGATACTTTTTTTTTTTTAAACATTTTTTGTTATTTTTAGGCGAGACATTCTAAAGTTCTTAATTAATGATCTGCATAATTTCCGGTAGGAACTAAATTTGTCGAAATAAAACGAATTAGGATTCCAAAAGATTTATCGATCATGGTATCATCACTCGTTCTCGATTCTTTTATAATTATTATTTGATGGTATTGTCTGTACTATAAGTACTAAAATTGGGGTTGTTTAATAAGTTAAATCCAATTTTAATAAATATTTCGCATTTTCGGTAAGACAAGGCCATAAAAATTTTTCCTTTCTTAATTAAAAATACATAATAATTTAATAAAAAATATTTAATTTCAGAAAAGAACTTGCAACGAATCAAAAAACAAAAATGTATAGGGCTTATTGCATGTCAAGAACAATTTTACTTATCAGTATGAGCAAAATAATACGTCACAAAATGTCAAAAACACATTCATTCACCTTTTCTGTAATTACAAAAAGTGCAGTCATGCTCTTGCCTTACCGATGGTGTGATTTGATCATTTTCCTCGTACTCAATAGTTACGCTAACCAACACTGAAGATTATAATTTAATCAGCAGTCACAAATGCTACTGATACTCAACAAGCCACTCGTTGAAGTATGTACCTTACACAATACCACTTAAAATGAATCCATAAAGCAGCTTTTTTGTGTGTAGACCAATTCCTTGCCGGTGTTAGGTTAGGTTATTAATCACATACGACTAAGATTTAAAGGTGATGGAAATATGGCTCCAATATTACTGTTCAACAAGTAAGTTCCAATAGCGCTGGCCGCTTGTATTCACATTAGTGAGGCTTCTAGGTCATGTGTAGTATGGCCTGGATACGTTTTGAAGTTTAACTAGTTTGTGATGTCCGCATTATGCGGAGGAGTATTTATGCATCAAAGTTTGACCAGCGAAAGATGAATTTCAGTATTCTCCTGATATCTTGTATAGGTTAGATATATTTATTTATATTATCTGTTATTAGATTTAAATATATTTCGACTTTAAAGTATTATTTATTTAAAACACAATCTAGGACAATTTTATGGGATTTTATCCAATGTATACTTCACATAATATTGGCATCATTTTCTATGATATTCATAATACATTCTATTAAACTCGAAAAGGTAGGTACTCCAATTCACACTTATCTGCCATTACCTAAATTATTCTTTAGTCAAGATGGCATGTTAGTAAAACGAATGCAATATAAGTTCCTTGGTTGTTTAGTTTCATCTTTCGCTAGTTAAACATTGAATTCTATCTATTCTACCTCTAAGTAAATTCCTGTCTTGTAGCCAGCTGAGACTGGTGAGGTCATCGTCGTGGTCTGCCGGGGGCAGGTTGCCGGCGTTGCCTCCGCAAGCCACCCTGATGAACGAGAACATACTTCCGTAGAAAAAATACTATTTATGGTTTGACAACTACCCTCAAATAAAATCAGTCCAACTTATTTCAGGTTAAATCAAATCAAAATTTTGATTTGAAAAGATCAGTCCAACTTATTTCAAGGTAAGTCTATACATATTATGTTGTGTATAATTTTAAAATTAAATTACTTTAGTTATGCCTAGTTATCCCCATTTACGTTGGAAATAACCTGTCCAAAAAGTAATATTTATGTTAGATAATAGTTAGGCATCAAATCTGCAATCACCGGGTCGTAAATACGATGTTTTCTTTAAGATAGTTTATTTTTATTTTGGACTATTTGAAGTCATATTATTGATTTCAAGATTGTCCATCAATCTTCGTCGACTGGAGCAACAATTAGATGATGTATCTGGAATTAACTTCTTAAGTAGGACTTGGAACAGGAACTCGGAACTCTCGGAAGAATTAGGTACGACGTAAACACATTAAGATATATTACATAGCCCGAGATAAGATACACAATATATTGTGTACTGTACACTTAAGACTATAAGTAAATTCATATGACTTTCACAATTATACAAATTCATATCTAAACGAGCAATTTAGAATCGCGATATGTAGCAACAATGGGAACGTCTGGGCATCTTTTGGCTTATGTCACTATAAGCTATATACATATGTTTCTGAAAGCATGTAGCGTATGTTCCCAAAAGAAGAGTAGAATCTTGTGTTTATTGATCTTACCCCCAAATTGCCGTTCTCAGAGCAATTACGTTTGAAAACTCATAGGTCATTTGACTGTCTAAAGATCGGGCTCCACGAAGTACATAAGCTATGTGGAACCCGGCCAGAAATAGCAGACGATATACCTACATGGAAATAGCGAGACAAGACGTGGGCGTGTCCGCGCCAAATCGCATTCGAGGGTGACTCTCACTTGCTATGATGTACACTATTTATCATGTACATACCATAACAGAAATGGTATGAAAGATTTTCTTGCAGTTTTACTTTTTAGGAATCTATCTAAACTAATATTATAAAGCTGAAGAGTTTGTTTGTTTGGTTGAACGCAATAAGTAATCTCGGAAACTACTAGATCGAATTGAAAAATGGTTTTAGTGTTAGCTCATTTATCGAGGAAGGCTATAGGCTACATCAAGCTACGATCCACGGGGGTGGCACAGTAATCATTAACGCGGGTGAAACCCGAGCACATCTAGTTGATTATATGGGAGTGGATAAGGATCGAACTCCTATTGGTCATAGATTTATGTATATGCCGTTCATCGGATCAATAAAGTGTTCTAATCTAAGTCGAAATATAATTATACATAGTTTTACGGCTATATCCCAGATAGGGTACACAACATGTGGCTAGCTATAGTTTTAGGTCCCATCTAACAGGAGCAAGCCTATTGCTATCGGACATATTTTCAGACTAAACTATTACTAAAACTTTCTTGACCGAAAAATCAATAACACTTTGCTCGACCTGAGACTTCGTGTACAGCAATAACTACCTCTGCACTACCAAGTCAATATAAGTCATTTTAATATCCTAATGAATCTTATAAAAGTTGTACTGGAATAAGTTGCAATACGACTTTGACTAGTTTAAGTTTAAATTTTAATAAGCAGGTGTGTTTAAATTAACGTCCTATTCTTAACCTTCAAGCTATTGTAACAGTTCACAATAGTAACTATAAGCTAATAAAGCGACCCTAACATTTGGAACACAATAGTTCAGCGCAGTCTATAGTTAGTGAATTTCCTACTGATCTTTCGAACTTCATAACTGTATAGGGACAGATTTGGAATTGACTAAATTAATATTTAATGTAGTGCGCGTCAAGAGATTGCGCTGAATATCTCGAAGTCGAGGTCGAATTCCAGAAATATTTAGTCGATAGTTTATTTTTGTTCCAATTTGGAATGAACACAGCCGACAAAATTAAGTAAAGGCTTTTGAGTTTTAATTGTATAAACATTTTTGTCAGAGAATTCGCGTCGATGGATCAATTATAAAAAGTGGTTATTACGCCAGATTGTTTCGATAAAAACATGAAAGTTGAATAAAGAGGCATAATTAATTTTGATATCATAATATAGTTAAAATATAAAAATTATATCTTGTACATTTTTACAACAGTAAACGTTTTGCAGACTGTTCCACCATTGTGCAACAACTCGTAGATTTTTGTGACGTATGCACATCACAATGAAGGCAACGATTTCGTAATCAGCTACTTATCAATCACAGTAACTATTCCTGCTTTAACGCGTTTGTCTTACCTACTAACCTAGCGAAATGATAACAAGTTAGCATTTATCAGTATCAGACGGACTTACACTTGATTGATGACCTGAAACATGTTGATACGCGAGATAGTAACAATCTGTTTAAAATTTGTGGCCCGATTCGTGCAACCTTGGTACCTCGAGATCGCGTTTCCTCGGTCTCTAAGGTGATAACCTAAACAGTTCACGTCCTTAGCATAACCTGATATTGTGTTGATTGTCCTTTACCACGACCTAATATGTATCGAAACTTATTACTACGAAGCCTTTCTTAACAATAGAAACTTATTAAAAGAAAAGTATACATGTTACTTTCTATGGAAACCGTTAGTTTGTATTTGTATAAAAAACCTATTCAGATTTATTAGAATTTATATATTGAATACGAAATTTAATTAAACTTTCAGGTCTTTCGTTTTACTTATTGCGTTCGCAGCTCATCTAGCGGGAGAAAGTTGCAATTTTATTTCTCCTTAAGCCTGAACAACAAGCTTAACAATGCTGTTAACTCGGTTGCCCATTTCACTAGACAGGTTTTAATCGCATTCGCCCTTTTTTATTTATATAAACATATAGATTAAAATAAAATTATTAAGAAAGAGGTCCGGTCCATTGCTTTCAAAGTCGAAAGATCCAATAGATATTTAAAGCTAATCTTCGTTAGCGATAAGTTTTAAAATAACATATCGACTATTCTTGCACCTGTACTCATTGTCAGGTGTAATTAGATTATCACAAGTTTTCTTTGTAACAATAGAACCAAAACCCCTGCTACTTTAAACCTTGTAAAGTTTTTGTACAACCTCTAATTAACTACTAACAACGTAACTACGAAATACGCAAGTAAGGCTCGAAGTATCTGTCACAAGCTCCGAGAAGCAAGAACTTTATAGCTATTAAAATGGCTTTGCTTTCTGCAAATATAGGAAGTAATTAAAGCGCGTCTTGAATGCCGATTCAAAATGACAACGCCGATTGAACACTAAGTTAACAAGCCATGGTCCGCGAATGATATTACATCACACAAAGCACGTTTATTTGACACACGTGATTTTAAATTAATCTCACAGACACGTGAGCTCAATGTTTTGTTTCTATTAAATAATATTATGTATACAGTAACACATGGATTAGGTATTTTTCTGAATATTTTATATAGATAAATATTAATAATAGCGTAACCAGTTTTCGATAAAACGCATTACAAAGTTAGAAATAACAATCTGTATTTGCATGGCGAAAATAAATATGTACCGTAAGCTACGTGACAAATATGATTTATTAACACGGCAGTATTCATTCACGTGACAGGGGATCTACCAATTTAGTCAGAATAAAGATGCGTACGTCCTTTGTGTGACGTAAGCTTCCTCTATTTAAATTCGTCGTCATCCGTCGTGCTAACAGTCCGCAGGTAGACATTTACATGCACTTCCTTACTTATAATAAACGTTGCGAACGATATGTTAAATACAGTATGGACGTAGCAACTATTTTCCATTGATATTTATGAGTTATGTTGAACTAAAGGATATTTAACAGTCGTGTATATTAGCGATGCCAGCCCTATGACCTAAAATTGTCAGGTTCCAAGAATACATTGTCATATTGGGGAAATGATATATTGTGGGTGGCAATGTGTCGAGTTTTTAGACGATAAAACTAGATTATTTATCAACAAGCTAAAGTAGTAGATAATGGTTAAAATGTTATAGAATATCTTTTATAATATCAATTGTCATTATCTATTATTGTCCTATCCTATCCATTGGACGTCTTATTATTTTTCCAGATATGTATTTTTTGTGCATTCAATTCCATGCACAGAATCTTACTGTCTGTTTTGTAACTGTTTTGTAATTATTTGCCTATGATATGCAAATTGACAATTGTAAAAGTTGTCCATCCTAACAGTAAGTCACCTTTGTTCAGATAACGAGCCTTTATGAAGGCCCTTTACATCTGAGACGTTATTGATTTTAGTTATCTGTGCACTTACACGGGCGCCGCGTATTTCCTAGTGTACGTTATTATATGAGGTCAATAGACACGTATTGAACTAGGCACTGTGGAGCGCCTTGAGACACTGCATGAATAGATGTAAACAAATCAAACGACTTCTCTTAAAGGACAGCTTTCAATGTGTAGTTTACATCAATGCAATTTCATAGTACATTTATTTTCTCAATATTGCCATCGTGATTGCTAGTTGTCCTTTGTTTACTTGGCTACCTCTTGGCTCATTGTCTTTTTAAGAATTCAAAGGGTTTACGACATACTTGCAAACTAATAATAACCAATTATATCTTACTACCTGGTTGGGTATGTTCCAGGGATAATTTTAGAAACAATTAACGTTTCCTGTTGTTATTGTAAATGGGTAACTAACACTTTGACTTTAATAATGTAATTATTTCGTAAAATATATCACTCAGATAGTCTTAATGTATCTAAAAATTAAGCAAAACAATTACATAGATGTCTTGTAACAGATAGAATTCTTAAGGTATACAATGAAAAATGCCTAATATACTGCAGTAAGAACTTCTATTATAACTTACGCAGGTTGAGACTGTTCCATGTCCGACTCGTCAGAAGCATCATCAATATCGTCGAAATTGTCAATGACCCTGCCGGACACTTCAAGGCGACGCAAAGAGCGGCCACTGGAGGCAACGTGCCGGGCGATCTGTCGGATCAGCCGTCGTGGCAGTGGAAGAGATGCGCGCGCGCCTCGCGCTGGTGAACCACCTCGCTCGCCGCGCATTGGCGCCATCTGTTGAACACAATATGAATTATGAGAAAGAAAAGATGCGTGAGGGTAGGTGGAAATTCTTCTTGTATTTTCGTAACAGCGCTGCCTCAACCAGCATGGCAATTACGCAATGACTGACATAGGTATGCATATATTGCCTATCGAATGTTAAATGAGATAATGAGGTTTCTCGTACCCTACAGCTTATAAGAGTATACAACGTTTTAGATTACTTACCTACTTAATAAATTTATAAGTCGTGATGAAATTATAAGAAATATTGAAAAAGTAAAATCTGTGCGGAAGATTACTTTAGACTGCTGGTACTATGCTTAAGATCCGCCTTTTTGAAACATACAGGTAACCTATTTATCTGTAGTCATTTATATGGCAATAGCATAAGTGCTGTATATCCTGGATTCACTTTTAGTTGTTTGCCGTGACTGATGAGTCTGATGACTGATGAGGCAGAAGATGCCGCGTGATGATATTTATGTAATATACATAAATAACAGCCACAATACCATCGATCAACGTCACTAATTCTTAGGCAGTGGTCTATATAAACAAACCACTGCCTAAGAATTAGTGACGTTCTAAAACGTAATGTTTGAGTTAACCCTATTAAAACTGAATAAATATTGATCTAGGTTTTTAGTTAGATAGACCTAATATTAAAGTAGTATTTAAACACTTTGTTTTAGTGTGACATTGTTTTAATAAAAATAATCAAATGAACGCTTCACTCACTGCTAGTAAAAATAGGTTAATCACGAAACAAATTAGTTTAATGAATCAATTTTATTTACAGTTTAGTTCAAATAAAAAACCGTTTTAAAATGAATACGTTTGAACCTAGACAAGGCTCACTTCTTACAATATGTCTTTATTCGAGAAAATATAGTATGATACCAATAACAAAGAAACCGTATAACGAATAAGCCAGATAGGCAGATAAATAAAAGAACCTAAGTAGTTAACAGCACGCGTAATGTACTAGCGATCCCATTATGAGGTATAAATATGAAGTTAGTAATCTTTGTTGACGGTGAAGCATTGTTTGGCAGTTCGACGCAATAAGCTGCAAAGCGCCGCGCCGCTATGAACCTTCGGAAGCGATGTAGCAAGCGCTCAAATTATTTATGTCTATTAGCGAGCTCGACTCATTGGAACTTCGTTCAGACTCTGCGTTT
The DNA here is from genome assembly GCA_930367265.1 of Catocala fraxini. Lineage (NCBI taxonomy): Eukaryota > Metazoa > Arthropoda > Insecta > Lepidoptera > Erebidae > Catocala > Catocala fraxini. The sequence continues at coordinate 19,301,175 of OV884035.1, forward strand.
TACGGTATTTTGTTACACATTGAAATGATTCCGACGCAAAGTTGACCGTGTAAATAAATATTTTCTAGAGGCTAGAGTCATATGAGACATTAAAGAGAGCATCGTGGAATCTAGCGAGTCAATGTAACATTCCATATTCAGTCGACCTGTTATCTTGTGTTATTTTTGCACTTCGGTATAGGTACCGGTGCGAACGTAATACGAAATAGATATCTGCAAATCAGTTCGTAACATAATCTTCGAACAGATTATCGTATAATTATCCGAAAGAATTTACGTAGGCAACAAAAAACAGACTCGCAGAAAAGAAAATAATATAAAGTAAGTATTTTTATCTTTAATTTATCGCGTGAAGTAGCGACACAATCACATAATATTACGTGACCTTGGCATAGTAACAAACAGCTAAATGTAATGGCGTGGTCGGCGCAGCGTCCGTGTCATCAGCGAATTGAACTAGCTGTGAGACAACGATTGACACAAACACAATTATTTAATACGAGATTATTTACAATGCCCTATTACGGCCTTACACAAGGTACATCCCTAGATTAGTTGATTATCACGCAAAACTAATCTATCGATAATATTAAATATCATTTTTAATTGGCGATAAAACCGTATTCTGTCCAAGGCTAAGGCAATGTTATCTTAACATAAATGATGAGGTTGTCAACAATCTTGTTGATGAAACAAATAAGAACATTATTTGCGAGGTTTGTTATAATTAATATTAGTTATGCAAGGGGAAAACATTGTAGTAACGTAGGTAAATTAAATGTTGATAATCCATTTGCCAATTTAGAAATGAGTTAATAAGGATAAATGAAAATTTTGAGGGATTCAGGTAAGAGGAAGCCTAGTTTGTTTATATGTTTTCTAGATGGCAATAAGATACATAAATCTAAGGTTTTGGATACCTTCCAATATATAAAATACACTGACGGACTCATAAACTGCACCAAAGTTCAGGATTACTTTCGAATTAACATTTTTGATAAGTATGCAAACTTTTTAGGTTAAACTAAATGAAAATGTCGAGACTGCCAATCAATCATAAAAAAATAAAAAATACAAATAGAACTGCAGTAAAAGATACAATTACAGCCGGAAATTTATTATTTCTGTTTTTTTTTTATTTGCGTTTTAAGTAATTCTTACCAATAGTATTGATTATTAGTTTTATAATCTCAACAAAAGTTTCGTCACCATAAATATGGATACTTCGTCCGAACAAGCCGCTCAAATTGTGGCATTGGTGCGGGAAGACTTGGATGAACAAACGATTGCTAGACATTTAAATTTAAACCAATCTACGGTTTCTCGAGTATACCGAAGTTTTTTAGAGACAGGTTCTTACAAAAGGAGACCCGGTACCGACAGAACTCGAGCAACCACCCGTCGTGACGACCGATTTATTGTTTCAACTTCCCTACGAAATCGTTTCCTCACGTTAGTAAACATCAAAACAGAGCTGAATGAAGTGCGTGGAGTAAACGTGAGTGCACGAAGAATAAGAAGTAGGCTTAAGGAAGCTGCAATAACCCCGTTTAGACTAGCAAATGGTCCAAAGCTGTCTGCAGCTCACAGACAAGCTCGTTTAAGATTTGCGCATGAACATTTTAATTGGACTGAAGAGCAATGGTCCTCCATATTGTTCACCGATGAGTGTAGGACATGTTTAAATGGTGCAGACGGTCGCAGAAGAGTCTATCGTCGACGTGGGGAGAGATATGCTCAAAGTTGCATTGAGGAGCGTGTTCCTTTTGGAGGCGGTTCGATGATCGAGCGAACGGAACTTGTGTTCATCGACATGGTTCATCAAAACGGTAGAAGAGGTAGTTTGACGGCACAACGCTATATAACAGAGGTTTTAAAAGCTCACGTGGTACCTTACATAGGATTAATAGGCGATAATTTTACTCTAATGCAAGATAATGCCCGACACCACCACAGCCACGCCACTGCACAAGTTCGACAATATTGCGAAGAGGTTGGGATATGTACCATGAATTGGCTAGCACGCAGCCTGGATCTTAATCCCATTGAGCATGTCGGGACAGTTTAAAAAAGCTGTATATGCGAGAAATCTTGTGCCCATAACAGTGGCAGCACTAAGAACAGCGATTTCACAAGAATGGAACAATATTCTGCAAGACCGTTTAATAACCCTAATCAGATCTATGCGAAACCGATTAGAATCTGTAATAAGGAGGAGGAGGAGTCGTGGAGGCAATACACCTTATTAAAAGAAAAAGAAATAGTGTGTTCCAACTTTTTTTTAAATTGTAGCACCCAATTTTTCAATAAACCAACCAAAACCAATTTTTTTTATATTTATCGATTTTGTTCAAAAAAATTGAATAGTTCTTTCAAGTATACAAACACACACTTAAGGATATGATACTACGCTGTTATGAAGTTAAGGAACCAAACTATAGTTTAAATACTTGGTTAAAATGTTTTTTTCAAAGGCGTCTATAACATTGATGCAGTTTATAAGTCCATCAGTGTATAAATATCATATTTTATACACAATAAAAACTATATTAATATTGTTACTGAAAAAATCTTTTAAAATAAACCAATATTATAAATCACTAACAGAAAAAATTAAGGAAAATCACACTATTAAGGTGTAGTGATGTTAAAAATCGTTGAAATTATTTAAGATTTTCACGAGGCATCATTTATAGAGAGATAATTAATCTAACATTAAGTCAAACTGAAGGTGCTGTAAACAAACAACAAGTGTATTAGCTCCACATACTACAACATCCAATGAGGAAATGATGTCATTATTGTTCAATGCTTTTATTTATTTGTTTTGTTTTAATATTGTTGTGAGATTGTTCAATGCAAAATACTGGATTATTTAAATTATGCATTTAGAATATTAAGCCAAATAAATAAAAACTAATATGCATATCATTAATATTTTAATTTAAAATGGTAAATAAGATGTTATATTTTTTTAGACAATGGACAGTTTGATTTATTACTTAATATTTTAGATTTATTATATTCAGCTGCCTGCCTGATATAAAAATAGATACGGGACTAGTGGCTATTAGTTCATTTCCTAATGTCATTATCACATATCAGTAGATGTCTTCTGTATTGATTGTTTACAACTAAGATAAGAGATATGCCACCAAGGTAATCAGAGGCATCCCAGCTTTAAGTGTAAAATACTTATCATTTGAGAACAGATTAGGTTGCCTTGCCTCATAATATGCAAATTGTGTATAACATTAAATATAATTGATGGTGTCAACAGTCTAAACATCAGTAAAATTGAAGTTGGACTACCCTATTTAAAAGGTCTTTGCCCTGTTGTACTACTATTATACAAGAATAGATTTGTATGTATTTTATCTTCATGTAAAAATATATTGAGTTTCCTTATACAGTATTCTGTCTGTTAGTAATTAGATTTAAAAATAATGTTACAAACTAAGAATGTAACTAAATACAGATTTGAAACTAGAACACTGTCTCTAGGTGACACTTAAAATTAGAAATCCTACAGGAAGTGTGAACTGAAATCTAGGTCACACAAAGGTCTAGCTTCTATTTATAGTCAGCAATAGCAGGTTCTAGACTATGCACCACTGAATGCTTTATAGTGATAAAGCTTTAATTGAATAAGAAAATAATAGATTGTTTACCAAGGTCATTTTTATGTATCAATAATAATTCAAAAGAAAATATCCAATCAGATACTTACTCAGATCAGTAGGTAACCACGGTCTAACAAAAATCCCTACTATTTGAATAGGCAATTATGTTATGGCTAAAAAACACCTTAGCAACGTAAGCAGCGAAAATACGGTCGCGATGCAATTGAGGTGTGATGTAACTGCTAGTTACCATGTGTTATTGTGTTCATTGGGTCAGCAGTGGCATCAACAACGTGTTGCTAGGAAACTGGTGTAAGGCCAGCGCGGCGACCGCGTGCGCGATTGCGTCGTGCCCGTGCGTCGTATGTCGTGCTTCCGACGTGGAAGTGCCGCCGCGTGCACTCTTCTATGCACGTGCCGAAGCGCACCTCCAAGGGCTGTTACATAACTGCAGGGACTGCCACTGACACCATGCCGAGGACAACACAATCGTTGACTAACACTCGTTCCATATTTAGAAGGAGCGCCACCAATGCGTCCCGACGTATTCATGCGTCTAGTCACATTTTTAGATTCGCATGTAAACGATACTTTCTACCTAACGTTAAACACCGTATTTGCGCAACTCTGCAGTCTACAATAGAGTTAATGAGGATGCATAATCCAAAATGCGTATTATATTATAGCTAAAAACAGATGTAATCATGATACAAAACTATAGGACAGCTTGGTTTCCCATAGATATTAGTAAAAATAGTCTGATATGATGTAATTCACTCACCTTTAGATTGTATTGTTTGTTGGACGCACTAATTATAAATTAATAACAATAAATAAACAGCATTCCGCGACCTCCGTACTTGCGATCAACATTCAACAAACACCTTCCTCAACACCCAATCAAACCATAAACTAAAGAACAACCTACATAAATAAACATATGATTTGTAAATATCTATGGTTCATTTTCCGTTTCCGAATCGTATAGAGGTGTGATAAACTTTAGTAAGTTTTGGCGATAATAACAAAGATTCGTCTTAAGTGTATATATTGGTGAAGAATAGTTTATTTAGTTATATTATATATTTATTTATTTTTCTTTAGAGTTTTAATACTCTAGAATTTATATGAACGCAAAATACCATAGAACAATAATATTATGTTTTCCACGTACGTGGCTGAATAATCTGGCAACAATGTCATTAACCAAAAAGAAGAAAACACGTTAAACTTGACGTGGACTAAAGTAGCTGGCTCACCGTAGTGAAATAAAATATAAAAGATTTCAATTATTTCATGCTATTACAAGAGTAGAGATAGAGTAAAATTATTATTCTAGATGTTAGGTTTATAAAAAAAAATGTTTCTAAATATAGTAAGTATATACTTCCTAACAAATTAAACTTTTTCTGTGACAACCTATTTTCCGGAATCGCTGATGTGTTTTTCGGTATTCGAGATTTACCTCACTGTCTCAATTTTATTTTACAGAAAATGTTCGGGGTGTTGAGTGTAGTGCTGTTACCATTATTTTTAAGTCACCACACAGATGCAGCAGCTGTAATATCCATTGATTTGGGTTCAGAATGGATGAAGATCGGTATTGTGTCACCCGGTGTACCGATGGAGATAGTGTTAAATAAAGAGTCTCTAAGAAAGACTCCAGCCGTCGTGGCGTTCAGAGATGACGTGCGAACCTTTGGAGAAGATGCCGTTACTGTCGGGGTCAGGTTCCCGAAGAATTCGTACAAGTATCTATTGGATCTACTTGGAAAGCCTTATAATCACCCAATGGTGCAAGCTTACAGGTCAGTGACATACATTGAAAAAGATTTTGATGTGAATGGTCACATCAAAATCTTTTAGAGAGAGTAACAAAACACTTATTTCTTAAACTTGAACCATCACTTTCAGTTGGTTGTACTTTCAATTATGTTTTCTATTATAAATATAATTATGATCTCAAGCATGATGAAAAAGTTGATAATTTTTGTTAAGAAGTGTGTTTTGTTTGAGTTAAATTTACCATTTTTGTTAGTCTTTAGCCCCAAATTCCTTTGTAAAGAACAAATTCCACCCTACCTTAATAAGTAAGCAAGTAGCTATATTAAATCTATTGTAATTGTATATATTTTAAATGTACATCATGTAACATAGAAAGTGTCATTTTTATTAATATAACTTGGCAAATACTCAGGCCTCAGGTGCCCGATCATGCGTTTACACTGGGTCTTGAAAGATTAAAAACCTATTTGAATTTGCTTTTAAATTATAGTTTAGTTATAATCCTCTGCCAATATAGAGTTTAAAAAAGATTGGTCCTTTGAGGTCTTAAAGTGTTGAGGCTTTAGATAGAGATCTAGATTTAGATTTAGATAGATTGAGAGATAGAGATTTAGATCTCTCTATCTAAAGCCTCAACACTTTAAGACCTCTAAGGACCAATCTTTTCCTTCCCCACTCTCCTTTCATATCTATGAAAGGAGAGTGGGGAAGCCTTTACCCTGCAGTGAAATATTATGGGCTTATTATAATAAAAATGTTAATGAAAGTGTTTGTTATATCTATAAAGAATCTAGTTAATAAATCCTTAATTGGGTACTCTTTTAATAAAAATAACGGCTACAAGCCCATACGCCCCTTGACTTTCGCCTCTTTCATAGAAAGACGGATTTATTTTTGGGTGGATTTTAAGAAGAAACCTAACAAATAACTACTAGAGTGTGAACCTTGAAGGGTGAACGGGCTCATAACTAAAATAACACATTCTTAACAAAATGCAGGTAATAATAATTTTTATCAGCAATTTATAGTTGACTAGATATCAGTTTTTACATAGAGCGGCTGCCATCTGACCTTCGCCCAAAGGCTAACGATACCCTAAGGCTAGACCAGTGTCCTGACACTCTGACTCACACTGAATATCCTGATATTATAGGGCACTGAATTCCCAATAACGACTGCCATAGATGTTCATGGCATGGCATAATTCATCATCATCATCATCATTTAATTCAATCAATACGCACTTAATTTTGAAAAGTCATGTAACTTAACTTAACTTATACAACTGGCCATAATTAAATCTAGGAGAGTATATGTGATTACTTTTCTAGAAACTACAGAGCTTGCTAGGTGGTTTATATAACAGACATGTTAACAAATTCTCCCAAGGCTGAACATGCATGTTAACACAAAAGCAGTTATATGAAGCTATGAGTTGTTTAAACAATAAGCAATAGCCATATTTTATACCTACTATTGTTATTTTATAAATAGTTAAATTGATTAAATCTATGGCTTGGGTATAAAAGTTGGATATAATATTTAACCGGTCGTATACCGCCGGCTCGCATACCAGCCGGCAGATTTGTACCCGTCGTAGGCCGGTGGCTCGCACGCGAGCCACCAAATTGGCGCCAAAACGCCGCGCGCCGCCTTCGCTTTAGCTTAAGCTAACGTAAAACCAATTTGGTGGCTCGCATGCGAGCCACCGGCCTACGACGGGTACAAATCTGCCGGCTGGTATGCGAGCCGGCGGTATACGACCGGTTAAATCAAACTATGTAATAGGAAGTACACATTTTTATATCTACAAGCCCTATTACCAAATAATATTATATATGATTTGTTTATAATATAAGTAAACACATTTAACATTAGAGCAATTTATTATAAACAGCTATCATTATGTCTAATTTGAGACATTGTGTCATTAACAGAAAAAAAGGATTAACATAACATTTTGATTAAATATAATTCTGAAAAATATTAATAATAATATTGTACATTATAAATGGAGAAAAGATGACTTGAACAAATAAAAACTCCTAAAAAATATAATATACATTAAACACAGCATATCATATATCGCAAAGTAATTTAACTTAGTATTTAATTGACATTGGTTTATTTAATTTTAATGGTTGTTAATATAATTTCAGAGCTCGCTACCCATACTATGAAATAGTGGAATCAGACAGGGGTACACCCCTGTTCATTCATGATGAGAAGACAAAGTTCTCTCCTGAGGAGCTTGTAGCACAACTACTGGCTAAGGCTAAAGATTTTTCAGAAATAAGCCATGGTAAGTATTATTTTTGATCATTCTAAATTTAATTCACAACAAAGTCAAACACAATAATCATAATGTTGCTTGAAGAGAAATAAAAGTAACACAACCTACCTAAGTTTGGTTGCAGATTTGTCTATTAGCTCAAGATAAAATAATAATATAGTATTCAAAATAAAAAATAACAAAATCTCGTAAATCCTAGTCAAAATTGGCTAGAAATGGATAAATCATGGAATATTCAATATTGTAAGACTGAATGTCTTATGGCAAACTTTGCAATGACCAGATAATCTATAACAGAGGAATAAATTTGTACATTTGGATAAGATATCTCTCAAAATTCCTCAAGATAATGATAAAGGAAAATTGTTTCTTAGTTGCATTTATAATGCATGCTGAATTATACAATTGGCTATGGATCACTAGCTGATTATTGGCATAGTTATCTAAAACCAATAACCAAAACCATATCAATTAGGCAGATATTTGATTGTCTACTATATGCAAAATACTGTATATAAACCAACTAATAAGTTTGTGGCAACTTGCACTAATTACATTATATCTTAGTAATATCATAAGGATGTAAAAAACATGAAAGTAATCCCATGTATTTCCATACATACTTCCATTTAGAGGAACAGAAGGAACACTGCTTACAAAAATATTGGTGAACTACCCTCCCTAGGGAGCAGTACTTTTACTTTGGATGAATCTACAGATGGATGTTCTTTTCTGTACCTCTGAACCTCTGAACAACGTATATGCGAAATTTTATGAAGATCGATCGAGTAGTTAAGGCGTAAAAACGTAACAAAAAAAGAAACAAATACATTTGCATTTACAATATTACTTCAGGATTATAGAAATTATCAAAGCTGTAAAATTAATAATTTACACCTATTAGGTACAATTTAGATAAATATTAAATTTTAAGGCTAAAAGTAGTAATGTGTAAAATACAATCACACAATCCAATTGGGAAAGAACTTCTATATCAATTCAATGTCTAGTTTGTTTAGCATTAAAACATGGTCTCTACAATAAGTGATTTTGCTTGAAGCGTGTCGCCGCATAGTATTCAGTGTATGTAGAACAGTTACTGATTAATGATTACTCGAAACTCAGCACTCACCACAAATTAATTGCGTGTAGTTTACAATGTACTTAAGATAACAATAAATATCAATAAAATGGATATTATTACGTTAGGGATAAATACAAAGTCGACTTATACTTACAAAATCGCACGCCTATATCTGCGAAGTGGTAGGCAGTGGTGTGTAACAACAACATTTCGCCAACTATTTCGGACCCACGTAATAAGGGTCTAAGGAGTCTATTGACGTGACGCCTACTGGGCACAGTTTCAGACTTCAAGCTGCTACTCAAAATTTCTTGATAAAAATCCCAATAACGTGTTGCCTTCCTTAAGAATCGAACATGGCACCTGTACAGCAGACGCATTTACTACCGAGGCGCTCATAGGGACATCAAAGCAGAGCTTCAGTGAGGTTTAGTACACCCCTCTTTCTGTCATACCAGACTCCCCTATAGTCTCAGTCTGAAACTTAAAGAAGGAGATAGGCTACTTTACAAAGACGCAGTCGATATCAGATAAAAAAGTTAATTCGAATTAATAATTCCTATAATATTGTCTTAATAAATAACTACACTGGAACATTGAGACAACTACCATCTTAGTCTCTCCGTGACCATGGCTGCTGAAAAGCAACCGAAACGTCGGGGAAAGTGTAAAATTAAAATAAATCTAAATAGTTTTAATAATAATTCAATTAGTTTAAAAATTAGTAAAGTTTAATAGTAGTAGTAGTGTAACAGTTTTTCAAAATTATGTAATAAAGTGTCAAATAAACAACGCGATAAAATCCGTATATAGTAGTTTAATTTCAATAATAATTCCTATTTAACACTGCTGATTTTCTCTACTGAATATTAAGGCTTAGCGAATTAGAGTCATCGTCACAGCGATGTAGTACATACACCCGCTGTAATAGAAACGGACACGTAAGTCTTAGCCGTGTCACATCACCAATTACCGTTGTTTGGTATAAGTAAAATTGTAAGACATTTTTGTCTTAAGAGTCAATTGTGTGTGACAGCTTTTAACAGTTGTCCACTTACAAAAATATTATTATTAACCTGTTGGAAATTATTGCTGCAAATCTTCAAATTGTGCCACAACACTTTACTTTCTGTATCCAGTCCAACCTTTTTAGGCAATAATCAAGTAGTAGGATTACTAATAGGTAACCTACATAAATAACAGTCTGCACAAGCAATTATTTAATTATATTTTCTTCCTATAAATAAATCTATATTAATATTATAAAACTGAAGAATTTGTTTGGTTGAACGCGCTAATCTCAGGAACTACTTATTGGTATGTTATATTGCATGTTTGGTTTATCAAAGAACTGGTAGACAACACTTAGGAGAATGATTGCTTAAATAAATTATGTGATGACGGTGACTGATGATGATTTTAATGCGGATGATTGCTAAATGTAATAGTTTTTGGAATAAAGGCAATCATTAATCACCATGGCTGTTTTGTGATCTAATATTAATGTAGTAGTAGTACCAAATATTATGTTCCTGTTAGGAACTTACATATTAAAGAGTCTTCCTTACATACACTGAAGTAACCGTAAGGCTACTTTTACTTTTTACTTTTTTGGCTACTGGAAGCGTAAATTGTTACTACGTATTTTACCTTTGACCTGGGACTCATTTTTCCTTTATTGATTCTCATCATCCATTCTTTATGCGAGCTTGTCGCCTTAAACTCCCTTTTACCTGGCTTTTCTCAAGCTTTTCTCAATATCGAGCCAGAAAATATTTAGCTAGGTCCCATTTGCCTTACGTACGTTTATGTTCAATCTTTTGTCGTCCATAAGTTCATATAATCACTACATCATTTTCAATTCTTATTACCAATTATCAGTTTAAAATACAAATAAAATTATAAAAGGAAAATCAAACAGTAGCTATGTAATGTCTGGCATTGATATTGAACAAGCTGTTTAAATTGTGTCAGTCGTATTTTCGTTCTACTTGCAGAGTTTCAATTAGCCGTTGTAACTGGTCGTCTAAGACAGCTGTATATTTCGCGTATGTAGCAGGAGCGTCCTAAGTTTCTTTTTGTAGCAAGATATAGTTTTACGACACGGGATATCTAAAGCAATCCTTTATGTGACAATATTGAGTGAGGTGGAAAATGGTTAATCAAAAATGTCATGTATTTTAGTTTTCATAATCATAACCTACCTGGAGTGTCCTTCAAGTATTTTCCGATATTTCCTTTAGTTTCAGACTTACTCGTTCGCACACACTTGAAATATTCACCTGTGTGTTCATATTATATACCGGTACTATCTATTACTACTACTACATAATATAATTATATACATTTAATGATTTGTTCTGTTCTCAGGTCAACCAATCACAGAATGTGTAATCACAGTCCCCGGTTACTTCAACCAAGCTGAACGACGTGCCTTGAAGGAAGCCGCCGCTCTCGCCGGCCTGAATGTGCTGCAACTGATCAATGATTACACCGCTATCGCTATCAACTATGGAATATTTAGGAGAAAGGTCAGTCTAACATACTGGAAGTACTTATTATTCATTGTTAGCTTTTCCGCGGTTTTGTGCGCTCGGAAACAGTACATTATTAGTACATTATTTCTATATGAAAAAAAAAAGAAAAAGTAAAGAAAGAATATCGATTTATTTGGCACACAAAAAAGCACACTTAAATATAGACAGAAAAAAAATAATATAAAAAGAAATAATGATATCAAAAAATGTTATGCCATCTCCTTTTCTGTACCTCCGAGACACGTACTCGGATGCGAAATGTTATCGTCATAAGTCGAGTAGTTAAAGCGTAACAAACAAACTCACATTGCCATTTATAATATTAGAATAATGAGATGATTGACATCTTCTATATTATAATACAAAAAGCAGTTGAAATATATAGTGCGGCACAAATAGATCGGTTATTAGGACCAACATTAACGATTTTCAGAAAGCCGTCTATGTCATTTTACGTGCCACGGCTAACACGCACGGCCAAATATAACCGATCACCTATTACTATTTAATTTGTGACCTGTTGTAACATTCGGCTCAAATCGAACACTGGGTGAAATATATTTAAATAACTTTTTTTTTAGGAAATCAACGAAACTGCATGGCACGCGCTGTTCTTCGACATGGGTGCGGCGTCGACTAAAGCCGCGTTAGTCGAGTACAAGACAGTGAAGATAAAGGACAAGGGTTATGTGGAGACTGTGCCTCAGTTGCAAGTGTTGGGCGTTGGATTTGACAGGTACCTATCTATGTATTAATACTATAGAAAATTTTTGCTTACGTAGATGACCAAATTTGATTACATTTCTCTTTCAAAAAAGACCGCACCATTAATAATTTCTGTGACGCGGGAGACTTTACAAATATTCAATAAACGGACACAAAAAACACCCAAACTCGAAACAACTATTTGTGGATCACATAAATATTTGTGTAAGGATCGGGCCCACTACACTTGGCGCGGCGGCAGGTGCGACGACACTGAAACCGCTCCGCCATCCGTGCAGTTGATTACTGTGTACTGTACTTTGATTACTCTGTAAATTATAGCTTGATTGAAATGATAGGTCTGATATATTACGGTGATGTAAACTTGAAATATAACGATGTTTGTAATCTGTCAAGTCTTAGAATACTATACATAATTAAAAATCTATTGTGTCTGGCCGCCAGTGTGCCGCTGTGAAATTTTTAAACAAAGTATAAGTTTAAATATTTTTATAATTACATGTTACATTTGAATTCACAATTGTATTGTAACACCTAAAAACAGTATAAAACGATATTGATAATACTGTTACGTGCTGGGTTCGAGGGATAAGAATGTAAACAATATTACCGACTAAAACACGTTTTATTCTTTGAAATTAAACTACTATATACGGATTTTATTGCGTTGTTTATTTGACACTTTATTACATAATTTTTAAAACTGTTACACTACTTTTACTTTTAAACTTTACAAATTTTTAAGCTAATTAAATCATTATTAAAACTATTTAGATTTTATTTAATTTTACACTTTCCTCGACGTTTTGGTTGCTTTTCAGCAGCCATGGTCACGGGGAGACTAAGATGGTAGTTGTCTCAATGTTCCAGTGTAGTTATTTCAAAGTACCCAAACATAACTTAATCATTGGTGTTTCTATTTACGCAGAATGAGCTCAAAGTATCATGAAGTCTAGCTGTGGTTTGCTTCTTCTTGGGTTTGACTATTTGTATTACTGGATCCCAAGCTGGTGGTACATTCCAACCATCTTCTCTATTAAAATTAAGATTTGGAATGTTGGAATTAATAAGCTTAAAAATTAGTAAAGTTTAAAAGTAAAAGTAGTGTAACAGTTTTCAAAATTATGTAATAAAGTGTCAAATAAACAACGCGATAAAATCCGTATATAGTAGTTTAATTTCAATGAATAATATTCGCGTAAACAGAAGACAATATAACGTTTTATTCTAACACACCATTAAACTTAAAACACAACACACACAATACTACACTTTTCCACTATAACTAGCTTTGAACTCTGTAGTATTTTCGCTTCCGTTCGCTCCGATGTATACTTGACCGCTTACGATTATAAACTGAATTGGCGAGCGCTGGCCTGGCCTTTTATACGCGAGTAAAGCGTCTCTAGAAAAGCCATACCCGGTATGTAACAGTACGAAGATTCGAGAAAGTTTCAGCGCTGTCTCTATTCTTCTTGTACGTACGTAAGACGTCAATAGATGGCGCTGTAATAAATTATTAGATGGAGCTGCCGAGTCTTCCCCACAATGCCGAGAGATGGCACTGGGTGTAACAATAATTACAGAGACGCGTAGAGCATAATATGCAATGCAAGGCATGCAGTTGCATATTATGCAATTATAATATGTTTACTTATTTAATTAATATTGAAAATTTTACGATAATGCCAACTAACGTAACTTTTTGTACTTCCCAGGACATTAGGCGGTCATGAGATGACCCTTCGGCTTCGCGAACATCTAATCAAGGCGTGGGAGGCAAACGGTGGTGGTGACGTCAGAGCTTCTCCTCGCTCTATGGAGAAACTGCTCAGAGAAGCTGAGAGACTAAAGATTGTGTTGTCTGCCAACACTGAACATTATGCACAGATTGAGAGTTTGCTTGATGACAAGGACTTTAAACAGCTGGTATGTATTTGTTATATTTAAATGATTTTATTAATATTTTTTTTATATGTATACTAGCGACCCATCCCGTCTTCGCACGGGTAGTACAAAACGTTAACAAAGTATACACCCGAACCTTCCTAATGAATCATTCTGTCTATTGGTGAAAACCGCATGAAAATCTGTTTAGTAGTTTTTGAGTTTATCGTGAACAGACAGACAGACGCGACTTTGTTTTATAATATGTAGTGGTTGTACCTATAGACAGTTCTTAATTTTTTGAATAAAAGTTGTAAGGATTGTTTCGTTTTCTGTGTAATCAGGTGTTTCGTATATTGACCATTAATATTAATATGATTTTGCCGGGGAATGTTATAGTATGGTGCTTTAACATTCCATGTATTTTTAATTACCATATAATTTGGCAGTATTGCTGTTAATATAAGGATTTGAAGTTAATATGGTTATGTTGAAAATTCTTAAAGAATAAATTATATAGAGTTGATTGATTAAGGATTTTATATTTTGAAATACGGCCCAAATAATACTACCATTTACATAACCAAGTACTGAAATACAGGGGTCCATCAATTAGTTTCTATGGCTGCTAAAAATAGTGTTTGTTGAATTCAGCGTGTAATGCCCGGTCAGGAAAGTACCGATGCGTTCCGTTCGATGAGTGAGAGCGTAGAAAGCTCTAGAAGAGCCATTCGGTTCTTATCTTTTCCAACCCTCCTGAGGTGGCTTGATTGCCTTGGTTGTCTTTGGAATTATTTTTTTTTTCTTTTCTAAGAAAGACAATTCTCGTACTAGAAATAATTCCTGTGTTGCGGGGGACTTTACAAACATTCCAACAACGGACACAAAGAACACCTAGACGCACAAAGTTTTGTCCTATGGGTGAGGCGACTACCTTAACCACTGTGTTATCCGTGCAGTTAATGGATGGAATGGTCATGGATGTGTTAAATTGGGATATTAATTTAACACATTTATGTTCATAAGCGGCGGCTATCTTACGATCATGGGCCGCTGGCTGATCTACTAGCAATAGCAATAGAAAAGAGATTTGAAATAAACTATGATATCATTCGATTCAGAAGACAATGAAAATTGCTATCTCTTTATAAAACACTTGAATAAATTAAATATGTGGCTTGTCAGGTAACGCGCGCTGAGCTAGAAGAGTTATGCTCGGATCTATGGCCGCGCGTATCCGGTGTTGTTCAGCGAGCGATCGCGGCGGGCGGCGGCGCGGGGTCGGGCGCGCGCCTCGTGGTGGCGGGCGGCGCCGCCCGTGTGCCGGCCGCGCTGCACGCGCTCAAACAGGCCGTGGGACATGAGCCCGCGAGGTCTATTAATGCTGATGAAGCTGCTACCATGGGTGCTGTGTACAGGTATGTATTTTGGCCGAAGATAATCTTGTGTTACGTTTGTCTGAAGCGATTGAAAGGAACAGCTACCTGGTAAAAATTTTCTCCATAAAATGTATAAGGTGCTGCAACCATACTGTTTCAACTGTACTGTGTACAAGTATATATGCTGACCTAAAGATCATCTTGTACTTGATTTGTCTGATGCGATTGAAAGTCACAGCTGTCTGGTAGAATTTTCTGGGAAGGTAAACCAATAAAATAGATTTACCTCATCCGAAAATATAACACGCTTTTATTCATTTTAAAACAAATCCTCAAACATTGCAGACCACTATATTTGAAGATTTGTATTAATATGATTAAATAATAATTCACTTTTATATGAAGTAATTCATCTCAGGACTGATTTTCAGTAGTCAGATAACATTTATCTGAGAAATAAATATAGCGGTATGATATATTCTTTATACAAAAGCTATCGAAGCGTCTACTATATGCCACAGAAAAACTTTGTAGTGATTAAAAAATGTATCCTTAGTATGTAAGAAGAAATTGTATGCTTTAAAATATATGCTTGTTCTAATAATCAAACAAATAACGTGTAAATTAATTGTGTGTCCTGACTCATCACTATACATTTTATATTCATAGGATTTAGTCCATTGAACCCCACTTAAAATGCACAGTAACTATATCCTCACACAATTTGCACTACACTTTATTTTGTAAATAAACCGCTACTCGACCCCAAAAACAATAAATCGAATGTGATACCATTACTAGTGGCGGTTAAAATTTAATATTAATTTGGCAGGGCGGCATCTCTCGCTACTGGTTACAAGGTGGCACCGTTGAACGTGCGTGATGCGGTCTTACTGCCCATCCAAGTGACCTTCTCTAGGCACGTCGACGGAAGCGACAAATTGGTAAGTATTTACTAAATCATGTTGGCATTATGAAGACGTCACCATTTTGATTAAAATAATAACAAATATTTTTGGTTTCTTGCAGGATCCGGTAATATACTTTTATTTATTTTCTCTTTAGCGTATCCATCTTTTCTTTCAATATTACATAAAAAACATACTGGCGAAAATAATCTATTACCAACGCAAGGTTTTATAAAATATCTAATTCGGTAAATTATTTGTTTCAGATCAAGAGGACTCTCTTCGGCCCCATGAACCCCTACCCGCAAAAGAAGGTAATCACTTTCAACAAACACACAGACGACTTCGCCTTCCATGTTAACTATGCTGAATTAGACCACATACCCTCTAACGAGCTGCAATACGTTGGGGCTTTGAACCTCACCCAAGTTATCTTAAGCGGTGTCAGCGGAGCCCTAGCCAAACACACAGGCGATAATATCGAACACAAAGGAATCAAAGCACATTTCAACATGGATGACTCTGGTATACTCAATTTGGTTAATGTAGAATTTGTTGCTGAAAAGACTGTCACTGAAGACGATGATGATAAAGACAGCACATTGTCAAAGATTGGTAGTACTATCAGCAAATTATTTGGGTCAGATGCTGAAGCACCAGAAAAGGCTGATGACAAGGCTGAAGACAAAGCTGAGGAAGGTGAAGCTAAAAACAATACGAAGAAAGTGAATGAAACAGTGACTGATAAACAGAATGCTACAGATACCGAGAGCAAGCCTAAACCTAAGATTGTGGTACTCAAGGAACCAATCAAGTCTGATGAGCAAGTGGTTAACCTACAGCCACTTAGCCCAGAACAGTTCAAGTCTTCTAAAGCAAAAATCGCTGAGCTGAACGCTATTGACAAGAAACGTATTGAAAGAGAAACTGCTCTGAATAATTTGGAAGCCTTCGTCGTTGACGCGCAAATGAAAATTGATATGAAAGAGTATGCTGAATGTGGTACTGAAGAACAGATAGAAGAAATAAAAAAACTATGCAGCGAGACCTCTGAGTGGTTGTACGAAGATGGTTATGATTCGGCAACAGAATTATTCGAAGAGAAGTTAGCTGCATTAAGGGAGAAAACTAATCCGATATTCTACAAACACTGGGAGCATAGAGAGAGACCCGATGCCGTAGCCGCTATCCGCAACATGCTGAATAGCTCAAAGGAATTCCTCAAAATGGCGCAGAACTTTACGAAAGAATTGAACCCTGACAAGGACATATTCACTGACGTTGAAATCGGTCTTTTGCAGAAGAAAATTGATGAGACCAACGATTGGCTCACAAAATCTATCGCAGAACAAGATGCTACGAAGAAGAACGAGGATATTAAATTGACAGTTGAGAGCATAAGAGAGAAGATGGCGAACTTAGATAGAGAGATGAAATATTTGTTGAATAAGATGAAGATATGGCGGCCTAAGAAACCAATCAAGAAAGAAACAGATAATAAAACTGAAGAAACTGTTATAGAGCCAGAATCTGAGACGAAAGAAGAGAAATCAGAGACGCAGGAGGAGTCATCTGAGAAAGAGGTGGAAGCAGAGACAGAGAGTGAGAAAGAGAGCACAGAACCTCCCTTACAACTGTCCGACGGCAAAGATGAACATTCCGAGTTATAATAACTGAGTGGAGTAACTTAATATATTAGTCTAATTTATTTTTTATTTATATGACTGTGTGGCTTGTTTGTTTTTTTGTATGTATGGCTTATTATTTATTGAATAGATTGGGTATATACTTGTATAACAAGATCTCAAACAAAAAAATCGTCCAGATGTTACAGGAAATTTAATCATGTTGCTTAGAACTGTTGGTTTTACTGAAGATTAATTTATTTATATTGTGTATTTAATTGCACATTTTATATAAAACTTGAAGTCATGATATTTATTAATTTAGAATGTTTTTCAGTCATTATAATTTTATTGTCATTTATTTGTTTTTGTTCATTGTTGGCGTCATGGTTGCATAAGGCACAAATTTAAAAAAGATAATAATGTTTCTACAAATGTCAACTATTTTCGATTATTTTCGAAAAACGAACAAGCCATTCAACATACACTTGCAATTAAATCTCATATTAAAAACTAAAGTCTGTGGCTGCCTCTCTTATTCCACAATTGAATTTAAAAACAATAGGTACTTGTTATCTATGCGTATTCGTTTTTATTACTTTTTTTTTATAAAAGAGTTGTTTCTCTCTACGTTAGCAGTGGCCCCAGGAGTAACTTCGCGAGCATGTAATGTATTTATTATTGTACCTAATCTTTATGTGATATATTAAAAGGCTATAAGTTTGTGTGAGTATTATGCTGTTTTTCTACTACAGACACATATGTTGCACAAATTGTATGGTACAGGTAGTTTTCCGTCAAAAAGTGTTATTTTCTAAGCGATATGTATATAATTGTATCAATAATCCGTAATTGATCATAGAATATGTAATAGATACTGTTATTTTGGATATTAGCAATACTCTTCTACAATACTTACTGAGTATAAATGTGCGATAGTACGGACTTATCTTGTGAGCTATATACAGAATGAATGACATCACAACGTCGTCTCAAAAATAAGAATACTGTTTGGGATTGTAATGAAATATAATTTCGTTATCGTCATGTGATAAAGAGATTTATCTTAAATGAATTATGTGTCAAAATGTGGGACCTAAGTAGTTAATTTTATAATAGAAAGAGGCTTATAATTTCTGAGATCTTTATAATTTTATTCTGTATGTTCTGCAGGCCTAGCACGGGGTAATACGATAAGTGATTAACACGGATTTTTGCCAGATCGGATCCAACAGCTTTTCTACAAAAGCCGAATAAATGTCACGTATTTGCCAAAATTCTTCAATATGATTATAATATTTGATATAACTATATAAGCCATGTAATAAATTGGTCATACAAATTATTTTAATAATACTTGTTTCGGTTTTATCAAATCACAAACTTCGTATAGACTAAAAAGTATATACAACTATATGAATCTTGTGTTATCACTATTATCCTATGCTATATAATGGAGCTACATTGTATAGTGAGCAAGGTACGTCTGTGGTGTCGTGGGATGCATGCGAACCAGTGTTGTGTGTAGCAGTGAAACAGTGTGTCGACTTAGGTCATATAACAATTTAAGTGAGATTCGTTCAATACCCAGTCGCAAATGGAAATAAATTATACAATGAATGAATTATTGTTGTTTCATTATATTATGGACCTTAACTTGTTCCTGTTGTTTGCCAGCGGCTCTTATACCTACGAGCCGCCACCTTAACGCTTAAAACTGTTGCTGTTTTTTTTTCGGCTACAAGTGGATTTTTTGGGTAATGGACATACTATATATATAAGAAAATAATTATAAACATACGATAGGTTAAAATTTTGATCCTTATTCCTGAACTATTCTACTTGGCAAAATTTTTAATATGTTTTAATCCATAATGCTTTCGAAAATGTGTTAAGTGTTCCAACACTAAGACTGATCACATGATGCGTTGCGAAGGCGCAACTCTTAAGATTTCGCTGCATTATCGGTCACACAGGTTGTATGCGTCTCCGTTGCGGCGGCGCCGGAGCGGTATCGCTGTGGCGCCTTACATAGATTTACGTATTTCTATGCATTATTTAATCAAGGCGTAAATATTTTACAATATAAGGTAAGTATTTGAATAGATACCATCCCGATACCACATTGTGGAAACGCGAAAGGTGTTCACCAGGGCAGCTAGCCAGATTGTGATGGATTGATGTAGGCGTAGGTATTATTTGTAATTATCTGACAGAAAAACATTTACCGTGTACAGAACAAAGTCGCGTTCATAAGCAGCACTGTAAAAGAAGGCTGTGCAGGTGCCATGATATACGGTAAATCTCAAAAATACATAGATATTGCGCAAGCAGAGATTACAAACGGAGACTTCTCGGTCAGCCTAAGTACAAGGGCGCGGTAAGATCGCGAGCTATAAACTAGTGGATAGTGTGCTAGTAAACTGTAAAGTAATTGCGCATGCAGGTCACATCAGCGAGCTTAAAATATGAGGACAGTATGCTAGACTATAGAGCATGACGGTTATACTAGCTGAGCTACTAGATAGCAGATAGTAAACTAGTAAAACAAATGGATTGAGGAGGAACTATAAAGTTGAGCAACGAACAGAGCTAGTATCTTGTCGCTCAACTATACTAGTTTTACAAACTGAACTGGAATCTTAATAATTCGCAATGTGATCAACAAAAACTATTGAGCTATAATACCTCAATAGTTTTTGGCCCTTGTTCCCAGTCGTCACCACTGGCTTCGTTCCCACTGGGGACAAATAAGAAAAAAAACACCATTTATTGCCAGTGGTGACAAATGGGTCGTTAAAACCTCAATTGTTGCCAGTGGTGAGATATGGGTCATCAAAATCCCAATTATTGCCACTAGTAACAGTTAGGACGAAAAAAATCGCAGTTGTTGTCAGTAGTGTAAATTATGTATATTTAGTTGCATTACTATGGGAATTAAATTAAGACGAGATTGAGTATCAAGATAGATGTTTAATTTGAAAAACAATACCTTACATTCATTGTAAATCACATTATTAGATAATCACATTCGCTTCTATCGTAGTTATAGGTAACAAGTTCTATCGTAGTTATAGGTAATAGTAACCTAAGTAGATATTAAACATAACTAGTAATTGATTACCACCTGCGCTAAGATAGGTCGACGGAGCCCCGCACCGCGGGGCTCCTATTTCTAGGTGGTTTAAAAAAAAATAACCACGAAGGCTTTAAGGCCTTAGCCTTCTAACCTAACCTATTCGAGTCGGGGTACTCTGAGTCGGGGTGTTAACCATAATGACTTTCTTTATATATATTAAACGTTAGACCTAATGATTTTCGATTAAATAAACAATATACATATTAAACGTTAGACCAAATAATTTTCGATTTATAAACGTTATATCAAACAACGTTATACTAATTAAGTTTTAGAATAAATAAATGTTATATGTAAAGAAATTATATCAACATTTGGTATATCTCACGTTGATTATATCTTATGAACGATAATAAAATGAAATTAGACCAAATGAGTTTATACGTTATGAGACGCACCCCTACCGCTACACCATCCGGGTCGTCAATATTTATGAAATACTTTTTTTGACATCTTGTAGATGTTACTTTACCACTGACAATAATCGGGAATTCATAATCTCGAGCGTCACCACTGGAAACGATTGGGATTTTCCTATATCTCGATCGTCACCACTGGTGACAGCTAATATTTCATTTTGCCTTTCGTCACCACTGGCAACAAATGGTTTTTTTCTCGTTTGTCCTCAGTGGCAACGGAGCCAGTGGTGACGACTGGGAACAAGGTATTTTTGGTTCCAAAAATTGCCATTTTAATAATAATTATTATTTATTTATTGATAACAGTGGTAAAACATGAATACAGTCCATACTTAATGTATTTAATATAGGTAATATAATATGGGTGCCTGTACTAGGGTAAAACTGTGCCACAGGCGTTAAGGGCACTTACAATATACTGCTAGGAACTCAGTTACATACAATTAACCATACTTATTATATAAATATATGCAAAAATACGCCAAGATTATAATTATTGTCATGGAACTTGTTATTACTTATTTAACAACAATCAACAAATCTTCAGTAGGTATCCTCATCATTTAAAGTTTGTAAGCACCGACAGACTATCTGCATAGATCTTATAACTTAGGTCATATATAGCTGTTTGTTTATTTATCTTGTTATAAAGAAAATGCCCTAAGAATGCGAAAAATCTATTTGTCAAAACAAACTGATTCAGAAAGTGTGGTACAGACAATATCTTTCCGTCTTTTAGTGTTAGTAAGGTTGATGTAATACGTAAGCGTTGCGTGCTGTTTAAGTACGGTGTACATTATAAAAAGCTGTCGGACAGCTAATACATTACAATTTTCATACGAAAGATGTGTGGAAAAGCGGTAGGGTCGGCGGGTTGTTACGTTTAGAAGCACTCTTTGTGCCCGCTCATTTTGTGTTGACCTAGTAATTCAAATGGAAGTTATATTCTTCGTGATCCATTTAATATCTGGATACCTACTAGTTAATACTTAGTTTATACCTCACACCTCAATATACACTATCTATGGCCAAGTAAGTATATTAATAGAATTAATGTACTGTATCTACCTATGGTTTAAAGTCATTATTTCAACAGAACATTTGATATGTAAATAATATATGACACACTTAGTCAATTTATTTTCAGTTTTGTACTGCGTACCTACTCTCGTGTTTTACTGGGTTTTCATTTCAGTTCCGATTTCATTATTGATGTAGGTATTTCGGTATTTTAACTTGTTAAAACTGTCTGTAATGCAAGTAATATAATAATACCGTATAATTATTATTATACAGTATTTTTACCCTGAAATCTCAATTACTATGTTTGATGCACGCCATTACAGTTGTATTTTTTATATGCATATATTTAATATTTATGTAGGTACTTACGGTAGTATAATACATCCTAACTTAATATTATAAATGCGAAAGTGAGTTTGTTTGTTACGTTTTCACGTCTTAACTACCTACTCGACTAATCATTATAAAATTTCGCATACTCGTTGCCAGGTATAGAAACGGATACAGGGTAACTTTCATGCAAAAAAATTACTGTTTTCAAGGGATAGCAATTTATTGACAAAATTAATTAATAATATTCTATCACATACACACAACACCACCTAGC
Source organism: Catocala fraxini (assembly GCA_930367265.1). Lineage (NCBI taxonomy): Eukaryota > Metazoa > Arthropoda > Insecta > Lepidoptera > Erebidae > Catocala > Catocala fraxini. The sequence continues at coordinate 19,324,210 of OV884035.1, forward strand.
CCAAACTAAGCAGAGCTTGTACTATGGGTACTAGACAGTGGATAAACATACATAGGTATATAGTTTTTGTTGTAAATACATATATGTATATTATATATAGAAACACCCAGACCAAGACAAACATCCATGTCCATGCACACAAATGTTTGACTTGTGCGGGAATCGAACCCGCGACTTTAGGTGTGGCAGTCGGTTATACTAACCACTACACCATCGAGCCGCCAAAATCTAGTATTAAATATTTAAGGTACTAGCTGTGCCCGCGGTTTCACCCGCGTTTATGGTTACTGCGCCGCCCCGTGGGTCGTAGCGTGATGTTATATAACCTATAACCTTCCTAGATAAATAAGCTATCCAAAAAAAAAAGAATTTACAATTCGAACATGTAGATCCTGAGATTAACGCGTTCAATCAAACAAACAAACTCTTCAGCTTTATATTATTAGTATGTATATAGTAATATGGTATAGAATGTTCATACATGCATGCAGGTATACAAAGACTTGTGTGTAAACTATTTGTAGGCAGAGGAACCTATCACGTCCTCATTTCACTGGCTTATTTTTAGGTTTCACATAATAGTCTATTGCTTTATACCGGTTATATTTTTAGACGTCGTTCTGCTACTGGTGTCGGTAACTTATTAACTCTAGCGTTTCTAGGAGTCAAACCCAGAAACTCACGATTGTACACAAACATCAGTGCACACTGATGCTATGGGAAAAACGAGGCCGTAACATAATTCGATCGAGCGAATAATGTTTTTATAAAACATATTTTTTATTAAGCTATATTTTAACATATCCTAGTAATAAATGTGTTCAGTTTCATAACTAAGTAGATACGTATATAATATTCTACACTTATTATGGTTGCTAGTGCAACTTACCTAGTACTGCTTAGATATCATATGATATGAGACGAATCTATTGTAAATGTACTACTCGGTCACCCTCTTTTAGACTCCGCTGCTATACATTTTCGAAGACTAATAACACTGCCTCACCCGGATATCAACCATAGGAACGAGCTGTCCTTGCACTGCCGATACGCTCACATTCACGCCACTGAACCAACGCTATTTCATTTTAATAAAATTTAGCGCAGGTATTTACATTATACTCAATGTTTTCTATTTATAATCTTTGTTTCAACATTCTCCCAGGAATGTTGAAGCATCTCGTCTAACTTGCCGAACGGCTCATTAACGGTATTCATATGAAACTACTGCGGTATAACCTTCGACACCAAACTGATGGGGAGATTAATACCCGTGCTTAACCTCATATAACCGTGCGGAACTCGAGGTTAAACCTGTTGCCAGAATGTTAAGTTCTGACAGCTCGTAATTACTTTTAAATCACCGATGACAGTTGACAGCTGGAACCGGGCGGTGGCTCCGTATCTCTGTCTGCCTGCACATTACGTCTCTGCAATTTACGACAACCGTTTATTGATCAAGATACCTACTTAAAACTTTTTTTTAATGATTATTGTTTTCGGAATTATTTTTGTCATATTTTTCTGTCTGTGGTCAAAATTTCGGGACGTACGAAAAAGACAGACAGACATTAAATTTATGGTCATATCGTATAGTTTTTTATCGAAAGTGTATATTAAGAAAACGTACTTTCTCAAACGCAAATACATAAGTATACAACATCAGAAGCAATAAAGGAAGGTAGGTATTGTGCGAGTGTTTTAAAAGCTACGTAAACTTAGTATTTACTGAAGGGAAACTAGTAGCAACACAATTTCACGGTTTGTGCTTCCACAGAAGGCTTTCTTTACACCTTTGTTCAAAAGTAAATATTGAACGCAAAATACACTTAAAACCCCTGTTCTTATACCGCTGTATTGACTTATGAATGTGGGTAGTGTAGCTATTAAATAGTTCGTATTACTTATTTTATTTTATTTTGCTGCCGCGACGATAATACTCATTTATTTATGGTAAAAACTGTATGTTAGCTAGTAAACTATCGCTAACACTTTTGATGTAGAAATTATGATGACAAACCGCGCACACATTATTATGTTATAATTTTTGACGACACGAGGCTTATTGGGATAATATTTTTGATTGATCGTGAGCTAGTCCCAGTTTCGATTAATGAGAAGTGTTATTTAGAATAGAATAGAATAGAATTTTATTTTACAAATTTATTAAATATTTTAGTCAGAAAATCTCAATAGGAATAGTGGCATTGTGGCAGACAATAAACTCGTCCCCATTATGTCTTACTCGTTGGAGATTTACCGGTTTTAATTAAGCTACTGCTTTTTTAAAATTGTTTTACTTTGTTGGTAAGCTTCTGTTGCATACCACCTCGCTACAAGGGAGGCGAGAGGGTTATGTCGGGCTCGCCCGAGACTTCGGAACTACTGATTAAAACTACCATCGTGTGCTACCTAGTTGCTTTGTAAGGTAGGTAGGTCGCTGGAACTGAAACCACTGCCTACTGTAAACTACATATCTAGCATATGGCAAACAAAGTCATTGCCTGCCCGATGGTATACAATTCCCATGGTCTACGTGGAGGCGATGAGAAAAAGGAAATAGGTAAAAGAAGACCGAAGAGGTCATTGGGTAGAACATAAGTATTTTACAAGATGACTAATTGGCAGTGTAGGTATGGTGTGAAGAATTTTCACAATATATACAGTAAGTATGTAGGTATAGGTATAATTAGAGCCTCCGCTCTAATTGTAAAAAGCAATAAATTACCGCCTAATTTTGTAAAGGTGTAATTGAATGATTTGCAGAGTTTACGTTTGATATGAATATAGCGTAATAAAAGACTTGTAATAATTTTCGGCATCGTTGTGTGGGATTTTATGTGAGTACCTATTACGTACGCTCAGCGATGTAAGGACATTGAAGAAAAATGTATATAAATTATTGCCTTCATTTTTTATTTTGTAGTCGCAACTCAATTGTGAATTGTGATCAAGTTTACTTTTATAACTGTTTCATTTCATGGTAAGACAAAGTCCTATGGTGCTATTTTTTTGTTCAGTAGGAGCTCGGAATCAGAAACTGTGTCCGGTTAACGGCAATAGGAAAAGATATCATGGATCAGTAGTTGTTCCTTTAACTCCAAGGCCTTCCAGTAGCAGTTGGCTACTCCGATTACATCTGATGAGCATAATAATATGAAAGAACGAAATAATGTGGATTTTCTGATTGGCAAGCAGATAAGCTAGGGTTGTCCGGGTGCAATAATGAAGGTTGGAGCGCAGTTTAATTTATCCATACTTCATGTTTAAATACGAAACAAACTACAGTGAGCTTCACAGAAAAAAAGGACTAATAAACATAGTAACTAACATAAGCAACCATAAAATGTAAATACATAATAATTATGTATACGAATGTCTCACACCTGCGGTAATCAGGAGTTTTGTTCAACATAATTATGTTAGGATAGCGGGATCTGGCGCTGGTTTTCAACTAGGTATAAATACCTATTTGTTACGTTTTCATGGTAAATATGCTCACTTGATCTTGATGTAATCGATAGCATTTGAAATACAGACTAGTTTTTAAGTAGTCAGCACATGGCTTTTCATAAATTTGAAGCCTGAAATGTGACAATATTTATGAGTAATCAATTAATCATACCTTTTTATATATTGTTTTTTGATTGCACTGACATACCTAGTTAATTAGAGCTATAAAGAAGTTAATGTAATATAAGACCGAGTACGCACATACCTACATAGATCATTTGCAATCGTTACGAATAATCTCTTCGTTATAATTGACGAGCTTGTATTTATCAAATATTCTCCCAGCGAAACAACTACGTTGGGTTAGTTGATGAGATCTCAAACAATTTTTAAATCGTACAATATCTTGACAGGCACCTAAATCCCCATTACCAGTAACTTGTTTCAAAAGAGCTTTTGTTTTTTTTAAGACCCGAAGGAAGAAGTCGGCGCCCGCGCCGTGCACTGGCGCCTTTCTTCGGCGAGTGAGACGGCTATATATAATTACATTCGAGATTGGAAAGAGACAAAGCAATAGCATTCCGCGTCACAGACAGACAAGCCAAATGAATCCAGTTTGCTTGTTATACGCCGGTCGGTCGGGTGTGTGCCGCTTTTGTGTGTTTTTGACAGTGATGTAAACAATAAAACTTGAATTTTTCAGTGAATCAATGCACTCTTGTTACACGAGTGACGACTACAGCATGTGTTGAAGTTGGTTATACGCAGCTATAAGAGGATTCTGGTGGGATTTGTGTATGACAAGGTAAGAATAACTAAGAATGCAGCCGATTCCCTCTCGCGTCCCTCTTGGAGGAATGCAATGCACCTCGCTGTGCCCCGGCGCACCTTGCGACTCTATCGAATTTACTGTCCTATCGATATAATAACTGACAATTTATTGAACGTTGCTAGTCACATTATAAGTCGTTAAGATTTGTGATAAAATATTGGATGACAAATGGAATAAATTCAGGACATTATTGATTATCGTTACTGTATTGTTTTTATAAACAGACATTTTATTCATGTATTCCAAGCCATGTGCGCCGGGTTCCATAATTACTGGCGATGAAAATACGTGAATAAAAACGACACCAAAATTATTCTTATCGTATAATTTGGAAGGGTCGAATAGGGTGTTTGTGGTCAGACTGTTTTTTTAATTGAAGTCAAAGATTGTGATGCTAATTATATAGATAACTAGTTGTAATAACACCACTTCCGGATCTACGTAATCTAAACTATTAATGCAGGAGGTGAGGGGTCAAGCACAACCGCCAAAATAGTGCACGCTTATCGTTTCGGTTTTTATATTATATTAACGACATATTTGTTTTAATTCGGGCATGGAGTCCGAAATAATTGCAAGATACAAGAAATTTTTACTGTACAAATATCTCTTCTACCACGCTGTTTGTGCTATAAATTACATTTGCTAAACCATACTTTTTGCCTGCGGGGCTTTTAATATTCTATGAAGTCTGAGCACTTCTTGGAATCGCATGTGACAGAAATGTGGAGGGTTAAAAGTTTAATGACAATGACAAGTTGGCAAACCGTCGTCAATCGAATAGCCAAACAACAATGACCCTATGCTATTGTTTTTGTCCCTCAAATATCAGTCAGAAGTCAAAGATCGTAAGTAAATATTCTGTGCACGCTAACATCGCTGATTTTATTATGTGTAAACAGTAAATATTTAGATTGTTAATGCTCGGTAACGAGCTAACGCTTCTCAAGGCAGCCAATTATACATGTAATTGTGCTAACACAATAATTATGTGATATTGATTGAAATTATCATCTTTGCTAGATGATTATGATGATGATTATGTCTCAATTGGCTGAAGATCGTAAGAGCAAACGAAGCGATTTTGTCGCGCGATTATGTTTGGGCAGTAATAAAACAATTGTCGTGCCATTTCAACAGTGGATGCACTGTTTTTGTTGTCGCGCAATAATTATTTGATCACAAATGATATTGAAAAAGAAGAGGTAGACTACATTATATACTGTGACCGATGACTTGCAGAATTTAATTATCACATTCTTGAGAGATTTGTGTTCGATCATAGAAGTTCGTGCGTCGCTCGAAGAAGAAGATTAACGCCTAAAGTTTTAGTTTGCCAATTAACAGAAAGTGTATTATATCCATTTCCTTATTTTTCTATTTTATTTATATTTTCGCGGACCAAATAGTTACTTTTGTAATACCAAGGTTACCGTAACCTTTATTGACCGGACCACCAGAGGAATTCCTTGCGCGGCGCCAAACTTTCCAAAAATAAGTTCTCTACTTCGTTGCCTTCGTCTGGAAACCCTACTCACCGCAGCAATACAACATAAAGTTGTTTGAAAATCGTCTTCAGGGTGGACGTATTTCGAATTTGGTTAATGGTAGGCCTAGATATCGTAATTTTATGATTATCCAAAATAAATATATCACCATCGTTTAGCTGCCAGCATATCACGGATCGTAATGGTCTGTAGCCCATTTTAATAATCGGAGATTATGGATCTTTACAGTTTACATTGTCAAATCGCTATGACGACTTTTTCGGAGCATTTATAAGCGCCTGATTATTACGCGAGTCTTCCCGTAAGCTTGAATCTACAGCAATGCTAATGAATAAGTACTTAAACTTTGTCCAATGAATAATCTAGATGCCGATAGCATGTTTGCTAAGGCTGGAGACTTATAATGAAAAAGTGGACTTGAATTTAATTGCGCTATGCGCTGTTACATACACCAATTTTGGTCACATCCTTTAAGGTTTTCGTAGAAATCATAAAACATAGTATAACATATTATTTCTAAACACTTCAAAATACCAGCAATTGTCAGAAGTGGTTTACATACACCGCGGTAATAATTAATCCTACATCTTACCCATTTTCTTCGTTGATTGCTGAACAGGTGCTATAGACCAGATTTACCGCGCTATTTGTATGCAAAAATTGTTTGCCAGTTGTCCAATATAGCTGACAGTTAGTGAATAGGTAACCAGTTATTTTCCAGCAATGCTTTTCAGCAATTCCTGAAAACCTTTTTTGAGAAATGGTTGTCAACAACCTCTGCCTAGTATTGACATTTTCTATTTAAGGTTGATACGCATATTATCACATATAAATTCCATGAAAACCGTGAACAATGAGCAATTATCTGTTTCAAACAGATGAGAACAATACATATTTATTATTACAAATGCTAAAATAATTCTATCTGTTACGCTTTAACGGTTCAATTTTGATACAATTTGGCAGAGGGATTAATTGTCTCTTGGGGAAGGGGATAAGTTACCTTTTATTCCGAAATGTCGACTTGTGGAATTCAGAAGTTAGTATCAATATACTACTTTATGCGGTGGACCAACATACATTTATCAATAAACTTACTTGGCTTTTGAAAGTAAAAAGTACCATAAATAAGATATTATATGCCTGTTTCTTAAAAGGGTAGCCAGAGATTGGCTTCCAGCGTGAGTCTAACGTTTCTCTTTTGTTCCAATATTTCTCATTAGTTCGTTCTCAACATTTTTCAAACAATAAGCAACTGTGTTTTGTCAATTGTAGTTTGACTTTGAACTATCCCATATTTGGAAATGTATTAAAGATACTCTTATTCTGTTATTGAGTTTTTATTTTGGTTTTCCATTGTGCTATTGAGTTTTTTTGTCTTAAACATGTAGGTAAATCTACGTACTAAATAAATTTCTCAAAGGCAAAATGATCTGGTAGCCAAATTTTGATTCTCATATTTAAACAATATCGTATTCATATAATGTAGTAACATACACAACAATAGTTAATTATGTTACATATTAGGCTGTCATACAATTTTCTTGGTTCAGAACGTATAATTTATATTTAATAAACGCATAGTGTGACAAACTTGTATCATAATCTGTGTGGGTCAGTATGGTTTTTGTTTTAAACCTTTGGGCATTGTCTTCCATCTCCGTGGCAATTTTAATTTAAAATTTAAATTTAACAAATTTAACGTAAGTAAATGACAGTTCTCTATTGTGTTCCCTAACTTTTTTATTCATAATCTAAAGTACCATAATTTTTTTGTCCTAATCATAACTTGTCTGAATGATAACTTGCTCGAACTTAATGTCACATAATATCACTTGCCATAAAATTGAAATCCCTAAATACAATATAATTAAATTACAATATAAATTTGTTTGTCATAAATATTACAATCGATAATATACAAAAGACTTAAAACCGTTTTCAATAAAGTTATTAGTCCTAAATTAAAATTAAGTATGAAATATTTATTCATCCTAATAATGTTTTTAAAACAAATGTATATTACAAAGCTACATGCAAATGCAATACGGCTTTTGTCACGGCTCCGGGGCTGCGGGTCTCCGGCGGTGCCAGGCGTGCTAACCGTCGCAAACGGCTTTCGCTCACCAACGCAGCTTCGGCTTGCGGCGCAGCCGGCCAGTCTCAGCTGCCTCGGCTCGCTTACAGTGACCTGCTCCTCAGCGCGCGGGCCGCCTCGACCCTACGCGCCTACGCGATTCTAAATTACACTCTAAGGGTAGGACAGACAAGACTGCGTGGAGTTGTATTTACAGCGATTCGTTTCTGTCACTAAAACCCAATTTTTAGCAAATGTTTTACGACTAACAATTTTATTATAAATAAACATTTGGAATAATTCACATATTTCGGACATATAACTTTATTTCATGCAAAATTAGGAGATTCAATTATTATAGTACTCGATATTATGACAGAATAGTTTTAGAAGTAAGTAAAAATAATTATGTAAAACAAAATTGCGAGCTTTTGAACATTACGGTTACTGAAGTTTATAGCAAACGTGTTAATAGATAATGATTTTCGGGCAAACAATTTAAGAAGTAAGGGAGTACCTTAAATGACCAATACGCTTTATTTTGTTTAAAATATTACTCCTGGTTCTTCTATAAATGTAACTAAGACTAATTTATACAGTCTATTTACGATCGGTCTAAAATGTATCAATCGTATGCGGGGTAAGGCGGGTGACGGTAGTACCAGCAAATTGTCTGATTAGCCGGTACTTTCTGACAACGTTCAACTACGTAGACAGTCGTTGACCGACCGTCCGGATTAGTAACAAATGACGTTTTAGTTTTGTATCCTTTATTTACCTAACCTTTTTACAAACTTAGCATGACTCCGAAGATTTCGGCACGGCCATATTACACTGCAGCTTATTCCTTCCTTTATTCCAGACTTGACCTAGTATCGTAGATTGCTGGATAGAAATCCCAATAATCAATCATAACTTCGCTCGACATGCGACCGCACTAGATAGAGAGATACATATGACACCAGTTTATCAACAGAACTGGAGTTGATAACTTGGTTAAAATTGAATATCACGCATATGTAAGGGGTAGACAGAAGTTTACTAAATATAGTTTGTCGGGTCTGTTTGGGCCCACTTTTAATAGGGGTTTACACTACTGAAAACTTTCTGACTCGAAAACATCACCTTTCGATTGCCTGCCTGCTTATCAAGTCACTGCCACAGTCAGCAACATGAATAGCTCAGTATTTAACAAAGTAAATTAAATTTATGAGTTACAAATCCTAATATTGAGATATAATTAAATAAACTATATATTTTTTTAAAAGACAACTCCCGCTATTTCTTTAATTCCTCTCTCCCGGGGGAGTGTTCAAACAATGGGCACAAAGAACACCTAGACGCGGAACAACTACTTGTGGGCCACACAAATATTTTTGTTCGATTATTATCCCGTACACGAGACAAAAATCTAATAAAATACTTGGCCATAACAGTCGGCGCAGCAATCCGTGCAGCAATAACTATAACTGCTGTAAAACTAACTTTTGTTATAATTTTCAAAATCTCGTAGTTTTGTATCGATTTATATTGCTGACTGCTCAACGAGAAGTACAACATATTATCACATCATAAATAACCTTTCTATCCATCTCATCATTGCACCCTCCTTAACCTCACGTAATTTACTTGATTGCAAGTAAACTCATTCTCAGTTCCCTCCCCCCTCTATTATTAGATATTATCTATTTAATACTCCTGAGCTCAAATCTCGTTTGAGATGGAGTACGACCTTAATTTCCGGATATCACGCACGACGTGATTATTAACTCAGCATTTGGCCATTTCAAATTGGTAGGTTATCGTCGAAGCAGTTATTTTGGTAGGCCAAAGAACTTTAATTACGAAATAGTATAAAATCGTAGATAGACGTGGTAGACTTTATCGGATCATCTTGTCCGACTCAAGTTCATTAACATGTTCTCATACACCTCGCTTTGACTGATGGGTCTTGAAGGTTAATTGGATATGATTAATAATAAAGATGTTTTGTCTTGTGAAATATTCAGTGATAGTTTAATAATATAGGCTTTGCTTTAATGTTAAAGTAAATACTTAATTACACCCTATTTATACAAAGCTCGAAAATGCACATAGTATTCCGCGACAGTTTTACCAACAATTACCTTCATCCATTCAACCATAACAGAAATATATTCTGAATCGTCCACTGCAGCAACTTCAGCTCGCGTTATTCCTTTAATTGTCACAACAGCAACGATAGTTAGCATTCGTCGAATAGTCCGAAACAGAAACGATAGTTTGCGTTCGTTGAATCATTTGCAACAGAAACATTCGTTTCTCATATATCGTTATCTATAAGCTAAACCAGTCTATGAAATGTGATTAATGACTTTAATTTTGAGTGCGTGTAATAGGATTTTACTCTTGTAATAAAAATACTTCTACCTCAATCAAATACCTTAGTATCACCTTATTATAGCTAATTATTAACAATATCGTCATCATGAAAGTTGTTTTATCCGTGACAATAATAATTGTCTATAGTCAGTTACCAGTAATCATAATACAACTCCGTGGTTCGATCTCACTACATCTTTCTGTGATAATGATAACGCAAGCTATTTTATAATTTATATTTTTGGGCTTTAAACGAAGATGTTCAACAAAAATAACATCTGGCTTTGTGCCATTTTGATAACCCACATATTATATAGAATGCATGGGTTACTTTATTTGTAATCCTTTCAATGTACGATACAGAATTAATTACAAACATTTTGAAGTTACATTTATTTTATTAATAGCTCTGAAACGTGCGAATTTCCTATTGTGTAATACAGATGTTGTATAATATTATTTCGTTTCATGTAGAAATAAAAAACAACATTTTAATTAACAAAATAAAAAGGCTGAATTACTTTTATAAAAAAAGATAAAAGACCCATTCACGTCGAAAAGGCATGTCTGATGTTTATTTTCAGTGTTGCGTGAAATTTGTATACTTTTTTTATTAAGTTACTACACTACCGGTGAAGCAGTATTCGAATTAATCATCTCGAGCATCGGTTAACTAACTGAATTTTTGTGAAGCGTAGCTTTATGCGTATAAAGTTGTTAATTTTTAAAACAAGCTGCCCCGGCAATATTTTTTCTGCTAAAATATATTTTAAAAAGCTGTGATAGCCTAGTGGGAGTCCGTTGGACTGCCATGCAAAGCCTTTAAATTTGATCCCAAGGCTTGAATGACTTTTAAATAGTTTTTATATATCGCTCGCTTTAACGGTGAAGGAAGACATCGTGAGGACACCTACATCTCTGAGAGTGCTCCATAATGTTCTTAAAGATATGTAAAGGGGTTGGCGGGTTGGCAGACCAACCCGCACTCGGCCAGCGTGGTGGTCTATGTATGGCCTAACTCTTCTCACACTGACCTGTTCTGTTGGTTCAGCCGCACCATGTTCGATCGCCTATTTACACTTTTACATTTGTATCAGATACACACATAGTTTCAGAATCTTATTATAGTATTTTCATGGTTTGCGTAAACAATGTACCTACTAGGTATGGGAATGTTAATAATTTATGCGTACCTACAATGGGCTGTAGTTGACAAGGATAATTAATATCAAAGCGGTCAGTAATAAATCACCATTGACCTTGGACTTCTAGGGCCGACCTTCGACGCCATAACGTCTTTTCTACAAAGGATCATCACAGTAGCGAACTGAATCAGTAATCTCTTTTAAATTTAAATTTATTAGTACACAAGGTGATTAGTAAAACATTTAAACACGACAGAATACAAAATGTTCCTTCTAAATATCTAAATAAGTTTGATTAATCGCTGTTTGATTAAAACTTAGGATGTTTTCTTCAAATAATGATAATCCTTGTCTTAATGCTTGGTTATTTATGATTGTTACATAAAGTTTGTATTGTAGCGATGATGTCATACATAAATTATTGAGCATTGATAGGATTACGTATTGTCCGGAACAACAAGCTGCTATTTGGCGAAGCATCGTGTAATATAGTTTGCGCCGAGTTGTCGCTTAAAACATTTTGTACCGAAACACTGCGCGTTGTCGCTTAAAACAGTTTGCGCCAAAACAGTACGTGTTGTCGTTTAAAACAGTTTGCGCCGCAACACTACGCGTTGTCGCTAAAAACAGTAGGTACTTATATGCCGAGACATTACTCGTTGTCGCATAAAAGAGTTTGCGCCGAGATGCTTCAATTACTTGTTATTCATCACTTCATACATCGGCACCCTTAAGGCCATCGCAAACTGGGCGACTTGTCGCCGCGACAAGACACGGCGTTGTCGTTTGCATCTGGCGTCTCGTCGCCGCGACTAGTCGCTGTGACAAGACGCGGCGTTGTCGTTTGCATCTAGCGTCTTGTCGCCGCGACTAGACGTGTAGCTGTCGCTTGTGTCGGCGACTAGTCGTTACAACAGACGTCGTGCAAGGAAGCGATCATTAGTAGTAGAGTATTCGACAGAGACGGCTGTGTTGTTCATCTTGTGATTGAATATAGAGCCTCTAGTTGCACTTGCCTCGGTGCTTATCTAGCAAACGTGAAGGCGCAGAGTATTACGAATCCATCACCGTTATTGGGTCTATCCAATACTAACCTCTCGCCAAGAACGTGGGCAGCTTTCTCTGCTTTTTGATGAGCTCAAAATGCACAATAAAAAATTTTCAAATACTTCAGGGTGAGCGTGAATTCATTTAATGACTTATTTTTTATACTATATGATGAATTGAAACATGAAGATACACAACTGAGAAAAAGCATCACTCCTGCGGAAAGGCTGGCTATTACTGTAAGGTTAGTAACCCAGTATTTTGTATAATCGCTAAATCAAAAAATCAAAGACCATATTACGAATAGGTAGGTATTTATATATTAAATACAAAGAGTTGTTCAACAAAAAATGAAATGAAAGACCACAGAAAGAATAGCTAGATATTTATACATATTACATAGAATAGAGTTGTTCAATGAGGGATCCATTGTCAGATTGAATACTCTGTTGAGTATCAGACCCAGGGGACTGTGGAAGGACAGCATGTTCGCCCAGAAAAGGTATTTTTTTTTTATACCACCCGTCATCACAGGGTGTTCTTGCTCCTCTGTCAGAGACAGAGCCTACTCTTTACAAAAGTGAGGCAGTTATCCCATCAAAGGGGCAGCTGTTCCTCCTAATCTTTATTTATAAATAATACATGTGCCCTGAAAGGGCTATTATATTACTAAAACCTATTCACGCTCTCATTCCAGTCCTCTAGTACCATTCTAGTTCTCGCATTTATGCCTCGTAATTTCATTCTATTCCTTTCATACTTGGGGGATAATAAGGGTTTAGGTATATACATTTTTTAATTATTATTAACATTTCTTACGTGCTATTTTCCTTATCCTACCTTATTACTACTTTTCTTTATTTGTACACATTCTCTTATGCTACAACTTATTTACTATTTCTTATATCTAGAGTTCTGGTATTAGCAAATACCTAACTTAGATACTATACTACACCTTATTTCTAATATTTGCAATTCTTACTATTCTATGTGCATATTTAATAAATTGTTTAGCATGTTCCTTAATTAAGATGGGTAAGTTGACTGTTGCTATTTTGACCCCAGTCTCCATTTCCAATTCCAGTCTATCCTTGTCGTGTATAGGGCAGTCTATCAACAGGTGTTGGACCGTCTCCTCGACGCCCGGCTCACAGGCGCACGATGGGTCCTCCTTACACTTGAAACGAGTCAAGTATCCGGAGAACCCACCATGCCCCGTCAGCAGCTGGGTCGTGATGCCGGCGAACTTTATCTTGCGGACGATGCTGTACGCCGCCACCACGCACGGAAAAAACAGCTTGGTGACGGAGGCGGCCTCGCCCTCTCTGTACCTCTCGTTCCACTCGCCAAGCGAAGCCTGCCGCAGACTTCGTTTCGCGAATGAAACGGGATACAGACCGTAGTCCGGTGCCTTCTTCAACCTCAGAGCCGCTTCCTTGGCGAGCTCATCAGCCCGCTCATTGCCCTCCAGTCCTGCGTGGGCCTTGACCCAGAACAAGGATATTTCCTTGCCCTGGGCCATGCCTTGCCGAATGGCTTTTCTAGCCTCTACCGCCAGGGGATGGAGGGCATTACGGTTAATTACCGTCAGGAGAGCGGCTCTGCTGTCGCTGAAGATACCAAACGTGGACGCGCCTCGCCTGAGGATCTCACTGGCCGCTTTGCATATTGCCAGGAGCTCAGCCTGGTAGACGGTACAGTGAGACGACAGAGCAAGTTTGAGGGCCTTGGTTTCGGTCCGGTCATTCCACACGGATAACGCGGCACCGACCCGGCCCTCAATCTTGCTCCCGTCTGTGAAGATGCGCACCTCGATGTTGTTGGTGCGCTGGACTTGTTCCTCGTCTACCAGATTTACGAACTCCAGGGTCGTATGTTCTGCGGGGTGAGGTGCCTCTATAGCCGGAGCCATTCGCTCGACCTCCCAATCTCCCATCCATGGCTGGGTCACTCCTCTCTTGGCCTCGTAAAGCGAGGCTACCTCGCGAACTCTGAGATCCAGAGGGAGCAACCCAGCCAGGGTCAGCGCTGAGTGCAGGGAGACCGTGCGATAGCTCTTACACAGCTTTTGGGCAAATCCGCGCTGTACCACGTTCAACTGTTTTCGGACACCAAGCTTATTTACCGCCGCGTACCAACTACTGGCGCAATACAGCACCGTCGGCTCCACCGCCGCAACGTAGATGGCCCTGACCACCTCGGGGTGTAACCCCCAGCTAATCTTGGCCATCCGCGCCAGCTTGTGGTAGATGCCGATCGCCTTTTTGCATACATTTGTGACGTGTGTATTGAAGGTGAGTTTGTGGTCGATGGTGAGCCCCAGGATTTTGATTTCGTTGGACATTCCAATGTCTATCCCGGCCATGCTTAGGCGCGGGACATCGTACTTCAGCTTCCGCGTGATTACCATCGCACAAGTTTTGTGCGGTGCGAACTTCAGCTTCATTCCGATGCCCCACTCCCGCACATGCCCGAGAGAGGCATTGGCTTGTCCCTCAATCTCCAGGGCTGTGTCGCCATCGAACACCAACACCACATCGTCCGCGAATGCCTGCACGTGTACCGCCCTACCATTTAGACTATGTAGGAGGGGATCTAATAAAAGGTTCCACAGGAGTGGACCGCCTATCGAACCCTGGACGCAACCCTTTTCTGTGGAACGTCTGCATTCCTCGCCCGCGTACCTCACCCTCACTTCCCTGTCGCTAAGGTAGCTACCGATTACTCGCTTCAAGTTCGCCGGACAGCTTGCCTCAGCCAGTCGTACCTTTATTGCCGGCCACCAGGCGCTATCGAAGGCACCCTCTATGTCCAAGGATACCATAAGGACTATTCTCTTCTCATCGAGTTTTGCCCTTATGTGACCCATGAGGTCATAGAGGGCGTCTTCGGTGCTTCTCTGGGGCATAAAGCCGTACTGGCGAGTACTCATCCTCGGCAGCAAATAGAACTTGAGACGAGCAACCAGCATCCTCTCGTACACCTTCCCCAGGACAGGCAATAGCCCAATCGGCCTGTACGGCAAAGCTTCAGATTCGACTCTATACAAAGAATCTGAATTATTTAAGAGAATTCAAAATCAAACGCTTCACATCCCACTACCAAAGCCAATTTCGAGCACTTCTAACTCCGTAAACTACTCTTTTGTCGGTGATGAAGCGTTTGGTCTTTCTGAACATATGTTAAGATCCTTTTCCGGTAAACATTTAAATTATGAAAAAAATATTTAAGTATAGTTTATCTCGGGCTAGACGTCACATTGAGTGCGCCTTTGGGATATTAGTTAATAAATGGAGAATACTGCATCGCCCATCAAATTTATCTGTAGAGTTCACTGAAGATATTGTAAAAGCTTGCTGTATTTTACATAACTTTGTTCGTAAAAGAGATGGTTACAAGTTTCATCACACACCGACTGTACCGGGGCTTGTGGATATTGATGACATCGAAATGCCAGTTCGCCGGTCATTAACCACGAGAGATGTATTGAAAAGCTACTTTATAAGCGAGGAGGGAGCTGTACCTTGGCAAAACGATGAAATATAAATTTGTAAGTAATTAACAATAAAAATGTATAAACAATATATTTACCTGCACTGTTTTTTGTACACTTTTTTGGCGAAGTTAGGAAACCTATTTTAGGCATAATTCCTCTCAAGCCTGATTCTTCTCCTCTTGGTCAGTATAGTCATCCGAACGTAAGTCCAAAACAGCAGGACGCGCTTCGACGTTCGAAATAAACACATCGACATCGAATGTATTCATGTTGAGATTCTCAATAAAGTAAACACGTGCAGCTTCCTCAGCGTTCACAGCGAGACAGACACTGCGCTGTCGCGCATCTGTCGTCATGTGTGCGCGTGCACAGAGCGACTAGACGCGGCGACTAGTAGCGAGCGCGCGCGATTCCCCTAGCTTGTCGTCGCGACTCCGCTACTCTGACGCCATGTGCGCGGAGCTTTGAACAAAATATATGAAAATTGTCGGCCGCAGCCTGTCGTTGCGTCTAGTCGCCGAGCTGTCGCTGTCGCGTGACGCCTAATGTGCGCCTAACCTTATGCCGTATGTCGGTGACGCGACGCGACACGTACTAGTTTTTATTGCTTTGTATGAAGCATAAGGTCGCACAGCTTTATATAGGCACTATATACATCGTGTCGCATGGCGTTACTTTCTGATATAGTCTGGATAGACAGGCCATGGTATGCAGGTACCTTCTATTATAATTTGGATAGGCATACCTACTATCCATGTTATACCTACCATAAGGGTAATATATTCATTATACATATATTAACACGTTGTTTTTTTATACACCTCGGCTTGTAAGCCGAAGACTTAAGCCGAGATATATTACGACCACATTTCAAAATCAATTTTTTTAAATGTAAAGTATCTATTACCGTCTACGGGGCACCGTTCCAGAGTCCGTACTGCTGCTAAGAATTTCTTTGCTTTGCCAGACCAAGGAATCAAACTCCGAGACCTCATGCACAGCAGTCGAATTTACTACCGCTACGCAATCGAGCAGAGGCAGAGTATTATATTTCCTCGTATGAATTTCTACGTCACGTCGCTTTCTTTCCCTCATGTAGGACACGTAACGATGTGTTAAAAGTGCAATTTGTGAATAAAAATCAAACAGAGATAAGAAAACGAAAGGATACAAATTGGTCGTATCAGCTACCTTTAAGTGTAAAGTCTTTGGTATATTTTTTGTACAAGAGTTTTGTTCAAGAGTATTGTTATTGTTCTGCAGGTAGGCACGATCTACCCACCTGTTACTTGGACTGATACGTCCCAAATGGTTGTTATATTTTACACTCGTAAGTATGTTTGCTAAAGGTAAATTCGATACGGATATTATTATGATTATACTTTGAATATTTTGCTTTGAGTGCCTTGGTCAAGAGGCAAAACAACCAGCCTAAGCATCTTAGAAAACAAAAACGTACTTACGTACGTCTTGCTTAACGAAAACAGAGCTATGGCAATAAAACGTATTTATGCCTCATTAGTTTAGTAAAATAAGTATAGACGCAACTACACATTTCAATGTCCTGTATCAGCAGCATGGAGTCTGGCAAGATTGGACAGTAAGACAAAATTTTACATCAAAATCTTTTATCGATTTTATACTATTGAGACAACGAATAGGCTTATTTGAAGTCTGGATCAATACAATCACTACTTAAACGATGAATATTGACGAGATCACAAATTAGTGGGATACAGATGGCTAGCTCATTATATCGCAAGTAAGCCTATTGCATATATTGTAATGTAACGCGTGCTTATGTAAATACATCGACTGCCGATAGTTGAGAATGCATTAACCGAGAATTAAGACCGAGCTTGTCTTTAGAATTTGAGCCAGGTATATCGAGACTAAGATCTCGGACAATAGCAATAATTGAGGTTTAGACGACTTGATTCAATATCGCAGAACCCACGTGTCCTTGCGTGAATGTGTTAGTTTCCATGCGTCGCGTTCAGCCGGCCATCTATCATTATCTGTTTTGTGACGAGAATGTAAACAATGGCGCCACTGTTGACAGTACAATATGTTGTTCACAATAATTATTTTATCATCAGTGTTGTCAATCATAACATTATCATCTGAGGACAAGCAGACTGGCGAGAATATTACTCGGAATAGGTAATCACTTTTAAGTATGTATGTTGAAGCAATTGTAGAACATACTTTTGCTGAGTGACCTACCTTGCATTTTTTGTTTACCAAACCTGATGATAACAATAGAAAGGCACAATTTATAAACTCTTGCCAGAGTATATTGAAAAGGATAAGCAGAAAAGTAATACCATCCACCTCTTATTAGCTATGATTTACATCTCTAGCAGTGGAGCCAGCCAGCTTGCTACTTCAGGCGTTATAGGGTACACAAGGAAGGTGAAGGCTATCCTACTAAGTAGTAATAAACACATTTCGAGACGTTTAGTCGCTTATCTATAGATATAAACAATACAATAATATTACTCGATCCGGAAATCAAATTCGTGATTCCAGATTCTGCTATAAACAAGCACAAACGAATGCCACGGGACTAACGGTGAAGTAAAAGTTCGGTAGAGTAAACTCTCGATTTAAAAGTGTAGCCGAGAGTTTCTCCTTGGATTCTCCTTAAAGAAACCCTTTGCGTGGACCTAGCAACTAACATATTATGTATATGTAATCTCAGCGAGCACACTAACCAGAAATCTTGACGTTCATACGTGTTACTTAATGATATATAAATAAATAAACATGTGAGATACATACAAAGATTCACACCTGTTTCCCAGAGGGGTAGGCAGAGACTACGGATTTCGATTTACTACGATCCTGACACACTTCTTTGGCTTTATTCACTTTCATGACATTCCTCATACACGCTCTTCTTTATTCCTTATATTAGTGTTACTTATTTATTCTTGTGTCAGAAATTCCAAGCTACTTGTGGTCTTGACCTCTCGAAATTCTTTAATTAATCACATGTGAAATTGTTATTAATCATCGATTAATAATAGATACTGCAGATAAATGACAATATGTTGTTACCTACTTGATAACACGAGGCGTACGTGATTTAAGACACCGCATAATGTGTGCAATTAGTGACATAATTAGATAAACATTGAATAACTAACACCATTTTATAATTACATATTTACACAGTGTTCTCATGTCCTCATAGGGGAAGGCACATGTGTAGTACTTCTGCCTGCCTATGCCTACGTTTTAGTTCTTATGAATAGAGGGCGAGACTGTTGCTGTCTCATTAAGACATACAATTTCAGAGTTCGTGAGTGACCAAAGCTTTCTTGACACCTGACAGTAAAACCTAATACTGTTTTGGGCAACTGGGAATCAAACCCGAGAACTCATGCACAGTTTACAATCGCTACGGCTACCGCTGCGCCACGGAGGCAGTCGTCAGTCAGTTTTGTAATATTTATGTGCTGTTTTTATGAATTGGCACTAAACTAACATTTAACTATAACTGCTGTTAAAATATCTCAATGATTATTGCTTTGAATAATCGATTTACAAATAAGTATCGATTAATAATCGATACTTTCAATAATATGTATAACAAATTAGATTTTGCCCGCGGCTTCGCTTGCGTAAATGTAGGTAAGGTTAGTGATTATGCTTTTTCTGGATAAAAGGCATCCTATGTCTTTTTCTGTTCCCCTGGCAACGTGAATGTAGAATTTTTAGACGATCGGTCTAGTAGTAGAGGCGTGGAAGCGTAACAAACAAACAAACCATAAAAAAAATTAACATTCTCTTTTATAATATTATCTATACTTAGGATTATAATCAACAATTAATTATATCGCGAATGTTTGTATACTTCTGTCGTTGCCAACATGAGCTTTATGATAAATAGTATATTAAAAAAGCTTGATACATATTACTTATTAATCAAGATTATGTTAATATACTTAAATAATATGCGTACCTATGAGAACTTATGAATAATGCAAGAATAAAATAATGAATTCTTAAATCATGCAAATTTAGATTAAAATCTAGTTTTACGACTCTGTTGTCTATTTTAAAGTTTATGTTTTTTATATGTTTAATAATTAACGACGTCTCATATTACCATTTGATTAAAATCTTCGACGTCTTAGAAGTCTGCGATTTAGGATCTCATCATGACCTTTAGAGACAGATTTGAAGAACAAGCGGTGCAGGGGCCATGCGAACATTGTCATTGCATAGCGAGAAGAATTTATATCTTTTACAATAAATAGATTGAGCCGATGGCACAGTGGTTAAAGAGGTAGCCTAGCCGCTGTCACTAGGCCGAGTACAAATTGTGTGATTCACAAAAAGTTGTTCGGAGTCTGGATGTTCCTTGTATCCGTAGTTTGAACTAAGGAGCTTCTTTTAGGACCTGCAGTCCTATAAAAAGGTGCCTTGTTTCAATGTGTAATATTAGTGTAAACGTAAGACAATATTATCATTATCCGTTAAGAATTAAAAAGAGTTTATCAAATTCATATTCAGCTAATTTTAATCTTAAATAATATCAGGCATCTACTTCTGTGACCCACATAGTGTCATTACAACATTATTGTTATCAGTTTCTTCTTACGATTTACGATATTGCTTTGTTACATACGTGATATGCGTGAGTTACATTTATGTTCCTAATTATATTTAGTTCATATTTTAAATGGCTTGCCTATTGTCTTCTATCAATGAGTCTATTGCAGTTCACTGTTGGACATAAATCCATTACATTTTATGTCACAAAATCCGGTCTTCCGTCCACCTGTACTGGAAGAGTTTTATCTTGCGTTTACCAATGCTCGGTGTCTGCTGTAAGACTTGTTTGCTTTAACAGTAATCTTCATCTTCGATTAAATAAATTGTTAGATATTGGGTCAGTTCTTCAGAATCGTCGTGGTAAATAAGTAAGTGCTCACTTGCGGCGTGGGGCTGCTATTATAGTGCAATCAATACTATCTATAATCTATTAGCATTATGTTCTGAGATATAGGGTTTAAATTACATTGGTATGTGTCAAACGTGGATGTTTGTCTATTTGTTGGTAGATCGATGAACGTCATCTTATATTTGTCGGCCTCGATGGCGTAGTGGTCAGTGTAACCGACTGCCACGCCTGAGGTGGCGGGTTCGATTCCCGCACAAGTCAAACATTTGTGTGTATGAACATGGATGTTTGTCTTGGTCTGGGTGTTTCTATGTATAATATGTATGTATTTACAAAAAAAAATATATATATAAGTATGTTATGTAGGTATCCATTGTCTAGTACCCATAGTACAAGCTCTGCTTAGTTTGGGCTAGATGGTGTTGTGTGTATGTGGTAGAATATTATTAAGTATATTATTATTATTATCTTCTGGCTTCTAAACTCCGTATTACTACAGAGAAGTTACAGATAGAAAAACCCGTAAGGCTTGCTCAATTCTTGATCTTTTCTAGATTGACACTGATTATATCAAAATAGTTTTACACAATTATATTAATTAATAGTAAATTACCTGGAATACTAAATACAAAGCGCCTTATGGGATAAGGGATGAGACAAAGGCAAGTCAAATGTGTCTCACTCCTTAAGATATGGCCATTGTTTTAAATGACTGTCTCGGTGACGCAGTGGTAACGAATGTGAAAGTGCCTCCTGCACAGCTAACACATTCTCGTCTCGAGCTCGATTTTCAGGAGCGGCAATAATGTTATTCTTTCTTTCTTTCTCTCTTTCTTTCCAGAAATTCACATTAGTAGCACGAGCTGTGCCTTATAGACGGCTAAAGGCTCGTGCCCTATTATATATGACCTAAAACTATAGTTGCTAAAACGTGGGTGTAAAACTATGCCTAACTTACCAAAGACAGATGTGCGATGTATAGTATCTCATATACAGGTTGTCCGGTAATTAATGGATAACCTTGAAATGTCCAATAGTAGAAATGAGGGCCGATCAGAAAAAAAAAATAAAAAAAAATAAAGATTATAAAGGTTCAATAACTATTCTTACTTTTGACTGTCTATCTATAAGCATAATTAGTGCTTAATAATAAAACAACAAAAAACAGTAGTGTACAAGAAAGGTAAAAATGGTAATTAAAAAAAAACATATCTCAGGTACCGAGTAGTTAGGATAGATATTTTTTTTATTTTTTTTCTGAACGGCCGTCAGTTCTGTTAATAAGATATTTCAAGGTTATCCATTAATTACCAGACACCCTGTATAAGTGAATAATTGTATCCTTTAGATTAGACTTCCACGTAACTACAACAAATTCAATACAGCATCGCTCACACACATACCTAATAAATCAAATCACAAGTGAATACGCCTACCTACACGATTATAATACATCAGTGTGATTAAAAGGCTAATATGTACTGTCGAACAAACAGTCTCTCTGTTCTTTGACGGTTCATTGCATAGTTATATAGAGTTATAGGCACAGACGCGAGATACAAACGAGTTATTCGAAACTAGTGTAACCGAGATACACCGCACTGTATAAAATAAACACTTATAAATACGGAACGAATGGCAATTCATATTTTATTTATGCCGAACAACAATGTCGGTACAAGTTTAAAAAGAAAATACATCCGTCGTTATCTTTTTATGTCAATAAAAGTTATATTTCTGAACTGGTTTAATGTTTAAATCATTTTGTCTTTAATTTTATGTTTTATTTGCTCAGCATATTATTTGATACATAAACAATGAGAGCATTTTGTACATCAATAGACTCACGCCTGTATATTCTTTAAGGAGTAAACAGACGTATGATATTTTCACATAGGTTACTAGTATTTTGGTCTACAAATGCCTAGTATTCTTGTAACTCCACCAATTAAGCTTGAAGGCTTGCGTTAGGAGTGGGTTCACGTCGATAGCGACGTCAACCCACCATTCCTAATCATCCTGCAATGGGTAGGATTCGACACCGCGATATCTCGATTCCAAGTCTAATGCTCTATTCAAGGGGTTATTGCCGCTTATAACATGTATATTATAACTGTATCTTTAAGTTCCATCTAATAAGGGACGATCTTATTGCCTACCTGTATTGCAGACTCTGTGCTGCTCTTGAGAAATTTAACTGAAAAATCAAATAATACTTTGCCCAACCTGAGGATTAAACCCAGGGATGCACGGACATAAGCTTCGGTATATAATTCTTATGATAAAATGTGTTTTACAAAGCATTATTCTATCTACGCTTACTCGGGCGTATTGCTACTTGTCGGGATCTATTACGGATAAAGAAATAGCCAATAGATAATACCTTCTAGCATTATGTTCACCTATTACACTCCTATTGAGCGTAAAGTTTATTAAGAAATAGAGCGTCCCTTTATTTTGAAGACATCATAAGTATAATAATCATATTATCCCAGTGTTGTGGTAAACTTTACACTTGTAATTACTCGTGGTTTAATCAAATTTTTGGTACTCACACATGGGGACGAATTAATGCTACGAACTGGTAATCGAACTCACAAGACTTGCCGTAGTGGCAGCGTCGTGTCGACCACTTAAACCTACGATCATCATTTACAACATTGATCTAAAGGTAAAATATGTATTCTTTCAGGTGAAGTAAGTTTGAGAACTCGTTTCGAGTAGTGCAGATAAACTATATAACACTCACCCGGGTGTAATAAAATTAGCTTTCCCAGGAAAAATATGACTATTCAAATGTGTCTGGCCTAGTTTTGGAAACAGAAATATCCTTTCAACTTTTGCGGGAACATTTCTCACCTATTTTTATTTGATGATGGCCGTGCGTTTGACACCACTGCTTGTGGTCGACGAAAGATATCCCCAACGGAAACTTTCACGTTCACTCAAGGAAATTACCATCGGTTAGAAACTAGTAAGACTTAAAATTAGTTTGAATTTAGTTCTAGAGATATTCGTACATTTACAGTGGGTCTTTCAAATCACAACTAATATTATAAATGTGAATGTTGAGTTTGTTTGTTTGTGCCGATTTCACGCCTCAACTACTGGAACAATCATCATGAAATTTCACATATACATTGTCAGGGATACAGAAAAGGACATAAGGTACCTTCTACCCAGAAAACAGTGCTATTACTGAGCGAGCGAATCTGCGAGTAAAAAAATTTTTGTACTAGTGTATCTTATCTTCAGTTTTGACAGTAATTGTTCCTAGCAAAGACCTATCTTCTGTCTGTAAGCTAAAAAATTATTTAAAAAATGTGTAATCATTGCCGTTTTGTTCCACGATTTGATAGTATACATCGCAAAGATTGTCATAATTTTATTTATTTACAAAGAAGTATGTATAATGAAATACGAAGCGGTAAGCTAATTATATAATATTGTCTTAAGTTTTCGCAAATGTTAAAATTAACCTTAGTTTAATTTCAATATATTTTTGTAGTTTTGTGACACAGTTTGATGGTGTATCGTTGATTGTCAACGTATTACATGAATACAAAGAAATATATAGAATGAAATAAGACGCAACCGAAGATTAAAGAGAGTGCCTAAGTTTGCGGGTTGGTCGAAGGGTTATTGAATTTTTCTGTTAGGAAATTCTGAGTAACTGCACGGAATCTGTAAATGTGTTCGGTAAAAGGTCTGGTAAATAGCGTCGCTACCATTACGTGGAACCTACAACATACCTGCTGAATAGTACATGTAACCTCAACCTACTACCTGCTTATACAGGCATGAGACTTAAGTAGGATTTTATTCTTGTTTGTCTATATTAACCTTTTGAACGCCAACGTCGTCTATACTCGACATGCGCAAGCGTGCCCTGTGCGCCAACGTCGTCTATACTCGACAAAACTGTTTTTGTCGGTTCACAGAAAAATACAAAATAAACATATTAAATCATTACTTTTCTGTGTTTTAGTGATACAACTTAAAAATTGAATCCCCAATTATTACTTAATTGTATACAGCAAACAACATTGTTATTAGTTATTGAAATATTTGATCATAAAAAACAATATATAATATATCGATTTTCGGGCTTGGCGTACAGGACATGGAGGTGCCGTTATGGCGTGGCGTTCAAAAGGTTAATAATATTATGAAAAGGAAAGATTTGATTTCTTGTATGTTTGTTTGTAAGAGTTGCATTCGAAAACTAATCAACCGATTTTAAAAATTCTTTCTCCATTAGAAAGATATATTATCACCGAGTTACATAGGATATATTTATTTTAAAATAATGACTGTTACTAACATAATCTAACCTACTTTTACGCGAGAGAAGCCGCGAGCAAAAGCAATGCTCAATATAACTATTTTGTATTATTTGTTTTTTGGAATGAAACTGATTCCTAACATACATCTTACAACAGTTTGGCAATCAGAGACTGCACACTACTTGTTAATGCCTGTTTGTTATAATAAATAATTAATTAATTAATATTGTAATTAACTATAATATGTAAATGAGCGCTTATTATTATTTAGTCCATTAAAAGAATATCAAATATTCAATTCTTTTTATTTTCATTCAAGGCGTCTGTTTATTGACTGACAAGAATCTTGTGGTATGCGAGCCTCATTTTTATACCATCTCTCGCCAGCTAGCGTCTCATAAAACATAAATAGCTATGAAATAAAAAAGTATAAATATGACAGGTATCTGTATAAATTATTTCTATCAACTTCGGTTTCCCATTCAATCAAAATTCAAAGCAAAAAGTTGTCGCTTAAGCTTAGCCTTACGATCAGGTTGAATGAAGGATGCAGTCCCAACTTTTTGTCTGAGCAGAGTGATCTAATTTATTCTTTTATTGTATGACATTTATTTATCGTCATTGCTATACACAGACTATTAATAACGAGTTAGGCTAGTTCATTAGTCGATACAGCTTAAATAATCTGTAGTATATATAAGTTTAGTTGGCATAGTGGCACTTAAAATGTCAATGGAATTAATTGTTCATTTAACACACGTAAATTATATTTTGTAGTTGAATTTGTCTATGTGGGAGGTATCTCGCTTGAGATATGCCTTCTGCTATATTAGAAGTTAGTAAGGCATGATACATATGTATGTGGTAGGTACTTTTTAACGGAATAAATGTTATGATGAGTTTGTATATTCTGGACAAAGGCCAGGTTAAGAGCACCTTGAACCGACGGGCGTGTATGAGGAATGTGATGAAAGTGAATGAAGCCAGAGAAGTGTGTCAGGATCGTAGCAAATGGAAATTCGTAGTCTCTGCCTACCCCTCTGGGAAACAGGCGTGAATCTATGTATGTATGTATGTATGTATATTATTAAGCTAGGTATAATTTAAATGATTATACAGAAAGCGTTCGGAGCTTCAGATATTAGTTTACTATCCGGACGCTTACTGGATAAACAACTCCGTTTGATTTTTTTTATAAAGCATTCAATATTATCCGCGATTACGTTTGCATTTCTGTAATGGTGCATACTGTGATACAAGTTGCCTCTACCAAATTTAATCAAAACATGTTTAGCGTTTGGAGCA
Source organism: Catocala fraxini (assembly GCA_930367265.1). Lineage (NCBI taxonomy): Eukaryota > Metazoa > Arthropoda > Insecta > Lepidoptera > Erebidae > Catocala > Catocala fraxini. Next base: position 19,350,635 of record OV884035.1, read on the forward strand.
TGGTTGAAACTTGATATTTATTATAATAGTAGAATACATTAGGATATAAAAGGCCAATACAAAGCGAGCAATATGATCTGATTCACATCTATACTATTTATTTTGGGTAAGACTATTAGCGTCAGTCTGCTGGCAAAGCGATTAAGCTTCAAAATTTCACTTTCCGCGTTCTCCACTAATAGATGGCGCCATAGTTAACTCGCCATCTACGTTTAGACCTATACATATCTATATTTCACAAGTAATATTTCTTAGCACACGAGTATGCTGAGAACAATATTTCATTTCCTCCAATTTCTGTATGCATAACATAAGCAAGCGAACAAGTACTTACAAAAGCGCCTTGAAATACATCTCGACGCTATCTGCGTTCAACTAGACAGAAATTCAAAATTTTCTCTCTAAACTCAACAATATGTTATATCCTGTGTTCCTTCCGTTTAAAAATATGTTTCACATCCCGGCACTGGCGAAAACTATATACGTCCCTACAATTTTTACCAATTTCGTGGAGCGTTATTATTAAACACGTGTTCACTTAAGCACGTGCTCTGGGTAAAACAATACTTTGCAGATCGTTATCAGACTATTGTACAAATAGTTCCTATTTCACGGTGGTCCGTACCACGTGGATTAAGTGCTTCAAGTAGGTGTTTGACCTTCCGCGTGCCAGCTTTAATACGAGCCTGTACTTTTTATACATATGTATATTGATCGCAATGTTGAAGAAAATTGCGTGATTGTATCTCAGTTTTTTGTTGATTGTATAAATTTGTGAATTGGCAAATAAAATTATAGTGCTATTTCCCGTTGCCGCGAATATTACACATTGAAAGAAATTCTAAGCGTAATTATTAAATAAAAAAAAATATTTATAGAGGAAAACACAAGACAAACTATTTTAGCCAAAATGAAACATGACACACAATGTCCCAATCATAAAATAATGATTTCAAACTGAATTTGTATAGAAGTTCATGCTAAAACACAATTTCTAATCTATCGAACTTTAATAAAAACAGTATTCAAAGAGTGTATTTACTTTTACAATTACTTTGTTAAAGCACAATATAAGACGTCCAATATTATCCATGTCCCACTTATTAAAAACCGAATGAGAGAAGCTTTTAACGCAGCAGTTAAGTGTTTTATTTCTAAAATTCTTTGAAGTTAACTAAGATTACTAAGAACTATTATGAGATAAACCGCTTTTGTCTTAGGTGACAGTCCGCAGCTTTCATTTGTTCCGTACATTATTGCTTTTATCTCACAACTTCACGAACCATGTGTTGAAAAGACGCTTTGTGTCTCGAAAGCTCTCATCTGAGCAGTGCGAAAATAAAATATAAAAGAAAATATAAACACCCGTCATGGAATACTATGTAAATCTTCATAATACTTTTTTTCAACGTTTCCTCAACATTTATCTTCTCGTAAGATCATTATCATTACATTGTTGATCCTACAGAACGACTGCGCGCCTATTTCAAAAACATTTGCTTGATAATTTTACATCCAAGCGGCGATTACGTAAACTGTATAGACTTATTATTCAAAATAGGCAACAGTATACATAAAATTACAGCAGAAATACATAAAAGAAAAGAAATGAACGTAAAAATATAGCGTGAAGAATTTGTGAATGAGAATGACGGTATTCATTATAATAAGGACTTCTTTTTGTGTTCACTGTACTTTAGTGCCTACGCCGTATTAGGTACTAAGGAGCGCGCCTGATATTATCTATAACAATTCACATGGAAAATAGACTTTTGTAAGAACGAATAAGTAATGGGTCTACATTTTTTATATAGGATTAACTAACAACTTTGCTTTAACGGCCCTTTTTGTTTGAAAACGGAGAAATAATAAAATGAGAGACCGGAATGTAAGACTTAGCAAGAGGACAGTAGTTTCCATTACGTGTTCACTAGAAACATAGGTATATATATTGAAGCAATATGAATCGAACTTTTAAACGTCACGCCAAAAGATAATAAGCAAACAATACACGTTTATAAGGATTATTATATTACTCTATCAATTTTCTATTTAATGTTTAATTCTGTAAGAATGTTCAATAGTAGCATCTATTTGGCTAGTCGGCCTCGATGGCGTAGTGGTTAGTGTAACCGACTGCCACGCTTGAGGTCGCGGGTTCGATTCCTGCACAAGTCAAACATTTGTGTGCATGAACATGGATGTTTGTCTTGGTCTGGGTGTTTCTATGTATAATATGTATGTATTTACAAAAAAAAAAAAAGTTTATAAGTATGTTTATCCATTGTCTAGCACCCATAGTACAAGCTCTTCTTAGTTTGGGCTAGACGGTGTTGTGTGTATGTGGTACAATATTGTTATTATTATTATTATTATTTATACTCGCTTTTGGGGTGAAAATGTTCTGTCGATACTACATTTGAGAAAGAAATATTGTGATTAATACTACTTTAGTTTTGTAATAAGAAATATCTAACAAAATCAAGAAAACGTTGGATAGTTGACTTAACCTACAGGCGAATGAAAACATAGTGTAACCATTTAAGAACAAATATCAAGAGCCAACCCATTTCCACTGCAATATTTCCACGTTGTACGTACTTGGTATTAAATCAAAGTCGATGCCAAGACATGCCCTAAGACCGGATCGCTAACAATCGTGCCAGTGAAAGGCAGTCCGCTTAGTATCAACTCTCTTAACGTTATTAACGTTATTTTTATCACAGCCATACATCTTCGCCCTTCACAACACAATAGATAAACAATGCCTTACAGTCTCAGATACAATCGGAAGTTATTGGAGAAAATGCAACCGCAGCTAATGGTGTTCACGTTTGCTTGTTAAGCAAAGTTTACACTTAAATTGTTAGTTCCATGCATGATCTGAAAACGCAAGACCAACCACGGAGAGCAAAGCTTGTTAACACTATTGAGGAAACGGGTTGTAAACTTGCAAACGAACAACGGCTTTTACTCAAAGATGGGACAACATTTTACGCTCTAGTACGACCATCATTTTACCGGCGTATCATACAAATGCATTCTATATAGCACTTTCAGAAAAAACGAGAACTTTTTAGTTAGAAATGACGCGATGCTGGCTGCGACTTTGAATTTGCTAACGCAAGTAGGTGTACTCAACAACCATATTATACAGCTAAAGTGAGTACAAAAGATAGCCCAGAACATTTTAGACATTGATTTTGTTACATATGATAGCTTAGCGTGATACTGCAGTCATATTTACTCATTTTATTTTTCTACATGAGGACACCGATTGCTTAAGTTTTTCAAATCTAACGAAATGTAAGATAGAGAAGCTAAAGCTAGGTGTTGTGACATTGAAAGCATTATGTATTCCTTATTTAAACAATCTGAATTGGTTATTTAGTTTGGTGGAGCATTAAACCCATTTTACAAAACAAGGATCAACGATCAATGGTTGTGATCGTTTCCGTCCATTGTACGGTCCCCTAATAACTAGCTATTTTAATATAGCTTATTGTTTCGTAAGCATTCTACCAATTATTTGTTAGAAATGCTTTTATTAGTGTTGTTAGTTATTTTGCCAATCTTGTTATCCTAATTTGTAACGTGTTGTTTGAAAATTTGGTCACGTGCGCTTAGATAATTGCTTTGCAAAGATAAGCTTGCAATATTTTTGTTTCAAGAAAAGATATTACATTATCAGAAAATATTTGTTAGTCCTATGAAGGTCGTACGCGCTCTTAGTAACTAAACTGGTATTAGAAGCGTTGAAATTAATTCGATGAAACAAGTTTACGATCAAGTAAATCATAGTTTAGCTCAGTAAATACGTCATCTGAAATTAGTGTTAGTCTTATAAATCAATAAGGTGTACCAGTTCCTAAAGCGTGTTTGTTTTGAAATTGGATCGGCGTGTCATCGATTTCCGCGCCCCCCTCCCGGGACCACACACCGTATAGTTCCGGGTACTTGCCCAGTTCGTATTACCCACAATGCATGTAGGGTTGCTCGTGCGATAGCTTTTATCCCACGCACTCATCATTTGAAGGATTGATTTCCAGGCTTCAAGCTTGAGCTTCTTCTGGTGGTTTGAATTACTTAAAAATGTATTTTATGTAGGATTGGGGTCCTGGTGTCCTGAAATACAGGCGTCAAGCCTAGCTTAGGCACCAGTCTCCCACAATATAATAAATGTGAAATAATAATTGTATTATGTGCCTTCTATATGTTGGACTATGTAAATATCGTATGTAAATATTGTGGTGAGAAAATAAATAAATATTATTATTATTATTATTATTATTCTTGTATAACATTGTTTCAAAAGATTTTCTACGACTAACAATCGCTTAGCTGGATTTGTCGGTTTTGTGGCGTACAATTTTCATTTTTAGGTGATACGTGCTAGTTTTACTAGTTACCTGCATACCATGTTAAAGATCTCGCGTTACGATTGTGTAAGAGACAGCCCTGGAATGTATTGTACACATGGTGATCGATGCACTTAGTGTTCTTGTGTTTAGAAATGGGTAAGTGACAAAATGAGGAAGTGTTCCGTGCGACCCAATGTTTAGAAGCGGCCATATTGATAGTAGTGAAACATTTAGAGTAGTTTCTACTGTACCCGGATTGACCTAAAATGTTCTAGTTTTGTTGAATGGCTGTGATCTTCTTCGATCGCTGTTATTTTACTGTGATATTGGTGGTTTAGCATCAAAATAGTAATGATATTAGTAAAAGTAAGAAACATTTATTGAATAAACCGTGAGAGACAAATAAATGATAACTTAGCGTATTGAACAATACATAAACCACAGAAGTCATAACGAAAAGGATTTTGCAGCCTTACGACGACTTGCATTTCTCGCCTTTCTTTTATCTTTAAAATGTTATACTTTGAGATTATTCTATTTAAAGAAAGAAAGGAAATGAAACAATAATTTGGCAGATGGCTGTCGCATGACATAGGGGATTACCAACGGGCTTTAATATATTTACACACAAAAGCATACTTCGTGATTGGGTTTACTGAATTAATGCGTTACAATATTTCATCTTCGATCCTAGAGTAAACAAACTATTGAGTCATAGTTATAACTATTCATAAATTTAGTTATCTACTCCTTTCCAGACTTTCTGACTCTGCCAGTTAACGTTCAAGTATCGAAACGTATTTGACACCTGTAAATGCAATATAATATATCAAAACTGAGATTAAAAAGATGCAGTCACTAGCAGCAGTATTAAAAATTAAATGTCTTATAACCTAGGCTTATATAAATATATAAACATCATAAATGTATATAAAGTCCGAAGTGAACAACACGCATTCCCAAGAGAAGAAAGGACAACTCAATAAACACACATCACATTTATAATTAGTCAGGATAAACATTGACATTTTAATATAAAACAGTGTGTGCACAAACGCAGACAATTGTCTCATATATTAAATCTCATAAAAAGATAAAAGTCTTAATAAACAATTTAATGTACTGATAATGTGACATCGTGGTCTGTGACGCGGTTTGGTACGCGAGTTTGTTCTCCGATAATAAGCTATGTTATATTGACCTGGTTCATTAACAAGTTCTGTTTTATCGTGTACTCTCTGCTCTAGTTCTGTACTTATTCATTTATTTCGTTCAAGTATATAATTAGCAATCATATAAGGAGTATTACCCAATAATAAACGCCGCTACTATAGTCTAATTTGAAGAATATGCTTAACGTTGCGCAATTAGAATAATCATTTTATTGAAATAATCAAAGACGTTGAAATATATAATTATCCTTACAACAAATAAACTGAATTTAGACTACAATAAAAAGAAATTTTGATAAAAACATTGTAATGTGAGACGAATAGCTTTTATCTTATGTAAATTAATACAAAGTTTGTAATTGTCCAATATCAAATTTCGTTTTAGTACTTACATAAAATAGTAGCAGAGATCACACTCAAACATAAAAAGATGTTCGCTGTGTTCGTTGTTTGGAAAGTCCCGAAAAGCCGAAGATAACATTTTAAAAAAGAAAAAGAAGTGAAATACCAGATGCCGGAGTCTATGGTCTTTCATAGACAAAGAATACGAGGCATGAGCTAAAGATACTCAGATATCTATAGTGCATTATGAAACCTGCTGAGAGGCCAACAGATCGCATAGACATCTGTGATCTTCTATAGATCAAAAGTTAACCCAGCCAGGCTGGCAGTACCTATCTGTAGTTAGTTGTGAATAAAAAATTGCGGTTGATACTTTAATATCTTTTATTTTATATATCGTGATCGTACTCTTAACAAAACTGTTCTTCCATATTTAGTCATAAAGAGGTATCTTTTTTTTGCTCGTCAATATGCCCACACCGCCTGATGGTAAGCGATCTTGTGGTCTAGCAGTGGCCTCCACACCATCCTCATAGCAGCTGAGGCGATGTTGAGGTCCCTACCTTGACGACCTAAGCAGGTGATTTTTCACGCCCTGCTAAGGCATTTTTACATTAAAGGACCCAGGATTGGTTTGGATTTTGGATTTTGGTTTTTCACTCGACAAATGGTTAAAATGTTCTATTTACTCGAACTATTCACCTAATGTTAAAGATGGCACCGTTCAGCCGTCATTTTCAACAATAGGCACCGGAAATTGTCCCGGCGAAAGCCGACAGGTGAAGTGTGAAGTTTTGTAAAGGCAGGTTTAGATGCTATGGAACCCGTGTTGCCATTCCTTATAATACACGAGTATTGACAATATCCTTCGATTTCAGTAACGGTCTCTTTTCTTCTTGTTCCTTGAACCGAAAAAAGAAATTCGGGATTTAAACTCTAAATAGTGTCTATTCATTAGTTCTAATATTGGTTAAATGGAGATTTATTTGTACATATATAGATTTAAAATGATTTGGTATGGTAAGACTTACTAGAAAAGACGTATTCGAAAGGATTATAATAGCACAAGTTGGGACTCACAACGCCAATAAGAAGTGATTCGAAATTCAAACTTGCTTATTATGCTAGAAGACCATATTTTAATTCCTGTCATGTATTTTCTATGCCAGAGAATGACATAGATCTTAGTATCCATTACCAACCACTGAATAAAATGCCATATCAAATATATTTACAGCTGACAGTAAGTTAGCCTGACACAATCTTTTGTTAATCTAGCACTAGGAGGTTCAAATCTGCAAATTCTGAGTCGCAGTATCAAAATCTTTCGTTTCAATCAACTGGTCGATTCATTGGAATATATTGCCAGACCATTATGACGTCAATAAAAACTCATTTTCTTTAATTTTGGAGTTAAATCCTAATTACTATTAAGCTGCAGTAACTGATAATTGTGTGCCTCTTTAATCACTCGGTTAAGTTCAATGAATTAACGGTTCCTTCGAAGCGGTCGTTTCAAATGGATGTGGAACTACCGAGTTTCTCAACTGCGTAGGTTTATCAATCCATATACCAGCCAGTAAAAACTTAAAACCATACATTTAGTCAAGTTGGATATAATTATTTGACTTTTACGACTCAAGCCGGCATATTAATTTTAATAATTATTGTACGTTCGTAATCTTTATTATATATTCGTTAATTCATTTAATTATAGCTTGCTCATCATTATTTATAGCATGGCGGCCAGTTTGAGTTAATAGACTTTTAATGTGTAGTAAAGTAGACGAATTGATTCCTTTATGCCCTACATGTATCTTATCGTTCTAATACATAATTAATATTGGAAGCTAAGCCGCTGAGTTATAGTTTTTAGTTTATAAAAAGGATGTATTGTCATCGCATAATCTCAACAACTGGTTGCGAGCATTAGTGAACCTTACTTTTATTCTGCTATTCTTTAAACTGTCAATACGGCCTAGTAAAGTAAAGCCTAGTAACCATCAATCAAATATTGATCGATGCTAGTAAGTATTCAAATAATCCTAATACTACCTACGCAAACTCTCCTACATCAGCCGTCTAAAGTAAACAACTCATTTCTAAAGATAAACTTAACCCAAGAATCACATTCAATACGGCACTTAATACAAATTATTTCCCCGTCATTTCAGTCGATCAGAATTTTTCGCTCAAACGGCCAACGGTTCATTTCAAAAGTGTCTGTTAATATTGACGATAAAACTAAATTCTAGTGCTTTCAGCGCAATTTCCTACGTTTTACGGACGTCGCTTCTGCATTGCCGTTGATTATATTTTTAGTAGCCTACACGGCTCGTACTTATAGACTATTTTGTGTGGACTCTTTACATTTTTAATAAGAAATTTTTGGTTTCTCGGATGGCCCGTTAGTGTGATATGCAATTTTTTTTATTATAGATAGAACTCTATTATTAACCAATTTAAAAAAAAGAGGAGATGGTTCTCAATTCTGTTGTATTCTTTTTAATATTTGCGACCTTCGCTATTAATAAATCAATTTTTGAAAATACATGTAAAAATGTTGTTTTATGTGCCTTGGATTCCGAAGCTACATCAGGAAACTTTTTATTACTTACATGTAGTAAAGAGTTGCTTGATCTTCTTTAAATTAACCAAAAGAAGAGTAGTGCATGCCATCAGCATTATTTGGTTTACGAGTATCAGTGAGATACCATCTGGATAAGAGCAGCGATAGCTCAGTGGTGAGACCAACAGACTGCAATGCAGAGGGTCTCGGGTTCAAGCCCACGTCGCGCACCTCTGACTTTCGGAAGTTATATGACTTTTCGAAATTATGTGCGTATTGATTGACAGTTATCGCCTGCTCCGTGTCTCGGAGAGCACGTTAAGCCGTCGGTCCCGGCTGCCATGAACATCTATGGCAGTCGTTATTGGGAGAGTGTCGACACAAAAGATCCCACTGGGTCGAAGTGTCGTCGGTGTGCACTGTCTGGCCCCCACATAAGATACAAGTTACCATCTGGATTTTAACCGTATTAAACGTTACTGAAAATTGTAAATTAATATCCCTGTTAATAAAAAGTATAAGCCGTCTTCGGTTCGTATTTTCCAGTTTATATTTATTATTTAAAAGTTATTATGCGGGTGTACTTTTGAGGTATTGTTTGATATTTTGCATGCTTAATTATCTGCCTCGTCCTTCTATATCTGCTTGTATTATTTTGTTGTCACTAAGTAAGTGTAAGTATACAAGCAGGATTGACAACAAATTAGTGCACCATATGCGCCAATATCATGAAAGCCTTTCTCATACAGACGAGTAATCGGTTAGTTACCGACACTACAAGTGTAATACTCATTTGAGTCTCATTACCGCACTCATAAACGCACATGTTGCCGCTCCGTACTGTTTATTATACCAGGATATCATGTCGTAAAGGAGAGTAGTAGCCGTACAGAAATTATACAACACAAATTAATGTTCTGTATGAACAGGCCTGTAACCTCTCAACGTATACCAGAAACAAGTAAAACATTTACCGAAAGAATTATACACCTGGTTTAATTCGCACTAAACACGTTTATATTATGTAAGTATATGATAAAAGAGCCTGTCATCAAAGAAATGAAAGTAATATTTTTTATAGACGCACGTACCGTGTGGTATGCGGGCCCATACAATTGTTTTACGAGACATTTATTGACAACAATGGTGCTTTTCCTGCTATCCTTTTAACACTTATTCTTTCAAGACAATAAAAGGTCTGGTTTTATAACGATTTTTAATGCGGTGTCCGTGTCATAGATCAGTTTTTACGTGAACGTTTAAGAATATTCAGTAGATTTTTATGGCTGCAGTAAAACGGGTACAATTAAATTGTACTTACACCGTTTATAATTTGAGTTTACAATGCATTCGAAAAATGAGGTCAAAGCTTTAAAACACTCTACGTAAAATCACTCGTGTTGTGCTTTGAAATTTGAAAAAAGAGAACATTCTGTTTATATATTATAATTCAAAATGGTGGCACGAAAAGTTAATGTATTTTGTGGGAGTATAAAGAAGCCATAGAGTGTGTTAAGAGGGAATATTGCCAGCTGACGTCACTCAAAATTCTCACACTCCCTGTGTGAATAAAACGAAGATTATATTACGAAGTTTATCCATCATTTTAAAAGTTTCTTACGTCTCGATAAAAGAAAGTTATTGTACCAAAGATAATGCGGAAGAACTTTGAAGAACGACTATAAGCACCAAGATTACATTTCTTTAGATTGCTTTCTGAATATTATATAGCTGCTAATGTACCGCATATGTGCTATAAAAGCTGTCCTAATGCGTTGACTATGTTGCTTTCGGAACAAAGGCACAAAGAAAATGGTGGTTATTATATTTTAGCATGTTATTATAAAACATCTTGTAACAGAAAAGTGTTTTAGATCGAACAGTGTATAACGTAAGCCCCTGGATATTAAAACAAGCTTTTAAAGGGTTAGCGTACGTCATACTTAAAAAAGCTAAATTATAGACTGCCTACTTCGCGGCAAACTTTGTCCCGTTTATAATATTACTGTGGAACGGAATTCTTGAATGTAATGTTTGCCTTGTTCTCTATGTCAATTAATAGTTGGTATGCTTTGTACCTACTCACTAAATATTCCAGGTGTTCGTGAGGTTTGTGGCTAAACGACGACAGCTCGTATACATAATGTTCTAGATCGAATTACGTGGTTGAAGTACCTATGTTGTGAAGTGCTACCTGGAAGACGTTCAAACAGATACTTACTTGTGGCTTTGCACGGTACATCTCTATAAGCTGTCAATTTAATCCATTCCATTTTCGATTGCCTACGATATTTTTATTATTGCGACCGATATAAATTAATAACAAACCTTCATGACAATCAAATGAACTAAATAACATCTTGTGTTGTTTTATTTATTTATTTTTCATGGAAGACAAACAGCATTATCACTGTTTTTAAACAATAATATTATGTAGCATACAGCCATTAATAGGTCCTCACTTATAAGCTATATAGTACATATAAAAAAATGTGGAACACAATATTAGAAATAGCTTAAAATTAATTTATACATAACACTTTTACACATTTTGGGAAAAGATCTTGCCTAAGCAACGCCTCACTGGTGTCTTTTTTGCGTTGAAAATATAAATGTCATGCGCTTTATACATTATATTAAGGGTCTTACCTGCCCGCCACATAAAACTATTTTGCCGATAGTTTGTTGATGCTTTAGGTAAATGAAGTGGTGTATATTGACGTTAAGCTTTTGCCGGAATATTGAATCCGATTTTGTGGAGAAGTTCGGGACATTCAATAGTATGTGATATAATTTTTTTATATATGTGACATCGGAAATTTCTCGTCTAATGGCTAATGGAAGAATATGAAATTTATTAAGTGCTAAAGTTTACGTTCATTTATTATTCTTAAATTATTTAACATTCTATATTCGTTACCAAGATACAGGTTATCCCAGTTTAGGCTCAATGTTACATTGTATTTTGGAAATAAACCAACAGACTAACTAAATAGGACATGGTCTAGAGCAACTTAAAAAACTAAATTAATATCTGAACCGGCCAGTGTTATTATGTTTTCTCTCTGGTCATTTTCCGTTTGGAAAATGTCAGACGCACAAGAAGCTGCACTTTTATTTTTCTTCATCTACTAACACGCCTTACCCTTTTTACGTGACACTTACATATAGCTGACTAAATGCATATCTCTGGGGTTCTAGTAAGGATGCCGAATATGAGATACCATTTTGATTTTTGGCCATAAAAAGTAAATTGATGCACTAATGTCTACGAAAATTACAATATTCGATAGGGTATTTAATTAAGTTTATCTACAAAAGACCGTTTAGTGCTGAGTATAATAATTTTTTTATTATATCAGATAATATTGGAAAATTCAAAAATTACGTCTCAGGCAAATGGTCTCTTATTATGAGATACTAAGGGTTGCTAATATGAGATAGTATCTCATATTAGGTTCTTTTGGGTTTGAGTATAGATTTTGAGATAAAGGAAAGAAATCAAATTAAATTAAACTTTTTATTGTATTTCTATAAGGTCTAGTACCGACTTAATATATGTAAGTAACGTACATAGGTATAGTAGTTAGCCCATTTTTATCCACTCCTGTCTTGTGAAAATATTCAGCGGCACATGATTCATCATCACTGCTGCTATAGAACTAACTGACTCTTTAGATCTCTTTTTCTTCATAACTTTTCTGATACTTTTTCTTGTTTGCTATTTTTATTAATCTTTTAAGAACCTATCTTTTGCCTCCCTTTAATTTCCCTTTCAGTCTTCTATTTAAGGAGTCTATTGACGAGTTTTTATATGGAGAATCAGTAACTATGGAAGCTGCTCCAGTTCGGGGTTTTTTGGACGAATCGTTCCTAGGTAGTCTAGGCACTGGCCTAACTGTAAAAGGTGAGATATGAGATGACGTGCTAGGCTCTGGATTTTCATATAAAGCAGCGGGATTGGAGGTAGCTTCAGTCATGTTAGACAGATTTTCTGTCGAAGGATTTATGTGACGTGTTTTCTCCGGATTTTCATTTGATACTTCATGACCTGATAATCCTTTTACTCTTGCAGCAGAAACTGCTTCAGGTGTTCTAAATTATAATCTAGAAAAAGGTTATTTTTAATAGTCGTATTTTATATTATATCCTAATAAGAGATATCTCATAATAAGAAAAAATCTTCATTCAACAAAATGGTTGCCTATTATTTCTTGGCAAACAAAGTGCAACAAAAACTCTATAACTCTACAACACTAACACACGATTCGACTTATTGCCACGCGGCTTCTAGCGACAGTAGCGCCAAATGGCTGCGGTGATTAGTTTCGCCAAAACCTAACTATCGCATATTTGGCGACTATCACATATACGGCATCCTTACTGTAAAGTAAAAAATAGACTATATGTAGATATAGTCTATTTTTTTACTTGTTTTAAAAAGAGAACACTTATAGATCCACCTCTGTGTATTGCCGTTATATTTTTTTGGCGTTGCTATGTATTTGTTTAGTAATTAGTTCGATAATATTCCATTACTAAACGAATATAAACTGAAATGAATGATTTTTACCAAATAGTCAAGTATCAAGTAACAAAATAAACTATACCTATTATACGGGACATAGGTCTTTCTAAATAATTGGCATCATTGTCTGACATGTCTTATAGTGTTTACCAAATAAATCGGCTACTAAAACCATTTACGAACTAAGTAGAAAACCGCAAGGAAAAGTTGTGTAGGGTGATTGGCAGAAATACTTGTACGAATCTATTTAACATCCAGCTTAGCAACGACTAGGCAAGCAAGTCTAGGTAATTAGGCGAACATTCTATTTGCTCGTGATAGGTTAGTTCTGTTAAATCCCTTCCCTTAACTGTATTCACTTTCTCAACTATCTATTAATGATTTAACTGAGAAAGTTTAGATCGTTTGACATTTGTTGGTCAATAACCCTGAAATCGCTAAATAGATTGTCGGCCTCGATGGCGTAGTGGTTTGTGTAACCGACTGCCACGCCTGAGGTCGCGGGTTCGATTCCCGCACAAGTCAAACATTTGTGTGCATGAACATGGCTGTTTGTCTTGGTCTGGGTGTTTCTATGTATAATATGTACGTATTTACAAAAAAAAAAGTATATAAGTATGTTTATCCATTGTCTAGTACCCATAGTACAAGCTCTGCTTAGTTTGGGCTAGACGGTGTTGTGTGTATGTGGTGGAATATTATTATTATTATTATTAGATTTTAATGAAATTTGGCATACAGATAGACTATAACCTGGATTTACATAAAATGTGTTTTTCTTTGGAAAATTTATATCTTCTAATCTTTAACTGTATAAATTGTCATTAGAAAAATAAAAGAAAATATTTTTTCTTGTATGTATGATGTAATACATTAACAAATTATAATAGCCATCATATATTCTTAGTAAATGTGTAATAACAACAACTGCCTAGTGATTCAGTAAAAAAATAATAGGTCAGCTTTTGTACTGTGTACTAGTTGGTGCTGTTATAATTTTAGCGTAATACATGATAGTCGACATCCTCGCTGTCGCAACCATTTGGAAAAGCTAGAGATTTGTATTACAAACAAATTTAAATATTCTTATTTGCTAGTCTCAAAAGTGTATTTTAAATTTAAGTTATAGAATCTGTACTACAAAATGCAAATTACATCTTATAAATTTTATCATCAGACTTAACATTTTCATTAAGATAAAGCGTAATATAATTAGCAATTAACACTATATTTAGTACGGTGACATTTAAGTCTGAATTAGTAATTCATGGTAGAAGACAAGAAAGAGTGAATATTATCATAATTTTGGGTATAAACAAATAACTGCCGTTAAGATTTTTTAATAGAATGTGTTAAACAAACATACGACCGTTTTTTTTTACCTGGGGGAATGCTGTGAGCCATACCCCTCCGCGGGGGCGTGAGGAGGGGTTATGGCGGACTCACCCGGGGAAAGATAGAAAGTCCCGGGTCCTACCGACTAAATCTACTACGGTGTTCCTTCACGCGGTCTATGGCCGGGGTGCAGGTATCGCTAGCGCATTCATACTGCAGAAACTAACATACGACCTGCATTAGGATAAGCGGTTACTGCAGTTTATGATCGCTTGCAAAATTAGGGGAATGGTAGAGGTAATAAGACGAGTCGCAGTAACTTATCGGGCGAAACGCAGTTACAGTGGTCTACTCCATGTGAAAAAGCACATGTTTATTCGTACCGTCACTTAATAAATGACTATGGCTGACTCTTTTACTCGCAAAAGTAGTAAAACCGAAATATACAGGCCTTGAAAGCTTTGTCGTGTTGTGGCCTGCCGTTTCATACGGCGGGCCGAAACCTCGGCGTGGTCGCGACCGCATGTGCAAGTGATTTGCGCGGCCCGTCGATAGTGGTTTTGTTGAGGAACACCGTGGTAGGTTTAGTCGGTATTCCGGGAGGTACATTATCTTTTCAACATCTTTCTGTTACCCCGGCGAGTCCGACATAACCCCTCCGCCCGCCCCCGCGGAGGGGTACGCGTCAAGTTCGCATTCCCCATACGAAAAAAATAAAAATGGCCTTGAAAGCTGAGTTGCTGATTGGTGCTTTCCTGAACTTATTTGACTGTTTAACAAGTACTAAATCATATATAAAAGTAATATTACAAAAAAACTTCCTTTATAGCCTTAATAACAATTTATTTTGTTAATATGTAATTTCGATACGTATACTTTTGAGCACACATCGCATTATTTATGTATGGCTAAATATAACGTGATAATGTTTAAATAATAATATTTCAGTGTGTAATATGTTAAATATCCCAGAGTGCACAGATCTACGTCATAATTCAATTTCCAAATTTATATAATAATTCGCGATATATTTTGAAAGAGGTGGATCACAGCGATCTCCTTTCTTTAACTAAGAATGTGACTTAAATGGGAGCAGTACAGCTGGGATAGTATCTCATAATTGCAGAAGATAGTAGCTAAACAATCTGGTTTTTTATTTCTATGGTGAGTAGGGTTTCTAAGTTCCTTAGGGAGACGCTGTCAGACGTAACCCAGTATTCTTTGTTCCTAGCACTGGCAACACAGTGATTCCTTTTTTTGGGTTAGCAACACAGTAGTGGTACCCCTGATGTTGCAAGCATCCATAGACTACGTTAATCGGTTAACGTCATGAGGAGAGTATTTACCATTTAGTAGCATAAAAAGTAAACAAGTAGTTTATTTGTAATATTTAACATTCAAATGTGAAATATTTAAATTCAGAAGTGCTTGCACAATTATTTAGCAATACTTATCGTCGTGTGAAAAACAAATATTGTTTAACATGTCAAAATCACTTAATTACCTCGTCAATGAGTGGTTATCTAATTAGCATTAGACTATGGTTCGCTGCAATAAGCTATTTATATCGGGAATTACTGTCAACAAGAAATAAACTTGTTCCCGTTTTTATTCCAAGTAATTGGAATTAAGTGTAGTTACAAACTTGACTCAATTATTCTTTATAAGGCACAATTTATACTCGCAGATTAGTGCCTAACTATATAGTGTCCATTTTTTATACTCGTCTGATTGAAAAATGATTTCACTACGTCTGATTGTAAGCAATTAGTGGAGTTCAATAGAAAAGGCCCGATCACTAATTTGAGAAAGTGGTGTTTATGGGTTTAAGAGATACTTTTTTAAGCTCCGCTTAAAGAGAACAGGGTTAAAAGAAGAAGGCCATACCTACTTACTTCTCCACGATAGCTTAGGTAATTAACCTAAACTATCGACGAGAAGTAAGCAGGCATGGCCTTCTATTCTCACTGTTTACTAAGATTTATTAACATTTCGCGAATTATGATTAGGTTGCATGTTAATAGCGGCCGTAAATGGAGATGCTGGCGTGGCCTTTAAAAAATAGGAAGCGACAAGATGTCTCAGTTACGCTATCTATTATCTAACGTCTCTTCTGGAAAGAGTAGAAACTCTTCCCAAAAGAGTAGAAACTCTCCCGGGAAGAGTGTTGCGCTATCAAGATTCATGCTTCCAGAAATCTCCTCCGCAAGCGGTATTTTATTTATCCTGTCCTTTTTTTAAGCAATAGTCTGGCGCATACTTTTCCACAGGTTTTCTTGTCTAGCTTTGGTCTTAGTCTAGTTTTGACATAATTTTACTTTTACAACAACGCACAGTTATTGCTAGCAAAAATAAAATTACATTAACAGCAGATTAAATAACTACGTCATATCTAAAATGCAAATCCAAAATACAATCTTCAAACGGAGCATAACTAACATTTGTCCCATAATTATGATCTTTACGCATACAACTATGTCGAATGAGCATAAAACTGATGTAATTGCTTGAAGTATTTCATGCCTCGTAAACTACGTAGGTACCAGTATTCCTCATCACGTACCGCTTAGGACATGACCGTAACATCCTTCGAAGTGTTCTATGACGTAAGGTAGAAGGTATGTGTCGAACTATGGAGCGACACGTTGACAGACCGACACCCGTCAATTAAACGGTCATAAATTCGCATTTCAATAATCCGAATGCGACGTGCGCGTCTGTTGAGGAAGCACTAAACCATGTCCAAAATGATTTAAATTTAGCGAGGAAACGTCAGCGGCGCAGGCGTCGGTGTTGCCATAAACAGTGACAGCTAGACTTTTGTGGTTTGCGCTAATCAGGATTATCGCAAATAAAATTTGTTTGTACATTATACATTTTGCTATTGTTTAACCTTTGTAGAGAAGCGTCATTGAAATGCGATTTTTTGTTGGATAATGTTTTGTTTTTATATACGTCAACCGGTCAACTAGGTGGTCTGTTGTTAGTTACTATTTCATGGACAAATCGCTGATGTAATGTGGTATGCGCTAGAAATCTGATGCAAGACAAGGATATAATATGTAAAAATGTAAATAGCTAAATATGCTCTATAATTTGTGTATGTTGGTTTGCATTTACTTCTCCAGCTGACTGAACTTGTTCCAAATACGCAATGTATTTGAAAGTTTTGGCAAAGATCAGCAACCGGTCTAGGCATCAATTCTTTTATATAGTCTATGCATGCACAGACCCACGTCTGTTTCTAGGAGATCTAGTTAAGAGACTAAAGATTTCCACTCGCTACGTGCCTAAAATACGTTTTTACTAATATAAGATCACAGGTTACTCGCATGCGTATTCATCTGTTTAATCATTAATTTGAACTTGTTTTTACATTGTGTTGAAAACTGAATGGATTAAAAATTAAACGAAGCATAACAGTTGTGTGGACTACTGCAAAAACAGCTTCGTTTAATCCTTCATTCCAGTATTCATAATAAATATCGTGCCAAATTAACACGTTCCGAAAAATGATTCAGAATTTATTCATTTAAAGTTGATAATGCTCCAAGAATTATTTCTCGTGTGGTCTGTATGGCTACTTCATTCTCTAAGATTAAAAGAGATTGAAGAATGTGCTAGCTTATCTTTTAATTCAGATCATTTTCGTCGGCACAATTTATATGACGTCCACTTCTGAACGTAACTACTTAAAGATTTTACCGCGTTTTTTATGCTTCGATTTTATTGTAGCTATTCAGATAATAATATGCAATTTTATTTTTAATAATATCGCTCGACTTCTATTCTTTAAGTTAACTCTCATATAAGTTTACTTTTTTAGCGATTACTTTGACGTTAAAGCGAAGCTGCCACCGACGGCTAAGCTTGCATCTTCAAAAAGCTAAAGCTAAACTTTATTCGAATCGGTTCAATTCTTGAGAGCACCCAAAAAATTACCTCTATATAATTATATAAGTACAGATTTCTAACCACAGGTGTTATGGTGAGTATTGGCAGGCTGTCAGAACGAGAGAGTTGACGGCTGCTACTGTAACCAAGTTCGTCGATGGAACCTTAATTATTGTTCATTGAAACATAGTAGTTGACAACACCGACGTACGTAAACGTTGTCCTCGGTATGGGACACACATGGAATAGTAATGCGGTGCCTAGCCTAACTGTAATGATATGTTAAGTCAACGATTAATGTGTCACTCATCAATCGTGGCTTCGTTTGTTTTGATTGAAAGCCTGTTTGTAGTGCCAGTCATTTACTTAAGCACGTCTTGCTAAGCCTACATACTTAATAAACCAATGCTAATCCCGGTGATAGACGTATGCGTTTTATAGTTAGTGTCAAAATTCGCGCATGATTTGATAGTAAAATGAGTACTTGCGTTAGTTTGGAAATATTTAATTTAACTATTGAACCTTAGCGCCACCGCGGCGGCGAGATATATAAGGTTTTCTACTTGAGAGGTTAAGAAAATGATTTTAGCATTTTGTCTTTGCTCAATTGTTTTTGTTTGTATCGAGAATTCTTGTGTTCTGTGGTGAAAGGCATTCACAGTGATACAGGGGACACAGGTGTGATAAAGGGGCACAGGGTTAGGAGTTGCTGGAAACTAAAATCGGTGCAATAGTTTTTGCGTTTATTCATTACAAACAAAAATACTAATATTTTCTCTTTATAATATTACAACAGATTGTTATACTAAGTTGCTGTATCAAAATATCATGACGTAGTTAAAATCCAATTTAACAGAAACGTAGAGATTTCTGTAACTTGTAATTAGATATTTTAAAAACGTGAGTGTAATATTTACAGAGAGAATTCCGTCCGTATCTATTATAACGCTCCCGTGTAGGGATGTGGATTTACAATGACATGTGAAGTGTCAAGGCAAGTTTAGCTTAACTGTGACTTAGACTATGCTTGGGACTACAGTTACCAACTAATGTAAAAATGGTGGCATGTACCCAAAAAATAAGTAAAGAAGACGAAGACAAACTAATACTTCACTGAATTTAAATTAGTATCAACTATTAATATAATTTTTGTCTCAGTTAAGCACTAGCAAATAGATTTTTGAACTTTTGAATGCTTAGTTTCGGGATTCCCTGGTCAAGAAATTATATATAAGGTCTGTGCCCGGTAAACGGTAAGGCTTGTCTTAATTACGTAGGATCTAAATTTATACCTGGCGATGTATGTGGTAGAGTAGCATAAGGTCTGTGCCCGGTAAACGGTAAGGCTTGTCCCAATTACGTAGGATCTAAACTTATACCTGGCGATGTATGTAGTAGAGTAGCATAAGGTCTGTGCCCGGTAAACGGTAAGGCTTGTCCCAATTACGTAGGATCTAAACTTATACCTGGCGATGTATGCGTGTAGTTCACGTGTGTTCAGGGCTACAGTCGTGTATGAGTATATGGTTATAAACTGGAAACAGTCATAATAATGATGAAGTAAAATTGCAACTAATACATAACTTAAATTAAATTTTTAATTCTAATTAAAATTTTGATTTTACTTTGTTGTTTTTATATTGAAAGTAAACGATCATATTGTCGAGGATAGTGTTTTATCGTTAAACCGAGCAGACATTTCTAGCTGCTTAGATCGCGGAATGTCCTGAATATAACTTGAAACATGGTAGTAGTAGCTGTGACATGATTATTTACACTTTTCATTTCACTTCGCCAACGCGTCGCAGTGTTGTGCGACTAATATGTAAAAACATAAAAAAATATTTGTCCAGGCTTCCTTGTTTGTTACGCTGCCTGTAACAAAGTTAGGTTATGATTTTTGCCTGTGTTATGTAGGATTAAACTAGGCTTTTCATATCCTTCTAACAAGTTTGTGAGATTGATAGTAGTTGTTTATATGTATGTGGCCACTTGGGTGAAGCTTTTGGAGACAGTGTCTAGTGGTTAGTGTTCAGCTTAAATATGTCAAAACTCTTTGTGTGATAGAAAACCAAATCACTGGTTTTAACAGTAGACATGCGTCGGAAAATGACCAAGGAAGCTCTTGATCCAATAAGCTGTGATGTCTTCGACCTCACCCTTTCCGTAATAAGTTGTTATCACGCTCTAAAACAGCAGCGGCGTCAGCAGTGGCAGAAATAAGATTATTAACCTTCACTTCTTACTATTCATTTGGCAAAGATGCATACTACTGTCTGAAAGCAAACGGTTCCTGTAATCCTGGGTAATCAGTCGATTGTTGCCAACGCTGTAAAAATCTCGTTGTTACTTAGCAATTATGCTGGAGTCTGAGTGTACGTATCTCATTCGAAGTGAATCATAGTCTACATTCTTGTTATAGAACGGCTCTCCTGCATTTGGGATCAAGCCTCGTGTAGGCAGACTTTATAAACATAAAGTTAAAGGATACTTACAAAGTACACTCGGACTCAAAACAATAATTTGTGAGTCACACAAATATAATTGACATGTATGGGACGGCGACAACGATGATACGGCTGCATTCGCCATTAGCCATCCGTGTAGTCAATATTGCCACAGTCATATGTGTTACAGCATAAACGCATAGGTTCAATAATATTTTGTGGCTTTATTTGGACACTACGATCAGTTAGGTGCTTGGAGCCAAATGTTGGCAGTACGTTCAGTTTAAATACCGGACTCTGCATAAGTAAGTACTAAAATACATTAAAATTCGCACGCGTAGCCAATTTTGCTGCAGCTGCCTACATTCGCGTTACATGTAATAACTGCTATTGGGAATACGGACTCGGCCTATTTCATTGAAACCTAGAAGCCTTTTGGAACATGTCTGCGGTAAATACGCTAGTGTTTTGCAAGTGAGCTAATGTTGTTGTATATACATATCTTTTGAGCTATGTATATAACTTAATAGATTTAGTCTGCGGCTTTGCGCACGTAAATGTAGTTTAGGTTATTATACCTTGTCCATTTGTTTATTTTCTTTTTGACAGCTTTCGCCTATGAATGACCGGTTTTTTTTTTTGGAATAATGTACTACTGTAATTTCGTACTTTATTGACGGGTAACGCCGACTTAGTGAAGTGCCCTGTGCATAACAAACTACCGCAGACTATAAAACAGGTCTTAAAGTAAGATAAATCGATCATATGAAAAAAATAGTTTGACTGTATGTAAGTACCTATTGTTTCTATAAAATTAATAAAAAAGAAAATAAAAATAGTAACTATGACTCCATGATTAATTATTTGCAAGGAATGAAGTCGAAATCTTGGAATTTAAGTTTTGGAATTTAATGCGCGTATACGTTATATTATTTATAAGTACCTACAAATATTTTAATCTTAATGATTTATTATTTAGTGTATATTAATTTATAACATGTAATTTTTTTTGAAACTGTTAAACGCGTTCTTAATATTTATACAAAAAATATGTCGATGCATTAAATCGATTGAAAACCGATCGGTTCTTCTTAAATAAAATCGATTATTATTTCAAATCGAAACGGTAACGTGTGAGGGCGTCACTAATTTCGAACAGTCTCGAACTGTAAAAAAGAAAATAAACGGATGGACAAGGTATAACAAAACTTTGTTCTGGATGATGTTTGTTATGTCCTTTTCTGTTCCCTTGACAAGGTATATGTGAAATTTCATGATGATCGGTCGAATAGTTAAGGCGTGAAAGCGTAATAAATAAACTCACATTCGCATTTAGAACATTAGTTACAGGATGTCAAGTGAATAAAGAGCAATATTTTTAAGTTTATAACACATTCTGATGAATTGATTCAGACAATCAATTCTAATTTCTATTATTCGAAATTCGAATGCTTGTTTTTCTTATCTTTATTTAGGATGAGAGCAATAAAGAGATATGTTTATTTGAACAAAGATATTAGACCGGAGTGTACTTGACTTTTTATACAAGCAAGGTGGCAAACAAAAATACGGCATGTCTGATGATAGTTATCGTAGCCTATAATGTATTATCAAATATATCATTCGGGCGTTGCTCACTGTTGGAAAAGATGAAACGAAAGGAAAGGAATGTAAGTGAATCACCGGAAATCTTAGGTTAGTTTTTATTATCTATACTAATAATATAATATTATAAAGAGGAAAGATTTGATTTTTGTTTGTTTGTTTGTAAGGGTTTAACTCAAAAGCTGGTAAACCGATTTTAAAAATTCTTTCACCATTAGATAGCTTTTTTATCACCTAGTAACATAGGCTATATTTTACGCGAGCGAAGCCAAAGCTAGTAAAGAATAAAATAATGGGTAATGTAAGAACTGGCCACAAATGAGCAAGCTATGATTAAAATTACTTATTTTAAATAAATAATTCCTAAATAGAACTAGCAAATTGAAATTACAATGGTAGCAATAGAATTTCGAATACAGTATAGAGATTCAGTTTGTGTAAACAGGTGTCCGTATTTTTATTAATAGTATTTGAAAATTTTCCTTTTCATACATTTTTGCTAAGTGCCTAACGTAAAATCTGTATTTTTAAAGAACAAATTTGAAATCGACAAACGTAATTTCTAGAACTCGTGTCGAAAAATAGGTAATATTCAAATTTCGAATACCATTTACATATTGCGATGAAAGCGTGGTCTGTAATTTTCTTGAGTCTGTTATTTTTAGGTAATCTCTTTATAACGTTAGCCTCCTTTTATAGAATTTTAATAAGTTCTTTACAAGAAAGGCTTGTCACATTGAAGTTGACATCAGATTAAAAAAGTGATCCATGCTGAATTGTTGGCAGAGCTCCAGTACAAACTGTATAAAATTAAATCTTACACATTTGAAATGCATCCGAAGCATTTTAATGAGATGGTCAACTATACCTACTAATTTTCCTTGACATACATGAAAAGGAGCGATAGTGTAGTGTGATGACGTTTGGACTGTTAATTCGGAGTTGATGGGTTCGATTCCACGCACATACGATTATGGATTCGATGATAATTTTAAAGCAGCTCTATATTTTCTAAATGTGTGTCTTTGATTATGTCGAAATAATATGTTGACACATATTTCGACATACTTAATTAAAGAATTTTGGTTCACTTTCATTACCAAGAGTTAAAATTATGGACAAATAATTATTAATTATGTTTTAATGTTAGGTGCATATTATTAATTTCATTTAAGTAATTAATTACAAACCTGCGCGAAGTTAGGCAATCTGCATTAGTCTTTCTTGGCGGAATATAGTCTAATCCCATTCACAGTATGGCAGCTTAAAAATATTTCCAATAACAAAAAAATATATATGAACAATTTACAGTATATCATATATAATTTTAATAAGTATACCATTATTTATTTATTTTATCTCTAAATTAATTAGACACGGCTTTTGTCGATATTTCGAACATAGCTCAAAATTCTGGATTGGCAATTAGTCGAGTTAATCTACAAAATTGACACATAGGGCATGATCGACTCAATTATGTTTTATCAATCTTTTATTTAGAATTTCTAAATATGTCAGACCGCCAGTCAAGAAATTATGTTGGTGCTAGCATAAACATGTAGTTATTAGAATTTTTAGATACATCAGATCGCCAGTCAAGAAATTACCTTCATATAATTGGCGGGCACTTGACCAGTAAACCAGTAACATTAGTAGTGGCATCCTGAATGAGGAGAGGCACAAAAACTGTTCCGCTCAGTAATGTGGTTGAGCGACATGCCGTGATGGCAGCGCAGGAAATACATAGATGTTGACCGCGACAAACAAACTGGGTGTAGACTGCTGGGTGTGCTTGCTCCGGTTTCGTGTCTTTAAAAGCAAGATTTGGGATCGTATAATCTTCCTTGGAACTTAGTGTGGGAGAAAGTAGCATTTTCCTTTGAGTAATATTAAAGTAAAGCAATGTTGCTCTCTTTCTATCAGATACAGGGCTCATATCATCGTTTTTACACCAGTGTTATTGTAATCTTACTTTTCAAGAGAACGAATTGCTTTTAAAGTATATTCAAATGTGTTGACAATACTATTGTAATTGCGTTAAGCACAATTGTATTCGAAAATCGTTCGAATGCATTCGATATCGTATCACTAAAGACGAGTGCGAGCTATATTGTGTATAATACCGTCTTGTTTTCCCGTTAACTGATATTAAAATAATGCTTTTATAAATATGACGGTACTTTTTAGCAAGTATTATTTTACCATCATTTTAAATTTTGGTAATGTAAATACCTATATTTAAAAAAAGCGAAAGATATATTTTCTTAGTTGGGGCTTTCTTGAAGCTTTTTAATTTCTTTAGAAAGCTTCTGAACTAGATTTCGGATGCGATTATTGATAGTGGATGCGCATTAAAATCAGCATCGAATCCATAATACATAATTAAGGTGCCATGTGGGCCTGTACTAGCGACGAATTTGCATTCGAATTATTCGAATGAATTGACAAAACTGTACACGTGACATACACTGCGATCTTGACCATGCAAAGTAGGTGTAACATTGTGCATAATCGTATTCGTTGGTTTTGTGAATAATTGTGTTTGTATTCATTCACTAAACGAAGCACGACGCCTTGTGCCTTGTAGAAGAAAGTCAAAAGTCGAAGGAAAGTTGAGTTGTAAGCCGTTGGTGCTAGCATAAATATCTATCATGTCAAGAGTCAGTACTATATCACTGCAGATATTAACCACAAGATAAATAGAAGAAAGATTGAAGTCACGACATGAAACATATTTTTTATCTGTTTATAATAACCATGTGATGTCCACATCGTAAACGTTTATTAACTCAACAATTACAATGCACTATTTAGCTAATATGTCAGATGTTTGTTTGTAGGTACATTGTAAACATTCGCACTCTGTGGATAATTGGCGGTTTGTTTGTACTAAACAAAAATAAATATACGGACTCTCTGACTCTCTGGCATAAGTTAATCTGTAGTAACGTGTTTGTTTTTTGTATTTAGTACTACATTGTAAAATTGAAAGAATTGTATATTGTATAGTATGAAAAATTATAACTTACTAGATTTTGCCCGCGGCTTCGCTCGCGTAAATGTAGTTTAGGTTGTCCTTTTCTGTTCCCCGGCCAACGTATATACAAAATTGCATGATAATCGGTCGAGTAGTTAAGGTGTAAAAGTGTAATAAACAAACCAATTCACATTCGAATTTATAATATTAGTTAAGATTAGGATTTATTACCATCCGCGTACATAATGGATTTCAAAAGCAATTAGCAATGAAATGTTCTTTTGTGAAGGTCAGGTATTTAAAACTATGTACTGTGTGTGAACATGTGCAACAGGGGACCAACCACTACCTGAGATTTGACAAACCACAGATTCTCGCTAAAGAACACCGATTCCTACCAAGGATGCTTCGCGAGGCTATTGAAATCAAAAAACATCCTAATTTTAATAGAGAAGATGGTTGGAATGTACCACCAGCTTGGGATCCAGTAATAAAAATAGTCAAACCCAAGAAGAAGCAAACCACAGCTAGACTTCATGATACTTTGAGCTCATTCTGCGTAAATAGAAACACCAATGATTAAATTATGTTCGGGTACTTTGAAATAACTACACTGGAACATTGAGACAACTGCCATCTTAGTCTCCCCGTGCCATGGCTGCTGAAAAGCAACCGAAACGTCGGGGAAAGTTTAAAAATAAATTAAATCTAAATAGTTTAATAATAATTTAATTAACTTAAAAATTAGTAAAGTTTAATAGTAGTAGTAGTGCAACAATTTTCAAAATTTTGTAATAAAGTGTCAAATAAACAACGCGATAAAATCCGTATATAGCAGTTTAATTTCAATGAATAATATTCGCGTAAATAGAAGACAATATTATTATTAAAACTATGAGTTTGAAATCAGCTTGTGTTGTGTTCTTGCGGTTTTGTTTCCAGATTTAACCCTTTCGCTGCCCCGTGATAGAAACAATAGAAATCTATTGTTATGTATCATATGTGAGTCATCGGACTTGGAACCTAGAGTTATGTTGCTTTGTCTTTGTGTTGGCAGCACAGTTACTTCTTTTTTAAAAGCACATATGAGATACTCCTGCTGTGACAAGCAATTATAGATTACGGCAACCGCTTAAAATCAAGCGAGCTTTACGTATAACATTTATTTTTTTGAAGGACGACTACCGCACTAGAATTTTTTCTGTGTTATACTTTACAAACATTCAAACAACGAACACAAATAATACCTAGACTCAGAACAACTATTTGTGGATCACAAACATTTTAGTCCCGTGTAAGAATCGACTCACAAACCTCGCCGTGGTGGCATTGACAAGGCGATCACTTAAACCACTCGCCATCAGTGCAGTTGCAATAATATGTATAGGGACACGTTTTATTACAAGTATATGTATAGTTATTTGTAGTACAATATTTAGTTCTCTATCTCTAACTAAAACTACTTACATTTATATAGTATCAAGAAAGGTTAAATGAGTGTTGGGCAAAAGATTATTAAGCATGATAATTAGCAGTGTGATTTATAGCACTACAACCGTTTGCGTCACAGTTGAGGTTAGAATCATAAATTGATTAATAACCTATTATTAAGTTTATCTTGAGAAACGCCGTCGCTCTGGAGTTTATAGCACAGATTTCACATGCGTTCACCATGCTATATTAGTGTTCTCTGCATTTCTGTGAGATAATCGTAAAGCTGATGTTTAATTCAATAATTGTTTTTTGAAATCCGTCTTTTCCACCTTGTGTGTTCTGTAAAATATTGCTGTGCACGGGTTACGTAGAAGATCGTAATCTTGTCTTGTGTCCTTCTAGTTAATAAGGTTACCAGGCCTAGGCAGGTTTTTAAGGATAGCAGTGCTACGTGCAGGGGATTAGTAGTTATGTCGCTCATGTTGATAGCGCAGCAACTCTTCAGTAATGTGTATATTCTCTTAATTTCATGTATTATAAGATTATTGTAAAATGTGCATGTTTATATTGAAGTGCGCTAGGATACGTCAATTATACATGACCGTGCGTAAGAAAATACAGGTACAGTACAAATGATGAATCGAATGAAATACAAACTTAATTAATTTTAAAATGAAATAATCTAATAATTTATATTTACAAACGTATTAAAAAAGATAACATAATTACAAAAACACAAATAATTATAACACTAAATATTTACAAAAATGGTTTAGGCATCGTAGAATTCTTCAGCATCGCCGTCAACTGGTAACGTGCCCAGAAGACTGGCAGCATTGCCACGTTGAATGGCAATGCTGATTCTTTGGGCTAAGAAAAGACCAGCCTTCTGATCACGCGAAACGTTGATCAAGCGTTTTGCGATCTCCCTGTACAAAATACGAGCGCTCGGACCCCATGAACCTAGGTACAGTACTGTATATAATAATATCAGTAAGTTATATGAATAATATGACGAACTAAAATCTATATTTATCTGTCTAAAAGTACACGTATACAAATGTGCTATTTTATTTTGCTGCTGCTTACATATTTCACATTGATAACGGTTATGGTAAATATATGTTTAAGTTTAAGTTTAAGTTTAAGTTGATATAGTGACAAGAATAGAAAAGGGTATGTTAAGCTGGTTTGGGCATGTAGAAAGAATGGACGAGGAAAGACTGACTAAGAAAGTTTATAAGGCTAGTATGAATGGAACAGTCGCAAGAGGAAGACCTAGGCGAACGTTTCTTGATCAGATCGGAGGCGTTCTGGACAAAGGCCAGGTTAAGAGCACCTTGAACCGACGGGCGTGTATGAGGAATGTGATGAAAGTGAATGAAGCCAGAGAAGTGTGTCAGGATCGTAGCAAATGGAAATCCGTAGTCTCTGCCTACCCCTCTGGGAAACAGGCGTGAATCTATGTATGTACTATGTTTAAGTATATAGTTCCATTATCAGAATGTCTCTGGCGAGTTCAAAAGATTCAGACAAATGCGGCATTATGCAGACTATTTAGCATAACAACATTTGGCAAAGGTAATATCTATAAGCACCACAGCAATGTTTGTTCCAATTGGCAGACGAAACAGCTTTAAATACTTTCTTCAGCTTTTTAGGGATCATATGAAAACAAACTTGAAACTAGGAAAGTTAAATTACGTTAAAGCAGTCTAAACAACTTTGTGTGTTAGCAGAACTGTGGTTACTTTTACAAAATAATGTTGTCAGCTCGATAACTCGCGCTATAACGTTAAAGTTAACAGCTATTAACGTTATTAGCTAGCCATTAGCCAGCTATATCAAGTGGTTATCGATCAGCGATTTCTTCACTGGCTATTACAAGATGATTACGATATACTACCGCCATTACGAACGACTTAATGTCAGCTCTGTGATAAATAGTCCACAAAAACATCATGGCTGTCTATAAATTAATAATTATCATAAATTAGCATCCCAGTTCACCATTCATAAATTTGATAACGGTTATTTTACGATCAAATTTGTGTCTTGGAATGAATGTACAAATATTCGAAGCTTGTCGCGTTCTTCGGATAATTGTGAGACAAAATATCAACACATTCTCGTAATCTCGTATAATGTACCGTCGATAGAGAATTTAGCATAGTTATGCAATAACAGATTCATTGTTGCGATCGGCTTTTTTTCGTTGTTTATAAATAACGGTCGGCTGTAACGGTTAGCTCGTTATTATTGTGTGTATTATTTTGGTTTATTGGCACGCGTCGGTTTCCAATTTCAACAACGCGTTCTAATTTTAAAATCGTATTTTGGTTTTTCACGTGATTTATGACAGAAATATGTATATGGCCAAAGTGGTCTAGTGCATTCACTTTTGTTGCTTACTACGCTGAGGCTATAATTATGAATTTTTAGTCTATGGTATTTTAGTTACTTACAGTTTATTAGGTACTCGAGAAACATTTTAATATTTGAACGAAGAACAAAGACGAGAAGGTAGGACGAGAAATTACAAAGAATTTGGCGATATGGAGAATATAATAGAATTACCATGTTATTGTAGGTATCGCGTATTCCGATCCAAATCTTTAGGACTAGGCAGAAGTGTGTTACACCTACAATTCATTAACCACGGTTAGTACGTAGTCCGGCAGAGTAAGATTGAGTCTAGACATGCTACTGAAAATCCCAATAAATCATTTCTCAATTCAAAATCGGACCTTACGCGCGGTCGCAAACCGTTGGTCTCGTAGCATAAGTGCACGCTTATAATAATCGTTTTATAAACTTAGTATTCTAAATGAAATGCTAATGCTATCATATAAACTAAACTATAGTAATAAATATTTCTATATAAATATTTATTTTGCTATTAGTCTGTAAGCTGTAACATAAATAAATAATAATAAATATAAACATATATTAACACATACATTTCTGTCAGTACTTCCCCGTCAAGATATTTATATGTATTGCTATTGAAAGTAGCATATTTTTCAAGACATTTTATTTAAAAAAAATATAACTTTAGGCTTTTGACAGCTGTCATCCGTATCACGCCCATCAAATTCAATAATTCATGTCAGTAAAATGTACACAAAACAATGCCATACTTCATTGGTATAAGTGCAAAAATAGTGACATTTCTTGCGTTCTCGTGATGCATTTGATTATTATTAAAACTAAACATAACATAACACAACATAAATTTGGATGCAATGATTTATTTATAGTATGCAAAATGAGCAAACATATAAAGCTCGCATTAGATTGAATACCGTGAATAAAAATACCTACCAAATATACATTTAGTCATAATATACTATTTTCTATTCCTCTTATTTGCTTTATTATAATATATTCAATTAATAGAAATTATAAATACGTCATTGAGAATAGTACCTAACATGAATCGATAAATAAATATATTCAGTATAGTCCCACCCCTCGGCATGTTACTATGATAACTCTAACAGGACTTAATAATAATAATAATAATAATAATAATAATAATAATAATAATTTATTTGCCATAATTTTACAATCCAGGTGAACATATATCTAGGTATAATAATCATAACATCAAAAGTGTTGAACTCTGGTACCCAAGGTAAGAGTTAACTTGTGTTATGGGTACCAGTGCTCTCGCATAGATATTGACAAAAGAGAAGTACAATAACTTACGGATTGTTACAAGTTTTAGTTCAGTGAATTAGTTATAAAAGTAAAAATTTAAAATGAT
The DNA here is from genome assembly GCA_930367265.1 of Catocala fraxini. Classification (NCBI taxonomy): domain Eukaryota; kingdom Metazoa; phylum Arthropoda; class Insecta; order Lepidoptera; family Erebidae; genus Catocala; species Catocala fraxini. The sequence goes on from OV884035.1 coordinate 19,381,068, forward strand.
TTGCTAGTCTATATTTATTCAGTAAGTGTGTGTTGGTATGTGTGGTGTGTGTTAGTAGGTATTGTGTGTGTGTAGTGAAAGTGTGTGTGGTGTGTGTGTGTATGTGTGTATGTGTGTATCTGTGTGTATGTGCCAGTACGTGAGTATGTGTATACGTCAATTGATTTGAATTTCAAAAATTGTGTGGATGTTTGTTTTAAAGGATTGTGAGTTTAAGTAGATTCTCTGTTTCAACGTAGGACTTAGTCATGAGCCATTTTTTTAATATTCTCCTACATTGGAATTTAGAGAGAGGATAGATATTGCAGGCCTTGTTTATGACATATATTATGTATGTGCCAGTGTGAGTTTGTTTGTTACTCTTTCACGCCGTAACTACAAGAACAATCATCATGATTTTTCACAAATACGTTGTCAGGTGAATAAAAATGGACACACAGGTACCTTACTTACGTTTACGCGAGCCAATTCGCGAGCAAAATCTAGTTAGCTATAATGTACAAACTTAAGCATTTTTGTTACTACTGTACTAGACATTTTTATTATGAAAATTGACAGATTACAAAACAAAATGGTGTCCTTACAAATGACTTTTCTTGTATATTATTTTCACGCATATACAAGCTTTATAGGTTTGTTCCGCATTGGACCCTCATATTTTGTCCTAAACGTATAAATACGCATTCGTCCCAAAAATTGTTCCGTATATGCCATTAAAAGATAAATATTAATTTCTTAATATTTATATATATCAATACTATATATCTATTTCGTCCCAAATTATGTTCCTGTTTTTTTTTATGTTAGCCTTTGTTATACCGTCAGCTGAAAAATATTTTAAAATACCTCCTTGATCTCTCGGCGAAACTTTGGGCTTATGCTTGCATGAAATCATGAGCACGACAAAGAAAAGACACAAAATAATTCTAAAACATGTTTTGTTTTGCCAATTATATGCTCAAAAATGTAGGACGAAAAAGAGTAATATAAAAAGAGGGGCGAATGAGGAGCATTTTGGAATGTGGGACGTAATGTAGGGGCAAATGCGGAACAAACCGCTTTATATCTAAAATTTAATTTATTATCATGCGTTGTTTGATGTTGTATCCTTTTATTCTTATGGAACATTAAAGATGAGATACAAACAAGATGTATATTATGGCAATGAACATACATGACACGGGTTATGGAAGTAAAATATTTTTTATACCTATACCTCGTTTTTATACCAGAAAGGTATGATCATATGTAAGTGTCACATAATAGAGCCCATGTACAATGGAAAACCGCGAGAAATATTTATTTTCTTTAAAATTTTAATTTGCGTTTGACCGTGGTCTGTCCTGAATTGACGATGCGGTCGACAATGGAGTACGCTTGATTAGAAATATATATTTAGATATATTTTCGTTCTTAATGACCTATAAAATGCTATACATTCTAGTCAATACTCAAACAACACTAACACTGACTCCGATGATCTCCGTGAACCCGAAAATGACCAGGCGTCATTTTGATAGTGATGTAATGCGCTTGATTCGACTTTTAAATCTATATAGGAAATATTTGATTTTTGTTTGTTTGTTTGTAACGATTTAATTGGAAAATTACTCAACCGGCTTTAAAATCCTTTTACCATTGGAATGCTATTTTACCACCGAGTAACAAAGGCTATATTTTTTTAAGTACTTTTTTTTCGTATCCTAACCTACTTTTAAGCGACCGAAGCCGCCGGCAAAAACTAGTAATAAATAAGTAAAATGTTGTGAGTCAGTTATCACACATAGGTTATGTATCAGATATACATAAACGCCCTAAAATATCACCACATCTTTCTCACACGCTGTATAAATTCTTAGTTGTACCTCACAATAACGATAACTGAATTATTGAAGCTGCTTAATAAATTATAATGTGCGCAACGTTATTTAAAGCGTAAGCATTTATTGTCGCTTTCGTTTTAATGTTATTTTGTTATTACCTACCGTGGTGGTCTAAAGGTGAACTTACACCTGCATATATTGCACGCAATAGATTTACGGCTACGAGCCCGTACGCCCCTTGACTTTCACCCCTTTTAAATAACGGAGCCTTTTTTGGGTGGATTTTAAGAAGAAACCTAAGAAATACCTACTAGAGGGCGAACCTTGAGGGGCGAACGGGCTCGTATCTAGATTTACGATGCCGATTTATTTATACCGTACACACCGATTGATACTATATCAATTACGGATCAAATCACAATCAATAATAATAATAATAAGTATTTATTTATTTCTTTCACAAAGGTAAGTGTATATAAAATAACACAGTACAGATATAACAATTCTCATCAAAATACACACATACATAAAAGCGGCGGTATCCCAATGGCTAAGGCATTGGATTTGCGATACCGATTGCCATTGCACTACCGACGATTACGATACGATTCACGCTTAGCTGGATGGGTTAACAAGAATAATAGTATTTGTAAACCCAAAGAACCAGTAATCTTTATAAAAAAACAACAATACTCAAATAATACATACACATACTAATACATACATTCATACCTATATCCCCGAAAGGGCACCGAGAGGTCTATTAAAACCACTTTACGCCAAGTATGATTTTAAGTCCCATGCTATTGAGGCAAGCCTATTGTCGTCTACTGCGCACATTTCCAGACCCCTTGCAGCTACTGAGAATTTCTCGATTCTTCTTCTTCTTTTCTTCGTTTCGAGTGGTTAGTGGCCAACCTGTTGTTAAGAGTTGTTCAAGCCGCCCATAGGCCTCTGACATGGCTTAACGACTGCTGTCAATTTGACATTAATCGGGACCGACTTTTTACGTGCCCTCCGAAGCACGGAGACGCTCAGATGAAATACCACTAAGCGGTCACCTATTTATAGACTGACCGCACCCAACGTTGCTTAACCTAGCTAATCGTTTACTGATCAGTGAGTGCAACTGGCTATGAGCGCCGCAATTTCTCGATAGGAAACCTAATAACAGTATGTTCGATATCCAATTGAACCCTAGACTGCACAACAGTCGCATTCATTACTGCTGCGCCACCAAGGCAGTAAAGAAATCATAATACAAAGGTGTTCAAGTAATTAAAACTAAGACGTCATACCTGCTAACATAATCAAAAAGTTTCTAAATACGTTAAATGTGCATCATATTTGAATGTGTGGCGTTGCATATAATATACTAGCTGACCCGCACAAGTTTGTCTGCTTCACATAAGATAATTCCTCTTGTTCGTAGCGTGATGTTAGCCTATAGCCTTCTTCGATAAATAGGCTGTACAAAACTTAAATAATTTTTCAATTCGATCCAGTAGTTCCTGAGATAAGCGCGTTCAACCAAACAAACAAATAAACAAACAACATTTTCAGCTTTATAATATTAGTATAGATTACTAGTTCGAGCCTGTAAGATATGTGCCAGTTCACCTTTTAATTGCAGTTTTAGAAATGTAAAGTAGATGAAAGTATCATAATATATTATGACTGTTATTGCTTTTGGTTGCATCAGAAATCTCGTCGCATAGAAAGTAGTTGTAGTTGAAATTCCATTTAACACTTATCTTATTATCGTACTAAAACCTAAATAAACTAATGTCATTACTTTATATTTTGTACATTGATTAAAAATTATGTAATAAAAGTGTTTTAAAATAAAATAAACAACGCGACAAAATCCGTATAAACTGTTTAATTTCAATGTATAACATTCGCGTAAACGTAAGATAATAATATTATCAGAACGGACTGGAAACAGCAAACAAATACGACGGTTATAAGACAATATTACATTTTTTATTTCATTTACTGCAGTAATTAATGATATTCTAGTTATTCTAGCATTAAATGTTCTTGCGAGGTAATTTAATCCTTTCTAAATGGCATTTATTTTCTTAAGACAGCTACAAAAAGATTTTCTAATACGCAATAAGATTACGTACAAGACTTCTGAACAATTACCTATGCTTAATTGTTGAATGTATTTTTTGTAAGTATTTTTGTTAAGCTTGTTCTCTTCGTTTTTTTAGATTGGCAAAATGGCGACTCCGTTGCATATACAGCTGCTTCTAGCGGTGTTCGTGCCGGCAATAGCGCGTAAGTATTTTTGATTTTATAGTTTTAGAGAATATGGCATTGCCTGTTCATTTGCATACCTACTTGAACATTACCCAGAAATAGTTTTATGGAGTGTGCTTGTTGACAGAGTTTAAATTAGTAGTCATTAGTATTTAAAACTGCTGCCTGCATTGAAATTTAAGATAAAGTTTAATGTGTTTAAAATCAGATTAAGTTTGACATTAAAATTAATCGTTACATCAAACTGTCTTTCAAATTTAGAATAAATAACTTGTCTGCGCGTCGCTACTCACTGATATTGCCACTAAATATTTCAAACGAGATTCTAAAGTTTATTACCATTTTATTTTCATTGCATGTTCGGTAAAGTCGCGTTTGGTGTTGAAACGAAGATAAACGATAATGTACGAGGTGTAAAAAGATAACTTTTTTCGTCTATTTTAGAAGTATAACAGGCGCGACGGGTAAGCTCCCGGATACCGCAGGTAGCTACTCACACATTGACACGGAGCTTAGAGACGGCACAAAGAGAAAAAAATATACGGATTATAGGGTCCTGTCGTCAGCAACCATGACGGTTTTGTGTCGTAACACAACGTTTGATTCTAAAATTGTATATTTATACTCAGTAATTTAAATTTAATTATGGCTGGTAACATCGATGAATATCAAATAAATCGGTATTTGTCTATAAACGTAAATGTAATATAATGTTTGAAAGATGAAAATTTTGTAATTTATTACCACAAACCTCATCACAAGCTAGAGAAAGACCTTTAAAATACATTTACTTAGAAATTGGAATTTAATGGAAAGTTATTTCAAAGAATAATGTGTTTTTATAAATATATATAGCTGTTGACAGTAACAGTACATGATGGTGTTACTTGATAAAACTGAGTTAAAAATTAAGGACAGGTTTCGTAATTATTTTATGCGCCATATAAATTTTGTATAATCATTAAAATATTCACATGAAGAAGGGTTTCCACGCAAGACATTTTCTAGATTCATCACTTGTCTTCAACGTGTTTTAAGAATTTGATAAACAATTTAGACAATGTTTTGCTTTACATTGCCGTTTTATCATAAGACTGTAACAAATTCAAATTTATTTATTTATTTATTTAATTTTCATGAAAGACCAACAGCATTATCACTATTTTTATACAATAATATTATGTAGCACACAGCCATTAATAGGTCCTCACTTATAAGCTATATAGTACATATAAAAAATGTGGAACACAATATCAGAAATAGCTTAAAATTAATTATACATAACACTTATACTAATTTTGGAAAAAATCTTGGCTAAGCAACCGCCTCACTGTCGCCTGTTTTGCGTTGAAAATATCAATGTCATGCGCGTTATACATTATATTAATATGCATATTAAGGCAGTACATAATCAACGTAGCTTTTATCAGATACATGAAAGGGACATTGAATACTTCCATCTACACCAAGGGAACCCAAAAAACGATTTATATGCTTTCGCGTTTGTTTGTGTGGGTGTGTGCCGAACAAATTTTTTCGTTTACTCGTCATTATATTGTCCAAGTATTTGTGTGAAGTCATTAGTAACCACCTACTCGTTATTTCTCTCGTTCGTGTTTCCTATAATACGTCCCTATGGTCAGGCGTCTTAGACGCGCAGTTTTGATTCTACTTTTCTTGAGATTAGTGGCTAATTCAATAATAATAATATCAGCCCTGTATATCAACTGTCCTACTGCTGAACAAGGTCCCCTGATGTAGTGTCAGAATTAATTAATTTATTAGGCATATTAACAGTATAAACACATACGGAAATTACAAATATGCACAGCTGTCACTTAGAAGCAGCAAAATAATTATACTAAGTCAATCAAAGCAAATCAGAATGATTTGGATGCCTTCGGATGTTTGATCTGCCATCAGCCAATCTTGTTCTTCATATTCTATCTACTGCTGGAGATGGTAATGAGATCTTCACATTTTTCCAAGGCACGGATAAGTCCGACTTCTGTCTGGGCGTCTGAACCTACGAAGCAGACAAGTTTAGAGACGTTTTGTACACAAATTGAGCGTTGTTTGCACTCGAATAGCCTGTGTTTGTCATTTCGCACGTGCATGAAATTTCGTAATTGTTGATGTTTGTTTTGCGTAAACAAATGCGATTCTTGAAGGTATGCATGGTAAGTGCTAACATGTGTATTTGTATACTTACAGCATCATGAATAAACTATCTATCGGAGAGTGAGAACGTCTTTAATATACTCATAAATGCGCGGCGCTGTTTAATTATTTATTAATCAATTATAGCCACAGTAATTAATAATGTATTGTTAAAATAATTAATGTATTGAAGCATATAGTTAAATAATTTGGCTCATTGGCTTGCGTAACCAATAGTGTTAATCGGCTTTTTTGTTCAGTCGTGTTTTAATTACCCACCGTGTCGAGTAATAATAATAATAATAATAATATTCTACCACATACACACAACACCGTCTAGCCCAAACTAAGCAGAGCTTGTACTATGGGTACTAGACAATGGATAAACATACTTATATACTTTTTTTTTGTAAATACATACATATTATACATAGAAACACCCAGACCAAGACAAACATCCATGTTCATGCACACAAATGTTTGACTTGTGCGGGAATCGAACCCGCGACCTCAGGCGTGGCAGTCGGTTACACTAACCACTACGCCATCGAGGCCGTACATACTTTGTGTACATCCATATCTTTTGACTGTCGTAGTTCTCTATCTGTTTTCGATACAATAAGTAAATTCACCTTTGCAACACTGACGTAGATCTAGCAACAGTTTATAATAGAAAGTTATACTAAGTATTCTTAAGTAAAATTTTGAAACCCTTTACATCAATCAGCAGTAATAACAAAATCGTCGTTAATAATAACTAACTTACTGTTTTTCATATCTTTGTCATTTATTTATTTATTTATTATATAAACAGTACAAGCTTACAGCAGAACCAACACGCTTATATGTTACATTAATCTCATTTAAATAAACTTATTTACATTGACAATAATTCTAACATAATTAAATAACAAACGTAATGTCATATGAATGTCAACTTAATACTGTATATTATTTAATAATCAAAGATATATATCAAAAATATAATACATTACAATTACATACAATTAATTACTATTTAAATATAAAAATACACATTTAATCATTTGGCTTAACTTATCATAGAAAATGTCTGCATCAAGATTCAATTGCAATAGATCATTGATTAGTTCAACCGCTCTGCCAGTAGGAGTACTAGCGGACTGCGGTAGGCGCCATGATGGTGGGACAGTGAGAAGTTTATGTTGCCGTCGCCCTATGGCGCGCATATACTGATCTGGTACATAAAAGCAAATACTTTCCTTTACCAACGGATTATCCACTTTATTTGTTAGTAATAAGTAGTAATGTATGATATGTATAAAATTACGTCTCAGCTCTAAGGTATCTAGGCCGACCATGCCTGATACAAACAAAGAAGGATATAGGAATGGATAATATCTATATATACGTTTATATAGATGTCTGGAAAATTTGCGTTGTATCCTCTCAATTAATAAGATGTACAGTTTTTCAGTTGGATTCCAGACAATTGAATTGTATTCTAGTTTGCTGCGAACATACGCATTATAGAGCAACTTCACTATAAGAACATTATTAAACTGAGAAGATGTTCGAATTACAAATCCCAGTGATCTATTTGCGGCTTTACATACAGTTTTAATATGGTCATGGAAATTGAGTTTGGAGTCTAGTGTTAGCCCTAGATCGCATATAGTTGTGACTCTATCAAGCGGCTTGCTATCCATCTCGTATATAGTTGAGATTGGGGAACGAGATCGAGTGAATGTAATCGTCTTACATTTGGAAACATTAAAACATAATTTATTTGCCTTGCTCCATTCAACAACAGCGTCGATGTCTCGCTGTAGTTCATTGCAGTCAGTGTCATTCTTAACAGAGGTAAACAATTTTAGGTCGTCAGCGAACAAGAGGCATTCCGCATTAGAGACAACAGTAGGTAAATCATTTATCATTAGAAGAAAAAGGGTCGGACTTAGGGTACTTCCCTGACTCACACCAGACCGCGTAAAATAATCTTGAGACTTAAAATTCCCTATTCTGACATATTGCCTACGATCACTGAGGTAACTAGCAATAAATCTTAGGAGATGTGTATAAAACCCTATAGCTGAAAGCTTGCTGAGAAGCACATCGATATCCACTAGGTCAAAAGCTTTTTTAAAATCAAAGTATGCTGTGTCAACTTGACAGCCTGCTCTCATATTATTTTTTACGTAGTCTGTAAACCTAATATGGTTCGTTAAGGTGGAGCGTGCTGGTCTAAAGCCGTGCTGGGAGTCATGTAAAAGAGTATTTGTTTGATTAGAAATAAGATTATTTAAAACTGTTTCAAACAATTTTGCAAAAATTGAGAGCACTGCAATAGGTCTAAAGTTTGTAATCTCAGTAGACGATCCCTCTTTGGGCACTGGTGTTACCCTGGAGACCTTCCACCTGGTGGGGTAAGAACAGCACTGGAGGGATAGATTGTATATATATAAGACGGGTTCTTCGAGAGCTGATAAACAATCCTTCACCAAGAAACCTGGCAAGTTATCTGGTCCACAGGCAGGGGATGTTTTAAGATGTTTTACTGCTCGTCTCAATTGTATAGAGTTTATTTGTGTGAGACTTATTTGGGAGGTACAGGGATGCCCAGAAGCAACCCGCTCTGCTGTTTCAGGATCTAGTTTAGGAATATTACTGTGAAAGACTGAACTAAAATAACAGGCAAAACTATCAGCGGCATCCTGTCCTTTAATAGGTCTGCTGTTATATATGAATTCATTGCACTGTTGCCTGCTCTTTCGTTTATCTCTCACAAATTGCCAGAACGTTTGGGGATTAACAGTTATATTATTGCCTACGACCTTTAAATAATTCTGATAAGCATCATTTATAAGCACCTTTACTTTTGACCTGTAATATTTGTATAATTCTTTATTAAATTGGAGTCCATAAGTTTTAAACTTTTTCAAATTAAAATATTTCAGCTTTATATAATATATTATTTCACTAGTGAACCAAGGTGGATATGTATATTTTTGTGATTGTGATACTCTTTTTCGAGGGACATGGTTATTAATAACATCATTTAGCTTGTCATACAGAATATCAACCGCGGTATTGACGTCTTGTTGCTGCAAAAGCACGGACCAGTCTATATTTGCAATGTCAGAATATAAAGTGTGGAAATTAGCTTTGCGAAAGTTCCACTCATTGTTGAGATTATTTGTTGGTATATTTTCTTTGCTTGGAGATCGCTTTTTAATTAATGGAGCTTTAGGTAAGGTAAGAAATATTTCTAAAGGGGGATGATAAGCATCTGCCGGCACAAGAGCTTCGGCATCGGACGTAACATTTATGTCATTACAGTCAAAAGTGGATAAAACTAAATCTAGGATGCATCCATAATCATTACATATATTGTTGAACTGGAACAGATTACAAAAATCCAAAAACATATCGAATTGAGTTCTAGTTGCCTGAGTGCATGATTTTAGATTGAAATCTCCAACAATTACAGTTTGGTATTCCGAGTATGTACAGATTGCATTTTCAATACATGTTAGTGCATCTTGATATTGGTTATCACTGTAGTTTGGTGGTAGGTATACAACACTTACAAGTAACTTGATGTTTCTACATGTTATGATAGCAAACAATATTTCCTTATCATGTGTTAAACCTTCTATATCTGTAATTACTTTAACAGTGTAACAATCCTTCACTGCTAATAATACACCACCCCAACCGACATCACCGCTTCTATCTCTGCGGACTACTTTATAGTTCGGTGGAAATAATTCTGCGTCACATATAGAGCTATTGAGAAATGTTTCAGTGAGAGCAATGAAGTCGCACGGGGTTGACATTATGTTTTTATAAAATAAAGTTGTTTTAGACCGGAGACCTCTTACATTTTGATAAAATATTATAAGTTTTTTCCTATTATTATTTATACAATTATGGTTTTTTTTGTGAGATATATTTGTTGGTTTACTATTGTTTTTCTTATTAAAATTATAAATATTATTATTTAAGAAAAAACTTTGGACATTTGTTGGGGTTTATTTCATCCACCCTTAATAAGTTTTGACAGGGAGGATAATGACTTATGTCTATTTTTATATTATCCATAATTTTATTATACATGGTTTTTATACCTTTATTATTTATTGCACCTTTACTATAGGAGAACATATCAAAGGAGAGATAACCATTTGTGTCAAAGAAATATGCGTAGTTGGAGTTCTGAAGATCTAGATACAACATGTTATTAAAAAGTTCTATTTTGTAGTTATATATCGGTGCTCCGCATATATAAGTAGGAGCACATAATATTACGTTTGTGTGGCTTATGTGCTGTAGAGACTCCTTAATGGACTTTATCAGACCCACATAGTCTTGTGTTCTTGTGAACTCACTACCCCCTAGTACAATAACGCAATAATCATTCATATTGAACCCTAGTAATTTATTCTTAATATTATTTAGAAGTTGTCTTATAGTACAATTCGGATATCGATAACCACAATAATCATAATAGTGACCGAAAGTGTTCTCGATTATGTTTTGTGTACCATATGAGCTAGTATTTGTCAGGATACATAATTTATTCTTTTTGATCTCGACTGAAGCAGCAACTTTGAGGTTTGTAATAGTTAAATAGGATGGATGGTTATCTTTTGCTTCTATGGACTGTTGAAGAATGTAGATTTGTTGGTTTAAGTTATTTATTTCTTCTGTGGCTTCCTTTAGTTGCTGTTTCAGATCAGCAATTTTATCTTGCATTAATATAACAGTCTCTTTCGTATTCTGACTAGATGGTGTGTACGGGCTGCTTGTTTGAAATTGGCTTAAAGAATTCCTGTTTTTCTTCTTCGTACTACAACTCGGCGATAGTGTTAGTAAATTTTTTAGTGTACTATTATCTTTGGATAGTTTAGAAATTTGCTCTCGTAAATCGTTGTTTTCTAGTATTACAACTTCGAATTCAGTTTCATAAATCATAAATCATAATCATAAATCATTTATTTGCTAGGAATGTAGGTAACATAATAGGATGGTCTTATTTTTAATATTTGGTGGCCAATACATTCTACCAATGAGGCATGCAAAATTACATTATATTAAAATAATTATTGTGATAATAATAAAACAAAAATTGTAAACAAAATAAAAAAAAAAAACATTAGAAACATTGATCGTCGCAAACATGTCATACAAAGATCATATAAAATTATGTCAAATTGGTGATTGATAGAACAGAAATGTCAATAGAATTATATCAAATTGGTAATATATTAGAAATGTCAGTCAATATTTATATTCAGTCAATATATTATAAAACAGAATCATTTTATTTACAATGAGGATTAATTATTAATAACATAAAATTATCATAGTAAGCTATCATTAAGAAAGTCATTGATCGAGTAGTAGCACTTTTGGACTAGAAGATCTGTTAGTTTCTTTTTTAGATGGTATAAAGTACTATTCTTAATGTCATATGGTAGTTTATTGAAAATTACGGGCCCCATACGCATAACACTTTTTCTTAAAAGAGCGGTTTTGAAACTACCTGTATGCAGTAAATGTTTATATTGGGTTCTTATTAGTGCAGGCCTCGATATGTGATCGGATCTAGGTTTAAACAGATCTTGGTTACTTTTCACAAATAAGGATATTTCCAGTATGTACAGTGATGGAAATGTTAATAGTCTAAGGGACTTAAACAGAGGAACGCAGCTGTCCGTTGACTTCAAACCAGTCATTGATCTAATGCAATACTTTTGGGCTCTGAAAATTCTTTCTCTTTCACTGCAATTTCCCCAGAATATTACCCCATATCGTAGGACTGATGCCACCAGACCATGATAGGCTACAATTAAGCTATCCATACTAATTTTCCTAGATAAATTGTAGAGAATATACGCTAAAGTACTTAATCTTTTACACACGTTTTCTGCCTGAGGTTTCCATGTCAATTGGTTGTCAATTATTATACCTAAAAATTTTGCAACATTGGTTTTGTCTACAATTTGTCCTTTATATTGTACGAGTACGTTGTCAGGATAGATGCGTTGATAAAAATGCATTACTTTAGTTTTTTCTAAATTAATGATTAAGTTATTTGCGCAAAGCCAGTCAATAATGGTAGCTAGTGTATCATTTACATCTTTTTCATAGTGCATTCTTTCTTTGCAGTTTATTATTGCAGTGCTGTCGTCAGCAAATAGCACCATGGGTTGTTGAACGTGCTTAGGTATATCATTAATATAGAGCAGAAACAGCAGTGGCCCTAGGACGCTGCCTTGGGGTACTCCATGTTTAACTTCTCGACTGTTGGATACATATTTTATTTCTAATTTACGTTTTACACAGATCCTTGATATTTCAGTATGTTGTTGGCGATCGCTAAGGTAAGACTTTAAAAGGCTTAAAGCATTTCCTCTTATGCCATAACTGTAAAGTTTTTTCAATAGTATATTGTGGTTAACGTAGTTATTCGTTATGGTTATTCGTTAATCGGAACTTACTAGTTTGTATGCTAGTAAGTTCCGATTGTAGTTTTTCTATGGAATTTTGCATGTCCTGGACTGGTATCGGATATATTTCAGTATAGTCCATACTTTTAGACAATGGCTGACCGGAACTACAAAAAGATTGGTTCGGAGTAATATTTTCAATTTTAGAATCCTCGTTGTTACCCAGTTCACATGGGGTGTCAGTTTCAGTAGAGCATGACTTGGTTTCTTGTACCTCTCTATGTAGTGGAGTAGTACGATCAATGCTTCTCAGAGGGCTCTTCTTCTTCCTAATTGTAACATTTGATCTTTCAGCAACAGGAGTTTTCTGTCCTTTTACTTTACTATCATTACTTTTATCTAAATTCGGATTCTAAAGTTGCATATATTATGTAATAATGCATATTATCTATTTTGTTAACGTTAATATATTTTTTTATCTTCGTTTGCTGGTCTGTCTGTAACTGGCAATTGTATTAGCCGTAAACTCTATAATTACCTTAAAGTCAATGACTAATAAAGATACTGAAAATAAAGCTAAAAAAGAAATAATAATAGCCATAGGATGTTTTAACGACAAGTCACGTGAGCGAATTGCGGGCGGTAAGTATTCTGTCATAAATATACCACTGCTTTTCATATTATTCAATGTTTAATACTTTAACATATCAATTAAAAGCGGTGTATTACAAATTAAATATTTACTTCATCATAATTGCGATATGAAATGAAACGGAAATTATTTTATTATAATTCTGATTTTACGATGCGTTTTTAATGGGTGATCCCATTTAATTATTAATATATAATGTTTAATTTGTATCATTACTTCTCTTGAACTGGTGATTTGTATAGTCAATAAATGCCGGTATATAATTTTCTGCAATTAAAATTTAATTATTTTTGTTATTATAATCTGATGTTAATAAAATATATTTCTAGGAACTATTACAATATACCAGCTCTGTTTATTACCTCTGCCACTGCAGGGCACGGGCCATAGTGAAAAGACTCTATGATAGGGGCTAGCCCAAGTATGCAGATTTTACATTTTTGAAAATAACAATTTTATATGTTGAAATTAAACTACTGTATACGGATTTTATCGCGTTATTTATTTGACACTTTATTACATAATTTTGAAAACTGTTTTCAAAATTATGTAATAAAGTGTCAAATAAATAACGCGATAAAATCCGTATATAGTAGTTTAATTTCAATGAATAATATTCGCGTAAACAGAAGACAGTTTTATATGTAATAAAAATAAATTTTCCAGCGACTGCTTTGTAGGTACCAGGCTTGATCGTATATATAGATAAGTGTAACCAAGTATTTCTAATGAGATTTCAATCACAGGACTGAAATTAGCAATTTACCCTGGACTTTTACGCGCGTACGCGTTTTGTATAAAGCAAGTGAAATGTGGGTATAATTATACATATGATACATTGGGTTGACTTGGTGAATTATAATCATAATAGTTAATTTAAACAAAAAAGACCATGAGAAGTCCATACAGGGAATATTTTGAGACGTCGCCGCGTGTATTTAAGTTTACGTGCTATGGATAAATTTAAAATACATTAGTACTAGTGTAATACTATCTATGGTATTTTTTCTATTTGCATTAGACTGACAGCCTCAGACATTCCCTTAAATTATAGCACCGTAGTGTATACTTCCATAAAGATTTACGGCCGTGTTCCCGTGAAGGCAGTTGTTACCATAGCAACGAATGATTGGCAATCTCAGAGCACATCAGAGCGACGGTACCGCGGACCGGTTCGTTCGTCGGAATGCAGATAGACCGACACAAGTTCTGTTGCGTTTTATTATAGTGTTTGAATACTTGATATTCATCTACACTAACTCTCGCACAGTTTTAGTTAGAAAGTTTAACAGGTTGTTAATGTTTAGCTGATAGCTGAGGCTTTGTGTGCTCTCATGCACAGTTTCCTACAATTTTTCAAGTTTACTTAGTACTTTTGAAGCGTAACCTTCCAATGTTACTTAAGCGGAAACTTGTCGACATGTGTATATTGCCTGTTTTTACCTACTTTGCCCAAACTTCGTCCCTAATAGAGAATCAGAAGTCCAAATTGAAGATCTGCCAGAGGGCTATGGAGCGTAGTATTCTCGGAGTCAAAAGGATGGAACACGTTTGAAACTCTACTGAGAGCTCTGATATCCGCCAGGCTTAAGTGGGACAGGGCAGGACACGTCTTCTGCATGCAACCAGAGAGGTGGGTATCGATTGTCATCAAGTGGGTGCTGCAAGACAATCGACGACGGGACAGATCTAAACGGAGATGGTGGGCGAACTGGACGCTTGTGAAAGGGATTAGCAGGGGATATCTACCAATAAAGTGATTTGGATGTCCAAGGGAAAGGCTTTTGCACAGCAATGGGACACACCAACAAGCTTAAGAAAAGAAAAGTAGATTTGCGTGCCAACTTGGAGACAGTCAAGCTATTCATGTTACATCTTACTATACGGTAGCGACAGCAAAGCTTTAGTTTCTGCGACACTAAGAGCCTCAGCTTTCCTTCCATTTCCAATCGCTCATTAGGTTTGCTTTTGAAATATGCGTTTGGCATGTCGAGCCGATCTTGTTGCCCCTTCTTTACGTTAGGGAGCTACTTGGCTCTGCTTCATTAGTTTTGCTAAAATACAAGGCATTCCACCATTTTCCGTCAATAAGTAGGTTTGGTACCGACCGAATTTCAGAAGAGCCATTCTCTTGTACCCGCTTATTTTTGGTAAGATAGCGGAATGTTTTGTTTTCGTTGGTATTACTTTTGCAATGTTAAGAGATACTTATGTGTAGGTGTATTACACCCACAATTTATCAATTGTGGTTTTAGGTCTCCCAATTAGTGAAGAGCCTATTGCTGTCTAACAGGCGCAGTTCCAGTCCTCGTGCTGCTACTGAAAAATGCTTCATCATTCAATTATATCAGAAAAAGCCAATGACAGTCTGTAAAACCCCGAGACATCTTGCACAGCAGTCGCATTTACTACCGCGCCGCGCTGATAAGGCTGCTAGTATAAATATATCATCATCATCATCAGGCTATAATAGTCCACTGTTGGACATAGCCCTCCCCTAATGAGCGCCATAGCGCCCTGTCTTCGGCTTGCCGCATCCAGCATCTGCCTGCAGTCTTTCGCAGATCGTCATCCCATCTGGTCGGAGGGCGTCCTACACTACGTTATATATGTATATATATGTATAAATATATATAAAATTATAATTATGTATTATATAAAAAGATTAAAAATCTGAAATTAGATTGTTCGTTGTCTCATGTTTTAAAGAATAAAGAGCGGGCTTCGTTCCAAATGAGTGCACTAAATGACCACAAGTTTTTACTCAAATTGAATAAGTTTGAACAATTAAGGTAATTGAGTCAAGTCAAACAAAAAGGAAACTCGCGAAGTTTAAATATTCATCACTTTTATGTGTAGATACGAATGAAATACGTAATTAGGGAATTACTTTAATTAATACATTATGTAATAAAGTATATACCACCTGTATGACTGTGGTGGCGTATAAGCAGAGATATACACCCACAAATCAACAATTATGATAAGGTAACTCGTTATAAGGAGGAATATGTTGTTGTCGCTTGGGTACTATTCCAGGCATCGATAGCATATCCTACCGGATATGCTATCGACAATCAAAGTATTATTCTAGTAGGTATTTGCATTGCTCTTTTCGTGAAGTATGTTGTTTGAGTATGTGTTTGCGGAGGTCCTGACGTGTGAAGATATCTACACATATAAAATGCTTAGTCCTGAACGACTGACTGACGGATGAACGCACAGCCTAAACCGCTGATCGTAGAGACCTGAAACTTTTAGGGTGTGTTCTTTGTATGACGTAGAAATCCGATACGAAAGGATTTTCCGAAATTCTACCCCTAAAGGGGTGAAAAAGGGGCGCAAAATTTGTATGGGACAACGTGATTACTTGGTCCAATATACTTCAAATTTTGCATAAACATTCTTTAACAATAATTGATGGATGACGTGTTTCGTATTTTATTGAAATTCATCCCCTAACGGGGTTAAAAAGGGGTAGAAAGTTATTTTGGGGGTGATTTGCTTCGAAGAGTTTGTTATTAGATATTTAGCGGAATGCCGGCCCGGCCTAAACAATAGACTCGGCCGGTCGCCTCGCTACCTGCTCACACCCCATCCGGCCGCTGGTCGGTGCCGCACGGCCAGTCGATAGAACACTTCATCGCGGAGCGCATGTCGCTCGAGCTTCCACCGGTGTATACGTATTTATGTAATACTTGTAATATTATAAATGCGAAAGTAACTCTGTCTGTCTGTCTGTCTGTCACGCTTTCAAGCCTAAACCACTGAACCGATTTTGTTGAAATTCGGTACAGAGATAGACTCTAGTCAAGTCTAGTCTATCTCTGTATCGAATTTCATCAAAATCGGTTCAACGGTCGGTTCGGTCTACCTTGGGAATGGATATAGGCTACCTTTTGTTGTAAAAAAAGGGCATGAAGGGGTTGAAATAAGGGATGAAAGTTTGTATGGGAATTCGTCATTATCGCGCTTAAGACACTGAATCGATGTTAAGGAAATTAGGTGCAGAGATAGACTAGACCTTGGACAAGGACATAATTACCTTTTGTTGTAAAAAAGGGCATGAAGGGGTTGAAATGAGGGATGAAAGTTTGTATGGGAATTCGTCATTGTTGAAGATAAAAACATGAGACTTTGTATTTAGGCACTTGATAAGAAGTACATATATAAGTTAACATTTGTTTCAGTGATTTTGAGATTCCGACCTACATGGGGATGAAATAGGAGACCAAAGTTCGTATAGAAGCCCAAACAAATCTATTTCTACAATACGTGTATTTATCAGAAACATTGTATAATTAGTTAAAATGCCGTCTTAATAATATGTACACGTAGCGCGAGCGCGAGACACGCCAAGCGCCTTACACAATGAACGATGCGCCGGCGCGGCGGCGCAGCGCGACGTAGTGAGGAAGTTTAGCGCGTAAAAATGTTGCAGCAGTGTTAGCCGTTGGTTTGGGATGAATGTACGATGTCCCATAAAAGAGTAATCGAAGCACTATATCGCACCATGCAAGATAATCAAGAGCAACCAGGGTATCATGTAAGGGATGGTGGTACCTTCAGCTGGTGACTTTAAACAGACCCTGCTGGTTATAACTAGGGGTACACCGGCAGATGAAATAAATACCTGTTTAAAGGCGTCTTTGGTATAGCTTCTATAATACAAAATGTTTTTACGTGTAGGTACTGTGGGTACATGTTTTGTCTGACTACAAATATGCGAGTATAACTACACAAAGATTCTCACGCAGGGCAATATGCGGCTGCTCTTCTAAGTTGGAGAAGATTGTATGCTAATAGACAGTAACAGCATGATTACACTAAGACGTGAATTCTGTCAAATTGTCGATAACACAGATGATATAAATGATTCGCAGCACAATTATAAAAGAAAAACACATTCTTTATTGCCACAAAGAACTACTTATAACTACATAATTTTTCTATAAAATAACGACAAAATAATAAGATGACAATTAAATAAATAGTTCGTAATTAAAAAGTACATATTATGCTATTGTGGCAACAAATACTCTCCATTCAGCATTGATGTTGCGATAAAACTGACGTGATATAATAAGTATGGGCATTGGAGAATGGTTGTGTGACAGGTCAATTTCAATTTTGGTGCCGACAAACGAGACAGTTGGCCAGATAAACGAACAAATTATGTCAGATGTTGTTGTGTACCTGTCAGTAGACAATGTTATGGACACTGAACAAGTAACATCGTACCCTACAGAGTACCTCAACTCTTTAGAATTATCAGGGTTGCCTTCCCATATGTTAAGGTTGAAAATTAGGGTTCCCGTCCTGTCAATGAGTAATCTTGACGCACCAAGGTTATGTAATGGTACACGAAAGAAATTGCTCATCTAGGACGCAATATTATAAAAGCTATAATCATGACTAGAATAGAAAAAGGACAATATGTTAATTTTCCGTATTCCGATAATGCCGACCAATTTGCCATTTTAGTTTAAGAGTACACATTCCCCTAAAAGCAGCATTTACGAAAATAATAAACAAAACTGTTTTCCATGGGCAACTCTATGTGGCGTGCTCACGAGTATGAAACCCGCAAAATCTTTATGTTTTAGCAAAACATAAAACATAGCATGGAGAAACAAAAGACGTAGTTTATGCAAATGTATTAAAATAAGCTATTTGCAGTAAACCATAGCATTTATATGTCTATTATTTGCAAAATAAGTAACCTAAAAATAAAAAATGCTGCCCATACTAGCTATTCCACGCGGACGAAGTCGCGGGCAAAAGCTAGTACATATATAAGTATATTATTATGAATATTAGGTGATTTTATGAAGAATGTCTTAACATTATAAGTTCTATAAAGCTCGATACGGGGATGAAAATACATATACAAGGTTATTCTTGGTATAGTGAAAACTTCTCAGGGGGTGATTATACTTGTTATTATGAACAACTTTTGTTCTGGGACATTGCCGAAATCGCGGCAGAAAAACAGCTGTTCCATACAAAATTGGACTTTAACCTCGTCAAAATGTATGGAACAGCTGACATTTTTTTTTCGCGATTTCGGCTTTTAATTTATTTTTTCGTGGAGGAATGCATTGACACATACCCCTCCGCGAGGGCGGGCGGAGGGGTTATGTCGGACTCACCGAAGTAAAAGAAAAAGATGTTGAAATGACGATAATGGACCTCCCAGAGTACCGACTAAACATACCACGGTGTTCCTCGACAAAACCGCTACCGACGGGGCCGCGCGAATCACTTGCACATGCGGTCGCCACCCCGCCGAGGTTTCAGCCCGCCGGCCGTATGAATCGGCAGGCCACTACACGACAAGACCTACCCTATGGTCACCACTACTTTTAAAATCCCTATTGTCCCTCCCCTAGAGGGTAGACTGACACGACAGAAAGGCGCACGTGGAAACACGTACGCCGCCTCTTGGACCTGGTGTTGATCGGATGGTAGGCAGGCCCTCGAAGCCCACCACCCCTAAGTCAAACCTTAGGGTGGCTGGAGGTCGTCTCGCGGCCTTTCGGCTCCTGGCTCTATGGTTGGGGAGAGGGTTTAAGCGCTCCCTTTCCCGCTTCACCGCCTCCTTGCTGGAAATCACTTCCTCACAGAAGGAGGCGACGGTGTTCCACGAGCAAGTATAATAACCACTTTTTTTTTTTACATTTTGTAATTCATTGACGCCTGCCCCTCCGTGGGGGCGGGCGTAGGGGTTATTTCGGACTCACCGGGGTAAACGAAAGATGTTGAAACGATGAAATGGACCTCCTGGAATACCGACTAAACCTACCACGGTGTTCCTCGACAAAACCGCTATCGATGGGGCCGCGCGAATCACTTGCACATGCGGTCGCGACCCCGCCGAGGTTTCGGCCCGCCGTATGAAACGGCAGGCTACTACTCGACAAGAGGTACCCTATGGTCACTTCTCACTTAATCCCTACCGTCCCCCCCTAGAGAGGAGACGTACTCGACACAAAGTATAATCACCCCCTGAGAGGTTTTCACTATACTAAGAATAACCTTGTATAACTTGACATGCACATGTAATTAGGCTTATATACAATAGTTATTATCAACACCAGTGAGTAATATTAGAATTTATTGTGATTTATATTCACTAGACATAATATACTTATTAAAAGTGACGGTGTCTTCGTATAAATCCAAAAGTTATTGCCTTACAAAGATGCTCGTTTTAGAATATACTTATCGTCGTTTATCATATTCAATTAACCACTATACTGCCTTCGACTTGCTTTCATAAGCTGCAAGTAACATGCAAGTGAAATCGGCGAATAAGGGCGATAAAAATGGCTTTACATCATTTACTTTAAAAAAAACACATATTTGGTTTGCCGAAATCTGAAATCCCAGATAATAACACGCGTAAATCAAATATCGAGCTTTAATTCAATTCTATATATTCTTATTCACTCGCAACGAGATGAAATTTTAAAAACTCTCCATAAAGTTACGGTCAATGACTGACGGGACTGAATTCACATAAATTGGTGCCCGACTACAAAGAGAAAATAAAATGTTACATCTCAATTTACGGGCTGCATTCCAATACGGACCCCATTCACACATAACGTAAGGTCGTAAGTAGTTTGTGCACCTTATTATTGTAAGCTTGTTTTGTTCCAGTCAGATGCGTCATCCGAGATCGAAATGTGTGGGTAACAAGGTATCAAGGCCGCCAAGATTTCTTTTTTATTGTTATAGCCGGGGTTTTGGTATGCAAATAAAAAATCTAATTGTGTTTCCTTTGATCTTGTTAAAACATTGATTACGTTATTATCGACTGGGAGTTAGATAATAAATGCTAATTTAAGTAAAAATGTTGTCTTCGTATAAATTATTGGCATGACTGTGACTTTATTAAGGCTTCTGCTGCAAGTTTCAAGGTGTCTTGTGTAGCGATGCACGATTGTTTTCGTAAAAAGATTGAATGATGGGACCGTTGTAATTTGTTGTATTATATTTTGTGGTACGATTACTACTATCCTTGTTCATGCCCATCAGCTAAGCTACATGGCTGTGCTAGAATTGAGTGTTACTACGTTGGGAACCTGCGGCATATGGATTAATAGTTTGATGTGCTATGCGCGATGCCCAATGACTATGCCGCTTCAAAATTATAGTTGAATCATAGATGGCCGGATTTATACTCACACATAGACGCGAGCTTAGGATTTAGATCAAGTCAAGAATTACATTCGAATGAATCAACAACATTGTATGACGGGCTACCAAATATATAATATGTACATATTTACAAAAAAAAGGTATACCTATATGTATGTTTATCCATTGTCTAGTACCCATAGTACAAGCTCTGCTTAGCTTGGGCTAGATGGTGTTGTGTGTATGTGATGGAATATTTTATTATTATATAATATTCTATGTATATGTATATATATTATAATATTATTTAATTAAATATATATATATATATATATATATATATATATATATATATATATATATATTTATTCATAAACATCATTCAAATGAACTGCACTGGTCGAATATAAATTATTATTACATTGAACCGAGTTAATACGAAATCACCGTGTTGTGTCAATACACAATACTGTGTTACATATTTATACAAACAAAAATTTCGCACTGTTTTGTCGATTTATTCTTTAACAGTTATTCGAATAACTATCGAGTATTCGGAATATGATGTGGTGCAATCTCATTATATTCCGAATGCTCCCTACTACAGCGCGATATTTATCTCCGTAATGCAAGACGCATGTTAATGGCAAGACTCGTAGACCTTGTAAAATATGTATATAAAAAGGCGTAATTATTTTATTTAAATGAATAACGCAATCCTGTGCAGTATATCCCTGCAGGTATAGTTAGGGTCGTGTATGAGATTCAACAAAGGTGGCAATCAAGCAGACACCCCTTCTGATAGGAAGTGGTTAACGTAGTTATTTAGTTAATGTAACTACCGAATTGCAACACGAATCACCTGCCCGCGTCACTCCTTTAAGTAGCTTTGCTATGGTTTTAGTTTAAGGGACAGAGATCACAATAAATAATTATAATATCAGAGATTATAAATAATATGTTGAAATACAGCTCATTCGGATGGGTTATTTCAACGGGTTATAGTCAACGACTACTTAACTGACAAAAACTCATGGCATTAGTTGCTTGTTGCATTCAGAATTCAAAGATCTGTATTACCTATAAGTCAATTTAGTAATGTAAAGGTACCTCGTGGTTATGTGATGTTATCAAGTATCGTCCTTCTCATTTTGATTATTATTGATATATACAAATCCACAACCGCATTTAGTAATGGACTGCCTTTGCATGCGCCATCATGCCATCCTACTGCCTGTATTAGATTTATATTGAAAAATATAACTAGTCCCAAATTATTTAATCTCTATAATATTATTAACTTATTATTGTTATTATTTTAGTTTTTTAAAGTCAGTAGCAAATAGTATAATGGTTGCAACACCTTGTTGATATGAGTTGTAAAATACTGAAATTATATTTAATTGGCGATTTAAAAGAGTGGCCGTGAGCTTCTTGCAGGTTTCTTCTTATAGGCTCTACCCTTTGCCTGAACCTAGCAACTAACCTAAATGTAGCTTCAGTAACTTAGTAAACTCATTAACCTATATATTTTGACGTTCATAAGTGTTACTTTGTGACCTAAATGAATAAATGATTTTTGACTTTGACTTTGAATAATAATAATAATAATATCAGTCCGGTATATAAATTATCCCACTGCTTGGCACGGACCTCCTCTCAGTGTGAGAAGGGTTATAGGCTATTTGATCACGCTGGCTCAGTGCGTGTTGCTAGACTTCACATACATATCTTCGAGAACATTATGGAGAACTCTCAGACATGCAGGTTTCTGCCCGATGTTTTCCTTCACCGTTAAAGCAAGTGATAATTAACTATTAATACGAATATAACTTTGAAAAGTCCGAAGTGCATGCCTCAGGATCGAACTCTAAACCTCTGCGTGGCATTCCAACCATGTGCAGTGTTTAACTGAGGTTATAGATAAAGAAGTGTATGACATTTAATAAAGATGGCAGACCAACACAAGAATTTTTGGAATGCATTCAAAAATAACTAAGATTCAAGCGTTTCAAATCTGATAGTGCACACCCACACGTAGGATAGCTGTCGGATGAGGATCAGTTAAAAAGTTGTCCTTTGTGGGATTCAAATTCGCTACACTTAGTGCATAGATGTGGCGTAAACTACTGCGCCATCAGGGTACCTAATTGAAACACAATATTTACAATTTTAAATAGACAAATATCGCTTTATAATCTGTGAAATTTGTAATATTTAACGGTTAATTATTGCTCATTTTAAGGCAAGCATCGTGAAGAAACCTGCATATCTTGTAGTACTTTATATTATTCTCAAAGATATGTGATATGTTTGCCAACCTGTACTGGGCTAGCGTGTTGGACTATGGCCTCACCCTCCTCATACTGAGAAGAAGCGCATGTCATACAGTGGAACAGTTACAAACAGCCCATATTTTAAGTAAATTAATAGTTATTATATGATATTCAACCATAATTTTTTTACAGAATTGGAGATGAAATTCACCAAATATCCGGAATCGGTAATAGCTCCCCTTGGTGACAAAGTGACATTCGAGTGTGAAGTCAACGTGCCTGGTGAGAGGTTCGTGTGGCGCTGGAAGTTAGAAAGAGATGAAGAACAATGGAATGATATAGAGCTTGAGGAAGAAGGACGGAAGATCATCGCAGCAGTGCCCAACAGAAGTACGAAGTTGGAAGTTGAGGTTTCTGTGAATATGGAAGTGACTCTGTACCAGGTATGTATTATTCTAGAAAATATAATACTTACTTACGGATACTGTATATGCCCAATGAGATAGATGTAGGCAAATATTTAATTATAGATGGCACATTTATGATTCTGGACTATCTGGACGTTAATTTTTCATCTTACACACAATAACAGCTAACATAATATCTGAATAATAAATATAGTATTATCACGCTCACTCACGTAATAATTATTATTTATCTTTCTTTATTATAAATATGGAATGCTTGACCTCGCATTACTCTACTGTGAAGACTTTTTCGTGCGATCTAAGTACGGTGAGGGCACACCTGTGATTTAAAGTCTTTGTGGGTTTAGGTGTATTATAATTCCATACATCGCTACCTTTAATTGTCGTTTCATTTTGCCACCTACGTTTTGCGATTTACGTAATAGAAGTATTATGATAATTTTAGCCTTCGTGCAGCAAAAGAGATTTTCTTAAAAGATAAGATTTTGTCAACATCGTTTGCCTTGCCTATCAAGGCTGTTTGGACTAAAGCTTATGATATTATTTGAAAGATTCAGGTATACGAGTACGTACGAGTAAATACGAATAAAGTACTCATATTTTGTTTTGAGATTCTGTAATCCTAAAGTAAAAGCTAATATATCGTTATAGAAGCATCTACACCGTTCGTTTTAATGAGAGCCTGGTATATCAACGACAATATGTTCTTCTAACTAAGGTTAGTCATAAATCTATCTCCAAGTATGTTTTTGTGATGTTGGCGTATTGTTAATGAATTTAGAGAGAGAAATCAATGTTTTCAATCAGATGTCGAACTCAACGGTCAATAAATCAAGCAAGATTAACAATAGGCCCCGTTACGAATGGTCCATTCCATTGTCCCATGGGCGTCGTAAAAGGTGACTAAGAGATTACACCGAAGGGATGGCCGGTAGCATCCGTTTGTTAAATATTGACAACATGTAGATACTTAGTTAATATGTTGACTTGTGAAATTTAATTTATTACTCCATTTCAAAAGCTTACTTTTAATTTTACCATAAATTCTAAGAAGAAAATAAACACCACCTTATTTATTGTCATTAGTGAAAGACCAGAACCACGGCCTGTCCGATGGTAAGATGATAGCCGCCGCGACTGTGCTGTTTTCGCTTGGCCATTTCGAAGAAACACAACCACAAAGTGCATATAAAGGATGAATCAATTGGTATCGTTATTCTGCCCTTTGGTTGGCACGCGAATCTACTTAGAGATTGAAACTGGTGGAATGGTGAAACTTCGCTCGGCAGACGGCAGCAGGTTCACCCCTATTAGAATTTTAAAAGAACTAACTCGTTGTTGAAGAATTTTGGGTACCTTGTACTACAATGTGTTTGCGTCTCCATTTATTAATCTAAGTTTGAGACTATCCATACCATAGACTACAAACTAATATTATAAATGTGAAAGTGACTGAATGAAATTTTTAAGTACATAATTTATTCTGGCAAATAACTACCTTTTTTTCCGATTTATGTTCTCGTGGCATTCACGGGCAATGCCGCAGGCACAAATACTGTATTGTAATTTTTACTTTTTCTTTCCAGTGCGTCATCTGGTACGGAGCTGTGAGTCTAACGTCAGTGCCCGCCCGGCTAACAGTAGCCAGACTGATCAATTCTCCTGCCAAGATAACAGCAGATGAAAGAGTGATCATAGCACCTGTGCAGAATACCATAGTGGTACATTGTAAGGAGCCTACTTCAGAGCCGCCAGCCGTGCTTTCTTGGTGGAAGGAAAGTCCTAAGGTAAATTTAAGTAGTTTTTGGTTTCGTGTTTTATATAATTTCAGACCTGTGTATTACTGTTCCACTGCTAGGCACGGGCCTCATTTTAATCTCTTCTTAGTATTAGAAAGGTTAGGGCATAGTCTACCACGTTCCAAGGCCAAGTGCGGATTCGCAGACTGCACATCCATTCGATTTCTTTCACCAAATTTGAACTTGAGATCACTGCGTTTGCAGACTAAGTATCTTCGAGTTATAAAAATATTTTGAACCTCCTTCTAATTAGGCACTAACTGGCACGCAGTAGTTTTAGTAAATACATACATCGTTATTTACACTGCTCCGAATATTGCCTGTTCGATACCTGTATAGGCATCGAATAGGCACTAGATCGCATAATGTTTAACTCGTATAAGTTTTATGTGATCTACTGATATAGTAAAGCCAAAGTACCCAGGCTAGTAGGCACAAACCTAGCCTGGGTACTTTTGTCTCAGTTA
Organism: Catocala fraxini; assembly: GCA_930367265.1. Taxonomy (NCBI): domain Eukaryota; kingdom Metazoa; phylum Arthropoda; class Insecta; order Lepidoptera; family Erebidae; genus Catocala; species Catocala fraxini. The sequence goes on from OV884035.1 coordinate 19,407,520, forward strand.
TTTCATTATTTATATGTATTTATAACGTTTCTAGTGACTCTTATAACGTCGTAATTGTCTTGAAAAATCTTTGTGATAAGTACTCGAAACTTATAGAAAGTTTGGTTTTAGTTTTTGATATTAAATTTGTCCTTGTATATGCTATAGAATATAACTTAAACTTCTTATTTCTACAAAGCTTTTTATATTTCTAAAGAACGTCTATACAGACTTTTGCTTAGATTGTGAATAGTTGCTGAACTAATTTCGAACTTAGCTTTTATCTTTGAATCAAAGCGAGTTTTCCAGAATTTGTGGTTGTTTGGACGCCGATCTGATATCCGATTATTTTTAATAAAGTTTCACGGGCACTTAAGAAGATTTACAGAAATGAAAAAGTGGCGTGAAATAATTACGGAGATTTGTCTTTACGTAGTAGTCGTGGAAACGTCGAGAACTTAACTTAATTCTTTTTATATAATATACTTGATTTTGCCCGCGATTTCGCTCGCGTAAATGTTGGTTAGGTTAGGTTAGTAACAGTTCTTTTTTCTGCCCTATGTCCTTTTTTGTACCCTGACAATGTGAATGTGAAATTTCATGATGATCGTTCGAGTAGTTAATGCGTGAAAGAATAAGAAATATACTCACATTCGCATTTATAATATTCGTTAGGATATATACGGCGTGTAACAGATTGGTATGGTCATAATTTAAGATCGCAATGTATCTGCAAAAACTAGTAGGTATCGTAAATTCAAAATAAATATATTGGATGTTTATCCAAAACGTTAATTTTTATTTAACGAGAATAATATTGTCTTCTGTTTACGCGAATATTATTCATTGAAATTAAACTACTATATACGGATTTTATCGCGTTGTTTATTTGACACTTTATTATATAATTTTGAAAATTGTTACACTACTACTACTATTAAACTTGACTAATTTTTAAGCTAATTAAATTATTATTAAAACTCGGTTGCTTTTCAGCAGCCATGGTCACGGGGATGGCTGCTGAAAAGCAACCGAAACGTCGGGGAAAGTGTAAAATTAAATTAAATCGAAATAGTTTTAATAATAATTTAATTAGCTTAAAAATTTGTAAAGTTTAATAGTAGAAGTAATGTAATAATTTTCAAAATTATGTAATAAAGTGGCAAATAAACAACGCGATAAAATCCGTATATAGTAGTTTAATTTCAATGTATAAAACAAGAATTTTATATATGTATAAGATTTCTCACAATTTAAACTCTAGACTAATAAAGACTACAAACACAATTTATTATGTTTCTATTTTAATATCAGTTATTTAGCTTCTATGTACATACCGTATATATCAAATAACAGGAACATCTGTTCTATTTACAACTATTCATTCGACACCTGCATTAGTAGGTAGGCAGCCAGCGGCATACCCGATGACAAACGATAACTGCCGCACATGCTGTATTTACAGAACAATTGCAAGCAAATCCAAGGCAATACAACAAGCCCCTGCTTATTATAAAAGTACAGATAAGTAACGTTTATGCTTCCCTTGAGTTCGAAAGCAAATTTGCTCGGTGACTCAAATAAACAGAATTGTTATACTAAACCGCTCGTCATTAAGTGTTTGTCATTAAGTTACAATTAATAAAAAATCCTGCCTGATTAATAATTAATGGTTTTAGTTATGAACAGTAAAATATGTCAAGCATACCGATTAAATGTTACAAATTACCTGTAAGACAAATTACTAATGGCTTACGTACAAGAGGTCTGAATAAATATCTACAGTTTTTGTATGGAGTAATGAAGACATTTTTTAAAGATCGAATTTGTTCGCACTTGATTTTTCATTTTCGATTGACATATCTAGGATTATTTTACATGCCTTATATTTTGACTGCACTGATGCCGTTTTAGTTTAAGTGGTCGTTCCGCTATTGCCATAGTGTCGAGTATTTTTGGGTTCAATCGGCACACGGAGCAAAAAACTGTATGATCTATGGTCTAAATAGTTGTTCGGGGCCTGGGTGTTTTAGTGTACATTATTTTCATGATTTTAAAGTACCCCGACATACAGGCTTTATGCCTAGTGTGGAAAAATCCTATCTTCCTGGAGTAGGTACCATATTTAACTTCAGGGTGGAGCAGCGATAGCTCAGTGGGGAGACCAACAGACTGCAATGCAGAGTGTCTCAGGTTCGAACCCACGTCGCGCACCTCTGACTTTCGGAAGTTATATGACTTTTCGAAATTATGTGCGTATTGATTGAAAATTATCGCCTGCTCCGTGCCTCGGAGAGCACGTTAAGCCGTCGGTCCCGGCTGCCATGAACATCTATGTAATGGCAGTCGTTATTGGGAGAGTGTCGACACAAAAGATCCCACTGGGTCGAAGTGTCGCCGGTCTGCAATGACTGGCCCCCACATAAGATAAGATAACTCCAGGGTGGGTTCGGCACTTTATATGCGCCAATGTACTCATTGACTCTTTTCGATACATGAGATACTTCTCATGTATCGAAAAGTGTGTTATTTACTTTACCGTAAAGATTTTCCTTTACTTTTAGGGCAAGAAGAAGCAATTGGAAACTCCTCACGGTGTCTTGGTGATTCACAACGCGACAGTCGAAGATAGTAGTTTGTACAGTTGTAGAGCTACCAATGAGCTCAGTGGAGAGACTCTTGAAGTCGCGCAAAGAACGCACCTCAAAGTACAACGTGAAGCCAGCAGAGAAGTCAGGTTAGTTAATGGCTCGATAGAAAAAAAAATTGCAATTACTATCAATAGAACGTAGGTTCTAGTCATAGTAATTGTACTATTAACCTGCAGTAATAGCTCTTGTACACGACGCGCATGTCGAAACTATTGCATCGTTTGTATGTTTCTATTGTATCAATGGAAGATGCATGTCACCTGTGCAAGTAACCTGTGTAACTATCTTGCGCTATAGGACGCGTGAGTAGCTTGCGCATGTGTATTTCGGCAGCTACTTCCTTACTGATAATTCGAAATCGTTGTACGTATGGTATGTACGTCTGTTTTCGCAAGTTCTTATGAGATTGATGTAAAAATATTCGAATCATGCGAATGTTTCATTCTTCGAATGCATTTAAAATGAAGAACGTTATGAACATTGACAAAATTGCTTTATGAATAAATTTCGTCAAATTAAATTTTATTGTCTATTTCAGATTTCTAGAAACAGAAGATTACGTTGGAGTGAAGGATGACGAAGGAGTTCTTACGATGCCTATAAAACCTAACGAGGCTTTACGTCTGTGGTGCGGTGCAGTCAGCACTCCTCCTCCGAGGATCTCTTGGAGCTTAGAGGGAGAAGGAGTACTAGAGAATTATAACAATCAGAACTTGCTCGTGATATCACCATTCACACCGGCTAATGAGGTTAGCTTTTATTTTAATTTTATCTATTGTAACCTTCTTAATTATAGTGTTAACGAAATAGAAAATATATATTCGTAAAGTAAAATGAATAATTTTTGCTGGTATAGTTCGGAACACGATCAAACTTTTTAAGTCTAGTTTGTTTATCGTATTTATGATGAAGGACAAATATCTTCAAGCGCTTTTATAATAATAAAGACACATTGTATATATGTATATCTGATATAAATTGGAGTAATCTTTAATCGTATTGAACCGACTTTGAAAATATTTTTATTATATAAAATTACATCATTCTGTTAAGTTTTATTAACATGCCACACGCGCAGCACTGATGCCAGTAGTTAGCAAACAATAAAATCACTAAAATAAAAAACATACTTCGTTGCAGTAACCATTAATATGGTTTTGTATTCACTTGTTTACCTTGGCTTTATATTGTCAATGCAAATCCGCTCTCAATATATTTTCTCACTGCTCCCTGCTTGTATTCAGGACTAGCTGTCTCTTGCGGTTTCACCTATGTTTATGATTACTAATCCGCTTTTATGTATTATATTTTAATAAAGAAATGGGCAATCAAGTGCAAAAAATAATTTTCATATCTGACTGGTAGTTTTATAGATATGTGCTTTTAAACAAAACAAACAATAATTTTAGCTTCATTACTTTTATATCTGTAATTCTTCTTTGCGAGTTTATGTCACTGAACATCCTTAAGTATGTTTGAGCTGGTCCCTGGATACTTTAGACTGATTAAATTGGATCGAGTGGCGCTGCGATCGGGTTGCTAGTCAACGTTTGAGTAGGGCTACGTCTAGATCCGCTAGTAACAGTATAGACTAAGTCAAATATTTGTGTGTATGAACATGGATGTTTGTCTTGGTCTGGGTGTTCCCATGTATAATATGTATGCAATTACAAAAAAAAATGTATATTTGTATGTTTATCCATTGTCTAGTACCCATAGTACAAGCTCTGCTTAGTTTGGGCTAGATGGTGTTATGTGTATGTGGTAGAATATTATTATTATTATTATACAAAACAACCATTACAAATCCTTTCTCCTTCTAGGGCGTTTACTCTTGCTCAGCCAACGGCATCCGTCGATCATGGAAAGTGATAGCTCTCCAGCCTCCTCACTGGGAAGGCAACGTCTCAGTGTCCACGCCTAATGAAGGAGGGAAAGCTCACGTTACCTGTGGGAACTCTCATGGGCAGCCAGCACCTAACGTGTACTGGGTTCTGAATGGAGATATTATAAAGAACGAGCAAGGAATTAAGTTCAATAGTAAGTATTGTAAACTTCCTTGACTGGCCATAGACCTCCCCCAAAGGTATCCTATACAGACCGCTCTTGGGCCACCCGCATCCAACCCACGACCCTTACCAGGTCGTCCACCACCGTCGTAGTCCGCCTTGTGGGGGACCTAACTCTGCTGAGTCTTCCAGTGCGTAAAAAATTAATACTTATATCTAAAGGATTAAATCCATCGTTTAGTGAACATGTATAATGTTGTGTGCGACAGACACAGACCTGCACATCGAGCACGTGCAGAAGCGCCACGCGGGCATCGTGCAGTGCTTCGCGTGCAACGCGCTCGGCTGCGCGTACGGCGCCGGCATGCTCTCCGTGTGGCCCATACAGATACCCGACCAGGTATACTATATTATTTATTATACTACTAATACGTCAAGCATACAGCCTACCATATAGTCAGTGGTTACCGCATACAGCTAGTGATTAAAACATGCAGCAAAGAAAATATAAACAGATTTAAAACCCCTGGGGGCTTAGACTCGTTTCTGCCAAGTCTACCAGTGAAAGAAATAATGAACTGATTACCCCACGTCCATCTTAAGAAAATCTGGTAGCCCCATTAACAAGAAGCATACAAGGTTGTTGTGCTTAACTTTTTAAGGACAGTACGTGACTTAAACGCCTTCTACGCGGTTGGGTCAGCCGCCCAACTAAACTAGGGTCACGTCAAACTTGGTTGAGTTGACGCCAAAATTGATCGTGTGGTCATTGGTCGGTCAGCCAAATTGAGTTGACAACCAAACGACCTTAATTGCCAGCGCTGCGCTCGCAACAAAGGGAGAATAGAGGGCGTTGTGTTGACAAACCAAACGTGTGGAAGCTTGTTGCCCGACCGCGCGTATTCATTTTGATCGAGGCATCGCGCAAAGTGGACGCATAATGGCGAGCGAGCGTGCAACATTGTCGGAGTTTTTAGAACTCTACAGAGATCTTCTCTGTTTGTGGGACTTAAGTTCTCATGATTATAAATAATATCAGCCCTGTATTAAACTGTCCTGCCTGCCTCCTGCCTTTTCTCACTGTAAGAAGAGTTAGGCCATAGTCCACCACGCTGGCCTAGTGCGGGTTGGCAGACTTCACACATCTTCGAGAACATTATGGAGAACTCTTAGACATGCAGGATTCCTCACGATGTTTGCCTTCACCCTTAGAGCAAGCGATAATTAACTATTAAATACACATAATAATATAACTTCGAAAAGTCAATGATGCGCGCCTTTGGTTCGATCGCGAGACCTCTGCGTGGCAGTCCAACAGTTTATATATAAATATTAAATCTAAGGAATTAATAAAGCGGAATTTGAAGATAATAGTTAGAAATTATTAAGCGCCTGGCAAATTGGCAATAGCAAACGTTAGATTTCTGCTTGTCTCTTCACTAATTGCTATTATCAATTTGCCAGGCGCTTAATTTAATAATTTCTAAATATTATTTTCAAATTCCGCTTTATTAATTCCTTAAATTTAATATTTGTTTGTAGAATTGTAAGGTAGTATACAGATAGATTTATATGGAAATGAATCCATACTTAAACAATTGGTATTTCGTTCAGAAACAGAAATACACCCGCGGACCTGACATCACGTTAGCGCCTCACTTTATTTTTGAGCTATCTCTGAACTCAAAGAGGTAGAATTGCTTTCTTTATAGGTAGATTTAGGTAGATTCAAGGTGGATTTGATACATTCTTATTTAATGCTGATTCATAACATTACACCCGCCATTCTGATGCACGCAAAAAAACGTATAGAACATAAATGCGTACCGCTTACAAAAGGAAAGCGAAGAAGGTAAGTAAAATTATTATTGTTATATAGTACCTACATAATAGATTATGTAAGTAGGTATTTATTAAATTAAGGTTTTTATAGACAATATTTTTATTAGGTAGATAGACAGACAGTATGGGTACTGTTTTGCGTATTTGAAAGGAGTGCCACCGACGCGACGTGCGTACTGCTCGCCGCTCACGTTAGAACTGATGTTGTTTCCAACCACGCGATGGTGTAGAACCGCCGAGCAGTTTGGTTGACTCAAGTAAGGTCACGGTGGTTGGGCGTTTGACCCGACCGTGTAGAATAGGTTTTATTTTCCAGTACGCCGCTTTTAAAGTTGTATTTGGTACTGTAGACAGCTCTACTACACATCGATGCATAAGTCCTGTACATCTAATATGATTGGTATTATCAGTAGCTTTGAAATTAACTGCTCCAACTATCAAGTGGAATGAATTCATTTAAAATGTAATCTATGGAATGCGTGCGAAAGCATCAAATGGCGTACGGATGTCGATAAACGTATTTATTCATTCATTTCAGCATCCAATCATAATACTTTTATCATTATGTCTCGACATGGCTAAGCTGACAGGTTAATGGCATATGGATTAATAATAATAACTTTAAATTTGTGTTAGTTAAACTGTCCCAACTTGTATAACGTCGTTCAGGGCATTACTGTATATATTTTATTTTACAGGATTATCCGGCGGAAGTTCCTAAGACTAGATATCCTTCACAGCCGCCAAAGAGGCACAACAGAAAGAACCCTAGAAAACATAAAGGTATATAAATATTTATATGTTCTTTAAACTATATACATAGATGGCGCCATTAGCACGTCGGATATAGTTGACCTATAATGACAAAATACTTATTACTAAGATTATATATACGAATGTGTGTTTGTTGGTTTAGCAACAAGTATGTAACGAAACAAATTAGCATAGAGATAATTAACTGGCAGTAGAGTAACATAGGCTAATTATTCTGAGAATGCCGTATGCAAAGCCGCCTGCAATAGCTAGTTTAGTTTAAACGTATCGAGTTAAGTATCAATCAAAAGTTATTGGCTAGTAGTTCTCTGAATTTGTAAATTAGATTTATGCGTCTACATTTAAATGGATAGAATAAGGTGCGACTAGGATATACTTTTTTAATTTGTGTTGTAAATGATATTATTTTGTTATCTTTTAAAAATGTAATTCTTTTTTATCATGACTTAAGAATAATGTGCATACACATAAAATGTTCGTTGGATCTCCTTTTAGCAAGTATAATACCTTTAAATAGTCTTGAATTATTAAACGAAAGATGCCGCCTTTTATTTATAACAGTTAGGTTAGGTTAGAGATACCTACTTTCGCGTCCATTTTAGCCGCCTGGCCCCCCGGCTGATGTCGGCGGCAGGAGCGCTTAGCTCTTTGCTGCCGAATATCGGGGGGCCGAGTGTCGTCTGCCGCCGCCTCTATTTGGGGGTGGTGCGGTCGATGGCCCTTTATGGAGCGCCCATTTGGGCTGACGCCCTCGATCGCCATAACGTCGCCCTCCTGAGGAAACCGCAGAGGGCGATGGCGATCAGGGTGTCGCGGGCGTACCGCACCGTCTCCTTTGAGGCGGCGTGCGTTTTGGCGGCATCACCGCCTTGGGATTTGGAGGCGGAGGTCCAGGCGTCGGTGTATTACTGGCGCGCGGACCTCTGTCTCCATGGCGAGGTTCCCTCGCATTGTGCGGTGGAGACGCGAAGGTCCCAGGCTCGACTGGTCCTCGAGGCCAAGTGGGAAGATAGACTGGCCCAGCCCCGCTACGGGGTGAGGACCGTCGAGGCTGTCCGTCCAGTACTAAGGCAGTGGACGGACAGACGGCGCGGACCGCTCACCTACCGGCTCACTCAGGTGCTCTCCGGACACGGCTGTTTCGGAGAGTACCTCTGCAAGATAGCCGGTAGGGAGCCGACAACCAGGTGCAACCATTGTGAGGAGTGTGACCAGGACACGGCGCAGCACACGCTGGAGGAGTGTCCGGCGTGGGCCGTGGAGCGCTGCGCCCTGGTCGCTGTGATTGGCCCCGACCTCTCGTTGCCGACCGTCGTATCCAGGATGGTCGGCGACGACAGGTGCTGGGGTGCAATGAGGTCCTTCTGCGAGACTGTCATCTCGCAGAAGGAGGCGGCGGAACGGGGGCGTGAGGATGATCCTTACGCCCCGGAAGTCCGCCGCCGGAGGAGAGGGCGCAGGAGACGCGCTTTTGTCGCTCTCCTGCCCCCCACTTAAGGGTTCCGGGTGGCAAGGCCTGAGGGGACCCTGCCACCCGTAAATTAGGAACCCCGAGAGGGCGCGCGCGGTGTTCCCGCGCGCCTTCTACCGTCGAAAGGGGAGAGCGGTCAGGCTCTCCCCTGGGGACGAGAGGTGGCCGGGTCCGGTTGACCCGGCCCACACCCACATGGGGGGGCCTGCTATGGATGAATCCTCCAAGAGCTCCCAACTGGCCCCCCCTATTGGATAAGAGAGGGAACACCCCAGGTTTTTTAGTGGGTATACCAGCGCGTCTCGCTGGGAGTCCCACACTCCCCCGCCGGTGCCGTCCCCTAGCCGGCGGGCAGTGCATGAAGCATTTTTCCTGGGTAACAAAAAAAAAAAAAAGGTTAGAGATACCTGTTGAAACAATTGCCTGTAGATCTATATCCGAAATTCATGGCGAACAAAATACAACGAAACCAATATACGGTAACTATGCAGTTACTCCGGAATCTTTCTTTCAAAGTGAAATAACTAGTTTGTTCGGACGTCTTCCTGGTAGATACAGCGACTGTCTCTAATCTAATTGATATGGGTGTGACTACACAGGACTAACATTTGTGTGATTCGCCAATAGTTATGTATATATAGTAATGTTAATACAGTCCCCCGCAACACAGGAATGATTACTAACTTTCTCTTTATCAAAATGAAAACATAATTAAAAACATCGATGGCGTAGTGGTTAGTGTAACCGACTGCTACGCCTGAGGTCGCGGGTTCGATTGCCGCACATGTCAAACATTTGTGTGCATGAACATGGATGTTTGTCTTGGTCTGGGTGTTTCTATGTATAATATGTATGCATTTACAAAAAAAAAGTATATAAGTATGTTTATCCATTGTCTAGTACCCATAGTACAAGCTCTGTTTAGTTTGAGCTAGATGGTGTTGTGTGTATGTGGTAGAATATTATTATTATTAATATTAGTAATATTATTATTATTATTATTATTATGTTATCATATATTAAGTTTTAATTATGTGTTTATAAAATACTATGCAGACTATTTAAAAATAGTACGCCTGTGACATTATTTAGGCGGATCACACTACTGTTCTGTAACTCTGCTTTTCCTGAATAAAATTAGATAAAAAGATTGAAGATATGGCTTTGATAAAAACCTAAGTCCCAAGCTACCAAACTGTGAAAGCCGCTTTAAAAGCCGTTTAGTAGTTTTGCATGAAGCTCAAATAAACTTACATGTACACATAGTAATGGATTCAGAATAAAATAATTATATTTTTATAAAAGTTAGAATAAAAGAACAGACTATCTTTCATTCGAATTCATTTATTTACCTAACCTTTGTTGTTTCAGCTGTTATGATACCTCCGTCTCGACCGAACGTCACGCGCCTGAATGAAGAAAGCGTCATGGTGTCTTGGTCACACGACAACCAAGGATTACCCATCCGATTCTTCAAGGTAAAAGAAAATGTATTTTTAATTTCACGTTAAACTCGTCAATAAGACAGATCGATCCTTCCGTAAGCGATTTCTAAAGATGGAGTACGAGTGACCTTTTCCCATGTATTGCATGAAATGTTGTCATTGACATGTGGATAACTTACTGCTAAAATATAAAATAGTTCAACCGGGATAGTATCATATTCCAGGTCATACGCTCTGTTTACACCGAAATAGCAGCGGCTGGCAGTGCCTAGCTCGACAAACATTGAATGCTAAGAGAGATGGATCGCAAGTGCTTACGGCGCCGCTATTCCCTTGAGCCTATGTTTTATAGTAAAAAAGATAAAGTTTAATATGCTGCTATATTTGCACTGATTTTGCTAGCCGCTTCAATCCCAACCGCTGTTATAACGGTGTAAATTCAGACATAGAAGACCACTTCCAAATGGTGGTAGACTTTTGTTGACAGCGGTAAAATCGCATTGCCTTAGTAATTGTCTTTGTCTCCCTTGAGCTGGCAACACCTATTTTTGCGGAGTACTTCTAATATCCTGTGTGATCATGGGATCATAGGCTACAGTAATCCAGCTTATCATAATTATGCAAAGCTGAAACACAGAAATAGATTAGAACAAAGTATCGTAAACGGTAGAATTCAGACAAAATTTAATTTAGTAGGTTTTGAGTGAAACGGAATTGACATCAATCGGGTTTTATATCCAGTAAAGATTAGTCAGCAACTATTAATTTATCTTTAGAACAAAATCCAGTGATCTTATCTCATCAGTTAATCTTTATTCAGAATATTGGACCTCTTAAATATTCTATAACTCTGTTGGAAGGACAGACCGTTGGCATTGGATTGAAATGATAGCGGTTATAGTACTAAGAAGTGGCTACAAAGACATTATAATAATAATAATAATAATAATATTTATTTAAATAATAGGTACAATAATTTATAATAAATGACTAATTACTTACTTTATTACTTAGATCTCGACTGCTCGTTTACTTAGAAATCTTTTAAAAATAAAAGATCACAAGATAACTAAGTATTTGGATGCCGTATTAGGTCTTTACGTATAAAATAGGTTATTGCTACATTTAATTTCGTAATTAATATTTCTCGATAACAAAATAAAAAAATAAAAATAAAAAATACTCAATTGGGAGACCAACAGACTGCTATGCAAAGGGTCTCGGGTTCGAACCCACGTCGCGCACCTCTGATTTTCGGAAGTTATATGACTTTTAGAAATTATGTGCGTTTTGATTGACAATTATCGCCTGCTCCGTGCCTCGGACAGTAAGTTAAGCCGTTGGTCCCGGCTGCCATAAATATCTATGGCAGTCGTTATTGGGCAAGTCAGTACCTACCCTCTAATATCCTGACACTGGTCTAGCCTTAGGGTATCGTTAGCCTTCGGGTTGCGGAGGTCAGGTGGCAGCCGCTCCGTGCAAAAACTGATATCTAGTCAAATCCGGTTAGACCAGAAAAGCCGACCCCAAGTGACTTGGGAATAATAAAGGCTAAGAGAGAAGAATTAAAATTTTTTTTAACAGCATATATAATTGGTTAATTTATTGCTGAAATAGTTTGTTTGAAAAAGCACAAACATTACCTTCTTCATACAAAACGGCAATTACATAGGTAACAATCAATATTTATTATGTTAGTTTTCTATAAGATTCAAGTATTTAGTCCAGAGCACAAACTTATGTTTTATAGTATACTTAAAAGAGACTTAGGGTACATCTTAAATCTAAAATTCTGCTTACACTAAGGCATCTCTAGTGTAAGCAGAATTTTGGGATTGCACTAGGTATGGGATGATTGCTGACGAATTAATCTTATGTTCGTGTTCCTAAGGTCAATAGTGTTAACAAGGCCATTTGATGTCTGTGCCAGTTGGTTTGCGTTGGTTACAAAGGATCCAATATAGTTACTAGTATTTTAGCGAACTAATTGGTTGGTAGTACCGATCAATCAATTTGTTAATACTAATATTTTATGACATACGGCAGCGATATAAAACACTTGAGTTTGTATAGTTTTGAAGCATTTAATGGGTAACGCAGACAGCAAACATAGGCGGACTAGAGATACCACTGCAAACTAAACTTTGCTATTTTAGCATACGGCTTATAATCAGATAGCACTTAGAGGCAAATTTTAGATAAAATATTGATGAAGAATTTCAGCCGTAAGTGGAAGTATAAATTATAATTATAATAAAATTAGTCGCTTCGCCGAAATTTTAGTCGTGCTGACCTTTATTTTGGCGTTAGAATAATCAAAAATAAACCTTGAAGCCTAATATTAGCTTTAGGTCTTACTAATATGTACAGTCAGCGACATAAATAAATTTTTTTTTTTTGATAATATTCAATACTCTCAGTTTCCTAAAGATCAGTTTCCCCAAATAAATTGGGATCAGGGCAAGAGGATGATGACTCTCAGTTTCCTAAAGCACTAGATCACTTACAGTTTTTTTAAAACACAATAATAATTTATAACTATAGGATAAAAACATGATTCAAAATGTCGTTAAGTATTCAGCTTCTTATATCGCTGACTGTACGTATATTATTTCTTAAAATTACAACTTAGTCTTGCAAACGGTTAAAGCCGAAAGCTTTTCTAGAAATTGAATAGTTAGGTATTGAAAATTTGACTCGTCTAGTCTGGTAGAACAATAGCACAAGTTCTTAAACAAATTCGTCAAGGAGCCTCTCTCTTTGACGAATTTTGTAAGTAAGAAGGTTTTTATTAGACGTCGGTAGTGGCTGGCTTGTTCGTTGTCGACGGAAATGTAGGCTGGATTTAGCGTTTTATGCGCTTGAGTTTTTGTAGTCGAGCCCAAACTCGACGGATGTGCTCGTTCAAACGAACGATTTGTTCAAATTGGTTGGAAACTTGAGTTGCTTTTCTTCGACATTTTTATGTAATGGATGTCGGGTTGAAGGTTGATTAATATTTTACAATTTTATCTGAGCTAAGATGCGTTATATTTAATCAATAAATAATTTTGTTTGAATTTGTATTTTTTTTTGTTTTAATTTACGTACTTTAATTATAATTATCTTCGTTACCAACGCTGACTACATAATATTATCTTACGTTTACGCGAATGTTATATTATAAAATTGAACAACCTTATACAGATTTAGAAAACAATTTTACTAACTTAACTATCTGTATTTAAGTTTACACTTTCTCCGACATTTCGGTTGCCCTTTAGCAGTCATGTTCACGGGGAGACTTAAATGTAAAGAGTTTTAATAATTTAAATATCTTAAATATTAGAAATATCTATCAATAGCAGTATAATAGTTTCAAAATTATAATCCCAACTAATATTATAAATGCGAAAGCCAGTCTGTTTGCTACGTTTTCACGCCTTAACTACTCGACAGACCATCATGAAATTTTGCATACACGTCGTCGGGGAAACAAAAACGACGCAGCGACCTTTCATCCAGAAAAAAGTACTGTTACTAACATAACCTCACCTACAACTACGCGAGCGGGCAAAATCGATGGCGTAGTGGTTAGTGTAACCGACTGCCACTCCTGAGGTCGCGGGTTCGATTCCCGCACAAGTAAAACATTTGTGTGCATGAATATGGATGTTTGTCTTGGTCTCGGTGTTTCTATGTATAAGATGTATGCATTTACAAAAAAATGAAGTATATATGTATGTTTATCCATTGTCTAGGACCTATAGTGCAAGCTCTGCTTAGTTTGGGCTAGATGGTGTTGTGTGTGTGTGTGTAGTGGAATATTATTATGTTATAAAAGTGTTTTGAAATAAACAACGCGATAAAATCCGTATAAAGTAGTTTATTTTCAACTCTAACTACTTTAGATTAGACTAGTATTTACAACAATGCTAGTAACATTTCCCATGTTTCTACATACATAGTCTCACGCCACCTTCCCCTAAGGGGTAGGCAAAGCAGTATGAAATTCACCTTTCGCTAGCTACTAAAGACACAGTTCCAGTTTTCGTGCTAATACCGAGAATTACCTTATAGAAAAGTTCAATAACACTTTTTCCAAACAAGGTATTGAACCCGAGACCTCATGTACAGCAATCATATTCACTACCACTGCGCCACTAAGGCAGTTAAGCTTGATTCTAAGATAATCTATATTTTATTCCGAAGGTACAATACCGAGAGATGAGCAATGCAAGCAACGTGCAATGGAACACCGCCAACCAGGAGATACCTTCATACATCCACTCTTACCAGATAGACGGACTTAGTCCTGGCAAATATTACAAGTAAGTAACGGCTTTTCCAATTACGTACATATGTAGTCTAAAGACTACATACATACAAACATGATCTAATGCCTACATACGTTTAGCCGAGGTCTACTTTACTCACAATTTACCAGTTATTGCTTTAGGTCCCATGTCATAGGGTACATAGTCCTAGACTTGTTGTTATAAGAAATGTAGTTCACTTAAAAAGCAAATATCTACAAAATTAGAATAGACGGATAGATGACTCTCATAACACAGGAATTTGCTAGCATGGGGGTCATGAATCAATTAATACCTGTAAATATTGTTTTAAGTGCAGCTGTTGTATCACATTTTTATGTAACCTTAACTTAACACACACCAAATACTCTAGCTATAAGACATACTTAAAAGCTAGCCTCTAAAAAAAAATATAGATGTCTCCGTAATGCTACTGAGAATATTATGACAGAAAAAGCCAATATAAAACCGGAGACCTAAAGATAATAAGATACTTGGAAAGAAGAGAGATTAGAAGATTCTTAGATTTATCCATGTTTATCCTAAAATAATAGACAAAGGCGGGATGTACCTATTTTTCAGGGACAATCATATTGTCAACATAAGGTGAATAAGTAAATGAGTCTGGCAGTGTTAACATACTTGCAGACTCCGTAGTATATTAGCTAGCGCTGATGCATAGTGGAGTCTGGAAATATAATGAGAGTCATTTTAGAGATGACTCTGTAATACTTTGACCACCACGGAACGCGAATCAAAGACGCCATGATCGGCTATAACCTTATACCAGGCTGACGAGACAGGCATTTAAAAATAAAAGGAACTTTTTGTTTTTTGCATACTTTACGAAATGAGGTTAACAAAATAATTCTCGTTTCGCTGCAAAAGCTGCATTTTAATCTGATAAAAAACTGATGTTATTATAAAGTAATATTAAAATATGAGCTTAATAAGATAAGAAGTATTGTGGCTGGTTGCGGCCGGGCCGGCGTTCATTAAGCCTTAAGCTTACACAATTAAATATATTGGATTAAACTGCGCGGTCATACGATACTACCTTACAGTTTATTTGTTATCTCCGAGCTACAGTTAAACAATTTATTAATAATATGTTTTTCTTTAAGCTCATTGATGTATTATGTATGATGACAATTATTATGTCCGATAGGTTTAAGAGAGTTCTAGAACACTCACACTTTGATAGGTTAGGTTGAATGTGAAATGAGCGGGCTTACATCAGCACGAAGTTTAGAAATATGACGGTAAAGGTGGTAAAGTAGACGGTTATCTACAGAACATATTTTAATATTTCTTTTCCATTAGAGTTTGTCGTAAATATCAATATTTGACAAACTTTAGGCATCAGCCTAGACCCCAAGATAGGCCGTAGGCAAGCGCAATCTTATACCTACAACGTTTCCAAAGAGACAAGCTTATATTTTTATTAGCTTGCCTCTTGGTATTTTTATCATGCTGTATAACATTCCATTAGGATAATTCTTTTTGCACCTATTATTATATATTTCTATATTATATACTGCTATTATCCTATTAACTAGTATTTCGTAGGTTCATTTAATATCGTCTGTCCCTACGGTATAGGTTCCGCATAGCCGCAGTATACTCCAACCAAGACAACAAGCAAGGAAAGAGCTCCACGCGGTTCCACCTTCAACGCGGAGGCTTCAAAGCGCCCCGGGCTCCAGTTCTCACTAACGCCGTGGCTATGTCCCCCACCACTATACAGCTGGAGTGGACTGTGAGTATACTGAATTTCAGACTGTCTTTGGAATTAAACTACTTTATACGAATGTCTTGTCGCGTTGTTTATTTTAAAACACGTTAATTACCTACATAATTTTGAACTTTAACACTATCTACTACACTCGCGAGCAAAAAAATCGACTCACTTTATACATTCGCACTAAAAGAGCTCTAGCACTAAAATTAAAACCTAAATTTCATTTTAGGTCTTAAATTCTTTAGTCCTAAGTCTTAGCTTTAAAATGAGTACAAATTGTCCTAACTTACGCTCGTTTATGTAACGAAAATATGCTGATTAACTTTTAGTGTGTTAAAACTTAAAATTACAAAGGAAAAATCAAAAAGAAAAGACAGCTTTTAATCAAAAAAAATTTTTTATTCTTCAAAAAAGTTCTTTTAGTACATAGTGTTACCACCCCTAGACCTTATAATGGCTTCTAAACGGTTCTTTATTGACACAATTTGGTGCTTCACTCTCTCTTGCGGTATGTCATCCCATTCTTCAGATAACGCTACCCGAAGCTCAGCTATTGATGTTGGTGCAGGATATCTAGCCCGGACTTTTCTCTTGAGTTCATCCCACAAGTGTTCAATAGGATTCAAGTCCGGACTACGAGATAGCCAGTCCATAACAGGCTCGTTAACTTCATTTAAGTACTGGTAAACGACAGCTGCACTGTGTGGACGGGCATTATCTTGCATCAGGATGAAGTTTTCCCCGACAAAACCAGCATATGGGATGACGTAGTCTCCTAAGATTTCATTAATATACCGTTCCGCAGTCAATCCTCCGGCATGGCGGCCAGTTTCAATGAAAATCAGTTCGGTTTTTGCTTCCATTGAAATGCCTGCCCACACCATGCAAGAACCTCCTCCAAAGGCAACAGTTTCTTTTATGCAGCATTGTGAGTATCGCTCTCCTGGTCTTCTGTAGACTCTTCTCCTTCTATCGCTACCATTCAGACATACTCTGCTTTCATCAGAGAAGAGAACAGAGCTCCATTGCTCTTCAGTCCAATCAACGTGTTCTCTAGCGAAACGAAGGCGAGCTGCTCGATGGGCTGAGGTCAATTTCGGTCCCTTTGCTGGTCTTTTTGGAGTTAGGGTGGCTGCCTTAAGTCGTCTTCTCACTGTCCACGAGCTGACAGCTACTCCACGTGTTTCCCTGAGCTCTTGTTGGACTTGAACCCCGGTGAGGGAGCGATTTCTCAACGAAGCGGTGACAATGAAACGATCGTCCCTCTCCGAAGTGCTTCGTTTTCTACCAGAACCTCTTCGCCGCTTAAAGCCACCAGTCTCCTAGTGTCTTCGGTAAATTTTTGAAACCTCTGACTGGCTCATTTGTAGAGTACGAGCAACTTGACGTTGGCTAAGGCCTTGTTCCAATAGCGCGACTGCTTGAGTCGCTGTTTCTGCTGTAGTGTCCATTTGATAGAAATATTCTTGATTGGAGATTACGGAGATGTGTACCGGTCGACGTTTTAAGGTCAACTGATAAGGGTGAAAGGGGTAGGTTGCCTTTTATATCTCCTAGAGTCAGGCAACAACCACTGGTGTAAATGAGCACATAATGTTACATTTTTCTGTCCAGAGCTGTTGTCAGTTATTTTTTAGAAAAGAATACTGCCGTTATTGTTTTTTTTTTTAAGGTTTAACCTTAAACTTTAAGAATTTAAGACCTAAAATGAAATTTAGATTTTAATTTTAGTGCTAGAGCTCTTGTCGTGCGAATGTATAGAGTGAGTCGATTTTTTTGCTCGCGATTGTATTATTAAACTTACTGCAATTTAAGATATTTAAATTAATTAAAACTATTTATGTTTAAGTTTACACTTTTCCCCGACGTTTCGGTTGCTTTACAGCAGCCATGGTCACGGGGAGTCAACATTTTTGATGTAGATTCATGAATTTAACTAATTTAACTAAGTTACTTCTATACGTTCCCTTTTAAAGGTACGGCAACCTCGATGCGATGAAGTCCAACTTACATAATTATATTCCATATATTTGTTAACTTAAAAAGTTCCGATTAATCTATACTTAATAGGTATTATAAAAAGGAAAGATTTTAATTTTTTGTTTGTTTTAAAGATTAGTAATAATGACAAACTGTATATGAAGGGTAGACGGAGACTAAGGATACGTGATTGCGAACCATATACATAGTGGATGATGTATGTATATTTATGTATGTAGACGGCCTCGATGGCGTAGTGGTTAGTGTAACTGACTGCCACGCCTGAGGTCGCGGTTCGATTCCCGCACAAGTCAAACATTTGTGTATATGAATATGGATGTTTGCCTTGGTCTGGGTGTTTCTATGTATAATATGTAAGTATTTATAAAAAAAAAGTATATATGTATGTTTATCCATTGTCTAGTACCCATAGTACAAGCTCTGTTTAGTTTGGGCTAGATGGTGTTGCGTGTATGTGGTAGAATATTATTATTATTATATAACTCAAAAACTAAACAAAAATTATTTAATCCTTAGAAAGCTATGAAAGCTATAAAAATGTACTGTCACTAATATAACCTAACCTACTTGTACGCGAGCGAAGCCGCGGGCAAAAGCTAGTGACAAATAAACGTTTTAAAAAAGCTGGGTATTCTTTTACGTAATACTTTATCTATACAAATAAATAAAATCGGAGTGTCTGTTAGTAATGGCGAAATAACAGCTTTTTAATAAATGAAGCTTTTTAATAAGTGAAAAGTATATACGGTGCTAACAACAAAAATCGAATTTTAAATTTTGTGTCCGTCGATCTATTTGTTCTGGCTAATCTCTGAAACGGCTAGACTGATTTTGACGGGACTTTCACTGGCAGATAGCTGATTTTATAAGGAGTAACTTAGACTACTTTTATTTTAGAAAAACATTAAGGTACCGCGAAAACAATGAGCAAAGTCACGGGTAACAGCTAGTGATACCTATTAGTAAAAATGTTATTTAATGTAAATTAGGATTAACATTTTATCGCTAGCAATACTATTCTCAAAACGTACGGAGTTACATTGAAAGTTTTTAGAAATTTAACAAACGGAATGATATTGTGGCCTGTTAATATTTTTATTACTTTTCGAAGTAGTCTCTGTTCCTTTTTAAGCACCTTCGCATGCTATGGAGCCTTTGACAGAAGCAGTGAACCTACTCTTCTTTAAGGATCTCTTTCACGCCTTTTTCAAACGCAGTTACGGCATCTTCAGTGTTCATAAAACGAATTCCTTTATCTTTTATTTTTAGAAATAAATAAAAGTCATAAGGTGCCAGGCCTTTAAAGAGGATGACTCATTAACTCCACACCTTCGACAGACAAATATTCGATAGTATGTCTGGCGAAGTGAGTTGGAGCGTTGTCGTGGTGGAGGAGGATCCTGCTTCTTGGGCGCTGCTGTCTTACATTTTCCAAGACAACTGCTAAACAATGACTGACATACCAATCTGTAGTAACAGTCCTTTTATGTTCTAGGATGATGGGTGCAAAATTAACGGCCAAAGAATGAGGCAATCATCTTTCTTCTTTGACTACTGCTCTTCTTTACTTTTGTCGGCAGATCGTCGAATGGAAACATCCACTGCGTAGATTGTCTTTTGGTTTCAAGTTCGTAACAATATATCCAGCTTTCATCACCTGTGACGATATTACATACAGCATTTGGGTCATCGCCGTCATACTTTTCAAGCATTGAGTAGCACCAATCCAAACGACGGCGTTTTTGATCTTCCGTCGAAAATATTCGGTATCCATCTAGTGCAATACTTTTTGACGCCTAAATATTCATGTTAGACTTTTTGTACTTAACTTATACCAATGCCTGAAACTGCCCGAATTTGTTGATATTTCACTTTTCTATCAGCTTTTATCATTGGCCGCACAGCACTTACGATATCTTCAGTAGTCGTCGTAGAAGGACGTCCTTCTTGAGAATCATCAGTGAGTTTGCTTCGACTACATTTAAATTTATTAAACCAGTTATAAACAGTGGAACGAGATAGTGCATTCTTAATGAAATGCCAATCGATATCTAACATTGTTGTTGAGTAAGACTGCAACCGAAAACGTAATAAATCATTGAGCGAAAATTTTCTGTAGCCGAATCCATTACGACGCACGACAAACACTTTTTGAATTACTGCTGATTTGTAAAAACAAATTACCTACATACTAATTCATTTCATTAGACATCTATAAATTCCCAAAGAGTTCCTAATTCGAAATTTAAATAAATTTTTCATCGACTACTTTCCTTACTGGCCTATTCTAAAAACTTTTAGTGTGACCCACGTAGTACATTGATAGCTTGAACTTAGTTAGACCTGTGTTTGAGGCTTCTTCAATGCCACGAAATGCTATTATGGTCATTGTGTGTGTAGTGGTCGAGCGGCGGCGAGGTGGAGGCGGAGGGTTTCTACGTGTACTACCGCGCGGTGGTGTCGGCGGGCGTATACGAGAAGGTGACGGCGGCGGGCGGCGCGCGTCGCCTGCTGCTGGCGCACCTGGCGCCCGACACCGGCTACGACATCAAGCTGCAGGCCTACAGCGCGCAGGCCGCCTCCGACTTCAGCGGGATCAAAGTATGTAGAGCTCCACACTTGTACGTGTACTACCGCGCGGTGGTGACGGCGACGTGCGGTATTACCGCGCGATGGACGATTCGCGCAGCTCCGCTCCTCTGGTAACGTCGAGGAACACTGTGGTAGGTTTAGTCGGTAAGACCGGGACATGTCCGGGTGGGTCCGACATAAACTCCCGCCCCGCGGAGAAGGGCGCGTCAATGTCAATTTTCCACGTAGAAAAAAGGAAACGGTACTTTTTCTGGATAAAGGGTCCTTTTCTGTTTTCTGTACCCCTGACAATGTGTAGGCAAAATTTTATGATGATTGGTCGAGTAGTTAATGTGTGAAAGCGTAATAAATCAACACACTCACATTCGCATTTATAATATTAGTTAAGATATTGTGTGTAAAAATTCACAATGAATCCATCAGGTCCAAATAAAGTAGTTTTATTACTCATTCTATCTAGAATAAACTGTAAAAACGTAATTACGTATCTATTAGTCTGACTGCATAATAAACATTTTTTTAACTCCTATCGCTAGTAAAAAACCAATCGAACAGTAGGTACGTAAGCAATCATACTCCAAAAACATTGATTTAGAAAAAAAAACTAAACATCTTTTTGTACATAAATGGTTAAAAATTTCTTAAGATTGCAAATTGAAAACTGTGACGTTCATTAACAAGCAGACTTAAAGTAAACAATCCGTAATTCGCGCTGTTTTATTTAGAAATGATCTTTCTTCCATTATTATCTTTCGTATTAACGGGGACATTCTAAAGGTCCTACTTTATAAATTTAGTTGTTTACTCCTTTATTTATTTAGGACGGTAGGTTGGGTAAACTGAAAATGATTAATGAAAATTCTATGTAACTTCCTGCCTTCCAAAATCTTTGTCAATCTTAAACAGCGCTGTTGTAACGGAGACGAGCTACTTAGAAGTAGTACTGTTCTTTAGTTTAACCTCTTTTTGCTTTCCGCCACAATTCAAATGAAAGCAAATTAAGGGTAAGCTACGCAACGCAATCAGTACTACGAATCGCGCGATACGGGTTGATTTGTCATCGAAAATAGGCCACGCTAGTGCAGCCATCCTTTTAAAATTTTGTATTAAATAAGTAGAATAGCAACTCTGATTTTGAAATGGTGCTTTGCTAGTTATAGGATTCCGCCGAAAATAATAGGAGTTAAACCATTGTCTGCAGTTTGGTACACTTTATACATGCAGGTCTACTCGCGCGTGTGTGGATACACCGTTATAGGAAGTGATAGATTGTTGTAAAAAAGGTTAAGAAATTCAATAAATCAGAGATGCGTCAACACGAGGGGATTACTAACTTAGCAGGCCAATGTTTTCTTGTTAGGTCATCGCTGCTCATTTTATCTAAATTACGTTATAGAGAAACTCCAGGTTAAAAATGTCTTAAGTCAGCGTTCGTAAGAAATAATCAGATCCGATCGATTCGAGATTCACGTCTGTTTATCGAAAATACAGACATACTAACTTACTAATATATCTATCTATCTTTTCGAGTAATAGACCTAAATCCAAGCAAATATATAAATGTTAGTCAACCTTGCTATAAAAATGTTCCATCTCCAACAGACAGCGAAAACTCTTCGCCTTGCTGCTGGTGCTATAAGTTCCACGAGTGCGGCTCCTACAGGAGAGACGCCCAGCACTAAAGCGCAGGGAGGCGGCGCCCTGGTCACAGCAGGAGGAGCACTGGGAGCTGCTGCCCTTCTCGTTGTACTGGCTACCGCGCTGTTGCTATGCCGACGTGCTAGAAGACCTACTGGACACAGTAAGTACTTACAGCAAGACATGCTTTAATTGTATAGGATATCACAAGCTACAGTAAGCAAGACTTGGTTCGGTAGCGCAGTGGTAGTTAATACAAACACTGTACATAAGGCCTCGGGTTCGAGTCCCAGCATTGCTAAGTATAATTGTTTCTTTAGTCAAGGAATTTTTAGTAGCAGCACCTTTTGGAATTTAGTTAGGTGTTAAATACACCCACAGCTCGCCAATGTGATTTTAGGCACCGTCTAATAAGGGGGAAGCCTATTGACGTTCTTTAGGCATATTTTCAAACTCCGTGCTGGTACACAGAATTATTTGCAAGAAATTTTCGACTGTAACACTTAGAACTGTAGCTCTAGAAAATGCAACTGCTGTTATTGAGCTGGTTTGCAGATAGCATAATGTGGTAGATGACATCGTTTTATGACGGTCCCAACTACAGTGTCGCGTGGTAGCAGTCTTAGCGATTATTTTGTCACTATCGATAACTCTTAGTTTTCAGGCATACATTTTAGGGTATTAGTTGCTAATAAAATATATAGATTTATACCAGAAGAACATGATGAAGGCGGTTCTTAACTAGGTGATTTAAGTTAAGATCGGGCGCCGTAGACGTTAGAATGTTAGGGAGCTGCTGCTGTGTTAAGTTTATTGACTTTATAGTTATTATTGTCTCAACAATGTTACTGTGACTTAGCTACTATGTAAGTTCCCCGAATTCTTAGTCTCATGATTCCTAATCTACTCGAGTTGGTTATCTAGTGATTTATTAGAAAGCAAACCACATCGAGGTTTGCTATACGGCTGAATGTCAATTTTTCACGGACCGTCTGCTACTTCACTTCCGTAACCCAAAGGCATAGCGAAATTTTAAGTTGAATTCAGATATCACGCCTACATGAAACGTAAAGTACGATGAAACGTTTCAAGTGTTTCATCGTAACGTAATACTCGTAAGTAACGCTTTGATCATCCTGAAGCCCACCGTGTAGTGCTCTGAAAAACGGAGTCATGACACTTTGATAGAAAAATATCCTAAGAAACTTGGCGGTAGATATGCATATCTATACTAATATTACAGAGCGGAAAGATTTGATTTTTTGTTTGTTTATAAGGATTTTACTCAAAAGCACACAGCCGATTTTAAAATTCATTCAACGGTTGAAAGTTATATTATCACCGAGTAATACATTTTATTTAAAATAAAGGACTGTTATTAACATAACCTAACCTACTTTTACGCGAGCAAAGCCGCTGCAAAAGCTAGTCTTTAATATTTTGTTCGCCCGAAGTTATGGATAGACATTTTTTTGTAAGACTTACAGATTATTTGAGGACAAAATGTCGGATTCACACCAGTTTTCTGAAAGGCTAATTGACACATGTCAAAATCAATCTCATTTCAAGCAATTTGATCGGCTGTTGCTAATTTTGATAGCTATTATATAATATACGGAGTACTTACTCCATATAATGGCATATATAATAATAACTTAACATAACTTCGACTTACATCTGTTTAACCCCGATTGGGTAGAGGACTTTTACCAGCTATATTTTGCTTTCGTAATAGAAGGCAAGCCCATTTGATTGATTGATTTATTTATTTGCTCAAACACATGTATACATACAGTAATAAATAATGCATGCAAGATGATAAATTTTTTTTGTTCGCACATGTTTACCATATAGTGGTGTGCAAATATAATTATAGAATTTAAAAAAACAAGTAATAAAAATAATAAAAATGACAAGAATAATAATTAAAAATGATAATTCAAATTAATAATTAAAAATAAATTTCAGAGTAAGTATGTAAACAAAAATAAAAATATATAAAAGTCAAATGTAAATATAAAATCATAATCCATTAAAATTAATTCATACAATTAAATTATTATACAGTCAGTTAAAAATTTTAAAATGTTATAGTATACTTTGTCTTGTAGTAGTGACTTCAACTGTTTTTTAAATGTTTCATTACTAAGCTCTTTCCAAGCCTTTGGTAATTTATTGAAAATGACTGGAGCCATGCAGAAGACGCTCTTGCGCATAAGCATTGTTCTAGCAGTGTGTAGGCATAGTTTACTATTATCTCGTCTATTTCTGGGCCTTACATCTGCCATACGAGGAAATAAGTCTGGGTTAGATTTTACAAATAGCGTAATTTCTAAGAGGTAAATAGATGGCATTTTTATTTTGCTTAAAATAGGGCTTACAACTATCGTTAGGTTTGAGATTAAACATGGCTCTAAGGCATCTCTTTCGAACTTTAAAATTATGGTATCGTTTTCAGTCCAGTTGCCATTACCGTCTAAACTCCGTGTCGCTACTGATTTCATAACAGAGCAATAACTCTTTGCCTTAGACAGGTATACAAGCCGAAACCCCACGATCACACAGAAACATAAACACAAACTGCACACATGCAATTAAAATAATAAACTGCGATAATATAAAAAGCAGAATAAATTTAAAAAAGACTGCATAGAAATTCCAAAATGGCGCCTTATTTGAACGATATGGAATACGAATAACGGAAAAACATGGCTTGTTCATTGTGTTTTCACAAAACCACAGAGGTAGAATAGTCATAATAGAAGCTTAGCATACACAATCTGTTATATTAATTTAACAGAGCAACATGAGACTGTACAATTTGTAACTTCATATTCAAGAGAGATAGCGCGACTAATAATAGTTTCCTCTTAATTAACACGTGTTTGCGGTGTAGCTCACCAGCGGGAGGGCGCTAATGCCGCCATTTGCTTTATCCAAACCATTTTGTAAAAGTGCTATTGGTTTTTGTGTTAATTATTTTGTTACTATTTGAGGATTTTATTAGATAAGTGTACATTCTTGTGTTATATTTGTTGCACAAGCCGTAGATAGTTATTGGTTTACCTAGTCTTTGGTTGCTCATTATATGATGAATATTTCTCGCGCATTACAGACTTTTGGGTAGAGGAATAAAGCATGGGAAAGATATGTTGGAGGTTTGTTCGGTGATTCAGGCTCAGGTTTGAGCTTCTGGCAATTTAACTCAACGGGTGAATTATTCAGATTAGTCTTAATAGTTTATTATGACCTAGCTCATTCGTATTGCTACCAAATAATTGGCAATGGTGGGTTCTGTCGTTCCTGGTAGTATTATTACTAATTTTAAAAAGTTAGTCTGGCCAAACCGAAAATTGCTATGATTTAGGTGTTTCTATTGCATCTGTATGTTGCTCGAGCTTGCAAAATTGTACGTAGGTACAGTAAATTCTGTGCCGCTACTAAGAATATCCCAAAATGAAATCACAAGAAACAATTATTTAAATAAGAACGTAAAATAATAATATCAATGTTCATTGAAGTTAAACTATTTTATACGGATTTTATCGCGTTGTTTATTTAACACCTTATTACATAATTATTATTTTGAAAACTGTTACAGTACTACTATTAAACTTTACTTATTTTTAAGCTAATTAAATTATTAAAAAGAAGTCTAGCTGTGGTGGTTGAAGTACACGTGTCACAACTACCACAGTTAGACTTCATGATACTTTGAGCTCATACGCAGACGTAAATAGAAACACCAATAATTAAATTATGTTCGGGTACTCTGAAATAACTGTACTGGAACATTAAGACAACCACCATTTTAGTCTCCCTGTGACCATGGCTGCTGGAAAGCAACCGAAATGTCGGGAAAAGTGTAAACTTAAATACAACTAGTTTTAATAATTTAATTAGCTTAAACAATAACCGTAACATTTAAATTGACCGTGGGAGAGCACGCTTCGGCACGAATGGGCTGGCTCGACCGGAGTGATACCACGGCCTCACAGAAAACCGGCGTGAAATAGCAATTGCATTGTGTTTCGTCGAGTGAGTGAGGGTACCGGAGGCCCAACCCTCCCCCCTCCTGGGGGTGGAGGGGAATGAAAAAGGCTGGCAACACACTTGTGACTCCTTTGGTGTTGCGAGTGTCCATGGGCGGCGGTAATCGTTTACCATAAGGCGATCAGTCTGCTCGTTTGCCGCCTAACCCATGGAAAAAAAACTTATGTGAAGTTTAAAAGTAGTAGTAGAGTAGTGTAACAGTTTTTCAAAATAACAATTATGTAATAAAGTGTTAAATAAACAACGCGATGAAATCTGTATAAAGGAGTTTAATTTCAATGAATAACATTCGCGTAAACATACGACAATATTAAATATCAATGTTGTTTTAAATGGGTTATTGGGCTAACCTGTAGCAGCACGGATTCTGGCAATAGGTTTGCCCTCTATTATGTTCGACCTACAAACATAGCTGTGTAGTAATTTTTTATCCCTAAAATAATTAAAACGAATTAAATTATAGTCACCCATTTATTAAACAGCTGAAATAAACGAAAATGTATCATAATTCAAGGCAATAAGGTTTTCATGCAATAAAGGCAATAATGTTAAATTTATTGTAATACTATCCGCGCACAATAAGGAGAACTAATTTGTTAAATTAAAATATTTAAGTACATAAAAGTAACATTTTAATGATTATATTATTATAACAATTTAATAATCTAATTGGGGTGTTTGAGGTTATGCGTTATATCTGTGACATGTTGTATATGTAATTCTAATTATTATTTTATTGATAAAGGTCTTTATATTATTGAAACTTTAAAACAATAAATTAAATACGGAATAGCGTTCAAATATATCATTCGACTGTAGACGTGCGTATTCAAATGAAATATTTGAATCAAGCAATCTGTAATTATGTGGGCTGAGTCCTAGATTACGAATAGTAAATACCTATGGTGTTGTTCACAAATGTATTAAAATATCATTTAAATCACTAATACAGAAATAAACTTTAAAAATCCTTTGTACCTTTAATATACAATATATATATACCCATTTTCCCGCCGAACACCACGTGAGCGTATAGGTAACGAATAGTTTCGTAGTTTGGATCTGACAAATTGTAGTTATTTGTTTTTGACATCATTTTAAATTTCCATCAACTGACACGCATAAATGTTGTTATCCTTTTACAGATTTAATCAATTTCTGTACAAAGTAACGTGAAATGGACAGTTATTTGTTTTAATTTGATATGATTCGGGTTCAGAAACAATCTTTTAATGACCATTAGCCGCTGGCCAAACCTAACGAGGCTTGTTACTGTTTCATTTTTTGTCAGAGCGACGATAAAAAGCCGATTTTGTGATTTATTTAGTTAACACATTTTTGACTGTGATGTCACATAGCAGGACTGTATCCACGAGTGATATTAAAGTCTAAAATGTTAAAAATATTTAAGTTAGCCTTGGTTATGGTTCCTAAATCTCAATTACGAACTATTGTAAGATGATATTAGCTTGTTAGGACGCTGACAGACGTTCGACTTTATGGTATTATAAAATCAGAGAAACAAAATCTAGGCAGTTGTGCTTTGATGAAATCAGATATATTTAGAGAAATACTACATAAAAATTGCGATAAACAGAAGTTTGCATAAAAATGTAATAAGTTTGATTAAAGCAAGAAAGATACGTCACGATACGCGATCGTAGCAAGTCTGATCAGATCCTTAGTTTTACAAATTCTCTGAGAACCAGACTTATATATGCTCATAAGTCTGTTCCTCGATCCCTCAATTAAATTGTATTCTTGGATATGGAAATCCGTAGTCTCTGCCTATTCCTCTGGAAAACAGGTGGGAATCTATTTATGTCTTCGATATGCTCCAAGAAAAACTAGAGTCAATAGAAAGTACCGGTTAATCAAGTGGCTACCCGGGTTCTGCTTCGACCGATACACTCCGATTGATATTAACTTCCTTTTAATTTAATAAAAGGTCAAATAATTTTTAACCCTTTTAATCAGAACTTCAAAATAATTGACGCTGCTTATTTGTTACAGAGGAGAAAGGCAATGTGACTGAGAGCGGTGGTGCCAACGGCTACATTCCCGCTAAAGTGCCAATTACCATTACTGCGAATCCTATGCATTCTGAGGTAACACACTGTATTCATATATATGTATATTTTCTACGTTTCTGAATTAACACTAACTCAAAGTTATTTTGTTGTGATACACTGACTACAGATAGAAAAGCAGGGGATCAATCCAGTTCACGTAATAAAAATTGTTCAAAATAGTGTTCCGATCTTATATAATAAATGTCAAATGTGAACAACAATGCAATTGATGTTCAGATTTGACGTGCTTTTTAATTTAGAATAATAGTATGAATGATGTATATGGCAGTGAGTTTTAATTTAATAGACATGGAGAAACGACTGGACTGCCAAGCCATTTGTACCAATTCACGTTTTTAATGGTTTCAAATGGGTTCTAATTTAAGAAAGTATAAAGTATTCAGAAATGGATCATGCGTGTAAATTTTCTATAAAATCTACAAAGTATATCAAATGTTATTGCATTTTTCGACGAAACTAGCGTTAAAATAATTTTTATTAAACATCCGCCTTCAGAAGCAAATAACGTATGTGCCGTAAAAAGAATAACTAATATTAGAACATCGCGGTTTCAATGCAGCAAATGCAGTTACGGAATATTACAATATTGATTTTTGTTCTCTAGGGAGGGGATGCAGGAGTAGAAATGTCGTTTCTACACAATAACAACACTGGCAACAATGACGATACATTACCACATTCAAGGAAGAACGGCCCCGCACCGCGACAGTACGTGTGAACATAGACTCCATCGCTTTATAGATATGGATCATCTATCTATACCTGTGTTGCATTCATTTAAATTCCTACCATTTTGGTAGAATAAATTGTTGAAAATGTGATATAATTATTATCGCCATATCA
Source organism: Catocala fraxini (assembly GCA_930367265.1). Taxonomy (NCBI): domain Eukaryota; kingdom Metazoa; phylum Arthropoda; class Insecta; order Lepidoptera; family Erebidae; genus Catocala; species Catocala fraxini. Next base: position 19,436,947 of record OV884035.1, read on the forward strand.
AAGTGTACGGACTTACGACAGTACAAAATTATATTTATAATATTTACTTAGTGTAGTTATTTGTGATTATTTAGTATCAATGTTAAAGCACTGACGATTTCGGTATAATGACGAAACCAATTTTGACATGTATGTCTCGTTATCAAAACATTTATCGTTATATGAATACTTTTTGTCAAATAACTATAATTGTTTCGAGGGTGGTTTGTTAAGGACTATTTATAAGGCAAGATTTACTATTATTTTATTTATTAAAGTGTTGAGAACAATTGTGTAGATCTGAAGTTAGCAGTAAGTATGTATTATGTACGTTGGCAACGCACTACTTAAAGCGTTCTGCCTCGTTGCTTTTAAGAATCTCTTCAGTGTTGCCAGGAAATGCGAAATTTACAAACGGTAGAAAAGGCAATGTACTTAAGATTTGTTATAAATTTTGTTTCAAACAAAATTGTATACGTAGAACTCCATAATTTTCTGTCTTTCTGTTTTGTACATTTTTGTTTATTATATTTTATTTTTAAGGTTGTGAAGGCATTTACACAATTACAGTTGAAATGTATTTCTTATTACATCACATAAATTATGAGTTCTTTTAAAAGGAAAAATGGATACGGTATCAGGGCTGTATATTATTCGCTATCCAAGTATGGGAGACTTTTGGAGTGTTTTCTTTTTCGGATTAACGGTGACGACTAAGTATAAATATTACTTATATTACGATACTGACCTAGTATTATAAACTTAATGCAAATAGGATATAAGATCGTGCGCTGCCTTTGATAATATTAAAACGAAAAATATTATTTAAATGTGAAACAAAAAAATTCAAACAACTTTAGGCAAAGGAATATATTAAAATTCAAACTATGTATTAGATGCTAAGTTTGCTTAAAATGGCTGTTAAAATTTGAACATTTTCTGTTTAAAATTAGTTTCAAGTTATCGATGGTTTTATAAAAGATTTAAATGTTACATTCATTGTCGTGTAGAATTAACTAACATAAATCGACAATAAATTTCAAAATTAATTTATTACATATCATTATTTAAATATTTAGTTTCGTATACAAGGTGGCACAAATGTTATCACATTAAATGATATACTACCTTAAGCTGGTTAATATAAGACGGTTAACATAAACAAAAACCTATTTTTGTAGAAAGTATGAAATTATTTTTTGAACAAAATAAATATAATAAATAAAACACCATTGTTACCAATCGTGCGCTGTAGCCAGCTCGTTAACGGTCATAGGTTCCAAAAAATCGTCTTTGTCAACTCGCTAGGATCCGAAAATTCCCAGACCCGATACAATACACAGTTTTTTATCTCTGCATTACATGATGTTCTAAAATTTCTAAATTATGAAAACAAAATAAATGTCCTGTTACTAAACTACTGAATAAATTTGGTTCATAATTTGTAAATCGTTAAAGAATACCATGAAGTATATGTGGTATCAATTAATGTGATTATTGTTGAACATTTGCGCCACTTTGTATAAGCTATGCGATGTGTATGAATTCAATATGATAAATAAGCTGTTTTGTATAATACATTTTCGAATTGATATTATCACTACAAAGAGTATTTTATATAGTTCATTTTACATGTAGCCTGTGCTGACATCTATTTTGACGTAGGTATTAATATCATCTCTATATTTCACCAGTTATCATTCTATTACTGCAGCGGTGGTGCGCCCTCGCGACCAGTTTGTGTACTAAACCCAAACATTTGCTAGCACCATAATATAAGTTACTTTTCCAACGTAATTAAGCAAAGGCAAACAATTCCATCCAGCCGAATGCACGTAATTTTTTGTTTTACATAAAAATATATGCACAACAATGCATTCGCTCATTATTGCTCGCAAATAAGACTGAAATGTTTAGAGTTTACTCAACTTTTATATTAACGTACGTAAAGTAGAAAAAATACTTTAAATTAAGAATAAAAAAGAATAACATGAAATTGTTTTTGAAGGACTCGAGAAAGCAGATATAAATATTAATGAGTAACAGACTCGCTGTAAATATGCAAACAAACGGTAAATTAAGTTTAACAATTTGAGTTTAAATAGACGGCTAATTTTAACTTCTGTTAAGAGTAATGTTTTTTAACATCTGGCCCGTGTAGATAAGGGAACATGACACTATATTGTACGTAAAAATAAAATAGCGAAACCAGTGAGATTACTGTTTGCGTGAACTTGTTTGTTTAATTTAAGCCTTTAATTATTCTAAGCTCGGTTAATGCGGCCTTTACAGAAAAAAAAAATTAGTACCAATTATGTCATATATAAAATATTGTAGATATGTTTCATGTGTGCTAATAGTAAGATATGTAATTAACCCAATTGTCCAACTTTCAATCTATAGAGCAAGTCATCAAGCTAGATTAACAAATACATTCTTTCACGTGTGTGACAAGGATATCGAGCAAGGGTTACACTTTTTACAAAGATTACATTCAAGTAGTATTTGTATCCTAGGTATCACATTTACTCAAATTGGTATCATTTATAGAAAGGTCTCACTTTTACTCTTATAGATTTAGTTTCTTCTTTTGCAGAACTAATTGAACTTAGTGCGCAATATTGTCTTTATGTAACATATCTATAATTTTAAATATTATTGCCTAGTACCAAGCTATAATATAAAATCCAACAGAAAGATATCTGAATAGTGTTATACAACGTAGTCTAATAACAAAACGTCAACTGACATATATAACACTACAATACGCAGACTTATCTATTAAAAACTAATCGCAAACCGTTTGAAGTGTAATTGCAGTATGGTTGCTGAATCCATGGCAATTCAAAGATATCGTGAAGGACTTGTTAGTCTAATTTAACCAAAAGACCAGTGGCTTATTTATTTCATACATTCTATACTCCGTTGGCCATTCATAATCGCTAATGTAAAGTTTACGCTTATGTTAAATTTAATCAAATTATTAATGGTATTGATAAATCTATTGGATGACTTAATTTTTCAGCGATATTTTATGGTAATTGCGATTGAAATGATGGTATTTATAAACATGGATGTAACTAAATGTAGGTTACACATGGCTACACATCAGGTTAGACACCCGATGTACGTATAACTACGCTACATATAAAATAGAGAATTGTCGGAAACGGACAGTGCATAGTGGTGTCGATGTGAGGATAGAGCGTAACAAAAATATAACGCAATCTCTCGCACGATTCGCAGCGTTCAACTTCTAATAGTACAAAGTCCAAACAGTCTAGGTTGATGTGTCACTGTGTGTACGTAAGGTTATCGCGACACAGGACTTATACCTCGAGAGCAAATGCCCTAAAAACTAAATAAAAGAGGCTAAAGGAAATAATGAAAAAGAAAAAGAAAATGACTATTAAAATTAATTTACTTAACGATTTTGATTATGATTACCCAACGACTTGTAGTTTAAGTAAGACAGAGAAGTTACGCAAATGTAGTATATCTAAATTAAAACCTTAACAAGACGTCGGCGCCCACAAATCTCGTTCACGGTTAATAAATTAATAAAAATACAATTAATCAGCATTAAAACAATTGTAGCGAGATTTTACGGTCTCGCCGCCATTTTAAGTGTAACCGACTAATTGATTTATTATTGTACCTTTACAAAGATATATTTGTAAAATATATTAACAATACAATCCACTTAAATAATTTAATCTGTGTTTTATTTTCAAATTTTAATTATGTTAAATATTTTAGATCGTGCTTGCAGATTATGAATCTCTAAACGTTAAATTTACGACGTTTCTAATAAAAAATGCCATTGCAATTCAATCATGAATTATAATATTATATACGCTGCTTTCAATTTAGTTATTTATTATAAAAACAAATATTGTTTATTTATTAACACTGAACGCTGCGCGCAGCAAACACAATAGAAAATCTATTATTTAGGTTCCCAAGCGGCGCGCCATATAACGTTCGAAACATATTAAAACGAGTTATGTTCGCGAAAAGTCAAGGCAGAGGTGTATGATACCCAGATTTCACCAGGTTTGTTAAGACAATAAGAATATATACATACATATATTGCTGTCTACCAGAAACAGTACCGTTTTCTAGAGAATCTTCCTTTCGTTTTGTCTCTAATAAGTAACGACTTAGCAGCTGACCTGATGGTAAGTGTTTACTAATCATGGACTTCTTCAATGTCAAGGTATATATAGTCAACTCGTTGCATGCTAGGAAACAAATACTTTCAATTAGTAAAAAATACACGTTTGGTGCGCAGCTCGCGCCTTATAAGTGGATATCTATTGGACTTTTGCGATAAGTTTATGTCGCACACATTGCATACTCACTGCAAGCTTAATATCCATACATAATTAATTTACCGCCTTTATCGCCAAGTGGTGTTTTTTTATCTTTTCTGTTTTATAAAGGTTTTGTCCACATAGACATGCCAACCCTATTGTACCTAATAAAATAACTAACACATAAGTGGTACATGTATGGTGTATTTACCCACATTTAGTCAGCAATTTTCTTTTAAATGACGATTTCCCCACTTTGAATATTTCCTGTGTCGCGGGGGATTTTCCAAACATTCAATCAACGGACATAAACAACACCCTGACTTGGAGCAATCATTTGTGGATTACACAAATTTTTGTCCCGTGTGGAATACCGTGGTGCGGCGACCACTTAAACCACTACGTATATTAGGTGTATTTTAGTATTTTAGTAGGTGGGTTTTAGTATTTTACGTGCTACGTAGTAGGAGGCGAGTCTATTGCCGACTAGCGGGCATAGTTTCCCTCTGACTCCGAGCTGCTTCTGAGATTTTAACGCATCACACGCAAATAACTCACTGCCTGACTCAGGAGTCGAATCCGGGCCTTTACGCACAGCAGTCGTAATCACTACAGCTGTGGCCGTAGTGCTGTACTATGTGACGTTTTCCAATATATTTTTTATTTTAGATCAATATGCTAATAAGAAGTTTTAACCACAAATAATTTCTCTAAACAGGTGTAAACTAAGTGAATCTAACATTACCATATTCAAATACAGGAGCGATAAAGATTTTCCATTAGAATGGTATTATTTTACGGCAAATTTTCCATTTTCTCACGTCATGTTTTTTAAAACACCGTTGATTTATGTTAAACGTATTCATAGCAATTAGCCCTGGAAGCTAATTTCCATTAGCTTGGCTCTTGTTGTTTGGTAAAATTGTGTTTCGTTCTACAGCTGCGGGCAAACAGTAAGCCAACTCCACAGATAAGTTTATTTTAAATTAAATGCTTGGATTACGCGTTTGGTTGAGGATTTCTTGAAATAATTACCAATTTCATAACTCAATTTCGAATTCGTCTGTATATTTTTAATTGAGGTTTGAGCAAAATTTGAATATGTCTGTGTTTTCAAATTAGACCGTATCTTGGCCCTATCTCATTCACTGTTGACTTATAACTTTGATTAACCTATCGAATTTTTCACTTGCATGAATTAGAGGTAAAAGGCAGATATACACAAAAATATGTATATAAACTGCTCTGATTGGCTAATTAAATTAGCAAGAGCCAATCCTCACTCATATGAGTTTCATTTTGACACGTTGACTAGATTTTCAGAAACCAGGGTATTATTTAGTATTGTACCGATATTTTTTAATTATATGGAGGTATATAATACTTATATATCGCTTTTTGCCTGAACAACATATAAGTTTATCGACATCGTCCAGGCGAAAATACAACTCTGCAGCTACTAACAATTTTCATAAATTAAAACCTTTTTTTAAACAACATAGAAAATCACAATTAACTAATTCATTTCATGTGACCGCCATTGTCGGAAATATTTTTCTATTTCGTGGCGAAGAAATAATAAAATATTTTATGTGGGAAATAATATTTGCAGTCGCAGTTTGCAGAAAATCTGGTATATTTATTTAGTTATATATATTTAACAAGTCACCAATGAAATGAAATGGTGACTTAAAGAAAATGTATTCTAAAGAAGAATATACTCCTTGTTGTCACAAGGAGTAGGTATATTCTTCTTTTGAATATATATATTTTTACGTAGCAAAACATAATTAATATAATGTCTCAATTCAATTACCCGGTTCAATGCACTGCTACGTATATTAATTATTTTCCTTAACGGTATGATAAGTTTGTTTGTGCTACGATTGTGCTACGGTACCTCCCCTCTACGGCGTAGCGGTTCACTTTAGCGCGCGTTACGGTCAATTAGTCGCAAGTCGCAACACGTAGCACTTCGGTAATTAAAGCGAGAGAACAGAACACCAATACAAGGGAAATAATTAATTTCGCAAAGAAAATAATTGCTTTGTTAGCGGCCGACTTGCCTCTGTTTCGTGTTTAAAAAAAGAATAAGTACTTGAAGACTGTTAATTAACACACGCGGGCGCACATTGTACTCGCGGAGTTGCCAATGAGCTTTTAGTGAATATATTTACTTAATTTATATAAATGTTAAGTAATTGTATGAGTTTTATGTAAATGTACTGTATTGGGTCTTCTTGTGGCGTGTTTATGGTTATGTTTGTGACCTATAGTGGCGTGCTAGGTACCTACTATCTCCGGGGTGGACTAGGTGGTCTATGTGTTATTGGCTTTCTCGGCATAGAAGTTTTAAGTTGTAGCACAAAGTATGGTAGACAGCAAAAGGTTAGTCTTCTATAATTACGTCATATGCAGTATTGGCAAAGAAGTATAATCTTGGTCAATCCCGCATATTTGCGGGATATACAGAAGTAGTAACATACGGTGTTGTTCTGGGAAATTACTGGAACTAGTATTTCTAGAACTGCTACCTCTATTATCTGTTAAGAAATTATTCTTAACAGATAAACCCAGTAACACTTTGTCCAAGCCAGGAATTGAAACCTAGGTCTCATGCACAGTAGTCGCATTCACTATCATTGCGCAACAGTCATATAGACTCACAGATATTTATCGCAGTTTGGAAATTGCTATCATTTCGTTTGCTAGTATGAGGTTTTAACTAGAATTAATAGCTTCATACCGTCGCCTCGCATGTGCAAAATACGATTAATGTTTGTAGTTACATATATCGTGTGGTTGGTGAAGCTCAGTTCAACACATTAGGTAAAGTGCTGATTCGATCTCGGCCCGATTGATCGATAACGTTGACAGACACTCCTCGCCGATTGTACGCGGCAGACATCTTTGTTTGTTAATTTCATTAGTGTTGCGGATTTCGAATTACTTGTTGATTAAGTTTTGATAGAAGAGTGTGCAGCGAAAGCCTCGTGGGAGACTGTTAGAATGCCACGCAGAGGTCTCGAGTTCAATCGTATGGCGCGCTTCTCTGACTTTTCTAAGTTATATGGGTATTAAATAGTTAATTATCACTTGCTTTAACGGTGAAGGAAAACATCGTGAGTAAACATTCATGTCTGAGAGTTTTCCCATAATGTTTTTAATTATATGTTAAGTCTGTCAACCCATGCTGGGCTTGCGTGGTGGACTATGGTCTAACCTTTGTCATACCGAGAAGAGACCTATGCCCAGCAGTGAGACAGTTTAATACAGGCCCGGTATTATAGAAGAGTGTGGTATCTTTAGTATAATATTTGTTAAAATATTATAGCTGTCGTATTTTGATACCAAAAATAACACATACGTGTTAGCTGTATTTCTTTTCCTTTAAAAGATAATTCCACCCTTGGGATCATGCCTTGTGTTACAGAGGACTTTATAAACATTTAATTGAACGTTTTTTTTACTTAAATGTTTGTTAAGTTTAAAGTCTACGTTCTATATTCTTCTTCTTCTTAGTCGTTCATTCTTGACAGAATGGTCGTGGTCATCATGTTGTCTAGGTGTCCAGAAGAGTCGACGTCAGACGCCTCACGATGTTCTGCCATTTCTTCCGGTTAGCGTCATGTCTTGTACACTCGTACAATGGACCGCCCACGACTGACTTAACTTGGTCAGTCCATCTCATGGGTGATCTTCCGCGCGCTCTCCTGCCTTCCACCTTTCCTTGAACGACCAGACGCTCTATAGAGTCAGTATTGTCCCTTGACACGTGCCCAAAGAATCTTAGAATAGGCGTCTGAACAGTTACTGATAGACACTGCTTGATGCTGAGTGCGAGAGTAAGTCCTATATATATTATAAAAATATCCGTTAATTTCAATTTATAACGTTCGCTTTCTTGTTGTTTCTATATGTGTAATTCATAATGAGAAGCAACTTGATTATGCATTTTGTTTAAGTTGCAGCTCATGACCACGGCCAATCTAACCTGTTCAAAATGTCAAGCAACTAAAGATAATTTGATTTAATTCGCGTTAGCAATTATAATATACAATTAAACGTCACAAATTATATCCAGATTCAGAACAATCGGTTGTGGTTCACCAATTGTTCCGTGTTGGTGTCGAACCTACAATACCCAACGCGGTGGCATCGGTGAGGCGACAGATTGTCTACTGAGTCATCAATTAGCATTCTCAAAGTTACATTTAAGACGTCAGCTTTAATGAGCTAAAAAGTAATAAACAATTCTTAAGTATCATTTAATTAATGCTAAAGGCGTGGGATGCTTTCTATTTACTTTTGCATGAGTTTCTTTTAACGTATAGCTAAAAATAAAGTACTAGATTATGCCCGCGGCTTCGCTCGCGTAAATGTAGGTTATGTCCTCGGGATTAGTACTGAGATGGGTGAAGGTTCGGGTGTAGAAAATAAAAGACTACTGCTCGGGTCCCATGTTCAAAGTGTAATTCATATAATATAATTTATAAACATATAGGTTGACGTATAAAGCATCGTAGACAATAACTTGAGACTTACTGTTAAGGAGCATACTTATTTGCTAATATAAGGGAGCATGTATACACTACACTACACCTCCCACTTTGTTGAAAAAAAATATTCTTAAGCTATATTTTTTTCTATAAACTAATACATGATACGCTATATCTTAATAACTACGATACAAATGGTTTGGTTCTATTTTTGTGAACAATATCAGTTTTGTTGTTATTCAAAATTTTTACATTGCATCCTAAATCTTCTAAAACTGTGAATGGACCATTAAATAACGGATCTAGCTTACCACCTGTTTCATTTCTCAATAGTAACAAATCATGTTTATTATATTGAACAGTGTTTAAGTATTTATCATAATAATTATTTTTACGATTACATTTACTTAATATTAAATTATTTCTTGCGTCTTTAATAGCGACTTGAAGCTTATATCTGAGGTCATTACAATAATTTTCAGGATTATATAACGGTTCAACTTCATTACATAATCTAGAAGGAACATTACAAGGCCTACCAAAAACAAGTTCGAAAGGCTGGTATTTTGTTGCAGAATGAACGCTTGTATTATAACTAAAACACCAATAAGCTAACCAGTGGGACCAAGACTATGGATTGTTATTGCATTGAATTCTAAGAAACGCACCTAAGTGTTTATGGGAATTTTCTAATGAACCGATAGATTGATGATGATATGCAGTAGATGATATTTTTTCTATATTTAAAAGCGTATAAACCTGTTCCATTGTTGATGACATAAATTCAGCACCGCGATCAGTTGCTATTGTTTTTGGTAATCCAAATCTTAAAATAAAATTATCTACTAGGGTTTTACTTACACTTACGGTATCCTTAGCTTTAAGTGGGTATGCCTCCACAAATTTACTGAGCTCACATTGGAGACTTAGAATATATGTATTACCTTCATAATCCTGAGGTAATGGCCCTACAATATCTAAAAATATTTTTTCAAACGCATACGACGCTGTGATCGTTATGGACATAGGTTCTTTAACGTATTTACCGTACTTCATTCTTTGACATTTTTCGCACTTTGATACGAAGTCTTGAACGTCTTTTTCGAGACCTGGCCAGTAAAATTATCGCTTAATATTATTTATCATTTTGCGCATACCAGCATGACAAAAATAAACTTAATATCTTCATCTTTAGTGATTCTTGTTATACCTCTCAATATATGAATACGTGGTCCGGACCAACTTTTCATTAAATCGATTTCTTTACATAAGTCTTTGATAAAACTTGTATTTTTTATATCTCTTATCATACAAATATCTTTAATATTTAACTTCTTACTAAATCTGCTCAATTTTGACACAAATTCGGCTCGCGAGAAATGTGAACAAAAGTTGAGATTTATATATATAATCTTTCTTTCTTTATCATGCGCAAAACATTCTTCTTCAAAGGATATCCTTTTATTTTTAACTAGCTTATATAACTCATCACCATTAATAAAAACCATTTCTACCGAATTGTTAGGTTTCTTTAGTATTTCCGCGACTCTTGGTTGATCAGACCTTGTTTCGACGGCTTTACTAAATAAATCTGTATCTACACTTTTCTTTTCTGTCATCTTTTTAGTTTGAGCTCTAGTTAATACAGCTACTATATCATTATTCATACACTTTAATTCATCTGATGTTATTACTATCCTCGACAACGCATCTGCGACGACATTGTCTTTACCTTTCACGTACACTATATCATAATCATATTCCTCCAGTATTAATCTAAATTTTAGTAAACGACTAGAAGGATCTTTCATCCCAAATAGATATATTAGGGGCTTATGGTCTGTCTCAATAATAAAATGTTTACCGTAAAGGTATGGCCTAAAATATTTTACGGACCAAACAATGGCTAATAATTCCTTTTGTATTGTCGGATAATTTCTTTCAGCCTTGTTCAATGGTCTACTCGCATATGCGACAGGTTTCATATTTTTGTTACATAAGACCGATCCTATAGCTATTCCAGAAGCATCTGTTTTTAAAATAAATTGGCTATCATCTGAGAAATCAGGGTATTGTAAAATTGGTGAGTTAGTCATATAATGTTTAAGGCTTTCAAATGATTTTTGACAACTATGTGACCACATAAAGGGTTCATTCTTTCTGCATAATTTATTTAATGGTATAGTTATTGCAGCAAAACAAGGTATGAATTTTCGGTAATAATTGCAAAATGCAACAAATCGTTTAATTTCTTCGGAATTTTGTGGCACTGGATAATTTAGCAAAACTTTAACTTTTTCAGGATCTGGCATGACACCTTGCGCAGATACAACATGGCCAAGATATAAAAGTTCTTTTTTTAAAAACTGACACTTTGTGGGTTTTAATTTTAAATTTACCCTTCTCAGTCTTTCAAATATATCCATAAGGTTACGATTGTGAGATTCCAAATTTCGTCCTATGCAAATTAAATCGTCAAGGTATATAAAACATTTATCAAAAGTTAAACCAAACATTGCTACTGTCATTACTCTACTAAAAGCTCTTGGAGAAATTTTTAAACCCATCGGTAGACGTTTCATTTGGAACTGTCCTGAATCTGTACAAAATGCAGTACATTTTCTGCTTGAAGGTTCTAAACCTACTTGATAGTAACCAGAATGTAGACCAAGATGACTAAATAGAACAGCTCCCGAAAGAGAATCTAAAATCTCAGTGATGTTTGGTAGTGGGAACTTATCATCTTCAACTTTCTCGTTAAGCTTCCTATAGTCTACTACCAAACGCCACTTTTTCTCATTATTTTCATTACTTTTCTTCGGAACTAATAATATCGGGCTAGACCATTCGCTTTGCGTTTCTTCAATTATATCATCTTTAATCATAATTTTAATTTGTTTATTTGGATAAAAAGTGTAAAAGTCCTTTTCTGTACCCCTGACAAAGTGTATTTAAAATTTCATGATAATCAGCCCAGTAATTAGGCGTGAAAGCGTCACAAACAAACACACATTTACATTAACAATATTAGGATAAGAATAAAAGAAAAATAATTTTATTTGTATCTCATTACACAATACAATTAAAATATAATTGTATACAGAACAGTATATAGTATGGAGACCAAATAATAAAAGATGACAAGATGCTCCATGATATTCTTACGTTATTTACCTTAATATATATTTCAAAACTTTAGTTCATTATGGCGAGTGTGTTAAGTTTTTAAAACCATTTTGACTGCACGAATGGCGCAAAGGTTTAAGTGCTCATTTTACAAACATGAGAAAATATTATGTGATCATCCGTGACACATTTTATTCAAGATTAAATGATCTTTGTGTCCATTGTTAGAATGTTTGTAAAGTCCCCCGCGGTACAGAAATTTTGTAAGTGAAGAATATGTCCTTAAGCAAAAAATATTTCGCCGTTGACAAGACATTCAAATGTCATTTTAACTTTCATATTATTATTTTTTTACTTGTTAAAAGGAAATGTAATGTACTGTTATGAAATATTTTAGTAGTTTTAGGTAATTAATTAATCTAAGGCTATGTTTTTGTCTCATAATTATTTTCCGACGTTCAAAGTAATATCTTAATCAATTAACTTTAGAATATTTAGTTCATGCTCCGTGGAACTTTTGTAAATTAAGCGTTTAATAATAAAACATTCCTGTTGGCTGTTCTTTATTAGTTCTACATTTATGGGAAGAGCAGCGACAGTCTAGTGGGAAGAATGCTACACTGCTACGTAACAAATTTATGCCGCTAAAATTTCACCGCCTACGAAGCAAAAATATTTGCAATTCCTTTTGTTATATATTATGTCCTTCTAGCATTTGTCGCTGGGAACAGCACTTTTTTCTGGATAAAAGGAGCGATATGTGCTCTTCTGTAACCCTGACAACGTGTATGCGTAATTTGATGATCATTGGAATGAGGACATAAAAGCGTTATAAAAAAATAAATAAGCAAATTCGCCTTCGCATTTATAATATTAGTTAGGATTAGTAGCGTAAATATTTATAAATAATATCAGCCCTGTATTAAACTGTCCCACTGCTGGGCACGGTCCTCTTCTTACTGTGAGAAGAGTTAGGCCATAGTCCACCACGCTGGCCTAGTGCAGTTTGGCAGACTTCACATATGTTCAAGAACATTATGGAGAACTCTCAGATATGCAGATTTCCTCACGATGTTTTCCTTCACCGTTAAAGCAAGCGATAATTAACTATTTAATTCGCATTAACTTCGAAAAGTCAGAGATGCGCGCCTTGGATTCGAACTCGAGACCTCTGCATGGCAGTCCAACGGTTACCCAATAGGCTATCGCTGCTTTATAATATTTAACAAGATCTAAATAACGTAGAATTTTAATTCATATTCTTATAATTGTATCATAGTTTATCTTTAAAAATTCTAAAATGAATACGATGTAAATACAGTGCAAAGTATCCTTATAATTTTCAAAGAGCTTTATATAGATACATACAGAATCTTATATTATTTAGAGGCCACGATATTTAAAATATGAGTCAATTTCGCTTTCTACCCAAAAATTACTGACTACAACTGCTTATAAGCCGACAATAAACGCTAAATGCATTAAGATAACTACCAGCATGTAATAACATGAATATATTATTATTTCGCCAACCGCCATTTTGGTGAAGAAAAGCACCGTGAGAAAATCTGCACGTCTAGTAGACTTCATATGCTGCTTGTAAACATTATGGATATAGAACGTTTTCAAAGTGGTCTGCCAACTTGCACTTAGCTCCGCGCGCAGTGGGCTGAGTCTGACGTATTCTAAATAGAAGACTACTTATTGGCCCTGCAGCATAAGATTGTGCTTATATTTTAGATTGGGTTTGATTCCTGGATCAGGCAATCCTATTTTGTCTTGGGTGACTATATTCTTAATAGTAGCACAGTCTGCAAATGTACCATGTGTTTTAAATAAAAGTTAAAATATTCAAAATATGACTCTAAACTCTTTGCCTAATCCTGTAATTCACAGCGCGTGTTATCTCGTGGCTCTATGAATATATTCTTTCCTGTGACATGGTCAGCGCTTATCATTGAGATAGTTTACAATAGCTAATATTATTATTAGCATAATTGAATATGTATCAAGTTTAGATAGAATAACGGTATTTGCTTCAAGGAGACTTTCAAATGGCGAACTTGAAGATAGATTCAGGCGCAAGTTCAGCTTTAAGTTTTGTTAATAAGGCCGTTATTAGATTTCAGAGCTTATTAATCTTTAGACGAGCCTTGAGCGCAGAAGTTAAGTTTACAAGCATTATAGAAAATCAAATTTCTTGAAAACATAGCTGATGTAGCCCACAAATCATTTGGCAATTAGAATTTGAGATTCAAGTCCGAAATTGGTAAAGTTTCGGTGTTAGGCTTCACCGTTGTTAGGGTACTCAAAGTCACCTTACCTTGGAGCATACGTGGAGTTACATATTTATACTTAGGCCGGCCTTACACAGGCAGCTTTAATAGTTAAACCGTTACGTAACATGCGGCTTAAAATCATTAGCATCTGGTCGAGAAGAGGTTTTTTAACTAGAAGCAGCTTGGAGTGGCAAATTCGACATTGACAATTATTTGGTAATGAATGAGCTAGCGCGCGAGGATGTAATACTTACCACTCTCTTACAGGAAACCGACGTCAGAGTAGTAATTCTTTTATTGCATTTTGGTGGCTGAGTAAGTTACTATACCTTGGGTTACCAGGCGAGTGAGTAAATGTATCGAAGGCACACATAATTCCATTTCTTGAGTTTCATTTAATCTTTAATTCTTATTTCTATGGTCAGCAAATCGCAAATGAGGTCCTTGGTATTGCAAGGGTTCATAGTCTACGGTTATCGTTTGTCACCAGGAAGTCATGTGTTTATACGTAATTAGTTGTATAAAAAGTTAACAGCGAGAACGGGTAGTAGAACAAGTAAACGCGTGGCAAACTAAATGTGCCTATACATATTTTGAAACAGTCATGAGCCATATATGTAAATCTTGCAACTGCATGACCCCATAGCAGGATTCTGCAATAGCGCTATTTCGCGGAGTCGCGACTGTTGAAACGGTCTCACGTAGATATCAATAAAACGAATAAATTGTAGTTTGCTATGTAGCCGCAGCAGTGATACATGATGGTCAGCTGCCCGTGTAAGGCAGCCCTTACACGTTAGCATTTAATTATGTTGAGGCACATGGTACATACAGGGATTAACGATTGCTAAGGAGAGAGATAAAGGTATATAGAATACTAGATGTGCCCGCGGTTTCACCCGCGTTTATGTTTACTGCGTCGCCCCCGTGGGTCGTAGCGTGATCTTATATAGCCTATAAACTTCCTCGATAAAAAAGTTATCCAACAATAAAATAATTTTTCAATTCAAACCAGTAGTTCCTGAGATTAGCGCGTTCAAACAAACAAACAAACAAACTCTTTAGCTTTATATAGTACTAGTAGTTTTACCGCGGTTTCACCCGCGTAAGTCCCTTCCCGTGTGAATATCGAGTTTCACCCCTTTCACCCCCTTCAGGGTGGAATTTCCAAAAATCCTCTCTTAGTGCTCCCCTACACTCTCCAAGGAACATACATGCCAAATTTCAGCTTCTTGCGTTCAGTAGTTTGGGCTGTGCGTTGTCTGTCAGTCACTCAGTAACGGAAGAGTTTTATATATATAGATTATCGCAAAAGCTGTTGCTAATGCGCAACGTTACTGTGGATGAGATAAAAGATTTAAAAATTATTGTAGATTTTTATGTTTATTAGTACAAACCTATCTATATTAAACAACTCTTTCGCTAGAGAATGGTCTTTGCATATACCGCCTATACTTTACAAGAAAAAAGCAGACACGGAGTACTTTTCGTGCTTTAAACAATTATTTCCAACCACGATTGAATGAACTTAGTAGTTCTTAGGAGGCTAAAGGTCACCTTGACCGATATATGTACGTTCAAATGTTCTGATACAATTATAATCAACCACCGCCGTTAGCTTATAAACCGCAATAGTTATATTTTTATATAGTGTCTGATGTCTGCGTTTATATTAAAATTAACATAGTATAGAACATTTAACGGCACACACAATAGAAAATTTATTGTCAGTGGCAAAATGGCCGCAACCCTTTTCAAAACATTGAATTCTTGTTTTAGGTATATTACAGTCTATCAATTAGATTTAAAAACCATGCATTGCTTATTTTCATCTAAAGAAAGATGAAGTCTTGATTACTTAAAACTTCCTACTAAAAATACGCTATGCCGATAACGCATGTAAATAGATTTTTAAAGAGACCATATTTATTGTTATACATATATCTAATAATAGCTGATCCGCGCAACTTCGTCTGCTTCACATAAGAGAATCTTCCCCGTTTTTGCAACATTTTTCATTTATGCACTGCTCCTATTGGTTGTAGCGTAATGTTATATAGCCTATAGCCTTCCTCGATAAATGGGCTATCTAACACTGAAATAATTTTTCACTTCGAACCAGTAGTTCCTGAGATTAGGGCGTTCAACCAAATAAACAAACAAACTTTTCAGCTTTATAATATTAGTATAGATATGATGATATTCTATTGTACAATTATTTGGACTATTCTAGTTATTTCTACCATCCTATTGTACTTATTCTGGACATTCAACAGTCCATTAAATCGTCGAGGTAAAGCCGGCGACTTCGTTCGATCTATCATATCGTTAACTAATTGGCTACGGCTGCGGTTAAGGCTATTTTAGGCTATAACTTATCCGGCACTCGACACCCGTGGCCCGCCCAGTCCCATTTTAGTTTGGGCTCGGTAGCTTTTGGTAGAATGTCGTATAAAGGTCTTAATTTCATTTGCTTTCTACGTTTAATGTAAATCTACGGTTTATATCGTTGATAATGTTGTTAATGAATTAAAATAAAATTGGCTGTAAAAAGATAGACAGATATTGAAGCCGTGAAGTAAGTAAATACTGCATACTCTTTAAATTAATAATGAAATAGTAAGTGGACTTATTACTTATTAGCCTTTTGAGCGCCAACCTATGCCGAACGCGATGTGTCCTTCAGCTTCTAGCTATAAAATCAATACAGGTGAAAAATGTTGGCTACTTTAATTTTGCTGTTTTTTAAATAAGCATAGGCTCCTATTGAAATAAAAATGTAAGAGTAGGGTTTTAAGCAATAGTAAAATTTGGCACAAAATATAACAAACAATTTTTTTGTGTTGTTGTATTTTTAATAATAATTGTTACGATTAGACATTGTCTTCTAATAAAGTCGTGGCGTGGAAGGCACGGAAACGTTTGTCCACTATACAAGACTGTGGCGCTCAAAAGGTTAAAATACTGGCAAGATTTAAAACTGTGCGATATCGTGTTGCATAATATAATTGTTATTATTACACTATAAGCTAAGTGCGTATTAAATAGTTACAAAAAAAACTATATACGTATGTTTATCTATTGTCTAGTAGCTATAGTACAAGGTCTGCTTAGTTTGGGCTAGATGGTGTTGTGTGTATGTGATAGAATATTATATTATATTGATATTATTGTTTCTCTTTCACGGGTATTTCCCTAATGCGTTAGGAAAATACGACGGGACCCTTTGGGAGGCTTATATGGGGACATGGGTCCAACATGCAGATGCTCTTCGAGAGGTTTAGTTTAAAGTGAGATGGGACACTTACCGAGACCCTAGCCGTGGCAGGTGTAGGAGACTATTGCTAACTACATATGGAATCTAATTATTCTGTGTAATGGGGATGGGTGTTTAATTGTTAGGTAAAATACAAACTATAGTTAAAAAATGGCGTCTGCCTGATATACTGTCTCAGTACAAAGTCGGAATGGCAGGTGGTGACTCGCCGACTCACTAGATGGGCCCCCTGAATAGTCGCCATAGACATACAGGACTTAAAAGCAGCAGGGGGCAACACCGGTGTGAGCGGCTAGGGGTGTCGAGCGGTGCGGCGCCGGTTTCACCTTCACGGGTCTCGTGAAAACGGAGACCCGGAGCGGGTTTCTCCGTAGTTATGACCTTGAAAATGTCACTTCCACCCTTAAGCATATATGTCGTTCTAGCGGCCTTCCTCTGACCGGCCGACCAAGGAGTCCTACGGGCGCTCTTGAAGTTGCACCCCAGCCAACCAGTGAAGGCAAGTCACACTCTCTGAGGAATTCAGAACCGCTGTGTCGCCAGTCACATACAGCTCGCCACAAGCTGCCCTAAAAAGTAAAGTACTATGCCCTCCGAGATCTCGTTAGTCTCATGATGAGATAACGTCTGCCCCAGAGGGCTTATTATTATTATTACAATTATCGCTCGCTTTAACGGCGAAGGAAAATACCGTAAGGTAACCTGCATGTCTTAGAGTTCTACATAATGTTCTCGAAGTTATAGCAGAGCCTCGCTGATTTCAACATGAATGGGCCGGCTCGACCGGGGAAGAACTACCCTCTCACAGAATATCGACGTGATATAGCAGTTTTCCTACTGTTTTGTTTCGTTCGGTGAGTGAGAGTGTCGGAGGGCGAATCACCCTCTTTCCCGCTGCCTGCTCCTTCTCCTTCCCACTTCCTTTTTCTCTTTTGCCTTTCTTAAAGGGTCGGCAACGCGCAAGTGATGACTCTGGTGTTACAGGCGTCCATAGGCTACGGTGACAACTTACCATCAGGTGGGCCGTAGGGTTGTTTGCCACCTTAGTTGTATAAAAAAAAAGATATGTGAATTACGCTTTTGGTTGATTGCTGGACTATGGCCTAACCGTTCTCATACTGAGAAGAACCCCGTGCCTAGCAGTCAAAGAGCTTATAAACTGATATTATTATTAAAAACGATATTAACGAATACACTTACGAATTTATATAAAACGATGCTATGTGCCATGTTTTTATATCACCAGCGGAACGACAGCGTTTACTTCATTCAAAAACATTCAAGCGAACTATCAGACATATTGGTTTCTCTCTGATAATGTCGTTCACTGTTTAAACGAGCAATAATTAACCATTTAAAACGTCGACTTCGGCAACTCGGTGGCGCGTGGCACTGACTACAAAACGCGATATATTTGAATACAAGTGCAACGACATACCTACTAGGCAGTAGCATATACATATGTATGTATATACATACATATAATCCTAACAAATATTACAAATGCGAACGTGAGTTTGTATGTTCGTTTGTAACGTTTTTACACCTTAATTAACTACACGTCCGAAATATCGCATACACGTTGTCAGTGGTACAGAATAGAACATAGCATACCTTTCATTCAGAACTTTTTTTTTATGCATTCACCCTCGCCACAAAGGGAGGCGAGAGGGTTATGTCCGGCTCTCCCGTACTTCGGGCCTACGGACTAAAACCCTACGGTGTGCCTACTCGCTGCCTTGTATAGTAGATGGGCCGCTGGAAAAGACACTACCTCAGCGACCCACCCAGCAGACTACGACTCCTGGCCTGGGCGATGCCGCGGCACTACAGAGAGCGACGGACCGACTCAATGGCTGGCGGGTGGGAGATCAGTACACGCTCGAGCAATGTCCTGCTTGGGTGGTGCAGCGCCGTGAACTCATTTAGGTTGTGGGTGAAGACTTGTCGCTGCCGGCCGTGATCAAAGCCATGGTCGACAGGGAGAGGCAGTGGGCAGCGGTCGCATCCTTCTGCGAGGACCTTTCATTCAGACCTAACCTAACCTAATCTACATTTACGCGAACGAAGCCGCGGGCAGAATCTAGTAATATTATAAATGCGAATGTGAGTTTGTTTGTTACGCTTTCACGCCTTAACTTCTCGACCGATCATCATGAAATTTCGTAGAAACGTTGTCAGGGGTACAGAAAAGTACATAGGATACCTTTCATCCAGTAAAAGTAGGTACTGTACCCAAAAGAGGCTAGTAAACAATATGGTGAAGTCTTAATGTAACAAAGAACTCAAGTCACAAGATTATGAACGAGAGTATTACAATGTCGTTACGAACAAGCCGTAACATCAAAATAACGGTTGGCAACTCGTCAACCAATTTGCTAATTCGTTTGAACACTATTATTTACGCGCGAAGAAAGTTTCTCGTCATAAATTAAGTGTGGACCAAGTTGGCGGTCGTAAATCTAAGCGCTCCTCCCTCTAGCTGGTTGTCTCTTGTGATATACCCGCACCCGGCAGTTTTCGATGACTCCTGTGTCTACGCGACAACTGTTTTGTGTTTATATTTACATATTAATGAACTCGCAATTTAGTGACCATTATGGTGGGTAAATTAACTATAAGTTTATTTTGATTGTCTTATTTTAAGAAACTTGTGAAGCGATTCAAGTAATAACTTTAAACTTTTGCGTTGCATGATATATAGGTACCTATACATATGTCGTGGAAAGCGATATCGTTTAATATTAAGTTGCTCATTTGATTATCATAGTATTACGGAAGGAGTAAACACCGTGACGTCACTTGTTATTGTAATGGCGGCACGTGGACAGAGTCGTGTTGGAAAGTGGGGATTGAAATGGCTCATTACAGTTTGGGACGCCGACCAGATCACTTCTCCAAAACGAAACTGTCGGTTTACCTTGTTTGATTTTAAATTGTGTTTAAAGAGCATAAAGTGGGGTTATACGAAGTGTACATTGATTATTATTTTTCGCCACCTACGCAATGAACCCTGTACCACCTACTCAAGATGGAGACAGTATTATCGCTCAGCCATCGCTCCCGCCGACACATATATATAACGTAACGGGTATTAACGCAATCATGCATAATGTTTACCTTTTAATGCTTGACGTTTCGGCCAGGTTACACCACCTCTGGTCACAAGTCGACAAGATCTGTGATTGCGATGATGCGATTCAAGTATTTGGTCTATTGGACAGATCGTAGATATTTTAAAATACCTGGTTTTCGAAAGACTTATTAACAGCGTGTGAAAATCAAACTTATATCTAGTAATTTCATTGGCTGTTTTTAAATGATATATCCTAGATAACAAAGAAAAGTAGTTATTTGCCCAGATAAATTTTTTTATTCAGTGGAATATAGTGATACACTTCATTATAAAAAAAGCATGTTCACCTATTTGAAAATGGTATTGCTCAAAGAGTTTTACACTTCCCCTCAAACAACGTTCATCATTAGATATCCTCACATCACACACACCACACCAGACACACCCAAACTCAGAACGATCACACATTTATTAAATGCCACACGACCTAAAGGTTTTGTTAGCACATCTGCCGGGTTCACATAGTGCGCCTTTATGTCTATATGTTTCGTCCTTTTATGCGTTACGGAATTGTACGCAAGTTTAATAGCACTCTGATTATCTACACAAATGCAAATAAACCCAAGAGTTTCACCTCTTATAAACGCATTCAGCTGCTGCAAGTGAACTGCCTCCTTGGTTGCCTCTGAAAGCAATATACTCAGCTTCCGTTGACGACAATGCCACGCAAGTTTATTGCCGGCATTCCCAATTAATCAACGAGTTTCCGCATCTAAAAATAAGCCCAATTAATGTTGAGACAGATTCTGATGAAAGTGATTAGGTATATTGATGAGTGAAGAATTGGTTAATTAATTTTGTATTTCATAACGTTTGTTTGTATTGTTTAATGTTTTATTATGTATGTATTAAGTATAATAATAGTCATATCATAAGTCAATAAATGCTTGAAATAATAATAATTTCAACTTTTATTTTAAGGCAACAATTCACAGGCTGCTTGCAGTAGGTATAATAATAATAATAATAATAATATTCTAACCACATACACACAACACCATCTAGCCCAAACTAAGCAGAGCTTGTACTATGGTACTAGACAATGGATAATCATACATATATACATTTTTTTTTGTAAATACATACATATTATACATAGAAACACCCAGACCAAGACAAACATCCATGTTCATGCACACAAATGTTTGACTTGTGCGGGAATCGAACCCGCGACCTCAGGCGTGGCAGTCGGTTACACTAACCACTACACCATCGAGGCCAACAAGTATACAGTAGACATACAGTAAATGAAATGACCAATATTAGATAAATACCTTACGGACTAAAATACATAAAAATTTTACACAATAACACTGATTTTCAACTGGCAGACGGACATACAAAGTGACTGACAGTGGTAGGCTTAGTAATAAGGTTCAGTTTGTACCTTACAGGTAGGTATGTATCCATAAAAAAATATAGATAGGCAACCTACTATATTTTATTTAAATGTATTTTCTTATTCCACAACATTAATATTCAGTAGATTTTTTTATTTTTTTGTGCAATCCGTACTACCCAGCATGCCCAAACGTCGAACGGCCGGATTTGTCGGCCAACTAGTGCATAAATGACACGAACGCGCAACAGATCGAACGTATCGTTCCACACAAAGCGCACGTTCCCCGCCATACAATGCTAATACCTAGACTGATCGCACGATTAGTGAAGCTCTAAGTGCGGTGACGAGTCTATGTTTACAGTAAAGTCGCCGCACGCACACAATTAAAGTGTTGCAATAATTATTTCTTTACACACATTAAACTAATTACGTTTTGTGGAGGGGCGTTCAATTTTAGAATAGTTTTTCCTCTTACGTCCGTTTTCAATATCCTATCTATCTGTTACTAGCGATAGGTTTTGACATTAGCTCCATACAAGATACGTCAAAAGTCTATCTCCAGTAAACAAATTCACAGATGGATAGGATATTGAAAACGGTCGTTAGTAACACGACGGCTACAAGATCATCGTCAAATCCGGTGGCAATATCCTTCAACTTTTGAGAAAGAGACATAACCGCAGCAACATCTGCATGCATCGACGAGTGTCTCTCTAGCTTCTCATCCAGCAACGCGTTCATTAGGGTGATTCTTCAATTTACGCCTTTGTCCTCAAACGCCTTCGCTAGACTATCCCAAGCGTCTTTGGCATACTTAGAATCTTGTACATACGCATAAAGTATTGGTTCCACATGCAGACAAATCAAAGCTAGTGCCTCTTGGTCCTTCTCGATGGCGGTAGAGTCTTTGGAATCCGTGTATTTAGACGTATACGTGAACAATTTTTCTCGTATAAGAATAATTTTTATTGCGAATTTTTACGTAGTTATCTAGGCCGCAGAGGTTCTTGATGGCAAATTTTGTGGACTGGTCCATGACACTTTAATGATATATCCTAGATAACAAAGAAAAGTAGTTGTTTCACACTGTTGCTTATTCACAACTTATTTTCTTACATTCTGTCTCAATAATTTTTCACTCAGAAGACGGCGGTTAATAAGCCAGAGAGAAAGAGAGACGATTAATATTATGTCATCCAGGTTGTTTTTAATTGAATCCATCCGAAACTAAACTGACTTCTCATAAGAACTATATACGAAGTAATATCCATATTTTACCATATGAACTTTATTTTTATTGTTAAAATCTTTTGTTTGCTAACCAATTATGTAAGTTTCAGTTGTATAGTAGTTCTGCGTCAGACAAATCCCAGAAGGCTCCGTAGGGACTTCACCCCGCGTAAGTGGTTACATTACATACAGAGAGACGAATATACCAAAATATATAAATTTTATTTGGACCATACTACTCTATATTTTATCGGTCACTATGCTGAAAACGTGCTTCTCGGGAATGCTTGAAGTGCTATTTAAAAATAAATGTCAGCAAGTGGAATACTTGCGCGATATCTTTATTTTACTCCTGGTCAAATATATGCCTCGGACAAAGTCTAGCTGTTTCTAACCATTTCAACGTTATTTTTAATCGTTTGAAAGTAGACCTATAAACGCTGTCAATTTAAGATATTTATGCGACTTCAGAATGGTGACAATAACTTAAAAGTACTTAGATGAGTTAGATTATTTATAAATCGGGCACGCCACGATCGTGGCGGTAAGTCCCGTGTTTGAGGAGTGGCTGGAGAGGCGGCATGGCGCCCTCACCTTTCGGCTGACACAGTTAATGACTGGCCACGGTTGTTTTGGCCAGTTCCTGTGTCGTATACGCCGGCAAGAGACGCCCGGTTGTCACCACTGCGGCGACTGCCGCGACGTTGTAGAGGACACGGCGCTGCACACTTTGGCGGTTTGCCCCGCCTGGGCATCGCAGCGCCGTGAGTTGATCGCGGCAGTCGGATTGGTTGCCCTCTCGCTCCCGGCCGTAGTTCAGTCTATGGTCCGGAGTGAGAGGTCGTGGAACGCCGTCGCCTCCTTCTGTGAGGAAGTCATTTCCATCAAGGAGGTGGCGGAGCGGGAGAGGGACCGTTTAAACCCTCTCCCCAACCGCAGAGCCGGGCGCCGGAGGGCGCGAGATGACCTCCAGCCACCCTGAGGTTTGACCTGGGGGTGGCGGGCTTTGTGGGCCTGCCCGCCATCCGTTCAGCACCAGGTCCGAGAGGCGGCGTGCGTGTTCCCACGCGCGCCTTTGTTTCGAGTCCATCTCCCCTCTAGGGGGGACAGTAGGGAGTGTTAGAAGTGCCTTTGGGTAGATCTTTCGTGTAGTGGCCTGCCGTTTCATACGGCGGGCCGAAACCTCGGCGGGGTCGCGACCGCATGCGAAAGTGATTCGAGCGGCCCCGTCGATAGTGGTTTTGTCGAGGAACACCGTGGTAGGTTTAGTCGGTATTCCGGGAGGTACTTTATCATCTTTAACATCTTTCTTTTACCCCGGCGAGTCCGACATAACCCCTCCGCCCGCCCCCGCGGAGGGGTATGCGTCATGCATTCCCTCAAGTAAAAAAAAAAAAAAAAAAATTTATAAATAAGTGAGAGTCAAAGAAAAATTTGTAAAAGTCATAAATGATTTATTCATTAAGGTCACAAAGTTACTTATAAAGTAGTAGAAGTGAGTTTACTAATTGACTGATGCTACATTTAGGTTAGCTGCTTGGTTCAGGACATGAAGTGTCTCATTAATGTTAGCATCGATGACAGGTAATGTGCCAGGTTTGGGAAGCTGCAGTAGTAAAACGTACTACTCTGCATACGCGTAGACGCGAATTGCGGTATTCGAATCGCTTTTATAAAGCTTGATGCATGCATTCACAGAAACTCGCGAAAATAGATTGTAGCATCGATGGAATGACGTCATGATCAATACAGTCGATAAATTGCCAATCAGTGATCATAAGGATAACATGTCTTCATTATCCTGTATACTGCCCACAGGACTTTATCTTGTAATTTCAAGTTTCGTATAATCTTACTAAGTAAATAACAAACAATATTTCGGAAGAATTTTCCTGTTTTATCCTCAAATATCTGTCGGCATGCTCGCCCGCGGCCGTTCCCCGGCTTGTGGTGAACTAAACAAAACAACCCGGTTATAAAGTCAAGAACTCGGCGAATTCACCCGTTTCTTATGCTTACGCAACTATTTAGTTATTTATAGGTCTGTTCATAAATGTTCCTCGGCTTTTGTATCATTCCGCAGCAAGAGATGCGGTTTCGTTTGGAAGTTTTCGTTTTGAGGAATTTCATTAAAGCAAGGTGTAAGCAGTGATAACTATGTGAGAATTGTGTTGCTTCTCTTGTAATGCTGTCTTCAGCATGTTTATTTCTTGTAGTTTGTTGTTCGTTGGGCTTAACAAAATGTTATCATATATACTCAGACTCATGATTATTGTCTAGAGGGGTAGGTATACTACGGGTTGTCACTTGCTATGATCTTGACATACCTCGCATGTTTCGTTCGATGTTAATCTTGACGTATGCTCATCTGGTCAGGGATTCCTTAATACATTGAATGCCACGTAGCAAACACAATAGAAAATGTATTGTTCGCGGTCATTAAAAACCGGCATGGCGTTAAATGTGTTGAAGTGGTTTCTCCCCAAAAATCTTTTGTTGTGTAGTCCTATGTCATACTATATTATCTTAGTTTAGTATACCTTTCTTAATTCGTGCGTGTTACTCCACAACATTGTCTTAGACCTCTGTTCTTGATTATAATTTTTAAAGAAACATTTTACTAACGCTCTCGTTACAACTAGCACGTAAGTTTTACCATGACTGACATTAAGTACCTATCGTACATATGTGTTAGTGCTAATACTATAAGTAAATATACTTGAATGTTATGTATTGATTGCTAAACGTATATTTTAAGATGCTGTTACTTGCAACAAAATTAGAGCTTTATAGTAATAAGCCATGGCCTAACATAGGTTGCAAGCAAGAATATGGAAATCTATTAAGAAAGGTTATTGATAGACAAAAACAATTTGCATTATATTGATTTAAATGAATATGAATTTAAATGAATAAATAAAAATAAATGAAAGTGGATATAGTGACAAGAATAGAAAAGGGTATGTTAAGCTGGTTTGGGCATGTAGAAAGAATGAACGAGGAAAGACTGACTAAGAAAGTTTATAAGGCTAGTGTGAATGGAACAGTCGCAAGAGGAAGACCTAGGTGAACGTTTCTTGATCAGATCGGAGGCGTTCTGGACAAAGGCCAGGTTAAGAGCACCTTGAACCGACGGGCGTGTATGAGGAATGTGATGAAAGTGAATGAAGCCAGACAAGTGTGTCAGGATCGTAGCAAATGGAAATCCGTAGTCTCTGCCTACCCCTCTGGGAAACAGGCGTGAATAGTGAATAGTGAACAGGAAAAGGTATGTATGTATGATTTAAATGCGTTGCATTTAACACGACTCTCGAAACGTACCGTCCTCAAAATCTTAGCGTAGACTAATGTGTTTAGCTATAGCATCATAAGCATATACAACAAGCCATTGCGGCCTTGTGTAGTCTAAAAAGACGGGCAATCAAATATCCCTTGCAATAAATTACGTTTTATTTAAGTATCTGTATTATTGTTAAACTAACAAAACTACAACAAAGGTAAAAAAACTCAGTTGATTTACACAAGAAATTTATCCAATTTATTATTTCAATTTATTTAATTTACAAAGGAAACGAATATTAAACATTATGTAAATGTGAACCACCCTTTGGCAACTTGTATTCAATAGAAAGTTCTCAGACGGAATTTTATTCAATGCGATGATGGAATAACGAAATTCTGTGATGATCTTCAAGAAATCTTTATGTTTTAAATTGAGACACATGATATTTTATTACATTATGTCTATGGAATCCATTCATAAATACGACTAGTGCAGTGTACGAATGAGCAGAAATAACCTAGTGGGAAGCCGTTGGATTACTACGCAGTGGTCACTAGTTCAATCCCAAAGCACGCAACTCTGACTTTTTTTTGTTTAAAAAGATTACTAGCAATATGATTTTCAAATTACTAGTATTCATGTTAACTCCTCCAGCTAAGCTAGACTGCTTGAAGTAGGAGTGGGTTCACGTCTGTAGTGCAATGGGTGGGATTCGAACTCGCGACCTCTCAACCCTAAGTCCAATGCCTTATCCATTGGGCTACCGCCACTTAATTATCTTTTCGAAGTTATGTATGTGCGTATTAAATAGTTAATTATTGCTTGCTTTAGTGGTGAAGGAAAACATGAGAAAAGCTGCATGTCTGAGAGCTCTCCATAATGTTCTCGAAGATATGTTTTATACGATCTATTTCTGAATCCTTATTTACATAAAACTTTTTGCAAACCCAATATGTTAAAAAAAATAACAAATCTGCAAAATAATCATTGTCTGTCACCTATTATAAAAAAATAACAACAAAGGGATAGTTAAACTTACTAACGTATTTTATAATTGTGAATTATACACATTAATAATTCCACAACATAAGTGCTATTAAAAAGTGGACAATACTTAGGCAGTCAAAAGGCAAGTATTAAATCTTTTGCCTTGAGCAAGTTAAGTGAAAAACAAAGACTAAGCTTAAAGGTAATGTTTTCGAAACAGTTAAGATAGCTCAGAGTATTACTTCACTGTTTACAAGCATATTTTACGGTAGAATTCTTGGTCGTGTTTAAGACGTAAACTCTTGTACACAGAGGCAGCGTAAAATCAATATTAAAGACATTACATCCGTGGCATTCAAAGATAATATCTATATACTAATATTATAAGGCTGAAGAGTTTGTTTGTTTTCTTGGTTGAACGCGCTAACTCAGGATCTGCTGGTTCGAATTGAAAAATTATTTTAGTATTGGACAGCCTATTTATTGAGGAAGGCTATAGGCTATATAACATTACGCTACGACCAATAGGAGCAGAGCATCAATGAATAATGTTGCAAAAACGAGTAAAATTCTCTTAGTCTTATTCTTGAAGCAGACGTTATTGCACGGGTCAGCTAGTCAATAATAAAGTTGCGTTTGATTGAAATATGTCAAATAATTCGCTAGCCGATCAATTGTGCTAAAAACTCATCAGGCACTGTTATTGCTATGGTTACATACATAATACGTAAATGGATACATTTTACAGAATTGATCCGCAGTTATATAATTTGAAATTCAATTATCGATTTGTTTGTCATTACTGCATCACTTTCCAAGGACAATCGAACGTTAATAATAAATCGAATTATTCGACAGTCGTGACATTCTAAATTCGAACGTGGAATTATTTACCGTTACAGTATGAGATTCGAACGAAAAAAGAACATTACAAAAATCAATAGATTCGAGAGTTTTTCAGTTCACATTCGAACGTCGATTTCCGTGTTGGTATTGCATCACAATTAAACGATAATCGAATATTCAAATTGTACCGTGATTCCTATTTTGAACCGCCAACGAAAAACAGATTGATCGATCTCAATGAGGATTGTTTATTTAAAATATTGTTCTGTGCTGTATTTGACGAAAATTAAGATTTCTTTTCGATAAGTAACATAAGTACACCTAGTAGGTGAGGGTAAAAAATTGTTGTTGCGCCCCTGAGTCTAATTGTTATTTTATATATTACTATGTGTTACTTGCAGAGATACGTGGTATCACGATTTTATTTATAATATCACTTCGATTCAACTATGATTGTAACTCCCACTTAGTAGATGGCGATCTGATTATCTAACGACCACAGTTCATATTCCGTCCTGCAAAATAAAAACATATGTTGGCAGAAAAAGTAAATGAGTACAAAGCATGTCTGTAAATTATTATTTACATGTAAGAAATGTGTATCATTTATTGGCGACCCAAATAAATAAATAAAAAATCCAATTGCATTTCGCCCGGCTCGGATATCGAATTCGAGACTTCACACAGCAGTATCATTCGGTACTACTAATAGTAATATAAGCCCTGTATATAAATTGTCCCACTGCTAGGCACGGACCTCTTCTCAGTGTGAGAAAGATTAGGCCATCGTCCACCACGTTTGGCTAGTGCGGGTTCGGACACTTCACATATCTTCGAGAACGTTGTGGAGAACTCTGCGACATGCAGGCTTCCTCGCGATCTTCTTTCGCCGGTGACCGAAAATTAACTACTTGATACGCACATAACTTAGAAAATACAGCGATTTGTGCCATGGGATCAAGTTCCAGACCTCTGCATGGTAGTGCAACGGTTTCCCACTAGGCTTACGCTTCTATAGCATTAATTAATTACAGCTGTTCTATAAATACACAGCCTACCAACTTCCTAATCATCATGACATTGCGTTCTGGTGTAGGAGAAGAATTTAATGGGTTGCCTGTCACCCTTACCCTAATATATTCTCTTAGTTGGCTTGTAAATGCAACATCTACGGTAAGGATGAGCCAGCTTTATTTAGTGACTAAGAACCACAAAGCAAAATGGAATTAATTAATTAAATTCCCATGTAAGTGTCGTGGCAAGTCGAAAACTTTCGCGTCATGAATAAATTTAACTCATATAAAGATTACCTACATATATTAGTTGTGTGGGTAGTTTTGTTTTGTTCGCGACAAACGGATATGTGTGTGAAGAAACAATGACGGGACTTTTGTGTTGTGTTCTGCGATACAAAAGCTTGTTGGTATTGTCTTGCGTTTATGTGAATAACATAAATTAAAATTATGTAACTTTTGCAAAGTTAGTTTTATATGGTTTATATTGTCAAGTTTTATCATAATTTATAATGACTATTGAGATACTGTTGATGGTGGATGCCGAAGAGTTTTAAAATGATGGTGTATTGGTTTATGTGGTCGCTTCGCCACTGCGACTATGCCTTGTGACAACAATTGAGTGGTCAACAAATAGATGTACCGAGTCTGAG
Organism: Catocala fraxini; assembly: GCA_930367265.1. Lineage (NCBI taxonomy): Eukaryota > Metazoa > Arthropoda > Insecta > Lepidoptera > Erebidae > Catocala > Catocala fraxini. The sequence continues at coordinate 19,466,913 of OV884035.1, forward strand.
TGTTCTTTCTGTCCATTGTTTCAATGTTTGTAAAGTCGCCCGTGACTCTGGAATTATTTGTGGTGCGGCAGTTGTTGATTTAAAAGCAATTTAAACAAGCTTCATTGACATTGAGTTATCCGTTTGGAAGCTACGAAGCTATAGGCAGTCATCCAACTTGGTTTTTGTCAGATGTGTAATGTAGGAATTACGCTACTGCGTTTAGATTCTCGATTATCATCCAAGAGTGATTAATACCTAAAATAAACGTAAATCGATTTTCGAATGTAAAATGAAACAGTCGAATTGTTCGATATTCTTATTGTTCGTTTCTTTCATAAAGTCTTTACGAATGAAACGAACTGTATAGTAAACTGTATAGTAATTACTATTAATTCCACATATGAATTTATAATTGAATACGGTTCAGTTGAGTTCCAAATAAAAAAAACAAGCAAATCTTTCTTCTTTATAATATTAGTTGGACTTTAAGCACACATGACAAAACAATTGTTGCAACTTACATGGATATCAGTTATTGGGCAAGACCTAGCAAAAGATAACCTGCCCGATGACCTGGACAGTAATCCTTTGAGTAGAGGGATTAGAAGAGCTGACCCCAATACCGTAATAATATGATTTTATATTTTAATTAATCATTTGCATTATTTTAACATACATTAGCACATGTTAGCAATAATAGGTAGGATATAATTATTTTATAGAAATATTTAATAAAGTGTAGCAATGTATAAGCATTATTTGAATATATTTAATTGTTATTTTTTATTGGCAACACTGATTTTGCTCGACTGTCCGTCCCACTACGCTTGATAGTATAAAACTAACGCGCGGAACGATAACTGGTAGTCGTGCGTCGAGTGGCGATTGGATAAGTTTGTGAAGTAAAAGTGTATTAAGTGGCTATTGCATTGAATTAATAATAAATATATTGTATAACTATGTAAACTATTAAAATAAATTCTAAATATGTTACAATTATTAATACAAATAAATGCCAAAGAACTGATTCTGGAGTTTCCTTTCACACATAAGAGTAAAAATTTGACATAGAATAAAATAGTAAAATTTTGCATCAAAATATTTTAAATTTTCATTTAAATTCAAACGCCGCCATCTTGGCGCGCTGTCATCAAGTTTAACTAACGTGGACATTGACATTGATGCGACAACTTTAATATCTTGTATACAGCGAAGTACTTTTTTCAACTTATCTGAGAATTTTTCTAATTGCAATATGGACAGATTTGGCAAACCGTTTTATAAGTATCTACTCAATAACTGTGTGCAAAACTACGAAACGTAATGTAGTTTATAAAGTGTTTTTATATTCTGCGAGATGCGAACGTAATAAGTGTGGTGTACCGCTATAAGAGAAGATAAAGTATCGCCAACTACTTAAAGATCATTTAAATGTAAGTACGTAGTGTTTATATTGTTATAATACAAGTAGTAAAAATACATAACAATTCGTTTTCCATTCGAATACTACATTGACTAAATCGAAGTTCTAGATTTGATGCAAATTACGTAGGTATCATGAAAACATGTATTTTTTTAATACTATCCGACTGTGCATTTACTAAACAGATTTTAATCATTTGCAGGAATGCAATAAATTAATAAATTGTGCATTAATCTGGACTAGGACATCGTCCGCATGATTCCGTTTGACCACAAGCGTTGCATTTTACGATGTCAATTTTCTTGCGTATTTTATCATATTTAATAAAGGTTTTTAGACGTTTGCAATTTGTACACTTACTTAAAGCGATTAACTATTTCAAGGTAATATTTACCTTACCGACGTAATGATCGGCGCAAGTCAGTCGAAATGATATTTATTTAATTAAAAATCATAAGCTTATCGCGATAAATAAAAAATAAAGTTATTGGTGAATATCTATATAATATCAAATCTGTATTAAACTGTCTTACTGCTGGATACGGGCCTTTTTTTCAGTGTGCAATGAGTATATCTTTCGTAATATATATTTTTAAATAAAAGTACTTGACCTATATTTGAATAACATGCATACCCTATTAGAAATAGGAAATAACCAAAAGTGAGAAGGGAAAGATCGCGTATAATAACAGATAATAACCATGGGCTTTTCAAGAGCGTAATACTAATTCCCTTTTTTACGCAATTCCCATAACTCTTACAATAATGACGTTGTTAAAGTTGAGCTCTATAATTCTTTCAATAAAACTTAAATTTAGGAAAATACTTTTCGAGATATATAGTCAAAGTTTTGAGAGGAAAATTAAACATCCACCCCTTAAACTGTACGATCCTGTCTAACTAAAGACTATTTCTTTGATAGCTTTTTGAAACTCCCCTTTTCAGCAGCTAATTTATTGTATTTTAAATTTAAATAGAAAGATGGCTAAGCTTTTATACAGAGTTTAGCATTTCCGCGTAGCTCACTGTTTACAAGCGCTTATTAAATAGGTGATTAAATAATTGTAAAAAGCAGGCGTGCCAGCAGCTTAATGAACAGTTTGTTTTAAAATAAAGAATATCAAGCCTGGTAAATCACTAAACAACTAATGATTAAAATTACTAAGCTTTTCAGTATGTGGAAAAATCTAATAAAATCTCCGGTTCAATATCCGATCCAAAAATAAAAACCGAATACTTGTTGAAATTTTCTGTCAAGAAATAATTAATATCTGTCGCAGTTGTAGCAGGGGTTTGGAACTGTTCGGTAGACATACTAAACCATAGTTGGCCGCCATTTTTTATTTCTTATAATATTTTACAAAGAAAATATGCTATATACACATATGTGAGACTACGTATGAACTACAAACTGCGAGTACCCAAATTGTTGTTTCGCTGGTAGCATAAAGGTTCCTTTAGTTACTATTAAAAAAACTCGATCTTGCTCTAAATTCACGAATACTTTGTTTACGTTCCGATTAAAACCAACTCTCTTTCATAGCTTCACAACATTGAAATAGGTTTTTTGTGGCTGAGGACAATAAAAAAGTAATTGCATCAAAATTATACTTGCCACGAGAATAGGACGCGCATTTGATTGTTTTTTTATTATCCTCTTTCCATTACTTTTCTTCGCGGTGTCGTTGTGGTACCTATTTATGCCCGCATTACACTGAAGCGCTCAAGCGAAACTATATGAAACTGAATAATTTTATTAAGCTTCGCAATCATACAGCATATCTTTCATTTTTGTACATAATAAATTAATCGGAAACAAGTACATGGCACTCAAGACGATTGTCTTGAGTGCCTTGGTCTTGTTAGAATCGGCAGCAATTAATACAACCTATATCAAACACAATGTAAACATTGTTGTTAATTATAATAAATAAATTAAAAAGCAGTACTTATATTTTAAATAATAATAATATTCTATCACATACACACAATACCATCTAGCCCAAACTAAGCAGCACTTGTACTATGGGTACTAGACAATGGATAAACATACATATGTATTTATATTTTTTTGTAAATACATCCATATTATACATAGAAACATCCAGACCAAGACAGACATTCATGTTCATGCACACAAATGTTTGACTTGTGCGGGAACCGAAATGTAGAAGCATGTTGAAATGTTAAAATTAGATAAATAGATAAGATATTTATTTTACATTTTATTTAGGATTTAAATGAAACCTGGCACACAGATAGACCATTACCTGGATTAACACATAGTCTACTTTTTATCCCGCTATGTTTTTCTATGGGATTCATAGGACAACTTTTTGTCCCAGCATGCGTACCTATATAGGTTGCACGCGAGGAAAGCTGCTGGCAGAACGTGTTATACAAGTTTTGGATAGGTATTTGTAACTCAATCACTCGCATACCGTTGTACAGAATTGGAAGAAACTTAATGCACGAGTAGATTAGATCTGCATTAACATATAAGTATACTTTTAAAAACCCATGCTGGGTTTCTAACCCAGCATGCGTTTCACGTTTGTTGGTGATAAGCCATGGTGTGTTAAAATTTGTCACGATAACCGGCTCCACCTTTTTAATGTGGTCTTAGTTTCTGTTCGATTCACGCGAGCAAAGCCGCGTGCAGAAGCCATTATACAATAAAGTGTCTCGTCTGCGGCTAATAAAGCCAGGGAGATTCAAAAGCAATCTAATTTACACTCGTATTGCATTGAACAGATTGTGGTTATTCCCTAGCTAGAGTTATTTTAGTTGACGTCTAGACTATAGTGTGTATATAAGGTCACGTCGGCGACTGTCCAACGCAGCAGATTTCTTTATACAGTAGCTCACGGCTTGAATTATAGTTACGCTTAGAGAAACAGAGGCAGTTACTTCAGAAGAAGGATATCATTGGCACCGATTCTGACATCTCAAAGTTTCCTTAACATACATACATATAGATTCACGCCTGTTTCCCAGAGGGGTAGGCAGAGACTACGGATTTCCATTTGCTACAATCCTGACACACTTCTCTGGCTTCATTCACTTTCATCACATTCCTCATACACGCTCATCGGTTCAAGGTGCTCTTAACCTGGCCTTTGTCCAGAACGCCTCCGATCTGATCAAGAAACGTTCGCCTAGGTCTTCCTCTTGCGACTGTTCCAGTCACACTAGCCTTATAAACTTTCTTAGTCAGTCTTTCCTCGTCCATTCTTTCTACATGCCCAAACCAGCTTAACATACCCTTTTCTATTCTTGTCACTATATCCACTTTCATGCCACATCTCTCTCTAATCACACTATTGCTTATTCTATCTTTCAGAGTCACACCACATATATGTATTTCTCTCTCTCATTTCTACAGCATTTATTCTGCTCTCATGCTTCTTTTGCCATACCCAACTTTCACTTCCATACATAAGTGTGGGCAAAAAAAAAAGTTTCCATAAGTTCTGCTCTAAACCTACTGCAGGAATGTAATGCTTGGTTAATTTACCCCAGTTGCTTACGTTATAACCTTGGTATAAATCTGTTAAATATATTAAAGATCTGTTTACTTTCGTTGACTAGTGTCAAAGTTTATATGGTCTTAAATCGTGACTAGTATATTCGTTGTATATCAGTACTATAGCACAGGTTCTCCTTTTTAAGCAACAGTCATATAGATGTGCTAACAATAAATAAATATAAAAGATTATCAGTAAGTAGATTAAAGATAATACAAACTAGAACACTATTACTTTTGTAAACTGTAAATGCAAAATTACAACAGTTTTTGTAGGTTAACATTAATTTGTCATACAGTTCAGATTGTTTTATTACAAGTAAAGATAAAAAGCTTATATCAAATTTACAGTACTCCATTATAATAGTAATTGATATCAAGAAAGTAACACAAATTATTATGTACCTAATAGTCTGCTTGCGGCTTTGCCCGCTTCTATCTCACGGGGATACATCTCATTTCACCGTGGGAGAGCCATGCTTCGGCACAAATGGGTCGGCTCGACCGGAGTGGTACTACGGCCTCACAGAAAACCAGCGTGAAATTGCGCTTGCGTTGTGTTTCGTCGAGTGAGGAGGCCTGATCGTCCCCCTCCCTTTTCTGGTGAGGGAAAACTCCTCTGGTGTTGCGGGTGTCCATGAGCGGCGGTAATCGCTTACCCCGTCTGCTCGTTTGCTTCCTATACCATAAAAAAAAAGTTCTGATAACCAATCATAATGCCAAGTTTCATCTAAATCCATTTTACGGTTTATACGTGATTGCCTGGTCATCCAAGTCAGTAGTTACCTAGTTAGTATTAGTTAGTTAGTCTTGCTTAGTATGGAAATCAGTATCAGCACCTATTAAACAGTATATACATTTATATTGTGTCATCCTAACTAATATTATAAATGCGATTGTGAGTTTGTTTGTTTCGCTTTCACGCCTTTACTATTCGACCGATCATCATGAAATTTTACTTCCATATTGTCAGGGATACAGAAAAGGACGTAGGGTACCATTCATCTAGAAAAAGTACTGTTACTAACTTAACCTAACCTAAATTTACACGAGCGTAGCCGCGGGAAAAATCTAGTATAGTATAAGCATATAATAGTAAAACTACTTAGTGATAATAAACAATTATCACTACATGTTATAAAACAAAGTCCCCAGCCGCGTCTGTCTGTCTGTTCGCGATAAACTTAAAAAATTCTAAACGAATTTTTATGCTGTTTTCATCAATAGACAGAGTAATTTATGATGATGTACTGAAGCCGGATCGGGTCGCTAGTTATTATTATAAAAAACATGTACACAAATATTCACAAGTATAATATGAAAGTGTAACTATTCTATATGCTAACGAAGTTGGTGACGTAGCATATATTAGAGTATCGGTTAAAATATATAAGTCGACATTGTTGTGGTGGTTCATCTTTACAGGCGTTTTATCGTAAATTGTATTTGCATTTTGTCGTAAATTGTGGATGCAAAAGCCAAGCACAGTGCGACTGACTTGTAGTTTAGTGGATTATCTGACCAAGCGTTTTCCTTATTTTAAAATAAAGTGCACTAGAAAAGAGTGCTTTGCGTTATATGATGTCAACGGAGTTATGAGTTATTAGATCATTCTAACTTCAAACATAGACCAACGCCTGTTTCGTTTCGAAAGGGTAGGCAATGGTGTATTGCACCTATATTTTACAAACTGAGTTTTTAGGTACTTCCATAAGGGTCGTGCCTATAATCGTTGACTGGTAGCAAATTTAGATAGCGAGCTACTGAGAAATATCCAATATAAAATCTATAATATATCTAATAATACTTTGCCGAAACCATAAAAACAAACCCCGGACCTCACAATCGCATACAAATTTGTACCATGAGGCCAGAAAAACAGTCTCTAAATAGTTTTATATAAATAAAATGTATATACACAGAAGAGAGCTTACCACACACAACATATCATAGTAAAATACCTTGCAACTTCTAAGCTTCAAAACAGCAAAACCATTTTTAATACAAACTGTACGTACATGAGCTTGTTACCAAACGATTAACTGTCAAAACAAGCCCAATAAACGTGTCTCCGCCATGTTTCCAAGACGCGACACACGATATACCTCACAGAATTTATGCAAAGTGACACCGCCTCATGTGTCTTGCTTACCTGCACGAGTTTGCCACAGATTTATGCACAGTTGTAAACCTCTGATATTTTAAACCCTGCATTTTAAATCTCACATTAACTGAGGCGAAAATATATCTGACATTATACTTTTATAAGATCTATATAATTTGAGAAGAAACGCTGGAGTTGCGAAGGTATTTGCAGTAAACTGAGAAAATAGCTCGGAAAGCACTTTCGGATTTTAAGAGCTGCGCCAATGCTGAACGTCCGTATTCGTATTTGGTGAGAATACGTGTCTTAATACTAGTATATGTTTCCGATATTCACTGAGAAAATCTGATTTTTGAAAATAGAATTTTTGATAACGTACATGCTGCATTTGAGTCCCCATCGGCCAGTGTTATTGAGGTTTTCTATTAGGATACTCTCAGTAGATGAGTTTGGATATGTACCCAATAGACGGCAATATGCTCGCTGACTCCTTCATATTTTTTTTAATAGGATCTATTACATAGCTGATGAAATGTGGATATAATGTCGTCCAGACTGAATTTCGGCACAATCACACCTTAATGAAGACTGGCCAGCATGCAGATGATAATTTTGTGCACAAACCTGTGTTTGCGCACACACTTGTGCACTACAGTATCGCGTGCACTCTCTATTCTTTTACTCTCATGATCCGATGTGACGGCAATTCTTCAGACCGGAGAGAGATCAGGCGTAGAACCAACGGCCTTACGTGCTTTCCGCGTCACGAGGGTGTTTTACACCTCCACCTTACTAGTCTACATTACTAATGCATACGTCATGCATATAATTTCTCTCTGTATGGGTAGAGGATTCGGTATGCTTCCCAGAAGATAATATTATTATTCTCTCACGGGGAATCACGAAGCAAGAGTAACATGCTCCTCGTATCTCGTTGAACTTATTAAGGCGTCAGTCTAAGCTGTCTTAAATATTTATAATAATTGAAAGGAGGTTTTAACTTAGTTAATATGTCAAAAATATCAGACCAAAAAGGTTTTTAAGCTATATCCGGAAGCCCGTGAGCAGTTAGAAATACATCATATGATTTTTGATTGATCATAATGAAATTTCGCATACATGTTGTCAAGGATACAGAAAAGTACATGAGGTACCTTTCATTCAATAAATGTACTGTTTCCTAGGGATACAAATTTATTTATAGAAGGCATAAAATAATCTAGTAAGACTAAAAACTTAGGACTATACCATATAGTTCTTTTCTTATACCTACCATATAATCCTAAGTTTATACCATATAGTTGTTAGTCTGTAGACAGCTTACCAAAGTAGAGATATAATAAACATACATTAAACTAGTTATAATTTAGGTACCATATAACATTGAGGCTATTGACATTTATCAGACTCCGTACTGCTACTGAAAATAGCGTTTATTCTTTTTTATTAATTTAATCAAAAATTAAAGTCGCCCAAAATCTACGACACAAAGAATTTTTAAATCCTCTCTCAAATAAATAGGATTGAAGCTCCTCAAAATCATAAAAAAGGGATGCAGTACACGTTGTGACGTAACCGCAATTCAAATGTACGTGTGAGAGGAAGATTGCGAGATATCCCCATTACGTCCCCACTTTATCTCATTCCCAAATTTCAAGTATTTATTTCTACCAATTTTTGTTATTTTCAAAACAGATTCTTTCTGATGGTATTATATATGGCGTATGAAATAAAGTATTAAATTAAACACAGCCAATTTGCCTATCTTTTTTATATTAGACTGCGTTTAAGCATAGTATTATACCTGGAACCTGGTGATCAGCCGTAAACATTTAAACGCAAACTAAATTATCCACAGTCTCACACCTTAAGTCACAGGTAGAATTAACTTTCATTCATATTTCACCAGTTATGCTTTTAGATTCCACGAAAATGGAAGGCAGTCTAATAATATCAGCCCTGTATGAACAGCCTCAGTGTTGGGCATGGGCCTCTTCTCAGTGTAAGAAGGGCCATATATAGATATAATATGGCCGTTAGTCAGATAGACAATTTATTAGAAAAGCCATAGCATTATGCTGGCTCAGTGCGGGTTGGCAGATTTCACATATTTATTTTTATTTAAAACTTTATGCACAGACATACCTTGTCGGACTTAATGCCAAGGGCATTCTCTACCAGTCAACCGTAGGGTGATGCAGAGATAAAAAGAAGTAGGTGCATACGCATACAATAGCATTATAAATATACATGTATTTAAACTAAAGAATTATTTAATTAGAAATATTTAATACGCATATCACTTTTAAAAGTCAGAGATTCAGGCCTTTAGATCAAACTTGTGACCTCTGCGTGGCAGTCCAACGGTAACTTGGCAATCGCTGCTTTGCAATCTACTAGCACCATTAAAGATCTTATGGTGATACTGAAAATTTCTTGGAATAAAACTTGTGATAAAATGACTTCATGCACAGCAGTCGCATTCGCTACAGCTGCGCGACTGTGGCAGTCAAAACAAAAACAGTTACGAATAATATGCGAGTTCATTGGAAAACAATGATTCAGTGTGAAACCGCATGGTTAATTAAAACTTACACAATACGAATGCGGTATTTTACTCGTTTGTGTTTAATCAACATGCGATTACAAAATAATCGACTCTTTTTGTGGTCTACAGTTTGGATTTATTTTATTTGTCATAATTTTTTTTGTAGTGTACGAGCTGTGATGTGCCTATGTATGATATAATTTTAAGCTTAGCTAACCAGACTAATGTCTGTATATGCTTGACAATAGCTGTGAATACATATGCCTACCCCGTCGGGGATACAAAGGGGAGACTAGTATGAAAAGTTAAATAATTGAGTAAAATTTTTAAGAAATATTCTTGTCTTTAAGCCAAAGACAGGATTTAAACAACTTCTGAAAAAATATGCTTACGATATTGCTGTTGATTTGTAAGAAAATAAAAAAGCTATTCTTCGGGAAAAGTACTTTTTAGAGTTCGAAAAAACTGTTATACAAAAGCTTTGTCCGTCCGCTCGTCCGTCCGTCCGTCCATCCGTCCGTCTGTCTGTTATACAACTTTCAACTCAAGAACCGTAAGAGCTAGAGACTCGCGGTCAACGCCATTCGACTCAGCATAGTCGATATACCCCCGAAATGACTATGACCTTTGACCTCTGACCTCAAGCTCACGGAGATACCATTTTTTCGAACTCTAAGATTTACGGCAATTCATTGCCGATTCTCACTTGTTTTCTAGATAAAGGTAACCGTATGTCCTTTGTCCGTAGGACTTCTGACAACGTGTATACGTTTCATGATAATCGGTCAAGTAGTTAAGGTTTACAATCACGTCTATAATATTAGTAAGAATTTTTTTAGAGCATGTTTTCAAAATATTTATAGAACATTTACGCGACCGAAGCTGCAGGCAAAAACTAGTCTTTTATAAAATGAACGCTTCATTATTAATTCGCATTAAAAAGTTATCAAATCTTTTTTTTTTAAGCTTGCATTTGTCAACCATAACTTTCATTAACACGCAATACATCATTCGCTATGATATACCTATTAATTTAAATTATGTTCTATCTATACCCTATTCAACATTAGGCGTAAAGATATCTCAGTACAAATGATTTCCCTTACACGATCGTTTCGAGAAAGGCTTTATGCAGTACGTAATTGACCTTTAGTATTGCTTACTCTTACACGTATTAGATCTCTAAATAGGTCTGACTACGTGTAATACATTTAAAACATCGATTTGTCCGTTTGTCCCACGTTATCTGTTAATTAATGTGGTTGTTTGTTTTATTTCGTACAACATATTTGCTTTGTACTTATGTAATGTAAATATTATGCAATCTGATAGAATATCTTCTAAAACAAATAGATTTAATGTTGATTAAAATGATTTTTCTTTTTTTTATATTACTGTTACATGCGTAGAATTTTTATATTATGCATGCAACTATCGTGGGTAACATGCGCAAGATAGTCGTGTGCGCTACGTTAATGCGCTTGTAGGCGACGCAAGCTGTTAACGCGGGTTACATATGCTACTCGTAGGTATTCGCGCGCGCTACATGCGCAATTCGGTCATACGGGTTAGCTGCACGAGTGGCGCGCATCGGTCATTTGCACGATGCATACAATATTAATATCTCAATACGCGCATTATACCCACGTCGTAAGTGTTTACAGTTACTGTATATAAGATTATTTGGCTCAGCCGCTTACAGCTAATCTTGAAGTCTGGGATTCGACAGCCATGTCGGATACAATTTTAGATATACCTATTTAACGGTTTAGCTGTATAGATTGATTTATACTTATTTATAATTAAATTGTTTAATTATAAATAAGTATATATACTAATATAATACCTAGATGATAATTAGGGGTGATAATACTGAATGCGACTACTGTGTTAGTTTTTGGATTCGATTCCGAGCGGTTGATAGTTGGGGCAAATAATATTAGGTTTACCATGTATCAAATAAAACGACAATACAATTTAGGGTTTATTTATATCGATGTTATTTGTCTTAAAATATGCGAGTTCCTGGTCGGGAATCAAAAAACTTTATTTTAGGAAATTCTCAGTAGGATCTCGGAGTCTGCAAATATCATATCACATAGGACCTAAAAATTGCTTGTATGTGTACCCTAATAGGCTGGCAATAGTATATTATAGGTATTAGTCTATATATGTATGTATATTAAGCACTGATTGTTTGCTGTTCCAACAGTACGTACTTGTTTAGCGGCACCAGTAGCATTCCACGCCTCAGATGACACAACACAGTGCCTACGTAAATCAGCACGTCATTGGTGCAGTCTAATAACTACTATGGAACGTTTTAGCCGGACGAATTGGACATTGTTGAAAGCATTCCAGCATCTTCTAAACTGCAATAATTAACCGAAAGCCTTCTCGGTTTCGCCTATTTCCAAAATGAACACTAAAATCCAGTTTGATTCGCAAAGTCAATAAACTAGGGTAAGTACGCCGAAATGGACACTTAATCAAACAGGAGACAATAAAGGTGATGCTGAAAATATATGACGGCCATTTAAGTCACTGGCCAGTTTTGGCAGTCGTTTTGAATTTGGAACGTTATTTGACAAACAATATTGTAGAATAAAAATAATCTATTAGGTTTTAAGCTGTCAGTTTAACCATAGCCAGCTATAATTATAGAAGCATTGTGTCTGTACGCGGCTGTCGGCATCCGTACGCGAAGGACAAAATATGTATATTAAAAAAAAATGGTATCCATAGACACAAGAATTTATAGCAACCGGCTGTCAAGCCGACATAACGAAATTAAAATCAATTGCGTTACGTACAATATTAAAAAATAAATACGACCATCACGTTAAAAAAGTTTTGACATACAAATATGGCAATCGCGTCCGAAAATTCCTAAGTCCATGATGGTAAGAGAAAATAGATATCTATTAGATACTAAGCCCGTCAGGATAGCCATAACTAGGCTTGTTGATACAAGTATTGTGTCTGGTCAAATGGTCCAAATGCCGATGAGCGAATATTATTAAAATATATGATCTTTATAAAAACCGCTGTTAAATTAAAATCAATGTAGGTCTTCTCTTTTTTTCCAACGTAGAGTAAATACTTAAGAGTACTATTTGTGTTTATGAGTAAAGATAAATTATTTGTACATATTATTTTATAATTTACGACACAACATTTTAAAAGAGCGTGTCTTATAAATAACTTAAGAATTTAATAAAGAACCTTAGCTGATAGTACTCCGTTATATTGATGAGATTTTATATTAATTTAACTTTAGTTCTATCAAGATGAAACAAAAACAAAGAGTGCTTGTCTCTGTTTTTTTATAGAGATCCTACATCTTATTTCTATTTTCTCTATGGCTTTTCTATTTTTCGATGAATTGATTTTACTTTTCGCGTTAAATTCCTTTCATCTTGTTACACTTAACATATTGTTTTTGATAAACTTAAATAAATATACAAGCAATATTGAATGTTCAAAGTTACGTTAAAACATCTAAGACGTCCAAACATTGCTAAGATTTTTGTTTAGGTATATAATAAGCTAGTTATTCTATGCAGACAACAAGAAATTTCTGTTCTATGTTGAAGGTTCATGATTATTCATACTTATAATTGTTTAAACAGGCACAACATTGGGTAGCTTTGTATAAACTGGCATCTCAAACTGTTTATCTTATAGATTCTGCAATATCCATCCCTTCAACTATAATAACACGAGAACTTCCTGTACTTATGCTCAATATTCAATTTAGACATTGTTCACGTAATAGGGGGAATGCAAACATATTGTAATTCAGCTGCCAAAATATTAAACTCCTAGGCTTTGTTCCAAGACATACGTTCAAGACATGTAAACACATCTCGGTAATGTGCCATGTAGGCAACAGCTGCCTGCCTTGATTAAGACATAAATATGCAGCGGCGGTACAAAACATGTATGCTCCGCATGAACAAACCCCATTCCGCAATAGTTTCCCTTTATATGTCCATTTTGAATTTTATTAATATTTCCACCATGTATACGTACGGTGTAGACGCGTTGAGTTTGAAAACATACAGAGATGTAATAGGTTGTTTAAATAGTAACGTTAGCAGAGAGCAGGATATATCAGTGATGTGTTAAAAAAAATGATTGACTTTATGATACTTGGAGCTCATACTGCGTAAATAGAAACACCAATAATAATTAAATTATGCCCAAACCAAACCAGGCATGTAAAAAATGGACGAGAAAAGACTGACTAAGAAAGTTTATAAGGCTAGTGTGAATGGAACAGTCGCAAGAGGAAGACCTAGGCCAACGTTTCTTGATCAGATTGGAGACGTTCTGGATAAAGGCTAGGTTAAGAGCACTTTAAACCGGCGAGCGTGTATGAGGAATGCGATGAAAGTAAATGAAGCCAGAGAAGTGTGTCAGGATCGTAGCAAATGGAAATCCGTAGTCTCTGCCTACCTCTCTGGAAAACAGGCGTGAATCTATGTATTTATGTATGTAATTAAATTATGTTTGGGTACTATGAAATAATTACACTTCAAAATATTGAGACAACTTCCATCTTAGTCTCCCCGCGAGCATGACTGTTGAAAAGCAACCGAAACGTAGGGCAAAGTGTAAACTGAGCTGAAAAACTATTAAAGTTCTATAACAGTAGTGTAACGTTTCAAAATTATGTAATAAAGTGTTAAATAAACATCGCAATAAAATTCGTATAAAGTACTTAGATTAATTTAAAAAAATAATACAAAGTTTTTAAAAATATATTTTCAGTAAACTACGACGGTCTTCGCCAACGATTTGTCAGTAACTGACCAATATAAATGTTTTTTTGTAATGTTATCTTTTATCCCCTAAATTGAGCAAAAAGTCAGTTTGCTTTTACTAAGTAAAATTCCATAACTAATATTTGTGTGATTATTCTTAGTTGGATTTTTGTTTATCCTTTAAATATGTTATAGTAATGGTGTTTATCTATAAAGATTGTGCAGTTATTGGTGAAATTGTCTTGTAAATTAAACAATAGCTGATAATCCTCAATAAATACAAAATAATAATAATAATGTATATTTATTTCCTCCTCACAAACAGACTTTAACATAATTACAGATTTACTTATATCTATTTAGGTACAATTTAAACTTAGTCTACAATATATGAGGAGCTGGTGTCTGAGTTAGGCATAAAAATGCCTGTAATACAGATCACCAGGTCCTCACCCTGCGGCAAGCAGGGGCATTAGTAAGTAAACCATAAAAACAATATTAAGTAAGGAAAAATATGAGGGTAATTAAAAAAATATATTAAAATATTTAAAACTTTTTAAACAAAGGTGCCATACTTCGATTTGTGTATGCATGTGTGTGAGTGTGTGTATGTCTGTGTGTGTGAGCGAGTGTGTTTGTTTGTGTGTGTGAGACTGCTTATACAGGTATGTAAGTGCTTAGTTTCAGTGCAGTAAGTTTTCTGTAAGGTTATAATCTAGATTTTGTAACCACTCCATGACTAAAGATTTGCATTTATTTTTAAGTAGTGAGTATATTGATAACAAACGATTTGCCTTATTATATAATTTAGCATTTAAGTAGCAGACAAATCTATGTGCTAGACTAGTTTTAAATAAAGTTATAGTACAAACTCGATCCTTACGTCGTTGATTTTTGTACTTATCTGGTTCATATTTTAATAGGGAGTATTGTTTTGTTATTGTATAAACAATAAAAAGGTGTCAGACCCTTAAAGCTTTCCATTGTTTGTAAAGTTCAAAAGTAGGATGATAAAATGGAAGGCATACACTAGCTTTTAGTAATGCTCTTTGCGCTTTTTCTAGTTTAAGAAAATTAGTTTTGGAGGCCCCTCCCCATGAGGTAATGCACTAAATTAATTGTGATTGAGCTTGAGAGATTGAGAGCATAATATATGGATTTAATCACATTTAATGCTGCAACGTGCCTTATTGCTTTAAAATTTACTATTAATTTACGTATTCTGGCAGTAAGAAGGTCAATATGTTGGTAGAAGTTTAGATTTAGATCTATCATTATACCGATATACTTAATTGATTTTGTTTGCATAAGGTTAGGGCAAGAACTGTTTGTATAATTTTTATTGAAACGTGTGCGAGATGATTTGGCATGAGGGATCGTTAGTTTTGATTGAAAAGGATAAGTAATTTGTTTTAGCGACGTTAAGCGTTAGGATATTTGTATTTAACCATCCAGTTACACAGTTCATTCCTGTCTGGGCATAAGAAAATACTTTAACCCAAGTGTTTCCACTGAAAAGCAAAGCCGTGTCATCTGCGAATGTAACAATTTTAGTATTAGGAATTTCCATCTGGCATAAATCGTTTATATAAACGAGGCCCTAATATAAGGCCCAGGATGCTTCCCTGAGGAATTCCAAAAGTTACTGGGGCTTCTTCGCTGATATCACCAATCCGCACACACTGTGTTCTAACCGTCAGGTAATCCTGTAGTAATTTCAACTGGAGGTCACAGATACTGAGTTATTTAAGCTTTTCCACCAAGATCGGGACAAAGATCGTGTCAAAGGCTTTTACAAAATGAAAATTTTTAGAAATATTCCTGTTGACAGGGACAAATTACAAATATACGAAATTGGAAGGGTTAGAATGTCCTTGTTTGCCTTTACAATATTGCCAGAAATCATATCTAGACCAACCGCGCAATCACTCTTCAAGTTCTATATTAATGTCTTAATTTCCTCTTCATCGGACAATTTGCATTTAAAAAGGGGAGTTCTGTACAGGGATTATTTTTAGTGATATTTGAATTATTTGATTTGCGAAGTAGTAATTTATATCGTTTGCAGATTTTTGCGGATCGATTGTGCATTATAATTCTAGTGGGAGTTCTTTCGGTTTATTAGTATAGGTAATATTTTTTAACTATTTTCCAGAGTTTCTTGCTGTCCTTTCCTGCGTTCTGAAGCTGTAGTTTATCATATAACTCTTTATTTTTTTAAATAATGATGCAGAATTTTCTGTACTTTTTATAGGTCGTCTTTAATACCTAATTGTCTGGTTTCTTTTTAAGTTTTTTGTATAGGTTATCGCGATTTCTAAGATATTTCTATACATCTATGGTTATCCAAGGTTTTATTTTTAATTTTCTTGCGGCTGGATACGTTTGCCTCTTTAGAGTTGTTACTAATGGCCGTTTTAAGTAGCTTTTGAAAAACACATCATGCACACATCTTTGATTGTATATAGATAACTGAAATCAATGTTATTAATTTATAAATTTAAAAGATCAAAATTAATGCATCTAATTACTTTTGCGGGATTTTGCCTAGCAAATGCAGCAATAAAAAGGGCTACACTATTATGGTCGGTCAACGAAGTCTGGAGAATGAGACAGCGGGCTGATAATCGAGTCTTTAAAAGTACATGATCCAAACATGTTTTGTTATGCATCGGAATTGTGTAAGCTGGCATCATTCCATGGAATGCTATCACATATAATATTCTATCTCCAATAATATTTTTCACATAATATAAATATTATGCTCTCAGAACAACTGTTGTAAATTAAGGGATGTATCTGTTTTTTTTTTTGGTTTTCATACAAATGTAACAATAATACAAATGCACAATTATATACAAGCACATGAGGTTTTAGACAAAAAGTTACACCCAATTACAAGCAAATACTACATGTACTAATATAGAAACCTATGATTATTAAAATATACAACTAAAACTTACAAACTAGTTAAATATTCAGTTTTCTTACTATATTGCGAAAGCGAGTAAAATAATCTGCAAATTTGTCGATATGTTCATTGTGAAGTACGTCAATCCAAGGCCGAAAACATATAAAAACAAAATACGATCGCTGGTTTAGGTGCAGATGTACCTGGCGCGAGACAAACTCACACTTGCCTAAATTTATTATTTGTTGTTTTCCTTTAAAGTTTACACTACCTTAACCCCAGTTTGTAGCCTGTGGATTTACGATAGAGTAAAACATAAAACTTGAAAAAGGAATATGTTTCTTGTATGTTATAATCTCTTAAATTTTTACTGTTTTGTTTGTTAGAATATCGTCTTTTATTAAACAATGTTCTCCTATTAAAGATTCAAGAGACAGGGCTCTTTACATTTAGAAAAGATAGACAACATGCCTTAGTAATAGACCAAATCAGGCCCTTTTTAAGTACAGAACCTTAAAATATGCTAAGTATTTTTTTTAAACATCGTACTCAACTGATTTACCTAATATCACACCTGTATACTCCAAAGACTAAGGCAGAGGTATATCACTATCACATTTCGCCAATCATGTTTGGATCCTAGGTAACCTATTACTCATGGCAATAATTGCCATACCGATCATAATTATTGCTGTTCAGAAAATACTAATAATAAGATATGTAAACGGGGAAACCCGCTCCGGCTCTCCGTTGTCACGAGACCCGTGATGGTGAAACCGGCGCCGAACCGCTCGACACCCCTAGCCGCTCGCACCGGTGTTGCCCTCTGGTGCTGGCTTGTATGCCTATCGTGGCTATTTAGGAGGCCCATCCAGTGAGTTGGCGACTCACCGTCTGCCCATTTGATTGATGCTATTAGAGTATTCAGGGCAGACGCCGTTTTATCACTCATAGTTATCAATATACCAGTCCATCAAACACCCATACCTATAGCCCATATATTAGAATCCCTATGTAGCAATAATCCTACGCTGCTGCGGCTAGTACCGCTGTTGGTATTCCATCCCACCTTTGATTAAAACTCTCGAAGGGCGTTTTCACGTTGGACCCATGTCTCCGTGTAAGCCTCTTAAAGGGCCGGGTATTTTCCTAACGTATTAGGGAAATACCCATAAAAGAGAAACAGATAAGTAATATCGTGTGTTTTATTCCAGTGCAGGACAAAGCTACACTTTTTTTTATGGTATAGGACGCAAACGAGCAGACGGATCGCCTGATGGTAAGCAATTATCGCCGCCCATGGACACCCGCAACACCAGAGGAGTCACAAGTGCGTTGCGTTCCTTTTAAGTTTGCTCCCACCAGAAGTGGGGGAAGGGGGATGGTTGGGCCTCCGGTACCCTCACTCACTTGACGAAACATAACGCAAACGCTATTTCACGCCGGTTTTCTGTGAGGCCGTGGTATCATTCCGGTCGAGCCGGTCCATTCATGCCGAAGCGTGGCTCTCCTACGGTCAGAGTTTGGGTGGTAAGCCAAAAAACAGGATGGCATAGTAGTTTAAGTGGTCACCTCGCCACTGCCAATATGCACAGTGTTATAGGTTCGGTTCCCACACGTGGAAAAATTGTATAATCTACAATTATTGTTGTTCCGAGCCTGGGTGTTTATGATATAAGTTGTTTGCAAAGTCCCTTGTGAAACGGCTATTATCAATAGATTTCAATTCGAATTGTTGTAAATAATTGGCCTTAGTTAGCGCTTATACAAAATCTATTATATCTTATTTCCTTGAACTGTCTCAATCTGTCAAGGAATGTATAAAAAAAAACAATAAGCAGCTAGTATTGTGTCTATTAATGAGAACATTGGATATATACCTACGTCTAGACAAAGTCAGATGTCTCGGCTTATGAACCCACGACACGCAATTCTGTCTTTTCGGAGTTATGTGCGTAGTAAAAAGTTAATGACTTCTCGCTTTAACGTCGAGGGAAATATCGTGAGGTTACACACATGACTAAAACCTCTTCACAATATTCTCAAAAGTGTGTATGTGTGTCTTTTCGAACAAAGTGTTAGTGGGTTTTTCTGCCAGAAAATTCCCAGGAGCATTACCTGAGCCTGCTCTCTCTGAAGCGGCGTAGGATACGCATGTTCCGTGTTATTTTATTTATTTATTTATTTATAGTTAATTATAACGATACTAAACTATTTACACTAATTAACTTAGAAACACTGACACATTAATTAAAAAATTATAACAGTAAAAATAAAAAATAGTAATGAAATGTATAGCAAAAAAAAAATATTTAGCGACAATAAAAAACTGACCATTAATTACAAATTAACATGGAACTGTAGATTCCCTATTATACATATTCTCACAAAATAACAGGCGGTCTCGCATGATCTTCCTCCATTCATCCGCATACAAATCACTGTTAGGGCTGGCGTACAGAAGAGCATTGAGCACCTCTGAGGTGAGGCACACAGGGGACTTGGTTCTGGCGAAAGTATGGCAAGTATGGTATGTTATATATCCAATAAGACATTTGTAGGGGGTTATTACATAATGTATATCTTCGAATAGAAGATTTATACCGATTTACAAACGGGGACGATTGACGGTAAATATATAATAAAGTACTAAAAAATGCCAGTATTAGTCATTTTTGTTAGGCTGATGTGCCCAAAGGGTTCCAACGCTACCTTATTAGGTACTAAGCATTCGTAGTCTGTTTTACTACATTTCAGGTAGCAAGCTGAAATATTACAGAATATATATTGTGTTATTTCGGATATCTGATAATAATTTAATAATAACAAATAAATATATGAATGAAGCTAAGTGTAAGAGACGGTGTAGTGGGCGTCTCGCCATGCCACGACGCTAAGTGTTAAGGGTTTGAATCCTTCACGGACCTAAAATCTGTGATCTACAAATAGTTGATCTGACATTGGGCGTTCTTTGTAATCGTTGCTTGAATGTTTGTAGTCCACGGCGATACAGGAATTATAGGTGCAGCATTTGTCTTATAGTATAAGTTGTAAAATACAGAAATTATAAATAAAGAGCGATTAAAAAAAAAGACCATGACTTTATCGCAGGCATCTTCTCGTAGGCTGTTAATCTTTAGCCTGAACCTACCAACTAAATAAAGGTAAATTAAATAACTTTACTTTCATTGTCATTTCCTGTTGGTACGAAATCCTATCCTGTCCGCCAGTCCGACCTACACATGCCCGGCTTCTTTATATATATAGGTACTTCAAAAAATAATTGCCTCTCGCATACGTCATGAAGTAATATGTTACTCTACATGTGTGTTTAAAACGGTGTTGATGTGTGAACGAAATAGAATATAACGAAATAGGGGCTATTAACTAGCTGTCGTCCCACGCAACTTGTAAAAGTTAATTGACTGAAAGGGTTTGCTTAATTGTCCTCGTAAACGGTGGCCTTACATACACTATTTTTCCTTTCAATGAATTTAAGTAGCACTATACTATGTATAAGAACATTATGTACGCGAAACGTTATGTGTGTTTTATCAAAAAAGCGCGTTGGTTTTGGCCTGATAGCAACTTAGAACTGTTGTTTTGAATTTGAGGGGTAATCTGATTTTGTCCTAATTGAAACTAATTGAACTTGGGACCTATGTGTTTTTGGTTCTTGGAGGCATCAATGCTATATTTTATTCTATGCGAGGTATTGGTTTGCTACTGATACCTCTTCTTTTATTCCGATCCGATCTCTTCTCGCCGGATTTAGTAATAATTGCGAGATCTCTAGTCATACTGATCTAGAAGGGGTGGTACTATATTTAGTCTCTTTCAGTTAGCAAACAGATTTGTGATCCGACTGAAGGGCAGACTAAAATCCTGTTCTGCCGTTCTATCTTATGTTAGTTATGTTCACACGCAGGCCATTGCTTCTTACAATGAAACATATCCAGGGCTGCAGTTATCAATTACCATCAGATGAGCGGCTGGGTCGTTCACGATTAAAGACGGTTTCTTTTAACCTATTGATGCGGTACACCGGTGGCCAGACTCAATAGGTTTTATATTATACCTGGTATTCTAAGAATTGACAGACTACATAGTCAAACATAATAATACATTTTCAATTGAAATTCTTCTATTTATATTCTTAATAAAAGGGAATGATCCAAATATTCTAATTGATTAATTTATTGTACCTAATATAGAAAAAACAATACCTTTCGAATATTTTTATTAATAATATTCTTAAATTTGTTTTGATTAACAACAAAAGTATTTAGATTCACTGTTTGAGTTAATTAGATATGGAGCGCTTGACGGTATCGAGCAATATTGTTTTGATCTCAATATTTTAGTTCGTCAAGAATAATATTTAAAATATCAACAGAACAAATTAAAAGGCGATCCGCAGAATTTAATAACACAAGTCATTTGAATATTCAACGGAAACGAAACGGCGGATTATTCAGGAAATGTTCGATATAATCCGTTCTGTTGAGAAAATTGTTTTACAAATTGTTTGCGCACCTATTTGCCGGCAGAATGATATTTTTACAGATTATGTTATATAAAGCTTTCGTGTTACAAAAGTTCCTCGTTAATTAAAACTTCTGTTTTCGATTAAAATAATACTCAAGCGACGACAAAGGTTCGTTAAAAATGCATGTTTTTAATCTGCTGTGTAAAAATATTGTTTTTGCTCGTACATTGTGCGCGCTGATAGCCCAGTTTTATAGTTTTTGTCGGTGCATGTCATTTCCACTTGTAATAACACGCAATACATTTTAAATTATTCCTCTGTATTTTGATCCGGCACTCTTTATTTAGGTTTGTCGTCATGACGGATTGCATCGATCACCCGTTGACATAGCGTGATGGACTATGAAGTTCGAACAACGTGCTATTGAAATTATCTGCCAGAAATTTTTGGTAGCGAAATGGAGTCTGGGAGTAGTTCAAGTATAAATAGCCTCAATAGCACTAAAACGTCAATCCTCTTTCATGATCGTACACGTATATTACTCGATGTATGTATGTCAGTTATTTAAAATGTTTAATCGGCTTATCGAGACTATGAGGTAAGTCGTATTTTATTCGGTTTTTATGCCACTGATATTATCGCTCGCTTTAACGGCAAAGAAAACATCGTGAGGAAACGTACCTGTCTGAGAGTTCTCCATAATGTTCTCAAAGATATGTTAAGTCTGCCGACTCGCACTGGGCCAACGTGATGGAGTATGGTCTAGCCTAGTTATAAATAAATATTACTAAATAATAATAAATTTAACGCTACATAACGCACGCAATAAAATCACAATGAGTGACGTTGAAGGCATAGTTTAACATGCTGGTCATTGAAACTAAACTGCTATATACGGATTTTATCGCGTTGTTTATTTGACACTTTATTACATAATTTTGAAAATTGTTACACTACTACTACTATTAAACTTTACTGATTTTTAAGCTAATTAAAATATTATTAAACTATTTAGATTTAATTTAATTTTACACTTTCCCCGACGTACGTCTCAGTCTCCCCGTGACCATGGCTGCTGAAAAGCAACCGAAACGTCGGGGAAAGTGTAAAATTAAATTAAATCTAATTAGTTTACTAATTTTTAAGCTAATTAAATTATTATTAAAGTTTAATAGTAGTAGTAGTGTAACAATTTTCAAAATTATGTAATAAAGTGTCAAATAAACAACGCGATAAAATCCGTATATAGTAGTTTAATTTCAATGTATAATATTCGCGTAAACAGAAGACAATATTATGCTGGTTATGTATGGTCATTATACATTCAGAAACTTTATCATATCTCCTAGAACACTTTCAAGACTGACATGTAGGTTTTCTCATCACGTTCTGCTTCATCCGTAAAGCGTGCGATTAATAATTAAGTTCTAGTAAGTACAATTATTACAAAATTCAAAGGTGCGTGTCTGGGATTAGAGCAAGCCGGGTTTAATCTCTCTTCTGTTGTGCAAGTAATATATATTATTAGGCCTGTTATCTAAACATTTTAACATTTTAAGATATAGCTTATATTAAAACAAGATTATATTTATTTGTATTTATTTTATAAATCGTTATACAAAACCATTACAGGCGTAACCTAATATGGTTCTGACTATAAGTTAATATTAATTTAAAAAAATGGATTACAGAATTTAAGACATTAGAAATAATATCAAATGATTTATATATTTAGTAATAAAAACATTTACTTTACATAACGGTGAAGGAAAACATCGTGAGGAAACCTGCATGTCTGAGAGTTCTCAATAATGTTCTCGAAGATATGTGAAGTCTGCCAACCCGCACTAGGCCAGCGTGGTGGACTATGGCCTAACCCTTCTCACACTGAGAAGAGGCCCGTGCCCAGCAGTGGGACAGTTTAATACAGGGCTGATATTATTATTATATTATTATTACATAACTAGCTACATATTTGTGCGTTTACTTACATAGCAATAAAATACCTCGATCCACTCATGAAGTTCGTTCACTATGCGAATGTTTGTGTGAGGGGTGTTTTTGCCAGTGGATTAGTGCTGGCTGTTGGCACGGCTAGCAGTTGTGGGTGCCATAGCACTAGCTGGTCTCCCAGCAAACTTTAACTGTACGGCAGTGGTTGAAGTGATCGCCTATCTATAGCCACTGCGCCGAGTGTTGTGGGTTTGATCCCCACACGGGACAAAAAATTGTTGTTTCGAGTCTGGGTTTTCTTTGTATCCGATATCGCAGCGACACAGATTTTAATCCTAGGGCGAGAGGATTCTATTTAAAAAAATCTGTTATTGGGATGTCCTGTCAGAAGATTCTCAGTCGCAGCACTGAGTTTGGAACTGCCTGAAATGTGCGTGTGTAAAAACACTTGTGTCTACCCCTTCGGGTATGTAAACGTGTGCCTAGTAATACGTAAATTAAAGAAATGAAGACAGTTATACTGCAGATAAAACCAAGACTTTGAAATCCTTCACTCCATCTATATTCTTCTAAGGATTTCATGTTTTGTTAGGGATTTACGTGACACCGTTACGAATGCCGCCTAACGACCTTGTAAGTGTCCAAATGATCAAAGGGTAATGACACCAAATCCCTTGGGCTTTTCAGCTCACATACAAAGAAGCATTTCTCCATTAGCAAAGAGGACATGGAAGTAATTTATTTGCTCCCGTAAACTTGGCAATATATCCTTACTTTTTTTATTTGCTTACGCTTAATTCGTGCGTTTATGTAACGTTTTGGTGTGTTACCTTTCTGCGAAAAACTGCCAGGCTATTTGCTATGAGTTGCTCAAAAAGTGATGCGGGTTCGTCGAATGGATTGATTCGGTTAATAACGTAGCCGAGTTTTACAAAGGTGGTGAATGTCGTGTGCTATCGTGAGGTTTCGTGTTTTATTCCCTGGTCGAAAAATGTTATAGAGTTTTTCTGTATACAGTAGGCAGGTAGTTGGCAAAATGCAATAGCAGCAAGAAAATTGAAAATATGTCCGGTTCGATACAAATGCTGTTTCCCTGTTACGTGGGTGCTAAAATTGATAGAGAAATGTGAGTGTAATAATATTACTTAATTTATCTTTGGCCGCAAGTAGCGCAGACGTAGTTATAAATAATAAAAGATAGGAAATTTAGCAATGATAACAAAAATCAAAAAGCGTTTGTGTGTGAGTGTGCGTACATAATATCGTTAATACACTTCAGCTTATCCCATTGGTAATATCAGGCATGAGAATTTTTGGATACAAAATCATTAAGTACCGTATTTTCTTTCCACGTATGTAAGTACAGCAGTTACACAAGTATCCGAAGCCTTATTATACGGCAGCATATAAATAAATATACCAAAGGCCGGCTTGTCGGCCAACACGGCATATGCCAGCGACACCTGCCAGCCTTTATCGTCAGTCGCAAGTCCCAGAAAGGTACCTTGAAAATTATGTCAGATGTGTGCTAAGACGATATTAAACTTGGACTTTAATATGAATATGTATTTTTAATGTTATAGTTTATATATATGTATATTATACGGAGTAACCCGTAAGTAGTGGACCAACGGGGTTTGGGTGATAGAGTGAATTATTAACTTACACTATGTCTTCTATGTGATATTCCTATTTGTAAAGGACTTATATATTTTGTATAACTGGAGAAATTTGATCAAATACATAATTTATTTAATAATGCTATCAATTGCTAGCGCAAGAACTATCTCGATTAAATACAAACTTTAGCTGAAACATAACGCAGTGAAAAGAGACAAATATTCATAGGCGCCAAAATAATAACATGGTGCGTGACGTCCAAAGTTAAAACTAAGCATTTCTTTTCGGTTTGTAAGGAATCCGGACAAAAACAATAGTTATATTTTTTTAAACAAAATTTGTTGCCCTTACCGCACAATTAAGCAGTTTTCAAACTACTATAACTAACGGTGCGAGCGATATGAGCAAATCAAACTACTTGCATCGATCCTTAAAATGAAACATGCAACCTTTGCAAGTCCCACAACTTGCGCAAGTGGTCCGAATCGTATATAAAAGCCTTAATCCCGCATGATTGGTTACTAATCAAGCTGCCAACTCGACGCTTCGGTCAATCAGCAACCAGTGTCAAACGTGTCACCTTATGGAAATATACTGTGAAACAAGGCAATACAAATAAATGTTCAGTGCATACAATGTGAGCGTGCATTGGAACACGAAATTCATTCGTTGGCCGCGCGTACGTGTGATTGTTTTACACAAACATATCGTTGTTTTGCGTCTTAGAACTGTATGTAGACAGAAAATGTATGTAAGTTTACGAAGCTTTAAACAGCGTAGAACGACAGAATGTTTTTTTTAATGTGTTGGAAGAAGAGTGATGTTTTTATATGTGGCTATTTCTTTTTAGTATAAATTGTTGCTTGATGGGTTAATAGGTCTTAGAAAATGAGGAATAATAATAATAATATTCTATCACATACACACAACACCATCTAGCCCAAACTAAGCAGAACTTGTACTATGGGTATTAGACAATGGATAAATATACTTTTTTTTTTTTAATACCTTCATATTATACATAAAAACACCTAGACCAAGACAAACATCCATGTTCATGCACACAAATGTTTGACTTGTGCGGAAATCGAACCCGCGACCTCAGGCGTCGCAGTCGGTTACACTAACCACAACGCCATCGAGGCCGTCATAGTTTAATTTGTTATTATAAAGGGAGAGTATACATATTATTTTTGCTTCGGCTATAATATGCTCGTCAGCAATAACTGTCATGTTATAAAATACACGTACATTTCTGGAATGACCGATGCATTAAATTTCTGTTGAGCTGCCCGGGTATTATTTAAAACATTGCAGACACATATCGTAGTAAAAATATTGCTTACTAGATTTTGGACGCACAATTTTTTTCTGGATGATACCTGTCATCCAAAGCAAAATAATGTTATGCCCCATGTCCTTTTCTGCACCCCTGACAACGTATATGCTAAATTTCATGATCATCGGTTGAGGAGTTAAGGCGTCAAAGCGTAACAAACAAACACAAACTCATTTTCGCATTTATAATATTAGCTAGTATTTAGAAGCTAAGGCAATTATAATATAATATTGCTTGGTTACAATAAAAACACTGTCTCTCTTTGAAAAGGAGTCGCTATGTGACAGTACAATCAAGAAAAGTTGTTATATTACTCACAGCACAGCGCATATTTAAACACAGAGAGCCTACAATTTCTTCCCAGTGCAGAAACACAAGTATGTTGTTCAGGTACCTCATTACCCGGTCTACTCCAGTTTCAGCGAATTGTAAACCACAGGTAAGAGCCTCCTTTGTGATACATCTGACATAATACTATGATATTTTGGTTACTATGGTAACCACTTATCCTAGAGGGAGTTACACACACTGGGCAACGCCCACACTCAGAGTAGGTCCTGTATTACAGGACACTTTGCAAACATTCAAATGACGGATACAAATGATTACAAAGTACACCAAAATTTGGAAAAAGCATTTCTAGATCACACGATTTTTTATCCCGAGTGGGATTCAAACCCACATTACTCAGCGTAGTAACAGTGGCGAGGCGACTAGCGAAACCACTACCACCATTTAGCCATACATGCAGACAAATGTAGGATACATACATAAATAGATTCACGCCTGTTTCCCAGAGGGGTAGGCAGAGACTACGGATTTCCATTTGCTACGATCCTGACACACTTCTCTGGCTTCATTTCATTCGGATACAACATGCCTTAATGCAAGCATATGCTTAAGACTGCGCCGAGCGTAAGACAGATAATGACAGAGCTCGTGCGGCGCATATTCAAATCGGCGCGCGGTCGCCATAGTAAAATTGTATGGCGGATTTGAAGTGCTTTTTTGAAAATATGTATCTTTATTGGCAACCAATAACTTAAATATTTGGGACGGACAAATTGTAATGTAACTGTTTATGTTTCGTTTAAGCTGTAAAATAGGATTGACTTCTACTGTTATAATCTAAAAATCACATTGCAAATTTACGTAATTTTGTAGGCGAAAGTATTAATTATATTAAGTTTTTTAAACGGAGTAATTGTAAACACATTAATTGTTATGGTAAATGTATATTTTATATTTGTATTAAACAAAAAGTGTTGATTTTATTCACCTAACTGTGACCGCCTGTTTTAGCACATTTCGCTCGGCGCAGTCTTAAATACCATCTTAGACGAGCAACAAATCCTAATCTATACTAATATTATAAAGCTGAATAGTTTTTTGTTTGTTTGTTTGAACGCGCTAATCTCAGGAACTACTGGTCCGACTTGAAAAATTATTTTAGTGTTGGATAGCTCATTTATCGAGGAAGGCTATAGGCTATATAGCATCACGTTACGACCCACGGAGCGGGGCAGTAATCATAAAAGCGGGTGAAACTCGGGCACATCTAGTTAGACTATGAAATTTCACATACACGTTGTCAGGGGAGCAGAAAAGGATATAAGGTACCTTTCATCCAAAAAAAAGGCTGTTATTAACCTAACCTACATTTACGTGAGCAAAGCCGCGGGAAAAATCTAGTCTATTATAATGCTACGTTGTTGCCGATGTGTGCCATTTACGTAATTGTTACACGTGGGCGAAAGCGTGGATGAGAGATAATACTTATTTTACAATAATTATTAACCATTGCTTTTTTTGCTTTGAACAATATTTTTTGTGAGTAGGCTTTTCTGGATTGCCGCAGGTGGTTCTACATTCGAAACCTTTGATACTGTTTTTATAGTTTTTCTTTCATCCTTTGTAAGAGTCGAGAAAAATATTCGTCTGTGTTTCTTTTGGCGGTGTTGCTTTTAGGTTTTCATTAAGGTCTAGGTTGTGGTATTTTCACAATGTACCGAAACACACAATTTTATTCGTCTAGGTAGTACCGTTTTAGATTGACTGATACACGCAATTTGATTTTGTATACATTATACAAATATTATATAACTGAAAAATATTGCTTGTTTGTCTCTAGAACTTGCAGTCCGATTTGAAAATAATATTACATTTTGTTTCATTTCGCCCATTATGAACAACGCACATCACGTTACGACCCTTTGAAGTGGAGTAGGTGAAATAGAAGTATAATAAGAATCACTATACATATTTTCAGACTATAGTTTAGATAATATACCATAACAAAAATTATCACCTACTCGAACATCGAACGCGACACCTAAAACAATCCTAAAACCCCAAAAGTCATAGAACCACCTGTAATACAATATAAATGTAACTTTGTAACTGTTCAACGATACTACTGACAGTTATCCGTTTGTACACACTACTATGTAATCTTGTGTTTTACGTTCATACGTTCGCCCCGTCTCATGTGTCGAGCTGTGGCCTGTTCCGCTAAGTATACACTTGGGATTCTTGGCGCCAACTCCGCCGGTGTTTACGTGTTTCATTCCTTTTATATTAATCGTTGGTAGCACGTGAGTCACGTGACTATAGTGTTGTTTATATGGGAAGGGAATTTGAATGTAGCTGAGGTAGTTGTTCTGTTTTGGGGTTAGTAATGTTTGAAATTCAGATGTCTTTTTAAAAGTGAAAGTGGAGCTTGTTTTGTACTAAAGACATATCCTGATAGTTCCTGTGTTACAGAGGACTTTGTGAAGTCCTCTGTGACGTAGAAATTATTCCTATATTTTAGGAACGGACATATAATATTGACTCAGTATTACTGTTTGTTATGTACCAACAAATATTCTAAAATTCCAGTTCTTTCGGCTTTCCTTTCGCAAATGTGTCTGTCCATCAGATTATCAAGTCATGATCGACCGTAAGCCCAAGGGAGCTCTCTCCTAGAATGGCTAGGCAAAGGTCTAATACACCTATTTCACCTACTATGATTGTAGGTCCCACTTACCTAATCGTGAGCGAGCCTAAAACGCAATAACAGTTTGCTGGACCAGGCTATAAAACCCGAAATCCCATGCAGAGCAGTCGCTTTCACTTCGGGCTACCGCAGAATGCAAGAGCAATCGCAAATTTATGTCATGGGGTAAATAAAGTAGTCCTGAGACACCTAAAATTATTTAATTGTCCCAACGTCAGTTCGTTTGTCAGTTAAGATCAATTTTCTTATAAAATGCTGCAGATATCAGGCTAATATTAATAACAGACACTCGAAGTCGACGTTTTCATTATTTATTTATTGCCGAGTTTCATTCTCCATCTCCACGCCAAGGCGTATACTGGCACAAAAGAGGGTTCTTTTGTGCCAGTATTCGCCTTGGCGTGGCTACGACGCCTCTTGGCTTTTCATGGCACTTTTTCCAAATATATTAATGCAATATTTATATATATGCCTTGCTGCCGGAGTGATTACGGCTGCTGTTTGTGCTCGGGTTCAATTCCCGCGTCTGGTATAATATTTTTGAACATGACGTTAAGAAATTTTTAGAAGCTGCGTTTCTGGAATAATCACCGATAAACGGGCATAGGCTTGCTCTCTATTGCTTGTGAGTTATATCTGGAGGAATGTGGTGGTATAAGACCCTCGTCTACCCGTTCAGAAATATACACGTCAGACTATGAATGTAAATTAATACTTACCTTTATTTACTACTTACATTTTGTACGTATATTTCACTATTCAATGGAATTAAATGAGACATACTTATAAAAATAGTATTGCAAACATCATAATCGTGGCTTTAAAAACCACATCAAATGTGCTGTGCAGTTTTTGCATATTGCCAGCAGAAATGGAAAGATAGTAAAAATTTAGAAAACATCTGTTATGGATTCAGATCCTTCAACAAAGTCATCAAATAATATTGAAAAAAAAAACGCATAATGTATAAACAGAGCCTCGGTTCAGTTTTATAGTAGTATAATTAGATCCTTATAATTATAAGAGAACTGAGCTCTGACACTGAGCTCATCATCTGTCCATATTTCTAAGAATGTTGCTCATCATAATTATTATTAATATTAAATGAGAATACCTTCTCAATCAACAATAATGAAATATAAACTGTTTATACATTATTTCCTCAACACTGAACATTCGGGGAAAATAAACAAATTAAATTCGTATAAATTTAATTACTTGCTAAAATTAAATACACTGTTTGATAAGCAGACAAGATCCCAATTGAGGCAATTTAATTTTGCAAACATCTAGAAGAATAAATGCTCATTGCATTCTTGGAAATCTTACGGACATGTTTTTCCCACAGTTATTTATACTAGACATCTAAAACTCCCTGTTTCTGACAAGTTCTGAGTTCGAAGCGCCACGACGGCACTTACCGTTAGTTAATTAAAAGCCAGTTAAGTACAAAAACAGTCGAAATGAAGGTAAACCTACTAAGAACAGTTTACAGTCAGACAAATTGTGTTTGCTTCCAAGTTTTCAGCTACTGAGGTTTGGTTTCGGTGGATGTTAGTTACATTTACTAGGAAACTTTTTACCGTATGTTTGTGGCACTCAAAAGCGATAAATCGATTATTCAGAACATTAAATAATAATAAATAAATAGTTTATTTTCAATTACTTACGAGCTAGTCTATATCAGTTATTGAGGTACGCCTTTTAAGTAAGAAAAATATTCGTGTTAGAAGACCCCGCTTTTTAGCGGAAAAATAAATCTACACTAGATTATATGAAACATTAAATAATATAATTACATCAATGTGTGTTTGGAAAGTTACCCCTATTATAATAGTTGGTATCTATGTTCGTGTATTCTTCAAACATTTCTTGATCAAATGAGGTTATATTCACATTTCTGTTCTCTAGAAGGTGGTTTATTTATAATAGTGTTCACATAGTCCTCGACAATTCGACTATAGTTATTTATTGATAACAAGAAATAGTAGTAAGTAGCAGCTAAATAAAAACAAATTGTTTGACAAACAGGAGAAAAAGGTACTGGATAAAACAGTTCCTTTGCCAAACATAATTCAAAAGGTGTCTGGCCACTGCTGTGGGACTGCGACGCAATAGATTAAGAAACGACTGCTTTTAAAATTGCGTACTGTCTCGGGAAACATCAGAGACAGCTTTATAATATGACATTTTAATAAAATAGGTACCGTTGCATATACTTTTTGACATGTTTAACTGCACACTGCAACATATTAGTTGGGTTCGATCCCCACACGTTACCAAAAATTATGATCCGTAAATAGTTATGCTGGTCTAGGTGGCGTTAGAATGATAGTAAAGTCCCCCTCGGCATAGTATTTACTCCAAGTACAAGAGTATTATTGAAAAAATTACCGTGAGTGACTTTACAATCATTGATAAAACGAATACTACAAATATCCAGAGTCGGCTCTGTTGTCATATGACTTAAATGAGGCACGATTTAACCACATAAACCACTATGTGGCGTTACAGTGACAAAAGACTACTATTCTATTGTCACACGTGGCAAAATATGCCAGAAACTGCACCCGAGTGCCTATAAAACAGTAAAAAAACAATTCGCGTATGTTTTTTCACGGCTGCCAATTTCGAAATGTTGATACTGATTAAAGTTGCTTTTCCCACGAGAAAAACAGCGCCATACTCCAATTTTTCCCCAGACCTTTTTATCTATTCGTTGCTGTTTCCACGAATGGCGAGATTTTGTTAAAAAGATAAATAAAATCAGAATCCAAACACAGATTAAAAAAAGTTGAATTTTTTTTTTTCGGGCGTTATGAAGTTCACCCGCAGAGAGGTGAAACCGCATAAAAAATAAATAAAATGTTTCCGTAGGCGGCTTTTATAAGTTGATTTTTGTTGACTGACAGTTTACCTCTAGGGGCGAAATCATGCAACATGTAACTTTTGTCTGTTTTGGGGGAAAAGTGGCCACGTATTTCCTGTTTTTTATGCCATAAATCTATAAATAATACACGACGTGTTCTTTTGACTGTATTTATTACGCTTGTTTCCCAGAAGAGTGGGGCTTGCTACAATCTTGACATGGCTCCTCTGCTTCGTTTATTGTAATCACGTTCTTTAATGCATGTTTGGTGGTTTAGTGTACACCACCAAAATCCTTTTGTCGAGGTATCGACTAGGTTCTTTATACTTATCTATAATATTATTATATTATGAAGAGGAAAGATTTGTTTGATTATTTGTAATTGATGTATGTATGTATCTTATGTGGGAGCCAGTCAGTGCAGACCGGCGACACTTCGACCCAGTGGGATCTTTTGTGTCGACACTCTCCCAATAACGACTGCCATAGATGTTCATGGCGGGAACGACGGCTTAACGTGCTCTCCGAGGCACGATAATTGTCAATCAATACGCACATAATTTTGAAAAGTCATATAACTTCCGAAAGTCAGAGGTGCGCGACGTGGGTTCGAACCCGAGACCCTCTGCATTGCAGTCTGTTGGTGTCCCTACTGAGCTATCGCTGCTCATATTTGTAATCGATAAACTCCATCGATAAACTGAATGTAGATTTTCCACCATATGCAAGCTTCTTTATCTAGAAGTAGCATATACCATCACGCTATGAGCCACAAGAGCGCTCGGCTCTTGGGACAAATTTATAAACGGCTTTTTTATTATTTGTAGTGGCTAAGCTCAAATACTACAAAACCAATTTTTAAAATTCTTCAATCCGTGACAACTTTCTTTATCCAGAAGTAGCATAGTTTATTTATCATCACGCTACGAGCCACAGGATCGAGGCAGTAATTATGCACGTGGGTGAATCCACAGGCGATTTCTAGTCATATAAATTTTCTTCACGAATGGGTTGCTATATTATATTCACGCCACCACACAAGAAACTTAGCGTTACCTTTCTCGTTGCAGTAACTTCTTCATTGGCTGAGTTTTTATTTATAGACAATCTGCAACTTCGGAGACGCTTTAAGTCGCTATAAGCTTACCGCGATACTTACCTCAATCATCGCGTGACCAAACACTGGTCTATTTCATTTTCGAACAAGCGAAATTATAGCTTTTGTTTTTAAGACATTTCACGTACTAGAAATGATTCGTGAACGGGCTTAATTCTTTTGCAATATGTGGCTTCAATATACTGGCCGGTAATAACGTGTAATTATAGGATACTTGACTTTGCCCGATTCGATTCGATTGCGTAAATGTACGTTATGTCAATTTTCCTGGATGAAAGGTATAACAGTACTTTTTCCTGGATGACATACATACATACATAGATTCACGCCTATTTCCCAGAGGGGTAGGCAGAGACTACGGATTTCCATTTGCTACGATCCTGACACACTTCTCTGGCTTCATTCACTTTCATCATCTTTCCTGGATGAAAGGTAACCTATGTCCTTTTTCCCTTGTACTGACAAAGTGTATGCGAAATTTCATAATGATCCATCGACTAGTTAGGGTGTGATAACATAACAAACAAACTCACATTTATAGGATAATTTTACCGCGATACTTAGCCCAACATCGCTGGACCAAACAAACCCTGTCCATTTCATTTCTGAACAAGCGAATCAAATTTTTTTTCATAACAGAAATTCTCGTTATTTGTATTATTCCGCGGAAGACTTTACAAACATTTAAACACCGGCAGAATATCCAGACTCAGAACATTTATTTATGCATTACACAATTGTTTGTCCAATGTGGTTTAGTGTAGTAGAGCCTCACTGATTTCAGCTTGAATGGGCCGGCTCGACCGGGGAAGGACTACCCTCGCACAGAATATGGACGTAAAATAGCAGTATTCCTACAATTGTGTTTCATTCGGTGAGTGAGAGTGCCGGAGGCCCAATCACCCTGTTTCCCCCCTTCCTTTTCCTTCCTACTTCCTTTCCTCAAGGTTCGGCACCGCGCAAGTGATGCCTCTGGTGTTGCAGGCGTCTATAGGCTAGGGTGACCACTTACCATCAGGTGGGCCGTATACATGTTTGCCACACTAGAGGTATAAAAAAAAAATATGGGTATCGATCCCACGTCATGGCATGGATGGCTTAGTAGTTACTACGCCATCACATACGTGCAGTCATTAATGCACTTTAGATCTATAAATCATTGTTAGCAATAATTGCAGCAGTTACAAAGCAATTTGAGCTATACCGTGTCATATTGGAGGTACAATCGAAAACCATGGGGTACCATAAAAGCTCGCACAATTGTCGTTTGGCGTGTTGGTAATTTGTCTAATTATTTTTTTCGCGTATTATTTCCCATTTAGAGTTCATATGTGAGTAGGAGTAATTGATGGAGTAAATTATATATATGTATACACAAATATTTCAGTAATTTTTATTTGATAATGGTGCATTCTTCATCCTTTCTACCTACTTATTTACTTGACGTAGTGGTTTAAGTGGTTGCCTCGCTACTGCCATTGCGCCGAGTGTTGTGGGTTCGAATCCCACACGTGACAAAAGTTTGTGTGATTCACAGATGGTTGTTTCGAGTCTGGGTGTTCTTTGTGTCCGTTGTTTGAATGTTTGTAAAGTCAAACCATCTTCGTACCAATCAAATAATCGAAAAATATAATGAATACCACAAGCCTCAGTACCTGGCCTTTGTATATTACAATAAAGCCTTTGATAGTTTAAGCCATTTCGCCATATTTACAGCGCTACACACACAGAATATTAGTTCCACGTATATACAGGTCATAAAATCCATTTGTAACAATAGCACAGCATCTGTTGAAGTTTAGGAACCAGGGCTTACTTTCAAAATAGAAAAAGGAGTGAAACAAGGGGACTCGTTATCTCCTCAACTGTTTACCAGCTGTCTTGAAGAGGTATTCCGGAAGGTGGCGGTCCAATGGGAGACACGAGGGATTAGTGTCGGAGGCAGAAGGCTGACCAACCTACGATTTGCCAACGATATTGTCCTCTTCTCCCAATCAGCACCTAATCTGGAAAAAATGCTACAAGATCTCAGCGCAGTGATTCTTGAGGTTGGACTCACTATGAATCGGTCAAAAACTCAACTAATGACTAACAGCGGGAAACGTAGGATCGAGGTTAGTGGGCAAATACTACAGTACGTCGATGAGTACATCTACTTGGGTCAGATAGCATCTTTCGACAACAGGCAAGACCGAGAGATCGATCGTCGAATAGAAAAGGCCTGGAAAAGCTTCTGGTCCATGAAAGACCTAATGAAAGGGAACTTACCAACACCGCTCAAAAAGAAACTCATCGATATGTGTATTTAGTCCGTCCTTACCTACGGCGCACAAACATGGTCACTAACCAAGGCTCAAAAGTCCAAGCTCAAGGTTTGTCAACGGGCTATGGAGCGTAGCATTCTTGGCATCCGCGATTAGACCGCGTCAAAAACACGGACCTGCGCTCCAAAACAACAGATCAAAGATGTTAGTGCTGAGACCGCTATGCTGAAGTGGAACTGGGTCGGACATGTCTGCCGCATGAAGCCCGATAGGTGGGCCAAACTATCTACCGAGTGGATACCGGAGTTGGCCGTAGGCGACGGGGCAGAGCACGAAGGAGATGGCGGGACGATATAGAAAAGTTTATGAAGAGGTGGCAAGAGGAGGCTCAGGAACGAGAGCAGTAGAGATTGAGAGGGGAGGCCTTTGCCCAGCAGTGGGACACAAAAAAAGACGGAGAAAAAAAATTTGAGACTATGGCTTTGTAGAAATCCTTATACTACTAGTAAATATAATCAAAATGTGACTATGATACTATGATGTCTAAGCTTGAAAAGTCTAACAGGCTGTGATATTGCTGCCGGGTTTACTGAACCAGGCAGTTTCACTTTTTACTGTAAGTTTTACTAATTGAGAGATAAACATGGCAATAAAACACAACGTTTATCACATACAACTTGATACACGGCAGTATCGCTTTTAAAAGAGAAATATAAACTGCACCGTCAATCCTAACTAATATTATACATAAATGTGAATGTGAGTTTGTTTGTTTGTTACGCTTTCACGCATTAACTACTCGATCGATCATCATGAAATTTCGCATACACGTTGTCAGAGGAACAAAAAAGGACATGGTGTACAAAGTACTGTTACTGATCTAATCTAACATAACCTACGTTTACGCGAGCGTAAACGCGGGTTAAATCTACTATAAAATATGTAGCAACATGTCTGAGTACTTCAATACAGTATTCAAGGTAGAAAAACATGTTGCATGAGAATATGGACAAAATATAAAAATCTGTTATAAACAACTTTTCCAAATACACTTAACATCAGGTGAGAATGAGGTCAAATGCAAAACTATTTTCAATAAACATGAAAAAGCTCCTACGCTTGTTATACAAAATATTCCGCGTAAAAGCCTTAATAAGTTTTAAACAAACATTGAAAGTTAATATTTCACCAGTATAAAGGTAGCTTTTATAATATAGTTTTAATTTATTATACACGTGTTGTAGGCTAAATATTTGGTAAACAATTTTGGGAGACCTTATTTATAACTTACTCTACTTACTCCTTTACCTGGAAAATAATAATTCAGCTTGATTAAAAATTAAAACTTGAGCCAGGTTACTTAATACCCCGGCCTCCATCAATGCTTATCTAAGAATCTTTGTCATCCATTGTTCCTAACCTGCCCTCTTCTAAGGGAAAGTTAGTAACCACCACAAAAGGTGTTGTCTCGCAAAATTAAGCGGTTTTTTCCACCGCATATTGATTAGAAAATTAAAAATATCCCCAGAAGGTAGTACAAACTGGTTATCTAAAGTAAGTAAATCGAGTGGGGGCTGAGAGCCGGTGCGTGGTAGGCGGTCGACGATAGCAAAGTTTTTCCGTTAAACCTTGCAATTTACAACTGCCGGGAACCTATTCTGAGTCTCGCTAACTTCTCTATATAAGGAGCAACGATATATGAGTTTTAATAAGGCGTTCGCATACTTATATAATCATACGTATTGGAATAGAGGCTGAATGTTAAAGAAATTTAATTGAGATCTGCAACTTATTCATTACTAATGTTTATAGTTTAAGTACACACTTTAACTATACCTAAACATTAGAATTTTCTGAGTTAATATATTTTTATGCTACATAATCAGATCTCTTGTTGCATGTAATTATATTACTACGCTTATTAATAAGGACCAAGCAGGAGTTCTAAGTCATCAGTAAATGAGCGACATCGGCGAAGTATTATTTGTTTTGTGCTATGCCATACTTTATTCGATTTCACACTGTATTTACAAAGAAAAATAAACCTTCTGGCGTGCAACTTCTTTACTTGGAAGTTGTCTACATACCAAGTTAGAAACGAAGAGTCTTTGTTACTAATATGAATTTTAAAACTTCAAACCTAACTATATTTTTCTTGTTTTGAAAATCGAACATGAAATGTCAAAACCAACAAGCTTTCTTACGAACTATTCGTAAAACAAATTTATAAAGAAGGAAATGAACTACTAAGCATAATAAGTACAATTTACCTAATAGGCATCGGTTAAATAGGTCGATAGCAATAATTACTGGCCATACTTTACACTTGTAGTTCCTGCAACGAAGAATTTAGTTCGACTTGTTTATGTCGAAAGTGCAAACTAATGCAGTTAGACTTCAATGGAACGGGAATATTCATACCTATTACTTTGCTCTCTTATGTTCGAAGTTTAAATTTATATTTGACAACGTAGGTTGTAAGGAGAGATAATGCAGTTTGGTTAAGACATTAGCAAAGTTAAGCCGTTGGGTCGGAGCAGCAGTTTTTTGCATGCGAAACAAAATGTTTATATCAAAACTTATGACGGATTACAGCGTTACCTATATTGTCGCTAAACATCAGATGAGATTGTAGTAAAATCAGAGCCTATATATTAAAAGGTCTTCCATGGCCACCATACTGGCTGTGTGCGTGTTGACAGAGATTTTAAATATGTTCGGGGATGTTATAGTAACCTCTTAGATATGCAGTTTTTCTTAAATTGTTTTCAAAATAATTGAATTTTAGTAGAATCCGTCACTTGCTATTAAACTTTTCTTGCTTTCTGTTTGCATGTTGACTATATTGTAAAATAGTGTTTATCTACTGAATATTTGAGTATTACTGTTTGTCGCAAGTGTGCAACATTCGCATCCTCTACTCCTTTGTTAAAGTTTTATAGTTTACGAAAACTATCAAAGTTGCCTTTTACATTATCCATATATTTTCTAGTAGCACCACTAGTGGCAACTGCTACTACTAAACCTAGCTTTGCCGCTATTTAGCTCAGTTCTATCTTTGACGATCTCTTGCAGACATATGGAGAATATTGTTAGGATATTTAAGAATAGAAACAGCAATGATATCCTAATGGTAAACCTTTGGTCTGCCACGCAGAGATCTTGAGTTTGATCCCAAGGCACGCATCTCTGACTTTTCAAAGTTATGTGCATATTAAATGTTATGTATCGCTTGCTTTAATGGTGAAGGAAAACATGTCAGATAGTTCTTCATAATGTTCTCGAAGATGTGTGAAGTTTGCCGACCCGCACTGGGCCAGCGTGGTGGACCATGGCTTAACCCTACTTCCACTGAGAAGAGGCCCGTGCCCAGTAGTAGTACAGTTTAAAAATAGGGCTAATATTATTAAGCATGATTTCGAGTATTTCATACGTTGTAAGTACCCTACATTTAATGTTATTTCGAAAGGTATGCTTGTCATCATAGATGCATAATATAATACGTGATAAAGTACGTTTCTCCTTTTTTTACAAAAATAGATCAATGAATTGATATATTTTTATTTGCATAGAAAATAATATACGTTGGTTATTTTATTGCCCATTTTATAAAGTTGTAGATTTGCCCTATATTATATGCAACCCAAATTTTGCTGGTGAAATATAGGTATTGTATACATCCATCCAGCCCCTCAGGAATTTGGTGCTATGCTTGTATACTATATAAAATATGTATATGTATTCGATATCACCCAAATTTCGATAAACCCAAAAAAATATACAGTATTTTATCGTGGTTGAAAGTTTAAATATTAGAACAATATTTACATTTTACTTAAAATATGCACTACAAAATAGTTGGCGCTTGGCGCATTTCAATTAGCATCCTACAAAGTGAGGGCTTAAAATAGCGCGGGAAAAATAAATGAACGTCAAGATGCGTTCTGGCTGAGTGGCAAAGGCAAGAGTGCATTCAGCCTTTCCATAAAGTAGCCTTTTGAAAAATGTCGTACATGTTAACAACGACTCACCGGGATACCCTTTATGTAGATGCTACATTCACACCTTTAAAATTAATAATGTTAATCCAGCGTTGCTTTCAAATTGTTTGGCATTGCATGGAACTCTAATAGGAAGAGTTCCAGACTACTGCTGCTACTGATATTTCAACACAAATCGTGATATATCGCCGAACCTGAAATTGAACATTAGATTTGAGGATAGGCAGTACCACATGCATTCATATTTGTATTATAACTTTGAAATATGGCCAAAATTATACTCACGAAACAAAGTCACACAATACGTGCATTATACATTTGAAAATCACTTGAATACGAAATACAGCTGGCTGTTTACAAGCTTCAAACTTGTGTATTAAAAAATAAAAAGTAGCTTTCGTTCACAGTCAGCATGTTAACAAGTTTTTAGCACGCTAGATCGTAATTCAAAAAAATTCATTTGTCCAACACAATAGTTCTGCTTCTATGATTTACTGAGCAATCAAAGCATCGCGTTGTGTTCCACTTGTGGCTTCATAAAACAGTATTGTAGTTTCAATACAGCAGTTGTATTAAAATGCAGTATACTTGTCCGTGTGTGCTGAAACTTTAATGTATGTATTTGGTAGTACGTAATAAAATGAATAGTATACCTATAGTAGAAAGCAATAAAACGGGAGATTGTTTTAGGTTCCGATAGATTTTATCGCAGAAATATATTGTGAGCTACATATAAAAACATAGACCAAAAAACCATGACGAGATCGAGATTATAGCTGTTGGAAATAGAAAATGTATAGGCTCTCAGGGAAGACTATTCATGGCCGCGGTGAGACAAGCATTGTTATAATACTCGGAATCCCTCCTTTGTATCCGACATTATGATTGGCTGTGTTTTTGTATTATTTTAAAATATTAAATGTAATTATTTGAAATATTATTTTGTTTTTTGTATTTTAGAGTTTGGGTCAATACCCAAACTCTAAAATACAAAGAATTTTCGAAATATACTGATAAATAAATAAATTGCAATCTTTTCTAATGTGATAGTGGGGTAAATGTCAAATAATAGAAAAAGAAAGCACGATAGAAACTATGACGTAACCGCTATTTTAACATACCTTTCTGAGAGAGATAGCGATATGACCGCACTACAAAACCCACTCTTTCTTAAATTTAAAATATTAGTTGTTCTTCTCTCTTAGCCTTTATTATTCCCAAGTCACTTGGGGTCGGCTGTTCTGGTCTAACCGGATTTGACTGGATATCAGTTTTACACGGAGCGGCTGCCACCTGACCTCCACAACCCGAAGGCTAACGATACCCTAAGGCTAGACCAGTGTCAGGATATTAGAGGATACTGACTTTCCCAATAACGACTGCCATAGATGCCACGGAGCAGGCGATAATTGTCAACCAATACGCACATAATTTCGAAAAGTCATATAACTTCCGAAAGTCAGAGGTGCGTGACGTGGGTTCGATCCCGAGACCCTCTGCATTGCAGTCTGTTGGTCTCCCCACTGAGCTATCGCTGCTATATAAATATTAGTTATTAAAAACCTTATTTTGCAACCAATTGTGTTTGAACGAAAATATTTATTTTTATTGGCATTTGCTCATATGTGTGTAATATACTAAATCAAACATAGTAGTGTTTTTTTCTTATTAATCACCTTAAGTTTAAAGGGTTATATACCAATTTAACAAACCACAATCTTTTATGTACGTATGAGATTTATCACGTCGCCAGCGGTAGCTACTCTTTGGTTTTATCCAGTTAAACTTTATTCTACGAAGCCGTTCTTCTTCCACTGGCACTTTTCCTATTAACGTGATTTCTGGTACGTTGTATTTATAGGCTCAAAGATGTGCTCATAAATACTGCATATTTTTTTAAATGCGATCAATCTATCGGAATAATCAGTTTTTAAGCAACGTTATTATTACTAAGTTATCTTAAGCAATCAAGTCAACAACTCAATCAACTATTGCACGGATGGCGTAGTCGTCTCAGTGGTCGCCTCGCTATTGCCACTGCGGCGAGGGTTCCAATCCCATACGAGACAAAAAAATAATTCGGGTCTAGATGTTCTTTGTGTCCGTTGTTTGAATGTTTGTGAAGTCCACCGCGATAAATAAATTATACCCAGTGCGCGAGCTGTCTTAAAAAATATGAAAATAGTGCTTTTACTATATACACACGAAAATACACTTGCAGCTTAATCTTTAATTATATTATAAAAGAAGAGATAGATTACAAATGCGCACACAAACTACTTTTTCACCCAGAAAAATATACGGTTCCTGTGGGACAGTTAATTTTCTTAGAACCAGAGTGAAGCATCGTTTAAACGTTAACCCTATATACATACATACACGTATAATATTAATAATGTAGTTAGGTAGATGAATAGGTAATTAATTTTGCCAAACAAACAGGAAGGTTTAACGCGTCACACCCGCGTCAAGTGTGAACTCGATGTGTTTGGACGTTAATCGGAGGCTGTATGCCAATAACAGTGTAACCTTCGCTAACTAGTTATAGGTTAGTGCTTATAAGCGTTTAGTTTGTGTACATTATTACCAATAGCTATTCATGATCGAATATTGAACGTGATACGTATAGAGCCGCTATCTATAGTCCATTTATCCAATATTAAAGTGTTATATATGTACTTGTCAGTGTAGCAATATCCATCTTTCTCGTTCAGATCCAATTCTTTTAGCTTTCGATATGTTTCTACTTTAGCTTTTTCTTTCAGTTGATCTGCATACTTTTTCTTGGCTTTCCTCTCTTTCTCTTTGCCTCTATTTTTCTTTTCATAATATTGGTAACAAATTTGTCATATCTAAGTAATTCTATTCTCTATAAGTTCTAAATAGTATTTGTCTGTTTTCATGTACTCTTCTCAATATTACTTCTTCAGTCATTTTT
The DNA here is from genome assembly GCA_930367265.1 of Catocala fraxini. Taxonomy (NCBI): domain Eukaryota; kingdom Metazoa; phylum Arthropoda; class Insecta; order Lepidoptera; family Erebidae; genus Catocala; species Catocala fraxini. The sequence goes on from OV884035.1 coordinate 19,509,764, forward strand.
TCTGTCCATAAAACTTTTCTATCAGGCGCCAACATCACATTTCAAAAGCTTTCAATCTCTTTTGGTTAGGGTCCAGATTTCAAAAGCGTATAAGGCAATGCTCTATATATAAATGCTAATTAATTTCTTTCTTATGTTTTTGTTATATGTATTATATTATTGAGGCATAATACAGGGTAACCTACTTCAGTCCTACTCAACTACAGATTGCGTATAAAAGTATGTATAATAACGCACACCTGCTATACTACTGTAAGGTCTTTTATGAGGAGAAATAAATAGATTTATCCTCTACGTAGGAAAATTATAGCGATGGGCAGTACCAATGAAAATAATGATATGAAATATGACCACGCTTTCTAATGTTAATGAACTTGTGGTCACTGATGATTATAAATTGAGTTAAAATCGAGTCGAGAGAGTCGATTCGTAGTAAGATCTAATCTTAAATGAAAAGGAAGTGCAGCCAAAATAATGCACTTAACAAAATTACCAATAAAGCCAACATAGAAATAATATGGTTGCGTTTTCAAATCTCAATACTAATAAATCAATTTTTTATCGCCTATCGCTTAAAATAATAACATCACAACATCAAAAAGATATATCAAATCATACTGACGTCAAATAATAATCTACGTTTTTTAGTATCACATATATGTATATTTATGTTAAAACAGGTGTAGCCTAGTGAAAAACCGATAGACTTCCACTCAAAGAAATTAAGCTCGATGCCCAGGCACGCACTTTTAACTTTTCGAAGTCTTGTCGATATTATATAAGTAATTATCGCGCGTTCTAACAGCGAAGAAAAATGGCGCGAGGAAAATGCTGGTTTCATCATGATGTTACTCAGTTTGATAGTACTTAAAGATGTGTGAAGTTTTCCAACCCACACTGGGCCAATGTGGAGGACGATGGCCTAACCCTTCTCTGCACTGAACTCTCTCCAGAAGAGGCAGGCATGAAGTTCATTAACATGTATTTGACATAAATATCAGCCCTATATGTTGGAAGATGGAAGCGTCTTTCGACTGTAGTGACCGCTCAAACGAGCTGTGTATGTATTCGCAATCATAGCAGTAAGGAGCTAATGTTAAAATAGACACACCTTAGATAGCAAAATACCTACCGCCTAGGAAGAGAATCTTTAATAACATTCCTATTGTAATCTACAATTAAGCGACATTCCATGTAAGATCTTTTTTAAATGAACTGTCTTCAAATTAAAGGTCGAAGTGTACCTACTTAACAACTTGTTGCTTGATACAAATAATACGTTAAAGATACTTTGTACCTTTGTAAGCCTTGGTAATGCCAAATTGCTTTGTAAGACATAATACAACATTTTATTGTTAACAAAATGACATACCTCGGCTTCATTTTTGATTAATTTAACAGTTGTTTGTGTACATTTGTACAAAAATTATTTATTAAATTTAGTTTGAGTTTACGTAAACATAATACTGGGCATAATATGTATACTTTACGCTAACATAACAAACTGAAAAATACAAAACAGCATTTAACTGTTAACTGAGGAAACTACACACCGTTTATAATAACAGAAATCAGAGCAACTTTTAAATTATACACATTAAAAACAATTATGTTTATTTTTGATACAACTCACACGGAAACTGACTATTATTTGATAAGAATCTACTGAAACGCAAAGCCAAGTGAACATAAACGACATTAGACTTTCCAGAGCCGTTGTTTAATGTAGACAGGAATGTCGATATTAAAATATGTATATGTATAAATAATGACAAACTGTATATGAAGGGTAAACGGAGATTAAGGATATGTGATTGCGAACCATATACATAGTGGATGACGTATGTATATTTATGTATATAGACGGCCTCGATGGCGTAGTGGTTAGTATAACCGACTGTCACGCCTGAGGTCGCGGATTCGATTCCCGCACAAGTGAAACATTTGTGTGCCTGAATATGGATGTTTGTCTTAGTCTGGGTGTTTCTATGTATACATAGAAATAATTTATTGACATCTTCGGAACTACGTAGTTCATGGATACGCGAAGCATAGAGAGAACGCTGGCACATTCTCGAATCTTCGTACTGTTTACATACCGGGTATGGCGTTACTAGAAAACTCTAGAAACGTTTTAACCACATATAAAAAGGTAAGGTTAATTTGGATATATTTACAAAAAATAAGTATATATGTATGTTTATCCATTGTCTAGTAGCCATAGTACAAGCTCTGCTTAGTTTGGGCTAGATGGTGTTGTATGTGATAGAATATTATTTATTTATTTTAGGGAAACTTATAACCTTGACCACACGGATGGTGTAGTGGTTTAAGTGGTAGCCTGGCCGCTGCCACTGCGCCGAGTGTTGTGGGCCAGAACCCCACACGTGACGAAAATTTATGTTATCCACAAATGGTTGTTCCGACACAGGAATTATTCCTAGTAGAATATGGACAATTATTTAGGTACCAGCAGACCTCATAGACGTTGTCCTGTTTAAGACAAACTGTCAAACTCGCGTGGTTAAAATAGTCGTTAAGTTTTCTGAAATTCTTAAATTTGTGCACAATTTTTAAACTTTTCTTTCCGTAGGTTCCTTCTACAAAGTATTATAGAACCAAAAAAAAAGATGAATGAAATTCGTAGAGTCGTTCTCAAGTTATGGCGTGACCAAGGGAAACAAGGATTCATTTATATATATATTTTTTTATGCAACTAAGTTGGCAAACAAGCATACAGGAGCAGGTAAAAAGGAAGTGAGAAGGAGAAGGAGCGAGAAGGGGGAAAGAGGGTGATTGGGCCTCCAGCACTTTCACTCACTAAACGAAACACAACAGTAGGAACCCTGCTATTTTACGTCGATATTCTGTGAGAGGGTAGTACTTCCCCGGTCGAGCCGGCCCGTTCATGCTGAAATCAGCGAGGCTCTACTACTAATAAATGGGTTTTAGTCCAAAATGTATAGTTATATCTACAAAATGTGGAATAGTGGCTTGAGTTATTTTATAAGATTCCTTGCAACTAGCTGATTTCACTCACGTTTATGGTTACTGCTCCGCTACCGTGGCTCGTAGCTTCTTGTTAATTATACTCTATGTTATTTCTGGATAAAGTTGCTCTCTAATGGTGAAAGGATTATGAAATTAGTCTAGTTTTTGAGCTTATAAATGGCTAGCTGCGCCCTGCGGTTTCATTCGTGTAAGTCCCGATGCCGAGGGAATGTCGGTATAAAAAGTTGCCTATGTTTTAATCCAGGTTTCCATCTACATACCAAGTTTCATCGCAATCGGTTCAGTAGTTTATGCGTGATAGCGTAACAAACGTCCATCCATCCATCCACCATCACAAACTTACACATTAATAATATTAGTAGGACAAACAAATATTTTCTCTTTATACTACTATTATTATAAGTTGCAAATTATTGTTATTAATCCTTCTACGTAAGTTAAATGCTTGTCTTCAGGTTTATGTCGATAGTCTTAGATCGCCACTCCGATGCATTTCCGCTACCGTCAGTTTATTTATTTAACAATTTAAGGGATATTAAACACAGTTTAGCTTTATATCATCACAATAACCAATTTGCTTTCTATTGAATATTGCATTGGTCACGTTGCATTAGCTTGTTGTCGATCGTGAGATACCGAGTACGTAAAGCGGTTCAGTCAAAGGGTTATTAGAATTTCCCAATAGCATTACGGATTCTGGAATGTGCCCAGTAAACGGCAATAGGTGGCAAACGGTAGTTGGTGGTATTACGTAGATGGTGACACACAATAAATTTCTGCCTACCTCTCCAAAATAAAAAGGCATAAATCACTAGCTAGATAATTAATATAAATTCCTGAAGCAGTCTTATAAGTAGCCGTGAGTTTCTTGCAGGTTTCTTCTCATAGGCTCAACCCTTTGCCTGAACCTAACAATTAACCTAAATTTTGTTTCAGTAACTTAGTAAACTCACTTACCTATATATTTTGACGTTCATAACTGTTACTTTATGACCTAAATGAATAAATGATTTTAGAATTTGACTTTGTGTGACCCACATTTTTACGAACACTAAATCAAATGAAAGTACTCGCAGTTCCCAAGTCGTAGTAAATGTGTTTTTTCGTTTGTTTGGCAGTCGAGTTCATTCACTCGATTGAACGCCTCCTGGCTCACTGCTTGCGATAAGCTGATGCAGCCTGTATTTCTTTTTCATTCATGGATTAGCACAAAAATTGTGTATCACTCCGTAGGCGAGTGAGGCGCTTTAGTGAAAAGTAGGTCAAGAGATAATTGTTTTATTTGTTAGATTGGACTTGTATTAATATAGTAGTTATATTTATTGTTACACTAGCTTTTGATCACGGCTTCGCTCGCGTAAAGCAGGTTATGTTAGTAACGATACTTTCTTTTAAATATAGCTATCTAAATGATGAAAGAATTTTTATAATCAATTGAGTAGTTTTTGAGTTAAATCCTTACAAACAAACAAAAACATAAAATCATTCCTCTTTATAATACTAGTATTGATTATTGTCACTGCTAGATAAGTAGAAATAAGGATTACTACCAATATTATTATCACTGCCGGTTCCTATATTTAAGAACGAGTTGGATATATTTTTTTGAAAACTACTCGTCCAATGTGATAATAAGAAGTCCTCAGTTCTTAATACGCACATAACTTCAAAAAGTCAGTGATGCGTGCCTTGCGATCGAACCCGAGAACGCTGCGTGACACTCCAACGGTCTATATACTTCTTTTTAATTGGCCAGAATACACTGATATTTTCTTTCTGTTTCTGTAGTTTTTTTCTTTAGAAATAACACCTACCGCACTAGGAATAATTCCTGTGCAGAGGATTTTGAAAACATTCAAACAACGACACAAAGAACACCCAGACTCGAAACAATAATTTTTTTTATTTTTATTTATTTGGTTTCCTCAACAAAGATGCACTGCAATTTACAAAGAATTTTTCACATAAGTATTATGACTGTGTACTTATTCAATTATAGGAGACCACAGCATCACAGTATACTAAGAACAGTAGTTTATCTACGACCACTCGGCGAGTTGTTAGCCTACTCTTGCGTTGGCACTTAAGGTTGTCACTTTTATTTTTAGTTAAATATTATTTGCGTATTATGAGCAGCACTATGCTTTTATTTATATAATATAACGTCAGAGCAGGCGAACGCGGGCGGGCGTGCAGCGTAGGTACTTGAAGGCGCCTGATCACACGACACACTCACGGTACGGCCCACACTGCCGCCACAGTATTCCGCCGTATATTATGCTAATGTGTGCGTGGCAGCGCGTGCGTACACGGCGCCCGGCGCACACACATACATTCAAACTGGCAGCGGCACATTTCTATGAAGATGACTTACTGTTCTTAGTATACTGTGACAGCATGCGATAAAAGGCAAATTAACAACTAAGATTAAAAGTTAAAACAATTGAATTTGTGAATAACACAAAGTTTTGTGCCGTGTGGGATTCCAATCCACAACACTCGGCGCAATGACAGTGGCGAAGCGACCATTATATTTGCGTTCCTATAGGTACAGTGCAAAAAAACACTTTAGCTAACACTGTAATTTAATGCAATGCGTATTAATAAATAAAGTAATTAATTGAAAGAAAGAAAGAAAGAAAAACAAAGAAAAATAATTTTATTAGTTCCACGCTCATAAGGTGGAAATCACACCTTCGTAATCACAAATCACAGAAAATATAACCAATATGTATAAGAACAAATAAGGTCCTGCGTCAGCAATGTTGCAGTATATCCACAACGCTGGTATTCTCGCAGATCCTGCATGATTTCGGTGCATGTAGGCAGTAACATACATGCATAACTCAATTAAAATTTAATAATTAAAACAGAGACAAAATAACAATTTAAATAAATTAGGCAGAAGGTGATCATAGATGGCAAAAGTAATTTTATACCAAATAATAATATTGGTATTTATATAATACTTATATGTATACATATTTATAGAATTAAAAGTATATTGAAAATAATAAAAAACTAAAAATGATAAAAGAAAATAATAATAAAGACGTTATATTATAATGTTTGAGCGCAGCGTATTAATGTTGTGTCATAACATTATCATTTCATTTTAATAATTTAGTTAATTAGATTCACTCGCTGGTCCCTTGATAAACAAGTTCCCGCTTCGGCCGCTGTTGAGGTTGTCTTGGTAAAAAGAAACATGGTTTTGGCATACTTTACATACATCAACACACGCCTGTTTTATAAAGTAGTGGGCAGAATCTACGGATATTAAATTTTTCATATACGTACGTCGGTTTAAGATACTCTTAACCTGGCCATTTTCTGAAATGTCTCTGACCTGGACAAAGTATGTTTGCCTAGTTTTTTAAATGTTATTTTTAATTGTTTTGCTTTCCGCAAAAAACATCTGCTGTAGTGAAAATACACAACAACCCTCGACTTCAATATCACAGATTACAGCTGACTCAAAAATCAATAGTTACCTTTGTTGGCATCCACTTTGGATATGATGGTTTACTGAGTTCCAATACTATCTTAGTAATACTATCTCAGTAATATTTGTCTTGGTACGTAACTGGTTTCGTAGGAAGGAAAAAAATTATTTGTACGTAACTAGTTTCGTAGCAAGAAAAATAATTCTTCACACGTAACTGGTTACGTAGTGTTGGTTTCGTAAGCGGCCTAAGGAGTGTGTGTGGTTTGAATCCCACACGGGACACAAATTTGTGTGATCTACAAATGGTTGTTCTGAGTCTGGGTGTTCTTTGTGTCCGTTGTTTGAATGTTTATAAAGTCCCCTGCGACACAGTATTATTCCTAGTGTAGTTTAAAAAAATGTAAACATAAGTCTCTACCCACTGTTTCAGTGCCGCAGCGGTAGTGAATGCGACTACTGTGCATAAGGTTTCAGTTTCGATACAAAGCCGCTGATCAGGCTAAGCTCGATCCAGGTGATATAATTTTCCTGTGAATAAATTTTTAATAGTACCACGAAGTCAGGAACTGTGCCCGATATACTGCAATAGGCTCGCCCCTATTACCTAGTGCAGTAGTCGGCAATTATGTCGTCCAAAAGAGCAAAATATAGACAATCTACAAGCGTAATCTATTCAAAGAGCCACTTTTTAAAGCTTTACTTTACGAACATTTTTTTAAGAAGAATAATCATTATGTAGGTAAATATTTCAATCATAAAATGAAATCTATCAATGAGTAGTGGTACTGATTCACTCCAAATTACCAAACTTTCAAAATGAAGTACATCTTATAGATATTTAAGAAGAATTAAGTTTCAAATAGCTTTTTGTCTTTCTCCGATTCTCCAACTATTGGTTGTTGGCTTCAAAGCTGCATATTATAAAAATCGTATCAATAATACTGGAATACTAGAAAAATTAGGATTAAAAGTACACTCTCGAGCTTGCCTTTGTCAAATAAGTCGTAGTTTTACTAACAGTAAATAAAAAAGAATTTAGTACCATACTTATAAGGCAATATATTAAGTAATATTCCGTGCCTGCATTTCGTGGAAGAGCCGCAGCCGAGGAGGTAAAGAGCGGCTCGCGAGCCGCGGGTTGCCGACCACTGACCTAGTGGGTCCTAAAACTATGGCCGACGAAATATAGGTACCTTAACTTATTAGTTCAGGGATATAGGTCTGAGCCTATGTATGTACATATATCTTTAAATAACTACAGCAAACACTTTTGTTGGTAAAAGCATTTTATATCCATTCGCATAGAGAGAGGCAGCAAGAAAATACAGTGAGCAGGGTACATTGGCCAGACAAAAGACGTATTAATATCACTTAGGCGTAATCTAGCCCTCACACATATTGGTATATTAACTTACGGAGGCTTTCGTGAGTGTATAGTAGGAACATTATGTTTAGTGTACGTATTAAATTAATGTTCTAAGTACTCAAAGCAGAACGCAAAGTTCTAGGTATTGTATTATTGCTTAGAAAGTTGTTATATTTATTACATACACATAAATATGTACATGTTGGAGAGTTGGACGGCAAGTAGCTTTTGACATAATGAAGCAACAAAATATAGGCGTGGTATTATACTTCGTACGTATACTAATGATAGGCAATTACAAAAGAAATAAAACAATAAAGGTTGACTGTGATTTTCTCTGATTTGATCGGTAACGCAGCATGTTTGTCACACCGAATGTGTCCGCGCATGCGTCGCCGGCGCTTATATAACGTCAATATGACACTGACAGCCATAGCTGTCACCCCAACTGACACATTGGCTCTGTGGCGACCTCACTCAAGCTTGCGCTTGACGTTTCGAAACAAACCAATAGATAGCGCTTTATTCAACTCCAATTACAGAAATAAATTGCATTCCATTGATTATTTTCTTGACACTTCGACATACATAATATTAACTAATATTATAAATGCGAATGTCGGTTTGTTGTTACGGTACACTTCTTAACAACTCGGCCGATTATTGAAGTTTCGCATATACGTCTTCAGGGATACAGAAAAGGATATAGGGTATAGTTAATGTAAAGTACTCAAAGTAGCACAAACTTCTAGGTATTATATTTTTCCTTAAAAAACTTGTTATATGTATTACATACATATAATACATAATCCTAACTAATATTATACATGCGAATGTCAATTTGTTTGTTGCGCTTTCACAACTTAACTACTTGACCGTTTCACACCTTAACTACTATTTTAGAGCGAGCGAAGCTGTGGGCAATAGCTAGTATTTATATACATATTCGAAAGCTCGATATGTAATGTGACATACTGTACGCAATCCAAAACTTACATTAGTAATATTTTAATGAAACACTGCTTTTGTTCCTTCAGGATAGCTAAATAAAGACGTAGCTTTCTAATCCTATCTAACTTTTACGAATCGGATTTGTAGTTTCAGAAGTTATCTATACTAATATTACAAAAAAAAAGGAATTGGATTCTTGTTTCTAGTGAATAAACCCAATAACTACAGAACATATTTAAAAAAATCTTTCTCCGTTTAAATGTATTTCATCCCGAAGCAACATATCATCTCACAAGTCACGGGCGAGATGCAGTAATCATAAACGTGGATAAAACCGCTGTAGACAGCTAGTCCCTATAAACTTATTTTACTTCCTTACAACAAATACAACAAATCTTTATACGCTTTGTTCGCTTGAGACATGGTATACAATCAAGGTGCTACAAGTTATAAAGGTTCAAACACATCTCGCCCTCAGCGGACACGCGAAAATTTTAATTTATTTAATATTTTACTAAATTACATAGTATTTACTATGCTTATTTCTACATAATATTACAAAACTTAAAACATCAATAACATTTATATATATTTTCTTTTATATAATTTTTAAAATCTATTTTCTAGGAGCCTAAGTTAAGTCTATTTTAAATTATTATTGGTATATTATTGCATGCTGCTTTTTAATTTTAAACGTTTCACAGTAATTTATCTATAATACTTCCTATGTTAAACATATAAAATAAGCTCGCATGATGATAGGTGATTATCAGATCTTTTAGGCAAGTTAGAGATAGCACTTACAACTCGCCAGCTTTTCCAAAAAAGTATGTGTGTTGGACAGAAACCACACTGCTTACGAACAACTCAGTAACCTTTTATAGTGCCCTGAAAATCTCATAACGATCGCAGGAACTACAAGACTCTGAGCCGATCCTCTGTACGATTAAAGCACTTCACCGTTGTGGTTGTTCCAGATTTGGCCGAATTGGATTACTCGCTGTAACCAGATACTTTCAAAATGTTTCTAACTTTAACACTTAAGCTGAGATCAGTGCCATACAATTATGCATTAGAATCAGAACATATCGCGATCAAAAATATTCAAATAACTCTACTGTTGTGGGTTTAAATACTACAAGGAAAAAATCTTGTGTGGTCCACAAATGATTGTTCCAAGTCTGGATGTTCTTTGTGTCCGTTCTTTGAATGTTAGTAAAGTTCCCCGCGACACAGGAATTATTCATAGTGCAGTAGTTGTCTTTTAGAGTTCGAAAAACCTCTTATACAACAGCTTTGTCCGTCTGTCTGTCTGTTATACAACTTTCAACTCAAGAACCGTAAGAGCTAGAGACTCGCGGTTAACGCCATTCGACTCAGCATAGTCGATATACCCCCGAAATGACGATGACCTTTGACATCTGACCTCAAGATCACGCCTTCTGACCTTTGCATATTACTAGAACCATTTTTTCAAATTCCAAGTTTTACGGCAATTCATTGCTGTTTCCCACGTGTTTAAAAATAAATAAATAAAATAATCTATTTGTTATCGAAAGCTAGCCCGTGGCTTCATGACTCGATGTAGTCGTTATATAGTATACTTAATAATATAATAAGATACCTCACCTTCTTAATCCTATAGAAGTGGCATGAAATATCATGAATACGAAATGTGTAGTGTCGCCAAAAATAAAACTTGAAATTAAATCCTGTCTAAAATCATTGAGTGCAAGATTCGTAATATATCTTAATTTGAAATACATATGTTTGTAACAAACAATACAATTTATAAAGTGTCTTCGCAAATTGCTCTTTTAGTTTCACATAGGTACAATTTTTTAAAATATTTTATATAACTCTATTATCTAATTAGCTATTATTGTTTTTCTCCAATGTGTAACCTAGGGGCAGAATTTTATGTTTATAATTTTTATGTTTTATGTTTTCCATGTTTATTTCTTTAATTAAGTTTGTTAGTTTAGTTTAACTTATAATTTGCAAGCTGTGGTTTCCTATAATTCAGGGATTATATACGCTAAGAATTGTACTATTTCTTTATAATGTATGTTATTGTATATTCCTTTGTCAGATATCCTTGAATAAATAAATAAATAAGTAACTATTCATGCTGCATGATTCGTAATACATCCTACGTAATTTAAAATATGTTTGTAAGTATTCATGCTGCTATTCCTATATACATACCTGATAGATACTTAGGTATAGTATTTACATATAATCCAAAGTTTTTGACTTCACGGGTGGTGTAATAATTTAGGTGGTTGCCTCATCACTGCCATTGTGACGAGTGTTATGTATTTAGATAATATATTTAATTCTTAATAGTGGTTTCTAGTCTGGGTACTTTGTATCTGCTGTTTGAATGTTTGTAAAGATACCGCGACAGAGGATTCATTTCTATTGCGTGCGTTTTCTTTAAGAAATAAAAATAAAGTAAATGTTTACAATAGTAAAAATATGGCCAGCCGAGCCGGTGACATGCACATCGCTGGAGAGTACCACTTGCTTTAATTTATCATCGCTACATATTGTAAAACAAATTCCCCCATCGCGTCTGTTTGTCTGTCTGTCGCGATATACTAAAAAATGGCGAACAGATTTTCACCAATAGACAGAGTTATTCACGAGGAAGGTTTAAGTGTATATTTTTTTTAGGTTTTGTGTAAATTGGATGAAGTATGACGATAATTGTAGGAGATGTCGCAGGAAATTAAGCCAACTGGGCGCAATAATCGAAAACGCTGCCTTATTCTTTTAAGATATAACAAAACAGTGTATGGAGGAATTGGTCCTCTTTTATATGTCTACAGAAAAGTCCGCGATGACATGGCATCTTTTAAGGATAGCTTACTATACCCATTCTAACTTCTAAAGAAGTACAATCCGGTAATTGGACATCTATTCAGACGGATACAGTGTTAACTCTTATTGACTTAAATACGTTAATTACTATAAGCATTTCATGCACATTATGGTAGCCCTTTATACCACACAATTTAATTGGATATCTTAGAAGATGAGAAATGCAATAAGCTGATGCTCTGCTATCCGTGCGAAGCCGGGGCGGGTACCTAGTAATAAATAATAATAATAATAATAATGTTTATTTGCACAAAAAAGGTTTTACAATATCAGCACTTTGATTACGCTGTATCCTTAATAAAATAAAGACAATTTTATTCAGTTATAAGTGTTATGTTGAACTCTGGTACCCATGGTAAGATTTAACTTGTGTTATGGGTACCAGTGCCCTTCCATGTAATTACTAAATTAAATAAAATAAGGAGCGATTATACATGGATATAAGTACACAGTAAGAATATTTATGTAGAACCCTAATTATTAGCTGTCATACTAAGCGGAGTTCAATATGGTTGGTTAATTATATTATTTTAGCATATATGTATAACATTAGATGATTAAACTCCCTTAATTTCCAAATTTCAAGTTATCATTAATGATCACTAAAAAGGATCTGTGGCATATAGACCGATGGACTTCAGTTGTACCATGCGAACCCGAATTCCGTTGATACAAATTTGGGTCGTTACCTTCATATATAATTTATATAGTAACCCAATAAATAAAAATGAACCCAATAAATTATTTTGTTGAATAAAAAACGTTAGTCTTAAATTCGTTCTTATCCTTTTTCATATTACGAAAATCAAGTTCAATCTAAGACCCAAATCTGAAAAAGGTTCAAGCCAAAAAAAGACAAACGCTTTTTGGGATGTCTTTTATAAAAAATAAAATAGTCTTTTTCTATATCTTGAGGTAAAGTAATCGCGTTTTTGACGAAACTATTTCGAATAACCTTGTCATGCTTATTACGATTGAATATAGTTCTAGATTTATAAATTAATAAATTCCACCGGAACGCATTCTTCTTCTTCTCTGTAGTTCCCCGCTCTTGGCAGAGCGGTCGTGATCAATTTTAGGCATCCACGTCGGTGGTAGAGGCGGACACAGCTCTTCGCACGATCTCTCGTCATCTCTCCCTGTTGATAAACTGTTTAGCACGGAATGCATTACTAGGATAAAATAGTCTTTTTCTATATCTTGAGGTAAAGTAATCGCGTTTTTGACGAAACTATTTCGAATAACCTTGTCATGCTTATTACGATTGAATATAGTTCTAGATTTATAAATTAATAAATTCCACCGGAACGCATTCTTCTTCTTCTCTGTAGTACCCCGCTCTTGGCAGAGCGGTCGTAGTCAATTTTAGGCATCCACGTCGGTGGTAGAGGCGGACACAGCTCTTCGCACGATCTCTCGTCATCTCTCCCTGTTGATAAACTGTTTAGCACGGAATGCATTACTAGGATAAAATACATACATTTTAGTAGAGTAGATTATTATGCTGGGGCTACATTAGCGGCTGAAGATTCTTGTCGCGTAGGCGTGCTAAAAACACCGTGCCGGGTTGTGTTGTTTGACCTGTTATGCGGCCGAGACGTAGGCGGTAATTCAAAATTAACTAAATAGCGTTGTATTATGTCGTAGTAGTACGTAGGTGCAGCCACCCAAGCGAATATTGGCGCACCATATCCCTTTGATGCGCGCTAGTTTACAGATAGTCATGATACATCGTCTTCGCCCGAATACAACGTTGCAACGATCTAGCCGGTCACATTCATCGCGTTAACACGACTATTCGCCGTAGCCCGCTATTTAGGCTCAGCATTAGTAGTAGTAGTTGATTTTTGATTTTGTACATAATTTTACACGCAATTGCAATCAATAGAAATATTTTTGTGCAAACAGTATTATGATTAGTTACAAAATAAGGCAGAAATTAATATTTTAGATGTAAGAAAATGTGGACAGCACCTTTTAAACATTGAATACGTCACAGTTTGTATGTTGCATCCTTTTTCTGACATTTGACAATTACCACTATTACCTTTTTTTTTTGTTTTTTTTTACGTGGGGGAATGCATGAGGCATACCCCTCCGCGGGGGCGGGCTGAGGGGTTATGTCGGACTCACCGGGGTAAAAGAAAGATGGTAAAGATGATAAAGTACTTCCCGAAATACCGACTAAACCTACCACGGTGTTCCTCGACAAAACCACTATCGACGGAGCCGCGCGAATCACTTTCGCATGCGGTCGCGACCCCGCCGAGGTTTCGGCCCGCCGTATGAAACGGCAGGCCACTACACGAAAGACCTACCCTATAGGCACTTCGAAAAAATAATCCCACTGTCTCCCCTAGAGGGGAGACGGACTCGACACAGAGGCGCGCGTGGGAACACGCACGCCGCCTCTCGGACCTGGTGCTGAACGGATGGCGGGCAGGCCCACAAAGCCCGCCACCCCCAGGTCAAACCCCAGGGTGGCTAGAGGTCGTCTCGCGCCCTCCGGCGCCCGGCTCTAATGACCACGATTACCTGATGCTTGTAACTTAAGTACCTATATTCTACAATTAAGTAGATTTAAAAATATGTTTTATTTAAGAGTATGGGTAATGTTAATGATAATCCTAATCTTAATTAATATTATAATTGCGAATGTGAGGCACTCAAACACAGGGACAGAATAATGTTTGCGTACGAACAGAATAGCGAGTCATCGAAAGTATTTATAGAAGAAACTACCCACTATAAATTTATAAATTTATTTATATTTCTTTTCTTCTTGTTTTACCCTGAAATTTTTTCGTTTTTTAAAAGAATCTATTATGAAAAGAGATAAAAAAAATTGATAAATTTATCAAAATAGAGTTATTAAGAAATCTACTTCTTTTTATTTAATAGTAGTGCACCGCCATCTATTACGATATAAATAAACTACTTATCAGTTCTTGTACCGATTTCCTTTAGGTGGCGTCAATTACTGGCTTATACCATTTTAGTTTTGAAATGGATATGCATTTTTGCAGCTCACTGTACATGCCGACCATTCCAACCAAAGCGCAGTATTAGCATTCAAGTAGTAACTCTGCTTGTTCCTATTTTTTAACGGTCAGCAGCCACTTGACTGTCTTTTATAAGTATTAATAATATTAATAAACTATTGTCTGATTACAAGCTGAAAATTGAAAAACTGACACATATATGTTGTACCACGACCAAGAAAACATCCACAAACAAACCCAAGCGGAAAAGCTTAATTGGAACTAAACTAGATTTTGACCATGCGCAACAAACACCGGTAATGGCTAAAAAATCAAGAAATTCGACCCTACAGCGAGATGATATTCAACGAACAGAGCTGAGTGAACCGCCATCTATCAAGAAGAGCTGCAACCTAATCGATCCTTATTCCAATGTATCGGTTTATGAACACGATGAACTCTCGACAAATTCAACAGGGGGCGAAACTGTATCTCGACATAAAAGTCATAGTTTGACAGAAAAGGCTTTAGATAATAATATGTATAAGTATAAAATGTGTATAATTAGTGACAATAATAAAAATAACATAGTTAGAAATGCGATAAATACTTTCCCAGGTGCAAAAATTTGTCACTACTGTTTACCAAACGCGAACATACTGCAATTATTCGCAACAGTAGACAAAAAGCTTGTAAATTACACTTTAAATGATTATTGTATTGTTTTTATCGGCGAAAAGGATTTTATGGCCTCTGGCAGGTATGTAGAATTAGTTAAATATATTAAGTGTAAGCTCGAAATGATAACGCACACTAATGTTATTCTATGTTGTCCTAATTTCAAACTAAATGATATTGCAAATATTTACAATAAAAGAATAGAAGCTTTTAATCAACTTCTATACACAAGCAATCAGATATCGGAATTTGCATACTTGTTTGATTTAAATAATAGTCTTGATTATACATTTAACATGTTCTCTAAATACTCAGGCAAGCCAAACAACAAAGCCATAGCTAACATCTTCTGTGATTTAAAAAAACACATAAACTTTTTGAACTCATACTCCTTAGATAGCTCTGTTGATATTGGTACATCTCCTGATGAGAGAATACGTGTGGTAGACATTGGTATTAATGGTCAATCACAAAGCACAGCCACTTGTTTTCGTAAGCAAGAGTCCCAGGAGTAGCAGTCCTGTGTATGTATGCAACACCAATAACACCAATCTTGAACATGTTCATATTTTTCATCAAAATTTGTGTGGCTTGAACAATAAAAAAGATGAATTTGAGCTGTATATAGAAAGCCTTCAAAATACAATGCACTATCTGTGTGTAAGTGAACATTTTTTGAATGAAAAGCTAGTTAGTCTATTAAATTTTACAAACTATGTAGTGGCATCTTATAATACAAGAGTAAACAAACAGAGGGGTGGTACCATCATATTAGCACGAAAAGATAGGCATTGGGAAGAGCTACCAATTGCCAAGAAATTATATGTAATGGAGGCTTTTGAAATATGTGCCATTAGAGACAGAACAACAGGTCTGTGCATATGCTGTTGTTATAGAAATCCCTATGACAAAAATTTAATTACTTTTATGGATAGGTTGGAAAAGCTCTTGGAACACCTCTTTGACAAAATCTGCTGTATCTGTGGTGACTTTAATATAGATCTCTTAACACACAACAACAAACATAGTGACTTTGTAAATTTAATGACATCATATAATTTTTGTGCTCTAATTAATTCAGTTACATATTTAAGGAACAACTCACAGTCGTGTATTGATAACATTTTTTCTAACATCACAAAGCATTCTATAGTATCTTGTGAAGTTGATCATAATGGATTAGCGGATGGACATGCAGGTTTGCTGTGCAATTTATTAATGTCTAGCAAGACATCAAATAATAAACAGAACATCATTTATGTAACAAAAAGATATTTTAATCAAGCTAATAAAAATAGTTTCAGGCAATTATTACTGCAACAAAATTGGCACTCTTTAGGAATAAATTCATTTATAGTACAGCTAACTCGATCATTTAAGGCGGCGTTTAACCGGTCGTATACCGCCGGCTCGCATACCAGCCGGCAGATTTGTACCCGTCGTAGGCCGGTGGCTCGCATGCGAGCCACCAAATTGGTTTTACGTTAGCTTAAGCTAAAGCGAAGGCGGCGCGCGGCGTTTTGGCGCCAATTTGGTGGCTCGCATGCGAGCCACCGGCCTACGACGGGTACAAATCTGCCGGCTGGTATGCGAGCCGGCGGTATACGACCGGTTAAAAAAAAAACCATGCCAATTAATTTAAAACGCACCAGCCAACTACGCTGGGTGACAAAGGGGATAAAGATATCGAGTAAAATGAAGCGCTTCTTAGTGTCTAGTAGAAACACAGATTCAAGTGTTACAAATTACAGAAACTCATATATAACCATATACAGGAACATAATAAAGAAGGCCAAAAAATTAGCTGTACAGTCGGAAATAGCAAAATTCAAAAACTTACCTAGGGATATTTGGAAAATAATTAATAGGCATAGAAATATTGACAAAAAAATTAATGAGTCCATAGCGATCAAAGTAGACGATAAAATTTTAAAAAATCCTGAACAAATTGCAAACCTCTTTGTGAACCAGTTTGTTTCAAATAGTAATGTGTCTACTAATTGCGACGTGAATTTAGCTGTTGAGTTACTACAAAAGAATACAGATAGAGTCCAAAATACACTTACTTGGGAGCCAACCACTACAGATGAATTGAGAAAATTAGTTAATAAAATGGAGTACAAAACTTCATGTGGCTATGATGATTTACCAATAACTGTTCTGAAAGATAATATAGATATATTGGCTGCTCCTTTAAGTCTGTTCTTTAATAAATGTCTGTTGAAAGGTATATTTCCGGCTCAACTTAAGATTGCAAAGGTTGTACCTGTTCATAAGAAAGGATCAAAGCATGATCCCAAAATGTATAGGCCCATTTCTCTGTTGCCAACTGTATCTAAAATTTTTGAAAAGCTTATCAAATGCAGACTTATTAAACATCTTAATACAAATAGAGTGCTAAATTATAAACAATTTGGGTATCAAACCAACGTTGGTACACAAGATGCCATTGACAACTTAATTAGTAATGTAAGATCTCGTTTAAATATAAAGCAGAAAGTGGCTGGCCTGTTCCTTGATTTAAGCTCCGCATTTGATACAGTAAACCATAGCTTGTTGTTGAGCAAATTGGAACACTATGGTGTTAGAGGCAATTCTATGCAACTGTTTAGCTCATACTTAAATAACAGAAATATGTACGTAGAAGTGACAGCATTAGAGAATAAGTTTTCAGGTAATGATTGTGACAGAGTTCAGCAAAAGGCTAAAAAAGCTTATAAAACTTACAAGAAGGCATTTCGATCTAAGATGGTGTATATTAACACGGGGGTTCCCCAGGGCTCCATATTGGGTCCATTATTCTTTGTCATCTTCGTAAACGATCTTATAAACCATATCGAAAACAAGTTATCAGAGCATGCACAACTGGTATTGTTTGCTGATGATACAAACGCTATAATTTCAGCAAGCGATCTGCGCTCTCTCAATGTGCGAGTAAATGAAATTTTAGATATGTTTCACAACTGGTTTACAGTCAATGGGTTACAGATAAATGTATCAAAAACTAATGTCATGCTGTTTAGATCCACAGCCAAAAATACTGACCGTCTCACATGTGTTCTTAATGACGTTACAATTGACTCAGTAGAAGTGGTTAAGTTTCTCGGAGTATATGTTGATAATGATCTAAACTGGAAAAATGAACTGGCCAATATAGAAAGCAGCATAAGTTCAGCGTGCTATGTTCTCAGGAGTCTAAGAAACGATGTTAGTGTTAAACAATTAACAACAGTTTATTATGCACTTGTAGAATCGAAGCTAAGGTATAGCATCTTGTTCTGGGGAGGAAGTTATGAGTATAACCTACAAAAAGCTTTCGTTTTACAAAAAAGGGCAATTCGCACTATTGTTCGTATTAAACAGCAAGAGTCATGTAGACAATATTTTAAAGATCTCCGTATTCTTACAGTCCCAAGTCTTTACGTGCTAGTTTTATTGACAAACTTTAAGAAATATGTATATGAATACGAAACAGAGGAGGAGCGACTTGCTAGGGAGAGTACGAGAAGAAAAGACTTCCACACAAATACAATTCCCCGTCTAAATATCATTAAACATGGAACCTCCCACATGTCGGTTAAACTTTTTAATAAATTGCCAGTCGAGCTTAAACTGCTCCTATATAAAAGTCAATTCCTAACTAAATTAAAGCATTTTCTGATAGAAAGGTGTTTCTATAGTGTGAATGACTTTTTATTGGTTTGACTTGTACTTAGTTGGTATTTTTGATTCATTAATGAATTTTTATGTTTAATTTTGTATGACATATTATTATTTTTATTTGAATTGAAATGTGGTGTGATGTGATTTATTAATTTTGTGCTTGGACTTTATGACAGATTGAATTTATTTTATTGACATGATTGGAATTTGTAGTAGTTGTTGTTATGTATCCTAGTACTGACATTATTTTCTTGATATTAATTGATTAGTGGTAATATTGCAGTTTGTGTGTATTGATTTTTGTTTTTTGTTTTGCTTTGTTTTTATTTTGATTGAATAGTTTTGTTGTATTATATTATTATTATTATTATTATTTTTCCATGTAATGCCAATGTAAATCAAACACAATGTAAAAATTGTTGGTGATGAATAAATAAATAAATAAATAATTGCGTCTTCTTATTGTATCAATAAAGAGTAGTCCATAACTTGTGCATACCGCAAACCTTTCTCTGGTGGATTGCTGAATTTTCTGCTGCAAAGACAATAAAAAATAAAATTGCTACACAAAGGCCAAGTAATCTCTATCTGTTTAGAGAAATAAACAAAGCGTTCAAACTTTTTGCTTGAATAGAAAATTCTTTACAGACAGGCATTTGTATTGCTTGTTTCACTTTATAATATGCTTATTTGTAAGTACGAAACCGTATTGTAAATGTATTTAATAATTAATTATTTATTTTGACCAACAATAGCCTTTTCCTACGTAACCTAGATTAGTCTTTCATTTTATCATTTTAGGTGGCCTGTCAAAGGTAGGTCATGTTTAATTCAATGTCTGGACACAATGTTTTGTGAACATTTATATTATTTACAGTAAGTATGTGTTACACGTATAGATAAAAGGTTATAGGGCTGTTAACCGTTTTACCTTATTAATTTTAGTTAGCAGTAAGTGATTTCAGAATAGATATCATGTTAAGTTTCTATTCTATCACTAGCATACTTGTTAACCTCAGAGTCCTTATTAGATCTGCATCACCTACAACAGCATACACCTATTTGAATATACTTATATTGAGTATTTCAAAACGCATCTTAAGCATTACTTTTTAGTAATATTATTAATATTTTTTGTCTTCTCACTACTTTACCAAAAATATTTTGAACTTAAAAATCATCATAAACCACAAGTGCATAAGTTTTGTCAGCAGACAAAAGCACATAACAGTATTGCCTTTCTTACGCTGGACTTCAGACCGGTTTGTTCCTAGAGAAACCAAAAACAAACCAACCAACCTCATGTGTACTGTCACAAATTTCGTATAGGCTACGGTAACTTTAAGAGCAAATTATATTCTTTTAAGCTTTTTGACTTATTGCTATGCCTATGTTCAACCACCGACAACAATACAATTTCATTATGAACAAATAAATGGTCGGATCACAATCTGTGGGAGTTGGGAGTGTAGTCTTTGGCAAAGTGAACGTAATATGTTTTATGACAGTTTACAAATCACTAGTGTTCTTGTTCTTATGAACATTCATATTTTTGTATCCCGATTTGTTAAGGAGAGAAGTGAAATTTCCTTTCCAACTAAATAGGAGGTCCTATTTACTTTTGATTAAATTCGTTGTGGGTTTCAAGACCTTTCTAGTTTTGGTTAGCTTTGTCTAGGATTTTATGAGTATCAAAACTTGGCGTTTTCCATATGGAAAAGACTATTGATTATTTTATATTAATGACTATTAACTACTGTTGAACCAGGTGTTACAGTTGCAGAAATGTGGGTGAGATTAGTTCCAAAAAAGTCACCAATGAATTAACAACAGGGATATTTCTTTCAAATGACGTCACTAAACACTATACCACGCCCAACCCAAAGTCGAGTGGGCTAGATCTTCATCCCTAAGGTATGTCTGTCATGCACCATAAGCTTGGACCCACTGTAGCCAATCATTCCTAAGCACCAAGCTAATACATCTATACGTTACATAGAGCAATTAATTTAACAGTGACTATCTAATAGGACGCAGGATAATTGGGACTTTGGCTTTCAAATTTGATTTATGTCTAATTGGCTGTGTGTAGGTGGCAATCTCTAAGAGCCTAATGAACAAGTTTATGAATGGGAATTGGTTTCAAAGACGAGCAAAGTAGGCTCTTATTAAATTAAATCTATACTGTATTAGCTGAACAGTTTGTTTGTACAAGGTAATTTTGGAAATCCAAATCGAATTTGACTACACAGTTGGCTTAGTCGTTTAGGTGGTCGCGTCGTCACTGCCATTAAGCCGCGTGTTACACGGGACAAAAATGTGTGTGATCCACAAATGGTTGTTCCGAGTCCAGGTGTGCTTTGTATCCGTTGCTTGAATATTTGTTAAAATCCGAACATTCTGTGCCACGACACAGGATGCATTCCTAAACCTTAGCTATAAAGCTTGTATTGTAATATGTATAGTAGCAAAAATTGTTTTATTGCGGTGAAGGAAATAGAAAAGAAAAAAATATTTTTTAAATCCCATCTTTAAATATTCTCTCTATAGGTTTACGTGGAAATCGTATACCTGGTATTGCAAATGATCATAGACTACGGGATTCTTTTAACCACCTTAATTGTAAAGAAAAACCCTTATCGCATAACAAACACTGGGGCAAATCGCTTAACTAAATGACCTACATAATAATATCGATATGCTTTGTGAATAAATTAGATGCGTATTTGTTGCTAAGGAAACGTTGTTCAAGAGATATAAAATCGTGTCTAAATCTACAAATAATATGCATCGCAGCAAAAATTGTGTTATTGCGCTGTATGGAATAGCGATTAACATAGAAATTGTTAATGGAAGATCTCTGTTGCGAACTATTTGGTGATGGTTACTGAATAATGTATATATATAGTAAAATTATTTAATATTTCATAAATTTTATAATATTTATTTATCTCTTCACAAAGAAGCGTGTGTGTGTGTGTGTGCGTGTGCGTGTGCATGTGCGTGCGGCGTAATTTGTAAGTATTTAGTTATAATATATAGTATAACCAGTAGTTTTCAGTATTTTCATAATCTAACGATTGAAGCCACTTAGATAGTATATAATAATAATAATAATATTCTACCACATACACACAACACCATCTAGCCCAAACTAAGCAGAGCTTGTACTATGGGTACTAGACAATGGATAAACATACATATATACTTTTTTTTTGTAAATACATACAGATTATACATAGAAACACCCAGACCAAGACAAACATCCATGTTCATGCACACAAATGTTTGACTTATTAATATCATAATATTAATCTGTAATAGATAGTAGGATGGCATGAGGGCGCATACACTTACACTTTGTGACAATGTGTGTGTGTGACAAAGGCAGACTACCCTCTCACAGAATATCGACGTGAAATAGCAGTATGTAATCCTACTGTTGTGTTTCGTTCGGTGAGTGAGAGTACCGGAGGCCCAAACACCCTCTTTCCCCCTTCCCGCTCCTTCTCCTTCCCATTTCCTTTCCTACAGGGTCGACAACGCGTAAGTGATGCCTCTGGTGTTGCATGCGTCCATAGGCTACGGTGAATACTTTCCACCAGGTGGGCTATGTATGCTACGAATGCTTGTTTGCCAACTTAGTGGTATAAAAAAATATATTTGTCGTAAACGAGTGTACGGTTTCTTAGGAGCAGTAACGCTGTTACTACGGTTCGCCTCTCTTGATCTCTATCTCCTTTCCTTTCATACCATCTTTAAATCCTCTCCCTCCAGGTTTACACGGGAGTAGTCTTCCTAGTATTGAAAGCGATCATAGACTACAAGATCCTATTTACCACCTTTATTTTATAGAAAACCCTTATCAGATAACAAAAACTGGGGCAAATTGCTTTAGTTAATATCCTACTACTGGTTTAGTTAAATACACGTTTTCAAAATTGAAATATTTTGTAAATAAATTAGATACGTTTTGGTTGCCAGGACGCCGTTGTTCAAGAGATATTTAATACTCTAGATTTCGAGTACCTATTTATTTAATCGTGTTTAGGTCTTTAAATATATTTGTGTATAACGCAGCATAAGGTCCAGCAGGGTTTTTAAAAGCTGTGACGACAGCAGGGCTGACGTCACTATTCTCAATAGATGGATCACTCATTGCAAATAATGAAAGTAATGAAACACGCTTTCGATAACAAACACTTATAATTCTTAAGCACAATCTTAATCTTAACTATGTAAAGCAACATAGTAAAATCAATATTAAATTTAGTACTCACAAGATTACAATTTTATGAAGAGCTCTTGCCTCCGTGAGAACTCGTAATAGAATGCTTGACTTTACAACGCCAAACGCGCTCAAGATGGCGGGCGTTGGGAGGTCAATACACAATCACAATATTTCACTATTATTTTAACACACACTTCCTTAATAGCTAATTTAATTACGTTAATTCTTTACAAAAATCAACAGACCGCTATTAATATTTAGAACGTTTTAATTTCAGTTCAAATGTTTTAATAAACGACTGTTTGACTCTGCAATTTATCTTGAACTTGAAAGTATTCGAATTACTTTAAACTCAACAAAAATGTCTAGAAATCAATTCGTTATTGCTTAAAAATCAAGTTATGAATTTAGCAATTGCTTAATTACTTCAAAACGAATGTTTAAATTATAATGAGTAATAGTTTGTCGTCTCAACCAACAACAAACCATTACAACTCTTATTTTAAGCAATAACTGGTAAGACTCGCATAAACAATGTGGTAATCATTGAAATAATCTTAGTAAATAAATAGAGACCTGATTATAAGTCAATTAGCGGCAAATATATGCATTAAAATAATCGGTTATACAGACTTGCGCCGACACATTCGAATTACTTTGAACTCAACAAAAATTTTTAGAACCAACTCGTTATTGCTTAAAAATCAAATTATGAATTTAGCAGTTGCTCAATTACTTCAAAATGAATGTTTAAATTATAATGAGTAATAGTTTGTCGTCCCGAACAACAACAAACCATTACAACTCTTATTTAAGCAATAACTGGTAAAACTGGCATAAACAATGTGGTAATCATGAAGTAATCTTAGTAAATAAATAGAGACCCGACCATAAGTCAATTATCTGTAAAATGATGTATTAAAATAATTAGTTATGTGGACTTGCGCCGACATGTATGATACGACCCTTATAAGTCCTTAAAGAAAGGTATTATAAGATTACATAGTTACTTTAATCTAGAGACAAATAGAAGAAAAAGCAATTCTTGTTTTTTAACTTAGCCCTGGTCGATAGCTGGCAATACAAAACTCTATCGATGTATGAAGCTTCTTGCTGACGATCGTGACTTAATATTATAAATGTGAATGTGAGTTTGTTTTTTACGTTCTCACGCCTTAAATACTCGATCGATCGTTATGAAATTTCGCATACACGTTGTCAGGGATACAGAAAATGACGTGGGGTACCTTTCATCCAGAGTAAAGTACTGTTACTAATCTAATCTAACCTAACCTACATTAACGCAAACGAAGCCGTGGGAAAAAGCTAGTAATGAATAAAATATAATTTTTAGAGGTATTATAAGATTCCTTAGTTACCAGTAGTATACTAGAGACGAATCAAAGAAAAATAAATTCCTGTTTCTTAATTTATCACTGGTAATACAAAGCTCTATTGATGTATGAAGCTCCTTGCTGTTAGGTATTAAATATTAAACTTTAACTTTTACGTGAATTATTAAATATTGAACTTTTACGTGAAAAAGTTCAATATTTAACAACATGTTACTCTTGTAATTAACCCCTTCAAAATCGACACTTAGATAAAACAAGACTCCTTAATTAAATATTTTCATTGTGCTTACAGTATTTAGTTAGTCCTTGGTCATTATATAATTATATAATTATTAGTCTCAATAAAAATAACAATAATTTGTCCCACTACCAAGTACCTGATTAAATATGTACTTTTTTAAATAAGTATGTATTATTACCTATTAAACATTACATTACAAATTTTAATATACATAGGTAAAACGTTTTATATTGTACGCTAATAAAAGTCAGTTTATTTAAATTATTTTGGGGCTATTGTAGCATCAATCAACGTGATCTTGTCGATGACTGAGACAATTCTGAACCCTAAGCTGGCGACAACGAGACACGAACTCTCCCGAACGCAGCGCGACAATCCACGAACACTGAGCTCCCGTGCGGCCGAACTTCCAGCTGATTTTTGACCGGAACCGATACTATAATAATATACTATGGCTGAAACTACGTACATAGATCGTTTCAAGTTCGATACCCGGGTCGAACAATGTGTTATTGGGTTTAACCGATAGCTTATTGTCGGTAGCAGCACGGAAAAGACAATAATGAGTCTATTGTCTTTTACATATAACTATAATCTCACACAAACAAAAATATTTCGTCAACTATGGCCTTAAGTCCCAAGTAATTGAGGGCGCGCACATTTCTGTTGACAAGGCACAATTCCAGACTCGAAATCCCATTTAGAATTTGCCCGACTCAAGAATCAGACCCGATACTTCATTCACAGCAGACGCTTTCACTGCCCCTGCACCACCTTTAACAATAAGTATATGTATATTATGGGTTATATATAATAAGCATTTTATAACTGTTTGCGGTAGGTAAAATCAAGCTGTAATAATAAAGATAAAATAGAAAGTATGGCAGGAAGTTTCCATAAGCCGAACAGGATTGTTACTCCGTGCGATAACATACTTAACGCTAATGTGTATTTCCGTAGCAATAATCTGATACCTGTTACCCTACGTAACTTCGGATAAGTTCGTGTCTCACTGAGGCGACTGAACGGATTTGTCTTGGATTAGCTTTTCACGTCGGAAAAAGGCATCGTGCTTTGTAAACAAACTTTCCACAAATAAAAGTGCTCGAGAATAAGAGGTAACTGAATTACAATCAAGTTTA
Organism: Catocala fraxini; assembly: GCA_930367265.1. NCBI lineage: Eukaryota > Metazoa > Arthropoda > Insecta > Lepidoptera > Erebidae > Catocala > Catocala fraxini. Next base: position 19,535,718 of record OV884035.1, read on the forward strand.
GATTATGGATTGGAATATTCTGACAAGAGGCGTATAAACATTGTACTATATAATATATGTACATAGACTGCACGGATAGTGTAGTGTTTCGAGTAGTAACCTTGCTACTTCCACTGCGCCGAGTATTTGTAATATTCTGACAAGAGGCGTATAAACATTGTACTATATAATATATGTACATAGACTGCACGGATAGTGTAGTATTTCAAGTAGTAACCGTGCTACTTCCACGGCGCCGAGTATTTGTAATATTCTGACAAGAGGCGTATAAACATTGTACTATATAATATATGTACATAGACTGCACGGATAGTGTAGTGTTTCGAGTAGTAACCTTGCTACTTCCACTGCGCCGAGTATTTGTAATATTCTGACAAGAGGCGTATAAACATTGTACTATATAATATATGTACATAGACTGCACGGATAGTGTAGTATTTCAAGTAGTAACCGTGCTACTTCCACGGCGCCGAGTATTTGTAATATTCTGACAAGAGGCGTATAAACATTGTACTATATAATATATGTACATAGACTGCACGGATAGTGTAGTGTTTCGAGTAATAACCTTGCTACTTCCACTGCGCCGAGTATTTGTAATATTCTGACAAGAGGCGTATAAACATTGTACTATATAATATATGTACATAGACTGCACGGATAGTGTAGTATTTCAAGTAGTAACCGTGCTACTTCCACGGCGCCGAGTATTTGTAATATTCTGACAAGAGGCGTATAAACATTGTACTATATAATATATGTACATAGACTGCACGGATAGTGTAGTGTTTCGAGTAGTAACCGTGCTACTTCCACTGCGCCGAGTATTTGTTAGATCGACACATGGTACAAAAAATTGTGTGTTTATTGTGTCCTTGTTGTTGCTTGTTGCAGTGTTTTTAAGCTGGTCAAAGAATGTTTTCCAAAGAATTATGTTTGGTACCCCAAACATAATTTTTAGCTTTTTCTTTATTTTTACTTTGGATAGACGTATGTAAAATATTGACGTGTATTTTTATAATATTGCAGCCAAACATTGCATTTTAAAGAATTATTCGTTCGAATTATACTTCTGGTATTGTAAGCGTTCATAGGCTACGCTAAGCAGGAAAACAGACGGATGCTAAAAAAACACTGGTACTGATTGATTAGACTGACAGATGACTGAGAAAGTGGGCGTAATAGAGGGAACATTTTATCTTAACTGCTATATCCTTTATATATCAATAGTGTTTTGTATTGCTAGGTATCGACCAGGTATAAGTTAGGCAACAAGGATTTCTTTTTCTTTGATTCGTCGCTAGGAGACTGTGGATAGCTGTGGAATTTTGTAATACCTTTCTTTTAGAAGGAACCTAAAAAGGTTATGTTGTACACAAAAATATTTAAAGATTAAGGCACGATATAATATCCCTTGAACAACGGCTTCTTAGCAAAAAAGATGTATTTAATTTATTTACAACATATTTCGATATTACAAGCTTGTATATAACATGGTAAGTCATTTAGTTAAGCGATTTGCCCCAGTTATCGTTATCCGATAACGGATTTTCTACAAAATATAAGTGATAAATAAGAACCCGTCTGTGATCATTTTATCTTTAAATCTTCTCTACATAGGTTAACGTGGAAGTAGTATCCCAAGTAAACCAATAGAGAGAAGATTTAAAGATAGGATAAAATAAAAGGAAATAGAGAGGTAAAAACCGTGAAAGGATGGTGGACCATTTGGCTTATTGGGACTGTCACCAAACCAAACCAAACAGTTCGCAACGGAGAGCTTATCCATGCAAAAAATATAATTTGTTCGCTGTTCCATTTACCGAAAATATCCATTTTTGCTGTGATATTTAATATGCACGCAGCAAAAATATTTTTTCGGTACAGGCTTTATAGCTAAGGTTTACATCTCTATATCGGTCTAATAGTGTTCTTTGAAGTTTGTTGATGTTTAGCAGAGGATGATGGTGGCGGTAAATTATTTATTGATCGTTTAAATGTAGATAATGTTTATCTACATATATTTTTAGGTATTTGTTGACTTATATAACAAGTCACCCACAATTATAGAGCCGTTCAAATAATATTTAATCACAGCTACATACCGTATATTAAAGTCAATATTCAGGTAAACGTTGATCAATACAATATTATCATAATGTCAAAACGCTTGACGTGACGTTCCGACATATATTATTATTTTGTCAACGTTCGTTCATGTCAAATGGCGCGTTTAACATTCAAAATGATAGTTGAGTCAGCTTTTCGTATTGAAGGGTGGCATAATATTTATGTTACCTTTGCCGCGATGCTGTTATGAAAAAATAAATCTGTTTGTACTTGGGGTCTTAATAATAATAATGTCAGTCCTGGTTATTAACTGCCTCACTGCTACGCACGGGCCTCTATTCAATATGAGAAGGGTTATGCTGTAGTCCACCACACTTGACGAGAGCGGGTTGGCAGTATTTACACAACATTGTGAACAATTTCAAAATACACAGCTCTAATTTAAAATATAAATATATCTCCGCGACGTCCAAATGCATTTTGTTTTAATTGTCTTGATATATAATTTCCACTATAAGAACTGAACTGTAATTAAATCACTGAATTTAATGTTAAAAGCTCAAAATAGTCACTTGTCTTTAATTATTATTCTAATGTCATAAGTGTTTATTCTAGATACCAGCCATCAAGTAAATGTTTTGTTTTATAAGTATAAACCTAAAATTAACTACGTTACACAATTGCAGTTTTCAGTACGCTCGCTCAAAGCTTTACCTAGTAAGATAAACAAGTACAAAAATAAAATAATGTAACGTCATGTTACAGATATAAAATCTACATACCTTACAATTTTTATACCGCGGTTTAACGTAAAAAGTCCAAGATTAAAATACCTACAACAAACGTAGTTTTTCCTGGTTCTAACATGGAACATTTAAGCGTATGTAAATGTCAAGTTCCTGTAGCAACACAAAGGATATTCACGTGTACGCTCCTTAAGTGACGTAACTACGGGCGCAGGTGTTACGCTGTCTCCCACCTACATATTCACATACATAGACTAGATAGTCGACCTATTTGTATCCACAAGATTTCTTGAACCCTCAAAAACACATGTATCCCACCCTGGCTCATTGTGCACATCAAGTCCTCTAGGACCACTGAAAACCGACCCTAATGTTTGTCTCAGAATAACTACTTGTCCCATTTACTAACTGTACCATCCTCCTGTAATAAACGAGCTTGTACCGACCCCAAGCAAAAGACTATTTAACTTTTATTACTGACCACGGAGTTTAAAAGTTGGAAGTTAGTTCGGAGTTTACGCTCAAATTTTAAAATGAAACAAATTAATGATGGAGATTACATAATACAGCATTGTGAGTGAAAAGGCTCGTAATGGTGGGACAGCGAAAATTCTCTCTATTCAGAGGCGACCCCGCCAAATAAATTGTTACGATTTTTCTTTGACGCCTCTAGAATGTTTCTTTATACTACGGACTAGAATATAAGAGAGCGCGACTGATAAAAAAAAAACCATTTTATTTGTATGATAAAGTAGTTACATTTGAATCGTTATTTGAAAGGTCAAGAGTGTATTTAATTTGTTTGATGTTTGTAAAAAGTCGCAACTGTAGGAACGATAAGTCAAGAACGATTCTTTTCAATGCGCTTAGGTATCATTTTTTAATATACCTGAGTTGTTATCATGGCTTAATCCTAAAAACTCTCAAAGAAGTGATAGCAAGATAATAGACTGAACTAATTCTTTGAGCTTGCGAAAGACAATAAAATAGACGAAGCTTGCGTCGAACCTCGTAAAGATCTGGCCGTCACTAAAACGAAAGTTATAAAACGTTGAAATTCTAAATTATTTCGAGTATACTTGAAGTAATTCTCTATATCGTAAAATAAACAGACTCGACTGTCATAACGATTGCGATAATTACTCGTAACGCGATAGCGATATGGATGGACGTTGACGGAACATAATTTCCTTTCCTTAAGTGCGGAATGATCTTGATAATGCAATCGTGATTACACTTCAGGGCTCGTGCTAATAGATGGATCGATCTGTGATAGAGACTCGGGTTCTAATTCCGGACGTCATCATCATAGATGCGAGTACTAATAAAAAGGTATATGTACATACATATTCGCTCAAAATTAGAGGAACTACGCCTTGGCTCCTTTGGCAAATAGAACACGTTATATAAGGTTTCAGTAATTTTAACATGATGCATTCTATGTACAAAGAAGAAAGAAGTAGATTTATTTATTTATTTTGGGAAAAGAAACAGATACATACAATTCTTAAAATAAAATAATTTACATAAAAATATGGTAGTAATTATGTACCTCACAACGTTATCCACATGTTGGTAAAATATTTGTTTTTAACTTAATTAAACTTTAACAATGAAAATATTAAAAGTTAAATACAGTAGGTACATATAACATGCAGGGGTGAGGCGATCATTTAAACACAGTATGATGTAGTGTATGTAGTGTGATTTAAACACGCTTAATACAGCTTAGGATATGCGGCTTTATTAAATAATGCAACTGAAGAAAAACTTATTATATTCTTATGGTGTACGGCTGCGCCGAGCGTAAGATAGATAATGACAGAGCTCGTACGGCGCATATTCAAATCGGCGCGCGGCCGCCATAGTAAAATTGTATGGAGGATTTGAAGTGCTTTTTTGATAAATATGTATCTTTATTGTCAACCAATAACTTAAATATTTGGGACGGACAAATTGTAATATAACTATTTATGTTTCGTTTAAGCTGTAAAATAGGATAGACTTCTACTGTTATAATTTAAAAATCACGTAACACGAGCTTACGTTTTTCATTTTCCGTGCAAATTTACGTAATTTGCAGGTGAAAATATTAATTATTTAAAGTTTTTTACATGGATTAATTGTAAACACATTCATTGTTATGGTAAATGTATATTTTATATTTGTATTAAACAAAAAGTGTTGATTTTATTCACTTAACTGTGACCGCCTGTTTTAGCACATTTCGCTCGGCGCAGCCTTAAGCTGCGTAAAGAAACGCTATGTTATCAGTCAGGTACTGTAAATTGTTCTCTAATAGAAGAGCTATGCCTTTGTTGTAAGCTATATTTATCTCGGTAGTACTACTCGGCGATAGTGTGGACTGCTGTGCATGAAGTCCTGAGTCCGAGCTGCGGCTCGGGCTTTGAGTAAAGATTTTTTGTAGCAGTACGGCATTTGGAAATGTGCTCGGTAAACGGCAAAATGGTCATCCGCTATTACGTGGAACCTAAATCCTCTTTTTACCCCATTGGCGATATAGGCGTGAAGCAAATCAGACACACATTTTTATAGAAAAAACAGACAAATCCTTAGCCGCAATCGCTTATAATTGCAACAAATTTCAAGTACGGTCAAATTCGTGGTGAGATCGCTTCTCGCTCGCGCCGTAGAGTTAGATTTATTTTCTTGCTAGTTTTTGCTTGCGTCTTTACCCGCTCGGAATGTTAAGAGAAGCAATTTTGACCTTGCGATACAGCGGTACGGGCGTAAGCAGACCTTTATTCTAAATAAATGGTATCCAAACTAGCTATCGATATATTCATTGCGCATAAAATAAAATATATTTTTCTTTTACTTAAAATTTGTACGGTATGAGTCTCCAAACGATTTTTATAGGGCTATATATTGTTTGATTTCGCAAACAGAGAGAAATGATGCGTAGCCATTTTCCAAATAACACACGTATTCTCTTTGTTGGTACTTTTTATTGGAGCTAGACATATGGCATGATACTTTTTTTAAATTAAAATGCGAGTGTTAAATCAAAGAGGTAGAAACTTACACATTATATTACCTAAGTTTTTAAAATACTTTTGATTTCGTAGTTGTAGTAGTAAAGATAGTTTTAATAAAATTGTAACGTGCATGGAATTGACTATGAGAGTATTTCGGTTTTGTGAAATAAAAGAAAACACTTTCTCTTATATTAAATAATGTATGTAGAATGTAATAATAATTGTAAGAAAGACACTTTTCGAGCTACGGATAATCTCTGTGTCACATTTCGACATTCTAACAATAAATACAAAGAATACGCTGTCTAGAAACAATTATTTGCGGATCATACAAATTTAGCCTGCGTGAGAATTCATAGCACCCGGTGCCCATTCCTGCTTTAGTAGTGATAAGGTGACTATTTAAATCACAACGCCGCCCATCCAGACTGTGGACGGATGGCGTAGTGAATGTATTATGAATATTCCTGCGTATTCTAATACTGTGACTTTCTTTGGCATTGTGGCTTTTCTATACGCCTCGGATAACATGCGTATGATAAGATATTTGCTTCGTTTTAACCCTTAGTAATATTTTGTTATTTGCAATGGACGTCATGCGGTTGATGGTATATATTAGTTTGAATTTTTATTGTAAGATAATCTCAAGCTTCAAATACTCTACTTTTTCATGCTTATAAGAAGTAATTAATAAGGACACGGTATGGTGCTAGAATGATATTACAATAGTATTATGCACGTTGCTGACCCAAAAGATAAGGAATTAAAAATGGGGTAGACGACATTAACATGTGTATCTACTTCTCCTGTATCTAACTTTATGAGTTCTGGAGGGTAACACCCTACTCTTGCAGTTCTTATGTACCAGGCAAGTTGCAGTAACAGTTAAATAGTTTTCTGATGATATCGACACCAAACATTTCTTTTACTCACGATCTTGTTCCTTATTCAAAATACTTTAAACTCGGTTAAAGTGTATATTATAGATTGTTGCATACATTCTGCATTTAGTGTAGTAAATAGTAATTAGTTTAGTAATACATTCCATTTCTGGAACTGAAGTATACACAATAAAGTCTAAAAAACAAAAGCAATGATTTGAATAGAACAAAAGCTAATTCTCAGTTGCAAATTATTATTCAGAATTCAGACTTCAACAGATATAATAATGTTATTCGACATATTTCTCGGTGAAGTACTCTGATGTATGTGGGCAGTTCATATTTGTAATTGGCATAAGTACACATTGCCTACTATATTAATTATATTATTTAATAATGTAAATGTAAGTGTTTACTCTGAGTAAGAAGCCCGTGCTAGTAGCTTGCGCATAAAGCCAACGAAAATAGCTTAGTCATGTAACCCGTGCGAGTAGCTGCGCATATAGTTTGTCCAAGTAGATTGCGCATATAGTCCATGCAAGCAACTTGCGCATAAAGCATGCGTGAGTAGCTCCCTGATATAGTCTATTGCGAACGGCTCGTTCATATAGCCCGCGCAAGTAGTTTGTATATATAGTTTGCGCGAGTAGCTTGCTCATAGTGCCTGCACGAACATCTTGAGATCCATGTAATCCATGCGACTCGCTTGTACATATAGCTCGCGCAAGTAGCTTGCGTATATAGCCCGCGTGAGTACCTAGCGCATAAGTTTTGTGCAAGTACCTTAGTCATGTAGTCCGCACGAACAGCTTAAGCATATAGCCTACGCGAGTAGCTTGCATATAAAGCTCGCGTCAGCAACTTGCACCGTTAAAGCTGCATCAGTTAAGTTTTCCCTTATGTTATGCCATAATTTATGTATATATACGTACATAAACACGTAGAATGCGCCTTTGAGAGTTTCTAAATGGGGAAGTCCGGTTGCAATTAGTCCAAAGCGGTACTTGATGTTTAAAAGTTACTCTCTAAAGTGCCGTTTTAAAACAATGTGGTCGTACATTGTACGTACGCTTATTATGAAAACTTCTATTCGAAACTTCGTGTCGAACGTTTTAATATATACTTACCAATTAATATAAAATATATACTTACAAATTATAATTTCATCAGTTTTCTTATAAAGTGACTTAGCCGTTATTCAGATCATGGCAGGGTTTAGGAAATTTGAAAATTTACAAATACGTAAATGTTGTACGAATAGCACCAAGCGTCGGACCGAAACTTCACAGTACTGGTACTTGGCCTACAGGCTGGTGTAGATGCTAAAAGTAGAACATAATATGTCTACCTACTATTTAGAATGACTGTTGATGTAATGAATCAAAACTAGATTGCTTTGATACCGTGGCTTAAGTTTATGTTTCTATTTGAGGCTTATAAAGCCCGACTGGGTAAGGCAGGCAGACTGCACGGATGGCGTAGTGTTTTAAGTGGTCACCTCGCCCCTGCCATTGCGCCGAGTGTTGTGGGTTCGAATCTCACACGGGATAAAAAATTGTGTGATCCACAAATGATTATTCCGAGTCTGGATGTTCTTTGTGTCTGTTGTTTGCATGTTTGTAAAGTCCCCGGCGATACGGAAATTATTCCAAGTACGAGAGCTACCTAATACTTAAAAAGTATCAACACTAAGTAAACTAATGTGGGAGTTGTCTTTTTTAAGAAAGAAATAAAGTATTGCTACGGTTTTCTGTTACGAAATATCTGCGTAGAAGTACGGCATGTGAGAATTTTACTTGATAAGCGGCTATATATCTGCGTTATATTAAATGAGACCTAAAAATAAGCAAGCTGGGTGTAATACACTTTTACTTAACGGTCCTTATTAAAATGATTAGGGAATACCTATATGTTCAAGGGTTACCTATTTATACACATATAAGCTATGTGGCGTTCCTACGCGGTCGTAATTGGTTGATCTGCCATTTCAACTGAGTTATATTTAGAATCTGTTTTACAAGCGCCATATAGCATTTATGCTGGCTCCATGGCGCAGCAGTAGTAAATGCGACAGCTGTGCATAGTCTCAGATTTGAATCCCGGGTCGTGCCAACAAAAAGTAATTGTGTTTTTCTGTTAAGAAATCTCAATAGGTACATCCCCGTGCTTCGGAAAGCACGTGAAGCCATTGGTCATAATTATGCTTATCTGTATCTATCTCGGGTCGTGTCAAATTGCGCTCCTATCGGATCATGAGAGTTAGGGAACAGAAAGTGCCCTTGTGTTTGCGCTCATACTTGTACATTATAATATCTTCTGCGCAGATGGTCAGTCTCCGCGAAGATTAGCCGCCGCCGTGACGAAAATTTGGTCTGACCTATTAGCATTTATCTATAAAATAAATATTACGTCAATATTTTTATTTAAATTAACAAGACACGACTAGCGATTAATATTTCAAATAATGTTCTCTAGATAATTGTGAAGCTGACCATTAGTGTATCAGCTATTCTACCGGTAACTATTTAATTAGTAACGGCGTTCTCGATGGTTATTGAATTAGTACTAGCAGATAGTTAGCGAGTAAACTATTAATATCTATAATTGAATGGCGACCGTGTGCATTAGTGAACTAATCAATTGTATTCTAATAAATTATGAGTGATTATAAATTATGAACGTGGCAAACATAATCCATGATGCAAGTCTAGAAACTGCGACCGCGAATAAAATGAATTACTGCTTTAAAAACAGATTGAGCAGTTGATAGTTTTTTTTTTTTTATTTTTTTTTTTACGTGGGTAATGCATGACGCATACCCCTCCGCGTGGGCGGGCGGAGGGGTTATGTCGGACTCGCCGGGGTAAAAGAAGATGGTAAAGATGAAGTACCTCCCGGAATACCGACTAAACCTACAACGGTGTTCCTCGACAAAACCACTATCGACGGGGCCGCGCGAATCACTTTCGCATGCGGTCGCGACCCCGCCGAGGTTTCGGCCCGCCGTATGAAACGGCAGGCCACTACACGAAAGATCTACCCAAAGGCACTTCTAACACTCCCTACTGTCCCCCCTAGAGGGGAGACGGACTCGAAACAACAAAGGCGCGCGTGGGAACACGCACGCCGCCTCTCGGACCTGGTGCTGAACGGATGGCGGGCAGGGCCACAAAGCCCGCCACCCTCAGGTCAAACCTCAGGGTGGCTGGAGGTCGTCCCGCGCCCTCCGGCGCCCGGCTCTGCGATTGGGGAGAGGGTTCAAACGCTCCCTCTCCCGCTCCGCCGCCTCCTTGATGGAAATGACTTCCTCACAAAAGGAGGCGACGGCGTTCCACGACTTCTCACTCCGGACCATAGACTGAACTACGGCCGGGAGCGAGAGGGCAACCAATCCGACTGCCGCGATCAATTCACGGCGCTGCGATGCCCAGGCGGGGCAAGAGCAGTTGATAGTGGATCGATTTTATTTTACTGAGTTGACACAGTCTTAACCTTAACTTTTTTTTCATATTATCTTCTGTTTACGCGAACATTATTCATTGAAATTAAACTACTATATGCGGATTTTATCGCGTTGTTTATTTGACACTTTATTACATAATTTTGAAAAACTGTTACACTACTACTACTATTAAACTTTACAAATTTTTAAGCTAATTGAATTTTTATTAAAACTATTTAGATTTAATTTAATTTTACACTTTCCCCGACGTTTCGGTTGCTTTTCAGCAGCCATGGTCACGGGGAGACTAAGATGGTAGTTGTCTCAATGTTCTAGTGTAGTTATTTCAAAGTACCCGAACATAATTTAATCATTGGTGTTTCTATTTACATACTTAACTTTTTTTTATCGTGTTGAAATGCTCCTAATGCGTACCCTATATAAGGGTATAAATCATAATTGAAAAACAGCGACATTACTATTCTTCCTTATTCATTCAAAGTAAAGCGATTATTATCGTTGAAATTAATTTCTTTATCTGATAATCTGTATAAGCGTGGCCCGTTAAACAAAAACTGACGCCGTAAGCGGATTAGTTTAACGAAGAGGTCGTCCATTATACTTTCGGATTTGTGTGTCTCTTAACAAATCTAAGGGCCCATTTAGACAGCGGGAATAACCTTGGGAGAAACGGAGAACGGAGGCAGCAGTTCGAAAATAATATTATAATATAAACTTTTGCTAGTGGTAATCCTGGCTAATATTATAAATGCGAATGTGAGTTTGTTTGTTACGCTTTTACGCCTTAACTTATTGACTGATCATCATGAAATTTGGCATACACTTTTTCGGGGGTATAAAAAAAGACATAGGGTACCTTTCATTACGAAAAATCTCGTTCCCGGGGACAGAAATTTATTGGCAAAATCTAGATTAAAGCGAGTGAAGCCGCGGGTAAAATCTAGTAATTCATGAATAATATCACGCCTCTATTCCCGAAGGGGTAAGCAGAGGGATATTACACCCACATTTTAGCAACTATGATTTTAGACTTCACATACTTGAAGAAAGAAAGAAAGAAATAAATATTTATTGCTATTACACAGCTTTCAGGTGGGCACAATGTGGATAAAGATAAAAAAAATATCAATTACAGTAATAACATGGAAGAAATAAAAATTAAAAAATACAGTAACATAAAATACTCAATAAACCCCTTGAGACACATGCGTCCCACAGCTGCAGCAATCAGGACTCCAGTTCAGAATTTGCCTGGTCTCAAGAACCAGGCACTGGTCTTACACTTGAGCCTGTTATTTTAACACACTTTTCGTGCAAATTTACGTAATTTTGTGGGCGAAAATATTAATTATTGTAAGTTTTTTACACGGAGTAATTGTAAACACATTCATTGTTATTTATTTATTGTAAATGTATATTTTATATTTGTATTAAAGAAAAAGTGTTGATTTTATTCACTTAACTGTGACCACCTGTTTTGACACATTTCGAGACGAAATGTGCTATGGCATGCTATGCGATTTGAATATGCGCCACACGAGCTCTTTCATTATCTGTCTTACGCTCGGCGCAGTCTTAACACAAAAAATGTACTAGACTAGACACATTATTTGAATGTCATATCTTGTTTTCGTTTATTATGTTAATAGGTAATACGTTTAATGTTTACAATAGGAATTACTTTTCAGACATATATCTATAAGTGAAAAATTGTAATTGGGCTTCCTTTTCATATTGTTTGTTTACTCCTTTAATATAGCTGTAAGTTTTCTTAAAATGTATAATATAATAATATAAATGGATATTGCGAGTCTGGGTGTTTTTGTCTCCATTGTTTGAATGTTTGTATATTCCACCGCGATACAGAAGTTATTCCTAGCTCGAGAGTAGTCTTTTAAAACAATAAATAATAAACCTTAATTCATTAAATTTGGCTTACTATGTTGTAATATTATCTACGTACACGTACAAATAACTAAATAAAAAGCCAATAACACTGCTCGACCTATGAATCGTACCTCAGAATTAAATGCAAACAATACAAAGCTTCTTTTGAGAAATTAAGTTTTGGAACATTTGATAAATTCTCACAATAAATACTAACCAAAAAATAGACTATATTTTATTTTGTACAATAAAAGTTGAAACTAGAATACGGTGCGTCGGTTGGTAAGCAGTTAGGTTGTTTTAGATGCTTACAATACTAGAAGTATCGGCTGTAATACTCGCGCGTTGCCGATGATGAGATCATAAATATTGGATCCAGCACTTTAAAACAATGTAGTGTTAAGAATCAGAAGTGAAATTGTTTAAAGAAAGAAAATAACAAGGATACTTTTATTTTCAAGTGATTATTTAAATACAGAAAATGATTATTCTAACAGTTAATTTAATGAGATACATAAGTTAATGTAATCAGTTATACTTAACATAAACTATTAAAAAGCAGTAAATAATTTTAAAGATAATAAGATCGAGAGCACCCGACAATGATCAAGTAGTACGTCAGTTCCGCACACTGTCCATTGAAAAAGGGACCCTACTATCTCATTTTTTTTGTGTTTGTTTCGTTGTTGGTCTCTGATGGCCTCTACAACTTTATGCGGACTGTGGATGAGCGCAGAAGGCTCCCAACCACGCGTCGAACTCGCTTTTATAGCCCGCTCGATCGGCCGATTCGTGAAGTTATTCTTTTACGTCGCATTCCGCAACCAACAGTAGATTTACAATCTTAGGAGCAGCATAGTTAAGCTATCCATACTATACTATTCTAACTTTAATATTATAAAAGCGAATATGATTTTGATAGTTTGTTACGCTTTCAGGCTTTAACTACTCAACCGATCATTATGAAATTTCGCATACACTTTGTCAGAGGTACAGAAAAGGATATAGAGTAGAGGGTACTCCACGCAGGAAAAAGTAATCTTAAGCAAGTGAGGCTGCGAGTACAGAAAACGGCATTGTGTACCTTGCATCCAGAAAAAGTACTGTTACTGAGTGAGTAAGGTCACGGGCAAAACTAGTTGATACTAATAAATCCAACTGTCTGTCAACGACCGTTTAGAGGTAAAATAAGAGGCGCTAAATTTAACGGTAATGCGGCGCTTTCGTCACCCGTCTTGTTCGGCAATCTCCGCACGATTGTATTACTGGGATCATTAGCAAGCTATATAAATTAATTAAAGCAGCAAATTTGGCAGCAGCGTGGAGTTAATAATGTTGCTAGAACATGATCGCGTGCAACACCAGGACAGCGAGAGAGCTAGAAATTTTATATTGGGTGAAGAGAAAGACAACGTGGTGAAAGCAATATTAGTATAATAATTCTTACGCTGGTTTTCTAGAAGAAGGTGGTACTTCTCTGAGCCGGTTTATTAGTGTTGTCTTCAAGAATTTTTAACCACTCAACTGTTAGAATGCCAGACATAATAAAGCACCTATTCTAGTTAATTTCAACGAAACTTGCCGCCGGTGTTCTACTGAGACTCAAAAGATCAATAACGTTGGGTTTATAGGTACGGATAACCATTGCTTCAATATCTATATAAAGAAAAAGAAAAAGAGGAATACAAAATTTTGTTGTAATTATTAAAAACAAACGTCGGCCTCGATGGTGTAGTGGTTAGTGTAACCGACTGCCACGCCTGAAGTCGCGGGTTCGATTCCCGCACAAGTCAAACATTTGTGTGCATGAATATGGATGTTTGTCTTGGTCTGGGTGTTTCTATGTATAATATGTACGTATTTACAAAAAAAAAGTATATATGTATGTTTATCTATTTTCTAGTACCCATAGTACAAGCTCTGCTTAGTTTGGGCTAGATGGTGTTGTGTGTATGTGGTAGAATATATTATTATTATAAACACTACTAAACCGATTTTGAAATTCATCCACCATTAGAAAGCTACTTTATCCAGAAGTAACATAGACTACCTATATAAAATAACGCTACGAGCCACGGGAGAGACGAAACCGCGGGGTAGAGCTAGTTAAATGATAAAAAGATAAACTGACAAATATACCTTCGTATAATATATTATTATGTTAGCAAACCCAAATCCTCTAAAACGTGAGAAACCATTTTAATAGGACTTTATACATTCACATTAAGTAATTAACATAAAATACACTGGATTAAAGATATTAAATGTTCGTCCAAAATTAGTCTTAGAACAATAAGGTATGTATGTACATAAGCTTAGCTCAGTTGGCTTACTTACCTTAGTCTCGTTTGACGCCAGTCTACACTCGCAAAACTACTGTTGCTAACTCACTCTAATTAATTAAAGTAGGTGAGACGCGGTTTAACTTAACGTCAGTTAAGGGTAAATTCACACTGTTTTTGTTGGAGCCAGCTCGAATGAAATTGTCTTGTACGATTTTCACTTGATACTTTTTCAGAGATAGAGCTTGGCAAACAAGTTATTTTAGTACGTAAGTTGTGGGAATGCAAGACATTGAACAGTGTCGTAAAAGTTTATGTGTTTTTATATTTTAGTAGTGCGTTTCTTTGTAAGTTCTGTAGGTATTTAGTATTTATCTATCAAGCGATATTCGATCGTGACCAACTTAGATATCAAATCATAAATTGTACAGTGCCATATTCGAAGCACGAACGTTATCACTGATAAAATCAGTAACAAGTAATATTCGAATATTATAATTATATAATGACGATAAATGATTGTGCCAAAAATAAATAATTTTTATGTCTTTTGCTTCGAGTTCAAAGCCTGTTAGAGTTGTTTGTCTAGCTGACAGACACTTCAGGAATATTTGCTCATAAATATCATCATTAAGATTGTCTTTGATTTCTACCCTATGAACGCAGCGGCAAATATTTGCTCATAAATATCATCATTAAGATTGTCTTTGATTTCTACCCTATTAACGCAGCAGCACATTGGCGGTTAAGCATGATAGGTTTTCAATTATATCTGGCATTCTAAAAATTTACAGGTTAATACGCATATAACTTGAATGAACCTGAGATAGCAGATAGCAGTCCATCGTTCCCCCACTAGGCTGCTGCTCGCTAAGATACAGTTAAATTTTTATTCAAAGTCCTATTGTATTTGCTTGTAATTGTAAACTCTTTCATAAACTTGCCAACCATGCTTTTCCACTGGTTTTATATTAAATAAACAAACAAAGGTACTGCGAAGCTGTCTATCTCAGTTTTCAATATCTACGTTTAGACGGACGTTGTTCAACGTTAATTATTCAGCTGAAGCCGATGATATCGAGCCGAGAATATTGTTTTACAGTACAAATATATGTATATAAACCAATGCCTGTATATTCGTGATGGGTAGGCAGTATTATATAACACTTACATTTCGCTAGCTACATTCTAATTTCACATATTACCGTTAGATGGGTATTTTGCAATTAGAATAATCAAAACTAGGTACTAAACAAACTTATGAACTTTGAGTGCACTAATGGCTTAATCGTGTAAGTGATCGCCTAGCCACTGTTACTGCACCAAGTGTTGTTGCTTCGAATCCCAGGCTAGAGAGAAATTGTGTGATCCTAATGTTGATTCGAGTCTGAGAGGCCTAGAGCGAGAGAACTCATTTTTTAAATGAAGAGTTGTCTTAAAAGAAAAACCCGCTGTTAAAAATAGTTCGTGGCAATCTGTAAAAAAGGTTGTACGTTCTGGATGAATAGCTGATGTAGTTATAGTTTCAGCAATCCATCTGCCACCAAAAGCAGCGAATAGGCATACCATGTTGGTTTTAGTTGGTAGGCCAGAAACTCGGACACGCCCGACATAACTACCTCGTTTTCCTGTAGCGAGAGGGTATGTATAAGGTGCATGACCCCACTTTAAAAAAGCAAGACATCTTCTAGTACTTTAACACCTTAAATAATTTTAGTTAGTTAAGTTTATTGAAAGAAACCAAATGATATTTGAAATCAGTCCGTTAAAACTCTAGCAATATAAACTTTATAATGTAACGAACCCTTCATCCGATCATATATCTCAAATAAATATGTTATTCCAAATCAAGCAACTTAGTTCAATACTAAGATATAAGTAAAAATATTAAATCAGCGTGGTTCTAATGCGGCAGTGGTCCAATGGAGTAAGTATTAGAACTTGCGATCGAGAGGTCGTGAGTTCGAATTGCATTATGCTATAAACGTAAACCCACTTCTAACGCAAGCATTCTAACTTAATGAGGTGGATTAACAAGAATATAATATATGGTCCTCGCGATATAGACGTGCTTATGGACACAATCAGAAACGTGACGTCAGCTTTACAAACAATCGACCTATTGAGATATTTTGAAAGTGTTGAATTGCTGCAATAAATATTTTATGTCATAACACTCATAACATTTATTTCACAATTGTATATACAATTTTGTTGTCAAAAGATTATATTAAAACAGTGAGTTATTTATGCAGAAATTATTAAATTAAATAATTTAATTTTCCGCTTTTGTATGTTAATTTGCGTGGCAGCCATGATTTATGTCATTCACGACTTATTTGTATTAATGCGGCCGAGTGATTTGTGTATTAAAAGGTTAATTGTTGTTCGTTTTTATGGAGCCTTTTTTATGTGTGAAATACATGACTATACGTAGCATGTGTTTGCCTTATTGTACGACTCCAGATACAAATCTCGGGCATGAAAATTGTTATTAGGCGTGGTGTATTATTAAAGGAAAGGTATAGCCAACTACAATTTGGAAGAACGCTTCATATTGCAGTTGCATGTATCTTTTCTTTACAAAAAATAATAGCATTTGTTCCATTCGTTTTCGTTTATAAGCTGATATTATCAGCTTTGTATTAAACTGTCCTACTGCTGAGCACGGGCCTCTAATCAGTGTGAGGTTTAGGCCACAGTCCACCACACTGGTCCACTGCGGGTTGGCAGGCTTCACATATCTTCGATAACTATGGAGAACTCTCAGACATGCAGGTTTCTTCACGATGTTTGCCTTCACCGTTAAAGCGAGCGATAATTAACTATTTAATACGAACATAATTTCGAAAAGTCAGAGATGCGTGCCTTGAGATCGAAGTCGAGACCTCTGCTTGGCAGTCCCACAGGCTCCCACTGTATAATATAGTATAGTATGTCCTCGTTATATATAGCTATATTTATAATACTTAATTTTAACTCAAAAAAGTGGGACTTGACCTAAAAGGGTGTTGCAGTAAAAATGAGCTGAGTTTTTGGTTTACGGGAGAAACATGCAAATTTTCAAAAAGTAACGACAACTTTTCATTCGTCGAGTCCTTCCCTCACGGGTCGATGGACAGAGAAATTCGGGCGTGTATAAAAAATGGCCTATTATATCTTTCTTCGGATTCCCAGTTTTCTCTACAGTTCTTTATTTGCTTAAAGATTTTGTAGCGGGTTGTGAAGGCGTTCTTTTTTAGTGACGGAATACTAAATAGTCAGAAGTGACTGTTAATTTTAAGAATATTTGTGTTTTGCATTTTGATTAGTGAAACCGTTTTCTGCTTGCCGTGATGGCTTAGCTAGTAATGTAGAGTTTTACTTACCAGAAAAGCTTAAATATTACTTAAAGATTTTTCAATGCACTTGCCTCGGGTAGACTGGTGACTTACTATGAACGCTAGCTGTAAATCGCTAAAAAAAAAAGTTTAGACTCTACTAATAGCACACCGCTTCCTGATAGAGCCTGAAAACTCTATTATTGTGAAAATACTTGTTGTTTTGGCGAGGTTTTAGATTTAAGCGGCGTTTTTTTACTTTAACCCTAATTCTCTTATTAAATCATATTTACTATAATAGAATATTCTTTTACTTTAAAAGTTCTAAATTAATTGTTGGGATGTATAAAATTATATAAGGTTTTAAAATAATATTACGCTTTTGAAGTTACATTTCAGAAACTATTCATACGTCTAGGTTGTTTGTCAATAAATAGTTTAAGCTTGATACTTACTTTAACAACTTGTTAAATGATTTTTGAAAACATTTAGAAGTCAGAAACACAGCATTAGCATAGCAATATACTCAAACATACAGTAGTTAATAAAGAAAGCGAAATTTCACTTACGCTTTTTTATTTATATTTTTTGTATCTTATATCTATACTACTATTATAAAGAAGAAAGATTTGTTTGTCATTAATATACACAAATGTTAAAAGACCAATTATAAAAAATCTACCGCCATTAGCAAGCTTCTTTATCCAGAATAACATAGGCTATATAACATTACGCTACGAGCTATGGGACCTGAAGGGGATTCTGCAATCCATAAATTGTCGTGTTAAGTATGTATGTTGCCTGTGATTCTAATTTATATTAAGCTTACTTTAACGTTGAGATTATTTCTAAAGGGGAAAATGCGGTCAAAATCCATCATATACATATCATATACTCTATATTTATAAATGTATTATCTATAAATAAATAAAAAACAACCTACTCATTACCTGTTCAAAGCTCAGTGATTACTTTGACTAGATGTTTGCGGTAACCTTAAACAAAATATAGTGTCACCTGTTGTATACTTAACACGTTAATTACTCCAACCTAAAAACACACAACCCTATCAGATGACCTACTCAAAAAGCCCTACGTCACCACTCAACTGGAGCCTTAAAATTGGATACATGTATGGAAAAAAGTCACATTTCGCAACTCATTTCCGTTTTGATTTAATAACTTTGCGTTGACAAAACGCTTTGTTGCCACCCCTAGCCATTTTCTTGGAAATCCTTGTGGAGTATGAGAAATTTGCGTATAACTAAATAAGAAGTTTTCGCTGACAATTTTCGTGTGTGTGTTCGATAAAATTTTGTTGGATGTTATAAATGAGTTGTTGGCATATTTTCTGACCTGGTATTTTGTGATGCAGTAATGTTTGGTTGATATTGTTTATCTGTTACAATTACCGATAAATTGTGACTTTAATAGTCATAAGGATTGTACGTTATTTGATAGACAATAGTTTTCTCATATTATCATTTCATAGCATAATCAATACACAGAATACTTATTTTAAATAAATTCAACTCAATGATATCCGGTAATTTTTTTTAATGCTTTTGATATTCTTTGCGTTGAAAAACAAATCAAATATTCTTCATCCTCATATTGTTAAGTTAATATAATAAAAGTTATTACCAAGAATATATACTCAGCCTGAGGTAATTTTGTTTGTTTGTGTAATGGTAATAGTTGAATAGCCGCAGTTCTAAAGCTTAATCTTTTTTTTTCCACTTGGGTTACCTATCCTAGTCTACTATTTTCTTTTCTGGTCAGCAAGTCGTTTCTGAAGGGGTCGCAGTTAAAAGTAAAAAAAGCGGGGGCGGGCGGAGGGGTTATGTCGGACTCGCCGGGGTAAAAGAAAGATGGTAAAGATGATAATGTACCTCCCGGTATACCGACTAAACCTACCACGGTGTTCCTCAACAAAACCACTATCGACGGAGCCGCGCGAATCAGGGGGTCGCAGTTCTTTTTTTTTTTTTTTTACGTGGCGGAATGCTTGAAGCCTACCCCTCCGCGGGGGCGGGCGAAGGGGCTATGTCGGACTCACCGGGGTAAAAGAAAGATGTTAAGAAGATAATGTACTTCGCGGAATACCGACTAAACCTACCACGGTGTTCCTCGACGAAACCACTATCGACGGGGCCGCGCGAATCACTTGCATATGCGGTCGCGACCCCGCCGAGGTTTCGGCCCGCCGTATGAAACGGCAGGCCACTACATGAACAGACCTACCCAAAGGCACTTCTCACAAATTATCCCTACTGTCGCCTAGAGGGGAGACGGACTCGACACAGAGGCGCGCGTGGGAACACGCACGCCGCCTCTCGGACCTGGTGCTGAACGGATGGCGGGCAGGCCCACAAAGCCCGCCACCCCCAGGTCAATCCTCAGGGTAGCTGGAGGTCATCTCGCGCCCTTCAGCGCCCGGTTCTGCGGTTGGGGAGAGGGTTTAAACGCTCCCTCTCCCGCTCCGTCGCCTCCTTGATGGAAATGACTTCCTCACAAAAGGAGGCGACGGCGTTCCACGACCTCTCACTCCGGACCATAGACTGAACTACGGCCGGGAGCGAGAGGGTAACCAATCCAACTGCCGCGATCAACTCACGGCGCTGCGATGCCCAGGCGGGGCAATCCGCCAAAGTGTGCAGCGCCGTGTCCACAACAATGTCGCGGCAGTCGACGCAGTGGTGACAACCGGGCGTCTCTTGCCGGCGTATACGACACAGGAACTGGCCAAAACAACCGTGGCCAGTCATTACCTGTGTCAGCCGGAAGGTGAGGGCGCCATGCCGCCTCTCCAGCCACTCCTCAAACACGGGACTTACCGCCACGATCGTGGCGTGCCCGAGGGGGTCGCAGTTTTAACCTAACCTACTTAATACCATGAACAAATACATCGAACAAACAACAACTGTTAAAAAATAATTCTATTGTTTGATTATTTTGTTAAATAAAATAATGAATTTCAAAATTCATTGAATTGTGTTTCTGTGAAATATGTATCATTGAAGTCAATAGTCATTGCAGCAATAATATTCGAAATATAAATACAAGGACCAAATATTAATTGAAACATTTTCTGCGAAACGAAATTCTATGAAATTTCTTATTGCGAATAAAAAGGACAATATTCTAAAATGGTTCATAGCTTATGACTGCTATATACCATTTTAGAATATTGTTAAAAGAGGTAAAACAGTTCTCTACCATTTTAGACAAATCCACTGTACTGCTTTCCGTTGACTAAAACGCTAAACGCTAACGTTAAGCACTTAAAAAGTTAAAACTTTTTATTGAAATTAAACTACTATATACGGATTTTATCGCGTTGCTTATTTGACACTATATTACTAATTTTTAAGCTAATTATACAGGGTGTTTGGTGCATGGACCGACACAATTTTTTGGGGGTTAGGGGAGGGCATATCCTAGTTTTCACCCATAGACCCCAGGTCTTAAGCGTACCTGTACTCGAGATACGATTTTTTTATTATTTTTTCAAATTTTCCTGAATTATCACATTTAAACCGATATAACTTTTTAGTTTGTAGTCATATTTGCACTAGATAACTTTTATTGGATTGCGTAATGTATTATTATTCTTCAAAAAACATAAATTGTTGGGAATAAATGCTGAAAAAGTACTTGCCGAGCTTCAAAACTCTTAAAAATGAAGTAATGTGTGCAAAACATGAAATTCTAAATTAAATATAAAAAAAACTAAAAGATCTTTTGAACTTCGATTACTTAAAAAAAAATCTGTACTTAATACCCTTTCTAACGATGTACGACATGTCCTTAAAATCTTTCAATATGTATTCATAAAACAAAAAAGACTACCTAGCCAGTGTCAGGATAATGAAATAACAGTTTAGGTTTTAAAATGTTTTTATTGAATATGGTTACAAATTTTGTTCGAACTGACTTCCTCTGTTGCGAATGCATGCACGACATCTTTTTCTGATTTCGACAGTCGTCGTCCTTAGCCGCATTTCTTCTTTCATTATTTGAAAAGCGCTATTTATTCTTTCTACTAAAATTTCCCTTGTAGGTACTTCGGTTGCGTATACTATTTGTTTAGCGCGTCCCCACACATAAAAATCTAGGGGTGTCAGGTCTGGTGACCGTGCAGGCCAAGGAATTGGGCCACCTCTACCGATCCAAGCATTTGGAAAACAATTGTCCAAATGCTCTCTTACTTGTCGCTGATAGAGCGCTGGACCGCCATCATTTTGAAAAATTATTTCTTCTCCTTCTAATACTGGTAAGACCAATTCCGGTAAGTCTTCCAGTAGAAAATTTAAATAACTTTCTCCAGTTAGACGCTCTGGTAATAAGTGTGGACCGATCAGATGTCTTCCAATAACTCCCGCCCAAACGTTCACACTGAACTTTGTTTGAAAAGAACTTTGTCTTTTTTTGTGGGGATTATGTCCTTTTTGGTCCCAATAATGGAGGTTGTGGAGATTCACAATACCCTCATGACTAAAATTGGATTCATCGGTCCACAAAATTCTCCTCAAAAAATTGGCATCTTCGAGGTCTGTATGCATAATAAATCTGCAGAATTCCAGTCGTCTCCTATTATCATCATCTATGAGAACTAGAACAATAATTGATAAAATACATGAGAATTGTACAAATGCGACATTTTTCCTAATGTGAACTAACTCAAGAAAATATTAAATGACTTTTTGAATAACAAGTAGTTTTTGAAACAAATTTATAAAGGTTAGGTTACATTGCTTAAAAAATAAACATGAAAAGGCCCTAAAGGAGATATGTAATCGTTTAAAACACTTACCTTGAACAGGCGTGTAGTGATATGCATGCCTTCCTTCTTGCCGAAGAACTGACCAGACTTTCCAAATCGACAAGTTAAGTCTTTCAGCTACAACTCTAATACTTTTCGTTGGATCCTCATCAAAAGCTTGTAGAATATTTTCATCTACTGCAACATTATGTTGCCTTACATTGACTCGAGATTCTTGGAAATGTATGCTTCCTGTCTCCCTCAGACGTCGATAGATTGTAGAAAATGTCTCGTGGTGTGGTACACGTCTGTTAGGATATCTCTTCTGGTAAATTCTATGTGTGTAAAACTTCACAAACAGTCCAACAAACAAAACTTAATAAACAGTTCTACAAATAAAAACAAATTTAACAATAAATAACAACGAAGATGTGAAATTCACGAGTACTTCCGATGGCAAAGATAGTCAAATCACGACTAAGCAAGGATCCCACCACAATACTGACCCAATAATAGACAAAGACAATTCATACGCAAGAAAGAGACAGACTATTTACCTGTTTACCACTGTTCCTCAAAACGGGTTTTTATGTAGAGTGCGTGTACGTTCCTACTTTGATTTTGATAATTTGATCATTTAAAAATTATTTTTAGACTATGTCGTATATCATTAGAAAGGGTATTAAGTACAGATTTTTTTTTAAGTAATTGTAGTTCAAAAGATCTTTTAGTTATTTTTATAATTAATTTAGAATTTCATATTTTGCACACATTACTTGATTTTTAAGAGTTTTGAAGCTCGACAAGTACTTTTTTTGCATTTATTCCCAACAACTTATGTTTTTTTAAGAATAATAATACATTAGGGCATCCAATAAAAGTTATCTAGTGCAAATATGACTACAAACTAAAAAGTTATATCGTTTTAAATGTGATAATTCGGAAAAATTTGAAAAAATAATATAAAATTCGTATCTCGAGTACAGGTACACTTAGGACCTGGGGTCTATGGTTGAAAACTAGGATATGCCCGCCCCTAACCCCCAAAAAATTGTGTCGGTCCATGCGCCAAACACCCTGTATAGTTATTAAAACTATTTAGATTTGATTTAATTTTACACTTTCCCCGACGTTTCGGTTGCTTTTCAGCAGCCATGGTCACGGGGAGACTAAGATGGTAGTTGTCTCAATGTTCCAGTGTAGTTATTTCAAAGTACCCGAACATAATTTAATCTTTGGTGTTTCTATTTACGCAGAATGAGCTCAAAGTATCATGAAGTCTAGCTGTGGTTTGTTTCTTTCAAATAAACAACGCGATAAAATTCGTATATAGTAGTTTAATTTCAATGAATAATATTCGCGTACACAGAAGACAATATTATGTAAAAATTTTTAGTTAGTGAACGGCAGAGTTACTAAAGAACCTAGATTTAAAAAAATATTATCTTGTTTCTGTAACATGAAAATCGCATAAAGTCTTCGACCCTGTCATGAACACCTATGACTGTCAATACAGAGAATCAGTACCTTTAAATTTTCTGACTTATTTTGGTCTAACCCTAGAATGCCTTTATCCCTTTGCGTTCTCAATGTCCGATGGCAGTCGCTCCGTGAAAAGCAAATATTCAGTTAAATATGGCTAAAGAAGCTGAGATACCGGGAGACTAAAGTTTAATTTATTTTACTTTCAGTCAGCATTGCGTGAGTTATATACATATAGTTTGATTGTACGGATGGCGCAGCGCATAAGCGGTTGCTTCGCCTGACTTGTGAGATCGAATCTTACATGGGCCAGTTATTTTTGTGGTCGATGAATGATGGTTTGTATCAGAATATGCTTTGTGTTCATTCGTTTGTAAAGATTACGGCGACTTAGGGCTTCAACCGAAGTATCTTCACACACTTCGATTGAAGCCCTAAGTCGCCGGAATCATTACGTCGTTTTGCTGACCTAAAAAAGAAAGAAAATTTGATACTCCTGTTTGCAAGTTGCAAGTTGCAAGTCATTAGAGAATACGATAACTGCTTACTATAAAAAGGACAATATGCTTGTCTCACCTTTGTTGTACTGTAGAAAGCATCTTTAAAGTACCACAGTAAATATTTTGTATTTGTATCTAGAGCATAAATATTCTACATTGCAACTTTCCCAAATCTATATTTTAGTCTTGTTGGTATCCAATCACTCAATACATCCTCCATTATTCAGAGGCTTCAATATCATCTGCAATAAGGGTATCCAATTTATTGAAGGAACGCCAACCTCACCTTTTTGGTTGAGAGCATCAAAATGTCCAAAGTTCAAGCCTTTGTTTCAATATCTGTTCAATAATTAATTGCTTGCTTAGTTAGTCATGTAGAATGAATTTAAATGACAGAATTATGATCGCTGAAGACCGCCGTAATAAACATAGTTTAATAACAAGGAATCTAACGAAAGTTTGACATGTTTTAAACAAAATGAAATTTTTATTCATGTCGGCAATTTGTAAAACGTTGCTATTCACGCAAAGTATTGCAAGCCTTACCTAAACATACATCATGGCCAAATACCATAATCTATGGATGTCTATAAAAAAAGTGTGTTTGATCACATAATTGTTATTCTGATTCATCACAACAATATTTTAAAATCACCTGAGCCGTTGATGTTTAACTAGTGCCGAAGATAACGCCAAATAATTAAAAGTATTTATTTCAGTTAATATTTAATTAATACTTAGTCACTACCTCGTTGACCTATGTAGAGCATACGGCTGCGGTTTGTGAGGATCTAGGTTCGAGACGGATCAAAAATAAATATTGGATTTAACAGTTAAATTTTAAAATTTAACAGTTTTCCTTATCCAATATTTATTAAAGTTATGGCTACCTACTACCTGCTATATACTACCTATCCCCATACCTTGAAAAGCGCGTAAAGCCGTTGGTCCTAGCCCCGTCTTCAGTCTTTTCTTATTTCCGTCGCGTTACACTATTAATAGATCACTCAGAGCACAATTTATATATTTCTCAAAAAATAACCTATGAGCGAAATTCGTACTGGTAAACCTTATTATTATTTGGAAAACTTTGGAAAACTGTTATGAAAAATTGGAATAACTACTAAATAATTATTGGTAGTAGCGAAATCACCAATTAAGCCAAGATGCCACGCGTATTGTTATTAAAATTGACGTACCATTCTGTAACGTTTTTACTCCAAACACAACTGTCATAATAGAGTTTTCACAGCTGATTCGGTAGCGAGGTCGATAGCGCGTACAAAAGAACTGCTATTCTTCTCTATTGGTACACGAACACCCAATCATTGACGAAACAAAGCCCTGTTTTGTATGTAAATAGCAATTTACGCACACACACATATATAATGTAGAACAACATCAATAGCAACATGTATTACGTATCACACAAGTAAGTTTGAACCGAAGGAAACAGATACTGGAGTTGGCACGATAGTGTCAAACTAATTCAGACCGCGGTGGGGCCGACCGCAAGCGCTGTCATCATTGAAAAGGGAAAATGAATTAAATAATGTATGCCAAATACGATCTCGTGGATTTAATGTATTTGTTTTAATACCTTGTGTTATAGGATATTCAAGTTTTACAAGGTATGTACATCTAGCATATTGGAGTGGAAGTGGGTGCCTTGCGATGAAACTCGAGACATTTGCGTGCAGTCCAACTGTCTGTACCTACTATATACCATTAGAGATGTTGGTCTCCCCACTGAGCTATCGCCGCTCAGTGGGGAGACCAAGACTGCAATGCAGAGGGTCTCGGGTTCGAACCCACGTCGCGCACCTCTGACTTTCGGAAGCTATATGACTTTTCGAAATTATGTGCGTATTGATTGACAATTATCGCCTGCTCCGTGCCTCGGAGAGCACGTTAAGGCGTTGGTCCCAGCTGCCATGAACATCTATGGCTGTCGTTATTGGGAGAGTGTCGACACAAAAGATCCCACTGGGTCGAAGTGTCGCCGGTCTGCACTGACTGGCACCCACATAAGATACATACATACGTACATACCATTAGAGACACCCAGCTACAAATAGCTATATGTTTAAACTAAAGACGTAAGAAAAGCTCTCAATCCGGCTGGCCGCTTATACATTCACACTCACATTACTGCAATGCGGCCTGAAATCCGTCATTACGCGATACGACAGCGTCATAAAAACATAAATATTAATACATATAAAAATTAAAACATGCCTTTTTCTATCGTAAAGTTTTGCAAAAATCACACTAGAGCAGGCCTCTCGTACGGTAACAGTTGCGCACTTTCTCTTAAAAAAATCTCCGTAGATTTTTGGTAGCTTACATGTTTTTATCTTCCATTCCCATTGTCTTTTGTGTAGGCTCGACAGTGCGTGAGGAATATCGCTAATAATTAATGAGGCATATCATATGCTTCAATACAATCTTATTAGTGTAAATAATAAATCATCTAAAGGCTTTGGCACTATTCAATAGGTTCTATAGCTGTCAACTCGCAAATTAATAGAAGCCGTGTCGCTAATGAGATTTATAGAAAAGATCCCATTACTAGTTTCCTTGACCTGGGAGTCAAATGCTTAAAACGCATGAGGAATGGCAAGCTTATGCTTACACTAGCAATCGTTTGCGAGTCTGAAGTCTAGTTTTGTACTACGGAACTATCGCTTTAGTTAATATAGTACAACGTGGTATAAGATAACAACACGTATGTATGTGTATGTCAGACTGAGCAGAAATGGGGACCTATATTACCGCTGTGTGTGCCAATGCCACTGTTTTGGGTGTTGTAGGTTAGATCATAACACGGGCAAAAAAATGGTGTAATAAAAAGTTGTGTTGATTCTGTATGTTCTTCGTGTCCGTTGTTTAAATGTATGTGAAGACCCCGCGAAACAGGAATAATTCCTAGTATGGGGGCTGTATTTAAAAATAAAACCAGCCTACTGCCAAAAATTCGAGTCCAGCAAAGTGTTACTATACATTGCCCCACTCGGAAATCAAACTTTCAAGGTCGGCAGTTGCGTACTCGGTTACGTAATCAGTAATTGTAATAAAAGAAGATAATAAAATCGGCAATCATGTGATATTATAATATGCCAGGTTAACTTGTGTGTTAAGGTCAGTTATTTCTAACATTCTGAAGTTCTCTTACTTATTTTTATTTGGGTCACAGTTAGGGTTGCCAAACTGTCTTGTAACAGTTTACCTACTTTATAGAATGCTACGCAGATGCAGCCCTATAGATGTCTGCAACATCATCAAAGGAATTTGCAAACGAAATGTTTAAACCACGATGCGGGTATCGAACTCACAACACTTCGCGCACTGGCAGTGGCGAGGTGACCTTTGTGCTTCCGTGCATTGAATATGCTACTAAAAAAACAGCGTTCATTTTTAGAGTTCGAAATACTCTTATACAACAGCTTTGTCCGTCTGTCCGTCCGTCTGTATGTTATACAACTTTGAACTCAATAACCGTAAGAGCTAGAGACTCGCGGTCAAAGCCATTCGACTCAGCATAGTCGATATACCCCCGAAATGACTATGACCTTTGACCTCTGACCTCAAGGACACGTGATACAATTTTTCGAAATCTAAGATTTACGGCAATTTATGTCCATTTCTCATTTGTTTTAACACTCAATATACATAGTCTGGTCATAAGTTCTGTCACACAATAAAACTTTTGAATTAAAAGAATAATAAAAAAAGTTTATTGAATACAAATTTCGAATTTTTCATGAATATAAAAATGTATACTTTTTAGAATTCTACTCATTTTTAAATATGGAGTGGACACTTAAAGAAGGCGTGTTGCGGTTATTGCGGTGCATCGTTGCGGTTACGCGCCAATTCAGATTTTTGTCATATTGAAAAAATTGAATATAATCTAAAGATTCGTTTGTCGTACCATCAAACGATACAATGAAGACTCTAGTGTAGATGACAGGTCAAGAAGTGGTCGCCCTCGCTCTGTTAGGACTCCAGCAGTGATAAAAGCTGTGAAGGCGCGAATTCAAAGAAATCCCATATGTAAGCAAAAACTTTTGGCCTTTCAGATGGGTTTAAGCAGAACCACGGTGAAAAGGGTGTTAAATGAAGACTTAGGGCTTCGCGCATATTGAAGAAAAACAGGACATCGTTTGGACGCTCGTTTAATGGATTTGAGGTTGAAGAGATGTCGTGCTTTGTTGAAGCGGTACGCGGGAAACAAGCATCGGGAAATTCTTTTTCCGGATGAAAAAAATTTTATTGTGTAGGAGAGCTCTCCTTTTTTATTCTTGGCCATTTTGTTTGTTGTAGCTACAAAATACAAAATGATAAGGTATACGCACAGAACAGTGAAGAAGCGAGCAACCGTGTTCCGCGTGTCTAACGAGGCCATTTTCCATCCTCACTCATGGTTTGGTTGGGAGTCTCTTATTGGGGCTTAACTGATGTACATTTTTGTGAGAAACGCGTAAAAACTAATGCAGTTGTGTATCAAAATACAGTCCTCACGAACCTTGTGGAACCTGTTTCTCATACCATGTTCAATAACAGGCGCTGGGTATTCCAATAAGATTCTGCGCCAGCTCATAGAGCGAAAAGCACTCAAGACTGGCTGGCGGCGCGTGAAATTGACTTCATCCGGACGAAGACTGGCCCTCCACCAGTCCAGATTTGAGTCCGTTAGATTACAAGATATAATATAATATTCTACCACATACACACAACACCATCTAGCCCAAACTAAGCAGAGCTTGTACTATGGGTACTAGACAATGGATAAACATACATTATATACTTTTTTCTTTGTAAATACGTACATATTATACATAGAAACACTCAGACCAAGACAAACATCCATGTTCATGCAAACAAATATTTGAGTTGTGCGGGAATCGAACCCGCGACCTCAGGCGTGGCAGTCGGTTACACCAACCACTACGCCATCGAGGCCGTCATTATGATATAGCAACACTTGGAGGAAAAGGCCTGCTCAACGCGTCATTCTGATTTGGAGCTACTCAAGGCATCCTTGATTAAGGCAGCCGCCGAAATTGACATGGACCTCGTTCGTGCTGCGATAGACGACTGGCCGCGCAGGTTGAAGGCCTGTATTCAAAATCGCGTGGGGCATTTTGAATAAACTTTATTAGCATAAGAATCTGTGTTTTATTAAGTTCATTTTGGTATATAAATGTTTACATCAATAATAAACATAGCTCAATTATTTCATATTAAACATGTGACAGAACTTATGACCTGACTATGTATTGTGTACCTTGTTGGTCTCATTGTTCAATCATTGGCTACTGACTGCGCAGATGGCGCTATTTAAGCGTACATCTGGCGTAGTGGTTTAACAGGTCAATTCGCCACTGTCACTACGTCGAGTGTAATGGGTTCGAATACCACACGGAATAAGAAATGGTGTCCTCTGGGGTACAGGTTTTATAGTAGAGATGAAGTAGGTATGATTCACCACTGGCTTTCAGTCGGAGGTTTTATAATCTATATATATGTGCCTCGGAGAGCACGTTAAGCCGTCGGTTCCGGCTGCTATGAATATCTATGGCAGTCATTATTGGGAAGTCAGTGCCCTATAATATCCTGACACTGGTATATATATATATATATATATATATCTATGTCTTATTCGAATTACAACTCTCGGTTTCATAAAAGTCCCGGATTTATTTAAACCACTGTGCCAGCTGTTCAGTAAAATCTAATAAGGGAGGCAACCCTACGCACCAATAGTGCTATAATATTCATGGGTGGTGCAATAACCTGAGTAGTTTACGAAATAGATACGTCCATATTATTTTATTTTTAGTATTTGGGACCAACATTTGTAAAATTGAACTCTTATGGAAACATGCCACCTTTAAAGTTTAGCCTGAATGAAAAGAAAAATAATTTACGTATAAGAAACTAGCTGACCCGCGCAACTTCATCTGCTTCACATAAAAGAATTTTCCCCGATTATGTAACATTTTTCATTGATGCACTGCTCCTATTGGTTGTAGCGTAATTTTATATTGCCTATAGCCTTTCTCGACAAATAGGCTATCCAACACTAAACGAATTTTCCAAGTCGATCTAGTAGTTCCTGAGATTAGCGCGTTCAACCAAACAAACAAACAAACTCTTCAGTTTTATAATAATAAAAATTAAAAAAAAATAGTCTGCCTCGATGGCCTAGTGGTTAGTGTAACCGACTGCCACGCCTGAGGTCGCGGGTTCGATTCCCGCACAAGTCAAACATTTATGAGCATGAACATGGCTGTTTGTCTTAGTCTGGGTGTTTCTATGTATAATATGTATGTATTTACAACAAAAAAAAGTATATACATATGTATGTTTATCTATTTTCTAGTACCCATAGTACAAGCTCTGCTTAGTTTGGGCTAGATGGTGTTGTGTGTATGTGGTAGAATATTATATATTATAATATATAATATTAGTATAGATAAATATGCCTAGGTACATGATTGACTGCCTCGGTTGAGCAGCCGTAGTGCGACTGCTGTGCATGAATTCTCCGGTTCGAATCCCGGCACGGTCAAAGCGTTATTGGGTTGTTCTGTATAGAAATTCTAGTACTGAGTCCGGTAGAGACTCGCCCTCTTTTACGCAGGACTTTAACTGGTAAAACAGTGTTATACACCTACCATTTAGAGTAAATCGCAGATTAGAAACTGTAAATCTGAAAGTAATTTTACCTATTTATTACTTTTTGACGTTTCAACTGGTCGCTATAGCTCAGAGTAAATATAATTACAACAAGGATATCTTAGCCAATATATATATATATATTGTTTTAAGACAATCTCCACACTAGGAATAAGGTCTGTGTAGCGGGGAACTTTACAAGCATTCAAACAGCGGACACAAAGAACATCTATACTCAGACCCACCTTTTGTGGATCACACAAAAAAACGTTTCAGTTGCATATCAGCAGCCATGGTCACGGGGAGACTTGTTTCCTAAAAGCAACCGAAACGTCGGGGAAAGTGTAACATTAAATTAAATGTAAATAGTTTTAATAGTTTTAATAATAATTTAATTAGCTTAAAAATTAGTAAAGTTTAATAGTAGTGGTAGTGAAACAGTTTTCAAAATTATGTAATAAAGTGTCAAATAAACAACGCGATAAAATCCGTATATAGTAGTTTAATTTCAATAAATAATATTCGCGTAAACAGAAGACAATATTATACACAGATAATAAATTATTAGATTTCTCATTCTCCTTGAGCGATGCTAGCTGCTTGTGATACGAGTGGGTTTATATCAACTTTCGCCTTTAAATAATATTTTCAATTATTATCTATTTGTCGCTGTTTTTGTTAATATAAATTATACACTTCTTCGTTGATCTCGTTGCTAGCGCTTCTGTTTTCGTGCAATCGTAGGTTACAAATCTCTGGTCGATTCGAAAGTGTTATTAGATTTTTCTGTTCAAAAATGCTTAGTTACAATGCCTGATAAACGGCAATAGGTTCGGCCCCTATTATTTAGTGCCTTAATATTAGAGGATAAAGTATGAAATTGCCGATTTGTACTGAAAAATTGAACCTCGTTTTCCCCTAAGATGTACCATATTTATTTAATCGAAATATTTACCATCATTATCTATACATTGCTGCCATCTAAACGTAAGTTCATTTATGCCTTTACGATAGAACTCCGGGGATCTAGGAATCTAGTTTATATATAGGCTATATTAATGAGTTGTAATGTGAAAATATTTTGTTGTAGAACATTTTGCACTGCCTCCTGGGAAGAAATATTTTTACCACTTAGAAAATTATCCAAATCACAAAAATAATGGTAGTCCGTTGGAGCAAGGTCTGGTGAGTACGGAGAATGACGTATGGTTTCTAACTGCAGCTCCTGTAGAGTTACAACGGTTTCTCGTGCAGTGTGAGGTGGTCTTGCGTTATCATGGAGCAATAATGGTGAAGATCGATTCACGAGTCGGGGCTGTTTCACTACCAGTTTCGCCATCATTGTTCGAAGTTTGGCAAAGTAAACATCTGTTGTTGATGCTTGACCAGACCTGAGAAAGCTATAGCGAGTAACACCATAAAGATACCACCAAACGGTGATCATTACCTTTTTATTGGTAAGCTTTGCTTTAGGACACTGCTGCGGCGTTTGACCTGGGGTCAGCCATTGCATTTTTCGCTTACGGTTATCGTAAAGAATCCACTTTTCATCACATGTGACAATTCAATCCAATATTCCTTCATTTCTGTACCGATTCAGCGTGGCAAGACAAGTTTTAACACGCATTTCTTTCTGCAAATCTCTATTCAAATCTACTATTGATTTGATGCAAATCATCTAATATTGTAGGTTAAACCATGCCGCTAATACCTGGGTAGTTTGACTCGGATCGGCTTCCCCCATCTCCTTCAATTTAGCGTTATTCACCTGTGTGGGCAGTCTTCCAAGTGGTTTGTTCTTCAAGTCGAAGTTTCCATTACGAAAGCGTTTAAACCAAAAACTGCACGGTGCGTTCATTAGCAGTCTTCTCTCCAAACGCAGCGTTAATATTGCGAGCCGTTTCTGCCGCGTTAGTTCCGCGTCGGAACTCGTATTCAAAAATGACTCGGATTTTTGAAGTATTCATCTTGCCCGTCTAAGCTGAATAAAAGAAACAATTGAAAGTCGAAAATCGTGTAAAAAAAGTTTTACTCGAAAATCTCACACCATGAAAGTTTTACGTCAATTCAAAGTATTTATTACTATAAAACGGCAACTTCATACTTTAACCCCTATTATATAGCTAGCGAATTGTAAATGTAATACATGTCTACCTACTGATTTTCGTATGTACAAACGACAGCATACATTTACGTAATTAATGCAGTGTTATTGAAATATAATAATAAAAGCAACCCTGTATTAAACTGTCCCACTGCTGGGCACGGGCTTCTTCTCAGTGTGAGAGGGGTTAAGCCATAGTCCACCATGCTGGCCTAGTGCGGGTTGGCAGACATCGCACAATATCTTCGAGAACATTATGGAGAACTTTCTGTCATGCAGGTTCCTCACGATGTATTCCTTCACCGTTAAGTAACTATTTAATACGTACTACTTCAAAAAGTTAGAGATGCGCGTGGTAATCCAATGCTAGACATAATGAAAAACCCATATGTCTGGCCGCTGGTGTACCGCTGCTATTCAACAGGTTAATAACTTGATTCGAACAATTTTGTCCATATGCTTGTAAGTTATCCGCTGGTTATAGGTTCTAGGCAACATCCTATTATTATATAAATAGGATGGATCCAATTTCAGTTGTATTATTAATTTAAAAAGCTGTTTCATCACAGGCCATGAATCGTCTGTAATAGACGTATAGGCGTATATGTATATATTAATTGACGGATCCAATATAAGGCTTTACCCTTGAATGAAAGCACCCTCTGTAGACAGGCATTACCACGTTGAATGACAATGCTTATTCTTTGCGCGAAATAAAGGCTAGCCATCTGGTCACGGGAAGCGTCGTTTAATCTGGAACCCATGACCCTAGCCTTTCGACCCCAAACGGCACGAAAGACAAAGATACGCGCTTTGCGATCGCACTCGATACCTTTGCGTGACAGTCCAACGGTCTCTAGCACCAGATACAGCCACACCTATCGGTTCTATTACTAATCCTAAACGAACACCATTCAAGTTTATGGTGTATACGTAAAATGGTAGGATAGAAAGTGAAAATACTTAAATTATGAATTTTAAAGTTTAATATCGATTTCTTGAAGACTGCCTCATGAAATCTTGGGTTAGCTTCCTGGGTTGAGTAGTGTGTTGGTAGGTTTTCTGTCGAGCAATCGGCGGTAGCAATACGGAGTTTGAGGCTGTGGCCAGTAAACGGCAATAGGTTTGCTCCCTAAAACGTGGATCTATAACCAGAGCTAGCAAAATGTATTGTGTAATACTTATTTATTTACCTCATTTTAGATATAAGCGTGAGACTGTGTATTTTCAAGAGATATGGCCACCATTTTACAAAGATATACATAGAGAATTAATGATTTTAGGCATTGGTTACATCGATTACGATTAGCGAGCGAAAGGAGCGAGTGTATATTTAAAATATGTGTTTAGTTAAAATACTTTGTCGCTATGCTATGAGGGCGTGTGCGAGTAGGTCGAACAATTACTCGCATCAGTCATCTTCTGCCGAAGTAAGTAGCAGTAAGTAACTTTAGCTAAGCCATAGATAGGGGTTAGGGATTCTAACAATCTGAACAATATCCTAATATTATAATGTAACAGTGATGTCTAGATGTTTGTTACTCAATCATAGGCAAATTGTTGAATTGATTTGCATCTTATCTTATCTTATCTTATGTGGGGGCCAGTCAGTGCAGACCGGCGACATTTCAACCCAGTGGGATTTTTTGTGTCAACACTCTCCCAATAACGACTGCCATAGATGTTCATGGCAGCCGGGACCGACGGCTTAACGTGCTCTCCGAGGCACGGAGAAGGCGATAATTGTCAATCAATACGCACATAATTTCGAGAAGTCGAAGAGTGTGCGACGTGGGTTTGAACCCGAGACCCTCTGCATTGCAGTCTGTTGGTCTCCCCACTAAGCTATCGCTGTCCAAGATGATTTGCATCTTACTAATACTTGGATGAAATTTGCTTTACAGATTGACTATTTGCTTAACTCCAGTTACGTAGCGTTAAAGCGATCCTGTGCTTTTTACGTGGGGAAGTCGCGGGCAAATTAAATGTATGTACGTATTTCATCTTATATAATTTGTACGTTTCATACATCGCCATTTGTTTTCTCGCCAGCGGCGAGCAGTGGAACAAGCGCCTTCGTTTTTGAAAACTCCAGTAAATACGAATACAGGTTAACCTTTGAAAATCGATGACTTTGTTACTTGTTAAGACAATTATTTTAGTTTATAAACTCGAGTATATTTTAAAGGTTCATTGCAAAAGGACCGTACGGATAGTGTAGTGATTTTATTCTCACCACTTCAAATGTGTAGTCGACTCGATCGATCACCCAGAACAAAGTTAATGAAATTATTTAGATATTCGGTTGTTAATCAATTACGCGTAAATTGTTTAATTTATTAAAATTAAACTTGATTCAGTTGTTTTGAACATTTTTACGACTAACACATAGGATTCTTTTTATCCCGGTACGCGTGCCAGTAGAAGTTACGCGGGCTCATCCGTTGGCAGAAACTAGTATCAGCATTAGTATTATACATTGAAGTATTACAGCGTTGTTGATTTTTATAAAACTCTTTTATTACATAATTTTGAAATTTAATCTGCATTTGTTAAACGCTTTTACTAGTTTTTTTATTTTAATCTATATTTGTTTTGGAGTTTTAATTCTAAAGTATACGTAGACCCAATCGTGCGTTATTCTTAAATATAAACATTAAGCACTCTTGCTATAAAAAAGTTATAAAAAAAAGTCGAACCCGAATAACACTTAGACTTATTTTCTAATGAATGAATGTAATACTAGTTACTTTTACAATGTATATATAACATTCGCGCAAACGTAAGACAATATTAGTATTATAAAAAACCTAAAATAAATTTCTATCTTATTCCTTTTTTAAACAAGACGGCGAATGGCACCCATTGTAAGCCGGTTTGCTGTCACTATGTAAAAGATTACTTTTTACTAAAATAAACTTGTGTTTAAATGTAACTCACGTAATGTATAATATAACAGACAGCTGCCACGATGTGACTGGCTGCTGACATCTGCCATTTGTGTACACTTTTAATTATACTATGTAATTGTTAGATTTTAAAAGACCGTGTATTTGGGCACTGGAAACGCGATGTATGTTTGTTTTTGTGTACTATATTTATTGCTGGACAGTTGCAGTATCTTATACCCGTATACCTATATAGTCGAAAGAGTAGGCAGATTTATATTATACTTATATTACGTGACGTGCAATGTTATCTTGTGTCCCATGTGATGGCAGCGAGCGCAATCATCAAGCCCAGGAATTTCAAGAGTACTGAGAATTTTTGAGTAGAGAGACACAACAACATGTTGCTCAACCTTGGCATAGAATCTGAAACCTCACGATTGCATATACGCATAGGCGCAAAAAACAAAAGCAGTTGCATTAATATTTTTTCTATTTAGTAAGATATCTCTTTTGTTAGATACAGTTGGGCCAGCGACACACTTTACAATAGACGTTTATCTTATTGGACAATCGATTTGAATGAAATAAGTACAAAATGTCAACCTAAAGTTAATATATCGAAAACCACATCTAAATTCAGACAGACATTGTGAATTGTGGATTAGCGTGCAATAACGCAAAGGTAAATAGTAACTGTTTGATCTAAATATCGGAACGACTTTAAAAACATAGAAATAACATATACTTATCCTACTCATAAGTACTAATAGAACCACACACTGTCTCGCACAAGAACGCAACTCGAGACTTTTAACGCAAAGTGTCTACTTAAACATCTGCGTCATTGTATAGGCATATAGCTAGAATTAATCTAAAGCTTGAAGGTAACAAATGGATACCTACAGCGTATATGCTTCTTGTGTTGAATTGTATAATTGTCTAACGTTGAACACACAATTTTCTCCAGACAATTCTGTTGTTTGTCTTTTCATTCGTTATGAGGACGGTTGAGTAATATAATTCGCTGCCGGCATATTTACTTCGAGATTTCCTCGCCCTTGACGGGAATGTGTAGGCATCGAAGCTTGTTATTAGGGCTGTAACACAAAGTGGATATTAAAATGTAATTTTGTTCTGAGGTCAGCTTCGTTAACTAGCCAATAGTGGATAGTGACGTCATGTACGAGGCCATTCGAATTTATTTCAAAATATTCGTAGATAGTCTTTTGTTTAAATTGTTTCAAGCACAAGTTCGATCCTGCATGGAGTACTGTTCTCACCTCTGGGATGGCTCTGCAAAATATCAGCTGGAGGCTTTGAAGTCAATTTAGCGTAAGACCAGGAGACTTATCGGCGATGCCCAACTGGAGCATCGTCGTAAGGTTGCCAGTGTCTCGGTTTTCTATCGGATACATTTCGGCGAGTGTGCAGAGCAACTGCATAATTTGATTCCTCCTTTCCCATTCTACCATCGGACGACCAGACAATCAGACCAGCGACACACCACACTGGTGGATATACCACATTTACGCACGAAGTGCTTTGCTTCCACTTAATTTTTTAATGTTCGAATGATGCTCCGTTCGATTCCAGGTTCCTTATAAACTTATATGTGGCATGTGCGTATATACATACGCCACAGTATATATCTTTCCCAATTGCACATTAACTACTGTAATGATAGCTTCATTTAGAGAGTCTAGAGGTACTTAATCCAAGAAAGATTTCCTTTATAAACAAAACCAACTAAAAGTTATTTATATCATTATACCTTAAAACTCTGTCTAATTAAGTGAAATCATTAGCAAAATTTATGAGCAACAAGAGTTGCCTCAGCCAAATGTTTCTGTTTTACATTTGGAGAATTTACTAGAAATTCCCATTTTGATCGAGCGTTGAAAAGAGAGCACTTTTCTCGGTAGCGTGCCCAATAGAATTTACAAAATACATATAATATATTTAACGCTACATTTCTATAAATTTTCTAAAAAATGATTTCACGATAAATGGTTTTACGACCAATATACATTTATTGGTTTATTTAACTTGATTTGTATTCCTACAGATGAAATAACAAAAATATAGGCATTCTGCAAATTTAGCGCCACTGTTTGGTCGAAAAATGCTGCCCGTACTATATTTATGGTAGTCTTTTTGCGTATGGTATGGTATGGTTTGGTAGTCTTTTTACGATATGTTACAAAAATATTGGGCAGTTTTGAAATTTGATATTCCCTTGCATAAAACTTATAGCAATAAATAAAAGGAAATATATAGGAGCCGGGTTTGCGATGTAGATGGCTTGAGAATCTGAGTTAGAATTCCAAGTTAGTAGATTAATTGAGTATGGAACTTCAGCTATTGAAAAGAGATAGGATACATTCTGGCAAACCTTCTGACTAACTGCACATATGATAATTTTGTTTTATGAATTTAAAATCCTAATTACAATTCTGTATTTTTGAATTCTGATTATATCAATTATCTTTTAATTATAATTGCTATAAAAAGCTAATAGTTGGGTGGCATCAAGCTCGTTTTGGGTGGTAATTATATACCTATGTATAATATTTACCAGCACTGTATTAAAGTATCCCACTGCTGGGCACGGACCTCTTCTCAGTGTGAATAGGTTTAGGCAATAACCTAAAAAGTCCGTCCGGGTTGGCAGACGTCACATATCTATAGGTTATTTCACGATGTTTTTGTTCACCGTTAAAGCGAGCGATAATTAATCACTCAGAAAAGACAGAGATGCGTGCCTTGGTACTGAACTCGAGACCTCTACGTGGCAGTACAACAGTCTCCCACTAGGCTTTTGGAAAATAAAATCAATCTAAACCTAGTTGTATTCGACTTAAGACTGCGCCGAGCGTAAGATAGATAATGACAAAGCTCGTGCGGCGCATATACAAATCGGCGCGCGGCCGCCATAGTAAAATTGTATGGAGGATTTGAAGTGCTTTTTTGATAAATATCAAAAAACAATATTTGGGACGGTAAAATTGTAATATAACTATTTATGTTCCGTTTAAGCTGTAAAATAGGATAGATTTCTACTGTTATAATCTAAAAAATCACGTAACACGAGCTTATATTTTTGCATTTTGCGAGCAAATTTACGTAATTTTGTGGGCGACAATATTAATTATTTAAAATTTTTTTACACCGAGTAATTGTAAACACTTTCATTATTATGATAAATGTATATTTTATATATGTATTAAACAAAAAGCGTTGATTTTATTCACTTAACTGTGACCACCTGTTTTGGCACATTTCGCTCGGCGCAGTCTATGTTGTTGATTGTACATAATCGTAGCACTTGTAGAACATTGTACTGGTAGCATACCTGCTTCACATACAGTATTACTTTTGATGATGCATGTATTGCTGACTGCTATAACGCCCGAGTGGCGCAGTAGTATTCAATGCAACTGCTTTACCTGAAGCCTCTGGTTTAATTTTCCGGTCAGGCAAAGTGCTATTGAGTGTTCTTATCAAGAAATTCTCAGTAGAAGGACAGAGTCTGCATCCATGCCCCGTAGATGGCAATAGAGTTGCCTCCCTTTCACACGAGGTCTAAACCGATTGAAATCGAAACGTCGGTCAAATACTTTTCTGCCTACATCTTCAGGGTTACAATCGTGAGACTGTATGTATAAACCTGACCTATAAATAGTCTATATTGTATGAATTGTAAGTGCCAGTTTACAGTTGGCACGTTTATTTGGGCACCTTGAACAGCCTATCTCTGACACGTGTCTTATCCATGTCAAACCCGCCGATGTATCGACGTAGATGAATTTGCGTATACATAAGTAAAATTTGCCTGCTCGTCTATCAATGTTTTGGCAGCTTATCGTGGGCATTGAATTTATAATAAAACTTGGTTATAAAACCGCTAAGGCCGATCAAGGATTTGAGTAAAGGGTTAACATAGTTACGAGGTTATGAGGCA
Source organism: Catocala fraxini (assembly GCA_930367265.1). Classification (NCBI taxonomy): domain Eukaryota; kingdom Metazoa; phylum Arthropoda; class Insecta; order Lepidoptera; family Erebidae; genus Catocala; species Catocala fraxini. The sequence goes on from OV884035.1 coordinate 19,575,753, forward strand.
CTTTATAGTAAGGGATTACTGTAGCATATTGATGTGTGAAGGAAGAATATCATTAACGTGTTGCAAACTTTGCTAAAACGAAGCTTGTGCTTGTGAACGTAAGGGACACTATACATAAATGTTTTTCTATAGACCTTATTTTGACTGGCAATATTAGTGGTGATTGGCCATCTACGCAGGCGATATTCGATTGCGGCGTATTAGTTTGCCGAGACAACAGGCGCAGAACCAATGGCTTTACGTGCTTTCCGTGTCATAGGCATGTGCTACACCACCGACTTCCTAACACCGAGCTGTTATAGAAAATTTCTTGACAGTTAAACCCAATGGCCCGGGATTCACACCCGAGACCTTATGCACATTTACAACTACTGCGTCACTGGGGTTAAAACCAGCATTTATATCATATATTAATACGTATAATAATAGTATATAAACAATTGTTTTGTTTCACCTTATGTATTAGTATACCTCGGTAACAAAAATCTCCACCCACTACTAAAGAATTACCAGAATGTCATTATATGTATAAATAAAGTAATTTTGGAACCGAATCTTCACACATATGCCGCTTACGTTTTCTTATATATAGAAAGCCAGTTCTGCGTCCTAATGGCAGTAATTTTATTTTCGTTCCAACATATTAGTTCACGGAACCGTTCGTAGTCAGATGTGGTGAGACAGGCTGAATAAAACATTTTACTACTAACGCAGCAAGTGACATTAGTTGAGAAAAATGGCCGGACTCAGGGTAAGCACACGTAGCGATGACTCAGACGGGCTACTTTTAGTATTTGCAAAAACGCGTGATTTAGTTGTTCATCTGTATTAAAACAGCATTATGTTAAAAAAAAATGGAATATAATATTTAACAGTTTATTGAATTTTGTCTGAATGTGTCCCTATGTCTTTAGGCTGAAGTCGTAGCCGCATCGAACCGTAGGCCCTGTTCAACAGCAAGATATAAATAATAAACAGTATGTCACAATTTGTCTAAGTCGTTAGAAAACATTGTCATTAATTATTTTGTATATTTCTTGAAACAACGTTAAGCTTTGAGCGATGTATGAAAAAAATATGGTAAGTATGAAGTACTGGTACACGTTTCCTGAATTTTAAAGTTGTTAGAAATAAAAATTATATACTGGAGCAACGGTCATGTTACTGGAGCTGCCAGTCTCAAAATTTTTAACGTGATTTAGAAATTCTTGACAGAAAAATCCAATAGCACTTTGCTCGATCCGGGAATCGAACACGAGACCTTACAAAGAGCAGTCGCGTACTCTACGCCACCGAGGTAGTTTTTATCAACATAATTATATTTTACTAGATTTTGTCCGCAACTTCGCTTGCGTAATGTAGGTTAGGTTACAATCATGTTTATTTCTAGATAAAGGAACCCTACGTCCTCCTTTGTTCCCCTGACAACGTGTATACGAAATTTCATGATGATCAGTCAAGTACTTACGGCGTGAAAGCATAACAAACAAATAATCTCATATTCGCATTTATAATATTAATAAGGATTAAGGACAAAATGTAGCAAGTCTACACTTAACATGTGGGCATAAAGTTCAATAGCCTGTGTCTCCTAAAAGATCTGGTTGCGCGATATTTGTCGAGTTCGACGTTTGCTAGCCCGCTATTGTTTCCTGTGTACAGACGTATGGAGGTCAGGCGTTCATTGAATTTTTCACTGTAATTCCATGAAATGTAAGAATTATTCATAAATCATACTTACTAGCTAACTGTATTGTATTGTTATAGCCGTGTAATATGCTGTAGCTAATATTTAACATTGTAACAAGCAAATGACAAATCATTTTAGCCTAGAAACAGATTCTTAGTTCTTAACTTTGTGTGCAATGTTCACTTTATGCTCACTTCTAATTCACGATTTTGTGGACAAAGTTTTGATAATAATACATTAATATTTTGCTTGATTCGGATGTAAGAACTCGCGAGCGAGTTTTGAATTCCCGAATCGTTCCTGCAACGAAACTGGCCAGCAAGAATTCAATTTATTTAAAAGCAGGTATGTATTCTATGATTACATTTGAAAACATTAGTCTTATTTTTTATGGTGTGTACGGGGTCTGCTAAAAGATAAATCTCAGCTGCGACCCAAATCCGCCATGCCTTTTGCCTCACATGAGGAATTCGCAGACAATCATTGTGATGTAATTATAATTAAACTACTATATACGGATTTTATCACGTTGTTTATTTGACACTTAATTACATAATTTTGAAAACTGTTACACTACTTTTACTTTTAAACTTTACTAATTTTTAAGCTAATTAAATTATTATTAAAACTATTAAAACTATTTAGATTTAATTTAATTTTACACTTTCCCCGACGTTTCGGTTGCTTTTCAGCAGCCATGGTCACGGGGAGACTCTCTCCCCGTAAAATTAGTAAAGTTTGAAAGTAAAAGTAGTGTAACAGTTTTCAAAATTATGTAATAAAATGTCAAATAAACAATGCGATAAAATCCGTATATAGTAGTTTAATTTAAATGAATAATATTCACGTAAACAGAAGACAATATTATTGTGATGTAAGTTATTATGGACCAGTCCATAGATCATTTAAAACTGGTAAGCTATAATGTTAATATATTGTGACCTTTTTACTCAAATTGAACTAGATGATGAATGTGAAAGTATAAATGAATGAAAAGTAGGTCATGTGGCGCGAATTGACGCTTACGTTTGTAGTCAATTGGTCTCGGATTCGATTCACGGATCAGGCAAAGTATTTTATTAGTTAGTTTGCAGTAGCAGCACTGATAGCATTATGATGATGTAATTATGATTACAGCATATATCATTATCTACTATATATGTTACTAAAAATATGTATGTATTAGCAAATATCTTAAGTATTGTTATAATTTTCATTGCAACAGCATAAAAGTTGACAGTATTATTTTTTATGTCTTAATGGGGGCTTCGACATCTTTGATCCATTACTATCATACTATTTAGTAGCGAATATATTACTATCCTAGGACGCTACCTAACTAAGGTGACACAGAAATAATGTCTGCTAAAGTTTTAAGTTCTGCTGAAAAAAAAAACTGCCTTTGCGTTGCGAATTTGATAACAATGAAACATACATAATCTTGTTGCTAAGTGAAGTACAATTCATCTGTCGAACAACGCTAAACAGCATTGCGCGGTGTATTGTTTACCCGTTCTTTTTTTAATATAGTATTGAGTGACTATACCCTGTTTTACGTCTTCTCTGTCACGCAAGCCACACGAATTACAAGACAAGCAAGTCATTCTGGTCGCTGACGTCATGACTTCAAAGAATTCCGCAGCATAGTTTAACCGTAGTGAGATTCCAAATACCCAATATGGCAGTAGACTCAGTCCTGTATTGAATGTCGCATTATCCACAACTAGAAACCAGTACGAACTCATCATGTCTTCAACAAGTATGTTAGTGCCAAGCAAATTGTCTCATAAAACTGTTAGTTGGAGGTTTAAAACGTTCGTTCGGTAATGTCGGCGTACCGCCATTTCATTTTGGCCCAGTTCCACATGTGGGTAGACGTAGAAAATTCACGTTACGACTATGCTTATAGCTTAATGACTGGAATGTAAGCATTTCAATATTGTTAACAGTCAGCCGTTTATTTAACTAAATTGTTTAGAGAATCTAAAACAAGCATGCGCTATGTAGATATTATTGCTATTCCCTAGAAGCATTGTGGGTTTTACATAGGTCAGAAAGTTTTATCAAGAACAAAGACGTAACAAAGGGAGTCGATTACTAGTTAGTTGGTAATAGCACAGCCTAAAAGGAAAATGATTGTAGAGCTTTGTTGTTGAATTATTGTTAGTGACCGCTTTGGTGCGGCCCGAAATGTCCGAAACATATATCACAGATGCTATCAATGTCCGAATTAATATCTCTTATTTTTGTACTTTGCTGTAAAGAATTAAATCATAGATACGATTCTACATGAAATTATAGCCATCATTCTGGACGTTATGTTGTTATCTAACACACAATGCGAACATATCACGCTCACTCCTATTAAAATTTATACACTATCGTTCTATATCATGTAAATGTAATACGTGAGCTCACTATCCATAGTGGACACTTTTTCGTGCGGTCTAAGTACAGTGCGGATACATCTATGATTAAAATTCTTGCTGTGTCGCCATTTTGGTCTTAGTTGTGGTCTGCAATTAATTTTATATGTGCCTACATTATGGAAAATATGATGTACGGGGCACATATCAACCGCAGGTCTTTGATGGTCTGTAGGTATTTTTCACTTATAGCTAAATCCAATCTCTATTTACTAGTAAATTGAGACATGAGAGAGTGCAAGCTGTCCGACGACAATGTCAAGGATAGAGCGAAGTGGAGAGCTAAAATAAGAAAGGTGACTCTATCTCCAAGTGGGGTGACATACATATATATAGCTAGGAAAAGAAACAGTTAATGAAAGACATGATGTTTTAATGATATTTTTCATCACGTTTCGGGTCTATATTTCAACGATTTTATACCCTTACGTCAATTAACCTTCGTGTCACCAATAAATTAAGTAACTTGCTATAGTTTATATAATAAAATATTACGTTAGCGTAGGCAGTAGTGAATTAAATGCCGTAAAACTAATTGCGGTGTTGACTTGCCTAGAAATATCCTTCATTGCCCGAGATTTTACATTTATATACAGTTGTTTTACTAATTAAAATACTGAATTGGTGTTTAAAAATTGCAAATTATTTAAGACAGAAATATATTGGTAATTTTTCAAATTATTATTTGTGATAAACGTTTCTTAATAATCAGAGAATATTGTCACATAATCAAGGCTTTACAAGTATTACGGCAAACTCGAGAAATCTACGTTTAAATACTTGACCCATGTAGTGATTACAACACGCGCATTGACGTAGTAGTTAGCTGACTACTTAAGCCAAACAGCGAACTCAAAGTCAAAGATTGTATGAGCTGAGCTGACTTAGGATAATCCTAACTAATATTATAAATGTGAATGTGGGTTTGTTTGGGGAACCTTTTATTTCGACTATTATTTTTTGTCCTAATTTAATTTGGCATAACGAGTTAGGCATAATATATTTTTTGTAATAATAATAGTTTTTTGGCATATTATTTCAGTAGGCATAAATATCATTTAGGCTAATGATTTTTGCCCTAATTTTGATTGGCATAAAGTTATAAGGCATATTTAACTTGAGTACCATAGTGTAACAATAAGTTAGGGTGCAGCGGAGGTGGTCCTTGGGCCACCCCTAAGCCATCCACATGTTTATTTTATATAAGAAATGTATTTTATTAAATGCAAACAAAAAATTTATAAATTTGTAAAATTATACTTTGGAATAGTATGCTTAACAATTATTATGCTTATAGTAATTATGCTTAAAAAATGGTGTCTAAACAGTTATGTCAAATGTATACTGTGCGTAACTATTATTAGGATAAGTAAAGTTAAGTATGCCATGTTAAATTATGACATATAATTTTATGCGAATAAATAGGGAATCGTTTGTTTCTCACGATTTCTCGCTTTTCGCATACATGTTGTCTGGGGAATGGAATACAGGTTACCTTTTTTCCGGAAAAATCTGTTACTAATCTAACCTACATTTACGCGAGCAAAACCACCAGCAAAATCTAGTAAAAATATAAAATGATTATAATATAAGATTCTTCACGTCATGCGATATTAATTATGACGTATTTATATTTATACATCGTATTCTAGCCTTTCGTAGCTACTCTTAAGAGTTTTCTGCATGAGTGCGAATTAGCTACGAGACCGTCTACGAGGTTAGGCTACGCACTACGTAGCTACGTTCTGCTACGTACAATAAGTATAAAGGGAAATTACAAATAATGTCATCATTTGAAATTCAGCACTTCCATCGTCTCCCAACATTTTCTTACAATATAAAATTGGCACGTACGTTAACTACATTCTTTGTTCTCACACATCAAGGAATCGCTACAAAACGTGTTAGTATGTACGTGTTGTCACGTAACCTGTGTACATGACTAGACGAAATGGGGTTACTTTGATTGCGTTAGTGCTAAAATCTGGATCTGAATCCTGTATATTTTAACCTGGACTAAAAGTCACAGTTTTTGCAAGGAAATATTTTTGTTTCACTCTCAGCTGAACTACTTACTGCGTATTCTTTAAATTTGCTTTCCTGTTGGCACGCCATTCGTGTTACGTTGCAAAATTATACTTCTAAGGTAGAAGATAGATATATGTCCTGTTTGATGGTCAACGACTACCGTAGCCTAACCTATTTTCGAAAGCAGACTTACTACTAGGGTTATGTTTATTTTTAGTTGTACTTATAATGTTTTGAATGTATAAACTTGTTAATCTATATAATATGATATGACTAATGATAACATGAAGTGGGAGAGTTATCCTATTTTTACCCTGTTCGGTTGCAATACAGGTAAATCTACCCGATTTATACACTATTCCTGCCTATTGTTGTCCTACCGCTTCCCTCTTTTCTCTTATGACAAGTAGGATGTGGTACTTATTGAGACTATCATTCCGAAAAAGTGTGAATGCACGGATAGCGCATAAAGCAAGCGGTCGCCTCGCCACTTCATCGTGTGTGTCTTGAGTGTTCGAGGGCTGGAATCTCACATAGGACAATTATTTTGGTGACCCACAGATATTTGTTCTGAGTCTGGGTATTATTCGTTCCAGAAACTTTTATGTTTGTAAAAGTGTACCACGACAAAGGATAATTACGTTAACACCTTGGGTGTTGCAATTTTTAAAGAGAAAAAGCTGTTCAATTCAAAAGAGAAAAGGAACACGAAATATAAAATCCAATATGTCAGGATGAAGCAAACAGAAAATCGTAACCCTCGTGAAATTGGCGTCAGTTAATAATTTTAAATAAATTGGTTTCTGTTTTCTGTTTAAATAAATATGTTACAGGTTAAATAAATTGCTCAGTTTGATTGATGGATAGCTCACACCTCGCAAAATACATTTTGGTCAACGTTGCTGTTCATACTAAAAAATCGATTGTGAATAACAACCAAAGTGATTTTTGTATATATACAGTCAAGCCTATTTCTCAGAAGTATTCAGAGTACGTCAGATTGACACTTGGTATCTTTATGTAATTTTCCTCTTGATAAGTCATCAGTAACTACTATTTTTTATTGATTTATTTATTAAGGATCCTATCAACGTGTAGCTGTTTGTAGAGGTTGTGATTGCTACTGTCATGTTTTGGGTTCATTTCCGGGGTCAGGTAAAATATTATGTGTTTTTTATATCTACAAATTCTGTGTTATACACCTGTGCCTACCCCTTTGGCGATAGAAATTGTGAGATTATTTATATTTATATGTATGTATGTAAACCGGGGTTTTTCTAGAGAACATCTCTGATCCAGCCTGCTGGGCTGGATCGTTCGTCTAGTACCTAGTAAAGTCCAAAGTGGAGGTCTAGACTCTACGCCTTCCCCTTACGACGGTTCCATGTACATTTCCTATACAGGTATGTGATGTACATAAGTGATTCTAGTTAACCAAATTTTATTCTCGAAACCATAACAAACCTTTTCTTTTATTGGCATGTTCACTAAAGAACAAAAAATACCTTTTGTTTTGCTATGATTCCTATAGGAAGACATATCTATGGGAAATGATATCCCTTGCATATGCAGGTTCGTTTATCGTACCCATTTGACAAACGAGAAGCCATTGGAATTCGCCGGATGTGGGACCGGACGGGATGGGAATACAAAAAATCGCACTTCCAAGTATCAGGGGTACGAATTAAAGGGAAAATCAGAATATTTTATTGAACAGAAAGTCTCTCAGATTTGATTTAAATTCTTATTAATTTGTAGAATTATTATTGACTAACGACCTGCACCGGCTTCACAAGGGTAGAAATAAATCTTAACAAATTATACACCTAAACTTTTCTCATGAATCACTTTGTCTATTGGTGAAAACTGCATGAAAAGCTATTCAGTAATTTTTGAGTTAAAAGCGAACAGACAGACAGACGCGGCGGAGGATTTTGTTTTATAATATGTTCTGATGATTCTTATTTCTTGCTAAAACAGTATTTTTGTCCGACAAATGTTTTGTTTGTGACACTTATTGTGCTTTAATAATCTCATACAATTTCCACTGCGATAGTAAATACTATCTCAATTTTCTTGTCTTTTTGAATATTAGATATGAATTTGTTTTATGACGTCAGAAAACAAAATCCAACTTTCGAGAACATAATCTTTTTAAGAACTTATAAAGCCGTCCCTTATTAGAGTAATGATATGTTTTTTAAGGTTTTTTGTTTTAGATCGTTAAGCTTATACATCTAATCATTCTGCGAGAAAATCGATATTTAGCTGTGTATAGAGAGACTAAAAGCCGATTCCAATGCCCAAGGGATTAATAAGGTTAAGAAAAGGATCTGTTTTCTGAGGATTAAAGGCTTAAGGGGTTACGGCCTCATGCTGACGATTAACATTTCATTGACAAAAGCATTTACGTTCAACAATTCACTTGGTTTGTCGATCTCGTGAGACAAATTGAATAGGGTCTTATTTTGACAACGGTTGGCAAGAGTACCACAAGTGTTCTCTTAAGTTTGTTTGTTACCATTGCAAGTTTAGTTATTATTATATAATAGAATAGCAGCGATAGTCTAGTGGATGACTGTTTGGCACGAAGATATGTAGACTTGTACTCAAAGAGATGTGGCCTAACCTTCTCACATTGAGAAAGGGCCCATGCCCAGCAGTGAGACAGTCTATATACAGGGCTGATATTATTATTATTATAAGTATGATTGTTTATTATTATGTGTTGTTGTCTAGTTACGCCACTATGGCAACACTAGGATAAACAAAATTTGTATTCAGAATAATTTTGTTTATGATGGTATTCTATTCGAGGTTTCATTTGAATAAGGATGTTTAACAAATACAATTTATGAATAAAATTGTTGTTTCTATTCACATAATATTTAGACAAAATTTGATTGCTTGAATATTCATTTAAATTAAAGTCATTCATATTTAATTATGTATCGGCAGAGCTCTAGAGAACCTACTTACTATATAGGAATACAGTATAAGAGCATGAGCGTCTGCCAGAACACTTTAAAGATGCGTACGCACATAGCTGGTATCGGCTACATACATGGCCTACATATGTGAGCCTCGAGCTTGTGGCGTTACATGCGCGAGCTATAAGCATGGGCTACATGCGCGAGCTACTCACGGAGCTCTATGCACAAATTAATCATTTTGGGTACTTGTGCGGATGACTCGCGTCAGCGATTTATATGACACATGTTATCTGCGTCGCGTATAGTGCCAATAAGTTTGTTGAAGCGATTTGCACAATACGTAAAATTATTCTACTCAACTGTTTTTATTAGAACCTCTTTAAAATCTCATCTAGTTTAATAATTATTATCTATTTTGTATACATCACATATTCATCACATAGCTTACAATTTTCTTTAACATTTCTTGAAAAATATTCGCTGGGTTGGAGAGCATTGTTTTATATAAAAGTCTATACTTGAAATCAAGTCAAATAGTAGCCGTAAAATAAGATAAAATATATCAAATATAACAGCTCTTACATTTTATATTTATTCAGAGTCAAATAAAAATGCTTACAAGTATACATTAAGTTTAAATGTCATCGAATATAAACTTTCAACAGTTTTGCATGAGAAATCTTTTACCCAGTAAGGAAGTTTGGTTGCTCAGGGAACTTAGTTTTTTATTATTTAAAGAAGAACTGTCATCGGGACATGATATAAGTTTTTCTATTACAATATTTACTTTGAAACTTTAAAGAATTGCAACTAGACATTTAAAAAAGATGTTGTTTTATGATTATCTAGAAATCTATACTACTTTTAATAGGGGTTTAAATATGAAGTTGCCACTTTAGACAACTTACAAACGAGCGTTATTACGTTTTATTCTGATTAGCGCAATGAGAGATATGGCCCATAATGTGACCTAGGTACATGAAACCGCAAGCTAACTGTAGTTCAGCTGCGGGTAGAAGTTAGTATCTATATATTATAACGTGAAGAAAAACATTTTACCCTACTGACAAGGAGAGGTGTAAGATTTTCCATAGGTGAATTTTTATACATAGGAAGTGCAAAAAGCATTATCTATAAGAATAATATTCGACTACTAGGCCACCACTAGTTGGTGTAAATGTGTAGTGCTAGCTTTTGTGGCGGTGATTGGTTTTTGAGTTAAAACCCTACAAACAGAGAAACAAACAAAAACTGAAATCTTTCCTCTTCATAATATTAGTATTGATTAGCTACCGCCACAAGAGTACATAGACCAAATCAGGATAACCTCATGTGATCAAATAGGCCGTATGCTTACTTGCCACTTAGATAGTATAAAAAATATAAAGCCTAGCAAAGCAACCAACCAAAGGTCTAGCTGATATCTTATCTTAAATTCGACATTGAAGTAATGGTTCGCAATTATTACAGTCCATTATTTCATCTCCTAAAATATGGCTTTACAATCGAAAGCCACTTAAAGAAGGCAATTTGTTGCCACATAAATTACTTTCGAAAATGATTTCATTCGAATAATTTGTTAAAACTACAAGAATATAAATATTTTTCAATTTTAATGCTGATGTCATCATGCATTATCATGGTAGTACATTTCTTATGAGATATGCAGAACTGCGTTACCACACATTTCGGCAGTTATGTTTTTAAATTTCACGTTCATTTTCATCTACTGGCCATATAGATATATATAGATATAGATATCATATTAAAAACTAAATAGAACGTATCACTTTGCCTAATTAAATCGCTAGCAATCTTAAGCGCGAACTTCTGATATGGTTTGATTTTTAAGTTTTGGCAACGGGTTGTTCTTTTGCAAAAACATTTACGTAGCAAAGACAGTTCATCGGATATATTTAAGCAATTCGTTGCTTATTCTTCCATCATTCAAATTTTTTCTCCTTTTTATTCTTGTACAACAGTTTTATCTACAAATGGCTTGGTGTGGAATAAAGACTTATCTATCTCTTTACTACGATTACTTTTGCGTAGCGGTCCTATGACCTCACAGGTACACACATTACCGTTAGATTAAATATCCTGTAAAAATAAGGCGAGAGTTATTGTGCGCTTATTATTTCTACGCAATACATTATAATAGACTAGCTGTGCCCGCGGTTACACCCACGTAAATGGTTACTGCGCCGCCCCCGTAGGTTGTAGCGTGATGTTATATTAGCTTATAGCCTTCCTCGATAAATAGGCTATTCAACACTTAAAGATTTTTTTATTCGAATCTGTAATTCCTGGGATTAGCGCGTTCAAACAAACAAACAAACAAACTCTTCAGCTTTATAATATTAGTATAGATAATGCGAAACTTTAATTGTTACTGTTCGACATCGAACCAGCTGAAGTGACTTTCAGTATGGTAATAGTTTGGACCTCGAATAACTGGAAAAAGCAAATGAAGTTACAACTTACAGCCTAACATAATAACAGAGCATAATAAAAGTTAAATATATCAATAAAAGTATCGTTTCTAGAATGCAAGTCAGTCTGCGTACATGATAAACTGTCTCAAAGGCCATTCAGCGATTCGAGAGCGATTGAATAAGAATTTCTCTACTTTCGCGTTTATGATATTAGTAGGATTTTAAATATTCTCTACTAGCTGTTTTCTTTTGCAAATTTTTCTTTATAAACTACTTATTATAAAACTATGACAATGCTGTTTCCATAAATTTTTTATTTTATTTTATGGTTTAGTGGGCAAACGAGCAGACCGATGGCCAGATGGTAAGCGATTACCGCCTCCCATGGACACCCGCAACACTAGAGGAGTTACAAGTGCGTTGCCAGCCTTTTAAAAAGTACTTAGTAGTTCTTTTCTTGAAGTGTTGAAGGTCGTATTGGTCCGGAAATACCGCAGGCGACAACTCATTCCACAGTTTTGTTATGCGAGGCAGAAAATTCCTGGGAAATGCACAGTTGTGGACTGCCAACCATCTAAATGATGGGAAAAGAGGCAGCAGGGATCAGTCCGAACAATTCCTCGGAGTACCTACTCCCCATAGTAAAAGCGATAGAAGATGCATAGCGAGGCCACTAGGAATCAACAACTTATGAGAGATCAACAACAATGGCATTTTGACTTTTTGTCTGTCCGGCTGTTTGCACCGGTATCACTTAAAATCACTGAACTGATTTTGATGTTGTTTTCAGTTTAAAGTTCAATTTAAATCTAAGTAACGTGCTAATCCTATTTCGTAGAACCGAAAATATGGTGTATAATAGTATCATAGCGTCACAAATATATATTATAAATATAGGCGTAAGCAAAATGTTGTTTCCATTTAATTCCTTTTAGGCTTAAAAACACAACAAATAGACGGAGTTATTCTGCATGTATAATATTAGTATGCATTCAAATTCATATATACAGACAACTGTACTTAAGTTTTTATTTTACCACCACTCTCTAGTGGGGCTCAGTTTTATAACCCTGCAGTTCTGAGTGCCTATTCTGTGTGCGTTCCTCAGTGTATAAAATTGTTAGAACGTATTTAAGTGCATTGAAATTTTCATGAGAATGAGAACATAAGTTATAAAATAAAACTTGTAACAAAAAACTGACGGATAGAAGTACAAAATATACTCTTTATTCAAATATTGATACTTTAATTTCGAATCGAGGAATACAAAAAGGATATTACTACCTACCGCTACGGTACACCATGCCAGCAACTACAATCCAAGTTAGTGCTTCGACGTAAAGTAAGTAGCTGACGTGAGCTACATGCGCAAGATACATGCGAGAGCTAATCATGCAGGTAACTTGCGCGAGTGACAATCTTAAAATATACTGTAAGTGGTAATAATAACTAGGCTTTGTAATTTGGATCATTAGACTTATATATGTGTTAATTTTATACACGTTTGTATTGACATTATATCACAGATATAATTTCTTAATAACTAATTTTATTTGTTTACTAAGTGATAAGAATTAGACTGACGCCCCGCCTAAACAATCATCTATTATAGATGTAATATAATGCTCGCCTCCATGTTCTCTCTTGCAAATGGGGAAATGCAAATATAGAAATACAGAATTTTGTTTGAATGTTAAGGATACCACTATCACATCAGATCTAGAGGTAACCACAGCATTTGAACATTTCACAGACATTCCAGTCATTACTACTAAATCTTTGAACTCATCACCCACTGCTGCTGAATCCCTTCTAAAAGAAATTGTTACCAAATGTGAAAAGCGATATACATAATATAAATACAAGAAACAAAAACAGACAAAAAGTGCTGGCATCCCGGCTTCAAAAAATTAATAAGTCGTTTAAAGGTCAACGTGTGCGCTTTTACAATAAACTCCCAAGTGACATTCAAAATATAAGTTTTAATAAATTTAGAACAGTTATATTCGAAAGGTTATTACTCAGTCACTGAATATGTAGAAGATAAAAATGCTTGGGATTGAGTTGCTTCCACTATTATTTCTAATCATATTATTAACTTAACTGTAATATGAGTTGCTGTGAATATTATTTCATTTGTTATTAATATGTATCTTAGATTCAACAAATTTTCACTTTTTAAATCTTATTGAAATAAATAACTGTAACAACTACACACAGCAGCTCATATAAGGAAAACAATATAACATTGAATTGTATTGATGTAAAAATTTGGCGATTGAAAAGAGTGGCCATGAATTTGTTGCCTGCTACTTCTCATGAAAGCTCTTCTTCTCGAACAGGCTTTTTCAATGCAAAATTTTTTATTTCCTTCTATTTATTTTTATTATTATTTTTTATTAATATAATAGTGAATTGACGTGTCCAAGAATTGATTGCATTTTTTTATGGAAATAATGATTTTTACTTTGACTTTGACTTAAAGGTTATATCATTATAAATTTGCGAACTAAGAAGCTTATGTTGACATATCGCGATTGATATATAGATACGTGATATATGGTGGTATTAGAGTATTTTGTGAAACTAAAAATAATATTCTGCAGATTGAAGTTAAAATTGTTTTACAAAATATATTATCATAAAACTTTCCATCGGCGTTTATGAAAAGATCCACACGTATAAATCAAATATTTTGCAATATGCCTCACATGCCTCTTGCGTTCTCATGTGCATCAAGTGCATCTCCTGGCAACGAAAACTTTACCCTTAACATGTTTTTAGTGTAAAAATAAAAAGTCAAACGGTGCCAAATTATTTATGTGGGAAATAAAAAACTCTCATAGTGCCAAATCGGGACTGTAAGGTGGGTTTGGAGGAAAATTTAAATTTGGAATGTCCATATTTTTCTCATAAACAATCTCATTTTATAACCAGCCAGTATCTCATTGTTAACTTTGTGTCATAACTTTTTGCGTGATAGCGAACCTTCTTTTATAAAATAACACCATTTAAAATTACCACTGCTCCCTCTAGCTATGTCTATCTATAAAACTGCATTATTTTAGTAATACATTGTTTCCCTTACAACTAAAGAAAGGATCTAAGTACAAACAGACCCATGTCGCAACTATAATATTAGTTATAGGGTCAAAGTGTGTATAATACTATACGATTTGTGGGGCGTTAAAGCGTGTTGTGGTGAGACCCCGGGCGCCCAAAATGCGATTACATTGCACAATAACGTAGTAAGGGATCGTGTGACGTAATAACCGCTTTACTAATAACTCATTGTAATCGCGTGTGAAATGTGGTCACTATAGTATTTGTGCCATGTGTGTTTACATTTGTGATAGCATTTTTTATACATGGGATAATAGTTAAATCTTAGATGCGCTCTGCTACGTTTCTGGTCGTTTAGTTGTCATAAATTAAGTATAATCACGCTTGTTCATATTTAAAATTCTGTACTATCGTTCTCTATCTAATCAGTGAGTTCACTCTACTTATGTGTTACTACTGTAGTTACTACTACTAATGTGTGAGTTTACTCTACTTACGTGTTACGTGTGGATACGTTTCGTGCGGTCTGAGTACAGTGCGGGCACATCTATAATAAAATTTTTTCGATGTGTGATTTTGTCCACATATGTATGTGGGTACTGAATTGCCAGTAGCATCACAGAATTAGGCATCCAAAAAAGTTAGGCATCCACAAAAAATAGGCGTCATAGGCAATATATCCCGCAGACACTAGCCCAAAATATGTATACATGAGTCTAAGTACGGCATTTTAGTAATTTAGCACTAGTTTACGTTCAAGGAGACTAATTTTGCTTGCTATAGATCAAAGAGTAGTTACAACTTTTTTGTCTTGAGCAAAAATATTCTTATGAACTGGACTTACACATTCTTTTACCGTAATTCTTTCTTTTATTCGACAATAGTAACAATATCCGAGGCTTAAGAGTTCACTCTCTATGTACTTAGCCATTCTGTCTTGGAAGGTTACTTGGAAGAGACCGCTCTTAGCGATAAGACCGGCCTCTGTATGTATTATTAATGTGCTTTTGTACCTCGACTTATCTGTTTGAATATTTTCATGTATGTTTATTTAATATTTTTTATCAATCGGCAAAAAATTGTTTGTTTAGCATGTAGTCAAGTATAAAAATACATATATAATAATATCAGCTCTGTATTAAGCTGCTCCACTGCTGGGCACGGGCCGCTTCTCAGTGTGAGAAGGGTTAGGCCATATACCACCACGCTGGTCCAGTGCGGGTTGGCAGACTTCACATATCTTCGAGAATACTATAGAAAACTCTCAGACATGTAGGTTTTCTCACGATGTTTTCCTTCACCGTTTAAGCGAGCAATAATTAACTGTTTAATATGCACATATCTTTGAAAAGTTAGAGGTGTGCGTCTTAGTGTCGAACTCGAACGATCTTGGCTATCGTCGAACTCTATACACGAAATAAAAATCAATACACTTTAGCACACACGAATTGTACGCTGTCAGGCATGTATAGAATACGTTCGAAATGTTCTCCAATTTTAAGGAAATATATTCACAAAATACCGTTAAAGTAAAACTATGCAATTTCTATTCGCATATTCGGCTATTTTCGTTTGTAATCGGTTGTCAAATCGTAGGACAGGCTAAGTCCGTGACCGGGCACGCGACGACCCGCCACGGAACGGAAGCCCGACTTTATTGTACTTTTGGCTTACTTTGCGAATACTTTTGAAGAACAAGTTGCTGGTTCTCGAAACAGATTGTAATCAACGAATTTTGTGACTAAAATGTAAAAGTTGCTTCGTTTGTATTGGTTTTTTATTATTGTAAAAGCATCTTAAAAGTTATCTTGTTAATTTGTATCATATCAGTAGTAGTGTAGTTGAAGTAACGCATTGGGGCAGTGTGCTTGTATACTATGTTCTAACCCTTCTCATATTGAGATAGGTCCGTTTCAAGCAGTGGATCATTTTTTATATAGGGCTGATATCACTAATAAATAACAGCATGGAACACGCTAGAATTTTACCTGAGACAACTATCGGTACAGGCGGACCAAATACTGGCGACCCTAGCTGCGTTCGGCGCCGTCCGTCACTCGGCCCGATTATTATAACCTTCGTCTCTTGTAGATTAATAATGTTCTAGGTTCTGTGTGAACACAGCTTACGGTAACTGCTTACCATAAGGCAGGCCATATGTTACTATGTATTCATATGTTTGTTGTCGCTTTGGAGATTGTCTAATTCTCGAGACACTGGAGCTTTGACGCTCAATAAAACGATGTTTATTGACAAAAGATGAATTTAATACGTACTATTTCTTGATATAATGGTAATAATGTTAACAAAGATTGTGTTCGTATTGAATGTAGGATAGCAAGTAAGTTATATAAAAAAGTAGGTAGAAATTTTTCATTAGTACATAATTAATTATTTCTAAGTACCGCCATAGCGGAAACGCCTACATAAACAGATGTAGCAATAACGCTAGGCTACAACTGTCGGGCGTTAACATCATCCCCCCGGTTAAAAGTATCCATCTTTTAACCTTGTATGAGATGCTCCGTCGCTGGTAGAGGGCAGAGTCGTGTGAAAGGCCTTCGGTAGGTTCCATGGGTGGTTTGAACGTCTGCAACGCGGCACACTCCGTCAGGACCAGGAAAGAGTTTCGTTATTCGACCCGTGCGCCAGCATAATGGTGGCAGGTTCTCCTCCTGCAGCAAAACTAGGTCACCAACTTGCAATGGAGTATCACTGGTGCGCCATTTCATTCTTTGTTGGAGTTCAGCCAAGTATTCCTTCTGCCATCTTCTCCAGAAGTGTTGTCGGATTTGCTCCAGCCGTTCATACCGCTTCAACTGAGTGGACTTGCTGTCTTCTAGGTTCACCGAAGGTAGCGCAGTTAGTGGCCGCCCGATTAGGAAGTGTCCTGGAGTGAGGAAAAGGAGATCATTGGGAGACGAGGACATAGGGTAAAGTGGACGGCTATTTAACAAGGCTTCTACTTGTGCAAACAGTGTAGATATTTCCTCAAACGTTAAATGCGTGTTACCCATTACTCGTCTAATGTGAAACTTAGCGGATTTCACCCCTGCCTCCCAGATCCCACCAAAGTTTGGAGCGTAAGCGGGAGAAAATGAAAATTTAACTTCTTCTTCGTTTGAGAACTCTGTTATGGCCTTGTGATTACATTTTAAAAAGTCACCAATTTTTTAGCAGCGGCCACAAAGTTGCGGCCGTTATCGCAAAAAATCTCGGCAGGTTTACCACGACGGGCAATGAATCTGCGTAAAGTAAGGATGAAAGCGTCTTTCGAGAGATCACCTACTGCTTCTAAATGAATACATTTATATCTCATACAAACGAAAATGCACAAATAACATTTTGTAATCCTGGATCCACGACCCTTTTTATTTGATACAAAGAACGGTCCAGCAAAATCTATGCCAACACTTCTAAATGGGAAATCTACCGTAACGCGCTGAGAGGGCAAGTTCCCCATAATGGGTGATAAAGACTTGCCTTGTACCTTTCTGCATTTGACGCAATTGTGTACAGTCCTCCTAGCCAGGTGTCGACCATTGATAGGCCAAATGTATTGCCTGACGCTGGCCAGGAGAAGCTGCGGGCCAGCATGTAATTTATGTAAATGTTCCCGTTCAAAGATAAGTTTGGTGAGATGATGGGAGGAATCTAGTAAGATAGGATGTTTGCTATCAAATGCGATGGATGATGCATCCAAACGGCCTCCTACTCGAATTAATCTGTCTGTGTTCATGAAAGGTGTTAGTGATAAAATGTTAGATCTAGAACTAGCCTTTGGACAACAAAGCGTATTCAACAGGGAAAGATTCCTGTTGCGCTATGCGACATAAAAGCTGCAATGAATCTTTTAATTCTTCTAAACTAAGCGCGCCAAAATGTCTAAGCGTTGTAGGTTTACACAAATTGTGTAAATATCTTAGAACATATGCATAAACACGTTTAATATGGTGCAGTTTACTATATTTTTCAAATGGAATTATTGACTGATTATCGATTTTAGCAGCAACGTTAGATTTTATTTCGGGAATTTCAGACTCCTGCGGGGTTTCATTAGGTAGAGTAGGCCAAGAAGAATCGTCTTGGACTAAAAATTGGGGTCCTGACCACCATAAATCGTAACCTTTAAGCTCTTCAGGATAAACGCCACGCGAGATGAGATCAGCGGGATTGTCCAGGGTAGGTACATAACGCCAGCAAGAAATATCCGTCAATTCAAGTATTTCTGCTACCCTGTTCGCCACGAAAGTTTTTAGCTTTCTAGAGCTGGTATGCAGCCATGCAAGGACGACACTAGAGTCACACCAATACACCTTACGTGCAATTGGGAACCTCAACGAATCAACCACAGCACTGCAGAGCTGCGCGGCTAGTAATGCAGCAGAGAGCTCCAAACGCGGTATAGTGCATGCCTTTATTGGCGCCACCTTTGACTTAGAACATAAAAGCTTAACATGTACAGTGCCTGTGTTATCAATGGACCTTATATAGATGCAAGCGCCATAAGCCTTTTGGGAGGCGTCACTGAACGTATGCAGCTCGGTCACAACAGGTGAGTCACATAGAACCTGCCTCGGTGGTGTGATAAAGGTTAGTTGAGATAGACCGTTAGAAAACCTTTGCCAAGCCCTTTTGACATCCTTTGAAACTGGGTCGTCCCAACCGACCTTGTCAAGCCAAAGCTGCTGCATTATTAATTTAGGTATAATAATACAGGGACTAACAAAACCGAGGGGATCAAAAATTTTAAATGAGGTAGATAATATATAGCGCTTAGTAATATTTTTTGTGACAGGTGGAATTTCGAAAGAATAATGTAAACAGTCTATTTTGGAATTCCACCCTAAGCCAAGAGTATTTGATGACTCACTGATGATGAGAGTATCGTCAGAGCCTTCCGAGCAAGATTCGAGAACGTTCGGCGAGTTGGATTTGAACTTTCTTAAGTTAAAACAGCCTTTCTTTAAGGCGTCCGATAATGAATTTTTAATACGTTTTAAGTCGCTTTGACTATTACAACCAGTAATGACGTCATCAACGTACATGTCATGGTGTATTATAGTTTTTATGAGTGAATCTTCGCACTCCTCGCCTAACTGCCAAAGGCACCTTGTGCTTAAATAGCTTGCACTGGAAAAGCCGTAAGTCACAGTATTTAAACGTAATATTTTTAGGGGCTTATGCTCGTCTTCCCTCCATATGATAAGTTGAAGATGTCGATCTGATTCATCGACTAATATTTGACGAAACATTTTTTCTACATCACCTGTTAATATATACTTGTAGAAACGAGCTCTAATTAATATGGCAAAAAGAGAGTCTTGAATTTGAGGCCCAATCATTTGGATATCGTTGACAGAGAGGCCGGAGGATGTGCGTGCCGATGCATCGAACACCACTCTTATTTTTGTCGACTCACTGTTTTGCTTGAACACAGGATGATGAGGTAAGAAATAACAAATTTTAGATTGTAAGTCATGTAATGAAATCTCAGATAAATGACCTAATTTTGAATACTCTCTTATGAATTGAATATATTGCGATTTAATTTCGGGTTGTCTCCTAAAGCGTTTTTCTAAATTATGAAACCTTTTCTTAGCCATATTGAAGGAGTCACCGAGACAATCAGAGGAATCTATAAGAGGTAGCTTAACAGAAAATCTTCCATTTTCTAAGCGAGAGGTGTGTTGTAAAAAATGAGTTTCACATGCCTGCTCGCTTTCGCTTAGGTATGATTTGGAGGGAATTTCCTCTAACTCCCATAATCTATTTAGACTTTGTTCAATATTTTTATTATGATAAATATTAGTAATTACATGATTGCATTTAATATTGATTTTGGGTTGTTTATGTTGCAAGGGGCCTCCAATCAACCAGCCCAACTTTGAGCTGTGTAACTTAGGACAATTTAAGCCTAGTGACCGCTGCTCACAACCTATTATATCCCAAAATAAGTCTGAGCCTATGAGCATATCTATTAAAGCAGGTTGATAGAAATTGGGATCTGCTAGAACGATATTACTGGGAATATTAAATGATCTAATATCAATAAATGCACTGGGTATGGAACCTGTTAATTGTTCCATTGCATAAAAGTTAGAAATAACAGTAAATGGTGAATTTTTCGATTTTAATTGAGCAATGCAATATTCAGTTATAATACCTGAATCATTGTTGCCAAAACCGATAATCTTAGTAGCATCTATAGGACAGTCCTCTAATGATAACCTTTGTTTCAGATTTTGGCTTATGAAAGAGGACTGACTGCCACAGTCGAGTAGGGCGCGTACTGTTTCAGATTTTTTAGTCTTGGGATTGACTACCTCAATTAAAGCAGTTGAAAGAAGAGCTTGTTTGGTGCATTGGTTGTTACAGTTGGTCAATGTCTCAGCTAAAGTGTTGACACTGTTTGTGTTATCAGCTGTACCAGTAGGAATGTGCAACATGCTGTTGTGTCTCTTGTTACATTCGGGGCAACGACCTAAGCGACATTTAAAAGTAGGATGACCAGATCTTAAACAATTGAGACACAATCTTAATTTACTTGCCTCTGCTATACGTTCGCGTATGTCTTTGGCCTTAAATGATGGGCAGTCGTATATTCTATGATCAGCATTGCAGCAGGGACAGAGGTATGATAATGAAGATGATTGTGTTTGTAACTGGTTACTACCGCTAGTGTATGCATGCGGCTTAGGGTGCGTACGCTCCTTATTTATTGAGTGATTATCTGAACGTTTGTTGTGAGTGGGTTTTGGTACGTTATCTGATTTACCACGGTGCAAGGCCTCGAGGACAGCTGCACGATCGTTAAGAAATTTGTGAAAATCTTTAAGTGTAGGTGTATCAGTTGACAGTGCGTTACGGTGTTCTTCCCATCTAGTTAATGTTTGATTGTCTAGCTTAGAAGCAACTAAGTGGATTATTATGACGTCCCAATGCTGAGTGGCTTGTCCTAAATTAGAAAGAGCACGCAGATTTTTAGTCACGTGATCAACTAAGAAGCGCAATGATCGTTCGGACTCTTTGTTGATTGAATTTATATTAAATAACGCACTGAGGTGATAACTTATTAACAAACGCTTATTATCGTAACGTTCTAGTAATAGGTTCCAAGCTTCTTGATAATTATCAGAAGATACCTCTAGGTTTGAGATGATTCGTGCTGCTTCGCCCTCTAGATATGAAATTAAATAGTGAAATTTATTAACTAAACTAATTCTACTATTTTCATGAACTAAAGATCGAAACGTGTCACGAAATTCCATCCAACGAAAGTATGATCCATCAAATTTGGCTATTTGAATCAAAGGTAGCTTGAAACCCATTTCATTATTTTCATGAACACAATGAGTAGTATTATGAGGACTACTTGAGTCGTGGACGTCCTCATTCTTACTATGTAATTGTAATAAATTTTGTGCAGTTACAATATTACTAATGAACTCCTTTTCTATGTTTTCTCGTTCTTCGAGCTCATTGTCTAACAAACTAGAATTATAAATTTCAATTTGACTTTGTAAGTCATCAAACCTTGATGATAAAGTTTCAAACTTGCTCAATTTAAGTGTAAGTTCTGCCCGATGTGTGGCAGTAAAACAATCGAGATGCGATAATTTTTCTAAATAATTTCTAAACTTCGTTACTTGGCCTTTGACGGAGCTACGTCTAACAAACAATTCCGCCAAGTTCTTAGCATCGTTGCCTGAAGCCATTATTATTTGTTTATTATACGGCTTAGTAACTTAGTAGGTTAATCTCACAGAGAATTCTCACGAGCAAGAAATTAAATTTATGTAAAAGTTTAAGAAGAAGTAACGGACTTATGTTAAAATTGAAAATAAATGAAAATACGCTCACGCCCCTCGTTGGTGATGCCTGCCGCACGGGAGGCCGAACTAGCAGCTATGCTCAGCGCGGAGCGGCGCGTGCTGCGCGGGTACTGACGACGCTCAGTGACGTACGGGTAATGCGCTGCCTAGCTGGAATGTTCGGCGGAAATAATCACTATAATGCAAATTATAAGGCGCGGCAGCCTCTTGCAAAGTTTTGCTATGAGAAGAATGAAATAACGAAGAAGGTATAATAATAAAAAACCGTTATGAGTAAACGAGAGGTGAAATTTTGTAAAATCCGTTTGAAAATGTAATAACTGCGTTTATATTTTGAAATATGCAATAGAAATATTCGTATGAATTGTAAAGAAACAATATATAATAGCGTGCTTGTAAGAATATAACGATAAAATTATGTATGATGTAATATTGTAACCTTGACACGTTAATGCCGTAATTTAATAGATTTACACGCAGTTTGCACAGTTATGAAACCAAATTAATAGGTAGGCAATAGGTTAGTTGGGATAACAGGAAGTTTAGGAGCAAAGGAAGCCACTTAGCTGCAATGATATTGCTGCGCTGCGGTGTGACGTTGCATTTAACGTCTATGTCCGGCGATGCTGGTGTTTCCGATACCCGTGTAGGCTGCTTGTTCCAAGGATCTATGTAGATGCGGTGCGGTGCTGACCGGCTCCAGATAGACCTTGGTGCTGCAAACTCCCTTCAGATTTTCGTCCTGTCACGGTCGCCAATATGTCTAATTCTCGAGACACTGGAGCTTTGACGCTCAATAAAACGATGTTTATTGACAAAAGATGAATTTAATACGTACTATTTCTTGATATAATGGTAATAATGTTAACAAAGATTGTGTTCGTATTGAATGTAGGATAGCAAGTAAGTTATATAAAAAAGTAGGTAGAAATTTTTCATTAGTACATAATTAATTATTTCTAAGTACCGCCATAGCGGAAACGCCTACATAAACAGATGTAGCAATAACGCTAGGCTACAACTGTCGGGCGTTAACAGAGATTATTTTAAAACTGGACGGATTGCGAAAGTATCTATATCCTATAGAATAACGCACCAGTTACCCTTGTGTCTAATTCCTATGAATATGATGAGAATAATTTAACGACGTGTCTAATACATCTCCAAGTGAGTTAGCCAACATTTCAATAAAATAAATTGGATTGGATTTGCATACGCAGGATTGGATACGTAGATAGGGACATCGCCATAGTGTTTCGGTGAGGTGTAGGTTTAAGGAGCGCTATGTTATAGACAGAGGGATCAGCCCAATCTGTTAAACTAATGATCAATGTCTAATTTATTGCAAGTTTTACCAGATATACCTATATATATACTATATATATAAGTTTTACCAGATATACCTATATATATACCTATATATATATGTATATATAAGTAACAACTTGCAGGCATTAAACTTTCTATTATCGAATTCGTTAGCTTGAGAAATATAAATCGCTTAAATATAAAGCAAATTGATATAATATGTATCTATATCTAAGCATAAATATAATTTAAGTTTCTACAATATCGATCTGTCTGTATGTACTTATATAAAAGGCTCAACTGATTGTACACCGGTAAAGCCACATGTACTTTTGTGTGTGTTTAAAGCTACAGTTCCAGAAATATATAAGTGCATAATTTAACAAAAATTATGTCACGGATGTCGCAGGCAATAAATATGCTCTTTTTTTTTTAAATTAATTTATTTTCTTTAATCATCTATTATAATTATACATGTTCCAACATAAACTTTAACCATTATCACCTACTTTCTATCCATCACGATCATTATTGGAATGTCAAACTACTCAAAAGCACCATATTGATAATGATGGCGGCACAATAATAATTTGTAAACATTTCCCCTTCGCCATGCGTGGGTTAAGCCGCTTTCCTCGTCACTTTTATCGTGTCCAAATCACTGAAATATGTCACCCAATTTGTTTCCCTTGCTTTAATGCCTTGTCATTATTTTGATACAAGTAAATTGACTATTCCATTTAAAGGTATGGTGATTATTTCCTTTGACACTTGAGTAAATACACTGGTGTTCTTTGAAAGAGTTGGTGTTCCAATCACCTCATTTACTTTTTTCTATCCGCTCATCTCAAATGGCAACTGTAAGTGATACGCCCAGCAACTGCACATATGCTACAGTAACTGCTGTTATTCAAGTCGTTAATATTGTTTGCCTTAAAATTGCTTCTGTGATATAAGGAAGACAAAGGTCAATGAGTTAAAAACAAGCGTTAAGTATCAGCTGACGGTATTGCATAAGAAATTCAGTCCTGGTCATGGATTTTCTCGTTGATGTTCAATGAGCTAATGCAGTAGAACGCTGAACTGTAATATTAATGCATAATCGTAAGTTTGCGTTTCCGATTACTGTGGTGTGTACATTCAATATTCGGTTAAGGAAATGTTTTATAAGGTTTATGTCCTAGAAATTCTCAGTAGTAATACGTAGCTTGGAGCTAATAATTAGAGCTATTAGTTTTAATTAATGACTTTAAAATGTATGTAATAAATCTCTGATTACTTTGCAGGTATTTAGACGTCACTATCATTATAGGGGTAATGTTACATGGTAGATATGAATGGTACTGGTACCAGTTACAAATAAAATAAATACATATTTAACTAACTGAGTGGTTGCGGGGAGACGACTGCCAAGCGGCGCTATCACTTACTTGCGCCTGACTATATAAAACTAAAACGTCAGCAGCATTGCTATAGTCACATAGTTTTATATTTTAAAAAAGCAACTCCCACACTTGGAATAATACCTGTGTAAACCCAGACTCGGAATAACTATTTGTGAATCACACAAATTTTTATCCCGTGTCGGGATAGAACTCACAACACTCAGTGCGGCGGCAGTGGCGAGGCGTCCACTTAAATCACTACGCCATCCCCACAGTTAATATTTATATTAATATGTAGTAATTAATTACAATTTAATCTGCTTATACTATAGTTTGACCAAAACCGTTGTAGCGCGCCTTAGGTATGTGCGCGGCGAGACGGGGGGGTTTGCCGTGAGCGTTGATGAATGACAGCGGCCTGTTAGCCTGCGTTCCGACCCCGTTTAGCCGCGCACATACCTAAGGCGCGGTACAGCGGTTTCGGTTAAACTATAGTACAAATATGATAAAACCGAATTTAGGTATAAAAATATTATAAAAGACAAACTTGTGTATTCAAACGTGTTAGAATTAGACATTACTAAACCGATGATAGTCATATTATTTTATTACATAGCGTGTTTGTAGAAAAAGGTTTAACATTATGATACGACTCAAAGGAACTGAACAATTAGGTACTGTGAGCGTAATTTAACTTGGATACACAACACGGCTACAGTAACTATTTTCTATTAAATGGTCTATACCTCGACTGTTATCAAGTGCGAGTCGACACCAGCTAATAACGTACAATAGCACATAACCCATCAATCTTACAACAAGTTCTTCGAACCAACTTCCACTTATTTGGTGCAAGTAATTACTTGGGTAATGTACAACGCTTAGTCCATATTTTCGTAGTGTAGTGTAGTGCCGGAGTTTGCCAAACTTTGCCCATATTTGAGCGAACTTGCACAAAATGAGGCCCCACTATACGTGAAATGGCGTACACACCAGTTGTTATTAAACTAATGATATTACATGTCCTTAAGAATTTTGGCAATTCAAATAGTTTATAAAACTGTCACTGTTTTAATGAGTACATAAGTTGTTGTAGGGTAGTTTGTTTTCTTAAGAGGGATTATTATTATAAATAGTTGTCTTAATAGCCATATACATATATACCTTGTGCATGCATGACAGTGAATATTTTTATATACGGTGGAGAACAGAATTAAAAGTTGTAGATCTGCATCCTAATGTATGTATATATGTACATTATACATTAGGATGCTATATAGAGTATATAATCTCATATTGCGTGAACAATTCGCGATCTGTTTATAAGTTGTTTATGTCTACTGCATGATCAATTAATACATCAGTCTACATTCTAAGAATTATATATATATAAAACAAAGTTTCCCGCCGCATCTGTCTGTCTGTCTATACGCGATAAACTCAAAATCTACTAAACGGATTTTCATGCGGTTTTCACCAATAGACAGAATGATTCATGAGAAAGGTTAAAAAGTATAATTTGTAAAGGATTTCTGTATAGGTTGAAATATGACGATGTTTGTTGAAGATGGCGTGAAAAACCAAGACGACTGGGAGCTTTAATCGGATCTGCCTAATCCCTAAATCCCTTTGAGATATAACTAAACAATGTTTGCTGGGATTGGTCTTTTACTATAGATCTACAAAAAAGTCCACAATGGCATATGTCTATCTTTTAACGAGAGCTTACTATACACATTCTAATTTCTACATAAATGGTCACATATAATGTGGTACCTAATTGAAAACCTATTTAGACGGAGCCAGTATCAATCCTAATCAAATTAAATACCTTAGTTACCTTGAACATTTCATGCGCATTACGCTATACAATTTAAATTAATATGGAGATATCACAAAATAAAAACAAACGCGCGAGAAAATAAATTCAAGCGGTCTCACATTGACGAGACTCACCTGATGCAATTATCCTCGCACCGCCAAGTATTGTGGGCATATGTTGCATTTAAATTTTTATCTAATCCATGTACTCAACGCGACAAGCTGATGCTTTACTATCTGTGCAAAGTGCAACCCGCTAGTCATTGATAAGAATAAATCGATTAACTTGAATAATGACTCGACATTTTGCTCAATGATATCGCATATAGTTACATGTCTTTTATATTCGGTTTACCATCTACATTATAAATATTTTGCAAATATTAAAGATAAACTGATATTGCAATAGCTGTAAAGTCAAAGAAATAATATACTACATTTTTATTACTTATCTTGTTAGATATTAAAAAAATAACATTACTACTAAATAGCTATATCTCGATTACAAATACGTCGGTTCCAGCATACGTTTACAAAAAATTCTAGCAATACATTAAGATGTTTTTGATTGAAATTAAACTACTATATACGGATTTTATCGCGTTATTTATTTTACACTTTATTACATAATTAAGAAACTGTTACACTACTACTACTAGATACTATTAAACTTTACTAATTTGTATGCTTATTAAATTATTAAAACCATTAAAACTATTTAGGTTTAATTTAATTTTACACTTTCCCCGACGTTTCGGTTGCTTTTCAGCAGCCATGGTCACGGGGAGACTAAGATGGTAGTTGTCTCAATGTTCCAGTGTAGTTATTTCAAAGTACCCGAACATTATTTAATTGGTGTTTCTATTTACGCAGAATAGAAAAGATGTTTTTGACTTGTCTTTAAATTAGCAGCATAGCATAGAGTTATGCATGTAGGTATAAATAATATTACCATAGGACTAACTCATGTAAGTATTGAAATTAATATTTATTTGCTTAACAAACCAAAAGCCGAAAGTCTTATGTCAATTGACGGTCATCTTGGTGCCTACTGTCACTTGTCAAAAGGAACAAGCATGGCGCGCGCGATGTCAACATTTGGACTTTTACCCTTGTCACACGAATGCTTCATCTACTTACTATATTTACCTTTCAAAATGGAAATCTATTCCTAATAAAAAAAATCTACGTGTCTGTAAATGAAAATAAAATATACACATAAAGCAACCATTTTTATTTTCGAACAGGCAACCATTGTGCAGTTGTTATAGATTTCCCAGGTCCATTTTTATTGTCTTCCAGAATTAATGGCTGACATATATTCCAGTGATTCAAAGTCCAAAAAGGAATTGGTGAATTCAGGAAAACAATTAGATTGAGTTGGATATTTCAACAGTGCTTCGTGCGCTTAAATCCGTCGAAGCCATGTCGGTGGCGTAAGCTAGCGTGGAAATATTATTACGAATTATTGACACAACGTGACAGCCGGATTTATTTTGTATAGGCGGATTAAATTTTATCGTGGTAAAATCATTTTAGTGTTTCGTTTTTCCGGCTTTACCGAATATTAGTGGTGTGCCGCATGATTACTGTGGAATTGTATTTAACGTTATTTTCGATAAATGCTTTAATAGTTTTGTTCCATTATGCTTATTAACGCTCGCGCATTAGCACAGGATTTAGTACTTTTAGCTGTAAAAAATTTATTGAATAGTAAATTGCAAATTCACGATCTCGTTAGAGGCGTTTCATAGTCAATAGCTGTATAAATTTGGTACACAAAATAACGTTTTAA
Organism: Catocala fraxini; assembly: GCA_930367265.1. Lineage (NCBI taxonomy): Eukaryota > Metazoa > Arthropoda > Insecta > Lepidoptera > Erebidae > Catocala > Catocala fraxini. The sequence continues at coordinate 19,604,472 of OV884035.1, forward strand.
CAATTGATTATTTAAACTCACAATATAAAATAAATGACTAATTGTTTATATATTGTACGATTTAAATTACGCTTCAAATATATAATACAGATACATGAGAAACATGTCTAACGCAAAAGCATATTACGTTAGACATGTTTATATAAAATATCGTTTGTTTTTATGGCGAAGGCAAACATCATGAGGAAACTTGTCTGTGAGTTTTCTATAATATTGTCAAAGATATGTGAAGTCTGACAACCCGCACTAGGGTAGCGTGGTGGATTATGATCATACCCTTTTCTTCGAGAAGAGGCTCTTGTGTAGCAGTGGGACAGTTTATAAAAAGGGTTGATATTATAATTGTAATTATTTTTATTATAATAATTTATATAATATTTAATATAAAAATAATATCAAATGGCAATTTGTCATACAGCCTATCTGATAGTAAGAGGTTAGGTTAGCTATTGGCGTAGACCAAAAAACTAATGGTTTGGCATTTATTCAGAGTTCGGCAACACACAAGTGTTATAATTGTGTTTCGAGGTAACATTTAAAAAAAACCAAGTTGGTATTATCTTCTGTGCTATATCGGCATTTAAATTAGTATTGCACACGTATATGTCATTTTATTACGTACAAGTCTGTGATATCGTTTTTGCGTCTATGTTTGTGACAAACTTTAACTTTTCATTTAGGAAATTCTTAGTTGCGTCTCAGTTAGTATAACCTGGCTTTCCTCAAAATGTCTCCAATGTGATCAGAGAACGTTTACCAAGAACATTTTCTATCAACAGGCCCGTTAAATACTGTCTTGGTATTTTATCGTGCATTATTCTTCAAGCCCAAACCATCTCAGAACACCTTTTTTAGTTCTTATGACCATGTCTTCTTTTACGCCACAGCGCTTTTTAATGACACTACCTATTCCTTATTATATACTTTGAAATCACTACACACCGAAACGACGAAATTCGGATATAATATGAAGGTAAGGCCTTCACCTACGGGCATATTATACAAATGTGACAATACAATGTGCAGTACTGGCTATTATAAGCAACATGTGGTGGTGAGCATTCAGTTACTTCAAAATGTTCTAACGACAAGTTTAAGCATCCGACTAAAACTGGTCACAAGTTCAATTCACGTATGGAAGAACCTGTCTTGACAATTATGTAGTGACGGCCCGTCCGAGGAACTAACTACGTACATGAAACCGTCGTAAATGTAAGCGTAAGAGTACCACAGTTACTGTGTTCCACCAGGTGAACAAGAGTTCTAGAGGCACATACTTCTCTCTCACATTCGATGCCTTTAATCTTATAATTAATGGTAATTTCCTGATGTTGGCGACGCGTGGGTGATGCTCCGGTTATTGCAATAGGCTACAAGCACCGCTCACAACTTTAATACTTTTTAGTACAAAAAACAGACTTCATTTCTAAGGTTCTCAAAAGCAGCAATATGCGTCAACGACGCAGATAACGAGTGAAAAAGACATTAGTTTAGCAAAAGAAAAAGAAAGTATATTGTTAAGCCCACGTAACATATTATTTTAATCTAGATAAAGTACTAAGTTTTTGCCGGCTTACGAAGTCGAATAACATATACTTTAGTTATTTTAGTATATCATAATATGTGCCCAGTTAATATAAAACTTGTGCGTCTTAGGCGAGTGGCTTATTACGAATATACGAACGATATTAAAACGATATATTTTTGGCAATATTTATTCGCATTGCTAGCAGAAGTAAATATTTTGCTAAGAGTATTTTAACACGAGCGTTTTTCGTTGTGGTATTAAAATATTATAGTACAAAATCTAAAAGTAGACTAAACCTACGTAATTTAAACTCAGTTGACTTTTACTGTATATATGTATGTAATAATTATGTAAACAACGTATGTATACGTATTTGCTAGTTTGAAAGCAAGCCACATTTAATAAATTATCTTTTTATTTTACAGAGTTGATAAAATTCTACTACTAAGAAGATGGATGAGAAACGATTGCATGTAGCAGATGAGAATGTTACGATGGATGTGTGAAGTGACGAGAATGGACAGAATTAGGAATGAATACGTAAAAGGTAGTCTGAAAGTGATGCCCATATATGAGAAGGTGAAAGGAAATCGTTTGGCTTGGTATGGACATGTTATGCGAAGAGATGATACGTATGTAGGTAAGCAAGTGATGGATATGAGGGTAGAGGGACAAAAAGGGAGAGGAAGGTCAAGGAAAAGATGGATGGACTGTGTGAGGATGGATATGAAAGGAAAAGGTGTAAATGATCAGATGATGGGTAACAGAGAAATATGGAAGCTAAAGACATACTGCGCCGACCCCAAATAAATTGGGACCAGGGCAAGAGAATGATGAGTTGATAAAATTCTCGGATAAATCTGTTCGCTTGCTTGAATTTTATATACAATCAGTGACTATTTTAAGCCTATACGTAAGACGAAAAATCGATCCGAAAGGACTCAAACGTTGAGAAAACAAGAAAGTAATAAAACAGTTCCTAGTTCTAACTAGATAATCTATATATTACACATCGCACTCTTAATAAAACAGAGACTTATCTCAGTATTTTGGATTAAACAAATTTGAACTCTATTGCAAAGATTTAATACAAATATAATATTAGTATTTAACATATACAATTAGAGTTCAAATTGCCTTACTTTCAAATTTCGAGTTAAGTCGCTGTTTTATTAAGAGTGCGACATGATCTGTGAAAAATAAACTGTGCTAAAAACTCAGTCTAATATTATATTTCATTGTCATCATGATCAAATTTATATGCCCACTAGCGGGGCTAGCGATTTCATACGCGCTATGTAAATATTTTATTAAGAGTAGCTTCACACTATCTTTTATCGTTGCGAAAGTGAAATATTCATACTTATTTTATCGTCATTTTTATCGACTTTTACTCGTCCACTAACCCACGTTAAGCCGTCGGTCCCGGCTGCCATGAACATCTATGACAGTCGTTATTGGGAAAGTCAGTACCCTCTAATATCCTGACACTAGTCTAGCCTTAGAGTATCATTAGCCTTCGGGTTGCGGAGGTCAGGTGGCAGCCGCTCCGTGTAAAAACTGATATCCAGTCAAATCCGGTTAGACTAGAAAAGCCAATCCTAAGTAACTTGGGTATAATAAAGGCTAGGGAGAAGACTCGTCCACTAACAGTGCCCGCAACTTCATACGCTCGAACATATTTTATAGCTATATACGTACCATAAATTCTTAAATCTAATGTTAAAATTTTAACCAATGATAGCAATACACGTCCGAGTTTGTTTTTGATTATCATGGTATCGGATCTTTCACTTGATACTCGTTCGATTACTATATCTGACTTTTTCTGAACTTTATCGAGTCTGAACTGTCACCGCGAGCGTTTGATTTCACACCAGTGCACACTGATGGACAACGAAGTTACTATTGCTGTGGTTTATTTGTTTATATTTACAAACCAGCAGCTAGATTTATTCCTGTATATCCTAAGCTGTATGGAGAGGCGAATAAATCACCACCAGTTTGCAAACTATTGTAACATCGTCTGAAGCTAGTGCTATTGTCATCATTGGGTATATATCGAGTGTCAGCCTTTGTGCTACTTCAGAGAACTTGTAATCAATGAGAGAGAGATGAATTTCTCAATAATACTTTGTCCACCCTACGTATAATACCCAGGTATTTACCCGCCAGTGGAAATGTATACGGCACCGTAAGCCTCAAGACCAACGAAGCTTTCTAATATACGTTAAATATAAAATTAATGAACCCACTCTTTTGACCCTTACACTCTTTTAATACATCACTGAAACTACACCTAATAACCCAAGTACATGTTGCAATTGTTAAATTTGCACAAACGCAACAGACAAACAATAAAAAGCACTGCGATTTTTGATTTATGATATATGATGATAGGTAATATTAATTTAGACTTTCCGAAAGCAGTTTTGTTAGTATACAGCTAGGTCTATCGGTCTATCCTGTCCTTGTATCGGTTCCTGGCTGAACACCACAGTGGCGAAAATAAATGAAATGTATAAAGTCAAATACTGTGCAGATAACTCAGTGGGTTAAGTGGACGTCTTGATCATATCTTATCTTATGTGGGGGCCAGTCCGTGCAGACCAGCGACACTTCGACCCAGTGGGATCTTTTCTGTCGACACTCTCCCAATAACGGCTGCCATAGATGTTCATGGCAGCCGGGACCGACACGGCTTAAGGTGCTCTCCGAGGCACGGAGCAGGCGATAATTTTCAATCAATACGCACATAATTTTGAAAGGTCATACAACTTCCGAAAGTCAGAGGTGCGCGACGTGGGTTCGAACCCGAGACCCTCTGCATTGCAGTCTGTTGGTCTCCCCACTGAGCAATCGCTGCATTTTTGGACGTCTTGTACTACCAGACCATCGAGTGTAGGTTTAATAAAAATCAGTACATAATATCGTGAGATCTACAAAATCTAATTTATCGGAGATTGGATGTTTGTTGTAAGCGTTGTTTGAATGTCTGTTCAGTCCTCTGTGACACGGTTATTCTCTTGGGCGACAGTTGCCTAAGACTACAAAATCAATAAAAAAATAATGAAGGATCCAAGCGGTGAACCAAGGAAACCTGTATATCTGGGCATTCTCTATAATGTTCTTAAAGATATGTGAAATCTGCCGTGCTCAGCAGTGGGATAGCTTATATACAGGGCTGATAATATTAAGTGTCAAAATGCATAAATCATCCAGAACTTACCTTCTCCTAAAAGCTAAGAAGACATCACACAGATTTTGTATTTTATCTTCTCGAATCTATTTTCCTCTGCGTGAAGATTAGTAAATGACCGTAAAAACAACTGCGTCACGCGAACGTTGAATTACCACTCGTAAACAATCGGCATGTTTATCGGCGGTTATGTGAAGAACCTTTAACGTTTGTGGGTGGATGGACATGTTCGGTACAACGCCCACTAGTTAGCCGAACGATGAACTAGTTCAATCAACGTGTTAGCGACGCCCATTACTGATTGCGCACCGCACGATACACCTGATTAGTGGTTTGCAACATTGCGTGTGAATGGTTTGTGAAAATTCTTGAACGCATTGTTGATTGCTGTGCTATGTACGACTTTATCTATGGAAAGGAGGCCTGGTTATCCATGATACACTGATGGACATGATACTAGTTTTACCTATCAGTTCTTACAACGTTGTATTTATTTATTTATTAAATAGCACAGCCACATCATACATATTAATACAATATGAAATTTGTTGGAGAACAGTTCTTATTTGTTAATAAATTATTAGGTATCATAGCCAACCTAGAATATACAGATGCTAGTTTTTATAGCTTCTTCCACGCAACTTGACGTATTTCATTTGGTCGTATTTAATCTTTTTGATTCATCTAATGTTACTTCGACTAAGAGGAGATTTGAGAAAATGTAATGTAAATGTAACCAAATTATTTGAGTGAAAACTATATTTCATTTATTTAATTACTAACTATATTTCATTTAATGCAGCTCCGTCAAAATGTTACGTCATGCAACACGAAGGGTTGTGGCGCCGGAGGTATAAGTCGCGCAATGTAGCTCCTTCAAAATGTAGCAATTATCACACTAACACCTCTGCTTACAGCACAGTGTCTCTTACCGCAGGAAGACAAGACAAGGCTGTTTATGTAGTTGCAATTTTCTGTAGTATGGAAGTTCTTCCTCAGTTAAGGTACTTGGAATATGTTATGGAATAGGCACTGTAGGGGTACTAACCCTTACTATAATTTGATGATGATTTTCTAAATGAGTAGACAAGTTAACCGGTCAATGCTTTTATTGCTACTAATTTAAATTGTGTACAAAAAATATTCAAGTAAAATATATGAATGAAATATGAGCACGATTATAAAATATGCAAGCGCAAGCCAATTTACTTAACAATAAGAATTGTACGGGTTTGCTCGTACAGGCACGAATCCCGCTGCAACGACGATTTCGCCGTGCTGTACCACTCGTATGAGTTTTAGATTCCAATAATTATCTCTAGTATTATTCTACACTTTTTTCTAGAAATATCTTTGATATTCCATTGAAGCAAGGGGATTTGATGCAATTCCTAGAACGCTATCTGTTTGTTACTAAAGTCTAAGTAGCAATACGGAATCTGGCATAAACGGCAATTCGCTCGCTCCATAGTTCTTGCCGTCATAATTCCTTACGTGCGGTTAAACTTGAAGTGTGCCTGAAATACACTACTTTCTATAATACGTCTGCCGTGATTCTATACAACGTGTCACAGATAAAACGCAAAACTTCAAACACCCCAATTAGATTATGAAATCGTAATAATAATATAATCATTAAAATGTTACTTTTATGTACTTAAATATTTTAATTTAACGAATTAGTTCTCCTTGTTGTGCGCAGATAGTATGGGTATAATGCAATAAATCTAACTTTATTGCCTTTATTGCATCAAAAACTTTATTGCCTTGAATTATGATACATTTTCGTTTATTTCAGCTGTTTAATAAATGGGTGACTATAATTTTATTCGTTTTAATTATTTTAGGGATAAAAAATCACTTATATTAAAAATTGCTGGAATTGATTCAGTAGCCGATTTTGAATAAACTACTTTCAGGATGTGCGTTTATTATGTTATCAGTTGTATATATTTTATCAATGCTTCGTTGCTCCATAAAAATCCCCAGTCTACTTTTGCCGCGTAATGTTTCACGTAAATGACGTTCATTGATTTGATGTTTTCTCTTTCACTCGCCATGGGAGTGATAGGATGAAGGATAAGGTGGTCCTATTTTTATCTTAGCGTGGAACTGCCACTTATATGGTACAGGAAAACAAAATCAACATTGACATCAACATCACAACATATAGCATCAGTACGTAAGTTAAAGTTGGGGCTGTATTATTTTTGGAGAATCGATATTTCAGTACACTCCTCAAAAAAGCTTTAGCATAGTAATAATAATAATTGATTTATTTTCTCTTCACAAAAAAGGTATACTGCTATATACGGATTTTATCGCGTTGTTTATTTGACACTTAATTACAAAATTTTGAAAATTGTTTAAACTTTATTAATTTTTAAGCTAATTAAATTATTATCAAAACTATTTAGATTTAATTTATTTTTACACTTTCCCCGACGTTTCGGTTGCTTTTCAGCAGCCATGGTCACGGGGAGACTAAGATGGCAGTTGTCTCAATGTTCCAGTGTAGTTATTTCAAAGTACCCGAACATAATTTAATCATTGGTGTTTCTATTTACGCAGAATGAGCTCAAAGTATCATGAAGTCTAGCTGTGGTTTGCTTCTTCTTGGGTTTGACTATTTTTATTACTGGATCCCAAGCTGGTGGTACATTCCAACCATCTTCTCTATTAAAATTAGGATGTTTTTTGATTTCAATAGCCTCGCGAAGCATCCTTGGTAGGAATCGGTGTTCTTTAGCGAGAATCTGTGGTTTGTCAAATCTCAGGTAGTGGTTGGTCCCCTGTTGCACATGTTCACACACAGCAGACTTCAACGAGCGTTGGTGTTTTACATCAGCTATGTGTTCTTTTATGCGGGTGCCTATGTTAATCTAAATAGTTTTGATAATAATTTAATTAGCTTAAAAATTATTAAAGTTTAATAGTAGTAGTAGTGTAACAATTTTCAAAATTTTGTAATAAAGTGTCAAATAAACAACGCGATAAAATCCGTATATAGCAGTTTAATTTCAATGAATAATATTCGCGTAAATAGAAGACAATATTATAAAAAAGGTATATACAAATTTCGTAATACAATGTGATATAGTGTTTTAAACAGGGCTTTTCTTATTTATTTGGTATCATCTCGGTGGCACAGCAATAGTGAATGCCATAGCTGTGCATTCAGTCTTAAGTTTCGGAGCTTAGAACTATGTCCCGTAGAAGACAATATGCTTCGCTACTTGTGCCGTGCGACCTAAATTATAGCTGGCGAATTGTAGTTGTTATACAGCTCTATCTACTCTTTCAGCGATATAAGCCTGAGACTGTGTATATTTGTATCAAATAACATGAATCACGAAAATAAAACTGTAGGTGTCTCACTTTGTAAAGCATTGACTTACTGATCACAATTTATTTTTGCTCTGTGTCTTCTGCGGTACTGATTGACAAAAATGCGTTATGCTACGATTAAGTGACGTTGTGTAGAACCATAACATACATACATGTGTTATATGCTTACTTCTGCCAAGCCCTTCAATCAAAACGCAGACATAACTCATGTAATGGTTTAAAATAAAGAACTCAATGACCTTGAACCAAAGATATAAATCGTAGGTGAGCCTTGCTACGTTTTTAATAGCCTAGCCTTTATGGACGCTAAGTTATCATCTGATACATAATGCATACATGTCATCTGAATTATAAATATAGTATTTACACACTCACTCTTATAGAAATTTATAAACTATCGTTCTCTACCATGAGATGTAATGCCTGAGCTCAGCTCTTAGTCTGAACACTTTTTCGTGTTGCAAATCTAAGATTTTATTCTTTTGTTTGAACTGGTAATAGAACAAAACTACCAAAATGAAGAAGAAAGAGGCAGGTACAACCACGATCACACACTAACTATTAATAAATCTCAGATTCGCGTACTATCAACGTGATTAACTCCCTAGAGACGTATAATTAAGTCGTGCTAAATGATTAATGATGATAGATCAGAATGTACTGAACACAAACATATCTACAACTGTTTAGATTTAACTTGCGATTTATTTCTTAGTAATGGTGTCGTTCACTTTGAAACTAAGCTTGATAATGTCTTTTATGTGGTGTTAGACAGTTAACTTTATTGGAACTTTATTAGAATATACGCATTTGGAAACGAGTAGAGGTGGATGGTTAAATAGACGTAAAAATTTGTTCTTTCTTTTATTTTCTTTTTATGAAAGACAACTTCTACACTAGGATTAATTTCTGACATAAAAACATTCAAAGAACAAAAGTAAAAAACACTCAGACCCTAAAGATGAACTATTTATGGCTCACACAAATTTTCTTTAATCTTGTGAGGGGATCTAACATACATACAACGCCATCCGTGCAGTCAATTGTATGGCGACCTTGAATCATAAGGGTGGTGAAAAAACAAGATAAATAATAACATTTCAACTTTTGCTTAATATATATATATTATATACACAGAATGTACCAGAAGTCGACATAAAGCCGGAATCAGGTAACAGGCAAAGTTATAATAATAGGTATGAAACTATCATCTGGTTTCTGGTTGAAGTTAGTATCACCAGGATTATAAATCACGTCTATATCAAGTGCATACTTTTGTATATGTATCCATGGCTAATTGTTTCCGTCGTTATGACACCGATGTGAGTCATCCGCACCAGTAACCCGTGTGACTAACTCGCCTATTGCAATGATTGTTCTTCTTCTTATATAGGTTACACCAGCCGTAGTCGCAGTCAGCTTGTGACCACGGCAAATGTAACCTGGTCGAAACATCAAGCATTAAAGGGTGAACTTGCATGGTCGCGTAAATACCCGTTATATATATACAGGTGTCCCCGAAGTCGACGTCAAGCCGGAATGAGCTATCAGGCTAAGTTATAATAGCAATCAGAAAAAAAAATAAGAAAGGTATTTTAAAAATAACAGGCATTTAAAAAAATAGCCTAAAATCTACATCCTACAAATACATAAATAATAATAATAATAATATTCTACCACATACACACAACACCATCTAGCCCAAACTAAGCAGACTTGTACTATGGGTACTAGACAATGTATAAACATACTTATATCCTTTTATTTTTTGTAAGAACATACATATTATACATAGAAACACCCAGACCAAGACAAACAGCCATGTTCGTGCATACAAATGTTTGACTTGTGCGGGAATCGAACCCGCGACCTTAGGCGTGGCAGTCGGTTACACTAACCACTACGCCATCGAGGCCGATAATACAAAATACAATACAAAAGTATTGATTTATTACCCTGGTGATACGAACTTTAAACAGAAACCAGATGATAGTTTAATACAATCGCATAGTCAATATTTTTCATTTTTCATCATTAGCAGCGATAGCTCAGTGGGGAGACCAACAGACTGCAATGCAGACGGTCTCGGGTTCGAACCCACGTCACGCACCTCTGACTTTCGGAAGTTATATGACTTTTCCAAATTATGTGCGTATTGATTGACAATTATCGCCTGCTCCGTGCCTCGGAGAGCACGTTAAGCCGTTTGTCCCGGCTGCCATGAACATCTCTGGCAGTCGTTATTGGGAAAGTCAGTACCCTCTAATATCCTGACACTGGTCTAGCCTTAGGGTATCGTTAGCCTTCGGGTTGCGGAGGTCAGGTGGCAGCCGCTCCGTGTAAAAACTGATATCCAGTCAAATCCGGTTAGACCAGAAAAGCCGACCCCAAGTGACTTGGGAATAATAAAGGCTAAGAGAGAAGAAAGAGTCAATATATTTCATTTATTAATATCACATACTCAAACGATTGGATAATACCTCTCTCGAGTTTATATTTTGTAATACACGTAAATATCCTTAGAAAATTATATTCATAACTTCGTTAACAGTAAGCTCATTGTTACAACGGGTATTTCGCGAGAAGTCCTCTGATCGGGTTCAGAGTATTCTGGTGAAAGGCCAGATTAAGAGTGCTTTGACCTAGCGAGCATGCATTACGAATTTTAGGAGAATTAATGTAGTAAAAGAGATTTGAACGGGTCATAGCAAGTGGAAATCCGTAACCTCATTGCTTCCGAGATACAGTTGTGAGGAGTCCATATTCGTTGTCTTGATAAAGCAGAGACTTAACTGGAAACTTGAAAGTTATGCAATTTGAACTCTAATAGTGTGTTAGTTAGAGTATACTTATATCTATTGAATAATAAACTGAAGGTTCTTTTAAATGTTTCAATATCTAGGTATTCTAATATTATAAAGAGGAAATATTTGAGCTTTTGTTTGTTTGTTAGGCTTTAACTCAAAACTACTCAACCGATTTAAAAAATTCTTTCACCATTTGAAAGCTATATAATCACCGAGTTACATAGGCTATACTTTATTTTTGAAAAGTACCTTCCCCAACATATTACTTTTTTCTTACGTGGGGGAATGCTTTGACGCGTACCTCTCCGCGGGGCGACGGGGAGGTTATGTCGGGCTCACCGGGGAAAAGATATCTCGGTAATGCCGACTAAACCAACCACAGTGTTCCTCGACAAAACCAAAGACGGCGAGGCCGCGCGAATCGCTTTCACATGCAATCGCGACCCTGCCGTGGTTTCGGCCCGCCGTGTGAAACGGCAGGCCACTACACAAAAATTATTTCCTCCACCGTCCCTCTGGGAGGGGGGGACAAAGACATGACACAGGGGCGCACGTGGGAACACGCACGCCGCCTCTTGGACCTGGTGCTGATCGGGTGGCGAGCAGGCCCATGCAGCCCACCACCCCCAGCTCAAACCTCAAGGTGGTTGGAGGTCATCTTGTGCCCTCCAGCACCCGGTTCTGCGGTTGGGGAGAGGGTTTAAGCGCTTCCTCTCCTGCTCCGCCGCCTCCTTAATGGAAATTATTTCCTCAAAGACGGAGGCGACGGCGTTCCACGACCTCTCACTCCAGACCATAGACTGAACCACGGCCGGGAGTGAGAGGGCAACCTGTCCGACTGCCGCGATCAACACACGGCGCTGCAATGCCCAGGCGGGGCAATCCGCCAAAGTGTGCAGCGCCGTGTCCACAACAACATCGCGGCAGTCGCCGCAGTGATGACATCTGGGCGTCGCCTGCCGGCTTATATGACACAGGAACTGGCCAATACAACCGTGGCCAGTCGTTACCTGTGTCAGCCGCCATACCGGTGAGGACGCCATGCCGCCTCTCCAGCCACTCCCCAAAAACGGGACTTACTGCCACGATCGTGGCGTGCCCGGACCTGGGGTGCACAAGTAAATTTCTCCATGCACTTTCACCAACATAATCTAACCTACTTTTACGTGAGTGAAGCCGTGTGCAAAGGCTAGTGTCAATTAAAATAGAAAATTGTTTAGGGATGAGTTTATATCTAATAATGAATAATATATAAAAATAATAAAATATCGGTTTAATCTCTTGGCCAATGCTTGGACCTCGCGGTCTAGGCACAATTTATTTATAATATTATTTTTTATTCTAAATTCTATTTCTGTACGTTTACGTTACGGGACCAACTAAATGTTGGTAATTATGCGCTTATGTTTAAGAACTACTCTGAGTTCCAGGTATAGATAGCCGAGCTGAGAAAACTGTTAAGATTGGGTTTTCTGTTAGATAATTCGTCACCATATAGTCATGAAATGTGCCTAATAGACTGCAATAGGGTCGCCCCCGATTAGGTTAGACTACCAACATAATTATCTTCTGAAATATGAATGTAAATCCCCTTTCTATAATAATAATAATAAAATTATTACTGATTTTACAATTTTACTTACATAAACATTTCCAGTACAAATATGCGTTTTATTCTAAATTTTAATTTTACACAGTGCTAATAACTTCTGATATCCAAGCTAAGATGTAAATCGTGCTTTGGGTGTTAGGGCTTTGAACAATATAAGTACAGGCCTTAGTAAATATAATTGAAATTTATAACTGTTCGTAATTTAAGTAAACAGCCAGGCAAACGATATTTACGAATAAAAAAATTAAGTCCAATAAAATCCAAAAATGCAAATACAAGCAGAAGAACAGCCGGCCTTACGGGAACTGTATTTCTCACTAATAGTTACATATACCCACCTAAATTGGATGAATAAAAAATCTCAACGTGGAAACTGGACGTGAATTGACCAGAGCAACTAACGAGGTACTTACAAAGATTTATAGAGATAGGCAATCGCAGGCAAAAAACTTCGGGACCCGTCTGGCTCACAGCGGACCTAATGGAAGGATCTCTAATACGGAGCTGAAAAACATGAGTGTTTATATAGCATGCACTTTGTTTGTAGTATTCCCGTTATTCACAGAATTGCGCATAATGTATGGGGGCTTACTTTCAGTAGGGAGGTTTATGTCTTCGGATTTGCTCGCGTTTTTCCTGTTTCCAGGTGCGGTATTTGTTAGGATCAAGTAATGGTATCTTATGCAGTCTTTTATTTAGTTTGAGGGTCGTGTTGTTTTGTACTATTACATTTAATTGCGGTTTTTTAGAGTTCGAAAAACCTCTTATACAACAGCTTTGTCCGTCCGTCCGTCTGTCTGTTATACAACTTTCAACTCATGAACCGTAAGAGCTAGAGACTCGCGGTCAACGCCATTCGACTCAGCATAGTCGATATACCCCCGAAATTACTATGATCTTTGACCTGACCATCACGTGACTAATCACGTGACCTTTGCATATTACTTGAATCATTTTTTCGAACTTTAAGATTTACGGCAATTCATTGCCGATTCTTACTTGTAAATGATCTGAGTACAAAATAGGATATGCATCACGGTTCTTTGGAAGGTCAGAGAGCGTCTCTGCCTTTTGTGATATTAAGGATAAGCCAGCTCGCTCGTATAAGAAATATTTATTTACTAGATTTTCCCTTGGCTTCGCTCGCTTGAATATAGGTTAGGTTAGATTTGTAATAATACTTTTTTCTGAATGAAAAGTACCCTAAGTCCTTTTCTGAAGGTCGAGTAGTTAAGTCATAAAAGCGTAACATACAAACAAACAAACTCACATTCACATTTATAACATTAGTTTGGATTACATTGTTACTACGTTTTGCCAGTTTAGTAAGAGTACCGAAAAATCACATACTTGCCTTTTTTACTTTTATCCCGTTTTAATTACTGTGTTATGAGGGGTGATAACCCCTGTTATTGCAAGCAATCTATATAGAGAATCGTTTACCATTAAGTTGGCTGTATCCCACGTATGAAATTATTGCATTTTTTTGACTCAGAATGAATTCACGTTGCGTCATGTATATGTAATAAGTAATGTCAAAAAGTATAAACAGTCACGATAAAGGAGCTTTCCTAACATTAAAAGTCGATGCCTTCATAAAAGTTGAAAGAAAAATTAAACAAATATTCAGTAGTCGCTAATCATACGTATGGTTACCTAAAATGTTCTTTTAATGAATGTTTAAATATCTCAATTAAAATATGTACATTCGTCAACATAATTATTTATTCACAGACTACTCAGTGAATTATGAGCTATTTAATTTATTTAGTTGCAGGCTGAACACATAATAATAATAATATTTATTGGTTCAAAATAACAGTTTTACAATGTATCTAGACAAAGATTTTTAAAAAAATATTTTGAAATCCATTTGCGTTTTGAATGAGTAAACATATTTGTATACATACCTAGATATTATTTTAAAATAACATTACGACTTTGATTAATCGATGTCAATATAGTATTGCAAATCATTAAGATGCTTCTAAACGAGTATTATTTTATTTTCTACGTTACTAGCAATAGTGATATACTCTGCCATCTCTCGGATAAATGTCAAAACCGAAGTTCATTACTGACAAACGAATATATAATTATTTTGAAATTAATTTTTTACATCCGAGATACGAATTCTGTGAAAATAGTTTGTAAGAATGAGATGGACAGATGCAATCTAATGATAAGACTAAGGGAAATATAACTGCTTTGTTAAACTTGTTTTCAAATAAGATAATATTAATATATTATTAATAAACTTTTAGCTAGGTTAGGTAGGTAGATTTTATTTAAGTATAAGGTAGTATTATCAGAGTCTATTGTCATTAGATGAAATAATAAACTCTCGTTTAGGTAAAATTTATTTGTATGTACTACATACCTATAATGTAAATCGTCGCGAGTAAGAACTCATTTCGTACAATGACTACTTTGTGTCTTCAATGGTACATGATATTTGACTGTCTGATAGGCAAGGCAATGATGAAATTTTCTTTGAAATTTCATTGTATTTAATTAGTATTCGTATGTGAGTAAGTAAGAAGTGTTTTCATTCAAATTTGCCGTCGTTATCTAGATTTGGTCTGAAAGACATTATGATCATTTGAATATTTTATAATCCTAATTCAATTTTATTAATTTGAATGTGTGTTTGTTTGTTACGCTTTCACGCCTTATCTTCGCGACCTATCATCATAAAAATCCGCACACACATTGTCAGTATCTGAATATAAAAGTTAAGATCTCTTGTTGTTATAAGAGTTTCTTATCATATTAAGTTACACGATAGACTCTATCAATAAGATAAAGGAAGCCAAAAGCTGTTCTAAATCAAATCGCAGGCAAATAATTGATCACCATAATATTTTGTCTCCATATATTTCACCAACATTTTATTTCGCACGTTAGATCTCTTTGCCAGCAGTCTGGCAAAAGTTGCTGAATTGCGTGGTTAGCCAAAAAATATTAGTGTATAGGAGACACGGTTTGGCTCGTGAAATAAAAAAGAAGCGAGTTTCGAACCCGAGGCACGCACCTCTGACTTTCTGTAATCATGTACGTATTCGACAAGTGTACGGAGGATATTAAATGTTAGTTTTTTTGGTGGGTTGTCAAACTGTCAGCTATAGTTGCCCTGTTATGTCAAAATTGAACAAAAGAATAATTAATCAGTCAGTAGACAGTGTAAAGATATTCAAATGCCAAGTTGGACCGATTTAGGCCTTACGTGACGTTCATCCATCATTAATTCATTATTATATACCTAACAATAGGTCATCAATATTAGTATTAGCGTATTAGTGTTTGTAAACGGTTCTGAGAATACGTCGCACTGAGGCAAAACAGGTGCAGAAGCATATTGTGCGTTCAAAAAGCGTAAGCCTGTCAGCAGTGCCCTTTTGTCAACCTTTTTCTATTGCAATAGTTGAATTCTGTCTTCGAAATTATTATTTTTCAAAACTTGTGACTAAGTAATTTTGTTAACGATAATAAGGTTATTTATAGAGAATAGTATTTACTACTACCCTGCTGATATCTGGAGATACGCTCCCATTTATAGCATCTAGATTTACAACACCCATGATCACAACTAAAGTAGTGATCAGGTTCTCGAGTTTTCCTTACACATTAAACAGCTACAAATGACCGCAAACAATACATTTTCTATTCTGGATCCTACATAGGATTTAAAGTGTTTAAGAGGCACTGGCATGCGATTAAAATGCCAGATGTTGCCACTTTGCTATACAATTTTGAACATACGACTACTTTGTATAAAAGGAATCGTTTTAAGTATGTTTTATTTTACTCTTGTAGTGCCATTACTTGGCTTTTCTTTACTATAATGCAATGTGTAAGTGGTTGTTCTGAATTCGACGTAATTACTATTATTGTAATCTTAACCTATTTGCTGTCCCGTGATAGACACAATAGAAAATCTACTGTTATGTATCATATGTTATTCATCGGACAGAGAATCTGTTAAAGTTGTGGTTTTAATTATACGTTTTGTTCGTTACTTATAATCGAAAAATATATATCGATAACAAATATTTACACGTAAATAGTGACAAAACAACTCGTTGGAATTGGCATTAAATTGCATTAACATGGTCACCGGTGTCAACAACAATACAAGCAGTATAATAAAATCTAAATCGAGTGTAAATCGCAATATTGTACTAACGAGATAAAACCCAATTTGAGTCATTACAGAACGGAGCATATTGACTGAATTTAATATGAAGTGGTTGTAGTTTCGTTGCTAAAAATGACACAAGAAAACTGCAAGAATTCAAAGTCTTTATTTACGATTGAAAGAAAGGACATTTAGAATTCCGAAATTATAAATTATTGTGTGTGGCTGGCTCCATTTGACTGCCACGGCTCTTTTGGACAGACGGAGATTAAAGATGTGTTTAGGAAATGTATGTATTTATGTATCTATTTACTACATTATGACATATGTATTTACTACATTATGATACAATTGAATAATTGTTGTTTCACGAATCGTTCGTCGCTGTCGTTCGCACTCAAATTTAAAAAATGAATTGCGTTGCTACGAATTTTACATGTTAGTACAAGGTTCCGTGCCCGCCAGAACTACCTCATATTAGCCTAGTCAGGTTTTCTTTTAAATAATTTACAGGTTATGTGTAACATAACACATATATAATCGCTATATTTAAAAGTCTTCGTAATGTGCTGTCTGAGACGTAAACTTACAAGAGTCACCCAAATAATTTAGAATGCCTTTCAACGACAAGTAACCGCCGGAAATATTTAGAATAACTAAAATGTCAAAATTTAATTCGGAATAGACTGACCGAAATACTGTTCATTTAAATAAGGAGGTAGCTCCTTCATTCAATTTACAGTATTTCATATACATATTTCATCAAAGAAAAATGTTAGATCTTATATTTTTTTACAAGATTGTGACAAATAACATAGATTGTTCACAACTTCTTAATAAAATCAAACTCCGTGTACCATGTAGGTATCCACGTTCTAAAATCACGATATTTTACCCACCGTTAAGAAAAACTGTTCTGGGATCTAATTCTCTAATACCCCGTTTAATTAAACTGGCGAATGAATACAGTGGCTCGCTGGATGAATTCAATGATTCTTTGTCTCATTTCCGCAAAATTCTAAAAGAAGTTATAAGCAACAAATAGCTTTCCGTAGCACATGAATTGTATATGTATGTTTTCTTCTTTTTTTATATACCTATTTAGTTAACCAAATACGTATTGCATGTGGTGTTTGCTTTTATATGGTTGTACATTAGGATACGAAATTCAAATGTAATTATATTTAGCGTAAGTAAAATGTAACAACTGTTAGCAAACCTAAATAAATAAATAAATAAATAAATAAATAAATCAATACCTAAAAAAATGTATATCCTATTAAAATACAGTTTTATGTAACTACCAGAAACTTTTGGATAAAACATAAATAGTTACCTTAACTCATTTTATCTAGTTTCCCGATAATATTGCGTATATTTTTATTACTATAAAATTTTCATTGTTAGGTTTACAAAATAGGACATAGGTTACATTTAATTCAGAAAATAGTACTGCTCTTGAGGGATTGAAATGTATTGACAAAATGTACATTAACGCGAACAAAGGCAAAAGCTTGTTTTATAATATGTATAACTCAAGCTTACTTGTTTATATTACGTTAGATATTATATTTACCAAAGCGTGCGTATTTCTAATTATAAGTCAACAATTTAATATAAAGTTCTTTCGTGCTTTCTTAGATCGCTCTATTTATCGTGTTACTCATAATTGTACTCCATTTATGTAGGGATATTTCATTTGCTTGTAGCCCGATTGTAACAAATATGTCTGATTTCGCTCTTGCCCTTAAAGCTAGGGTTTCCTAGGATAGCATTATCTGTTCTAACAAGACACTATACAGTGTCAAACATTGCTTTCCAGGAAACGGCCGAGAAGCGGTTTGTCAATGTATCTTAGGTCTAAATCTGTATGTATTGTCCGTCTTATTACCGGTTTCTTAGGAAATCCTAGCTTCAGTCAAGTTTTCTATGTTGCATATAGTGATTGGTCACTTATCAACATCTTGACTTCATGGGCATATAGTAGTTAAAGTGGCCGTCTAGCCACTAAGTCCACTGTTGTGGGTTCGAATCCCACATTTTGTGTGTTCTGCAAATTGTTGTTCCAAGTTTGGAGATTGGAATGTTTATAGTCCCCTGCGATACAGGAACTATTCGTACTGCGGAAGTGGTCTTTCCTTTCTAATAAAAAATATCGCTCTGCTTATTGGACATTTGTCCTTAGTAGTAATCGGTAGATTATAAAAATCTCCTTTCAGACTAAGATAATCAGCTGTATCTCATCTCTCGTAACATTTATTTCTCAATAATATATCATTAAATAAAACATGAACATAATTTCTCACTAAATACCAAATATAAAACACAACATAACTGTCTTCTAATAATATAAATGTGAAAGGTTGTGTCCATGTTTCGGTGTTAGGAAGTTTGTTACACAGTCTCACCCAAGCCGTTGAATTGATTTGGATGAAACTTGGCTTACGCATAAGTCATGTTCTGGAATATCACATACATAAACACATATTATATACATATATATTTATATCCCAATGGAAGAAGAGTTAAACTTCAATGTCATTTTAACTAATAATATCAGCCCTGTATTTGAACTGTCCCACTGTTGGGCGCGGACCTCTTCTTAGGGTGAGAAGGGTTTGGCCACACTCTAATATTTTAACTTCTTTATTATTATAACTAACTTTGCCCGTGGTTTCGCTTGCGTAAAAGAAGGTTAGGTTATGTTATTGATAGTACTCCTTTTTAAATAAAATATAAAATGTATAATACCATATGTTACTCGGTGATAACATAGCTTTCTAATGGTGACAGAATTTTTAAATCTATTGAATAGTTTTTGAGTTAAACCCTTACAAACAAGCAAAAAAGTAAACATTTAATATTAGTATAGATCTAGATCTGAACTTATCAATAAAAATCCAAGGATCTTGCACAAAAAATAGTAAGAAGCTAATGATCTCACTACTTTTTAGCGAAGTGGATGCCGTGATTTATACATATATGTAGAGTGGTATATACATATAATCATGCAAATGGAAATCCAATCAATTTCCCACAATCCAAATCTCCGTAAAGCTAACAACAATCAATATGCATTTCTCCATTTTGATCGAACTAACCGGTGCTGGTTACCTCACAACGAATTACATGTCCATATTGAATACTGATAGTGACTACGACCGAATCCAATGCACATTTGATGCGTGTATGTATTGTACCAATAACAATAGAGAATAATCTGTGAGGGTATCTTGTATTGCAGGTCGCTGAGTTGTGGCTGCCAGTGTCTGTATAATAGATAGTTGTTAGATACATGTTGTATGATAGAAGGAGTTGACTTATGCACTGTTTTGTTTTTGACGGATCTGGTAGCTGGTTGAGTTAGACTGCGTATTCGAATAGAGGGTTGTTTTGTCGAGATTTTGATTGGGAAGGTTTCAAATGATGCGTGTGCGTCTGTGTACATACAGTGAGAAACTTGATCTATAACAATTTACAGAGGCATATTGAAATACATTTTTTTTAAAGACAATTCTCCCTATATGTTTTACTTCCTGGGTTACGGGTGACTTTGCAAACATTCATAGAGCGGACACAAAGAGCACCCAGACTTAAAACAAACTATTCGTAAAATTCCCGGAGTAGACAATGTTATTGGGCTTTTCTGTAAATAAATTCTCAGTGGTAGTAATCCGTGCTCTATCATCCGTGCTATCTCATCCGGTGGACGGAAATAGACTCGTCTCCAATTACGTGGATCCTAAAACCATAATTCCTTGTAATGTTGACGTGACTTATTTATTATACCTTACGTAATAACTTTTGTTCCACCACTTTTCATAATTAATTATTGCATTTTACTCATACAAAAATATAAATATTTTATCGGTTGCTCTAATCTAATCGCACGACTAAGTCTTAAGAATACACGTGGTCACAAGAGCAAGCTACGCAAAGGACCGCAAATTTAAAATAAAAGTGTTGTTAAAATATGTTTTTTGCCTACCACTATTACTTAGACATTACATCACAGTAAGAGTCACTCATTTCCTTTTTAGAAATAAAAAAAAAAACCATGCTTGTACCAACATACTTTCTATAGAAGAAATCTACACTCATGTAACCTACTATGTTGTAATAATATTTAATTAGTTTGTAATTTTGTTTAATAAATGTTAATCATTCTTTGTCACAACCTTGTGCAAGTCAGTGGTCTCTCAATAATGTCATCACTTCGCTATCTGCCTTTAATTCGTCGTTAGATGCATAGAACACCCTCTACACTAAATACACGCTGAGTCCAAAGAACACAGAGATTTGTAGAAAAGTGGTAGGAAAATAGTTGTAAAATATAATGTAAAGAAACACGGGTTACGGATATTATTAGTACCTACTTTTAATTTGATTCTGTATTTACCGTCTGCATCTATCCACAGTAAACACGAACAGTCTTACCTACCGACTCACCAAACCAGCTCGTATGGTGACAATCAGTCTTACATGATATACGGCAGTTTGCCACTGCATACACTTTGGGGGATCACCCGTTCGACGGTTATTCATAACTTCGAATGCCTTTTCCCTCGATAAAGACGATACATTTTCCGATAAAATTGTTTCTAAAGAATGGCCATAACAGGTAATATATTCAGATGGTTGTTTTGAACAACTTTTATCAGGAAAAACGTCCATCATTTACCCAAATTTATCTAGACGGATGATAAACGTAAAAATGTAAGGAAAAATAGTCCACATATCTCTTTGTTGTATTTATAACTCTTTACAAATATAATGATCGCGTTAGAAGCCTTTTTAGTCATAAAATCCTTTTGGGATAAACTAAATTATTATAAAACTAGATTTTACCCGCGGATTCCCTCTAGTCAATGTAGATATTGTCAATAAATTTATATCCCTCGGGCATAGTACTTTTTTCTAGATGCAAGGTACCCTATGTCCTTTTCTGTACTCTTTACAACGTGTACCAAATTTCATGATGATCGGTCGAGTAGCTAAGGTGTAAAAGCGTAATAAACAAAAAAACTTACATTCGCATTTATAATATTATAGTTAAGGCATATAGGGCAATAAATGCATCGTAACATAGTACACTAATACATTGTGGTTTACTTTACATTTGCTATACTTTAATATAACATCAAGAATCATAGTAGAATAACAAAAATATTTTGGTGCTATTTCTCAATAAACACTCAAGAGTCGCTTTACAAATATGGAGTGGAAAATATTTCCTCGCGAGACGCAACTGAATCAGTTGGTTGTTTTGAAACACGATTCATATCGAATAAAACAATATATCGTCGCACCGGACCAGATGCTCCCGGTTGTTTGGCACAACATGTGTTCTATCACATAAATATCCTATGTTTTACAAGACAAAAAGTTGTCGGACGGAAAAAATTGCAGCGGCCAGCCCCGACCATAAAGCTTTGTATGGATTATACGAATTTTTATTGCTTTCCGTGGCACGGTCGTGGAGGATATCCTGAATGACATCACGGAGTCTCCCTGGTGTATTTTTTGAACTATACTGAATGGAAAAATGGTCTTTTCACTATTAACGGAGCACGGTACTGACGTCATATGCGTTATGTATTTTTATTACAAAAATTCTGTTATATGAACTTCACTTTAGTGACAAGACACAGCTACAGTTATGACACACTGTTATGATGACTGGCAGTTATAAATATTTCATAACTTTTACCATATCGTTGGAAATAAAAAATCATCAACAAGTACTTTAATCATACTCGTAGACGGTATGATGTAGGAATTTTGAACTTATGAATAACAATGACCATGGCAGAACGTCCTTCAGATAGTTTCTTTTAAAAGCCATTTATTGTCATTATGGAAATATATACATTATGGCTTTATGTATCGAGTCGTAAGTAATAACATAGCTATAGTAACTCGAAGCTTAGGTGTTATCGCGGGACGAAAATTATTTTGCACCTATTTAGATGCTTTTTTTTTGTATAATTATCTACATGTAACACGCTCGTTTAGTTGTAGTTTGTGGCTATATGTACCACGCACATCGGCACCTCATTTGTTTATGTACAGTTTAGTTCTGGCTTCCCATGGCTCAGACTCTCGTTTCTGTAGAAAGTAAGTGTTACTAATCTAGAAAATTAATCATCAAATAATGACACCTCTTAAAAATAAGTATAGCAACAAATCAAATAAGTTGACAATAAATGACCTAGTGCAAAAAACTTATGAAGAAATTTTAAAACAAATAATACGTTTATTTAAAAAAGGCATCGCCCACAGCACTCTTTAATGAAAATCATTTGCCATTTTGAGTCCATTAAAACTCTTTAAGAAGAATTTTAGTTTAATCTTGTAGATATAATAAATTTCAAATTTCACGCACTGAATATAAAATTAACTTATGCTCATATTTTGAGGTTTGTTTGATAGTTGCTAATGGCTCTTCTGCGTTGAGGTAAAGCAGGGCACAAGTCGGTTGATCTTGTTACAGTATGGACGGGTTCTAGTAACGGCGATGTTCTCACGGTTCGAGATTTCGAATTTTTACTTTCATTGCAAGCGCACGCACGGTACCGGTATACCGGTGTACCGGTATTTAGAAGACACAGTCAAAGACCTTCGCGAGAATTTGAATTGCTTTATCATACACAATATTAGTAATTCTTTATGTTTTACTGCAGTAACAATTATTTAAATCACAAATAATTAGTGTAGAACAATAATAAGTAATGTTTTATTCATAAAGTACAATTACAATCTGTTGACTGTTTAGCTACTTAAGTTTCTGACTGTGCAAGGCGTGCGGTGCAGCCGATAATGCACATATATTTTATTCTATAGTTATGTCTAGAATCACCAGATATGTATGTCAAAAAAATATTTCAGCGTAAACCAACTACAGGCATTAGTCTGTAACATCGAACTATTCAAATTTAACGTCTATATTTGTTAACCATATCATGCGGTACATGTATGACATTACAAAATGCTTATCGTGTACTAAGATAACTGTGAAAGGATTGCTTTGAACCAGCACATCAAGTGATATCTTACTGCCACAGAACTACACTCATCGCAAGCATCCAAACAAATAAAAAGGCCCAGATTTATACAAAGGGCTCGCTCGGTTCACTTTATATACTGCAGCTGCTTCTGAATGTTCTTGATTTTCGTAGATAAGTATTACCGTTTGACTAGGAATGAACCGAACAAATGGCCGATGTCAGGCATGAAAGCACTTTATGCCTGACGTTGGTCTCTAGAGAAAACCCATTACTACGCCGAAGGGTAAATAAAAAGAGGCAGCAAACAAATTAATCTTATTCAAAAATAACTGCTGCGATTGTTGTGATAAAGTGACAAGTTGCGAGGTTCCCGCCCGCTATCGGACACCTCTCAACGGGACTCCCGAGACTCTCCAAGCTTCCAATAAGTTTTAACTTAACCAAACTTTGCTCGACTTTCATAATAAATATTTTGAGAAGCAATTTTAGCTATACTCTGAGCTGCAGATGACATTAAATTACGTTCGCTGCATCAACATAATTTTCTCTTATAAAGTTTGCTTCACGATATTGAAAAGATAAAATGTTTTCATTCGACACAGTAGCTCTGAGTTAAGCAGCTCACAATGTAATATAATTTTATCATTCCGCTATATTCCTAACGTAACAGGTGTCCCGTTCAGCTCGTTCTTATACACTCGCCCTATTTACTGCCTTATCATTTATTTAAAGACTTCTGCGAAGATTTTGCATGTGATAAATAGTTTACGTCTAAAAAGTACATTAGTATTCGCCTCTGAGTTCGAGCTAACGCCCCGGGCTTATGTCCTATATCCCTAGCGTAATCCGTTTTATAAAAAAACTTCTTTCGTTCGGGCATAGATTCTTCATGAATTCAAGTTGATCGTTAAATCAGACGGATGCTCGAAAAATTTGTTTTTATATTGCCACGAATTTGGGACTGGGGAATGTTCTGCACGTCCAAACGTTTCGTCGACTGTCGTTCCGATCAAAGTTTGACCTTCTCCCGGGAACGGCGTTCAACTATATGGAGCCAGATACGTCCCAACTTTTTATTACTATTATCTAAGCTGACGTGCTATGTTTATAAGAAAACCGATCCCAACTAGGTCAGAATATGCATCGCAAAAAATCGACTCAGTTTGTGTCCCAAGGTATAAGATGAAATTGCTCTCTGCAGTCCAATTCGCTTATGCAAAGGCAACTTAGCGCAATGGTTTCTATTCCTGGCTTCTTCTAAATTCAAAGTTTTCTTGAGACAAAAAAAATTGTTTGTATATTATTGCTTGCTTTTACGACTTGCCATTCGAGACACTGGCTACAATTGTTTCAATGTAATAAAACTTGTGGATAAAGTTTATGCTACGGTATTGTTTGTTCAATATCAAGTATCTAAGTGCTATTGTAGGTATATCTGATACTGATGTAACTTTGTAGAGGTTAATGGAACATTTCAAAAGCTTCACCTGTTGTAGGGCAATCGGTCAAGTGCAAGTTAAACTTGCGCAATTAGTGCGCCGCAGCGTGATATATTTACTGACCGCAAAACATCGCTGAAACTTCGCTTATAACTCGAGTAACTGAATACGTGCTTAAATTTAAATATGGTATAGTTTGAATTATGAATAAAGTAAGCGCTTGCAGATCTAATCCGAATTAATGGATGTTCAGAAAGGTAAAGGAAAGTAGGTTTCGAAAGATCAGTTGAGACTTATTTCTAGTACTATATAATTTTTTCAAATAGATTGACAATATTCCCAGTCATGTCTCGCAATGTGTAAATTACTTTTATTATTAACAAATTGTTTAATGTCCTATAACCGTATGATATAGTAATATACATATAATTATAGATGATAATATAATAATTTTCGACTGGTTTAAAAAAATACTTTTACTATTCGGCACTCTTTCAGTTTACCTGAGCTTACGTGGTGTCATCCGGATGTCTTATTTCACCACTAAAGCGAATAAAAATGAACGTCTCGTATGTTAAAACACAGTTCTATACGAAACACAATATTCTTTTATTCGGGTCTGAGATTCTGATAGACGCGAGATCGCTTATTAAATTTAATATACGTTTCGCAACGTTACGATATTAAATTTACGATGACTTTTTAAGTTTTTAAGTCAAGAGTATGTGCCGTGGATTCGAACTAAGGTTATCTACTGCAGTAGCTTAAAGTATTTGACACATGTTCGTAACATATAAATTATACATGTATGATTCCTTATAAAAATACACAATAAAAAGCCAATTTAGTATTTCGTCATTTGGTAAGTAAGTCACCAATAAAGTATTTCGTCAAATATTGTCTTCTGTTTACGCGAATATTATTCATTGAAATTAAACTACTATAGGTATATTATCGCGTTGTTTATTTGACACTTTATTACGAAATTTTGAAAACTGTCACACTACTACTACTATTAAACTTTACTAATTTTTAAGCTTATTAAATTATTAAAACTATTAAAACTATTTAGATTTAATTTAATTTTACACTTTCCCCGACGTTTCGGTTGCTTTTCAGCAGCCATGGTCACGGGGAGACTAAGATGGTAGTTGTCTCAATGTTTCAGTGTAGTTATTTCAAAGTACCCGAACATAATTTAATCATTGGTGTTTCTGTTTACGCAGAATGAGGTTAAAGTATCATGAAGTCTAGCTATGGTTTACTTCTTCTTGGGTTTGACTACTTGAATTACTGAATCCCAAGCTTGTGGTACATTTTAATTTTGATAATTTTAATAATAATTTAATTAGCTTAAAAATTAGTAAAGTTTAATAGTTTTAGTAGTGTAACAGTTTTCAAAATTATGTAATAAAGTGTCAAATAAACAACGCGATGAAATCCGTATATTGTAGTTTAATTTCAATATTTCGTCAAAGGTAACGACAAACAGATCAGGCTAAATTTTACACCAAAGAAAAAAGCGATGATGTCATATAAGCTTTTATCAATTATAGATTGATATACCTAAAACTGGTTCTATCTTATAAAAGAAAAAATAATACACGTCCCGTGACGGCTATCCTTTGATTAAATCGCCAGTCGTGATAAAATCGTTGGCAGCTATCTATAGAGGGTATATACTCGTTGGCTGCGAGTATGGGCGGTTGAACGAGATCGTTATTAACCCGAGTAGTACAAGGTAGCTCGTGTGGCCCAGATTGATTCGCGTTGTTATTAACAAGTAAAGTTGAGACACCAGCTATGACACTCAACTAGGGTAAACTTCACTGTGACTTCGCTAATAGGATTTTAGCGCAAACAAACAAGCCTTCGCAACAATATATTTACGCGTCCAATTTACGTTATTTATCTGAACAATCCAGGGAACTCGCTCAGTAAATAATTAATGAAGATCCAATTGAAAATTCAACCCTATTCCCGACATATTTGTCTGCGAAGTATCCGCGGTACGTGAGACGCGAAAGGAATCTATGATGGAATACCCCCACCGCAGGGAATGACTAATGAAATTCCCCACAAATGGTGCCATTCTCTTAATGCGTTCGCTTGAGGTATGGACACACTATGTGTGTGTGGACGATACAAGAAAAAACAAATTGTTCCGCATACCAGCTTCCTCACATGTCCCATGTGACTCACCGAAAAACTGCTGTGGCTCTTACAAGTAATATCTTGCGCTTTTCTGACATTGCAACATCATGATGTAAGCATGTTTCCTCGTTATTTTCCCGGTGTTTAAATTTAATTCCCGTTTCCGTCACGGAAAAAAGTGAACTCATCAAGAACCAGGAAGTAATAGCGAATCCTATTTTGACTTATTACTCAGGCGGCTTTCAGAATAAAGAAAATAGATGTGGCATTCTCAAATTTATAATGTTGCCACGTTTTCTTTATAGAGAGTTTTATTTTATGTTGATTACTTTTTACATTTCAAATAAAGTCACGAAACACTCAGAAATGTACAAGTGAAAAAATTGGGTTCAAGCGCTGGCTCTGTTTACTGTATTCTAGCAATTTTAAACGGGACAACAACAAACGTTGCTTTCTTCAATGTATATTTGATCTGTTTAGCTCTTAAATATAAATTTAATTAGCGTCGTTAGTATATAAAAGTGGTACGTAGCCGTTGAGAACTTACAAAGAACGTGTTTTATGTGGGCGACGTACTAAAGACAGCTAATTAAGCGGGTGTGAAATAATTAATGACAATTTTGTACGTCACCTCCCGTGGGCTCGAGGCCTAACATTGTTCGCGCTCAGAAGATCATTACAATAGTGCTGTAATAATGTTAGCGGTGAGCATAACACGGATTGAGACACGCGTAGACGTTGTTCAGCCCCTAGTTAATAGTTAATCGGAAGGTTCATTGGATTTGAATAAAGACAGTGAGTTTTGTTTATATACCACTATACTCCGTAATAGTGCCGAATGTACTTGAGCTTAAGCGCGAGTTTAGTGTTTGTTGACCTTTAATAACTAGATTTAGACAATGTACCTCTATTAAAGATTTTCTTTGTATAATAATTTCCTTCAGACCGAATTTCGGTCACGGCGGCCAGTCTTAACGGAGACTGGCCATCTGCGCAGGAGATATTATAATGCATAACTGTGAAGGAACCAAATGCCGTCAATAGACGGTTACTAACTTAACTATTGTGCCCTATTGGACACAGTTGCAATCCTCAGTAGCAACTGAGGATTTATGAAAAGTAAATCTAAATAAAACTTTTCTGTCACCGGAAACTGTATTCGGGATTGCACCATCAAGGCAGTTATCTAATAAAACATAAATAAAATAATAACATAACCTATACATATAGAAAAATCTTCGTCAACTGTACAACGAGATATAAAGGAAAGAGTTAATCATACAGTCATTAAAAATTATATGTTAGATAATCACAACATAATATAGTACCATAGTTTTGTATTTCTTACAGAAAAGGCAGAAATGTGTAACAACCATAATTATATTTTTTGTCAAGCCTTGTGTCGCAGCGGATTTTACAAACATACTACTGATAGATACAAAGTACACCCAGAATCAGAAACTTTTTCAGTCGATCACATTAATAATTTTACCCTGTGTGATTCGAACCCACAACACGCTGTGATAGCGACGAGGCAAGCGTTTCTCAGCTGTGCTACCGGTGCAATCAAAATTTAAAATTTATGGAACTTTTGTTACTTTTCCGTTACAAATTCAACTGGATACCTAACAATCAGCACTTACATCTACAAAATTATTAAATAAAGAATCATGTAGTATGTTAAATTACGCTCAAAAAAATTCATAAGCCTAAGTACTCTCGCTGTGTTGTGACCTTGCATAATTTGACCTTGACCTATGCTCGGGAAATTGAGAAAGCTGTGTGAAAGATGTAAGAAATGAACTAAATTACGTCTTAGATATAAGTAATTATATATTATTATATATATTATTATATTATACTAGCGATGCTCCGCTCAAATTATACACCTAAACCTGCCTCATGAAAGACGGCTATTGGTGAAAACCGCATGAAAATGAGTTCAGTAGTTTTTCAGTTTATCGTGAGCAGAGAGAGAGACAGACGCGGCGGAGGACTTTGTTTTATAATATGTAGTGATAATGATAATATCGTATTATTTGTATACTAATAGATTTGTTTTGTGTTTTTTCATTAATACAATCTTTTGTTGTTTATAGTTTAGAATATTTATAATATACTAACTGAAAAATGTATTGTAAATAATTACAAGCTAAATACGTATTCACCAGCGGGCCAATTCTCGTAATAAAAACTGTTCAATATAGATTTCCGATCTCGTCTCAGTTTAATAAATCTCAAACGGCGTTCTTTTAAATTAAAATAAACGTCAAACGTGAACATAAATTGCATTTCAGTTTACAATTTTGAACATGATATGAATATACTGGACATAATATTCTTTTTATTACTTATTAATGTTTCTTTTATTAGATAACATTAACCCGTTATGCATAGGCTGACAAAGGCATTATCTCAGGTGGATGAACATTGGATGGTTAGACTATACAATACATAACAATGTATTGAATAGTACACAGTTATGGTCGCGACTGCTGTGCATGAAGTTTCGGGTTAGATTCCTCAGTCAAGCAAAATGGTAATAAGTTTTTCTGTTAAGACACTCTAAGTAACAGCAGAGCTTGGATTCGTGTCATGTAAAAGGTTATAGGCTCGCTTCCTATTACACAACCATAAGTCAAAGCGATTTTGCCCGCGGCTTTACTCACATAAATATAGGTTAGGTCAGGTTAGATTATCTCTGGATTCTTTTCTTTTTCTTTTCTTGTGGTTAGTGGCCAACCTGTTGTCAAGAGTTGTTCAAGGCGCCCGTAGGCCTCTGACATGGCTTAAAGACTCCTGTCAATTTGGCCAACTTTTTACGTGCCCTCCGAAGCAGAGACGCTCAGATAAAATATCACTAAGCGGTCACCCATCTATAGACTGACCGCACCCAACGTTGCTTAACCTCGCTAATCGTTTACCGACCAGTGAGTGCAACTGGCTATGAGCGCCTTTTTCTGGATGAAAGGTAGATATGTATGTATGTATGTCCTTTTCTGTTCCACTGACAACGCGTAAGTGAAATTTCATGATGATCTGTCAAACAGTTAAGGCGTGAAAACGTAAAAAAGAAACTCACATTCGCATTTGCAATATTGGTTAAGATTGCTAAAACATTTTATACATACTAATGTCACATTTACGATTAGATATCTTTAAAGATTCCAGCTAAATTAAGTTTAGTTACATGCAACGTTATTCCAGAAATCTCTTACGAAAATCCTTTTATACGCGTCTCGTAAGTAGAATGTTAGAGTAGTGCAACGCAGCCTGGCGACCCCATTATACTACTCATTCGTTCAGAACAAGTTTTAAAAAGACTTCTCCAACAAGTAGGGTATTCAGCGGGCAGAAAAGTTTATAATATGTCGTGCCGGTAACAAATTGAAACGTTTCGATATGACTATGCTTGAGGAACTCAAACATATTCGATCTGACGCTCTTGTTTAACTTGTTGACTGTATATGTAGTACAGTAGAATGAATGCTTTTTAAATTATGAGTAGAGAGAGTAGCTCGATTTTATTTATGATGTGTGTTTTTTTTCTGCGAGTCTTTTTAGACTGTTGCTTAACCTATTTTATTGCAGCAGTGACCAGACACAATATATTTATAATTATATCTGGTATTCTAAGACTGACAGATATGTTGGGTTTTATAATTAGTATACTGACTCATTGGCGCAGCGGTAATGAGTGCGACTGCCTTGCATGTACACCACATGGTTGGGAAAAGTGTTTATGAGATTTTCTAACGAGAAATTTTCAATAGCCAGTGGGTTTTGAAACTGTGTTTAATAAACTAGCCCTCTATTGTATGGAATATACAAACATTTCTGGCGATATGTGATTGTAATATTACAATCACATATCACATATACACGTGTTTAAATTTTTGTAAAGTCAAACACACCTACTCATAAAATTTCTAGTGCGGTAATTGTAATAGTTTTCCGAATCTAGATTCTATTTGTAGATCCCACAATGTTTGTTCTATGCGGAGCAGCAGAACTCACAGCACTCGGCGCTAGCAATGTCAAGGCGACAACGCTTTTAAACATAGCCCTACATTTCTATCACCATAATTACGATCATAAAGTACGGTAAACTTTTCCCACCAGAATAGCCGATGTTTTTCTTTCTTGTACTTGGATCCGCTAGAAGGTTAATCTCATAATGAAAAAGGGCGCATATTATAGTACGGATGATTTCGACTCGGCAGTTTCTAATTTAGCAAAAAGCATTAGGTTCAACAGCCATGATTCTCCCCGCCCATATGTTTAACGGTTTCGCGCCAGGCCTCGGTCTCAAAGGCCGTCATTTCTTCCGCATTAGATAATGGAAACGCCGCGTGTTCAATTTAATTTCCGTTTTATAAAGCATTTTGTACAGTTTGTTTACGAGGAATGCTGCCCATTTTCATTGCCATTAGGAGGCAACTTAATTAGTTGAGATGTATGAATTGATTATAATAATAATTTTATGAGAGACTGCGACGACCTGATGTTATTACAGAGTACTATTACCATTTTGAGTTGCAGTGACCGGCGCGGCGGCCAGACAATAGGTTTTCAATTTCTGGCATTATAACAATAAATAAAGGTAATAAAGGATTATTTACACTGTAATTATGTGACTGTCTTCGAGACGCAGCGATAGTGACTGCGACTGCTGGGCGTTAGATCTTATTTTTCATTCCGTGTTCTCTTCCACTTTTAAGTGGGATTTAAAATCATATTTGGCGAAATGTGTGTTTTATATACCTTCAGGGATAGAGATTTTGACAATTTGTTGATTCCATTAATATGCATAATTAAATAAGTAAGGAACAAGTGAATTTATAAAGCAGGACTTGAACCCACGACCTTTACTAACTAAGCTATTGACTTAACATGAAAAATACTAAACTTATTCTTATTATTCTAGAAATTTCATCTTTAGCTGGCATCATTACAAAAATGGATAGTTGTCATGCAATGTCAGGATAACATTTTAGTCTATTTTATGCTTTATTATAAAGCTCTCTCTTTAAGTTCTAATAACTATCAACAATCGACCATGTTTTCAGTAAGTTGAAATAAAACATGGAAGTTTTGTCATAGCTAAAAATGACTCCACGAAATGAACAGAAATTAGGCGGGGCTTAATAAATCTAAGCCGAGTTACTATAATAAGTACATATAATAATATCAATGTGTTTGAATTGTTCACATTGACAGCTAGTAAATAAACTGTAAAACAGAACAGCTAATAATTATCCTGCCCCGTTAACAATAACGTTCATTTTGAGTATTCGAGTTGATGAGTAACTGTGGTGTCAATTATAAGTTATAGATAGTATGAAAGTACTGCTTCCATGATTTACGTTCACTTTTTCATTACAGTAATAGATTAACACAACGCACAGCGGTCACAAATTACAATCGCATACATGTATGAGGATGTAATTCTATCATCGAATTCTTTTCTTTCCTTTATTCCTATATACTATATAGTTTTGTTTAAATTTGCTGTGGGTTCCAAAAGTTCCAGAGCCTAGTATAACTTTTCCTTAGACTACAAGTGCAATTCGGCGTCTGTCATGGTCACCACTACTGAACCTGGCTACATAGGTTTCACAGTGGTGGGAACAGTTCTAACATTGTAACACCTATCTACAGAGATTTTATCTATCCAGTAGGATAAGTCTTAAACAAAAAAGAGAGTGTCACATATTTGTCTGCCTTTGAGGTGCAGCGAGACTTGGAGCGAGAGACTCGAATTACATTCCCAGGTTGGACAAATCTTTATTGCGCACGGGATCTAGATCTGTGCTCGGTAGATTGCTATAGACTCACCCTGTATACTTAGGACTTTAAAGAATAATTTGCGAAATGTTGGTTATAATACACCTTTGCCTATAAGGTAGTAGATACATACCTATATATGACAAACGGAGGTATGTCTAATACTTCCGTGTATCTATATACTTATAGATATACATACAGTCTTCTACCTATTTAATGTCTCTAAAGACATCACTGAAGGTAAAATAAAAACATTACCTTATTAATATAAATTAATAATTTTCCAATAATACATAAAAATTATAAACAAGGCTACTCAAAGAAAAGTTTGTTTTAATTATCATGAATTTCCAAACGGAAAATCCCCATTGGTATTAAGTCTTATAATGTTTCCGGTCACGACCTTTCAGTTAACCTTTATAATTTTGACGCTTGTCTATGACGTCAGAAAACTTTCACTGTTAAGCTCTCTCAACTTATTATGTCATTATGTCTGTGGCAAGTTAATTAAAGAATTTAAAAAATTACGTTCGTGTTTTGAAGACAAGCCTTGGGGAATTAAAGAAATACGAACGAAAGGTAGCGAACTTATTTTAAATATTACTTTCATAATTTTATGTCATGGTCTGGGACGAAAATTATCATTTTATTATTAAACATTGATTGTTTATATTCTATAGATTTTATCGACTTACTACTTACTAAACAACACTAAGAGTTGACTTGGGTGAACCCGAAAAGACTAAGCTCAGTTTTGATAGTAAGGCGTTTGTATCGATGTTAAAATAATAATTAATAAAATGTTTAAATATGTTATAAGATTGAAAATAATTTAGTTTGATCTGGGGATTGGGCATATAAGTAATTGTTCAGATATACGTTACGGTCCTAAAATTTTACCACACTTTTCTATTACACGCTGTATATACATACATATATAAGTCCGTGTTACAATATACCCAAGTATTTCAGGAATTAAATCAACACTCTGTATAATAACAAAAGGATTATACATGTAGTGCAGAAGGAACTGGAACGGCAATACTTATCCGCCATTTTTACGGAACATTTCCCTTCGAGCGCAACTGTGTCAATTATTGCAAAGTAGAATGATAATGCGTATCGAATAATATCGTGACATGGTTCTGTACAAGTCGATTTTAGAGCTTGGTATTATGGTACAGTGGTACAGTGGCATTATGGTGAACTTCAGTTTTTCTGCACATCGTCACCACCTCGGTCTCCATGCTGTTTACTCGATTGTAACATAGACCAAATTTTGTCTGTAATCCATTGGGACAATGGTAGGTGTAACGAGTCTAAGCAGTTGTGTATTGTGTGTGTTTTGTGTGTAGTAGAGCCTCGCTGATTTCAGCATGAATGGACCGGCTCGACCGGGGCAGGACTACCCTCTCACAGAATATTGACGTGAAATAGCAGTATTCCTACTGTTGTGTTTCGTTCGGTGAGTGCCGGAGGGCCAATCACTCTCTTTCCCTCTTTCCGCTCTTTCTCCTTCCCACTTCCTTTTATTAATAAAGGGTCGGCAACGCGCAAATGATGCCTCTGGTGTTGCAGGCGTCCATAGGCTACGGTGACCACTTACCATTAGGTGAACTCGTAAGTTTGTTTGCCACTTTAGTAGTATAAAAAAAAATACATGACGACTTTATAAAAAACAACAGAAGGAAAAGTGAAAGGAAAGAGAGAAAGGGGCAGATCCAAAAGGGCATTCACAGATCAATTAAAAGAAAAGGCGAAGGTCATGTCTTATATCGAGGTCAAGGTATTGGCCGAAAATCGAGAAAGATGGCGTATACTCCACCGACAAGAGCAAAACTCTTAAATATAAAGAAGACGGGATTATAACCCACAACACTCGGTGTAGCAGGAGTGGCGAGGTTACCACTTAAACCGGTACGCCATGCGTGCAATTAAAACGGTTTAAATAGAAAGTATTTTTTTAAGTAATGGTTTATCACTCCAAAGCACTTTGAAGAAAATTTTTAAATAATAGACTTCACACAATATTTTTCTATGTATATTTCTAATTGCCTTAGGCTCAATTCATACATGGAACAAAAACAGTCTGTCAAACACAAGTGGCAAATATGCATGTTTGAAGCAGTTCATTTAGAACTTGAATTTTAATTAGCACACAGCACTTTGCCATAACATAAAATGTATCGCGTGACATGGTCTATATGACATGACATGCATTTATTACACATGTGTGGACAGCTTATTTGAACTGTCACAGGCGATATCAGACTGTGACGTAATAATACAGACCAAATATTGTGTAACAGGAACTTGCATTTCGTATTTGTCATTGTGTAATAAATAAATATTTGCATTTGTATATTGAAATAAAATATAATAAATGTGAGTACCAGCTGTTGATATATTTTTATTACATAAAAGCAAAATATTTGGAAGTAACGTTCATTTGATCGAAATTTATTTAATACTAGTTTTTCCCGCGATCGCTCGTGTAAAAGTAGGTTAGGTTATGTTAGTGACAGGCTACCGCACGATCTCGTTCGAGGCTGCGAGCCTCCTCGCCGGATCGATGCCATGGGACCTGGAAGCGGCGCTCCTGGCGTCGCTCTATCGTTGGCGCCGGGAGGCGCTAGCTCGGGGCGAAGGACCGGCTCTTCCCGCTCTCGAGGCGGCGAGGTCCGAGCTCCGCCAGGTCCTAGTGGCGAATTGGAAGGAACGACTTGTGCACCCCAGTGCCGGGCACGCCACGATCGTGGCGGTAAGTCCCGTGTTTGAGGAGTGGCTGGAGAGGCGCCATGGCGCCCTCACCTTCCGGCTGACACAGGTAATGACTGGCCACGGTTGTTTTGGCCAGTTCCTGTGTTGTATACGCCGGCAAGAGACGCCCGGTTGTCACCACTGCGGCGACTGCCGCGACGTAGTTGAGGACACGGCGCTGCACACTTTGGCGGTTTGCCCCGCCTGGGCATCGCAGCGCCGTGAATTGATCGCGGCAGTCGAATTGGTTGCCCTCTCGCTCCCGGCCGTAGTTCAGTCTATGGTCCGGAGTGAGAGGTCGTGGAACGCCGTCGCCTCCTTTTGTGAGGAAGTCATTTCCATCAAGGAGGCGGCGGAGCGGGAGAGGGAGCGTTTGAACCCTCTCCCCAACCGCAGAGCCGGGCGCCGGAGGGCGCGAGACGACCTCCAGCCACCCTGAGGTTTGACCTGGGGGTGGCGGGCTTTGTGGGCCTGCCCGCCATCCGTTCAGCACCAGGTCCGAGAGGCGGCGTGCGTGTTCCCACGCGCGCCTCTGTTTCGAGTCCGTCTCCCCTCTAGGGGGGACAGTAGGGATAATTTGTGAGGAGTGCCTTTGGGTAGGTCTTTTGTGTAGTGGCCTGCCGTTTCATACGGCGGGCCGAAACCTCGGCGGGGTCGCGACCGCATGCGAAAGTGATTCGCGCGGCCCCGTCGATAGTGGTTTTGTCGAGGAACACCGTGGTAGGTTTAGTCGGTATTTACGGTACGGTACATTTTCTTCTTAACATCTTTCTTTTACCCCGGCGAGTCCGACATAACCCCTCCGCCCGCCCCCGCGGAGGGGTATGCATCAAGCATTCCCCCACGTAAAAAAAAAAAAAAAAAAAAAAATGTTAGTGACAGTACTTTTATAAGCAAATGTTTCTCGGTGATAATATAGCTATCTAACAGTGAAATAATTTTAAAATCTGTTAAGTAGTGTTTGAGTTAAATCATTACAAACAAACAAACAAAAATTCAATCTTTCCTTTTTGTAAATTTAGTATAGTCAACTATAGTTTGATGTAACTTTTAAAATGTTTATTGATATTGTCATATAATTAAGGTTAATATCCCTGCTTAAATTGATTGGGTTGAGACGTCGTGACTTTTTTATAAACCTCGAAAATTAAGAGCCTTGCGAATAATAAAAATAAACCATAATCAGTGTCAATATCAGTTAATATAGGTATCCCTTTTTTCATATTGGGCTAAATAAGTTTTATATCTTTTGAATATATTTCGAACGATTTATATTCTATTCATGTTACGCTTATTACTTAATTTAAGTTATATCTTTCGTTTAATATAATAACTCATCGTTATATGAAATTAAATGATCCATATAAAAATAGAGAAATAAATATATAATAAATTATAGAGAGATATATTATTTACCCCATTTCTGGAACATGTTAAGTGATACAAATCTGCCGTTTCGCTTATCGCCCCACTACGCTTCGCACCGCTATGTTGAAACTCCGACCTAGAAATAGAATTTCGGCGAATAATTTCTGGTATATTCTAATCTACATGTAGTATGATATGACGATCTAACTACAGGAAATGCCTTGGCTTAGATTGCACTTAACTTACAGCAAAATATAAACGAAACTGAATCTGTAGTCATGTATAGCAAATAATTAGCTACTAATGGTACGCTATACTTACTAATATTATAAATGTGAATGTGAGTTTGTTGCACTTTCCCGCCTTAACTACTCAAACGATTATAACGAAATTTTGCAAACACATTGTCTGAGGTACAGAAATGGACAAAGGGTACGATTCTACCTAAAAAATACTTTTACAAATGCCCCTAACCTCTCCGCGGGGTGACGGAAAGGTTATGTCGGACTCACCGGGGGAAAGATTTTCCGGCTATACCGGGGCGAAGGAGAGGTTATGTCGGGCTCACCGAGGGAAAGATAATCGGTAATACCGACTAAACCTACTACGGTGTTCCTCGACATAACCATAGACAGCGGGGCCGCGCGAATCGCTTTCACATGCAATCGCGACCCCGCCGAGATTTCAGCCTGTCGTGTGAAACGGCTGGCCACTAGATAAAAAAGACTCCCTCTACTGTCCCCTTGTGAGGAGATGAAGACACGTTCTAATCTAATCTACGTTTATGCGAGCAAAGCCGTGGACAAAGTTTGGTAATATATAAGCTAACGGCCATATTCATAAAACTTAGAAGAGAGTTATAATGTCGTTGTAAGTAAACATTCTAAAGAGTTCATAATAATGCATCAGAATGCTTGACTATCTAATAACAATGCTGTATATAATAAAGGTTTACAGAAAATTAATAAATAAAGTAATTTTACAATGCATTTTTTTGTTATACTAAGTGCTTTAACACTATCTATCGTATTAAGCTTTCAGTAAGATATTTGTAAGAATAAGACCGTAAGTGTTTTAACCTTTCTTTTACTTGTGCGAAAGGAAAAGGATTTTTGATTTACATTTGTTTACCACTGAAACCAATAGTTTCAGTGGTAAACAAATGTAAGTTTAGTATACATAATATAAGTGGCATAATTATGTCAGAGAACGAAGAGTATCGCTCTTTTGTCATACTGTCTCCGTCATCGCTGAAAGCCATCTCGGCTTTTAACGATGACTGATGACTACTCTATTAAAGAGGCAACTTTTATACGGATTAGACCAAATTAGTAGGAATTGTAATAAGGATTTACATGTTATTGTTCATTATTTAATAGAAGTTATATTGTGACTGCACGCACAGCATAGCACAGCGCGAGAATAGCAGCGATAGCTCAGTGGAGAGACCAACAAACTGCAATGCAGAGGGTTTCGAGTTCGAACCCACGTCGCGTACCTCTGACTTTTGGAAGATATATAACTTTTCGAAATTATGTGCGTATTGATTGACAATTATCGCCTGCTCCGTGCCTCGGAGAGCACGTTAAGCCACCAGTCCCAGCTGCCATGAACATCTATGGCAGTCGTTATTGGGAAGTCAGTGCGCTATAATATCCTGACACTGGTCTAGCTTAAGGGTATCGTTAGCCTTCTGGTTGCGGAAGTCAGGTGGCAGCCACTCCGTGTAAAAACTGATATCAATCAAATCCGGTTAGACCAGAAAAAGCCGACCTCAAGTGACTTGGGAATAATAAAGGCTAGGGAGAAGAGTTGTGACTGCACGAATGGGGTAGTGTTTTAAGTTGTAGCATCGCTACTGTCACCGCGCGGTGTGTTAAAGGTTCGATCGCCACCAGGAACTAAACTTTTTCTTATTCACTACCATTATGAAATAAGTGGATAAGAAAAACTTTAGTACCAAACATTTAGTTACAAACATTTTAACAACGAACACAGAAACTATTATAAAATATTAACTTATTACTAAATAAGTTTCTATGTGTTCGTTGTTAAAATGTTTGTAAAGTCCTCCGCGATACAAAAAAATATTTCTGGTCCGTGAGTTATCAATAAATAACCGAGATAGATAGATTATTTCGATACATATAAAAACAACAAAAAAAATACTGAATATTATAATAAATATAATATCTACCCACTCAGTTTGCCGAAAAGTTTGCTTAATATATTTGATCTGTGGTTCTTTAGTTATGATGATTTATGGAGCGTAATAACGTCGGAACTGTTCTATTGTTTCACTGGAAAATTCTTTTCTTGAGTAAAATTTTTGTATAATTTAGCAAAACTGATTGACATAAATGAAAAATATTGTAGTTGCTGTTTGGTAAAGTTAGCCTACACGGCTGGCGCAGCGGGCAAGTGGTTGGCCCGCTTCGCTGTCGTTATTCTAAGTGTTCAAATCACGTTTCAAATATTTGTATCATCCGCATATGATTGCTTTGAGTGTAAGCGTCCTTTGTGTCTGTTAATTGTATGTTTGAAAAATCAGAGATTAATACTTAGTGCAGGGGCTGTCTTTAAAAATCAAAGAAATATCTCCTATCGCCAATACACCAATATCGCGGACGGCACAGGGTGTACATGGATGAGTCGAGGTTCCGAGGCTACAATTAAGATAACATTCTGGAAAAAAAACAAATAAATTTTCTTTGGGGTTCATAAGTAGATACATCACCGATGGCAGTCATCAGTAATAATATAGACGTTTGAAGAAAAGAAAAATAATTTTCTGTTCTTCACAATCATCAGAATTATTAAGGCACAAAGCACGTGTGATGTAGTATTTTAATGAGTGTAAAATAAAATAAAATTACATCTCCCTGTATGTCTTTAAACAGTCAACCACGAATACACAGCTAAGTGCGTCCACATCCTAAACATTACGATAGTAACCAGCTACAATGACAAACTACATTATTTTCTCACAGCCTGTTAAATTTAGTGAGGTTGCCCATCAAAAATATATGCCCGCCGAACCCCAAATATGCGGAAAACAAAACAATGAACAAGAACAACAAAGTTTTACGTGTTTTACGGTTTGAAGGATACGTTTGTTTGTATAATTTTACGTGTCCATGTTAGTACATGTACATATAGTATAAATAACCGAACTCTTCATAAACCTGCCCTGTTTATACCGTTGAAAACAAGGATATAGAACTTACAGAACTGTCGAACTGATCCAAAGAACGAACTCGATTCTAGTTAGATTTTTGTTTGTAGTCACGATATGCGGTGCACGCGATGAGATTGTGTTACATGGCGTAGTTTTACTGTTATTCAAAGAATAATCACAATGAAAAGTCGTAAATACGGATATGTATTTCGAAATGAAAGAAACTGTCATGTACAGCAAATGAATGTGCAGTAGTCTTTGTTTCTTTGTGTGGTTAGTACATAGACTAGTAGCAGAATTTTCAAGTTGACTTATTTTCTGACTTGGTTGAAGAGAGAGCATACTTTTTAACAAACTCGTAATTAAATAATGTAATTGTAAAAATGTTGAACCTCGAACTCAATAGATGGCGTTGTTCGTATTATCTTGATTGTTATATAATTACCACAATAATTATATAGAAACTGTGAACAAATAAATGTCAATAAAAGCAAGAAGTACTTTACTTAAGAGAAAATGGTTTATAACAGAGGTGAAATAAATATGAAGTTGCCGTTTTATAGTAATAGAAAGACGAGTTCCGATGCGGCACTAACGCGGCAGAAACGGCTCGCAATGTCAACGCAGTACCCCAATACGTCCAGCTCCTGAAAATAAACCAACTTCAATAAATAAGCCTCCTAAACGGAAACCAAACACCAAGTCTCTCGGGGTTGATCCAGACCCATCTGCGGCTTCTGTCCCCAGTACAACTAAAGTCTCATCAGTAGCTCCTGTCCTCAGTGCTCACATGGTTATACAGACAGAATCTTCCGCATCGGTCTCTACCTTGAAGCCATGACTGTGAAGGCACTGATAAAGGAACTGGGAAGAAGTAAGGCGCCAACGGTCACGATCTTCACTTCTCGGGATACTTAGAGGCACCGCTGCGCCTGGCTCTACGATGTTGCATGCTGCTGAGAGGTTAAGATACTTGCACCTATATTACGTGTGGGAAGGCACCACAGTTGAGCAAGTACGTGAACATCTTAACTCAATATGTGGCAGTGACGAATGCACGGTTGAAAAGCTGAAATCTCGTGGACAATACGCGTCGATTAAGCTTGGAGTCCCATTGAATCATGCCGATAACATAATGTTATCTGATAACTAGGCAAAAGACATATGTGTTAAGCCATGGCGGCAGAACTTTCATGCTAAAGTATAATTAATATATTATTAACGACCCAGTGCAATTTTGGAAATATGTGAAAGATATGAAAACATTTAGAAGGTATATATATATATTAGACCC
Organism: Catocala fraxini; assembly: GCA_930367265.1. Taxonomy (NCBI): domain Eukaryota; kingdom Metazoa; phylum Arthropoda; class Insecta; order Lepidoptera; family Erebidae; genus Catocala; species Catocala fraxini. The sequence goes on from OV884035.1 coordinate 19,646,091, forward strand.
ATACATATATGAAAAGACTGAGGTAAAGCATGAAGCAGCAGCTGACGTATTTGCCAGATATTTTGCATCCGTATTCCATGCTGATAAACCTGTGTTGAACCCGGATATGGCTGCTAAAACTGCACATAATTATCAAGATGCAGCCTCCGTTTCGATTGTAGCAGTTGATGAGATCGATCTAAGAAAAGTAGCAAGGTGCCTTAGGCCGCGATCGTCTGGTGGACCTGATGGCATTCTTGTATTTTTAGCTAAGGATTGTACATCAGTTCTTGGAGGGCCTCTATTGTATCTCTACAATCTTTCATTATATCAGTCAAGATATCCGGAAAGCTGGAAGTTATGCAGTGTCACTCCTGTTCCTAAAGGAGAGGGAGGTACACATGTTTCTTCTTTTAGACCTATTGCAGTCCTATCCGTTTTTGCTAAGATTTTTGAGGCAATTCTAAGTGATCGCAGGTAAGGTTTCGCAGCGCTCGCTCCACGACCACCAACTTGGTCGCGCATAAAGACTATGTCTGCTTGCAAATGGATAGGCGTAAGCAGGTTGATGCGACTAACTTTGACTTTAAAAAAGCCTTCGATTTGGTGGACAATGATATACTGTTGGAAAAGTTGGCGATGGATTCACATCAAAGCTCCTCAATTTATTTTCTCTCAAGATTTTCCTTCTACCTAAATAATTGTCGTTAATATGTGCGGTTAAGTGAATACGATTCTGAAGACTACTTTACAAGGTCAGGAGTAAGTCAGGGTAATACCTTGGGACCTTTGCTATTCGTGATATTTATAAACGATTTACCGGAAGTCGTCTTGACCTCCGAGTGCCTCCTATTTGCGGATAATCTAAAGCTTAATTTGAGTGTTGAAACCGAGGCTGATGCAGTGGCAATACAGAGAGATATTGATGCGCCAAGACAACCACCTTCCGTTTAATAATCTCAAACGTAAAATAATAACATTTTCATGAAAATCACAGCCCATTATTATTAATTATAATTTGATTAGATTAGTTATAATTTAATTATTGAAAAAGTTATCTTGTAAGCGTTTTGGGTGTAACATATGTTAGCTTGTAAGGTCTAATGAATAAATAAATAAATAAATTCTGCGTTTGGAGAAGAGACTGGTGACACCATGCGTTTTTGGTTTAAACGCTTTCGTAATGGAAACTCGACTTGAAGAACCAATCACGTGGAAGACGACACAGGTGAATAACGCTGAATTGTAGGAGATGGTGGAAGCCGATCCGAGTGACACTACCCAGGAATTAGCGGCATGGTTTAACGTTACCCTACCTACATTACTTACATCAAATCAATAAGATGAAAAAATATGAAAAATGGGTGCCTCATGATTCGACTTATCTGCAGAAAGAAATGCGTGTTGAAACTTGTGTTGCCTTGTTGAATCGGTACAGGAATGAAGGAATATTGGATCGAATTGTGACATGTGACAAAAAGTGGATTGCTGATGGACAATTTTCTACGTGATAAAAAAATTTCTTCCCAGGAGGCAGTACAAAATGCTTTCACACAGTTTGTCTAATCTAGATCCTCAGAGTTCTATCGTTAAGGCATAAATGAACTTCTGTTTAGATGGCAGCATACATACATACATAGAATCACGCCTGTTTCTCAGAGGGGTAAGGGATGGCAGCAATGTATAGATAACGACGGTAAATATTTCGATTAAATAAATATGGTTCATCTAAGAAAAAAACGAGTTTCAATATTTCAGTACAAATCGGCAATTTCATACTTTAACCCCTAATATTAACAATTCAACAATCATCATTAAAACCGGCTCTTAAAACATTGTCATAGTATGCGTGAGAGCAAGACAAAGGTATTCACCCTATAACCCGCTGTCTTCTTCCGCGTATGCAATGATAATGCTGGTAAAGCCCCGGGTCAACACGTCGTCACAACGTCAACACTCCCTCAAAAATCATTACGTCATACGTTGGCCACAAAAATAACTCTTAGGCTAAGATACCAAAGGTCAGTTAACTTGGCCTTATTGTTTGCCTCATGGGGAAAATATACACAGCTAACAGCTTAAGGGTATTTATTTTATTTCAGGTTACTGTAACCCATTGGCAATGTGTATATATCTTGACCTAAACAAACATTATGAACATTTACATAAACGCTTTGTACTAAACTAAGATAATAAGGTCCAGTCGTGTTACTATGTAACGTCAAAAATCTACTCCGATAACAATAGCTCCTTAGACATGTGATATAGATAGTTACAGAAGTAGTTATGAGTTCATACTGCAAATTGCGACAAAATATTTTTTTGGACAAATCTGAGATATGTCATATGCTGGAAATAAATAAAATACCTCCTTCCTCTCAATTTTTATATTGATATATGTATTGTTTAACATTTTTTATACTTTCTCCATTGCTTCAGTTGCATTTTAGCAGCAATGGTCTCTGGTAAGTAAGGTCTAAGCGACTAAGGTGGTGTTCGTATCAATTTCTTAAAGTGGAGTTGTTTCAAAGTATCCAAACCGTATTTAAAATATTGGTGTACCTACTTAGGCATAATGAGCTCGCTGTATGTTATGCTATCTCTTGAGTTTGAGGGAAGAAATAACTGGATTCCGAACTGGTGGTACAGTCACAGAACAATAATACTGGTACAGTCCAACCATTTTCTGTAGTCAGATTATTATGGTTGCTTATTTATCAGCTTTGTGGCATTCTTGGGAGGAGTCGGTGTATATTCGCAAGTACCTGTGGTATGATAAATCTCAAGTATTGGTTAATCCCTGTTGCTCATGTTCACATTTTATGGATTAATCATAGTAAGGTTTATGTATATCCTTAAAAATAAAGCTTGGTTACACCCAAGTACATTTTGCTGGTAATGGTTAGGTTCTACAAAATAACCTGTTTATAACAATGTAGAAGACGGTGTCCAAAACTGGTGTTAGTATTGAAATTCTGCGACTAAAAACATAGTAATATTATTTTCGCTCCGAGCATACAAGTTCAGTCTTTACGACAGTAGATACTCAAAAATAGTGTTTCTAAATTTCTTTCTGAAGGCGCCCAGAGCAAAATACATTTTGATTACTTGTGTTGGCTTTTATGATGAAATGCTTATTTGGTTTAGGTTCCAAATATTGAAGAAGACTGTCAATGCTGTTAGATAAATGATGGCATCCAACTCCATCGATAGTCAGAACCGAAATACACACTGACTGTACCATATTTCTCTAAGCCGAGTACTGCTTTAAAAACAAATACATAAGATACAACCATGTATATGTATCGTGCTACATTCTAAGAAAGCTTTTTATAAAGCTGTCGTGTTTATTTCGCGGAGATCCACCAAGGATATAGAATTTATCAAACTTGGTAGTTTCCTTGTTCGACACTTCCCGACTAGTTCCGCTGGCGACACGCAAGGGAAAAAGTTTTGAGTATGCACGTAAAATTGAAAGGTGGCAACTTTGAAGAATGCTTCTGAAGTGAAGTGCTTCTGCAACTAGCAAGCTAAAGGATATTGGTTTTAGATGATATGAGGAAATTTCAACTAAGCAATATGTCGTTCGTATGCGCTCAACGGGGATGAGATAGTATTGTTTGTTGTGAAGAAACGCCAAACTTTGATTAAGTGTAGTATTGACAGTTCATTTCTTACGACATACCCAAACGAATAGCAAAGAGAGGTTACAAATACAAAATAGGAACGCTGCTTGTATGTCTTGCGATCAGGTTTTGGCAACAGCATGGTGAAATGTGAATTTATGAATTACCAGCTATCTCCTGCGGTTTCAATCACGTTTATGATTACTGCTCCGCTCCTGTGGCTCGTGGCATGATATTATTTAACCGATGTTACTTATGAATAAAGTAGCTTTTTAATGGTGAAAACTATTAAAATCGGTTCAGTAGTTCCAGAGTTTATCGATTACAAACAAGAAATCTTTCCTCTGTATTATATTAGTATAGATAATAACAAACTATGTAAGATTTCCTATTGTATTTATTGGTAATAACTTAATATCGTTCATGTTGCGATTTTTCTAGTCATTCTGGCGTTTGTTTGCCTTGCGACTTCAACATTTTCTTCGCAAATATCACGGTGATTTGCCTCTGACGTTCGTTTCAAAAGATTGATTGATTACTATGCGAGTAGTGAATTGAAGTCCAAATATACATGGTTTATCTGGCAAATATTTGTCAATTTAGACAAATATCAATTTGCACATGCATACGAGTATCAAACTGGGACGAATTTAGTTGGATCGGTATAATTCTCATTCGTCTTGCACCCCACTAGTTAGTCGATGGCCCTGCGAGCGCTTTATACGTATTGTGACTGCATCGACTAAATATTGGCTTCAAAGTTAGCCTAACGTCACCAATCACATGAATATGTAAATGTACACATGTCGGTGACAGGCCAATAATGTCTGTTTGCAATACACATTGATATTATACCATATAACCATTTGTATATATTTGTCTAAACAACCAGTTTTCTTTCAAATATATCACTCTGAAACTATCGTTCGACCGTTTTGTATCAATCTGTTAAACTGCCTTCCAGCCGCCTCTAACGTTGACAGAATAGAAACCAATAAAAAGTTTCTTCTTTGTAATATTAGTACGTTGCCGTTCGAGTTTGTATTCCACTCACACAATTCCTTCGTATTAAGTAAATAGGAGTAAAAAAGCGGTCCTCATAGTAGGAAGTGTTGAGTGATTTCCGTAGTTGTGTCGTAAAAATGCGAACGTTTGAACGAGAGCGTACAATATAGAGCTGTTGCGTCAACACTATATTTGAGATAAGGGAAAAGTTTACTCTAAAAATAAGGCCTGCGTTTTTGAGTTTATTTATAACTTGTTTCTACAGGCGGTTTAGCCTGCGTGAATCCCATGATAACGCATGCCAGGAGAAAGTGTCTTATTTAATGTGGTAATAAGCAATATTTATTTTAATTGCTGTGTTGAGCAAGGTTTTACGTTTTACATCAAAACATTCTTAGTTGCAACGGGGAATCTAGAATTGTGCTCGGTAGATGGCGTTAAGCTCGGCCTCTTTTATGTAGGCCCTAAAACTGCATCTGTTGAAATACGCTGTAAAACTTCTTTACCAACCCCCTTTGGGGATATAAGTGTGCACCACACCTTACCACAATTATTTGTATTATGGATTGTACGGTTATAGAATTCATGCTGATCTATTATGTATAGCTTTATATAAATATAGTAATTCGAGATCAAAAGCTGTGCTCGATAAAATAAGCTTAATCAGAAGCCTTTGAGTTTTCATCGTCGGCTTTCCGTTTATCCTAGCGATGTTATCGAAAATAGATCGCGTGGTCTCACGCGAGCTTTACTTTACACTATTACCAACTTTTAAGATTTTATAGAACTTTTACAGCTTTACCCATATAATATATCAAAACATAATCTTGTTTTTGGTTATTATTTCTTATTGTTATTGTTCATTTAATAAAGAGATCAAAATAATTTTAAGGACACGTCAAACCTTCTTGAATACCCTCATTAAATTTTTCTTTCTATTATTTAGAATATTCTGTGAAATGGTGCCGATAACAGTTACAAATAAGACCCTTTTAATGAAGGACAGACAAACAGACGGCGTTGATTTTACAACACGGTCCCGTTGGATACGGAACTCTAAAAATAATCTCAGTTGACATTTACCGTTTACGTGGAATCCCAAGCAAAGGAATATTTACACTTATCTGTTTTTTTTAATCAAAGTAAAGACGTTAAAACAAGTGTCATTTAAAAAATAGAATGATTGATATTATACTTTACTAGCTTCTGCATGTGGCTTCGCCTGCATGACGGCCACGGAAACACACACCTAGATAAAAGTTGTATCCTATGTGTTAGTCTAGTATATGTTACATCTTTATGGTGCGTTCCAAATTATGGTTTACGCGTGATTGAGAAACAAACATTTAACTGCCAAATATTTTTACCTCCGATTCGCCGACGACATTGTCCTGTTCGCCCACACAGCCCTGGAACTACAGTCAATGCTCCAAGAACTTAGCGCCGCAAGCCTCGAGGTGGGACTAGCGATGAATCGGTCCAAAACCCAAGTAATGTCCAACAGCACGAGACGTAAGGTAGAGGTAGATGGAGAGGAAATACACTATGTCGACGAGTATATCTACTTGGGCCAGTTAACAACTTTCGAAAACAGGCAGGAAAAAGAAATCGATCGCCGCATCGAAAACGCCTGGAAAAGCTACTGGTCCATGAAGACGCTAATGAAGGGAGACTTACCAATCTCCCTGAAGCGAAGGCTCGTCGACATGTGTATTCTTCCCATCCTAACCTACGGTGCCCAGACATGGTCTCTGACCGAATCGCAGAAATTCCGCCTCGGGGTTTGCCAAAGAGCAATGGAGCGCAGTATCTTGGGCGTAAAAAGATTAGATAGAGTGCGTAACACCACGCTGCGCTCTAAAACGGGTATAGTGGACGTAGGCAAAAAGGCTGCTAGGCTGAAGTGGGATTGGGCGGGTCATGTCATCCGTATGCATCCTGACCGCTGGGCAAAGATCACTACAGAATGGGAACCTGAAGATGGACGGCGTCGCCGGGGCCGGCCTCGAAAGCGATGGCGTGACGATTTGAGCACATACCAGGCGGGCTGGCAACAGGTGGCGCTGGATCGAGAGGCATGGAAGAGTTTGGGGGAGGCCTTTGCCCAGCAGTGGGACAGCCTAGGCTATTTATAATAAATAATAATAATATAATAATAATTATTTCTTCTCTCTTAGCCTTTATTATTCCCAAGTCACTTGGGGTCGGCTTTTCTAGTCTAACCGGATTTGACTGGATATCAGTTTTTACATGGAGCGGCTGCCACCTGACCTCCGCAACCCGAAGGCTAACGATACCCTAAGGGTAGGCCCGAAGGCTAACGATGCACCAGTGTCAGCATATTTTTTTTTTCTTTTTTTTTTACTCCTCTGTCTTACACAGAGCCTACTCTGTACTGAGGGTGCCAATTGTCCCATCGAAGGGGCAGCTGTTCCATCTACTCTATGTTATATTTGTATGCGCCCTCATAGGGCTATTATTATGGTACTTATTCCTATTCACGCTATCATTCCAGTTCTCTATTACCATTCCAGTTCTCGCGTATATTCCTCTCGTTTCTATTCCTTTCATGCTTGGGGGATAACAAGGGTTTGGGTCAATCTTCTTTATTCTTTACATTTCTTACATACTATTTTTCTTATCCTACCTTATTACTACTAATTTTTATTATTACACATTTTCTTATGCTATACCTTATTCACTACTTATATATCTAGGGTCCTGGTATTAGCAAATACCTAACTTAGATATTCTATTACACCTTATTTCTATTATTTACAATTTTAACAATTTTGTGTGCATATATTAAAAACTCATTTGCAAATTCCTTAACTAAAATAGGAAAGTTGACTGTTGTTAACCTGATCCCTGTCTCTATTTCTAGTACCAGTCTATCTCTACCGTGTATAGGGCAGTCTAACAGCAGGTGTTTGACCGTCTCCTCGACGCCCGGCTCACAGGCGCACGATGGGTCCTCCTTACACTTGAAACAGTGTCAGGATATTAGAGGGTACTGACTTTCCCAATAACGACTACCATAGATGTTCATGGCAGCCGGTACCAACGGCTTAACGTGCTCGCCGAGGCACAGAACAGGCGATAATTGTCAATCAATATGCACATAATTTCGAAAAGTCATATAACTTCCGAAAGTCAGAGGTGCGCGACGTGGGTTCGAACCCGAGACCCTCTGCATTGCAGTCTGTTGGTCTCCCCACTGAGCTATCGCTGCTAAAACTATTTTTAAACTATTTTTATTCTACTTATTACTAATTACTAGTTTTTGCCCATGGCTTAGCCAGCTATGGTAGAATATAAAAGACATATTATGTAATTCTTATAACACGTTTATTGTAACTATATTCTTACAAATAACTGTTTATTTATTTCTTTTCTTCCAAAAAAAAAAAATCAGACAAGAACGCATACCTAACGAAGGTATATGTTGATCCAAAATATAGTCTATCAGTGTGCCAGGTTTCATTAATTAATAAAACACTAAACCTATACGACTGTTTATACAATATAATTGAGTATCATACATCCAAATGTCTTAACAAGTTTCCAGATTTAAAATATTTGTAAGTAAAAGTCACATCCAGCAAACAATTTTTCTCCGATAACCGACTATGGGACAGACCGGAGAATGCGTAATGAAATACCCCGGGCAGAAAGGAATGTCAAATAAGAATAAACCAAAGGGTCCATCTTAGTAATATTAATGTTTATTTAACTAAATATACTTGTATCGGCGACGGCTTGTTTGAGTGTACATAATGAGAATTTATTGCTGTATTGGAGCTATGAGCCTGATTTATGTGTGGTGTGTAGGTTCATTCTCATACGGCATCGTTTATTTGCATCGACAAACTATGTGGTCGTCGTTGTATGAGAAGAGGCTTAAGTGGGAGCCACAATTGATCATATTGGTGGCGGTTGTCCTATGGAGCGGATTGTGGTGCGGCCTTCGTAGAATCTTTGAGGACTTGCGTTCTAAAGCATACTGTTCTTATATTTAATTTTTCTTGTGCAGCGTTTATAAGAAAACTATAATTATTTGTATTTTTTTAAGAAGTCGTCTCGTCCCTACCGCTTTACCGAGTTTTGTGAGTTAGAATCCCATCTACAGCAACTGCATGGATGCCGTAGCGTTTTCCGTTTTCGCCTCGCAACTGCAACTGCGTCGAGTGATTTGATCCCCACACGGAAGAAAGTTTGACAAATGGTTCTTCTGAGTCTGGATGTTCTTTGTGTTGTTATTTCAATGTTTGTAAAGTCTCATGCAATACAGATATTAAATCCAGAGCTGGTTTAAAATATATCTTTTCTGTGCCACAACTTAGTCCGCGTGAAATAATAATTTTAATGTCTACGATCCGCGTGGTCGACTGTTTGCTCGCAATGTTATTTAAGCGGTTACACTTTGCACTTTAACTTCGGTTGTGCAGAACAGAATTAATTAAAATATAGCTCAGATTTTAAGTTGAGCTCCAAGTTACGAAATCGTTAATTCATATCAATATTCATGCAGTGACTTTTGCGTGCTGTCGGAACAGCTGACCGTTGATGGACAGAGAAAAAAAAGTAAATATAATTGATATCAACTATTAGTTAATAAAGAAATAATCGAACCCAATATTTTAACACTACATCAACACTACATATTATAAAACAAAGTTTTCCGACACGTTTGTCTGTCTGTCTATTCGCGTTATTAAAAAACTACTGTATTAATACATGTCTTCTCAAAATAAATATATCAAACTAATTCTAATCACATTTTATCTAAATTAAGTTTAAACAAACTTTATTTTATACCAAGCAAAATATTATTTACTGTATATTTTAATTGAATACATTACACTAAACAATTTTATAATTATTTAAAATATTTTATACACTGTAATGTAAAATTTGGGACAAAATGAGGTATAACATAATTATTACACTATAATTTACTATACACATTGATATAATTATAAATTATAACATGTCTGTGAATTGAAATTAAACTGCTATATACGGATTTTATCGCGTTGTTTATTTGACACATTATTACAAAATTTTGAAAATTGTTACACTTCTACTACTATTAAACTTTACTAATTTTTAAGCTAATTAAATTATTATTAAACTATTTAGATTTAATTTATTTTTACACTTTCCCCGACGTTTCGGTTGCTTTTCAGCAGCCATGGTCACGGGGAGAGAGGGAGTATATAGCAGTTTAATTTCAATGAATAATATTCGCGTAAATAGAAGACAATATTATGTCTGTGAATGTGATAAATTGTGTTAAGTTCATACACATTGCAGTCGAACCATCTGTTTACCTGTCATTAAAATTCTCACGAGGGTACTCTGTAAAAAATAATCATGTTATATGTCTACCTGGCATTAAGGAATAATTTTTGTTAAATTAAATAGTGTCAATGGAAGAAACTATCACCTAAAATACAGGCTCGGCCTAGTTTAGGTGCTAGTGCTCTTTAGTGGAACTTACACTATGTTCAGATCTGTTAAATGTATAATATAAGTAGGTATTACTAAATGTGCTTGTGTGTGAAAATTTGGTTGTAATAGCCTACTATAATGTAAGTTTTTCTTTTGTTAATAAATTATTATTATTATTATTATGTTACAAAAAATAAACAATAATTTCGTACCGCTTTATACGTCAATATTACAGTCAAATAAAACTCTGGTAAAGTTAAGTTGACTCAAGTGTCAGGCGCGCCCTACATGCCAAAACTAAATACGCAAGCCAATCATACGGGGTTCTTGCACTCCCTGTGGGTCTTTTACAACCAAACTTGTGCATATTACCCGCATTTTATATAAAACCCATTATTGTACATAATATGCATGCTGTACTCATCAAACGTGAAGTCAAACGCGACGCCGGCCACAAGGCTGTTCAGAATATTTGTACACCGAAATATCCATTTTCAATGAGTTTTCTGAAGTGAATATTGTATCAATATGTGAGATTCGTATAATTTACATTGAACACAACTTTCCAAAGTTTGTTATGGTTGGAATCTAATTTGACCGAGCGCCTGATTTATGTTCTGATAGATCTGACTTTCATACCTGATTTAGAGGAGACACAGGCAGATAGACGCTTAGAAAATTTAATAAAAAGGCATTTACTTTAGTGTCGCATAAGTCTTATGATTTTAAGTTTATTTTAATGGACAAATGAAGTATTTTATAGTTGTAGTATAGTTAATCGTAGTGACAAAAATGTTTTACCTGCCCGCATCGAGATATAATGATAAAAGCATTGTGTCTGGTTGGCGGCGTTCGACCGCCAATTAACGAATTAAATTATTTATCCTTAGTGTTGGGGGCAAAGAACGATAAGTCAAAGTAGTTTATCGTATAGCTCAGTTTCAATTTACGATTATTTTCTTCTTTTTTTGTTTAAAAAGACATCTCCTACGCTGTAAATAATAATTCTTGTGTCGCGGGGTAGGTACTTAACAAACATTTAAACAACGCACACCCATACTCGGGACAACCATTTGTGGATCACACAAATGTTTCTCCCGTGTGGGGATCGACCTCACAACATTTGGCGCAGTGGCAATGGCGAGGTGACCATTTAAATTAAAGGCTGCATCGGTTGACTTGTGGGAAAGGTTGTCTCAGAGCCACGATAAGTTACAACATCCTGTCGTGACGGCTATGCTACTGAGCTGTCCTGTTAAAACTTTAACTGTACGGATGGTTTAGTGGTTTAAGTGGTCGCCTGACCACTGCCGCTACGTCATGTGCTGGGGGTCCAAATCCCACACGAGACAAAATTTTGTGTGATCCACAAATTTAATGATTGTTCCGAATCTGGGTGTTCTTTGTGTCCGTTGTTTGAATGTTTGTAAAGTTCTCCGCGACACAGGATTTGTTACTAGTGCGGCAGACGTCTTTAAAAAAAACTCTGCAGCAGTACACAGGTTAGACATATACTTGGTAAACGTCTGCAAGTAATAGATCGCAAGAGATACGCTCAGAAACTAATACGTGAGTCCTAAACTTATTTCTTGTAACTTAGATTGGTATACACGTATGCTTGATTTAATCTAATTGCGATTTCGGAATTACTATCTTATCTGCGTTTAAAATATAATGAGGTATTTTAGATAATTAAGAATTAGATATTTCTAATACAAAGCACATTGCTTACATGGTATTATAAATGTCCTTAAAAACAGCATTATTGATAACATGGCAAATTAAAGCATTTTCAGTAGCAGCTCTATGTTACGAAATTTGACCAGAAGACAGCAATAGATTTCTCTCCAATTACGTGTAACCTAAACATAACTATAAAAACGTAATGTATTACAATTAGATTTTTCAGCTATATTTAGAGATATATCTGTTTTTGTACCAACCCTTACGGGAATATACAGACGGGAATATATATATATATATCTTATATAAACATTTTCACATTTTCGACATTCACAACATCTTAAGAAACTAATCTGGAGACAGACTAAATAATTAGAACCTTTGTCAACGGTACGTAGTCTGCAGATCATTACCTCCATACGTCTACGATACATTCAGGCTCTAAGCACATGATACTTTATGTAAATAGAACGTACATTTTAGAGAGAACACGTAGGCTCCTCGCCTCAGTCAAACGCCTAAAAGCCTAGGCTTTCTCGGTAAAAAGATTTATCGTTAGCAGAGGACAAATACAATCGAAAAATTCACGTACATTGATTCAACGCGAGACCCGAATACAAATATAATGTATCACGATATTACATTCGGTAATAGGAACGCTATGTCATTGGTATTTTAGTTCCATTAATGTTCAAAGGCGTACGTGAATTTTGTAAACCACTAGAATACTAAAATGTTAGGGTACGGGAAATTATAGCTTGGTCTGGCATAGTAGCTTTGTTTTCTGCTTCATGGCGCATTCATTCATGTTCTTTCGATAACTTGAGTTTGAATTTTATATTCGTCTGCGGTCTTCTAGCTTGGCTTAATGACCAATGACTATACGAGAAAGAGACAGCACGTTAAAGAGTGTATAGCATTGTCTCGTTCTCAAGTTTGCAATGACAATGAGTAAATAAAAAAATGGAACAGGGCTGCCCGTGAACATAGCTGCTGAAAATCAACTGAAACGGGTAAAGAATTACTTAAATAAAAATAGTTTTAATAATTTTAATAGCTTAAATAGAAGTAAATATATAGAAGTGAGGCCCCAGATTTTTTATGAGACTTATTGCTTAGGAATAGGTGTAGTAGAGAACTTCACAAACATTCAGATAGTGAACGAAAACTCATTTATTGTACAACTATTCATAGCTTGCACAAATTGAAATCCCATATATCATTTGTAGAACTGTCACTCGGCGTACTAGGAGTTTTGTTGTTAGTAGTTTATACCGCGTGTAATGGAAAGATGTGGGTATATTTAAGTGTCACATAATATAGCCCTAGTAAAAATCCTTACTTAATATTGTAAATGGGAATGTGAGTTTGTTTGTTACGCTTTCATGCCTTAACCACTCGACCGATCATCATGAAATTTCGCATACACGTTGTCAGGGAAACAGAAAAGGACATATGACACCATATACTTGTCACCTTTCATCCAGAAAAAGTACTGTGACTAATTTAAGCCTAACCTACATTTACGCGAGCGAAAATCAAGCAAAATCAAGTAATAAATACATAAAATGGTCATCAAATTAAAATTATTATTTTTGGTCCGGGTTAGCGCACATAGGTTATTTATCAGATATACATCGCGGTCCTAAAATATGGCCACGCCTTTCTTTTCCACACTATATATATTGAGTTTTTGGTGCCGGCAATTACACATGCTGATTTACAAAGATGATAAAAATCAGTTTAACATTTTGTATGAAAACATGAAAACGACGCATATCGGTTAATATGTTACGGACATGACAAAGAGTGCCACTGGCCTGCGCTACCGCGCAAAGCGATGACATGAAAGCCAGTTTCTAATATAGATTATATTCTCGTTTATTTAAGAGCAGTAAGAACACGTGACAAAACAGTCGTATGACAAATGGTATAAGATTTGCACATATAAAAATTTACTAAATAAAAAAACATTAAATATTTGCATTCACTTGGGAGTCGCAGCGGTAGTAAATGTGACTTTTTTGCATAAGGTTTCGGGTTAGATGTCTGTTAGACAAAGTGTTATTGGTTCTTTTTTGTCAGTAGAAGCACGGAGTTTGCATCTGTGCTCGGTAGACGGTAATATGCTGAACATCTATTACGTGGGTTCACGTACTACATACATATATGTATGTATTGAAATGTAGATGAAATACATCTTTGCCTACTCGTTCGAGGATATAATCGTGATAATGTTTGTAAGCACCGATAGCCTAGTGGATGACTGTTGGACTACCAAGCAAAAGTGTCGTCGTCGGGTTTGATTCCAAGGCACGCATCTCTGACTTTTTTAAGCTATGTGCGTATATTTAGTTATTTTAATGCTGAAGGAAAACATCGTGAGGCTAGCTGCATGTCTGAGATTTCTCCATAATGTTCTCGAAGATATGTGAAGTCTGCCAATCCGCACTGGGACAGCGTAGTGGACTATCGCGAAACCCTTCTCATATTGGGAAGAGGCCCGTGCCCAGCAGTGAGGTAGTTCATATACAGGGCTGATACTATTATATGACTGTAAAATCTGCATTCATATATTTATATTGAGATCAAACACATTTTTGCTAGGCACTTGTTAAAACTCAGTTTCGGAACAACTTGTCACATAATTTTGATATTGCTAACAAGCAAACTTTTCGTTTGTAAAAACTGTGTAGTACATTTTGTTATTAAAACATCACGTGCAAGAGTTTTGTACTATGATGGCGAAGTTGATTTGGGAAGCAGAGTTGCGGGTCAAAAGTAGTTGTAATAATTCAAATGCAAGTTTTTAAATTTCCTACATTTTTGATCAACTTGAATGTTTTTAGGTAACTATACAGAATACCAGGACTATTAGTGCCTACACTAATGCATGGAGGTGAAAGTTGAGTATAGCAAAAGATGCATGAGAGCAGAATAAATGCTGTAGAAACGAGAACGCTGAGAGCATATGTGGTGTGACGCTGAAAGATAGAACAAGGAATAGTGTGATTAGAGAGAGATGCAGCATGAAAGTGGATATAGTGACAAGAATTGAAAAGAGTATTGTAGTGTACATACATCTATTAAACAGATTATATACATAAATATATATTTATGTATCTATTTATCTGTCTTGAGTGACGTGCTTTGCCGGCGGCGCGGTGACGGGGTCATTAGCTAGCTAACCAGCACGGGTAAAGACAGAGTGCGTGCACGGCGAGCCGATATACATTTATTGATCATGCCTAATTATTCATACTACATAAACCTACGTGTTACCTAAAAATTGAACACTACAGTTATGTTAGCTGGTTTGGGCATGTAGAAAGAATGGACGAGAAAAGAATGACTAAGAAAGTTTATAAGGCTAGTGAGAATGGAACAGTCGCAAGAGGCAGACCTAGGCGAACGTTTCTTGATCGGATCGGAGACGTTCTCCTATGAAAGTGATTTCCTTCACTTTCATCACATTCCTCATACACGCTCGCCGGTTTAAGTTGCTCTTAACCTGGCCTTTGTCTAGAACGTCTTCGATAGTCTCAGAGTAGTGTGAGGACCGTAACAAATAGAAATCCGTAGTCCCTGCCTACCACTCTGGGAAAAAGGCGTGAATCTATGTATGTATGTACATACAAGGCCACTCAGTAGTAAATGCGAATGCTGTGCGTTAGGTCTCGGGATCGATTACCGGATCAGACAAAGCGGTACAAGACTTATCTAACAAGGATTTGTAGTAGCACGGAAAATTGCATTATGTCCGGCAGATGGCATTAGGCTCGCCCTTTTTAGTGTGTATCAAATTACAAATAAGTAGTCTATGTACTAGTTTCTTTCCATGGATAAAAATATCTTCTTTATATGACCCACGACATCGTCTACCTGTATGCCAAATTTGTTTAACACTTAACACGTGACCGTGTAACTAATATTTAGCTGTACCCCAGGTTTCACCCTTGTTTATGATCACTGCTCCAGCCCCGTGGCTCGTAGCATGATATTATATAGCTTATAACCTTCCTCAAAGACAAAAACAAAAATATTTTAAAATGAGAATGAATATCAAAACCTTTGTTTGTAAAAATATGTATTAAATAGGATGTTAAAGATTATTTAATACTTATCCAACTATGTTTTGCATTGAAGCGTTCAAATTTAACTTTATATATATAGGGTACACATTAATTTAATATTCAAAACAATAATTTCATATATAGATATTGTTTTTTGTTTGCTTTCAAACAAAAAACAATCAAAACCTTTAGCTATTACATAAGTATAGATCCAAATATCTCCACAAACTTTCACCCATCATAGTAGTATGATATATATGTAAACACATACAATAGCGTAAAATAATATTCTATAACGACCAAATTTACCAACAAACATTTTCGTACATTATTACCTAATAACCCACACAAGATGTCACAACACGTTTTTGGTATAATAGAATATCGCCTGCACTCGCGAGAACGTCGGAACATGACACCCTTTGGCCAAAAGTCTTCCTTAGTAAAGTCGCCAACGTTTGACTTTCCCCACAAAGGACTTTAAGTTTACTTTGTGAAGCGATTTCACGTAATATATGTACCTAATGTTCTGTAGTCACTTACAAAGTTTAAGCTATACGATGACCGGACTAATTTGCATGCATTATTCTGCATAAAAGGCCATTCAGTGGTTACGCGTCTGTACGCGACTTAATTTCGTATTTAGCCCGTTTCGCAGCGTAAGCAGCTATTAATCAATTGGATTTATCGAAATCCTAGGGCTTCAGAGTAGGCACGTCAGAATTCGGTGCAGTTTTTGCGCGTTCTGTTGCTTGTTTTAGTATGTTCACTGTATTGTAATACTCTTTGGTCGAATAGCATAAATTTGCTCTTATTGGTTGTGAGTTGTGTTCAATTTCTAGATTAGAGAAGAACAAAACATGTTGGTCTGGTACATTTTTAGTAGCGTCATGAAGTTTAGGAACCTGGCTGGTAGACTGCAATGTTTTTGAGTGATGCATATTGCCAATATATATATGTATATAATCTGAACCAGCAAAATATAAAGAAATACAGTCTTGTGTATGCATTTGGTAATAAGCAGGCAAGTGTGTTACGTATTATTTTTTTATCTTGGCTATACATTTGCCTTTTACCACTTAAGATCTAAACATAGATAAAGAAATATGTGTGTTATATACCTACCTCACTTATGGCTTCGGCTTCTCAAAGATACCAACCGAATTATACATACATACATACATACATAGATTCACGCCTGTTTCCCAGAGGGGTAGGCAGAGACTACGGATTTCCATTTGCTACGATCCTGACACACTTCTCTGGCTTCATTCACTTTCATCCCATTCCTCATACACGCCCGTCGGTTCAAGGTGCTCTTAACCTGGCCTTTGTCCAGAACGCCTCCGATCTGATCAAGAAACGTTCGCCTAGGTCTTCCTCTTGCGACTGTTAAAAAAAAAACCGAATTATACGCTTACCTATATCCATACACGTATAATGTATGTAATGTATAATTTCTTTTTTATTGTGGCCAAAACTAAGCCGCACCTGGTTTCTGTTTGGCACCATAATCTACCTGCTGTTAAGATATAGCACGATATCATAGGAATTAGAAGCCACTGGCTACTTGAAGAGAGCCAGATTGCATTGATCAGAAAAATAGACTTAAGCAAACATTTCCACCCCTTGCCATTACGTATTATAAAAGATTTTTTGTGACTACATAATATTACTTTCACCTAAATCATCATCATCATCAGGCTATATTAGTCCACTGCTGGACATAGCCCTCCCCTAATGAGCGCCATAGCGCCCTGTCTTCAGCTTGCCGCATCCAGCATCTGCCTGCAGTCTTTCGCAGATCGTCATCCCACCTGGTCGGAGGGCGTCCTACACTACGTTTGCCGAAATACATCACAAAATTTTCCTAAAAATTATTACGCCTCCATTCTTCGGAGTAAACCGATTATACTCAGATAGTGGAAAAATACGGGCGGTAATATCATCAATACAGTATTCGAGATTCAGCCTTGATATTTTTTTTATTAAAATCAATTTTATTATACACGTGTACCGTGTGTAATATAATCTCTCGCGTATTAAGGTGAAATATAAATTGAGGCGGGGTATGTAAGAGAGATGTCTAGGTATAAGCAAGTAAGATTCTACAGATCGAATATTGGTCACAGTGCGGTGGCCGATCGGAGACTGGCCATCTGCGCAGGAGATATTATAGTGCACATGTGTGTGCGCAAACAGAATTGCACTCTCTGTTCCATAACTCTCATAATCCGATGTGACTACAATTTGACACGACCGAATGAGATCAAGCGCAGGATTTTGAATAACCGTAATTTATTAGACATGATATAGGTATAAAGTTATTAGGTTAATAATTTTATATTAAATTCTCTAATTCTATTACATCTATATATTAATACGTGAAGCAAAAACTTTGTACCCCTTTTTACGAAAATTGCGCGGATGGAGGAGTATGAAATTTATTTATTTATTTATTGGACCATCTACAAAGATACACACAACTTAAATACTAAATACAGAAGTGTTAGGTCGATAGATTAAGTGTGCACCCTCACTTACAGTAGGCCACAGCATGCAAAGTAAAAACGTACATACAGTTGGCGCAAGTTGGACAAAGTTACAAATAGCAAATTACTAATAATTAATTAAAAATAATGAAATACAAATACTTAAATGCAAATAATGAAATACTGAAATACAAATAATACAAATATGAGTATGATGAATGTGAGATTTCACATAAGCATTAGTTACGAAGCATTCTACGAAGTCAACGTAAAAATACCGAAATACTACGAACCCGATTCAACTGCTTGTGTCAAATGCATGGTTGTGTGCGTGTAGTGTTTTTTCACTAATTTAATGTAATTGTAATGCATATTTTATAAAAATATTAGGATTCGCCCCTCCTCCTCTATATTACCTTTAACTGTGCCAAATTTCATACTCCTCCATCCGCGCAATTTTCGTAAAAAGGGGTACAAAGTTTTTTTTTATCGTAATTCACAAAACTGATGTATGTACAATCGTACATAAGTTTTGTGAATAACGATAAAAAAAAAACTGTGGTTATATACATATGTATGAGGAGTAGGTGACTAAATGAAATGTGATTATAAGGGTATAGTTATAAACAATAAAACCTTAAAATAGATCAAATATAAAATTTTAATAAATTATGTACGAATTTCGACCACTTGGCGACCGCTAGTAACTATTATTATTGACACGATCTACTATGTTTTAAATTAACGGTCCTCCGCGGTTTCACCTAAGTTTATATCTGCTCTGCTTCCTTGGCTCGTATCATTATGTATTATATTACTGGATAAAGTAACTTTCTAATGGTAAAATAATTATAATCGTTTCACTCTTTTTTGAGTTTTTAATTATAACAGGAAATAAATCTTTCCTCTTTAAATATTAGAATAGATATTACATTATTCATCGCTTATTATTCCGTCAAGTCTTAGAATACCGGTCACAATTAAACATCTATTGTATCTGGCCATTGGGGTGCCGCCGCGATTTGAAAGGTTAATATTACAGAAGACAAATTTTAAACTATAATCCTTTTAGCTTACATCAAGTTTTGCACTCGGTTTAATATCTCGTAGTATTTAGAGCCGATGCATCGAATATATTGAGTACTCTCGAGTGACAATTGATTGAGCATGTGCTTACTTCGTAAACGGAGCATACGTGATGACACTTACTCGATTCGTTCGGTGATATAGTAGCGGCTTCTTCATTGTACCATTTTGCTTAGATGTATTTATTTAAGTAGATTATGTAATTAGGATTAGATTTTAAAAGTAACAATACTTATTTTCTCTTTTTAAGGCAACTACATTTTGCCCGATATTTCGCTCGCGTAAATTTAGATTATTTCAATTTTCTATCTTTCGGAAACAATACTTTTCTGGATGGAAGGTACCCATTGTCCTTTTCTGTACTACTGAAAACGTGTATGCGAAATTTCATGATGATCGATCAAGTAGTTAAGAGGTGAAAGCTTAACAAACAACCAAACTCACGTTCGCATTTATAATATTAGCTAGGATTCTCTCATACTGTTGCATTGACACAAGTACATTACTTATTACTTAATAGGCTTGCGTTTGACCGCGATCGCACCTGTTGTAAAGTGACGATGCAGTCGACAATGGAGCACGCTTGCCTAGAAGATACCTATTCACTCGCGACTTAAAAACACCCAGATTGTACTCATCGGGAAACACAGACTTAGTAGGTAGCGAGTTCTACTCCTTTGCGGAGTTCTTTTGCAAGAACAATTATTTGTGGATCACACAAACGATCGTCTTCTTTGCAATCCGAACTCACAAAACTCAACGCGGCAACAGTGGGAAGGCCATCGATTTTGCGTTGCACCATTCGTGCAAACACAGTTACAAATGTCAGTTCAACAACAGTAGCTGTCCGATCACAGTTTACTACGAAGCTGTATCTGAAGGTATATCTTTTTATGAAATCTGTTCAGTGGTTTATAACTAACAAGCTTTTGCCCGGAGGTTCACCCGCGTGAATGCATACTGGGATAAAACATAACGTATGGTATTGAGATCGCAGTCTGTGTGCGAAGTTTCATGCAAATTTGTACGACAGTTTACACACAATAGCGAATGATTTATTTATTGATTTTTAACGCACATTGCTTTCACAGGCTTACTTAATATAACAATTTAGTACTAAGATAATTATAAAACTATTACGTTGATGTGTCTATTTAAATTAAATCAAATCAATCAAATATTCTTTATTATGAAACATAGGTATATATGAGATGTTTACAGTAATGGTGATGATCAACTATATTCTGCCAATTAGGCTTACAGTAATTTAATATTGATTTGGCAGATCACTAAAAACATGCAAATATAATACTTTTGAATCACTTCTATTAAAACTATACAACATATTAAATTCACATTAGCATAAAATAAAAATAAATAAAATTAAAACATGCAGAATTAATAGCTACCAATTACTAATTATAAATACAGTAAATACAAATAAATTTAAGAATTAAATGTCAAT
The DNA here is from genome assembly GCA_930367265.1 of Catocala fraxini. Taxonomy (NCBI): domain Eukaryota; kingdom Metazoa; phylum Arthropoda; class Insecta; order Lepidoptera; family Erebidae; genus Catocala; species Catocala fraxini. Next base: position 19,666,954 of record OV884035.1, read on the forward strand.
GCAGCTAATTAGGAAATAAAATTCAATTACTAAGGATGTCAATGCAGCAATTATAATGTCAAATAAAATTTGGACATGTACAAATTGACATGTACATTCGCGAAATTTGAAAGGGAGGCAAAAGATTATTTAGAAGTTGTTTTTTTAGGGACGCTGATATTAATATTTTCTGCTTGAATAAAGAGCCAAAAAAATTTAATATGTTCGTACACAATACTGGCACCTCAAATTTTACATATCCTACCTATAATAATATTGTAATAGTACGTACTACTATAACATATAAAATGCTATTGATAATTGTAACTATGGTATAAAATCATATATGGGTCGATCAGGAATGATAAATAAAACTGCCCAGATTGAATGCTAAATGCTGATTTATTTCTAATAAAAGGAACTAAAGCGATGCAATGGTGACACGCATAGGTACATGTGTATAGCGTATGTATGTATCTTATGTGGGGGCCAGTCAGTGCAGACTGGCGACACTTGGACCCAGTGGGATCTTTTGTGTCGACACTCTCCCGATAACGACTGCCATAGATGTTCATGGCAGCCGGGACCGACGGCTTAACGTGCTCTCCGAGGCACGGAGCAGGCGATAATTGTCAATCAATACGCACATAATTTCGAAAAGTCATATAACTTCTGAAAGTCTGAGGTGCGCGACGTGGGTTCGAACCCGAGACCCTCTGCATTGCAGTCTGTTGATCTCCCCACTGAGCTATCGCTGCTGTGTATAGCGTAAATGCCGAGTAAGCAACTTGTACAGGTAAACTGTACAAATATTTACTCAAAATTTTACATTTATACTACAAGTAGCATTCAAATTTGTATATATATATAACAAAACCTCGTAATATCAATAATCTGCGGTATAGGTAATCGTGTGTTGTTATTCCCATAACACGAGAAATACCCATCAACGCGCTCGTGGCGCCACAAACGAGCGTAATTCCACGTAAACCGCTTTTTGATAGAATGTAAATAAAACGCATTACAAAAGTGATACGTGCGTAACAGAAGAGCTTTATGTTTCGAGATACGATTACTAATTATTTATTTACCAAGAATTTAGTTGGAGAGATTATAGTAGCAATTTTTGGGTGGAGCTTATTTTCTGTAAAATATGTGATACAAAGTATAAGCTTAACCTAAATATAGTGTGCGATCGTAGGACTCCTACGCAGAGGTCTTGAGTTTGACCCTAAAGCACCTGGGACATGACTTTATGGAGTGATGCGTGTATTAAATGGTTAATTATCGCTTGCTTTAATGGTTAAGGAAAATTTCGTAAGGAAATCTACATGTCTCTTTATCGCCTTCTTTATTACATCTTTATCTTTATTGTTAATGTTTTTGAAGACATGTGAAGTCTGCTAACCCGCACTGGACTCGCGTAGTGGATTATGGGTTAACCCTTTTCACTATGACAAGAGGCCCATGTTCAGTAGTGGGACAGTTCATATGCAGGGCTAACATAATTTTTTTTTTTTTTTTTTTATTTATTTATTTAATAAAGGTACATAATAGTTCTTACAATATAACACTAAGTCCAACAAAACTATATGTACATAGTTTGTCTGTTGGATCGATTTACAATCATAGTTTAATATAATTTATGAAAGTGTATAGTAATATTAACATATTATAATAGTAATAGAAAAACTATTTAAGAGAACTATTTAACTTAACTATTTAAGAGACATGTGGTTGACATGTCTTGCTGCTAAATGAAAAATGAAAGGCTAGAAAAACTGAGATCTACAGTTTCTAGCGTTGGTGCTGCAATTACTTCTTTATTGCAGGCTCTCTTACATGTGGTATTGCCAGTTTCAATATGGTACCGTAGCCCCGTCTTTAGTGACAGGCACACCATGAACTCGTATGCTATTTGCTTAGCAATTATATATAACAAACAACATAAATTCCAGACAAACATAAATTTATGTTCTGCTGGATTTATTATACCCACATTTTGCCGACTCTGAGTTTAGGTTCCACATTTTAAAGGGGAAGCCTATTGCCTTTCTTGACACCGTGCTGCAACTGAGAAATTTCAGGCAATAAAACCCAACACACTTTGCCTAACCCGATAATAGTCCAGATCAAATCCAGCAATAAACTCTTGACCTTAACATTTAATATTAATGCAACTGTATAAATAATTATAGCATCGTTTAACAAATAAAAAAGCTTATTACGTATCTGAAACACCTTGTATAATTAACAATAGTATTTAATTAAGTACTTTGCCAAATGCTGGAAGAATTATACAAAAACACCTTTATGGTCTTTGGTAATTTTCTTAAGGTAGCTACAACGACGAGGTTGGAAGAGAGACGAAAAAATTGCCTTTGTTATAAAATTTCCTTAAATTTGTCATTTTTCTAATAAATATTTGCCTGCGCTCACGATAATATCTGTGTCACAAGGAGTTTTATTAAAATATAATTAACGGACATAAATAATACCCAGACTCGGAATAATAATTTGTGAGTGATCCAATTTTGTGCCTCATGCAAATTGGCGCAGCGTGTAGTTACTTATTACTTAAGCCACTGCGCCGCTCGTCGACTCTTAGTATTATTTTTAAACTCTTCTGTAACTTGCAGTCTACTTGCAACGTTCATATATTAGATTTTAGAAACATGACACTATGCATTACACACTCTGTATAATCAGCACCAATATTTTTGTTAAAAGTTTAGATGCAATAATCTTGATTCGGAACAAGCAGTACGGTAATTGAAACCACTGCATCGATCGTTTGGTTTTAGTTTTTTTTATACACAGATCTGCTTCTTTAAACATATGAACATACTTCGTTTATAATACAGTTATTTCATAATTACTTACCTACCTTTTTACGCACATGAGTTTAGAATTTTACTTCCAAAAACATTAATTTTGTTTTAAATAATTTATTCAGAAACATCTAAATACCATAATGTATTATATAATACCACACGTATAGTGCCATTTGCGATACAAAGGAGCAATCTTTGGTAAAAATAACTTATGGCCAAACACTATCCTCTGAGATACAAGCCTCCCACCGAGTTTACAGGATAGCGTCAACACTTTGTCAAAATCCACAACTATTACAAAACGTAACTAGATATTTTAAGATACTATCTTTTGTATCAAAGTATTTTCAGAATGCTACTATTATTATAACTTTGATGAAGGTACTACATAGTGGCGTAACAATCTATTTAATTTTAATTTTATATAATATTATGCGATTTTAGACATACGAGCATCTTATATTTTTTATCCCTAAAATTCCTTTTGAAACCCTGGGTGCGAAAAGCCACCTTTGTTTCGGAACAACCAAATATATTGTGTATCGAATAACTTACAATACTTGACGCTATAGTACCCGCAAGCGATCACTTAACCCACTGCGTCATGCAGACATTATTGACATCCATTTAAGCACCTCCTAAAATTTGATCACGTCCAATTTTTATCAAGCCGATAGACCTTCGTTCGTCCCAATAATGGGCTCCCATACAAATGAAATGAAAGTCAATAAAAGTAATAGGTGCCATGATAAGGAGTTTTAAAGTACTTCAACAGTTCGTAATCTTCAATCTATTGAGTTCGGGATTCGCTGTCTGAAGACTCTGAAGTACGTGTTGCTGTAACGGTGCTTATCTACCCGTCAAAGGCACATTAGAATTCTGATGAAGAACATTAGGAAATAATGTTTGCCAAACAGTAAATTAGTAGGTATATTTTGGTGTTGTGTGCTGCATTATGTTGTAAGGATGATTGTAAGATATATAATCGCTCGGGTACGTAAGATATATAAGTTATTTATTTACTTCTCCTTTCTTAAAACGACAGTTGTATGTCGCACGAGAGTTCATTCTCATTGTCATTAAGGACATTGGGATAGGGATAATTTAACAACGTACAATTTGTACGGTACATAGAATTTGATATAAGCAAGGCGTTCTCTTAAACGCCATCTAGGTAGTCATAGTTACATAGTAAATCTATCGTCTATATCACCAAACGTATAGGCAGACCAGTGCCTATCCACAATACTATACCAAACCGTATGCCAGCTGCGCCGCTTCTTACTCCGTGCTGCTACTGAGATTTTTCAAGCATATCCCAGTATCACCGGGATTCCAACCCGAGATGTCATGCACAGCAAGCGGCATCCTCTACAGCCGCGCCACCGAAACACTTAATTAGTCATAATTATAGGAAATTAGGCAGAAGTTGTGCGACTGGTACCTACCAGCACTGGTAATTTCTGTCTAACGCCAATTACTTTTTTAGTAAGTACATCAATCTATCAATCAATCAATTTTCATTTGCAAGAAATGTATGGCCTTCTCATTAGAAGTTACTTTGCCTTATGACATTTCACTTAAACTATTAAATACTAAAATTTAACATATATATAATGAAAGAGGACACTTCCCGTGATCGTCGCTGCTGAAAGCAACCAAAACGCGAGGGAAAAATTAAATCTAATTAGTTTTATAATTTAATTAACATAAAAATAATACTGCTATATACGGATTTTATCGCGTTCTTCATTTGACACTTTATTACAAAATTTTGAAAAATTTTTTTGCACTACTAAGTACTACTATTAAACTTTACTAATTTTTAAGCTAATTAAATTATTATTAAACTATTTAGATTTAATTTATTTTTACACTTTCCCCGACGTTTCGGTTGCTTTTCAGCAGCCATGGTCACGGGGAGACTAAGATATGCCATCTTAGTAAAGTTTAATAGTAGTACATAGTAGTGTAAAAAAAATTTTCAAAATTTTGTAATAAAGTGTCAAATAAACAACGCGATATAATCCGTATATAGCAGTTTAATTTCAATGAATAATATTCGCGTAAATAGAAGACAATATTATATAAATATAATAGTAAATTTTCAAAACAAATAATTAATATATCAACATGACGAGAAGCTCCGTGCTAATTTTATCAACTATAACTTTAATATCGTTTTCAACAAGAATCAAGTATCGAAATATCGAAACTAACAGCATTTTATTGCAGATTATATTGGACCAGGATAGCTTCGTACTAACCCAATTAGCAATAACAGGCGAGTTATAAAAATCGCTGTGTATGTTCAAGAGCTCTACACCAGTTATAAAAACGCAGCGAACAAATGAAAAAAGCAAAGGGAACTAAATCGAGCATATTTTTTCTAGTGAAGTTGTGACTGAAAACTATGTTAGTTATCTTTAGTTAAACATACTTTACATTTACATGTTAAGTGTTGAATAAACATTTCTTTAATATCCGTAATTTATTTTTGTGTTTAATATATTTTAGATATAGTTTAGTCATACTGAGCCTATATATCTGAGAGGATAAGCAGAAGTGTACTATTTTGCCAGCTTTTAAACGTACCACTACTACGGGCTTGTAGCTGTCTGCCGGCCACTGTTCCAGACTCCGTTCTGCCATGGAGAATTTCTTGTCATAAAAAACTAATACGTAGGATTCTACAAGGAAATACCATTTTTTACAGAAAGTACCGACTTTGTGTAAACATGTCACTAGTAAAAATACACTGCATTTCACCCGGTGAGAAAGACACGCGAGATGAGATCCTGATTTGTTTCTCGGACGATCATTGATTAGGTGACGGATTATCATCAGATTAGTCCTGAAGTTGTTAGTCATAATCGTAGTATAAATGATGTACTTGGTACACTTAATGACAGATGTAAGTACGATGGTTACTTTGAATAATGAAAAGAATTCAAAATCTTAAAAATTTTCAGCGTCTTGAGTCGCTGTCTATACCAATATCTGTTTTGTGAATACACAGCAAGCAAATATTACACCGTTGCTCTGAGTCGGTCTTTGATTGGATGGCAGTCGAACTGTAACAGTAAACACGCATCGTGGCAGGCACGGGTAAATTTTCAAAATGACACTGCTTGTACGTTCCACGAAGTAGTTTGATAAAGTTCCAAATAAAATGATACATATTAGATATTTATTTTAAAGTTATTTATTATAAACTTATTTATTATAAAAAAAGATAAAAAAAGAAAATATATGTTTATTAATATTACGAATATTAATAGACTTTTCATTTGAATGTAAAACATTTTCAGACGAAAATATTTTAAAATTTGTTTTAGAACATTCGTTTTTTATTGCTGTTTTATTTTGTTTAATAGGTATGTTTACATGGTGAATATATTTTCAGTCTCTAATGCCGTAAAAGGAATGAGGTTAACACCTCATTTCACCTGAATATCATAAAGTGTGACTTATGTATTATAGAATGAAACTCGATTTGTTGGCACATCTACCCGACGGCATAAGTGTAAAGTATCTTGAAGTCTTGTCAAGTTTATTTTGGTTTGCCCTGAAGCTTTGTATGAATTTCGGGATTCTCGTTTAATACTTCGCCTTAGATTACGGAACATACATAATAGAATAGTTAATAAAATATATTTTAAATTCATATTTAATATGAGGTAATGTAAGAACGTTTTGTAATCAAACAAATATCGAAGCACAACATAACTTTAGTCTTCTAGATACTACCCTAGGCTATGATCTAAGATGCTAAAAAGCTAGCAAGTGTCGCATATCTATTCTTATAACAAAATTGTAGAGAAGTCAATTCTGTACATTTAATTTATTTATAAAATAACTGTTGGGTAATTGGTAATCGATACTGATGCCAAAAATGCAATCAGTATTTTTTTTGCCTGTCTGCCTGTCTGTATATGCACGCATGGATCAATAACTATTGAAGGGATTTTAATCAAACTTGGTACAATTATAGTTCTTAATCCTGGGCAGGTTAAAATATACTGTTTATATCAAAAAAATAATTGGAAATCGAGGTATTCGTTCAAAATGTACAAACATATTAAAAAAATGTGTCATACATAGCTGTATCTTCGCAACATTCTTACGATCAGAAAGTAGACTTTAATATCTAACTAATAAAAAAATATATAGAAATCGGTTTATAAAAGCAGAAGATTTTCATTGAATAAAATTTCTAGTAATTACGGTGTCGTAGGTGATTTTTGACTTGCGACACTTCGATAGCAGCGATAGCTCAGTGGGGAGACCAACAGACTGTAATGTAGAGGGTCTCGGGTTCGAACCCACGTCGCGTACCTCGGACTTTTGGAAGTCATATGACTTTTCGAAATTATGTGCGTATTGATTGACAATTATCGCCTGCTCCGTGCCTCGAAGAGCACGTTAAGCCGTCGGTCCCGGCTGCCATGAACATCTATGGCAGTCGTTATTGGGAAAGTCAGTACCCTCTAATATGCTGACACTGGTCTAGCCATAGGGTATCGTTAGCCTTCGGGTTGCGGAGGTCAGGTGGCAGCCGCTCCATGTAAAAACTGATATCCATTCAAACCCGGTTAGACTAGAAAAGTCGACCCCAAGTGACTTGGGAATAATAAAGGCTAAGGAGAGGAGAAGAAGGTGATTTTCGACTTGCGAATGTATCAACGTGCAATACGTATGCTATACGGTTGATTTTTGTATAACGCATGGCACGGCCCGGGGCGAAAACTATAAAAGAACGAGGAGTTGAAGCGCGACCTTCTAGCGGGTTAGGAGCCTTCTGCGCTCACCCATAGTCCGCGTAAAGTTGTAAAGGCCATCTGAGGCCAACAACTAACACAATCAATAAAAAACAAAAAACATTGCAATCTTAGACAAACCGTGCTCATCAGCACGACTTTTATTCTGTACATATAGTAAGTAGTTTTTGAGTATTAGATATTTATAGGTGTAGTTAGACTTATTTTCTTTAGTTTTATTATTATTAGTCATAGTTAAATATTCGATTTTCTTTAGTTGTAGTTTTATAATAATATTATAAAGCTGAAGAGTTTGTTTGTTTATTTGGTTGAACGCGCTAATCTCAGCAACTACTGGTTCATATTGTGTTGGATAGCCCATTTATCAAGAAATGCTATAGGCTATATATATGTATATATAGACATGTTACGACCAACAGGAGCAGAGCATCAATTGAAAAATGTTGCAACAACGGGTAAAATTCTCTTTTGTGACGCAGACGAAGTTGCACGGGTCGGCTAGTATTATATAAAACACGCAAAAATTTCTCAACTACTTTGATTTTATTTATTAAACACAGTAAAAATGTAGTCATAGTTATTTTTATATTTCCATAATCTACAATGTTATTGCATAAAAAGTTTCTCACTAAAGTACAACAAAATAAATTCATAATATACCCTTTACTCATTATATTGTGTAAAAGGTATATCATTAATTTATTTTGTTATACTTTCGTGAGAAACCGTTGGATTGACACGCAAAGGTCTTGAGTTCAACCCTAAGAACGCACCTCTGTTTTTTCGAGGTTATATGTGTATGTTGTTAATTACCGCTTACTTCAACGGCAAAAGAAAACATCGTGCGGCAACCGGCACGCCTGAGAATCCTTCATAATTTTCTGCAAGATTTGTGGCCTAAACCTTCTCACACTGAGTAGAGGCCCGTGCTCAACTACGACTGAACTACGACTAACTGAAGGAGATAATGTTATCGCTGCAAATACACGACGTGTTAAGCTTTAAGATAATATAAAAGTGGTCTTTATATTTTTATGAACTAATACTACATGATTCTCTCAGTAAACTTTCCTTGAATTGGACACAACATATTTTACACTTGGTCTACTATTCCACGAGGCTGATGTTTCCTGTTCCAGTTCCTAGAACTAAAACGAATAGAAGCACATAGAGTAAAAGTTATGTCCTACATTCTGCGAACATTTTACTGGTTACTCGTATGGTAGGCAAAAATCCTAGTTTACTTTTTACATTCAATCGTCAGATAGCGGCGAATGAAATGCTTTTGTCAAATGTATAAACGAAGCACGTAACCCATTTGACTGTAGGTGTAGCGAAGAGACACAAGTGATTGCCTTTCCACTGCCATCGTGCTGAGTGTCGTGGATTCGAGCCCCACGCGTGATAATTATTGTGGGATACATAAATGATTCTGAGTCTGAATGTAGTTTATGCTCGTTAATTATATGTTTGTTAGGGGACAGTGCCATGCGATAACATGTTAAATTCTTAAACCGTTTTGATGTTTCTTTTTTTATTTAAAAGCCATATAGAAAAAGCGAAATAAAAGATAGTGCTTTAGCAATATACTATTCTGTAATGTCTGGATGTGAATAAAACTTACAAGGGATCCTTCCATTATATAATAGGGATGCACGGCATTCATTAAGTTAAAATCAAAGTCAAAAATCTTTATTTTCATAAAAATATGCAAACAATTCTTGGACACATCAATTAACTATATGAAATATATTAATAAAAATAGCACGACAAGAAGCACTTTCTTTATTGGACCATACAAATCAAACAATTTAAACACAACAATAATGCCAACTCGCCACCGAGTAACTTATAAAAATCATGACAGTCAGCCTCGTGAAACGTACAAGCAAATAAAAAAAGGTCACACATTCAAATAAGTGTCTCCATTGACATTCCCGTTCAAATGTGAACGGTACATTGAAATGGTTCACCGAAAATCATACAAAACAGTTTACTGTTTGTACAAAGAAAAAGGCACTACTCGATTCCAATTTATTTGTAATCGGCAAAGTGTCGAGTTTGGGGCAAATCATATGTAAATAGACAGATACGGCCTCCGACGCATGTTGATTTAGTACAGTGGGCAAATAATGGCATCTAATGTGAGGTAAGGGCAAGACTCAGGCCACAGTCAAATGTTGGTAATAAAAATATTTGGCCAACGCTGTTAATTAAACGTAAATCAAATATAGACGCTACAGTCAGAAGATGTTAGAAAGCGGTTTGATGATGGCTTGTACTAAATAAATACAGCGTAGGCACAAATAATACCCAGTATTAGTCATTATTGCGTGCAAAAGTCCGCTGTTGCAAAAAACTACTAATTGGTGATCGTTCAAAAGACCCGGCTCGTCCACAGAACAGAATACTATTACAGAAACAGCGAACGAGAAGTAACTCTATAACAGCATTATACTGTATTACGTTTACACAAATATTATACATTTTATAGAGTTTATATTTTTAAAACACTATTGATACTTTCTTTCTTTCTTCTTTTTCAAGAAGTAGCAAAACACAATTATACTACATGATTTTATTTTTATTCAATTATAATACTTGGAGCTCATTCTGCGTAAATAGGAACCAATAATTTAATTATGTTCGGGTACTTTGAAATAACTACACGTCAAGACATTAAGACAACCACTATCCCAATCTCCCCGTGACCATGATCACTCAAAAGCAACCGAAACGTCGGGGAAAGTTGTAACTTAAATCTAAATAGTTCAATAATTTAAATAGTAGTAAAGTTTAACAGTAGTAGTTAAATATTTTCAATATTATGTAATAATAATGTTTTAAAATAAACAATACGATAAAAGACGTATAATGTATTTTAACTTCAATGTATAACATTCGCGTTAATATAAAACCATATTATGTCCATCTCTAATTTCTGCTTTTACTGTATTAACTAAATACTTTAGACCTTTAGTACTACTTTACAGTGTCAAAAAGCATAATTACTCGACATTCTAGGATATATAGTATATGTATTCAATCACTTAATAATAAATTAAATTACTACCCTCAGTCTCGTGGTGAGTGGATATGATAGCGTATGAGATTTTTGGATATTTAAGAGTTGGACAAAGTGTTATTGAATTTTTCTGTTAGAAAATTTTGTGTAGGAAAATATTCTGCATTAGGTTAACCGCTTATTACGTGACATACACCCCTGCCAACTCCTTCTGGGATGCTGGGACGAGGCTATGTATGTAGTGCAGCAGTAAATCAAAAATCGTGTAATTGTGCGGTAGTGGAGCACGCAGGCCTGTCTCATAAATCGGTTCAATTAACGGTCCGGCCAGGCGTGCCGATAATGCCAATATACAGGACATTGCGTATTGACATAATCGTTGTACATTACGCGTTCGTGGATTTCAAATCTCTTAGTACATACATGCAGCTTCACGCTTATATGTACGAAGGGGTAGGCAGAGTATTGTTACATCTACATTATACAAATGGTGTAGTGGTTTAAGTAGTTGTCTCATTGCTTGCTACGCGACGAATGTTGTGGACCCAAGAAAAAATGGTGTGTTCTCCAAATAGTTGATCTGAGTCTGGGTGTTCGTTGTTCGAATGTTTGAAAAGTCCACCGAGACATAGGATTAAATCCTAGTGCGCAGTTATTGATTTTAAAGCAAAAAGAATATGTTTGAAATTAGTTCCTTTGGATTTAGGTCCTACGTAATAGTAGACAAAACTCTCAATTGTTTGATGGATTCCATACAGGACCCGCGTAATGGTAAGAGGTTTGCTACTATAACGCAAGACCGAAAACAAAGCAGGCGAAATGTAAAATGGCCCAATTCATCGTGTACTTCTTACCCTAGCCTTTATTATTCCCAAGTCACTTGGGGTCGGCTTTTCTGGTCTAATCGGATTTGACTGTATATCAGTTTTTACACGGAGCGGCTGCCACCTGACCTCCGCAACCCGAAGGCTAACGATACCCTAAGGCTAGACCGGTGTCAGGATATAATAGGATACTGACTTCCCAATAACGACTGCCATAGATGTTCATGGCAGCCGGGACCAACAGTTTAACGTGCTATCCGAGGCACGGAGCAGGCGATAATTATCAATCAATACGCACATAATTTCGAAAAGTCATATAACTTACGAAAGTCAGAGATGCGCGACGTGGGTTCGAACCCGAGACCCTCTGCATTGCAGTCTGTTGGTCTCCCCACTGAGCTATCGCTGCCAATTCATCGTGTACTCGTATGTATTAAAATAGCGACCATCAAATAAACATAATGAAATATTAACAACGACTACACTGCACATAAAAATATCACACGGAAAATTTGTTTCATGATATGCATAAACCGCCGCGCATTCACTCATATTCAGGTGACTTTTCAAACTTGGGTAATAATTCTCTCAGAACTATGAATTGTGATTGCGCAAAGTGCATTCTTAGATAAATTTTAGAGTAATTCTGGTTTATATAATCTTGACAATACCAAAAGATTTTTTTCTAACTGGCTGTCAACCTGACCACTCCTTGTTTATGATAAGCAGTTTATGTAGCTCACGAGCAGAACCCTGCAAACCACATCCTTACGTGAAGTGGTGCCGAGGTCTCTATTTTGACGGCCTAAGGAGGTTCCTTTTTTGCCCCGCTTGGAGGACCCAGGAACACGTACCTCGGCAGAGAAATGCAAGGCTTTTAACAAATAATGTTTGAAAATAATAAAGCCAACAAAAGCCCTATTACAAAGTTACAATGCACTTGTTTGGCTTTTAATTGAAATAGGTTTAAGTTTTAGCAATTAACAATGTTCATAATAATGTTTTTGTAGCGCGTAAGCTTACACTTATCACAGAAGAACTCATGCGCGAAAACTCACAACTATACAACACATTATCTGCTAAAGAAACCTAAATGGATTTTTTTTATATTTTTTTATTTAGAAAGTTTCTTTCTGTTTATTGTACATATTAGTGTACAATGAATAGCTTGTGAAATAGTGTAAGCCTTATATTATAATACTAGTAGTTTTCCCGTGATTTCACCCGCGTATGTCACGTTCCCGTGTGAATATCGAGTTTCACCCCTTTTACCTCCTTCGGGGTGGAATATCCGAAAATCCTCTCTTAGTGCTCCCTTACACTCTCCAAGGAACATACATGCCAAATTTCAGCTTCTTGCGTTCAGTAGTTTCGGCTGTGCGTTGTCTGTCAGTAACGGAAGAGTTTTATATATATAGATAGCTTTGTGTCCAAAATACCGATAATCAATTATTAATGAAGATTTTACTGTAAATGTATTATTTTTTTATTTTTGACTTGACGACAGTCATTGCGCCGAGTGTTTTGATTTCGATCCCCACACGGGATAGAAGTTTATGTGATCCACAGATAGTTGTTCCGAGTTTGAATGTTCTCTGTGTCCGTTGTTTGAATGTTTGTAAGTCCTCCGTGACACAGGATTTATTTCGGTTGTGAGAGTTGTCATTTTTATTCTGTTATAGGCTTGCGTTTGACCGCGATCTCACCTGATCTTAAAGTTAAGATCGTAAAGATGCAGTCGACGATAGAGCACGCTTGCCTAAAAGATTCTAAAAAATAGTACATAGAGATATAATTTTTAAAACATATAATTTTTAAATACTTTCTACATATTATAAGATTATAACCGCAAATTAGAATAGACAATAAAAATGGCTGACTCAGTTCAACGCACGAAAATAGACGACCACCATAATGGACGTGCGTACACTCCGAGTCCAGCCGATCAAGTCAATAGACAGCTGTGATTGAATTACGATCTATTGGTGTGACAAATTTGCGATATAACTGTTTTGCTGTGATACAAAAATAGCAGTGACTGACGCGGTGGCCAGCTGTAGTGAATGCCATTTCTGTGTCGGTTAGCAGCGTATTCTGGGCTCGGTAGCAGCGGAGTCTTGATATGTACCCTATAAACGGAAATGCTGGCCCCCTACTACGTAAGATCTAAAACTATACTTGGGGAAATGTGGATGTAATATGTCATGGAGGTCCATTATCCCTACATGTCTTTAAGTGTAGTTATATCCCCATGGGGTAGGTAGACTTCTATCTATCTGCATACGTGAGACTATGAACATAATATGTATGTATGTAAAAATACGTAAAATCGTTAGACCTGCGCCTGATTTATCTCTGGTAATATTAAATTGCCGTCCCATCGGATCATGAGAGTTAGGGAACAAAGAGTGCACATTTATTTGCGCACACAGTTGCGCAATATGTCTCTTGCGCAAATTCACCGAAAACTAGCATAAGAGTTAAATATGCACATTTTGCTGCCGTATTTAGGTCCTGTGTAGGAGGTGAGTTTGTCATAATCTACTGTATTGCCGTACCAGACTCTTGCTGTTGTTGAAAATTTCTTATCAAAATACTCGATTGTAACAAAAGTGGCAAATTAGCAGACTATAATTCGCCTAATTATAAGGGGTAACTAGCTTATGATTGCTTAGAGTACTAGAAATATAAATCGCGTTGCTAACTCTAGGTATAATTACAGAATTAATATGTAATCTTCCGGAATTTTCCATGACATCGATGTATGAATGTCGATTCGGGATCAATAAATCGATCGTCATTAACCTCCTACAACAAGATATTCCACAAACCCTATGTAATAAGTAAACCATATTTTCATACAAACATGAGAAACACTATTATGCTATATATGAGACCGCCTATTCTTGTTCACGAAGTGTAAAACACAATTAAATGTAACCACAACGCACATATGTAATCAGTAAATTAAAGGAAAATATGGTATGGCTCGGGGCTCACCCTCGAGCGCGCGGACACAAAAGAATTGTATAATATCCATTACACGATCGTGTTCGTTACCTACATTGATAACTTGGACACAGAACTAGATAAGGAGAAAAATCTTTTGCTAGTGGGACTCAGATAATGTTGATATAGTGTATGAGAAATACACGAAACTAAATGTGTTTAAAATAAATCTATGTTATGTTAGTACAAGAATATATAACAGAAAAGTAATAAACAGTGGATAAATTTTCACCTTACGCCCATATGAATGTAGCGAAATGGCCAAGCCACATATTTTGACTGAGGTGTAGAGTTTGTAAAGTTAGACCTTGTAGAGTCAGGGCGTGTAGAGTTAGAAGCTTGACTCTACATGAGATCTGATAACTTTTTGACAGTGCGAGTCATATGGTCTCGTCCTGGCAACATTTTACACGAAAGTGTTTTTGGTGGGATAAATAATTTCCATAATATAAATCATGCAACGCGAAAGTATAAAAGCGCTTTGTGACTGGTAGTTGCAGAGATTAGCGCGTTCAAACATAAGACAAACATTCTATACAGATTCATTATATTTATAGTGTGGATTATTATATTAGTATCTATATCTTACAAATGTGAATGTTGTGAATATGTTGGGTAGTTTATTACTATTGTCGTGGTAGAAAGCACCGATTGCTGGCGGTTCCAGCGTGCCGTACTCTGGCACGCTGTAACTCACCCATACCTGGGTCACTACAGCAGCTTAACGCTCTCTTGGACTTTAACCCAGAAGTTGATATTTTTGCGGATGAATGGAACGTATTATTATTAGAATGTATGAGGTACTGCGAGCAGAATTCGTGAATGCTAAATTAATAATTTAATTAATTTTATACTATATTATTAAATAGTGTAATTGGGGCAAGTTGTTCTATTTGATGTAAACAAATGTTATGCGTTTCCAAAGCTTAGACGCGAGCAACGAAGAACGAAATCCATGCAAAAGAAAGAATACCAGTAACAAACTCTGTAATTGCGTGAACGAATATCAAATACTAGATATTGCCCGCTGCTTCGATCGCGTAAATGTAGGTTACGTTAGGTCAGTAACAGTACTTTTTCCTGGATAAAATGTACCTTATGTCCTATTCTATACCAACAACGTGAATGCGAAATTTCATGATAATCGGTCAAGTAGATAAGGCGTGAAAGCGTTACAAACAAACTCATTTATAATGTTAGTTATGAATTTATATCTTTCGTTTCTATTTTATTTTTTAGAACATTATAACATATAGTTCTGTGCTTTTTACATATTATAGTGTAGTACGAATAACTTTGTACTTCTTGGTCCTGTACACTCATGCCTTTGCCCTTGCCTGCAGAACCTATCATATAGCAACCCTTAAAGTAACTAAGTGCTGACAGTACATATTAACAATTAGTATTGGTGTCATGTAACTGTAGTGCCGTCTAATGTTAATACCAATTATGGTCCGGTTTCAGCGACGCGCCGGCAAATTGACCAATTAATATGACTCGACGCAAAGCACGTATCCTGTGCACGCTAGGTAATTATGTCAAAAGGACCTACAACATAATAATATTATCTTTGTATATGAACATTCAGCTGCTGTGTGTTTGTGTCTACTAAACCCGAATAATAGTCGATGGATTGACTTAACATTTTTACATAACGTTACATTTATATATAAGCCTGCTGACCCGCGCAACTTCGTCTGCTTCACATAAGAGAATTTTCGCCGTTTTTGCAACATTTTTCATTGATGCTCCGCTCCTATTGATCGTAGCGTAATGTTATATAGCCTATAGCCTTCCTCGATAATGAAAATTTGTAAAGATGTTTGTATGTATATTTATTATTCAATCATGTTATTAGCTGTTCAATGGATGTGATGGATGGACCATGTCCTTGATAAATACAAAGGATATTTTATTTCCCCTTGCGTTCCTGTGAGATTCAAGCGACCGAAACCGCTGACAGAAGTCAGTAGGTCATAAAACTAAACTACTGCTTCCCGTAGCATAACTTTATGCTTGTGTATACGAGCGATCTTGAGGTGCCGGCCTAAGTGTTATTAAGTTTTCTTTTAGTTGCATAGTCTGAAAATGTCATATCAATAATATGTTTGTTCCCCGCTGGTAATATTTCATCCAGATCTGTTTTATGTAATATGTTATCGTGATACATTAAACATTGTTGGTGGAATGCGGGGCTCGCCGTCGATTAATTTTACATCAAATAATTGTGTTGTACTACACACATATTTTAATATTTTCAGATTAGAATATAGAAGAAGGGGTACGCAAAGATATACCTGTCCATTCACTCTAAAGATATACAGTTGTGTTTATATGTGTACGTTTTGTTGGCAAAAAATCTTTTGTTAGAAGTTTTCATTTAATATATTCATATTATTTTTGATAATGTATTATGTGAATTGTAATTATAATTAGAGCATGTTTAAATAATTGAATATAAAAGTCATAAAATGTAACGAATATTGCATGCCAAATGGCGGAATATAGCTGCACTAATTGTTTTTTCTATCATGATAAAACTTTGTAAACACCAATTATATCAACCTATATTCGCAATAAACTATTTGAATTTGAATTTAAAATACATATATTTAATATTGATCATATTAATAGTATCAAACATCACTAAGATACTAAGATAAAACTCCGAAGTAAAAACTGGAAACCGGCGCAAACGCAGTAACAAAGCACTCCTCTCAGCAATGCCTTTGTTACTGCGTTTCGTTCGGTGAATTAGATATCTTCAGATTCATGTATATTTCTAATTTTTCTTTCACGTATTTAATTTATTTTAAACAGCAACACGCGAATGATACTCTGCTTATCATTAGACGGACCGTATGCGTTTTGCGCAATAGTAGGTATATAAACAGACACGTGTTTTCAAGCCCTTAAGGTTAATTCTTTTTCTTTCTTACATATGTAGTTACTGACTAAGCTTGCGTCAGACTTGTTCAGACCGCCCGAAGCCCTTTGAATTGACTTAATTAAAACTTATGCGCCAACATTGTGCGTATAACTAGTATGGCGAAGTAACGACATTTTTAATCAAAACTTATTACAGGGATAACACACAAATGGGCTTCTACGGAACTGTTTCGTTAAGAATTCCCTTCGCATTAAACTTGTAGGCAGTTTTTTTCGGAACTTATAAATTGTTAGAAAGAATTTTCCCGAGGTGGGTACAAAAAGCGCTCGGAACTTAGGTTTCTTACTTATTCCAATCTTCGTATTATAAGAATATCGTACATTAGTACGGTGGACTGCTCTTGTTGTGTACTTTGAGGCTTCAAGGGAAAATGTGATGTTATTACATTGTTAGCGCTATTATGTTTGTTGTTTGTACTGTTTTAGTCATTAAACTAGGACTTTGTTAGCTATTACCGTAGTCTTTACTGCCAATAGTAAATATTTTATTACAAGTTAAAGTGCATGCTCTCTAAGTCATTTAGTCTGAGCCATGCGCTTACCAACGACACATTATAGTGCGCTTGCGCGTGCAGTGTCGTTAAACTTATATTTCACGATCTTGCTTACACATAATATATATGAGCCTATTGCTGGCTACCAGGTTTGTTGCCAGATTCCATGCTGGTATTGAGAATGTAATAACAAAATTTTTAAATTGCACATTGTCCCACCCCGAAATCAAACCTGATAAATAGCGATTGGCAGTAATTATAAGTATTATACTTATGCTAAGGATTCAATAGCATTTCTTTTTTTTTATTGTTAGACAATTCTCGCATTAGGAATAATACCTGTGTCGCGGGAGGCATTCTATAAAATGTACAAAATGAACATCCAAAGCGGCAGAACTATCTGTGAATCTCACTTATATTTGTTCCTTGTAGGGATCAAGCTTGTAACATTTTACGCAGCGAAATTAAAAATCAATGTTCTATATCTATCTCCATATTAAAATTAGTGCTGGTATGATATGAATCTAGTACCTACCTCTCGAAAATTCGATGTAAATAAATAAAAATAAAAATTTACAAGCCTTTTCAGCTATACAAACAAAACAAAAATAATTTAACAAAAGAGTTTTTGATACAATGCTCTCATGTCGAACAGCCAGAGTTACCCGTTGACCCCGTAATAGAAACAAATAAGAGAATCGTCCTCTAAGCGTGAATTCGTCCGGATTCGTTTAAAACGAACATTCCCGAACGTAGTTTAATTTCAAGACAGTGAATCGTGTATTCACTGATGCGGCAAATAGCCACTGCGACGGAATGACATCATGCTGTGAAAAAAAATAAAAGAATTTAATTGGCCACCTTGTATATTTTGAGACAGGCTGGAATCATCTGTACAATTCTACGTTGTTCAGATACTATCTATTCTGTGACAGGCATTTGTCACTACAAATGCCTGTCACAGAATAGATAGTATACGAATATATATATACGACGTATCCCACTAGATACGTCGTATTCTTTGAGAATGAAGGCTGTATTATGAAGGTATTTATGTGGTTCTGGTGCGTTCTTAGTTTATGTTTTCTATACAACTAGAATGGTAAAAATGTCTTAAAGTAAATATATATATATATATACATAGCTATGAAGGTATATCTCGGAAGGGGTAGAAATACAATTGTAAGACTTACATATCACCGATTTAGGTTACTGTTTGGCGAACAAAATTCTAGACTCCATGCTGCTATCTGTATATTACTGAGGACCGGACCTCAGGCTCGAACAGCAGTTACATATATTACCGCTGCACTACCGAAGACGTCAATAGTAGGTTGCATTATATATAAATATATCTCATATACCCGAGATACAAAGGATACCCTCTTTTATCTCTACGTTTGTAGTCTACATATATTTAATAATTTATATGTATAGCCCTTTATATGTTATGTATGTACGGGTATATCGTACACATACATAACATATAAAGATCTATATAATACTAAAAACATTTTTTTTTATGAGTTGTATATTATGTTTGCATGTGTAGCAAATTAATTATATAGCAGCGATAGCTCAGTGGGAAGACCTCAGACTGCAATGCAGAAGGTCTCGGGTTCGAACCCACGTCGCGCACCTCTGACTTTCGGAAGTTATATGACTTTTCAAAATTATGTGCGTATTGATTGACAATCATCGCCTGCTCCGTGCCTCGCAGAGCACGTTAAGCCGTTGGTCCCGGCTGCCATGAACATCTATGGCAGTCGTTATTGGGAAAGTCAGTACCCTCTAATATCCTGACACTGGTCTAGCCTTAGGGTATCGTTAGCCTTCGGGTTGCGGAGGTCAGGTGGCAGCCGCTCCATGTAAAAACTGATATCCAGTCAAATCCGGTTAGACCAGAAAAGCCGACCCCAAGTGACTTGGGAATAATAAAGGCTAAGAGAGAAGAAGAATGTCATAGCAAATTATCTAGAGTAGCAGGAGACAAACTCGTAATCGCTACGCCGTAGAACATGCTACGGCGGCGTAGACTTGATGATGCATCGTAGTGTATTTAGATTACTATTCAGCAGCGATAATATTTTATCTTCAAAATAACATCCGAACACACTGTCAGTAGTATTTCAATGCATCTATTTTACAATATTTTCCTACATCTACAATTGAATCAAAATGGAAATTATTTGTAAGTTACAAGTGAACTATAACATTAGAAAATTGATATTAGATTTCAAAAATTCAGATAAATGCACTAGCTACCGAATTGTAAAAATAAGTCAAAGTAATATTATTTTAAATACTGCTACACTCTCCTTGGTGTAGAAGTATTTAAAATAATATTTTATTTTACTGTTAAACTGTTAATTCAAAGGTTTCGGCTTCGACCTCTCTGATTTATTTGCCATCCTGCAAAGATAAGTTACACGATATCATTTTTAAAGGAGAAAGACTTGGTCATCTGCTTATATTACAGCGGTTCTACAAGGAATTGAGTCCAATATATCAGAGGAATACAACACCGATCTAAACAGTAGAAATCCAACTGATTTACAGTAACAATGGCATATGTAGTCGCCTCGCCACACCTAGTACACGAATGTTGTGATCAACAAATAGTTGTTTCAAATATGAGTGTTTTTTTTTTGTGTCCATGGTCTCTATGTTTGTCAAGTTTGCCGTGGCACAGGGCATAAACCTAGAGCAGCAGTTGTCCTTTTATATAATAATACAACCTCATTTCCTTATTACGAAAAATTATTAGGTTTTTCTGTTAAGAAATCTCAGTAGCACCCCGGAGTTAGGAAGTTGGAGGTATTAGACACCCCCGTGCCTCGGAAAACACTTAAAGACGTTGGTCCTGCGCCTGATCTCGAGTTTGCGCACACGCTTGTGCACTATAATATCTCCTGTGCAGATGTCTCCAGTAACATTGGCAGCCGTGACCAAAATTCGGGCCGGAGGACATTTTACACCCTTTTACACCCTTTAAAAATCTCTTAATTATGACCACATGATTGATTCACAGACTGCGTATATTTAAATCATTAATACACTTTAATTATGTATTCCCTTTCACCCGTATACCGTGTACATTAATACCAGGATAGTTACATTACATAATATTACCTGTTATAAATATTTTACAATGTATTGGATCGGAATTTGCAATCGCCATTCGGTTCGATTTACTATTAAAACAATTCGGCCGGTAATCAAAATTGTTTATTTGGTTCGCAAACGTATAGCTCTCAGAGATAGCAGAATTTATATACTTTTAAATACTGTTATAGTTTTAATAAACTGTACAGGGCCAGTGAGGTAGTGGTGACTGTGCAGATTGATACATTTGCGAGATAAACTACTTACTTTGTCATCATCATAGTGGTTTAAGAGATCGCCTCGTCATTGCTGCTCCACCGGGTTTTGATGGTTTGATCCCCACATTAGACAAAAAGTATGTGATTTACAAATAATTGTTATGAGTCTGGGTATTCTATATGTCTGTTGTTTGAATGTTTGTAAAGTTCCTCGCAATACAGAAATTATTCTTAGTGCTAGGCTTTTTATATAGAATTATAGTAATTTATTATTTTCATTTTACAAATAGTACACATTAAAAAATACATAGCTTAAGGAACAATCTTATGTATCGTTGACACCTGCACTAATAAAGTATTTAACTTTGTCACTATCAAGCTCGTAGTTCGGGCTATTTACAAAGCCTTACAGCCCTCCGTGCTTTAGTAAGTACGTAAACCCTCGGCTATCATAAAATCTACAAGAGTTGAGATGGAGAATCAGTGCCCCTAAAGGATCCGACATTGTAATCGTAAAATATCGTTGAATCGTGGGCTGTGGAAGTAAAATACAAATCCGTGGTACAACTGATAGTCAATTTAATCTGATTAGACCAGAAAATCATCAATACAATGAAAATTATAAAGTTAGAATTAAATGAAAGTGACTGGATGAAATGTGTATAAGGTATCGTAAAATGGGTGAAGTTGTTTGATATTGTTCAAGATTACTTCGCACAATCACTGTAAGCACATAGCATTTAATTTGACGTGTATGTAAAATATAATATATATTAAAATAGTGCATTCACTGATTGAAATCAGAAAAAGAAAATGTATTTAATACTTTCAATAGATGGAGTTATTCCGGACAGCTGAATCGCATTATTAAAATTCTCCGACGATAGTACTGGCTGAGAATCTTAATAGCGCAAATATAAGGAAAAATGTACTCGTGATAAATTTTCGAGATATACTGCTGTGCTGTGTGTGAATATACAAACGATTATACTTTTCATAGAGCAAGTCTCTAGTACTAAAATGAAGTCTAGCACTTTAGTACCTGCATTCACGATAACTAAGCCGAAAAAGGTATATACCTACTACACGCCGCACCTTAAAGTAAAAATATATATTTATTATGATAGATATTGACTGCCTCAATGGCCCAGCGCTAGTGAATGCGACTGCTGTGCATGAAGTGTCGAGTTCGATTTCGGACAGCGTCATTTTAGTATTTTGTTTAAAAAAAAGACAAGTCCTGCTGTAGGAATAGGTTCTATATCGCGGGGGACTTTAAAAACATTCAAACAACAGACACTAAGAACTCCCAGACTCGAGAAAACTATTTGTGGATCACACAAACGTTTGTCCCGCCCCAATATTTCTGTTTAGATTTTTTTTATAGCATCATGGAGTCTAGAACAGTGCCTGCTAGACGTTAATTGACTCGCTTCTTTTTACGTGTGAGCTAAAATATAGCCGGCAAAGTATTGGTGCAGTGTACAATACTTCGTAGGCCGAAGAGCCTACCTCTTCGGTGATACAGGCGCGACACTACCTACGTATGTATGTGTGTAAATATAGCAATGAAAGCATTTAAAATAAACGTTAAGGGTTAATTTTGTTAGTAAGATTTTAATTGGTAGTTTTTTTCAATCTGTCTATGGCTTCGTAGTTGTTGCGCACGAACCCATTCGCATGAGTTGTGCAAATCGAGCATGTTTAAAAATAATATTTTTGTAGATATTAACAAACAATTTATTTCTATAAGAATTGACCCTGTCCATACACAAAGTTGGGTTTCGCCCAATACGATGTGTGCGAATCGACGATTGAAAAATGAATCAAGACATGGTTTTTAATGTTTCGTTTCGGTCAGTTTCATGCGAAATTACTACTAATCCGCCTAAACATATGAATTACCAACTCAGTTACTTGTTTATAACCAAATTAAACTTCTTAATAGACTTGTATTATAATTTTAGTATTATGAGTAATAGACCTATATATTTGTGTATTATACTCATACATTATTGAGACAGACAAACAGGTCTGCGGACGATATTAATATGATTTATACATTACAAGATATAGTTGTAAATTATTCCCGAAGTTCACATAATTCATCTTATATTTACAAAGCTATATGTCCCCGATTTACTGAGTATAAATGTCAAGTATGAGGATTAAGGTTGGAGTCCGATTATTTGGTTGGGTAAATATGTAGCAGTCATTGGGTAAAGTGACCTTCAAATGGGGCTAGAATATTATGCATATACGGGGTTGAATACTAGAGTTATAAAATTTTATGTGTTGTTGCAAAATGGTTTTATTAATAAGTAAGTAAATTTTGTGATAAGTTGTTTGTTATCACAAAACTTACTTACTCCATGGCTTTGTTGCTCTCGTGGCTAAAGTTTGTGAAAATTGTGAGGTTCTGAATTCAATAAATGTTCTTAGACCTTCGCAGTTTGTACACATACTCAAAATAGTATAAAACTATAATAAAAGGATATTAATCTTATTGGTAATTATTAAAAGGTAATTAATGTCTATTTATTTCTTGACGTTTCGACCGACTTGCCTCGATCGTGGTTCGATGCTCCAGAAAAGAGTGTTCTTGGATTTTCTCAGAAATCTCAATATAGTAGGAAGAATATTATCGAAATTCGGCAATAGTCTTATTGTTTTGTAATAGGCCTTAGCTTATTACAAATAATAAAAAACACTTTACCTTAAAATTTTCACATTAATTTATTTTGTGTTACTTTGAGTCAGTGGTTTACTTTTCCCCGAGTTTGATTAGTATTTCATCTAGTTCAAACCTCGAACAAAACACTTAAAAATTTAAAGCATTTTATCGGATACAAAATACAAGCCTTATTAGCTCGAATAGCGCCAGAGTACCTGCTTGTTGAAAAGCATATAGTTTTAAAGTAGCATATTATTTCCATTTTCAATCTTGAAATTAGAAAACCATAAAGACAAAGGACGTTGAAGCCGCACGTTAAATAAAGGACTCTGTTATCAACTTATATGTTGACCAAATTATTGATCTGTCATTAGCAGTTAGTTTATACTATTGAACGGTCAACTTACATTGGTTATAGTTCGCTTACATATTGTTTTACAAGAAAGACGTTGTGAACAATGTTATGCTCGTACTTATTTGTTATTTAGGCTAGAGTTAGCATTGCTATTAAACTTAAGTCGCATTTTTGGTACACATTTTGTTTACGTGTTGCCTTTATTTAATTTTTGTACACAAATGCAATTATGAACTTTAATTTAAAAATAACTGATGAGTGGAAACCGCTCCTTGCTCTTAAGCAAAACAAAACAGATACATAGAATAAATAATTACAAAAGTATGATGTAGCGATATGGATGCATGCGGTTTTGACATTCGATCGGCAAGCACGCCGCATTTGTGGCTTAAGTTATCAACACCAAAATTGCTATAATAATTAATATAATATTCTATAATAATAATATTCTGTCACATACACACAACACCATCTAGCCTAAACTAAGCAGAGCTTGTACACACAGCGGCACATCAACCTAGACTGTTTGGACTTTGAACTATTAGAAGTTGAACGCTACGAATCGTGCGAGAGAGTGCGTTATATTTTTGTTATTTTGTCTTACTCACGCTGAACGGGATGCGAAGCTCTATCCTTACCATTACATCGACACCACTATGCACTGTCCCTTTCCGACAATTCTCTATTTTGTATGTAGCGTAGTTATGCGTATATAGGGTGTCTAACTTGATGTGTAGCCGTGTGTACTATGGGTACTAGACAATGGATAAACATACATATATACTTTTTTTTTGTAAATACATACATATTACACATAGAAACACCCAGACCAAGACAAACAACCATGTGCATGCACACAAATGTTTGACTTGTGCGGGAATCGAACCCGTAACCTCAGGCGTGGCAGATAGCCTAAAAAAATATCCAAAATATTGAACACTTGAATTGAATAGCAACGACACGGTCTGGAATTGCATTAATTAATAGAATTAAATCATGGCTTCATAAATGCATTAATAATTCATTACGTCACTTAAATCCAAATTGTTGTGGCGGGATGTGTAAATTAAGCCACAGAGTAAATATTAAACGTTTGCAGCGACACATCCTGCTGCTGACATATTATAGCACAATGTCGACCGATGTGACGTCACTTACTGCATAGTGTAAAATAGTGATGTTCGATTTTTATTTATTTAAAAGTAACAAATATTCGTATACGCATCTAATTTGAATGTATTCGAATTATTGATATTCGAATTTAGTAATCGTTGATTGAATAGTAAGTTGTACACAGACGATTGTTCAGTCAGATATTGGTGCGGGTTGGCAGACTTTACATGATATCTTCGAGAACATTACGCAGTACTCTCAGACATGCAGGTGTTTTCCTTTACCGTTAAAGCGAGCGATAATTAACAAATTTTATGTAGGATGGAAGTAATTATTAAAGAGTCCTGCTCGAGTTTGAGCAACCAGACTTAAGCAGGAATCCAATTATACACTAAACTCTGCTTACATACATACTTAACGGCCTTACTTGTTTACATCTTGACAGAATTTTTAGTTTAATACCAATGATCGGTTTTTGCCTCAAATTAACTTAGGAATAATTGCTAACAGCAATTCTTGTTCTATCTTTAATCATTCGAATCAATTCAGTTAATATTTTGCTCATGTCTAATAATGCTATCAAGCTTTATCTCTATTCTAAAGATATTGAATTGGCATCTCTTTTCTTCCATTATTCTTATAGATTGTATGAAATATTAGACTAGTGTTGCAGTGTGAGAAAAATTTAATGGCCACGTCTTATCTACCAGGTACGTTTCGAGCGAGTTTGAAGAAATCATAACTCCTCAAGAATATCGGTTGGATTTTTCCATAGCAAAAATAAATAAACAAACTTGCAACAGACTATTAATTTATCAACGTCGTGCACGTTTACACACTCTTCATCGGTCGTACTCTCTGGCCCGGTCATAATTAATGAACGCTTTGATTTGCTATGAAAATAAATGTATCGGGACTTTCTTTGTTATCATGTTATTTATTATGATGGCGTTCGAATGTAGCAAACAAAGCGGGGATATATATTGCTTGTACATAAACATGTCGTATGTAATAAGATAGCAATGTTTCCTCAACGAAATTAAAAATAATAGTCAATATTCGCCCGTATAAGTTGTTTAAAATATTGTTTAAAAAGTAGACCGGGTATTTCTCGGTCGGTGTTTAGAAAGTATTTAATTAATGTCTTGGGTGTTTTTGTAAATTAATTACGTGCTTGGCAGGAACGTTTTCTGGGTCCGCTCCTTGTCCTTGTCCAATAAAGCTGATACTTTAATTTTTAATACTGTTTAATTAGGTTAATTAATATAGACGTCATAATTATTTCATACATGTAATCATGACTCTATTACTTTTTAAATTATCTGAATGATTGTAAAAGGGAGAGCCTAATGTCTACAACACTGCAACTTCAACACTTTTTGAAAAAGCTGGAAGTATTGACATGCAGCATTGCAGTTTAAGCAAAATACCAGGTTTAAGAAAAGATCATACTCTGCTTTAATATACGGATGGCGTAGTGGTTGAAGTAGTTGCCTCGCGAATGCTTAAATTTGATTTGATCCCTGCACAGCACAAATAAATGTAAAGTCGAAAAATAAGTCAGTCAAATGTTCGTAAAGTCATCAAACACACAGAAATTAATTCTATTGTAGAAGTTCCCTTTTAAAAATAAAATATTTCAAATACAGAATACTAAAGCAGTACTCGAAAAATTCGCTAGAATCTATATTATCACGTAAACGGCTACAAATTCTAAATTGAGCGCACAATTCCGTACTCAATAAAACTCAACGATATCAAATGGTATACAAAAGTATCTTTGTTTCCATTGTACGTTGGAGCACGCACGTGTAATGAACTGTTTCGGACAACTTTGTCCTGAATAATGCCAGTTCAGATGATTAAAAAGCCGAAATAAATGATCATTCTTTGTTTGGGGGTTATTTTAATGAATGTGTCTATACAATTTGTATGGATTCTTGTTTTTATTGACAGTTGTTAATATCGATTGGTGTAAAGTTAGCATATATGACTCACATCTGTATATCTTTCAAGGGTAGACTACTACTACTGAGAACTATTAAACAAGAAAATACATTTTGAGATAAGTAATTAATGATATTTGGTCACGATGCAAGAAGCATACCACTCCTAGTATGCCAAATTCCAGGGGCTGAAGCCGCACTAGTATTATTGACTGGCTTTTGCCCGCACCTTACAATATCTTTCTTATCTTGCATTTATTAAAAGAATAACACTCTCTAAGAATCTTCAACAATTTCTTGTTAGTACAATTTCAAGACGGCGTGTCACTATACACGTGTACCATTTTAAGTTAGACCTCGTGCAATAAAATTGTGCAAATAGCATTCAATTTCGTGCAGTTATTTTTACTCGATGCGCGTGCAAATATACAGACAGACATACGAAATTATTTTATTATTGTTTCGTAAATAGGGTTATTCTAATTCATAATCAATTATACGTTAACTTAATTGACAAAGGAACACTCACTAAAGCCAAATTAAAAGTAACAAATGTTTTCAATCTGGGGTTGAGGGGCTTTTGGGACAGGAACAATTTTAGTACCAGTAATTTTCCTGTAGATTGTTCTTCCGGGAATAATCCCGATGTTTTGTATTTATGAAAGTCAAACTAGAAATATAAATAAAAGCAATAGAGAATATCCCGAAGGTAAGAGTTGATTCTTGTATTAGTATCAAGTATTATTTACAAATACGAACTTCCAAACGATAATAAACCTTACTTTCTATAACAAGCCACACTCAAAGGTAACGAGATTTTTATTAAAATCACAGTATCAACAACTTGTCAACAAGGTAACTAGTAAAAACTAAATGGTCAAGCGTGTGTCGTAATAACTATTTATGTTTTAGTATCAGTTCTATCATTTACTTGTAAATAATATTATTTTTACTATAATTTACAATGGACAAACATGTAGTTGTAATGTGCTACGTATTAACCTATCAAGTCACAGTGACACACCGAGGAGCTGGCACAATAGTTTCTCAAATATACACTACTGCTTAACTAAAAGCACTCATACGTTGCGTTCCAGCAATCGCTTGGCTCAGAATGAGTGAGTTAGAGAGACAGCAAACTCTAAAGTGTTACAAAAAAAAAAAACTAGAAGGCTCTCCTCTAGGCGTGACACTTAATAACTTAATGATTCAAAATGTTATATTCTTTGATACAATTCTGAAGTTCTAAAACTGGTACATTTAATGGACTTTATTTAATTTATATTCTGTTTGGATGTTCTTACTTCTTTCCTACAACAGTATACCAAACGAGAATACGGCTCACCTGATAAATGACATTTACTACAACCAAGGGACTCTGGCAAAGAGGCTGCGTCGTCAATGTAAAAGTCAAAGGTTATTCACTAACTGTGTCAAATGCACCGAGTGTTGTGGGTGGGAGAAAAATTTGTGTGATCCACAAATACTTGTGCCGATTCTGGGTGTTCTCTGTATCTGTTGTTTGAATGATTGTAAAATCCACCGCGATACAGGAATTAATGCTATTGTGGGAGTTGTTAAAAAGGAAAGAAATACATTGCCAG
This sequence comes from Catocala fraxini, assembly GCA_930367265.1. Classification (NCBI taxonomy): domain Eukaryota; kingdom Metazoa; phylum Arthropoda; class Insecta; order Lepidoptera; family Erebidae; genus Catocala; species Catocala fraxini. The sequence continues at coordinate 19,695,864 of OV884035.1, forward strand.
TCAGTTTGGGATTTTCGCATTCGCGATCGCATTGGGATTTTCCTCTTTTTGTTATCATGCCATTTGTGTTTATATCAAACTAGCTTTTGCTCTCAGCTTTGTTTGCGTAAAGTAGGTAAGGAGCCACAGCACTTTTTTTAAATAAAATGTAGCCTATTTTACTCGATGATAATATATCTTGCTAATGGTCAAAGAATTTTCAAAATCGGTTGTGTAGTTTGCCAGTTAAATCATTACAAACAAACAAAAAATGATATCTTTCCTCTTTATAATATCAGTACAGATATAGACTAGCTGTGCCACATTTCGCGTTTCATTCATATTTATGATAACTGCTTGCTGCTGCTGTAGTTTGTACGGTAGTATTATATAACCTATGTTACTTCTGCATAAAATAGCTTTCTAATGACGAAGAAAATTAATAAAATCGCTTCAGTAACCTCAGAGTTTATCAATTACAAACAAACAAATATCTCCTTTTTTAATATTACTAATAATATGTTCAAATTCTTGGTTGCTTCAGAACCCTAACAAGCTAAAGCAAAAACTAGGGAATTATATAACAAGAATGTGTGGACAAAAAATAATGGCGTAGTTACTGAGAAACCCAAATTATAATTATTTCCACGTAGTCTTAAGACCGGCTCTAAGCTCGAGGAAAGTAATATTTTTATGTGACGGTCTACAAAATGGTTGGTAGTTTGTATGTAGTGTAGACTATGTGAGATCATCATTATATTGTTGATTCACGCCCGTATATTCCTAAAGGGGTTAGCAGAGGTGTGTTATACATCCAATTTTTGCTAGCTATGCCTTTAGGTCCTTTATGGCAGGAAGCGAACTTATTGGCATCTACCGAGCACAGCTTCGTGCTGAATGAATGTTTTTAATGAACTCTAATACAACTCAATAACAATAAGACAATCTCAGATTCGATTACTGAGTCTGGTAATTGAACCCGACACCTCTTGTAGTCGCATTGACGACCACTGCTCCACCGAGGCAGTCACACCTATAAGCAAAAATGTGTTGCAAACTGATAATTCCGTAGTGACCCTGAATATATTGTGAATGACGATATTTTAATAATTACTTTAAAAAGGTATAGGAACTACTGCGCTAACTTACTTAAGTCTATTAAAATAAAATATAATAAACATCAAATAGATAATACAAAGGGTAACACTAAAACTCTAACCTCTCGCACTTCTTTCCACATCTGACCCAAGACGCTCGGTGTACGAAGTTTATTCATACTTCGCTGATATTGGACGATCACAAACCGATAGTGCAGCCACTGTCAATCTCTGTTCGCAACCGTCAGACATTCTTACTTATCACTAACACACATTCGCCTCGTTAGAAACAGATGAGTCTGAACATGAGATTCTCATAATGAAATTAAGAAGTGATTGTACAGTTGGTAGCAATAACATACCCGGTATGTTCCTCAAAAAATATAAAGAATATCTGATACCACTAATTACATTCATTTGTAATCTTTCATTTAGAACGGGTACATTTCCAGAAGCTTTTAAACTTGCAGTGGTTCACCCGATACACAAGGAAGGTGACAGAGACCGGCCGCATAACTATATATATCTCTATTTATCTACACTTTCTAAACTACTGGAAAGACTAATGAACAACAGGCTCGTCAAATTCCTAGAGGAAACCCAAGTATTGTCCCCACGACAATACGGATTTCGCTCTGGACTATCCACGAGTAACGCAGTCCTAGACTTAATCAACGTAATAGTAGCTAAGCTTGACCACAAACAGAAAGCTATAGATGTCTTTTTAGATATTGCTAAGGCATTCGATACGATTTCAGTCTCTATCCTTTTCGCAAAGCTCGAAAAAGTCGGGATCAGAGATACTCAACTGTCCCTCTTCAGAAGCTATCTTGACAACAGACGGCAGTGTGTTAAGATTGATAATAACTATAGCGATGACCTTCCTGTTAAAAACGGAGTCCCACAGGGCAGTATCTTGGAGCCTACGTTATTCTTATTGTATATTAATGACCTCTGTCAATTACAGCTACACAATACCACTATATTTACTTACACTGACGATACTGCCCTTATATCTTATGGTGATACTTGGGAATCAGCATTCGCGAGTGCTCAGTCCAGTCTTAATTTAGTAACTAATTGGTTGGCTGGGAATCGGCTCACCCTCAATACTGGAAAAACTAATTATCTTACCTTTTCATTGACCACTCTAGGCAAGCCTTCTTCATCTTGTCACTCTCTGGTTGCTCACTCCTGCAATATCCTGGCCCATCCGTTGTGTAATTGCTCTGCTCTGTCTCGAATCAACTGTGTTAAATACCTTGGAAAACAAATAGATAATTTTCTTTCCTTTCACTCACATATTGACATACTTACCTCTAGATTGCGTAAACTTATATTTGTATTCAAAGCTCTTAACAATGTAGCCGATACTCAGGTCCTCAAGCTCACCTATTTAGCTCTTTGCCAATCGGTCACGCAGTATTGCATCGGGAGGAACACATAAAACACTTCTTCTTAAGCTAGAGTGCGCCCAAAGAGCGGTATTAAAAGTAGGTTGGAGGCTCCGTACCGATTTCCCACCACCGAACTTTACAAGACCTGTAATATACTGTCGGTGCATAATCGGAAAATTGTTTATTCTGAACCTTATTCTTACGACTCATACACATACCAAATACTACCCATCGAACTTAGACCACGTTCATTAGAAATACAACGTTTGTCCCTTGATTTCGGTCAGAACTAGTCTAGCCCAAAGATGTTTCTATTTCCTGGGAAATTACATGTACAATAAGCTAAACAAAATTCTAAACTTGTACCCAACGACCAAGAATGAGTGTAAAAAGAGAGTTACTCATTGGTTATGTGGCTTAGACTATGACGGCACTGAAAATATAATTTGCACATTAAAATAGACGATAAATGTATATTGCTTATTTTAATGTTGCTCTATATACCTACACACACATACGCACACATATACTTTCAACACACAATTATTCTCACACACTACACTTAAACATACATACACACACACAACTATCACACGCAATACTCACACACACCCACAAACCCACACAGACAAACACACACACAAACACACACCCAACTACTGTTTATAAATTATCTCTTTTATTATTGTTTTTGTGACACTGTTTGATAGGTGTAGCTACTAAGTTAACTTTTGTAGTGTTCAGTGGCGAGGACTGGAGATCTGCCACACAGGTTTGGAACCTAGCTCAGACTCCAGCTCTCAACAAGGTTGTTTTTCTGCTGTATCTATAAATATAAGAATACCATTGTACCTTTTTGAGAGAAATAAACAAACAACAATATTTATTATATTTCGGTGTCATCTTCACTAAAAGTAATGACTACTATTCACAAGTCCCTTCGGATTACTCCCGTTTAAGCGACTTAACGTAACGCCCTTTACATTACATTATATTATTATTTCATGATTATGGGTGGGCACTTTCAACGGTATTCTGAATAAACCATAGGGTATACTTTATACTAGTTTGTACAGGTCACGAGTTTTAAGTGCCCCTATATATTAAACTACCATATTACCATGAACAAGTATTACAAGTAACATAAAATTTCAGTGCATGTCCTATTCGCGTATTTCACAGCACACATACGTGATGTATGAATGAATATAACACGCGAACCTCGCAAACATTGCAATAATATCATTTTATCTCTTTCATGTAGACGGCTTTACGATCTAGGCAATATAACTCACATTCGCTTATCTTTACGCGCAACTCTAAACATGGAGCACACAAAAGCAATTTTGAGGGAACCAGTGAAACATACGACTTGACAAATTGACGGACCGACGCTCAGCTATTGCGTTTGTGCGACAAACTATTTCATTTGTCCGGTTTATAGCTCGTAAACTTACGTAATAGGTGGGTTACAAACGAGGCTGTGGTGACGATAATATATTGTTTATTTTTGTCTGTGGTTATTAGGTACCGATACGTTATTTATCACTTGCGGGTGGCATGCTCACCGCATTAGAGCCTACATTCAACGTGTATTGCCTTCTTATTGCGAATATTGTGCGGGAAAGTTTTTTGTGTGACATCCTTTGTGTTATATTAGTTTCGTTTTTTTTCTTACAAGCTTTTTTGTGATAAATGCTTCGTAATTGAAATTGTAATATTGTACTGTCTGGGTATTATATCTACAATATACGTTTTGTTTTGTGTTTTTTACGTGTCTTTTACTTCTATGATTTTATATATACATATATGTATCACACCCATGTCTTTAATTAGGTAAGCAAAGGTGTACTCTCAGTTTTAGCCGACTATGTTTTTAGGTCATGTACGTAATACGCGCCTCGTGCCGTCTACCTACCTAATAAAATTTCTTGACAGGAAATTCCAATAATACTTTACCCAACCCGGTAATCCAATCTGAGACCCGATGCACAGCAGCCACATTCACTCCCATTGTAGAGTTAGAAAACATATTTCGTTATTCCATAAGTATATATTATGGTTATGGCCGTCGAACATACCATTTAAATGTTCTGAGAGGTTTGTATAAGGACAGCTACTTCTTGAAGACTTAGGGTAGTCGGTTAAAATTAATGGTACGATCCCTATGGCGGTCTTTGCCTATTATAATAAAAATAATATCAGCCTTTACTAGACTCCTTGGTGAAGCAGTGGTATAGGACGGATGCGCATAAAGTCTCAGGTTCGATGCTTAAATCGGGTAAAGTTTTATTAGACTTTCTGACAGTCAAATGAGTGGCCGTAATATACCTCTGGTACAGGTTTGGGGATATAGACATAACGCTACGTATGTATGTATATATTTAAATAGTTAACGGCTTTTTGGCCATGGCCGCTGCCCTTTGTCAAATGTTTTTCGTCGACTTTTAATAATCTGTTACAATACAACTCCCGCACTAAGAATTATGCCTGTCGCGAGAGACTATACAAACATTCAAACAACAGACACATTGGATAGCCAGACTTGGAACAACCATTCAAACAACAGACACAGTGAATAGCCAGACTCGGAACAACCATTTGTGGATCACACAAATTCTCGTCTTGATTGCGCACTCGGCGTTGTGGCTGTGGCGACCGTGTAGTCCAGTCTATTTGTCACTGTTATTAACACAACAATCAGGTCTCGTCCTCAAGTCCCAATAGTGACTTACTTTTAGAGTTCGGAAAAACTCTTACACAATAGCTTTGTCCGTCCGTCTGTCCGTCCGTCTGTCTGTTATACAACATTTTACTCAAGAACCTAGAGCTAGAGACTCGCTGTTAACGCCGTTCGACCCCGCATAGTCGATATATTCCCGAAATGACTATGACCTATGATCTCTGACCTCAAGGTCACGTGGTATCGCGTGACCTTTGCATATTACTTGAACCATTTTTTCGAACTCTAAGATTTAAAGAATTTTATAAATCTACGCATAATTTAATGAGATGCAAACATTTTAAATCTAGTAGGGATAGTTAATATATAGAAAAAGGAAGCACGATACAAGTGTGACGTAACCGCTATTTAAGTGCAACTGTCAGAGGGAGATAGCGAGATATTTTCGCTGCACCTTACTTTTCGTAGATGCAAATTTAAAACATTAATTATTTCCTTATTTTGCAACTAATTTTGATATATTTGCACAAAAAATCTTTTTTTTTTGCTATTTTCTCTTGTGTGTAAAATGTATATGATCAAACATGGACAACTATTACTGTCTATCATTTGACAGAGTGTCGCGTTATATAGTAAGATTATATTGTTATTCAAAGTGGTTAATGCAATTTGGAGCGGAGATCTTGTGACATCGATGAGGGTGTTGATTCAGGCGGCGACTGAACTATGATAGTGCGATATTAACATAAGGAGATTATAGTATGCATTCCGAAGCAGTCTGTAGTTGGTTTCTTATTATGTGCACCAATAATGTGGTTTATTTACTACCTAAGTTATTGTATATGTCGGCGCAAGTCCACATAACTAATTATTTTAATACATCATTTTACAGATAATTGACTTATGGTCGGGTCTCTATTTATTTACTAAGATTACTTCATGATTACCACATTGTTTATGCGAGTCTTACCAGTTATTGCTTAAATAAGAGTTGTAATGGTTTGTTGTTGTTCGAGACGACAAACTATTACTCATTATAATTTAAATATTCATTTTGAAGTAATTGAGCCACTGCTAAATTCATAACTTGATTTTTAAGCAATGACAAGTTGATTTCTAGATATTTTTGTTGAGTTTAAAGTAATTCGAATGTGTCGGCGCAAGTCCGTATAACCGATTATTTTAATGCATCTATTTGCCGCTAATTGACTTATAATCAGGTCTCTATTTATTTACTAAGATTATTTCAATGATTACCACATTGTTTATGCGAGTCTTACCAGTTCTTGCTTAAAATAAGAGTTGTAATGGTTTGTTGTTGTTCGAGACGACAAACTATTACTCATTATAATTTAAACATTAATTTTGAAGTAATTAAGCAATTGCTAAATTCATAACTTGATTTTTAAGCAATAACGAATCGATTTCTAGACATTTTTGTTCGAGTTTAAAGTAATTCGAATACTTTCAAGTTCAAGATTAAATTGCAGAGTCAAACAGTCGTTTATTAAAACATTTTAAGTGAAATTAAAACGTTCTAAATATTATAAGCGGTCTGTTAATTTTTGTAAAGAATTAACGTAATTAAATTAGCTATTAAGGAAGTGTGTGTTAAAATAATAGTGAAATGTTGAATAAAGTGAATAATTTTTTCGCTAATGTCGGTAACGTGCTAAGCGAAAAAATTACATCGCAGAGCCACATTCCATCACATCATATCAGATCGCCTACCTCAAGCCTTAAATCTTTTGTTTTATTAGACACTGATGTTGACGAAGTGATCCAAGTAATAACAGGTCTGAAGGACACTTATGCGGTAGGATGGGATAATATACCTACGACTATAGTCAAAAGGTTTAAACACTTCCTTGCGCCTCCTTTAACGCATATTTTTCAAATCTGTTTATCTGAAGGGATATTTCCTAAGTCTTTGAAAAAAGCTATTATTATCCCAGTGCACAAATCTGGCGACAAAAAATTTGTAAATAATTACAGGCCAATTTCAATTTTGCCAACGTTGTCAAAAGTTTTAGAAAACTAATAAATTACAGATTAGTAAAATATTTAGAGACTAACAATATACTTTCAGACAGGCAGTTCGGTTTTAGACCCCAAAGATCAACAAGTCAAGCAGTTCACATGTTGACTGATCACGTAGTGGCTAACATGGATAACGGGATGCATGCTATTGGGATCTTTTTAGACCTGGCCAAAGCTTTTGACTCTGTATCAGTTCCTATACTACTAAAAAAGCTTGAATATGTGGGAATAAGAGGTACACAATTAGAATTATTTACAGACTATCTTAGGGACAGATATCAATGCGTAAAAATTGGTAAATGCTTTAGCTCAGATATCCCCAATGCTCCTTATGGGGTTCCTCAAGGCAGTATACTTGGAGTTACGCTGTTCCTGATCTACATAAATGACCTATGCAACCTAAAACTCCAAAATGGTATCATGGTATCTTATGCAGATGATACAGCCCTATTATTCACGGGCAAAACTCGAACTGAAGCGACTACACACGCTCAGCATGGCTTCAATACAGTTAGTAAATGGCTTTTTGATAATGTACTAACCCTAAATACCCAGAAAACAAAATATATTCACTTCTCAATGCGCAACAACACATATGATTCACCTAATGACATATTATTTGCTCACAATAATAAATGTCATTCACACGCTGACGTCGCATGCACATGTCCTACTTTAGAATCAACACACTTTATAAAATACCTCGGCATAACGCTTGACGCTAATCTAAATTTTCGCAATCACATTGAGTTATTATGTAAGAGAGTACGAAAGTTAATATTTATTTTTAAAACCATTCGTGGGGCCGCTAACTTTAAATTATTAAGACAAGTATACCTGTCACTATGTCAGTCAATCATATCTTACTGCATTACCTCATGGGGTGGAACATCGAAAACGATTTTATTGACACTGGAACGAGCTCAACGGGCTATTCTAAAAGTGGCGACGTTTCGACCTTTCATGTTTCCTACCTATGAGTTGTACCAATCCACAAATGTCCTAACTGTTCGCCAATTGCTTATTTTGCACACCGTGCTTAAACAACATGCACTACTTCCATTCAGACCACTTCCTCCAGACAAGAGACGAAAAGATTTAGTATGTACTAAGATTCATGCCAAACATGTCTTTGTAAATAAATTCTTCTTATTCCTAGGACCATTTTTATATACTAGATTAAATAGAATTTTAGATATATATAGTCTAAGTTATAAACAATGTAATGTTATTGTTACCAAACACCTTCAAACACTGACCTACTCCGATACGGAGAATTTGGTTACAGTTGTAAAATAGCCTTAAGTCATCAGTAATTTGTAATAATATGTAATTTAAGTATTTTATTGTATCAATATACATATTTTATTTTAAGTTTATGCACATTGACCTAAACTAATATTACTTGGCATATATTTTTTGTAAGTAGAGATATAGCCTGAAACACAGGTCTAAACCTAGTTCAGGCAACCACTTTATTAAACCTAGCGCTTGAAATTAAATTAGAATGCACAATGTCGGCCGATTAAGGTATAAGTAAAACATGTACCAGATTAAGGATAATTATAATTTATTGTAGTATAATATTATTTTAGACTAATAACAAAAATGTATACCCATGTATTATTATTGAATAAAATTATTGAAATTATTATATAAATTATTGAAATTGTGATTGTGTATTGACCTCCCAACGCCCGCCATCTTGAGCGCGTTTGGCGTTGTAAAGTCAAGCATTCTATTACGAGTTCTCACGGAGGCAAGAGCTCTTCATAAAATTGTAATCTTGTGAGTACTAAATTTAATATTGATATTTACTATGTTGCTTTACATAGTTAAGATTAAGGTTGTGCTTAAGAATCATAAGTGTTTATTATCGAAAGCGTGTTTCATTACTTTCATTATTTGCAATGAGTGATCCATCTATTGAGAATAGTGACGGCAGTTCTGCTGTCGTCACAGCTTTTAAAAACCCTGTTGGACTAAGGTCCATTAGAATATATAACGCAGCATAAGTGCTGCGTTATATATTCTAATGGATTTGGCAATAGAGTTGCGATTGAGAGATAGCAGATTCGAATTTCGATATGAACCAACTGCTGACAAGTATATCAGCTACAGCGAATAACTGTGGAACGCCAGAGATAATTGAAAACCTATTGTGTATGGCCGCCGGTGTGCCGCTGCGACTCAATAGGTCTAAACGAATACTACTTGGATTTGTAATACAAATGTAGGCATTTGTGTTACAAATTGTAGGTAGTTTGTTACACTAATGCCTGAATTCTTATATAGTATATTTTTAAACCTTAAAATGAAGATATAGACATAAGTCGTTATAGTACATGCTTAAGGGGCATAAATATGCTAAAGGAATAAGCAGATATATATCACAGCTATGATCCACCAGCTAAGATTTAAGGCCTGACGACATTTTCACCCGATTCGAATACTCCTCAACACTCGGCGTACTAGATTTGGCAACGTGACCATTTACACCAAGGCCTGTTTGCAGTTTTAGTGGCAAACCATACAAACAGACCGTCAACAATAGACCTTTGATCGCTAGCTCCTAAATATTAAGCCTGCCCTCGGCATCACTATTAATATGACCTAAATGTTCTAACAATAAGTTCCTTTATATATTATATAACGATACAAAGGGGCTCGCAGAATACTTTTTCATACAACTGGTTGGTCTCTATTCGCGATAAATTTTGGGCACATACTCGTATTGTAACAGGCATATTTATATACCTACCCGTTAAAGATTATTATATTATTAGATTTAAAGATGTTAATTGGAAAGAGTCTTAAGCTCTAGTTGTCCACTGTTAAGTTTAGTTCCTAATTAATTATGCTACCTATCGGCTAGAAAGTCGAATCACATCACATAAATGTTTTATGTATCCACAAGAATACTGCTGACAAACTACAATGCAATTGTGCAGGATTCTTTGTGTTCAGTGTGTATATAGTGTAGAGGGTGGTCTATGCATCTGACGACAAATTAAACGCAGATAGCGAAGTGATGATTTTATTGAGAGACCACTGACTTTTACTATACTATATATATACTATATATATACTGGTTCTTATTTATTATACAGCATTACAAACTAATTAAATATTACTACAAGATAGTAGGTTACACGAGTGTACATTTCTTCTACGGAAAGTATGTTGGTACACATAGCTACACATCAAGTTAGACACCCTATATACGCATAACTACGCTACATACAAAATAGAGAATTGTCGAAAAGGCACAGTGCATAGTGGTGTAGACCCATCACGGTGCACTAGCGCGTGCGGCGACGCCCGCGGCCCGTTCAGCGTGAATGAGACAAAATAATAAAAATATAACGTACTCTTCCGCACAATTCGCAGCGTTCAACTTCTTATAGTTCAAAGTCCTAACAGTCTAGGTTGATGAGTCACTGTATGTACAATGTTCGATTTACTCATTTTCTAAAAAGGAAATGAGTGACTCTACGATGATGTTAATGCCTCTGAGTAATGGTGGCACACAATTTGGCAGAAAATTGTATCAAGATAGATATTTTAATTTATAAAAGAAAAATGTTATATCGGCCCTGTATATAAACTGTCCAATTGCGGGGCTCTTATCAGTTTAAGAAGGAATGTTTTTAAACGGCTACTCCTGTAATATTAGGTATAAATCCTGTGTCGCTGTAGGATCACTTTGTTAATGTCAGTGTGCCAAATTTTATGGGTTAAAATCCCACATGGGACAAAAAATTTAAACGGAGTACTTGCTGAACTGTAGAAAGAGTTACATCAACAGCTCTCGCTGTATTTCGCTGACTGTGCCCATCTTCAAGCATTGTCAGGATCCTGGTACATTCTTCAGGGGTTAATGAATAATAAAATTTATAAGGCAGAGACATCATATTTATAACTTTTTTATTGCAAAACTAAAACAAACGCTAAACAATTGAATTAAATTTATTGGTACTAAATTCAAAAACGACCCTTATATTACATTTTCATCTTTTTATACAATTATCAAAAATAAATAAAAAGGTTTTATATATTATTTCATATGGCATTAAATATTCTTTAATTTAGTCTTTATATATACGATATATATATCAGCTAGTTATTATTATAACCGGTACTTGACCGTATCAACCGATAGTTGTTTTAAGTAGGTACCCTCGTTTCTAACGTAGGCGTGTAACAAATACAGTTACAGAGGAAATCTTTCATTAGTCGTCAATTTCTTCGCTCATATTTTTTACGTTTATTCTGGCAAGTTCTCAAAAAAGTGTACTGAGGTCATCTACGTGTAAGATCAAGGTAATCACATTCTCGCGTAGGTTGTGACCTTATATAACAAAAGTAATAACACTAATGTACTTTAGGTTTGTGTTAAGTACATATGGTTAGGAAACCGTGTACAAACAACTTATACTCCATTTGGTTAGGTATTTAACTAAAGGTAAACAACCTTGATGTGTGTTTTATCTGAAAACTCAGTTTAAAAATAAAATGCTGCTAAAGATCAATGTAAATACAACAATAACATTACTAAATCAATTGAACCGTTAGTTTAAGCAGTAGTTTATTTGTTTAATATGTGTTAGTGTAAAAAGTCACATTAAGATTGATTACCTTTAGTTAGATACCCAACCAAATAGAGTATAGTATATATTATCGCACCCCAAGGGGAATAAAGGTGTAAGTACAATTACGCCGTTTTTTTTATTGCGTATTCGAATAGTGCAAGTAAAGATACACAAGCTCAATTAAATTCGTTGTAATTTGACAAAAAATAAAGGCTTTATACCAAAAAATAATTTGTCTCGTTATAATAAGTTTGATATTTTTCAATGACAAAGGACTTTAAACTTACTAAAATAATTAAAATTTGATAAAAATACACTTAATCTTACAGCATGTTTTTCTTTCAGAAAATTAAACAAAAGATTATAAAAGTACTTTCTATAGTAAAAATATCAGATAAAGCAGTTTTTTGTTTTCCTCTAACTTTACCATAATCGTCTTACGCCTTTATTCCACTTGGGTGCGTTTTTGGTTAAATACCCACAAAACAGAGGTTAACCTATGTACACAGAGTAGGGCGAACACACGATTGAAATATAAAAAAAACATTTAATAGAAAAATATAAAATCAGAGTATCATCTGTAGGGTTAAATAATATCTATAATGCTGGATATAACAATGTACAATCACAGGTCTTAAAAAAAAAAATTATGAATGATGGTCTGAAGACCACTGAGCTACTTGGATTTTTATGGATGCGGGATTTGTTGTAGAAAAAACAAATGACACAAGAAAACATCAAAGTCACAGGCGTTTGAAGGGTCAAATTATATCTATAATGCCGGACGTAATAATGCACTACCAAAAGTTTAAAAAAGCAAATATTAAATCAATAACTTCTTGGTGAATTTCTGAAGACTAAAATTATGTTTCTGCTTCGAAAATAAAAATAAATCATTCAAGAAAATATCAAAGCCACAGGTGTTTGAAGAATTTAATAGTGTATACATATACAATTAAATAATAGTATAATATGTATATACTATTAAATTGTGCATCAGTGTGTATCAGTAAATAACAATGCACTGTCACTGATGCGGGTGTTGTCCTAGAAAAACATAAATAAAGCAATAATGTCAGTCAGACCAGCGTTTGAAACGTTGAATAGCATCAATTGCCGTACATAACCCCACTTATAACCAGTCTTTTGTAGTTTGCGAATGAACTTCGAAAGAGCAATTCCGAAGTATAACTATGCCGAGTAGTTTGCAGCTGATTCGCTCGTAGTTCGTTAGGTCTCCGTAGTCCACTATACTACATAGAATGCTTTTGTACGTTAAGGTAATGGCTTGCATAGCGGGTAGCCATCTTTCTTTTCGATTCATTAATTAATTCACCGTTCATTTAATTCATTGCGTCCTTTTTGTTACTAATGTTTTAGTATGCCTTGTATAGCGGCGGTAGTGAACACGGTTACTGTACATCAGGTCTCGTGTTGGATGCCCTGGTCGGGTAGCATTATTGGGTTTTTGTCAAGAGATATTTAGTAACAGGTCTAGTGCTGTCCCAGTTGTTACCAATAGGCGTGCCTGTATAAGCGTGAGACTGGCGAGTATATATGTAGAATTATCTTTAACTAGATGTGTCCGCGGTTTCACCCGCGTTTATGATTACTGCTCCGCCCTCGTGGGTCGTAGCGTGATGCTATATAGAATATAGCCTTTCCCAATAAATGAGCTATCCAACACTAAAATATTTTTTCAATTCGGGCCAGTAGTTCCTGAGATTAGCGCGTTCAAACAAACAAACTCTTCAGCTTTATAATATTAGTATAATTATTATCAATTCCTGAAATGTGTGTGATATGTTCCTCTATAGCTGTGTTAAATTATATTTAAGCTTAAGACTGCGCCGAGCGTAAGACAGATAATGACAGAGCTGGTGCGGCGCATATTCAAATCGGCGCGCGGCCGCCATAGTAAAATTGTATGGAGGATTTGAAGTGCTTTTTTGATAAATATGTATCTTTATTGTCAACCAATAACTTAAATATTTGGGACGGACAAATTGTAATATAACTATTTATGTTTTGTTTAAGCTGTAAAATAGGATAGATTTCTACTGTTATAATATAAAAATCACGTAACACGAGTTTACGTTTTTGCATTTTTCGTGCAAATTTACGTAATTTTGTAGGCGAAAATATTAATTATTTTAAGTTTTTTACACGGAGTAATTATAAACACATTCATTTTTATGGTATATGTATATTTTATATTTGTATTAAACACAAAGTTATGATTTTATTCTCTTAACTGTGGCCGCCTGTTTTGGCACATTTTACTCGGCGCAGTCTTAATCCTTACTAATATTATAAATTTGGAAGTAACTCTATCTGTCAGTCTGTTATCTTTTTACGGCTAAACCACTCAACCGACTTAGATGAAATTTGGTACAGATATAGTTTAAAACCTGGGAAAGGACGTATTTTTTATAGATGTAGGTACCACGCGGGCGGAGCCGCGCGCAAAAGCTAGCAAGCTATATTTTATTTTAAAAAAGTACTGTTCGTAACAGAAACTACCTACTTTTACACGAGCGAAGCCGTGGGCAAAAGTTACTGCATAGTAAAATATTTTGGAACAATTACATTAACATTTACATAACATTTTGTAATAAAGCTGTCAAATCAAAAATATGTGTACACACCTACTTAATAACTAGATATATTTATAATATTAGTCTAAGCTCTTCTTAGTGTGAGAAGGGTAATACCATAAATTTATGGCTGCACGTGTGGTGTAGTGGTTTCAGTGGTCCCCTCGCCATTACCGCTGCGCCGAGTGTTGTGGGTTCAATCACGGGACAAAACTTTGTGTGATCCACAAATGGTGTTCCTAATCTGGGTGTTCTTTGTGTCCTTTGTTTAAATGTTTGTAAAGTGCGGAATCTCGCGGTAGGAATAATTCCTGTGTCGGGAGGACCGCGACACAGATTACGTCGACCGCGGGAATTGTCTTCTTGAAGAGAAAATAATTTAAATATGATATGAATAATATGTTTAAGGTACAATTTAACTTTGTCACTCATACATATTTCAGAAGCCAACGTCTAGACTCGATACTATTTTCATTATATCCGATACGGTGTAGCTGTCTGGATGAATATTGAATTAGAGAAAATATTATATTAATATAAAATATACTATAATATTTTACTTATAAGTTAGTTTTAATATTATTAGTTTAATTGATTCATAAAATGAATATGGCGTGATATAATTTCATGTAATAAACCATGAGTTTAAAAAAAGAAAAACATTACATGGTTACAATTTTGTAATCGTACTACTTAATACGGATTTAATAGCGTTGTTTAATAATAATAATACCTGTTTTAGTTATTAAATAAATGATCCATCGCAAAACTATAAGTCATCTTCAAAAGCTTTTACCTCTATATCTACATATAATAAAATTGTAACTGTTTAATATGTTAGTTTGTATGATTGTATGCGCATCACACAAAAACTACTGCACGAAATTGAATGCAGCTTTTACAGTTGTCTTGCTGGATATCTAACTTAAAATCTGGTGCATATTTCATCTTGACGCGGCGCCTAGAAGTGTAGTATTAACAATAAGAAATTTTTGTTACGTCACTACCCAGAAGCCCAATCGATAAGAATTAATTGGAGGGTCGGAGAAGAAAACAATAAGCTATTTATTCCTCACATACTAAATCGCGAGCAAAATCCAGTTTGTAATATTTTAGAATATAGTAAAATATGCAAGCCTCGCATCCTCTATTTCATTTTATTTCTCACAAACTGTTACAATTTTCAAATACGGGAATATATCGGCAAAAACATTGGTGTGATTTTGTGCGATTCCAACGCAGCGTGTTGTTGTCAAGTGAGCGTTATAAATGGACCTCTGATAGAACATACGGAGAGAAGTTACTTCACGTACATTTTGTTTCAAATGATACTAGATTTACCACAGTGGCACGAGTTTATACAGAATTTGTTGTGTTTCAGATTTTATTAACTTTATGTTAGGATTGTTGGACTGCTAAGTTAGAGGTTTAGTGTTAGAATGTAAAACATAACAGGCTTTGATATTGATAAATTAAATAAATCTGACTTGTATTAAGGATCAGTCGAATTAACGAATGACTCGGTCATATGTTTTTGTTAGCTATCGGTATGCATAATTTTCGCTACAAGAATGACAACTACGTGCATCCTAACTAAAATTTGTTTGTTTGTTACGTTCACGCCTTTACTATTTTACTTATCGTCATGAAATTTTGCATACACCATGTCAGGGTTACAGAAAAAGGCATAGGATACTTTTACCAGCAAATAGTATTGTTCCCGAGCAAGCGAAGTCGCGGGCTAAAGACTTTCCCACTTAATATTATACATGCGATTGTGAGTTTGCTTGTTTGTTACTTTTTCACGCCTTAACTACTTGACAGATTATCATACAATTTTGCATACGTTGTCAGGGGAACAGAAAACCACACAAGATACCTTTCATCTACAAAAAAGTACTGTTCCCCAGTAAGCGAAGCTGCGGGCAAAAATTTGTAAATAATGATACAAAATTACAATTAATCATCCAATTGTTGGTCGGTAGCAATTGCTAATATTTGTGACTGTGTGTATTGATCACTTATTTAATTAGAATCCTGAGATAATATCGAAAATTGTAAGTACTGTTTGAATTGTAGTTAGATAAATCTGATAAGGTTAGAAGCTTATGTCCAGATGTTAGGAATATAATTTTAGCCACCGATACATATCTGTGCTAATGATATAAAGCTAAAGAGTTGGTATGTGTCTGCTAATCTCGCAATGAATCTCAAGAACTTCATATTTTAAAACCTTTTATATTCCGTTTGTCAAAGAACGTTATCCTAACTTATATTATAAATGCAAATGTGAGTTTATTTAGTTGTTTGATAGGCTTTTGCGCATTATTATAAGATCTAGGCCAACATGCTCCTGTCAACAGAATTATGTCCACCTACAATAGAGTCAGTTTACGTAACAGTGAAATTGATATTTAATTTGACAGTCTGACTAGTTAAAGTAAAGTAAAGTCTGAAGTTAAAGTGATGAGTATTGATGACCTATAATTATCTATACTAGTGGTCGCCTAGTGGCCGAAATTCGACCATAATTTATTTAAAATGTTCGATAGTTATTAAGGTTTTATTGTCTAGAACTATACCCTTATATTCACATTAATTTACCTATATTTTCAAACAAATGATTTTTTCCTTAACTATATTGTTTAATTGACGATATTCCCAAGTTTACTAATTTGTCTTCTTTTTTATTTATTACATATAAATACGTAAATATATTACAATATAAATAGTATATATCATTCCAATCCGCCCAAAGTTTTCCTGTAAGATATTGCTGATATATGTCATTATATATTGATATATGTAACCATAGTTACGAAGAATAGTATTACATCAGCCGAACAATGCCGAAATACTATGAACGCGATTCGGCTGCGTGTGTCAAATGCATGGTTGTGTGCGTGTAGTGTTTTTTCAATAATTTAATGTATTTCTAATGCATATTTTATATAAATATTAGTATTCGCCCCTCCTTCTCCATGTAAACTTTAACTGTGCCAAATGTCATACTTCTCCGTCCGCAGAATTTTCGTAAAAAGTGGTAAAAAGCTTTTGCTTCACGTATTAATATATAGATTATTATTTTAATTTTATTAAATGTCCATTACAATTTACAAACATAATATCACATGCAATTGTACTATTTGAATATTTCAGAATACCATATATTTTCATTTTATGTAAATTAATGAGAATATTGTATTTACTTTGTAAAGTTTTTTTTTTATTTGTTTAAATTATTTAATTTAATCGGTAATATAATGTAGTATATTTTTTAATTAATTTCATGTAATGTAATTTTAATTTCTTTATTTTAATATATAAATATTTTTGTAATTATAATTCATTTAAATTTTTGCATTAGAAATTATGTAATGAAAACTGTGAATGGTGTGCACATCTTTAAGTGATGTTTTTACTCTGCATCCTAGTTAATGAATGTGTAATATTAATAATTTTATAAAAATGTCGTTGGTGTACCTTGAATAAATAAATAAATTAATTAACTCGTCGACCTATCGTTATGCAATTTTGCATACACCTTGTAAAGGGTACAGAAAAGGTACCTTTCATTCAGAAAAAGTACTATTCCGAGGGATATAAATTAAATGACAATATCTACATTAACGCAAGCGAAACCGCTGACCAGAACGAGTTCGCTATGAAACATCTTGAAGTAGACAATACGAAAAGATCAATATCAGATGCAGGTGAGAAGGCAAGGCACAGCTATTTAAAATAAAGTACATAATTACAAACGTACACACAAGAACACATCGGATCCCAAACGTTCAGCGCTCACAATAAATCCATCGTGATGAATGGCAGCCGCTCAATGTCACCGTCGACCGAAAATCGGAACATTTGTTTCAATATTTTCCACCGCAAACGGCATCGATCACTCACAAATTTTATTTGTAGTTAAATATAATCTAGGTATACGACTGTATCGTTCCAGAGTTCACAATGTGCTTCAAAATAAATATAAAATACTTTAAGCATACTTTTGTTTATAGAATGACGTATACGAGTTCGGCATGCTAAGAGTTCTTTATTGCTGCCAATTGCATACTAGGCAGCGCTCCACCTGATTGTAAGCAGTAACATATTGAACATGACATATCATTATAGACGATATTCCAAAGAAAGCAAACAAGTTTTTTTTATACAACTAAGGTGGCAAACAATCATACGGCCCACCTGATGGTAAGTGGTCACCGTAGTCTATGGACGCCTGCAACACTAGAGGCATCACTTGCGCGTTGCCGATCCTTTAGGAAATGAAGTGAGAAGGAGAAGGAGCGGGAAGGGGGAAAGAGGAGGAAACACAACAATAGGAATAATGCTATTAAACTTCGATATACTGTGAGACCCAGTCCTTCCCCGGTCGAGCTGGGCCCATTCATGCTGAAATCAGCGAGGCTCTACAACTCATAATAAATTTTTAGTATTTTCTTTTAATTTGAAATGTCAACTCCTGCACTGTAAGTAGTTCCTTTGTCGCGGGGACTTTACAAACATTCAAATACCAGACATAAAGAGCAGCTAGCCTCGGATCAACTATTTGTGTATCACAACAATTCTTCTACCGTGTCGGAATCAAACCCACAATTTTCGGCGCAGTGTGTGAGGCGATCAATAAAAACATTATGCTATCCATGCAGTTAAGTAGGTGACGACTGTTTAAGCACTGCTTGTTGTTAAACAGTTGCCATAGCCTCTATGAAAGGGACCGCCCCTTGAGAAGGATGAAAAAGAACTGAAAGGGAAGGAAAAGACCGAAGGCGAACACTTCAGACGCTAAATTTAAAGAGCAGCTTCATCGTAGAAGATCAGAATTCTATTGCATCACAGGTTATTTGTTCAGCCATTGCGTTCGAGGCTGGAGAACACTCAAAGCTCTAAAAGTGCCAGGAAGCACATCTGTAACAACGCGTTGTTCGTCGCAAAGCTTTGAATACCGACGTAGAGTGGTTAGCGGGTTTCATCGGACACATTTTGGTGAGTGTACGATGGAATTGTACAGTTTGCCTCTAAGCCCATTCATCGTCGTACATCTGGTCGTCCGATTATAGAATCGGCCTTAAAGCTTTCAACATGGCAGTACATCTGATGTATATATGTTGAATGTTTTAAGGATGCCTTATATGGTGGAATTCCACTAACTAAGGAGATTTTACAGCTCTTGTCTGTGCTTGATGTTTGATATCGGCATATTGCCTGTGCATTTTCTAAAAGCATCTCAAGCGGAAACATCGACGCACTAATAAAAACGTATGAAAAGACTAAAAAGTCTACTAAGAGCAATGTCGTCTTTGTTCTGCACCGATGGTGTAGTGGTTTAAGTGGTCGCTGCACTATTGACAAAACACCGAGTATTGCGGGTTCGAAAACCATACCGTACAAAAATTTGTGTGTTCTACATATGGTTGTACTTAGTCTGGGTATACTTTGTGACCGTTTTTGGGGATGATGGATTTTTTAAGGAACCTGTAATAGTCCTCTGCGATATCAGAATTATTCCTAGTGCGAACGTACAGCATTTAAAATATCCATTCTTCTAGACTTATTATCTAAAACGAATATGTTCGTACAATGGTGTTTACTAGACTATGTGTAGAATATAATTATATAAAGCATTTTTATCGTATGTAAGTGAAAGGGAGAAGCAATACATACTGCAACTCGCGGTCTCATCCACGCAGTAACAACACTTTAAAAGATAGTGGTAAGGTAAATAACAAGAAAGATATCCTTTACTCTCCAAACAGTTCAGCACAGACCGCTGGTATATAAACCTAATCAGCATCACATAATGTATACAAAGGATCGTGTATTAAAGCAACATCCGGCGTCCGAGCCGCGTTTGGTTGCGAAAGCTGCGGTTAACCCTTCCACTGGTATTGATGCTTTATAGCGTCATCCACAAGTCCCGACCTCCGTATCATATAATATCTACATGTTTAGTAAGTAGTTATATCTGCATAGTCTCACGACTATACATACCTGAAAAGGTCAGTCAGAGTTGTGCTAGTTGCGCTCATATTTTGTTAGCTATGATCTCGATAGTTGCGTAATAGGCTCATCCTCTATTATCCCACGTAATAGGAGACGACCAAAATGTGAGCCTAATGTCGTCTACTGGGCACAATGCCAGACTTCGTGCTGCTACTAGGAATTTCTTGAAAGAGGTCGTGGGAAAGCCACGCTTCGGCTCGACCGGCCTCACAGAAAACTGGCGTGAAATAGCGCTTGCGTTGTGTTTCGTCGAGTGATTGAAAGTACCGGAGGCCCAAGCCTCCGCCCCCAATGGCGGGGGGAGGCAAATTTAACAAGGCCGGCAACGCACTGGTGACTTTTCTGATGTTGCGGGTGTCCATGGGCGGCGGTAATCTCTTACTATCATGCGATAAGTCTGCTTGTTTTCCTCCTAAACCATAAAAAAAAGATTAATCCAATAACAGTTTACTGGACCAGGATATTAAATCCAAGATCTCATGATGCGCCACCAAGGTAGCAGTTTATTTAGTACCTTCTTGGAAATTGGAATTTTGTAGGAATTTCATCTTATACACCACAGATTTTATAAGCTGTATATTTTATTATACAGCTGTCAACGAAAAAAGAAAGTGATTTAGTTTTTAATATCGTAAATGTCCTTTAAAAACATGAGATAGTTATATATATAGTTCGTTAACTATGGGCGTCGGTATCTAAATCTCCATTTTTTCAAGTCTGTTTTTATATTGGTTTTTGTTGCATGCAAAACGACTGATATAATTTGTCGTTACTTTTATCGTTAAGTTTTTACCTGCTTAATAATTTTATCTGGTAGAATCTCAAATATCATACATAATTATGAAGTGCATGCTGTGTTGCCTTATAATTGGATGTAACTTTTCCTATAGAGCCTGTTATACTATGTATTTATCGTACTATCGTTACATTTTTAGCAGTCCATATGTAAATGACGCTACGGGCAATGTGGGCAAACTGAAGTCCACGCAAATGAAGTCGTGGGCGTAATCTAATAGGATAATTAATAAATGAAAAAAGTAATAATTATCACGACGCCCAAAAAACCTTTTCCCACCTAAGTATCTAATGGATATTTTAACGACATCTGAGAATTTTTATTGCCACGAAACTTTTCGGCCGTTACGGTTAAGTTTCTCAAATTTTAACTCCCATTTAGATACCAGTCCTTTTGAGCCCGTTTACAAACTTAACTAGTTGAGCTAAGTAATGTAAGTTCAAAGTTAATTACACTAGTATATGTTGTGGGTTGTGACTTCTTTAGGCGATCTGATTGTCGCGAACTATTTGACGCTAACTATAGTGTTATTAAAATACATTTATATTATTTTTCAGTAACTAGTTAATTTAGTTTTGAGTCTACTAGTGACTAGAAAAAAAATAAAGCTATTACAATAAAATTTTCTGTAACACGATACTGTAAGTCTGACCTAACTCGTAGCCTAACCTAACTCATACCGAGACGAGGTCTATGCCCAGTAGTGGGACAGTTGATAAAAATGAAAATTGAAAGATCTATTGATATCCCTTTAAAGAATGCTACGTTATAAAACGACGTTAAGCGTATTTATATGCAGAAAGACACTCGACGTCGTATAAATCTATCATACCTAGTTGTTCAAAATATCGCGATAGACTAGTCAAGCCGATTCATATTTAGTTAGTTTCTAACACGACAAATAGAAATAGTTAATTTTAATAAAAGCTAACTTTTACCCGCGACTGTGTACGCGTTGAATTTGGAAGTAGTACTATCCATATTTTCTTTATTTGCATGTAAGAAGCAGCTGATCTACACTCATAAAATATACAGATACAATTTATCTTCTTTAATTTCGTGCTATGCCTTGTTTTTGCGTGATACTCGTTAAAACATACAGACAGTCAAAATCTCTAAAATATTTTTTTTATCTTCTACAGCTCTTATAAATACTCCTTACGTAATTTTTTTCTAAATATCTCCTATGTCCAGAAATGGACTAGTTACAATTTTATTATATGTGTACATTGTGTACCAAAAAATCTAATCAGTTAACAATATAGGTCGTCAACTGAATCTATGAGCTGTAATTATGTTAACGTAGGGCCATATAATATGTATTTTCGTGAAATCTCCCAAGGTTCGTGGAAATCGGCGGGAAATAGCGTAATCAGGTGACATGACAGAAGTCTCATGATGCGACCATGAACAAAATCGTTTACGTCTTAATCAAAATTTCCTGCTTCGTAGTGATATAACATGGACAGCTACACGGAAGTCTATACCAGTTGACTTAATATATAGATAACAATTATACCAAGTCATTTTTTCGTATAAAAATACGTAAGGTAAAAAAAGTGGATGGGATGTTGAAACTGGTAGATTGGTTGTTTTAGTACAAATTTGATAAAACAATCAATCCCATGACCATTTCTGGATGCTAATTATGCAAATCGCTACAATAAATAGGCAGACTGATTGAAATGCAAAACCAATACCAAGAAATCCTTAAAAAAATTACACCTGCATCAAGCTCTTCAAATATATTAAAGCATAGTAAGCACATATAAATACAAACTTTAATAAAACAACGATTTGCGTCTAGTTAGCAGCTTATAATCAGCAGGCAAACAGTTAGCGACAAACAATTTGCCCGCTCAATCTGCCCTAAGCCAGCGAGGTACAAGGTACGTGCACACAGAGGAATGTGACTTGTGAACGCGTATGATGTCAAAAGCGGCTGATCGATGCGCATCACAACCCACGTACTGCTAATGAGTTACTGAACTGTAACATTTGCATATTCTATCTAATGTTGGAGGTAAAATTTACGTACTGATTATACATTTTCGTATAAGTTTACGCGCACTTCGTACAGGTTAATGTTTAATCCTGGTAATATTACAAACGTGGAAGTTTGCGTGTTTGTAACTTAATCACGTATGAACCGCTAAACTGATTTTCGTGTAATTTGGTATGGATATAGTGTGCACCGCACTATATCCTATCCTATAATTACAAAACGCATTGCCTTATTATAGGTTACCAAGGTTATATTAAGAAGCTTCTAAACGTTTATTATTTCACTGTAATGTGTGCCTGCATTATAGTTTTTGGCAACGTTACCTAAAATAACACCCGTACAGTGCAAACCTGGCACTGGCTGGTCTGGCTATATTACCAGGCAATTATGTTTGACATATCCGATTTAGTTGGACTATAGTTGATAATATCGCAGTCTCTTATTGCAGTCAAAATATTTTGAGCGTAGACTCTCTAAACCCAGATTTTACCAGCTATGTTTTAGGTCCATGTAACCGAGGATCAGGCTATTGACATTAAGTGTGCCCAGAAGACGTCTACTGGGCACACTTCAAAACTCTGTGCTGTTACCAAGATAACTTTTTTGATTTCTTTAAAATATTTTTTAAAGAAATAAAAAAAGTACTCCCGCGCAAAGAATTATTCCTGTGTCGAGGAGGACTTTACAAACATTTAAACAACAATTCATATCATTTCACAGTAAATCCCGACACAGGACAACAATCCCTACACGAACCGCACATCGACCGAGAAGAAATTTAAATGATTGTTACATACATACATACATAGATTCACGCCTGTTTCCCAGAGGGGTAGAATGATTGTTACCCAATCGCGATTAAACTGTTCAACCGATTTCATTGAAGCTTGGCACACACGTTGTCCTGCATTACCACGTAATAATATATTATAATATAAGCCCTGTATATAAACTGTCCCATGCATGGCATGGGCTCTAAGAATCTTAGTATGAGAAGGGATAGGCTAGAGTATACACACAAAGAAGCCATAATCAAAAGTAATTAAGATCAAATGTTGACACAGTTTCTGACTCACACGTATGTCATAAACTACCTACTCAAAGTAGCAAAATAAAGCGAAAATTTACGAATACTACTCTAAAAATGTTTAGTAAATCCCGCTGTATTTTGACAACATGTTGTCACGATGACAGCTATTGATTGATGCGTTGAACATCGGGACTACGATTACTAACGAGTTGAAGAACTGACGGAACGCTGACAGTTTATATTAATGGTAGTTTAATAGGACTGACGCTTCTGTGTGTCCGCTTGGATGTATGAAATGGTAAGGCTGTAAGTTATGGCAGGGATTTGACGCATATTTTTTAATATATCTTTATATATGTACAGTCACCTTTAATAATGCATGGATACCTTAAGGTCTAAAATCCTGTGAACAATCGAATTAGAATAAATATTAATTAACTAGATGGCGTTGTTATATTGCAACGCGTACTCATTTTAGCAAATGGGTGAAATTTATAAGAAATTATAATCTCAACTGAAAAGGCACTCGAACACAGGGGCAGAATAACAGGTAGGTAGGTTTCCGTGCCTCGGAAAACACGTTAAGCCATCAGTCCCGGCTGCCATGAACATCTATGGCAGTCGTTATTGGGAGAGTGTCGACACAAAAGATCCTACTGGGTCGAAGTGTCGCTGGTCTGCACTGACTAGCCCCCACATAAGATAGATACAGGTAGGATACACCGACTATACGGTAACTTTGTAATTATTGCGATTCTAAACCACTTATTTTTATTTCTACGTTTATTTGAGTTTCTACCAGTATAAAATCCTCTTCTTGGCCACATGTACCTTCTATAGCTATAGTTCTAAAGAGGCTTAAACATCTGCAATGAAAAGAAAATGGCACATATACCTACATACATTGTACTATACCACTCAAAAATGCATTTAATTAAATGCAAACTGATTCACTGAAAGAGAAAGATACTTCGACTCATTTGGACGGCTTTTTAAAGCACGAAAAATGCATTGAATTTTAAATTCATTTGATTGGGGATAACTTTCCAGTTCCCAAATAAATTTCGAATGAATTCATTCATAGTTCAATTAACTATTTTCGAAATAAAACTTAATTATTGGTAAATGGTTATAGATTTGTTTATAAATACGGTTAATAAAAAGTTTCGATTTAATTATGTAAGCACTACGGTCGTGTGTTTTTATTTAAAAGCAATTCATGACTGTTATTTTATCAATACGAACTATTGGACATAAATCGTCTAAGGTATCTTAATGTATTTTAAAATTGAAATAAGTATAATTTATCGAATGATAAAAAAAATATCACTAAATATTCAACTACGTTTACTTTCATATATCATTGAAAACCAAGTCAGATTGATTTAGACATTGTGGAGAAAACAAAAAGATAAATAGACTATAAAGATTTTTTTAATGGTCTTGATCTATGAAAAAGTCGTTTCGTTTAAAGAAAAGTGGTAACAATTTTATAAGTAA
This sequence comes from Catocala fraxini, assembly GCA_930367265.1. Taxonomy (NCBI): domain Eukaryota; kingdom Metazoa; phylum Arthropoda; class Insecta; order Lepidoptera; family Erebidae; genus Catocala; species Catocala fraxini. The sequence continues at coordinate 19,721,601 of OV884035.1, forward strand.
TCGTTTTAATTAAATTGTTAAATGGGCAATCCAAATTCAATAATACTTAACATGTATATTTGCTTGACATCGTATCGAGTTTGGTTTGTCTTTAATTGTCAAAATCACAAATGCCATTTAATAGGGTTTATTCGATTTATTCTTGCAATAGCAAATAGTATTCAAAATATACCCTTAAGTGAAAACAGCTTAAAAAGTGGTTGGAAAATGGAGGAATGGAATGGCCAAATTAAATTATTATATTTAATTTGGCCATGAGGAAAAGTTTCCCTTACTTTTTCCTGTAGTAAGGCATCTCGCTTCCACTCTTGCACGCTTACACTCAGGAGTTACGTCATAAATACATAAGTACATGCGTCCTTTTTATGTAAATTAACAATTAAATCTTTAATTAGATTTGTAAGCTAATTTTATTTGTGACTAACTTTTGCCCGTGGCTTTGCTCGCGTAATAGTAGGCTAGATTATGTTAATAAAAGTATTTAATAAAAATAAAATATAGCCTTTGTTACTCGGTGGTAATTTAGTTTTCTAATGGTGAAAGAATTTTTAATCGGTTGAGTATTTTTTGAGTTAAATCCTTATAAACAAACAAAAAATCAAATCATTTTTCTTTATAATATTAGTGTAGATAGGTTAGACTAAATGGTATTAAAAAAAATATCTTTGTATTTAAATCTTGGATAACGTAACTTATTGATTACAGTTATGCCAATATTTTTAGTACGCGCGTTATGTGGATCGAACCTATTGCCGTCTACCGTACAAAGTGTCAAACGCTACCAAGGCAGTCTTAACAAATCATAGTCAAAGCCCTATTGTGAAATAGTGAAATGTATATAACATCTGTTCTGTATACTAACATTATATTCCGTCTATTTACAATGCTTATTAAAGAAGTCTTAATTATACTACGGTCGGTCCTATTGAAATCCCCTGCAGAAACCAAGGCCTTACCGGTGTAAAGCATGTTTCTTTAGTATTCAGTCACTAATTCTCGCAGAGCTAGCTGTGTTCACCGACTGATATTTACCGATCAGTGAGTGAAGCTTGAAACGTCAATGACTGTGGTTCTGTGATAGTCTGCGATTTAGTCATTGCTTAGGCTGATATTCCACACAAAGAGGACGAATCTTAGTGCAAAATGATCAAAATAAATTGTCTATATGGGATGGTAGCATCGGTCTTGTGAAAATCGCCATAAGTATCTTCTAGATGAAAATTTATATTGGCAAAAATTATTTATCTGAAAAATTATAGGCGCATATACATAAATGTATTATCCGGGCCTGAGAGCGAAGCTCAAAACAGGTTTAGATCTAAGGTATTTCCTTTATGTATTTGTATGCATATTATGCAATTGATTAAAGCATTAAATGCAATGAAATAAACAGGTAAGCGTGGCATCAGAACAATGATACCTCATAATCATTTTTCTGTCTATAACTATTATATATATATATACTATTCTTAGTAGTGGCACTAAATTTGGAACTGTTTCGTTGACTGCAATATGCTTGCCTCCTTTTACGAGATACTTCAAGCAGTAGCTGGCAAAATATGTGTCTAATAAACGTATTTCACCCATAACTTGCCACGATAGGAGAGGTAGGCCAGAGGTAGTCCTCTTGATCGGTGTATGCCCGAGACTAAGTATATATGAAAGTAAAAAGTGCCGTAGGATAATAAAGCTATTACTATTCTATATTAGAGCCTATTCTGCTCGATTCCAATGTGCCTAGTATTTAACGCGTTGCTTAATATTGCTGTTGAATTTCTAATAAATATAGTTTGACTGTAAATAAAGCTACTCCGCTCATCTCCTGTTCGCTTTGCTCGAGTGTAGGCCTTAAAGCACACAGCCGGCGAGGCGTTACGTCGACGGGTCGTCGCTGGAGCGTAAGCGCGGCGTGCGTGTCACACAACGGGCGCCGTCCTCAGCGTGATTTTATAGCCTAGCCTATCTAGTATTTTTACTAGAAGGGTAATATTATTAGGCCTGATAAAATATATAGAGCTTCACGTATTTTCAAAGTTATTTAACGTATACATTTTTGTTGTCAAAAGAAGAGGTAGTATATGAATGAAAATTTTGAAATTTTATTTATTTAGGATATTAAGAGCAAGTTAATCGGTGTCGAAATGGCAGTGAATGAAACTGCAGCGCTTGAGATTTCGTGTTTTACTATCGGTGCAAAGTGTTATGAGGATTTTCGATCTTGAAATTATCATTAGCAGAAAAGAGGCTCGAGCTGTCTCCGGTAGAAGGCAATAAGGTCGCTTTCTTTTACGTGGGTCCCAAAACCATGTAAACCTTGTTCTAAACCCTCGGGAATATACAATGACATAGACGTGACACTATGCATGTATCTAAATGAAGTTCTAAAAGGTTAAATTTGTCAAGGCTCGAAAATCTTCTAGTTTTTGATTTTGAGTGTTAACATAAATATGATATAGTTTTTATGAGAATAACGACTCACAAATATACTTCAAACTCGTCTGCACGATAACTTTTAATCACAGACTTGTAAACATATTTCCATACAAAATCGTTGTCATCCGATCATTGTGTAGATTGTCTGTCCTCTGTAGTAACATATACATTTAGACAGTCAACATTTCGACGGGTGACAGATGCCATCCCGTCCCATTTACTACGTGCCAGTATTCCGAATGTATTTAACTTAGTATTACTAGTCCGGTAATAGTATAGTCTCTAGCCTATTCTAAATTTTGCATGTTATCTTACACGCAGTTTAACAATAGTAGTTTCATAGGTTTGAAATTATGTAATAATATCCTAATCCTAACTAATATTATAAATGCGAATGTGAGTTTGTTTGTCACGCTTTTACGCCTTAGCTACTCGACCGATCATCATGTAATTTCGCATACACGTTGTCAGGGTTACAAAAAGGACATAGGGTATTCATCCAGAAAATACTGTCACTAATTTAACTTAACCTACATGTAAGCGAGCGAGAAAAAAGATCCACCACGCTGGCTCAGTGTAGGTTGGACAGACTTTACATATCTTCGAGAAACCTGGAGGACTCTCACATGTTTCCTCACGACGTTTCCTTTCACTGTTTGCCCCTTTTTTTATTAGTTAGAGAACTGTTAAAGAGAGCGATAATTAACTATTTAATACGCACACAATTGTTAATATAAAGCATTACAAATGATTTTTCCTGAAATCCGTATTAAATTGGTCACAAAATGAAGAACCAATTAAATTTTTTTATTTGGGTTTAAGGAAAACTGAGGTAACTGCATAAGTATATCTTGCTATGTCCCTCGCACATCTGTACTTAAATTACTTAAATTTCATAACGTTGTGTCGTGTCTTTTGTCTGTTATTTGAGAACTTACTCCTACTAACAGATTTGAAAGACCATAATTCTTATGTAGAATGTATTTTAAAAATATGTAACGTAACTTTTTGGATAGATAATACAAAAAATATAGTGATCTATCTTTTTATGCGTCGTTAATCTTATTGCTTGGTCATTAGCATATATGTACGTAGATCTAGCTTGATAGATGAATGTTAGGTTAGGTTAAGTTCGCGAGATGACCTCCAATCACCCTGAGGTTTGACCTGGGAGTGGTGGGTTGCGTGGGCCTGCTCGCCACCTGATCAGCACCAGGTCCGAGAGGCGACGTGTGTGTTCCCACGTGCGCCTCTGTGTCGTGTCTTTGTCGTCCCCCCGTCCCCCCCCAGGGGGACGGTGGAGGAAATATTTTTTGGGAAGTGGCCTGCTGTTTCACACGGCGCGGCGGGCCGAAACCACGGCGGGGTCGCGATTGCATGTGAAAGCGATTCGCGCGGCCTCGCCGTCTACGGTTATGTCGTGGAACACCGTGGTAGGTTTAGTCGGTATAACCAAGGTATCTTTTCCCCGGTGAGCCCGACATAACCTCTCCGTCGCCCCGCGGAGAGGTATGCGTCAAAGCATTCCCCCACTTAAAAAAGAAAAAAGAAAGGTTAGGTTAAGTTAAGATTGTTCTTTTTTCAATGAAAGAAAGAAAAAGTATAAAGTAAAGCATAACAAAAGTAAACATAACAGTTTTGTGAATAAAATGCTTTAATTTTTTCGTTTTTGTATTCAGTTAGGCTAAAATACATATGAAGTATAACATTTATCTGAGATTAATAAATTAGGTCTAAGGTTTTTTTAAGTATGCTAAGGACCTCATGGTATTTTCCACGTAACCAACGACTTCATTTACGTAAAATATAAAGAATTATAAGTAAAAATAATATTATAAAATATTTATTTAGTAAAAGCAAATATAAATTCAAAAGCGTTTAGTTCACTTAATTGTAGACACCTGTTTTGCCTAATGGCGTTATCGTTTAGTTAGAAACTTAAAGTGCATTTTGTATACAGTTCACTATGCTAAGAATTAGCAACAATTGACCCAGTTCCACTCATTAATGGATCAGAACGCTTTTAATTCGTTTAAAAATAGATGCATTAGGCCGGCATTGATATGTTGCATAAGAAGACTGAACTGGATAAAATCACGTCACGACTTTATTCCCGAAAGGGTAGTCTGAAGTGTAATAGTATGTATTGACACCGTATGTTAATGTGTACGTATCAAACAACATTGTCAGCAAATGTATTATGTGTAAGCGCGGGCCACGGTATACCCGGTACTTTGTACATGATTGAGTTATAAGTGTAACCATTATGAAGCGAATAATATACGCCCTTGATTAGAAGACTATTTATCTTTTTTTTTATATATCCAAAGTACAACATTCCCTAAAAGTACGTCCACATTTCTAGAATTTTTTTTGGTACCACGTAATAGGGTGCAATTCTAAATAATGGTGGATGATGATGATAAACTGCAATCCATATACCGGACACATTTCTAGATTTCATGCTGTAACTGAGTCTTGACAGTAAAATCCAATAATATTTTGCTCGAGCCAGGAATTGAGTCCGAAACCTCATGCACAACTATTGCTTTCACTATTAAGCCACCGAAGCAGCTTGCACTGATATGGTAGTAAATAAAGCAAACTGGAGTGTCAGGATTATAGCTAGTGGAAATCTGTAATCTCTGCCTATCCCACCAGTACATAGACATAAATTATATAATGTTAACGATGTCAACTAGGTGTTAAACTTTACTCCTATTTTAGCTAAGCTTTTTTAAAGCTAAATTATTCTTTTTTTTAGAGAAGTATATATTGTAATATGTTTCAAAAGTTTTTAGAAAGTGTATAAAGCAAATGTGAATAGAACTGTCTGAAGATTACTTCAGACAGTTCTATTTCAGAGATGCTTATTGAGAGAATCGCTTGCCTGTCTATTAAGACAGGCAAGCGTTCTCTCAATAAGCAGCGATAGCCTCACGGGAGGCCGCAGTTCTGGCTTTTATTTGTGTAATAGTTAATTATCGCTTGCTTTAACGATAAAAGAAAGCATCGTGAGAAAGCCTGTGCGAAGAAAGTTGAAGTCTGCTAACCCGCATTGGGCTAGCGTAGCGGGCTTTGGTCTAACCCTTCTCATATGAGAAGCGGCCCATGCCCAGCAGTGGGACAGTTTATTTACCGGGCTGATATTATTAATTTATATAGATTGTAATTTATATAGACAACTCCCGCACTAGGAATAATTCCTGTATCGCGGGGGACTTTACAAACATTCAAACAACGGACACAAGAAACATCCAGACTTGGAACAACCATTTGTGGATTACACAAATGTTTGTCCCGTGTGGGATTCGAACCCACTACGCCACTCGTCAGACCTTACTCGACCAGATTGATGATATTCTGATAAATAATAGGACTACTATAAACTAGCTAGCCTGCATGAAGATTGTGAGTGAACGAACTAGAGAGATATATCAGGAGGATCTTATCAGGCTGACTGAGGTTGTACAAATCCTTAGGTTCTGCCTACCTCTCTAGGAGCCATGACACAAAATAATATATAGTGCCGGTATTTTTATAAATCTAAATAGAATTGGACGTAAGCAATAACTAATTAGTAAAGGCTTTTAAAGCGAAATTTAAAACTTAAAGTAGTATTTGTGAAATTGAGATTTATACTAATTGGAGTTTTAATTAGTTGTTCCCAAAGGGCTTAAGTATCATACATTATATTAATGTTACTACAGTAATTTTGATTTACTACACGCTCCAACAATAAAACAGATATTAAACTTAATCGGAAGATAAATAGTACTGGGAAAGGCAGTTAATTGCGGCTTCTTTCCTTTTTGCGGGAGACAAAAATCCTTTCTTATGCCGCTTTGAGGTCAATAACCTTCGAAATGAAGTCTTAGTCATTGGATGTACTGACCTTCGGAATGTCAGTGATGCTATTCCAGACTTCTTTTTATATAATTCCTGAAGTATCCATTCGACGTTTTAGTACACTAGAATGAAATAGTGTTATATGCAGTGCAGAGTATCTTTCAATTTAGTATGACTGAGGTAGAAATCGTCTTGCTTAAGCTATAGTAGAAGTACTACAACTAGACTCGAAAAGTATGTAAAGCCTACAGAAGAGACCAAAATGCCTTGTCTTGTTCCTGCTATGAATAAGATTCACGGGCTATTTTAACTGGTACTGAACTGTCATGGAACCAATTATCTCAGTTCCTTGTGCTGATGGTGCATAGTTATTGAGTTTTGCGTTCAAATCTAGTTAGCTACCATGTGATCGGTGTAGATGACGATATCTTTACCTTAGGTCGAGGCCACACCTGGGCGGCAACAGGGACGTGTTAGTGAATAAGTGAATACAAACTCGCATAAATGTGGCAGTATTGCTGTACTACTGTGATTATACATACATATATGTACATAAGTAACAAAATAGACAAGTGAGAGTATTTTATGTGTATTTTTCGGATATTTCAAAACATCGCCTGCTACCGCATCAGCGTATAACCATAGACAATGCATTCCTTGTTCATCGCGACAAGAAAGAGTGCCAAGCGGCAGAAACATAAAGCAGAGCGTATTATATACTATTTCTTGCAGCGTATGTTTCGTAGCCCTGAGATTAGTTATAAAGTACTTTCTTAACACGTTCCGGGACAGTACGTCGAGAGGCGGGCCGCAAATTCCTATGCAAATTGACACATGAACTCTCCATACAATTTACGCCCCCCGCCTGACGACGTTGTGATATACCTTGATAGTTTTTATATTGTGTGATACGACAGTTCGTTCCTCGACGTGACCGCCTTCGAACGTGGTGTCATGTCACGCGTTTTCTGTGGGGTGTTATATGACACTACGTCTCTCGACGTGACCGCCTTCGAACGTGGTGTCATATCACGCGTTTTCTGTGGGGTGTTATATGACACTACGTCTGTCGACGTGACCGCCTTCGAACGTGGTGTCATACCAAACATCCTATGAAATGTGTTATATGACGCTACGTCTGTCGACGTGACCGCCTTCGAACGTGGTGTCATACCAAACATCCTATGAAATGTGTTATATGACGCTACGTCTGTCGGCGTGACCGCCTCTAAACATAGTGTCGTTTCACACAGTTTTTCTAAGATTTTCTTTGAGTAAGTACTTATATAAATTTCTTCTAAATAAAACAAAATTAAACTTTTTAATTATTTTTATTTACGAAATATCAAATATTATGTCCAATCTAGCTCTGATAAGTAACAATTAACGTTTTTAATAAAATATTTAATAGTAAAATTACTTATTAGTATTACTATGAAAATAGTATGAAAACAATTAGCTCTGATAAGTAACAATTAACATTTTGAACAAGATTTCTAAAAGGACTTATCAAATTTTTTTTTAGTATCTATGAAAACAACTCTCTCACTAAGAAAATGTTATAATCATATAACAAAATAAGTGAATAATAAACATCAACTTAAAAATAGCTTATAAAATAACCTACAACTAAATAATCAAATCACATATGATATGAGATCACAATAATTAGTTTAGGAACATTTTGAGGTATTCATTTATGGTATACTTAACTTAAGAGTTCGATTCTTAAAAATACTAATATTCTCAAAAAGATCAGATACATAGCTCTGTTTTAATAATAAATCACAAAATATTTTAGGAATCAACCTCAAATACAATCATTTAAACATTAGTTGTTAAAATTTTCATAATTTTCATGCCATTCTCTGAAACAAGTTGGACACAGTGCTGGAGAATCAGGACATCCTGGGCACCTGTAACTAGTTTCCTTTCGTAGCTTCTTTTTTGCGCATACTTTGCAAGTCAAGAATGCAAATTTCTTTTTTCCTGTTGGGGGTGCCTCAATTCGGACTGGCCAGTGCCCTGAATTTATGGGAAATGCAGCTGCTTGGCCAACTTGTCCAGGACCATAACGTCGGGAGTCATTCTTTTTTCTTGTCATCAAGTCTTTTCCCTTAGTGTCTTTCTCTAGCTTCAACATCTCTCTTATAATTTCTTCTCTGTATGTGACGAATTCATATTTGTTATTTTGCTTCACATACTTCCTGAACAAATAAAAGGAGTTCCAGAGAGCAATGTCCAATAAATGGAACAAAACCTTTTTGTACCATCTTATGGTTTTGCGTGGCGAAGAATAATAACTGATCATTTGATCACAACGATCAATTCCACACATATGTGCGTTGTATGAGGCGACCTCTATGGGCTTCATAGATCTTTTTCCATGCCGGTTTCGAACTTCAACCATCTCTGGATGTTCCCGCGTGGTGAGGACAAGAACTGGCCTCTTGTCCTTCCATTTGCTCACATAAACTTTCTTCTTCCTCAACCAAAAATGCTCACCCTTTTTAAGTTTTTTTGCGATCAATTCTTTGGGGTTGTCTTTTCTGTTTGTGCGCAATGTGCCATTCGTGTGCGTCTTAAGATCAAGAAGTTTCTGTGATAATGTCACGGAATTATAGAAGTTATCCATATACAGGTGGTGTCCTTTCAAGAGATAAGGACGCATGAGCCGTAACACCAGCTTATCGACTTTCTTTCCAGGTTCTCCATCGGTATCAGTCACATCCTCGCTTCCATGATACATTTTAAGGTTTAACACATAACCGTCATCAGTCGTGAGTACGTAAAACTTTATTCCATACCGGGCTTTCTTAGACTTGATGTATTGTCTAAATTGGAGACGTCCTCGAAATAGTAACAACGATTCATCCAAAGACAAATCAATTCCTGGGTTTAAGGATTGCCGAAATATTTGTGTAAGAGAATTCGCAAAGTGATCAACTTTATCTTTTCCTTCAGCTCCCGATTCAGCGGCACAGAAACATCGTAATATTTGGTTATAACGGCGACCTGACATGACATGGCTGAATATGGGGTGGTAGTATAAAGGATCGTCATGCGTGAACAATTTTCGTGAAACAGGGATCTGTATGTGACCGTGTAAAAATGAAAGTGCCAAAAACTCTTTCATTTCTTCTATCGTAGTCGGTTTAAAGCTTTTGTTACGACTGTTTCTAGTATGAGGCCGGTTTTTGTTACACAAGTTAGCGCCGTAAGTGTTTGTGCATTCAACCAAATATTCAATAATATTCTCATTAACTATCTGGCTAAATATTTGCATCGGTGTGGAATTCTCATCTATTTCGAACGTGGGACCCACAAAAGTAGAATCAAAAGAGAACTCGGGGATATCATCAACCACGTCTTCCCATTCATATTCATTTACAGGGGTATCTGGTCGTCTAGGTTCTCGGACTGATGCTGGTGTCTCATTGTTTTGAAACAAATTTTCTGACTGATCACTTACCCTCGAATGATTACTAGCGGTGTCTTGTTGTAGATTACCTGCTTCATTATTACCTGCTGCTTCAGTCTCCTCGCCATCTTCAGCATCAGAATTTTGGGTAGACTGAGCAATCTGAGCATCGCCGCCTTCAACATCGTTCGTATTTTGAGAATTCTGAATATTATTGTCGCCGTCTATTGAAACATCCATATCGTCACTACATTCACTTACTTGAGCACTAGGATTGGGATGAGTACCTTGACTATGATCCTCTTGCGAATGCAAAGATTCAGCATCATCACCATCAGCTGCCTGAGAATCCTCTTCATCCGAGTCGCCTTGGGACAAACTCCTTCGCATCCGATTTCCAGTTTGAGAAAATCGAGGCCGGGTGTCAAAAATATTATCACTGGAGTCAGACTCGTCTTCTGGGGGTTCATAATTTCTGTCGGAAGCGTATTCTCCATCCCCGTCGGAAAAAGGATCATGATTTTCAGACTCTGATACTTCTTCGGGCACCGGTGACCGTTTTCTTCGTCTAGAAGACATCTACGAAAAGGTAAGCATAGTAAGTATAACCACTAACACCACAGTAATACAAAGATTGCAGAAATAACATACCTACCTACAGATAATAGATATAATCTTTAACATTATAGAAATACAAGGATTTCGACAAGATTTAACAACAATATTTACATTTTATACGTTTGTACTTATTCGTGAACACATTTTATAACAAAACAACTATAAAATACAAGTAATTATGAAATAATACCTACGTTTTGCGATCGTGTTCCGTGGCGTTGTCTCGAGCGACGCGAGGCTCCCGCGCAGTGACACAGTTCCGACTGAAGTAGGGGGATGCGTATACGCGCACCCGGCCCAGGCCGTTGTGTCACAACACGAGACAAGTTTGCATGTGTGCGTGTAGTTTACTTGTGTGCTCATAAAACTTCACGATGTGACACTAGATAGTTCTAAGTTCTTGTAATACGACACTAATACGTCAGCCTACTATATAGTCTATGGTTGACGCCCGTTGTTCGACGGGCTGTCATATTTCGAAGCTCAAAATCAGCTGTCGACAGACGTTGTGTCGTAATATATAGGAATTTGCGGCCCGCCTCTCGACGTACTGTCCCGGAACGTGTTAACGAACAAACAAAGTTGTAAATCGCTAGACAGAATTACAGATAAATATAGACGTAAGTATATATCTGTATTCTGTAGTAACCTTAGGATCAATTTAATCGAAGATAGAGTTCAAGTTTCATATGTGGGTTAAGCAAATAAGAGAGGACAAACTTATGTGTCTAAGGAGCATTGTGTAAAGAACTTTGATTAGTAAACTTGCTCGTTCAATCAAATATATATAGGTTAGGTAGATTGTTACACTGTATGTAAGTTGTATACAAGAGTAGTGGGTAAATAGGTCTATTGATTTGATGAATTGAAACAACTGGTTTTATATTTAGCTGGGTAATTTATATTTCCAAAATTAATTTCTATTTCATTTTGTTTTACTTATGTTTGTTTTACTTAGTTAGGTTTGTTAATATTAGTTAAGTTGTAAATTATGTTTGTTGCTTTTGTTCATGTAAATAATTGACGAAATACATAGTATATACAAAATAACAATTCTACATTACATATTATTTTTACGTTCAGTGTTTTGTGGTGATGCAAGCATATGGTTAGCCTGATGCAGATTTACCATAGATTTTGATTACTTGCCATATTAAGGTGTGAATCGTGCGTGGATTGGAACTCTAGAGAAATTTAAGTAAAGTAATGATAAAATTGTGAACTCTACAAATGGTCGTCCGAGAATGGTTATTGTTTGTGTCCGTCACTGTTAGAAAAGTCCTCTGCAAAGCAGGAATTATGCAAAGTTAAGTAATTGTTTTAAAAAATAATCATAAGCAAATACGTAAGCTATTGATTTTCTAAATGAGCGTTTCTATGAATTGCTATTTATTTTTAAAAGGAACGAAATAAGCGGGTTGTACAAAAAGAAATAACAGTTATACATTTGAGTTTACGTGCATTAAATAAGTAATGAAGGTTGTTATTATAGAAGTAAGATAACGAACATCTGGAACTGGCTATACTTACGTGCCAGAAATAATATTTCAGAAGTAAGCGCATCAAAAAACGATAGAAAACCGTTCAGATAGTTGGATCGCGTGATTTCCAGTGGAATCACGTAAAAACTACTTAACTTCAAAAGTTCTTTATTTGAAATTTGAAGTGAATCGTGAATATTTCAACTGGTTATGTTGGTTTGAATCTATGAAGTATACCTAAAGTGGAACGCATTCTAAAACGATGTTCAAATCGCATGTTACGGTGGCGTCCACGATAGTGATCATATAGTTTCCTTTATTTTGGAACTCTATAGGTAGGCCATTGTTGCGATAGCCTAATATTAACCTTCTATTCTCTTCTCTCTCTCTCTTCTTCTCTCTATTTTTTTTAAAAGCGTCTATTGCTGTTCGCTTCGGTATCGTTTTAATTATATTTTTGATGATAATGAGCAACAGATTTGATGTATACACAGTCAAAGATTTTATAATTTTAAGATTCGTATTGTTTTTATATTACCAAAGTATCAAATAAGGCCTTGCGTTTGTGGTTATAGCCTATAGTAACTACCAAAGCCTACAACCGCAAAGCCAGAGCCTGCATTGATCTAGAAATATAGCACTATATATTGTCGGCCTCGATGGTGTAGTGGTTAGTGTAACCGACTGCCACGCCTGAGGTCGCGGGTTCGATTCCCGCACAAGTCAAACATTTGTGTGCATGAATATGGATGTTTGTCTTGGTCTGGGTGTTTCTATGTATAATATGTAAGTATTTACAAAAAAAAAGTATATATGTATGTTTATCCATTGTCTAGTACCCATAGTACAAGCTCTGCTTAGTTGGCGCTAGATGGTGTTGTGTGTATGTGGTAGAATATTATTATTATTATTATTATATTTCTAGAGAGCGCTATACTATCAACGAGAGGAACAAATTGTGCCATAGCGCTTCTTATAGAAGCTTAGAAATCTTACGAACTGTAAGAACATAACGCAAGGTTGGCTGTGATTTTGTGTAGGCTAGACTTAGAACAGAATGGAATACAGTAGATACAATTAGATGCAGCTCGACCAAGAAGTTGAGCAGCATCAATTTGAATCAACTGTGTTCCGGCAATCATTATTAAACATTGGATTTTAAATTACTTTTGCCTTTTACTTTTATTATGAAATTTGTTATGAAATTAAAATAAATAAAAATAAAATAAATAAAAATATTAAAGCACGCTAAGTGTTTATGTCGGGGAGGCTTGCGTCAAAAGGATAGTGGTCGATTTTGAAAGGAAAATATTTTGATTCATTCTATTGTCTTAGCCATTCGATAACCACCGATTAAATAGATACAAGTGTACTGTCGTATTAAGAACTCTTACCTTATAAATATGTACTTAATGTTTGTTGATATAGTATGATCTTATTAATCATTCTTTATCAACTTGAAAGAAGATGATGGAATATATACGAGAATCTTAAAATCTATACTCAATTCATTAATGAAATATTGGATATATTGAATGAATTTTTATGGAGTCTGGAACTGTGGGACCTTAAAACATTGCTGGCGAAATGTGGGCGTATTACATCTCTGCCTAAATAATCTAGTCTACCTACAGTAAAATTCCTAATAAAGTAATTTATATGTGAGGATATTATTTTGTATTAACCAACTGTTTCTAAAAATATCGCACCAATAGATTAATTAAATATAGAGACATAAAGAGAATTGATGGATGAATTGAATGTTTTTTGGCACAATTGGGCCGGCTCGACCGGAGTGATACCACGGCCTCACAATAAACCGACGTAAAATAGCGCTTGCGTTGTGTTTAATCAAGTGAATGAGGGCACTGGAAGCCCAACCGTCCCCTCCTTCTGGTGGGAGCAAATTTAAAAGGCCGGCAACGTACTTGTGACTCTTCTGGTGTCCATGGGCGGCGATAATCGCTTACCATTAGGCGATCCGTCTGCCATTTTGATACCAAGACCAAAAAAAAAATCTTGTGCAATGGATCAAGAAAGATGAGAAATGCTACACCAACAAGAGCATAGCACTTAGTTTTTGGATTGGTGGAGAAAACAACGTTATTCTTGAATAATATATGCTGTTTTATAGACGTATACTACAACTGAAGTCGTAGGCAGACAAGTTATTTATAAACACAAAAATGTATTTGTCATTAACAAAATTACAATTTATTATACCTGTTGCGTAGGATTTTATAGATACATATAGTAGGTATGGCTTTATATAAACCTACGCAACAGGATTTAAACAAAAAAAAATTACTACATTTTCACGTGAACTACTTTATAAGTGGACCCGACAAACGTTGTCTTGCCCGAACGTTGGGTTACCACAACTTACTAAGTCCAATTGTGAATTTAAAACACCCAAGGTCATACTCAAACCCACAGATTTTTTTTTATCGAAATCGTTCTATCCGTTAAGGAAGAGTCCAGTCAGTATATGAGCTATACGATTCTTCATTTAACTCTACCAAGAAACCTTTGTGTTACATGTTTATTACATACATCCGTATGTGTGTGTATGTCGATGTGTGTGTATAGAAAATAATCGCACACATTTGCCTGAGTTCGCAAATTTCTGTACATATTTGCGAGGCATTTTCAATAACAGTTTCATATTACTTGATCAATAACGTGAAGTTGAAACAGTGTTTTTTGTTGCTTGTTATTTTTGTATACATGCGCTAAACGGGTACCATGTTAAGGAGAAATTATGTTTGTGTTAGTTTTATATTTTTATATGATGGGGTTTTATGCGAGGACAAAGGGTTTGAATTTTCATGGCGACGCAAATTTTCTACTGCTTTTTTCGCACATTGAAACTTTTGACTTATTTATTTTGTTTTGTAAATACCGATTGTACAATAATTGACAGATGAAAATAAGGCAAACTTTTTGTAAAATCAATTTGGCAAATAACCTTTTTAAAAACTGTTGATAGCTTATCAATTATTGGAATGTCAGATATAATTAAAAACATGTTGTGTCTGGTCGCTACTTCTCAATAGGTTAAAACCAAACTTAGTCTATAGTTTAACTGCAGTGTTCGGTTGAAAGATTGCGCATAGCGTGTCTAGTCGATTCGCCATGATTAGCTAGTGACTACTTTATTAAATTAAAGACTCTTAGAACCTCATAGTAGCTATAATATAACTATACGAGATCCAACTGGAAAAGGGCTGATATTTTTCTGTGTGTCTGTTTTTGTCGTCCAGGGCATTCGATTTAACTTGTGCAATCAGCTGAGTGCCGGCATCGTGAACTCGGTCAACTCATGATAAGGCTTGTTACATACGAACGTCGTTGAGCATACATGCACGTCCCTATGGGGATTTAAAAGAATATACTAAGCTAACTGAATGGGAAGCTGAAAGTAGTTTGCGCGAAATCGAGGCTAAATCGATTCCAGTTATTTGAATTTACGTTTAATCTTGTTAGTATTTTTCAGTTGAATGTGAACATTCGCATTCTATTGAATAATACAGCATGTAGCTTTTCCTTCTTCTTCATTATATCTTGTTGGTTCTGTGAAGTTTGAACTAATGCTTGTCGTCTGCGTCGAGAAATGCATCTAATAAATTAGGCCACTTTTACGTAGAAGAGCCAGCAACCGCCTCGTATCTTTCAATATTAACAAATGCTAGTTTCTAAATCAATCAGTAATAGTTAAAAGGTATTTGATATAAACACAGTTCAAATACACTGAATAATAATAAGGAATTTAAAATCACAAATATATATAACTTTTTTAAATGTTCAGCTTATGTTGCTATCTGTACCTATAAATGTAATTCTCTGATAAAATGTGCGTCATCAATTGACACTTCTGTCTACATATACACTGTGAGGATATGAATATATTTTCTTTTTAAAATGTTCTGCGCTGCAGATAATTCATGCCGCGGGGATACTCTACAAATATTGAAACATATCAAACAAGAGATCGAGTCTCTGTGGGTTACATAAATGTTAGCTCCATGCTCCAAGCTCCATCGGAACGAAGAACGACTGTAGTATCAAATTTCAGTAAATACAGTGAACAGAAAAAGTCGAAAACGTAAATTGAAAGGCGTTGCCGATTATTTGGTAATAAAACGAATGAGCTGGCTTGCCCGTTGAAGTACTCACACTCTTACAGTAAACCGGAATAATAGTAGTTATACTGATATCCAATAACTTTTAGAAACCTCCTCTTACCTCTACCATACCGTCCCTTTTTTCTTTAGCGTTTCGGTGTGTTCCACTTTTGGGCAAAGGCTCGGGGATTTTCAAATCCCTCTCTTCTTTGCTATCTACTGCCAATTACGTTACGTTTTCGACGTCGCTGTCGAATGCAGAGAAAGGTAGAGCAAGTAAATGATGGATGGTTGAGAGTGGTATTGACGGAAGATGAAGAACAGTAGGACAGTGAGAAGAAGACCTCTGCCAAAAACATAGGTAGAGCTGTATAGGTGATACATCGGTGCACATCTTAGTTTTAGAAACCAGTGCTAATATGAAATATGAAGAACTTGTGTATTTGATGTTTTAATGTTTGTGCAATTCCTCGCGATACGAGAATGATTGTTGATGTGATTAGACTGCGGACTGATTAGAATGTTGTGGGACTCACACGACACAAAGTGTGATTCACATATTGTTGTTCCGAGTCTGGGTGTTCTTTGTGTCCGTTGTTTAAATGTTTGTAGAGTCCGCTGGATTTTCTTAAAGCGGCGGTCAGCTTTTTAATTTTTATGATTGATGAAATTCTTCTTTATTGTCAGTAAAATCTATCTATTATTTATGATAGGACTTCTAAATGGGCAATAGTTTTACTGAAATGCTTAAACCTGAAGTACGAATAAACGTTTGAACCTTTATGCCTTCTAAAATAAAAATGTTTGTGCATAATTATTTCTATACCTACTAAAGTATAATTCACAACGTAGTAAAATTGATTGTAGAAGAACACCTTGCAGTTAGCCGTTATTATTTTTGAAAGCCTCGTCAGCTGTTGTTTATGTGCAAATTTATCACTGGGGCGTGAAATAATGCTAGCATTGCATGTACACTGGCGACGAACTAAACGGCTACACGGGCGCCCGCCTGTGCTAAGTGTCACAAAAATATTTACACTGCACACATATTTGTAGCTCTCGTTGTCTCGTAAATGCATATTATATGTAAGAAAAATGTTCAGTGCGGTGTATCAGCGTAATCTGCGTTTACCCTTCAAATTTACATAGGTCTCACGTCTATAACTCAATTATACTATACAAAAATTATACAGCATAGACAGAACCCTCGGCAAATGCAGGCCAGCATTTTGAAAATGTTCTATGCTTAGACCGTCCCACCCTGGCGACTTACCTTTAGTCATTGACTTAATAACTGAACATACTACCTTGCTCGTTATTAGGATCGGTTCGCCGCTCAACAGCCTAACCACACTCGTCCTTTAATCAGACGGTAGCCTTGAGGTAACTTGAAAATGCCTCCTAAATAATAAATACATATAGGTACTGTAGATATTTTTAATAAAAATATTTATTTCTCGAGAAAAAGAATAAAATGTTAGTCATCAACTTTAAACTATGGTCGGGGTACTTTGATATCCCCTTTTTTATTACGGCGATCGAAAATATTCCCAAACAGGAACAAAAAATACACAAAACTAGTTGTAAGTACTAGATTTGTGTAATTTTTGTTATATATATTTTATGTATTTTTCCACAAATCGGCACGGATCCATCCACAACGATTGAACACACAATGACAATGATGTACAATGCTGCCAGCGGTAAAGGAAAGACTGAAAGGATGCGTTGAGAATTCGCACAATTTAAGTTTAAAAATAAGCGAAGATTTTGTCAAAGTCAGCCTGCGATTCAAAGTATCTGAGAAGATTTTACGGTACTGTTACTAACCTAACCTAACGTATTTTTACGCGAGCAAAGCAGCGGGCAAAATCTATCTTATATAAAATCAAACCGCCACTTTTTGGTGCCGCTTTGATTCCGATATGACATTTTTAGAAGCAGAATTTAGTTTGGAAATGGAAAACGAGTAAATCAGGCTTGCTCAGCCATGTTTGAGTGATCCCATGTAATAACATGGGATCACTCAAACATAGCTGTCACTATACCAAAGGTAGTTCAAGGATATACAATCGTTGGTCAATGTGCATTGCATTGAGCGCTGGGCGATTATCTATTGAAATTCAATACTCAATGAAACAATCAAAATATTTGAAACTTTGATAACTATGCGAATGCATTAAGCTTTGTTATGATTGATTGTTTGATTACATATTAAGTCTACGCCAATACGAATGCAATACTACTATTCGATTATAATATTAAAGGGACGACTTAAAAAAGATTATTTCTGTTATCCTTAAGAAGATGACTTAAAAAAGGTCTTTACTGGCTTCCAAGGATATACGAAACATCCTCGTCAAACGTCGCAATAATATCGAACCATTATAAATAAAGATACGAATATTCGATAATAATTCGAATTAGTAACAACAAATTCCGATTAATCGAATTTTTTGTTGTTGCGATTGCCAATTCCACTATGCCTATTCGTATGGATTGTTCATTCATTAATGATAAATATGATATTTCAAATATTATTATAAGGCATTGTAATCAAGCAATTAGTGCTGAGTTAGTTCAACAATTTCAGTTGTAATACGGAACTAAATTCGAATTTACTGCGCCGATAGTGCATGAAGTGCGAATTATAAATAAGATATCGCAACTAAAATGACGCCACTGGTGCTTGTAACATAAATGCGTTCAGTACAGATAAAAGTTAATCCTCGGTGGCGCGGCAATAGTTGATGTTCACGTGCATGAGGTATTAGATTCGATATCTAGATAGGCAACGTGTTATTTGACTTTTATGTCATAAATTTCTCAGTAGAAAGACGGTGTCTGTTATTGTGTCCAGTGTTGTAGCTCGACTTCTACTACGTAGGACCGAAGAGACGTGTAACTGTACCTACTAGTATATAGGCATGGGGCTATATACGAGTATATAATTGTACGTGTTGACGACACATATTGCGCCATTGTAGTTAAACCAAGTTCTCTTGAATGGAACCCACAATACTCGGCCTATAGAAAATGATTTATGCGCCGATTGTTGTCGATTCGATTCGGCATTGGCAAAACACTGGTGTTCCATTTTTTTTGTTATGTTTATAAGCTTATTAATAGGGGTGAAAAGTGTAATAGGACGACAGTCCCACTGCAATCATCCTATCTTGTATCTTATGTGGGGGGCCAGTCAGTGCAGACCGGCGACACTTCGACCCAGTGGGATCTTCTGCCATAGATGTTCATGGCAGCCGGGACCGACGGCTTAACGTGCTCTCCGAGGCACGGAGCAGGCGATAATTGTTAATCAATACGCACATAATTTCGAAAAGTCATATAACTTTCGAAAGTCATAGGTGCGCGACGTAGGTTCGAACCCGAGACCCTTTGCATTGCAGTCTGTTGATCTCCCCACTGAGCAATCGCTGCTCTTAAAATGCAATCATCCTAACTAATATTATTAATGCGAATGTCAGTTTGTTTGTTTATTACGCTTTGACACCTTAACTACTCGACCAATTATCATGAAATTTCGCATACACGATGTGAGAGGTACAGAAGAGGATATAGGGAATCGTTAAGAAGAAAGTAGTGTTAACGAGCGAAGCTGTTGGCAAAAGTAAGCTGCAGATATTTTTTGATATAAAAATAATAATATAAAAATAAATAAAAATATAATATAAACATATTATATTATAATATATATAAAAATATAATATAATATGTTTATATTATATTTTTGCTATTTAGAGGCGTTTGAACCAAAATCAATATTAAATCTTTGTTTGTCTGATGTCTGATGACCACTGAGCAGATTATCATACAGTTATATTATTTAGTAAGTTGAATTCTAGATCAACTTAAAAAACCAAGCCTAATTCCATATAATTTCGAGATATATAGTGGATGGTAAGATGAACGGACACAAAGAACTCCCAGACTCGAAACATCCATTTGTGGATTACAAACATTTTAGTCCCGTGTGGAATTCGAACCCGCAACAATCGGCGCAGTGGCAATGCCGAGCGGCTATTTAATACTTAAACCACAAAGTAATCCTCGTAGTCAATTATTAAATCAGTAATAAGATATATTGCAGTCTGTATGTGTGTTTTATCCACATGCTACCATTAGCCTTAAGCTAAGTGTGCGAGAAACATATTCAATAAATCTATTAGTGAGAATGTTTACGTTGAATGGCTGCCGCGCCGTGACAGTCTTTATCCCCGGCTAATAAGGCCCGCCATCAATGGCTCAGTGATTTATGTCTCTCTAAAGGTTTTCATTAAATCCAATATTAATCCACCCGGTATAAAGAGGTGGGTGTGCCCGTTTTTGTAAGAAACGCTTGTATTAAGGAGTAATCTTGAGCGCTGTATATTTATGGGTCAGTAAAGGTATTCAATGAGGGGCGTATATTATGATATATTAATATTTGACTTTTGCGTACGTATTTGTACTTTTATATTTCTTATGAGCTGCGATAACTTAGTGGTAGATCGTTGGACTGCCACGCAGAGGTCTCGAGTTTCATTCTAAGGCACGCAATGATTTTTTAAGTTATGTACGTATTGCTCGCTTTAACGGTGAACGAACACATCGTTAGGAAAATTACATGTTTGAAATTTATCATAAATTTTCTAAATTATAATTATGAAGTCTGCCAATCCACGCTGGGCCAGCGGAGTGTCTATCATCTAACCCTTCTCACACTGAATAAAGGCCCGTGCTCAGTAGGCAGTAGTGAGACAGTTTTTATATAGCGCTGATATTATGATTACATAGTAATTCTTATATAATATTGTCTTCTATTTACGCGAATATTATTCATTGAAATTAAACTGCTATATACGGATTTTATCACATTGTTTATTTGACACTTAATTACAAAATTTTGAAAATTGTTACACTACTACTACTATTAAACTTTACTAATTTTTACACAGTCACAGATCCCGAGAAAAGCCAGCCACAGTCGAGCGCCAGCCTGCTATACTGCCTTATGTAAGGGGTGTCACTGACAAAATTGGCTACATCTTGAAGCGAGCTTCAATCAACACATACTTCAAGCCGCCAACGAAGATAAGTCAATTTTTACCATCCGTCAAGTGCCAACTACCTTTACAAGATGCAGGGGTCTATAAAATAGATTGTGACTGCGGACTCTCATACATTGGTCAAACCAAGAGAAACATAGGCACCCGCATAAAAGAACACATAGCTGATGTAAAACACCAACGCTCGTTGAAGTCTGCTGTGTGTGAACATGTGCAACAGGGGACCAACCACTACCTGAGATTTGACAAACCACAGATTCTCGCTAAAGAACACCGATTCCTACCAAGGATGCTTCGCGAGGCTATTGAAATCAAAAAACATCCTAATTTTAATAGAGAAGATGGTTGGAATGTACCACCAGCTTGGGATCCAGTAATAAAAATAGTCAAACCCAAGAAGAAGCAAACCACAGCTAGACTTCATGATACTTTGAGCTCATTCTGCGTAAATAGAAACACCAATGATTAAATTATGTTCGGGTACTTTGAAATAACTACACTGGAACATTGAGACAACTGCCATCTTAGTCTCCCCGTGACCATGGCTGCTGAAAAGCAACCGAAACGTCGGGGAAAGTGTAAAAATAAATTAAATCTAAATAGTTTTAATAATAAGCTTATTAATAGTAGCAGTGTAACAATTTTCAAAATTTTGTAATAAAGTGTCAAATAAACAACGCGATAAAATCCGTATATAGCAGTTTAATTTCAATAGTAATTCTTATTTAAAAGAAAGATCTAATTGGCAATCTTTTAAAAAGAGAACTGCTTAGTAATTTTGTAAAATAGTATTAGTATCAAACGGCTTGTAACATCGATAAACTATTACATAGAAGCCGAGTCAGTTTCCTACTAATGAATTCGTTATGAGTTTTGATACGGAATTAAGACACGCTATTGTAGGTTTTATTAGCTTCGCTATAAGGGTAAAATATCTTTGATAATATGAACTAAGTTTGTTATTATAAATGTATGTTATTGGCAAGAAGCTCGGTAAATTGGAGCTGATGTTCTCAGATATAGTAAAGATTTTTATGGTATTTATTTTTCCATTATGGTATTTGTTGGGATGTTATGTATAGATTTTTACAAACATACATACATCGAGTAGAACATTGAAAAATACAAACCGATAACTGCCGGAAATATTGTCTATGGTTACGTCACATGTCAGCGCGACTGCATAAAATGCTAATCTTTATGTATTCGCGCTGACACGCGAATTAGCGATGCTGTGGTTCTTTTAGATATTATTTTTCCAAATTCGAATTCAAATTACTTTCATTTGTTGAAGACAGATTTATAAAAATTGGTAATTGAAGGTTTACAGAATATTTATAAATGATGATTTTTACTGAATGTAAACTTGGAGGCATAATGAGTATTTTAACTACTGAACGTTTTAAACCCTCAATCAGGATTTTATGAATAAGGCTATTAGTTTTGTAGCGAATTTCCATCGCGTGATAGATAGGTAGTTCTATTTTACTTTTTAAATTTCATATATATTATTGACAGTATGTATACAAAACCCGTCCGATTTTTTAAAGGGTTATTCCAGCCTTGACAATAATTTTTTTTTGGTTTTTTGCGACTTAGCTAGCAAAGTATTAGACGAGTTACCATTGAATTTCCATCGATCTATGTGGTTCCAGCATGATGGCGCGCACGCTTACGTGCAGTACGTAATTACCTAAATTCCGAGTTCCCTAACAAGTGGATAGGACGTGCAGAGCCAATCTCGGGTTCTCTATTGTGTTACCTAACTTTTTTATCCATAATCTAAAGTACCATGCTTTTTTTTGTCCTAATCATAATTTTTTCAAATGTTAACTTACCCGGACTTTATGTCACATAATATCACATGCCATAAAATTGAAAGCCCTAAATACAGCATCCTCTTGCCCTGGTCCCAATTTATTTGGGGTCCGCGCAGTATGTCCTTCACTTCCATACTTCTCTGTCACCCGTCATCTGATCATTTACCCCTTCTCCTTTCATATCCATCCTCATACAGTCCATCCATCTTTTCCTTCCTCTCCCTTTTCGTCCCTCTACCCTCATATCCATCACTTGCTTACCTACATACGTATCATCTCTTCGCATAACATATCCATACCAAGCCAAACGATTTCCTTTCACCTTCTCATATATGGGCACCACTTTCAGACTACCTCTTACGTATTCATTCCTAATTCTGTCCATTCTCGACACTCCACACATCCATCGTAACATTCTCATCTCTGCTACATGCAATCGTTTCTCATCCATCTTCTTAGTAGCCCAACACTCAGCTCCATACAGCACGAAAGGCCTTATAACCGCCTTATACATGCGACTCTTTAATTTCAAAGGCAGTTTAGGATCGCATAAATGAAAGCCCTAAATACAATATGCCCTAAATTAGTTTGTCATAAATATTACAATCAATAATATACAAAAGACTTAAACCCGTTTTCAATAAAAGTTATGTCCTAATAATGTTTTTAAAACTAATTTGTAATACAAAGCTTGGCTTTTGTCACGGCTCCGGCGCTGCAGGTCTCCGGCGGTCCCACGCGTGCTAATCGTCGCAGACAGCTTTCGCTCACCCCCGCAGTTTCGGCTTGATTTTTGAACACTATCTCTCTATTACTGTAATTTATAGCATACGTGTTATGGATAATAATTTTTGGTCAAAGAATTTTAGGAGAAGGAAGGTCTCAATCTCGTGGCTGCCGCAATCCCCAGACCTAACACCATTAGACTTTTACTTGTGGGGACACGTAAAACAAGTACTGTATGCTAAAATTTGTGACTCGGAAGTAGAATTGCGAGCTCGGATTGTGACGGCGTTCGAAGGAATAAAATCAAATTCATTTATGTTGCCTAGTGTTCGTAGTGCCTTAAGAAAACGGTGCCGCATGTGTGTTGACATTGGAGTTGGACATGTGGAGCACGACCGACGGAGCTTACAACCAGTTTATATTTTTATTAACTAAAGGTATATAAATATAGATATGATAAATCAAATTAAAAACTCATAAACAGAAAGATTTCCTTATGCTGCAGTTATTTATAAATATCAGCAAAATCTGCTGATGCGTACAATAAATAAGTTACTATTTTATAGTGGCACATGCACGCGCGGCGATCGGATTATATCAAAGAATTAACCTAATGTACCGTCTTCGAGCGGTCCCTTTGTAGACTACGCGCAGCGCGTCGGCTAACGTTTGGCGGCTTTTCTCAAAGGAGTCGGCGTGGCGCGCTGTGGCGGCGGTGAACCTTTATAATGTTTAGGGATACCTAGATATTCTGATTTATAAATTGTCGGTGTTGCCATGGGTAATCTATCAAGGTATTATTTTTAATAAATAAAATTTACTGGGACAATATTTATAAAAGGATGACACCTATGTACTCATAATAAGCTACTGTATAACACCTTGAACGATGGGACAGGGTTTATTGTACACACTGTATACAACTAGCTATTGGCCGCGCCGTCGCTCACGTTAATGTAGGATAGTTTATACTAGTAACAGTCGGGCACGCCACGATCATGGCGGTAAAGCCCGTTTTTGAGGAGTGGCTGGATAGGCAGCATGGCGCCCTCACCTTCCTGCTGACACAAGTAATGACTGGCCACGTTTGCTTTGGCCAGTTTCTGTGTCGCATAGGCCGGCAAGAGACGCTCGGTTGTTATCACTGCCGCTACGTTGTTGAGGACACGGCGCTTCACACTTTGGCGGATTGCCACGCTTGGGCATTGCAACGCCGTGAGTTGATCGCGGCAGTCGGATTGGTTGCCCTCTCGCTCCCGGCCGTAGTTCAGTCTATAGTCCGGAGTGAGAGGTCGTGGAACGCCGTCGCTTCCTTCTGTGAGGCAGTCATTTCCATTATAAGGAGGCGGCGGAGCGGGAGAGGTAGCGCTTGAACCCTCTCCCTAACCGCAGAACCGGGCGCCGGAGGGCGTGAGATGACCTCCAGCCACACTGAGGTTTGATCTGGGGTGGGCTTGCTCGTCACCCGATCAGCACCAGGTCCGAGAGGCAGCGTGCGTGTTCTCACGCGCGCCTCTGTGTCGTGTATCCGTCCCCCCTCAAGGCGACAGTAGAGTTAAAATTTAGAAGTGACTATAGGGTAGGTCTTTTCGTGTAGTGGCCTGTCATTTCATACGGCGGGCCGAAACCTCGGCGGGGTCGCGATTGCATGTGAAAGTGATTCGCGCGGCCCCGCCGATTGCTGTTATGTCGAGGAACAGCGTGGTGGGTTTAGTCGGTAATACCGGGATGTCGCTCACCATCTTTACCCCGGTGAGTCCAACATAACCCCTCCGCCTGCCCCAGCGGAGGGAGATTAGCCAAAGCATTTACACACGTAAAAAAAATATATAGCTTATGTTACTCGGTGACATAGCTTACTAATGGTAAAATATTTTTTTAAATCGGTTGAGTAGTTCGTGAGTTAAATCCTTAAGTTAATTAATCATTTTTTGAGTTAAGCAAACAAACAATAAATCTAATCTTTCCTCTTTATATTATTAGTATAGACAAATTAAAAGCAACTTTTTGTAAATAGAGTATCATAATTGGTCGCAATATGTTACAGCGTAGTATGGATAGCTCTCTATCTACCTAGTACGCCTGCACTTAAATACTGGTACCACACAAAGTGTAACGTGCATGTCAAATTATATATAATTTGTTAAACTTTAATTACTTTTATACTTTTGCGTTGCATGACTTATATAAAGGACTAGCTTTTGCCCGCGGCTTCGTTTGCGTAAAAATAGTTTAGACTATATTAATATTTTTTTTTTAAATAAATTATATCCCATGTTAGTGTGTATGTGTATTAACACGATCTGTTGAATTATATATGCTATCTGTTACTTCTTGTTGTGAGCTGAAAGTGAACGGACATATGAAACTTCCTTGTGTCAAAGTATAAAATAAATAATTAAAGTATTTGTACAGTGTGTTATTTAATCCATAACCTCTAATACATTTACATACCTTTTCAAATGACTTGACTTTTTATTTTATTTCCTTTTATTTTTAATTTTTATATTAATATAATAGATAATTGACCCATCCAAAAATTTTTTACACATTTTTATGGAAATAAAGATTATTGACTTTGACTTTGGTCAGGTTGCACTGGCCATAGTCACAAGCAGTCAGAAGATTAAAGTTATCCAATAGTAGAACAGTGTTACAATACTACCTATTACCTACTACCAGATTTGATAGGCATATTTTATTAAGTAAAAGTGAATTTAAAAATAATATATATACTTCTTGATTTTGGGTAAGCATTGTAACATTTTGCTTAAATGATTATACAATTGTAGTCGCCCATTAGTTGAAATTTGACAGTAAATCTTATAGAAAAAAATAACCCTAACTATAACGATGCAAATTCTCACTGGCTTCTGTACGCGCTATATGCTTTAACAAGTGAGAAACGGCAATAAATTGCCGTAAATCTTAGAGTACGAAAAAATGGTTCAAGTAATATGCAAAGGTCACGTGGTACCACGTGACCTTGAGGTCAGAGGTCAAAGGTCATAGTCATTTCGGGGGTATATCGACTATGCTGAGTCAAATGGAGTTGACTGCGAGTCTCTAGCTTTTACGGTTCTTGAGTTGAAAGTTGTATAACAGACAGACGGACGGACAAAGCTGCTGTATAAGAGTTTTTTCGAACTCTAAAAAGGGTACAGTTTCATCTAAATATGTAGATAATATTTTGACTGCACGGTTGACGTAGTGGTTTAAGGGGTCGCCTCGCCACTTCCACTGCACCGAGTGTCGTGGGTTCGAATCCCACACGAGTCAAAAATTTGTATGATCCACAAATGGTTGTTTCGTTTCTGGATGTGCTTTGTCTGTTGTTTGAATGTTTGCAAAGTCCCACTTGATACAGGACTTACTTCTAATGACTACACGATCACGTTGCATAATAAATGTAATGCGATCATACCAATTTCCTATTTGTATTGACATTTTGACCAGGTTAAAATGACCGTGATCACAAGACGCTTAAAAAATTACGTTCATACCCAGCGTTAATTCCCCTTACATAAATATAATAATAGCCATCTTTAAACATTAAATACAGAAAATAAATATTACACTCGCAATAAAATCTTAGACATACGTGAAACTTATTACTCGTCTGTAAGATACAGGTCACGATTGATATGGGTTACTTCATGAACTGACCGTCTTGCCATTGTATGTTTGAAACTCACAAACTCTCCAACAAACTTGCCCAACACATACGCGATACATATTTCAAGTTAATTTAAGTAGAACCAATTTCGACGTGTGGTTTCTGTTCTTGAAGTTGGCTAGCTAGAAACTTGTTGTAAAACTAATTTCCTAATTTTGATTAGAATTAAGGCCAAATGGTCCGCGGTTTTCGTAATTTCTGTAAATTTAACAAAGTATATTTTCCTCTTTGTAAAATTTGTTTGGTTGTCAACGACAAGCGTTGGTCTCACTGAGACCGTACCATTATATATTTTTACTTTTAAGATTGGATCGGAACGTAAATACTTATTTTCACTTTAATTCAAAGTCAATGCCGCGCTGCACGGATGAGAGTTGTTGTTTCACGCTTATACTACTTACACCCACAGGCTATTTCTACATAAAGTACCCTATACTCGTACATCAACTGCCGAGTATAAAAAAGGATATTTTATTTTTTAACAAACATTTCCTGCACTATGATTAATTCCTGTGTCGCTGGGGACAAATGTTTGTCTAATGTGGGATCCAAACGCACAACAATCAACGTAGAGGCAATGGTGAGGCAACCACTTAAAAACCACTACGCTATACGTGCATTGGTATTTAGTTCGTCTTATTTAGTGGCTAATTACAACGAGCTAACGCTCTGTGTGTCTGTCAATAAGCTATTATATCATAAGCTATCTATTTTGTCTCTTTAATTCGACAAAATTCATCTAATATAAAGTACTAGGTAATATCTCGCATATGTTGCAATGCCTCTTTGAATTATTCGGCTTAGTTTGCTTTTTTGTTTGAACCCTTCGCGGATGCGCCCTTAGCAACTAACTACGTTTCATCGTCTTCTGATTAATGATGTATGAACGCCTACGTTACAAAGAAGTAGACATTTATTTAAATATACATTGGGTCTTCTTTTAGAGGTAAACTTAATATTTTATTTTTATAAATATGCGAATAACGACAATTGTTTGTTAAAGTATGCCATTCACAAATTTTTGGTCCGTCTTGTTATATTCTTGGTCTTTGTAATTCGAATAATTGTAAACGTTTTCAAATAAGTTATTGAGAAGGAGAATTGTGCACTTATGCGGGCACACAACATCCATCAGAGACGTGATATTACTATGATGATGATGTCATCTTTAAAATGGCTAAACAAACTTTGTTTTTGTTTTTCGAACCTTGCAGCTACCAACCTGCATTTACTTGCTAAAGTTTCTACAATAAAGTTGATAAATTAATACTTTCCTTACTCTTTGCCGATAATAATATAATATTCTATCACATATGTACATACAACACCATCTAGCCCAAAGTAAGCAGAGCTTGTACTATGGGTACATAGATAAACATACATATACACATTTTTTATTTTTTATAAATACATAATGGTCACGATGTTGTCTGATGCGGTTGATGATGCGGTCTGATGATTGTCCATCAATTTTTCCAAATACAGAGCTAACACATAATTCAGTGGTTTACTCACGTTACGGATTCCGTTACCTGTTTAATTAACCGCAACCCTTGAACGCGGTAATTAATTCGTAACACCACCCGTTACTACGCCTGTCACATAAATTCCTCAAATTTAACATAATATCATACATACCCTTGTAGGGTGGCCATGACATAAGAGAATGTAAAGATCTCTCCAAAAAATTCACCATGAATTTTCTTCTTGTTCTATATTCGGAGTCGGTCATAGTGTCCGCAAATGGCCACAGCTAATCATGGACGACGGCTGTCGACACGCCTGATAGACCAATTATCGATTAAACTAACATATTAATTAGCACATCGGCAGACGCTTGTGAGCTATTCTAGTGTCTTGCACCCGATGAATTTATAATAAAGCTCTATTATTAATGTTCTTTGTCTTTCCTACTTTACCTCGTTTCATCGTTGGCATGTTAGCGTTCCAAATATACTCTAAACACCTTTAGTGGAACTGAATAAAAAGTATGAAAGCGCATCCCCTATATACTGCGCATTCCCTTATAACATTATATACATATGCTATATACCTAACGTTATAAGCGAAAAAGACGTATCTGCCAGTATTTATATTTAATATAAAAATACTGGCGGGTGCGTCTTTTTTTACAGTTTTAAAATACATAAAATTTAAATTTTAGTTACGTCTTCTTTCCTTCTAACGGTAGTCTATATACTCATACTTCAGACTGTATTGACTAAAACCGCACTCGTGGTCTTTCTCTCGCCGTTTACTTTCTAGAGCCGCGGGATTCCTTACGGATTGTTCCGCGACCCCAGCAGTCACCGGCACGCTACATGCTGGCAGGCCTCACTAATTGTGGTAACTAATGAAACAGCGCGGCGATTTTGAATTCCTTCGCTTGCTTAGTTCTCTCACATATTCTTTACATACCGTCGTTGCTTTATGATACCGTTTACCTATAGAACTCCTGATTTGGTTAATAACGTGTTCGTAGGTTCGACTTACTTTCAAGCTTGTTCCTTTTTCATTTTGTTTAGAATTACAACGCTTCGCATTGAATTTCACGTAAGAAACAAAGCGTACAAATTATATCTTGACTTCACTTTTCCCTTAAGAAAACCATTCATCTTTGAACAAGTAACCGACACTCCTACTTTTATTTATTAAAATAACTGAATTATTTACGAAATAATTTTACGAAAATTCTATATTTTCCCTGAAGCAGCGAAAAATTTCCTGTGGGTCTTGTATCAGATGTTATCGAAATTGCTAGAAGCCATCGAAAAGTCTAGAACACTGGATCAAATATGACGTAAGTTCGATCGTGAGTGAACGCGGGTCCGAAAGATAGATTTTAATAATAAATCGGCACATGTCCGAGACCGACCCTGCTGGGTCCAAATATTTTCAAATATATTGATTATATGTTCCTATGGAGAATTTTTTTGACGGATGAAGTACGCAAATGCCTCTTTTTATGACGTACGTGGAAGTTCAAGGCAATATTGAAATAAGGCTCAAATTATACATAAAATAACGTATATGTATATGTACGTGAACATAAAATTTTAGCGCAAACATCTTAATAGATGTAGAATCGGACTCGGCAATCTATTGAAAAAAAAACTAGTATCTAGTTTGGCAAGGAACGTCCCTTGGTATAATTTTACGATTGTGAGTGAACCTAGGCCCGGGTTCAATTGTCGGGGAAGCCAAAGTGTTTTTGGCCTTTCTGTTAGAAATTCTTAGCAGAAGCATGTTATTCGTGATCCTGCTAGACTGTAATAAGCTTGATATTACGTGGAACCTAATAAAATAGCTAGCGCAATGTGGACATAATTAAACTTTGTTTACACTTACAAGTACATATATACATACATATGATTCATAATAGTTTTAGCCTTCGATGCTTATGACCCATCAGTATAAGAGACATAAGCTAGTGGTAACAGCTGACACAACAGCGCCTCTTTGACTAGTTCGATGACCTTATTACTTAATAGACGTGAATGGAACAGTCACAAGGGCCTAGGCAAACGTTTCTTGATCAGATCGGCGACGTTCTGGATAAAAGCCAGGTTAAGAGAAACTTAAACCGGCGACTGTGTATGAGGAATGTTATGAAAGTGAATGAAGCCAGAGAAGTGTGTCAGGATCGTAGCAAATGGAAATCCGTAGTCTCTGCCTACCCCTCTGGGAAACAGGCGTGAATCTTTGTATGTATGTACTGAATAGACTGGTATCATAGAACCGCTAGACTCGCCCTATATTACCTGGGACCTAAATCCATTAGCTGGTGACATGTGGATGTAATACATCTTTGTCTAATCTTCGGGAATGAGCGTTGATGATGCTTGAGACTATATTTGTATAATGACTATATAAGATATGAAGGGGGGAACACCATTGTGCCCGATATTTCAACTGTATTTTGTCAGTACGATGACCTTTTAATAATATTGTATTTATCGGCTCATCTGCTATCTTTGACCCACAAATATAATATTAGTTACTTCACGAGCTAAATAAAAAAGTACTTCCGCCATATTGATACAATGTTTTGATAGGTATGTACTAATATGTTCTCACATAATCTTATGTCTTTGTATTCCCGTTACGTCTGTATACAAATAAACACAGTTTTCTTCCTGTCATTTGATTTTTACTATTTACACGGAGCAATATATTTTCCTTTTCATAGTGAGATTTGTATAGAACACACGCCCCGAATATATCGCATATATATCCAATTTATGTCTACGGAATGTACATGAAATGAAATAGTACGTCTTATTTCCTTTGGTACAGAATGAGGTCATATTTCACTTACGACCGTTTTTCTATAACATTTATACATCATCAGTTACATTGGTTGGGACGCATGGCTAAAAAATGGCCATGTTTTGAATGGAATTTACGTAAATTGTTAGCTGAGTATCTGTTTTTATCATTGAGTTAAGAAGTACTAGAAGAGATAAATCAACTAAACTGTTTGTTAAAGCGTTAGGGTGTAAGTTCTCTAACTCATTTAGCTTGAGCCAAGCGCTTACTAGAACAACAAGTTTGAGTGCGACATATTAATATGCAAAATATGTCTTTGTGTTTTGCGTTATTGCTTAATTCATTTTGCACTCAGACGTGTCGTTGCAGAAAGCACATGACTCAAAATAAAGAAGGAAGAGAACAAAAATTCTAAAGCGTGTTAAAAATAATTGAATTGTGTTGTCGTTTCTAGTACGTAGTTCATATTAACTCAAGGTTTGTACATAACCGTAGTTTTAATTGTGTATAATATTTATTACATTTCTATACTTAGAATGAAGATGCTTATGGGCTCTCCTGTTCGATAATTAGTCCAAAAAATGGCTTAATGATGGAATGAAATATGGGAATGAGAAAAATAGGTATATATATAAGCCTCTGGAACACTAACCAGAGGAAACGCAGTTTTAGTGTTAGGCACAAACCTTACGCCTGTTGCCTATAAGAGGTTAGTAATTCGTCAGGCGAGTTGATTTATTCGTACTGCCGCCAAATATCTTGGCAACAGCATGCCTTCACGCTAATAACCTCCTTCACAAAGCAGCAAAAATATGTGTGATAGTTATGATCATACTCTGATCTAGTAATAATTATGATGAATATTATTTATACATGGTACGTGAAATTGTGATTTTGTGATATTGTGATCGTGAAACGTGAATATATTATTATTTATTATTATTTATTATTATTTAATTATACTTTGACAGAGACTTAGACTGTCGGCAAATGATGTATTTTTACTGTAACATCAAATTCCAAATATATATTCCAGGTACACGACTAAGTGCTCTCGTAATAAAATAAAAACATGAATAAAAAAGCATACATTAGCCTTTATATTTATTTAAAAAACCTCTGTCAGAAAATACGACAATCGCCCGAAATCTCTTTGACATACATTTTCTGGCTAACCTAGTTAACATAAGCCGTGGCAAACTTGCGCTCGCAGTTGGGTAAACTAATTAAGTCCCTTTTTAGCTTTTATATCAAAGGGATAGAGTTGAAAATGAATTTATGGACGCATTTTGATGTCTGCATTTTATATTTGTGTTATGAAATTTGACGTTTCAAGACAGTTATGACAGACGTGTCACCGAGCACTCCTGAATTTAGTAAGATGTTGATTTTGTGTTAAAGTATAGTTAAAGTTTTAAGGTTTTTGCAAAATGTTAGGTTAATACCGAAATCCCTTGGCGTTTCTGTATGAACAAGTTTCAACGTTTGTAAATTTAAGATATTTCTTGGGATTTGCAGAGTAATTTAATGTACCGAACGTTGAATATATAACTTATATTAATTTCGCGGTAAAGAGCGATTTGAAATTGTATGTGCTTGGTATATTACTCAGGGATTTCAATTTAAACAAACGAACCAATTGAAACTACAACTAAGCAGATATCAGATAATGTATTGGACTTGTTATTCTCAGTTTTGGTCACATACTACGTTGTTCATGTAAATTAACTTTATAATTGATATTATTTAGTTTAGTTGCAATAGTACACAAACGTACAAGTAATAAGCAACCTATTATAATTATGCAATTAGAAATAAACTGCTATGTAGCTTTGTTGGCTGGCTTCGGTTACATGCGTAAGCTTCTTGCGCGAGATACATGCGCGAGTTAATCATACAGGTTACTTGCGAGAGTGGTCCATCGCGTACATGATGCGTACAACCTGCGCAAGAGCCTCAACTTGTCGTGTTTTCATATTGGTATACAAGAGTCTTTAGGAGCAAGCCATATTGAAATAGTGTATGATGTAGACATGATGCAACCGTTTATATACCTTTTTCATTTTGTACAAGATATATGACAGCACGTGAAATGGCATGCTATGTTGCAAACGAGTGCCGCGGTGTCGTTGAAAGAATGACGAAAAGCTCTAGTAGGTAAATACAGATTACTTGACTATTATTTCTTCATTATTACAAGCATTATATGTAGGTGTTATTGTTCACTAAGTACAAGATAGGCATCTTGATCCTATCCAAGTCCTGTGACTGGCTAATGTCTTATCCTAAATTACAGACAATAATCGTGTATAGCTCTGCCTACGCTATTATTGGGTAAAATGTTCTCAAAAACATTCTTGCTGATGACTGTAACTGTTTTTTACATCCTATAAAAGCATTACTGCAAAACATAAAAAGTGTTTTATGTATTAATGAAAGATGAATCGAAACGAAAAGGCATTAGTGTACAATTTTACTCTGTCTCTGATGTTTTCGTCTTTAAGAAGACGTGTATAGAATGTTCCAGAAAGGCGTGCGAGACGAAAACAAGTGAAATTCGATTAATTATGCAAGTATTGTTATGCTCTTACGCTTAGGGTGCAATTGTGTGTAGCGGGTGGGACGCGCGACTACATTATAATAATTATTACGTAGCGTTAATGAAGATTTCGTAAAGGATAAAAAAATATGGTTATAAACCTATATTATTTCGGACTGCTACGATATGGAATATAATTTTATAGTCGATATCAACTACAATATATGGAATTTCTGGTAATACTTATTATATATATAAGTATTTTTTAAATAAATGCAAAAATATTGAAATTAAACTACTATATACGGATTTTATCGCGTTGTTTATTTGTCACTTTATTACAAAATTATGAAAACTGTTACACTATACTACTATTAATTATGGTAGACGGTTACTGTAACCTATAATATTCAATAGCAATATCGATAGAAATAGAAAAAACGAGTTAAATATAGGATAAAAAGGTACAAATAGGAATTAAAAAGTGTGTGTGTGAACTATTGGCACAATTACTCACCGGGTAAAACTTATTTAAAGTTACCTTTAAGAGGACAACAGTTACCTGTAGTATAAAACAATAATAGCTATGACGTAAAGAAGCAACACTCACGTAGCAGTACGACTGGCAGTACTGCAGAGCCAGCGGCATCTAGTTATTACCGCTCGCTTACAAATGTTGCTAACGTGTAGAGTAGTCTTTACCCCGCTAGATACGATCATGTCTACGATAATAAGCTTGGTGCATCCGTAATGTAGTATCGGGAGTGTGGTAGTACTTCTTGAAATGAGCATCAGAATTATTGCCAGAAATTCTACATATGATACATCTTATTGTAGATGGCGAATAAAAGAAAGGAAATCCAGGTATCTATGATAATTAATTACAAACATAATTATATTGAATCACGCTATTCCTCTATTCTTACGCCCACTTAACCCTATGTGGATTCTAAAACATATAAGGCGAGGGCCTATTGCTCTCTGCTGTGTACTCATATCAGATGTACCGATAGGTACGTAAAGATTCAAACCAGACACACAGAGACATCATGGTAATTAATGACATGTCATGTCTATTTTATTATAAACATAGCTTAACCGCGAGATTCAACCGCTATATACATCTCGAGCCTTAAGCTCTGAAACAAAACACCTACAACGAGTTTCGGCGCTAAAAGCGCATGTGTGTTGCCAATGACATCCTGGCTCTACTTAAAGAGTTTACATTACCCTAGTTCATTAATTAACAAAACATTTTAATTTATTGCATGAGTAGTTGGTGCAATAAAAAAGGGTAGGCTCAGATATATTACATCTATCGCCTGCTATGGTTTTTAGGTTTCAGTTAGTAGAGGTCTATTAGCGTCTACTCGGCGCAATTCAATACTCAGTGGTGCTTTTCATGAGATTTGCTTTGTATTAGATCCAGTAAAACTTTGCTTGATATAGTAATCAAATCTTCATTACCATTAGTTACATTAACTACTGCTACGTCACCAACAATATAAAAACGGGTAGTGACAACTTCCGTACTAGGAAATTTCCTGTGTCGCGAGGGACTTTACAAACATATAAACAACAGAAACAAAGGATACCCAGATTCAGAGCGATCGTTTGTGGATCACAGACATTGTTGTATCGTGTGGAATTTGAACCCTCGGCGTAGTGGCTGAAGCAAGGCGACCACTTATACCATTACGCCATCCAAGCAGTCATTTAAATAGATATAAAGATTTTTTTATGTAAATACCCTGCAGCATATGTCTGTATAGAAATATTCGCGTCTAGTAACAATAGTCCAGTCTAGTGCACGCACGAATACAAGCGGAACCTAGACAGCGCCAAACTTATACAAAGTATAAATATGTCTCATTTGCGCACGAGTGGTGATAACAATATGTCACCTGCACTACCTACAGTACTGCCAGACATACTGCTACGTAACGGAGTGTTGCTTTATGCAAGAATAATAATATTTAGACTTAGCTTAGAATAACATATTGTTGACATATAAAGTGTGGACTCGGCGATCATTGTGCTGATTGTCGTTTCGATCAGATTCAATGATTCGATTGCCAAGAGTCTCGATCACCACCTGAAAGACGCTCGCGTTGGATGGCTGGATCAATTTCTTGATACAGAAGACGTTAGGATTCAACACGGCGCGCATTGTTTGATAATGCCTGTCTCTTTTAGAAATGTACTTAAAAATAAATAAGATACAAGCGTTTCAAAGTTGGTAGTAGGAGTTAAATTACAGAAAAAGGATGCATGTAAATGCAGCTGTATGAGAGAGATAGCGAGATATCCTCGTTACAACCCTACTCCTCTTATATCCAAATGTACTGCCTAATATTAACTGCCTCCGTGGCGCAGCGGTAGTGAATGCGACTGCTGTGCATGAGGTCTCGGGTCCGAATCCCGGGTCTGGCCAACAACAAGTTGTTGGGTTTTTTTTAATACGAGTCCGGAATTAGGAAGATGGTGGTGTTAGACAACCCCGTGCCTCGACAAGCACGTAAAGTCGTTGGTTCTGCGTCTGATCTCTCTCCGATTGTGTCGGATTATCCGTCCAATCGGATCATGAGAGTTAGGGAACAGAGAGTGCACTTGTGTTTGCGCACATACTTATTCACAATAATATCTCTTGTCTTCGTTAAGATTGGCTGCCATGACTGAAATTCGGTCTGGAGGACATTATATCCAAATTTAAAATGCTATTTACTCCCTTATTACCAATTTTTATAAAGATTGCACAAAATTTTGTGATTGATCCTCATATATTTGTGGTTCATACAAGTTTTGTTCCGTATGAATCTTACAACACTTGAAGTGACAAACAGGCGAGGTAACACTTGAAACATAGTGATCTCCGACTATTCGCCAGTGCCAAAGACCATGGCATTGAATACGTCTCACCGAGCTGGCTACTAGCTCGTCTGCTAATTAAGGCAATAAAATAAATCAACCCATATATGCAAAACTATAAACAACGGGTATTCGAATATTTACATGCATTCGTTATAGTAAAATTACCATTTAAATATTCCGCGACTCGAATGGCAATGTGGATAACATAAATTGTAGTAACATATTTTGAACCTGCCATATTCGGCGCATCGTTGTTAATGATTATAGAAAGATTGCCTCGATGGCGTAGCGGTAGTTAGTGCGACTGCTCTGCATGAAGTGTTTGGTTTGATTCCCGAGCCGGGCAAACAGTTATTGGAATTTGCCGCTAAGAAATTCTCAGAAGCAGAACGGAGCCTGGCATCTGGTACAAGACAATAAACTTACCCCCTGCATCGTGGGACCTAAAATGTGGGGGTCCTAAAACCATGTGATGAAATGTACATAATATATATAATATACTAGCTAATCCGCGTAACTTCGTTTGCTTTATGTAAGAGAATTTCTCAATTTTTGAATCATTTTTCATTGATGCTCCACTCCAATTGGTCGTAGCGTGGTGCCTTGCTCGATAAATGGGCTATCCAAAACTAAAACGAACCAGTAGTGCCTGATATTAGCGGGTTCTACCAAACAAACAAACAAACTCTTCAGCTTTATAATATTAGTATAGATAGAGGATATAGGCGTTATACTATGTGTAATATCACATACATAGGCAAACGCACTCATGTGTACAGTCAGTTTGTGTCATAAGTCAGTAAATATTTGCGAGATATTTTTACCATACGAAATAATGCTCACTTTTAATATATTACTGCATTTCCTTTTTAATGTTTAGCTAGGTTTTTATGTTATGTTGCTGAACCAGTTATGCACAATTGCATGCGAATGATAATTGATTCCAGTTATGTACACCTACTTGGAATGCTCAAACATAACGCATCCGCTAATCTATTGTGTTATTGTTCATTCGAATGCACATCACTATATTGTTACAAAGACTTTACATAACACCTACACATTTATTCATAACTCTTAAATCGTATATACGTGTATAGCGTGTGGTCAAGTTTAAGCGTCACGTAATATAGCTCCTTTACAATGGAAAACCGAAAGAAAATAAATTCGTATATCTCGTTGCGCGCCATATGCACCGCATAGGTGCATAAGCGCCAAGAGCATGCTTTAACTTTTTTTAACCTGGCGTTCAAAGGGATATACAGTTTTCAGTAAGATATACATTATCTTTTTTGTCGACTTATCAACATCAGCACTTTCTAGCTGAAACTTAAACAACTCTAACAACTGAGTTAATGATCCCTGTGAACCCAAAAATGACTAAGTTCAAAACGTTAGTATTGATGTTGATGTTTAAATAATAAAATGTTAAAATTGTCATAAAATTTAAAATAATTTGTTTTGGTTCGGGGATAGGCCATATAGGCAATTTTTTCAGATTTACATTACGGGCCGAAAATATGACCACACCTTTCTGTTACACGCTGTAGATATATATACATAATTCTATAGATTTTTATTGAAAAGAACGCGGCATTACCGTGTTATGATAATTGACAGGAGCCGCCCCCTTAATACCCTACTTTATTTCCTTCAGTTATCTGGCCTATGCCTTAACGACCAACATCACTTAGCCGGGACGGACTTAACGTATTTTTAGGATGGAGGTTGAATACTCATTATGGAGTGAAATGCCTTATATTTCTTGTAGGAAGTTGGATTATCGAAGTCAGTGCAAATGGGATAAAGGCCGAGTCACTTGTCCTGCCTTGATTGTGGATTGGATTTGAATTGAAACCCACTTGTCGTGCTCGTTTTCTAGAATTTGAAAGTATTTAGATATAAGCACAGAATAGAAGCAAAGGTTGTGAGTGCACTATGTGAGTGCGAAAAACTGAAGTGCGATTAACGCTAGTGCGACAGAACTGTACTGCGACTCATTATAGTTCGAATGCACGCTAGTGCGAATCACTGAAGCTCGACATCACTCTAGAGCGACATTGATTGCTCAAAATTATCTAAATATATCACCTAATAATAAGCAGAGGAAAATAGCGGTTAATAAAATTATCAGCATACTTTACTGCTTTCGCCGTACATTGAAATTGACAATTCGATGTGTTATTTTAATATACAAAATACAAATGAGTTTATTTTATTATACCACCTGTATATTTATATTTGGAACTCTTATTTTATGATAAATTTAAAATAACTAATGAATTGTATTATTGACAAAACATCTGCACTAGAAATAACTCTGTGTAGCGGTGAAAATTACAAACAGTCAAGCAACGAACTGAACAACACACACACAAACAACAACTATTTACTTGTGGACCGCACATTTTTGTCCCATGTAGGCATCGTATCCACAACACGGCGCAGTGGCAGCGGAAGGCGACTATTAAAGGCCTTACGCTATTTGAGCAGTCACAAATGAAATCGCCGTCCTAACAAAATTCGATTCGCGTTATCATTTGGAAAACTACTAGTTTAGTTATATGCGTGGATGATTTGTATTATACCAGCGTATTATCGAATTACTGTTGGATAGTCGTTTGTCGCACTAGCGTAGTGTCGCATTAGCGTGGTGTCGCTCTTCTGTCGCACTAGCGTTAATCGCACTTCAGTTTTTCGCACTCACATAGTGCACTCAAAGGTTGTTGGCCTCTCAACATATCTGAAAAATTCATAATATAAACTTATTTACTAACATAGTTTGTATGTAAATTGTTACCAACTAATATTGATTATGTCGGAAATAAATGTTTTTATTATTATTATAAACATTTGTGTCGTGTATTTTCAAACAATAATACTCTAAAATCTCATCGTGATATTCTGTAATGACATATTATACTTAGAGTTCCTTCTGATTAAATTTGTTCAATGTTTCAAGAAGATTTACTTTCTCTAAAGTTTTCTGAGTATCTCTATTCGGTGTTTCCGTAGGTAACAACTGCTATAACAAGTTTAACAGTAGGTATGTGGGTTTATTTGTTGTATATTTGTCGTTTAACTAGAGTAAATTAAACTTCAAATTACTTATAGTAATTGCGAATTCGTCATATCGAACACCGGGTGCAATAACAATACATAACAATAAATAAAATGTGTTTTTGGTCACAAATGGTGTCAAACATGCGTCTAAATACGGTGCATTAATGTCATTCAAAAACGTCATTCGTTACTTATGACGTTATTACACACCCGGTGTGCGATATGTCTTTTTATACCATCTTCAATACCTGTAACTCTAGATAAGCAAGTTTGGTGCTTATGCTGAAGGTTTGGATGACAATGCACGAGTGATACATCTGTTATAGCAAGCAATCATAGACATCGGTAACTGCTTCCTATTAGATAGGTTGTTATGCTTGTTACGTATGCCACAATTTTTCTATTGTTTTTTAAATAATTTCTATCTATGACGCCAATATAATGTTAATAAAATAAAAAAGGGGTTATGGGCTCAAGACAAAAACAGAGATTTTATGTCGTACCATAAATACACCACCGTAAATAGTCTTACTGTGTGGCAAGAGTTTTTGTGTGGCACTTTAAACTGCAATACTTTTGGTCAGGATTAGGAATAATGGTTGCCGCATACTCTATTGCGTCAGCGATATTAAGGCTCAACTCCTTTCTGTCTCTATCATCTCTGGTTCTCGTATTATATATTTTAGTGGCTAAGCAAATATCTAGGTTTTGCATTATATTTCAAGAGAACAGGAAGTCGGTTACCGTATATCATCAGGCAGGCTTATCACTTATCAACCACGTCATAAAATTCAAACTCAGGCTTTTACTGATCGAGGTGTAAAACTATATCACATACAAACAGCCTTGTGGGCAAAATGAAATGTGGGAGTGTATATGTCAGCTTAAATCCATGGTGGATAATACGTGGTGTTTATCCGTATAAAAATGTAACTGAAATATTTTTACCTGAGACAGTTTTATTATTTTTATTAGCAGCATATTTTCCCGTGGTAAAATACCTCACACGCCAACACGAGGCAATAGGATTAAAAGATTAAACATGACACACACTGCTGAACAAGCATAGTTGGAAAACTCTCCTACGTTATAATACTTCTGAAATGTTCTACGTCAAACATACTCGTTTTTCTTATTACTAACAGATTGCGAATAAACTCAATTATATTGCTTCATTACGCTTATTGGCTATTTATTTACAAGGTAAAGGGATGTCTGTATCGAATGAGATTATGAACAATATTAAAGGGAAAATACTTTAAAATAAATAATAAAATAATTTGACTTGAATTTAAATTTTAAGACAGCTTTTTTTTGTGTTATGCATAAAGAACTTTTAATTGTTAAGTTGTGGGAAAGTAGACTTCGGGCACGCCACGATCGTGGCGGTAAATCCCGTGTATGAGGAGTGGCTGGAGAGGCGGCATGGCGCCCTCACCTTCCGGCTGACACAGGTAATGACTGGCCACGGTTGTTTTGGCCAGTTCCTGTGTCGTATACGCCGGCAAGAGACGCCCGGTTGTCACCACTGCGGCGACTGCCGCGACGTAGTTGAGGACACGGCGCTGCACACTTTGGCGGTTTGCCCCGCCTGGGCATCGCAGCGCCGTGAGTTGATCGCGGCAGTCGGATTGGTTGCCCTCTCGCTCCCGGCCGTAGTTCAGTCTATGGTCCGGAGTGAGAGGTCGTG
Organism: Catocala fraxini; assembly: GCA_930367265.1. Lineage (NCBI taxonomy): Eukaryota > Metazoa > Arthropoda > Insecta > Lepidoptera > Erebidae > Catocala > Catocala fraxini. The sequence goes on from OV884035.1 coordinate 19,763,247, forward strand.
GAACGCCGTCGCCTCCTTCTGTGACGAAGTCATTTCCATCAAGGAGGCGGCGGAGCGGGAGAGGGAGCGTTTAAACCCTCTCCGTTTCATACGGCGGGCCGTAACCTCGACGGGGTCGCGAACGCATGTGCAAATGATTTGCGCGGCCCCGTCGATAGTGGTTTTGTTGAGGAACACCGTGGTAGGTTTAGTCGGTATTCCGGGAGGTACATTATCATCTTTACCATCTTTCGTTTACCCCGGCGAGTCCGACATAACCCCTCCGCCCGTCCCAGTGGAGGGGTTATGCGTAAAGCGTTCCCCCACGCTAAAAAAAAAAATCGTAGACTTACTAATAGTAACAAATACTATGTCTTTTAAATTTAATTATAATGCATTTTGGAAATATGGGTATCTTTATGTTCTATCCATGACCTCATGCAAGCTTTAGATGGTACTGAGACTACACTGGAAACAAAATTTCAGGTAATTCTATAGCAAAATTAAAAGTTAATGTTAAAAATAGTAGTTATGGTGAATATTAATTATTATTAATGGATATCTCATGTTAATTGTGTTAAATTTTTTTTATTAATTTATTTGTTTAGAATATTTAATGCACGATAGAATTCGTGCACAGTAATTTTATTTAAAAATATATTATGTAATCCCGTTTACACAATAACCTTTTGAATATAATAATATCCACTGTTAGTAATATTAACGTACAAAATATTTTAGTGAAGAGCCACTTGTGTTGAGTATTATTATATTGTATACATAGATACAAAGTTTTATGACAATTTTATATATCGCCTATACTTTAATCATTCTTGTAAAGTGAACATATGATGTTTCTTTACAAAATATATCAAAGCACTGAATATTTTATGTCTCTCAAGTAAAGATAATGAGGCATATGTTCTATGTCATATACACTTTGGAAATTGTTCCAAATATATGTTGTTAGTAATCAAAATAATGGTTTGCGGAAACCTCGTGTAAGGGTACTGAGGTCTGTTTTATGTGTTTAGTGGTAGGAAATTAGGACTTATTGTATCGAGAATTTTTGCATAATATTTTCAAATCCTAACTAATATTATAAAATATATGAATGTGAGTTTCTTTATTTATAACGCTTTCAAGTCTTAACTACTCGACCGATCATTATGTAGTTTCACATACACGTTATAAGGGGTACAGAAAAGGACATAAGGTACCTTTATTCCAAAACTAGGTGCTGTTCCCAAGCGAGCGAAGCTGCGGGCAAAAGCTATACTTTAACATATGCCCAGTTCATATCGCGCAGTCTTTATTCACGCCTGTATATGCACGAAGGTGAAGATAGAATTGTATTACACCAACATTGCTAGTTATGTGGCAAGTTCAAGTATTCATGCTAATACTAAAAATCTTTAAAACGCAAAAACGTTTTATCTGTTTGGAAAATTCGAATTATGGACTATACACTAAAGGGAAACTTATGCCACGGAACCTTTGAAGCAGTCTTTATGATTAGGTTAAACCAGAAACCACAATATTGGCACTAAAAAAAGTTTTATATAAACGCAACGCACAAAAATTATATATAGCAATAGAATAGAATCCAACCTCCACTTATCACGCACCTATTATAAACACGATGTATTTACCTGTATCCTGGGGCAAGTTAACTTCGAAACCCGTTTGAGGCATAATGTGAATTGATTAGATCCCTCACTAGAGAGAAATAAAATACAAAATTGGTTCAGGAACTCACCTTGGGGAACGCCAACCTTGGCAAGGGAAGGGATGAAATTGAAAAGATTATTTTGAATATTCTGGAATGTTCTTCTAGCATATTATGTAAGGTGTACTTGTGATAACAGTAATCGGTTTGTAGGTTCCAAGGCATACATTTTAGCTATGTTTACGTAAGGATTCGAGTTCAATTTTAGGATCAGGTAATGCCACTAGTTTAAAAGCCAACTTATGTCAAATATTCGTTGACAATACGAAAGTGCTAATTTGGCTGGGGAACTACTACCTTCTTATAAGGTTTTTTTTTCTTTGGGTATAATCTCACCCACTCTCCCACTTTTTATGTTAAGATGATAAAGTACCTCCCGGAATACCGACTAAACCTACCACGGTGTTCCTCGACAAAACCACTATCGACGGGGCCGCGCGAATCACTTTCGCATGCGGTCGCGACCCCGCCGAGGTTTCGGCCCGCCGTATGAAACGGCAGGCCACTACACGAAAGACCTACCCTAAAGGCACTTCTACCACTCCCTACTGTCCCCCCTAGAGGGGAGACGGACTCAACACAGAGGCGCGCGTGGGAACACGCACGCCGCCTCTCGGACCTGGTGCTGAACGGATGGCGGGCAGGCCCACAAAGCCCGCCACCCCCAGGTCAAACCTCAGGGTGGCTGGAGGTCGTCCCGCGCCCTCCGGCGCCCGGCTCTGCGGTTGGGGAGAGGGTTCAAACGCTCCCTCTCCCGCTCCGCCGCCTCCTTGATGGAAATGACTTCCTCACAAAAGGAGGCGACGGCGTTCCACGACCTCTCACTCCGGACCATAGACTGAACTACGGCCGGGAGCGAGAGGGCAACCAATCCGACTGCCGCGATCAATTCACGGCGCTGCGATGCCCAGGCGGGGCAAACCGCCAAAGTGTGCAGCGCCGTGTCCTCAACTACGTCGCGGCAGTCGCCGCAGTGGTGACAACCGGGCGTCGCCTGCCGGCCTATACGACACAGGAACTGGCCAAAACAACCGTGGCCAGTCATTACCTGTGTCAGCCGGAAGGTGAGGGCGCCATGCCGCCTCTCCAGCCACTCCTCTAAAACGGGACTTACCGCCACGATCGTGGCGTGCCCGACTCTCCCACTACCGTAACACCTGTATAGCCAGGTTCAGTAGTGGTAACCGTATGAAATACTGAATTTTAACACTCAAGCAGTCCCGAAAAGATAAACTTTTCAATCCGCAACTTAAGTAATCAGAACTGAAGAATTCTTTATAGAGAGGATTGGCAACAGAATTCTTACAAACATTAAAACTTTTACGTCTCTGACTCATATTCCTTGTATATCAAATTTTTAAAAGTAGTAGTAGTAGTAGATTATTATTTTAAAATTATTTAAAAGCAAAGCTCTTCAAATAAACCGCTACAAAATCCGTACAAAGTAGTTTAATTTCAATGCATAACATTCGCATAAACATAAGACAATATAATTACTTTCAAAGCCGTTCAAAGGTTTACTCGTGTTTGAGTCGCAAACATCGGGATAAACTTCAACATTTATAATATCAGTAAGCAGTAGGAAATACACGAGTAGCGAGTCGTATTCTTCTCCTTGACCTGTCGAGTTCCCGGTTTGTTTATTCAAGAAAACGAACAACGCAATTAATAATGCACCAGACACGGATAATCTCGTTACAAGTGATACGTTTACCTTAACTACCTATTGTGCTCCGTAATTAAAGAGACTTGTTCCCAATGAAAGATATATGTGAAAGGTTTTATTAGCTTCTTTTGTTGTGCTAACAATATTTTTTTGATAATATATGATTTTTATAAATTACTAGCTTTTGTCCAAGGCTTCGTCTGAGGACAGTACTTTTATTGATGAAATTGTATGAAATTGCCAATGTCCTTTTTGTTGAATTATATACATTTATACATGCAAAAATTAATTAATTATTATATTTAACTATTTACAATCATTGCACCTTAGTAATTGTATAATATAACATCATACAATATAAGTAGGTAGTAGTCAAATACTTTACAGTTTGATTAGCTATAAAAGACGTAGCAATACTGCTGTCTATCACTTTTTGTTGTGAGCTGTAAGTGAACGGACATATAAAACTTCCTCGTGTCAAAGTATAAAATAAATAGTTAAAGTGTTTGTACAGTGTGTTATTTAATCCATAACCTCTAATAGGTTATGGGCCCAGTGCCGCGATCGAAAATTCTGTGTAATAAATAAATCACAACTACCCACAGTCTAGTGTTCAAATCGTGATTCTACTGTGTCGTGTAAAGGAATGCGATATTCGTAATGGAACATTTAAAGCAAAAGATAAATATTAAGCCATCTGATGGCGATAAATACAGTATCTGGAAGTTTCGAATACGTTCATTACTTAGTGAAATGGATATGATTCTGGACGCAAGGGACATGTTAAGATGAATTGCGTTTATTTTAAACGAGCGAGTAAACAAAAAGAAATGGCGGACAGAACGAGAACAATTCAAACAGTCAGTTTATCGCAACAGTCGAAATCTGACGATTTTTCAGGTTATGCATTTATGACTGGAGAATTCCAGCAAGATGATAATGTAAACAAAATTACATTTTATGCTGGATTCAGGAGCATCCGATCACATTATAAACAGGGACGGTATTTTCATTACTTATTAACATTTACATATTCTATACTCTATAATATTCTATCACATACACACCACCCTCTAGCTCAAACTAAGCAGAGCTATGGGTACTGGACAATGGATAAACATATATACATACTTTATTTTTGTAAATACCTACATATTATAGAAACACCCAGACCAAGACAAACATCCATGTCTATGCACACAAATGTTTGACTTGTGTGGGAATCGAACCCTCAGGTGTGGCAGTCGGTTACACTGGCCACTACGCAATCGAGACCGCCCGAATACCAATAAAAAAAATCTGTTGCTAAAAATGATTTATTTATTTCAGTTACAAAAAAAGAGGTACGATCAATGTTGTAACCAGCTATGGTGTTCCACGTGTTTTGGAGAATGTATTGTATTGTCCTGAGGTACCATATAATTTATTATCAGTTTCAAAGATGCAGCAGGCCGGATTGAAGCTTACTTTTTGATCAGCATGGGACTCTCATTATAAAGGAAGGTAAAATAATTATGAAGGGTAAGCTTTTACGTAATCTTATTATTTTAGAATATCTATTGAGAGGGGTCAGTCTGTTTGCCAAGCATGTCAGTGTAATTTAAATAATTATAAATTACATATGGCGTCAACACTTAGGTTATATTAGTAAAAGTAAATTTATTGAGTTAGTGTAATAATTTAATTGAAGACTAAACTGATTGAAACAATATTACCTACTGATGATTTATGCAAAGCTTACATAAATGGTAAACTGACTAGACTACCCGTTAATAAGGTTAAAAACAAAGGATAACCATTTGAAATGTATTTTTACACAATGTTATCCAATGTTCTCATGTAAGTGACTTTGTCTTTTTGAGAATAAATTCTTTAAGCCGGAATACATTAAGCGACCATTATACATTCTGATGTATATGACCAATCACTCCGTCAACGTTTGATAATAAGAATTATTTTATTTTGTTTTTGGACCAGTTCACTCATTATTGTGTTATTTATCCCTTGACATATAAATCAGATGGTTTTTTCGGCATTCAAGGATTTTGTTACAAAAGCGAGTCAGTATAAAAATTTAAAATTAGTTACTTTGTATAGTGATAATAGTGGAGAGTAACTCTCGACTGAAATGAAAGACTACTGTAAAGTAAATGGTATTAGTTACCACTTAACAGTACCCAGAACTCCACAGTTAAATGATATGGCTGAATGTATGGTTGAAATCATAACTAAAAAGGCTTGTTCTATGTTAACTGGTGCAATGATAGATAAACGCTTTTGGGCTGAAGCAGTGTTAACTGTTGTTCACTTATAAATATTACACCTACAAAAGCCCTCAATCAGTCTAAAACTTAATATGAGTTATGGCATGATAGAAAACCAAGTATTAAATCCCTTAGGTTGTTTGGTTCAACTGTGTATGTCCATAATAAAACCAATAAATGTAAATTTGATGATAAGTCATATTGGTGGGCTATAGTCCAAATGGTTATAAGGTATGGAACACAGAATGCGATAAATATATAACTGTCAGAGATTTTGTAGTAGATGAGATATTTTTTATGTGTCCAGGCCTACACTAAAGCCTGAAGGAAATAATTTAAAAAATTTCCAAGACAAAACTGATATGGACCAAGTGATGAAATCAGTGTCGACTGAATCTCAAAATATAAGTATCCCTAAATCAGATACTTTAAAATCTGATGTTCAAGACAGTACTAGTAGAAATCGCAAAATAGTTAATGAGGTTGCATGTGAACCTGATATTGACACGGTTTCCTTACCTGTAAACAATAATGAAACACATTTACCTAGGAGTGATAGACTCAAAGGTCATCCTCGTATTTGTTATAAAGAAAGTGATGATAATGATGACTATTTGTTTAGTGTCAATTCATTTACATGTATAATACCTAAATCATTTCAAGAAATAAAGTCACTTGATAATAGGTCTTAATGGGAGAAAGCTATTGAAGATGAACTAAAATCCCATAGAATAAATAATACATGGTGTCTGGTGCCAAGACCAAATGATATAAATATTGTAGACTAGATGAGTCTTTACTATTAAAACTGATGTGTTTAAAAAAAAAAACCTAGATATAAGGCTCGTCTTGTTGCCAAAGGTTTCAGTCAAGAATATCTTACTAATCATAATGAAACTTTTGCGCCTGTCGCTAGAATAGCTAGCTTTCGTTTTATAATTAGTTTTCCTAATCGACATAAATTATTAATTCATCATATGGATGTCAAAACCGCTTTCTTAAATAGCGTTTTAAAGAAAGAGATATATATGAATATACCTAAAAGCGTCCTAAGATGTAAATTAAATAAAGCATTATATGGGTTGAAACAGGCTGCAAGGTGGTGGTTTGAAGTATTTGAGCGATCTTTTAAATGGAGTTTTTCAAAATACATCGATTGATAGGTGTATATATATGTTAGACAAAGGAAATGTCACGAAAAATATTTACATTGTATTATATGTTTATGATTTGGTTATAGTATGTGCTGACGTTCAAATTGAAATGACTGATGTAAATAATATAAAGTTCTTTCATGGCATCAAAATAACTAGATATGCTGATACAATTACATTAGATCAATGTGTTTATATTCAAACAGTGTTGAATAAGTTCAATATGATTGATTGTAATCCTGTGAGTACACTACTGAAGCTAAACTTAATTATGAAGCTTTAAATGTAAAAGAAAAATGTGATGCACTTTATAGGATGTCTAATGTACATTATGCTATGTACTCGCCCTAATTTAAGTACATCTGTAAAGATATTAAGTCGTTTTAACACGCGTGTTAAGATATCTTAAAGGTACTATGCATATAAAGTTAACCTATAAAAGAAATGATTATGATAATGTTTTATATGGATTCTGTTTACGGTGGAAAACTACTTCCGGTTATTTATTTAAACTATTTGAAGAGTGTACTATAATTTGATGTACAAAGAGACAAACTTCTGTTGCAGCTTCATCTACTGAAGCCAAATATATGGCCCTTTACGAGGCTGTAAAAGAAGCCTTATGGTTTAAGTCTCTAGCAGAAAGTATTAACATACGAATTAATAAACCTATTGTTATACTTATTTAAGGAAAATAATAATGTCTGTAAAAGCATTGCTAATAATCCAACTAGCCATAAGAGGTCAAAACATATTGATATAAAATATCATTTCTCAAGAGAGCAAATTGAAAGAAATATAATTAAATTAAATTATATTCCCACAGATCAACAACTGGCTGTGATGTTTTGACAAAGATGTTACCAACAACTTCTTTCCAAGAATTAAGATACAAAATGGGTTTAGAATAAGTATTATTACTGTGCATAAGTGTGTACATATATGATTAACTTATGTAAGTGGTCTGATTAGGTTTTTCTGGGTTTTCCCTAATCCTAGCAACAAATGTTGGACCATGTTTATACATTTTGCCCAGTAAACACTTGGAGGTGATATATGATCTGTTAAGATATTATAAATATCTGCAACAATTATTCTTTTTTTGAATTGTATAAAGCAGTGATTAATTTTTGAGGAGGCGTGTTGAATTATATACATTTATACATGCAAAAATTTATTAATTATTATATTTAACTATTTACAATCATTGCACCTTAGTAATTGTATAATATAACATCATACAATATAAGTAGGTAGTAGTCAAATACTTTACAGTTTGACTAGCTATAAAAGACGTAGCAATACTGCTGTCTATCACTTTTTGTTGTGAGCTGTAAGTGAACGGACATATAAAACTTCCTCGTGTCAAAGTATAAAATAAATAGTTAAAGTGTTTGTACAGTGTGTTATTTAATCCATAACCTCTAATACTTTTTAGTACATCTGACAACGTCTATGCGGAATTTCAAGATGCTCAGTCGAGTAGTGATGATGTGTAAGCGTAACAAACAAACAAACTTACATTCGCATTTATAATATTAATACCCGTTTCATATTATATATATATTTATAATATTAGTTGGGATTTTTTTATAAACGTTTCTAATAAGCTGATTTGTAAATAAAGATGAATATTAGTATCGGTTTTCTTATAAACGCTGTATGTGTATGCTGTGTGGCCTGTATTTAAAGATACACTTTTACTTACGTGTATTAGCTTCTATAAATATAATGTTGAGTTACTTCTAGACTAAGGTAAAATGGCCCGCCAGGAGGTGAGCAGTTGTATAATTGTTTGTGCATTGCGGACTCAAAAGATAAAGATATCTCTCACTGTAGTACCACATAATACAAAATTGTTTATCAGCGATCTTTTATATATCTGATGGCTTTAGTTGCTTAACGTTATACCCACTTGCGATATAGAAATTTACTTGTAAATTTTCGTGTTTTGATGTATAAATATGGCGGGAGGGAAAGTATGTTTTAGTTTACAAATAAGTCTGGGTGTCCTTAGTCCGTTAATTGCTAATTTCGAAAGTTTGCTTTTGTAAAGAATCCCTGTGGAGTAACAAGGGCTATTTTTATTTTAGTGTAGTAGAGCTTCGCTGATTTCAGCATGAATGGGCCGGCTCGACCGGGGAAGGACTACCCTCTTACAGAATATCGACGTAAAATAGCAGTATTCCTACTGTTGTGTTTCGTTCGGTGAGCGAGAGTGCCGGAGGCCCAATCACCCTCTTTCCTCCTTACCGCTCCTTCTCCTTCCCACATCCTTTTATTCCTAAAGAGTTAACAACGCGCAAGTGATGCCTCTGGTGATGCAGGCGTCTATAGGCTACGGTGACCACTTACCATCAGGTGGGCCGTGGGCCTGTTTACCAAATAAGAGGTATTAAAAAAAAATTACAATCCGTGCGTTGGCTTTGAAAGTAAATAGTAAACATCTAGAAATAAATATATGAACTATTGCTATTGGCTTTTATAATTGATAGTTTCTTTGTTCATAATTTAGCTACTGCGTCGAGTTTAATTAAAAGTAGGAGCAAGAAGCTCGTAGTACAAATAGTTTTATCACTATGCGAGCTAAGAGCGTCAACAAGTTAGATGCAAAAGTTTAGATGGATGCATGTTTGGTACTTTGTGCTTTAGGATGAAAGTAACGTAATTTTAGATAAGTGCGTTTAGTCATCTTGATATTAAAAAGTGTACAGTTTTGTGGGACTTTTTAATTAATTATGGTTATACTTGTAATCGTAAAGAGCACCTGTGTTAATACTCCATACATAGTCTCGTCCAGTCTACGTCCTCGAAGGGGTAGCTAGAGATGTATTATATATTTCACCAATTTTGTTTTTAGGTGGTGATCCTATCAACTGTTACTATGATTAATTTTCACTTAAATTTCAATATTGTTTTGTTTGTCCCGGGATAAGAAATTTTCAGTCGCATATTTAATGTTGCGATTGCCGAAGAAAATATTAAATTATATATTATGTTAAAATAATGCACAAGAATTTTGTAGTAAAATTGTGATAGACACTTTAATGAACTCAATACTTAATACCTTTTTTTATTGCATTTCATGATATTAGCTTAGGTGGTAAATATGAAGATAAGTTTTCATTTACGTTCAAATTCAAAATTTAAATTTAAAAGATTAAAATTCGTCTACACGTAATATTTGCCCCATTTTAATATTTTTATAAATTTTTCTGTGTGCGATTTCCAATTAATATTTGTGTTAATTAATGTGCAAAGAATGGTAAACCGTAACGGGTCTACCTACTTCTATATTTTTATTCTTAAATGAAATAGTTTTGTTTTTTGCATGGACAGAACGACATTTAGTTAGTGTTGTTACAAAAGAAATGACTAGATTATGATTGTTAGCCAGTTTTCTGTTTCGCTAAGTGTATTAAATTTGTAAGACTATATGTTAAAGTGGTTATATTTTAGTATGTCATGATATACCATCAACTGCAAATGATAAACAAGGTTTTCAAATATTTTTGGCAGATCATTAATATAAATTAGAAATAGGAGACATCCAATCACAATTCTCTGTGGAATTGAGGCGTTTATAGTTTTACTTTAAGGTCATATAATTTTAACAAAATTTTGTCCGCGGCTTCGCTTACGTTAATGTAGGTTAGATTAGTACTATTTCTGGATTAAAGGTAGCCTGTGTCCTTTTCTATGCGAAATTTCACGATGATCGGTCAAGTTGTTAGGGCGTGGAAGCGTAACAAGCAGTACAAACAAACAATTCTTGGGATGTTTCATTAAAATATTATATTACTTGTCTAAGAACCAGTGCTGCTGCACTCCGTTGTTGTAGCATAAGCTGAGACAAGGACCCTTTTCGGTCTTGTCTTGTCACAATTTATTTTAACCATTCGTTAGTTTCTTGTATTATATATAACATTATTTTATTGTTAAGAGTTTTATATCCTAACTAATATTATAAATGTGCATGTGAGTTTGTTAATTTGTTATGCTTTCAAGCCTTATTTACTTAACTGGTCATCATAAAAATACGTCGTCAGTAGTGCAGAAAAAGACATAGGGTACATTTAATCCAGAAAAAATAAATCTAGGTTACAATAATGTGTTAACGAGACACAAAATAAAATGTTTTCTTTCTTCATTTCTAATTGGTGTGTTTTGTTTTCAGGTATGATGTTAACCATTCATAAGCGGAACTATGTAAGTTGATATTAACAAATAATGAACTTTACGGATAAAGGCACTTGCCACTATATACTATTACAAGTTTCTTTGTAGTCTGTAGCACTTAGAATTTTTTACGAGACTCGGGCGCTAATTACGCGAATGGATCCATCGACGACAATATACAATGTTGCTGCGGTCAACTTCTTGTGCGGAGACAATTTATAAACGAAGGAAGAAATTTCTTTTGTCGATAGAAATGTAGAGGCATTTTGAATATAGGAAATATAATGCCGGGTAATTTTATCAAATTTATCAAACCTATTTTGTAAACATTTAAATTAAGCTTTCATCTTAAATGTTGTTGATATAAATACATCGAGTTGTACCTATTTCATCCATTTTTCTACCTTTACTTACTTTTTTAAGATATACACAGTAGAATATTGTTTATTAATACCAATATACCAATAAAAAACTAACTAAATGCTTAATACGATGGGTAGTTAAAATACTTAGTATGCCTAATAAATGCATTAGAGATATACTTCATTTATAGTTTTTTGTGACCTTAATTCATATACAAAATCGTTTTAAGGCTAGCTAGCATTCTTATTAAAATAATTCTCAAAAATTTTACGTATGACAACGTTATAACCGTCTTGTAAGTTGTATGAATATGGCTGTTAAAGTCTATAAGGTCATGTCATGTCTGAGACTTCAATCGCCTCGATTGGTCTCTAATTCCACGTGCATAAAAACCAGTCACCTAATTATAAAGCTATTAATACATTCGTTTTTGCTAAGAGTTTTGTGATACAGGGGTTTATTGTTAAGAATATTTGAATACGCTATTGGCACCAATGTTGGGGCTAAAGTTCCTTGGACGCTAAACCACATTGTGTAAGATGCTTATCTTTGCCTATTTTCTGCTTGTTTGCTCTAATTGCTGGTAATTTACATATTATTTTAGGCAAAATAAAATTATGATTGTATTCGTTGGTGGTATTAATTATTTTTGTGATGATTACCGCTAAAAGTAATTATGTCGGAAAGTTTTCTCGACTGTGTAGTTGAAATGAAAAAAGGTGTTTATTTTAACAGGTTCCCTGTCCGATGTATCACATATTTATGAGCATAACAATAGATTTTCTATTGTGTCTATTACGGGACAGCAAAAGGGTTAAGGAGCTTTTTCCTTAAACAGGCAAATTTTAAGTTATTACTAGTTGCTAGTTATCTTATCTTGTTACGGGGGCCAGTCAGTGTAGACCGGCGACACTTCGACCCAGTGGGATCTTTTGTGTCGGCCTCGAGATCTATACTTTAGCTATCTCCCTATGAATGTACTGCATCAATCGCAGAGTACACTTCAGAGGGAGAAGCCTGAAGTCTTCAGGGCTCGGATATGCCAACCCCATCAGACCCATCCTTAGTCCAGCCAACGCGTCACATTCACACAGTAGGTGTAATATGGACTCGTCCTGCTCACCACAGGCTCTGCAGATCAAATTGTTTGCCAAACTCAATCTGCACAGGAAGTCATTGGTGCCAAAGTGACCAGTAAACGCTCCTGTGACCAGGCGTATTTGGCCCTTGTTGTACCCGCAGAACTTCCGGGTGAAGCCCGTGGCTCTGTTTGCAATGAATTTCTTGGAGTGTTCCAGACCCCTAAGGGCCATCCACTCCCGCCTGTGTTTATCATTGCCATGTGCATTCATAGCTGCCTTGACGGTACTCTCAGAGAGTCCTACAAATGGCTCGGGGCCAACAAATAGTTGCTGCGAGCCCTTCCTGGCCAATTCGTCAGCCTCCTCATTACCCTGCACACCTGCATGCCCCGGAACCCACACCAGCCTGACTGTGTTTTTCCTGCCAAGTTTGTTAAGGGCTTTAACACAGTTCAGGACCAGTCCGGAATCCACCCTACAGAAGTTCAGAGCCTTAAGAGCAGCTTGACTGTCACTGAGAATATAAACAGTCTTGTCAGTGACATTTTTGTTGATATTCTCCTGCGCGCAGGCAATTATAGCATAGGTTTCCGCCTGGAAGACCGTTGCATATTTGCCCATGCTTTGGCTCACTTTACAGTCGTTGGCATAAATACCAGCGCCTGATCCTGATTCCATTTTGGAACCATCGGTGTACCAGATGAGACAACCCTTGTTAGGGGATTGTAGACCTTGTCTCCATTCCTCCCTTGTGGGGACCTTTATTTTGAAATTCTTTTTGAATATGTGCATTGGTTGCATTTTGTCGCATCCCATGCTCATAATCACTTTGAGATCCTTTGAAATCTCCAGTTTTGTGTGTCGAGTTACCGGCATGTTGACGCTCCACAGCCCATGCACAGATAGTCTATGTAGCGCCTTCAACGCCTCCAACTCCACAACAATGTGTAGCGGCGTTAAGTCCAGCAGGATCTCTAACGCAGCCGTTGGCGTAGACGGGAACGCTCCTGTTATAGCCATGCAGGCCAATCGCTGCACCTTAGACAGCGCTTTCCTGCATGTTGCTAGTTAAGTTCTTGGCCACCAGGCAATGCTTCCATATGTGAGTATGGGTCTTATCATCATCGTGTATAGCCACTTGATGACCTTGGGCTGCAGGCCCCAGGTCTTCCCATAAGTAGAAAGAATCATGCCGAAGACCCGCTGGGCCTTCACTATGGCTTTGTCTACATAAGGTTTCCACGTTAGCGTGCTATCCAGGGTCATGCCTAGATACTTCACCTCCGTGGACCATTTTAGCTGTGTACCATGCATGGATAGAGTTCCCAACCCTGTCAGATCCCTCTTCCTAGTAAACGGCACAACAGTAGTTTTCCCTGGGTTGATCGATAAATGGTTACTACTGCACCATTTTTCTGCCATAGTCAGGGCCCTCTGCATGTGACTGGATACTGTGCTCGGAAATTTTCCATTGACGAGTATCACCAAGTCATCCGCATATACGACCGTTAAGTACGTAGTTAGTTGCTAGTTACATACATATGTAGTATAGCAGCGATAGCTCAGTGGGGAGACTAACAGACTGCAATGCAGAGGGTCTCGGGTTCGAAACCACGTCGCGCACCTCTGACTTTCGGAAGTTATATGACTTTTCGAAATTATGTGCGTTTTGATTGACAATTATCGCCTGCTCCGTGCCTCGGAGAGCACGTTAAGCCGTCGGTCCCGGCTGCCATGAACATCTATGGCAGTCGTCGTTGGAAGAGTGTCGACACAAAAGATCCCACTGGGTCGAAGTGTCGCCAGTCTGCACTGACTGGCCCCCACATAAGATACATACATACATACATATGTAGAACTAATTAAAATAATTTAGTTATAATATATATCTATAGCACGGTATATAAAATGCAAGTTACTAACAGCGAAAATGCTTTTTATTTCTTATCTCGAATTTCGAAAAATGAAACTTCAGCTTTCATGCTGGGCTTTTTATTTTTTATTGATGACGTGCTTAACATTAAATAATACATAATTATTTAAAAATATAAATATAAACTGACTATATATAATCTGCACAATATTACTCAATCTCGTATTAAACGTGCATATTATATAGATCATGTTCTGAATTAACACAAATAATACTTTTAATTCTGAATGTTTGTTAAGGTGAACCCACAGGTAGAAGCTAGTTCACAATAATTCGTGAAGGACAAAACAATGCCTAAAAGTAAAACGGTAATAATCTGACATTTATTCAAAGGTGACTGAGAGAAATTATCTGCTTGGTCGGTACTTCAATTAAGCTAGTATCAATGGAGCCAAATTTGTCCTCGTGACCTTTATAAAATGTTAAGCCAGAGTTTAAATTTCAAAGTAATTTGTTACAGTTGCGGTTATTTTTAACAGGCAAGCGAGAAGGCACGTGTAAAACAACAAACGTGCTACAAAAACTTTGAAAGGTCACATGAAATTAGAAGTGGCAAGTTAGCAACTGATACAAAACCACAAAATAGAAAATCACACGGATTCGTAACAAATAAGGTTGACAACCAAAAGGTAGATTTACGCTCAAGGAAATTGTCTATTGTTGTAGGTTCTCGCTCGCCCAAGCATTTTTACGTTCACGGTTAATCGCACATCGAAATTCGGAAATCCGTAAAATTGACGAATTATATGGCCTCCTTGCAATTTCATTTTTCAGGCGTGACAAAGCTTATGCGATGGATCTTTCTATCTGATACGTCAGATTGAGATCAAACAGTTCGACATTTGCGTGTGGCGAAAGTCATTGGCGGCGATTCTAATCGCTTTATTAGTTTGTACTAGGCATTCCGGGTTTGATGTCTTTGTTATTTGATATGAGATAAAACGTTCGGAACGGTGGTTTAATAATAATTCGATCGACACGATTCGCTAAATTTCCCTGTGAGATTCACTAACTAACTAACTAACAATAATGTTTTGTTTGAGATATAGTATGTGAACGCGTAGATTGACCGATCTGTAAGTGTACATACATTCATAGATGAATAATCTTAAAATAAAACTCTTAGGCTACATCACTGCCTAAAATACCTTGTTAAGCCGTTAGTCTCGAATACATGCCGGTTTAATAAATTTATAATTAAATATAATATTGTCTTACGTTTATGCAAAGGTTATTCATTGATATTAATCTACTTTATATTTTATTTATTTATTTTAACGCGTTGTTTATTTTATGAATGCTTGTTCTCGTAATAAAAACTGTTAAACATAAACTTCGATCTAGTATAAATGTTATGGATTGAAATAAAAGGAAAATGTAAATTAAATTGCATTTCAGGTTTATAGGAATATATAGCATGGTTAGACTAAATTAAAACTATATTTTGAAAATTTTCAACCATGCGCATGATTGAAAATTTCAAAATATAGTTTTAGTAATTCAATTTATATTGTACCTATAAAAGAATCCTCTGATAATAAGATAATTCCGTATCGGGCAAAACCCAACGTGTAAATAGAAACTGCTTGATTACATCGAAACCAGCATATGTATACTTGCTACGGAACCAATGAGGCATTTATTTGAAGACAACAAAGCTTTAAATCGCATAACAGGTACAAAATGTCGTGTCCTATATTTATAATATAAGGGTTCTATTACAGAAGACGATACCCATTCCGACACGTTTATTTATGAGTGACAAAAATAGACGAATTGTCAACGGGGCCGAATGTGTAAATATCCGATAGAAGGTGTTGTCCTTGGTACCACGTCGATGTATAAGTGGGTATATTGTTGCAGAAAATACTATTTTGTACGCGCTAATAGCAGTGGTAGTCTGGTTGAAGAATGTTGGACTGCAACGCAGGGATCTCGAGTGGATTCCTTCGAATTTTCGAAGCTAATAGCCGCGCTTTAATGGCAATAGCAAACACCGTAAAAAAACCTGCATATGCTTGCTGAGAATTCTCCGTAATATTCTCGCAAATAAGGGAAGTCTACTAACCTGCATTAGGCCAGCGTGGTGTAATTGCTTCGCCCGTCTCATACAGGGAAAAAAAGCACTGTGACAATTTATGATAGAAAATTATTCTCATACAGAAAACCGACAAAAGAGTAGTAATACTGTTTGTTTCTCATGATAGGTAATAGTTTGGGAGAATCACGTACCTTCTTTTTCTTTTATCCTATCTACAATATCTTGCCTGTGAGGCAATTTTTAGTAGCAGTACTTATGGAGTCTACAATTGTAGCCGCCATTACAAGAAACTTTAAACATAGCTGACGCAGTGTGAGTAAAACACACAATGCTCACTTTCGGGATAAACAGGCTTAAGGCTGTTCTAAATGACTATATGTTTTAATAAGATTACATCTATTACTTACTTAATGAAGAATGAAAATGCGAGATTGATACTCGTAGTATTGTAAACAATTTAAGACCACGGTATGCGTTTACTAGGTGCGTCATATGCTTGTTTGCCATAATTATTCCATAAATGAAAACTGTCTCAGAGTTCATATTGCTACTGAGATTTATTGCATAGCAGTTGAAAAGTAAGTGCAGTACTTTTGCCTAACCCTTCAAAACAAAAAATCTTGATTCTATGTTGTGTATCTAGATATCGTCGAGGTCAGCCGAAGCCTTCGCCAAGTACTACAAAAAGGTCGGCTTGTTAACACAAGTGTCAATATTTTGTGAACAATGTTTCCATTGTAAACACGTTTGGTATTACTAAAAGTGTTTTTCAATACGTTTTTGTTCAGCATTGTGTCGTTGGAGATTTGTTTTAAAGTTTTTGTTCTTATGAGAGCAGTTATCGTCGAGTTTCTGTGCTTCGTACTATGATTACGTACTTGAGCGTATGTGGATTGTACATTTTAGTGATCAATAATATCGTGGGTCATCTTAAGTGTAATTGTTGTGAGTAGTTAAATGAAATAACTTGATGATATATTGTATGGATATATATTTAGTGGTACCAGATATAAATAATATAAATACATATTTGAGCTATGACCTAACTCAGTGGTTGCGGAGAGACGACTGCCGCGCGGCGCTACTGTACACTTGCGCCTGACTATATAAAACTAAAGCGGCAGCAGTGTCGCTACAATATATTTTAGAGATTTGCCATTAATATACATGTATACGCCCAAATTTACTATAGGTGTGTACACCCTAGCTTATTCAGCTATGATATTAAATCCTGTGTAATAGAAGCGAGCGTATTGCAGTGTTTACCGAAAATAATTTTAGACGCCGTTCTGCTGCTAATTATTCTGACTCCTTGACAGAAGAATCCATTAAAATCTTGCACGACCCTGGAATCATACCCGTGAATTTATACACAGCGTTCACTAACGCTTCTGAGGTGGTGATTTAGATGTACTTCAATTTAGTAGACTAGATAGCCGACTCGGTTTCATAAAAACTGCTCCGCTCCCGGGACCTGTAGCATAATGTGATATAGCTTATATAGTTATTCAGAGATAATAATGGATTTTACTGTCGAAATCATTTTTTAAATCAGTCTAGTAATTTTAAACTTATTCATTAGTAACAAAAATACAAATGTTTTCTCTTGATAATTTTAGTGTAGATGTAAATGAAAATTATTTTAGTATATTTTTAGGCAATGAATTATCATTGCCTTAAAATATACTAAAATAATTTATAATAATCAAATAAAATAATCTATAAATATAATTTATAGGTATGTATATTAATACATACCCTTTTTTCTTTTACTCGCCTGCCGAAATGATTCTATCTCGCCTTATACTAAGCAATTGGAGGAGTCTAATAGTAATTGCTACCATTTCAATCACTTATTTCAGAAATTGGCTTAATAGTCCTCACTTTTTAGACTTTAAATATACTTTTCACGCCGCACTTAAGAAGCCTAGGATTATTATTATACTATTAGATATTATTATATGCTAGCTTTTGCCCGTGACACCATCCACTTGTTAATTGCTTTTTATCCTACTCCGAGGGATTATCGAAAAATCCTTCAAATAGTTATTAGTTACTATAATTATCTTCTTACGTCAATGTATATAATAATAATCTTCTCCCTTAGCCTGTATTATTTCCAAGTCACTTGGGGTCGGCTTTTCTGGTCTAACCGGATTTGACTGGATATCAGTTTTTACACGGAGCGGCTGAAACCTGACCTCCGCAACCCGAAGGCTAACGATACCCTAAGGCTAGACCAGTGTCAGGATATTAGAGGGTACTGACTTTCCCAATAACGACTGCCATAGATGTTCATGGCAGCTGGGACCGACGGCTTAACGTGCTCTCCGAGGCACGGAGCAGGCGATAATTGTCAATCAATACGCACATAATTTCGAAAAGTCATATAACTTCCGAAAGTCAGAGGTGCGCGACGTGGGTTCGAACCCGAGACCCTGCATTGCAGTCTGTTGGTCTCCCCACTGAGCTATCGCTGCACCAATGTATATAATAATAATTATAATAATGTATATAATAATAATAATATATATTAATTTACCAAATGTATATTATCAATATGTGATATAATTTTAAAACAAAGCCTATGTACTGAAAACTATAAATACGTGTGCAGAATGTATTCTATTCTACCACATACACACAACACCATCTAGCCCAAACTAAACAGAGCTTGTACTATAGGTACTAGATAATGGATAAACATACAAATATATATATATTTTTAAATACTTACATATTATACATAGAAACACCCAGACCAAGACAAACATCCATGTTCATGCACACAAATGTTTGACTTGTGCGGGAATCGAACCCGCGACTTCAGGCGTGGCAGTTGGTTACACTAACCACTACGCCATCGAGGCCGATGCTTCTTTATTTGATCATTACGAGAGTATTTATATTATAATATTAAGAATGTGTGAACATACACATATACACACATGTAAACAGAAATATATGACTAAGTAAAATATTAAATAATAATTCAGCAAAGTTATACAATTGAGGTCGCAGGTACGTCTAAAATATGGAGGTGATATATGTAGTCGCTTATACACACCTATTATTCCCTATCACGTAGGAATTTCGTAAAATCTTTTATAAAATAATTATTGCTTAATTTCAGCTTTATAGGTGCTAGTTTCTGGGCTGTTGTTGAGTGTTGATGAATCAGTCAATGAGTGAGTCAGGATTTCTCTTTTAAGAACGACTACATTTTATTGATCATTGATGGATTAATTGATTACCTGTATTATATACCAACAGTAACATAATAAATTTGCTTTGTTGGTCTCACATATTATGATTTTATTTCGTTTTTTTTTTAATTATTACTAGTCTATTAGCTGCAAAATTACAACGTAATGGTTGTAAGGAATTCGTAATATAATTAATATTTCTCGTTAGTTTGCCTTTATATTTGCGGCCGATCGTATGATCCTGGATAGATTCCATGGTTGAGATAAGTGTTGTGGGATGCAATTTGGAAATCCTTAGTAAAATTAAAGACTCTGAACATTTAGTCACTATTAAAAATGATTTAAAACATACATCAATTCTCCTCTTTCAAGATATCATATACCACATATATAATAGAAAGTAAAATATAAATAGATTTAATTTAATATTTCCAAACGGTCACTTTAAAAGCATAAATGGCATAAATTTACGTATTCTAGTATTTATGAGCTTAATTGTGTGGGTTTGAAACTGTGACAGCGTACATATTATAACATCGCACGTGACTTGTTACTATAATTATGTTTCACTAACTTTTTCCCGCGGCTTCGTTCGCGTAAAAGTAGGTAAGGTTAGGTTATGTTAGTTAGGGGTCGCGACCGCATGTGAAAGTGATTCGCGCGGCCCCGTCGATTGCGGTTTTGTCGAGGAACACCGTGGTAGGTTTAGTCGGTATTCCGGGAGGTCCATTATTATCTTCATTACCATTTTTCTCTTTTACCCCGGTGAGTCTGACATATCCCCTCCGCCGCCCAGCGGAGGGGTATGCGTCAAAGCAAACCCCCAGGTAAAAAAAAAATGCTAGTAAGAGTACTTTTTTAAAATAAAATAAACCTTACTTGGCGATGATATAGCTTTCTTATGGTTAAAGAATTTTAAGATCGGTCGCGTAATTTTTGAATTACATCATTACAAAACAAAAAAAAAATTACACATATTATTTTTTTTTTTTTTTTTTTTTATTATTACATTAGTATAGATTGGCTTCGTCTTCGCGTTTTTATGGTACAACTAGCAAAACTAGGCCTCGTTTTACTGTGACTCAATCTGATAATTTTATTTATTTCTGTTTTTCGAAAAGTTTGTTCACGTACATATGTATGGATTCAAAGAGCAAAGAAAGATAAATGGAAGATTGGACGCATCGAGTAAAAAACAACATGCATAAAAAGAGACTGAAGTGAAAACCACATATTACATATGTTACAGACAACAAAAAAAGATGCGCTGTACTCAATTCTACACTTCTTCATACGACTTAAACTTTTTAATCGTGCTATCAATGATTGCGCTACGAGTTACTAATATGTAGAAGTTCCCAACGTCAACAATCGGCCCGTGGTTTGCTAGTTATGATTACCCAGCCTGGTCATTGGAACTTCCATTTGTTGGAGGGCGGAAGCGAATTTTGAAACAACGTCTAATAGAAATAAGTAGAAGCAAATATATTTTTACTGGCTGGAATGCTTTGAACCGTATCTCTCCGCGGGGTGGCGGAGAGGTTATGTCGAACTTAGTCGGCGTAAGATGACGACGTCCCGTTCCTACTGACTAAACCTATCACGGTGTTCCTCGACGTTATCAGAGTCGGAAGGGCCACGCGAATGATTTCCTTATGCAATCACGACCCCGCCGAGGTTTTGGCAGGGCCCATTGTTTTACCCGACGGGCCCCTATACGAAACTACCCTACACAATCTAAAATATACTTTAACATTGTGCTGGGACGAAAGTAAAATATTTATTACAGTAATTCTAATTAACATAGGATAACCATAGAATAATGGTATTGCTCATCTTTTAGTCCTAAAAGATTATAATTTTCTGTTACTATTTATTTATTCTAGATACGTGGCTAAGATTAATACATATTTCATGTAAGCAAAGAAAGAAAACATACATTTTAGTAATAGACATTTAGGTTATTTATGTTGTGAATATGTAAAAACGTATCCATAAGTCAAAATGTCTCGATTAAACATTTACAATAGGCTTAACATCTGGTGTCAGGCTCGCTGAACAGGGTCTGTGCGTTGGTGGATCGTTTAATGTACAGTACACGTGCTACGATTATGTAGTAGCTACGTAGAAGTGCTACGGCGTAGTTAGTTCATCATTTGTATCCCGTATATAATTTTTTTATGATTGGTGATCTTTAGACGTAGTACGTAGGCTCGAAACCTTATTTTAGTTTAGTCTTATCTTCTTCGCGCGGATGGATCGAACCGATGCATTGTTAATTACATACATGCTTAAACATCCTTTAAGATAAGAGATGTGAGAAGTGATATATCTGGTATCTTATTTGCACGTGGCTTCGCTCGGGAACAGCATTTTTTTCCGGATGATACGAACCCTATGTTCATTGTCCATTTCTGTACCCCTTGGTAAAGTAGTTAAGGCATGAAAGCGTAACAAACTAACCAAGAAACAAATTCACATTCGCATTTATAATATTAGTTAAGATTATGTGAGCCGCTTACTATCAGACGGGCTGTATGCATGTATGAAATGAGGCACAGGCGTCATATCATACAGTCTGTTAACGATTTCGTTAAAATAGTAACGGGGGTAAAAGCAAGGTTAAAAGGGGAAAGGGTAGCGGGACGAAGATGGATGAGGAAATTACTAACTAACCGCGTTCTTAGCATTATCTAGACTATGCATTGTTATATTTGAAGTTAAAATTAGCTTGCCGAAAAGTAATACAATTATGAATAGAGCTCAATTCGATTTGAATTAATTTCTTGAATAGACCTAGAATATTCCAATTCTCTAATTTTATAGCCAAATTTTCTCAGAGGCTTTCGTACCTACTAATTTATGTGCGTATATAAATATTAAATGAGGCATTTTGTTAAGTTACTTTTTAAACAAAATTAGTAGTTTTTTGTGTTGCTAAAGTAATATTTAAATTTGTGCGTGACTTTCTACCTCAATAGCGGAGCAGTGACAGTGAACGCGACCGCTCTGTCAAGAAGTTTTCAGAGATAGAACAGAGTCTGGGACTGTGCCATATCGATGGCAATAGGCTCGTCTACAGCTATGTGGGATCTAAACACATACAGGTTCTGCCAACTGCACGGACGGCGTAGTGGTTTAAGTAGTCACCTCGCCGCTGCCTATACGCCGAGTGTTGTGGGTTCGAATCTCACACGGAACAAAAATATTTGCTTCGAGTCTAGATGTTCTTTATGTTTGTTGTTTGAATGTTTGCAAAGTCCCTCGCGACACAGGAATTATTACAAGAGCGGGATTCAACATTAAAAAAAAAAATTGATGGTGAAGTGTCGATATAATTGACTTCTGCACTTTGGACATAGAAGTTTGAGACTATATATGTATCTATTTTGTTAATCCAAGTTACTTACAAGAGCAGCGATAGCTCAGTGGGGAGACCAACAGACTGCAATGCAGAGGGTCTCGGGTTCGAACCCACGTCACGCACCTCTGACTTTCGTAAGTTATATGACTTTTCGAAATTATGTGCGTATTGATTGACAATTATCGCCTGCTCCGTGCCTCGGAGAGCACGTTAAGCCGTCGGTCCCGGCTGCCATGAACATCTATCGGCCTCGATGGCGTAGTGGTTAGTGTAACCAACTGCCACGCCTGAGGTCGCGGGTTCGATTCCCGCACAAGTCAAACATTTGTGTGCATGAACATGGATGTTTGTCTTGGTCTGGGTGTTTCTATGTATAATATGTATGTATTTACAAAAAAAAAAGTATATAAGTATGTTTATCCATTGTCTAGTACCCATAGTACAAGCTCTGCTTAGTTTGGGCTAGACGGTGTTGTGTGTATGTGGTAGAATATTATTATTATGGCAGTCGTTATTGGGAGAGTGTCGACACAAAAGATCCCACTGGGTCGAAGTGTTGCCAGTCTGCACTGACTGGCCCCCACATAAGATACATACATACATACTTACAAGTTAATGCGGATATGCCTATACACATTTATTATAGAAATGGCTACCTGTCTAACTAGATATCTTTGTATTATTATATAGTACATGCTTCAGGGCTAATTGCGGTTTGTTATGTTTGTCCTAACATAACCTACATACATGTACTCAAACACTGCGGTAGCCGTCATGATCTCAATGTTTGCTAACCTTGCAAAACTGCATCCAGCAGTAGCCGGCACTATAGGCCATGATATCAGCAGAGATAGCAGTATTAAAAATATGTTTAGTAATGTTATCTTATGTTTACGCGGATGTTATAATATATATTCAAATTAAACTAGGTAGTTTAATAGTAGGTACTATATTTGGATTTTATTGTATTTAATTAAAATGATATAAGAACTTCTCGGTTTTTCAGAGGTCTCGGTTTTTTCTACGAGGAGAATATTATGTGATCATATCTTCCAGGTGGAATTTAATAGAATTTGATCTTATATATTTTTAAGTGAGCAAGTGTATACTGGTACTCGCTCTTTTTCAAATTTCGATGACGGCGAGTCAAAATGCATACAGAGAAGAGATCATGAACAGGCAGCTTTACATAAAGATTTTTAAAGCACGGTGATATAACTTCGCCAAGTTCCTTATTCAGGAAGCTACTTTGTCTCTCTTCACTGAAATATTCTATATTTTTTCTTGGGTCGTGTTCCCGTACTTTACGGCCCACGCAAATCAAATTAGATTGGAAGGACGGTCACTAGTATTACACAGCCTACAAATTTTATTCAACAAGTATTTAATAATTGGTACCAAGTAACTTGATGAAGACACTGTTGGTAAGGTATTATGTGAAAGCTTGTAATTAGCAACATGTGTTCCTTAATTGTAACTGATCAAATGTACTTATTAGACTGTTAGCTTTCCTAAAATAAAATAATTTAAACCACACGCTTTTGTGTCTTATCTAAATTATGTCGTCAAGCGACGTTATGCGATATTATGCGAGTTGATTTATACCTCAATGGTCTCATCGTCCCATTAACGCGTCATAATAGTTGTATTATCGCGTGCGTCGCCAACTGATTTACGAGTAGGAGACGCAGGCAAGTTGTAAGTATAGCTAATATTTACGCACATGCCGCGGTTTTGTTGTATCTCACCAAGGACAATGTTTTAAATTAGCACCTATTTATTGAGCAATAAAAATATACCTTTATTACGACTGCACGGATTGCGAAATGGTTTTAGTGGTTGGCTTGCTCTTGCCACTACGGAACAAAAAAATGTGATTAACATATAGTTGTGCCGGCTTCCAGAGCCGGTGTTCCTTGGGTCCGTTGTGTTGTAAATTGCCTCGCGACACAAGATACACTGCTAGCGAGAGAGCAGGTATTACAAAAAAAGATATTACATACATAAATAAATAGATGATAGCTTGTATATCCCAAGGACCTACCCCTTTGGGGATATACTGAGGTGTAGTACATTCTCATCTCGCTATATGTATATCCTACATATGTTTTTAAATCTCATGTTATGGTGGGTGAGTACTCAACGGTCTACCTAGGTAACAATAACAGCACGAAGTTTAAGATTGTACACGTACAATCTCAAACTTAGTGCTGCTTTTGAGAATTTATTACAAAAATCCCAAAACACTGCTCGAACTCGTAATTATACTTAGAACATAGCCATCAGTTACATAAGTATACCGTAGGTCTAACGTAGTATTCTCCTTCTGTGAAGTTGTCATAGCGCAGACGGAGACCGCGGAGAGGGTCAGGGAGAACAACCTCCTCGCTGACCCTCTCCGGCGCAGACGGACGGGAGCGAGAAGGAGGCGATTTGCCCGCCTTTTCGCTCCTGTATAGTGGGGTCACTGGTACAGAGTCGGGGGACTCTCTACCGGCTTGCACGGCCCCACACGTCTGGGGGATGGTCTTGGTGAGCAAGGCCTTCCCTCCATAGGTGCTGAGGCCCGGTCACCATCAGCTGGGCCAACCGCCAGAGCGGGATGGTGATTGCTAACGCGACCCCATCCCGCCCCACTCCGTCGGCGGAGGGACTGCTCACCCCAGGTTTTTAGTGTGTATACCGACCCCATTCAGGGGCGGAGAGTTTCACATAACCACCCTTCCCCCCCCGGGGGAGGGGGTATCCATAAAGGATTTTCCTGGGTCAAAAAAAAAAAGGTCTAACGTAGTATTGTGCAATTATAATAATTATTATAATAACCTCTCTGGACCAGTCGTTATCTTATCATGAGACTAACGCGATATCGGAGGTCACAGTACACTAGCTTTTAAACTATAACCATTGCCTTGTGATATTAACAAACAATGTATCACCAGGTTAAATAAAAGCGCACAATCCGCAGGGCAGCTTGTGGGGAGCTGAATGTAAGTGGCGACACTGCGGTCCTGTTTGCCTCAGGGAGTCGGTTAGGGCCTAGTCCCCGGCTTGCCTTCACTGGTTGGCTGGGGTGGAACTTCAAGAGTGCCTGTAGGTCTCTCAACTCTGGCTTGCCTTAGTCGGCCGGTCAGAGGGAAGCCGCTAGAGCTATTTGCTTTGGGGTGGAAGTGTCATTTTCAAGGGCATAACTACGGGGAAACCACCGTTAATTTTATCACATATTTATTACAAGACGGTTTTACAAAATTAAATGGATCTGT
Source organism: Catocala fraxini (assembly GCA_930367265.1). NCBI lineage: Eukaryota > Metazoa > Arthropoda > Insecta > Lepidoptera > Erebidae > Catocala > Catocala fraxini. The sequence goes on from OV884035.1 coordinate 19,789,467, forward strand.
AGATTGCCCCTTTATACAAGAATATGAACAGAAGAAGATAATAACAAAAAAAAACAATAAAATAAATAAAAATAAATGACTTAAGTATCCCAGAGTGTGAGTCTGTGGGTGTATGTGTGTGTGGGTGTGTGTGTGTGTGTGTGTGTGTGTGTGTGTGTGTGTGTGTGTGTGTGTGTGTGTGTGTGTGTGTGTGTGTGTGTGTGTGTGTGTGTGTGTGTGTGTGTGTGTGTGTGTGTGTGTGTGTGTGTGTGTGTGTGTGTGTGTGTGTGTGTGTGTGTGTGTGTGTGTGTGTGTGTGTGTGTGTGTGTGTGTGTGTGTGTGTGTGTGTGTGTGTGTGTGTGTGTGTGTGTGTGTGTGTGTGTGTGTGCATGTGTGCCTGTAAGAGAGGTTGGAATGTATGAGATTTAAGAATGAGTAGTTGTGTTGCGAGTTTTACTAATACCAAGGTACGGGACGAAATAAGGGTTGATTTTGGGGGTAAATGTTAAGAATCAGAATGAGACCATTCTCTACTTTAGAGGGATAAAAAGATTCTCAGTTGTCTGGTAGTCTAGAGTTTTCAGGTATTTAGTAACTGTGTTTTTACAGTTTGATTTTTACAATGGATATATATTAAGGGTGCTGTTAAGTTTGTTATACAGAAAAGGGCCAAGAACACAGAAAACTTTTGCGACTGTACTATATTAAAAGTATGCGTTTGGCATATTTTGACCTTGCGGCGTTTTCCCTTTATAAGGCTATGGTTGTATTGGAGTTCAGAGTGCTTTTTGAGAACAGTAAGTAAAATAAAAGTTTGTCTGATCGTAAGTAAATCCCATTTTTTGTATAGGTCTGTAGTGGGGTAACGAAATGGGAGACCGGCGTTAACCTTAAGGATCGCACGCTGGGCTCTTTCAAATCGCATTCGATATATCGATATATACTTATATATATCGTAACTGCATTCGCTTCTTTGACCATGAAAAGTAGTTATCGCAACAGTAAATAACGCAATCAAATGGATCACTACACCAATGACACACAAAACTTTAGATATTCTGATTTTATACTGTCAACTCCGTTTTACTATTGTGAATAATACTATTGAAAAGCTAAAAACTTGGTATCCACTAAAGTGAAACGTTAAACAACGAAAACAATCAACAAGACAACTTCACAATACGACTTTATATAATGTAAAATTCACCGATAAATAGAAACTAAGTCTTTACATTAACGAGTACCATACTCACCTCAGTTAACTCGCACAAAGACCGAGAATTGAAAGTAGCCAAGAAACAAGAATAAAACATAAAGTTTTACCCAAATATCCGGTGCTTCTACAAAATTAGTACACCGAGTGAATAAGTTTCTCCAAATGAAAGGCCAAAGAATATTCTCGTTGTACAATTTTGCTCATTTCCTTTTCATAAGGAATTTTACGACCGCCGTCACACTGCCTGTCGATTTATAAGCACATAATTAAGTAGGAGTAGATAGGGTGCTCTACGGGCAAAAGACACAATGCAGGTGGGACCGTGACTCCGCTGTCATTGTTTCCAAACAGCAACAGTAACTGGCAAGGGCTATAAAGAGCTCCCTAAACCATAAGCTCTATTTATTTAGAACAAATCTTTTGTAAGCGTGAAATTTTGCCAACAAGAATTCTGTATTATGTTGCTAAGACCCCATTGTCCCGATCGGTACGAGGATTAATTTAGTAAGCTCGGTAAATTCGGGCATAAAAGAATTTAAGGTAGATGGAAGCGGCAAGTTTGATCGACTACGCTCGCAGTACTTTGAATAAGAAGCTGTAGTGGGGCTAGGTCTTGTAGTTCACTTCTTGGGCTTCTTAAATAAGACGAGGTACAACAGTGTCATGGTTTACTTAAAAAAGTCACATGCTATATACAAATAATATTTACAGATGTAGTATGGTGCCTACAGCGCACTAACTCGGCTTTAGCCAATCGGCGAGCGCCTGACCGTAGCACGTGTAAGTCTCGCGTTGACGTCACGCCATCGTCCGATCGCAAGTACCACCGAACTTATAAATATAGGGCGCGTCGTGTGGCTCGTTTATTTCGTCGAGGCGCGCAGCAACAACACGTCGGCGTCGTGGAGAAAACTTGTGCCGTCGTGAATCGTGAAGTCCGTCGCGAAGATTCTTAGACTTGCTGCGCTTCTTGTTTCTATGTAGCTGAACGAAAGTCACCAACCGTCGTTTTCACGGCGACGTCTTGGCTGTGTAGCCGTATGTTTCTATGATGAACGTATGAAGTCCAACTGCCGTTATCACGGCAATGTTCGCGGCCGTTGCCGCATGTGTTTCTTGAAACATTGCAAAAGTCTTGAACGAATAAATGTTGGTGTGTAGTTGCTGTTTTCTTGGTAATGGTTTTTTTAGGTATCTGTGAGGTATGTGGTTTTGAGGTATCTGTAAGGTATGTGGTTTTGAGGTACGGTGATGTAGGTACACTCATAAAGCTATTATATTTTGTTTGTCTGGAAGTGAGGCTTTAGGTCTAAATACAAAAAGTTTCGATCAATTACGCCTAACTTTATTCTTACAATATAATGTTTTCGTAAAAAATATTGAAGTAACTTCAGTCATGTTTTGTTATCTTATAAAGTTTTTGAATTACAAGGAAGTTATTATATTTTGTTTTAATAATGTATTGTGTTTCTATGGGTCGGTTTTTATAAAAATATTAACTAAACTTCTAAGTAAATGTTTGTTTCTCTGATCGTTGGATTGTATATACAGACTCTTTTACTTAGTAACGAACTGAATTAGAAATGTAATTAGTGCCCATAAATACAGGCGTCTATACTTTACATTTCGTAATTAATTCAAACTATTTTGTAAATTATCATATAATAAAATGTTTTTATTTAAAATATAGTTTAACAGTTTTACACACACTATATCTATACTAATTAAAAAATTTTCATTAATATAGTAAAAAATTGATATGGTAGTAATTACGACACCAAGCTGATAAAAATATTGCTCGTTTAATCTTTAAAAAGGAATAGCTCAGTGCACAAACCACATCGCACTGATTTTCCGGCATCATTATATAAATCTCTACTATAACCGTTAACCATGAAGGTGAAAACCGTCCTCTATTGAAAGCAGACACAAAGCAAAAATAGCTTCGCCCCTTACTCGCCGACAGTCAGGAAATATAGTCGAATGAACGTAATCCTCCTTTACGTTTCGTCGGAACCGGCGCGGCGACGTAGGCAGTCTTATGCCGGCGGCGGCTATAAAACTATTGTCACCACGCCTTGTGAATTGATCGTAATTTCCCTTTAATTAGTATAAGCTCTTCGTTAAGTATTCTTTGAGGCTTTCTACGTCCATTTCAAGTTACCCATTAAAGTAAACATATTTTTTCTTCAGATAGACTTTGATTGCGCGGGTGATGGATTAATTAAGTCATTTCGCTGTTGCCACATTCACATTATATAAGACTCGTTCACATTGAACTAAGAAATTTTATGATAAAAAGATCGTTTTTATCTGTGTGCTCGTTGTTGCGGTGACTGTTTTTTATGAGTACAGACTCTTTAAATACCAGACATCATTAAAATTATTATGTCTGGTGACCGGTGTGCGACTCAATAGATTAAAAGATATTTTCTGACGCATATATTGTTTAATTAATATATCCGCAATAGTATTATACTTGTAAATGCAACTGTCTATTTGTTATATACACATACATAGTTTCTCACTTATATCCTGTAAGGGTAAACAGAGGTATATAGGACACCTTTTGTACACCTGCGGGGATATAGCCACATTTCATCAGATGAGTATTTAGTCTCATGTAATAAGGGACCAAGCCTAGTCCTATCTACTGTACACAGGTCTGTAGCTGCAGCTACTGAGACGTTTTTGTTAGAAAATTTCAATAACTCTAAACACCTACACACACTATGACCCAGGAATCGAATGAAGGATGCCTGACCGTCACGACGCTATTATGCCGCGCCTGCAGTTGCGGGTGTGATACCAGTACGGGACAAAAAATGTGTGATCCGCAATCGCTGTTATTTCAATGTTTGAAAAGCTCCCTGTGTCATTCAGGAATTAATTCTATTGTGTGATTTGTTTTGTGAAAGCGAAATAACAACACGATAGATTGCAGCTGCGGGTATTAGTTGGACATATCTATGTTTTATTTTTATTAAAATAAAATGAACAATAAAGGGCTTAGTTCGTTAATGCGTCATACGCTGCGTTGAATGCATTTCGATTGCAGCATACTATTTTGTTTGGTTTTGGGTTGAACGGTGCATATTTCCGGGTGTAAAACGCGTGTCATCTTAAGCAACGTAGATACGGCATACGGAGTGCGATTGCCACATGCGTCTTACGCACCGTACGTTAGACATATGTTTATGTTTTTAGTTTATTCCCATTAAATAAAATTAACAGTAAAGGGCTCGGTTCGCTTATGGATCATACGGTGCGTTCAATGCATTGCGATTACTGCGTACTTACTTACGTATTTTGTTAGGTTTTGGGTTGATCGCAGCGTAAGATGCGAGTAATTTGAGTGCGTTTGCCGCATGCATCTTATGCAGCGTATGCCGCATGTAGAAACCGAGCCCTTTAATGTTAGGTGATGCAAGTATGGCCTTGCTGCTCTGTTTTCTTTTCGTAAATGTATGTATAGCGTTGGAGTTATTTATTTTCGTTAAATGATAAGTCATTTGGCTACTTTATTAATGAAGAAGAAGAAGGAAGTGTAGGAATCTGACTTCGTTGGTCATCCCAAGAAATAATTTCATGAAATACGGATAGTTATTTAGAGCTTAAGTGTTCTTACTTTTCGTGCTTTAAACTCTTCTGTGGTACAGAAACATTACCTGTCGAAGTAAAAGCTTGTTTCTAAGAACAATATTGTAATGTACATTTTACTCTGTTTTAAAGCATTTTACTACCTCTTTGGGTTGTGTTGTATTAGAATCATACCAACGACCTCACAATTGCAAGTCTTATTCACATCCAATAGGCTACCAATTTTTTTAAAACTGGCGTATCAAAACAGCCTTTTTTAAAGTTTCCAAGCTATTCTCATGAATGTAAAAGATTCATCTATTTAGTTACGGTTGCCAAGTTCGCAAAGGTATAAAGCCTTTATGCGACGAATGCTGCCAAGAAACATACGATCACTCTTTTTAAATCGCCAGCTTAAAACTGTTTTATTTTATTACACTTATTTACAAGTGAGGTATCTCAATAGACATGCTATAAGCTTCTGTTGCCTTAGTAGAAGTACTGCAGACTGCGAATAAGCCGGGCTTAGCAGAGAAATAGTTCTTTGCTAAGCTAAGCTTATTCGTAGTCTGCTAACGTTTGTTAACGATCGAAGTAATTAACGCCTCATTAGAAAAACATACAATAAGTAGTCAAAATTCATAAGCTGCTTCATTTAAAAAAAGAAAATAATATATCTGTGCGTTTGAAATAAAATAATTTTAATTTGATAATTATTTTAAATAAATTGATTACCACAAATTATTGTTGTTGTTTAACACCACAACACCACCAAAATTTCTACATCTGTATTGGATTATTATTAATCTACATTGTAAATGATTTATTTTTTATATTTGATAATTTGTTCAAGCTACTTAGTTTGGGTAAAACACAACTTCAGATGTAAATCACATCTCATCTTATTCCGTTTAGAGTCCCCGCAAACTGCAGACTTTCGATCGGCTGATAGTTTAGTTGGTTTCTTAATCAGTATGAAGATGTATGGGAGTGCGCACATTATAACGATTCGGTACCGGCCGATCAAATAGTTTGATGGGCTACATGATTGCTTTCAAACTGAACCGTCGGCAAACTATCGGCCGACTGCTAATCAGTACGGCGCTCTTCCATGCGCGCATACCACCGATTGTTTAGACGGCCAGACTCGGCCGATAGTTCAGTTTGTTCCGAGCTTCGGAACCAGCGGTCATGTCTATTTTTCATTTTTTGTTTCAGATAATCTAGTAATTTGGAATGCAGTGTGTACAATTTTCCTTGCAATAATTTGTCACTGTAGATAGGATGCACACAATACTCTCGATTTCTCTTCTTGATCCTCCTTCTCCGTTGTTTAACCGGTCGTATACCGCCGGCTCGCATACCAGCCGGCAGATTTGTACCCGTCGTAGGCCGGTGGCTCGCATGCGAGCCACCAAATTGGTTTTACGTTAGCTTAAGCTAAAGCGAAGGCGGCGCGCGGCGTTTTGGCGCCAATTTGGTGGCTCGCATGCGAGCCACCGGCCTACGACGGGTACAAATCTGCCGGCTGGTATGCGAGCCGGCGGTATACGACCGGTTAAAATCAATAATAACACTTCTGGTGAATTGTGTAACTTTCATTATGCGACTACTCTCGTCAAAAGCTGATTTCAAATTAAATAGCAAGTCGTCTGAAAGCTGTCGGCCGATTGTTGTCTAGTATGCGCACTTATCACAGACCCGACTGTTTAGTCAGGCCAGTGTGCGCGCTTAACAGCCAAATTTGACCAAACTATCGGCCGATCCAAAGTCTGCTGTTTGCGGGGTTTTTTAGTAGAACCGGAATTATTCGTGTATATTACGACCCATCTGAATGATTGGTGAATCCATTCAGACGTAACGCCACATAGTTTAGTAATATATATAATTAATACCAATCCAATAATTTCATTTGATCGTAATATTGTCTTACGTTTACGCAAATATTATACATTGCAATTAAACTTGTAAGTTTTATATGTTTTTCTATTAATTGATGTATACTTCTAATTATTTTAATTGACATTGTTGTAATTTCGTTATATAATATGTTCTTTATTTTGCATGCTGTGATCTCCTGTTATTGAGAAAACACATATCCTATTTTAGTGTAAACCTGCCTTGTAATAAATGTGTATTGCTGGAGATTCAAAATAAAATAAAATAAAAGTTTAATTTCGATTTATTTGACCACTTGCAACTAAAGCACAGTTAACTATTTACATGCCACATTCAGCAGCTTTATGTCTGTAGGAAGGTCCTATCAATCTTGTACGTCAGATGCACGTCTCGACGGTTTTCAAACAATTATGCTTACTTAAGTACGTGTTCAGTCATTTAGAGTGAGTTCGGAACTTGGCGCTTTAAATGATAACTTACTTTCGCATTTCTTGGATAACCTTTATCCATTGATGTGTGATACATGCACTATGCATTTATCAAATTGATATGTGATACATATGCACTATGCATGTATCATATATCAATAGATAAAGGTTACGGCAGATAGAGGGTATTACAACATATTTCGAAAGCTATGGATTTAAGGTTCACGTAAAACCGGGTGAGACCATCGCCGTCTTCCGGGTACAGTTCATGACTTCGTGTTGCTACCAAAAATTTATTGACAAAATTTCCAAAAACACTTTGCCAGGCTATGGTTAAAAGCTTTTCTACCAAGGTTTGCTAATAATATAGCTAGAAGAATGTAAAACTCTAAAGGTACTTTTTGTGGATCGATAAAGTGTTGTAAGAACTTATATATAAAGGATTCATCAAAACGCCTTACTTGATTCATGTTCGCTTAGTGTATCTCATTTTACGAAGGGTGCAAGATAAAAGTGTGATAAGACGGATTTGGTCGTTTGCACATTTGGAACTGTGACATGTCTGTATTAGCAAGGTAACAAGTATTTGAAAGAAGTCGCACCAAAAAGATTTTTGAGTGTCCTAATTGAAAAGCTTAATTAATCACATTTCGGCATTTTTTAGGACTCGTCAATTTAAGTTTTTTCCTTTTAGGAAGGTCTACATACATAGTTATGTGAGTATCTGAAATAAGGCAACACGCTTTACCAAAAAATCAACGTACCTATTTTTGCATGATAGCAATTTATTTGTAATGTGTAGTTACTAATGCTGTATCTGACTCTCACATCCTTTGCAAAATTAGATACATAAATACACATAAAGAACATGAATCTAGTATATTATTGTATATTTATTTATATTGAGCAGCGATAGCTTAGTGGGGAGATCAACAGACTACAATGCAGAGGATCTCGGGTTCGAACCCACGTCGCGCACCTCTGACTTTCGGAAGTTATATGACTTTTCGAAATTATGTGCGTATTGATTGACAATTATCGCCTGCTCCGTGCCTCGGAGAGCACGTTAAGCCGTCGGTCCCGGCTGCCATGAACATCTATGGCAGTCGTTATTGGGAGAGTGTCGACACAAAAGATCCCACTGGGTCGAAATATCGCCGGTCTGCACTGCCTGGCCCCCACATAAGATACAAGATACAAGATTAAAGTATAAGTTTCGCAAACTTTCATGTATGTTGAAGCGGTGTTTACCTTTAAGTAATTGTTGCAGTGTCGCTTGTATTTTAGACTAGCTTAGTTTATTCCAACCATAAAAAGTCTATACTAATATTATAAAGCTGAAAAGTGTATTTGTTTAATTGGTGGAACGCGCTAACCTCAGGAACTACAGGTGCAAATTAAAAAAATATTTTAGTATTGGATAGACCATTTATCAAGGAAGGCTATAAGCTATATAACATCACGCTACGACCAATAGAAGCGGAGTAGCAATGAAAAATGTTGCAGAAATGGAAAAAAATCTTTTATATGAAGCAGATGAATGTGTGCGAGTCAGCTAGTAAATAAATATCCTTATAACGTTTCCTTAAAGTATATTTTGTAATAACTAGCTGTCAGCGCCTGCAGTGCTCATGTATTGAACATGTTATTATTATCGTCCATAGTTCGTCGTTTGTATGATCTCAAGTTATGCGTTTGGTACGCTTCACTGATGCGTTTCACGCCGCTACGACGAATGTCACTCTGCTAATGACTAAAGGCCCTAGTTGATTCCAAGGCAAGTCTAGGACTAGTTCAAAAATATTAACATGACTGTGACCGTATAATCCATACTAATATTATAAATGTGAAAGTAACTCTGATTGTTTGTTACGCATTCAGAACCGATTTTGATGAAATTCGCAAGGAGATAGGTTACAGCCAGGTAAAAGACATGGGCTATCGTTCATTCCAATATGTGTTCCCGAGGGTTGCATGCAAGTGTTGCCGCAAGAAATATTAGTTATTTTTGTAATTAACTATATTTACCTGCTGATTCTCTCGCTTAAATGTAGCTTTTGTCAATTTTCTATCCCTTTGTAACAGTACTTTTGTCTGGATGGAGGAATCTTTTTCTGTACCCCTGACAACTTGTATGCGAAATTGCATGACGATTGGTCGAGAGGTGAAATCGTGTAAGCGTAAGAAACAAACAAATTCACGTTCGTATTTATAATATTAGTCAGGATATCGCTTACGGTAGTTATGAGTCCAGAATTGTGTATAGTATTATTAGCTAAATCCTGAGTTAAGACGGTACAATAGCCCGGATAAATGTACAACATTACGAGTACTGAGATGACGTCATTAAGTTTCATAGGTCCAAGCACAAGTGAGCACTAATATAATTAGTAAGATGGCCTACTCTTGTACTAATAACGATAATAAGTAACTTGGAGTATGTCATGTTGATATTTCTTCATTTTGAGTATTAATGCTAGTTTATGTAGGTAATTGGCTCTATGAAAATGTAAGAACTGGAAAGACTTATATAACCTTACATATTATGCCTATATTGCTGTAATACTCAGCGTATTGCCGACTACCGAGTGGCGTTCTAAACGCCGTCCTGCTCCTGCAAATTTCTTGACAGAAAAACCACATAGCACTTTTTCGACCCGGCATCGAATCAGCAACCCCTTTTGCACAACAGGCACATTCACTACTGTTGCACCACCACCGTTATATTATTTAACTTATACATTATGCAAACCAGATTTTGCCTGCAGTTTCGGTCGCGTAAATGTAGGTACGTTGTAACAGTACTTTTTTCTGGATGATAGTTATCCTACATCTTATTCTACTTTACATTTCGTAATTAATTCAAACTATTTTGTAAATTATCATATAATAAAATGTTTTTATTTAAAATATAGTTTAACAGTTTTACACACACTATATCTATACTAATTAAAAAATTTTCATTAATATAGTAAAAAATTGATATGGTAGTAATTACGACACCAAGCTGCTAAAAATATTGCTCGTTTAATCTTTAAAAAGGAATAGCTCTGTGCACAAACCACATCGCACTGATTTTCCGGCATCATTATATAAATCTCTACTATAACCGTTAACCATGAAGGTGAAAACCGTCCTCTATTGAAAGCAGACACAAAGCAAAAATAGCTTCGCCCCTTACTCGCCGACAGTCAGGAAATATAGTCGAATGAACGTAATCCTCCTTTACGTTTCGTCGGAACCGGCGCGGCGACGTAGGCAGTCTTATGCCGGCGGCGGCTATAAAACTATTGTCACCACGCCTTGTGAATTGATCGTAATTTCCCTTTAATTAGTATAAGCTCTTCGTTAAGTATTCTTTGAGGCTTTCTACGTCCATTTCAAGTTACCCATTAAAGTAAACATATTTTTCTTCAGATAGACTTTGATTGCGCGGGTGATGGATTAATTAAGTCATTTCGCTGTTGCCACATTCACATTATATAAGACTCGTTCACATTGAACTAAGAAATTTTATGATAAAAAGATCGTTTTTATCTGTGTGCTCGTTGTTGCGGTGACTGTTTTTTATGAGTACAGACTCTTTAAATACCAGACATCATTAAAATTATTATGTCTGGTGACCGGTGTGCGACTCAATAGATTAAAAGATATTTTCTGACGCATATATTGTTTAATTAATATATCCGCAATAGTATTATACTTGTAAATGCAACTGTCTATTTGTTATATACACATACATAGTTTCTCACTTATATCCTAGAAGGGTAAACAGAGGTATATAGGACATCTTTTGTACACCTGCGGGGATATAGCCACATTTCATCAGATGAGTATTTAGTCTCATGTAATAAGGGACCAAGCCTAGTCCTATCTACTGTACACAGGTCTGTAGCTGCAGCTACTGAGACGTTTTTGTTAGAAAATTTCAATAACTCTAAACACCTACACACACTATGACCCAGGAATCGAATGAAGGATGCCTGACCGTCACGACGCTATTATACCGCGCATGCAGTTGCGGGTGTGATACCAGTACGGGACAAAAAATGTGTGATCCGCAATCGCTGTTATTTCAATGTTTGAAAAGCTCCCTGTGTCATTCAGGAATTAATTCTATTGTGTGATTTGTTTTGTAAAAGCGAAATAACAACACGATAGATCGCAGCTGCGGGTATTAGTTGGACATATCTATGTTTTATTTTTATTAAAATAAAATGAACAGTAAAGGGCTTAGTTCGTTAATGCGTCATATGCTGCGTTGAATGCATTTCGATTGCAGCATACTATTTTGTTTGGTTTTGGGTTGAACGGTGCATATTTCCCGGTGTAAAACGCGTGTCATCTTAAGCAACGTAGATACGGCATACGGAGTGCGATTGCCGCATGCGTCTTACGCACCGTATGTTAGACATATGTTTATGTTTTTAGTTTATTCTCATTAAATAAAATTAACAGTAAAGGGCTCGGTTCGCTTATGGATCATACGGTGCGTTCAATGCATTGCGATTACTGCGTACTTACTTACGTATTTTGTTAGGTTTTGGGTTGATCGCAGCGTAAGATGCGAGTAATTTGAGTGCGTTTGCCGCATGCATCTTATACAGCGTATGACGCATGAAGAAACCGAGCCCTTTAATGTTAGCTAATGCAAGTATGGCCTTACTGCTCTGTTTTTTTTTCGTAAATGTATTATTCGTTGGAGTTATTTATTTTCGTTAAATGATAAGTCATTTGGCTACTTTATCGATGAAGAAGAAGAAGGAAGTGTAGGAATCTGACTTCGTTGGTCATCCCAAGAAATAATTTCATGACATACGGATAGTTATTTAGAGCTTAAGTGTTCTTACTTTTCGTGCTTTAAACTCTTCTGTGGTACAGAAACATTACCTGTCGAAGTAAAAGCTTGTTTCTAAGAACAATATTGTAATGTACATTTTACTCTGTTTTAAAGCATTTTACTACCTCTTTGGGTTGTGTTGTATTAGAATCATACCAACGACCTCACGATTGCAAGTCTTATTCTCATCCATTAGGCTACCAATTTTTTTAAAAACTGGCGTAACGAAACAGCTTTTTTTAAAGTTTTCAAGCAATTCTCATGAATGTAAAAGATTCATCTATTTAGTTACGGTTGCCAAGTTCACAAAGGTATAAAGCCTTTATGCGACGAATGCTGCCAAGAAACATACGATCACTCTTTTTAAATCGCCAGCTTAAAACTGTTTTATTTTATTACATTTATTTACAAGTGAGGTATCTCAATAGACATGCTATAAGCTTCTGTTGCCTTAGTAGAAGTACTGCAGACTGCGAATAAGCCGGGCTTAGCAGAGAAATAGTTCTTTGCTAAGCTAAGCTTATTCGTAGTCTGCTAACGTTTGTTAACGATCGAAGTAATTAACGCCTCATTAGAAAAACATACAATAAGTAGTCAAAATTCATAAGCTGCTTCATTTAAAAAAAGAAAATAATATATCTGTGCGTTTGAAATAAAATAGTTTTAATTTGATAATTATTTTAAATAAATTGATTACCACAAATTATTGTTGTTGTTTAACACCACAACACCACCAACATTTCTACATCTGTATTGGATTATTATTAATCTACATTGTAAATGATTTATTTTTTATATTTGATAATTTGTTCAAGCTACGTAGTTTGGTAAAACACAACTTCAGATGTAAATCACATCTCATCTTATTCCGTTTAGAGTCCCCGCAAACTGCAGACTTTCGATCGGCCGATAGTTTAGTTGGTTTCTTAATCAGTATGAAGATGTATGGAAGTGCGCACATTATAACGATTCGGTACCGGCCGATCAAATAGTTTGATGGGCTACATGATTGCTTTCAAACTGAACCGTCGGCAAACTATCGGCCGACTGCTAATCAGTACGGCGCTCTTCCATGCGCGCATACCACCGATTGTTTAGATGGCCAGACTCGGCCGATAGTTCAGTTTGTTCCGAGCTTCGGAACCAGCGGTCATGTCTATTTTTCATGTTTTGTTTCAGATAATCTAGTAATTTGGAATGCAGCGTGTACAATTTTCCTTGCAATAATTTGTCACTGTAGATGCACACAATACTCTCGATTTCTCTCTTTTTGATCCTACTTCTCCGTTGTATAAAATCAATAATAACACTTCTGGAGAATTGTGTAACTTTCATTATGCGACCACTCTCGTCAAAAGCTGATTTCAAATTAAATAGCAAGTCGTCCGAAAGCTGTCAGCCGATTGTTGTCAAGTATGCGCACTTATCACAGACCCGACTGTTTAGTCGGGCCAGTGTGCGCGCTTAACAGCCAAATTCGACCAAACTATCGGCCGTTCCAAAGTCTGCTGTTTACGGGGTTTCTTAGTAGAACCGGAATTATTCGTGTATATTACGACCCATCTGAATGATTGGTGAATCCATTCAGACGTAACGCCACATAGTTTAGTAATATATATAATTAATACCAATCCAATAATTTCATTTGATCGTAATATTGTCTTACGTTTACGCAAATATTATACATTGCAATTAAACTTGTAAGTTTTATATGTTTTTCTATTAATTGATGTATACTTCTAATTATTTTAATTGACATTGTTGTATTTTCGTTATATAATATGTTCTTTATTTTGCATGCTGTGATCTCCTGTTATTGAGAAAAAACATATCCTATTTTAGTGTAAACCTGCCTTGTAATAAATGTGTATTGCTGGAGATTCAAAATAAAATAAAATAAAAGTTTAATTTCGATTTATTTGACCACTTGCAACTAAAGCACAGTTAACTATTTACATGCCACATTCAGCAGCTTTATGTCTGTAGGAAGGTCCTATCAATCTTGTACGTCAGATGCACGTCTCGACGGTTTTCAAACAATTATGCTTACTTAAGTACGTGTTCAGTCATTTAGAGTGAGTTCGGAACTTGGCGCTTTAAATGATAACTTACTTTCGCATTTCTTGGATAACCTTTATCCATTGATGTGTGATACATGCACTATGCATTTATCAAATTGATATGTGATACATATGCACTATGCATGTATCATATATCAATAGATAAAGGTTACGGCAGATAGAGGGTATTACAACATATTTCGAAAGCTATGGATTTAAGGTTCACGTAAAACCGGGTGAGACTATCGCCGTCTTCCGGGTACAGTTCATGACTTCGTGTTGCTACCAAAAATTTATTGACAAAAATCCCAAAAACACTTTTCCAGGCTATGGTTAAAAGCTTTTCTACCAAGTATTGCTAATAATATAGCTAGAAGAATGTAAAACTCTAAAGGTACTTTTTGTGAATCGATAAAGTGTAGTAAGAACTTATATATAAAGGATTTATCAAAACGCCTTACTTGATTCATGTTCGCTTAGTGTATCTCATTTTACGAAGGGTGCAAGATAAAAGTGTGATAAGACGGATTTGGTCGTTTGCACATTTGGAACTGTGACATGTCTGTATTAGCAAGGTAACAAGTATTTGAAAGAAGTCGCACCAAAAAGATTTTTGAGTGTCCTAATTGAAAAGCTTAATTAATCACATTTCGGTATTTTTAAGACTCGTCAATTTAAGATTTTTCCTTTTAGGAAGGTCTACATACATAGTTATGTGAGTATCTGAAATAAGGCAACACGCTTTACGTCAAAAAATCAACGTACCTATTTTTGCATGATAGCAATTTATTTGTAATGTGTAGTTACTAATGCTGTATCTGACTCTCACATCCTTTGCAAAATTAGATACATAAATACACATAAAGAACATGAATCTAGTATATTATTGTATATTTATTTATATTGAGCAGTGAGAGCTGCAATGCAGAGGGTCTCGGGTTCGAACACACGTCGCGCACCTCTGACTTTCGGAAGTTATATGACTTTTCGAAATTATGTGCGTATTGATTGACAATTATTGCCTGCTCCGTGCCTCGGAGAGCACGTTAAGCCATCGGTCCCGGCTGCCATGAATATCTATGGCAGTCGTTATTGGGAGAGTGTCGACACAAAAGATCCCACTGGGTCGAAGTGTCGCCGGTCTGTACTGACTGGCCCCCACATAAGATACATACATACATATTATTGTATTGTATATTTGTGGATAGAAAGTGTGCGGGACAAGTTAACAGTGAATCATAGTGTATATACAATGATTAATCGTGAATTAAGTGAATAGTGAACTGATAAGATAGTGCATAGATTTACGTGTTAGTATATAAGATTTATATACTCGTATTCTTATAAGTTTCGCCTCTTTATGTAGTTTTATGTTTGTTTTCATAAGATTAATGTTTGTTTTGATCTTATCTGATTAGTTTGTATATAATTCATAGTGCAATGTACTTAGGGGTAAGCAGTACGACCTATGTCTGTTTTGATTTTACATTTTATGTCTTGTTATTGTATGTTTTATATTTTTCCTGTATAGTTTATGATGTATAGAAACAAAATACATATAATTTATAATATGTTATCTTTGAAATTTGTAATTTAAAACGCAATAATGTCACGCGTCTCTCGTTATGGTAAAGATCCGTTGTACTTACTAACTACCTGCTAACTGTACCGATTCCGACGCTTTGCTCTCATTGGGCGAAAGTTAATTGTCGACTAATCACAGGGCCTACATTTTTAGGCCAATTTTGTATCAGCATAGTCAGCGGGCAGCAACAATAGGAAGAACACTTTGAATAAAGAAGATCTACAAGGAAGAATCTCTCCTGGCTTTTATTTTCCTCCAACCCAGCAAACAAATGCGCCTATACGGGGCACAGAAAGTATGTTTTTGGACGTAACACGACTTCTTTATATTAAATAAATTTGTCCATACAATCTGTGCCTGAAAACAGTTTTAAATTCTTCTAGCTACGTAATCAGAAAACCTTAGTGCAAAAGAATTTAACCGTAGCTTATATATACCTATTATTTTAATATCTCAATCAATGTAACCATATATTTAGATACAATGAAAAAAGCATCGTGTCTGGACATGACCATATATTATGTCTACTTAGAAATTAACCACGTACAGGCCATTAATATTTCACGTGAAGGACTACTTTTTCATCAAACGACAAACCATCAGGTAAAAACACTTCGTATAAGTCACAGCAATTACTGTTTAAATTTGTTCTTTATTTACATGCAGTGTGAAAGTTTAGAAGTATCTTCAAACATCTCGAATGTTACTTGTGTATGAATTTACTGTCAAAGCGAAGTATCGACTGAAAATGCCACACAAAAAGCGATCATTAAAATCTCAGGCTGTTATTTGAAAATTAAATTCCGTATATTTGTGAGTTCGTTAAGCGTAAACCCTAAAACTGTCACAGGACAGGAATAACTCGTAATACAAAAACCGTACAAAACTGAAATTTGGCATGCAACCGTCCTTCGGTTAGAATAAGGAACTGGTATTTGTCAAACTTATAACAATAACCCTGGAATTTAAACTTAATAATTATGTATATAGAGTTGAAATTTGTATGATAATCTTTGTAAAACTGCTCAATTATAAATTTTGAGGGACTGAACAGTATGTTGTCTGTTTTTGAAAGTTCAATGTCAGGCTTACCTGATTGTTACGAAGTTACATTAAAGGCTTTTATAATATCGCCCTGCTTAGGGATTAAAGAACGGTTGTATGATTTTTGATACATGTTTCATGTTGTTTAATCTGTTAAGTAATATTGGTTATGTTATTTTGAGGATTTCTTGATGTCTATTATATATAACTTTGCTTATTGCTATGGTGTGTTTGGTGTTTTACGACTATGTAGTAGGTACTGAAGAAGCAAAAGGCAAAAGTAAGGATGTATGATAAACTTGCTTTTACACTAATATGATGGAAAATGAATATAGTTCTGGCCTCATGTTAAGTTGTTATGATTGTCTATGATAGCTTGTTATTCCAAAAACCGCGTTTCGTAACCTTTGAAAGAAAATTAAAATTAGATGAACAAAAAGGGATGGAATACCTTATATGGCAACCTTATTTATTTCTTTATTAATTTATCTTTTAATGATGATTATGAACACAAACAGTAATTATTTATGCACTTAATTCAATAAATCAAACTACATATTTTTATATACATCCCAACTAATATTATAAATGAGAATGTGTGTTTTTTGTTTGTTTGTTAACGACTCGACTGATCATCATTAAATTTCGCTTACGCGTTGTCATGGGAATAGAATAAGATGTAGGATAACTATCATCCAGAAAAAAGTACTGTTACAACGTACCTACATTTACGCGACCGAAACTGCAGGCAAAATCTGGTTTGCATAATGTATAAGTTAAATAATATAACGGTGGTGGTGCAACAGTAGTGAATGTGCCTGTTGTGCAAAAGGGGTTGCTGATTCGATGCCGGGTCGAAAAAGTGCTATGTGGTTTTTCTGTCAAGAAATTTGCAGGAGCAGGACGGCGTTTAGAACGCCACTCGGTAGTCGGCAATACGCTGAGTATTACAGCAATATAGGCATAATATGTAAGGTTATATAAGTCTTTCCAGTTCTTACATTTTCATAGAGCCAATTACCTACATAAACTAGCATTAATACTCAAAATGAAGAAATATCAACATGACACACTCCAAGTTACTTATTATCGTTATTAGTACAAGAGTAGGCCATCTTACTAATTATATTAGTGCTCACTTGTGCTTGGACCTATGAAACTTAATGACGTCATCTCAGTACTCGTAATGTTGTACATTTATCCGGGCTATTGTACCGTCTTAACTCAGGATTTAGCTAATAATACTATACACAATTCTGGACTCATAACTACCGTAAACGATATCCTGACTAATATTATAAATACGAACGTGAATTTGTTTGTTTCTTACGCTTACACGATTTTACCTCTCGACCAATCGTCATGAAATTTCGCATACAAGTTGTCAGGGGTACAGAAAAAGATCCCTCCATCCAGACAAAAGTACTGTTACAAAGGGATAGAAAATTGACAAAAGCTACATTTAAGCGAGAGAATCAGCAGGTAAATATAGTTAATTACAAAAATAACTAATATTTCTTGCGGCAACACTTCCATGCAATCCTCGGGAACACATATTGGAATGAACGATAGCCCATGTCTTTTACCTGGCTGTAACCTATCTCCTTGCGAATTTCATCAAAATCGGTTCAGAATGTGTAACAAACAATCAGAGTTACTTTCACATTTATAATATTAGTATGGATTATACGGTCACAGTCATGTTAATATTTTTGAACTAGTCCTAGACTTGCCTTGGAATCAACTAGGGCCTTTAGTCATTAGCAGAGTGACATTCGTCGTAGCGGCGTGAAACGCATCAGTGAAGCGTACCAAACGCATAACTTGAGATCATACAAACGACGAACTATGGACGATAATAATAACATGTTCAATACATGAGCACTGCAGGCGCTGACAGCTAGTTATTACAAAATATACTTTAAGGAAACGTTATAAGGATATTTATTTACTAGCTGACTCGCACACATTCATCTGCTTCATATAAAAGATTTTTTTCCATTTCTGCAACATTTTTCATTGCTACTCCGCTTCTATTGGTCGTAGCGTGATGTTATATAGCTTATAGCCTTCCTTGATAAATGGTCTATCCAATACTAAAATATTTTTTTAATTTGCACCTGTAGTTCCTGAGGTTAGCGCGTTCCACCAATTAAACAAATACACTTTTCAGCTTTATAATATTAGTATAGACTTTTTATGGTTGGAATAAACTAAGCTAGTCTAAAATACAAGCGACACTGCAACAATTACTTAACCCGGCGCCGATGACGTGAAAAAAATTCCCCGGCCGATGACATCGGGTAAATTTTACCCGAATTTTAATTTGAAAATTTTCAATAGTTTTATACATAGTTTATATTACATTTTAATTGATTATTGGTGAAACAGTATTTACGCATGTGATGAAATAAAAGATGGTACCAATTTATAATGAAAAATAACTTTTTTATTTATAACACGAAAACTATTATAAACACGAATAAAAATACGTCATGAAAATATTACACTATCACTATCTACTACGGTGGGTAAAACTTACCCGTTTTGAATTGAAACACTTGTATCTCACTACACGAGCGGCGTAATAATGATGTAAACAATAATCCAAATAGAGGGTAGTTGTATCTCCAGCTATACTGGCGGATAAGTAAGATGGACGTCAGGAAAAATAAATATACCCTCTTAAAATCACCTCGGGTAAATATTACCCAGCGTCAACGACGCCGGGTTAAAGGTAAACACCGCTTCAGCATACATGAAAGTTTGCGAAACTTATACTTTAATCTTGTATCTTGTATCTTATGTGGGGGCCAGGCAGTGCAGACCGGCGATATTTCAACCCAGTGGGATCTTTTGTGTCGACACTCTCCCAATAACGACTGCCATAGATGTTCATGGCAGCCGGGACCGACGGCTTAACGTGCTCTCCGAGGCACGGAGCAGGCGATAATTGTCAATCAATACGCACATAATTTTGAAAAGTCATATAACTTCCGAAAGTCAGAGGTGCGCGACGTGGGTTCGAACCCGAGACCCTCTGCATTGCAGTCTGTTGGTCTCCCCACTGAGCTATCGCTGCTTATTTAATTACGTTAATCTTACTTGTAGTTGTCTGTACACTGCTTACTTAATATATTTATATTTATTGTGTTTCGAAATCCATTAGTCTAAGAAATATGGGTCTTATTTCCGTAATACTAAAATAAATTAGTGTCTGGAATAACATTGCCTATAGCGTGTATGTTTGATATTGTACAGAGTTTTATTTTTTATTAAATAGCAATCAATAAAAATTTTTTGGTGTAAACAGTATCAAAATTGGTTGCAAAATAACGGAATAACTTATCTATCTATCCTATACTATTTTAAATTTGGATATATGAAAACCGGGGCTGTATCTCACTATCTCCCTCAGACAGTAGCGTTTAAATATCGGCTACGTCACAATTTGTATCGTGCATCCCTTTTCTGTCATTTAACATTTACTCCTACTGCCAGAATTAAAACGCTTGCGTTATATTTTTTTATGATACATTAAAAAAAAATTGTGTTATAGAATTTGGTGAACGTAATATTTAATTTAGATAATAAACAATTGTAACTCAGCTAGCCTATTACATCTATACCAATATAAAAAAGAGAAGATTTGATTTTTTGTTTGTTTGTAAGCGTTTAACTTAAAAACTAGCCAACCAATTTAAAAAATTCTTTCACCATTAGAAAGCTATATTATCAGCGAGTAACAAAGTCTATCATTTTATTTTTAAAAGCTACTGTTATTGACATAGCCTAACCTACTTTTATGTGAGCGAAGCCGCAAGCAAAAGCCAGTGTTGGATACGTCAGCACCGTAGGCTCTAACAACGAGTTATTACAAACTCTACTCTTATAAGGCGCCGAACACATCGCCCCGGCGGTCTGCGTTCTGCGTTCAGCGTTCACAGTTGCACAGCGAACGGTCTAGAAATCTGGAGTTCAGTACGTTTGTCTCGCACTAATTCAATAAACTTTTCAATATCGTCGGACATCGTGACCGCTTTTGAAAATAAATGGAACTCCGGCAGAACGTGCGTTCTCTTTGACCGCCGCGGTCTGACTGCTTTTGTGTGTGTAGGATTCTAAGACACCGCATACATAACAGTGAATGCGAAACGCAGAACTTGGAAATCTGACCGTTAGACCGCCCGCAGTGGGGCCGGCGCCTTAGAAAACAATAAAAGATTACCTACAATGTCTTAACGTATAGTGTGAATTGGCCTGTGTTCATTTCTAATTAAAGATGAAGTTAAATAGTTCCTTTTCATTCCAATTTTAAAACTTAGCTGTTTGAGAATCAAGTAGGTATACTATAAGCAACATACAAATGAAACAAATATTTGAGTCAAGCGGCGCCTGGTAACGAGTTGACAACAAAAAAAAAAAAATTATGGATTTTATTTCAGTTTACTTTATCAAAGATAAGATTTTACCCGTGGCTTTACTCGTTAATGTTCATTTGGTCAATAAATTTATATCCCTCGAAAACAGTACTTTTTTTAATGAAAGGTACCATATATCTTTTTCTGTGTGTGTGTGTCTCAGCGTGTAGGCAAAATTTCATCGATGATGGTCAAGTAGTTAAGGCGTGAAAGCGTTACAAACAAATAAACTCACATTCGCATTTATAATATTAGTTAGGATATATATTTGTGGGTATATTCTATCTATATCGAGAACGGAGACATTATGTATTCAAAGTTATAATTAATATTTACTATTCTTGTTGCTTCATACAACTCTGGCGGAGAATTAAGGCAATTCTGTTTAGATCGAATTAACGTGTTAATTACCGTATGTTACTATGTAACTATATAATTATACAGTGACTTAACGAATGTTAAGTAGTCGGCATACGTCGTAATTAGTAATTTATTTACTTTACTTTTTTTAATTTACAGCTAAGTTTTAAACTTACGTGAAAATTTACACCTGATATTTAGACAGGCTGGTTTTATTATCGCCACCGGCAATGACTAATATATCTTAACTTATCTCTATAACAAGCGTCTTTTTTCTGATTTTGATAGCTACTAATATAATTAAATACTTATATTATTAAAAAGAGGAGTAATTTGTATTTTTGTATATTTGTTTGTAATAAATTAACATTAAAACGAAAGAACCGATTCAAAAATTTTATTAATAATGCTTCCTTACTCAGAAGTAACATAGGCTTTGATTTAGATTTTTTGATTTTCATTACATTTGACATTTATCTATATATTAATACGTGAAGCAAAAACTTTGTGCCCCTTTTTACGAAAATTGCGGGGACGTAGGAATATGAAATTTGGCACAGTTAACGTTTATATGGAGAAGGAGGGGCGAATACAAATATTTTTATAAAATATGCATTAGAAATACATAAAATTAATGAAAAAACACTACATGCACACAACCATGCATTTGACACACGCAGTCGAATCGCGTTCTATTTCAACATTGTTCGTCTGACGTCGTATAATTCTTTGTAACTATGGTTACCTATACCTTATTTATATGTAATAGAGAATAACAGAAAACAAAGTAAGAGACTTAGGAATTTTGGTCGAATTTTGACCACTAGGCGAACGCTAGTCAATATATAATATCATATCTTACAGGCAACCCTTGGAATGATATATGCTATTTATACTATAATATATTACCGTATTAATATGTAGTAAAGAAAACAAGAAAACAAACAAAAAAGAAAACAGGCTTAGGAATATCGTCAATGAAAGAGTATAGTTAAGTAAGTAACAATTTGTTTAAAAAAGATAGTTAAATTAACCTGTATAGCCTTGGTGAAATCTAAATGAAATGTGATTATAAGGGTATAGGTATACCAGACATATAGACAATAAAACCTTTATAACTATCAAAGTTAAAATTTGACGGTCGAATTTCGACCGCTGGATGACCGCTAGTAAATATTACTTTGTGACCTAAATTTATAAATGATTTTAACTTTTACTGAAACAATAGGAATAAATCCTACTAATATAGTAATTGTAAAGATGTTTAAATGTTCGTTACTCACGCGTAATCGTCAAACGTTTAAATCTTGTCCTGGATTAACACAATGGATATTTTTATCTAGAAAACTGTTTCCACGGGAACGGGATACATAAACGCGAGACTGCCAAACTGCTAAAATGTCAACGTCTTGTTACGTATATTTTAAAGCTATCTTTGGAACAAATAAAATATATACGGATTTTATCGCGTTGTTTATTTGACACTTTATTACATAATTTTGAAAATTTGTTACACTACTATTACTATTAAACTTTACTAATTTTAAGCTAATTATATTGTTATTAAAACTATTTATATTTGATTTAATTTTACACTTTCCCCGACGTTTCGGTTGCATTTCAGCAGCCATGGTCACGGGGATTCGCGTAAACAGAAGACAATATTAAATAAAATATAACTATCAGACAATGAAATATATTTAGACTGAAAACTTACAGATCACATAATTTTTAATCAACAATTTCCTCCTAATAGTTAGTTTTTCAAAAAATATCTTCGATGTATATACATTACGTTATAGTTTGATAATAGTATAGATAGGTGTGATCTTCTAGAACTCATATAGACCAGTTTCCTCAAAATAGTCGATTGCATTTCGTTTTTCAAAAATATTTCCAACTAGATTTTGCCAACGGATCAGCTTGCGTAAATGGAGGTTATTTCAATTATCTATCCCTCGGGAAACAGTACTTTTTCGGGATGAAAGGCACTCTATGTCCTTTTCTGTACTCTTGGCAATGTGTATTGTAACCTTTAGGGTTTACTTTAAGAGGAATGTAGATATAATTAGGAAGTACAATGAGAGAAGGTATAACAAATACACTTTTAATGTATTAAGATACAAATAAAAGAGACAATCTTTACTTATATAACTATAGTCAGGGCGTGGTTCGCTAAAGACTTGCTTCGTGGTCCTTGTATAATCAGGACACTTAGCTGGGAGTGTGAAGCCGGGCCGCAAGGAGCCGCGACTGACGCCGTCCTTCCTTATATAGACTCGCACCATCGGTCGCGAGAGGTGGCTAGTGACGTGCGCCCGCGTTCGCCGGGCGTCTAGGCGATTATCGTCACAGTATGCAAAATGTCATGATGGTCGGTCGAGTAGTTAAGACTGCGCCGAGCGTAAGACAGATAATGACAGAGCTCGTGCGGCGCATGTTCAAATCGGCGCGCGGCCGCCATAGTAAAATTGTATGGAGGATTTGAAGTGCTTTTTTGATAAATATGTATCTTTATTGTCAACCAATAACTTAAATATTTGGGATGGACAAATTGTAATATAATTTTATTTATGTATTGTTTATTAAGCTGTAAAATAGGATAGATTTCTACTGTTATAATCCAAAAATCACGTAACACGAGCTTACGTTTTTGCATTTTTCGTGTAAAGTTACGTAATTTTGTAGCCGAAAATATTAATTATTTTAAGTTTTTTTATATTTTTATCATTGTTATGGTAAATGTATATTTTATATTTGTATTAAACAAAAAGTGTTGATTTCATTCACTTAACTGTGACCGCCTGTTTTGGCTCATTTCGCTCGGCGCAGTCTTAAGGCTTATACCTTAACTACTCGACCGATCATCATGAAATTTCAAGCATAACAAACTAATTCAAATTCGCATGTATATATTTTGTATTATAGATTATCTATTTTTCTTTCACAAAAGTAACTAAATGCATCTTTGTGGGAGACTGGTATCTGAACTAGGAATTTCGTGTCAGACAGATTACCAGGCTCCCAAACTTAACTGAATCACAGATTGTATGGAAAATTTAATAAGGATGAAAAAGTTTTGTTGTAGTTTTATAATAGTGTTAATCTTCTACAACATCTAGAATATAACCCAGTGTACTATATATTATTCACGTACAGTGTACAATGTACATAATCCACCTGTCAATATGATGAATCAAGCAATATTGCCCATGATTGCTTGTCGCGTACCGATTTACGAGAGAAGCACCCTCCTATCAATTTACAAGCCTGTAACATGGAAGCGCTCTCAGCTGTGCTGTTTTAGTGATCGGAAACAATGGATGGAGGTCAGTGACCTAGTGTTGTGATCAGTTTAGTAAAGTGACCGTACGTCTAAGTGAATATTGCGAAGTAAATATTTAGGCAGTGGTAATATAGTATTATGACTTTTTCGTAGACATTTCTACTACTTAGATAGAAAGGTCAAACGTATTTTAAACGCTTTATTGTAAATTAGTTTGACATACGTACATTTACTGCCTGCATTGGTGTTGTAGTGATAGTGAACGTGTCTGCTGAGCATAAGGTCTCAACTTCGATTCGTGGGTTGGGCAAAGGCCAATTGTATTTTCCTGACAAAAAATTTGTTGGCGTCCATAGATGTGTCCAGTATACGTAAACAGGTTAGCAATTACGTAGAATCTAAAATTATTGCTGAGTAAATATGGGTGTAGTACTTTGCCTTTGCCTACCCATTCGGTGATATAGACGTGATGTATATAAAGATGTATGTATAGAAATAATATTGATTGTTGGCAAATCCAAGAGACTAATAGTCCGAAAGTGCCTGATTTCAGTAGATGCCGTTATTATAGTGCTATTAAAGTGTTTGTGTTCAAGTTTTATTAGAAGCCTGCATTCAGCCGTTTATCTGAAGCCCAAAGTCACATCTAGATACAGTTGTATTTTATTCCTTTCTGAAGTAGTAACTAGGAAGAAATCGCTTTACTGTTCTTTGAATGAGGAGTCGGAGGAAATAAAGATACATGTAACTCGAGTGCGGAAGATATTGGTTATAGTGACCTTGTACTATAAGGCGAGTCATATGACCGTTTGCCAACTAAGTCGTATAAAAATAATTCACCCACAATTGCGTCGTTTGCGTAGTGGCTTATGTAGTCATCTCAAGACTGCTAGCGGCGAAGGCCGATCACCACAAGAAACAGAAAAGAAGAACAAAAATGTTGTAATATAATGCCGATTCTCACAAAACAAAAGAAATGTTAAACATAAGGTTAAAAGTAACATATTTTTATACTAGCAGAAAAAACCGAAGTCAATTCCTTTTTACCGCGAAAGAATATTAAAACGCAAACTACGATATTAAATACATAATGACACTGTTTCCAATGACGTTGCAATATTTTTACAACACTCCTTTTTAGCGAAGCTAAGCTGTGGGTGGCAGGTAGTAAAAGCACATTTTTTATTTTTTTGCAAGCGAAATACTTCATAATAATAGGCAGGCAAGACTTTGTAAGTAATTACTGTGGCCCGTAATACTGCAGCAGGTAGACTCGTCCATTGTCCACTTATATACATTTAACATAGAGCACTTTCCTTCGTCATTCCTTATTCATTTCTTGAGGCTCTGTTAACGAGAGACAACTTGCTTTTTTGTTTTAGTTTTCTTTTGTTTATTAACCTGCAGATGTTAGTTTCAAACGTAAGTAGTTTGTTCTGTTTATAAACTGTTTCTTTGGTGGATATGGACGTCAACTCAGTATGATAAGGACTAGATCAAAGTTCACCTTGCTGAGCCTGTACAGGTTTATAGAATATACACAACTTTAAGAAAATATTTAAGAGATCTTTCAAACATCAAGGTATGTTCAAAATATTTTTTCACATTTCATTTCGAGAAGTCCTTGGTGTTTATATACCATGGTACATAAAATTAATTGTATATAACACTAGCCATTATATAACTTTTCAGTCAATTTGGGTGGACCTGAATAGATAGAGCATTTAAAGGTATTTATAATTTAAAAAGAAAAGTCTTTGCGGGATCCACGTTTAAACCATATCAATTAAACTGCAGCAATCCAATCACAGTAGATAGCATAGCCTACATTACAAACAATCCAGCCAAGTAATGCGGGTTGTGTCTTTGTTACTGCTATACGTTGTTCTCCTAAGCTCCTTAAGGGGGCTGTAATGTCTCCCAGTGAACTATGTACGTAAAAACCAAAACTCAAAGGAGCGACGATATGGCTTACAGGTTTTTTTATCCCAAAGTGAATATACGTACATACATACATAGATTCACGCCTGTTTCCCAGAAGGGTAGGCAGAGACTACGGATTTCCATTTCCTACGATCACACACTTCTCTGGCTTCCTTCACTTTCATCACATTCCTAATACACGCTTGCCGGTTTAAGGTGCTCTTAACCTGGCCTTTGTTCAGAACGTCTCTGATCTGATCAAGAAATGTTAGCCTAGGTCTGCCTCTTGCGACTATTTTATTCACACTAGCCTTATAAACTTTCTTAGTCAGTCTTTTCACGTGAAGTAAATATGTATGCAACATACCGAAATTTATCAGTCATGTTTCCCTTGCACATAGTATTATGTTTCTCTTATCACAGGTATTTTCTATCATATTATATTAGGAAAATACCTGACCCTATGGGAGGCTTACACGGAGACATAAATCCAACGTGAAGAGGCCCTTCGAGTTTTATTTCTAGGTTGGGATGGAACACCTACCGCGCCATTTGCCACAGCAGGCATAGGACTATTGCTACCAATGAATTCTAACAAATGACACTTCCACCACCAAGCATATAGCTCTAGCGGCTCTCCTCTGATCGGCCGACCAAGGCAAGCCAAAGTTGAGAGTCCTACGGGTGCTCTAAAGTTCCACCCCAGCCAACCAGTAATGGCAAGCCGGAGACGAGGCCGTAACCGACTCTCTGAGGCATTCAGAACCGCAGTGTTGTTACTCACATTCAGCTCGCCACAGGCTGCCTTGCAGTTTGTGCGCTTTTATTTAACCTGCTGATACATTTTTTGTTTATTTCACTAGGTGAAGATGATATTTTAAAAGCTAGTGTACTGGACACAGTGCACTAGCACTCCGATATCGCGTTAGTCTCATGACGAGATAACGACTGTCCCAGAGGGGTATTATTATTATTATTAGTCATGTGTTTTTTCGGGTGCTTCCATCATATTACCGTCAGAAAATACGATACCTATGGTTCAACATGCAATGGCCTTATGAGAATTAGGATCTACATATATTGGAATAGAATACCTTGGAGGCACTAGTCGTTTGAGGTAAAGTTGCTAAAAAGTTACTCTTTTTTGTACTATGTACAACAGAAGCAACTCGTACAAAATTATGCACATAGATTAGACGATCAGTTTTTGGAAGAAATATTAAAAAAAATAAACGTTCATAACTGAAATTTTCTCATTAAATTCTTTGCGGGTGCCGAGTCAAACCAATTTTCTTCCATCCTGCTGCTTATTTAAAAATTGAAATAAATTTTTTTATTTCCTCAAATTAAATAACGGATATAAAAATAAGGATGATTTTTAAATTGTACTGTATTGTAAAAGTTACTTTATATTTTATTTTTTGTGTTGTTTGCCTTTTAATCTTGGGTTAAAATTGTTTTCGTAATAATTTTCCTTATTTAGAGATTGATGTTAAAAAGCCACGGAAATAGAACTTAAACAAACATATTTTATAATATTATATTCGCCTACACACACGTGTGGGAGAAGAATGCTATAAATATAGGATAGAAATAAAAATAATTTGACAGGAATAAAAAGTCCTTTCCTTATCTAAAAACATTCCTAGCAATTTGGAGTACAATTTAATCATACTTTTGTTTTTTTTTTTTTTGCCTTCAGTGGCAGACGAGCAAGTGGTCCACCTGATGGAAAGTGGTAACCGCTGCTCATGGACTTCAGCAATGTCAGGACACAGCAAAGCCGCTGCCTACCGTGCAAGAAGAACTCTCTTTAAACCTCGTTTGAAGAAGGAAATATCATAGCGCTCGGGAAACTCTTGTTAATCCGTTAAGCTAAGCTAATATACTTGTGTTAAGAGTAAGTTTAATATGTTGGTAGTACAAGGGTGGGTTAGGAACCCACAATCATAAGTCATCTGACTGTGCCTAAGTAAATGAATAATATCCTATTTATTAACTTATAACAAATGTGACACATTTTAAATAATTTCGCTAAACTATGTAACAGTTTGTTTGCGGACACTGTGAGCTCATTTTACAGTATAATAATTTGGTTAAGATTCGGTACAATATAATTATTATTTATACAATTAGACTTACAGACACATTCAATAGTAAGGCTGATTTATCCTCAAATTGATCAGTAAATATGTGTACAAAATTTCTTTTGACTTTTTCTTAAATATATTGAAGTTTAAACAATCTTCTGCCAAAATTATTTGATATATAGTATTAATATTATAAACATACATGAACACGACTGACGACTGAATGACTATAGTAATTACATGAAACAGGCTCTTCGTATTATATTTCTTACAGCTTATCTAAGCATACAATGTGGAAAATGAGGTGTCTTAAACTCTGCTTTATTATATTGTTCGACAGTTAGCATATATTGAACCTATTGATGCACCGGTAATATATTGCATATTTTCAACAATTTCATATAGTTTTTGTAATATTTATTTTAGTGTTTTTGTCTACTAGAATCTTTAGGAACCTACTTTGTATATTTAAAACTTAATCTAAATAAGTTTTAAATGTACGCCCGTAAGAACTCAGACCAAAATTGCATCTACTAATCAATCATGATATAATATAAAGAGCATGGTTCGGTTTGTTACATATTATATGGTTTGCTTGAATTTACATAAAACAGACCTCAATTTAGTGCGAACAGTATCGATGTTGAATTATCAAATCTTAACACGCTTTTGTTAGTCATTATTTTGATAAGATATAATGAAATGTATCTGTCAATTACTTTTGACATTCATAAGTGCTACATTGTGACATAAAATAAATAATTTGCAAACGCGTCAACGTGGTAATAATAATAATGTCCTCCAGACCGAATTTCGGCCACGGCGGCCAGTCTGACCAGAGACTGGCCATCTGCGCAGGAGATATTATAGTGCACAAGTGTGTGCGCAAACACAAGTGCACTCTCTGTTCCTTAACTCTCATGATCCGATGGGACGGCAATCCGACACGACCGGAGAGAAATCAGGCGCAGGACCAACGGCTTTACGTGCTTTCCGAGGCACGGGGGTGTATAACACCGCCAACTTCCTAACTCCGGGCTGCTATTGTGATTTTTTTACAGAAAAACACAATAACTTTTTATTGGCCCGACCCGGGATTCGAACCCGAAACCTCATGCACAGCAGTTGCATTCACTACCGCTGCGCCACGGAGGCAGTTTGATAACGTGGTGATACAGAATCACTGTCAAGCAGTGTAAATATTTCTATATATTTTTAAGCTGTTTAAATCTATGTCAATTAACTCTTCAACCGATAGACATTATCTTTGACTCAGTGAATCTCAATTAACGTTCAAATGACGGTGAAAATACGTTTGATATCGAACACTGGCATATTGTAAATTAAATTCGATATTCAAATATCAAAGGCAGCCCTTTGGCTGCACTTTGTTTAAAGGGGTTTGATTTTCGAAATCGATTAAATATAGGGTGGAAATGAGATTGGTAGTCCGGTGATAATTTTGGAAATCAAAGGAGTATTGATAATTGTAATGAGCTTTATATTGAATATTTTTAATGATGTAGACGAATATTGTTTTGTGGTTCAAAGAATATGTACTAAGTGAATTGATCTTCGTACGTGATAAAAAATTGTGTAATTTACTATTTTAATTTTGGATTTAATATGTATCAATTGTACCTGTGTAATATAAGTGACACAAAGGTTGTTAAGTAATATAAAGGCTATTTAAACAAAAAATATAATAGCTACCGTTCAACTGAGTAGCTTACCATTATTGAGCTGATTTGTAAAGTCTCTCTACCTTGTATTGCTACTGGAATTTCTCTTGCATATACTCTTCCATAGGCATATATAGCATATATAGCATTTAACCCCAAAGGCGTGAGAGATGTGGTAAAAACAAATTTCACCAGCGATGTTTTTTGGAACCATGTCATAGAGAACGAGCCTATAGTCATCTCCTGGTCACAATTTTAGACTTATTATCACTGACATACCTCGGCTTCGAACCTGAAATCTCCTCGTACGCAAAGATGCCACAAACTTATTCCACGGGACCAACGAGGCAATCTCTTATATAACATCCGATAAGACTTTGCACAACCCGATTATGAACTCAAAGCCGTTTAATCGGATCATAATCGCAAACATATGCCAACGAGCCGGCTACCCAGTCAAAGCAACATACCAGCATTAAACATAAATAATTTTATACATTTGATTTGTGCTGCGAGTAAAACAAATTTGTTTTGAACAGCCATTTTAATGTATATTACTATCATTAAAGCCGACCTCGCTCAACTTTCAAAGTGCTGGCTGCGAGGCATATACTCGTAAAGCTTTGAGTGGATTGATAAATAAACAGCTTTTTGTTTATTCGTTTATCTACCTACAATATTACAAATATTTTTATTTATACACATAAGCGTATTAGGGTTTTCCAGGGACCTCGTCCTCTAAGCAGCGATGGTCTATAAATCGCTCTATAATTTTGAGTTAAATCCTGGGCTGGGCACGGTCCACCTCGCCCCCTTATATACGCCAATCTAAATCAAATCAGAGTCAACAATTATGTTCATTTATATATGTAGGTCACACAGTAAAACATAATTATGAACATCAGAGTTACACTTATTAATGTGAACCTGTTGCTATGTTCAGCAATTAAGAAATCTCAAACAGCGTGTCAGAGCGAGACCAGGGCGACCGTACAAAGAATTGTTTTGTTTTATTTTATGCTATTATAGTTCCAGTTCAAGTGGTCTATAGAGGCTTGCAAAGCTTACTTAGTCACAGTTACTTCAAAAATGACCTTTGCCACCTTTGATGACAGTGAAGATACTTTAAGGAACCATCCATTAATTGAGGATGGCAACACATAGTTATCAATGATAAAAATAACACCAAAACCCAGCACAACTACTTGTAAATTACACAAAATGATTCCGAGATGATATCGATGTGGTGCACTGTCCACTGAAACCACTTCACGATCACTTTGCGTGTAGTGCTTAAGCTTAAGCTGGAAATAAAACCCTTATCATCACGATCAAACCCAAATTTAATAGTTCAACAATCCATTTACTATTAAATGGAGAAGCATTATAGAAGTTGGCTACTTAATTGGCCTCATAGCATAACTTTACGCTTATGTATGGTCTCGGTTGTAAACTCTTAATTTAGATTCTGAGTAGGACTAAATAGTATTAGATTCTATTGCTGTAAATTCTTAGTAGCAGTTCACCGTCTGTAAATGTGCCTGCTGAACGGTACTAAGTCCGTTCTTTATTACTTACAAGCTTTTGCCCGCGGCTTCACTCGCGTACAGGTAGGTTAGGGTAGTTTATGTTACAGTACTTTCTTTTTTAAATGTTGCCTATGTTACTCGTTATTAATATAGCTTTGTAATCATGTAAGAATTGTTAAAATCGGTTTAGTAGTTTTTGAGTTAAATCCTTACAGATTGTTTATATTCCTCTGCCTATCTTTTGTTTATTATATTTATTAAACAGTACTTTGGATGAATGTACCCTATGTCCTTTTCTGTACCCCTGACAACGTGCTTGAGAAATTACATGATGATCGGTCAAGTAGTTACGACGTGAAAGCGTAACAAACAAACTCATATTCACATTTATAACATTAGTAATGAAGTTAGGATTTAGTGGCAGTATACCTATACATAATTTTATACTGCCATTTTATAAGTTCTTAGTTAAGCAGGTAGAAACAGCCTGCTTCCAAGCACCTAATGAATTAAGTTCTTAAGTCTCTTGCAAGTAGCGGGGATGAAAGTAGAGCGTACTTTTTTATCTGTTTTATATCCTACTTAGGATAGAAAATGCAATAAAGATACTATATAATTATATGAAAGTAAGATTAAATCTTGGACGAACTTAAAACATACTTTTTCTTTTTGTTGTCAATCTGACCGCCTTGTTGGTCTCGTAGCTTAAAGTGGCAACAGTAAATGATGAAATCCCAGGTGTAATCCTCAGGCTGGGTAATTGTTGGCAATTTCGATTAATTATCAGTAACGAACTCATGATAAAACTTAATGTCTACATCGTATGTCGGATGTTTATCATTTAACCTTTTACAGAAGCGCATAAATTTTAATATGGCCATTCATCCGGGTACAAGTCAGGCAGACCTCTTCTTTTCTGCACTCAAAAATTGTATACTCGGTGTTCTCTCGAGCATCGTGCTCAGGATTACATTGAGTGCAGAAAAGGCGCATAATATCAGTGACTTAGTACGCGCCGTAGTGCAACTCGGTGGCACATCGAACAACACATGCCTTCAGTACTGTGGTTGCGTAAGTTTGATTCCATATGTATATTATTTTATTTTACACATAAGAGTAAATACATAGCAATTACAAGAGCAAATAGCATTAAAAAGCATTATTTTTATGTATATATTGTATCAAAATTAGTTGCCCGGTCCATTGTGCAACATTGTTATTAACTCTACTACCAGATATGAAACGCTTGTATCTTATTTAGTTTTAAGTAAATTCCTAAAGCTTGTATTTAAGACTTTGGGTAATCTATATATATAAAACTCTTTCGTTACTGAGTGAAGCAACCGCAACAAGCTGAAATTTGGCATGTATGTTCCTTGGAGAGTGTAGGGGAGCACTAAGAGAGGTTTTTGGAAATTCCACTCTAAAGAGGGTTAAAGAGGTGAAACCCGATATTCACACGGGAACGAGACTTACGCGGGTGAAACCGCGGGAAAACTACTAGTATAATAATATGACTTAAAAAATTAAAGAATATGTGTCAACTACCCTGTTCTGACGACAGTTGTTGTGAGCAAAATTGTCCCAACTTATTCTCTGACTTCCAATGAGTAATAATTCAGACAACCTAATAAAAAATATGTGGCCTATATATACATACATATGTACGGCTAGTATCCGTAGACTATCTTGCATATATATGAAGGCTTAGATTAGGTTGCATGAAAGATAAACCTTCTCCCCAACGGCAGAGCCGGGCGCCGGAGGGCGCGAGACGACCTCCAGCCACCCTGAGGTTTGACCTGGGGGTGGTGGCCTTCGTGGGCCTGTACACCACCCGTTCAGCACCAGGTCCGAGAGGCGGCGTGCGTGTTCCCACGCGCGCCTCTGTGTCGAGTCCGTCTCCCCTCTAGGGGGGGACAGTAGGAAATAAGTGAAGTGACCATAGGGTAGTTATCATGTAGTGGCCTGCCGTTTCATACGGCGGGCCGAAACCTCGGCGGGGTCGCGACTGCATGTGCAAGTGATTCGCGCGGCCCCGTCGATAGTGGTTTTGTCGAGGAACACCGTGGTAGGTTTAGTCGGTATTCCGGGAGGTCCATTATAATTACAAGAAGTCCACGTAAAAAAAAAAGTTTACCTGAAAGATACTAATAACTGTTACCTTTGTCTTCTTTACATCATAATTAACAATTTTTGTTCTAACACTTTTTGCAAATATCAATACGCTTTCGAAGAACATATTTGAACATGTTTAAAATTGCTAGTGCATGCCGATATAACATATACATAGTATCAATATGCCACTGCTTGCTTTTTAAGCTACATGTAGTCTGCATGTAGTATTGAATTATGAAAAGTGGTAGAACAAAAGTTATAAATAAGCCACAAGTAAAGGTTGTTAGTATTTTCCAATTAACCTTGTATATACCTCTCCAAATATACAGTGAAAGTTGTATTTAAAAACGCAAAATAATTATATATCTTCGATAATTCAATATACGTTTAATACGTAAACATTTCCAGCCAGATTGCTTATTTAAAAAAAGGAACGTCTATATTTCTTTTTCATAAACTCAAACTCATTAAATAATCCTTCGTTTGTTTTCCAAAAAATAACATTATAAATTGTTTGAAAAACAAGTCTAACTCCAACCAAAATCATCAAAATAAGCAATAGCGTTAAAGATTACACAGTATTAATATCGAGTTTGTTTAAAGTACCCAAAATACAACTAGAGAGTAATCAACATCTGTTTACTTAGCAACCAAATTGAATTTGTTGGAGTAAATAAATTAACTTCCACCGCCTACCTCGGTATGCACAGGAAATAATGTTAAAAGGACATTTTAAAGTAACGTTGCCAAGTCATTTCCGTGACTTTGGTGTAAAATTGTGAAATAAAGTGTTTTGCTTCTGGGCTTTTGCGTGATCCGTATCGAGATTCTGTGGTTGGTTTTGGGCTGGAATTAAAGCATTTGTTGTGATGCTGACGTAAGCATAATCAATTCTACCAATAAATATATCTCTAACTACCAACAAATTTCTTTCCATTCCTAGATCAATTATTACCCTTGGATTAATGTGCTACTACTGGAACTTATTATTTTCAACTAATAACTAATACTCGAAGATTTTGTATAAGTATAATAGACCAGGGGGAATTGAAACACAACCGTTATAATATTCACACACAATTACTTTATTGCTGTGCTCACAGATATTACACTGTAACTTCACTTCTTTACACTTCGACGGTTAGAACTCAACTGCCATAAAAGCGCTCATGCTACTTCCGCCCACGCGGTATTAAACCGGGAGGGGCGTATTTTATAATGACAAGACATAACCGGAAGCAGTGTAAGCGCCTTTATTATATTTTAACATATTTTATATAATTAATAACTATTTATTAACATCAGGTATTTTATATTATAACTACAAATTAATTAACACCGGAAGTGGAATATAACTTATACAAATACAGTTTAGTAATATATAGAGCAGCGATAGCTCAGTAGGTAGACCAACAGACTGCAATGCAGAGTGTCTCGGGTTCAAACCCACGTCACGCATCTCTGACTTTCGGAAGTTATATGACTTTTTGAAATTATGTGCGTATTGAATGACAATTATCGCCTGCTCCGTGCCTCGGAGAGCACGTTAAGCCGTCGGTCCCGGCTGCCATGAACATCTATGGCAGTCGTTATTGGGAGAGTGTCGACACAAAAGATCCCACTGGGTCGAAGTGTCGCCTGTCTGCACTGACTGGCCCCCACATAAGATACATAGTAATATATATTTCTATAATTATAATACTAGTTATTGATTCAATTTGACATAGTGATTTTGTCGTGATAAATAATAATATCAGCCCTGTATTAAACTGTCCTACTGCTGGGTGCGGGCCTCTTCTCAGCTTTGAGAAGAGTTAGGCCATAGTCCACGCTGGCCCAGTGCGGCTTGGCAGACTTAACATATGTATCTTCGAGAACATTATGGAGAACACTCAGACATGGTGATTATATAGTCGCTGGGTAAATTGGTTGACATTTTGAGGAAATAGTTTATTCCTGTTACAAAATAAATTAAATATATTAATGAATAATTAATAATGGTTATTTTGTTGTTTGTCAAGGTCCTCTTACAATTCTCAAACTATTAGTGTCACCTGAAGATTTTGTAACAAAACCTTATAAGACAATCGTTTTGATTTAAAACAATTAGGTACCTATTAAATATCAAGTCCAATAGTAGATCATTATGACATTTATAACTATGAAGTATTGTTTTTTATTTTTTGAAATCATAAGTAAAATATGTAAAGTATAGAGACGTAATATTTTTTCAGTCTTATGTAGTTCTTAAGATTCCAATTATCCTAAATAAGAGGTTTCGTCATCTACAATGTTCACATGAGAAGTCGTATTGAGCTCATTAATATCGCAAAATAAATATAATTACAGCCCAGACATGTACACAGCAATGTGAACTACATACGTATATTAAATGTAATACAGACATTTAATACACGAACGTAATCAAATAAAGACAAATAAAATGAAAACCCGTTTTAAGTATAATATGAAGTGTGAAAATGAGACGGATATATTTTCACCTTCAACTTTAAATTTCTTTTGTTTCAATTGAAAACATTTTCAAAGATCCATATATACATATCTCATTTTTATCAATATAAATAATTTACTAGGCATTTTATCCAATATAGCTTACAGCTAGCTTAGAGTTTTTGGTGTACTTTATAACCTAACTCTTTTCTATATATGTATATTTCTTAAATTAATTCAGATATTCTTATTCAGAGTAAAGTACTGTTTCCAACAAAAAAAGTTAAATGTTTATGACACTTAGCATAGACGTACATAATTATATGGTCTATTATACTGCCGCCATACGGAAACTAAACGTACCTATCAATTGTTTTTGGAATTTGTGTATTTTACGTAAAAAGGACTCATCTGCCAGTATTTTTATATTTAACATACGTCCTTTTTCCTTATGATGGCAGTATAATATACAAAAAGTGCAGACAAACTATTTCCCGCACACGTATTGGCCAATACACAAATGTTATACATGTACTTATTATAGTATTTATAGCATAGTTTTAATATGAATCGCGCGGTTATTTATAAGACACTCGCTGTAGAAGACGCCTGCGGCCAACGCACTCCATTTGCCACGTTTGCGTGGCTAAAGATGCCATTTGTTTTGTCTGGTGAACGTTGCTTGAATACCGTTATTTTTATTGCATTCATACTACATATACGGACTAAACGTAGCTTCCTGGACAACCTGTAAGCCTCTATTCCGTGAACTGTCCATATTAAGTGCGCCATGCCATGTCTTTATATATTTGAACGTGTATATTAGTCAAAAGTAATGCCGATATGTTAATTCTTAAAAAAAAAGTGTAAAAAAATTTCAATATCTCGTATCCAAACAAACTTGTTCTTCCTGCAATAAAAACAGAAGTGTAATAGTTACTGCCGCCGTAATAGTTACTCTATGGCGGTACGTATTTATAATCACCTGCCACAACAGTTCAATTCAAATTAAATTAATTCAGATTAGGTTACAAGGTAACACTTATGAATGTCAAAGTTACACCTATTTTATTCTGTGAATTTACATTTACTGCCACGTTCAGCAAAGCAAGGGTGTAGGGCTCATGAGGAGAATGGGCAAGAAACTCATGGCCACTCTTTTTAATCGCCAAGATTTTGTTTACAAA
This sequence comes from Catocala fraxini, assembly GCA_930367265.1. NCBI lineage: Eukaryota > Metazoa > Arthropoda > Insecta > Lepidoptera > Erebidae > Catocala > Catocala fraxini. Next base: position 19,827,144 of record OV884035.1, read on the forward strand.
GTCATAAGAGCTGTAAGGTGCTGCAAGCATTTTCATGTCATGTCATTTCAACAATTTCATGAATTACCGAATTATAAGTTTAAGGCTCATTTGTTTAAATGGCTCATACAAGAATGTTTTTATTCTGTGAACGAGTACTTAAATTTTAAAACGTTTAATGTTAATAATTTAAAAATGTGTTGTAAATATTATTGTAGACTATATTTGCATGTCATGGGAGTTTGATAGCAAATGTGTTGCTCTAATTCTTGTATCACACCATGTGTATAAAAAACCACATTTTAGCAAATAAACTATTTGAATTTCAACTTGTGCTGTGTAAATAACCCTTCTTATGATTTTTTAAACGTGGGTGAATGCGTTAACGTACACCTCTCGGCGGAAAAGGGGATCGGAGAGGTTATGTCTGGCTCACTTGGGAAAAGATGGAATGTCCCGGGTACTATCGACTGAACTTACCATTGTGTGCCAACTCGCTCAATTGCTGCCTTGAATTGGGGGTGGTTTGCTGGTAGAGCCTTGCTGATTTCAGTATGGGCCGGCTCGACCGGGGAAGGACTATCCTCTCACAAAATATCGACGTGAAATAACAGTATTCCTACTGTTTTGTTTCGTTCGGTAAGTTAGAGTGCCGGAGGCCAAATCACCCTCTTTCCCCCTTCCCGCTCCTTCTCCTTCCCACTTCCTTTTTCTTTTCTTCCTTTCCTAAAGAGTCGGCAACGTGCAAGTAATGCCTCTGGTGTTACAGGCGTCCATAGGCTACGGTGACCACTTACCATTAGGTGGGCCATGTGCTCGTTTGCCAACTTAGTTGTATAAAAAAAAAAACTGAAACCGCATCAGTGACCCACACAGCAGTGTCCAACACCAGCAAGAAATGCCTGCGGACGACGACTCCTGGGTGACGGACGGCAGATCCCCGTTCTCTCGCTCGCGGCCTTTGTGTTAACAACCCTGCGTTACAAACCGCGTTTAAAAAATGTTTTGCAATCAAAATTGGACTGCGCCATAAACAGGAATACTACATACGAATATTATGAAGTTTAATTATTTTTATATATGCGTTTGACGCATTGCGCCTCTATACTGCTGCGTTCAATGTAACCAAAGCGTCTTAATTGCTATTTTATTACACGTAAAGCAATTGCTTTATCCTAACTATAATATAAAAAATGCGAATGTGAGTTTGTTTTTTTGTTACCCTTTGATTGCTCGACCGATCATAATCGTATACAAGTTGTAAGAGGTACATAAGAGTACATATAAGTCCTTATTAAAGGACTTATATGTATAGAGTATAATATGTTACTTACATAACTAACATATATTGAGCAGCGATAGCTCAGTGGGGAGACCAACAGACTGCAATGCAGAGGGTCTCGGGTTCGAACCCACGTCACGCACCTCTGACTTTCGGAAGTTACATGACTTTTCGAAATTATGTGCGTATTGATTGACAATTATCGACTGCTCCGTGCCTCGGAGAGAGCACGTTAAGCCGTCGGTCCCGGCTGCCATGAACATCTATGGCAGTCGTTATTGGGAGAATGTCGACACAAAAGATACCACTGTGTCGAAGTGTCGCCAGTTTGCACTGACTGGCCCCACATAAGATACATACATACATACATACATACATAAGTAAACTAGATTTTGCCCACAGCTTAGCTCGCTTAAATGTAGTTTAGGTTATGTTAGATTACTAACAGTACTTTTTTATAAAATTAACCCTATTTCCTTTTCTGTTCCCCTAACAACGTGCTACATAACATGCAAAATTTCATGATGATCGGCCCAGTAGTTAAGGCGTGAAAGCGTAACAAACAAACAAACTCACATTCGCATTTATAATACTAATAAATAAGGATTTATAAGTAAATATTATTATTTCACTGAAGCTACTACCTACTTCATTCAACATTCAAGTACTTACTCTTGGTAATAGCATTAAGTAGTTACGCAAAATTATACACGATGATGGTTCATTCCACTTGTTTACGTGTGATTATTATTGTTTCTCGTTTCCAACAATTACGAAATCGTACTGTTTCGTAATTATCACTGAAATATTCATTCTGCTTGTATACTTGCGTATATTGCGGTCAGGTCTCTTAGGAGGTGAAAGTACCTAATATACATATTATGTAAAACATAAATTTATTTATGCCTCAAAAGTAATGAAATCTAAGAGGATTTATTTTCATTCTATTTTTGGGATAGTTTATTTAGGTACGCACTAGGGAATAATGCTAGCATAGTCTCCCGCCTATATCCCTAAGAGGTAGCAGAATTGTATTACATTCACATTTCGTCGTCTACCGGATGCAGTTCCAGACTGTGATGTTACTGACGCATGTGTCACAAGATGTTTATTGATTCCCACAACGGGCAAGAGAGCAAATGTGGGCAGCGAAACATCCTGTACCGCCAGGTTTCATTACACCTTCAGAAAACCTGCCACCTAGACACCAACTGCAATGGCCAACCTGGAAATCACTGAATCGCTTGCGCACCCAGGTTGGTCGTTGCAAGAATAATATGGCAAATTGCAGCTACACGGACCAGTCGCAAACGGGCTGTGACTGTGGAACTCCAATGCAAACTATGCCACATTTGCTCTCTTGTCCAATGTGCCCCTCCAGCTGCACTGTGGAGGATCTGTGGGGAGCAACGGATGATTCCGTGGCTGTGGCGGGATTTTGGGCAGACAAAATTTAAGGGTGTTCATACATTGACACGAAGAAGAAGAAGACTCTGTTTTTGATTTTTCGTCTTTTCATTATTATTTTTTTATCCATTTACACATTGTGGCTACCTAAAGCTGCATAGCAATAAAGATTTCTTTCTTTCTTGCTACTGATATTTTTTTAACAGAAATAATCAATAATGCTTTTACCGGAATCAAACCCGGAACCAGTACAGCAGTCGTATTCTCTACCACTGCAATAATCTCTAAAAATAATAGAAATATCACGTAATTATGGATAAGGTAGTTATTGAAAGGTAAAATATAAATATCTCTTCAAAAATCAAAGAATTTTGAAGAAAGTCCACGATTAGACATATTTCTGTAAATACTTTATGAAGAATTTCTTATCGGCAAAACTAACAAATGTAATCATTGTTCTTTAGGGCGATTATTAAATACACCACGTTATACATTTATACATTTTACATTTTTATACATTTTTACAGCCATCCACAAAAGAAATCTGATACGTCATAAAATCTGTGAACAATGCTTAAGCTGGCTATGATTCCGTATCAACAGATTTAATTACACTTTGGTATATAGAAGGCGAAAGAATATTTAAACTTAAGAGCGATCTTAAAAAAATGAGATGAGATTTATTGACGCTATCGCAGTATTTTGATCCCGTAGCTAATAGAAATCCTTAGTAGTAATGTTTTACTCCACACAAAAAGGCGAAAATTAGCTGGTATACTTCTTTTGGTTCTAGTAATAATATTCAATTTATTCCCGCACTAACCATATTCAAAAACAAATTACAAAATTACGTTCAAACGCTTCTAAGGCGTATATGACTGCCATGCGTAAGATTTCGATTCAGGCAAAATATTATTGTATTTTTCTGACATTCTCAGTGGCAGCATGGAGTCTGAAGCTGTAACTCGGTAAACGTAAATAGTCTCGCCCTCCATCACGTGTGACTTTAAACCAAGGCTGGCAAAATATAGGTGTGGTACACGTATATCTACCCATTCTTAAAATACTTATTCATTATATCAATACTGTGGTGGGCTGATTGATTGATCGATTGGTTTATATCAATACACAGAAATGTATCTGAAAAGGCACGTTTGGCTGTTCATAGAGGACTATTAGTGCCCACACTTATGAATGGAAGTGAAAGTTGGGTATGGCAAAAGAAGCATGAGAGCAGAATAAATGCTGTAGAAATGAGAGCGCTGAGAAATATATGTGGTGTGACTCTGAAAGATAGAATAAGGAATAGTGTGATTAGAGAGAGATGCGGCATGAAAGTGAACATAGTGACAAGAATAGAAAAGGGTATGTTAAGCTGGTTTGGGCATGTAGAAAGAATGGACGAGGAGAGACTGACTAAGAAAGTTTATAAGGCTAGTGTGAATGGAACAGTCGCAAGAGGAAGACCTAAGCGAACGTTTCTCGATCAGATCGGAGGCGTTCTGGGCAAAGGCCAGGTTAAGAACACCTTGAACCGACGGGCGTGTATGAGGAATGTGATGAAAGTGAATGAAGCTAGAGAAGTGTATCAGGATCGTATAGCAAATGGAAATCCGTAGTCTCTGCCTACCCCTCTGGGCAACAGGTGTCAATCTATGTATGTATGTAGAAGACACCAAAGAAACCGAAAGCAGAAATACTATCAGTGAATTATTTTTGTTCCGTACGAAGATCAAACTCTCAATACGTCGCATTGAAAGAGCACTTAAACCTTTTCATCCATCTAATCGCAATACAAAGATACCGTTTACAACATATGTAGCTATCGTCATAATCGGGAACACTTCTCCATTTTTACACCTCATACATATCTCATAATATTTGCTCGTTCCGCAAGAAATGCATCAGTTACTAGCGCAGTTAAAGCTTTTTTATGTAAATGCCAAATCTTGCTACGTTATCGCTCAAATCTTGGCTGAACTCTGGCCGAATGCCAGTCGGATTTGAGTGGTGAGATAAATTGAGCTGCGGAAAATTGAGGAAAGTAAGATAATGGGTGTCTCGAGCGAGTCAGCCGAAAAGTGTTTTTTATTACGAAACAGATACAGAATGAGAGTTTGTAACACTCTTTTGTGTGACTGCCTGTTCAAAACATTGTTTTATATTATAAAGCCGCAGTGAAGTGCTGTTGAGATTTTTGAATATGTTTTCGTAGTCTCCCTTCTTAACCGTTTCAATTGTCTGCAAACCGTGAAGGATAAGTACTGATGGGCCGCAGTTACCTGTGAATTTTTTGTGACCATTGTTGTAAGCAACATAATAATTTTGCTGCTGTAAGTCAGTTGAAATTTTTGTAAAGTTCAATTAGGGAATCATTTTTGCGAATACGATTGGGCTTTGAATGCCATACAATTTAGGTTCCACGTAGTAGGAGGTGAATTTTTTTTTGCTACAAACTTCTAACCTACATGGAGGCTAAAAGTATGTTTGGTAGAAGCAAAAAAAACATTTTCGCCTGTTCTGTCTGTCTTGTGTTTCTGTTACTGACAAAATTTTAACAGAATACTATATAGTTTTACTTGATCCAAGATTTAAATTTAGAACCTTACAACCACGACCAACCATAAGTATAAACGACTATTTATGCTGAGACAGTGCAGTTTGAATCTAGTAACAGTTATTTGAATACAATTAATATTTCTATAATTAGAAAATTAAATTAAAATTAGAACTCAATATAATACAGTCTCCTCTAGGCACGCGATTGAAATCTTAGTATTGTAGTACTCATTAATTTAACATTGTTACTTAATATTAAAGGCCGATTATCCAAAGCCTATTATGATAAATGGAATTAACTAATCTAAGTACACAATGTCCTCGCCACTGGCCAGATATTACTCTAATATTCTCGACTCAACGCTTTCTAAATCCATTTGATTCTATACTAGGTGATAATCTCATTCTGTCACCATTATTTAAATGTACATTTACATTGTCATTACTATTATTGTTTATCATTCTATACATATATTAAAATAGTAAACACAAATTATGGCTGTGAGTCTGTCAATCTACAATATCTATACTAATATTATAAAGCTGAAGAGTATGTTTGTTTGTTTGCTTGAACGCGCTAATCTCAGAAACTACTGGTCCGAAAAATCTTTTTAGTGTTGGATAGCCCATTTATCGAGGAAGGCTATAGGCTATATAACATCACGTTACGACCAATAGGAGCGGAGCAGCAATGAAAAATGTTGCAAAAACGGGGAAAATTCTCTTATGCGAAGCAGACAAAGTTGCGCGGGTCAGCTAGTCTACTATATTAGTAGAATCAGATAATTTTGTTAAAGGCAATTAACGTGTATTGCTACATTAGCTATGTGAATAAGTACATAATATATAGAAGTATGTCTTTTGTGAAATTAGTACTGGTGCACGGTACCTTGGCATTGCGAAAAATATCGATGGTTTTTATAGACGTCTCCCGCACTGGAAATAAGTCCTATATTGCGGCGACTGTGCAAATATTTAAACAGCAGACAGGAAAAATACCCAAACTTAAAACAACCGACTGTGGATCATACAAATATTTGTTCCTTGCGGGATTTGAACCCAAAGAAAACGGCGTAATGACAGTGATAAAGCAACAGCTTAAACCACTTTAGTTTCCGTGCAGTCATAAAATACTTATACTTCGCTTTAACAATAAAAGTGTATGTAGTCAGCTTTAGAGTTTACCGTCATGTTCTTTGATGTGTGTCAAGTCTGCAATTAGCTAGCGACTCGACCTTTTAAGTTTTAAATAATTTCGAAGAATGCAATGCCGTTTCGTATGCGGCGCGTTACATCTGCAGTCTCATAACGGGCAAAGAAACGGGCTCCACCAAACGTGCTCCGTGGTCAGGGTTAGACGTCATAACTCTCATCCGAAATCTATAGGTATGTTTATTTTTGATATCATCACACAGCCAACAAATGCCTCTTGAAGGCAGGTGATAATGACAGCTTATAACTTATTATTAGTTACTATTTATCGTATCTACGTACTGATAGAATTTTAATGACTACGTTACTGGTCTGGTGGTTCGTTACCTGGACGACAGAGACGCTTACAGTCTTAAACCATATCCAATACAATAAAATAATTACATATCTAATAATAAAAGTATATTCTAAACCTAATTAGTTTGCGTACATAGTACCACCGTCTAACTCTTTCCTTGTATATGCACATTAAAATCCACATAACCTAGCGATGTTATGTAGATTTTTCGAATTACAACCTTTGAAAAGGTCAAAAGAGCTGACCTTTCGTTAATAGGCCCGTCAATAGCACTGATGGGTTTAGTTAGACTGGTTATTGTACGGCTATAGTGAATACAGCTTGCAGATATATAGGTACGTAGGTTAAAACTCGAAGCCTAATTACTCTTGAGACTTGTACGCGTGTCACGCAACTAAAGCCTGAAAGCGATAAAGAGTTTATTTATCATCCCAGATAATATGTAATATCCTAATTCTGCCAATCACAGCCGCTTACAACTACAACTATACGAATCTTTCATTACTTATCAGAAGTTAATCTTGAAAGCAATTTAGTCTTATTTGACGAGGCCGACATACACGGGAATAACTTTCTATTCGCGTTAGATTACTCCATTCAAGTTTGCGAATCTCATTCCAATCCAATCTCAACATAGTATTTTCTAATAACCCTTCCGCTGACTTTACTACTTATTATGTAAAGCACCTGTGTACCCATATAATTTTGTATTAAACTATAATCCTACCAATTTACAGTCAGATTAATGTTCAAGTTCTGACTTGATTTTGGAACTGGTCCAGCTTGGCAGCATATTCGGCAATTTGGATACCTCGCCGATCCCTACTTTTTTATCGGACATTAGTAAGAGCTCTAATCTAACTTTGTTTATTATTCAGCCAGCAAAAAAGTACGTTTCCAAATCTATGTGTGTTGCTTTCAGAAAACTACAATATGGAATATGGCGTGCATACGATATGACGTCTTCGGGGACCTATAGTAACTTAAATATTTGCCATTACATACATAGCGAAACTCAAATAAGCTTAACAGGCATGAATTCCACTTGGGAAATTTTCTGCAGCACTTACGGTGCTTTTACAAAATTGCTGATTTGATATAGCGAGGTAAATTATTATCAATTCGGAATGGTCTCTATAAACATTTTCTTTAGAAATTGTGAGCTACTTGAAAATCTGAATTCGCAATCACAAAACAGGCTGACGTTTTCATTGAATTGAAAATGAATAAACCCATCCGAATTATATCAAGTATGATGAGATAAGAATCTGTTGGTACGAATGACAATTCAAATAAGGGTCGTCCCTGCCTAGGCGGATTTCTAATCAGGATCTCGTTGGGATTATTGCTATGTGGCTTTAGTTAGAATCCTTACAGATAATTTCGGCGGACCAAATATGATTCCAGCTGTGCCTTTTTCAACTGAAATAAATGAAAGGTCGAGGAAATATAGCCATTACGTTATCCCGTGGTCCAATTTCCTTACACCTGCAAATAGCTCGTTCGATTCAAAAGATATTTTAATATTTCCGCGTCGGTGTAAAGAGATGTGGCTCTTTCATTCCCTTTGAAGTCTTATTTCTTTCGTGTTCCGCTTTTTAATATTGGGTGAAACTATCAAATATGGTCTGTGTGTATCTTACAAATCTGTGAACAACATTTTCCGTCTGGTAAATTGAAATTGTCACTGGAGAGCGTATGTAATATTTGTACTCTGTACCTGTATGTTTTGTAAGTTAAATATTCGTGTTGCGGAGGAAACGCGTGGCTAATATTTATGTTTTTTAATTTTTTGTTTGTTTTGTTGTACTGCGAGAAATGTGTTATACCTGTATTATTTTGTTTTGGGTATGTATTTATTGCTTTAGCCGGAACTCGCAACGAGCATAGAATGTAAATCGTTTGTATGTTTTGAAAATATACGCAGCAGTTTATTTAAACGTTAGTTATTACGTTGTGAGTAGCGGACTATTATAAATGAGCATTATTAGATATATGTAGGTTTTAAAGAAAGCTTAATGCTTGGATAAAGTATAGCAGATAGGAAATGATCTTGGCAATTCATACCGCTGTTTTGTCAATTAAGTTGTGGGTTAAGCCCTGGTTCGTTCAACTTGTCTATAATTATATAGATATGTATATTGCGTCTGTTATAGCAAAGGTGTGTGACAGCCACATTTTGCCAGCCATACTTTTATTTCCCACGTGACACAGGGTAGGCGTATAGCCTTCTATATAGAATAAAGCAACTGTTGCCTAGTGAATAAGATTGCGATTGCGAGCTCGCGAATTAGAATCCCATTTATTGTTTTATCGACGTAAAGCTACATCTGCATAAGCATATGGTCATATATAGAGAGCTTAGGAAGAATACTAATAATTTGTAAGCTAATATAATAGGAGTTACGTTTAAACTAGAATTTATATTTGCCTATGAAATATTATTTCTAGGAAGTCGCTGAAGTAATTATTAACAATCGTTTTCTAATAGGCAAATCTACGTAAAAATTATTTAATTAGACTAACGCATCTCTGCTGTGAGATTGCCTGAATTAATTAGCAACAGTCAAACAAATCACTTACATGACTTTGATTTTGACACTTCATTGAATAGTCTTGCAGAAACTGCAGTATCTCTGAGGGCAGCAATTCTTTCTATTTTCTCAAAGGTAACTCCCGTGGTTTTTGCAACAATTTCCGTGTCGAGGATAAAATTTACGAACATTCAAACAAATAATTAAAATTTTGTGTCTTTTTATAGAATTACCCAACTTGGGTTACAAAATTACAAGCATATTGTTAACCCCTCCAACTTAGCTAGAACGCTTGTATCAGGAGTGATTTCTTATGGGTAGAATTCGAATCCGCGACCTTTCGTTTGCAAGTCCAATGCCTTAACCATTGTCCATAGCCGCTTAATCGCCGGATGGAATACACAATTGTTTGTCCCCATGTGAGCATCGGGCCCGCAATACACACAGTGGCAGACTCGAAACTATAATTTATGAATCATAGTTTTTACCGCATGTGGGGATTGAATTCACAACATTAAGCACGGAGGAAGTGGTAAGGTGACCACTTACACCACAAAGCCATCCATGCAATAATTTAATTGTTATATAGTCTACATAGAATTGAGTACCTCTTTACTATCAAGAAATCGGTTAAGTCTTCAATAGCGTCAGTTTCTTATGGTTATGCTCAAAGCGTGACTATTATGGGTGCCCGCATGAGTTTTATCTCACGAAGAGTGTTTACTGTTCCCGCTTGCACTGCGCTAAATAAAGTGAAATATTCTGCAGTATAAGTAAAGGAGAATGAATACCATGCATTTTATGTATATGTGTTGAGATAAATATCGTCGGAACAAATATATATCTTATGTTTTATTATATTCTCTAACATATTTTTAGATTATGGCAATGTGGAAGGAAAATGGTTTTGTTTATAAATATTTCGTCCATATATTTAAATGAATAAAACGCATTACCAACTTTATAATCACACAATAACTAAGTTACGATTTATTATCGCAGTTATTTAGTCTAGACTTCATTCAGGCAAAGGATATCAGGATAAATCCATTTCCAGACGCACAGAGTCTGGTAATATATCAGGAAGATGCCAGTAAACGTGCCACCTATTACCAATGTGGAATTTATAAATGTAGCTTTCGAAAAATAGATGTCAATATACGTTCTTTCTACTGAGTATGATTGGCGTACACCTTAACTATTTTAGTAAAAGTGAGTTTAATATATATAATAGTTTCACTTTTAACTCAAAACCGTAAACCTTATATGCACTCATTTTGGGGATTATACAAGCGTGAGTATACAAATAACTTATAATTTACATTAACAACAGCAAAATTGCCAAAAACCGTTCTTCAACTGTATTGACCTATAATAGGCGACATAAGACTTTAGTAGTTTCAAAACGACAACTGGTCTAAACATCATAACGCTAAGCCGAGTTGCAGGCCTTCAAGCAGCTTAAGAACTACCTCCATGCTATCTGGCAGCGTTCCAATTTTGAACTTTACAGTATATCCCTAAACTAGCGATGTGCAATTACTACGAAAAAGAAATTCAAATACTCGAAAAATTTTATAATCCTGTAACCAAATCTTGATCATTCGTTCTCACTGACTATAATTCGAATTTTAATTGATTTTAATTTAACTTGACTCGACAATGAGACAATCGATTACTCATGGTCGATGTTTTCGTACTCAGCAGATGACAGTGATGATGCGATTTGTTAACAGATTGACAAATATTTTATTTCCATTAAACAATTTCAAGTATAACTGAACCTAGGCAAACATTTTAAATAATATATCTAAACGGGAAATAATTAAATATTAAAAAAACAATGGTACGTTTCAAGGCATTCAGACAGAAAGCAAGGAAGAAATAAATATTATATAAAATATTACCTGGTGTCTGCATGTCATAAATAACATAAATGTACCTTGTCTTGCCATAAATATTGTTAAAAGGAAAAATCTGTTGTTTTCTATTGCATAAAACATTTATTACTGTAATGTGTGTTAGTTTCTACATTAATATAGTAACATTAAAAATATATGAAGCTCATACAGTCCTTTAAAGGTTGAGGCCAGTTATCAATAGAAACACGCACTCTCTCCATGGGAAAATTGTTCACTGCCAATCTTATGGCTTGTTTTAAGGACTCCAAATTATGACGGCCAGTCTTCAGCTCTGATGAAGTCCGAAACGTTTGTTTTCAAACACGCGTGGGTGGATCGAACTTTAAGACCCGGTGCTGAGTCTTGCTGAGAGGACCATTCTTGGTTATGGAACATGGTGTTGTTAAGAAGCTTAACCACCTTCTCAAGATTCGTATCTTGATACACATGTGCCGATGTTTTGACACCTTTTTACTAAAATATGGCTCTGTCACTCCTCGATAGCTAACACCGCACCAAACCATCACTAAAGTCGGATAATGTCCACGTTGTACTCTGCTGACTAATTGGGAAGCTTCTATAGAGCTATAAGCATAAAATCGGTTATTCTGCTTGTTAAAACATTGCTCAATAAAAAAAATCTTATCCGTCAAAAAATTTTTCTTTCAAATTTGTTCTCCGCTTACGAAGTTGTTTTGGTTTTACCACTCTAAACCCTTTTTAAATGATCAGTTAAATAATGACCAGTGCTTCTCTTACAGGTTACAAGTCTTAAGTCATCTTTTAAAACTTACGACTTAGTTCTAGGTGCTATATTCATTTCCCGAGATAAAATCTTTTACTTTCGGACAGGATTTCTTTAAATTCTTTCGTTCACTGCTTTGATCGCCTTTTTCGTACGAATACTACGTGAACCAGATCTTTTTCTGTCACAAACATTGTACATATCAATAGCCCGGTACACAAACATTTGACTAATATCGAGCGGGTGGAGAGTTTAAAAAATTGCATTTGCCTCCATACCTACTTTGTGTAACGCTATCACTGCAATTCGGTTTTCTTTATCACCCTATATATATTATTACCACAAAAATATTTAAATGAGAAAACAATGTATAAGAATGATTCCAAATACAAATATAATATTATGTATTAATTGTAACAGTATTTATGGCCAGACTAAGTATGCAACAAAAACTCTTTAATATGATTTGTAAATAAAATAATAATTACCACATCAACTGTGAATTCACATACTATTCGGTATACCAAGTAACAAGAATTTCAATTTGCTTGACGATTCAAATAAATCGTCTGTTTTATCGATACGCGCACATCACTTCCCTAAGCAGAAGTTATGAGCGGTTGTCAAACTACGCCTTGACGTCATTAAATACCTCATTTCATTCCCATTTATGCATGCACAAAGATATAATGCACTTTATGTCTTTTATACATAGCTTTTGTATTAGGTGGAACATTTTATAGTAGATCGTAAAGCGGTGCATTAAATCTGAATATGAAAGTGACATAGGAGACTGTATCGCATAATTGTATAAATTTTTATATTGCCGTTTTGAATAATTATATCATGTGCTCTGCAGTTGATTGTTTTAGTAGTGCAAGTTAAACAATAGTCTGTGAGGCTGGGTTTTGGATAGGTGGCTAGGTGTGGGTAAATGCAGATCGCATGAAATAGTGATCTAGCTTAACTGGAGGCATTAACAAGAATAGTACATAGTTCGGAGGCCTTTTTCTTGTTCCATAAATAAATATTAAAATTGTGAATGTGAAAGCGACATAAGTAACTGAACATATAACGGCATACCAAAAGCTTTTTATGACTTCGTTTTTAATTCAAATTCTTTATTTCATAATTGTGATTAGGTTAATTATTTTGTAAATTTTTGCTGTATTAACTTGAGAATGATCATCATACATGTTTATATACATATTATATATACATATTTAATTGTCACCGATTATATTTAACCTATTGAGTCGTAGCGGCACTTTAATTATGTATGGTATTCTAAGACTTGACTTAGATTATTATTAATATTAACCTGTTGCATTTGGGCATTTGCTATATATTTCCTTTTTATCATATCACGGATGTTTTTTATTATTTTCGTACGTATGGCAGGCTAACACAAGGACATGGGTCCAATATTATTTATTTTGCTTATTTTTTAATTCTTCTCACTAGTAGATGGTTACCACTTACCACTACTACTACCATCGAGCTAAGCTTGCGGCATACCTAATAGTAAGTAGTGGTGACCGCTTTTCAAGGATTTCAGTAATATCAGACATATGTACAGCCTGACTGTTCTGTTTGCACTGTGGCTTTTGTTCACATGCTGCAATAACATTAATATTAATTTTATATTTTTAGGTTTTGAAACACTGAGCGTTCGTAATCAAACGTCATAGACAGATAGACGACCTTACATGCCGTAATCTAGCCTACAGCCTTCTTCGAGCAATTAAGCGTTTTGAAATTTCATATAGATGAAACCAATGCTGCAAAAGTTATGTTTGCATGAAATAATTATATTTTTGTATTATAAATTATTATTATAAGGCATACTGATTTCGGTGAAAGAAGATATTCAAAGCGACGACTATAATACCACAATTATATTTAATGATAATTTAAAACCACATTATAAATCATTATTCATACTGCTCTTTGAGTTCAATATGTTAAAAATATATAGAGCGAATATTTTGAATACAATATTATTTGCACAGCGAAATTATGCATACTTCAGATATTCGTAAATTAAATGTAAAGGGACTATGTGATTTTTAGGACTAACCTAAACAAATTGAAATATATTTCTGAAATAAGGCTTTAGTATTAGTTTAAAAACAAAAATATAGTCTATGCTAGCAGTTGAAATTGAAAAGCTATTAAAATGAGATGTTATTCTTTTATATGCTTACATAAATAAATCAAGCATTTTCTGAGTTAAGTCAAAGTTCAAAGTATCTATTAATTAATACCAATATTATTCAATAGTTATAGATAAAACAATATTTATTATTATAACAAGAACACAAATAGACCACCTCAAGATACAATTTAGGTTTTAATTGAATGCCAATCAATTAGTCATTACAAAAATAAAAATGTTATCTATGAGGTTACATCATATAGGTATATAGGTACATCTTTATATTTTAAAAAGCGCTGATTGTGTTCATATTTTTTATTTTATTTCGAAGGCATGCAATGTTTTCCATTTAATCATTAATATCAGTCACCAGTAAGAATGTTTACCGCTTTCATGCCGAGCTGACATTTCTTATTTTTTAAGGTTGGTTTTTGTGGTGTACGTGCATATGCCATTGTTACTTTCCTATACAAATTTAACATTCGTGTAATAATGACTATATTGTAAAACATATATAAGGCTTTTATATACCAACTCAATAATTTACATTTTAAGTGTATACTAAACCAATTTAAATTTAATTTAGCTCACATCTCGCAAAATTCTCAGTTATATTTTATTTATATATCAGTTTTCAAAAGATATATTGACTTTTATTTTACTATCTTTCTAGGTATGGCGTACCAGTTTCCTTAATATTATTGGAATGGGTTTACACACAAATACTTATTGTTTACATTATGAGAACAGTTATTTATTTATTTTAAAATTATATGATCCCGCGGTCGAATGTTGACGATTTCTCGTATGGTTTCGAATGACCGCGGTCACTAATGTTTTTAGTTGATCAGTAATCAATCAATTTAAGAGTATAAAGCATTCGAAATTTTGTAGATATTTCGAGTATTACGATTTGCTTGAAGATTCAAATAATTCGATTCTTATCGATAATTGCTTAGGGTCGATGTCGCAAGCATCGATAACAACAATAACCGCTTAGACTGGTCATAAGAGAAGGTTTGTACTCTGCGTGTTTGTCTCTTGGTAATATAACTGAATATTAATTCAGATCGGTTTAACTATTATTATATTTATATTTCTATATTTTATTTATATTTGTTTAGACTATGCACATAATAATTTAATGTGCATAGTCTGAAGCTATTTAATCAACTAAGCAGTTTACTTTGATTTCAACGTGTAATATTTGTATTTACGTCTATGCAATTATACTGTATTTACCTTCGTTCAGCAAGCACTTTTCAACTTCAATAAACGCTTGATTATGTAATAAAATAGTTGTAACATAATAAGGCAGAATATAACGATAGGTACTCTTACGCTTGAGAATGGATGAGTATTTTTTATTTGTATCACCCTACATTTTTTATGTCTTAATTAAAATATTTCTAAGTCCAGCTAAGCTTAAATTTTACAAGATTTTCTTTTACCCCTTCTAAGATTAACATGATAAAAAATTACACCTTCATCTGTTCGCTAAATCAGCGAAATCCATCATCTCTCACAGGATAAGAAGCAACGTCTTACAAGGTTGAAATTTTTGAACTTTTCCCTAAGTTTACGACTTTGTTTTAGAGTTTCAAAGCTAATAATTTTTTATCTCCGCGCTTCGGAGTGCTCGAGATAGTCTTATTTGGGCCAAAGTCAAACGCTTTTACTGAAGTTATTTTGCCTCTAGTAGCAGCAATGATAACGAAATCAGTGGGCCTTGACTCCTAGGCTATTAAAGGAAGAATTGATAAGTTTCAACTTCAACAGACCTTGACTCTTTGTCTCCTAGACTATTGTAGGAGTAATCAAGATCAAGTTTTAATTGGAAATAAATGCCTAAGTCGATTAGAACAACGCTTAAGGACGTCGTGTGTGTAAGTATTTGTAGACTTCTAACTTTGTGGATTGACGTCTTTGCTTTTTGACATAAGATTTTTCAAATATTATTTTTTGATAAATACTACTTATTATAATGGACGGTACAGAAATACTGGCTTGGGGAATAAGTATACGACCTGTTTGATAACAAATAATGCACGGAAGTTATAAATGCTTATAACTGTAGATGTATCACAGTCGTATTGCCGAACTCTCAAATCAAAAGTCACTGTGTCACAGACAAAGACTATTGGTTCTTATTTCTACAAAAGTACAACAACGTCTTCTTAACATATCAGGGTGCCCTATTCAACTCCTCAATGATGAGTTTTACTATTCCCGAAAGTCAAATTTTAATATGTGTGCCTATGTTCTGTAGAAAGCGCAATTAACCTAAAATGTTGTGTAATCATACGTAGCCTAGGGCAAAATTGTGTTTGTATTCGTCCATTAAACGTCTCATATTGTATGTACGTAATAATATTTGGTTTTCGTTTTCTTTTGTGTAAAACATAAAGTAATTTTAGTTACTTAATATCAAACCTTATTCAGTCGTTTGCACTGATTTTTTATGTATCGTAAGGTAAAATCTTTGTAGTTAGTGTGCCAAGTATCGTCAAATTTATTTATGGATATTTAGTTGTATAATTGTGTAACAGAATACATTACATAAGTCGGGACATCAAAGTTGGCTGGGTTCTAAAAATAAATTAGAGTATTATTCTTAGCGACCGCAACGAGTTCATAAAATTTTACTGTTATGAACAGCGCCGCGTGATAATTATTTTCGGGTTTTGGAAAGGACTGTTACCATGACGAGTCTCAAATGCAAGATGATTGGGATTCTGATTATAACGAGCTCAGTACTCGACTTTTCTCATTTGTTATGTTGATAAAAATATGCAACCTTTCATATATATTATATAGGTACGAAGTATGCTACAGAGAATTATATGCGAGGATACCACAAAACCAAATTACGCTAATTCTCTACTAGAGATACCTTACTTGTTATATTTTAAATAATTCAAGCGTCGTGAGTGACATCTACATAGACGATTATAAATGTGTCACTTATACTGTAAATCTGGCGGTGCTTCTGGTGTTCGGCCCCGTCTGTCACTTGCCTCGAATATTATGAATAGATTTGTTTCTTGTTGAAGCGGGGCAGGCAGTATTCCTTGCTATGCTGGCGGCTCTATACATAAGTGTAAGTAAACTAACAGTAGCAAGTACACAGCATTTAAAAAAGATCTGACCGACTATTTAGACTTTGCACTAGAAAAGATTTTTGGTTTTTATATAATTTATTTCCTTTACAATGGTAACTTAGATTTATTACAAGTTTTATACTGTATTATTTGTCTGTCTAAGTCGGTAGATATAGCTCTAAAGAGACGAAGAGTAATATAATATGGCCTAGTCGTTACCTTTTGTCCGCTAAGCGAATTAACTATAGGTGGTATGAATATCATTGCATTATGCCTATTTTTCTTATATAGATACAGTCATATATAGACAAAATGCAAAAAGCATTGCGTCTGAGCCTTAGGGTTCGAAAGCCGTTCAACCGTTAATACACATTGTAAATGAGTCTGTGAAGAAACTATTATTTAGCTGAATCGAAACCAATATGCATACAATTTAACCAAACCAAATCCCAACGAGCTTCGTAAGTTCAGCATCTCGTAGAATTGCATTTTCAGAACAACACATTGAATTGTAACAAGAAAGCGAGCATTTGCACAAATACTCGCTACTTTCTTCGACCGATACGAATAGACGATTCTCTTTATTCTAAACGTTAACTCGATAGATTACTGCATTTACGAGAAATATTTAACATACAAAATGAAACTGTTTTTATTTAAAATGAAAATTTGTCTTTGCCGGACAATGTCCGCTACATTATATCGATGACGTTTCACTGTACGGCCGGTCATTCCAAACCAATTCGGTTTGGTGAGATTGATTGTATCATTACGAGCATTAATATACTGACATGGGCGCGTCGGCAATATTATATGTCCAAAAAGCAGTTGGTAGTATCTTTCTATGTGTATAGTGCCAGCAAAAATATTTGACTATTCAAAAAAAGCATAGAAGGCAATTCAATCGCGCACTCGACAAAATGCATTAAGTAAAAACTGATGAGCTGAAGCTAGCTAAGCAATATTTAAGGTTTAGTTTTTCTGCTTCGTTCAACATAATGTCTGCAATGAGCCTCATGGAAAAAATCGTTTTAGTGCAATCTTGTTGATATTTGGCCAAGCCGCAACCAGTCAGACAAATCTCGTAGTTCTATGTCGCAATATTTCCAAAACAATACATGTGACAGACGGACAAATAGCAAAGTAATTCCTAAGCATCCTGCCAATTTTAGAACGGAACTCCAAAATATAACGGAAACAAATATTTGTATTACAGTTGAAGAAAACCGGCTAAGAGAAGGTTCAATTTTAATTTTTCGTTCCATTAAACTTTTTCAATTGATGTTTTGGTAGCAAGTGAAGAATTACGAGGGAACCGGCCGGGTAAGGAATGGTTATTAAGTTAATGGTTTGTGGATACTGGTCTATAAATTAATTACATAAATAAGACGAGAAAGCAAAAGGAGGGTTGTGCTTCCTCAATGTTGGGTGAATAAATGTTTTTACAAAGCTTCTCATGACGTCGTAGATTGAAGATTATATTTAATGGAATGATCTTATTTATGTTCCTGTTGCAATGTTTTTGGTATCTATAAATTACATACAAATTACTAGTGGTTTTATTAATCAAACTATTGGTTTTTTTGTAAAAATCTTAAATCAAGCTATAGGTTTTACGTGAACTAGTTTCAGGGACGAGTTTAATTCACTAGTAGGTAAGTTAGGTTTCATCTTACCTAGTTAGGTAAGATGAAACCTAAGATTACACGATTACACGATTACAAATAACTATTTATGTTTCGAAGTCAAAAATCTTTATTTCCATTTAAACAATTCTCGGACATGACAATTGACTGATATATTAATTAAAATATAATAACAAAAATAAACAGAAGGAATAAAAATATTGCATTGGAAAAAGCCTGTTTGACGAGTAGAGCTTTTAACTAAATATATGTAGGTACTTATATCTACCATAGCGCACAAAATCACAGACACATAAAAAAGCGTATTATGTACACATACCCAGTGCACTACCTATAAATTAATATATTAAGCCTTAAGAAAAATTTAACGCAATTACTTTTTAAATCCAAGCAAAAAGACCTAAACGCCGTGACATTGTTTAATTCGAATATAAAAAGGCTTTAAAGTAATGTTGCAAAAACATAACATTTTCAAATGTTTGAGTTTCTTTGCGAGTTTAAGATGCCTCGTTTTTTCTTTTAAGGTTTATACTCATTAGTTTGGAGGTCGAAAAATTCTTCTAGTATAACTGTAATCTTTATTCAAGTGTTTGTTGATAAGCACTTGAGCGTCTTTATGTATTAAACGAATGAAACACTGCCAAGAAATTGTGCAACTAAAACCTCTTAAGGCGTAGGCATCCTTTTTATTTGACTTTTACATAATGCTTTTGCGCCAATTTAATTACTATACATGTTATACTTATTTTAATTAATTTTTTTATTTATATATATTATGTACTCATCGATTATATATTTTACGTATATTTTTATGTATGTAAAATATTACTACGAGTATGTAGCTGATGTACGTCCGAACGTCACTTGGGGTTACCAAATATTATCAGATTATTACATAACAATAAGCCTGAGTGGTAACCTCATTTTCATTATATATGTACTTTTCTGTTTTTCTGTGTATGAAAATATGTTTTGAAAATAAATACTTACATTACAGAAGAAGTTACTTCTAATGGAACTCCTAGGTTTTTCATAGTTACTGTTACAGTATCGTATATCACTGTCATTACATACTTGATTGATTTTAATTATATATTTTATTACAACGACGCCACATTATTGATTGACAAATATCGCCTGCTCCGTGCCTCGGCAAGCACGTTAAGCCATGGCAGCCGGGACCGACGTCCCGGCTGCCATGAACATCTATGGCAGTCGTTATTGGGAAGTCAGTGCCCTCTAATATCCTGCCACTGGTCTAGCCTTAGGGTATCGTTAGCCTTCGAGTTGCGGAGGTCAGATGGCAGGCCGCTCCGTGTAATAACTGATATCCAGTCAAATCCGGTTAGACTTGAAAGCCGACTCCAAGTGACTTGGGAATAATAAAGGCTAGGGAGAAGATGATAAAGACGCCACATTAGTCTGATTAAATTGGGCGCTTAGTTAGGACTTTAAATATAGTTTCTCTTCCTTACGTTTTAAGGTTTTAATCAGTTCATATTTTTTATAGATGGTTTTCATTTAAATACGTTAATAGTAAATTTTCATTCATTTCATCATTCATTATCATTTCAAATGACCAGTAAAGGTCATCAACTATGGATTACACTAAAATTAGCACTATACGGCAACTGCGACCGCTGAATAAATAATGATACGGTGACCTGATATTAGCATCACTAAAATCTCATTCGATCCAGTTTCAATCCCATTCATTAAAAATAAAAAATGTCCTTGTTTTTTTTGTTACTCAAAGCTACTCTTATCATTAAAAGCAAATATTATAAATTGTATTCTTTGGATAATTTAAAAGTAAAGGTAATTATGCTAGCATCTCACGCAAATAGCTGAAACGGGCTACATGCGCTAGCTACTTCGCGTTTACATGCGCAAGCTCCTTCGCGTGCAACATGCGCAAACTATTTCGTGAGGTCCATGCATGCGTTAACCATACGAGTTATTTGCACGGATGACTCGGGCGATGCACAGGGCCTGAGTAAATACCTTAGCTTGCCCATGTTACCCGCGCCTTATACAAGAGCCAAAATGGCGGCTAAAGTTAGAACTGCATTAAATTATGGGTTACTACGAACTTCATAAAACTAGTATATTGACTTACACCATCTCGTTAGCAAAGTTTTGAGCTACACATATGGCGGGAGCGTAAGTGTGTAAAGTATTTTAGTAATAATCAATCCATTAGGTATTTTTGTGATAAAAAGCCATCAATGACTGACTAGACTACGTAAGCATACCTCTTTTTTATTTTTGTACTGAGCACAATTAACGCTAGTAAGACGATTGCGTAGCGCGAATGGCGATGACGTAAACGAATGTCTAGTGTGAGTGTGAATGTATAAGCAGTCCGGCCGACACGAGAGGGGACAGTTTTTAGTTTGAGAGTTATCGCCTGTAAATTCCTATGTCTATAGGTATATTTTATAGGATAATAAAATAAAATCCATATGCCACGGTAGAAATATTTATTACAACAGAATTGAAGACTATACACAACCTAATATTATATTAATATATACGATATCTTTTAACAGGAATACATTTTGTACAATTAATCTTATAATTCAACGATGAAATCTATGAATCGATCGAACAATATGCTTATTTTATAGATACAGGTTATATTGAACTTGAACGGTTCAAGTAATATAATTTAATTTTATAAATAAATCTTTTTATTACAATTATTTGTGCCGGTATTAGAAGAAAGAAATATTTCTACTTTATACATACAAACATTGTCTTACATCTATGTACATATCCCCAATGATGTAGGCTAAAGTGCATAACACTCAAATTCGCCAGTTACGCTTTAGGTTCTATGTGTAGGAAGAGAGCCCAGTACCAACAAGGTACATTTCCGACAGCGTTTTGCGTTTAAGATTGTCCCGGTCTGAGAATCGAATCCGAAATTTACGATAGCTCGGCAACGGGATAAACGTGGCAGACTTAGTTCTTATAATGCTTAATACTTTCTTATAATAGTAGGTATTTTTGAAATACATTTTGATTTTAAGGAAGTCATGATGAACTCACTGCTGCACTCAAAAGCTTAATGAGTTTTTATGTAACACCATGGTAAAGAATTTACATAGCAATCCTTAAAATTATATAAAAATAAAATAAAATTATAAGTCATAGTATTCGAGTCGAGTTATTAAATAAATCATTAAACATTGTTTTTATGGAGAAAGAAGCTTCTAAGAAATTAAAACGTAGAATGAGAGTATCGGGGTGGTGGTCTGTATAAAGCTAGCGATCGCAATATCGATCCTCAGATAAAGTAAAAGTTGACATAATAAAATATTATTACAATAAATTAGAATGTTATATATCGACAGAATTCGTTAACATAGCGATCGTTATCTACGTTGAGATTACTGTCGCCTACTACTTTCCAATTATCATTAGAGGCAATCGACACAGCAGACAAAAAAAAACATTTAAAATAATATATTTTAATAAGATATGTGATATAAGAAACAGAACAGCCTTCAAGGTTTTTAGACTATCGCGATTTGTACACATACTTAATATAATGCTAGACAACTTTATCGCGAGTAAGACCCGTTGTGTAGCATTATATTAAGAACAGCCTTAGGCGCTGTTGTAATTTTATAATCCACACTCGTATAGGATTTCATTTACACTGCCAAGTTATTTCTATTACGCAAGTACAATATTCACGTCTTTACCCTTTAAATATCAGACAAAGTGACGTCACGAAACAATAAGCGTCAAGACCCATTGAAGCGTAACAACCATTGATATTCAAGTTCGGCTCACGCGGTGCGCCGATAGGAAAGTAACGACATCATAATATAATGCTTGTTCTCTCTGAAAGCTTAGATGAAGGTGTATAATATTACACATACTTTCGTATGGAATACCTTTAAAATTAAAAGCCTGTAAGTAATGTATGCTGTAGACTCATGCCATTAAAACTGACACTAATTATAGGCATTACAGAAACTCCAAGTAATATTTTTATAATACGTGTACGGAGCACGATTCACTAGGTCCCTACAATAGACTATGGAATTCTTTGTTACTTAATGATGCGTAATGCGGTAAATGGATAAATGATTTTCGACATAGACTATATCCTGGCAATTTAGGACACCGTCTTGTCTATACAAGAAGGGTACTTTTAACCCAGTATCCGCTCCTGGGGAAACCACTTGGGCGAAGCCACGGCCATAATCCAATGTTCCATACAATGGTGCTGCCTTAGGTTCGCAACGTCCGTCAATCAACACTAAAAATATTATTACTTTCGTCTCTAGCAGAAGCTCTCAGCATTCCGAACTCTGTGACTACGCATATATAAAAATAAACTTGACCTGCCTTTACTAGATGTGATGAATTGCAATTTTATATCGATCAACATTGAAGACAAAAGCGTCGTCAGAAATAAGATGTGAAATAGTAAACAATAGTTCCTGCAACATATAACTGCTGACACAAGAACATTTTTAAACTGGTATCTTTAAACTAGAAAACGCAGCGTTGAAAGTTCTGCCGCATTATGGACAAACGATCTCATCAAGATGGCAAAGAGCCAGAGGATGGTAGCCATAACATCGCTTACTGCAGAAAGCGATTTTGTAAATGATCTTTTACCTTATAGGCGGAGAATCATCTGACTCGATTTAGTGATCTAGCCTTGTGTGTGTAATGTTCTTAAGATACTCTGAGGTACTATAACGTTCTTCATAAAAGATAACAGTAATCGTCAATCAGTAGCCAAGCTTCTTCAACCGTATTTTGATAAAAATAAAACAATTTAATAAAATCCACCTTAGCTCCACTTAGCTTCAATGAAACCTCACCTTTATTAAGAGTCATACAGACCAAAGATACCATCCAACGAGAAATTATACGAACAGTTATGAGTCTATATCTATATACATACTCGTACATTCCTAATACATATTCTAAAAGAGATATAAAGGGTAGCAAGGTACCGCAAGTATGTAATAAAAATTCAGTACACGAACTAACAGGGTATTTAATAAAATTTTGCCACCATTTTACCTGGTTTAGTGGAACGTGTATAATTATATAAGAAGAAGGGTAATGTTCTTAATAAAGGTTATATAAAGAATCAAACTTGAATAAAACTTGGGATGCTAATGTGGTTGGCTGGTTATTTTCTCTTTTAAAATTAGAATGCTTGTTCACTTAGCTAATCGTATGTCGTGGTTTATTTGGTATTTAACTTTGAGCTCAGTGCGATGTGGGTCATTGTCATAAGAGACTAATTTTAGGACAACGTAAATTAGACAACGAATTAAACTTGAAGTGTTGTTGTCGTACTCCTTACAAAATCATAATTATGTTAGAGATTATTTTAGTTTTAACCCCACATCGGTGCAAAATGGGACAAAGTGGACTAAATTAGATGATGAATGTAATTTGATACTACTGTAGTAGCATTTGAAAATTATTTGTCATTGACTTTGTGCTAGATGAGGTAGCTCTTAAGTGGTAGTAAGCGGCTAAACTGCTCCGGTAGTTTCCATAGAATCCGTAGATTTGGGAACAAGACCTGTAGCAGTAAACACCCCACCTAATACCTGATACTGAACCGAATATATGATGCAGAGGGGACGCTATATCATAGCCAGGGTTAGTAGTGGAGAAAGGGAATGACCATAGTTTCAAATAACGTAGACTTCAATTGAAATGATAGTGGAATTAAATAGTGGTGCAGTAATCTGTATTTTATGGCAAAAGCCTAGTAAATTAATTCTTAAAGAAATGATGATTGGCTGTTCTTTATGTCAATGTGGCTAACTACATTATACTTGTCTCTGGTCTGTGTACCGTTGTATGCACTCTATTCTGCAGCTCAGTGGTCAAAATAATTGCCATATTTATTCGTCACCTTTTGGTTTAACTACGGCGTTGTATATTAATATTGATAATTACATTTTTGGAGTATTTAAATGCAATGCAAAAAATGCAACCGTGATGAGAATTAAAAAGGTAATGTTCAACAGTCGCCAATATACTAAAATGTTTTGTTAAATATAATCTGATATTTTTCAGAAAAGTCTATATATTTTTTAACTGCGCTTGGCATATTTTTATAGCGTATAATAAGGTGAGTTCTACGTAATATTTCTGAACAAAAAATAACAATCCTTACGAGCAAAAAACTGTAATGACATTTGCAGAAAGATAATTTTATTCGATGGTTATTATATTCTATAATTGAATTTGTGCAGAAAGAGTAATGTAATTTCGTTATATTTTATTTTGAAATCAGCACTAAAAATAGTTTATGAAAATTTGCCGCAACGTAATAATGTTTTTGAAGAAAATTTAATTTAAATATTATTTATTAATGTAGCTGCTACCACCTTACGGTAAATGGCAAAACTTAATTTAAATATATTAACTATATTAGGTGTAGACACTCTTCAGAGGTTCTTAAAATATTAAGAGTTTTGCTTAAGTGTGGTCTCAGGTAAACAAATACTAACATATTTAATTCTTGAGTATAATATAAATATAATTCTTGTCAAACAAATTCTATTTAACCCCGAAAGGGTAGCGAGTGGCGTGTTACACGTAGATTTTGCTAACTATCCTTCAGGTCCGATATAGGTGACGAGCAAATTACCGTCTTCCGGGCATAGTTTGACATTGAAACTAAAATAAATACCGTAGGACTAGCTGAGCAGTCAGAACTTTTTATGAAGCAGCGATAGCCAGTAGCGTGACAATGGGAGCTATCGTTTTTATGCTCACCAGTTAGCACTACTAGCGGGTTCTGTCAATCCTGTCATAGCAGCGGTCAATAGGCGTATGTGGTGGTAATAATTATTGACGGTTTCTAGGGTTACTGTTGAAGTGACTATAGAGTTTGATGTCTAGACCTCACTATCCACTAGCACCTCTAGCGGTGAATTCTAGCGCGATAGCTTTCATTGACCTACCTTCTTTGTCTCGTCACGTTCACATTGTAATAATATGCATTATGTATTTATATAAGCATCTAAATAGTCCTGAAATGCCAGTATCAACTGCCTATGTAAACTATGAAGTATAAAAAAATTTACACCAATATTGTAAGTTCAAAATGGGATTCCTTTGCGACAGTAATAAGAAAATATTATACAGCTGAATAATTAGTGATATAAGATAACATTGACGAATCTAGAAATCTTATCCAAACAGTAATATAAGCAACATCTACGTTTTCTCGAAAGTAATCACGAACTGATTCCAATTTTGTCACTACGCACCTATTTTTTCGTTTTGTAAGGCCAAGGTTGCGTAAAAGCCTCCAGTCCGAATTCGTGTTAAGCCGGCAGATAATACGAAATAAGGTGCCCCGCGAAATGGAGCACCATTATCTTGCGAATGGTCAATAATCTGTTTTATAATTTTACTAGGATTTTCCCCTCTCGACGTTGTTTATTTTCGTGAATATTCGCCGGAAAATATTCAAATGTTGTTGCGCCTCTTACTCTTGTAATAAACAGTGATAAAACTATATAGTAGCTTGTTTCTTCTTTTGAATGTGAAATTACTTTTGGAGTATTTATAGCTTAAAGTTGTCTTTGCAGGCGTTTTCTTTTCTCTACTACTGCAGCGGAATAATGAACTAAATATGTAAAATCCAGTCCAAATTATATGTATCTGTGTGTTTGTAATGAGCAAGATAACATTTGGTTTAGTATGCCTTTATATTCTCGCCTAACCCATTACACTCATACTTTTGCACGACGTATTAGGTGGAATATACTGGGTGATATGTATATGAGAAATGTGTAGTGTATTCTTTTATATTTATACATATATATTATTAAAATCAGGATTAAGTTTTATTTATATATATTATGTAACTTTTTGGCCAATGTTTATACCAGTATATGTATATACTTCAATTATAAATGCCCTGTCAAATCACGAGTTGTCTGATGACACTGTTATAAAGCTAGCATAAGCCTTAAGCTTTTAGTCAAATCTGATTCGGTTGAATGTTAATTTAATTTGAATGAATGAAGAAGTGAATGTGTCTACCTATCCATCCGGGAAGCAGGCGTAGGTCTTTATAATATGTACATATGTAAGTATACCCTTATATGAAACGCTTACCTGTTAAAATGCTTTCAATGATATGAAATACCAAGCAGGCAATTAGAGGAAATCCATTATAATGACTGTAGATTATACCAGCATTAACTTTCATGAATAAATTTTCATTAAGAGTATTATATTTTGTTATATTAGTAGTAGTATTATACTTGTATAATATGTAACATCACCGACACGTTCTGGTTTCTATATTAGCTATAAGGATGCTGAATATAAGTAAAGGTATTGATAAAATATCACCTCTTCAAGCCCCAATTAGAATACTCTTTGGTACACCAAAGAGTATTCTAATTGAAGCTTCTTATATCAATTACAATTTCGCTTCATGTTTTTCCCCGTTTGCTGTAACGTGGCGATCTGTGTTAACCCAATAAGCCATTGTGTGAGTGTTACTCGTTCTATGTCGTTTTAGGAAAAGGTACTTGTCGGAGTCCCTTCCCTATACTGGCGTCAAATCTCTTTATTAGTGTAGAGTGTACTATGCCGCTTCAATCTGGAATGTGTGACTTTTCGTCTACGAGTTTTAATGCCAGTTCATTGACATGACTTGACATTTTTATCTAGTAGCTTCTGCTTAGACAAGCGATGTTTTCTATATAGTATTTTTTAAGTCCCTTGATTATTTATAGGTCATGAGGTACGATAAGTCCAGCATGATTCTCAGTGCTATCCATTAAAATTTTCAAGAATCTCTATATTGCTATTGCTAGCATTATCCTAAATAAACATGCTATGTATCTCAAGTTTTTAAAATGGTGACGATGGCGGAACAAATAATATAGCTATATTATAAACTGGTGCCAACAAGAGCATAACGCATAACATAGAGATGTGAAAAAGCGTGAGGGAGGACTTTGTCCTGCAATGGGAAAATGCAGGCTGATGTAATTATAATTATCATGATTTGATCTATCCAGCAAAATGATGTCATCAATTTGTCACGATTATGATTTTCTTTACTAAAGGGCTAGACGAGAAAGGAAATTATGATTGGCTAACATCTCTTACTTTTGTAACTATTCTTCAAATCGGTAATCCTTAAAGTAAATCAAACTAAAAAAACAGCATGTGTTGGTAGTTATTACACATTTATTAATCTATATTAGTTTAGTTATACCAGACTTACTTTAACTAAAATATAAAGTATATTACAATTCAACCCGTAAAGTTATATTGATATGCCCACAATAAACTAAAAGCTACGAACGTATCGTGACAATCGGTGTGAATATAACTATCTGGAAAATATATACAAAACGACCTCGCGTTTGAACTCACACTCAAAACAAACTCAAAAATAGGTTCTCCGAAACATTAACGACTTATTTGTTTGCTTCCCAACAAAAGTTTTGAACTCATTTATTATTAAGTTGTTTGCCAATATTGTGGAAAAATAAACAAGCTTCTGAAAAACGAACTCGGTCCTTAGTTTTTGTGTATTCTATTTCAGAATGTTTTTTCGCCTCGTGACAAGTTTCACCAAATAACACGATGCCGTTTTATTGTGGTACGTTTGTACGAATACTTCGTAGGTATGTGGTTTTCTTAAAGCGTCGAATTTCGAAAATGTTAGTCAAAATAAAGAGTTTCGTGCCCGTCAGTTTTCGCCATTGAACTTTAATTACGTTAAATTCTGCCCATGTTATGAAAATAGTTGGCAGTCGTATATCTGAAATGCTGCAATATGGATGCAGCGCCAAACTTTATAAAGTCTGGCATTTGATTAATACTACTTACCCTTGTACGGAGTAAACAATTTTAAGACATCATGTTCATAATGATGACCGAAGCAGAACAACTATTTACATCAATTTCGCTTTGAATTTTAAGCAATCGCCTTCCATTCCGCTCTAAAAATGTACAGTAAACTTTAGTAAATTTCCCGAAAGCTAGATAATTTTAAGCGTCCGGGCTTACGATGCTCGCATTCGGAATGTTGCCCGAATCACACATCGGGTTAATCCCTGGGGATCTCCTTTAACGAGATGAAAATTTTTTGCCTGTACACTCTATGAAACGTGACAGCCTCAACAAAAACGAACATTTATTTTTAAAACATAAATGGCGTGCGGTGTCGAAACCAATTACTGGCCGGATAAATATTGACATGGATTTTTTTCCGTCATATAAGTTGCTCTTTTGAATTGCACACTCCGATACGTGATCATTCATGCTTTTCACCCCACACGCTGAAAGCTGCGCTCAAAGCGATATGAGAGTATTGTTACCATTCAATTCAAATGAAGCATCGAGTAATATATACAAATATGAATTTCAGAACAATTTTAAATATATCATCGAATGATAAGCAACTAGAGAACGAAACAATTTATAATGTACAAATTACTTCAATGTAACAATGAAACTTTAGACAATAAAATATTATACAATTTCAACAAATGGTGAGCACCCTAGAATTAAATTTTTACAAAAGCCAAAATGCCAGTTTCGTCTTTTACCGCCTCTGTAACAAGACTAATAAGGTTAATGGATCTAAATTTTCATTTTGTAAATACTGTGTACCAATTAATTCATTGTACATTCAATGTCAGGTTTCGCAGGGCCAACAATTAGAACGTCCGTGCATTTATAAATATAAATAGCGTATGACTAAACACAGCTACGTTTAGAACAACAAATATAAATCTGTACATAAGGGATATACCTACTAGTTAACGTCTAATATCACAAATATCTTTGTTTCATACTTAACATTAACACAACAACATGCCGATTACAACTAGAATTAAACACGGTGAAATTTTTTCGACGTTCGAAAATGCTTTGAGCCTAATTTCGTTCTGTACTGGGTGTCCATATTCCTCGGTTTGCATTACCTCTTTGGGACAAGGGAGACTTTCTAGCGGTATATCGATAAGCTTGGTTGCTGTTTTCGTGTATTTTCTTTCGACATAGTCGTCATTTTTATCGTAATCGTCGTAAGTGTCGTCAGCTACGGCATTATCGCTGACGTTTTCGTTATCTTCCTGGTCGTTCAAGTGTCGTTCGACGGGGTCGGTGACACACGATACTTTTTCAAGGGCGCTCCTTAGCGTGTTGTCTCGTGTCGAGTTGCGTAACGCGTATATCCATGAGAGCCGGCAATTACAGTCGAGTGGGTTACCTGTAAAGAGAGAGGCGGTTAGCTCTTTGTATACGTTCTTTAACCTATGTACATTACCTTTAGTTAATAGGCCTTCATTATTTTAATTGGTCAGGGGTGTACAGTACATTATTTATTAGAGTATTAGTCAAAATGTTAAGAATAATTATGTAAAACTGATAGAATGTGTTATGAAACGGGCTAAGAGAATGTTTCGAGAACAATTTAAAGTATAGCCGTAGATAGGTTTTACAATAGAATAGACCTAAGATAGATAGATGAGTTAAGTGAAATATATGGCTTTAACTCGTTTCTAGCTTTTCACTCGGACCGTATATATCTTTGGATAGCAGTCAAAGGGCACAATAGCGGAATGTTTCACTGGCTACATATACCGCAGTCCCAGTATCGTTAGTCTTAGACAGTCTCGATTCTTGACGTAGGTACTCTGTCTTTCTATGCATGGACACTCCTGCGTATTTTCAAAGGGACAGTTATAGGTGTATTATATACCTACACATTTCCCCAACTATGCTTTTAGATCTCAATAGTAAATGCAAATTTTCAAACTCTGTACTGTTACTGTGAATTTGCTGTTGGATAAACTTAAGAACACTTTGTCCGATCTGGGCATTGAAACCGAGGCCTAACAATCGCACACAAACGTAAGCACAAACAAACCAGTAGACCAAAGATGTAATTATTTCCCTCACACATCATAAATGGAACTCAAGACCTTAAGAGTGCACGAAAACATAAGCCTAATTAAAACACTAGACCTAACATGCTATATTTCTCTTTATACATACTGCGTGGCTCTTGACATTATGTTTGAGACAAGAACTAATAATAACAATTGCTTGAGATTCGCCCAAAATATTAAAGGTTATATCACCGCCAGTATATACGCAATAAGTAATAATTCCGCTTATGAATATCTGCTACCATTTTCTAACTCTATTTGCTTACTAAATATTACTTAAACATACCATTAAAATGCTTAGTAAGTACAGAAATTGTGAACTAAAAATCATTATAATATTTCGAACGAAATTGTAGCCACATTTACATGAAAAGATCCATAGATAAATAGCACTACATCACTATTATGACACCGAGGGCCTCTTATAGTACTTTAAACCTTTACGAGCCAATTCAGGGCAGTACTTAAATTTTATTTAAGGACTTCTAGTTAGTTCAGTGTAGGTAGGATTGTAGCCAATTTGTAACGGAATATCTTAGTCGAAATTATGCCAAATTAATTTTTAATGTTTGGTTTAGAAATTAATTTTTAAACGACCATTAAAATAACAGTTACATTTCCATAATTGCTAACGGCTAAATTAACACCTTAATGGTTATAATGCTTATTATTAAATTGGGTTTTTTGGTAAAGTACTGCGCAATATATTCGGTACATATTTGGCTATAAGCTTTATCGGGAGATCGACTATGTCAAAGACATAATCGATCCTCTTTCTATTTTGTAATGTAGCAAATACTCTACAGCAGGTAATAATAAGATGTGGTTATATATTATTGTCGTATAGTATACTGATGTGAACCCAATACTAACACAAGCGTTCTAGTTAGCTAGCTAAAGGGGTAAGCGAGGATTGGTATCGTCGTTAACAAATTATCGGTATAATTTGTAAGCTAAATATTTGACAATAAAAATTTATGACGAGCAAATATTTTTGTAATATTTAGGTGGGCTTGAAGAAATGTGTATGCAGTTAACATGTTATTAGATAGTAATAAGTCTTAAGGGTGCTGGTATCTTTGACAAATTTGTCCGGCACTGACCAATTAAAATGATTTTAAGAAGCTAAATTAAAGACTTGCTAACATTATAAACTGTGTATAGAATGATTGTATATTAACATACTAAATCAAATTAGAATAAAAATATTTTCAGTTCATCATCTAAACTCATTCGTTTAATTCACGATCTTATTTCTCAATAATACTTTACGACCTTAAACAAAGCCAAACTTTTATGTTACACATAACACTGATAAAAAATTATTGCCGTAGCTTATTGGCGCTAGAAACGATTAGTTGCATTTGGTACATTTTCGAAGTGACAGTTCTACACAATACTACTGATCCTTAAAAAAATCTATGATACCTGCTCGCTGCAGGATGAAAATGCAAGTAATGTATATATGCCTGTTATAAGTAATTCGTACTATCTTTTGAAAAGTAAAGATACTTCGCCGTTGTTGCCTCCTATTTGACGGTTATCTAAGTTAAATACCCCACTGTGTCATAACTTTCTAGTCTTTTCACGACAAATAAAGAGCCGTAGCTCTTTATTTGTCGTGAAGAGACCAGAAAGCTGTTTGAACATAAAAGATACGTATATCTTTTATGTTCAAACAGCTCCAGGATATAAGCATGGGTCTAGTCTTACGTCTATATTCCCGAATCGTTAAAAAAGATTTTCGATGGAGAAGACAGAGGTGTATTAAACTGTTAAAGTGTAGATCTTTTAGGTCGTAGAAGAGCGAGCCGATTGTCATCTTTATTAGACGGCAACAGGCTTGCTCTTCTACGAGAGACCGCACAGTTCCAAACGCCGTGATGCTACTTCTGTACTGAGTATTACTTTACCGAAAACCTATTAACACTTTAGGGAAAACTCTACCGAGAAATCGAAGTCGATCAAATATAAACACATGATATAAACGACGATGAAACCAGAACACCGAACAGACTTGAATTTTAACGATTCATACCAGCACCACCTTACCAAATGTTAGAACGCAGCACATGTATTCAATCTACAAACACTGATATTGATATTCTCTGGATAGTTGCACAATACCGGGTTTGAACATGTGTGGGCGAATTGAATTGCTGTGTATAACCTTTAAGTCGATTTTAAAGGAATTGGGGCACAGTAAGGTGTTTGTTTAAACCTGGAAGTAATTTTTTCAAAGTGGGCTTGCTCTTCTCGACAAGTACTAGCTCTCTACAGAAGATTGCCATTGAAGATTGATTGATCACCCAGGTTCGTATTACGTTTCTGCTGTGAGTAGATTTGCCTGAATGCTAAGGCTTATTAATTAATAGTTCTAGGAGCTTGGAAATCTATTATCATTCGGAGTAGCTACCAGCGTAAGCGCCGGTTTTGAATTTTTTACGAAATGTTTTTGTTTATTGTTTTCCATTAGCCACAAATTATCCATAAATGAACAAAAAACTCAAATACAACAAATAAAATTTCGTTAGTATATTGCTTTGCATGCTACTATTACTTCACCTCCGTCAAAAGATTGAACGATTTAAATGTTTAAAGATGGGGACTGAAATTGCTTTGAATTAAAAACCTCCTTCGATACAATTCAAGTTGAGGCAATTAAGAAAGTTATAGATACGTCTAGCTACAGCCCGCGGTTACACCAACGCTGTTTTTAAAAAGACAAGTTGTAAACGGAACGATGAACCATCTGGCATCGTCATTAATAAAGTAATCGTATTTTATACATATGTTATTTCATAAGCAAAGAGTGTAAGAGGATTCTTTTCTGTAACACAAGTGTCAAAAATGATTGCAAAATTAAGGAAATATTAACATTTAAATTTTAGCTGCAGCAAAAATTGGAGTGTTTTGGGAACTTATCGCTATCTCCGTCATATGCCTGAACTTAACTAGCGGTTAAGTCACAACAATATTATGATGTTTTGTGTCACCTTTTTCAGTCATCATTAACAATTACTCCTACTACTAGATTTGTATGGTTCTATGTTATTTCCTTGATAGCGCCTTTGAAAACATTCTTAGCATTGTCATAGTCAACTACCATAAAATTACTTATTTTCTGGTATATTCAATTGGTATGCTTTACCATGAGTGCCTCACTAATACGTTATGTAGATTACCTCACATGCTACGGCAAAGCGTTATGACCTTTGTTTGAATGTCAATTCGTGTAAGTGTTATAAGATTAATGACGTACTAGGAGGAGAGTAGTATATACTATTATTTGTACCTCATCACCGCACAAATTATGGCAGCAACGTAATTTTAGCGCGATTACTTAAAACACACAACAATAGATGCAGCGAAATGGATATCTTCTTTTTATCTAAAAATAGATTTAAAAATATCATTATTCGTGACCTGATCGTAAATTCCTGTTACTGATACTTTTTGTCTTTTTGATAAATACTCTTATTATATAAAACTTATAGTGTAACTCAGAAATCACAATTTTCTACCTTATATTTAATTGTCGTGGAACTCTGTAATTGGCTTATAGAGTAAGTCTTAAGAAAATTTATTTTTTTAATTTTATTAAAAAAACTGTAGTGTCCTTAAAATAAATAAATAAATAATCTCGCCAATGGGCTCGTAGTTTGGATACCCAAAGAGAAAAATAATATATGATCTACAATCGTCATCCCATGTCTGAGTATTATTGAGAAATATATTTTGGACGGAAGTTATCAGTCCCATTCGACACCCCCACGTGTTATTCTCCCCATCTACGCACCGCTTTCGTTCATCACTTTTATGCCACCCTACAGTCAGTTAGCACTGAATCAATAACAAACAAATCCGGCGAGTACATTTCCAGATAGCCCCGCAAGTAATTATAGCTGGTATAATATAAACAGAATGCCGGATGTACAAACATTTGATGTAACATTGAACAGTTCTTATCACCGGATGAGCCTTTTCCAGTCCCTCACATAAAAACAAAAAAAAATCCTGTTGAAAACATTTTCCGCGTTTTTTTATGTATATTTTTCCTAGCGAGAGAATTACCTCTCGAATGAATAGCTACATGAAGCTATTTTTAGAAATAAGCCGTATCATTGCCCGTTATCGAATAACGCGCTTTTAACTTAAACGGCTTATCTGCTTTTTAGCAGAAGTGGTTTTAATCCTGAGGGAATAACGAAACATAAATGATTAATACGTGTTTTATAATGTTCAAATTGTTGTCGTAAAAATAATGGTATTCCTACGAGCGATAATAATGCAAATATAGCTCCAGAGACGAGTTTATTAAAATGTGTACGTTAAAAAAGAAACCCTAGTACTGTTAAAATGAATTATGTTTGCAGAATCTATTCTTAATATTATTTTAAACCATTTTTACATTACATATGTGGTTAAATAGCATATACAGTGAGGATAAGCAGATACTATAATCCTTGATTGAACAAACACACCCACATTTTGCTAAATATGATTTAGGTCATATTCGCGCTGCTATTGATTTCTCAACAAAGTAAGCCAGTAATATTTTGCCCAACTCAAGAAACCCAATGCCCAGCAGCCACATTCACTGCGCTACCGAGGAATTCGTTAGTATATGAGTTTGTAGTGTAGGCGTAACCATATGTTTATCCAACCTATATTATAAATGAGTATTTTATAAGCTTATATACAGACAATACACGACATTCAACTAAGATAGACGTGTCATCCTTTACGCTCCCAAAATGCCACTTTGCAGAATCATGCCGTACTGAGTACGTTCATAAACCTACCAATCACATTAGTGATAATGAAATGTATCCTTAGGCAACCTGTATACCTAGGGAATCCTAAATAAAATATTTAAAGTTCTTGAAGAAATTCATACTTGGCTGGCGTGGTTTGCTTCTCACTCTATTCTGAAAGCAGAGCCGTGACCAGCCGACGCACGCCTAATTTATAACTATGGCTGATATATTACCAAGTTATAATTAAATTCAGTACACTGTGCAATGGTTTCGAGTTAATTACAAGTAGTTATGTTAACAAGATTTGCGTTATAGGTGAAACCCGGTTAAATTATTTTGTGAAAGAAGCATAGTAATTTACTAACATATTTCTGTAATAATATAATCTATTATGAGTAGGCCACATATTAATAGGTGAAGCAAAAACTTTGTACCCCTTTTTACGAAAATTGCGCAGGCGGAGGAGTATGAAATTAGGCATAGTTAAAGTTTATATGGAGAAGGAGGGGCGAATCATAATATTTTTATAAAATATGCATTAGAAATACATTAAATTAAAGAAAAAGCACTACACGCACACAACCATGCATTTGACATACGCAGTCGAATCGCGTTCGTAGTATTTCGACATTATTCGTCTGACGTCGTACAACTCTTTGTAACTATGGTTACCTATACCTTATTTATATGTAATAGAGAAAACAGAAAACAAAGTAGCAAGCTTAGGAATATTGTTCGAATTTTCACCACTAGGCGACCGCTAGTAATAATAAATGCGTTTGCTTTTTTCTAAAAGACAGCGCCCGCACTAGGAAATGAATCCTGTGTTGCGAAGATCTTAACAAAAATTCAAACAACGGACACAAAGTACATCCAGACTCGGATCTACTATTTGTGGATCTCACAATTTTTTGTCCCCTATGGGGATCGAGCAGTCGCCATAGCGAGACGGCCACTTAAACCACTTCGCCATTCCTTGCAGTCAAAATGAGGTCTGGTTATAAACTGTTGGTCACGGGCCTCTTCTCAGTATGAGATGGGTTAGGCCATAGTCCACTACGCTGGCACAGTGCGGGTTGGCAGACTTCACATATTTTCGAGTACATTATGGAGAACTGTACTCAGATATGCAGGTTTTCTCATTATGTGTTTCTTCGCCATTCAATCAAGCTATAATTAACTATTTAAAAGATGCTCGCCTTGGAATCGTGTTCGAAATCTCTGCGGAGCAGTCCAACGGTGTTCTACTAGACTACCGCTTACTAATTATTTATAGCATAAAATTAAAATGCATAAATATTTTAATAATAATATAATCTGCGTTTTATTAACATCTGAATGCCGAAGCGCTGATATTCATATCGGGCCTATATTTATGATGATGTCACAAATATCTTCTGAGTAAAAAATGGACTCTGAACTTTTACACATCGGACGAAATGACGAGCGATAGCTTATATTAAATATTCTATAGGTATATATATATATATACAATCAAACGTATATAATGGCGAAGGATTAGGTAAAAGTATATTATACTCATCGATCACTAGTAAGAACTAGGTATGTACTTATATATAGTCAGTACATATATAGTCTCCACACAATAGTATATATCGTATCAATCCTTTACCGATGAACTGTATAAACACTATAGCTTTGTTTTCGTAAGGCAATTATATATTCTCCTTTTTGTCTTAAAAGTACACTCAAAGCTTCATTTTGATCCCAACCTTCGGAAGAAAAGAAATATCTGCAATATTGTGCCCACCAGAACGGTCAGTACATCCTTTGCAAGAAGACAATTCGACCAGACATATTATTTATATTAAAAAAAAAACATTAATTTTTATTTGTTTAAAACCCTAAATTACAGTAGTACAGAAGATTTGATGAATGTAGTATCATAATAATATAATTGGTAGATACATATAAATATTTACACAACGCTTAAAGTTATAATAGGTTCTATTCTTTTCAATACATTTCATACATGTGACACACATACACACACGCATACATACACACACATGCGTACATGCACACACATACGCGCATGCACATGCACAAACAAACATACACACCCAAACAAATACACATAAACACACACAGAGACTCACACATACGCATGTTTGTTATTAATTTCTATTTTGTTTACCTTTTTTCTTTTTATTAGTTGACCTGTCTAGTTCCTTTTTTTTGTTAGATGATGAGCGGGGCCTTCTAACATAAGTATTTTCTTATTTAAAAGGAGTACCTCAATTAATGTACTGCGAACTAGCTCGTAAGTAAATGAAAAATATTTTTTTTCATTGTTCACCGTATTCTATCCCAAATTATCTATACCAACTAGATTTTGCTTGCGGCTTCGCCCGCCTTAATCTAGAATTCGTCAATAAATTATCCCTTGGGAATAGCTTTTTTCCTGGATGAATGTCCTACTCCCTTTATCTCCTCCCGTTCCCGTGCATCATCGAGCATCTATGCGAAATTTCATGATGTTCGAAATAAACTTAAAAAACTACTGGAACGATTTTCATTCAAAACTATTTAACCATTAGAAGGATAGAAGTAACATAGGCATCATAATTATATAAGGCTAGTAGTTGTTCCGCGGTTTCACCCGCGTAAGTCCCGTTCCCGTGTGAATATCGTTTCACCCCTTTCACCCCCTTTGGGGTGGAATTTCCAAAAATCCTCTCTTAGTGCTCCCCTACACTCTTCAAGGAACATACATGCCAAATTTCAGCTTCTTGCGTTCAGTAGTTTCGGCTGTGCGTTGTCTGTCAGTCACCCAGTAACAAAAGAGTTTTATATACATATATAGATTATGCTGTGAGCCTGAGAGCCGCCAGCGGCGGACAGTTAGTTATGAATAAGGAGTTATGATTGATATAAATAATTCAAATTTAAACTTCTTGCAAGATTTCTAAGTTGCATTTTTAAAACTATCTATAATAAAAAATCAAATTTTACTATCTAGTGGTTGAATGGTTTTTATTGTTTTTAAAGATAATACACAAATTTTAACAGTAGGAATTTATTAAACAGAAATCGAGAATTCGGTACCTCACAACAATGTAATAGTAGCCTTAGTAAAACTGCATTTGCCATGGGACCACCGAGGAAGATATAAGTATTTCAATAATAATAAATAGTTTAGCCAATAAATGCGAACATTT
This sequence comes from Catocala fraxini, assembly GCA_930367265.1. NCBI lineage: Eukaryota > Metazoa > Arthropoda > Insecta > Lepidoptera > Erebidae > Catocala > Catocala fraxini. The sequence goes on from OV884035.1 coordinate 19,865,844, forward strand.
ATAGTTCGTGATCTATTTTATTTGCATTCCTAGTGGTGGATTTATCTGGGTAGCCGACGTTGCATCCTGCTCGCGCCAGATAGTCTCCACAAGAAAAATGGCGATCGACTGCAAGCGCGTCCTAGTGGCTTATTCTAGACAAATCGACAGTAGGAATCGGAAAATTTAGTGCCAATATTTAATGGTTTATTTGTTGTGCACGATTTATTACTATGAGATTTTTAATTAATGGATTGGGTCATAGTTATTGATTTAGGTAACATATTAAGGTTAACTTTTTCTTTGAAATATTAGTGCAAAAAAATGGCCTTGATGTCGTAAGGTGTGCTTAAGTTATGAGGTCTTAAGTTTTGATTCAAGTCGAACAAAGTATTATTGGATGTTTCTGTCAATAAATTTTAAGTCAGAGTCTGTAAAAGTGAACGGTGGACGACCATAGGCTAGCACTCTATTACGTGGTACTTGAGTTTATATAGCGATATGTAGGTGTCATACCTGCTTGCCCTGTGGGGATAGGCGTGGGTCTATATAAAATAAAGTCAATCTTTAGCCGTAGTTAAACGTCAAATGCTGAGTCAAGACCAACACGGAACAAAAAAATTGTTGTGATCTATAAATAGATGTCCGCTTTTGTGTGTTCTTTTTGTCCGTTGTTAAGATGTTTGTAAATGTCTCTGTGACACAGGCCTTTTTCCTAGAGCGGAAATACTATTTTTAAAAAGAGAAAATAGTTGACATGTTGTAGTATATACTTACAACTGCGCCGAGCGAAATGTGCCAAAACAGGCGGTCACAGTTAAGTGAATAAAATCAACACTTTTTGTTTAATACAAATATAAAATATACATTTACCATAACAATGAATGTGTTTACAATTACTCCGTGTAAAGAACTTAAAATAATTAATATTTTCGCATACAAAATTACGTAAATTTGCACGACATATGCAAAAACGTAAGCTCGTGTTACGTGATTTTTAGATTATAATAGTAGAATTAGTAAGTATTTTACAGCTTAAACAAGTACAAAAACTGTCTCGTTGCTTTGCAGACTACGGACCAGCTCCAACTCCATTCTGAGGGTGATAGCGGGACGATACGACTCTCCTATCGTAGCTCATTGTGTCCGTAGATGCATCTCGGGCACAAAAATTGTCTTTAAATAAAATAGAAATGAAATTGTTACTAATATAGTTTCTAAGTAAAATTGTTACTAACATTATATGGATTTTTAATTTGTCTGAAATAAAACACATTTTATTTTATTTTATTTATTTATTTAAACGAAACATAAATAGTTATATTACAATTTGTCCGTCCCAAATATTTAAGTTTTTGGTTGATAATAAAGATACATATTTATCAAAAAAGCACTTCAAATCCTCCATACAATTTCACTATGGCAGCCGCGCGGCGATTTGAATATGCGCCGCACGAGCTCTGTCATAATCTGTCTTACACTCGGCGCAGTCCTAATGAACAACTGAAATATTTTTACTAGATACATACACTTTTTACGTGTATCTAACCCAAAAGGTTTACATATACATATATATGTACAAACTTTATACTTATATAGTACAAATATTACAGTGCACTAACGTAGTTTCATACGTAGATATCATAAATCATAAGCTACAACAACGGATATCATATAACGTCGCTTTGGTCATACATTTTGATTGTATGTACTACATATTTCACGCATTTAAATTCCATTTTGCTATATTTGAATTATAAAATAAAATGTCTGTCGACAAGTTTCACTCGTATATTCAGCATGAAATAAATCTCTACTAAAAGATTGCTCCTGTTTAATAATTTTCTGATTGATTTCAATTTCATGAGAATATCATATTATATTACTGACGAAATGCTACAAACATTGTAAATGTAAAAGTTTGTGCCGAATAATGCGATTATTTATTTCTTATTTCTTTTATTAACATGTGATTTTATTTTCTGTTCATTCTTATTATTTGCTTTGTTTTAGTTTTACCCTAGGTTCATGGATGCCGAACGCTCGTATTTTGTACAGGGAGATCGCAAAACGCCTAATCGGCGTTTCGCGTGATCAGAAGGCTGGTATTTTCTTGGCCCAAAGAATCAGCATTGCCATTCAACGTGGCAATGCTGCCAGTCTTCTGCACCTTACCAGTTGACAGCGATGCTGAAAAATTCTACGATGCCCAAACCATTTTTGTAAATATTTAGTATTATAGAATTATAATTATTTGTGTTTTTGTAATAATGTTATCTTTTTTAATGTTTGTAAATATATATTAGATTATTTCGTTTTAAAATAAATTATGTTAATATATTGTAAATATGGCTTTTAATGTCTTTTATTTATTGGAACATTACAATGTAGCATCTTCTAGTTATTTTGTTTTTTTAAAAAGACAACTTCCGCTTCAGGAATTCTTCCTGTATCACGGTGTCTTAACCAACATTCAAACAACGGATACAGTTAACACCTAGACTCGGAAAACCATTTGTGTATCATACAAAGTTTCGTCCCGTGTGGGTTTCGAACCTACAACACTCGCAATGCACAAACTGCGTAATGGCAGTAGCAATGCGACCACTTAAACCACTACGCACTTTGTGCACTCTATGACTTCATTATATTACTGACTAGATATTCCCGCGGTTTCACCTGCATTTATCGTTACTGCGCCGCCCCCGTGGGTCGTAGCGTGATTTTATATAGCTTATAGCCTTCCTCGGTAAATAGGCTATCCAACACTAAAAGAATTTTCAAATCGAACTAGTAGTTCCTGAGATTAGCGCGTTCAAACAAACTCTTCAGCTTTATAATATTAGTATAGATATGTACATTCCCTGCAAATAAGGACTAATTGATTGATAAAGATTTACGGATTTACTTAAAACTTGTGAAACAAATAGACTATGTACTGGATTAATACGTAACACATTTTATTCCAAATCAACGCGGTTGATGCCGTGGGCAGAAGCTAGTTATAAATAAAGTATAACAAAGAAGTGACTAGCAATAAACTCGCGAGGCCGGTAGCGTAAAGGGATCATAAGCAAGATTACAAGGTACAACCGGAGATCAATTCCTAGAAAAAGCCAATATATTTATTCATTTAACTTGGCAATGGATCCGGGATCTCATAATCTGAACGCAACAAAGTTATTTTCCTGGGAAAACAATTATAGTGATATTTTATCGTACTTTCATATATAATAAGTATTAAAAAAATTACTGTAATTACGTGGTAATTAAAATAGAAAGACTAAAATAGTTACTTATTCACTTTATGATATTTTCCGGATAGTCAATTCAGGGATCAAGAGGGATTGGACAAACATATAATGAACGGACAAAACGCACACCCAGACTCAGTTCAATTAATTATAAATCACACAAATAATAGTAGTAGTAGTTGACGCACAACTTTTTTATTTTTAAGTGCAGTAGTTACATCACCCATACTATAAAATACAATAAAATGCAAAATGTACTAAATAATAAATAAGATTAAATGTACTAAATAATAGATAAGGTTATTGTCAAATGATAGAAAAATTATGCACGATACAACCTATGACGTAACTGTTATTACACCGCACGTATGCGTGGGAGATAGCGAGACGTCCCACTACGACCCTGCTTTTTTATATACTATTATTGTAAAATATTAATTACTTCCTTTTTTGCAACCAATGTCGATACTGTTTTTACAAAAAGATCGTGAGCTCGAACAAAACACAAAATTAATCTATGTGGTAGATTTGTTTGTGCTTAGTTCGAACTCTCTTTTTTTAGAATTATATCTTGTTTCAATCGCTTTTGTCAATAAAGACTCATTCCATCAACTTTGTTAACATTGAGATAAATCTGACCCCGAGTAAAAAGCTAAACAGTTGTAAATTCACGAATCACAGAATTTACTAGAATATTTAAATATCTTATCTTCTTACTAACATTTTAGCTTCCACAGGTCGACTTTAGCTATTAAAATAAACCGAAACGTTATCCAAAGCCCTCTAAATTCTAGATTATCTAAGGGAATACAATTTATGCGCACAATATTTTGGGTAATTCTCGCTTTCTAGAAAAAGAGGGTATTTTAATTTTATTACGTCACGGAATCCGAGAGACTAAGATTAATTGTTTGCTATAATAATAGAAGCAAATGTTTGTGAAATTTAATTAGTTTAGTAAACTAATGAACTCGAATGGGAGTACCGAGATTGACTTAATAGAGGAAGGACAGAACCGCTATAAAGATAATAATCTATATACACCAGATATTGTCATGACTTGCTCAAGACGAACCGGAGAGAATTTACCATCACTAGATAAGAGTAAATTATAGTAATATGTTATATGTGACAAAATTACGATTGCAAATTTTTGCTCAACGTGCAGATCTGGTCACGGCTGGTGTCGAAGCAGAGCCGACTCACTCAGCCGTTACAAAAACAGGCTCGCGTCGCAAATGCGGGTATTGAAAACACGGACCACGAGTCGATGCGCATTGCCCGTCACGTCCGGACACAGCAGGTGCGCCCACTCTGCTGCAAAGACAAAGAGAGAGCGCCCAAATGATACATTGTCGCCGAGAGATGAGCCGAAGCGCCCGAAGCTGGACCAGACGCCAAGGAGAGCAACGATAAGCTATGCACATGCGACTCAATTGCACCTGCTGATAGCTGTCGCTGCCACGCCTCCTACAAACCTAACAGTGGAACAGGCACAGCAGCTCGAACTCTCCTTAGGGGAGAGGATTATCGAGGCAGCACTTGCTCCACCGCCAGACGACGAGCCAGCACTCGCACCAACATTCCGAGGGAAACCTCTGTCCACAGAGGGAGTACTGAAGATGTGGTGCGAGAACGACAACACTCTAACCTGGCTTAAGAACACAGTAGCCACGCTGCAATCCCCTATTCCAGGGACCAAGCTGACCGTCATTCGGCAGTCAGACAAAGTGAAGCGAGTTCGCACTTCGCTATGGCTGCCGAAGTCAATCGATTTAGACCTGACGAGGACCCATCGCCTTCTGATTGCGCAGAACCCATAGTACAGTGTCAAAACCTGGCATCTTTACGGTGCGGCTATGCAGGACAAGGGCATCTTTCTGACCCTGGGCATCCCAAAATCTGAAGTGGCCAAGATTTTGGAGAGAGATTGACGGGTCTCCTTCGTCACCGGTAGTGTCTACGTTAAGTTTTACACTGCCGGGGACGGAGACGAGTCGGTGACTACATCAATAATAAATACATAGGAGGCATCATAACAGGCACTGCCACTTACTGGCCCAAGGAAGTCAGGCATAGCCTGTTCCAAACAGGTATCCATGATAGATGACGCTACTCCCATACCTACCATAGAAACCAACGACCACCACACGTCTTCCGACGGGGAGTCCGTGGACAGCGATGTTCTCGAATCCTTGTCAGATTAGTGTGGTACAAACGAACCTCCAGCACAAACAAATTGCGACGGCTACCCTACGCAGACTGCTGGAGGTTGAAAAAGGACCATAGCCCTGATTCAGGAGACGTGGATTAGAGGCGACAGCATATGCGGTCTGAAAAGCATCGGGGGTAAGTTGATGCACAACACTTCGGTTCACAAGCCAAGAACTTGCATCTATATGCCTAAATCAGTATCAGTTCTGCTATTAACAAACTTCTGTTCTAGGGACCTTACTGCAGTAGGACTCCAAACAGGGCCCAACAACCAAACGTTAGTACTAGGTTTAGTCTATATGCCTGGCGATAAGGAAATGCCATCTAAGGAGCTGGTTGAACTGGTACAACACTGTGAAGACCACGGCTGGCACATTATCATCTCAGCCGACGCAAACGCTCACCATGCATTGTGGGGAAGCCACACACCGAACAAAAGAGGTTGAGTCTTTAACAGAATATATTTTCTCGACTCACTTATAATCTATAATGAACAATGGCTGCGAGCGCACTTTTGTCAGTTCTAGATACCAAACTATAGTAGATATCATCCTTGCGTCGGATGGTGCGGCAGAATTAGTGTCAAACTAGCACGTTTTAGCCGAACCTTCCTTTGCAGATTACAGGCGTATCTGCTATACTATACAAGTCCCAGAGACGGACCAACTGCTTAAACGTAATCCCCGCAAGACGGACGTAGCGCGGTACAGGAGTCTTCTCCAATATGTGGTAGATAAAATCTGTTTTAAAGACATGTTTACCAGCACTGACAACATAGACCACAACACTAACATACTTACCAAATGCATCCAACATGCAACAGAAATACCAACAAGCCTGTCCCCCCACACAACCACCAGTGGCAGGTAAGTCCCAATTGTGGGGACCAGAGCTGGAGAAACTTATACTCAATCTGAGAAAACTGTTTAACTGAGCTAAATACACCAGGATTGATGAAGACTGGGAGCGATACAAACAAGCTCATTACCACTACAAGAAACGCATAAGATACCGCAGAGGGGAATATTGGCGGCGTTTCTCTAGCAACATTAAGACCACTAATGAAGCAGCCAGGGTGGAAAAGGTCCTATCGCAAGATAACAACAGAACCCTAGGCGCCATTAGAAAACAAGATGGTATATAGACAATAAGTCAGGTACTTCTCGAAACATACTTCCTTGGGTGCGAAATGACGGTAAACCCAAACTGGGAAGAGAAGCCTTACAATCAGCCAATCTAGATTGACTGGACAGTGGCCAAATCCATGGTCACTGCTGACCGAATATTATGGGCGATAGATAGCTTCCAGCCCTTCAAATCTGAGGGCCTAGACAAGATATTCCCACCTCTCTTGAAATGGGGACAAACAACAGTTGTGCCATACCTGCTTAACATATACAGAGCATCGATAGCACATAACTACATACGTCGCCGATGGAGAGAAGTCAAAGTAAACTTCCTACCCAAACCGGGTAAGTCAGACTTCACACAGGCGAAATCATACAGACCGATCAGCCTAACCTCTTTCCTGCTGAAGGCTCTAGAGAGACTAGCTGATCTGTATCTAAGGGAAAGTGCTCTAAGACTCATGCCACTACACCGCCAGCAACACGCCTACAGGAAAGGATCATCAGGAAATCAACGGAATCAGCGCTGCACTCTGTTGTAGGAACAATAGAAACAGCACTGTCTGACAAATTAATGACACTTCATTGATATAGCTTCTAATAAGACAAAATTCAACAGCATCAGCCAGTCACTCAGCACATTTGCAGTTGATAGAACCACTAGTAGCTGGATCGATCAACTTCTAAATATGCGGGCCATACAATTCACGGTGAACTCTACCACGAGAGGCATAGTAGCGAAGGGCTGTGCCCCAAGGAGGAGTACTCTCGCCGCTGCTATGAAACATCGTGGTAGATGACCTGTTAAAACGCCTTAATAGCAGATGCTACACGGTTGGCTATGCGGACGACATAACCATTCTGATCAAAGGCAACTCAGAACACATAATCTGTAATCGCATGCAATCAGCCCTCAGGATCATGGAACAATAGTGTAACCATCATGAACTGACAATGAACCCGACTAAAACAGAACTGGTCCTTTTCACACATAAAAGGAAAACTCAGTTAACTAACACAAAATTATTTGGAACGAACCTTACCCTATCGCAAGAAGTAAAGTATCTGGGCGTAGTACTCAACCATAAGCTCAACTGGAGTAAGCACCTTAACACGAAAATAATCAAAGCATGCACAACATTCTGGCAATGCAGAAGATTAATAGGCAGAAAATGGGGCCTCATATCATCTATAACCTTATGGCTCTACACGGCCATAATACGCCCTATGATAACATATGGCGCCATAGTTTGGTGGCCCCGCACTCTTCTAAGTTATACACAAACTACAAAGCCTACAACGACTCGCCTGCCTGACGACGACAGGCTGTATGAGAACGACCCCCAGGACAGTTCTGGAGGCGAGACTAAAGAGACTAAAAGAGAGCAAGACTAAACCTCAGACCCCTACACCTGATCATACAGCAGGAAGCAGTCATAGCTGCCATACAGCTTGAAAAGGTAGGGCTCTGGAAATGGGACAATAGGATAACTCATGCACACCTAAAGGAGTTAGTATACAACGAAATTCCAATAGCGGCGACATGTGATATCATCCCAAAAACTTTTGTTTTTGACAAAAAATACCACATCCAACTTCATAAAGAATTTAAAGATAGCTCGGGTATACATGAAGTGAGAATACACAATGATGGATCCAAAACAAAATCAGGAACCGGAGTCGTCTTCTCCCACGACCTAAACATCAATTACTCAATAACTCTGGGAAACCTCAACACTATCTTCTAGGCAGAATGTGTTGGAATCACCCGGGCTGCAACAGCGGTTACATCAAGGGGTATAAGCGATAAGTCGATACGCATTATCTCGGATAGTGCCGCGGTACTACAAGCTCTGAAAAGCAACTGCTTCAACAGTGGACTCATCAACAAAAAATCGGGTAACGTTGCAGTTACAGCAACTGGCAAACCAACGCTGAAGACCAACTGGCAAAGAAAGGATCAAGCATTAAAATGGTAGGACCCGAACCAATTGTCTCGATACCCTTCTGCCAACTCAAAACATAGTTGGGCGACAGAACCACGAAACTACACGAAAAACAATGGGCAGAAACAAAGGAATGTAGACACACAAAGGAAGCCCTTCCATCCTTAGACATACATCTGTCACGCAAACTGCTACGTTCTTCAAGGAAATACCTGCGACATCTAGTGGGTATAATAACAGGCCACTGCACTCAACGGACACCTATTCAACATCGGCATCTCTGACACCCCCTTATGTAGAGACTGCATGGAGACCGAGGAGACACCGACTCACGTCCTGCTACATTGCAAAAGCGTAAGCAACTAACGGGCGAAACTACTAAACAGTCCAGAAACGATAAAATAAATACTGAGCAAATACTGGGCCGGTGGGTCCCCTATTGTCTTTCTGGACGGAGCTGAGATGGTATGAGTAACCGAACAACTTTTCGCGTCGGTCACTTACGCACAATGGCCCAATTGTGTGGCTAACTGCGGATAACACACGTCCAACTAACTAACTTAATAACTATATATGTGATTCAACAATGATGCTGGATAATTTTTCAGAAATAAATGTGTCTAAAGTCTTTCGCATTTCAGAAATTATTCATAGTGTGGGGGCAACATTTCTGAAAGATGAAAAAATATGGCCTTATTTGTATTTATACGATTCACAAACTACCTAAGCTGTTTACCATGTAAACATATTTAAACGAAAAATAAAGCAACATTACCTAAACAACTTATGTGATTAGTATGGAATTAGAATTGTATTAAATATTATTATTAGTCATATAAACTGTTGTACGGAGCATTTATCCTACAGTCAATACACACCGTATGATAATTTGTATTATAAATAAATAAAATACTATCAATATCGTATAAAAAATCAAAAGGAAAAATGTATAAGATTATAATTTTTCTGCAGTATATATATGTATCTATGTATCTTATGTGGGGGCCAGTCAGTACAGACCGGCGACACTTCGACCCAGTGGGATCATTTGTGTCGACACTCTCCCAATAACGATTGCCATAGATGTTCATGGCAGCCGGGACCGACGGCTTAACGTGCTCTCCGAGGCACGGAGCAGGCGATAATTGTCACTCAATACGCACATAATTTCGAAAAGTCATATAACTTCCGAAAGTCAGAGGTGCGCGACGTGGGTTCGAACCTGAGATCCTCTGCATTGCAGTTTATTGGTCTCCCCACTGAGCTATCGCTGCTTATATACATATATACGTGACGAATGAGCTATAAATAAAATCCATATAAATCTACACATCTACTACAAAAGTTATATAAACGTTCCTCACAAACCCCACTTATAGAAGAAAATAATAATACTTTTGTAAATGCCGGAGTAGAAAGAAAATAACATTGGCGATAGCGTGTGCCTCGCACTGGCATCCACAATAATCCTGCAAACGACCACTTGGCTATCTAGCGAGCCAGCGGGTTATCTCAGTGTTTCCACAGTTAGTTAAGAAATGCCCAAGTTCCTTTGCTCTAATTCCCAAATTTTAATTGAGAAAATGAAACTCAACCGGGATCGTTCTCGGAGGCGAGTTTCCAGAATTATTTTGAAGGTGAGTTACGAATATTAGAATAGAATATAGAGTTTCTTTGATGCAGTTAATAAAATTAAGTTTACCGAAAGGTTAACTGTTTAAACCGTAATTGGAAGAAATTAAATCATACTGTGCACCGAACGAGGAAACTTGGTCTTTCTTTATCGCATTTCAGAACTACAATAAAAAGCCGGCAGTAAACAAGCAAGATTTTTGAATAAAATACGTTTCGTATATTGAAATATGAAGATACATTTTATTTAGAGATTTTGCATGAAATAATATTCTTATTATTAAGAAAAGAAAGACACATTTTCGAAAACTTTTTTCCTCTTACGAGGATTGTAATGCCCGAAAATGTTAATGTTTGCAACTTATTATTCACAGTAAGAAGAATATAAAACTCGCCGTAGTACATACAAGAAAGTCATATAAAAAATAAACAAATAAGTCACAAAACCCACTCGTGAATAATAAAATAAGCGACCTGTATCCGATACAACACACAAAACACGTAATAAACAAACGGGTTTGCGAATAAAAAGCTATTTCCCGATGGTGGGACGGGCCAAATTTATCGGGTCGCTCGGCAAAATATAGGTGCAATCCTGCCAACAGTGGGAAGGTGATTTACGTACGCGATGTCTATGAAACGTAAGAAATAAAAGGATTTGTGTATCTTTCCGAGCGCCGAAATTGTATATCAAACGCGATTGAGATATAAGTGTCGTTTGCAAGTGTCACCGGCCGATATATTTGGCGCCGTTGACGCCTCGAGTACTGTGTACACTCACTGATACACTTTTTCAGAGGCGACTGTATTTTTCCAGACAACTCTGTTACGAATAACGAGTGAAATTTGAACTGTACCACTTTTGTTAGGCTCGCCCGCAATTGAGTTAACGTAGGAGCGAGTTAAACTTACCTCTATACGCCGAAACTTGGAAAAGTACTAAACATCTCACGTGGAAATTCCAGGTCTTAATTTACCGAGGGCTGCGCCTACCCAACTCCAACCACCACGACCGTAACATTACATGCGCCTTTTCTACTTTGTTGGCTTAAAGCAATTTATTTCGGAGCATAGAATAAAAGATTAGCAAAGGTTTTTATTCTTTAAATTGAATAGACTGTCATTCAGACTTTCTATTCATATTTTTGTTGGCAATAACTACATTCAGAAGTACAGAATTGAATCAATAATCGATTCTGATCGTTTACGGCGCCGGCATGGCCTTTAGAGCTCACACGTTTTCGATGACCAGGCAGATCAGGGGCCGACCCTTACGAAATTGAATTGGTAGTTATAACTTACCGTAGGCACACGTACCTACACTAAATATATATAAAATATGGTTCAGAGAACAAAGGTAATACCTTTGCTTATTATATTTGGAAACAGGCACCTTTGTAAAATCAACTGCTTCAGTCATAACGTCTATCATAGTTAGTATTATTATAATATACATGCTCAGAAATTGTATGTAAGAACTTATATTATACAATACAATTCAGATGCAATTCTCGTAACTGTTGTATTCGTACAATATTCGAGCCAGTTCAGTGATAATTTTATTAAAAGAGAAATCTAAAGCTACAGTCAGTTTCAATGCCAAGATCGTTTACGCAATTCCCAAGTTAATGAAATTCTTAAGACGACCTTCTTGGTTAATATAGAACAAAAACTAAGGTATTGCCGAAAAAAGCTTAGAAGTTCATCTAACTTCGATAAATTAAAACGACGTAGCCAATTAATCTAAATCAAAACGAGGCGCGGCCGCTGTCACTCTAACTTATGTATTTTGGAATGATGCAAACTAGCTATCTTTTATAAAGACGATAAAATGGGATAAAAGTACCCGTATTGATTTTACTCCGCTTAGTGACAGTGAAATTTATAGCTACAATGATCTTCCATTTTTGCTCTCATATATTCCCGATATGCGATAGATATTTGGCGGCAAATATGTATTGGAATTTATCACAAACAACAATTTTATTTCTTTGTTTCCAAGGGCGATTATTATTTTATTTTCATTATAGAATCCTTGGGTAAGTACCAAAAACAAATGTAGGTAAAGCGAACAAAACAGATACTCACAATCGCCTATAAGGGCCGCGGATATAACCCAATTAATATTTTAGGTAATTCCCTTAGTTTAGATAATGCTGTATAATGGGTGTGCCATTGTTATAACGATTGGTATTATCATAATGTTCGTTGTAACGTCGTACGTTGTTATTACTGTTGACGAGTTTCAGGAAACATTATTTAAAATATAAACTTAAGTCTCGATATAAACATAAAACTCATAAACGTGTTTTTCATGCTCACTAAGAGATATGGGCAAAAATATAGGCATTCGATGACTATAATAGGCTTTCACGTACAAAGATATGCAGGAAATAAAATATTCAAAAACCCCATACGCGTCGGCGGCTCCCGAATCGAAAGTCGTGTGATGTAACCGCTCGTATATTCCGTTTAATAGTCGGTATTAAAGCCATAAATAAGAAAAGTTCTAACTCACCTTCCAAATAAACTGCAGTTGAAGCAGCTTTATCATTTTCCACCACTGGTCGAACTGTTTCGTACGATATCGCTTCTAGTATATTGTACCGCAAGTCTAGCACAATCAAACTACTTATATCTTCCAGTATATCTTCGTAAAACGTTGTCAGCTTATTACCGGATAGCGTCAATTTCCTCAGTTGCGTGAGGCCACCAAACGCACGCTCTGATATGTATTCTATCGCATTGTTATCAAGCATCAGCTCCTTTAAACCCCACAGTTCACTGAATGCCAAGTTTCCAACCATAGTCAATTTATTATTCCTCAAATTTAATCGAGAAAGATTTTCAAGACCCTCCAACATTTCTCTTGTCACTACTGATATGTAATTAAAGTCTAAATTGAGTTCAATCAAGTTGTTCAAGTGCTTGAAGCAGCCTTCATGTATCAAACTCAAGTTGTTATTAGATAGATGTAAGACATGTAAATTCGGTAAGCCAAAAAACACATCTCGCTTTAATTCTATTATTTGATTTTCATCTAAACTTAAATTTGATAGCATCATCATTTGGGAGAATGAGTGTTTCTCTAATACGGTAATTTTATTCGATTTCAATACAATCTGTCTGATAGTCGATGAATTTGTGAATGCGTACGGTGGGATTCTTTTGATAGTTCCAAATTGTATAGAGATATGTTTCAGTTTGTCTAGTCTTATTATAGCCTTCGCTGGTATGAATGTTAATGCGTCGTCCGTTCGGACATTGAACATAAGATGTTCTATTTCGGACTGGGACGAGAAACTTGGCCAAATCAGATCCTCCTCAGTGATGCCACCGCCAAATACCCAGCAATCCGCTCTTGTAGCTATTTTTGGCTTATTACTGTCACAATAGCAATGGACCTTAGACCGCCTGTCGACTATGTCGCACACGTTAATGAAAACAGGCGAGTAGTAAAGCCGTTCCATTTTGGGCTTGGTGTCGTTCTTGCTCTCGGTCACAGTTAACTTAACAGTCATCAGTGACGCGATGATGATCAAGTATTTGGTTATTTGCTCCATCTTCCTCACAAAATCGATATCTGAAACAAATTAAAACAGTCTTTGAACACTGAGATTACGTTATCTAATCCTGAAAGTTTATACTTCAATTATTATCAAAGTTATTTTTTATGGAGAAAATTATTCTTTTGACATTATTGGAAGAGAAGGCGTAGTTGGTTATATATTGCGAAGATATGATAATAGACTGTAATAATAGTGTTTGAAAAGCTTTCTAAGTGCCATAGTTTTATAGGTTGTGATAACGAATAGTGGTTTATAAGTAATTTGATAGTCAGTAAAGTTAGTTCCATAATACCAGTAAATAATAGAAAAGTAGTTAAGTATATCAGTGACTTATCTCGGCACATAAATCTTAAGAGTCGAGGGAGAAAGGCTAAAATTATAATAAAACTATATATAATGGACAAGATTTATGGTTGCTAGCTGGGAACCAACTTGGAGTACTATTTAAGTCTGCTGGCACATAATTCTGAAACTTTTACAATATGAATCTGATCTTGGTTTTTAAAAGCCGTATTTGATAGCATGTGTGGTAGGTGAAAACATTATTTCTTTTCATCTACTTGTATGATAAATATGTGATATAGCAATAAGATGAATTTAGATTATACCTTTCTTTCTTTATTGTATCTAGTCTCAGTACTTAGTCTATAGACACAATAGAAGACGATGATTGGGATAGATAATATTATTTTTATGTAATATTGTCTTACTTTTATGCGAATGTTTTACGGATTTTAAGGCGTTCTATATATTAAACACTATTATTACATAATTTTGAAACTTTAAAATATTAAAACATAGGTTTACACTTTTCCCGAGGTTTGGGTTGCGTTTCAGCAGGCATGGTCTTCCCGTGATCATAAGTAGTAGTTAAATAGTTTCAAAATTGTATAATCATAGTGTTTTAAAATAAATAACGTGATGAAATCCATATAAAGTATGGTTTCATTTCAGTATGTTTTATGTAAGTATTAGTATACCTACATAAAACACACTGAACTTAAATCACTTGCTTTTATACATACATATACTGATGAGCCATGTCACTTTTGACAGTTTGTGGGTGACTTTTGTCACCCACAAACTGTCGTTATGCATTTACAGATAATGCTGAAATTCATGACAATATGTGCTTTATAGTTAAGCGTGCTTGATACTCCGCAAAATCTGTTACATATACTAAATAAAATCACAAAAACCCTCCCTCACGTTAAAAACAAACATATGTACAGAAGCATAATAAACACTTCCGGTTTTAATAGTTAATCAATACCGATACAGTCGTTTCGGCCTAAAAGAGGATACGCGATACAGTAATTACACGTGCTGTAGGCGGGTCAGATAAAAGCAAAATATTTTTTTTCGAACATAGGCATCCCACTAAGGGCGCAGGTCACCCTTTTGATATATGAGGCTCATAAATATCCCTAATATTCGGTTTCACACATAACAGGTCACGGCATCGTAAAAAATTTCTTCCATTAACGAAATTTTAACCTAATTAAATTGAAATATAAGTAAGGGAATTTTTACGTTGAAAATAGGCCTGTGATGGAAATTTTAGCGATGTTATGTGAAGTCGGAACAACTTGATGTATATATAGATATAAAATAATATATGTATAAAGGAAAATCGAAAGGACTGCCTTTACAAATGAAATGAAGGATTAAAGGTCGCATTACAAAGAAAAATGGAATAAAGATTAATATAATTCTGAAAATTAACAAGTGAAGGTGATTTTTGAATCTCTATTTTTGTTATTTCGTAACGATGGCTATGGAGTTTATATAAAATTAGTTTCATATAAATTTAATTTTAAACGTTTTGTCGTAACGCTTTTTAATAAGGGTATTTAAAAAACACTAGTTTAAAGCAGTACTTCTGCCCAAGACACTTGGTAATCATCCCTTTGAAATGGAAATGCCCATACACAATATATTTATTATCTCCTCTATTTTGGTCTACCGACTTTCAGGATTTTTTAACTATGAAGTTGCTTTTGGTTAAAGTTTCGAAAGCGGATTAAAAGCAGTGCGCTGCGTTTTAAAATGCATTTTTAACTGGGATGAGAGCCTCTATCTATTATTTTTGTTTCTTTTAAACCGGATTCATGCGACGTGGTTATTACATCACGATAAAAATGCTTTTAAGGTAGGCTAAAGTAAAAAGTAAAAGAATTAAATATAACAACTGCTTGTGCAGTTCTATTAAGTTTACGCTAGATGTCGCTTTACTTTAAAGGTCTCATAGTCTCAGGCTTTAGGCTTGCGGTTTTAGTGAATAATATTTTTTGTCTCTTTCTACGTGGAGGCTAATATTAGAAATTAGTAAAAATAAAACTGTCCCACTAGTGAGCGCGGGTCTCTTGTCAGGATGAAATAGTTTCAAGCCATAATTTACTATGCTAGCCTTGTACATTTTGGTAGATTTCACACATCTTGGATAGCATTATAATGAGTTATTAAATATTTCAGGTTGCCTCATATTGTTTTCCGTCACCGTTTTAAGAAATACAGGTTGTAACTTCTTTTTTGGGTTAGCGAGGTATTTGGGGTTTACGAAAGAGCATATTCAGATGTTTTTTGATACAACTTAGGTAGCAAATAACCACACGGGTCCTAAAGGTAATAATAAACGTAGTCTATGGTACATTTTGTAATGCCAGGGGTATCCGTGGTACTGCAAGCGGTATTATAGATTACGGTTGCGTTTCTTGCTTAGGGTAAATAAACTTATATAAATAAAATTAAAATAAAGGAATAGGCATAGAGTGTTAAAGGTAAGTAGATATACCCTCTAGAACTGCTTTAACTTAAACGTAGATGTTGCTGACACTGAAGAATGCAGGCTACATAAATACGATTAGCCTATAGGAGATCGCAGCAATAATATTCAGTGCTATGTTTATGCGGTGAGTAGGATTTGCAGGCTCTCAAAGTCAAAATCAAAGCCAAAAATCTTTATCGCCATAAAAATTTGTAATCACTTCTTGGGCGTGACAATTTACCTATATATTAATAAAAATAAAATATAAACGAGAATTTAAATTTAGAATTGAAAAAGCCTGTTGGAGGCATTAAACTCTCATGAGAAGAGGCAGGCTTCAAACACATGACTTCTCTTTACAAGGGCTACCCAGCATAGGCACGGTATCACGGCATTAATCATTTTTGTCCCATATACTGATAGCTACACCTTATGCGAATTACAGCAGCATCTAGTAATACAAACGTCCACACGGCCCACAGCTACTATTAAGAAGGTTACAACTATACATAATTTGAAGTACAACAAAGAATTAATGCAACTAACACGGGTAGAAAAAGAACTGGCCTAGTTAAATTGGAAGTCAAATGAGGCCACAAACAAAAAAATAACGGGAAGAAGTGGAGACCCCTTTTGGGTAGGTTATAACTAAACAAAATATAAAAGTTTGTTTTCGTACAATAAATAACTGCAACTAACACGGGTATAAAAATAAGTAGCCTAATTAAATTGGAAACCAAAACAGGCTATAAACAAAAAAAAAATGGGCGGAATTCGAACACCATTACGCGGAGTGCTCTATCCACTATCGTATGACAAAATAAGTTTACAACAGCTATGGATCGCACTATTATGTATACATAGTATAAAGCCTATATACTTTTGACGGCTTAGGTAGAAATGCAAAAGATGAAACACCTTATATTTTTCTGGATCAATCAAGGAACTGGTGATACCGAGGTAATCGAACTCACGATTTCACAACCGTAACTAAACTTGAACACAAACTTATGCCACTCCAGGCATATGAGGTAGACAGTTAGATTAAATACTTTGATCTTCACTGCACGGATGGCATAATGGTATAAGTGGTCGCATCACTACTACCATTGCGCCGAGTGTTGTGGGTTCGATCCCCACACGGGACGAAACTTTGTGTGATCCACAAATGGTTATTCTTCCGAGTCTGTGTGTTCTTTGTGCCTGTTGTTTGAATCTGTGTAAAGTCCTCCACGAAACAGGAATTATTCCTAGTGCGAGAATAATATACAGTTAAAAAAAAGACAAAAATACTAGTTATAATAATATTTACAAAGACACTGTCTCAGCGGCACAGCGGGAGTATATGCAACTGCTTTGCATGAGGACTCGAGATCAAATAGTCAGATAAAATGCTATCGGATTTTAAAGACATTTAAAATCCGATACCATCCGATAATTTTAAAGAAATTCTACTATGCCCGCTAGCCATCTATAAGGCACAGCTCCAGACTTCGTATTTGGCCGCTATTACGTGGGACGTATGTAAAACCACATATGGCGAAATGCACCTCTGCCATCTATTTTCAGAACATAGGCATGAGACCATGTATATATGTGGACAAGTATATAAGCCTTGCGTGTTTAGAAAAGCGAACCATATCCCCATAAAAAGAAGATATCATAGTTTTCATACATATTTATTACATTTTAAGGTCGCATGGATACGGTTATATTGGATCAATTGAGTGCCAATTTCTTTCGACAACCCGCGTAATAGGTGGAATGGTGTCCCATATTATTCCTTACTTACCTCTGACGTCACCCAAGAGAGGTTGATGTGATGTAGAGACGGAATTCAAAATAACATTCTATTTTTAAATGTACTTGTAAGATGAGTTGAATGCCTTATTGCGTAAGCGCATTCTTATGTCACAATCTTCTCTCTTAGCCTTTATTATTCCCAAGTCACTTGGGGTCGGCTTTTCTGGTCTAACCGGATTTGACTGGATATCAGTTTTTACACTGAGCGGCTGCTACCTGACCTCCGCAATAAGGCTAGACCAGTGTCAGAATATTAGAGGGTACTGACTTTCCCAATAACGATTGCCATAGATGTTCATGGCAGCCGGGACCAACGGCTTAACGTGCTCTCCGAGGCACGGAGCAGGCGATAATTGTCAATTAATACATAATTTCGAAAAGTCATATAACTTCCGAAAGTTAGAGGTGCGCGACGTGGGTTCGAACCCGAGACCCTCTGCATTGCAGTCTGTTGGTCTCCCCACTGAGCTATCGCTGCTACATTATTCTTATGTCACAATCTGAGATATAATTAATTTTGCGCTTACGGCTGATTGTGAGTGCTTGTGTTCAGTTGCCGTGTATTGCATAATATTTTAGATTTACCTGTAAGGATATTGTCATTAGCAGAACGTTGTATAAAAACGTATCTACTAGACTGCTGGCCGCGTATCGCGTGGGGCTAACAATTTGTAAACTGTAGGTTAAATACATATCTACTAGTATGTATTAACATTGCATGTGTGTATTAATAAAAAAAAAATACTAGCTACAAAAATAGGTCCCCAAAAATAAAATTACTACAACGTATAACGTGAAATAGCTAATTAATCTTCGACAATACTCGATTAAATACCTAACTTAACCACTATTGCTGGTGTGTGGTTTTGTAGGTAACGTTAATGATTGAACTAACCACAATACGGTAACACGATACTATAAACAACCGTAACTGAATTCGAAACGATGATTTTATTCGATAAAATAGATTTTGCTCGCAGTTTCACCCGCGAATATGCTATGTAAATTTACAATCCTTCGGAAACAGTAGTTTTCCTGGATCAAAGGTACAATATGTTCTTTTCTGTACCCCTGACAACGTGTATACGAAATTTCATGATGATTGTTCGAGTAGTTAAGGCGTAAAAACCTAACAAATAAACAAACGAACATACTCAAATTCGCATTTCTAATCTTAGTTAGGATGTTCTGCCTATGTGATTACAGAGAGATGCGGCATGAAAGTGGATATAGTGACAAGAATAGAAAAGGGTATGTTAAGCTGGTTTGGGCATGTAGAAAGAATGGACGAGGAAAGACTGACTAAAAAAGTTTATAAGGCTAGTGTGGAACAGTCACTAGGGGAAGACCTAGGCGAACGTTTCTCTATCAGATCGGAGGCGTTCTGGACAAAGGCCAGGTTAAGAGCACCTTGAACCGACGGGCGTGTATGAGGAATGTGATGAAAGTGAATGAAGCCAGAGAAGTGTGTCAGGATCGTAGCAAATGGAAATCCGTAGCCTCTGCCTACCCCTCTGGGAAACAGGCGTGAATCTATGTATGTATGTTCTGCCTATGTGGAAACTAATGTGGGTTATACAAATATTTATGCAGTTTTTTATTTTATTTTTTTATTTTAATGCACTATCAATTTCTGCATGTTATAATAGATAGTTAACTCCACAAGCCATTTCGCCGCCTATGGTATATAAACGAAAATAAATAGATACATACGTAGACACAGATCTTCACAGGCGAGTAATACTCCTTTGCCTACCCCTACGATGATATCCTTGACAATTACACCTACAAACACCTGTAATAAAGGACGAGCCTCTTGCTTTCTACCAAGTACATATCCATACTCTGTGCTGCATTAGGTATTTGATTTGATTGAATTGATATGGAAACCCAATAACAATATACCTCAGTAGATACGATTGTAGCTCTCAGGTTCCGTATTAGGTGTTTTTAGAATCTCTCCGTAGTACAGTCACTACGGAGAGATTCTAGAAACACTACCAAGAACCAGAAAGCCTTATCCTAATCCTAGTTATCCTAACTAATATTATAAATGCGAATGTGAGTTTGTATGTTTGTTTGTTACGCATTCACGCTTAACCTACTCGACCGATCATCATGAAATTCCGCATGTTTTTTATTGTTATTTTTTTAATCCACTAAGGTGGCAAACAGGCTTACGGCCCACCTGATGGTAAGTGGCCACCAAAGGCATTACTTGCGCGTTGCCAACCCTTTAGAAAAGGAAGTAAGAAGTAGAAGGAGTGGGAATGGGGGAAAGAGGGTGATTGGGCCTCCGGCACTCTCACTCACCGAACGAAACACAATAGTAGAAATACTGCTATTGCACGTCGATATTCTGTGAGAGGATAGTACTTCCCCGGTCGAGCCGGCCCATTCATGCTGAAATCCGCGAGGAATACATTGTCAGGTGTACAGAAAAGGACATACGGTACCTTTAATCCGGGAAAAAGTACTATTCCCAAACGAAGTCGCAGGGAAAAGCTAAACACAATAAAATCATAAAAAATAACATTAAGCTATTGACTGCAATTAAATAAACATAAAATTACTGACTTATGTCGTAACAAGTAAGTAATGTAGTAATATACATCAGTATTATTTTCAGTTCTAATTAGCTAAAGCTGGATTAAACACGTACGGATATAGCCAGGTAACTGTGACATCACCCTGTTAAGACTGCGCCGAGCGTAAGTCAGATAATGACAGAGCTCGTGCGCCGCATATTCAAATCGCCGCGCGGCCGCCATAGTGAAATTGTATGGAGGATTTGAAGTGATTTTTTGATAAATATGTATCTTTATTGTCAATCAATAACTAAAATATTTGGGACAGGCAAATTATAATATAACTATTTATGTTTCGTTTAAGCTGTAAAATAGGATAGATTTCTACTGTAATAATCTAAAAATCAATCATTTGCATTTATCGTGCAAATTTACGTAATTTTGTAAGCGAAAATATTAATTATTTGAAGTTTTTTACACGGAGTAATTGTAAACACATTCACTCTTATGGTAAATGTATATTTTATATTTGTATTAAACAAAAAGTGTTGATTTGATTTACTTAACTGTGGCCGCCTGTTTTGGCACATTTCGTTCGGCGCAGTCTTAACTGCTAGTGATTCAGACGCAATAGATGTTTTTATATTGTATTTATCAACAATAAATAAACATAAGCGATGATATAAACAACTCGTCGTGACATTGAAAACGTATTTTTGTATTAGTTCATATCAATTTTATGTCCATAAATACCAACACTAATTTCGTCGCTGATCAAAGCGTTTAGAATAATGCTTCTCATATTGCTATATAATATATATAATAATATCAGCCCTGTATTAAATTGTCCCACAGCTGGGCACGGGCCTCTTCTCACTGTGAGAAGGGTTACGCCATAGTCCACCACGCTGGCCTAGTGCGGGTTGGCATACTTCACATGTTTTCGAGAACATTATGGAGAACTCTCAGACATGCAGGTTTACTCACGATGTTTTCCATCACCGTTAAAGCAAGCGATAATTAACTATTAATTACGCGGTTCGAACTCGAAACCTCTGCGTGGCAGTCTAACGGTTTCCCACTAGGCTATCGCTGCTATACTGCTGATTTATTTTATTTGGTTTGCCATCAGTCAATATATGATACTATGAAATTAATAATATTTAATAGTGGTAGTAGTAATTTTAACATTTATTTATGTGTGAGATTCCTATATTTATTGGAATTGCCAGAGGATTTAAAATAAAATTTATGTATTTTACTTTTGCAATGCTTATGATGAAGGCAGGCAGAAATTAAAAAATAAAAATAAAAAATACTTCAATATCATATTTTGCCGGTCTGGGTGTACTTTATATGTTCCATGCGACACAGGAATTATACCTAGTGTTTAAAAAACAAACATGTCTCTAACTACGTAACATCAGGCGTGCTAGCTTCTCTGCTACCCTAGGTACGAAAATAACAAGGCAGAGAATCTTCTAAAAGTAGTTGTTGTTGAATTCGGAATTTCATTCAGACCAAGTCAGCTACAAAAGTCTTTGACGTAAACCTTCACATTTTAAGAGAAAAGAAGAAATCAAAGAAACGTCTTTATTCACAGCAAAACACATCAATGTAAAACAATTAATACTTCTGCTAAACTACATAAAAACTAACTACTAACTTCAGACTACTCGATACACCTAATTATTTATTAGCTTGTAACAATAAGCCACAAAAGCAACCTATCGAGCCTTATCTTCATTACCTCATAACCATATTACTTCGGCATGATATTCCACTAAACAATTTCTTGGTTTCTATCGTCAACGATTATTGGCTTCAGTAATTATAAATCGATGAAAGTGATATAATATTCATATTAAGGAAAATGGTTTGGGCTTGCGGTTCAGAGTTGTAAGGTAAATGGAAATTGTTTGCATATTTGTATTATGTGAAATTGGTGCTTTGTGAAGTTGTATTTGACGCAAATTTTACCTATATTGATGATCATTCAAAGACGCTTGTTACCTAGAGAGGTAAATAGAGATTACGGATTTTGACTTCCTGGCATCCTGGCATATCTTTTGTCTTTTTGTTCTTATTATTTAATTCAAATACATTTGTCACTTTAGGATACTTAACCATTTTTTTTAACGTCTGCGGGGCGACGAAGGACTTACCTGGGAAACATGGTGAGCGACATCCCAGTAATACCGAATAAACTTACCACAGTGTTTCTCGACATAACCGCAATCGGCGGGGCCGTGAGAATCGCTTTCACATGCAATCGCGACCCCGCCTAGGTTTCGGCCCGCCGTATGAAACGGCAGGCCACTACACAAATAGACCTGCCCTTTGGGCAACATACAGAGGCGCGCGTAGAAACACGCACGTTGCTTCTCGGACCTGGTGCTGATCGGGCTGGCCCACGAAGCTCACCACCCCCAGGTCAAACCTCAGGGTGGCTGGAGGTCGTCTTGCGCCCTCCGGCGACCAGCTCTGCGGTTAGGGAGAGGGTTTAAGCGGCTCCTCTCCCGCTCCGCCGCCTCCTTGATGGAAATCACTTTCTCATAGAATGAGGCGACAGTGTTCCACGACGACTCACTCCGGACCATAGACTGAACTACGTCCGGGAGCGAGATGGCAACCAATCCGACTGCCGCAATAGACTCTCGGCGCTGCGATGCCCAGACGGAGCAATCCGCCAAAGTGTGCAGCGCTGTGTTCACAACAACGTCGCGGCAGTCGCCGCAGTGGTAACATCCGGGCGGCTCTTGCCAGCCTTTGCGACACAGGAACTAGCCAAAACAACCATGGCCAGTCATTACCTCTGTCAGCCGGAAGGTGAGGGTGCCATGCCGCCTCTCCAGCCACTCCTCAAACACGGGACTTATCGCCACAATAGTGGCGTGCCCGAGGATACTTATTATGGCTTTTTTACAATATATATTTTTTAATTAATTAATTCTCTATTTTACTGTGTGTCACACTAGTTTTAACCCGTTGGTTCGGTCTTATAATCTAATAAGACGTAACCCAGAAATACCGTACATTTTTAGGATAAAATCCGTAACTAAATCCCTCGTTAGTCAAAAACTATCTCTATCACAAAAACATATCGATCGAACTAAATATGTGTGTAATTCTTCGTGTTTTAGATATCGTATTTTAAAAGCTTTTATTTCGTATTTATTTTCACTGATGTAAGTAGATGTGTGTGTGTGCAAATCGGGCTGTTTAAATTTAACACACTGCCTTCTTTTTCTCTTTGGTATTCTATGTACTTGAAATTTTGTATACGTGTATAAGTATAGATAGTAAGATTAAACATTCTAATGAATTGCGTATTTAACACTGAAAGTAAAATCCGGTAAATGATAATAATAATAATAATAGCGCTGGTGTGTGCCTTGGACTCATTACTGCCCGCTTATCTAGTGGACAGTGAAAGTCTTAGCGATGCACACTCAATCTTGTACTGTGCGGCTGCTGCGGCATGTCGAGTGGCTGGTATTAAAAATCCACACATAATGACAGCTGCTCGACCCAGAAATACTACGCCAGCGTGGCAGTGCAGGATTGAGCGTCGTATCGCTGAGTCCAGGGCACTCATCGGCAAGCTTATCTGTTTCAGGGAGGGTAATACACGACCGAGAGTGATGCGTTATGTGACTCGGGCGTTTGCAAGGACTGACGTATGTCCCCAAGATTATGTCGCCCGGGTTACAGAACGCATCGACTTCCTGAAGCAGAGAATTTGTGCGTGGGCAAGCCGAGTGAGGCGCTACAAAAAAAGAGCTGATCGATATGCCCAAAATCGTACATTCCAGAGAGATGAAAGGTGGGTGTACAGAAGGTGGGAGCATCCTGATTCTAGTGGGGATGGTTGTCTACCAGATACAGAAGCCACGACTGCTTTTTGGCGTAGTATCTGGTCGACGCCCGTCGACCACGAAGAGGGGGATTGGTTTGGGGATGTTAGGCAGGCATGCGACACTATACCTCAAATGGAGCCAATAAACATACGACCAGAAGACGTTTCTTGTGCGGTTCGTTCGTTACCAAACTGGAAAGCAGCGGGACCGGACGGACTGCACAACTTCTGGTTGAAATGGTTCCGCAGTGCGCATGCATGCTTGGCATCCCTATTCCAGTCATCTTTGGAATCAGGATCGCTGCCTGAGTTTTTGACCACTGGCACCACTCATCTGCTCTACAAATCAGGTAGTGTCACGGACCCAAAAAATTATAGACCGATAACATGCCTACCGACGGTCTATAAACTTCTTACATCCATTTTGAGATCTAAACTTTCACTACATATTACAGCAAATAACATCATGTCTGTATCTCAAAATGGATGTAGAAGTGGGGCCCGTGGTACTAAAGAGCTACTCCTAATTGACATGACCATCAGTCAACAAATACACCGCCTTAAGAAAGATTTTGCGACATGCTGGATAGATTATAAGAAAGCCTATGACTGTACCTCATGCATGGCTATTGAGGGTGCTGGAGTTGTATAAAGTTGATGCAACTCTTTGCACTTTCTTGAAGTCATGTATGAGGCAGTGGAGAACGGTTTTACGCTATCCAGGATGTCGCCAGATCGGGGAAAGCGGTGTATCTATCAAGATCAAGCGAGGTATATTTCAGGGCGACAGTTTGAGTCCCTTATGGTTCTGTCTAGCGCTGAACCCTCTTAGTACTTTACTGGAGAGTTCAGGGCTAGGCTATCGATTGCGGAGAGATGGTCAAGTTATATCCCACCTTCTTTACATGGATGACCTAAAACTATTTGCCTCCACCAGACTCCAACTGACTGCGTTACTTAAGGTAACGGAAACCTTCAGTAATTCCATCAGGATGGAGTTTGGTGTTGACAAGTGTGCAGTTATGTATGTAAAGCGAGGCAGGGTTGTGGAATCTGATGGCATTGAACTCTCAGATTTTACTAGACTTAGGTCTCTCTCTGCAAACGAAACCTATAAATATCTGGGTATGTCACAGGCATTAGGTATCACTGAGGACGGTATGAAACGGACGTTGCGGGAGCGCTTCTTTGGCCGCTTGAAAAAAATACTGAAAAGTCTTTTGTCAGGCGGCAACAGGGTGCGCACCTGTAACGGTTGGGCCATGCCGATCCTTATGTACTCCTTTGGCATACTTAGATGGACGCAAACGGAATTAGATGCCCTGGATAGAAAGGTCCGTACACTGTTGACTGCATACCGAATGCACCACCCGCGCTCCTCGGTAATGAGATTGTACATCCCACGGAAGTGTGGGGGTCGCGGTTTTTTAAATGCCAAGACCCTCCACAACCGTGAAGTGTGCAATCTCAGAGAATATTTTCTCCGAACCGATGTGGGCGTGCATCGCGATGTAGTCGCAGTGGATACGGGCTTTACCCCGCTTGCTCTGGCTAAGGAGAACTGGCGCAAACCTGTTATGCTTGGAACTGACGAGCGCAGGGATGTATGGAAAGGAAAAGAGCTGCATGGACGCTTTTTTCGGGCCCTGAATGGGCCCGACATAGATTTTCAGTCATCGGTGTCCTGGCTACGTTTCGGCGATCTCTTCGCTGAGACCGAAGGTTTTGTATGTGCAATAATGGACGAAGTTGTTATGACGAACAACTACCGGAGATATATCCTGAAGGATGGGACGGTTGACATATGTCGGGCATGTCACCAGCCTGGAGAATCTCTCAGACATATTATCTCCGGTTGTTCTCGTCTTGCCAATGGAGAGTATTTGCATAGACACAACCAAGTAGCCAGGATTGTCCATCAGCAACTTGCCTTAAAGTATGACCTTGTGGAATCTGAAGTGCCGTATTACAGGTATGTGCCCGATCCAGTTCTCGAAAATGGTCGTGCTACTTTGTACTGGGATCGGTCTATCATCACTGATAGGACAATTGTGGCGAACAAGCCAGATATTGTGCTGATAGACCGATTGGAGCGCCGAGCAATGATCATCGATGTTACCATTCCGCATGACGAGAATCTTGTGAAAGCTGAAAAAGAAAAAGAGTTGAAATACTTAGACCTAGCTCACGAGATTGTCGACATGTGGCGTGTGGACTCGGCGATCATTGTGCCGATAGTCATTACAGTCAATGGTTTAATACCTAAGAGCCTCGACCACCACCTGCAGAGGCTCGCGTTAGATGGCTGGATCAAGTCCTTGATGCAAAAGGCAGTACTACTCGACACGACGCGTATTGTGAGGAGATTCCTCTCTCTGGGGCCCTAACCACCGGCAGCTTGGACCCTGTTCCCGATGTCGGTGGGTCATTTCAGTTTTTATATTTTTAAATATGTATAGATTTTATATTTATATTTAAAAATGTAATTATTAGAAAAAAAAAGTAATAAAGAGAATAATAATAATAATCATTTATTAACCGAACCATGAATTCTTTTACATTTCCTTAAAAACTATTACACAAATTAATTAGCTAATAGGTACATATATTGTTTGGAAACATAAATCTGTTTTACTTGTGGAATCCACACTAGGTAGAGCCTGTCTCGTGGAGTCCTTGAGTGATGTTGCTAGTTAAAAACAATCTGTATAGATTCATGTGTATCGATTATATAATTACTGTGATTTAAAAGAAAAACGAACAAACACACTTAATAAAATTACAAAAGAACTATAAAACAACTTAGGAAAAAAATAAAAGAGAAACAATCTTATTAATAACAACTGATGTTGAAATTGTGCGCAACGTATGTGTGTGTATGTGTGTGTGTGTGTGTGTGTGTGTGTTGTATATTGAATTATTTGATTATCCTTACGAAAGCTTCAGATTCTAAATATGATTGAAGTGACAGCCATTTCTGTACGTTTTTTTTTACTTCTTTTACTGTAGCATGTTTAATATCACAGGTCTTTAACAGTTTATTTAATTTTAGAGAATTAAGAGAACACTCTGATTTAGTTAATTAGGCTGTTTTCTCCACTTCTATTTTTTATAATGCTAATCCTATTTTGTATTAAGAAAATTGCATTGCTTATGTTAGAATAAAATTTGTTTTCTCAACTTAGTTTTTCTTCTTACTTAGAAGCGTTTACGCCTAGTAGCATGTTTGGAGGACAACGTCGCAAATTTGTGTAATATTGTGAGCTTTTTAAAAGTATTAATTATATTTGGAATTTATTTTTAAAATGTTTTAATACACTATATAGACTAAGGCACGAGTGTATCATAGATGGAATATAATTATATTTTATTTTTATACAACTTATGTGGCACACAAGCTTACTTCCACCTGATGGTAAGTGGTCACCGTAGCCTATGGACGCCTGCGAAATCAGAGACATCACTTGCGCGTTGCCGACCCTTTAGGAATAAAAGGAAGTGGGAAGTAGAAGGATTGGGTAGTGGGAAAGAGGGTGATTGGGCCTCCGGCACTCTCACTCACCGAACGAAACACAACAGTAGGAATACTGCTATTTTACGTGGATATTCTGTGAGAGGGTAGTCCTTCCCTGGTTGAGTCGGCCCATTCATGCTGAAATCAGCGAGGTTCTACTACTCTATAAAGTTTGTAAAATTATATTTGTAGTTCTTTTACAATGTAAACATTGATACGAAAGTTTTTGATGAGTAATGCAAGTAGTAAAAGGACTTTAATTATAAAATTATATTTTTGCTACGATACTCTTGTAATTTAGTCTTTAAAAAAAATAACCTGCCATGTCTAGGAATCTTCTTCTCCCTAGCCTTTATTATTCCCAAGTCACTTGAGGTCGGATTTCTTGGTCTAACCGGTTTTGATTGGATATCAGTTTTTACACGGAGCGGCTGCCACTTGACCTCCGCAACCCGAAGGCTAACGATACCCTAAGGCTAGACCAGTGTCAGGATATTAAAGGGCACTGACTTCCCAATAATGACTGCCAATGATGTTCATGGCAGCCGGGACCGACGGTTTAACGTGCTCTCCGAGGCACGGAGCAGGCGATAATTGTCAATCAATACGCACATAATTTTGAAAAGTCATATAACTTCCGTAAGTCTGACTAAGGTGCGCGGCGTGGATTCGAACCCGAGACCCTCTGCATTACAGTCTGTTTGAATGTCTCTAGCTTGCGGTGTGCCGCTGTGACTCTATAGGCTAAAAACATTTTTTTAAAAGACCTAATAAATAAAATACATTTAAAATCCTCAAAATATAACATTTATTTGCGAAGTTGCCATTCATAACCTGCCTCAAAGCGTAAACATTCCTAACTCAAAAATTTAAGATATTAAAGATAATCCTTTTTTTGTGTTTAATTGAAGTAGTTTGATGTTCACTACGCTTCGTTGTCTAGACTATCATTTAGAGCGTTCATTAGTGCAATTTAGTGAATAAAGTATCAGATTGTTATTATCACTTTGATTATTCTTTTTAAATAGAAACAATTGTGCATTCAAGAGCCATTGTTATAAATTAAAGTAAGTCTTTATTAAAAGAATCCGACTATATCTGAAGGATTAACTATCTTCATTCATAAAGTGCTTACGATTTATTTCAATTAATGAAGATTTCAAAAAGAATAAAATATAAAGTCATAACGTTTTTTATATAATTTACTGTGCACTGGTATTTGTCAAAAATAATATAAATAATACATAATAATTCTTTTTAGAGTTTTAAGATGAAATATTCTATCTATTTTGTGCTCCGGTCACAAGGCCAAAACTATAACATTGCTAGTAGTTACTTAAGTACCTATTTTAATTGGTATGATATGATATATCATAGAGACGCTCACAGCCAGTTGCACACAGTAATCGGTAAACGATTAGCGAGGTTAAGCAACGTTGGGCGCAGTCAGTCTATAGATGGGTGACCGTTTAGTGGTATTTCATCTGAGCGTCTCTCTGCTTCGGAGGGCACGTAAAAAGTCGGTCCCGGTAGTTGTCAAATTGATAGCAGTTGTTAAGCCATGTCAGAAGCCTACGGGCAGCTGGAACAACTCTTGACAATAGGTTGGCCACTAACCACACGAAAAGAAAGAAATAACAGTGCCTTTGTGTAAAGCACAAGCGTTTTTGGCCAAAATACAAACGGGTAGTGTACACAGGACATGTATGTTTAGACATGATGTTATGTATGTATGTA
Source organism: Catocala fraxini (assembly GCA_930367265.1). Lineage (NCBI taxonomy): Eukaryota > Metazoa > Arthropoda > Insecta > Lepidoptera > Erebidae > Catocala > Catocala fraxini. Next base: position 19,895,773 of record OV884035.1, read on the forward strand.
CAAATATTAAATCGAGGGAAATGTTATAATGTAAAACCAGTAAAGACAACGAATTCAAAATATGTAAAAAGTATCTTCGTAGAAAATATATTTTTATTACCTGCGCGATTACAAAATACCAACATCACTTTTTAGGTACTTATATGAAAGGCTAAAATGAGAATTATAATTAATAAATCTTCTTCTCTCTTAGCCTTTATTATTCCCAAGTCACTTGGGGTCGGCTTTTCTGGTCTAACCGGATTTGACTGGATATCAGTTTTTACACGGAGCGGCTGCCACCTGACCTCCGCAACCCGAAGGCTAACGATACCCTAAGGCTAGACCAGTGTCAGGATATTAGAGGGGACTTTCCCAATAACGACTGCCATAGATATTCATGGCAGCCGGGACCAACGGCTTAACGTGCTCTCCGAGGCACGGAGCAGGCGATAATTGTCAATCAATACGCACATAATTTCGAAAAGTCATATAACTTCCGAAAGTCAGAGGTGCGCGACGTGGGTTTGAACCCGAGACCCTCTGCATTGTTTGTTAATAAATCAACACTCATAAATATTTTTATAATAGGGGTAAAGAACTTATACGTATTTAATTCATTATGCCTTTAGCTTGACCTCCACTAGTATTTCTATACGATGTCACTTCTCATAGTTTTCTTTATGTTCATTATTGATTAGATGTATGTTTATTAAAGCGACATAATTAATAATAATTATAGTACATATTACATACATACATAGATTCACGCCTGTTTCCCAGAGAGGTAGGCAGAGACTACGGATTTCTATTTGCAATGATCCTGACACACTTCCCTGGGTTCCTTAGTATATATGATATAAAAAATAAAAAAAAAGCATTTATAACAAAAGAACCGGAGGCCCAATCACCCCCTTTCCCCCATTCCCGCTCCTTTTCCTTCCTACTTCCTTTCCTAAAGGGTCGGCAACGCGCAAGTGACGCCTCTGGTGTTGCAGGCGTCCATAGGCTACGGTGGCCACTTACCATCAGGTGGTCTATGCTTGTTTACCACCATAGTTGTATAAAAAAAAATACTGAATTTAATTTGTATATTAAATTGATTACTTTATTCCAAACTAACTTCGCTAAGCTAAACTTTCTTATATCTCGGGCAGTTTACAAATATTGGAACAATGGAAACAAAGATTACTTAGACTTTTCTACCACTCGGCACGTAAACCATTGGGCGACTGCCACGCCTGAGGTCGCGGCTTCGATTACCGCACAAGTCAAACATTTGTGTGCATGGACATGGATGTTTGTCTCAATCTGGGTGTTTGTATGTATTTACAAAAACAAAGTATAAATGTATGTTTATCCATTGTCTAGTACCTATAGTACAAGCTCAGCTAGTTTGGGCTAGATGGTGTTGTATGTATGTGATAGTATATTATAATTATAAACAAAAATGTTTAATGTGTAATATTCGCATAACGTAAGACAATATCAGTTCCCAGCATGTGTTAACTGACATGTATACGTCTTAGAACTATCGAATACCAACAAAGTCGTTAAGGAAATATGCAGATTTCACGCTTGTAATTTATGAAGTCAATATAGCTCAAGTGAGGCGCGCCAACTTGGCGTAATATTGTACGCCAAAGGTGTAACAAAGTTGTTAGGCAATATGATATAAGCAAGTTGAGAATTAATATCAAAGGGAAGTTCAGTCACGGGATTTTATTACGATATTAGCTCAACTATAAAGTGGTGACGCGTTTGAAGAAAGGATGAAATGAACGTGAGCAGTTTACGGTATAAGATGAGTGTAATTGTAGATTTTGTGTATGAAGTCTCTGTCAAGACAATTTGTCCTTGTGAACACGAGAACTTGTTGATTTCTATTTACTGCATTTGTGTTGTGGCCCTTGTAAGTCTGATCAGGACGCCTTTTTTGTTGGTACAAGGATGGCACGTCGAGCGGTGACTTGGTAAGGGTTACGGGAAGCGATTGGATGCGGGCGACCAAAGTTTATGTGGAAAATCTTGGAGTAGGCCTATGTCCAGCAATGGACGTCTATACTGATTTACATAATATTATCTTCTGCTTACGCGAATATTATTAATTAAAATTAGATTACTATATACGGATTTTATCGCGTTGTTTATTTGACACTTTTTTTTAAATTGTTACACTACTACTACTATTAAACTTTACTATTTTTTTTTAAGCTAATTATATTATTATTAATAATATTTTAATAATAATTTAATTAGCTTTAAAGTTAGTAAAGTTTAATAGTAGTAGTAACAATTTTCAAAATTATGTAATAAAGTGTCAAATAAACAACGCGATAAAATCCGTATATAGTAGTTTAATTTCAATGGACGTCTTCCGGACGTAAGACAATTAATGTATATTGTTCTGCTCTGAGAACCGGTTACAGCAGGCAATAAACGGCGGCAACACGAGTCTACGGAATAAGCATTAAATATGTAACTAAAGAAAAGGCATGCGAAATGGTATCTATGTATCCAGAACTCTACTTACCAGGCTAGTCTCTGACACTACTGAACTACTTCTATTCTACGTACTACGTGAGTGCGAGCAGGATGCCTTATAGTAGGCGAGCTTATATTTCTTTACTTGTGATCGAAACTATGCGTAAAATGTAGCATCGTTTACTGTACTTATCATATCATAGCAATAATTATAACCTGTGCATTTATTATGCACTGCTACGTTAGTGTAGCGTTTGTAGAATTTAGATACGCCGTAGCTTTTGACTCATAGAGACGTAGCTAGTAACTAACACTTCAATATAATTTACAGATATGGCACATAATCAGAATAATTAATACTAAAAATATATGCCAATTTTTTGTTCGCGTATTCTATAACTTAAACGACCTGTTGCGATTATAAATGAGAAATCGTTAAATTCGTTTTAATATACATAGTTTTGTATTTGAGAATTTGCGGTACCTGCGTGACGTGGCTGGATTTTATGTCTTTTCTAATTTACCAGGGTAAATAAAATTTTTACTGTATATAGTATATTTAAATATAATTCAATTATCATCAACATATCTTTAGCATTGCCTAAAGTTTCGCCATCGACATCGAGACAAAAGCGAATCTGACACTGTAGCTCGCTCTGCAAGGTGACGTGAGACGAGTTTAAGTTGATCGTAAATATCTTAGTTTTGATACAAACACACACAGTTTCACACAGCAACAATGCCTCTCCGCTCGTGGAAATAGCAAACACGACGATCCCTCGCTCCTGCAGTGGGACGCGTGTCGCCGCGGGGGAATGGCACATCGCTATCTAAGTAAAGCGCGGGTTTAGGTAAATTAAGGGTGTTTCTAATCACAACCCACAAGTGATGTGCAGTTGGTACAGAAATTCGAATATTCGAATAGCGCATCGGAATGTAGATCTTTGCACTGAGCATAATTTGTATCATAATTCGAAACTTTAATCAATGATTCTACAATAGATATGTGTTAAGGGGGACTGATTTTTTAAAGATATTTTCCTAATTTTACTTGTCGTGGAGACAGATCTTCGTCTCTATCATACATTTTATGGAATACTACGGTACAGAAGAGTAGCGGCACTAGAAATAAAATCACCCAGACTCGTTACAACTATTTATGAATCATACAAATTTTCTCTTGTGATGAGATCGAACCTACTGTAGCAATGGTAAAGCGACTACTTAAACCGCCGCTGAGACTTCCTCGTCTCGCGTGCTACGAAACTCGTAGTGTGAGACTCCCTTTTATAGCCGTTTCTGTTTGCCACACTTACATAGAACTGTTTACTTCATTAGAAATAAGTAACATAGTAGATCCATGTAACTCCCAATAGAGAAAAAAATAACCAGGTCCAAGGTAACGTTTATAGACTCCTCATAATCGGTCCCAAGTGGTTGGTCGATGTGACCCGTCAACCCGTCGCTGCGAGCAACAGGAACCCCTGTCAACCGGTGTACCGCATAAATAAAACGGGGCATTTCGTACCAACATAACCATTATATACATACATGGAAATATCCTGAAGGCATGTTGAACAAATGCATACATAAACCTTTAAATCCCCGTAGGAGTAAGCAAATATTTTGGCAGGTATGTTTTTAGAAACCACGTGATCTGACCGCGGTCCAATTCCAAACTACGTGTAGCTACAGATTATGTTTTTACAAAAAACCACAATTACTGTTTGTCCGAGCCGCAAATCGAACCCTCAATCCTGCCTTCAAGCACAACAGTCACCGCTGCTCCACCTAGGTACATAGGCTACGGTTACCACTTACCATCAGGTATGCCGTATGCTTGTTTGCCACTTTAGTAGTATAAAAAAAGGATGCAAATGTAAGTTAGTTTGTTACGCCTCTACTCCATAACAACTTGCCCGATCATCATGAAATTACGCATACACATTGTAAAGGATACAAAAAAAAGGACATAGGGTACCTTTTATGTAAAAAAAGTACTGTCTCTAAGCGAAACCGTCGGCAAAAGCTAATACTTTAACACAAGCTTGTTTCACGGGACGAAGTCGTTTGTGCGTATATGTATATTAGAAGACTATGGTTAGGGCGTGTTATATGTTGATGTAATCCGGAACGGAATAACAAATTATGTTCATGCTAAGTGCATCAACTTGAGAACAAGTTACGATAGTTCTCTATATGGAGCTACGGGGATACATGTTAAAATTTCGACTATCAATTAAGACTATTATGATTACATACATACATTGTTAGCCTATACTCCTGAAGCGGTAGGCATAGTTATACTATATAGATAATAGATAGATATGTAGATATGTTTCTAGATATGTTTCTAGCTCCCATAAAATACAGATCAAGTCTATTTGAAGCCTACCGGACATGCTTTCAAAACGCCGCGCACCGTGGTATCACTGACAATATTTTGACAAGTAATTAGTACTGGGAAATTCGGGAATCAAATCGGAGCCTGCATGCCAAGCAGCCGCATTCATAACTACTGCTTTACCAAAGCAGTAATAATTACTTAGGATATCGCCCGCTGTAGCGACTAATCCCCGTGTCGCAAATGGCTTTACGAATATAAAATTAACGGAAACAAATAGTGGATCACACAAATCATAATAGCTGTGGGATTCAAACCCATAACCACTTAGTGGCGAGACAACCGTTTGCCTACTGCGCCATGCCTGTAGCCAGTAATTAGAGGACAAATTAAAAGTTTAATTAATCACCTTTACTAGCGTATTCCACAACGCGAACCTAAAACACGATACCTCGATGTTACAAGCTAAAAACCGAATTGTACTTCCAATTGTTCTGTTACAATGACTAGACCACATTGTTAGTAAACTTCCTAATAAAGCAAAGCTAGTAAGCTATAAATACAACTAAATAACGTGCCGCGCTCTCGCAGTAGAATTCATTGCATCGGGAGAACTGCTACATATACTAATCACTCTGAAGAACACTCAGTGCTAATGCAAATTTCAGTGGATCATGTTGTACGAGAGGTTAACATAAATTCTCTTGTAGACAACTTTTGATGCAACATTTATTTAAAGCCCGCTTTCATTTTTAATGTAAATTATATAAGATTTAAAATATGTTTGAAAATAGGAGATTCTTTATGCATAAAAAAGATAAGTGCTGCTCTAGGAATCATTGCTGTTTCGCGAAGTACTTTGCAACATTCCAACAACAGACACAAAAAACATGGGTTTAGCAACAGTTATTTGAGGATCGCACAAAATTATTGTCCTTTAAGGGGATTGAACTCACAACACGAGTAAACACAATGTCAATGATTATTCAAAATCTGCCTTCTGGTTACGTATGTCCGTATCTATTTGGAAAACTCTTATAAAAACTTCATGTCGAAGTGGGCCAGAGTAAAAAAGTAGCGCCAGGGTGGATTTGTCAGACAAGGCGGGCCACAGGTATGAGTGTGGCATTGTTCCGCAGACTATCACTCCTTTAATATAGGGTCCAGCATGACCAAATAATTCTCAAGACCGTTGGTGTCCTGGTGTATGCGCTTACGTTTACAGCCGATCGTAAAGTTCTAAGTCCGTTTTGAAAGGTGGTGTTGATGCAATTCTTTGTTTAAACATTCTCAATAGTAATATAGAGACTAATATATGTCGGGTAGATGGTAAAGGTTATTACGTTTCGGGAAAACGTGGATAAGATGGCATGAGTGTTTGCACAATCAATTCGGAATAATACAGAGGTTGTCTTTTCATTACGATCACATACAAACGAAATACATTAAACAGGCTGGATATTCACTTATACATGTTAGTGGTGCCCGATTTACTGAATCCGTCTATGTATCGACAATTGCATTATTTCAAAATCAAATGTCAATGTATTTTTTATTACTAGATCATATTCGAAAAAGAATAATATATATATATATATATATATATATAATAATATTAGATTAAAGACGTAATTAAATTATAAATCAACAATCAATCATCGTTGATTAATGTTTTAAAAGAATTTTAAGAATAGGAAAATTCGAATGACTGGAATATTAACTAAAATTGTATGTATTTAACATACGCTCAAAGTGCTAAAACATAAATAATAATAAATACATGACTTCCTGAGCCATCGCGGCTCATCAGCGGCTAGATACAATTATTGTGTCTGGAAGTTTTAAAGCTTGTGTCATGCCATCTTTATCTAACTTGGTGATAATAATAGGAATAGCATAAAATATGTTTCAAGAAACTCGTGGTGTAAATAATAAATAAGATAATGCCATAGGATTACATTTTCTAAGAATCTTTAGCCTATAATTATTTCTCCTTACCGGTGTTACTATTTTAGGCTCTCTTACCTGAGCAGATGACGTCATATTTAGGCTTCACACCACACTGAATTTATCGAGACTAATACAGCGATGACGTAATTTATTTAGGGTGCCCAACGCACGTTTGCTTATTAATAATCGTGTAAGGTCGGGTTAAAAATCGACTATGGATTTTCAACCTACATGTAGAAGGGACGTTATTGATTGAAGCTTTTAGGGCTAAGCTATGTTAGTTCGAACTCGATCGATGTATTTAGTTACCTACTTTATAGAAATTAAATATACAACCTACGAGTATATATGACGTTTATAGTTTTTTATTCTGGATACAACCTTTTTGAACTATTTTGTTTTTAATCTATTTAATTTTATATTCGAGGTTCTTTTCGAAGTACCAATACAGCTTTAGGGGACGGTCTGTGCTGGCACTTTGAAAAGAAAACAGAAAACATCTTAATTTATTATCAATTTAATATTTGATCGTGGTATAACGAATAGTGATAACGTGTAAGTCTAAATTTTAACCTGGTTACCAAGTTTCGAATAATCCTATATATTTTCCGTGACAATGCCCCTTGCTAGTATGAAGTAACTAGTTATTAGAACCTCAAAATAACTAGAGAAATGATTAAATACCCCTGGTCACCTCTTTAGAGAGACAATCGCTGTATTATATTATGTAAAGTCAGAGACATAAGTAGCTAAACATTAAATCATCCTTTCAAGTCGATTTTATAAATTAAAAGTCTGATCATTATTCCATTTTATGTGTAGTTATTAAATAAACTACAATTTAGCTATTACTAGTCTAAATCAGAATGATTACTACTTTGAATAATAACCATTCAAAATCTCGCAAGTGTTTATCGACTTATTTCGCTGACTGTACATTGCATTTAACAGAAATAGTTACACTTAAGCTAAAAGAGGTTTTTCAACGAGTTTTCAGGTTTAATTTATAAAACGCATTCTCAGCATCTCCAGGTTCAATAGAAGTACTTACAAAGCAGCGATAAATCTCTTCTCAGAATAAAGCCTTGAGACCGTCGGTAAAGGGTTTAGAACTCGCATGAACTGAATTTTATTACTACTTTATACCTAGGTCCTCTACAGAACAAATTGATTAACGAAACTTGTGAGGGAGAAATACGTTCTTGTCACGGTCACTGGTTAAAACGTATTGTTGAGTGTTTGGCTCGATTATGCCCGCGGCTTCGCTCGCTCGGGAATAATACTTATTGTGGGTGAAAAGTACTCTATGTCCTATTCTGAACCTCTGACAATGTTTATGTGGAATTTCATAATGATCGGTCGAGTAGTTAAAACGTGAAACGCGTAGCAATCAAAAGAACTCACATTTACATTTCTCTTCTTTCATATTATTTAGGATTGTTTTAAAGTGTTACATTATCCAAAATCATTAAATACAAAAAAATATATAAAGGCTCTTAATAATACTCTCAGCGGTACTGAATATGGCCCAAACATATATCAATCTACAACTAGTTCATTTGGTGTCACAAATCAGAATATCGTGTTATAATTTGTGAAAATTTATATATTTTTCTTTTTTAACTCAAACGAATAATCACAAAAAGGCTTAACTTTAGTGAAACTTCAACCGTCTAATTGTATTGGGAATCTAAGAAACCTCCTTAGTCGTTCACTCTTGACCACTCTGGTCGTCGTTGATGACGCTGCATTTTCGTTGGCTAAAACAGCCCCTGTGTTGCGCCTCCACTTGTTGCGGTCTTCAGCGTCTAATCTAAGAACACAGATGGAGAATACAGATGGATGGTAACGATGTTGAAATTTTTGTGCCTCAAGCATAATATCTTTTTGTCTGCCTTATTGCGAACAGCAACTTGTTTGAACCTCTTAATGATATTTAAATATTTTGGCCTTTGTTTTCATAATGTTATAAATAAGAATGAGGTAAAAATGTATCATAGATGGAATATAATTATATATGTAGTCCTTTTAATAATAATAGTGTCATCCAGACCGAATTTCGGTCACGGCGGCCAATCTTAACGGAGGCTGGCCATCTGCGCAGGAGATATTATAGTGCACAGGTGTGTAAGCAAACACAAGTGCAGTCTCTGTTCCCTTACTCCCTAACTCATGATCTGATGAGACGGTAATCCGTCACGATCGAATGGAGATCAGGCGTAGGACCAATGGCTTTACGTTCTTTTCGAGGCACGGGGACGTCTGATACCACCAACTTTGATGGTATAGTGGTTAGTGTAACCGACTGCCACGCCTGAGGTCGCGGGTTCGATTCCCGCACAAGTCAAACATTTGTGTGCATGAACATGGATGTTTGTCTTGGTCTGGGTGTTTCTATGTATAATATGTAGTATTTACAAAAAAAAGGATATATGTATGTATGTTTATCCATTGTCTAGTACATTAGTACAAGCTCTGCTTAGTTTGGGCTAGATGGTGTTGTGTGTATGTGGTAGAATATTATTATTATTCTCTTTATTACTCTTTTTTTCTAATAATTAGATTTTAAATATAAATATAAAAACTATACATATTTAAAAATATAAAAACTGAAATGACCCACCAACATCGGGAACAGGGTCCAAGCTGCCGGTGGTTAGGGCCCCAGAGAGAGGAATCTCCTCACAATACGCGCTGTGTCAAGTAGTACTGCCTTTTGCATCAAAGACTTGATCCAGCCATCTTATTATTATTATTATTTCTTAACAGACAAACCTATAAACTTTATTGTTGGTCCAACCCTGAATTAGATACTAAGATCTCATACATATCAGTCACATTCACTACCACTGCGCCACGAAGGCATTATTACTATGTAAAAAATTGTCTAAAAGTGTAGATGCGTAAGAGTAAGAGAGTAAGAGAACACGATGTCGATTTCTCCAGATGAGAGACTATTGCGATGGTGTAACGATACGGCAAGTCCACATCTTATTACGAACTTTCTTTAATAGGTGAACGAAGATTTTTAATAATCCATATACCTATGGTTTTTCGAGGCACGTAATATGGGTCGAGCCTATTGCCGTCTACAAGGCACAATTTAGACAACGTGCTGCTACTTCGAGAACTACTTGAAAAAAGAACCTAATATTACTTTTAATCCATGACCGTAAGATTTTAAGCAAACGACTAACGACGAGGCAGTAAAGCACGCTATATAAATACGACGAATACGTTGCTCGAAGCAATGAGTATTGAAATAGCCGAAAATTTCGACAACGATTATGATAAAGGCAATATTAGGAATTCTAATTGCTATTGGAGCTATTGACGGTACGGTTACCAGTTATAAGGAATAATGAGGTTGGTTTTAATATTCAGTATTATTTTACGGTTCATAACTATCAATCGTCGCCATAACTTTTATATGGCCGTTTTATTTAGTGAAAAAATATTACGTACCTACTGTCTGTAAAAGATAATATATAATAATATAGTGTCATTTCTATGATTTGTCTTTTTTTGTCATCTTCATTTTAAAAAACGAATTTAATTAAAAAGCATACCTAATTAAACGGTTTTTTAGTTAGTTTTATTTATAAAACTGCATGCCCCACGGCGCACCTGTAACCTTAACCTAAACCTTCCTCACGAATCACTCTGTCGTTGAGTAGTTTTTGAGTCTACAACAGACGGACAGACAGATGCCACGGAGGACTTTATTTTATTATATGCAGTGATAATACAAGTAAGAAAAATTACAGGCATTCTTGTTTTTAAAGCAACTGATTATGGTCTTACGCACAACAGTCGGTGCAGTGGCAACAGCAAGGCATCGCTAGCACTATATCGTCTGTCGTCTATATATAAACATATAAGAAAGAAGTCAAACTTTTAGATTGGATAAGCCTGCCGTTGTCAATATTTGACGACGGTATGCATAAGCCGGCTTGCCTGCGAGAGTATCCTTTTACAGAACACTGGCGTAAGACACACCTCCCCTCCTATCTCTTTCTATCCCTTAATTACTTATCAGTGCATTGCAATTTAGCCTGATTTTTAGACTCATGGTATAAGTCTATTCTAATCTCAGGTAGAGTAAGAAGATATTTATAAACAAATTATCAGGAGCATCGAGTCTGCAAAAATGCAATTAGACAGTAATAGGCTCGCCATTTTATATGAGAACTAACATTTTTCATTTTTATGTATAATATTCTTATAAAAGCATGAATAACTCAGCATCTTTTTTTCAGTCTATTCAAGGAACTTAAAACCCTACTGACGACAAAAACACGTCACACGGTTACTTCGTTATAATCTTTAGCGGTAAATATTTTTCTAGTGTCTTAACCTAATTTGTGCGAAATGATAGTTAAACATGTCAAGCTCTCGTAAAAATATTAAATAGATTAGACTACATAACGTTTAGTTAAAAACAAATTACGCAAAACAAAATCAGCGATACCCATTCATTTCAAACATTTCATAACAACCATCGTATAGCCTAACATTTTGTTTTGATTGCTCACAGTATTTAACAGCCAAATAAAATTATAGCCACAAAAGTTACCCAAATTTACCAAGCTCTATTGAAGTAACACTGCTTTATAAAAATAACATCGGTATTTAGCATAATAACGCTACGATTTTATTACGTACTTAAGCGGATCATGTAATATATCGTAATTAATTGTTCACGAGGGTTTATTCATACATTATGTATGTATGTTTAGGTTCTTGATCCCTCTGGAACGAACAAAGTTGTTAATGTTAATAGATAAACGTAGTTTACACCTTGGCAATCTTGACTTATAATTGAGAACTAGTTTCTGAACGCAATTTTGCTCTTAGGGATTCTGTAGATAACTTTTATAAAGGTTATTTTATTTAGAAGTTTGTGTACATATATGCCAATAAAAAACTCTTGTTTGCCTCTCCACGAAACATATATTAGCTTATGTATTTATTATTATATAAATTTTCATAAAAACGTTTGATCGTGTATTTAATATATACCTATGTATATATTTTATAATCTACAGTTATCTTTACAATAAACATATTACATTTATTATGATTGTCTTCTTTATTCGTCGTATAAAGATGTTGAAATTAAACTCTTTAATATATTCAACATTAGTCGGCTTAAAGAAGAATGATGAAGAATAGCGTAATCACATGTTTTTGAATCATATTCCTAACACAAATCGTGTCTCTTACCTAAAATGGTTATTTCTTCCTCTCTTCCTCTTCTCTTTTCTCTCTCTGAGAAGAGGTAAAGAGAAATCCATCCATTCTATATCCCTCTTTTCAGAGCAAAATGAAAAGAAAGGCAGCGGGAGCAGAAAGACTCAGAAAGACAAAGATCAAAGAAAGAGACTCTCAGAGACAGATAAAATAAAGGGCTGAGAGAAAGGGGTAAAGATCTGTCTTTACTATTTACTCTCAGCCCTTTTTTTTTCTCTATCTTATTTTCTCTATCTCAAATTGATATTCAAATTGTGGAGGAACGGAGTGTAATGTCCCTCCAACACAAAGAGAGGATCCTCCGACCAGGCTGGTTGATCGTGCCTGGCGAGCCGCGGCCCGACGGTTGAAGTCGGGCGCTTGTATATACAGTTAGTCGTTGTGTAAACTCCGCTTGTGCGATGCAGGATTGTGACGTCATTTCAGCGTATTTATTATTATATTATTTTCTACGTATAATATGTATGTATTTACAAAAAAAAAAGTATATAAGTATGTTTATCCATTGTCTAGTACCCATAGTACAAGCTCTGCTTAGTTTGGCCTAGATGGTGTTGTGTGTATGTGGTAGAATATTATTATTATTATTATTATTATTTAGCGCCATCTGTTAGATGTAGGCGGAACTTTTTCGTCTGTGCGGAGTCGCCACAAAATTAAGGTAATATAATTATATTTATGAAATTCATCTGCACAGAATCTTGTTTAATGTATGAACGAGACTATTGATCAAAATATACTGTAATTACATCTACAAAGATATGTATCACGTAACGACAAGGAATTACATTTTGGTGTCGATTCCCATCAAAAATGTACTCAATTCGTTATGTTTTCCTTATTTTTAACACCAGCTGCGGTCCCATCCAATCAGACTGCCCACTACACATTCGTTTTTGCCGAGTTTAAACGAACTATGACGAGATCTAGAAACGAGATAGCGAAGTACATAATTATAGTCTCTGATCGAGGCTCAAGTTTAAGTAAGATCTGGATCTGAAACTTTAAGAAGTTATGGCCGCATTCGATAGCATCTCGCTTCAGTGGAAAAGACTCAGATTCTCTAAATATCCTTATTAATATTATACATGCGAATGGGTGTCCTAACTAATATTATAAATCGAATGGGAGTTAGTTTGTTCGTTGGTTACGCTTTCACGCTTGAACTACTTGACTAATCATTCGCATACAGGATCAGGGATACCAAGAAAGATATAGAGTACCTTTCATCTAGGAAAAAGTCTTGTTCTCGAGCAAGCGAAGCTGCGTGCATAAGCTAGTTTTTAAATAATTCCTCTACAAGTCAAGTAGAAAGTACTAATTAGTAGAAATCTAAATGCTCAAGTTATGTATACGTTTGTCTATAGAAAATAGATATGAGTAACGTGGGAGTTACCTTTATTGACCAAATAATATCTATAGATTGAAATTAAACTACTATATACGGATTTTATTGCGTTGTTTATTTGACACTTTATTACAAAATTTTGAAAACTGTTACATTATACTACTATTAAACTTTACTAACTTTTAAGCTAATTAAATTATTATTAAAACTATTAAAACTATTTAGATTTAATTTAATTTTACACTTTCCCCGACGTTTCGGTTGCTTTTCAGCAGCCATGGTCACGGGGAGACCAATAAATTGTAATAAAGTGTCAAATAAACAACGCGATAAAATCCGTATATAGTAGTTTAATTTCAATGAATAATATTCGCGTAAATAGAAGACAATATTAAATATCTATAGATATAAATAACTGAAGGCAATGTTCTGAAACACGTGAATTATTGTTTATGCCTATCATAAATATAACGACCGTCTGAACAATAACAAAAAACTGTTAGTAAGGTCTAATAATTAACTAGAACACAACAATAACCTAATTATTCATTCAGTTTCACGCCATAACCGGCGTGACCTCAAGGCCTCCTTGGTACACCGTTAATATAGGGAGTGTATATCAACGAGCAATATGTTCTCAATTTATTACTGGAGGGAGTTTAACGCAGTCTGCTATAAATTTTTGTTCGATATAACGCAAAGTTTTTTCATACATTTTCTACTCGCCGTGAAAACTTCAAGGCAAAGCGTAACTAGATATGTTATTTATTTTTGATACTGAAAGGTTCTAAGTAAATTTATGTACAGCAACATATTGATCAACAAAGTGAACTGGCATATATAAGTTTGTTATAGTGAAATTCAATAGACTGTAAATTATCTGATAAGTCTTATTTAAAAGAAACATTTATTTTGCAGCAATGATTGATTTTAATAACACATTTTTGTTTAATCTTTTTACATAGACTTATAATAATAATATATTTTCATCATTTGAATTTTAAAAAATCTCTTCTTCAAACACATGAATTTTATAAAGCGTTTTAAATATGAAAAGAGAATTCGATGACGACCGTACTAGTATAAACTGTGCTACAATCGCCAGCGCCTACCACGCTGAGATTGTTACTTGATCTTATATATCGCCGAGGTAGATACATATTTCGCAAGCTACATTTTGAGACTCATGTAAATGAGGATGGGGCCCTATTATCATCTACCACGCACTTTGCTAGACTCCGTACTGCTACTAAAATGTGCTAACAGAAAAATAAAATTACTCTTCTATTGTCTATTGGGCAGTCTTGGTAGACTTTTTTTATATAAAGACGACACCCGCACTAGGAATATTACCTGGGTCACGGGGGACTTTACAAACATTCAAACAACGAACACAAAGAACACCCAGACTTGGAATCACACAATCACTATCACTATTTGTGAATCACATAAATATTCGTCCCGTGCGGGATTCCACAACACTGAATCCTCAACTCTCGGCATGGTGGCAGTGACGAAACGATCACTTAAACCACGACGCGATTTTATGCAGTCAACTTTGACAATTGACCCAGAAATAAACGCAAACTTATAAGGCAAACACGCAAGCCGGAATCAGGTAACAGGCTAAGTTATAATAGTTATCAGAAAAATATAAAAAATTACTAAGATACATATTTTAAAATTATAGGCATGTAAAATAATATCAAAAAAATCTACACCCTGTGTCGGTCTTTTCATTCCTGTGCTAATAATACTTCTTTAAGCTCTCGATTTTTTTCGATTATTCGAGATAACATACCAAAAAAATAATTCTATATGTAAATATCTGTAGTAACAGGCGTGAAAAGACCGTCACAGTGTGTAGATTTTTTGTTCTATTTTAAATGCCTATAATTTTTTAAATATGTGCTCTAAATTTTTTTCTGATAGCTTTTATAATTTAACGTTGACTTCTGGGACGTCCTGTATGCATGAATAAGAAGTAAAGTAGGAAGTGCTACCAAACAAATGGTGGTTGCAAAAACTGCGCATAAAGAAATTCAAACATCTATCTTTGTGACCTATATCAGAGTTAAAGCAGTATAATATAAATCATAGAACATCGTGATCTCGTTTATAGCTCTTGTATACGACGCGAGTAACTTGCGCAAGTTGAGACACTTGCGTGGTTTATATGCATCGTGTAATCACCCGACGCGATATACCATGCGGGTAATCTGTTAGTTTTAAGCTTATTAACAACGGCGCGGTTTAAGTACGAAGCCATTCTGTATCATAGGTAAACATCAGTAAGGAGAATATTATTTTTTATTTGAAATCTTACTGTAGTAAAGCCAATGAGTCATCACTAAGGTAAATCATATTTAATTTTATTTGAAATCCTATTAACTATATATATTACATATATACCAATGCCTTATTATATACTATACAATAGTAACGACATTGACCTTACTATATAGTACGATTTCAGTTGACAGAAAGAATATAAACATACCGCCAGCGTTTCTTTCTTTATATTTTAATTATCTACCATTTAAATTTCACTATTTAGTAATTTGACTTTTAATATAATATGTATTTTGTTAGTAAGTTTGTTTAAGTAAATAATAAAAGTAATAATACTAAGTATTTTAAATATGAATCAGTAAGATTTAAAAATGTTGTTATTTTTATTAGATATTCACAAGAATTACAAAAATAAAATAAATTTATAGACACATACTATTATTTACACAAGCTGAAAGAACAGTTAATATTAAATTTCTCAAAATAGGCTAATCATGTCGTAACGTACCGTAATAAAAGTATGTATGTTTATGTGATTTATCTCGTTTCGTTAGCTGTATTATAGGAAAAGTTATTTAAATTAAAATAAATATTGGGTTTGCTCTACTGTCGTGCGTCGTGTGTAGTCTTTAGACTATCCACTAGTTAGCATAGTTGTTGGAGTTATTATTAAATTCAGTTGAAACTAATCAAAAATCACTAAATTTCCTAAATCATTTCTCAGAATTTAGAATAAGCTAAAACATTAATTACTGAAAGCCTAACCAATACAATAATCAGTGGAGCGAAATTTGTTTATACGATTCCGCTCGATTAATCGAGTAATCGGATTCGATTTATCGAAATAAACTTACTCACTGTTTAAAGGCTTTAAAACGCTTTCTAAGCAAGGATTATTCATCGACATTAGCATATTCGAGTAAATCCATCTTGTAAAAGAGGAATAATCAATACCAGTTTCTGAATAAGCACTTGTCGCACCGGCGATCATTAGGTAGGAATGAGTCGGCCTTGTAACGAGTACGCAAGCAATGAAAAGTGGGTATATAGTTTAGACAGTTTTTCCACTAGAATATAACAAAATGTTCAAATACGCTTAAATGATTGGCTATTTGGGTCTCCTAGTAAGTGTTCTGACCACCAACCTAGCGGTGCTGCGTGAGCTTTTCTTTGATAGGTATTTTGCTGTCATTGCAACGATAAAGCAGTAGAGTAAAAGCTATTCCAGGAGAGTAAAGGACAGATAATTTCTAAAACATTGTCCTTCACTCAAAATCACGGGAAGCTGATTTATGTATTTAATCCACCAAGCTGATGTTGGACTGGGCTGGACAAGTCAACCACATGCGCTTAGAGAGACAGACACAAATCGTAACCGATTGGGTGCTATGTCACTGTTGACGATAACGGGACAAACCTAAACTGAGATGGCGGGATGTTGTGGATGTCTTTGAAACGGACTGGTAAGGCATACTTAAAAACGATTTGAAAATCCAAAGAAGCGGCCTTACTGCAGCTGTGGCATATACTAATACCCTGAAGAAAAAGTAATAAAGAAAACTTTATTATTTCTACGTTTCTTAAATGGGAGAAATCTCGATCGCCAGTCACTTCTTTGCCGGTAGTACAATTGCCTTAGTATGATACTCTAGTACAACGCAAAGTCACTATGATAAATAGTGTTTACTTTAAGTAAAAAATATAAGCCACTCCATAAAAAATTCCACCACAGAAACACGGTCATAACTTAACTGGAGTTGGCATTATTCTGGAAAAAGTAACTGCCGTCCGACGAACTAAGTATGTACGAAGATCGTGGCATAATATATTGATATGCCATGCCATGGCGTTAATTATACATAGCATGCATGTATATCCCTGGACGAATATATAGAAATAGAAAATTGTTATAATATACTTACATATATCTATTCTACTATCTACTATCTATCTAGAAAGAATGGACGAGAAAAGACTGACTAAGAAAGTTTATAAGGCTAGTGTGAATGGAACAGTCGCAAGAGGAAGACCTAGGCGAACGTTTCTTGATCAGATCGGAGGCGTTCTGGACAAAGGCCAGGTTAAGAGCACCTTGAACCGACGGGCGTTTATGAGGAATGTGATGAAAGTGAATGAAGCCAGAGAAGTGTGTCAGGGTCGTCAAATGGAAATCTGTAGTCTTTGCCTACCCCTCTGGGAAACAGGCGTGAATCTATGTATGTATGTATATATCTATTAATTTTAAAGCCTTCGCTGATGAGATTGCCTCGAGACTATAGTGTTTCGTCGATATTTGGTGAGTCGCGTGTCGTTTGTTTCTATGCAGTCATGTAAAAGGAATGCGCGTTTACTGGTGCGCAGGGAACATGTCAGTTCAAACAATATTCTGGCTATGCTAGTGGACAGATGGAAGTTTTTGTTAATTACACGTAGAGGCCTGCACATCGACAACAACATCAATAAAAAATTTAAGATCGTAATTTCTTGATATTACGACCTTAAATTATTGAATTAAATTATTTTAATTTTAAGTCTTTGTCACTTTTAAATATATACATTATTATTAGGGCTAGATCATTATTAAAATTATTATCATCATTAAATTAGTCCTCATTGAATGATCTGGTCTTAATCTCAGTAAAGAAACAAGCATTGACAAGTTTTACATGGATTTATTTAAATTATAACTTCACTGTTCAACAGTTCAAAGTGGAATTAATGTCATTCTCTATATTTTAAAACAAAGATGTCGGTTCACAGTGTTGCCATTTATATTTTAACAATCGGTAGAAATTACACGTTTAGTACAATCGATTAGAAATCATTATTACTAATACTGACAATATCGATACAATAATATAGATCAATGATAAATAGGATTAATTAATAAGTAAATGATTATACTGAGAGTGATTAACCTTACTCAACATTCCTTCAGTAGTAGTTCAAACATTCTGATAGTTTTCCTGCCCTTAGTAACATCTTAACAATCATAGCTCTCACCACTATCGATATATTATATACCAGCAAAATCTCATCCTCCAAAGCTTCATTACTCGTTGTCATGCATTAAAAGCGTCTATATTATAGACGTGACCGATTTGCTAATATACTTGAAATTGTCTGCGAACTGAACTAGTGACGGTGTATGTCGATAGTTCGTAAATGTTTGTGATAGTGCTGTTAACTATCGATACTAGAGTAGCTAATTAATGTAGCTTGATATTATTTTATTTTAATTATTATTTTTAATCGTTAACTACGAACATACCTTCTTATAGACTCTTTACCTGCATTTTGCTTTTGTTTTTAAGCTAGTTGGTTAAGTTATAATACTATATCAACTACCTCAAATGTAATGCTAGTAAACACACTAATTATTTAACTTTGGGCTTCATAACAGCTTTTTTACAGTAAGTAGTGTGAATAACAAGATCCATTAGAATTGTCATTAATAAAAATATTATTGATATATGATGATGATATATTATGATAATGATATTCATCTGCAATTTTTGTTGTAACCTAATTCTTCAAATATATTCCTTTGACTTGTGAGCCTGAACGAACAATTTCCCCTAAACTCTAAAGAGATGCCGAGATTTTTAGATAAGAACATTTGGTTAACGACGTGTGTGACAATCGAGATTGACAGCTTACGTTCCTACCAAGAAACATAAGGATGTGTCTTTTTAAAAAGAACATTTTCTAAAATGTTAGGTAACTGCCGAAACATTTATTATCCTCGAAGATTGATCCGTTTGCACCATTATCATTGTGCCATGGGCCTCTTCACACTCCTATGAAGAAATATTTTGTTTCAATTAATGATAATACAATCTATGTATAATTTTCGAAACAGAACAAAACGCATTATTTTAAATACATATTGGTTAAAATACAACTTAAAAGTTTCATTAAAACACATTTAACATTTAAAACTAATTATTATTTCAATAAACTTCACAATTGATACTGAAATTTCTGAAAACGAGAAACTAATTAGAGCCGTTGCCAAATATTTATAAATTAATGCCGAGAACTTCGATTCCAAATTCATCGATAATGTATCGATATTAGGGGCGAAGCTCTACGGTAAAGTTATCGATAAGTTATTTCGCCGGAGGGCGCGACGCTTGTCTTTGCTTTCAGACTAAACCTAGTTAGTTAAGAGTATGTGACGTCAGAGCCGAACTCTGCCTTCATTGTTTGCGGTTATTAAATTGTGTAAAGGGGATAGGGAATGGGCAAAAATTGGAATGAAATTTCCTTCAACTCTCTTGGCACGGCGCGGCGGTGAACCGTTTGAACTGCGAGCTTATGAAACGATCCATCATTTGGTATTTGGTATTATACATTGTTGCTTCTTACTATAATAGAAGATTTTCATAGATTTTTACACTACACTTCGTATCTCGATTTTCACTATAACTTTTATTTATATTTGCTACAGAAGAAACTATGGCAGACTATTTCATTATAATGTATCTACTATACATTTCAAATCAAAGAAAAATTAAGTGAATTTGAATACCAATATTTTCACATTACTTCTAGCAAAATATAAACTGATCAATTATTATTAAATTCATTTTATTGAAGTACATAATTATAAATTATTAATAAAGCTATCTGTCTTAATAATTTTAATATAAAATTATTAGTAAAGGTAAAAACAGGTCAACTTTTAAATCATTCTATATTTTATTGATAATACAAATAGTATTCGCTTATAAGCGATACGTTGACAGTTATGTTAACTTAAAACATATATGATGAAATTATCTAGTCAATGAATACAGCAGGTTTTAAGACAGTTTATATCCTTTCAGATGTATAAAAAGCCACAAGTGGTTAAACTCCGAGTTTTCATGGTCACCCCTTCTAAACGAGGGTTGCATAGGCCAGTTAAGCGAGGTGACAGCAAGGGGCGCTGCAGTGCTGGGAGTGAAGGTACGTTTAGTCCCATATTAAAGCGGGCGGAAACATATACTATAATAAAATTAATAATTAAAATTTCATGTTAAGCTTATTTCCCGTAGGAAATCCAAAAAACGTCACAATTGATACCAAAACTATTATCGTAACCTGTACCGTTTACTCTAAGAACTTAAATAAATAGAATTAGTTCCAGCAGCAGAGCTCTGATGACAAGAAGTTTGCATAATTAAGTAAAAAAATAAAAAACGTTTTATACAGCTATGGTGGCAAACAAGCATACGGCCCACCTGATGATAAGTGGTCACCGCAGCCTATAGACGCCTGTAACACCAGAGGCATCACTTGCGCGTTGCCAACCCTTTAGGAATTAAAGGAAGTGGGAAGGAGAAGGAGCGGGTAGGGGGAAAGAGGGTGATTGGGTCGCCGGCACTCTCGTTCACCGAACGAAACACAACAGCAGGAATATTGCTATTTTACGTCGATATTCTGTGAGAGGGTAGTCCTTCCTCGGTCGAGCCGGCCCATTCATGCTGAAATCAGCGAGGCTCTACTACACAACTATACTATACTAGTATGTTGAGACAACCAATATCTTAGTCTCCCCGTGAACATGGCTGCTGAAAAGCAACCAAAACTTCGGGAAATTGTAAACTGAAATCTTAATATTTTTTATAATTTAATAATATCAAACAGTAGTAAAGTTTAACGATAGTAGAGTGATACTTTTAAAATTATGTAACAAATGTGATAAATAATAAACGCGATAAAATCGTCATATAGTAGTCTAATTTCAATTAATAACATTCGCGTAAACGCAAGACAATATTGTGTAAAAAGAGTGCCTCTCAAATAAACGTCGGATTAAAATCATTACCAAGTAATTTAATTTCAATATACCTATCTCTCTCGCTTCATACACTCTCATTACACACTTCAAGCACACTCTTCAGTTTTGGGTACCCTAAACTAAATCTCAACTACAAACCATCATTTCATAAATAAACATGAACTAATAAACATATCACGAGGCAAGCGAAATACTTTACAATAAAACTTATGTAGTAAACGTATTGAAAATCTGAAAGGAGCTTGTTCCTTTTCACTATGAATAGTAAATAACGCGAAATTGCTACTGAATATAATATCAAAGCGAACTTTTCTTATTACATCGTTACTATTGGCGTCCTACCGAAGTATTATTAGAAACTGAAAGCTTTAACGTGGCATTGTGATTTAATGAGATTTATTATAAGCTAAAACAGGATTACGCCGTGAAAAAATTCTAAAGAACGTAGTAACAAACTTCAATAAACTGTACCTTCGCATACATCTGGCTAAATATTCATGAAGCTGTAGGAAGGAATGTATTATTATTATTATTGAAAAATAAATAAAGAAGAAGACAGAATGAAGAAGAAAGAAAGAAGAAGAAGGGAAAAAGAAGAAAGCAAGAAAAAGTTGTGTTCCTTTTTTAATAATAAAAAAATACAAAGTAAACACAGAAAACATATAGGTACTTATACAATGTCACTAGCTGTATATTTAGGTCTCACGTATTATATAATAATACTTTTCTAAACGCCGTGCTGTTACTAAAAACGTTCTGAGAACAATATTTCCAAACATATTGCTGGATCCACAGTTTAACACTGGAGCCTCACTATCAACATTAAATTTTGATTTTTTATTACATTAATTTGTGTATGTAATGTAATTTTGTAAATAATGTGATGTAGTTTGTTCTTTACCTGGTTAGCGTAACATTAATGTCGTTTATCGTCTATTATTATCGGTTAAAACTAATGATTTAACCCGTGGCTTTGCTCATTTTGTTCTAAAGACATATCCCTCTATCTATGTATATTAATATTATAAAGCTGAAGAATTTTTTTGTTTGGTTGAAAGCGGAACAAACGGTAGGAATTAAAAAAAAATAATGTTGCGTAGCCCATTTCTCGAAGAAGGCTATATAACATCACACTACGACCAATAGGAGCAAAACATCAATGAAAAATGTTGCCAAAACGGGGAAAACAGCTAGTACTTAAATAACTCTCTATTCATAGACGATATATGTATATGCAAAGAATTATGTCGATTTTCATTGTTACGTTGCTGCGTACAATATTAGTTGATTAGAATTTTGCATCCCTATTACTACTAAGTAATAGGGATGCAAAATTACTAAACCGAAAACGCGGTCAACAGCTACTAAGCTTTTGCCCGCGTTTTCGGTCACGTTAAATGGTATTCAGGCATAGTACAAGTAGTTGTTAGTTATAACTGCACGCCTTCGGGTAGCAGCGCAATGTTGTAATTATAACCTACGAACGTTTGAACAACACTTTCTTCCTGACAACATGTATGCGAAATTTCATGATGATTGATTGAGTAGTTAAGGCGTAACAAACAAACTCATATTCGCATTTATAATATTAGTTAGGATTACCATTCTCAATATATACATAGATAAATAATCTAATACTTAAATCAAAACTTTTTCTGATTGTAATGATAGTTTCTGAGAATTACTGCGTCCAAATATACCTGGTATAGATAAGAACAAGCCTAAATGTATATTTTGTCTTACACTTTTCTACGTCTTTAACTTTATTTGTTTGTAACTTTTCTTGTGCTAATAACCTAAGCGTGAACAAGCCCTAGCAAAATCCATTCAGAAGCTGCTTCATCGCTGTCAAGTCCAGCCCTCCTATAGACTTACACTGAACAAACCGAGGAGAAATTTGCAATTACAACGACGCTCCGCAGTCTGATCGCAAGTAGTTGTTAGTTCGCAAATAGATAGAAGGGCCCGCATACATATACATCTTAGTATCCTTCTAGAATGTCTTGTTAAGCCGCTTCCAGAGTTGATGATAATTTAATGTTTATTTTTGATAGGACTCAAGCAGTCGTATATTCCATTTATAAACTGAGAGAAGTAGTATGGGCAATATTAAAATAAGAATTTCTATATCTAACTACACATGGACAAAGTATTCCTATTTCAATAACTATACAGTTTTCTTTATATTTATTGTTTGTTTTGTGCCATGACTTAATATAATCAGAAATCTTGCAGAGAATAGGCTTGTCTTACCCTGTTTGTTTTATGTGGAAGGCTGGTCGATTATAATAATTTTAAGCATCAAAAATTAAAAATAAATTTATTCAGATTAGGTTACAAGGTAACACTTATGAATGTCAAACTTACACTATTTTTTCTGCGAATTTACATTTACTGCCACGTTCAGCAAAGAAAGAGTGTAGGGCTCATGAGAAGAACGGGCAAGAAACTCATGGTCACTCTTTTTAATCGTAAAATCGTAAATATTACAATTCCAGTACAAAAATCAACTAAACTAAACACTAACTTATATATATATATTATATGTATGCTACTTACAATAAACTATTTTAACACCTAATTACAATTTATTATTACAATTTATAATTAACTATTTACACAATTACAATATGACAATTCTTGTCTAAACCTATTACCTATTAATTTAAACAATATATTATATGTGTATCAGTGTTAGATGCCAAGCTAAATAGGTACCACGATCTAGTGGATTGTTTCCAATCAAATAATACAAACAATGTCTATTTTTTATCATATTCAAGGTCCACGTGAGTGTATAAATCCTCAAAGAAACGAATCCCCAAAAAATCTCCTCAGTTTTTCTGAAGCCCTAGTCATCCGAGATAAGCCGAAAATCCCTGTAGAGTAAATAAAACAGCATGATAAGTTATATCGGAGGTAGCTAGTACTAATAATGTTGGTGAGAGGGCTTAGCGGCATCGCCATTTAACGTTTTATCTCGGGAGACTGGCACTCAGCAGATGCCGTGGGTACACGTTGCAGAAATGTGCTTCTCTATGGTGTAAGTTATTGGAAAATGGCGGTTCTTGTTTTGAAAATAATATGTAGAATAAAACAGGACGTTGTGTTGTGGCTAATACAGTTTCATTACATGTTAATTAATACTACTACTGCTTACATATTAATTGAATTATAAATGATATAATTTTGAAAGAAGGGTTAATATCATCATATTGTCAAACTTGCTTGCTTTGCTTGAGTAGGTAGAAAAAGGATCAATATGAACTCCTTGTCCTTTATTTTTTTTGTTTCAAGCCTATAGCAGCCATTGTGTGTCAAAAATATTACTTTTCTACATCGGTAATATCTATTTAGTGCATTATCCCTACCAGGCAAAAAAAGTCCAACTATTTGGCTAAATAATAACTGGTTCTAAACATCAATAACCTATCTAAAAGCTTCAGTACACAAGCTCTTATTAATTCAACAAAGCTTAGATTAGTATGACTCAATTACTAAAGAGGCTGGTCAATAAAGTCATAACACTTTACTAACCAACCATTGCATTGGTCTTTGCACTTGTCATCTTAAAGAAGCTAGTCGCTTATGGTTTGTACTGCCTAGTGATGTCTGTTCTCGGTACAGGCCGTTTATTCATTATTCACTTCGCCGACGTTCCGTTAAACGCGTTACTCGTTTGCGTCACCGTCACTAGACTCACTGGTGTTTGACTCGCACGTTTACCGTGTCACGAAGCGGAGTTATTGCACATAGTGACATCACATGAAGAAAAATGGCTGCTCTGTCCAAGATATTGCAATGACGAGCGGCTTTACGAATAAATAATGACAAATAGTTCAGGGTCCGCATCCTTTAGACAGTTTATTATGGACGTAAGTCAAATATATTCACGACAATTTTACACGTAGAATTTATCTCACACGAACCAACTTAAAAGGATCTGTTTTTTTTTTATTCAGCGGAATAGACAATCAAATGTACAGCGTGTCTGATCATCAGTGGTCGGCGTAGGTAGTGCCATTTCGTGGGATTCGTGAATA
This sequence comes from Catocala fraxini, assembly GCA_930367265.1. Taxonomy (NCBI): domain Eukaryota; kingdom Metazoa; phylum Arthropoda; class Insecta; order Lepidoptera; family Erebidae; genus Catocala; species Catocala fraxini. The sequence continues at coordinate 19,921,254 of OV884035.1, forward strand.
GTGGCATAACATGGATATATACTCTCATTTCAAAATCCCGGGCTTTTAAAGATTCACCTTCGATGAATATTGCCGATATAAAATTTACAAATCCGCACCCCAAAAGTGCGTTTTTAAACTATGCATATCCTTTTTTTTATAAAACAGCCGTTTCATCGAAATCAACCGTATTGCTACAGCGTTACGACTTAACACTACCTGTAAAAAACTGTTTTAAAACTTTCGTGATATATGTATACACATATATCACGAAAGTTATAAAACAGTTTTTTTGAAAGAAATGTTTCTTATACTTATTATTATTGACAACGGGTCATAAGTGCGTAAATCTAAACTAATACTAGCTTTTTCCAGCGACTCCACTCGCAATATACTTTCTAAAAAATCCTCCCAAACCGGGATAAAAACTATCCTTTCTCTCTAGTTGGTGCTGAGAGTCTCAGTTGAATGGTTCCGGAGATTAGCGTGAACGAACATCGTGAAAGGTTGGTTTGTTTAAAAGTGCTAATCTCAGAAACTACCAGACTGAGTAGAAAAATATTTTTGCGTTAGATAGCCTGTTTATTGAGGCAATTTACAGGCTATAAAACATCACGCTACGACTCATAGGAGCGGCATAGAAATAATAAACGTGCAACGCGTGGGTGGCACTACGGGCAACAGTATTAAAGTAATTTTTTTTTATAAAATAAATGTTAATAAATATTTTGAGTATAATTTATTCGTAAGTCGCTAGCTCCTAAAATTTTCAACGTTCTTTTTATCATATTAATTAACATACACAGTGTACACGTTGAAATAATTCACAAAGATAAACACACGCTTTAGTATAAGGGTGATTTGTAAAAAAAAACTTTCATTTAAGATATGTGGATTTAGGAGTTCAGAGTTAGATAATATCTCATATAACTCTCTTTTCGCAGGTTTTTTGTGGTAATAATCGTAACATCAATAATTAAGTATTAAGAAATTGTAATTTATGATAAATAAATGAACTCGATAATTTTAAAATCCCGGAATCCCGGGGTATGTCCATGTTAACATATACATTTGAGGTCATTCATCCTAAATGGCACTACCTACGCCGACCACTGCTGATCATAGACATGTTGTTATCACAATGTAATAGGCGTTAGCAATACCATCGATGTGGTTCCCGCGTAAGAACCAAAAATTACTTGTCTCCATAGCATAGTTGAAACCCAACTAACCTCAGGAATAAAATAAGATTGTTTGACAACGTTCTTATGTGCGGTGGAGGTACTTAGCCAGAATGTGTTAGTGTGAGCGAAATCGCAATTTTAAACGAGAATTATGCCGTCCCCTAACTCTCTTGAAATACAATAATAATAATAATAATAATAATATTCTACCACATACACACAACACCATCTAGCCCAAACTAAGCAGAGCTTGTACTATGGGTTCTAGACAATGGATAAACATACATAGATACTTATTTTTTTTTTGTAAATACATACATATTATACATAGAAACACCCAGACCAAGACAAACATCCATGTTCATGCACACAAATGTTTGACTTGCGCGGGAATCGAACCCGCGACCTCAGGCGTGGCAGTCAGTTACACTAACCACTACGCCATCGAGGCCGACAATGTAACAAAAATTTAAGGATCTGATAAGGACAACGTACTAAAATATCTATAGTACTAAAAATAAAATAATAGGTGGCTATAAGATTGCTTGGATGTACATGCAACAGTGGCGTTAACCAAATTATTATGCCATCGCATTTTTTTTTTCAATATCTTTTATTTCCTTTGCTACAGTAACTTAGATGTATTACATATGTAAACTCGCCAAACGCAATTGCTTAACGGCGAGAAGCGGGCTCAATGCTATTACTTAACCTACGTTATACATATTAAACAAAAAAAAACAATGATAATATTAAATTAAAAACAAAAGGTAACTAAATATAAATATTATTATTTTAATTTAAGTCAGTGGTATATAAGTACATATTGCATTAATATACCACCACTTATTCAAATTTCATTTAACAATGTGTTCTTTAATCTTTTTTTAATAAGGTTGTATTCATTTTAGGACTTTCTTTTAACATGTCTATTTTATTAAATACTTTAGGTACAATAAACTTATTTGTTATACATACTCTCTCTACTTCATAGCAGCGATAGCTCAGTGGGGAGACCTCAGACTGCAATGTAGAAGGTCTCGGGTTCGAACCCACGTCGCGCACCTCTGACTTTCGGAAGTTATATGACTTTTCGAAATTATGTGCGTATTGATTGACAATTATCGCCTGCTCCGTGCCTCGGAGAGCACGTTAAGCCGTTGGTCCCGGCTGCCATGAACATCTATGGTAGTCGTTATTGGGAAAGTCAGTACCCTCCAATATCCTGACACTGGTCTAGCCTTAGGGTATCGTTAGACTTCGGGTTGCGGAGGTCAGGTGGCAGCCGCTCCGTGTAAAAACTGATATCCAGTCAAATCCGGTTAGATCAGAAAAGCCGACCCCAAGTGACTTGGGAATAATAAAGGCTAAGAGAGAAGAAGACTCTCTACTTCATAATAATTTGTTATTTTTGGTATTAGATTTATTCTCTACAATATATTTATATTGCTCGCTATAATAGTATTCTAGACCTATTAGATATTCTACTTTGTTTTCTATTGGCAGAATTTTACATATATTATATAATTTGTCATAACGTTTATTGCACACATTTTTTACTTTCTTACTAACTAAATTCTTTACCAGCCTTATTTGTATATTTTTAATGTCCCTTAAGTAACTGTTAAACGTCCGTCCATACACAATTAGTCCGTAGATAATCAATGAGTCTGCAAGGGCGTAGTATACAACTCTTACTGTTTCTACATTTAGTACTCTAGTTAGTTGATAAAACTTACATAACACAGATCTTAACCTATTACAGACATCAGATACTTGCATTGCCCAGTTAAAATTTTTATCTATCCTTAAGTCTAAATATTTAAAATTTTTGGTATTGTAAGGCCTTATTAAATACCCACTCATTGCACTATCCATGTGAATTCATGCCTGAAAGCTTAAACTGTACTGGATGGATTTATAAAATTGCTATGAAGTAAGATCTTTCATGATGATTATTTGTATGTGCGATGGAGTCACCAAATATTGCAAATATTGTTTGTTTGTGCATTTGTATTGTTATTTGTGTATTCAGGGTTTCCATTAAGAAATGCATGAGTAGTACGACATACTAGTGTATCTACCTACCGTTACATCTTCATATTTATTTATGTTCTCCTCTCAATAATAATAATAATAATAATAATAATAATAATAATAATAATATTCTACCACATACACACAACACCGTCTAGCCCAAACTAAGCAGAGCTTGTACTATGGGTACTAGACAATGGATAAACATACTTATATACTTTTTTTTTTTTTTTTGTAAATACATACATATTATACATAGAAACACCCAGACCAAGACAAACATCCATGTTCATGCACACAAATGTTTGACTTGTGCGGGAATCGAACCCGCGACCTCGGGCGTGGCAGTCGGTTACACTAACCACTACGCCATCGAGGCCGACATAATACATGAGGAGTATTTACTGTATTCAACCCTGGCTGGAAAAATATATTTACCCTTCAGTAGTTTAATTATCTTATGTTGTACTTCTGCGATAAGTAGGGTTGTCAGAGCTAATCAATTAAATGCTACCCTGACAAAAGCAAGTCTGACGAAATGTACTTCTTTTACTTTCAACAACTAGAAAAAGGGTGTTTGAAGTTAGTTGTTTTAAATGTATACAACAGTCGATACGAGAAATCACTAGCCCCAATTTTGATTTAGAACTCTTTAGGTTGCGGTCAAACGCCAAAAGTTTAATATAAATTATACTAGTTCATAATTTATTACGTTTGAAGTCGAGCCCCAATATAGAAATATACTATAATAGAAATAAGAAAATATGGCGAATGGTCTAGATACTATTTTTGTCTGTTTTAACATACTGTAATAGTCCTAAAGAAAGCCTTGACTTTAGGAGGTTGTACCATGCTTATTATCATACCAATGCGGCGTTTAATATATCTGGAGAGGTTAACAATAATGCAAGTAACTAGCGCCCAAAATACTAATAAAATTTTCAGTAAACTCATGGTAGCACCGCTCAGATAGATTAGATACTAATCTTATTGTATTAAAAGGCACTTGAATACATTCTTCACAAAGACAATGACAATCTCACAAAAATATAGCTCCAGCCATTGCATTTACAAGCGCCTTTAAACAAACCTTCTTGGAGATCAAATGTGTTTGTGTTTAATATTTTAAGCAGAGAATACTTTGTTCGGTGCTAGCTATTTTTTACGAGCTCTAAACCTTTCGCTCTCTACCAAGTTTTAAGACTTGCAGTAAAACAAACAGCTAACAGTTCTTTGTCTTAAATTTATAGATAGGTATAAATAAAGTACGGAGTTGGCGACTTTGTTTGAAGTTGGCAATCTGGTAACTAATAATAATAATAATAATTTATTTATTGATTACAGTGGTAAAACATGAATACAGCCCATAAAATACTTAATATAGGTAGTATAATATGGGTGCCTGTACTAGGGTAAACCTGTGCCACAGGCGGTAAGGGCACTTACAATATACTACTAGGAACAAAGTTATATACAATTAACCATAGTTATTATATAAATATATGCAAAAATAGGCCATAATTATAATTATTATCGTGGAACTTGTAATTGCTTATTTAACAACAATCAACAAATCTTCGGTATCCTCATAATTTAAAGTTTGTAGGTACCGACAGACTATCCGCTTAGATCTTACATAACTTAGGTCATATATAGCTGTTTGTTTATTTAACTTGTTATAAAGAAAAGGCCCTAAGAATGCGAATAATCTATTTGTATAAACAAACTTTGATTAAGAAAGTGTGGTACAGACAATATCTTTTCATCTTTTAGTGTTAGTAAGGTTGATGTTATACGTAAACGTTGCGTGCTGTTTAAGTACGGTGTACATTATAAGAAACTATCAGACAGTTAATACATTACAATTTTCATACAAAAGATGTGTGGAAAAGCGGTAGGGTCGGCGTGTTGTAACTTTTAGAAGCACTTAATATTGTCTTCTATTTACGCGAATATTATTCATTGAAATTAAACTGCTATATACGGATTTTATCGCGTTGTTTATTTGACACTTTATTACAAAATTCCATGGTCTCCCCGTGACCATGGCTGCTGAAAAGCAACCGAAACGTCGGGGAAAGTGTAAAAATAAATTAAATCTAAATAGTTTAATAATAATTTAATTAGCTTAAAAATTAGTAAAGTTTAATAGTAGTAGAAGTGTAACAATTTTCAAAATTTTGTAATAAAGTGTCAAATAAACAACGCGATAAAATCCGTATATAGCAGTTTAATTTTAGAAGCACTCTTTGTGCCCGCTCAATATTTAACATGAATGATTTTCCGCTACCGCCCCATGAAGTGTTGCAATATTTAATTAAAGACTGACACAATGCCTTATAGACTTGTATGATGAGATTGTGATCTGCAATAAGGCGCAAGTTTTTGAAAACAATTAATGATTTGTGTACTCTGTTAGTTGAAGCAGTTATGTGTTCTTTAAAGGAGAGTGTGTCGTCTAATATAACACCTAAATATTTAATATTAGTAGTGTTACAGATAACAGGACAAGTGCAAGCGGTAATGTTATTACAGTAATGTGCATATAAATTAATGTGACTTAAATGAGGTTGGTGTCTACGCATACAAAATTTAATAAATTTGTTTTTTCAGTATTTACGGTGAGCAGGTTATATTGAAGCCATTTGTTTACTATATTAAACCCGCACTGTGCATATTCATAGACATCCGCAATGGTGTCAGCGGAAAAAAGGAGCGCAGTATCATCTGCGTATGAAACAATTTTGCCATGATGTATGATGACTTAGATTACAGAGATCGTTAATGTACACCAGAAAGAGGGCACCTCCGAGGACGCTTCATTGAGTAATACCGAATTGGGGTAATTTCAAATCAGCACTGACGACTTTATCTATCTTGACACATTGGTATACCTATCTTGTAGATAGTCTGTGAGAAGTTGTAATTGTGTGCCCCTAATTTCTAGTGCCTCCAATTTTCTTAGAACTACTAACTACAAGTATCTTGAAATCTTTGTTTGTTTTTATACAAGCTGATCGATGAGTATTCAACGCTAGCTTTAGTAACCTAAAGCTCTAAAGAAGTGTTAAACTAGAGAGGTTGGGTCAGCTTGTCCAAGCAAGTACTGTGTTCTTACAGGAAACCGGCGTAAGTGTAGTATAGAATAACCACGTTTAATAGAGTGTAAGAGTTTCAGAGGCCCACATATCCAACGTATGTGGGCCGCCAAAGCTCTTTATATTATCTTCGATTTACTACAACCTACAGAATTGTGAGATACAGACCAACAATGTATACACATAAAAGAATGTATTAACAAAGCTTCGTTAAAAGTTCAACAACAAAAACGAAAACACTTTATACTTAGCAATGCAACTAAACACTTAATACAAGAAAGGCTTAAATTTAATTTAAATAGCATTGAATTTAGGAAAACAGATAGAAAAGTTAAAAGACTCATAGGAAAAGATAAAAAGCTCTATAACGATAACCTGGTGCAAATAGCTTTAGAAAGTAATAGGTCTTTAAAAAATGCTATTAAAAGTACAGAATTAGGTCGATCTACTATTACTAATATCAAAGATAATTTAGGAATAATACAGAGAGATAAAAGGAAAGTATTAAACATTTGCACAAACTTTTACAAGACGTTATATACTGCACCTAATAAAGTTGCATTTGATCCAGTCCAAGCAAGCGGTAATTTTCACCTTACCACACCTACCATACCTCTGATAACAGACTATGAAGTACACTGCGCATTACGTGCTTTAAAATACGGCAAAAGCCCCGGCAAGGACGAAATAACAACGGAAGTCTTGAAAATCGGGGAGCCAGTACTACTTCCCCATTCAAAAAATTTATTTAACACAATTCTCCATGTAGTACATTTCCGAAGACATTTTGCTACTCTACAATTATCCTCCTTCATAAAAAAAGGCGACAAAACTGATTTAAATAATGATCGCCCCATCAGTCTAATATCTCATTTGTACAAAGACTTTATAAAAACAATAGAAAATCGAATTTTCATTAAACTCGAGTCTCAGCAACCCCCGGAACAAACTGGGAGTCGTCGAGGCCTATCTACCACTAATCATCTTCACACTCTGAACCAAATAATTGAAAAATGCATCGAGTTTAAAAACCTTTATATCTGGCATTCGTCGACTAAAGCTTTCAATAGTATAAAACATGATGCACTTTCTCAATGCCCTTAACGCCCAAGACATAGATGCTGGCTACATAGACCTATTGATAAGCATTTACCGCAATAGCACCGCTTCAATAAAAATCAATACCACCGGACCAGTCTTTCCCATCCAGATAGGAGTAAAACAAGGAGACCCGCTATCCCCTAAACTATTCTCTGCCACCCTAGAAGAAGTTTTTAAAAGCTTATCGGACAAGTGGGCAGATAAAGGCATAGTCGTCGGCAAAAAGAGGCTAACCAACCTTCGATTTGCTGATGATATTGTGCTGTTTTCATCATCGGCAGCTTAACTGGATATCACGCTTAACAACCTGCACAAGGTAAGCCTCGAGATTGGACTCCGAATGAACATGTCAAAGACTAAAATCATGACTAATAACACCAAAATACAACTATACGTAGAGGGTGAGGAGGTTGCATATATCCAAGAATATTTATACCTGGGCCAGGTAGTCTCTTTCCAGTCGAGACAAGACAAAGAAATTGCCTGACATATCGGTAACTCCTGGAAGAGCTACTGGTCAATGAAGGATCTTATAAAAGGAGACCTGCCCTTATGTCTCAAACGTAAGCTCATGGATATACGCATTCTTCCCATTCTCACGTATGGTGCACAAACATGGTCTTTGACTGGTAAGCAAAGGTCCGCGCTAGAGGTTTGCCAGCGAGCCATGGAGCGTAGTATCCTTGGGGCACGGTTAACGGACCGCATTAAAAACTATACACTATGCTCCAAAACACAAATTGCAGACGTCACCCAGAAAGCCGCTAAACTCAAATGGGATTGGGCTGATCACGTTTGCCGTATGCCGCAGGAGCTATGGGCTAAAATCATCACAGATTGGATCCCAGACGATGCTAAGCGGCAACGTGGTAGACCAAAACTTCGATGGCAAGACGAATTAACTTACTACAGGAGAGACTGGTGCAAACTAGCGCATAATAGGGATATGTGGATAGTCGGGAGGGAGGCCTTTGCCCTGCAGTGGGACAATACAGACTGAAAATAAATAAATAAATAAAATAAAAGTAATGTCCATAGACGTGCCGAAGTGGCAAGCTAGCATACGACCTGATTAACGATAAACGATTACCGTAGCCTATGATGATTTGCAACACCGCTAGCATAAGAAATGGCATTAAAGGTGGGTTGAAAGAAGAAGACATGGGTGTGATAGGTATGCCATATGTGAGTCTCCGGTACTCCTAAATGTATTTATTCAGTAACTGCCTTGCTCATTTTAATTTTCTTTTAGAAATATTTCTATGCACTTCTGTCAGTAAAAAATTCAAATGACTTTTCTGTTCTCTAGAATTTAATCAAAGTAGGCCACCGACCACCTGCCATTCCATATTTTATTTTTTAATTTAATACCGATCCTAATGATCGGTATTAAATTATATGGAATGGCAGTGAGGAACTGGAGATATATGTATGAACTCTTACACTTAGGTACAGGTTGCAACGCAACGCATTATTTATCAGCTCGTAGTAAGATAATGGTACACTCTCTGGCAAGTTTGCTTATTCCAACCATCTCCAAATAATATTAGTTCTCCATTTATTCCTTAATAGTCATGGCGAATCATGAGTTCAATATTTTCTCAAATTACAAAATATATTTTGCTCTACTACACGATTTACCCAAAATTATTTTAAAGATTTTCACACTAAAATATACATAGTCAAGAATACATTTATAAAACAAAGTAATAATTAGTAATAAATAATTTTTTAAAATACGTGTAATACCTACCAAAAACAGGAGATATGATTTCTTAGAACAAAGTAATCATGTTATTCGGAACAAAACTCATTAACTTACAATATAAGAAAGAACTTTTTATGTTTGCCTTTATATGTACAATGTGTAACAGACAGGTGCGTTCATATTAAATTTAAGAAGCTGTAATGATTAATATTCATCAGTTCAAAAGGGAAAGCATTTTTAAACTAGCATTTCCTCGTGTCGTCTGAGAATACGACGGTTTACCTACAAAGCCCATTGCACAAACGTTTTTAAAAAAAATATGTAGTAATTATTAAAGCTTTGTGGCAATAAAGAATAATTTCTTTATTTCTTTCTTTTTTCTTTCAAATTTATGTGATTGCATCGCTACTGTCACTGCGCCAAGTATTGGAGGTTCGATCACCCGAAAATTTTTTTCGGTTGATCAAACAACTATTTGTGGACCACACTATTTAGTGTGGTCCACATATAGTTGTTCCGTGTCTGGGTGTTCTTTGTGTCCGTTGTTGTTCTCCACACAGAAATTATTCTAGATGCGCTACCTAAATTCCCTAATTTAGTAAAATAGAAAATTGATCACACTATTTACAGAATCACTTTACAGTATCTGACGAATCATGGCTTACATTTTAAGTTAAATTTATAAAGCTATTAAACTGTAATAAACCGCATTAAAATCTGTTTAGCGGGTTTTACGTGACACTGGCACAAACAGTCCAACAAATCTAAAATTCGTTCTTTTGGATTCACATCTTTCTTAATAGCTGATCTCAAAAGCATACATGCCTACGTAGTCTCAAGCTTATATCGCCGAATTTCTCAGACCGAGCTGTGTTATTGAGCTTTTTCATCAAGCAATTTTCTTTGAGTCAAGTCTTTGTCCGGTTGACAATAGACCTCTTATTACGTGGGACCTTAAACCAAAACTGGTGAAATCAGTGTGCTATAGCTAGGCCTTCTGGGATATAAATATGAGACTATATGTGTAAGTAATTCTACTAAATTGCTGGTTCTAATGACAAAATGTGAAACAATGCCATCTAGCGACACGTGTTATAGCATCACAACATTTATTGTTATACCAGGAAATATACATATGTATATTTATAATAGTAGTTCCGCGAAGTAAATTTCATCAAAATTTATAACATCTAAATATTTTGATTTATTATATAAATATAAATATTGAATCACTTTCATATAAGTTTCTCCATAAATATACACGCCCTAACTACTCGATCGATCATCATAGAATTTTGTATAAACTTTGTCAAGGGCACAGAAAAAGACATATCTTTCATCCAGAAAAATACTATATTGGAGGGGATAGTATACTGACAGAATCTAGACTAAAGCGAGAAATCCACGGGGAAAACCTAGAATAAATAGAGATTAATGTAACAACGAATTAATTCAATATTAATTCTGTGAAATGTTTACCGATCTCATGTACTGAATAACTCGATGAGTTTCATTACAGAATACACGACGCTGATGAAAAATCGATGTTTTGTTTTACAATAAAGTCTGATAAAGTATCAGCCCAGGCGTTCATTTAATATTATTTATTTAAGCGGACAGATTGATTAAATGTAAAGCCAAAAAAGTTTACCCAAACAAGATGGCTGCTATTAAATTGAATGGATAATGTTGGGAGGCTGAAAATAGATGTGTAGTCTACTTTATATTGACATACATAGCCTATACCCACTCTATAGAACTATACCCACCCTATACCCACGCCTCTGTAAATCTGAAGGTGTGGGCAGAAGTACACACACCCACATATTATCTTCATCTATATTTTAGTATCTATTTAATAGGAGATCAGCTTATTGCCACTATTGAACCGACGCCGACGAACCGATAATTTCAAACTGCACGGAGTTGGAAATTATTGGTCCCTCAGTGTGTGTTTCTGAGAATTTGCCTATAAATAAACCCAATAACATTTTGTCTGACTCAGAAAGCAAACCTCAGAATCATGTGAATCGAGAGAAATTTGATAAATATCTTATATTTGCATGTGCAAATATTTAATATAAGATATTTATCAAATTTCTTGCTATGAGACCAACAAGTTAGAACAGAAAAAAAAGTCCACATTAATTATTGTATTAAGATAACTTACATAACAACACAAACACTTGTATTGCCGAGAAGACATAGGGAGAGGTATTATTTACAGTTTTGATAGACACTCCGGTCACAGTTTTAGATGCGGTACGATTATTTCATGCTCTGTGTATTAATTACATTTTGTCGAAATGTGAATCAATCCTATGGTGACTTAATAATCTATAAAAATAAATAAAATTGAAGTGTCTGTTTGTAATGTCAAAATAACAGCTTTTTACTAAATGCACATGGAGTATACGGTACTTACTTAAAAAATAATGTAGATTTACGGTACTTACATAAAAAGAAACAATTTTTGTCTGTCTGTCTTCTCTTATCTTTGAAACAGCTGGAAATATTTTGACGGGACTTTCACTGGCAGATAGCTGATATTATAAGGAGTAACTAAGGCTACTATTATTTCAGAAAAAAATATGGGTTCATGCGAAAAATAGTTTTCCACGCGGACGAAGTCGCGGGTAACAGTTAGTGGTTAATAAACGTTTAGGCGTCCCCACCAACAGTTTATTAGACAAGTATTAAATTAAATGAAAATTACAGCAGGCCTAAGGTGCAAAGGTGGACTGCTTGTTAATATTCAAACTACTTATGTATAGTTCGTTAACTATAGTTGTTTTGTTTACGGGTTTAATTATATTACATTACTTGAGAACTTAATTAAAATAAGGGATGGCGACCCTAAGCCATATTCCGTTTATTATAAACTCTATTCTTGACAGCTGTTGACGATATCCAACGTGACTTTACACACCCCAACCCGACCTTATTTTTTAGGTTAATTAAAAATGTTCTACGGATACATAAATAATAAAGTTTTGACAGGCCGCATAACCTTTTTAGAACAAACAAAACATTTAAGATTAAATATTAAAAAGCGGCTACAATTTGTTTTGTGAATTTCAAATTATGTACGTACATTACGTGTATTGTTATAAGTTCCATTTTCGAATTGTATCAATTCCAATTCATTTCCATTTTTAAATATTTCGTCATGACTTAAGACTGTGCCAAGCGAAATGTGCCAAAACAGGCGGTCACAGTTAAATGAATAAAATCAACACTTTTTGTTTAATACAAATATAAAATATATATTTACCATAAAAATTAATGTGTATACAATTACTCCGTGTCAAAAACTTAAAATAATTAATATTATCACCTACAAAATTACGTAAATTTGCACGAAAAATGCTAAAACGTAAGCTCGTGTTACGTGATTTTTAGATTATAGCAGTAGAAATCTATCCTATTTTACAGCTTAAACGAAACATAAATAGTTATATTACAATTCGTCCGTCCCTAATATTTAAGTTATTGGTTGACAATAAAGATATATGTTTATCAAAAAAGCACTTCAAATCCTCCATACAATTTTACTATGGTGGCCGCGCGCCGATTTGAATATGCGCCGCACGAGCTCTGTCATTATCTGTCTTACGCTCGGCGCAGTCTTAAACCTTCTGTGACAAAATAAAGTCGTAACATTATTTTCTTAACCTTTTTTCCTCGAGGGAAGCAAAGGTATTAAAATATACTGCCTAATTCAAGGTGCCTATGTAATTTACTTTTGTTTCTTCTTCTTTTATGAAACATTACTGTGTTGGGGCCGTTTTGTTACTAAGCGCACTTTATAAATAATCGGTAATAAATATCGTTTAACGTTAGAATAGATGTATAGGTTTAAATACACGTGTAATCAAATTACTTGTTTGTATATTGAAATAACTCGAATGGTTAGTGAATAAGACCAAGATAAATACGGACATATTGGTAAAGTTATTTGTCCATTATTCACAAACAACAATAGAATGACCATGCATTATAAATATGATGAGAATGCAGATGACCTTTATTTATTCTTCACTCATGATAAATGTTTGATTTGCGGATCGATCACACATATGCCGCAATTAGACATCTTGAATCCTGCATTAGTTGATCTGAATTTAGTGTAATATATTTAATGTACGGTCAGGTGCAAAAGTCGGGAAGCAATTTTACAAAGCAATAGGATCACAACAAGTTGTACTTACGACCTTTTTCAATAAAATCATTGCACACATGCACATAAACCCGCCTCACTTATACTATCGCCTGTTCTAATTATGATTGTGAGTATACATTTCAAATAAACAAGTAATTGATGTTGTAGCTACGTTAGTAATAGTGCGATCTAAAATGTAACGCTTGTTGGTTCGATCCCCAGGAAGTGATAATCTTCTTGTATTGGTTTCTTAAATTAGAAACATTCATGACTTGTTACTTTATCTTGTCTTATCTTATGTGGAGGCCAGTCAGTGCAGACCGGCGACACTTCGACCCAGTGGGATCTTTTGTGTCGATACTCTCTCAATAACAACTGCCATTACATAGATGTTCACGGCAGCCGGGACCGACGGCTTAACGTGCTCTCCGAGGCACGCAGCAGGCGATAATTGTCAATCAATACGCACATAATTTCGAAAAGTCATATAACTTGTTACTTTACTATAAGACTTATTTAAACCGCAGTTATTCAAAATAAAGGGTGGATTTAAAAAATATAATAATTATTCACTTGAATAGAATTATGTGATGTTGTTGGTTGGTGGTCTTCGTTACGAGCGTTTGTGTCATTATAATTGCAATTACTTTTTTTATATTTTTACTGCAAAATTTACATTTAAAATGGAAACTAATATAAATATTGGATCCAGGGCAAAAGTATGGCATAATTATAGGCTTAATATATCGTAAATAGCCGACGAAACTGGACTAAACTCTACGAGTAAGTTATTGTTTAAATATTATGTTATGATATTGTGATTTACGATTTCGCTGTTAAGGAATCGCTATCTACGATTATGTCATAAGATTTTTGATTTTATTTCTGAGAAATACTATAAGTCGTTGGGTGAAACGATTTAAAGAAGAAGGGAGCTTAAAAAGTCTGGCGGGAAGTGGAAGACCGCTTCTTATTAACCAAACTCAGCGAACATAAAAAGTGAATGCTTATGAATTAAAGGGTATCATACCGACGAGACCGTTGCAAACTATGTGTGCTAATATTGCGACCCATAGATATCTCTTGAGCTGTATTAAGAACAATGGAAGTCACACTAAATATTAAACAAAGTTGTTTCAAATAGGGGACGTGCTGGTTGACAATGTTAGAATTGAGGTTAAGTTCTAATCCTCTTTTCCTTGTAAAAAAGAATAATTAAGCTATAACCTCAATTGTCAGTATAGTTGTAAAATATTATTTGTAAGTAAAACGAATCAAAATAGTAAAGACTAAATATATTTTTTTATTATATATCTAGTATTAAAACATTTATGGAAAATTTTGTAACGTTCATTTTCGGTAATCATATTTTGACATTGTTTTTTATAATTAATTATTATTGTTATAAATTGAATAAAATTTGGTTTGTCTTAGTTATAATTTGCTTTATTTATTTATATATTAAAAATAAAAATAATATGTGATTTTTTAGAAATTAAAGTACCTAATTCTGATAAATAATAATTATTATAATAATAAAATAATTTAATGTTTAGTTTAATTCCTAAAATAATACGTTTTGTGTTTTTTTATCACTCTAGCGTAATGAGTAGAAAAAATTACGTTCATCTTTATTATTTGAAAATTTAAGTAATAGAAAAATAAACTGTGGCAGTACCTCAGGATTTGAACCACCGTCATTATATTTTAGTGATAAAGTGAGAAGACTCGTTGAACGTTACGCTATCGCAACCTGCGATACTATAGGCAAATTTAAGCATTAATTGTATATGCGGACTAACAGAGACACTGTTGTTGAATATAAGGGATAGTAGTTATTATAATTATACATACAAGAACTCGTTTTTGTGTCGCCATGCACACATGTGCATGACGAACTTCACCTATTATCATTACATTGAAAAATGTTTCATTGTTTGCGTTAAAACATCACATACACAAAGATATTAGCTCGGATCATTATGCGAATGTGTACCTTACGATGCTACTCGACTTTTGTCTTTGACCGTACATACAGCTGTTGAATAGTATAATAATATAAAAATATACAAAGGTACATAATTTCATACCTATATTCCCGAAGTAAGCACTGTTTTGCATCCACATTAAGCCAGCTATGGTAGATTCCACGTAATAGCGGGCGAGCCTATTGCAGGTACAGTTTTAAACTGCATGCTACTACCAAGAATATCTCGACAAAAACCCTAATCGCACTGGGCCTGATCCGGAAACTTCATACACCGACACATTCACTCCCGCTGCGCCTCTGAAGCAGCCATGTATTTACATTCAAAATATATTATGTAGTATCTCTCGTCTCACAACATATTGAACCACAAATTTAACATTAATACAAAACTGACATCTTTGCCTTCCTTACACAGATTGCACCAAAGTAGCTTAACATCAACATTCAAGTGCCTCAAGTTCCTCCATTAATAATGCACAACATTTTGCCAACACTTATCATTCTGGCGACATCTCTTGAACCCTTTCACTAGTGACAAATCAAGGGAATTGACGGTTTCATGTTGGAGTAACGTCAGTTGTTGTCTTTTAACCAAAAATGTTCCACCGCACACAGCGTAAATTCTTAAGACGTGTACCCTGAGCTCACAGTACACTATGGTAAATATTTAATGTCCTCAGAGGGTCTACTTTGCATATTACGTGGTAGGCAAGCCCTCTGGCGCAGTTCGGGCATTGCTCAGCATTTTAATAGCTAATGTCCATAATTTTGCCAAAGTTGCCTCCACTAATTATACTTTGATCTATAAATATGTTTATACTTATTAAATGACATCGATGTTTTATGGAATTGTTTGGTTGATGCTATTTTAATATCAGCCCAGTTTTGTCAATAATTTTGGAGACGTGATCTAATAATAATTAATGATTAGGAAGATTTTAAGATAGGTAAGGCATGCAAGATCTCCGGATAGAAGTGGGGTTGTATAGACTAGAGTGTGGAATGTAGAGTGGGATTTCACACAAAGTAGTATAATATAGAAGATCGTAACCAAACAAAGTGTTGTTTGCCTGCAGTGAGAAAGCTTTCTAAGGCTTTTATAAAGGTGTTGTGCAGCAGAGAACCCGGGTGTTCTTTGGCACATGCGTTGATAACAAAACCATTCCTGTTTTCGAAGGCCGGTAACATGTGAGTGATAATTCTGGTATTGCTAGCGTTCATAAGCTACGATAAATGTGTAGCACCAGACAAATTGTATGCTTGTTGTGTGTAGTAAGGAGATTACAGCCAAGTAACCTGGTGTGGTGTAGTTGACCAGCGTGATTTTCGGCAGTTATAGCAAAACGATTCCTTACTTGAAATAGCGATAATATCTGAATAACACAATAACCTTGATATTGCAAATCTCTATGAGGTAGAGTTTCATTGGATAGGCTGATATTAGTATTAACTACTCGCAAGGATACAGAAAACCACAACTAAACAATCTTGTGTTGTGTTCCTGTACTGGAGCTTGGAAACACTACTCACAGTAAGAACCACCAGGAATGCTGAGCCTGTCAGATGCAAACTAATCATATAAAATTTTGGTCATTACGTTATCAGCGCAGTAGACCTTTGATCTTAGACCTTTGATCTTTTGAAGGTTAGTAACACACTACCGTAACCTCTAGTATTACAAGCGTACATAAACTGCCGTATAAGTTTACCAGCAGTAACCACCTCATACCATAACAAGGCACATTTTAAATGGTGCCAACTTATAGGTCAACAAGATATAGCTATACTGCTACGTACTAGCGGTCGCCTAGTGGTCAAAATTCGACCAAAATTCCTAAGCTTGCTACTTTGATTTCTGTTTTATTACATATAAATAAGGTATAGGTAACCATAGTTACAAAAAATTGTACGACGTCAAACGAACAATGCCGAAATACTACGAACGCGATTCGGCTGCGTATGTCAAATGCAAGGTTGTGTGCGTGTAGTGTTTTTTAATTAATTTTATGTATTTCTAATGCATATTTTATAAAATTATTCGGATTTGCCACTCCTTCTCCATATAAAATTTAACTGTGCCAAATTTTATTCTCCTCCGTTCGCGCAATTTTCGTAAAAAAGGGTACAAAGTTGTTGCTTCACGTATTAATATATAGATAATCATCCTTAACAAAGGTTCAACAGCTAGAAATAATTACGTTCTCATATATAACACAAGACTGGTTCGTATACAATACGAGATTGTAATTAAAATAATGTAATTAAAATACAAGCAACTAACATGATATAATTATTACGGTTGCTATACTTAGGATGAAACCGCCTCGTTGGTTTCGAGGCATTAACTTCTGCTTATGATTGCGGTTGATCCTGAAATTGTTGGTTAGATGCTCGAGTTTGGCGACGTAGTATGGATTTTTTTAAAGACGCTTCCTGCTCTGGTATTTGTTCCTGTATCGCGGGGGACTTTACAAACATCCAAACAATAAAGAACATCCTCACAACAACCATTTGTGGGTTACATAAATCTTTGTTGATATTAAACTACTATATACGGATTTTATCGCGTTGTTTATTTGACAGTATATTTCATAATTTTGAAATTTGTTGCACTACTATTACTATTAAACTTATATAATATATAATAACAATATAATTAGCTTAAAAATCAGTAAAGTTTAATAGTAATAGTAGTGTAACAAATTTTCAAAATTATGTTATATAGTGTAAAATAAACAACGCGATAAAATCCGTATATAGTAGTTTAATTTCAATGTTTAGATTTAATTTAATTTTACACTTTCCCCGACGTTTCGGTTGCTTTTCAGCAGCCATGGTCACGGGGAGTCTTTGGGAGTATTTGGGATTCGTACCCACAACACTCGGCGCAATGGCAGTGGCGAGGTGGCCATTTTAACCACTACGCCATCCGTGCAGTCAAGAAATAACTCTGTTGGAGAAAAGTTTTTTTTTTGTAGCTACTTGGAGTCTGGAATCGTGCTTGGTAAAAAGGAGCAGGCTCGCACGTAATATTGTACAATCTAAAATGTAGTTGAAGAAATGTGAATGTAATAATACACTTATGCTCACCCCTTTGGGAAATTTAGGTGTCAGTCAATGTATAATCTCCCAATGGATTCGTATTTTAGTAATTTATTGAAGTACTAAATATTGTTCCATTCAATAAAGTTCATCACAATGTCAGATGCAGTGTCAATGTAGTTTGATTTGTAGATTCATACGTTACAGAGCGTACGCATTGTAAATCGAATATAGAAAACCAATTCGCTTTTCCAATATATTTATGTAAATACTTAGGATGACGTTGTAATTTTCAGGTTCTATATAAACTGAAAAATAATATGATTGGCTCGCCGCCTTGTTACAGACTATACGTTGAACATAATACATAAATGTGAATGGATGACATACTTTTAGTAATGTTAATAATTATTATGGCGGGTACAAATCAAATAACCGCAGGAGCGAAGGCTAACAAATGTACCTACGCAAACTAGCGACCCGTACAATATTTGATTATTTTTTCGAAATTGTTTTCGTATAATCCGTTGATGACTTCATACGTAAGCACTTGCATAATATTCATGACGAGCAAGGTAGGTATCGCGTTGTGATCAATTTATAAAAACTATAGCATTATGAAAACAACATGTGTGTAAAGACTCGTCTTCGGCTGTATTCTAGCAGCGAAAGCAAGTGAGCGCAAGACGACACGCACCTGCATTCCTCTGATCATTTGCTTAGTTTGTACCCGACCGTAGCAATGAGCAGGGAGCCAGGTAATATATTCAATTTAGTAGTAATAAAAAAAAATCAAATTGTATAATGGTCGCAGCTTATAATTTTTAAAACAAGCAGCATTGTAAAATTTGCGATTAAAAAGAGTGGCCGTGAGTTTCTTGTCCGTTCTTCTCCTTGCTCTGCTGACCGTGGCAACAGGTAGATGTAAATTCAAATTCATATTATTGTTTAGTTAGTGTAACCTTGACGTTCATAAGTGTTACTTTGTGACACAAATGAGATATTTTGATTTACATTTTTGCGATACTAATTACACAGGTACGGTAACCAGTCATTGGAAGTGAGAGCTATGCTTAATTGCATGTCTGCATTAAATAGCAACCTCAATCAGTGATAGCTCAGTGGGGAGACCAACAGACTGCAATGCAGAGGGTCTCGGGTTCGAACCCACGTCGCGCACCTCTGACTTTCGGAAGTTATATGACTTTTCGAAATTATGTGCGTATTGATTGACAATCATTGCTTGCTTCGTACCTCGGAGAGCACGTTAAGCCGTCGATACCGGCTGCCATGAACATCTATGGCAGTCGTTATTGGGAAAGTCAGTAGCCTCTAATATCCCGACACTAGTCTAGCCTTACGGTATCGTTAGCCTTCGGGTTGCGGAGGTCAGGTGGCACCCGCTCCGTGTAAAAACTGATATCCAGTCAAATCCGGTTAGACTAGAAAAGCCGACCCCAGGTGTCTTAGGAATAATAAAGGCTAGGGAGAAGAAGATTAAGTAGCAACCTATCGCATCAAAATGGCATAAAAGTAGTAACTCTGTTGAGCTCCGTAACTTTGTTTATCCATTTCTCTCGCTTTTTGCCTTCTATTCCATCTTTAATTTTTTTCTTTCAAGCAGAACGCGAGGGGGCCTTATGATTGATTTAGCGATCATAAACTGCGCAAATCGTTTACCGTCTAGCTTGTACTCTACCTTAAGACTGCGTCGAGCGTAAGACGCGGTTGGACTGAATGACAGAGCTCGATATTCAAATCGGCGCGCGGCCGCCATAGTAAAATTGTATAGAGGATTTGAAGTGCTTTTTTGATAAATATGTATCTTTATTGTCAACCAATAACTTAAATATTTGGGACGGACAAATTGTAATATAACTATTTATTGAAATTAAACTACTATATACGGATTTTATCGCGTTATTTATTTTACACCTTATTACGAAATTTTGAAACGTATCACGTAACTTACACGTCCTTACGTTATTTACGCAAATTTACGTAATTTTGTAGGCGAAAATATTAATTATTTTAAGTTTTTCACACGGAGTGATTGTAAACACATTGATTGCTATGATAAATGTATATTTTATATTTGTATTAAACAAAAAGTGTTGAATTTATCAACTTAACTGTGACCGTCTGTTTTGGCGCATTTCGCTCGGCGCAGTCCTAATAGCATACAACATTATTCTAACTACTTGATTACTAAAATTAACCTGGTACTATAATTTTGTAATAAAGCAACTAAATGCTTGCAAAATAATTGTTTTATGCACTTGCCTTACAAATAATACTACGGACGCCGCGCCGCTACACGCGACACGCCCCTACATCATCATATGCTTATACTTTGTACCACACTCTCACCTCACTACATACACCACACTACCATATATCGAAACCCCACACGCATACACACTTTCATACGCTCTCCCACACATACATACACACTCACAAACATACACTAACACTTACATGCATACACACTAATCACGCCGCAGTAGTCAAGGATTTTGATATTTATTTCTTTTTGAGTTTTTTGCTTAATTTCCCTTTGTATTTTTATTTTTATTATATTATAGTGACTTTATTATCATTAATTATATTAATTATTATAGTGACTTTATTACATAAGATAAATATGACTCATTACTCTGGGAGAGGGCATTGGCTTCTGTAACACAGGTTTTTCACCTAGCACAGGAGCCAGGGATTTCATACAATATGTAAAAACATATTATGAATAAAGATTATTATTATTATTATTATACACTGCATTTTTTTCTATTGATTACGCGTCTGTGTAGACTTGAAGAGGTTAAACAAATATTCCAATTTCATTCTATTAACGTCACAGTAAATACCGTTGCTAGTGTAAAAAAATTAGACATAAGACGACGTGATTAAATACAGACTTAAATAATTATGTATTACGCGAAAAATACAGAAAATAAATTAGCGAAGACTTTATTCAAATTAGCTATATTCGAATAGTCAGTCGATCCATTCGAATATAATTATAATAATGCAGCAAACGGCGTCAGTCGTACATACGCCGTTCGCTGCATTGATGGCCATCCTAAGTAATTGCGCTTTATTGTATTCTAATATCGTTTGTATAAAATAATATGCATCAGTAATACGTATAGTTACATAAACGACGACCAATATAATATAAACTGCAAGTAAATGTAGAAAAATAGCGTAAAGGCATTCCACTGGCAAGCTCAGCCTTAAAAACATATTTTTCAATCCGACGTTCTAAGAAACGCCCATTAAAATATAAATAAAGTTTATCCTTTAGTTTTCCAGAACGCAGCTTTATGAAAGGCTTTTACTTCCACGACTCTTGTCGGCAAATAATTTCTGCTATCTAACTCAGATGCAGCAAAAACGATGACACGAAAATATTATCACTATATTAAATAGGTTCACTACTGTATTTCGCTCACAATTTTTTTGTGGTAAAGTAATAACATTATGTAAACTCATTGACGACTACCGAGAGTTAACTAACAAATAAAAACAATAATAATTACTTGACCTGAAATTCGAATTTCGATCTACAAGACAAATGATGCAGTACAAAGTAATTAATGTTCTAAAGAAGTAACATAAAGAATACCCCGCCCAAAGAAATCTAAAAGAATGGAACCAAAAAGATTCTGATGTAATCAAATTATGAACACATGGAGTCACAAGCTGTTTGCTTAAAATTTTCTTTACTCTCATAAGGGACGATGTATGTAAGCATAGATAGCACACGAACATAATTTGACGTGCAAATTATGCACACAAAAAACATACATAATAGGAGGCCACATGGTAAATATTTTGTTAAGGAGGAAAAACAGAACATTCTCGGTAACCCGGGCTCCTAGTTTGAGAAATCTACAGCATCGTGCGTACGACAGGACGTTCTGAATTCTAAAAGCCGTTATGCAAATCTCAATAGTTTGGACTGAGTCAGTTAGTTCTGAGTAAATCAGTTCTGTAGTATTTTCTCTCGTAATAGATGACTCGTCACTCTTGAAGGTTGGAATTACCAGAATTCGATTTTCAAAACACTGCTTTTGACACTTGTCAATAAATAAAAAAAATTAAAAGATATCAAGTAACCAGATGGCTATCAAGCATACGGCCTACATGGTAATAAAGGATAGTCGCTTGCAATATCAAGAATATTACTTGGGATTTGCCGTCACTTGGAAGGGTTTAATTAAATTATTAAATATGGCATGGAAGGAGAGTATAGTAAAAGTAGAAAATGAGCCACTAGAACTCTTATTTACCGAGCCAACCGCAGTAGCATAGCTATTATCCGAGCAAACTGGGTCATTCATATCATCACCTAATAATTAACAACAGCGGGCAGAAAATTATGGTGATGATTTGAAGACCGCGTCTGATATAAACGCGATAAAAGAGCATTTATGAACTGTGATCATCTGAAATTACAAAGTGCAAATCTACTAACACGATGAACTATTATAATATGAAGTGTTTAACTTTTTCGTGTGGGAATCGAAACATAATTATGCTGTCTATCGAGTATTTCATTTTATATAGAATAACGTAATTTTATACGGCTATGATTAGATGAACCTAATGGTTTAACCACCCATATCGAATTAATATAAAATAGGCAACGCACGCCACGTAGAGGTCTCGCGTTCAATCCCAAGGTGCGCATCTCTGACTTTTCTAAGTTATCTGCGTATTAAATAGTTGATTATTGTCTATTGCTTGCTTTAAAACATCGTGAGGAAACCTACATCTCTAAAAGTTTTCCATAATGTCCTCGAAGATATTTGAAGTTTGCCAACCCGCATTGGGCCAGCGTGGAGGATTATGGTCTAACCCTTCTCACTGAAATACACTCTTTCACTTGGGGTAACATTCGTGTGAGGCTTTGCAAATATTCAAACAAAGAACACAAAAGCACCTAGATTTAGTTAATCGGTTAAATATTTGAGCCGTGTAAGATTCAAACCCATTACACTCGGAGCAGTGGCAGCTGTGAGGCGACCGCTTAAATAACTAAGCCAACTGTGCAATGGCCACTAAACTTACTCTCGACGCAAGTACGCTCAGAGCGGCAAGAGTCATATCGAAATATATAAAAATATGGTACATATCGAAAGATATATAAGTAGGTATGTTTTGTAACTTGCGGGTTATATGTACAGACAATACATAAAATTATTAACATCTATTACAATTGACTCTTTAAATACGAGTATAATTTAAATATAGAATTTTTTTCAAAACAATTATAGTATTTGAATAGAATAAATTTCCTTTGTGCGATATTTAAGGATAGAGTTCAAAAATCAGAGCGCTTTATTCAATTACCTTGAAATACAAAACTAAACCGACTTCATAAAATAATTGATTTTAGTCTTAAAGCTATTCGAATCTTACTAAAATCAACGGTTCACAATATTTCTGCTGTAACAAACTGTTACTGCCTAAGTACTTTGTTGACACAAAAGATCCCACTGGGTCAAAGTGTCGCCGGTCTGCACTGACAGGCCCCCACATAAGATAAGATAAGTACTTTGTTGGCAATGAACTTAAATTAATTATGTACCTAAATAAAAAAGAGATTTAATGATTAATTGTATTGTTTGCTTTTTAGTGTTTTTAAAGTAATTTTACATTCACATTTTCCAGCGTACAAAGATTGATCGCGGTCTAAGGTAACACTTAACGTACATACCTAATTGCTTACTAAGTTAAAATTTACTAGGATGCCATATATTTTATGAACATTACGACTTCGGAGAATAAACAGATATTATTTATTTTATATAAACATATTAACATAAGCCTGAGACACTTCCAATATATATTCAGCAGCGAATCTATCGTTGAATTTAATTCGAAATTTAATTATGTTTGAAAACCATCAACAGATACTTTTCAAGTATAAATACAAAAGACCCGTTAAACCCGTTCAAATACAAAAGAATTCTAAATCAATCTATTCGTTGCGGAGAAATCGGGTAACATACATAAAAAATGAGTCCAATATATAACATTCTTCTTTTTTAAGCTTGTTCAAAAGTGAATTTTTCTATTTCGGTATTATTACACAATTTTCGTATATAATCCGAGCCACATAAACACAAAGCATTGGCATTTGATCGTGCCATTAAAATAAAATACCAATCAAGTAACAAACTTGGCACATTGAGTAGAACAATTACTTTTACGTTTCGGTATGAAGTTCAATAAAAGGCCCTCAAGTAAGGCTAATGGGCTGTTAGTAGTTTTATTGCTACTTATGTCGGGTAAGGTCAGGTTAGGTCGCGGCTCGCGTGTGACGTCACAAGCTTAGTAGTGACAGGATAGAAAATGAATGTGCTTTGTGAACTCTAGCTGTACTGGCAGCCTGGTACACGAGAAAGATCTCATCGTGTCGTTTATGCATTTCTACTCGATTGCGGGCAGACAAAAGAATTTTATTCTTTATTTTGAAAGATTGCTCGGATTTCCAGCATTGTAAGCTTACCCATATGTTAAGTGTCGAGAGCCGGTTGTGATCCTGGCTACGACATACTAGTCACGCGAAGTGATTGGGATTTGCAGTTCAAAAAGTCATTGTCTAAAACAGCTCCTGTTTGGAACTGAAACATTTAGATGTCAATTGACTTAGTTCTAATTACACGCAGCTTGACTGAACTAAACATAGGCAGCGAAATTATGGTATGATGCATGACTGGCTAATACTTAGGCGATTTTCCAGTATGGTACCCACGATGTTCCCGTTTTATACCTAGTTATTTCACAGTTAGATTTCTTGTCATTGAATTTATTGTTCAAATTTGTTTCCAAGTTAGACTGAAATAGCTCTCGAAGAACCTTTTCGTTTGTTATACCGCGCTCTTAAATTTTTATCCATGTATTTGTTTCTGCGGTAAATTGTTTTGTTTCCACGAATATTTATTTATAAGCGCCTATAGTTTAAATTCTTGGCATTTTTTATGAATAACTTATAACCATTGCGATCCATTTAGTTTATTACGTAATATTATCACCGTGCAGCCAGGCATAGTAAAAAGCAGTGTATATTTTCAACCATAATCATTATTTGAAGAAAGCATACCTGTTTTTGTATATTTCCTATATGCTATGTTCTCCCCTTTAACATTCATTCATTGATTATCTGAGAATTTTTACTTTTATCCTTGTCTATTTATAGGTTTACTAGCTGACTCGCGCAACTTCGTCTACTCAACATAAGAGAAATTTCCCCGTTTGATCGACATTTTTCATTTATGCTCTGCTTCTATTGGTCGTAGCGTGATGTGATATAGTCTTATTTATTTATTTATTTTTTTATTTATTGAGGATTTCCAACAAAGAATATACACTACAGATTACACGGATAAAATCACTTAAATATAAGACAAGTGTAATCCTTCAGTTACAGGAAACCACAGCATGCAAGTATATATATTTTTTAAACTAAGTTACCTAATTAAAACATATTGGATAGTTACTTAAACACAAGACACACACACAGTCTTCCCCGATATATGGTCTATCCAACACTGAAAGTACTTTTCAATTCGTACTAGTAATTCCAGAGATTAGCGCGTTCAACCAAACAAATAAACAAACAAACTCTTCAGTGTTATAATATTAGTATAGATATAGACTTAATTTTGCCCCCGGCTTCGCTCGCATTAACTTAAATTTTATCAAAAAATATCAATCCCTCAGAAACAGTACTTTTTTCTTGGATAAAAGATAACCTATGTATGTACGTTTCTGTACCCCTGGTAACGTGTATGCGCTTCATGAATGCGCATCGGTCGAGTAGTTAAGGCGTGCATATATGTATATGCAAGCATAGCAAACAAATAAATAAACGAACAAACTCGCATTTATAATATTAGTTAGGATTACTTGTTAATCTAAAAAGGTAGCCTTTAAATGAGGATTGTATACGACCGGGCGAAGAGATATATAATGATGAAATAGAAGCTGTAGTATAGAAAACACTGCAAAAAAACTGCCTAGCTTCATACTAAAAAGGTCCCGCTTTTCCTGTTGTAGTAGCTAGTGCATTATCCACGACTTCGTCTGCGTGAAATAAAATTCGCCTCCAATTTCATTTATAAGAATCACACTTTATTTTCGGTATTAAGAACTAGAACCGTTGATAAAATGTTCTAAGCTACTAAATTGTGCAAATGGATCAAAATCAAACGAGTAATATGTGCGTGATGCCCAAAATAATTAACATTGGCTTAAAATTGTCTGAAAGGAAGTATGTAAGGCATCGTAGTTTGTATTTTCCTTTAGTTTTTGGTTAAAAAAGACAACTCCCGCACTAGAAATAATTCCTGTGCCGCGGGAACTTTTACAAACATTCAAAAAACGGACGCAAAGTACACCCAGACTCGGAACTATCATTTGTGGATCATACAAATTATTGTACCGTGTGGGGATCGAACCCACAACACTCGGCGTGGCGGCAGTGGCGAGGCGACCACTTAAACTACTAGGCCATCCATCCTACTCAGTTGTTTCTTCACCATGACTTGGTGACATCAATCACACGTCCTTAAACAAAGAACACTGAATTACTCAGCAGATTGCATCAAAACACACTTCTAGCAAAATACTACTTATGTGGCAAACAAGCATACGACCCACCTAATGGTAAGTGATCACCGTAGCCTATGGACGCCTGCAACTCCAGACGCATCACTTGCGCGTTGTCGACCTTTTAGGAAAGGAAGAAGAGAAAAAGGAAGTGGGAAAATAAAGGGGCGGGAGGGTGAATGGGCCTCCGGCACTCTCACTCACCAAATGAAACACAACAGTAGGAATACTGCTATTTCACGTCGATAGTCTGTAAGAGAGTAGTCCTTCCCCGGTCGAGCCCATTCATGCTGACATCAGCGAGGCTCTACTACACAAAAATAAAATTACGTTTTACCTCGTAAAAAATATAATATGCAGTAGGTAAACACCATAATCAGGTGGTAATGACGTCAGAGGAAGGCGGTGCATCGTACGCCCTTGTATTTGCGCTTGGGGAATAATAACCGTCATAATTACACAACTCAAGGGGACGTAATGACACAACTCTACAGCTGACTGGTGTACTTATTTCCTGCTACTTATTTCTCTAACGAGCTCTCGCAGAGTTTTGTTGGGTTAAATGGAATCTTTCGCTGCTTGGAGTAGAATTTGTTTAGGCGCGTTACGAGCCTTAGATTGGTAGAAAGAGACTAGTAGAGAAAAAGTGGTACCATGATTTATCTATACTAATATTATAAAGCTGAACAGTTTGAAGCTTACTATGATATCCATGAGTTCATAAATGAAAAGTTATAATACATTAAACGTATTTTACTTTAAGAATATGATTAATATAATAACTAAAATCTTTTAATTTGTATATATATGTATATGAATCATCATTCTCTTGCCCTGGTCCCAATTTATTTGGGGTCGGCGCAGTATGTCCTTCGCTTCCATACTTCTCTGTCACCCGTCATCTGATCATTTACCCCTTTTCCTTTCATATCCATCCTCACACAGTCCATCCATCTTTTCCTTGGCCTTCCTCTCCCTTTTCGTCCCTCTACCCTCATATCCATCACTTGCTTACCTACATACGTATCATCTCTTCGCATAACATGTCCATACTAAGCCAAACGATTTCCTTTCACCTTCTTATCTATGGGCACCACTTTCAGACTACCTCTTACGTATTCATTCCTAATTCTGTCCATTATATACATATATACATATATTATATATGTATATGAATAATTTCATTTAATTTTCTCTTTGTTACATTTATTTGCATGATTTATATTTAATATTTGTACGCCCTAACCGCAAGACATGACTGAACTACTATGTTTTATATATTCTGACTTGTATACCTACCTCTGTGTGCATACTCATGTTTTAACAAATAAAACGAACTTTATCTTTGTTTGGTTGAACGCGCTAATCTCAGGAACTACTGGATCGAATTGGAAAATTCTTTCGGTTTTGCCTATCCCATTTACCGAGGTAGGCCATAGGATATATAACATCACGCTACGACCAATAGGAGCGGAGCATCAATGAAAAATGTTGCAAAAACGGGGAGAATTCTTTTATGTGAAGCAGACGAAGTTGCGTTGGTCAACTAGTAATATTATAAAGGAGTATATCATATACAAAGAAGCATGTGTATAAAACATAGAAGTTGCACTTTTTGTATAAAATAGAATGAGCGGTACTTTTTTTGACGAGCTGTTGTTGTGATTTGTATGTATATTCATATTTATTTATCATCACTAATAACTATTATAACCCAATGTAATGTTTTAGGTATTATCATACCTTAAATAAATAATTAATAATAATAATATTCTACCACATACACACAACACCATCTAGCCCAAACTAAGCAGAGCTTGTACTATGGGTACTAGACAATGGATAAACATACATATATACTTTTTTTTTTGTAAATACATACATATTATACATATAAACACCCAGACCAAGACAAACATCCATGTTCATGCACACAAATGTTTGAGTTGTGCGGGAATCGAACCCGCGACCTCAGGCGTGGCAGTCGGTTACACTAACCACTACGCCATCGAGGTCGTCATTCAATTGTGTGAGAGCTTGTCCCACCATCTCTAAATAGCATTTATCTATAAGATAAAAGACTCGCCATCTCTCTTCTTTAACCTAACAAGAGTGGGACAGCAAGCGATTTATCTTTCGGATAACTTTTACTTGTTAGTTGTGGGACTGGCCATAAGTCTTTTAATCTGATAAGTCTTAGATTACCTGACATAAATAAAAATCTATTGTATCTGGCCACCGGTGTGCCGCTGCGACTCAATAGGTTAATGACCGAGATGTGTTGTCATCCTATACGCATTGATAAAGAAAACAATCAGCGCTTTCTGTATTAAATCCATACATCAATAGCGTATTAGTTACTTTTAGCAAAGATTAAAAAAATACTACTCCACTACAATTTTATGTGGTTCGCACAATTATTTGTCCCGTATGGAGATTGGATCCACAACAGTCGGCGTGTGGCCACAGATGAGGTGACCACAAGCAACTTAAAATACTTCGCAATCCTTGCAATCTTCTTCTCTCTTAGCCTTTATTATTCCCAAGTCACTTGGGGTCGGCTTTTCTAGTCTAACCGGGTTTGACTGGATATTAGTTTTTACACGGAGCGGCTGCCACCTGACCTCCGCAACCCGAAGGCTAACGATACCATAAGGCTAGTCCAGTGTCAGGATATTAGAGGATACTGACTTTCCCAATAACGACTGCCATAGATGTTCATGGCAGCCGGGACCGACGGCTTAACGTGCTCTCCGAGGCACGGAGCAGGTGATAATCGTCAATCAATACGCACATAATTTTGAAAAGTCATATGACTTCCGAAAGTCATAGGTGCGCGACGTGGGTTCGAACCCGACACCCTCTGCATTGCAGTCTGTTGGTCTCCCCACTGAGCTATCGCTGCTATAACCTTGCAATAACAATTAAAATGGAAGTTCTCACTTTATGTGCAAATACTTACTTCTTTACGAATTAAATAAATTTAAAAGTAATTCTGTCTGTTACCCTTTCACGGCTAAACCACTTAACTGATTTAGATAATATTTGGTACAGATATAGTCAAAAACCTGCGGAAGGACATAGGCTACATTATATTGATGTAGATACCACGCGGTTAGAGCCGCGCGCAAAAACTAGTGATAAATATCCGTTTCACACCAGGTTTTGCTGATGCAATGTTGACATAATACACCCAAACCCACAACAACTACCTCTGGATCACGTTTTTAAATGTCGATATCGAATACTTGACGCTTAGTCGCAGACAAGGTGAACATTCAACCAATTTGTCCAATTTTATTTGCAGAGCGAATAGCTTATTAATAACCATATAATTTCTCAATTCTGCTTATGTAGTATTCACACGCGAGTACTAACGTCTAGTGACCGGTAATCCCATTTGTCGTATATTACAATACTAATAACATAAAAAATAAAGCACCTTTTATAACATAACATACACGATGTGTGGGAATCAAACACCTGATTCAATTATATGCCTGACGTTCTCAAATCATTCGCCTATTCCATTTTGTCGACCATCAAGTTGAATAAATAACGGGCTGAATAATTTATGTCCTTTGCCTGAGTACTGATTAAAAAAAAGATTTAATAATACAGTAGAGGTGTACCACATACATTTTATTAGGTATATCACTACTAGTTATTTTAATATACGTTATTGAAGGAAAGATAGCTACCGGATGTCAAACTATGTACTACTTAAGATTTCTTTTCAAAATTAGAATTTTCATTGGATCGATATTACCAGATTAAATAAATAATGTCCTTTGGTGGACTTATTGATTGATTAACATATAGGTAGGGTACGCTCATATTATATTGCTGGCTAAGTATATATCACACATAGGGATAGGGAAAAAGGTGTATTTGATTACGAACTATGCAATGATACGGAGAACTTTTTGACACAAGATATATACTTTCGATCAAATTTACGATCTACCTACAATACAAGCTTCTAATATGCTCAAGCTGTTTACATGTCAATCTTATCATTTTCTGACAGAAACACAATCAAAATATAATATACTAACATTATTTTTAAATTCTAGAAGCTCACAATAATAAGTTACAATCGTTTACTCTTAAACCATTATCTTAACAAGTTTAACAAAGATTAAACAATACTTTAATCCCTAATATTATATAAATTACTAAGGCCATTTTAAAATATTCTTATGAAATTATAAGCACGCATTTTGTTAAATACTCAGGCCTTATTTATTTTACTCCAAACATTCCAAGCTCTCATGAAGCCGAGTAAATGGACTTGAAAATGGTTTCTTCTCCTATTAGAAATAATATTAAGAAAATATAATAAAAGTAAATGTTTGAAAACACACACATATTTCTGCTAAAGATGTTAAATGGTCCAACACAGTGACGCCATTAGCTGCTAAATGGCAGCTTTTAGAAGTTGACTTGGAGTGATAGTTCATCTTAAACGCTAGACATCAATACATTATCGTTAGTATCGCTCACAATGGTCCAAAAATGGCTATAAAACTAGTCTGTATTGTTGGCAAAAGCTCGGTTAATTTACCGCAATACATCACTATTATTTAAGGATTAGGACGTTTACGCACGACGCGTTGTGTATACGCCGAAAACGTAATACTAAGTTTAAACAATTGTTTCGACAAATCCTTTTGTAGTCCGCCTAGCGCCTCCCTATTTGTATACGCAGTAGTGATGTTAAACAACGTTATTTAGTAACGCGAATATTTCACAGTGTTATATTTATTTGTTGTAAATTGATATAACAGAGATTGATATTACATTGTACATAACAGAGATATCAATATTTTTGATTTTACATTTGCCATATATATTTTCGCTTTCGACAGCGTAGCATACATCAACTTTGTCAGCCAAGAGTTAAGCCAAAGTATGTATGTGGTTTAAGTAAACCTAAATAAATACTAGCTTGGGAAATAGTATAGGATTATGATGCTCCTAAAAGTAAATAAAATGTAAAATCTCAGCGGTGCACTGTCTCATATAATACGATTCATCTCTCCTTCTCCTTTTTTGTCTTAGAGAAGACACGATATCAAAATTTGTAAAAGAGGAGTCAGTATACCAACAACCTTTGATACTCTTGCTGAGCGGTTTACTTGAAAGATTTTACAAGGCTTTGCAAAAAGGAGGCAAGCCTACAGACAAAATTAAAATAAGCTATTGTGTAACGTTACCATTAGTTCCTATAATTAAATCAAAGTTATTAACATTTGTTTATTTATGAAGGTTACAAACTAATACTAGAGTTATTACCAAAGTTACTTTCGTCTATTATCCCATCTTTGTAGTAAAATGAAATCCAGTATTGCTACTAAAATTTAGTTACATAAAATTCTCTTTATTTTTGCTTCATATCTAAACGAATAACTCTGAAAATCATTTAGAATTTCCATTTATGGGTTTGTATGGCCTTCTCGTAATATAAAAATGTCAACGCGATAGACAAGCATAATAATTGGTACACGACTTCTCTTTCAACAAATCTTGGAGCATAAAAAGATTTGCGCCGGGTTTAGAAGAAATATACGTTCAAAAATAAATCAATGTTCGCGAATACGAACGCGAAGAGCTACTCCACAACACCATTCGTACTTACTTAGTTGATTTATTACATTAACGGAAGCACCAGGAATTAGACACAATTGCGTACAAGATTAATGACTGAGG
Source organism: Catocala fraxini (assembly GCA_930367265.1). Taxonomy (NCBI): domain Eukaryota; kingdom Metazoa; phylum Arthropoda; class Insecta; order Lepidoptera; family Erebidae; genus Catocala; species Catocala fraxini. The sequence continues at coordinate 19,953,889 of OV884035.1, forward strand.
ATACAACAAATTTTATGCTTTGGATCCCAAAACAGATTTACGTCCAGCAACTTCGCTGTATTTGCTTTACGAAATTCGAAGGATCTTTCAAAATTCACTCGTCCTTAATGGCCGCTGTACTTTCCGTTAATATTCTTCGAAATTTAAATGAATAACAAGAATATTCAAATCGCTGGTCCCGTGTCTTTAAGATGTGGTCCTTAAGAGTTAATGGTTTGGACGAGAATCAAGGAAAATTGTTCGGGCATGGTATATTGTTGTTTGTATTATTTGGTACATATATTTTGTCGTACATCTAAGCACAAAGGAACATGAATTTGGGAACTGCGAAAGTTGCGAATGTCGAGACGTTGAAATTACGAAACCTTGTTAGCCGAACTCGCATATGCTGAACGATAAATCTTTCGCCATACGATTATCCAGCTTTTTTGCTGTTTTTTATGTAACCATGTTTAAATCTGTGTTAAATGTATGTTATAATTAGTAAAGTATAATTAGATCATATAATTCCCTGTTATCTTTTTTGCGTCAGATTATATAAAACAAGCCTTTTTGCCCCCAATTTCTTTCGTGCTTTGTTTTCTTTTACAAAGCTTATACTTTGAAACTTCACCTGTTATAATCTTCTAAAGAAACTGGCAGACTCAGTATTTAAAAATAATAAAATTCGTAAGTTGTTTTTTTCCTAGACACAGAGTGAAGCCAGAAAACGAGAATTAAAATAAAAAATATAATAAACTTGAATTTAGAATACAAAACCAAATTGAACTCTCATTATCAACTTCGGCAATTTAGTCAGAAAAACAATTTAGATTGTCCATTGGAATCTGTTTGCGATCCCCAAAGACACTTCAACACAATATTATTTATTTACCAACGTCGATGGAACCATTCCGCCCGTTGACATCCACGGCGGCCGATATAAATATATCTGTATAAGTCTACATAAAGGAAATTAAATTTCCGGACTGTAGGGCACACCCTAATGCCCTCTGAATTAAAATTCTAAAAGGCGATACGAGTATATGTAATAAACAAAATATTGTGACAGATTTATAAAGAGAATTTATTCAGCCGCGTGTGTGCTTTTATTATTTTCGTCCTTTATAATGGGTTCATTATAATTTACAAAAGATTTCTCGTGTTTGATGTTTTGTCTATCTCCATATTACATACTACATTCGACAAAACAAGTATATAACATATTTAATACAGTAAAATAAAATAAATAAACTCTAAAAGAAGAAAATAATATACATACATAAATATAAAAGAAAAATAATTACAAATTAGAGTTTATTTTTACATACAAAATAAATTATGCTAGTGTTGTATTTATTATAATATAATATATATATATATATATATATATTTTATACTATATAATTATAGTAATTATACTAATAATAATATAGAACCAAAGTCTATAAACATGAAAAATATTAAAGATACACAGCATCGTATTATGTCATTGTAGCAAAGTTTCACAAAACGTCTGCTACGTTATTTATTACAAGTAATCGTTTTTTGGAGCCATTACTTTTCAAACAGATCGCACTACTATCATATTTATGAATACTTTGTATTTATAATGTAATTTATTATGCTCATTAAGGGGACTATATGTTTTTTTGAGTAAATAAAGATCTTAAAACTTTTATATTAAAAGCACGCTTACACTTCTACGTAATGCTTCAGGGATAATTCATTCTCGATGAGAAAGCATAAGTATGTAACACCTACATTTCTCTAGCTATTTAAGAGTCCATTGAATATGAGCAAGTCTACATCATCAACTACCAGATTCCGTGCTGAGAAATTTCTATCAAAATATAACTTTGCAACTGGCACTAGAAGATACTCAATTATATATTTAGGATCTTGATAATAGTCGTGCTCTTTACATAGAAATAGTCTCCTTATCTCAATTATAATGTTCAGGCAAGTGTAAGTTGACTTATAAGCAAGATTGTGAAGATAAACAACGTGGAAAGGAAAAATAATTGTGTCACATTTCACCAAGAAAACATTCCAGTCTTATATGATAAAGCCGTGTTTCTACATGAAAATTTCTCTAGACATATCAGTATCAAACGAAGACTCCAGCTCAAATTTATTATGTTCTTAAAAAGGTTAGTATTTTAGACACATTTACAGTAAAATAAGAAAGAACATGCTTAATATTGAAAACAATTCTAGCAGTAGTTGGTGATCTACTACATTAATTGAAGTGTATTTCAAACATTTATATATTAACTAGCGACACGCCCCATCTTCACACGGCTTTGTAAGTTTTGTCACGCAAACAACTTACTATATTTGTGGCGCGTTATAATTATTTTTATATCTGTTATATGTTTCAAGTATTTATTTACATGAGCAGTCCGCCCAGTGGTCAGAATTCGAGCATAATTGATTAAAAATTTAAGTATGATTGTTATTACGGTTTTATTGTCTATAAATATACGTTTATAATCACATTTCATTTAGATTTCGGCAAGGCTATACAGTTTAATTTGCCTATCTTTTTAATCAAATTATTATTTAATTATACTCTTTCATTGACGATATTCCTAAGCTCGCTACTCTGTTTTATTTTTCTTTTTTACATACAAAATCGTTAATATATTATAATATAAATAGTATATATTATTCTAATCCACCCAAGGGTTGCCTGTTAGATATTGCTGAAATATGTAATTATATATTGATTTATGTAACCATAGTTACAAAGAATAGTACTATATCAGCCGAACAATGCCGATATACTACGAACGCGATTTGACTGCGTGTGTCAAATGCATGGTAGTGTGCGTGTAGTGTTTTTTTTATCAATTAAATGTATTTCTAATGCATATTTTAAATAAATATTTCGCCACTCCTTCTCCATATAAACTTTAACAGTGCCAAATTACATGGTCCTCCGTCCGCGCAATTTTTGTAAAAAGGGTTACCTAGTTTTTGCTTCACGTATTATATAGAAGAATATTATATTAAGAGACGGAGAATTATTGTCGCTATTAAATGTCTAAACTAAGTTATGTACTTACTTCAACTTTATGGATATAAATCGACCAAATTAGCTTCACAAACAATTTTTTAAAATATAATGATAAATAAGAAGTACAAAAGTTATGTTACGAACCTTAAGTTATGTTGTACATAATTTTGAAGTCATTCATAAGGTTTAGCCAGCATAATCCACGTAAGATAACGTGGATTATTTAATGACTTGATTACTATACATCAGCTTTCTGTACTATCAATACGTTTAATCACAATATACTTCAAATGTTCTGTAAAAGTATCTTCTTCTCTTTAGCCTTTATTATTTCCAAGTCACTTGGGGTCGGCTTTTCTGGTCTAACCGGATTTGACTGGATATCAGTTTTTACACGGAGCGGCTGCCACCTGACTTCCGCAACCCGAAGGCTAACGATACTATACTAAGGCCAGACCAGTGTCAGGATGATGTCCAGGGTCAGTGATAGGATAGATGTTCATGGCAGCCGGGACCTACGGCTTAACGTGCTCTCCGAGGCACGGAGCAGGCGATAATTATCAATCAATACGCACATAATTTTGAAAAGTCATATAACTTCCGAAAGACAGATGTGCATGACGTGGGTTCGAACCCGAGACTCTCTGCATTGCAGTCTGTTGGTATCCCCACTGAGCCATCGCTGCTGTAAAAGTATATAATTAATAGTTAAAAACCGCTTCAAAATTCGTTGCTTCGTTAAGACGAACTCGTACAATCTATGTTTATGGACGAGTCAATCGCAGTTTACCTTTAATATCAGACTCCAAGCACATACTGAGAGTTTACTAGTAGTCATCAAATAACACTTTGCTCGACGCGGCCATATATAAGTGTAAACTTATGTCAAGAGGCAATCTAGAAACATTCATTTCACATTTATATTTAACTATCTTTTGCCAACGACTTCGCTCGCGCTTATGTTAGTAACAGTCCTTTTTTAAATAAAATGTGGCCTATGTTACGCGGTGATAATATAGCTTTCTAATGGTGACAGACTGTTTTAAATCGGTTAAGTAGTTTTTGAGTTAAATCCTTCCAAACAAACAAACAAAAATCAAATCTTTCTTCTTTATAATATTATTATTATAGTGTTGCCTAATGCCATTACCAAAATGTAATTATTATGATTGTAATTATTATTCTATATTATATCTGTCAATATGTTTGCTTAAGATTATATAAAAACGAGTAGTTTTAGCTTACGGACAGTTAAATGTTGACATATTTTTCATAAATATGTGTCAAAAATTAACTGTCCGCAGGTACACCATTAGTTTTTTTGAATATTGAAACTGGCCATTAGCAAATACAAATAAAACTAAGAGCGAACTGCTGTAATTATCTTAAAATTTAAAAAAAAAGAGAACCTTTTATACGACACTTGACATTTTCTAAGAGAATCCCTCAAACATTTTAACGATCTATTATTTGCTTGTAAGCCGGTTCATTAGTTCTTCGAAGTATTTTACCCCTATCTACGTCGATGTAACTTTAAATAAATACATGGTTGTATGTAGACTGTTCTAATGTATTACCAATTTAGCGTGCTCTCCAAGGCAAGGCGAGGCTTCAATATATAAACAATGATCACCCTGGGACTTGTTATTTAACCACGTAGGTCGGATCGATTTGCGCACCTACTTCAACGTTTACTGTCTATATTAAGTAGTATTTTTGTTGGAGTCTAACTTAGTAAGAAATTAAGGTTTGAGATAGGTATATCTATTTCTCATAAGAATTAAAAAAAAAACTGATCTTGAGAAAGTTTAAACACATACTACAAATTATAATGTTATCCTAGTCGTTCACTTATATATCGAATCACATAATTTTTTTTTCATACTACTAACTTGGCAAGCATTCATGCGGCCCACCTGATAGTAAGTGGTCTGCAACACCAAAGGCATCACTTGCGCGTTGCCGACCCTTTAGGAAAGGAAGTGGGAAGGAGAAGGATCGGGGAAAGACGGTGATTGGGCCTCCGGCACTCTCACTCATCGAACGAAACATTGGAAAGTAAGTTGTAAAGACATTGGATTTGCGATCGACAGGTCGTGACATGCATTGCCACAATGCCACCTATTACACTACCGACATGAACTCGTTTCTAATACAAGCACTTAGCTTAGAGGGGCTAACAAGAATCCAAGTAATGTGTAACACAATTTGCTGGGACACTTCTTTATAATAAAAGATATAAGGATAAGAATAGTCTTTAGCTGTTTTTACTAAAAACGTGGCGATAAACAAAATATAGCTTGATTGATAGAATGCGATCTACCTATAATCACTTGCAATACCAGAAGTGTTACTCTCGCCCATCACCAAAATTTCGGAAAGAGAAATGGAAGATGATGACAAAAAGAAAAGTATGAGTTAGATATGTCAGCAACGCGAAACGCAATAGCAGTGATAGGTACAACTTTAACGACGATTTTCTGTAAGAAGGTTATATTTACCCGGGCTGGTCAGTTACTGCTTTCCGTCACTAAGTAAATGGCAGCGTAGAGCATTTTCTTAAAAATATATATTTCATAATATAATTATATACATTGGAATGCGCGGATGGCGTATTAGTTTACTTCGTCGCATCGGCATAGCCATTGCAGCGAGCGTTGTGGGTTCGATCCCTGTACGAGCAAAGAATTATGTAATCCACAAATAGTTCATTCAGTGTGTTCTTTATGGCCGTCGTTTGAATGTTTGTAAGGTTCCCCTCTATACAAGAATTAATCCGAGTGCAGGAGATAACTTTGAAAATCCATGTTTTAAAATAAACAACGCGATGAAAACCGTATAAAGTAGTTTGATTTCAATGTATAATATTCACGTAAACTTAAGATAATATTATAAAAATCACCATACTTCATTACTATTGCTTTATTTAATATGTAGGTATCTAAATATTACACTGCGTCTTACTACTACTAAAGCCTTTGAGATATAAGACAACATTTAGTCTTTGTACAAACATATTACGAAGATAATAACTTCCAGTTGAAAATCAGCGGCAAGTACACGAATTCTGGGAGATGGAAAACTAGGAGCCTGGTTGGTGCATTTATAAGACAGGCACTTATGTAATCTGCTTTCGTTTTATCTTAGTTTCGTTATTTAGTATTATTTTATTTCTTTTATATTCTGTATTTTCCAGTTTGTCTTGTAGAAATAAGTATTTGCTTCTTCCTAAGCATCGGTTCAGTGTTGAGAGAAAATACAGTGCTGTACGTACGTTATCTTAATTTTACTGATATTGCTGAGACATTCCACCATTGGGATATGAAAACGTCTTTACCTTGCGAACAAAAATGGTAGCAGTTTTTTTATTTTACTTATATGGCTATCAAAGTTTAAAGTCTTTACAGAAAACATATATAATATATTATTTAACTATAATGTATGCTTTTACTTTACTTTAAATTTTTTTTAAAAAGGTAGCTTGTAAAACAGAGATTAAGACGGTTGAGATTACTTAAATCAGCTGGCCAAAGGAGACCGGCAGTTTTCGGCCTGAAAACCTACAAAAAGAAACATACGAAAAATAGTTTGGAATTTATTCTTAACTATTTTATTATTCCTGTAATATTATTATATATATTATACTTACAATATTAGAAGTTTTCGTGCATGACATAACCTTATGTCAATGTCATAAGTTAATGTCTTATATCTACTTTTAGACAAGTTTTTGGAAAAAGTGACAACCATACATAGTTTATTGAAATTAAACTGCTATATACGGATTTTATCGCGTTGTATATTTGATACTTTATTACAAAATTTTGAAAATTCTTACACTACTACTACTATTAAACTTAACTAATTTTTAAGGTAATTAAATTATTATTAAACTATTTAGATTTAATTTATTTTTACACTTTCCCCGACGTTTCGGTTGCTTTTCAGCAGCCATGGTCACGGGGAGACTCCCCGTGACCATATACATACATAGTTTCCCAATTAATAATGCTCTATCAGGAAACATTGAAATTATTCCTTCCGTGGCTGCCGGTGGCGAGGAGCATTCCAGGGACCGAGTTTACCCTGAGAGGAAAACTCTTCGCCAGCGAGGGGGGTGTGTGACGATAATCGCCTAGACGCCCGGCGAACGCGGGCGCACGTCACTAGCCACCTCTCGCGACCGGTGGTGCGAGACTATATAAGGAAAGGACGGCGTCAGTCGCGTCTCCTTGCGGCCCGGCTTCACACTCCCAGCTAAGTGTCCTGATTATACAAGGACCACGAAGCAATTCTTTAGCGAACCACGCCCTGACTATAGTTATATAAGTAAAGATTGTCTCTTTTATTTGTATCTTAATACATTAAAAGTGTATTTGTTATACCTTCTCTCATTGTACTTCCTAATTATATCTAAATTTCTCTTAAAGTAAACCCTAAAGGTTACAAGAATTAAATTTAGGACTCTCACTTATTTAAGAAAATATAGACGTGTGACTTTATCGCTGTATAAATTATTTATCAGCCTGTGCATAAATTAGCAATTCTTATGATCATCAGCGGGCCTAGCACTTCTTTGCAATTGCACTGTTATGTAGTTTACCTACACATTAATATATACACGTATACTATTACTTTATAATACACAAGCTACAAAGTAAATAAATTCAAAGATCAGTCGCGTATAGTTTAGTCAAAAGAAAGGCCTTTGTCATTGTGTCCCAAGATTGCGGACAGATCGGGTCCTGATTCTTTCCAGCTGATTGCCTTACCGTATCTAGACTCATCATTAGTCCACTGAAGGACTGCGGTCCGGTCATGTGAATCTGTATTATGTGGCGGACCGCAACTCTCATTATCTAGACTTAGTTTTATGAAGGCTGTTTTTGTCCTCAATCTCTAGTAATAATCTAGTAAAAATGTAAAAATATTTAAAAATGTATGTTTTTACTAAAAGAGAAATCACATTTTTCAATTTCTTATAATTCTACTTAAGAATAAAAAAAAATAATAATTACATGTACACACGGCTACACATCAAGTTAGACACTCTATATACGCATAACTATGCTACATACAAAATAGAGAATTGTTGGAAAAGGACAGTGCATAGCGGTGTCGATGTAATGGTAAGGATAGAGCGTCGCGTCCCGTTCAGCGTGAATGAGACAAAATAACAAAAATACAACGCAGTCTCTTGCACGTTCGCAGCGTTCAGCTTCTAATAGTTCAAAGTCCAAACAGTCTAGGTTGATGTATCGCTGTATGTAGCTGTTATATAAATAGACGGAAACAGTGTTAACTTAAATAAATTAAATAAACGGCCAAAATTATTGACCTACTAGATTTTGCCAGCGGCTTCGCTTGCGTATATGTAGGTTAGGTAAATAATAGTAATTTTTCTTGATGAAACCTATGTTCTTTTCTGTTTACCTAACGACGTGTATGTAAAAGTTCATGATAATCGGTCGAGTAGTTAAGGCGTGAAAGTGTAACAAACAAACATACTTACATTTGCATTTATTGTTTCACATAATAATAAATCTGATGTGTTAGCTGATGGATGCAACGAAATTATGCGAGTATGTCTGGTCTTTTGCGAAAGAATGTATGCAAGGTTATTTTCTATACCAATATAAGTCGATGTGTCGATAATTATTTTTAATTAACGAATAATATTGGATTATATCTGTTAAGAAAAATAAATTACTATAAATAAATAAATTATTGGAAAACAGGAGCAAAGCCGCAGATATAAACTAATTTATCATAATTCTAATTGAAAAAAGACTTTCTGTTTATAGACCCAATTACTAAACATCTAGAATGACACGAACTAAATATATCGTGGTCGAGGTCGCCTCATTAACAATACTGTAAAGCACTACATCATATTAACTAATTATGCTTATTACTATTTAATTTTAATATTTATTATTCCCCTAAGTGTATCCCTTGTGCGTCAGACTGTTGTGCTTGTTCTACCCTCACGTACTCAACCCCGGTATGAAGAATGAATATAAACCAGTAGTTTTTGTCGACCCCAGGTGCTGTGTGCGGCCATAACTGGAGAATTTCTAATAGGAATGTTCGATGATGACTTATGGGGCAATATTATCCTTGTACATACATAGTATTGCGCCTATAGGCAAAGGTAGGCACTTGGGCAGGTATATAACACTCACATTTTACCAGGTATGCTTTTAGGTCCCATGTTCAGTGGGGAGACCAACAGACTGCAATGCAGAGGGTCTCGGGTTCGAACCCACGTCGCGACTTCCGGACGGTATATGAATTTTTGAAATTATGTGCGTATTGATTGACAATTATCGCCTGCTCCGTGCCTCGGAGAGCACGTTAAGCCGTGGGAATAGTAAAGACTAAGGAGAAGAAGCTAACAAACTTTTTAGGTCCTACGTGATAGGTGGCGAGCTTATTAACGTCTGCCAGGCACAGTAGCAAACTCCGTTCTGCCATTAACAATAATTTGACAGGAATACCAACAACACATTGTCCAGGTACTCATGATTGCAAACATAAAACTTATGCCAACAGACCAACATTATAGCTATTTAAAAAGTTTATAAGAAGACTTGACTTAGACATCTAAGAGTTATCTCTCTTTTCCCGTGGGGAATAATTAGTAATGTTTCAATGATATGAAGATAACCGTATCCTGCAGTTAAACAGTTTATAAACATAATCGGCTTTATATTATCGTCTAATTATGCTTCAAGGACATTCCATACATTCTGTTCGTCTATTCTTTAAATTATATAAAAAGAGAAGTCTTGACTCTCTCACTGACTGACTTATCAACGCCCGGCTTAGACCGGGAAGGACTGGAAGTCCTTAGACGTATAAAGCTGAAATTTTTCACAGTCCCATAACGATGTAAACAAGAAATAAGGATATTTATTCAGAGAATTTTGATCAAAATTAAATAGTTGATTATTTAAGTCATATATTTAGCACTGAGCCAGCATAGAGGACTATGGCTTAAGCCTTCTCATACAGAAGAGACCCGTGCCCAGCAGTGGGATAGTTTAATGAAGGGCTGATATTTTTATACAAGTAAGATCCTAGAGTTATCCTCACAATCAAATTCCTTGCGAAAATTGCAATAACTATTATCAAATGGCAATATATACGGTGGTACCACATAAGCCATCGGACTTGCGATCGAAACGCTTTGAGTGTGATTCCCAACCATTGCACTATAGGAGTAAACCCACATCTATCAGAAGTAAATGACTTCAGCTGTAGGGGGTAACATGAATACAAAAAATTTGAGTTTATCGATTTCTATTAAACATTCTTAATTACACAGTATCATGTCACATAAGTAGGTATAAGTGTTGGTTAGCCTATAATTGGTAAATGTAACAGAAATTTATTTTTATGTCATGTATGTATGAAATGTATGGCATGGAAGCTCTTCTCATGCAAAGACAGCTTAGTTGGTTGGACATGTTCTGCGCATGGATGACCGCCGTTTACCAAAAGCTGTATTTTATTCTGAGCGTCAGCATCTACGCTATAAGGATCTGTTCAAGCGTCACCTAAACGCTTGCGGTATCAAAGATACGTCTTGGAAAAAGCTTGCTGCAAATAGGTCTACATGGCGATCTACCATCTTTAATAAGATAAAGGCGTTTGATGTTAAACGCCAAATATACGTTAAAGGCATTAATTGCCTGCCATTCACCGTTTATTTTTGTCTCGTGAATTCGCTTAGCTAATAAACCAAACTATAGAAAAGGTAAGAAGTAAAATACTAATGTATTTGTAAGAAGATCTTGATCACATTACTTTAAAACTTGCTTAGTCTAAACCCAATTACAAAAAGATAACTACGAAATAACAATAATATCAGCCCTGTTTATAAACTGTCCCACTGTTGGGCACAGGCCTTTTTTTAATATGAAAAGTGTATGGCTATACTCCACCACGCTGACCCAGTGCGAGTTTGCAGACTTCACGCATCTTCAAGAATATTATGAACTCTTAGACCTTTAGGTTTCTTCACGACAAATTACTATTAAATACTTATTTTTCTTTTTAATTTTGTTGCTAAGTTATATCGCATATATACTGGAAACTGGTAGACTATGCTTTAGGAATTAAACCTACCAAAGAATATATACATGCATATGTTGCTACACATTACATAAAGTTAAATAAACACATATTGAAAAACCACAGTTAAAATTCCATAACATCTGCTCTCATAGTTTTAGGTGAGTGTTCATATATATAATTATGCGTTACTAAAATAATAGATGAAATAATATTTTAAAAACATAATGAATTCAACTTTATTTGTCAATTTAAATTAATGATGCATTTTCATAGCTCGTCTAAATAAAAATTAAACTGTACAATAAAGTTGATCAGTTAACAACCGAAATAATCGTTCTAGTTATAATCGATGTTTGTTTTTTCAATGTCGATGAATCTCTGTTTAATATTTACATACATACATAGATTCACGCCTGTTTCCCAAAGGGTAGGCAGAGACTACGAATTTCTATTTGCTACGATCCTGACACACTTCTCTGGTTTCATTCACTTTCATCACATTCCTCATACACGCCCGTCGGTTCAAGGTGCTCTTAACCTGGCCTTTGTCCAGAACGCCTGCGATCTGATCGAGAAATATAATCATCTTATAAGATTTGTAAAGAGGATCTATTCGATATAATCTTATCTAATTTATTAAATTCAGCGATTATCGTACATATTGATAGCATATCGAATATTGTTATCAGCTAGAAGCACAAAAGACTTTGCAAACCTACGCCATAACATCCCTAGAAGGAAATGTTTGGAGGAAAAAGAAATACTACACCCACATTCATCAGCTATTTTAGGTACTACAAACCTAATAAAGAGAGGTATATAGGGCGAGTCTGTTGTCGTCTTCAAAGAATATCTACACTCCTCAATATTATAAAGAATCCAATAACATTTCGCGTAAACCGGGATTCAAGCCAGAGTTCTTACGATTGGCTGGAAACTTTTACCACAATACATACGAGGTAGTCACTGAATAGGCAAAAATTTTAATAAGACAGAAAATATTTGCGTTATCGAAACTAGACCTATGTCAAGCGTAAAAGCCCTCTGAGAAACACCACACTTGATGCGGGTATCGTGAAATTGTGTGTATCTATCAGAAAATTTTCAGCAGAATCTGGAACTATGTACACAGAGGTTTTTAGCTATTACTGGACTCTTATCAAACATCGTATATAAATGTGATACCTATAGTTACATATCAATTTAAATATTAAAGCTTTGTTGGCAACGGTACAGCTCATTCACATACGATTTATTATTTTCCACAATCATTGTCTTAAATCTGACCTACATCCAGCCCCGACACCATGTATATCATTACTTAAAGCACTTAAATAAATTTAACTAGAATTCTTGGAATGAAATTAACTCAAGTCTCTGGAGAGAGACGCTCATTATCTTGGCAAAAGTTCTAGCGTCGGCAGTTCAAGTTCAAGAATATTATAATTTAAATGTAAAAATGTTCTCTAGAAGCACACCCCACTTATCGCGGAAAATCAGTTAGTCTGTTCTGTTTGTTTATTTTCTACATAAATTAAATACTTAAGTATAGTACCCGAATAACTTTTGACTTTTCTGTTACACTGGTTCCTAACACCCGGTTTCCAAATGACAGATCAACATAAAAATTTGTTAACAGATGGTCAAACGCAAGTCAACTGTTGAGATTGACGGACTAAATCAGCAATAGTCATTTGAATCCTTTGACATGGTTTGATTTTGATACGTCTTTGATTATAACCTAGGTTAGTGCCAAACAAGCATACGACGACTCGCTGAAATAGTTACCGCAGAGTATGCATGATATCGCTCTAGGAGGATGACATGCTCGTAAACTTCTTTTTGCCCGACACAAAAGAAGGTTATCCATTTAAAAAAGAATCGTTGTACTGGTAGTGCAAGTAGCAATGATGACCTGACAGTGCTACTTCTTAAGGAGCTTGCTTCTTAATAATAATAACCGCAACACTACGCCACAAAATTATTCGAATCCTATCTTTTGTAGGGTAGAGATGCTTCTCGAATCGAAGTGCTTCAGTTTGAGCCAAATTCCAGGCTTAATCGGAAATCCTGTTAAACCCTACTCGTTAATGTAACATAAAAGTAATATTTATCCCATAATAGAATTAAATGTTCTTCTGTCAGTGACATCAAAAACTAAAGTCAAATTATATTCTTTAGACTGACTAACAATTTATGAAACGTGAGAGTGAATAAATAGTCGGGTCATTTTAAAGAGCACCAATTTTGTTAAATAGTTTTAATGGAATTCTAATAAGAACAAACGTAGGTTATTATTCTGTTTATTAAATGGTATATCTCTCTGTTAAGTAATATAAAAATTTGTAGACGAATCTGGACCTTTTATTAAGACTCTCAAGGTTAATGATTATTTATTACGTGAAAAATGCCCTGCAGAAAATAGCGTTCACAATACATGATGAAACGATGCAGTATATGGAGAAATGAAAAAAGGCATTATTTATTAGATAAATAGATCTTCTTACGGAGATATAGATACTACTATATTTCAAGCCTCTTAATTAATGATTAAATTAACCATTATCAACTTTATTTACAGGTTTTTTTTTATACAACTGATGTGGCAAACAAGCATACGGCCCACCTGATGGTAAGTGGTCACCGTAGCCTATGGACGCCTGTAACACCAGAGGCATCACTTGCGCATTGCCGACCCTTTAGAAAAGGAAGTGGGAAGCAGAAGGAACGGGAATGGGGGAAAAGGGGTTGATTGGGCCTCCGGCACTCTCACTCATCGAACGAAACACAACAGTAGGAATACTGGTATTTATCGTCGATATTCTGTGAGAGGGTAGTCCTTCCTCGGTCGAGCCGGCCCATTCATGCTGAAATCAGCGACGCTCTACTACTCAAGTTGCCAGTAAGCCGTTAAACATTTGTATTTATCTTGAAGGACAGTGTTGGGACAGTAAGTTAATATACAATTATGTAGGTGGTGATCCATTTCAAACACGTAATAGGTTCGTCCTGTTCCACCTACGCGATTAATAAACGGGCATTCGCTCTGAAGTGTTCAATTCATATTGTTTAAAACTCTTAGACAAAAGCAACATGCTCAATATTATATATTTATTGGTCATATTATTACAATACATTGTATTATATACAGCATACGATATTGGGCATTTTCTTTTAATAATATGGTGCTAACAACTAACGTGTCATTGTAGCATTCGCTGTAGACTTTGTATAACTTAATATATTTTGTATAAAATAAGGGTACAACACAAGTACAAGATCTATTATTTCCTAAATAACGATGGCACCACCCCGCGAATGAAATGGCGGGATGAATTTGATACTATCTTGTTACCATCTCAAAATATCCTCGCTTATATTTTTCTACCCAATGGAAACGTGTCAAACTACCAACAATATTATGAAACTATATAAAATTATATTTTCTTTGTTGCCACATTATAAACGTAACACAAAATAAAACCAATTACGACACAGCTAACGACACCTAGTGGTAATTTTAAGTCAACACTTTATTATTTAAACCCGGCGAATACATAATACAATCGATTAAACAGTACTATAGCACACATGTTCCTTATTTAAATTTATTTTATATTTTCTATATAAAGGCTTTCGTAGAGTAATTTAAAAATAAATAAAATTAATTACTCAACCAGTTCTAAATTTTATTGTCTTTGTCCAAAAGACGCGCTGTCACTTTACTTTTTCTTTTGTTTAATGGCATCGAGTAAATCAGGCCATAAAATATATGGTACAATTAATTATTATAATGTCACCTTACGTAATCGGTACTTCGCGGTCCCTTCTTTAGCTCCTATAAGCCAAGATCAAGCGTCGTGCAAACGACCTCTTGGAATTACTTGTATAATAAATCTAGGCCTTTATGTGTCTAGAACTTTAAGCTACGGATTACGCGTACCATCTTCAGATAGATATATAAGTAGGTACTTTACGTTTTCTTATGAATGCATTTTGTAATTAAAAGCTTTGTCATTGTTTGAATATTATGTTATTTTATAATTATAACCCTACCTTATAAGAAATTTATTCCAATGTATGTAAATTTATTTTTCAATTTAATATAGTAATCATCACCAATTCGTTTATAGAATAAAAAAGCTGTTATATTTAAACTTTTTTAACATTACACCTTCTTATAATATAACTTAAAACTTTACATCGACAAACTTCAGTAAACTTTTTCATAAAATGTATATTTTTACTCACCTTAAAAATAAAGGAAACCAATTCGTCCATAAACAAAACTGCCACTTAAAACCAAAGCTTTTCAAACTCCGAAACACCGAAAGGCGAAGGAAACTTCATAAACAGCCTACACGAGGCACGTTTCTCCCCCACGGCGGCCCAGAGTCTACTGAATTTGAGCCTCTCTGGAAAATTATCTGTTGCACTATGTTCTATACATGCGCAAAACCAACCTGTGCTACTCGCCTTACTTCTCATACATTGCTTGTTAGGTTAAGGTTTTAGTTAGATCGTATCGTTTCAATGCGTCAATGGAAAATTCGTAGGCGATATTAAAAACAAGACTATGTGACTTGGAAAAATAATTTCTTGCTTTGTTTAGCAATATTTGACGTGAGTTTTAAGTCGAAAGGTTTACTTTGTCAGCGTCCGTTTGTAGTGTTGGAAGAAATATTATTTTATATTCTATATCATATAGACTACGAAATGTTTTGAAATACTATACACATTGAAAGACACTTGCTAACGCTTAAAGCGTTAAAAAGTGAGTATAATTCAAAAGTTCTCTTTTCTATAGAAAGGTACCGAGGTATTGATGATTTTATTTTATAATATATATAAAATCATCAATACCGCGGTAGCGTAGTAGTGAAAACGTCTGCTGTGATGTTCTCGAGTTCGATTTCGAGGCCAGAAAGCGTGTTACTTATTAGATTTTTCTGTCAAGAAAATTTCAGTATCAGCATGGCGTCTTGAACTGTGCCTGGTAAACAATAATAGGCTCTCCAACGTATTACGTGAAAGATAAAACTATAGCTAGGATAATGAACATCTGCCTACCCTATAGGGATGGGCTTCAGTATATGAATAAATGTAAAATCATCAATTTGCCATGCTAATAATAAAACAAGTAACACGTCGCACCGATCAACATCCCTAGCCGCTCGCACCGGTGTTGCCCTCTGCTGCTGGCTTGTATGCCTATGGTGGCTATTCAGGGAGCCCATCTAGTGAGTTGGCGAGTCACCGTCTGCCCATCCGATTGATGCTAGTAAAGTATTCAGGGCAGATGCCGTTTTTCATCCATAGTAACCAAAATACCAGTCCATCTAACACCCATCCCCATTGCACAGATGTGTTAAAGTACATACATATGTAACACTAGTCCTGCGCCTGCTGCGGCTAGTGCCACAGTAGGTGTTCCATCCCACTTTAGATTAAAACTCTCGAAGGAACTCTTCATGTTGGACTCATGTCGCCGTGTAAGCCTCCCAAAGGACCAGATATTTTCTAATATGTTAGAAGCAAGTGAAATTACAGTGTTTTATATAGCGCGGTTTATTTTGTTATCGAAATATTTTTAGCAGAGCAGTGATAAGGTAAAACGCACTGTATCATTTAAATAACTAGTTAATAGAAAGGGTAATTGTAAATGAATGTTTCCTGTAAATGTACCTTTCAAAAAGCATATATCTTTCTTTTTACTTAGAGTTGACAAAGTTTAAGAGTAATAGAGCCTCGCTGATTTTAGCATGAATGGGCTGGCTCGACCGGGGAAGGACTACCCTCTCACAGAATATCGAAGTGAAATAGCAGTATTCCTGCTATTGTGTTTAATTCGATGGCAACGCGCAAGTGACGCCTCTAGTGTTGCAGGCGTCTATAGGCTACGGTGACCACTTACCATCAGGTATACCTGTTTGCCACCAAAGACGTATAAAAAAAGAAAATGTAAGTATTGCGAGCGATTACAAACTTAGATTACCACTTGTCATACCTATCAGATGCTTGAACATCTTTGTTGTCATCATATAAATATTCACATAAACAAGCAACAATATGAATAAACTAGCTTTTGCCCGCGGCTGAGCTTGCTCGGGAACAGTACTTTTTTCTGGATGATTCGTACTTTGTGACCTTTTTGCTCCTGACAACGTGTATGCGAAATTTTGCTGTGATCGGTCGAGTAGTTAAGGCGTAAAAGCGTGACAAACAAACTCACATTCACATTTGTAATAATAAATTAGGATTATTGTAGCTTTGAATAAGAAATAATTCAATTTTTACCCACTAGTAGATCGTTGGACTGTAACGCAGAGATCTCGAGTTTATTCTTTATCCCAAGGCACGAACTTATAATATTTTGAAATTACTTATGTGCATAAGTTAATTATCCCTCGTTTTAAAGATGATAGAAACATCGTAAGAAAGGCTGCTTGTCTGAGAGTTCTCCATAATATTCCCGAAGATGTGTGATATCTGTCTACCCGCATTGAGCCATCATGGACTAGGTCTGCTCAAAAAACTGAGAAGAGACCCGTGCCACATACCCGTGCACTTTACTATTGTGTTACTTTTATATTAAATTGACCCACCTAACTTGAAAAAACTGAAAAATGGCTTTCGCCCAACAATTGGACAAAACAGGCTAACAATACTAATTGACATGACACAAGCCTCGAAAACTTCTTGCAAAAGAATAAAAAATTGAGGAAAAATATTAATTGTATACCTGTACTTCCTTATTATTACAGTGTGTTATTTTTCCCTGTATTATGTTAAACAGGTAAAACAGGTAAAAGAAGCTTCATATAATTATGTGAGTTATAAAGCTACTAGAGTTCTTCTACTTTCGATAGCCACAACACCAAAAATTGCTTTTTATTAAATTAATTTTATTTTTTTTGTGTTTCGAAGAGGTTTTTGATCCCTCGCCAATTAAGGACTGCACTGTTATATACCTGATTATGTTATATTATTATTAACAGTTAATCTACTACCCAATACTGCCGCTTATGTTTATGAATGAGTATGAGGTGCGCGTTCGATATCCGGATCGAGCAAATGTTATTTAAATTTTCTGTTAACAAATTATCTATAGTAGCACAAAATAGGCTCTAGAAAATATGTTTATTTTTTAAATACAGCGCCCGCACTAGGTATATTTCCTGTGCCGTGGGGGACTTTACAAATATTCAGACAACAGACACAAAGAACACAGACTCGGAACAACAATTTGTGGATCATACAAGTTTTTGCGCCGTATGGGGATCGAACCGACAACACTCGGCGTGGCCGCAGTGACGAGGCGACCACTTAAACCACTACGCCATCCGTGTAGTCATAGTCACAGTGCAGTCAAAAAATACTGCTGAAATGTGGGCGTAATAATACATATCTACTACCGCCTACTTTAATGTTATGGAAGCTTGGGACTACGTATGTTTGTATGTAGTTAATATATACCTACATAATATATATTATAAACCTAATCGAGAACCATGTGTTTTTAAAACCAGAACTTATTTTTATACTACAAAGATGGTAACCAAACATATAGTCTACCGGATGATTAGCGGTATCCGTGGATTGGCAACGCGCGTGCAATATGTAGTCCAGATGTATGACTCGCGTTACCGATCCTAAAGAAAAGGAATTAGAAATGTAATGAAAGCAACTGCCGCTCACAAGGTGAAAGGCAATATCAGTGTAATTACTCTTAACACTGTTCCCTCCTGTCAGAAAGTGGTAATTTTACAAGAGAGCTACGTGACGCAACGGTACTAAATGCAACTGCTGTGCACGAAGTCTCGACCTCTAATTCCAAATAGACTTAACAAAAAGTTATTAGGTCTTTCTACCGTTTAACCGCAATACCAGTTTGAAATTAAGAAGAAGGTGGTGTTAGACACCCTATGCCTTGAAAAGCAAGTGAAGCTATAATGAGAGGTAGGGAAAAGAGTGCATTTGTGTTTTATGTATCTCCTGTGTAGATGATCAATGTCTGTTTAGGTCGCCGAGACCGAAATTCAGTCAGGAGAACGTTACCGCCACAAAAATAGCAATTACGAGCTCTACCACTCCTACTATTCCTAGTTCCTACATAGCTATATAGCTATATAGTAATATAGCTAATAATTCATTAATTCGAGCTCAAAATCAAAAAAAAGCAAATTAATACTTATGTACAATCTCAGCTATGTTTAATATATAATATCTTCAAAAGCAACCGTAATTTGGAATAACTTTAAACTAGTCTAGTACTGTTAAAACAACTTTATTAATATTTATTTGAAATAACTTCGGCGCTACGATGATTTCTTGAGTCATGAGGCACATTAGGTACAAACAGTAGACTTAATGAACACTCATATTCAGCACAACCGTTAGTGGACTACATAAATTTATGACTCGTCTGAAACTCAAACTCACAATACTAGTCGCACTGGCAGTAATGAGGTGACTATTGAAACCACTACACCTAAAAACTAGCCAGCGAATATAAAAAGGATTATATAAGTACTGTTATCACATGCTCTATCTTTTGTTGAATCTCAGCTAATTCCCCGTGAATAGGAGCACTGAGCAATTTTCTGATAACTCTCATTTTAATTTGTTGATAGAGTAAACACCTAAGCGGCCGCATTTGCAATAAAATAATCTACACATTGAAAAGCCCATTGTACAAAGTTGGTTAAACAAAACTAACTTAGAAATATTAAAAAATAGAAGCATATGGTCACACTGTCAATATATAAATACTCCATCAACATGTTCTAGTACTTCAAACAAATATTAATTTCATTCGAATGAAATAATTAGTGAAATTGCCCGTCGCATACGAAAAGCACAATATACTTTTTGGCCCCAAAATCCTGTATTATTAACATTGGGGGCGTCGTTTAATCCCCTAAATACGGTAATTTTGAAAGTCGAAGCGAATGGGGCCAACTGTTTAATTATGTTTATTCTAATTTAATTTCCGACACTCCGTACACATGGAATTAGTTGTCAACAGAATGTGGTCGCTAGAATCGATATAAACCGATGTATGTGTCCTAAGGAAATCTCATACTATTTGTTTTAAAACTTTGATTACAAGATTGCCTCGAATACTGTATTGCCTTTTATAAACATTATTCCGTAATTTGTTTGCGGCGTTCATCATAATATGTGTATTATATCCAAATATTTTTGTGTTTCTGTAATAAATAAGCTGTAGCATTCAGAATAAAGCTGCCTTTGTTTACCTATAATTGAAATGTCAATGTCATGCACTAGAGAATTGTAATTCCTGAACTTATCTATGGTATTATATACGCTATGGTAAAACTTTAATATTAATATATCATCATACTCTTGCCCTGGTCCCAACTTATTTGGGGTCGGCGCAGTATGTCCTTCGCTTCCATACTTCTCTGTCACCCGTCATCTGATCATTTACCCCTTTCCCTTTCATATCCATCCTCACACAGTCCATCCATCTTTTCCTTGGCCTTCCTCTCCCTTTTCGTCCCTCTACCCTCATATCCATCACTTGCTTACCTACATACGTATCATCTCTTCGCATAACATGTCTATACAAGCCAAACGATTTCCTTTCACCTTCTCGTCTATGGGCACCACTTTCAGACTACCTCTTACGTATTCATTCCAAATTCTGTCCATTCTCGTCACTCCACACATCCATCGTAACATTCTCATCTCTGCTACATGCAATTGTTTCTCATCCATCTTCATAGTAGCTAATATTAGTATTATAAATAGTAATATTAATATATATAAACCGTAATACTAGAACGAACCGTAGTTTGAACATGAATCGAAATCGCTGAACTTCATTCAAATAAATTGGTTACATTCCATCATAGGCTGCTTAGTAATTTCAAACACTAAATGTAACATTATAAGGCTTTAAATTGATTGTCATTTACTACCGTATATAACTATCTAAAAGACATATTATGATACATTATATTCAGAACATGATAGAGGTCAATAAGTTACATCCGTAAAAATTTCATATCGCTACTTTTCGCGTGCCACTTCTTGCTTAAAACAAACATCCGAGTCCAATTTTAAGGGTGCACAGCACGCTAAAAAAAATTAAAAAAATACATATAAAATCTCTCTCGTACTCTAAATACAAGGTAAGTTTATTTTAATTAAGCCAGTGCTCTAGTGGAGTAAAAAATAATTATGTGAGAAATTGTAGAGCGGTACGGAAACGTTTGTTCTAACACGTACGTACTGTGTCCAGAAATAAACTCGGTATCAAGTTGCTTTAATTTTTCTGCCAGCATAAAGTAATTGCGTGAGGGTTATTTTAATTTACTAAGCAAATTTAAAAGTAATATTAAAAGCATAATTTTCAAGCATTGTTGAAATGTGTTACCAGGTATTTTACCTAGGGCATCTACTGCGTATTTTTCATAATAAACAATTTATTTTCCTGATATTACATGTATACCTAATAGTGTTTCAACTAACAGCAAGAACTGCAGCGGACGGTCGGCCCAGTACGTACCTATCGAACGTATCCAAAATAATAGAATAGAATGTTGAAACTCCAGAACACTAGCAGGCAGCAGCCCAAAAGCACAGAGCAAATATTTTTTTAAGCAATGGCAATAGGTCGTAACAATTTATAAAGCGATTTTATTTTCGGGAAATGGTCGGGCTCTGACGCTATGGTTGTTATCCGTTGCAATATTTTTGAATTTTTACACTATTTACGTAATATAATCACAAAATCTAATATATGAGCGCTATGGTATTTGCCCGGTGTTATCGAAATGCGATATTGCAATATATGCTCTCCGTACTAAGGTTTCGTTTAATACCGCATTCCAATAAATATACAGGTAAACTAGTAGTTATATTGCTGTTATGTAAGTCTCATACTTGATATTTGTATAATTCCTCCATTTTGATCGTTAACGCATGTTACACACAGTTTTAAAAACCGGTCGGTAATATCTCAACTGCGCATAAAAACTATGATTTATATTTTAGTGTTATTTGTATTAGTGCAATATTTTGTTTAATATTACACTCTATTGACACAAATGACAACAAGACCGGAAAAAACTGGAAGCATTTGAAATGTGGTGCTGGAGGCGCATGGAAAGAATCAGCCCGACAGAAAAGAAAAGCAACGTGGAAGTACCTTGTCCAAGAAGAACGCCACATTTTAACGGCAATTGAAAACAAGAGGAAAGATGTTTGGCCACCTTATAAGACACGATGACTTCATAAGAAACATCATAGAAGGAAAAGTGGAAGAAAAGAGAGGAAGGGGCAGAGCTAGAAGGACATTCACTGACCAAATAAAAGAAAAGGCGAAGGTCATGTCTTATAAGGAGGTTAAGGAATTGGCCGTAAATTGAGAAAGATGGCGTATACTCCACCGACAAGAGCAAAGCTCTTAAATATGAAAAAGACACAAATGTTCTGTATAATGATTAATTACTGTCAATTATAGCAACGAAATTACAAGGCAATTATTGTCATCGGGTCTATTAATATTACAAAATTATCAGGATCATCATGTGACTGCACGGATTGCGTAGAGGTTTCAGTGGTCGCTTCACCACTGCCACCACGCCACATATAACGTTATCCTTGTCCCTCTCGAAGACGAAGTCCTTGTAGCAATAATAATAATAATAATATCAGCCCTGTATTCAACTGTCCCACTGCTGGGCACGGGCCTCTTCTCACAGTGAGAAGGGTGAGGCCATAGTCCACCACGCTGTCCTAGTGCGGGTTGGCAGACTTCACATATCTTCGAGAACATTATGGAGAACTCTCAAACATGCAGGTTTCCTCACGATGTTTTCCTTCGCCGTTAAAGCGAGGGATAATTAACTATTTAATACGCATATAACTTACGAAAAGTTAGAGATGCGCGCCTTGGGTTTGAACTCGAGACGTCTGCGTGGCAGTCCAACGGCTAGCCACTGGCCACTAGGCTATCGCTGCTACATAATAAATTGTAACAATAGTAGTAGGTAATTAAATCAGCTGACCTGTATGAAGTGATGAGGCTGTGCCACTGCTCTCATTTACTGCGTACTAATTTTATTACCTGTGCGATAAAATCAAAGTGTATGGGTTTAAGTTTTTCTTTTTTTTTAAAGACATCTCCGACACTGGTATTAATTCCAATTTCGTTAGCAAGGTATTTGTATTTTTTAACGGTGACAATCGAATAAAGCCAGTATTATAGTACTGCTAGCCGTACTGCTACGTCAAAAAGTGTCGCATCTCTACATACTAATGGTTGCAATGGTGTAGTTACACCACATTGTCGAAATGCTTTTTGATTGTGTTATTTGTTTAAATACAATTCCGCATGCCAGTCTTTACTATATAGAATGGGGCTGTCATTCATTACAACTATTTAAAGGTATTTAAGTAGCCCGAACCGAAAACAATAGAGTACGCAGTTTTATCATGCTGTCTATCTATTTTTGCCAGCATCACGACAATATCACAAAATAGATTATAATTGGTATAATTGGTAAATTTTGATAGCTTGGAGTTTAACTTAAAATCTGAACGAAGTTTCATTTGATTTCATTCAGTTGTACCGGAGATATGATGCATAGTATGACCTACACAAAAAAAATCGCGAATGAATAGTAGTTCACGTGTACAAAGCTGAAGACAAATAACCTTTGTCTTCTATAAAGCTAGTTTATCGCTACATGGCAACTTATTGCAAATTTATGAAATTAAGAAGACAAGACAAGATCAGTAGAAACCTTCAACAATAGAATAGTAAAAAAAGAAATCCTAACTAATACTATAAATTAAAAAAATAATAATATATAATATATTATTAATAATATATTATAAATTAATTATTGTATTAATCCTAACTAATATTACACTACCAGTTGACTGTGATGCGGAGGAATTCTATGACTCCTATTAGAGGGTATTAGTTTTCTTTTTTCTTTCTGTTTTATAATATTTTAGGTATAAATTAGTTTTAAAGAATTGTGTTTAATAAATATATTATAAATACGAATATGAATTTATTTGTTAATTTGTTACGCTGTCACGCCTTAACTACTCGATCGATCATCATTAAATTTCGTATACCTCATCCAGAAAAAGTATCGTTCCCGAGCGAGCGAAGCCGAGGGAAAAGCTAGTGCAATATATTATGACTCTCTTTTTGGTCTAACCTAAAATACCTAATGACTTATACCGTTAATACCTTTGACATAATTTTTATTCAGGTACGTAATAATTGCGTTACATAATGATTAGTAGGGTCGAATTCTTGTAATCCAATAATTAGGTATTGTAATCTGTTTGAAGTTTATGAGTACGAAAGTAATATTTTCAGTCATTTGTATGTTTCATTTAGATTTGATAACAAAATAGATATTACAGTATATTTAATGTATTGAAAATAATCTGGACAATTCGTTTGGTATTTAGACTAAAATTGATACTATAATAACGATATTTTTTGTAAAGTATAATATATTTCTAATTTAAAATAAATTATATTGCAGAGGTAATTATATAACACATGTCAAGTATATTTTTTAAGTTAGATGCTTTTTGCGTAAGCAAACATGACGAGATAAAGGCCTTATATTCATTAATAAAACAAGTGAGAATCGGCAATGAATTGCCGTAAATCTTAGTGTTCGAAAAATGCTTCAAGTAATATGCAAAGGTCATGTGATTGAAGTCAGAGGTCAAAGATCATAGTCATTTCAGCATATATCGATTATGCTTAGTCGAATCGCGTTGACCGTGAGTCTCTAGCTCTTACGGTTCTTGAGTTGAAAGATGATATCACGTGAACTTGAGGTCAGAGGTCAAAGGTCATAGTTATTTCGGGGGTATATTGACTATGCTGAGTCGAATGGCGTTGACCGTGAGTCTCTAGCTCTTACGGTTCTTGAATTAAAAATTGTATAACAGACGGACGGACGGACAAAGATGTTGCATAAGAGTTTTTCGAACTCTAAAAAATCACAAATAACCACTACGCCAACGCTACCCGTGCGGTCAAGCACACACCACAAATGGTTGTTCCGAGTCTGGATGTTCTTTGTGTTCGTTCTTTGAATGTTTGTAAAGGTCTCCGCGACACAGGCATTATTCATAGGGAGACTTATGTTAAAATATAACTACTTTCTGAAATATTAAGTTTAGAACGGCATAACTATACAAATTATATCTATACTAATATTAAAAACGTGAACAGTTTGTTTGTTTGTTTGGTTGAACGCGCTAATCTCAGGAACTACTGGTTCGAATTGAAAAAATATTTTTGTGTTGGATAGCCCATTTATCGAGGAAAGTTATCGGCTATATAACATTACGTTACGACTAATAGGAGCGGAACATCAATGAAAAATGTTGCCAAAACGGTAAAAATCTCTTATGTGAAGCAGACAAAGTAGCGCGGGTCAGCTAGTACCAAAATTAAATAAAAAAACGAAGAAGATATTTAATCACTCATTTTTACGCTCAGAAGTAAAACCAATTTTGCACCGATATAATATTTGGAAATAATGTAATAGGCTAACAAGATATTTTATTATCGTTGTCACTGAAAAAATATCGTTAGCCTTCGGGTTGCGGAGGTCAGGTGGCAGCCGCTCCGTGTAAAACTGATATCCAGTCAAATCCGGTTAGACTAGAAAAGCCGATCCCAAGTGACTTGGGAATAATAAAGGCTAAGGGAGAAGTTGTCACTGAAAAAACAATAATAATTCAAATAATGAAATATCATTTTAATTTAATTATTATTTTAGAAAATACAATTAAATTACTTCAAACCATTTAAATCATAATACAATACATTATTGCTGATCTTTATTTGTTGGCATCAGATAAATATCTGACAAATAAAGCATAGTGGTATGTTTGTATTGTTTATTATTTGTAGAATCAGCCTACTCTTGTTAATAACAGACATGATATTTATAAATAATTTATGTTATGTATACATAAATATTATGACGATTATCATCACATTTGTGCTCACACATATTAACGCCAAAATTACTTACTATACAATCATGCTTACTGATCTACTGTCAACTTAATAAAATTTTTTGGTTATCTAATAGGTATAGAATTGCAAAATCTCCTGTCACATGCATACATGTTAGATCACTACACCTAAAATGTGAAATTAGTTATTGAAAATTATATAATTTCATTATAATACCACATGTGACATTTTCCACAAAACAACAAGTTAGAACTATATTCCCAAAAAGTAATTTTATCTTTCCCAGTCCTAATCTAGTTACATAGACCTCAATCGTTGACCTCTGTTACAAGTGCCCTGCTGATCCCTTTCCATTATAATCATGGAGTTCAAAGTGGACCCAATGAAGGGCAATATTCTGACCACGTTTCACTTCGAACCCTTATACCGTCATTGGCTAAACGTCAGGAAATATAATAATTTGATAGGCACCCCTTGCTACCCTATAAGAATCACCTTGGTGAACACTCGTGAGAGAATAACCGTCATTCAAACTATTGATACACGGATAAACTTTTTTTTACTTTAAAATACTTTATACTAATTTGATAATATTATTAAACTACTTTTACGGCTTTCATCGTCGCTTTTTAACCATTTTAGTTTAAATTTAGTATTTAGCATATTAATATAGTTTTTATTTTTATTACCAAGATATATTTACATTATTCATTTTAAAACGAATTAATCTAATATATATTTACAAACGTATTAACAAAGATAAAATAATTATAAAAACACTAATAATTATAATACTAAATATTAAAAAAATGGTTAGGCGTCGTGGAATTCGTCAGCATCGCTGTCAACTGTTAACATGCTCAGAACACTGCCAGCATAGTTACGTCGAATGACAATGCTGATTCTTTGGGCCAAGAAAAGACCAGCCTTCTGATCATGCAAAGCAATAAATGATGAAAATGCAAAGCAATATAATATATTAATAAATAAATAACTCTATTCTCATGACTTTTACATAATTCACAACAAACAGAAGACAACCTTACAATTTTAGAACAAGAACAAAAAGGTTTTACATTCTTTAAACGCAATATATATAATTATGTATTCTATTCCGCGTTTTTAATATACATATTTGTCACGGAATCGTTTAAACTTACTATATTAGAAATATAATACGATTAAATAATGGTTCGCTGTTAAAAAAAATACGTTTTCAAAGTCACAACGCTTCCCATTCCCGGTATCTTTATCACAATTTGCAATCTCTTTCAGGGTACCATTATTATTTTTTATGGAGAGCGTTATCAAGCTGATAAAAAGGGTCTGTAGTCAACAATTTATCGTATTTAATTGGACTCCGTACAGTAATTTGTGTTTATATTAATGTACAATATCACACATGTAACATAGTTTCAATTCTATGTGTAAGAGACTCGTAGAGGAAGGCAGTACATATACTAGGTATATATTTAAAGGCTACATAATTATAATCACTTGTCGGTCATATCTATCGTCATTTACTGAACTAAACTTTAGGCAATAAGAAATGTGTGTCAAACATAATATTTGAATATCATAATATTCAACTTTCAATTTTGCAGGCTGTATAATATACCAAAGAATAATGGTATGACCAAAATGTTATCGAAATATTTTTTATAGTGATCATATAATATAGTAAAAATAAAATAATTTATTTATTCATTACTTCAACTTACTACTTTGTCTACCCAACATAGAAAATATTTCTGCCAAAACCTTGAGAAAATAAAAATATTACTTCATAATGTCTTGTAGCGAATTCACAAGTAAAAAAGTATATTGTTAGCCCCGTTGGTACTTGAACAAATGCTGCTTGCTCATCTAAAAAAAGGTTGTACTGTTTCTTAGGATAGTCACAAAACACAAACGGTTTAATCTTGATCTGCTGACTCTATTCTATTTGTTTATTTAAAACCAAAACTGTTTTATGTGAGCTTACAAGCATACCTTGTAGTTCCATGACCAAGGTCGGGGGACGTAAGACACGGTTCATGGCAGTATATAGGGCAAAGATAATTTACAGGACACAAACGAATTATTCCTCAAATCCAGGATTCTATTCATACCTACAACAGCTCGACGGGAAAACACCAGATATAATTGCTTTTTAAGAATTTGAAAAATTATTCACTTATACAACAGCTTTGTCCGTCCGCCTGTTATACAACTTTTAACTCAAGAACCGTAAGAGCTAGAGACTCGCGGTCAACGCCATTTGACTCAGCATAGTCGATATAACCCCGAAATGACTATGACCTCTGACGTGGTATCATGTGACCTTTGCATATATTGTTTTTCGAACTCTAAGATTTACGGCAATTCATTGCCGCTTCTCACTTGCTTGTTGCTTGTCTGTGGTGAGGAGGATTTTGTGACCTATTTAAGGCGATGCATTTTTAGTAGCCATATAGGTTTTGTTCTTTGGGCTGGCAGCGTCCCTGTGATTCGTTTTTTAAAGTCAAAGTCCAATCCAGAAGTAACGATTATTTTGTAGAGAGATTTTTAGCAGCGGCTCCAAATTTGATCTCTTGGGCGACAATATCGGCTGTACTTTTATATATACATACGTGAGCTAAAAATAGCAAACAATGGATGTAAATACCACTACCTTAATCTACAGTTACACACATACACCGAGACATTGAGATATGAACCACTTATATTCTTTTCATAAAGCAGGCAACTGGTTGAACAAAGCAGGGGTCAGTGGAAAAGCTCGGAGACCTTTGCCTAACAATGAGACCGAACAGGTAAAATAAAATACACCTATAATAATTCATTTTTAATAAAGTTATAACTAGTTTTACTGTAAACATCAACTATTTTATTTATAGATAATATATCTATAAATAAAATTGTTATGCTATTCAAAAACAATATATAAATAATATGTATAGGAGACTGTTTAAAATTGCTTGATTAAACAGAATATTCATTTATTTACAGTAGTATACGAATTAATTGCGCTGTATTTGGTGAGATATTTTCAGGATCAAAAGATTTATTGGATACAATTGCTGAACATTTGTTTTGCCTGGTTCAAGTTCAGATATTTCGTTTAATTAATCTTTCTCAAAGCTAAAAATAGGCTTCTCTGAATTCGTTCGACGATACCCAGTTTTCTGTCTTCTGCATTCAGTCCATCCCACCCAACTTATTCAAGTTGTCAGTTAGTCTAAAATTGTTAATGATCGATCCTCTTATGGCTTCACTTTCCATGCGTGTTATCAAAAATTTACCGGCTACACAACACATGTTAAGATAATTTCAAACTACGGCATCGTTCCAATATTTCGTTTAATGGCTACAAGCAATTAAACTATTTGGTTTCACCATCTCATAATCATACAGTTTTCAATAACCTTGGCAACCCCAAACGTACCGAAAACTATCTAGAACCCTTGGCAACCGCCAAACTTGCAATAACGGAATCTCTGCTGCTCCAGCTATGGAAATATCTCCTAGCAGACTGCACAGCGCTTACTTTAGCAGCGCTCAGCTCTAATATAAAATGATTTCGCTGCGATCTACCGCGGAGAGTATGTGATAAATATTATCATGGACACAGATGTCACCGGACCCCCTGCCTTTCTCTACTTCTACAAGCAATATTGTAATTCTATAAGATAAGAAATCTTATGACGTAACGCTAAATTTTATTACAGATAATACTGCCACATAATCGCACCAAATCGTTGTAGTTCGCTCTAAAACATGGCCAAGGATTACATTATCCAGCATGGACATAAAACCTTTTTGATAAAAGATCACATAAAACCAATTCCTACATTTAAGTTGTGAAAACATGTTAAAGTTCGTAAAAATGGCTTTTTGCATCAATAGTCGTTGCTTTAAGCAGTTAAGGCAGAAGGCGGAAGGATCGTTTCAAATCATCAGTATTGTAATCCTAGTACTATTCCCAATTACATATGAGATAAAGCAAGCAGTGATAGCCTAGTGGGAGATTGTTGGTCTGCCACGCTGAGGTCTTGAGTATGATCCTAAGGCATGCACCTCCACGTTGCCGAAGTTATCTGTTAATAAACTAGTCAAATATCGCTTGCTTTAACGGTGAAGGAAAACATCGTGAGGCAACCAAAGCACCATGTTTGAGATATCTCCATAATGTTCTCGAAGTTCTTTGTCTAGCAACCGTACAGTGCCAGCGTGGTAGACTATGGCCTAACGGTTT
Source organism: Catocala fraxini (assembly GCA_930367265.1). Lineage (NCBI taxonomy): Eukaryota > Metazoa > Arthropoda > Insecta > Lepidoptera > Erebidae > Catocala > Catocala fraxini. Next base: position 19,984,213 of record OV884035.1, read on the forward strand.
TGAAACTCAGAAGAGACCCGTGCCCAGCAGTTGGGTTGCTAACATACAGGGCTGATGTTATTATTTATATTGGAATTAACTTTATAATGTCCAAAATACTACCAGTTTTCTAACATACGTTAATGCGATCAGATAGGATTTCAATACTGTTTTATTCAACTGAAGCGCATCTTCACATAAAACTCCAAGCTGTCTTGTTTAAAACAAATTTAATTAAAAGAAAATAAGAACAACAAAAACAGAATCAATTCTTCCTTCCCGCGAGACAGAAAAACTATGGACACGAGTAGAACTGGAGACAAAGACATTTGTCTTCGATCTGTCTAACATTGGCACGTTTGAAAAGTGATAGTTTAATCAAAATATACTATATATTAAAATATATACCGCTTGGCATCTAGAAAATATAGTAAGTACACAAAATTTTGCCAGCGGCTTCTTTCGCCTAAAAGTAGGTTAGTTTAGGTTAATAACAGTCCTGAGTAGAAGCCTGCGGGCGGTGGACCCATTGGGGCCGTCCACTGCCCGATCAGCGCAGGTCCGAGTAGGCGGCGTTCGTGTTCCACGCACACCTCTCGATGTCGGAAAGGGGACTAGGTCCCCCCGCTTTGTTGTCGGGGACCAGGTCCCCCAATTATGGATATAAATTGTTATTGTTGTATTGTGCTTGTGGGACCCGCCACGTCCATCGGCGGGTCAAACCTTTGACGGGGTCGCGATTTGAATGTGAGAGCGATCCGCGCGACCCCGTCATAAAGGTGTGAGGAACACCGCGGTGGTTTTAGTCGGTTCAGCCCAAATTTCCATCTTATGGGCTGGATCCCGACATATCCCCATCGCCCGCCCCAAAACTGGCGATGGGGAATGTGATTTGCACATTACCCCGCGTTAAAAAAAAAAGGTTAATAACAGTACCTTTTTCAGGATGAAAGGTAAATCCTTTTCTGCAACTCCAGACAAAGTGTATACAAAATTTCATGATGATCGGTCAAGTAGGTAAGGCGTGAAAGCGTAACAAACAAACAAACAAACTCACATTCACATTTATAATATTAGTTAGGATTAGGATTAATTAAGAAGTTAGGAGTTATAATTTTAAGTTAGGATTAGTATGCAAAAAAATGACACACAATATGCTCTCAAGACCTTTCTGATTATTTTTTCAATAAGACTTAATGTACTATAAATCGTTATATTTTAGATGTGGTTGTCATTACATTTTACTTTTTTTGGGGTACTTACAGCAACTCATGCAATAAACATAAGTAACTCATAAAATAAATATTCGACTATTATTATAAATGTGTACGTTTGTGAAGGTATTTGGATGTATAGATATTTATCACTTAATCATGCGTATATTGTTGAATAAATTCGGATGTAACTTGGCACAGTAAGACCATATTCTGAATAAACACATAGAATAATTTTGATTCCAGTATGCGTTCCCATGGGCTTCAAACGGGAAAAACTGGTATAATCTTTAAATATTGATGATCTCCATTTAATATATGATATTTAAGTAAACTATTTAGGAAACGTATATGTTATGTAAGTAATAAGTCTCACAGAACCAGAAATTTTGGTATATCGCGATCTTACTAAAATTAATTATATAAGCAAATACCTACCTGAATGATATTCAATCGACATAAACCAGACATTATATTTGTCCTTTTTTGTAAATGGGGACGAATAAGCCATCAGGTCGGCAGTATGACCTGATGGAAAACATTTACTGTACTGTATTGTACTGCCTACGATTGCTTGCATTACCAGAGGTATCACTTTACCGAACACCGAAAAAGAGAATTGAAACTGAGACGAGAGGATAGAAACCAGCTCAAGTAGGTATTTAAGCCTCTGGAACTAGAATTTACTGGGCTATACGCAGGTTTCCTGTAAGACGATGGTATTTCCCTACCAAGGCGACTCATTATTTACAGGCTCGAAGAAAGGGAGCTCGCTCTCACCGTCAACCTATATAAAGTGATGCGTCTTGGAGGTACTCCAGCTGTGCGTCCCGGACGAGTACGTGGGGCAGCGGCGACGGCCGGAGCTGCTACTCATGCCGCGTGCGCGCACATGCCTGCTGCAGCACGCACCGCTCATGCGCGTGCTGCGTGCGCTCAACACGTTGGCTCACAGAATGGATCTCTTTTCGTGTATACTGAACGAATTCACACGGTCCACTTATTGTGCAATTTGTTTAGTTTAGTTTATTATTGAGTTTAAGATCTGTAATAATAGTTTTATGTGTATGTATCAATAAATAAATAAATTCTCACCACCAAATAATTTCCAACAGCGGGCTCTTCCACTCAAATATTAGATACATTATGTTCCAACAATGTTGCTCTATTGATACACTAACACCACATTAGTTCATACATTGTAATAATCATACATTATTTACTATCAACGTTTTCATTAAAAACAAACTAATCACGTTCAGACGTCGCCTTAACACAATTACCCTGAGTTGAGTCATCTGATTGTATGTATATCTTTATATGCATTAGCATGGGAATGACACAGAGCTGTTTTAACAATTACTTAATTAGAGTACATATACAGAGATGATAATACGAAAAAGAAAAACAAATATAACTGTTGTAAGGTGGGTTGTAGCTTGATTGGATGTGAAATGTGTAGCGTTATGCCGGTGGAGTATTAGATTCTCATTGCATTTTTAAGTACTCTTGCCTTTTTCCTGTATAAATTATATCCTATGTCCTTTTTTGTGCCCCTGACAACGTGTATACATAATAATCGAAGAAGTAGTAAAGGCGTTATGCGCACCGATAGCGATGGTGGGCAACCTTTGGCCTGCAATGCAAAGGTCTCGAGTTCGTACGTCTGACTTTTCGGAGTTACGTGCTTATGAAATAAGTAATTATTGCTTACTTTAATGGTGAAGAAAACATCGTAGGAAATCTACATGTTCGTTAGAGTTCTACATACTCGTAATGCTCACAAAGATGTGTGAAGTCTGCCAACCCGCACTGGACCAGCGTGGTGGACTATTACCTAACCATTTCCGTACTGAGAAGAGGCCTGGGCCCATCAGTGGGACAGTTTATAAGTAGGTCTGATATTAATTAAATAATGCGAGAAACAAACAATCGAACAAATAAACAAGCAAACAGTTTAACTCATATTTGCATTAATAATATATTAGTTAGGATAGTTAGGATGATATAAAATATGAGTCGTGTTTTAGACTGTCAACTAGTCTGTAAACGAGACTATACTTTTTTTATTCACTGTTTTGAAGACAAACTTACCTGAAAACACTTTGCAATCTGAAATGAGGCGTGTGAACGAGCATAAGGATAGAGAACGGTCCTCAGCTTAGAGAGTCAAGAGCCGTATAGTTATGGTAGTTTTACGTAAAATTGCGTTTGCGGTCGCCGTATCAGACTGCAAAAACAATACCTTTTCACTTGAAATTTAAAATAGATTTTATACTGCTTACTCATCTAAGCAAATGTATAAAATATTGTTATCATAGAAGTGAGTAACACTATTTAAAAAACTGAATGAACAAAAAAATAATTTAATGTACTAGCGATCGTGAGTTTGAACCCCACCCATTGCACTACCAACGTAAACCCACTTGTGGCATTTAGTTTAGGTCAAGAGCTTATTAAGAATGCTAGTCATCAGTAACCCAAATTTTAACTATACCATTTTATATAAAAATAAATACAAAATAAATTTTTGGGTATTGAAAATTAATACATTTGTCATGGTAATGAAATGTTCCCACCTTTTTTTCTTTTCTAACTGAAGGTTCTTTTACGAAAGCTATCTTCAGTTGTTATTACCAAGTCTCCTGGCTTTGTACTGTCTAGTAATATGCATTTATATGCACAACTGTACCCAAGACTACAAAATCCAATAACGCGGTACTTTTTAAAACAAAGAATATTCACAAAACCATTTCACTCCCACACGAAACTCAACAACCGATCAAATTTAATTAAAATCAAGACAAATGTTCCATCGAGTGGAATGACTTGATATGAGTATAAAATTAAAGAAGATATACAAGTGATGTCTGGGAGCACATCGACGTATACAAAAGAGATCTTGTGTGGTTGTTTTAAAGAGACACTGCTTCCTGTCTGGCTGGGTGTGTAAACGGTGTCAATCATAAGAGCACGGCGTTTATCTTTATCAAGTGAACATCAACGACTTACTAAGCTCCTCAGTAATATATGGATAGTCTTGTAGAAGAATTGATGCAATGGCCTAGTGGCAGACCGTTGGACCGCCTCGTATAGGTCTCGAGTTCGATTCTAAGATAACTCTGAATTTTTAATGATTAGCTTCGCTCGGTTTACCGATAAAGGAAATCATTGTTAGGAAACTTATTCGTCTTAGAGATCTTCATAATGTTCACAAAGATATTTGAAGTTTGACAATCCACACTGGGCCAATGTGGTGGTCTTTAGCCAAACTCTTCTTACAGTAAGAAGAGGCGCGTGGCCAACAGTGAGACTGTCTATAAATACGTCTGATCTAATTTTATTATTAGATATGCACACATTGCCCCATGTTTATATAACAATGAGGGGACAGGCAGATGCATAGACATCCTCATACCGCTAGATGTTATAAATCGCACGTCAAAAAGGGTCTTTTGCCGCCTAATTGGACACAATTCTGGTACGCGCACTACTACCAAAAAATTTCCTGAAATAAAAATCCCAGTAAATGTGTATTCGTGTACTTAATTATTAAACCTGTAAGATTGTTATCATGTACAATGATTTCTCAGTAATTTCAGTAATAAGTCATGTGAATAATTAACCTTTTATTCACGGTGACCTATTTTGAACTGCTGTGAAGAAACATACCTACCAGCGTTAAAATGGCCGATGAAGAACGAACGATGACGTCATAACAAGGCATGTGTCGAATCACTGCACAAGTTACCGACACTCATCCTCGTGCCGCTAACTGACAGGGTAGATGCAGCCTGAACTAAGAGCCCTTTGTTTAGAAGGCAATTAAAATTTCGTTCCTCATCGCCACTTGTCGTACATCAAACACTAACCATTTACGAGGTTTCTGTTTGACCCTCGAACACGGCATCAAAACACGCTATTTACCTAGGCTTGTTGTCTAATTGCATACAATCACATCAGATACAACTACACAAATGATTACAAATATTGCATACATAATCTCAGACGACACCCATATAACGCCAGCTATACTTTTAGGACCCTCGTCATAGGGTCGAGCCTATTGCCAATGACCCTTTGCCATTTATCGGGCACAGTTTCAGGCATCATGCTGCTACAGTAAATTTCTTGATAGAACTTTACTGTAGCAGCCCAATAAAACTACCCGATTCAGACCCAAGACGACGACGATGCTTCTTGCGTTTGGCACCGTGCATACGATTATTATAATTGATTCCTTCTCTTAGAACTTTAAAGATTTCTGCCTCGTTGGTCCAGTGGTAGTGTTTGCGACTGCTATGCATGAGGTTCCAGGTAGGGCCAATAAAAAATATTGGGAGTTAAAGAACGTAAAGTCGTTAGTCCTCCGCCTGGTCTCTCTCTGGTCGTGGTGGATTGCCGTCTTATCGGATTATGAGAATCAGGAAACAGATAAAACACTTATGTTTGCGCACACATTTGTGCACTATATTACATATCTAATACACAGGTGGCAAATTTCCGTTAAGAATGAAATGTATTCCATGCTTTTTGGATTCGATATTATTTGGCTACATACACATACACTACTATAAGCCCTTTTTTTACAACCCTACTCAAAAATAACTGGATGGGCAACACAACTTAAATTGACGCTATAGCGTTGGTAGTATAAATGGGTTGTATCGTTCCAATAGCTTTGTCATTATTTAGCCTTGGGTATCAGTCAATCAATAAATCAATGTTCCATTACAGACTATTGACATACATAGGCCTTAGACGGTAAACAGAGACCTAAGTGCTCCTTCGTATGTTATTAGAAGCTATCGTAAACATAACCTATGTTCCTGATTCCAGGACATTATGCAAAAAGCTACCTTCGTTAAGAACTATAGTAAAATCGTACTGCATACTAATGTAGTCTTACGTTTACGCTTATTATATCCTAATCCTAACTTATATTATAAACTAGCGATCCGCACTGGCTTCGCACGAGTAATACTAAATCTTGTACAAATTGTATAAACAAATTATATACCTAAATCTTTTAAAATTTGTTTGTTTCGCTTTCACGCCTCAACTACTCGACCGATCAGCATTAAATTCGTATACACATTGTCAGGGGTACAAAAAAGAACATAGGGGGTACCCTAATGTAAGGTATTACATCCAGAAAAAGACAGTTACAAACCAAACCTTTTACGCAAGCGAAGCCGCGGGCAAAATCCAGATACGAAATAAATTAAACAAATAGTCATCCCGTGACCCTGCCTGCTAAAAAGCAACCAAAACTTCGGGGAAAGTATAATTAAAGTAAACATACGTAGTAAAACTAGTGTTGAGTTCGGAAAAATTCTTATACAACTTCTTCTTATAGCTTTGTCCGTCCGTCCGTCTGTCTGTTATACAACTTTCAACTCAAGAACCGTAAGAGCTAGAGACTCGCGTTTAGCGCCATTCGACTCAGCATAGTCGATATACCCCCGTAATGACTATGACCTTTGACCTCTGACCACGTCACGTGATATCATTTTCTCGAACTCTAAGATTTACGGCAATACATGGCCGTTTCTCACTTTTTTTTTAAATAAGCCAAATAGCATAGTTTTCTTTAATACTCCATACCATTAGAAACAGACAATCAGTCTTCAGATATTATGTTTTATAAAAATAGAAAGACACAACTGTGTTAATTAATTTGATGCACTTAGTAGTAATATGTTCATGACATGCTACAAAGAAAGCATTATCTTATCGTGATCTTATGTTATTAGCAGAGAGCATAATGGTAGTCATATCCTTAGTGATATTCATAAGGTCAGCCTCGAAAGAACTTCTTGGACTTGGTATCTTGCATACTCAAAGATTTAACATGCTTTTTTTTGTACAAAAAACATGCAAACGAGCTAAACATTTAATTTTCTTGTAAATTTTACATTTGCTATTGCATGCTTCACTCTGAAAGTCACTTCAGAAATGGCAGATGCTTTATATTCTCTATTCCACCTCTAAGCGTCGATTTTAAGCTGTATTGAACCTACAATAAACATATTTAAGCAAATCTCGATTTGTTTACTAGAATATTAGAGTCGGTAACGGGTCTGAATCGTACCTTCGTAACGTCGAGAAATATATAAATATTTATGCGCGATTAATACTTTTTGTCTAAAATTATACGTACAAGTACTCGGTTCAAAAGCGTGTTCTCTCACAGATATACACCAGTCGCTCTCAACGCGTAACTTCTACCACGTTCAAAAGAAACATCACTGGCAGGGTCATAGAACAAAAGGCGGTCTCGAAACTCGAGGGTCCACTACACTCGCTTTGTCCCCGTGTCACATTGTTTAACTTTCAGACACACCTACACATCACACTACATTGTCGTGACACGTATTAGATTTTGATAGTTTGGGAGCTTGATTGAATATAGTCATAAGGGAATTAATTGTTGTAGAGCTTCCTGCCTCGTGCCTTCACTTAGTGGTGCTAGGTCAGTTTGTAGTCAAAGGCATGCCTACATAATGTACAACGGCAACGATATTTCAAGAGAGGCAAATCAATTAGATCAGATTGGATTGTGTGGTTTACCACTCAAAACAGCAACAGTCCCACTGACGATTGCAACTAAATATGAAGTACTCCCTGTGATGAGTAACGGTTCATATTACTTGCACTGACAGCACAATGAAAAATTGGTATGGTACCCTTGATGTTGTAAGCGTCTATAACTATAGAAACATTGCATTACATAAACGGTAACTAAAAAGAAAGTAGTCACTGGAATTAGCCAATGTAAGGCATTTAGGTTCCGATCCCCGGCTGACTACACTGCTATACCTTAAACATTTCGTTACAGATGCACTACTATTACGGCAGCATCAAGCTAACCATCATGTTGCTGACCTAATCGAGCAGGACGGGGACAACGCTATAAGTACTTGCGTCCGAACGCTAACACAACCGAATGACGACGGAACTGCAGTACTACCAGTCTTACTGCTACGTGGGTGAGTGTTACTTTTTTACGTAGTAGTAGTTTTATTCTTTGATGATTAGTCTCTATAAACGTATGACATAGTTGTGTAGCTGCGTATATCTCAACAAAAAGGGCTCATAAGCTAGTCGATATGGAGATAATGTATCTTACATTCGGTTAGAGATGAGATCTGCAGAAAGCATGGGTAGACATTTTTATGATATAGCTGTTCACTATATTACAAAATATTCACATAAACACAGAAGAATCTTAAATATGACGCCTTATATTTTATTCCAAGTAAATTTCTTTTCATGGTTTGCATATACAAACTTAAATACAATATGAAATAAAATCACATAATTAATTTGAAAACTTGTTAATAAAAATAATTAACGTGTGACCACAAACCAACAAAATTGCTGTTTGATTTTATTTTGCTGCCAAATAATAAAAATACTGACATACATATGTATATGCTTACATAGAGAACCACCTGTATATCGCTAGGTACAATAGTAACAAGGGTGTATGACCTTTTACTAGCTATAGGTTTCACATAATAAGTCACAAGCCATCTACTCGACAACTCAACGACGAAAGATAGGTTGTAACCATAAGAACCATCTTAATACAATATAAGAACTGATTTGCACAATGGTTTACTGATTATCCTGTTACTTTAGTACGCCGAGGTTTAAACCAAATACAGGACCACAACAAACATTTACCAAATAATAAACAGGTACAAATAGTTATTCTAAGTATGGATGTTGTTTCAATGTATAAAAACACCTCCGCTACGCATAAATTATTGCGAGTGAATAGCCAATTTTTTTAAACAATGCTTACGTTTAAAGCTTCTACATTTTCAACATAGGTCGATTCAATATGTGAGGCCAATGGCAGAAAATAATATTATATTAAATTGTAGGTGAAATCCTTACTCTCATTCACTATTGGTCCACAAGGATTATCGTGGAGAGCACGCACGAAGTCCCAAAGTTGTTACCAAAGTGGACAATAATCTGTTAGATCTTTGAATTGTTTACAATAGACTCCGAATTAAGCAAACTATGGGAGTCTACCCAGACTACTAGAGATAATTAATCAATATAAACGCTCGTAGATGTTATCGATAACAATATCAGAAAATTGAAATGTATTGAATAGGGTCTGCTCGATTCATATCGATTTGCAGATATTGTTTGCAGTTTGAATTGATTGCAGACTAATTGATTCGTCATTAATTTTAATTGAATAATCGGTTTAGTTATAGTTATTCTATTTATTCTTATTGTGGTACTTTTCCACTTTAAAAGGTTTGCTTGTAGATAGGATAAAATCACTCACGCTCACACATCACAGAGCTTCAAGAAAGTCAAAATTGCTGTCAGCACAACACCTTAAGGAGCTTGGCAGGTTATGGTCACCATAAGAACGCAACACAAATTTGACAAAATTCCAAGTTAAAGCTATGATTCTGCTGTGCCTAAACTTATTAATAACATTTGCCCATGGCTTGGCTCGCTTAAACGTAAGTTAGATTATATTATGTTAGTAACAGTATATTTTTTAAATAAACTCCGTGATAATATCGCTTTCTAATGGTGAAAGAATTATTAAAATCGGATCAGTAGTTTTTGAGTTAAATCCTTACAAACAAACAAAAAATCAAATCTTACCTCTTTATAATATTATTATAGATTATTTAGCTAATTGGCAATAATCTCACGGTCACTCTTTTTAATCCTATTGAACACAGAAGGAATGACAATATAAAATCTTTGCTCTTATGATAATTAAATATATTTAAGAAAACTAATTCAGTATATAGTAACCTAAATTAGTTTTTTTAAGGGTTACAGAATACAAAACAATGTGTTTATGCCCATTTGTTTGATCGAGCTTAACTCATAGACTATTAAACATAATTAACGATTCAACTCAAAATCTAAGTCATGATTTATCTTATTCCATTCACCAAATCCAGGCTTACGGTGCATAGAGTGATCCGTATGAATTACGTTGCAGATAAACTACACGCAAAGGAATTCTCGAGCATAATTTAATAGTAAATACTTTGGTTTAAATTTGTTTAATGAGTCTTTACTTTAGCAATTATATCTAATTACTACCAGAGACTTGTAAATATACACACAAAACATTGTTGACAAAGTACTGTTGGCCATAACGCGGCTGAAGCCGAAACGAAAAACAAAAAATATGTGGTTCTCGGTTGGCCCAGTTCCGTATGACGTTGCTTGATTATAGACCTTGCCTTTAGCACTGGCTTGTGTTTCTGAACCATAAAAACGGCCTGTGATTTCAGTTCAGTATTATTTCGAAATTGGAACGAAAGAAAATAAATAATGATCAGTAAAAAGTATTTCGCAAAAATTTTAATTACATTGTGGTCGTCGTTTGTCGCTGAGAATAATGACTTTAGTTATTATTCCGAGGTTTGTCGTTGTCGTACACCAGGATGACATAGCAGCGAATACTATGGTTTTCTAATCACTAATATTTGATGCGTGACCTATTGTTGATTTGTAAATCATGCGGGAATTATTGTTTCGTTGTTCAAACCTTTGTTGAATGATTTCCAGCGAAATATTTCTAAATGCGTAGGACACAGGGTATTATTCTATAATATAAGTTGTTATATGATAGGAAGGAAGGTCATAATAGCATCTTCAGAACAATCTAATTCGCTTATAATGAGGTAGCCTGTCTGGGGAAGTATCTGCCTGGAAGTATCTGCCTTACAGAACATTCCAGCCAAAGGACGATATGTTGGCGTCTTGTAACGAGTAAGCCTTCCATACTCCTCGAGGAGTTGTTGATGTGCTGTTAGCAAGGATGCCCGTATAATTTTTGCTTATGCTGGCAGGATAATAACTTCTATCTTGGAGGGTTGGCAATGCGTGAATACCCTTGGTGTTGTAAATGCCTAAAGATTACGAGAACCATTAAGAGAGCTGTATGCCTATTTGCCATCTAGATATTTTACATGCATATTTAAATAAATTAAAAGCCGTTATTTCACTTTCTGTTATTATATTTATCAGCATGTAGCAGTGATAGCCTAGTGCCTAGTGAGAAACCGTTGGACTACCATGCAGAGGTCTTGCATTCGATCCCAAGGAGCACATCTCTGACTTTTCGAAGTTGTGTGCGTATTTAATAGTTAATTATAGTTTTATTATTATAATTCCATTATATATTTAATTTAATATGTATAGTCAGGCGCAAGTATGCAGTTATAGCGCCGCGCGGCAGTCGTCTCCCCGTTTGTATTATGGTTACTAGTCAATGGATAAACATACATATATACTTTTTTTTGTAAATACATACAGATTATACATAGAAACACCCAGACCAAGACAAACATCCATGTTCATGCACACAAATGATTGACTTGTGCGGGAATCGAACCCGCGTCCTTGTATGTATACTATACAAATCGAATTAGTTATAATATTGTATTTATGCTTTTGCTAGTTTTCCTGCGGCTTCGCTCGTGTCAATACGCGGCAGACAAACAAACTCACATTAATATTTACAATAATAGGAAGGATGTGTAAATATAATATGCACGTCAAAAGTACTTTAACCTACGTACGTAACGTACTTTACCCCGTGCCTTCTAAATTCTACATCAGAATGCATTGTCTCTATATTTGTTCGAGATTATACAAGCTACATGATTGGTTACCGGCGTACACGTTAATCAATATGCATCGAAACCTTTCCGCTACAATGTTCTAGTTTTCATAATTAATACTGTTACGTAATTAATAATTCAAGCAGATTATTAACACAATTAAATGCACCTAATTGGAAGGTAAACTTTAATCAGTTGCTATAATCTGACACCCTTATGAGTAACAACATGTATTGAAAACTTTGCACTTATAAACATATAAGAGCAGATTTTACAACACATGAAGATATTAAAACGAACTATTGGTTTTTGATAGGATATGGACAAGAAGGTTTTTTTAAATATTGGTATTGTGGGAGTAATCAGATATTTTATTGTGGGTGTCCAAATGGTATACTATATGGATATATATTAATTGATACCAGTTATAAATAATACATATTGAACTACGACCTAATTGTGTGATTGCGGGGAGACGACTGCCGCGCGGCGCTACTGCATACTTGCGCCTGACTATACAAAACTAAACGTCAGCAGAGTCGCTACATTATTCCCGCCTTTAATTAAAAAAGTTGGTCCAATAATGCGTTAATGGTCAAACAATTCTTAATAGAGCGCATGTCTTTACAATCACATACTTGATATATGTATGATACTGCATGCGCGATACAAACTCAAGTTACTTTTTCGAGCGAAACTAAACTATGACATCGTTTATATATTAACGCTATGATTCTTAAATGGAGTAAACATTTTAAAACTATATGTGGTATACCAATCTGATCTTAATAAACCTGTAATAATAATGTCCTCCAGACCGAATTTCGTCTACGGCCATCTGCGCAGGAGATATTATAGTGCACACGTCTGTGCGCAAACACAAGTGCACTCTCTGTTCCCTAACTCTCATGATCCGATGGGACGGCAATCCGACACGACCGGAGAGAGATCAGGCGCAGGACCAACGGCTTTACGTGCTTTCTGAGGCACGTAACCTATAATAACGAAGAGCTGAATACTAGATATTTAGATAAATGGAAACTAATATCATGGCGTGAAATGCACGCCATGATATTATTATCCATTTCTCTAAATTAAAATTCTGTACTATATCATTTCAAAAATTCACGTATTCCAGTCTTCGTATGACGCATATCGTAGAAGCTTTTCGTACGAAGATGCACACGTTTTATCACTTTGCGGGGAGTATTGTGGGGCTGATCAGATGTCTTATTGTGGATGTCCAAATGAAATACTATATGGATATATGGATATATATTAACTGGTATCTACCAGTTATAAATAAAACATATTGAACTAGGACCTAATTATTTTAAGCTTGACTTTTAGATCGGAACTTAGTTACTTCTTCTTTTATAATCAATGTTTTTCAATGGTTAACGCCATTCGACTCAGCATAGTCGATATACCCCCGAAATGACTATAACCTTTGACCTCTGACCTCAAGGTCACATGATACCATCTTTCAACTCAAGAACCGTAAGATTTAGAGACTCGCAGTCAACGCCATTTGACTCAGCATAGTCGATATACCCCCGAAATTACTATGACCTTTGATCTCTGACCTGTCACGTGATACCATTTATTCGAACTCTAAGATTTACGGCATTTCATGGCCGTTTCTCACTTGTTTTCTGATAACTTTCGGGAAATATATAGATAGGAAGTAGTTTTTAAAGAATCTTTTCGTGTGGGAGAATAAACTTGCCTCGGTATTGCATAACCCATTGATGAAGTACCACCTTCAGAGCCTAATTTATTCAAAAATCTTGTCAGAGTGATCTGTTTAATACCGAATTCTTTGGCACACTTTTTCTTCATCAGTGACACCTTTAACCGAGAACCTTTGTGGCATCATTTTTGTCTTGGGTAGTGTAAGAACCTCTTGAAGACTTATATTTATCATACCGCGTCCTAAAGTAAAATAAAAGTCATACATTTCTTTAGTTCTGAATTGAGGGGTTATGTAAGCAATTATTGCTCAACTAACTCCAACCCAAAAATTAGAAACAAAAGTGAAGTTATGACAAACGTTTAAGAATTATATCCATATCCTTTATACATAACAAAAATATACTAAATTTATAAAAGTTTAAACTTACTTAATTGAAAACGGATAATATTTGACTCCTTCAGAAGAAATATTCCCAACCACAATTTTTTACTTTTTGGTTGCTAATTAAACAAAGCTTGCTTATACTTCACTCGATCGATAAGTCGTCACTGGTGGTCGCGCAATGAGTTCCCTATCCGCGACCGCATCTTTTAACAATTTGAAGTGTTAGGATGCGATGTATAGTTTCTGAGATATTTCGATTGCCCAACTTATCCGTATGTTCAACCAGCCCCTCCCTACTATCCTTCTGCTGTTCCAACGAACTAAATTTAGATTTCGTTTAGACAGCACCAAGTTCGATTTTGACAATCCTAATTTGAACTGAGGCAGTGATACCGGTACTAAAAATACTTAATACTACAGAATGAATATCAAAGAGAGAAAATAAATATAAAATAATATTTTTGAGCTTTATTAAGTGTTTGAAAATTTTTGTTTATACATATTATAAAATAAAGGGTAAGGATTATGTTATTTTTCTATATTTTCTATAACTCCTATAAACACTGCGCAATTGAGTACCTTTGCCTGGCAACCCACCTCATGTTTTGATTTTTTGTGTTATCTATGCGAGTATATTTGACATGTAGACAATGACACACAAAGACAAAGAGTATAACTCTTTACGTTGACATTTAATGTCAACTATAGGTACTGCCTTGGAGCTAACGAACAATAATTGGAGTAGGCAACAGGTCTGGAGACCATCGCTGTAAATTATCGAGCTTAAGATTGTTTCCCCATTCATGTCGGATCCGAAGTAAGCACACGAATCTAGCTTATGAACAGAAACGTAAATAGACCTTGATATTACAATAAATCTAAACCCAAATTTACAGCAAATGCTGTGCATGTTTATAAAATAAAACTAAAGTTTTGTTTAAAATAATAATAACAAATACAGAAATTGCAGCATTGCAGAAAGTGAGCATACCGATAGCACGTTATTTATTCATTATAAACATTGAAGCCGTAATCGCCGAATCAGACACTAAATATTTCGAAATCTTATAGTTTATCAATGTGCATATTTATTCATCATACCTATTAACATCTTATAAAGGCACATCCATATTTTAAGCCTCAAATACCAAATCTCTAGGAAAACTAAACTTCGTATCATGTTTTCAGCTGTCATCTCGTTTCTAATTTTAGATAATTTTTGACGTTTAAGCTGTACAGTAGAATGCAGAATGTCAAACTAAAATAAGTTTAGTCCTGTCAATTTTAACGATTTCAGAATACGAAAAGTCGTTTGACAGAACTAAACTAAATGTTAGTGATGTTTAGTTTAGTTTAGAGAATTTTATGATAACAGAATTAGCAGCATTGACTATGTATTTTTGTATAAAGAATACTTTGTGTCATTTATAGTTTAAAATTAAAAACGGTTGCACTCAAATGTATTTTCAGTTCAGCCCGATTTGTTCGGCGCGACAAAAACAGATATCGATACTGATGCGCTTTTAGCATGAGATTCAATTACGTTCGGATTCGTGACAATGAGTAGCAATCCCGGTTTGGCGAAAAACCATTAGAACAATATACATCTCTCTACAGTCTCACATATATACGTGAGACTGTAGAAAGATGTATGTTGTTCTAATGGTTTGGGATATCCCTAAAGGGAGATGTTTTACAAAAGCAACGTCTTCTTTTATTTTTCCCCTTTTTAAAGGTCAAGTCCCGCACTGGCAATAATTACTGTATCGCGAGGGCTTTACAAACATTCAAATTACGACCACAAAAACACCCAGACTCGGAACAACCAGTTGTGTAACACACAAATTTATGTCCCTTGTGGGATTCAAACCTACAACACTCGACGTAGTGACTATGGCGAGGTGACTATTTAAACAACTACGCCATCCATGCAGTTTCTGCAACTATCTAACAATGTGTGCGACCTAGCACATAATAAATAAAAAGACCATTTCCAGACGGCAAGCAGTAAATTCCGGCACAGTTCCAGACTCACTGCTGCGTTTGAGAATGTCTTGATAAAAACCCAATACTAGTACGCAACCAATGCATTGCACTAAAGACCTAATGCACAACAACCCCATTCATTAAGCCACCAAGACTATATTATTAATCAAACATCCTATAAATAATTTCTGTGGTAAACATCCATATTACAAAACCGCAGCTTAGCTTTATAGGTAACCTCTATTTAATAATATAGTCCCTATATAATTCCTATTGTCGAACCCAAAGTTTTGTAATAGTAATACCTATAATACTAATTTAATATCAATAGTTACCGTATTGTAGCGACGTAATATACCTACATACCTATTTATAAATAATCACTTCACAAATTATCGAATAGAAGCTCTTCTTACGTAACTGGAAGAAGCGCTTCGAATATAAACGGAAAATCATAACCGAAGTAGTTTATACCAAATAGCTCACTATTATAGATATTCGGGTTTTATGTATCATAAAAAGTTATCGTAAAAAGATTCGCACGATGTTTTATTATAATAAACTACTCTGTTGCCTCCAGGAATCGAATTCAAGACTCTTCAATTCACATTTCGACACTCATAAAACACATAAATAAATTGGATATTTGAGGAAAAAGTGATCCGCGAGCGATTTTATTGTTTTCCCAAGTGTTCACGATGACAACAATAAGGATTTTAAAAATCAAACAGATATGAATCTTAACTGTTTGGAAATAGAGGTTAATTAATATGCAGAAGTGTTTTGGTAGTACAGGTCGGATGCCTGTGACATCCTTTTGTGGAGAACTTGCGCGCTTTGTTTAATAGCACCTTTGTTTGTTTGTGTATTTGCTAACAACGTCAGAACTCTTATTAACTGGATGACATACAAGTTGGAGATAATTAAAAAGAAAATCATTTTGCATTTTGTAGTGGTATCGCTGGTCTTGACGCGTATGTTGAGGGCTAGCCTCTTAATCAACCCTTTCAGAAAAATGTACGAGTGTATTGCGAAGTGTAGAATTGGATTTAAAGAACTCTTTTCATTTGTTTCTGCCTCTTGGCTTTTCAAATACCTCACATTGTGACCACTGTGTTTCAAGAGCGCATTGGTAAGCAATTTTTGACGTTATTGGATAATATGCTATTTTGTCTATTTGTTGGTAAAAAAGGTAACTTCCGCTATAAGTTTAATCCTTGTGCAGAGAGGGAAACAATGCTCAAAAAGTCTCTGAAATACTAATTGTGGATAACTCAAATTTTTGTCGCGTCTCGGGGTCGATCTCACTGATCCCACAACAGCCGGTATACGCAGTGATGAGATCACCAATTAAGAGATCCGTACAAATAAAAATATTGAATTAGGTTATCGCCTTCTTTAACAGAAAATAAAATTACCTGTGTGATTTTCTAAAGACATAATTCGATACAGTAGACTCAATAAAAAAAATCGAATGTAAGATATTTGAATACAGCCTTATATTAATATCAATTGATTAGAATTTTGGTTCAGTTACTGTATTATCACGTTAAGCCGTCGGTCCCGGCTGCCATGAACGTCTATATCAGTCGTAATTGGGAGAGTGTCGACACAAAAGATCCCACTGGGTCGAAGTGTCGCCGGTCTGCACTGACTGGCCCCCACATAAGATACATACTATATTATCGAATCGATATCCCACACATATTTAAAATCTCCCATAAAATATTCGCAAATATCTATCAAGCTGCGAATTTGCACTCGATCAATAGATGGTCCGTAACATAATCCCTCTTATTCACAGAGTACGTCCATGCTCAATAGCAGATTATTCATAAACAGTGGCGATATTATACCTTCATTGTTTGTATTTTTCCATGCCGTTTCCGTCCAAAATTCAATTGTACAATTCCACCAGCGTCAATTAATAATATAATTACATTTTGCTTAAACCAATGAACAGGTAAGTTCAATTATATCGAACTACATTTAAAACAAAGTTTTGGTTATTTTAATTGCTTATCCTACCGCAAGTAGACTGTAACTGTAGCATATTAAGGAGAGCTAGGAGACAGCAGCAACTTGGCTTAAACTGCACCAACCTGACGCAAGCAGCAAGATTTTATAAAATCTCATGACTGCTTTAAAGTTCCGACTGATAAAATGTGTAATTTAAGCAGTCATTCTTCTGCCTATCTGTGCTTGGAATGGAAGCACCTTGCACATGACGCAGGTAACAGTTAGGCAAGTTAAGGCATTTATGCGGGTTGCATGCCTTGTGTGAACGACGTGAGACACCCGCGTAAGAAGTCCGTATGATGAACTAGCGCATGTAGCTCGAACAAGTAGCATGTACCCGTTGCCTGCTACTTGCATAGTAAAAACCTACTTTTAAGAGGAAGTAGGGAGACGACACTGTTGCGGTTAATAAATATATGTTATTTATACTAATACTAGATTTTGCCCGCACCTCGCTCGCGTTAGGTTACAACAGTACTTTTTTCTGGATGAAAGGTACCCTATGTCCTTTTCTGTATCAGTGACAAAGTGTATGCGAAATTTTATGATGATCAGTCGAGTAGTTAATGCATGAAAGCGAAACAAACAAACAAACTCACTTTCGCATTTATAATATTATAGTTAGAATAATATTAGTAAGGTTTACAAAGAGAATAGAAGTGTAAAAAAAATAAACTTAAAATTTAGTAAACCGATTTTCACTACTTATTTAAAAGCTATTTTATTCATGTGTAACAAACGCATATAATATAACATTATGCTACAAGCCATGGCAGTGGAGCAGTGATCATCATCAGCTAGTGTGACATAAAATACAGAAATACATTCTCATTTTAAAAAGACTCTTTACTAGGTCATTTCGATTATAGCTATATCACACTGTACTTGTGTAATAACGATATAAACCTGTGAATCCGCAAAGAAGTTAGAGGGAGTTATTACATCCACGATCTGCCAGCAATGCTTTAAGGCTTTATTGTCGTTACGCATGATTTCACTCGAATATTATTCGAATACATTTGGCCAGAACACGATGCCTACTGCGTGGTTAAAGACGCAGCGCAAGCAATAAAACAAATGTAAGTATTCTCTACATATCCGAATTCAATTTGAATGCTTTTTTGCACATTGTTACTAGTTACCAGGCACATACTCTAGCACTGTGTTGCTAGTAATAATTTAAACAGAAAATATTAATAACATTTTCCCCGTTTGTCTTAAAATATGTCAAAGTAACCTTAACTGAACTGAAGGCATAATTAAATGCAAAATGTACATCAAAAAGGCACTGAAATAATAAAATCATTACAGAGATGTCAGCAAAACTGCAAGATTGTAAGTTTAACAATTAAACAAGAACAATGTGATGAAAATGAACTTTGGGCAAATTTGCCACAAAGCAAAAGAGATTTTAAACAAAACTACATATATAATATGAAGGATAATTTTCGTGCTGCTTTTCTTAATTAACAAAATAACATTTTTTAAAGGCTTAATTATTAAAATGTACATGAGGTGAAATTACGATACAACTGGAAGAACTCACCGTACGGTAGAAATAGCTAATTTCTGGCTCACTCTGGCAATTGCTTTGCCGAATGTGGCAACAGGTAAATATAAATTCCCATTATAGGTTAATTAGTGTAACCTTGACGTTCATAAGTGTTACTTTGTGACCTAAATGAATAAAGATATTTGATTTTGATTGTATTTATTTTACAGAAAACCTATGTAGCTCTACCAAGAGTAGTAAAATTGTTCTGCGTTTTGCTCAACAAGTAAGTATGTACAGGCATTATTTATACCTACCTCGCGAATATCTTTGCATCAATATGCTAGGCGCTATGTTAACCTCGCACGACACAGTTTTAGCGTAACCAAATAGAGAACACGCCTGTTACGCAATTCTAATCTCCATATTAGTAATAATTAATGTAATTTTATAAATTATGTACTCAACCGTAATTGCTTTGTAATTTGGATATGTGTATCATATCGACTACGGCGTAAACTGCTTTATATTTAACCGGTTAAATTTAAGAAGCTTGTGAAAGGTATAGTGCAGTTTTGTAAAACAATAAATAAAAATAAAAAAGTATTTCTAACTATTATTTATTGAAATTAAACTACTATATACGGATTTTATCGCGTTTTTTATTTGACACTTTATTACATAATTTAAAAACGATTACACTACTACTAGGTACTATCAAACTATAATAGTTTTTAATTTTTCTATTTTATTTTAATGTTTTCTTTTCTAAATTATTGTATTGTCATCGGTCCTCGATAAGTGTGCCAAGTTTCAAATCAATCCGTTGGTTTGAAAGGGGTGAAAATCACGTTAAAAGATTCCGTTACATAGATTCATAGATATATAGATACATAGATACATAGATTCATAGATACATAGAAACATACCAAGCTTCTTGTCAGGAAATTCCAGTTAGTTAAAAGCCACTATAAAGCTTCACCAGATTTGTGAAGTATATATCGGGCACTTATGATTGACAACACGGATGGCGTAGTTGTTCGCCAGTGTCACTGCGCGGTTTTAGCTATTCCAAGTCTGGGTGTTACTTTTGTCCGTTGTTTGCTTTAACTTCATGTACATTCAGTACATGAAGTTCTTCGTTTTAACGAAATTATTTCAAGGGCAGGAGTAGAATTTTAAAAACATGTTAAAATATCCGCTCTAGCTTATAATCCAATACTTTTAAAACATGACAGTGTATTACATTATTAACATAATATATACTTAAACATTTTTTTGGTTTCATATTATCAACACAAAAGTTTGCTAAAGATACGATAAGGATTATTTTATATTTAGAAAATTATGTAAATGTAATGTATTTAATAGAGTATGTACTCTATTTAATATTGAAGTTTAAGGTATTTAGGGACTTATAATAACGTTGTTTTACTCATACCCATTTAATACAAATCATTAATGTAAACTTATACCAAATTTTCATTACAAATATTGCGAATTGCTGTAACCATTCATGCGTGCATAACATTAGACGTGGTTGTAGATTTAATCGCTTATTACTACCAAAACACATTACGTCAACACTATGAAATTCAACACGCAACATTCATTGTTACATATGAATAACGTTTGATTAAGTAAATGCTCACAAAACTGGCTTTGGAAATCGAAATATGTGATGCGTACGTTGCCTGACGTAGAGGTGGTTTATTCAGTACAGAGGCACGGTGTTTCGGAATAACGGGCATATTAACTGGAATTCCTTTCAGATTGGCCCCAGAGTCGACCCTCATCAGATTGGACACTGTCATTACACATTAGATAATTTCGGATAGTCTCATGTACTGTACAACCGAGGAATTAAGTGGAAATCGAAATCATATTAAAAATATAACAGTTTTAGCAAAAAGCTTTTCTCATGTTACGAAGTTCGATAAAATGGAACCACATAATGAGAAAATTTTTGATTGGTTAATTTTATGCTTCGTATAAGACCTTTATTGGAGCAACCTTTTAAACTTGATAGCGAAAACTTAAAACTTATGAAATAATTAAAAAGTTTTCAAAACCTGAATATTTTTATGTGAATAATTTTTCTCATAAATTGTGGTATCTTGATATATAATTATGTTTCAAAGACAGCTTTGAGATAGGCTTAAAATTTTGCTAGCCAACATTTTGCACTGTCCTATTAGTATGCCAAAAGCATTCAATTTAAGACTTAAGTAACTAACTTGAATTTTAAGTGGATTGATTACTGAATTTTGAATAATGTCTGGAGCAACGTCTTTTCTTTGCGCAAGTTCGGAGGACTAAATGAAGCTTCTGTGGTTAAATGAGTACTGACTGATACTTCTTCCTTGTTTTAGATGAAGTTCGAATAAAATTATTGGTGGCTTTTGAAATATGTTTCTTTGTCATCGGAGTCGTACGCTCGGTCTTATATGGCAAAGTATATTGTCTTACATATCCTCCAGGTTAGTCGCGTCCTTAGTCACGCAAGGAAAGTGCCACCTTTGCCAAAGAACACATATACAAATAGAGTACAATCATGTCAAGAGAATGAAAACAAGGCACCAAAGTTGAGGCAATTTCATAACATAGCCAATAGTCGCCACGATGACATCGATTATAAAAACATAAAGCACTATATATATTACAACTTATGTTTGTATATCATTGTCTGTAACTCGGCTCTTTAGTAGGACTTACTTGTAGATGGGTTGTGCTTAACAATAGATAAATAAGGGTGACATATATAGTGCTTGTTTTAGATTTACCGACATCCAACGGCAATCTTAGTGTCGTGGGTTGTAATGCAATTTTATAACCAAGAATATTTATCCTCATAAAAATATCACTGATTAATACTTAGCTACTTCTCAACAGAGTAGCTCTCAAGTCTTTGATTAACGATTAACCTTTGATCGAAGGTTCGCCGCTGCTACTTAATTATTATTGAACTGACACTCAATGTTGCTTGATACTGATTATAGGCGATTTTTTCTGTTTAGTCGCTTGTAAATACTTAGCTCCCTCTTAAATATTTGATAGTAATTCATATGGCCAATTATATCTTCAACAATAATATTTACGCTTATAGTATTGGTGTAAGCAGTGAAGTCTTTTTGAAGAAGAAGAAGTTACAAAATATGTACGTTATGATATGACACTTAACGGAACGATGCAGACTAGAATATGTCGAATAAAGGGATTTTTCGAGTACAATTGGCGTTTAAATATTATTATTTTATTCTTTATCTTGATTAAATATATAATGAACTTTTGTGTCTGTTGGGAATTATTGAATTAAACATTAATATACAGTGCAAAAAGACTTCATATAAAATCAAGAATTCATATTTCACTGATAAAAATATATAAGTACAAGTAAAAATTATTTCTCAAAATATTTTGTATATTTTCGGGCATGAGCTTACGCCTGCTCCAAATGTGTGTTCAGATTGGCATACTGATAAGGAGTATTACTTGACGAAAAGGTCACGATAGTTATACAGGATAGTAAAAGAATTAAATAATGGCCTTTTTATTCAAAAACTACAAGTTTCCAAAATAAAAATCAAACACGTTGAGTGAAAGCTCCATTAACTTTCGCATTCTGAAAGATGAGTTAAGTAGTGCAATGTTAAAGACTTCTATTTCCACCTTAACTAACCTAGAAATAAAAAGCATATAATGTTTTTATCATGGGTAAATAAATAATTAAGTTCACCTGTCTGGGTATAAAGTTATCATCTGACATGACCTGTCAATAATTATAAATATAATCATATCACGCTTACTCATATTGAGCAGTAGATCGTACCAAAATAATATATAATAATATTCTATCACATACACACAACACCGTCTAGTCCAAACTAAGCAAGGGTACTATGGGTACTAGACAATAGATAAACATACATATATACTTTTTTTTGTAAATACATACATATTAGAATTTAGAAATTAGAAGCACCCAGACCAAGACAAACATCCATGTTCATGCACACAAATGTTTGACTTGTGCGGGAATCGAACCCGCGACCTCAGGCGTGGCAGTCGGTTACACTAACCACTTCGCCATCGAGGCGTCAAAATGTGTCTACAGAGTGAGTATACACATTAGATAGAGAACGAACACTATAATTCTCTATATAATGTATAAACTTACTCTACTGTATACGATTTAATTACGGTGTGGGTACGGGTCTATAATATAAATATTTGTAAAGAACAGTCATCCTAACTAATATTATAAATGCAAATGTGAGTTTGTTTTTAACGCTTTCAAGCCTTAACTACTCGACCGATCGTCATAAAATTTTGCATACACGTTGTCAGGGGAACAGAAAAGAAAATAGGATAGGTACCTTTCGTTCTAAAAATGGACAGTTACTTATCTAGCCTGACTTATCCCACATATTTTATTTACGCTTGCAAAGCCGCTGCCAAAGTCTAGTAAAATATAAATAGTCCACATTTGTTCCTACCTCGCCAAGGAGTTTTAAAAATGTGACACGAATTAGCCTGAAATTTGTCACAATAACGAGACTACAAAATACGATTTTCAAAATAATTAATCCCGCCAAATACAACGAAATAATTTTCCTAACCCAACAACGTTCGTATACTTATAAATTGAACAGTTCTCATATCAAAAATAGATAACAAATCACTAGTCAACAATTCTGTCGCCGTCAGTACATACCAACTTAAATTACGCTATTACAGGAGACACCGCAGTGATAGCTAACAATGGCTCGCATTAAAACCTTACCCAATGAACCTTCGTGCATCACTTGATTTCCCCGAAGGCTCTGGAGATCTGTCCGAATCTTACCCAATCTTACCCATCTTACCCAATCTTACCCTTCCCCTGCAATATACGATTTGGATAACAGATTGCTTTTGAAATTACGATTAAGGCAACCAATAATTTATTCTAAGAAGTTTGAGATCTCCAATCAGTTCTAATGGTTTACTTGTATGATTGAAGGTATTGTAATGTGAGGGGGTGATAGTTCATGCTTATTTAATGGGGTAAGTTTGGCGCAATGAGTTACACTATGCTTTGTGTGTGTTGCTGGGTTTGGGTATACGTAATATGTAGTGTTTTATCTATCAGTATTATAAGTAGCTATAACTTCACGCTTCTGGCTCGCCGAAGCAGTAAGTAGAATTATATTATATTCATGTTTCATACACGTCATGTATGTATAGTCTCACGCCTGTATCTCTAGAGGAGTAGACTGGGTATTACACACATATTGCTAGCTATATTTTTTTGGACTGCACGTATTTTAAGGGAAGTCTAGTATCATCTATGGGACACAGTTCATAGATTCATGCAGCTATGGCAAATTTCTCGATAAAGACAACTTAGAAGCGACTCTATTGTAATTTATCGGACAGACTTCTTAACTCCGTGCAGCTGGGGCTAACTTTTTGATAAAAATACTGAATAAATATAAATAGGAATAAAAATGGTTGGAGGAGGATCGACGCTTCGAGATCTCAGGTGATGCAGTCGGATTCACTGCGTCACCGAAACGTCTTTGCAATATTTATATACCAGGTACGTGTTGTGCCTATACAAACAATTTATTTTTATTTTAGTTCATTTAATAAATAACACCTTTTTAATTTTCTTTGTTTAAGGAACGCCTGCGTTAGATGAGAGATTTTAAAGAGAACACTTTTATTAAATAGAAACACCTCTGATCGAAGTTCTTTTAAAACTACTATAGCTATGAATTTCTCCTTGATTGATTCGTATCGTAAATATTAATGCATGCACTATCTTTGATTATAATGTATGTATGTATCTTATGTGGAGGCCAGTCAGTGCAGACCGGCGTCACTTCACCCATTGGGATCTTTTGTGTCAACACTCTCCCAATAACGACTGCCATAGATGTTCATGGCAGCCGGGACCGACGGCTTAACGTGCTCTCCGAGGCACGGAGCAGGCGATAATTGTCAATCAATACGCACATCATTTCGAAAAGTCATATAACTTCCGAAAGTCAGAGGTGCGCGACGTGGGTTCGAACCCGAGACCCTCTGCATTGCAGTCTGTTGGTCTGCCCACTGAGCTATCGCTGCTTTTAATTATAATGCTTGGGATCAATTCACAACGAAGTACTTTTTATTGTAATTGACTAAGCTCGGAGTCTATAAATGTGTCCGATTAACGATAATTACGATACGTCTACAGAATATTTAGTTTTTTATACTTATTGATTATATCTGTAAAGAGTTACACAATCCAATGGTCAAATTAGGAAAAACAGATACAAATACTGCCAAAGTTTCCAAAGAATTCTCGTACTCCATTCGATTCGTGTTCGAGGTCAACTTGTAAACGATCTTTTAAACTTGACCTTGGGGAAGACTTGGGCAGAGCGATGTCACATTGAAATTTACAAACAAGTAGCTCCTACCATTTATTTACGGCACAAGATAATATTTGTCGATGACTATGCATGATGTGACGCATCGCATAAACGATCAAATCGCATAAGTGACCCGTATAATTAACTGGCGTAAGTGGGCTACATATATAGCATGTACGTGTATAAATTGTCCGTTTAGCCCGTGCATGCAACTTACGCACGTGTGAGATGTTGCAATTATTTTATTATTTTAATTATATAAATATGTATAGAGTTAGTATTATTTCATTTCTATAAATAATTACATAATAAAAAACATTTAAAGAATGTCATTTCTATTTGACGTGTATTTAAATCAAAATATAATGTTATAAAACTAAACGTCACAGCCGGTAGTCAGAGGTGGGGCAGAGTGAACCTTTTATGATCGAGTATAAAAGAGGCGAGCGACGGGCACAGCTCGCAAACCGCAGCCCCTTGCCCGCCTAACCCGGCTCCCCTCGCGCAAACCGTAACTAGGCCCGCCGTTATCAACCCCGTGCCAAAGGTGGCTCAGCCCACCCTAAACCCGTGTCTGGCGCCGGTCACGGGACCCGACGCTAACCGCAATCCCCACAAGTTCGGAGCCGTCTTCGCTCAAGTGGGTAGGTTCGCCAGCCTCGTGAATCACCCAGAAATGTGCGAACTGCTGGACAATGGTAGGGCCAATCAAGGCGACCCCTGGGCGCTATGTCAAGTAATTAGTAAGTATACACACGTTTTTCAAGCACTAGCTGACTTTAGACCTTAGATTATACAACAACACTCACACAGTACAAGCCTACACGGCCCGCGCAGCCATACAAAGTCGTCCACGGTTCCGCTTCGCCGCCGAGGTCGGAATTCGCGTCGCGTTAATGTTAATACCGTGGATCACCCTATCCACGTAGCCGACAACACCCCAAGCCGAGGTCCGTGGCAGTCCGCCCTTGGGATAACGTTGTCTAGTTTAGTTTGTTTTATAACAGGTTGGGAGCCCTCTGCGCTCACCCACAGTCCGCGTAAAGTTGTAGAAGCCATCTGAGGCTAACAACAAAATTCACATTTAAAAAAAAATCGCATCGTACTCTTTTGTTCGAGACGCCGATCATAACGTTACTCTGCCCCCTGTCAGTGCTATCTGACTCTGAATACCTAGAATATTTCAGATAAGTATACTTTGTTAATTAAACATAAAATATTTGTTAGAATATTGTGATTACATTACTAAGTTAAAATATGTTTCCTATGTTGTATTTGAATGTTTACCGTTCCTGTTAAAATGTGTACATTTATATTTTGATATTAAAAGGCTTGTCTAGCTACAATGTTGTATTTTTTTATATTTTTTATAAACCTACTCCTAACACACGCAGCCTGCCCGGGTTATTTGGGCATGCAGCCCGCAGCAGTAAGCATGTGCACACACACTTGTTCCATATGTATACAGATTTCGCGAACATTTGCCTGTCAGACATATCCTGTAATTAAATTGCCATATTACTGAGCTCAGGTCTCTATCGGGATAAGCCATATTTTTTACGCTTGGTAAGAGTGCTCTTAACCACCACTTATTCGAGAACATTATTGTTAAGATATCTTAGATATATATTATGCCTACATTTCACCACCTCTCCTTTCATGTAATAGATCACTTACTTATTCATCTGTCTCGCTACTGATAATTTCCTAACAGAAAATACAATAACAATTTGGCTAACCCGGGAATCGAATTCACTACCTCATAAGCGCACCTAAACATGCCACTGGATCAACGAAGCACGCCATTACCGCGATTTATAAAATAGATGATAATAATAATAATAATCATCATCATTTATTGCAAATGTAGGTGGGATACGGAGATGTTACAGTAAAATTTTGTGTTTCTATAATCACTAATCAGCCATACAGCAAGCAACTATTTTATAATTTAGTCACAAATAAACTTATTTACCATGTCATAAATGATTAATAATGACTACTATCATTAGAATAAATCCTGCAAAAACACACCCTAAAAAAATATGGAGCAAAAGTTACTTTTAATTATAGAAGATATTGTTATAAAAAGCTTATCCAGTTAACGAACTGTAATGTCAAAGAAAATATACGACATTTTCGTTCCAATGTGACCTAATTGTTACGACTCCAACCCGCTGTGGGTCTATCGTAACACAGTCTACTTAATCTGAAGCCATGTTATTATAGTGTTAATTTTCAGATATAAATTGCTTACTTTACCGCAGTTAGTGTCATTTTATTTGATTTACTATCTGACCCACGCAACTTCGTCTGCTTCACATAAGAGAATTTTCCCCGTTTTTGCAACATTTTTCATTGCTGCTCCGCTCCTATTGGTTGTAGAGTGATCTTATATAGCCTATAGCCTTCATCAATAAATGGGCTATCCAACACTAAACACTAAAAGAATTTTTCAATTCGGGCCAGTAGTTCCTGAGATTAGCGCGTTCAAACAAACAAACAAACTCTTCAGGTTTATAATATTAGTATAGATAGGCATAAAAGTCTTTGCTGGTGAATTTGCTCCAGCAGTCCAAGGACGAATAAATAGACAAAAGTGAAACGTTTTTAGAATTTAGATCACGGCTGCCAATCTTATTAGAAAATAGCCATCTACGTAGCAGATATTATGATCTATATTGCTTGATTGCTTATATTGCACGGATGGCGTAGTGGTTTAATTGGTCTCCCCGCCACTACCATTGCGCCGAGTGTTGTGGGTTCGAATCCCACACGGGAGAAAACTTTGTGTGATCCAAAAATGGTTGTGCCGAGAATCTGGGTGTTCTTTATGTCCGCTGTTTGAATGTTTGTACAGTCCCCGCGACACAGGAATGACCCCTAGTGCGAGAGTTATCTTTTTGAAAACAGAACAAAAACAGAATTGTTTACGCAAACACAAGAGCATGTTATGCCCTCGCTCTCATAATCTGAGTAATTTTTTTATTTTTATTTTAGTATAATTTTAGTTTTACAACTGCATCTTAACAATAATATAAAATGCACTTACTGATATTTGCGCGAACTAGGTTAAACCTGTGTTTCGAGCGACAAACTGCTTACTTCCTATTATCAGTATAAATAAATTTACATTATAATAACTTTTATAATAAACTAAAGGTTTAAACTATAGTTTATTATACAAGTAAAGTAAAAGTTTAGTTTATTGTAAAAACAATTAAAATAAGTTTCAAATTCTACTTTAAAACTAAATTAGCAAAATTAAAATTACTACTAATTAAAATTACAGATTGCAAGTAACTGCTCGGTTTCGTCATATGACAAAATTTGAATATAAGTAGGTAAGACTTTACAGCTAACATAAGTTAATTTATAAATGCGTTATTCTCTATTTAGTCTATTGTACAAAAATGGACCTAGAAATGCAAAAAATCTATTTGTAAAAATATGTTTTGAACATGATTGTGTGCTGCAGACTATATCTCGCCGTCGCTTGTTACTTATGCCAGCGTTATAGATAAGCATCGCATGCTGTTTTAGTATTGTGTGCATAATGAAAATTTGACGGACAGTCATTACTTTACAGGATTTATATAAAGACCTTGTAGGAAATAGGAAAGGACGGCAGGGTTTTTAAAATTGCTCTCTTAGCTTGTTCAAGAGGCAGGCATAATAGTTTTCATTGCTCCACCCCATGAAGTAAAGCAATATTGGATAATTGATTGACATAGAGCTAAATAAACTTGAGTAATCAATTTAATATCTGCTATTGTTCGAAGTTTTTTATATATATATTAATTTACGAATTCTATTTTGCATGATAAAGAAACAATTGCAAAACTAACGGCTTTGCGTAGGTTTAGAACCGCAGTGTACAGCTTTGTAACTTCGAGATCGAGAATTTTTTGACCAAAAAATTTAATAGCTTTTCGCTATCTATGAACCAAACTCCTCAGACCTCATTCATGCACAGCAGGCGCCTAAACCACAGCTACGCTACCGAAGCAGTCAGATATCAGATTAATTGTTAGAGTTGATACCACCGTCATCATTATTATCTACTCCACACGACACCGCACTATCTCAAAATACGTTCGTCCGTCACGTTGTCGTCTCTGTATCCCTTTATGTGAGTAAATATTATTATATTGCCTATGTACTACGATATTATGGCCTCCTTCAAATACCGCTTCACAAAAGCCACTGCCTCTAAAGGTAGACGTAACGATAACACTTTAAGTAGTATTATTGGTTAACATTCGGGAACAATACTTTTTCTGTATGAAATGTACCCTTTGTCCTTTCCTGCACCCCTGATAACCAACGTGTATGCAAAATATCATGACGATCGGTCGAGAAGTTAAGGCGTAACCCAAAAAAGTATCCCACAAAAGTATAAGTATTCCAGAAAATTATAGGTACAATCAACATTATATAAGCACGATTACCTTGAGAAACTCTGAGGACAGATTAATAAATATAGGATATTAATCACCAAAGTACTAACGGCAAATGAAACCAGTGGTAATATTTAGGCAGTCGTCCCACCGCCGGCGAGGATGCGACCAACTATCGGCAATTTTCTGGCTCAAGAAACGTACAATAGATATACATACATTCCGTGTAAACAAAAGAGATGCATATATTAATAGCTGATCGCTGATTGTTTACACTGCTGGCAAGGCCTCGCTCCACTAGGTTGTCACTGAACGACAAAAGGTGTCAAAGATAATACTCGCTCATGGGGGGTTTACACGAGTGACTATAGCCGCACGATTTTTGTCGCGCGACATTTCGGCTAGGTCGCAGATGACTGAAATCGCAAGCCGCAAAGTAGGGTAGCATCCGACTTTGGCCGCGCGGCAACCGGCCGCATGCGGCTGGTGACTAAAATCGACCCGTATAAACCCCTCTTCAGCGATACTTGCTCAGGGATGCTCGCTTGGCGGTCAGAACTCACGCCAAGACCAACCAGCGGTCATTTCTCTACAGTGCGACTTTGAAAGTACACGTATTGTTATTTGTTATGGATATCGAACAATTATTAGAACTAATCTAGTTACTTGGAACAAACTTTAACACCGCACTTTTCTCGTTGGGAATACATGTATCGCGCGTGCAGTGGCGCGAGTAATCGCCTGTCGCACTCGTAGACTCGCACTTATAGCCCAACGACAAAACTATCGGAACTACACACTCGCTTCCCGCTGCTCGCCAACTCGTTTCTAGTTTCTAGCTGTACTCGCTTCTCGTTCATAGTCGGCGGTGGGACAAGTGCCTTAATATTATGGTTTACTGTTGCTCTCTAAATTTAAGTGATCGCCTCGCTACAGCTGCTGTCCCGAGTGTTATAGGTTTTATCGTTGCACAGGACAAAAATTTGTGTGATCGACAAATAGTGGTTAAACTAGTCTCGGTGTATACTGTGGCCGTTTCCTGAATGTTTGTAAAGTTTCCCACGCCACAAGAGCTAATCCTAAAGCAGGAAAAGTAATTTTTTAAATGAAATTTTTTCGCTACTTCTATTTAGCACATACACATACTGCTACATCGAGGTAACTCACACACAAGTAATATCCACATCCCAATATTGCCATGCCGTATAAAGTCAAAACCTCTGGAGATATCTCCTTCTTTTGTTCACCCTAGCCTATTCTTGCATGTTAACCTTTTAGTGTAGTCAGTATAGGCTGTATTTCAGTTTTTCCTGCAATATGATATATGCGAACGAGTGTTAAAATGTACATATTTGATGAAACTGATCTCTTGGCCACACTGACGCACGGCGTGGTGCGTCTTTTTATAAACAGTCACCTTTTCTGGACATGATTATAACAAAGTTAATCTCGCAGATTCTTCGACACTGCCTCATAATCCTTCATAGGCTTTCCCTTATTAATAAACAAAAGCCACACAGGAATACTATTAACCAGATAATATATATACATTTTCCTCAGCTCTTTACATAATTTCGTTCACAATTTTGTATGTAACATTCTTAATACTCTTCAGTTTTCAAAGAGCACTTACTTTATAAGCTTTACATAATATTAATGTGACCTAAATACAGCCTGAACATGAAATAAGTACCTACCATTTGATCCTTTCTATTTTTCATGTTTTTGTAGGGTACTGTAACTCTAAGGGTATTAAGAGAACACTTATAGGATCACGTCGTTATTGTTCTGTCAGTCTGTTGTGACCCTTTTTATATTCAGCTGGTTTATTTTTTAATAAATTCTTATTTTATACCTAGACTAGACTTACTCTTCTATATCCATGTAGAGGTACGCAAATATGTAAGTAAATTACAGCCATATTATGTATATAGCGTACCCAAGTTATAAGTTTTCTTATCTATATAAATACGAAGTTTTACGCCTATATCCCAGAAGGGATAATAATTCCTCCGGGTGGATAAGGTGGAATACCACCTTATCCTGCCCTCCCCTTTTCTATCCAGAACAATGCATGCTGGGCTCAGATGCCATCCCTACACTAGAGTCGATTAAAGCGCGCACCAACAAATTTGGGTCCTTATACTACCGAACGATCAAGGCATGGAATTCTCTGCCAAAGTACGTGTTTCCTTCTTCCTTCAATCCTGGGTCTTTTAAGCGAGGCGTGAAAAAGTACCTTTTTAAGCCGTTAAAGTAGGGACCTAACATCCTCTCAGCTGCTATGAAGATGGTGTGGAGGCCACTACTCTTGGACCACATGATCGCTTACCATCAGGCGGAGTGTGGTGTAACATGAAGAGCAAAAAAGAAATTGGGGAGGCCAGTGGTTTATAACACGCACATTTTGCCAAATTATTAGGCCTCACTTTATAGAGCCTGTTGACGTTGACTGCGTGTAGTGTCAGACTCCATTCAACTACTAAGAATTTCTAGTCAAAAATAGCCTATAACACTGCCCGACTTGGCAATAACACTGCCCGACTTAGCAATAACACTGCCCGACTTGGCAATAACACTGCCCGTCTTGGAAGATGATCCCTAGACCTCATGCGCAGCATTTGAACACACTCCAGGTGTGATATCGAGGCAGCATTAGGTATCTATCTAGCAATATATGAATATATATCTACATAATTAATAGAACAATAATAGTGTCTTACATACACACGTCATATATACAAATCAAATGTCTTTATAGATATTTTATCGCGGTTTATTTATGAAACAATACTTTTGCCTGTTATGAATTATTTAAAGTACTAGCACAAGGAATCATTTCTGTGTAGCAAAAGACTTAAAAACTTTCAAACAACAGTTAAAAACCAGCGACAGGCTTTCATCTGACACGTGCTGAACTTTTTCTTATGATTGTAATTTTTGTTTTATTTCCTCATTTTGTATTATTTGCCGTTATTTATGTTTATTTTTACTGGGATTATTTTATTTTGTTGTCTTAATATATGTCAAATAAACTATAGTTATTGTTACGTTTTGTTTATTTTACATTGCATAACTTCAACCTAATTTTATTTTAAGAATAGCTGACCCGCGCTACTTCGTCTGCTACACATAAGAGAATTTTTCCCGCTTTTGCAACAATTTATCTATAGGAGCGTTTAGTCGTAACGTGATGTTATATAGCCTATAGCATACTACGGTAAATAGGCTATCCAACACTAATAGAAGATTTCAAATCGAACCAGTAGTTTCTGAAATTACCGAGTTCAACAAAACAAACAAACTTTTCAGATTTTAATATAAGTATAGATCTAACATTCACTCAATTTGCAAATTAACAATTTGAATTTAAACTATGTTCTGAATAAGCCTCACTTTATTAAATGCTTGCATGTTATATAGATTCATCCTCTTTATTGGGATATACGCTGCGTCAACACGTTACCTTCAAGATACTTGCTACTTCTAAATCAAAATATAATATAGTCTTTTTCTAGTTATGTAAACGAATCAAACGCCTGTGACAGCCACACTTAGTTATAGTTAGCTATATATAAAATAATGTAAGTATATATATACAAACTTAGGATAAGTCACTGTAAGAAGTTCAGTTCGAGTACATACTCGGTAGAGCGATAACGTTGTTGTCATTTTAAACTCCTTCTGTCACCTGTATATCATATGGTTAAATTAATTAAATTACGCACTCATTTCGTTAGCTGTTTAGGCCTTACATTATAGGAGACGATTTTATCCTCGTCGGTAGCCAAATGGATAAGGCATCGGACTTGCGATAGAGAGATCGTGAGTTCAAATCCCACCTATTGCACTACCGTCGTGACCATACAAGTAACACAAGCATACCAGCTTAGCTAGAGGGATTAACAAGAATACTAGTAATTTAAAAACTAAATAGATAGCAATCTTTAAAAAAATGTCTGTCTCCTGATTTTACTGACAGAAAGGCTATATAGTACTTTTTTTTTTACGTGGTTAATGCTTTGACGCATACCTCTCCGCGGGGCGACGGAGAGTCTATCTTATGTCGGGCTCACCGGAGAAAAGATACCCCGGTAATACCGACTAAACCTACCACGGTGTTCCTCGACATAACCATAGACGGCGAGGCCGCGCGAATCGCTTCACATGCAATCGCGACGGCGCCGTGGTTTCGGCCCGCCGTGTGAAACGGCAGGCCACTGCACAAAGAATATTTCCTCCACCATCCCCCTGAGCGGGGGACACAAAGACACGATACAGAGGCACAACACGCACGCCGCCTCTCGGACCTGGTGCTGATCGGGTGGCGAGCAGGCCCACGCAGCCCACCACCCCCAGGTCAAACTTCAAGGTGGCTGGAGGTCATCTCGCGCAAGGCTATATAGTACCTCACTCAACCCATAATCAATTCCTTGACCCGCAAACACCAGAAAGTATTATCAAAATATTCTGGTGAAAACTTCTAAGTATACGAGTCCTTCTCGCAATTGTCCGAGGTTACGTTAATTTGCACAAAGTTTTTGATTTGGTAAACAATTTTACACGCTATACCCAAAGTATATTTCGTATATTTTTGTTATCCTAAGCTTAAAAAATAACAACGACCTTAAAAAGTTATTTTTAACTTCGAAATTGATGGAGATTAAACTGAATATATTTGCATATGTAACGAGATTTAGCCGTAATAAAACGCATCTATGAAATATTTAAAGAGTAGAATGAGTATATTTCTAATAAATAAATTTTATGTATATGTTTCATAAAACATGACTATCTAGCCAAAAAGTATGTAATATCCTTCAAGCTAAATTTGCTTGATGAGGAAGTAATTTAACTTATAATTGAATAGCTGTACCACTTAATACTACTTCTAACAAGAGCCTACAAAGTGCTATTACGTAACTCAAGATGCCGACGAGGATTTCATGCGTAAGCTATCGAGCAGGCTTCATTCGCAAGCTACTCGCGTGGTCTACATGCGCGAGTTAACGATACAGCTCACTTGCGTTCGGTTTTTTGCACGATGCAAGTACCATCGTCACAAGTGTCTCAATTAGCACAAGTTACATGTGTTGTCGAAAAGATCTAGCAGACACTTAAATATATCAATTTAAAAATTGAAAATTAATTACACTAACAATTAAATAAAAAGTTGAACGGCAATAATGTCGCTCTTATTACGTAACTGACTGAAAATTTCGACAGTTATGGTTAACCATACCAGTATAATATACATCTATTTTCCCTTTTAGGGATATAGGCGTGAGCTCTTAGTTTTTTTTAAGACAACTGCCGCTATAGGAATATTTCCTGTATCGCGGCGGACTTTACAAACATTCAAACAACATACACAAAGAACACGCAGATTCGGAACGACCAGTTTAGGAACGTAAAATTTTTTGTCTCGTGTGGGATTCAAACCCACAATGCTCGGCGCAGTAGCAGCGGTGAAATGACCACTTAAACCACTACGCCATATGTGCATATATGTATAAAGCAGCCAGTAGTACTTTTTAGAGTTTGGAAAAACTCTTATACAACAACTTTGTCCGTCCGTTTGTTTGTTATACAACTTTCAGCTCAAGAACCGTAAGAGCTAGAGACTCGCGGTCAACGCTATACGACTCAGCATAGTCGATATAACCCGAAATGACTATGACCTTTGACCTCTGACCTCAAGGTCACGTGGTATCACGTGACCTTAGCATATTACTTGTATCATTTTTTCGAATTCTAAGGTTTACGATAATTCATTGCCGATCCTTATTTGTTTGGTTACTAAGTAGGTATATAATAATATGTCTGTCTTATGGACTCAACTGAATAATTTATTAATGGGTTCGTCGTTGATCGGACCTTTCCTTAACAGGCTAGAGTCAATATTTCGTAGAAATATATTTAGAAACATTTCAAGTTCATCACATCCGTCGTTAAAGTGACAGTTGTAGGAGAAAAGTGTTGGACCGATATTTGTTGTAACTTATTTCGGACAGACCTCCGATCCGTTGGAATATCCTAAGCGATCACCATCATTATCTATTCATATAATGACGGCTTACTGGATCAGATATTTATATAACGCTGAAATAAGTAAATAGTTTGCAGATTAATCTGGTTTATTTGTCCTCTGAGTAATCTTGATGTTTATAGTAGACGTGAGTTCATGTTTCCATTTGGAAATCGAACTTAAACGCTCTCGATTGCAAGTTCGGTACTAAAGGTCCGGCTTTATGTCACATGTGTGCGCTTTCAGCAAACGTTAAATACGGATTATTCTCTAGTACGAGAGATGAACTAAAAAAGCATACATATGCTTAATCTAGAACATATTATTCATGTGGTCATTTAAATAGCTTTTCTTTTTCTTACATCTTATTTGAGCAGTGGTAGCTCAGTGGGGAGACCAACAGACTGCAATACAGAGGGTCTCGGGTTCGAACCCACGTCGAGCACCTCTGACTTTCGGAAGTTATATGACTTTTCGAAATTATGTGCGTATTGATTGACAATTATCGCCTGCTTCGTGCCTCGGAGAGCACGTTAAGCCGTCGGTCCCGGCTGCCATGAACATCTATGGCAGTCGTTATTGAGAGAATGTCGACACAAAAGATCCCACTGGGTCGAAATGTCGCCAGTCTGCACTGACTAGACCCCACATAAAATACATACATCTTATTTCGTGATTCCTCCAGTCTTGCTTAATACAATGGTTATTTTGAAATAGCAGTTTTATATTTTGTTCATATCTCATTATTAACCTGTATCATATTATTAGTATCATCTTGGTTTCTTTGTTACAATTAAATAATAGGTTCAGTTTTATAATTTAATAAAATACATATTTGGCCTAAATATAAGTACAGTACACAGTATTCGAATTAATAATGAAGATAACATTGTTTTTATGAAAAACAACGTTACCCATTTTCTTCATACAAAACGTGAATTTCATAATAAAAGCCTTAAAATATTGATACGATAATATTTTTTCAAAATCGCATTGAAAATGCATCTCAATACTCTTATACGATACACAAGCTACTCTTTTATCAATCAGATCATTAAGTCAACCAAAAATATTTTGCTGAAACTCTTAACTCGAAATATAACGTTAAAATCCTTTACAAAATGTGGGTGCCGGCCATGTGACGTTGGGTGTCTGGGATAATTGGAACATCCTGTGTAGACGGACACTGGAGCAATTACACTAGCGTTTCAATGCTACGTTGGCCACGAGTTCGCTGAAAAAAGAAACATACTCTTAATGTTAGGCAGAGTGAAAATTCTATACTGTTGCTGTCAGACCAAATCTTTTGTAGTAGAGCGTGTTTTGTTTTTAGGCGAGTTGTGACGTGTTTTTGAAATGTTCTTTACTATAGTAATTTTTGTTCTTTGTCTTATTTAGTTAATAAATGGTGCGTCTGTTAGCTAGAGATAATACAAAGAGACCCATCTCTATGTATTTTGTTTTTAGTTACAATGCGACGAGTTTAAACAATATATTTACCATAATAGTTCATTTTTATGACTTGTCTTATATAATAAACAAATATGCTTTATTGGTGGGTAAAGACATATTCCTGTATTATATTTTACACGTTATCAGGAGAACAGAATAGTAGATAGGGTACCTTTCATTCAGAAAAAGTACCGTTACTAACCTAACCTTACCTTCATTTATGCGAGCAAATCCATGCAGAAAATCTAGTACCCCTATAAGTTTGCCAATTTCAATTTCCTGCATTATTATGATTATGATATATCTATTGAAGGCGAGCTTATTTCAATCTAGCGTACATAGTTTCCGCCACTACGCTGCCACTGAGAATTTTTTGACAGTATAACTCAATAACTTTTTGCCTGACCCAAGAATCGAACCCGAGACAAGATCAACAGCAGTCACATACACTATCACCGCGCCTCTTAAACAGTGTTTCCAATTAGTTTCCAAAATATCTCTACACACAACCCTGGTTGTTTTATAACAGTATATACATATATGGGGGAACAAAAGTGAAAGAACTACATATACCTTTTAAGTAGACTATTTTCCTTTAATTCCGTGTAAAATTTCAGTCCATATTAAAGCTTATTTTCATATAAAACAATGACCACAGCAGTGTTTAATAATAGTAGTACATTTTACAGCCGCACCACAATAATTAATTGCGAAATACAGTTGTTGGCAACTTATTTGACTGGAAATTTGCAATTGATTCATTTTCACTCTATTCCACCCTACCTCCTTTACTCTAGAGCATTCGTTCCCAAAGTGGTCCAGGTGGGCCACGGTCGACTCAACGGGGGTCTACATAGGCGTGACAAAAAAATGGAGGTCCACAATTCGCAAGCGGGAGTCCACGAATTATTTGCTTTCGATAGTGAAGAACTAAAATGTTGGTTTGACTTCAACCTATCAATTTAGGAAGAACCAGTAGTCTCGAACCTACAGATTTTTTGGTAGAGAATTTAGAACAAAAAAGTATGCCAAGGAATATGGTAGAAATAACGTAGCTGCAGGGGGTCCACCGGAAACTGCAAAATTTTGAAAGTGGTCTATGAAAAAGAAAGTCTGAGAGCCTCTGCTCTAAAGTATTTCTGCGTAGTTCGAATATTCAGTAAAATGATTTAAACATTAATTTTCTGAGTAAAATACCAAGTACTGGGGAACTGGCTATAGTGCAATGCGGTTTTAATAATGATTTAGTGATAGTACGAATAAGCCAGCACTATCTACAGAAACTTGCCATAAGATACGTAAAAATTTGTAAAAAGGGAACTTTCTTTCAATATTTAGTTAGTTTCTCAGCTTTTTGAATGACAGCGCCCGCTCTATGTATAAAACCTGTGACGCAGGGGACTTTAGAAACATTAAAAAACGGACACTATGAACACCTATACACGGAAAAACTGTTTATGGATCACACATTTTTTTGTCGTGCGTGAGTACCGAACCCGTAAAATTGTCTTCTGTTTACGCGAATATTATTCATTGAAATTAAACTACTATATACGGATTTAATCGCGTTGTTTATTTGACACTTTATTACATAATTTTGAAACTTTATTACATACACAATATTTTCAAAATTATGTAATTAAGTGCCAAATAAACAACGCGATTAAATCCGTATATAGTAGTTTAATTTCAATGAACCCGTAACACTTGGCGTAGTAGCAATGGCGAGGTGGCCACTTAAGTCATTAAGCCATCCGTGCAGTATATATATACTTCGGTATATACTTCGTGCATAGCTACAACAGCTGACTAAAGTTTAAATGTAATTGGATAATTGGCATAGCAACCAATACAATACAACAATCACAAATTGATTTATTGATTTTGATTACTTGTTATAAGGCTGGGTTTGATACTTTTACTTGCAACCATAGATATAATAAAATCATACATACATATTTATAGTCTTACGCCTATAACCCCGAAGGTGTAGGCAGACGTGTTTAATAACCATATTTTGGTAACTATGGTTATAAGTCCCGCGTAATAGAGAACGAGCCGATGGTCTTTTGTCGAGCACTTTTCTAGATTCTGTGCTGCTATTGAAAAATTACTTTAAACAAGTGAGAATCGGCAATGAATTGCCGTAAATCTTAGAGTTCAATAAAATGGTTCATCTAATATGCAAAGGTCACGTGATACCACGTGACCTTGAGGTCAGAGTTCAAAGGTCATAGTCATTTCGGGGGTATATCGACTATGCTGAGTCTAATGGCGTTGACCACGAGTCTCTAGCTCTAATGGTTCTTGAGTTGAAAGTTGTATAACAGACAGATGGATGGAAGAACGGATGGACAGACGAACAAAGCTGTTATATAAGAGATTTTAACTTTAAAAACTATTACAGTTCTTGCAATTCACGAAGGCGAGCGGGCTTTATTTGTGGTAAACGCGTATATCGCACTCTTAATAAAACAGCGACTTAACTCGAAATTTGAAAGTAAGGCAATTTGAACTCTAATTGTATATGTTAAATTCTAATATTATATTTGTGTTAAATCTTTGCAATAGAGTTCAAATTTGTTTAATCCAAAATACTGAGATAAGTCTCTGTTTTATTCAGGGTGCGATATGTATGAGTGTGTGTAAGTATCGCTCGCAACGGACCGCTCTGTCAAACACGCATACTACCGCATTGTGCATGTACACGTTCAACTACAAGTAAAGCTCGCTCGCCTTCATGAAATGCAAGAACTATAACACTGTGCCAGATATGGAAATCCAACCCGAGACCCCATACACAGCATTCGCATTCACTACCGCGCCACCGACGCAATCACAATCCATCCTTTAATAATACCTATATGTATAGTGTTATAAACCCAAATCGTAATAAGAGTTACAAAATGCTTACTTTTCAAAAAATTAATTAGGTCTGGTTGCTCCCATTACACGACAATGGCTATCCTTTCCTTTATCCACACTTTCTATCTCGTGCCTTTACTGTATTAATGTAAAACGTAATCCATTCAAAATTAATCACAATCCCGGTCCCTAATAATCATAGCGTCGAATACCTTTATAAACTTTGAAGAGAAAAAGGTAAAATTCGTGAAAGCAGGTGGCAGTCGGGCGTCATAATACGACTTAATGCCAAATCCTTGTTGTAGGAAATCTCAGCGAGAAAAGAATAAAAACAATAAGTCAGTAAGTAAAGAAAAAGGTCCAAAGGGAAAGTAATTAAGATAAAAGATGTCATTACGTTTTGATCTAATAAATTGGCCACTCACAACGAGCCGTGTAAAATTTTTATTGTTTTTATTTTCCTTCAATTTTTTTTCTTCTACTGAAGTGATGTAATTGCTTTCCTGAGCTGAGGGCAGAAATAAAGTTAATTGGGTACAATTAAAAAATGCTGCGGGGTCTAAAAATATATTACAGGTTATAAATCATGACTAGACGTGGCTTTAAAGGCTTGAGTAACTTATTTAAGACAATCTAACAGCGTGTCTTGTTGTTTGTGTTTTCTTTGTTTTTTAAGTTCAGTAAGCTACAATATGTCGACCGATTTGCAAGCCGATATGTTTGTTACATATCGGCTTGCAAATCGGTCGACATATACCCACCGTTTTAATGTAAGTATTGTATTTAACTGTATTACATAGATAGTTTTACGCCTAAATCCCAGAAGGAGTAGGTAGAGTAGTATCAGGCTTATGCCATCCACAAGACACAGTTCCACACTTTTATTGCTACAGCAAAGCCAAATTACACATTTCCCGCTCAGAAATCGAACCTCTTTGCATAAAATACTGGCAGCTAAGTAAAAACTAGCACGATATATAAGTGTTATTCCTAACCATACAGAATTTCAACTGTCAACCAGCCTGTAAAGTTATAAACTCTTATTAAAATGTCATATCTCCAACCTTCCAGTAAAACTATGCTCGTTTCCACACACAAACTTTATGCCCAGACGATTCTGAAATCGGCTAATTTAACGTCAAACCTACTTTCACTAACTATAGCGGCTAATTACGTTGCCCTCAAATATTTAATTATTCATATTTCGGTAAACTTTATTAGTGAAACATCGACAAAGGGTTTTATCCATTCAGTGATCAAAGCTCGCGTCGGCCGGCAATTTCCTTTGTTTTGAGAAACAATAATATAGTAAGCCCTTCACTAAACATTCAATTCAGACTTCCAAAACATCATTATCTTAGTGGTTCCCTCGTTATCAAAGATAATTATATCACCTTTATTTTATTTCGACATATAAACTTCGGTTCAACACGTAATTTGGGGCATTACTGGCTTCCTAATTATTTGTAGGGTAATTCTACCTCGTACAATATAAACATTGGGTGCCGAAATATACTAAAAGAAGAGGTAGGTGCTTTTTTAATTAAATCCGTCGAATAATGTTTTTGTCAATAGCTCCTATCATCCCGTCATCTTTTGATAAATCTAAAGGGTACTACTTAGAAGCAAACCTTTTAGTCTTTGGACTTTTGTCAAACTTTTTGTCAAAAGAATACAAAGTATTATAAAAGGCAATGTTCTATTTCTAAAAGATTAAGTCGACGGATCTAAAATAAACGTATCCAAGTCCTGAATTTTAAATATAAAAACATAATACGTCACTTTACAGTGGCAATATTACGAAGTGAGCTGTACCGAGTTGTCAAGTTCTAACACACTCCAAAATAAGGTTGGCAGTTATTCATACACAGCAAAGAGAGTGTGGGTTAAAAATACCAGCTTTGAATGAAGTATAAAATTTCGCTTCGTCAACACAAAGGACGCGGGCGCCGCCGCAAAAGTTTCAAATGAAAGCCTTTTCCTTCTGTGGTGTAGGTTGACAGCCCTAGCGAGCGCCTGCAGCGAACAATGTAAT
This sequence comes from Catocala fraxini, assembly GCA_930367265.1. Taxonomy (NCBI): domain Eukaryota; kingdom Metazoa; phylum Arthropoda; class Insecta; order Lepidoptera; family Erebidae; genus Catocala; species Catocala fraxini. The sequence continues at coordinate 20,026,792 of OV884035.1, forward strand.
TTTTGCTTTTTTAATAAAAACCACAGCTTGACAAGCAAAACGTAGATACACAGACAGTTGCGGGCGGAACTTTAAATAAGGTACCCGGTTAAAGCCAGCCCTAATTTGTTACGGGATAGCTAACCTTTATTTTTAATGTAAACTTTAAAGAGTGTTTTGATGTTCTGAAAAAATAAAAAAGCTTCAGACAGTTTTGTTTGGTACATCTTTCAGTCGTTTAGAGTAAATTATGAACTAGAGATTTATTCTTCAAAAAAATTAAATAAAATTAATAGTAATCACATATTGCTATTACTAAGTCAAAATAGATATTTGTGCTACTTAAAGACCTTCTCTCAGCATATCTCCCTTGAGGAAGTCATTTCCATCAAGGAGGCGGCGGAGCGGGAGAGGGAGCATTTAAACCCTCTCCTCAACCGCAGAGCCGGGCGCTGGAGGGCTCGAGACGACCTGCAGCCACCCTGAGGTTTGACCTGGGGGTGGTGGGCTTTGTGGGCCTGCCCGCCATCCGTTCATCACCAGGTCCGAGAGGCGGCGTGCGTGTTTCCACGCGCGCCTCTGTGTCGAGTCCGTCTCCCCTCTAGGGGGGACAGTAGGGATTATTTGCGAAGTGCCTATAGGGTAGGTCTTATCGGGTAGTGGCCTGGCGTTTCATACGGCGGGCCGAAACCTCGGCGGGGTCGCGACCGCATGTGCAAGTGATTCGCGCGGCCCCGTCGATAGTGGTTAGGTCGAGGAACACCGTGGTAGGTTTAGTCGGTATTCAGGGAGGTACATTATCATCTTAACATCTTCTTTTACACCGGCGAGTCCGACATAACCCCTCTGCCCGCCCCCGCGGAGGGGTATGAGTCATGCATTACACCAATAAAAAAAAAATATCTCCCTTGATTTTAAAATTGTCCTACTTTGCACACATTTGAGAACATTTTGTCGCTACCTTGTCTTTTTGTTATGCGAGCAGCATTGAGTTATCTACTTATTTCGTAAGCAATAGTTTCAGTCATATATAATATATAAGTTGTATATATTATGGTATGCGTCTACCGTCCACACTGTTGAGAATTTCCTAATAGGAAAAATTAACAACACTTTGGCAGACCCGGGACTCAACCCATACAATCCCACCCATTACCATGACCAAGAAGTCAATCTAATCAAATATTATAATAAAACATCGTCAATCGTTTTATCCATCAAAAGTGCATAGAAATTTCAGTATATTGATCAATTTACTCACGAGGTCGCATCTTCGCAAAGGTAGAATGATCTCTTATTTCGTTTGTATATTTTTCTTGATAAAACAAAAATAGTACTTGTCTGATACGGTTTTACTTGTTCCATATATGCAATGCAATACAAGGCCGAATGGGAATGACATGTATCTTGTAAGGCTAATAATGATTTGTTTGTATTTTTATATAAAACCAACAGCGCTACAGGTTTTTATGCGAATTAAATACATTCATAGTTTGATACTGTTCCGGTCCTATAGACCGTAGCGTTATGTTATAGAGCAGCTTAATTTTCTTAATAAACTCACTGTCTAGCGCAGACTTTATTCAAATTGGGCCGTAATTTAAGAGATTAAAAGCGCTTCTGAATGGACTTTATTTTTAATACTATGTGTGGCTGGAACATACTGGCCGGTAATAACACTCATATAATAGTTTACACGTCAATATTTTACATATGCCTATTTAAAGAAGCATATTTGGAAATGACCGAATCTTTTAAATATTTTTGAGTTGTTCGGGCAATAATTATAAGGCAGCCGCATATTGGCCGTTTTAAACTCCTTAACGCATTCAAATTTTAACAAATTGTAATTGCACTAATAATATCAGGCTGAAGAGTGCCTTCAGGCTTATATTATTGGGGAAGATACACCTGAAAAATCCTACGGCAAAGATAATCATCACTATACTGCTTCTTCTTCTCTCTTAGCCTTTTTTATTCCCAAGTCACTTGGGGTCGGCTTTTCTAGTCTAACCGGATTTGACTGGATATCAGTTTTTACACGGAACGGCTGCCACCTGACCTCCGCAACCCGAAGGCTAACGATACCCTAAGGCTAGACCAGTGTCAGGATATTAGAGGGTACTGATTTTCCCAATAACGACTGACATAGATGTTCATGGCAGCCGGGACCAACGGCTTAACGTGTTCTCCGAGGCACGGAGCAGGCGATAATTGTCAATCAATACGCACATAATTTCGAAATGTCATATAACTTCCGAAAGTCAGAGGTGCGCGACGTGGGTCTGAATCCGAGACCATCTGCATTGCAGTCTGTTGGTCTCCCCACTGAGCTATCGCTGCTCGATAATCATCACTATACTGCTAATATAATTTTATCCAATTATAAAACTAAAAGTTTTTATATTAAAACGAGCGCCAAATAAATTGACACATTCTACTAAAACACAGTGTAAGTCAGAACAGGGAATGCAGCCAAATATTAATAATTTATAGCCTAACTTTCACGTTCGTGTACTTTTCTCATTATAATAATTTTAAGGCTGTCGTGTACTGCGAAAGCCTCGGGCGAAGAGGACTTCATTATTTCGCCACGTTTTTATATGTTTACCATGAACACAATGTCTTTAATCGCTAGCGACTATAGTATCGTAAAAAACATGCAACATGACTGCACGGCTGGCGTAATGGTTTATGTGGTCTCTTCTCCACTGTCATTGCGCCGAGTGTTGAGGATTCGAATCCCACACGGGACAAAACTTTGTGTGATCTACAAATGGTTGTTTCGAATCTGGGTGTTCTTTGTGTCCGTTGTTTGAATGTTTGGAAATGTGATCGGTAAACGATTAGCGAGGTTAAGAAATGTTTGATGCGGTCAGGCTTATGGTTTATGGGTGACCGCTTAGTGCTTTTTCATCTGAGCGTCTCCGTGCTTCGGAGGGCACGTAAATAGTCGGTCCCAGTTGTTGCCAAATTGACAGCAGTCGTTAAGTCATGTCGGAGGCCTACGGGCGGCTTGAACAACTCTTGACGACAGGTTGGCCACTAACCACACGAAAAGAAGAAAGAAAGAAGAAGATGTTTGTAAAGTCTCTCGCGACACAGGAATTGTTCCTAGTCCAGGTGACGTCTTAAAAAAAAAGAACGTCTTTACTATTAACCTTAGTATTTGTTGGTGACATTAAAGTTGAAGGTTCGATTCTTATGCCCTCCGCAAAGTGTTAATAGTATTTCTTGTCAAGAATTTTTAGCAGTAGGGTAAGTCTGGCACTGTGACTATTAGACAACAAAATGCTAATAATATTTTCTGTTGAGAAAATTTCAATAGCAGCAGGGAGCCTAAGATGTTAAACTGGCAAACAACAGCTCTAATCCGTGGAACCTAAAACCATTGCTGACGAAATATAGGTGTAATATGTCTCTGCTGATCTCTTTGGGTATATAGGTGTAACAATATACAGGGTGTCCCAGAAGTCGACGTCAAGCCGGAATCAGGTAACAGGTCAAGTTATAATAGCTATAAAAAAATATCTAAGTTACGTATCTGATGAACTAATGAGTTCACGAGGATCCCCTAGGAGATTGGGCTAAGAGATACTGGTAGACATGTTAAAAATTATAGGCATTTTAAAATAAATCAAATAAATCTACACTCTTTGATGATCTTTACACTCCTGTTACTACAGATATTTACTTTTTGAATTCTTATTTTTTTGTTATGTTATCGAGAATATCGAGAACTGCTTGAAGAAGCATTATTCGAGATTAGATAACAAAAAAAATTCAGTAAGTAAATATCTGTAGTAACAGGAGTGAAAAGGCCGTCACAGGATGTATATTTTTGTTTTTTTCTAAATGTCTTTAATTTTTAAAGTACGTAACTTCGTTTTTTTCTTATAGCTATTATAACGTCGATTTCTGGGATACCCTGTATATGTAAATGGTAAAGTTCCTGTAGGAGGTTGTCACAACTCATTCATACCATCACCAACTAATTAGCAAAGACCTGCCAAAAACAGCCGCTCAAAATATTTAAAAACATAATTATACCGTTTAATACGGCATCCTTCGGGTTAAGTTTACAATTTAATGGTTTACTTTCCTTGGCGTTGTTATAATACCTAAACCCATGGTACGGGTATCTGTTGTGTTTTTTATTTAGATGTCAAAGCCATCTCACTAAATCATCGCGTATAACGCTTACGAATCTTTCGGTATTATCCGAGATTAAAAAGGCTGAGAACGTGCGAATTTTTAGTGGAACGCCTTTGATGTTTGAGCGTTGACGATTTTAGAACCATGGTATTGTAATCAGTGCGCGCTTTGTTTACACTCGGGAGATTTGGAGTTTGACTTTCGGCATCTTTCTCGCTAGCAATGTAGCTTTATTGATTAACATTGGAATGAAAAATTAATGTTCGATTAATATAATATCAGCCCTGTATATATATATATACAGTGGTGGACATATAATTAGAAACAGTACAAAAAACTTAGGTAAACACAGAATGAACTATCGTTATGAGTAAAAAATTGATAGAAAAATCACTTTAAATATAAACTCATAAAATATAAAATAAAAGAAATCTGTTCTATCTTTAATTATTAAAAGAGTTTAAATATGAATGATAGTTGAATTTCTATTACTGGCCGCTTGGACAACTAAATTAGAAAAAGGATCCAAGATTCGTCCCATTTTTTAAATTTAAAAGAATTCCTCTTTCTACGCTTTTTCTGTAGTTTCGGCGGCAATTAAACGTCAATTTGAAATTACGAGAATAATAAGTTTTGTTAAAAATGGGTAATAATAAGAATTGTGACGAGTCAACTAGGCAATTACTTGTTAAATTACATTTAGATCGAAAGTGGACTTATAGAAGAATTTCTAATCATCTAGAATGTTCTGTGAAGACATTTTTCAACGCTATTGCTCATTATAAAAGAAATGGCACTACTAAAAGTGTTGTTAGAAAGGCTCGTCCAAAGAAAAAGGTCTCCCCGGGAAGATTTGCAAATAAAACGTGATGCTAAACAAAACCCGTTTAAAGGCTCCAACGAGATTAGAAATGAAGTTTTTCACCTGATGACCCAAGGAACATTTCCTCGAAACTGGTACGCCGCAGATTAGTGGAAGCTAAATTGTTCGGGAGGGTTTCTCAAAAGGTACCGCTTCTTACCAAGCAACACCGAGAGAAGCGATTATTATTTGCAAAGAAACATCGTAACTGGACCGTACGAGAATGGAAAAAAGTGTTATTCTTGGATGAAACAAAAATAAATATGGTGAATTCAGACGGCAAACGCTACGTTAGACGTCCAATAAACCATGCTTTTGATTATAAATACACGAGGAGCATAGTCAAACAAGGCGGTGGTAACATTTAAGTATGGGGATGTTTTTCTGGTTGCGGAGTTGGACCCGTCTGTAAGATTGAAGGTATAATGGATCAATTTCAATACAAAAACATCTTAGAAGAGACAATGATTCCCTACACCGACGACCATTTGCCTGTGACCTGGATCTTTCAACACAATAACGACTCAAAACACACGGCCCGCAATGTTAAATCCTTTCTTAGTGAGCAACGTGTTGCCATGTTAGACTGACCTGCAAATAGTCCCGATTTAAATCCTAATGAAAATTTGTGATACGTCGTTAAAAAAAAGTCTCCGTTAATTGTAATTCCAGTCAAAATGAACTTTACGAAGCTTTTGTTGAAGCATGGTACTCGATCCCACTCGATAAATGTATGAAATTACTTGAATCAATGCCACGTCGTTGCAGAGCCGTCATTAATAACAAAGGCTATGCAACTAAATATTAATTTTAAGAAATTTAGTAAGTCAAACATAATTTTACATAAATAATTCGAAATTGATGACGTTAACACGTTAATAACTTTGATTTTTACCTCATTTCTTTATTGTTTCTAATTACTTGTCCATGACGGATGGTACTGGAAATGTCGTTTAGTTGTTTGTACATAACTAAATATCTAAATGGTAGTAGTAAAATCGTTTTTTTTTTCAATTTATTATGAGTTTTTGAACGTATTCTATGAATTTTGTTGTTTTATTTCCAAAAGCAAAAGTTTTACGGCAATATGCCTTATATAATGTGAAATACGTCACAAGTGTTTCTAATTATATGTCCACCACTGTATATATATATCGTCTCACTGCTCGGCACGTGCCTCTTCTCAATGTGAGAATGCCATAGTCCATATTCAAGTGATTTGAATAATAGTATCATAAAGCAGTCTTCATAGTCTACAAAGCAATGCGCGATGATCGATAAAAATCGAGTTAATAGAATCTTCAAGGAAATTGATGTTTTCGAAATATTGATAATTATTTAAATGCGATTTACATTATAATAATAATAATAATATAATATTCTACCACATACACACAACACCATCTAGCCCAAACTAAGCAGAGCTTGTACTATGGGTTCTAGACAATGGATAAACATACATATATACTTTGTAAAACGACTACAAATATAATTATATTTCATCTATTATACATTTTTACCTTAGTTTATAAAGAATATTAAAAAAAAATTGAAAATAAAGCCTCTGTAAATTAACCGTAAACATTAATTGATTATAGTCTATAGATTATAGTCGCCATGTCGTTGCGGTAAGAGATTTATGATAAATGCGAATGTTTGTTTGTTACGCTTTCACGCATTACCTACTCGACCAATTATCATGAAATTTTGCACACATTGCAGGGGTACAGAAAACAATATAGGGTACCTGCACCCAAAAAAAGGTATTGTTCCCGAGGGATATAAATTTATTGACAAAGTCTAGTTAAATATAAGTAATGAATACAATACTTCTAGAGCCTACAGTAATTATAACATTCGTGCTAAATGACGGACGTCACACCACACCGCACTTATCTTGTTTGATTGAGGCAAGACTGTCAATCAAACATATTGTAGCTGTCACAGACATGCTAGGATTATTACAATAGAAGCATAATTATGTTGCTACAATGATATTATATATCATAGATAAACGCCTATCCTTGCTAATAAGTATTATAAATGCGAAAGTGACTTTGTTTGTTTGTTTCGCTTTCTCACCTTTACTATGCTGCCATGAACATCTATGGCAGTCGTTATTGGGAAAGTCAGTACCCTCTAATATCCTGACACTGGTCTAGCCTTAGGGTATCGTTAGCCTTCGGGTTTCGGAGGTCAGGTGGCAGCCGCTTTGTGTAAAAACTGATATCCAGTCAAATCCGGTTAGACCAGAAAAGTCGACCCCAAGTGTCTTGGGAATAATAAAGGCTAAAAGAGAAGACCTTTGCTACTCCATCGATCATCATGAAATTTTGCATACACATTTTCAGGAGTACAAAAATGGACATAGAATACCTTTCATTTAAATAAAAGTATTGTTCTCGAACGTGCGAAGCCACGGGCAAAAGCCATTAAAATTATAAATGGGGATAAAGTGACAACAAAAAATAAAAAGCAGTTTTCAAAAAACCACTTACAGGCGAAACCTTAAAATAATCTCCAAAATCCAAAATCTATTCGAACGGTATGTCAACCTTACTCCGACCGACATTTGAAGCAGACAGGTATTATTCGAGTTTGTCCACCCTCGACCTTCGAAGCGCTCCAATAACTGGGTCCCGACTTATATGTGTTTGAAAGGTGTTTTGTATTAATATTAAATACAATCGACACGTGTCGTTGAGCTTATGTGCCATATTCAGCGATAGCTTTACTAATAGAACAAATAAAGAGCCTTTTTCACGGCCTAGTTCTGTTTACTATGTTATGTGCTGGAATTAATAGTATCTATTTTAATTGGTTAATTGTTTAATTTTTGAGTAGATAGAGATAGTACGAATGAACTGGCTCGTTTGTGGAAGTACCGACTTCTAATAAAAGAACGACACGAGAATAGTAAACCTATTTCTGCGTTTCACCCAGGTTGTTCGAGTTCCGAAGTTCCTTTCAGATCATCCCATCAGATTTCCTTTTTCAAATCTGCAACGCACTAGTTGTGCCTATAGAGAATCTCTATTATCCAACACTTATGGGGTGGGTGGTACACATCGCAATTAGCTGGCAAACTCTACATGTGTAAGCTTCTAGCGCAATGCAAGATACATGCAAAGACAACGACAAAATTTATAAAATGTATAGTACTTATTGTCTTTCATTTTAGTATTATAAACACTTTTTTGTCGTTGTCATACAATAGCTAAATCCTGCGCAAGTTTAGACATTTGCACCAGTTTAAGATACCTTTTAAGATAACGCATAATAATAATAATAAATATATTTTAAAATTTTCAAAATTAATTTATTTCTCTTTCACACAGAATGGTTACAAAAATCAGGTCTTGAACTAAGTTTTACATGATCGAGTAGGTGAGTCTGTGTGCTATCTGCATTAGGAGGACCTGTATGACAGATTAACAGGCCAGGAATCCAAAAAGTGTGCCAAAAAATGCAGTTAACCAATGGCTACCAATTAATGAGCCAACTTTGTGTTGCAGTCGTTTTTAGGGCGCAGAGAGTCATAAAAGAGTAGAGAATGCTGTTTAAATATAATTTTTAGAATAAATAATTGACGCACCGTCAGGACATGAGATAGTTGGTACAGATCCTAAGTAGGGTAAAGGAAAGGCAAAGAATGGCTTACCTTAAGGACCGCCCTTTGTGCTCTTTTCACCTTTATCAGATTAGTTTTACAGGCACCACCCCTACTGAGATACAGTATAATCTGCGTCGTGGGGAACTTTACATACATTTAAACAGAGTATTATTGTTCTGTGCATTCAAACAACGGACACAAATAATAAAAGCGACCATTTAAACTACTACGTCATTCGCGCACTCGAATCTTGTAATGAAATGATGATCATTTTTATCGGGTAATTATAATGCCCTAATTTTTCTTCTGGACTACGCATTACCTGTGTTGTTTTCAAAATAATATTGAAAATCGTTTTTTTATTATTTGGCGTAAATAATAAAAGCAGCGATAGCCTAGTGGGAAACCGATGGACTGCCACGCAGACGTCTCGGGTTCGATCCCAGGGCGCGCATATCTGTCTTTTCGAAGTTATGTGTGTATTAAATAGTTAAATAATAATAATAATAATAATAATATATTCTATCACATACACACAACACCATCTAGCCCAAATATCGCTCGCTTTAACGGTAAAGGAAACATCGTGAGAAAACCTGCATGTCTGAGAGTTCTCCATAATGTTCTCGAAGATTTGTGAAGTCCACCAACCCGCACTAGGCCAGCGTGGTGGACTATGGCCTTACCCTTCTCACAGAGAGAAGAGGCCCGTGCCCAGCTATGGGACAGTTTAATATAGACCTGATATTATTATTTTTATAAGCCTATTGAGTCTCAGTCTCGTTGGCATCCACACACGATAGGTATTATAATTATGTTTGACATTCCCACAATTGACCTACCATTTTTATATTACTAAGATGTGACACAAGCATACGGTCTCGCTTGCCTGATGGTAAGCAATTGCCGTCACTTTTGGCCGTTTGAAAACAAATACTCCATCCATAGATCCGGCGATTCGGCGGTTTCGATGACGTAGTGGTTAGTATAACCAACTGCCACGCCTGAGGCCGCGGGTTCGATTCTCTCACAATACAAACCTTTGTGTGCATGAACATGGATGTTTGTCTTTATATAAAATAATAATAAAAAAAAATATGGTACCTATTATTTGCCTATCTCTTAGCATGAAACCTGTAGGTATCCAACCAGGAAATCTAACCCGAGATCTCATATATACAATGTCACATTGCTGGCCAAAAGCCGCTCCCTTAGACTTCCAAATCACTCTGTTGGTACATATCCCCTGCCAGTCCCTATCAAATGCATCTAGGTAGGCCCGCCATCTCCGTTTAGGTCTGGTCGATGGTCTTGTGGCACCCAATTGGTGACAATATATATACCTATTATAAATTAACTATTCCTACTTATAACGACTATATAATAAAATTCAGTTGGTATCAAGCATGCGTCAAGACATTTTTAGCATATATAACAAACACTTTTATTAACTGTTCACATAAAAATAATCTTCAAAGACCCTTAGCAACTCATACTGTTTAAAATATTTATCCGGTGATATTCCGGCCTCTCATCCCTTTTTCCAGAGGTCGTCGTTATTCCGCGCTATTTCGCGTCAATTCTTAAGGAACGCAATAACTGAGGATGGCACGGCGTTCAACCGCGAAGCAGGCGATATGAACTCCTCGATTTAATAAAATAGAAATCGCTCTAGAGCAATAATAAAAATAGCACAATATTGTCTTATGTTTTCGCGAATCTTATACATTAAAGTTAAACTATTTACAAAATGTATGCCTTACCTGTCCTATTGTGAGTGTCCTCGTGACCATGGCTGCTGAAAAGGAACCGAAACGTCAGGGATAGTATACATCTAAATAGTTTAACCGATTGAGTCACAGTGGCACACCGGCGGCTAGACGCAATGGATTTAATTGTCTAGTTTAAAATAGTAGAAAAGAATAATAGTAATTTAATATAATATTACTATACTGGTACATAATTCTGCAACTATTAAATAATAAAATTTAATAGTTGCAGAATTATGTACCAGGATTGTTTTTTAAATAAACAACGCGATAAAGCCCGTATATACTGGTTTAATTTACTCGCAGTCTAGGAAACTATAATGTGGACTTACAGTGAGCATTAATATTAAAATAAGTTTAATCCAAATGTGGTTACGGCTTCCAATACGATCCTTCTCTTAGGAGTATGTATAAATAGGCAATGACAAAATAGTTCAGTACCATTTTCTCCTTGGTTTGTCAACCGATTTTCGTTTTTATTTTTATTTTGTTTAATAGCTGTTGACGAACACTTGATCAAGGAAAAAAAGGATACAAATATGTTTTTCAAATTTTCATTAATGATTATGGTAGAATTTCGACCACTAGACGAAAAGTAGTATCTGTAAACATTTGATTTGCAATACATATATGTATACGTAGTAAACTTCAAGCTATCGGAGATTACGAGTAGGTACTTATCTATATACATATTTAGTGTCACGCTTACACGAGCCTATTGGCGTCTATCGGGCTACCTTTCTGACTCCGAGCTACTACAAAGAATTTCAGTAACAATTTGCCGGACCCAGGAAATAAACCCGAGACCTCAGGCACAGCACTCGCATTCATTACCGCTGTGCCACCTAGTGTATAAAAACATAATTTTTCATTATATAAATTTATGTTTTTGCCTTTTTGCAAGGGATTATCTCCAAAATGACTTAACTTGTCGTAACAAAACTGAACTGCACTGCACATAGATAAAAGACTGCCATAACTTTAGTTTTAATCTAAGTATCATATATACGAAGTCGCAAACAACAGAATAGACTAATATAATATAATCACTATAACTCAGAAATTATAAAACTATGTAACAAGAATTTACTAATAATCAGACAGTAAACCTTCAAAGAAAACATTTCATAGAAACTAAAGTACTATATACGGATTATATCACGTTGTTTATTTGACACTTTATTGCAAAATTTTGAAACTGTTACACTACTACTACTAGATACTATTAAACTTTACTAATTTTTAGACTAAGATGGATGTTGTAAGTCTCCCCGTGACCATGGCTGCTAAAAGGCAACCGAAACGTCGGCGAAAGTGTAAATTTAAATATAAATAGTATTAATAGTTTTAATAATTTAATTAGCTTAAAAATTAGTAAAGTTTAATAGTATCTAGAAGTAGTGTAACAGTTTCAAAATTTTGTAATAAAGTGTCAAATAAATAACGCGATAAAATCCGTATATAGTAGATTAATTTCAATGAATAACATTCGCGTAAACAGAAGACAATATTATAACATTTCATATTTAATCAAAGTTTAATGAAAGAAAATGTGTCAAATATTCCACGAACAGCGAAATGTAAATTTTATAAAAATATTACTTAAGTAAACAGTGGTATGTTTGTAGAGTTTTTAATGTCAACTGATGTTAATGAGTTACTCAGTTGTGATCGTGGGCGATGTATAATATCAGAGAGCATTTTATTTACAGAAACTTGATGCTTCGTCTTTCCAAGAAGCTTAGGAAAAGTTTATCTTTTTATATGCTGTTATTTATTGAAGTGAAAACTTCTTTAGGTGCGTTGAGCACCTTTTGGGTGAACAAAAATCATGGAACACGCATCATCGTCACCGAACGCATTTAAAATTCAAAAATAATAATCTAATAGCTCGACGATACAATTCACAAGTTACCATATTTTCACTTCTATCGACAGTCTCCAACGATTGCCCCGCATGATTTTTTAACTAGTTTTTCCCTGCGGTTTCACTCACGTAAGTCCAGTTCCCGTAAGAATATCGGGATAAAAAAGACCTATCTGTGAATCCAGGTCTCCAGCTATCTACATACCAAGTTTTATCGAAATCGCTCTTGTAGTTTTTGCGTGAAAGAGTAACAAACATCCATACATCCATACAAACATTCGCGTTTATAATATTAGTAAGGATTTAAAAGACTAGCGGTGAGAGATAATCTTTGAATATAATATTGAATCACTCGTGTCTATTCCCAAAAGGGTAGGCATCGGCCTACCCTTTTGGGGAATAGATATCGATCTAAACGCACTTATCTTATCTTGTCTTATTAGATTTTGCTTGCGGTTTCGCCCACGTAAATGTAGCTTATGTTAGTTTAGTTACAGTAGATTCTAGATGAAAAGTACCCTATATTCTTTTTTGTTCCCCTGACAACATATATGCGAAATTTCATGATGATCGGTTAAGTATAAAGCGTCATAAAAGTGTAACAAACAAACTCACATTTGCATTTATAATACTAGTTAGGATATCGCTAGTTATATTTAAATTACACATTATTCGGCGTGTGTCGTTTGCTTTCAGTTAGGCACATGATTCAAACTATAACGCTATCCAAAAACATACAAATCGAATAACATTCTGCCTGACCAAATAACCGAACTGATGACATTATGCTCAATATAATTGCAAGCTAACTGAACTTAATTCTAGCGCGTCATTCGGTAATAAAATAAGTATACTTTAGATATAAAGCAGCAAGCGCGCGTTTGATAACCTTATTAAAACATTAGGAAATATAGAAGGGATTGTGGGTTCGAACACCAAAATGAGTGATACAAAAGTAATAATGCCGTGTTTGGGTGCTATTTACGTCCGTTAACATACGACATCCACAAAAATTTTTGCAACACTGGCATCTTAATCACAAATATTTAAAAGAACAAAATTATAAAGACGAAGTAGTGCTATTTTATGATTAAATATATTATAACTACTTATTTTGTAATATTACTGACATCATTCTGTATTTCGTTTTATTAGGTCATCAAACGAAATTAAAAATAAATAATTTTACCACCCAACGTTCTATTGTCTCTGACCAAATACCATACAACAATCCGCACTCCCATTAAAAAACTCATATATTCACCTATAAAAAGGTTTTATACTTTTTTCACCTCAAACTCATTTAAATCATTAAGCCAGTTATTTATTATTTGCAGTAAACCGTGCCCTTGTTTTGGACAGGTTAACAATTAAATGACAAAAGGCCTCTAATTGTCCAATTTATGTAGACACGGAACCTCAGGCTTTATGCTGTCATCAAGAAAGATTGTTTTGACTTGAGATACATTTTGAAGTGATCTCCGTGGTTATAAAGCGGTAGCGTTGAAAATTAGTGGGATTTCGTAAATATTGCGCTGATGCAATTGAAATTTAAACGGTTCGGAACGGGACCAAATATTATGTATTTTGTTATGGTTGCATAAATTTTATATATTCATTTCGGTGTTGCAAGCAGCCTTATGCGATGCTAGGCTAAACTTACAGCTTACTTGATGGTTGGTGGTTGCCATACTAACAGTATCGCGATACTGGATATTCGCGCTTGAAAAGAGAGGGTAAAAAGGATTAACGTTTAGACTTTGTGACCTGTACTGAATGGCAACGTCCACATCGCAAATAAGTGCCATATTTTGAGGTTCTTAATTGCAATAAATTTATTTGTGCTTTATTCTCAAAATGTTCTCAATACAATCTATAGATAAAGATGTATCATAGATAAAATAAAATTTTATTTGTAGTCATTTTACTATGCACATTACGCATGCAAATTCATGAAGGAATAAAAAAAATATGGTGGTATGGGATAAATGATGATGGAGATATATATGTATATGGGAATCTCCGGAGCTCTTATTGGCTGAGCAAAACATAATAATCGTAAAGCTTACGCTGCATTCAATTAGAAGTATAGCCCTCCTTTGAGGGAGCTCGCACATTCGTACAATAATCAAACGATTGACAACAGCAGGCTGGCATGTAATTTTCTATTGACCAGCTTTTTCCAGTGTTGTCAGCGAGTTTCAGTGGTCTATGTCCTTTAATTATAATTATTTATCGGTATTAACCGGAAAACATATCAATTGCTTTTTTACAGTCTGCTGTACTCCAACGCTGTCGATTGAATTGCGATATGGCAGCTGATAAGTGCATACAACCAAGTCAACAATCATGTTTGTTGTATTATAAAGAATTTGTCAATTACTTATAGTGTGTAAAAGTAACAAAATATTAATTTATAATATGACTGTCGCAGTGGCGCAGCGGTTGTGGAAAATTCTGATGTTTCCGGGTTGTATTTCCGGGTCAAGCAAAATATTATTGTCAAAAGACTGGAACTGTACCTGATAGATTAAAGACTAGGCCCCTATATGGGTGTTGAATTACACCGATATTTTGCCAGATATAATTTCTCTTTGTCAACCTTGCAATGTATATTTAATATGCTTTAATCGACTACCTCTCCGTACCTGGCATAAGACTACAGAGTCGGTCGTAAGATCCCCGTTATATGCCCAGACAAAGCAAGACAAAAAAATAGCAAATGAAATGTTAGTTGAATAAACCTACATCGCAAAAGACTTTACATATAAAGAACAAACGATTTAAAGAACACGCCAATGCGGAACAGCAATTTGTGCAACATACATATTGATGTGTGGGTATTATACTCCTTCATTGACAGTAGCGAGATGTTCATTTACACCAATATACCGTTTGAGCAGTCGTAGGTGCAATATGTTGCTAGTATTTCAAGAATAAAGTCCAGCATCAAGAATAAAATTCAATACAAAACGGTTATGTTGTCGATGTGTATGACACACCAACTGTCCCGGATCGCCATCGGTGCGTTTTTCGCTATACCTATGAAAAAGTAAACGCAGTAAAAATCCAGTGGATGTCAACTGTGTATGAACGAACTTGTAATGTTATATAGGGATATCCAGTCCACATTTTTTATTTTGTGGGCAGTTACATAAATGTTACTATAATTACGAGTATATTGGCTTAGCGACAACAAGCTTTGTCAATGTTGCAGGTTCATGGATTGTCTCTTACCTCGTTTATTACCTATGGCACAGAGTACATCTAATTTGTGCCCTTAAGTTGTGAACCGATTGTTACAACATTCGATTGTCGGCACAACGCGCAAAACAAACGAACACATAATATCTACATATGCGTATGTGTGTCGATTCGGAAATCGAACGTGAGACCACTCGATCAGCTGCCAAATTCACTTATATAACTGCACGGATGGTAGTGGTTACCTCGCCACCACATTTGCGCCGAGTGCTGTGGCCTCACTCACCACGCGGTACAAAAATGTCTCTTATAAACAAGTAATGTTCTGTGCCTGGGTTATCTTTGAGGCCATCGCTTTAAAATTAAAAAAGAAACTAAAGACTTTCGTGCCACGTGATGTCTTGCTTTATCTTTAATTGATAATAAAGACAACATTAGGATTTATTACTATAACGATAGTTTCTAAACCGAGAAAGGACTTTTTAACAATACAAATGTTAATACAATTTTGCATTCTAATCCCTAAAGATGTTGCTTCAAACGTACCTAGTAGTTATTTAACGACTATTTTTGCACATGGAATAATTCCAATAAAAAAAACTGGATGAAATGATGGTTGTAATTTTACTGCCTTTTGAAGAAGCAGTCGGGAATAAACAGCCTCTTATTTGACATAAACACAATTATGTTATAGGAGCCGTACGTGTATTACGTTATAAATACATAAAAGCCTTTTGTTAATTCTCTTTGAATTAGCTTTGAGTAAGCTTAGTAAAATTACTAGAAATTACACAGAAAGGTCCACATTCGTGTACTTAAAAACGGTTGTGGACTTTGAATATAAAATCAAATACCTCACATTTTAATATTATTAAAGTAAGTTTTTTTTGTATTTCTACGTAAATTATTAGCCGCTCTTTTCACTAAAGTTTTTTTACGAATCGTGAATTGAATATTTTATGTTTCAGTGTATCCGAAAAAGCACGTTTGGCTGTTCATAGATGACTATTAGTGCCAAGTTGTGTAGTGCAAAAGAAGCATGACAGATAAATGCTGTAGAAATTAGAGCGCTGAGAGACATATTCGGTGTGATTCTGAAAGATAGAATAAGGAATAGTGTGATTAGAGAGAGATGCGGCATGAAAGTGGATATAGCGACAAGAACAGAAAAGGGTATATTAAGCTGGTTTGGGTATGTAGAAAGAATGGACGAGAAAAGACTGACTAAGAAAGTTTATAAGGCTAGTGTGAATGGAACAGTCGCAAGAGGCAGACCTAGGCGAACGTTTCTTGATCATATTGGACACGTTCTGGACAAAGGCCAGGTTAAGAGCATCTTAAACCGGCAAGCGTGTTTGAGGAATGTGATGAAAGTGAATGAAGTCAGGGAAGTGTGTCAGGATCGTAGCAAATGGAAATCCGTAGTCTCTGCTCACCCCTCTAGGAAACAGGCGTGAATCTATGTATGAATGTTTGTATCATAGAGTTTTCTGTAAGGACTTTGTCTAATAGCCAGAGTAGATAGAAAATCAAAGTTTACATTTGTGGATCTTGTGGTGCTCAATTCAAACCCCGAGTCATGCAGTGTTATTTATTTTTAATCAGCGGAATGTCTGATAAAATGGACGGTAGATGAAAAAAGACTTGCCTCTTAATACGTACATAGGACCTAAATATGATGTATCTAGTTTAAAATACCTCTGCTTAAAAGATACAAACGTGAGTTAGTATTAATATAAAAATGTGGAACCCTCGAAACCTTTATCATTCAAATGGGAGTCACTTCATTGAAAATCTAAGGGATAACGATATTCTAAGTTTAGACTAGTACCTTTAAGAATATTTTATACTCTCTATTCCAATCGTCACATCTGTTCATGAAAGGTAAGCGGTTTGAGCTGATTTCTAATATACCTGTAAACTAAACCTACATTATCAGCCATATTGAACGTGGCAGCAACCGCTACTGCATTTTCTTTTATATAACTGAAGGGACAAACGATCGATCCGTCTGATAGTTAGCGTAAACCGCAACCTAGGATCGATTGCAACCAGGAGTGCGCTGCCGATCTTAGAGAAAGTAATTAAATATAAGATGAAAGAACTCTATTCTACTTAACTAGTGAACGCAGTCACAATGATACTATTATATGCGCATTCGCTGGTTTATACGTAAGAAGATGTTATTTGCCCGGTAAACGTAGGCCAGTCATTACCTGTGTCAGCCGGAAGGTGAGGGCGCCATGCCGTCTCTCCAGCCACTCCTCAAAGACGGGACTAACCGCCATTATCGTGGCGTGCCCGGCAATAGGGTGCACAAGTCGTTCCTTCCATTTCTCCACTAGGACCTGGCGGAGCTCGGACCTTGCCGCCTCGAGAGCAGGAAGAGCAGGTCTTTCGCCCCGAGCCAGTGCCTCCCGGCGCCAGTGGAAGAGTGACGCCAGAAGCGCCGCTTCCAGGTCCCAGGACATCGACCCGGCGAGGAGGCTCGCTGCCTCGAACAAGATCGTGCGGTATCCTTTTATCAACCTGACGGCCAAGGCGCGCTGTGGCGCACGAAGCGCTGGAATGTTACGGGCCGTCAGGTTGTCCGCCCGAACTGATGCCACGTAGAGGACCATGGACCGCACGACTCAAAGAACACATATCGGCTTTAACTAACAGAGAACGCAAATTATTATTTGTTTTCAAAAAATTGCGCCTTATTGCAGATCACAAATTCATGATACAGATCTATAAGGCATTGTGTCAGTCTTTAATTCAATATTGCATCACTTCATGGGGCGGTAGCGCAAAATCCTTCATGTTAAATATTGAGCGGGCACAAAGAGTGCTTCTAAAAGTTGCAACCCTACCGCTTTTCCACACATCTTTTGTGTGAAAATTGTAAAGTATTAACTGTCCGACAGCTTTTTATAATGTACACCGTACTTAAACAGCACGCAACGTTTACGTATAACATCAACCTTACTAACACTAAAAGACGAAAAGATATTGTCTGTACCACACTTTCTGAATCAAAGTTTTTTTGACAAATAGATTTTTCGCTTTCTTTGGGCCTTTTCTTTATAACAAAATAAATAAACAAAAAGCTATATATGGCCTAAGTTATGTAAGATCAAAACAGATAGTCTGTCGGTACTTACAAATTTTTAATTATGAGGATTCTGAAGATTTGTTGATTGTTGTTAAATAATTAATAACAAGTTCCATGATAATAATTATAATATTGACCTATTTTTGCATATATTTATATAATAAGTATGGCTAATTGTATGTAACTGAGTCCCTAGTAGTATATTGTAATTGCTCTTAACGCCTGTGGCACAGGTTTACCCTAGTACAGGCACCCATATTATATTACCTATATTAAGTACATTATATATACATGAATACAGTCCGTATTCATGTTATACCACTGTAATCAATAAATAAATTATTATTATTATTAGTATCAGTAGGAGCTGAGGTAGGGTATATAATACTATGTTCGTCCCCTCCCGGAGGTTTTAACTAGTACAAGGAACCGAGCCCGCCAGGACGTATTCCTAAAATGGAAGGCGCGGCTGGAAGTGCCTTTAGTTTAGTTAATTCAGAACGGTTGAGGCCCTCCAGCCGGTGTTGGAGCGGTGGCAGCAACATGGGATTCTTTCCTTCCACAACTGGTGCAGGTGTTGTCAGGGCACGGTTGCTATGGCAAGTACCTGCACACGGTCGCTAGGAGGGAACCGAGTCCCATCTGCCATCACTGCGGGTGTGTTGAGAACACGGCGCAGCACACACTCGAGGCATGTCCTGCCTGGGCAGTGCAGCGCCGTGAACTCGTAGGCGTTATGGAAGTCGACCTCTCACTGCCGGCCGTGATCAAAGCCATGGTCGACAGCGAGAGGAACTGGATAGCGGTCGCATCCTTCTGCGTGAACGTTATCTCGCGAAAGGAGGTGGCGGAGCGGATCCGTGAGGAGTATATCCTTGCAATTCCGAGCCGCCGCCGGTGGACTGGGCGGCGCAGGTGCGCCTATGCACGACTGATGCCGCCATAGCGAATGCCGCGGGCGGGAGAACGGGGATCTCCCGTCCGCCAGCCATTGAGTCGGAGTGACGCCCTCTGTCGTGCCGGGTGTCGTCGTCCTCAGGCATTTTTTGCCTGTGTTGGACACTGCTGGGTGGGTCGCTGATATAGTTTTAGTTCCAGCGACTCACCCACCATTCAAGGCAGCGAGTTGGTACACTGTGGCAATATAATACTAGTCGCAACGCAGTAATAATAATATTACTCTTACGCCAGTTTCTTTTCAAGTTAAAGACAAAGGCTTATTATTTAAATTTCTTCAAATCAACCATACCTATTTCTTTTGTTTCATTCACATTCATCACATCACATCACACACATCACATAATTCATAAACACTAGTCAGCTTAGGATACTATTCAACAACTTTCTGCAGGCCTCCAGATAGAAACTACAACACTGGGAAACCGGAATAAAATCGCAAATATACATCACAAGCTCATTATAACCTTCATAGATCCATTATAGTACATCGGTCCGCACAATAACCTACTCCGTATCATCCCACATAACCAAGTTAACAAAAGTCAGTCAAACAATGTCGACTTAGCGAACCGGCGAACCCAGTCTGATTATAAGGGATAAGCATGCAAGCCTTAACTGTCTAAGGCATGAATTGGGCAAGCACAAAATATGAAGGGCGCATTATGGCGGTTTCAACGCGTTCCGTATTCATTCCCTTCTAGCGGAAAGGATTACGAAATTCGCCCTACCCTATTGAAATAAATGGATATTTGTGTGCCATAGAATGAAACTAACCGGAAGATTCTAGTATGTAACAAAGGTTTGGTATTTATAGTACGTATGAATTACCTCGTTTGTACGGCTGAGGCGAATTTTAAGAGAATGGAGCTGTGAGAACCAAGTTGTTTATGAAGTTTGGAATAGCTCGGAGGTCTTGAGCTAACAATAGTATTCGCTCATCACTGGCTGTTTATTTTTATAAGTTATTCTTTTGTTTGTTGGCTGCTACTGCAGTGATATTCTGCGTGTCGCAAGGACTTTACATATATTAAAACAATAGACATATCTTGAAGACTCAGTATAGCTATCTACAATAATTTTCTATTGTATCACATACACACAACACCATCTAGCCCAAACTAAGCAGAGCTTGTACTATGGGTACTAGACAATGGATAAACATACAAACATATGCTATTTTTTGTAAATACATATTATACATAGAAACACCCAGACCAAGACAAACATCCATGTTCATGCACACAAATGTTTGACTTGTGCGGGAATCCAACCCGCGGCCTCTGGCGTGGCAGTCGGGTACACTAACCACTACGTCATCGAGGCCGCCGAATCGCCGGATCTATGGATGGAGTATTTGTTTTCAAACGGCCAAAAGCGATGGCAATTGCTTACCATCAGGCAAGTGAGACCGTATGCTTGTGTCATATCTTAGTAATATAAAAATGATTTGTTACCTTGTCAATTGTGGGAATATCAAACATAATTATAATACCTATCGTGTATGGCTGCCAATGTGCCCCTGAGACTCAATAGGTTTATAAAAATAATAATATCAGTCCTGTATTAAACTGTCCAACTGCTGGGCACGGGCCTCTTCTCACTCTAAGAAGGGTTAGGCCATAGTCCACTACGCTGTCTCAGTGCGGGTTGGCAGACTTCACATAATAATATCTTCGAGAAAATTATGGAGAACTCTCAGACATGTAGGTTCCCTCAAGATGTTTTCCTTTACCGTTAAAGCAAGCGATAATTAACTATTTAATACGCACGAAAAATCTGAAATTAATAATGTTTAATAAAATTTTCTTATTATAAACCTTTTTCAGCTGGCATCATACATATTATAGCGTAGAAATTAAAGTGGTCGCTCGGCCGCTACCACTACGACAGGTGCTATGAGTTCGATCCCAATCCAGAAAAAAAAGTGTGATCTGCGGATGGTTGTCTCGAGTCTAATTGTTCTTTGTGAACTTTGTTTTAATTATTCCAAGTGTGCTTTGACGAGTTATTCCAACTTATCCCGCCCTATCCTTTCCTATCCAAAACAACACGTGCTGGGCTCAGATGCTATCCTTACACGGTAGAGTCGATTAAAGCGCGAACCAACAATTTTGGGTCCTCATACCTCTGCCGACCGATCAAGGCATGGAATTCTCTGCCAAGGCATGTGTTTTCTTCTTCCTTCAATCCTGGGTCCTTTAAGCGGGGCGTGAAAAAGCGCCTCCGTAAGTCGTCATAGTAGGGATCTCAACATCGCCTCAGCTGCTATGAAGATGGTGTGGAGGTCACTGCTCTTAGACCACATGATCGCTTACCATCAGGCGGAGTGTAGTCATGCTGACGAGCAAAAAAAAGTCTTTAAAAGAAAACTAATATAAATGTTAAAATAAACAGTCTTTTATATTACACTGTTAACATATATCCTAATATACAATTTGCAAACAAGCCCATAGCTGACAGTTACATAGATATTCTCATAAAACTGACATTCAAGGAGGACAGGAACCAACTATGTGGAACCAATAGATCACGCTGAACGTGACAAGTGACGTCACAATGTCAGCTTCAAAGCAAACATGTGTGCGCAAGACATACGAATCCTATGAACGTGTGTGACAATTTGTTTGAAGCTTACTTACATCCCAACTAATATTATTAAAGCAAATGTGAGTTTGTTTATTAGTTACAATTTCAAGCCGTAACTACTCAACTGATCATCATGAAATTTCGCATACACATTATCAGGAGTACAAATATTGACAAAGTGTAGCTGTCATCTAAAAAAAAGTATCTACATCTTCATTCTTCATCTCATCTCGTTGGAAACACTTTTGAATTATATATTTGCCGCCCAGAAAGCAGCTACGCTAGCTGCGTTGACAGAGGCAGGCATCAGATCCGTGTGCAAGTTGTCGGGCACGCAGGGCACGATCTAAGGTGGGACATCGTTCGTCTTGCACCGCACGCGCAAGCCAGATCGGTACCGTCTTAGAGTTTCCACCTAAACATGTTTTCTTTGCACCGACCGATCTGGGCTCGAAGTCTATTTAGCGACTTCCACGCCGACCATGGCAATTGATGACCAGGTGAAAGGCTCTCAGCAGGTGACACAAAAGGAGTAGGGAGAGATATATTTTCTCGCCACAGGTTACATCTCGCCTTTGAGGCTCCAAATCTTTATTAACGCGAGCGAAGCCGTGGGCCAATTCTAGTATTTTATAAAGATGTATGGAGCTTGTTACTTAAACACGCGTAAATTATTCACCTGTCAATTGTTGGAATGCCAGACATCAATGAAAACCTATTAAGTCTGGCCGCCGGTATACCGCTACCACTTAACAAGTTAAACGGATCTGGATAACACTTGTCGCGTAGATTAAAATATAATCATCCATAAGATACGTTTATCTCGGTACGCGTTCTTGAGTATATTCTTCACCCACGATACGATGATTTTGCTGTTGGTGAGGTTACTGTGTGAATGCCTAGATCCAGTTGAGCGGCTAGTATTATTTAGCTGAGTTTGTGTGCGTTTAAATTAATCTATTTTGTTGCAGTTGACTGTTATATTAAATTATGTTTAATATAACAGTCAAGTGAGAAACGGCAATGAATTGCCGTAAATCTTAGAGTTCGAAAAATGGTTCAAGTAATTTTCAACGGTCACGTGATACCACGTGACCTCCTCAGTTCAGAGGTCAAAGGTCATAGTCATTTCGGGGGTATATCGACTATGCTGAGTAGAATGGCGTTGACCGCGAGTCTCTAGCTCTTACGGTCTTGAGTTGAAAGTTGCATAACAGACAGACGGACGGACAAAGCTGTTGTATGAGAGTTTCTTCGAACTCTAGAATACAAAAAATATGCATGTTGCGCACGCGTGGCGTGTACAACGATAGGCGAGCGAGTCAGTGGCGAACGAGCCGGCCGACCGAGGTTCGGTTGCTGTGACGTACATAGTAGCCTGCAGAACCGGTTCCGAGCCGCGCAGGAACAGTTACCTAGATCCAAAACCGCTCTTACAGGGAACAGCGTTCTCAACAGGGTTCTTACAGAGTTGTTTCACTATTGGATGAGAGATAGCTGGTTAATAAGAGTTCCGACGGCAGACGTCAATACCAGTCCAATTCCGTTTATACTAACTTTATTTCATTTTCCATACAGAAAATGAATGATGAACACGATATACCCCCGGGGTCAATAAAGCGCGTGTGATATTCGTGGCGACAAGCGATCATAAGTTACGGTAAATGCTTACCATCAGGCGGAACATTTGATAGCTTGCCTGAACATTTGCTATATAAAAAATATACTCTTGACTTACGTAAGTTTCTTCTTCTCCCTAGCCTTTATTATTCCCAAGTCACTTGGGGTCGGCTTTTCTGGTCTAACCGGATTTGACTGGATTTACACGGAGCGGCTGCCACCTGACCTCCGCAACCCGAAGACTAACGATACCCTAAACTTAGACCAGTGTCAGGATATTATAGGGCATTGACTTTCCCAATAACGACTGCCATAGATGTTCATGGCAGCCGGGACCGACGGCTTAACGTGCTCTCCGAGGCATGGAGCAGGCGATAATTGTCAATCAATACGCACATAATTTCGAAAAGTCATATAACTTCCGAAAGTCAGAGGTGCGCGACATGGGTTCAACCCCGAGACCCTCTGCATTGCAGTCTTTTGCTTTTCCCACTGAGCTATCGCGTATCGCTTACGTAAGTTTATTTTACAATAATATTATTATTGTTAACACTAAACTGCCCGTTTGTTAAAACGCTGTTATGCTTTGGCATGTTTTAGCTAAGTAGCTAAATCTGGATAGATATTACCTAAATCATTTGAGTAAATAAATAAACAAATACATACCAAGCCTAAATACCCGGATGGGTTAGAGCAAATTGGAAAAGACAAACAAAATGAATACGGGGAATATCATAAGTGAAGAAAATAAGGTTTGAAGGAAAGCACATAAGCTATGTAAAAACATATTAAGTTAGGTATCAGACAGTTTTATATATAAAATCACAAGCAACACTAATCGAGATTTTAAAATATATAAAATAAACAATAGTAATTTAATTTATGCAACAGAATTTACAATTTTACGTAAGTTTGCTAGACAAAAACCATAAAATTAGCAATCTAATAGCCAATCTTCATTGTTAGCAAAGCATTCTAAGATAACATTCAAGGTGAACTATATATAAAAAGTTTTCTTACCTTGTAAACGTTCTGAAACTTTATAAAATATTTAATACAGAATTTTAAATTAAAAGCTGTAAATTGTTTTAAGAAATTACTATAATTTGTGGTTGATGAATCAGGGATCGTGAGGTAAGCGTGTAAATCGGACTTCTTATGTAATAAGTGTTCTGTACCTTGAAAGGAAACAATTGAAAAGCTAATTAGTTAAATTTATCAATTTAAAAAGTGAGTTTGCTCAGTAGACTTTACTGTCTTAAATAATTGTTAATATGTTAATATTACTTATATATGTATAAAACGAAAGCCTAAAAAGATGTGTATGTAAAAAAGAAGATTATTTAAGAAGCACGTTAAAACACAGGAAACCTTATGGATATTTTTGTAATGCTCACGATCTCTCTCAGCGAGTCGTAACATGTAAGCAAATCAGTGTTTTCCCATAAGCAGAACTCAGCAAATTTTGTGGATTTAAAAATAAACAACGCGCCTGATATACCTGTCATAAATTAAATAGAAACCATCGAGACAGCAATACACTATATAAGTCAAAGATAAAAAAAAATACAGTTTGATCAATACGCGTCTATGGATGGGTTTCAATATATAAAAACAAGTTGTTTTAGCTACGGAAATGCAAATTTGACAAATTTTTCATATAATATGTGTCAATAATTAACTGTCTCTAGGTAAAACAATTTGTTTATGGATATTGAAATTGGCCATTACATGCGCAACAGTTACGGCACATTTTCTTATGATTATATTTTTTTACCTCATGCAACTTACACGGGCACAGCTATAAAAACTTAGGTTCGTTTTTAAAAGAAGAATTTACCGTCAATACTTTTAATATTGCAAATTAAAAAAGAAATGCCATCATTTTTCTTATACTCTCTTTTTAAACGCTTGGTATATGGTATGATATGATTATGAAAATAGGTTGTACATAGTAATTCCTAAACAAACTTAGTAATAAGTCATTACCAATTATATAACACAACAACAGGAGTTACGTTCCGGAAACAAAATATACACAAAATAAAGGAAACACAAAGATGGTTCGAAATATTCAAAGTTATTTATTTATGATTATAGAAATGTTAATATCGTATTGCCGTAGTCCGAAATGTACTTTAGAGCAAACACTGAGTGATGGCTTGACATTTATTTCCTAAATACATCACTCCACCATTGTTGGCTTCCTTTATGAAGAAAGATAAAATATTTCCTCAAGCGGGGAGGCATTGTCGGGAAATGTCGCGGGGTGGGGCGAGAGGGGTTCACCGCACTATACGGTATATAATATAAGATGAGAGCGATTCTTCTTAAGATCGTGCTTACTTATACATCTCTGTCTAACTTCAAGGAACAGGCTTAAATCTATACAAGTATGTGTTGTATGTAACTCGCGTATTGCATGTCTTAATAGGCTCGTTAAAACTACCAATTGCCTTGTTAGTGTAAAAAAAAGGAAAAAAAACTTCCTTTTTTGGTCTGATTAACACTGTACACTGTTAAAAGAAAAATAAAGGATTAAACTAAATAAAAACTATATGTACAGTTAATAAAATAAAAATTCAATTCTGCCAATGTGATACCGAAAAGACCTCTTATTTCAGACAATACTAGTGTTGCAGCGCTGGTTTTTCTGATAAGTCCTTAGCAAAGCCACATTGCGACATCAAGTACAAAATGTGAGTTTAAGTTAACATCTCGTTGTTCAAGGTTCAATTCGGGCTTTTTTGTAAGCAGTCTCACAACGTAGATAGCAATAGACAGCGGGTCTTTTTACTACGTGAAACCTAAACAAAGGTAGCTACAAAAAGGTGTAAAACACTGCCACGTAATATTCAATCGGATATATTGAGTTCCTGTAATTATAGACTCAGATAAAAAAGCTTTGCCCAATTTAGGCTTATATAAGGTAGTTCAGGTACACAACCTGCAAAGGTTGAATATATGATTTATGTTCAATATGCTTAACATGTCATCTATGGCAATTAATTAGATAAAAATATAACTCAATGCAATTTTCAAAACAAATCGCACCCTTAATAAAACAGAGACTTATCTCAGTATTTTGGATTAAACAAAATTGAACTCTATTGCAAAGATTTAACACAAATATAATATTAGAATTTAACATATACAATTAGAGTTCAAATTGCCTTACTTTCAAATTTCGAGTTAAGTCGCTGTTTTATTAAGACTGCGAAATGACTAACAACTGCGAAATACACCCATTCATCACGAGTAGATTAAGAGTTCATTCTTTTTTCAATTAATCGTTTTCAATCGTAATTATTTATTAGTGAAAATAACATATAATGTTATTGTATATTAATCTCAAATAATTTTATTTAGTACTAGCTTTTGCCCGTGACTTCACTCGCGTAAAATTAGTTTAGGTTATGTTGATAACAGTACATTTCCAAAAATAAAATAAAGCCTATGTTACTATAAGCTTCTAAAAGTGAAAGAATTTTTGAAATCGGTTAATCAGTTTTTGAGTTAGATCCATGCAAACAAACAAACAAACAAACTAAAAATCAAATATTTCCTCTTTATAATATTATTAGTATAGATAAAAGCAACGCTATCCAATGAGAAATAGTTTGTCATAATATATTACCATGGAAGCAAATAGTAATACACACATTAAAAAGACAAACTGAGCTTCGTTTTTCTAGAAATTTATATGTATTTTAAAAACTTTTATTTATTTTGATCTGTCCCAGTGGATTGTGTATAAAAAGCTTTGAGTTTAATTTGACCAATTCTCGATGTTCGTATGGAACAAATGGTAGTTTTCTGTGTTGGCATGGTATGATATGAAAAGAGATGAAATGTGTGTGTAAAAGAAATAGGAAAACGAATATAAACACAGGTACAGAAAGTACCATTCGTCGCCGCTGCAAAGTTCATCCATTTTACTTAGAAGCGTTTACATCTAGCATGGCTCGATTTCAGCTATCCTTTCTCCTATGAAGGCTCTGGAATAAACTACCTGTTACGTGGTTTCTTAAGCGTTATGACATGCCCTTCTTTAAAGAGTTTGAAACAGAGTACTGCTATCACGGTAGGCAGCGGTTTGGCTGTGTGTACTTTTGACATTGCCGAAAGCCATGAGTGCCTGTTTCCACTTAGTATCAGGTGGGTCTCTAGCTTATCCTCCAGCAGAAACAATAAAAAAGGAAATCCAATGAAAGGATGCATGGAATGAGTAAGATATGATTTAAAATAAGAAGAAGTTAATGATGAGATGATGACTGAAAGGAATATTTGGAATATTAAGATATACTGCGTTGACTCCAATCGATTTAGGATCAGGTAATGAATAGTGGTGCTTCTATCTATAGCAATCCTAATTTCCAAACTATCGCTTATAACTTGAAGCGAATCAAGTTTCCCAGTGTACTTCCAACAAAGGCAGACGCCGACGTCAGTGAATTGACGAATATTTATGTTGTAAATTTCACTATATTCATATACATATCGACAGGCATGTTACACATCATGGACTCTTTTCATTCGAGCACCGTTAATGCCTCATATTGTTGCTAATGCTAATAAAGGGAGAACAATTTGGGCCCCAAGTATACAAGCCTGCTCCATTTATAGAAATGTCGTAGGGCTGACAAAGTTTAAGCATGTAGTTCTCTAGCTGGAATAATTTATTTGCCTGTGTGTGAGCTTTGGATATAAATATCGAAGCGTTTCTGAATGAGGATATTTTGGGTGCTGATACTAGGTAATTCTATAATCTAGTAGGCTAAAATTCTCGTACTAAGAAATGCATGGTTATTTTATGATATACTATTTTTAAATGTATGGTTATTTAGTTTTTATGCAGCCAAGCCCACGTGAATTCAAAGGAAATGCATATCGAGATAAAACCAAGATATTATCTGGGCATCAAGTTATATCCAAATCCGTTTAAAATATGCGCGTGGCTGAATAACGAAGATCTTGACAAACATTCACATTTATAATATTGGTAAGACTAGCTTGAGCCTTCGGCTTCGCCCATGTGTACCTATATTGCCCAGGATTAAAGTAAATCCCCAAGAAAAAATTTAACAGTTCACGTGGTTTTAAGTTTCGTTAAAAGGTATTTACTGTACACCAAACCTTAGCAATTCTTTTGCTTTAGAGTTGCTTTGATAAAAATATTACTACGGCTAACTTAGATCCTAACTGAACTGAAGAAACGTCGGTGTGGTATTCAATATACGTCTGCCTGTTCCTTCGGGAATGGGAGTATGTATGTACTCTCTTTATCTTTGAAGGCAAATATAATACACCTAATGGGATAGTTTCGTACTGTATATCTTTAAATTTGTAAAACTAGCAGCAGATTAAGCTCAGTTAATGAAAATAAATCATTTTTATTTATTTATTTATTGTAAAATTGGCGATTAAAAACAGTGGCCATGAGTTTATGATCCATTCTTCTCATTGGGTCTACGCCGTTGCTTTGCTAAAGGTGGCAACAGGTAAATGTAAATTAACATTATTGTTTAGTTAGTGTAGCCTTGACGTTTATAAATGTTACTTTGTGACCTAAATAAATAAATATATTTTGATTTTATTATATTTGCCTTCAAAGTACTAACCATAGTATTGTCGTGGTTATGAGAAATCTGGTTAAGCACACTTTTAAGCATGGTGATTTACATCCCCACTATTCCTAGGATACATAAAACCAATCGATTGCCAGGGTAGACATAACAGCAAAACATCATATAATGGTGATGATTTTTTTTCAGTGGTGGCAGCTCTGTGCGATGGCGTAGTGGTTTAAGTGATTGCGTCATTACTGCCGTCGCGCCGAGTATTGTGGGTTCGATCTCCATATGGTACAAAAATTTGTGTGATCTACAATTAGTTGTTTCGAGCCTGGGTGTTCTTTTTGTCCATTGTTTGAATATTCGTAAAGCCCGCGACACAGGACTTATTCCTAGTGCGGGAGATGCTTTTTTAAAGCATAAATTTAAAGTATACGCACCAGAGGAGTAATAACTGCTCCCCTGTACTCTCCTCGACAATTGTGCAGTGTTACAGAATACCCACATGCTGCCAACTAAATTTAGGTGTCACGTAACTGAGATCGTGGTTAGTGCCTATATTGAACAGTTCTATTTATAAATAATGATCGAATGTTTGAAATTCTGATAGCTATCTAAGTGTCATATTAATAAGCTATCATTCCATTGTTTAGTCTACTAGAATATATATAATACTAATAATTGCCTTCGGCAACTTAATAATAAAACGAGTAAACAAACATTGAAACATAAGTACAAAAATATTTTACTCACAGAGTACGGCATGCAGATAAAAATTTAGAATTATTGTAGTATTTACTGTTACCTTATATTATAACACTAAACATAGTACCTACACGGATATATGCATATTTGTAGCTATTAAATAAAACTGTTATTGTTGTTAGCTCATACCAAATGTTTATCGAGCGCTATTCCCGCCGACAAACTGTCACACAGTTTGGTGGGTATATTTATCTTGTGTAATGTATTATATTCAATAAATGTTAAAAAAAAAAAAAAAAAAAAAAATAGATATTTGACATGTCTCCTATAGAGCTTCTGGAGTAGTTTTGTTAAATAACAAACGTGTCTATCGAGTCTTCTATTCTACAATTTTAAACACTAGTATGTATTTTATGTGGGGGGCCAGTCAGTGCAGACCGGCGACACTACGACCCAGTGGGATCTTTTGTTTCGACACTCTCCCAATAACGACTGCTCTATATGTTCATGGCAGCCGGGACCGACGGCTTGACGTACTCTCCGAGGCACAGAGCAAGCGATAATTGTCAATCAATACGCACATAATTTCGAAAAGTCATATAACTCTCGAAAGTCAGAGGTGCGTGACGTGGTTCAAACCCGAGACCCTCTGCATTGCAGTCTGTTGGTCTCCCCACTGAGCTATAGCTGCTCGCTTAAACACTAGTAAGTCTTCTCTCTTAGCCTTTATTATTCCCAACTCCACTTGGAGTCGGATTTTTCTGGTCTAACCGGATTTGACTGGATATCAGTTTTTACACAGAGCGGCTGCCACCTGACCTCCGCCACCCGAAGGCTAACGATACCCTAAAACTAGTCCAGTGTCAGGATATTAGAGGGTACTGACTTTTCCAATAATGACTGCCATAGATGTTCATGGCAGCCGGGACCAACGGCTTAACGTGCTCTCCGAGGCACGGAGCAGGCGATAATTGACAATCAATACGCACATAATTTCTAAAAGTCATATAACTTCCGTCAAAGTCAGATGTGCGCGACCG
The DNA here is from genome assembly GCA_930367265.1 of Catocala fraxini. Lineage (NCBI taxonomy): Eukaryota > Metazoa > Arthropoda > Insecta > Lepidoptera > Erebidae > Catocala > Catocala fraxini. The sequence continues at coordinate 20,057,822 of OV884035.1, forward strand.
GGGTTCGAACCCGAGACCCTCTGCATTGCAGTCTGTTGGTCTCCCCACTGAGCTATCGCTGCTATTATATTTAAACACTAGTAAGTAAAATAATTAAAAATTATTTCTACCTTTTCTTTAGACACAGTATATTTTGCATTAAAAGTAGCGTAAATTATTTTTTTCTATATCCATGAAATCGCGTATGCAAAATTTCATAATTATCGGTTAAGTAGATGAAGTGTGAAAGCAGAACAAACAAACAACTCACATTCACATTTATAAAATTAGTTTAGATTATAATTGCCGTTTAAAGAATTATCGATCAATGGTTAAGGTGGCTATCTCACTGCTACATACGGCGCCATTTTAAATTTATGCTGCTTAAAAAATTTCTCGAACGAAAATCCAGTAACACTTTGCCAAACCTGGAAAAAGCAACCGAGACCTCATAGATCTTTACTGGTCAATACTCATCAAGGATCAAATCAGATTCAAGCAGTATAACTCTTTAAAAAATTAATCATTTTTTACATCGGAAAATTATTTCTTACACAATAAAGGGATTCAAGAAACGAAATGTGTTTATTTTTTTAAACTTGAAAAAATTACAATATCTCAAACGAGCTTCCAAGGACGCAACTGACGTATAAAGGCGAATACTGGATGTAGTAAGCCCGGGCCTTTTGAAAGGCAGTACCTAACTGTCTTTTTGTGAAATAATTTCACCAGCTCACAATGAACTGTGAGTTGAGAAAACACTTTATTTTTTTGCAGACAGAAGATGGATAAATCTCTAGGTTGTTGGCGCTGCGACGAATTTTGTTAATTTGTGTACCTCATTCTCAATCCTTCGTAATTATTTCAACTTGGAAGTGGAAAAACACATTTTTGCATTCGGCACCAGAAATTAAATTAAATGTCTTGTAGGTTCAATGACGTCACCAAAAGTTGGTGGTTAGGTTCTATGTCAGATTCCCAAAATGGTACTGTGTTTAGCATGGTGTCATTTTAATGGAACAATTTAGGGGTCGGTGACCGACTTTTTTTAATAACGCCCTCCCTTCATCCCGTAAATTTTTCCTTCAAAGGTGGTTTTAAAAAATTCGTCGTATAGTATCAAGTAGCTACTATAACGATATTATTACAATCAGTATTTCTTAAATACCTTTCTAAAGGCGCTTAAAGAATCTCAAAGAAAGTAATAAAGTACAATATGGCTTCGCAACAGTTCGGTCTCTCGATCAAGTTCCAAGCGTTTGAAATTTTGACACAACTTTGCGATTAGATAAGAAACAGAGTTAAATCCGATTGAAAAGTTTCTATTCGACACTGTTGAGAAAAGATTAGGGCACTGAGTAGGGTGTCTATCAATTCTGTTAAAATAGAATATGTTTTTCTTTTTTATATTTGTAACACGTATCATAGCTCTTACTACTATACTTTAGCTGATTTGTGTAACCGACTGCCACGCCTGAGCTCGCGGGTTCGATTCCCGCACAAGTCAAACATTTGTGTGCATGAACATGAATGTTTGTCTTGGTCTGGGTGTTTCTATGTATAATATACTTATATTTACAAAAAAAAGCATATGTTTGTATGTTTATCCATTGTCTAGTACCCATAGTACAAGCTCTGCTTAGTTTGGGCTAGATGGTGTTGTGTGTATGTGGTAGAATATTATATTATATATTATGTGGAGATGTTTAATGATTTGGATGTTAGTTACTGAATAGTGCTTAAACTATTGCACAGATTTGATTAAATATTGGCACACAAATTAATGCATGCAATTAACGGAGACAAAGCCGTGGGCTAAAAATAGTTATTCATATATTAATTAAAATAAGGTGGCACTTATAGTTGTTTAGTTAATGAAATAGCCGTAAATACAACTCAGATTACAAGACATTCCAACTTGCGAGCAAATTTACTCGAAATCACTGATTTGTACTTTCAACTATAATATAAAGATATATATAATATAAAGATGTCTGCGCCGCCAACGCTTTAAACAAATGCATTGAGTACTTCTGCTGACCGCACAACGCTAAATGGAATTCTTTATCTCCCACCTACTTAATACAGAAACATAACGTCGAGTTATTTGGTTGTGTTTATTATTTAGGAGTTGTAGTTTTAAGTTCAACCTCGACGCAGCGTTAGTACATGCGACTCCTATGCATGAGGTCTCAGTTTCAATCCCTGGGTCGGGAAAATTGTGATTCAATATTCTATAAAAAAAACTCAGTAGCAGAACAGAATCTAAAACTGTACCCGGTAAACGCCAATAGGCTAGTAGTAATATTATGTGGGACCTAAAATCATAGCTGGCTAAATGTGAATATAAAGCTTCTACCCAAGATACTTGTTGAGATTCCCCTTTAAACTAGAGCTATCTTTCTATTGACCTGAATATAGCTAAATCTTTCTTTTTATATCAGCCTTTGATTAAGGTTGCAATAACTCTAATATATTCACAAATATCCGTCCCATCCAAATATCTTACTACATATCCATATTTATTATACTACAGTTCAGGTATATTAATATTATTAATACAGTTCGTCGACTTCATTTCCCGTTGGTGTAATATTACGTGACTGCGTTACACAGCTCCATATAGTCCCTTGGTAATATTATTACACAGCTATCACTGTTCCCTTTGCCACACAACAACATCTAACTCACTATGGCAGTTAGTAGGGGGATGCCACCATAGGCTTTTTTGTTTATTTATTTTTTGTTGAAGTTAGATTATAAAGTAAAAATTTTCATGCCTGCGGCTTCATTCTTGTCATTGTAGTTTGTTAGTAAGGGATAATAGAGCTACCTATTCGGAAAAATAACAAAGTAATTTTTAAAGTTACAGAGATGACGTTCTAAATTATACAAACTAACCTAATTATACGTCAATTTAGTATTAATGTATAGATGAAGCTAGAAATGAATCAGATTTAGGTACGCGGTACCTTAGGATTGCCGACTATCCTGTTACTATAGTATCAGTCTTAGAGTAAATTGTTGAAATACTGATGACTAGGATAATTTCAAAATCGGTAGGATATAGTTTCATGCTACTCAAAGCTAAAATTTCTTTCAAACTGGGTTAGCTCGACTGTAGAAGTAGAGTAGAGATAAATTGTATCCATATTGTGTCAGCTATTTTTTAGATGCAACATAATTGTAGGCTATATTCTATATTCTAATCTAATCGAAATTCCGACCTGACCTTTCCGACCAAGAAAACCCCTTAAAAAATAATAAATATCCCTTTGGGTAACTTGAAATTCCAATTCAAGATGCGTCAATCAGCCTCGAGCATTTACCACAAACTAAACGAAGAACAAATTTATGATACTAAAACACAAATACAAATAGTCTATTCTAATTATACCAATAAAATATATTTACCATGTAAGATATATTATTTTTGAAAATCTTATTTAAATAAATACGAGTACATATATTTCCTAATATACATAGGTTGACATGGTTACCCTATCTTACGGCGTGATCTACAGGAGTTTTAAGTGAGTGCTGGTGAACAACGCAACTACGATGATTCTGAAATTATTACAGGTGTAACTTCGCCTTGTTATATTTATCACATGTTCATTGTCTTTGAATCTTTAGCAACTTTACTATTTTGGGATTTATAAGAAAGTAATTTTAGCAGGTGCACGCGTACTATGAAATGTTTTGCGTTACTATAATTATAATAATATTAAATAAAAATAATAACGTTTATTGCCATTAAAACATACAGTCATTTAAACACATAAAATACAAATATTTTTCACTTTTATTATTACCTAAAACTGATACTAATAAAAAATATTGGCCTGGTATTTTCCCCTTTTGTTTAAATCCTTTCATGTGTATTTAAAACTTAATTCCTCTGAAAAATGATAATAATTTTGCTTTCTCTTATACTTTACGCGGCATATTTCATTTTTCATTCTTTATTATTTTACGCGGTCGTCAAAAACTATTATACTCAAGCCTTATTACGTATTGTGGTTCATTTATAAAACATTTTGTGACTAGAATGTTTTAAGTCTTATGGCCAGTTTCACAATATAAAGTAAAAGTTATTTGAAATAACAACACATCCAGTCTCTCTCTTGATAGGTTAAATAAGACTGATAGCGATCTTTTATCATATACATAAAATCAAATGCTCCTTGGAGTTTTTAAAATAGGACCTTATTTCGTAGTTTTTATTAACCAATACGTTACAAAATTATAAAATCTTCTTTAATAAACTATTGTAGCAACAACACACAGAAATAAAAATAAATGTATTTAGTTTTTCTTATATTTATTCTATACTAATATTATAAAACTGAAGAGTTTGTTTGTTTGGTTGGTTAAACGCGATAATCTCAGGAACTACTAGTTCAAATAGAAAATTTATTTTAGTGTTTGATAGCCCATTTATTCAGGAAGGCTAGGTTATAACCTAGCCTACCGCTACTATTGGTCGTAATGTGATGTTATATATAACATCACACTACGACCAATAGCAGCGGAGCATTAATGAAAAATGTTGAAAGAACTGGGAAAATTCTCCTATGTGAAGCAGAAGAAGTTGCGCGGGTCAGCTAGTGTAAGATATAAGAAAAAGAAGTATATAAATCTGTACTGTTAACAAACATATTGTAATTTGTAAACATTTGGCGATTGAAAAGACTGGCCATAAATGTTTGCCCGCTTCTGCTGATGAGAGCTCTACTCTTCAAACAGGCATACTTCAATGCTCAATTTTTATTTTTTCCGAGATGTTTTTACACCTTTCTATGGAAATAACTTAATTGCACGGATGGCGTAGTGGTTTAAGTGGTCGCTTCGCCACTGCCACTGCATCGGGTGTTGTGGGTTCCAATCCCATACGGGCCAAAAATTTATGTGATCCACAAATGGTTGTTACGAGTCTAAATGTTCTTTTTGTCCGTTGTTTGAATGTGTGTATAGTCCTCCGCGATACAGGAACTATATCTAGTGCGGCAGTTGTCTTTTATAAAGAAAACTATAAAGATTTTATAACTTGAGCATAACTTGTAGGTTCTCGTGATCAAACAACATATTCCTAGTATTGCGAGTGATCATATGGCGCAAAATAACAAAAATATAACGCACTCTCTCTCTCACCATTCCCAGCGTTCAACTTCTAATAGTTCAAAGTCCAAACAGTCTAGGTTGATATGTCGCTGTGTGTACTATGGGTACTAGACAATGGATAAACATACATATATACTATATTTTTTTTGTAAATACTTACATATTATACATAAACACACCTAGACCAAGACAAACATCCATGTCCATGCACACAAATGTTTGACTTTTGCGAGAATCGAACCCGCGACCTCAGGCGTGGCAGTCGGTTACACTAACCACTACGCCATCGAGGCCGTCAAACTAGATTATTTAAAAAAATGTTTGTATGAACTCATCTAAGTTATACTGACTTACACGTACAGACTACACCGGCACCGTTATGAATGAAACTAGGTACAAAATAATAATCATATGTTAATTGATACTAATTGTCATAATATGAAGTAATTGGATAACACATGTATGTTCCCCTGGGATTTACGTGGCCGAAGCTGCGGTAGAAGCCGGAAGAATACTAACACGGCTTCAACGTAGCAATCTATATATGTTTCGATTATTATTGCTAGATAAATAATATTATTTACTAGCCAAACCCGACCACACATCGCTATGGCAAAGTTCACGTTCCCATGAGAACTTCAAAAAGTAAATAAAACTACTTATAAATATGCAACATTGTGTAAAAATTTCTACTTTTCCAGTTTTGCGGACGTACATACAGATGCTGATTTTTTATACATAAAGACTTCCTCGACGACTGGCGCAGCGATAGTGATGTGACTGCTCTAGTCAGTAGTCTGCAGTCACGTCGGAAATCAAATCCAGATAGAGATATTAAATATTTTCTTTAAATTGTCAATAGCAGCCCGGAGTCTGCGCCCAGTACACCGTGTATTATATATAATAGGCTTACCCCTGTTACGTGGGATCTAAAACAATAGCTAGCAAACTGTGTCAGACTCGGCGCAGCAATAGTGATGCGACTGCTGTAAACTCCGTTCGATTCCCGAACCGAGCAAATTGTTGTGAGGTTTTCTTTTAATGATTTTTAGTGAATGCGACTGCTGTGCATGAGGTCTCGGGTTCGAATCCCGGGTCAGACCAACAAAATGTTGGATTTTTCTGTTAAGAAATTTCAATAGCAGTCCGTATTTAGGAAGTTGGCGATGTCAGACACCCCCGTGCTTCGGAAAGCACGTAATGCCGTTGGTCCTGCGCCTGATCTGTCTCGGGTCGTATCGGATTACAGTCTCATTGTATCATGGGAGTAAGGGAATAGAGTGTGCACTTGTGTTTGCGCACACACTTGTGCACTATAATATCTCCTGCGCAGATCTAGCCTAGATCTAGTCTCTGTTATAATTGCCCGCCATGACCGAAATTTGGTCTGGAGGACATTATAAGTAATATAAAATGTTATGAATTGCTTTATTAAACAATTAATTCTAATAAACAATAATGTTGTTATAAAACATTATAATAACAAATCATATAAACAAGACATCGATAATTCCAACTAATGTTGCTCTCGCCATATTTATTTTAGCTGCTATAATTACCGTCACAAATCATATCGACAATCAACAGCCTCATTAGAAGATAAAGCTTAGAACAGACTATCGGATGCAACCTATAACGCATGTGTAGACCAGCGAACAGAAATATAATATGAAAGTATTATCACCGTTAATACGTGTCATTACAGGATCTACACAAAGTAATTGGAGCTTAATAAAACTAAGCCATGTCACTATGGTAACGCGTAATTACTATATCAATGGGTTTAAGTTCTTGACATTTACAGCAAGTTAATAAACTGTAGAACAGGACAGCTAATAGCTACCTTACCACATTAACAGTAAGGTCCATTTTTGAGCTGTAGAGTTAAGTAGCTGCGGTATCAATAATAAACTATGATTAGTATGAAAGTACTGCCTCCATGTTTTATTAACGTTCACCGACGTAGACTTGTGCTAACTGTCAACAATTAGTTCCGGACTTGACCTTAACAGTATATATGGTCATCAAAACGTATATGGAAAAGTTTAAATAGTATATATACAGGGTGTGGCGTAAATAATGGATAACCCTGAAACTATCGACTGGCCAGATAATCATCTATCCTTTACCCTACTTATATCATCATATGCCCATGAATGACCAAATGATTTATATTTTTGATATTTTAAATAAAAATCTTACTTACTCATAGAAAATCAGCTGTAATTGCTACAATTGGCGACATTTTCTCCTTCTGTTTTTTTTATGTCACTCCGAATGCTCGTGTCATCAGACCAGAATCAAGTTTTTTTGTTACAATTTAAGACTACTTCGCAAAAATACTTATTCTCTTTTTTTAACATGTTTTCTAAGGAACTAGGCATTTTTGGGCCCCGGTATCGAAATTAAAATGTACATGGGTAATTATAAGTAGGGTAAATGATAGATGATAATCTTGCCAGTCGACAGTTTCAGGTTTATCCATTATTTACGCTACACTCCGTATATTGCCGTCACGGTTGGCCCAAACGAAATACCAATGTGCGAAAGGGATAATCACAGCTCGAACTTTGAAATGGCTCGGATTTCTCCTTAGTGTGCTGATTTTAAAGTAACAATTGTCAGTCGGCTCGCGACTGTCAATTGTAGCGGCGTCCAATAGTGTGTTTCAAGCTTAACAAATGCAATATTTATGAACTAATCCTAATTAATGCTGGTAATATTTTATTGTCATTTGATATAATAATCACTTCTACGACCATTTCAAATTTTGTTTCAGTATAAACACTTACTTATTATATCAGTAGGTAATCAAAGTTGCAGCGATATAATAATAGAGTAGTAGAGCCTTACTGATTTCAGCATGAATGGGCCGGCTCGACCGGGGAAGGACTACCCTCTTACAGAATATCGACGTAAAATAGCAGTATTCATACGTCATCGTTCGGTGAGTGAGAGCACCGGAAGCCCAATCACTCTCTTGCCTCCTTCCCGCTCCTTATCCATTCCACTTCCTTTCCTAAAGGGTCGGCAACGCGCAAGTGATGCTTCTGGTGTTGCAGGCGTCCATAGGCTACGATGACCACTTACCACCAAATGGGCCGTAAGCTTGTATTCCAATTAATTAGTATAAAAAGAAAATATGCTTAGAAAATATATCGTTAGGCTTCCAATCAAAGTTTTCATATCAGTTCAATTTCATGACACGCATCTCTGATTTTTTAGGATATATGTACGTACAAAAGTGTTAATGCATTTTTGTATTATGCCAAAAGCTATGTCTTTGTCATGTATTTACATTTTGCCAGCCAAGATCCACCACTTAATGGGGAACGAATGTATTTTACGTTTGAGAAATTTTTATCACAAAAACAAAATAAACTTTGCCCAATTGAAATGGAACCCGGTATTTTACAAACGCATGGCATCAACAAGACAGCTATTATTATTAAAACACACTTAATTGTTATTTTACAAGTACGATATTACTGTGTTAACATGTAGGTGGACTTAACGCCTAAAGCATTCTCCGCCATCTGCCATGAGGTAAAGCGAAGTTAAAACAAAGTTAGTCCAAGTTATAATTACAAGTGTAACAAGATAAAGAGAAAAGATATATAATTACACATAATTATAAACAGAACTTACTAAGGGTACGTAAATGTTACTGTTGAAATTAAATATAGTAAATAACAATGACCATAGCATATTACATAATATTGTCTTCTATTTACGCGAATAGTATTCATTGAAATTAAACTGCTATATACGCTGTGTGTGAACATGTGCAACAGGGGACCAACCACTACCTGAGATTTGACAACCACAGATTCTCGCTAAAGAACACCGATTCCTACCAAGGATGCTTCGCGAGGCTATTGAAATCAAAAAACATCCTAATTTTAATAGAGAAGATGGTTGGAATGTACTACCAGCTTGGGATCCAGTAATAAAAATAGTCAAACCCAAGAAGAAGCAAACCACAGCTAGACTTCATGATACTTTGAGCTCATTCTGCGTAAATAGAAACACCAATGATTAACTATGTTCGGGTACTTTGAAATAACTACACTGGAACATTGACACAACTGCCATCTTAGTCTCCCCGTGACCATGGCTGCTGAAAAGCAACCGAAACGTCGGGGAAAGTGTAAAAATAAATTAAATCTAAATAGTTTAATAATAATTTAATTAGCTTAAAAATTAGTAAAGTTTAATAGTAGTAGTAGTGTACCAATTTTCAAAATTTTGTAATAAAGCGTCAAATAAACAACGCGATAAAATCCGTATATAGCAGTTTAATTTCATAGCACATTACTTTTGTGTCTGTTGCTCTAATAAAATAATTGCTGACGTATAAATCCAATATGCCTCGGTGTCCTTGCGGTCATAAATTCGTTTACTGGTCACAGTTCCAGACTCCGCACTGCTATAGAAAATCTTATCAGAAAAACTCAATAAGAGTTTGATCAACCAGCAGTCGCATTCATTTCTACTGCATCGTGCGCTGGCCAACAAAAAGCTATTGAGCTTTTCTTTTGTGGCGTATGTAGGTATATACGCACAAACAACACAAGTTTATGAGGAACCTGGAATCGAACGAAGCATCATACGTCTAGCCGCGACAAAACCAATCTACAGACTAAGCGACGCGCGAAGCTGTTTTCTGTCAGTCAGTGGTTCTTCTCGTAGACCCCTACGGGGTCTCGGGGTAACCAGACCAGGCTGTGGGCCTGTCTTGGTGGTGTTCGTCGCCGCCTGCTAAAACAGGCGGGTCACTGGGGTGGGCCCGTGTAGGCCCGTTGGTCTATCCGGGTCGTCAGAGCCGGTGGGTAGCGCAGCTGGCGAGGTCCAGCCCGCAAGGGTGAGTCCCCGTGGGCGACCAACGTGCCAGCAGCGCTCGGGTCGTGTCCGATGGGTTCCTCCTGCGCTTGGCGAGGTCGAGCTCCTCGGGAAAGGTTTCCCGGGGAGCGCCCGTCAGCCAGCATCAGGGAGGGTCATCACGTAGGTCCGGTAAGGGTTGCTACGGAGACGAGGTCTCGCGGCAGGGCCGTCCTGTCCGGCGGTTGCCGATGGTGTTTTCTGTTTTATACGTGGCAGTATTTATAGTCGTCGCGCCACACGCACATACGCTCAAGAATCCCTCGTAAAATTGTATAATGTTATTTACTTGTCGCTGATTGGCGTAAACGATTATTGTACACATTAGTGTTAGCGTTACTTGTAAGAACAATAAATGGGATATAAGAAGGCTTATAAATTGTAAATATATTCTCAGTTGAATCAGTCTACGTGTTTCAATATACCCCAGTACCCCAGCTACGGATCTGGCTTATGCCTGCCCACTGATCTACACCCTAACCATTACCAGCTACGGACCTGGCTTATGACCGCCGGCTGTTAATGCGTTAAACTTTCTTGAAATTCTCAATAGCAGTTCAGAGTTAGGAAGATGGCGGTGTTGTATACCACGAGCATCAGAAAACATGTAAAGCCATTGGTCATGGTTCTGATCTCTCTCGAGTCTTGTCAGGTTGCCGTCCCATTGGACTATGAGAGTGAGAGAATAGGAACCGTACCTATTTATGAGCACACTATTTTGCAGTTTATTGTGCATAAGAGTGTAATATCTTATAATATTTTGTTAAAAACAAAATAAATAATGGTGATGTTGTATACCTTCGTGTCACGGAAAACAGGTAAAGCTGGATAAGCCATATCTCTCCGATTGTGTTGGATTACCGTTCCATCAGACTATGAGAGTGAGGGAATAGAGAGTGCAATTGTGTTTGCGCACACACTCGCTTGCTATAATATCTTAAAATTGGCCTCTGTAAACTCAATTAGGTCTATAGTAGTATAAAAAAAGGAATCCACTTTCTATATTTGAATCATAAAATTGATATGTCGTGTAATGATACGTAAATGTATACAAACATTAGTTGATCTCTCTGAGCGGGAGACGTTCCATATGCAAGGGAAATAAGCCTCAGCGCGTCTAGAACTACTTAAGTACCAGACTACTTAGTAAACTCGCTTGTTTGTAAGCAAATAGGAGGAAAGCCGATTGACGTATTGTTATCTAGGTCATACATCACGTCACTGATGCTTATTGGCCAGCTGTGATGACCGCCTGCCTTGTAGTTTATTTATATTTGAAACGCACTAGTTTATCTTCTACTCTCTACTATTATTCTCTACTATTATGAAATTGTAGAGACTGTGTTTGATTTGGTTATATTTGGCAATAGTAATTGATCAATGAGTAACTATTTGAACTAAAAAAGTGGCATTTAAATTTTTATCTGTTACTTCCAATATGATTAAAAAACTACAGAATAAATTTTGATGCAGTTTACAAATTGGTTGATTAAAGTCCAACTTAAATATTAAACTATGTTTTATTTTATTGTACAGTAGCACGAGAGACATAGTGCATAGGAATCACGCAAGTATAGACTTGTATTAAATTCATGCATAATTTTATTTATTCACTGTTATATATTTTGTGCCGGTCATTTTGTTTTGCTCATTAAAGTTAGTAATGTTAAACACAACATAACTAACTTAAAAGAAAACAATATACTATAACACTAGTGTGTAAGTTTCGTTGTATGTAATTATTGTTGCCTTTCTTTTAAATTATGCTATTATATACGGATTGTATCGCGTTGTTTATTTGACACTCTATTACATAATTTTGAAATCTATTAAACTTTACTAATTTTAAGCTAATCAAATTATTATTAAAAATGTTTATATTTAAGTTTACACTTTCCCCGACGTTTCGGTTGGTTCTATCCAAGTTCGATATCGTATCATTTTTGATTAAGCATGCCTCATGATGGTGTAACACCGTTATTTTATTATATAAAACAAAACAATAAATAATAATTAGTGATAATTATAAAGATCTAGCTTTAGTGCGCGGCTCGCGGCCGCGTGGTACCTACATCAATAAAAAGTCGCCTATGTGCTTACCCAAATTTAAAACTATATCTATACCAAATTTCATCTAAATCGGTTGAGTAGTTTGGCCGTGAAAAGATAACAGACAGAATTACTTTTGCATTTAAAATATTAGTAAGGAAGTAAAAATTATAACATGTGAACAGTATTATATTCCGCCTGTAGATATTTTATTTAAATACATCCTTGTACACTCCTAAGCTGATTAATGCTTTTACGCTCTTTGAAAACAACTCTTTCTTAACAAGTATATAATCCCTATCTCGTGTTTTCCACACGTAATAAGGATTAAGGTACCATTCTACCGAGAATGAGTGAGATAACTAAACGGTGAGTGAGATCTTAGCTACGGAAGTAAGAGTGAAGTTCTTATGTCGCACTATAACTTTACTTTTATTCATTTTATTTTTAAAAAGACTACTCCCGCTCTAGGTATGTATCCTGTGTATGGACTTTACAAACATTCAAACAACGGACACCAGAACACTCAGGCTCGCAACAACCATTTCTGGATCACACAAAGTTTTGTCCAATGTGGGATTCGAACTCACAACATATGTACATTGGCAGTAGCGAGGCGACCCGAGGTAAAACCGCTACGCCACCCATGCAGTCTTCATATGAAGTTCGACTTTGAGCTAAACAAGTGAGAATCGAAAAAGAATTGCCGTAAATCTTAGATTTCGAAAAAATGGTTCAAGTAATATGCAAAAGTCACGTGATAACACGTGACCTTGAGAGTGACGTGACCACGTGACGTTCAGAGGTCAAAGGTCATAGTCATTTCGGGGGTATATCGACTATGCTGAGTCGAATGGCGTTGACCGCGAGTCTCTAGCTCTTACGGTTCTTGAATTGAAAGTTGTATAACAGACGGACGGACTGACAAAGCTGTTGTATAAAAGTTTTTCGAACTCTAAAATTACTAATTCTCACATATGTATTAATCAATCCGCTAAGACTGAATGTGCAATATAAATGACTCACTGCACGGATGACGTAGTGGTTTAAGTGGTCGCCTCGCCACTGCCACTGCGCCGAGTGTTGTGGGTTCGAAACCCATACAGGCCAAAAATTTGTCTGATCCACAAATGGTTGTTCCGAGTCTGAATATTCTTTGTGTCCGTTATTTGAATGTTTGTAAAGCCCGCGATACGGGAGATATTCCTAGTGCGGGAGTTGTCTCTTTTTTAAATAAATAAGAATAAAAAATAAAGTATGCATCCACATACATACATTCAAACAAAAAACTTTAGCCTTTTTCTTACGCATTTGGGTAAAATGGTACCTACATACCTGAGCATTAATAAATAATTAATTAGCTTCAAAATTATTACATTAGGAAAATACCGGGCCCTTTGGAAGGCTTACACGGCATACATCCAACGATCGACATAGGTCTAACCTGAAAAGGCCCTTCGCGAGTTTTAACCTACAGCGGCATTAGCTGGATCAGGCGTAGGACTATTGGTACGTATGGATTTTAATATATATGGGTTATGGGTATAGGTGTTTGATGGACCAGTATATTGGTAACTATGGATGAAAAACGGCGTCTTCCTGAATACTCTAATTAATAGATTTAATTATTAGATTTATTCTTACGGGCCTCATTATAGACCATGTTACTTGTTACTAGTATGTTAAGGATGGATGTTGGTTTGTCAATCATCAATCAATCATATATAATCAATATATACAATACATATCGATTTAAATTCATCCGAATTTTATGAAAGTTTCCAGATAGTGCATGTCTTGGATAAACACAAAAGAAACATTTTATTGCACTATGTATTGCACAATTCACGTAGGCGAAGCCGCAGATAGAAGCTGGCAATAAATTGTGTTGCAAATTTAAGTAAAAGTAATTCATTACAATGTTCTTACTTGACATTTGTAAATGTGTATTTTACTACAATCAACAAACAATCATTATATTCTGAGTTCACTTTAAGTTAACTTAAATTCACAAATTAAATATTAACAAAGTTATTCAGTCTGTGTAGGTACCACGCAATAAATGCGTATCTAAATATTTAACATTTGCAAAATGTCTACTTCAGAAATAATTATTCGAAATGCAAATCGTTTCTAATAGTTTTAAATGTTATTTCTAGAAAATAAATTGATGTCTATTTAATAAATATGCTTAAACATCAAAATGTCTGAGTACAATGAGTTATTCTGTTTTAGACGATACGGCATTTTCTCAATATTTAATTGCCGTGCGTTAGTCTCGCAAGAATTTGAGAATGGCTCGAGCAATCTAAACAGTTTTTTGTTTTGGTGGCCGCAATTATGACTTATATAATGACCGCAATTATATAATGACTTGGCAAAACCCAAAACCTTAAGAATAAGAATCTCGTAATTGCTCATTTTGTATGGGAAATTTATCTAGGTGGTTATTTAAGTGGTTCACTGGGTCCTCTAGTACTAATATAACGAATTCGAAGAGTTTTATTGTTTTTTGTTTGAACACATTTGTATCTCGAACTACCAGAGGATATGAACAAAATATTTTTGCTTGCAGTCCTATTCTTGAGGAAGGTTATGGCTATATAACACCGTATCAGTAATCTTAAACTTGGGTGAAACCGTGAGGGACGGATAGTTACTTTTTCTGCCGCTGAGTATGTCTAAATAGTAAACCATAATTTCTAAAGTGATAAACATGATCATAGGCGACGGTCTTTGACCTGTGTTAGAATGTGCTTTAAATAATATTTTAACTGTAATCATCTGTATGACAAGGTAGTTTTCTCGTCGGTCTGCAGTAGACTTGGGCTTTGTGCCTAGACATGACGTTAAAAATCTCACCGATTGAGGCAACTTCAAGATCTCCTCGGTGTAATCTTACATATTATGTATATTATAGTAGACTACGGTAAATATCTAATTGTCCGTGCTGAAACTATTCTACCTGCCTCGGAAAATCCATTACTGTCTTTTCTTCGACTACATTTCCAGTGTCGTACCGATCACGTGTCGTTAGACATAAAAAGCAGCACGTCCTATAACTCTTTAGTTTTTAAATAGCTTGTCAATCAGACCCCTGGTTGTCTGTAGACGAACATACCACAATTTTATGTGGTTAATTACTATTCATGTTACTTTATATAACTTGAGTTTATTCATTTATTCGTTTGTGTATTTATAATTGTGTTCGTAAACCGAATTTGGTTTAAATTATTTCGATGATGAACAAATAATAGTGTTGACTTTGGGGCTCCGTCGAGAGTAGGCGCAAACCGGACTTGTATAATTTATAATTCCGTCATATCTGTCTAACTGTCCACCCACGCATGAAACTTAGGGCCGCCAACATAATATTATGCTAATGTATTTGCGTGATGAATTACGACAATGTTATTATACTGCATTTGAACATAACTATTCCAATATACAGAATCAGTGTAATGATAGAAGCTTTGTATAGGAATGTAAGTATATATCTTTTTTCTGATAACCTGTCTATAGGCTCTCAGAAAAAAGATACATACATAGCCTCACACTTCTATCCCCGAAGGGGTAAGCAGATATGTATTATACCCACATTTGGCCAACTATGATTTTAGGTCCCGCGTAATAAGGAGATAACTATTTACCGTAATAGGCACTGATGTGTTGCTACTGAGATTGTATGTTATGCCTTAGAATTTCTTGGCAGAAAAACCTAATGACAGTTTGATACTGATCCGGGAATCCAACCCGAGAGAGCATTCAGTACCGAGGCGCCACCGAAAAGAGCAACAAATTTCAAAATGTATTAGCTTTTTAAACAGTTTACACAAACAACAAAGTGCCATTAATAAAACCTTATAATAATAGAACCTTTTTGTTTTAAATCGTAATAGAAGTTGTTTTTAAAATTCACAATGAATTATACTTTGGGTTGCTCTACTATCATTCGCATACAGGCATGCACTATACGCATAAACTTTAAATTTAAAAAGTGGTCTATGGGATGTAAAGTCGCGCACAATGAAGCTTCCTCTGTCAGAATAAATATTTACAGTTAATATACCAAGTATGTAAGTAATTAACTATCACTCAATTTCATCCAATTTTTAATTTATTTTCACCAATATCAGAAGGAGTAATTCTTCTCTAGCAGCGATAGCCTAGTGGGACACCGTTGGACTGCCACGCAGAGGTCTCGAGTGCGATCCTAAGGCGCGCATCTCTGACTTTTCGAAGTTATATGCGTATTAAATAGTTAATTATCGCTTGCTTTAAGGGTGCAGGAAAACATCGTGAGGAAACCTGCATGTCTGAGAGTTCTCCATAATGTTCTCGAAGATACGTGAAGTCTGCCAACCCGCACTGGGCCAGCGTGGTGGACTATGGCCTAACCCTTCTCACAGTGAGAAGAGGTCCGTGCCCAGCAGTGGGACAGTTTAATACAGGGCTGATATTATATAATGCTTCTTTGACGCAAGCCACATAGAAATGGCGTCTGGCACTGACACTGCGCCGTCATTTTGCTATCCCTTTCTTATTTCGAACACAATATATGTATATGATTGACTTAAAATAGCATGCTATGGCGTGATGTGCATATGGCTACCCACATACTACGCCTAAACCACGCCAGAGCTAGACACCATTACAGAGAAGTCTTCGTCTTATACTACGAACGTCTATTGACTACGATAATCACTTGCCATTAGGCGACGACTGGCATGCTAGTTTATCAACTCTGAGTAAATGCGCCTACTCTGCCATGCCTAAAGGTAAATAGAAAATTTCATCTTAGCCTCCAGGCTTAGATCAAATTTTTTCTATTTTTCTTTTAATTGTTAAGGTTAAGTGTGTTCAATTCAGTAATAGGCTTTTACAACCAACTATTGTGTATAGGTACACATAATCGTTTTTATAGTAGTAGTAGTTATTAAACAATTATGCCACTTATTTTTATTCCTATCTATTATATTATTTATATATCGTATACCTACCACCGTCCGTGTAGCTCTGCACTGAATCTTTGACACCTAGCACAAACTGAACTGGTTACCATTTTAGCAATAATGTCCTCAAGACCGAATTTCGGTCACGGCGGCCAATCTTAACGGAGACTGGCCATCTACGCAGGAGATATTATAGTGCACAAGCGTGTGCGCGAACTCAAGTGCACTCTCTGTTCCCTCACTCTCATGATCCGATGGGACGGATAATCCGACACGACCGGAGAGAGATCAGGCGTAGGACCAACGGCTACACGTGCTTTCCAAGGCATGTGGGTGTCTAACACCGCCAACTTCCTAACTCCGGGCTGCTATTAGATTTCTTAACAGAAAAACCCAATAACGTTTTGTTGGTCCGACCCGGGATTCGAACCCGAGACCTCATGCACAGTAGTCGCATTCACTACCGCTGCGCCACGGAGGCAGTTAAAATTAAATTTAGCAATACATGGTTGCTGAACAAATGATTTTTCTTCCTTTCAAATGGTATAATGGTTGCAGCTTCTTACAAATATAATTTGTTAATTCATAATAATTTAAGTTAATTCATCCAGCATTGTAAAATTAGCGATGAAATAGAATGAGTTACTTACCCGTTTTTCTCATTGGTTCTACGCCCTTGCTTTGCTGAACGTGGCAACAGGTAAATGTAAATTCATATAATAGTTTTAATAAGTGTAACCTTGACGTTCATAAGTGTTACTTTGTACCCAAGTTACCCAAGATATTTTGATTTGGTTTTTAATTTTGATTTTAAATTGTTCTATAAAATTAAAGTCTAGCCAGTCTCTAAAAACATTGCACTAGCACATGTTGACATAGCTATAATTATATTCACGAGACTTTGAATTGTCTTTCGCACGACTCTTAATTAACTAGATGATAATATCTTTTTGTGTAAAAAATATATAGTGACATATAAAACCACTATTTATGTAAAACTAGATTTTGCCCGCGGCTTTGCTTACCTAAATGTAAGTTAGTATAGGTTCACGTCTCACAGCTACTAATGGGACCAAGGGCTTTACTGGCCGGACTGCGAGGGTGAGACCCTCTTTAAAAACCACCGCAAATCTCAAGTTGATGCCGCACAGCAAGGAGATGCATGGTTGATGGGTACTTTAGTGTGTCTAGTGCGGCCCCCTCAGGGCACCGGCCGACCCCTTGAGTGTAGTAGGCTTGCCCGGGTGTCGAAGTCTCTACCTGAGTCGATCACACTTTCTGCCATACTCGTTAGATTCATTATGGACTCAACAATAAAGCCAAATTTAAAAAAATCGACATTTGTTACAGGGAGTGGACCACGCACGCTTAGTTCTGCTCGATCCGAATTGGAAGACGTGCTGTCCGAGCATGATGCCGAGGTTGGTGGTCTCAGACGTAGCACCAGATACAACTCCGAGGAAACGGTTGCGCACCTCTGCGCAGTAGTCGGAGTCGGTCGGCTCTAGTGAGGATGCAGTCTGGGCTCCAAAAGTGCGACGCGCGACGCGGACGCGGTTCGAAAGGCAGTGCAAAAGGCCGACAAGGAGAAGTCGTCGTCGTGAGGAGGATAGCCTCATTGCCCTAGCAGCTCAACGAGTAACTGCCGGGAGACAGCAGCCAGTAGCTGAGCCGGACGGTAAAGACCTGCTAATCACGCACCTTAAGTCCCGGCTGAGCGACTTAGCCGGTAGGACCGGGACGCCTCCCCCCGCCCTGCCAAGAGGCACACGTAAACGCATACACACAAGCAAAAAAAAAAGTTAAATAACAGTACTCATTTCTGGATGAAAGGTATTCTATTCTGTATCGCTGACAACATGTATGCGAAATTTCATAATTATCGGTAAAGTAGTTACGGCGTCAAAGCGTAACAAATAAACAAAGAAACTCACATTCGCATTTATAATATTAGTAGGATTATTGTGAGGCGAATGTTTTATTAGATGAACTCACCACAAAAGTTCGACGAGCTGGGATTTGTACTGATGACTTAATGTTTATCTTTAACAGTGCGGTATTGTGGTTATGCTTCGTTTTATTTTAAAATTTTAAAAGTCATTCTGTATTTTTGCTTACGAATTAAGCAAATATACAGAATTTTAATTTTGTTTTCATCTCTTACAAAGCCAACTTCTTTTCGATGGGTGGCGTGTCGTGGCCCATAATGGTATGAGTAGATATCCATGGTGTCACGATTGCAATTTCGTTAACCATGGTAAAAATGAAATTCTACTTATCCGAACGAGTGACGTCATGGCAGGGATGAGTGAAAAATTTACACTCATCCCCACCTGGAGGTCAGCTCGTAGGGACAAGTAAGATAAACCTCTAGGTATATGTATTTTCTTGTTATTTTCAACATTCAATAGTTCCATTCAATCGTCTTCCATAATATTCTCGAGTAATAAAATGTTAGCGGTAGCTAAGGATTTTCTAATAGAAATCCATATTACGCATATGTACATATGCGTGATATGGACTTCTATTAGAAAATCCTTAGACTTCAATACTGAGCATCTTGCTAGTAGTATGGTACTTGGCATTCAGGCTGGATGGACGCCCATAGCTTTCGTTGTATTTACTTTGGACCTAAAATGAAGCTGATCTAATATGGTTGTAATTCAAATCTCCCTTAACCTTTAAGGGTAAACTGCCATCAGTTAATTTATATTAGAACAAAAGAATAAATTTATGACGCTATTAGCTGTAACCCACGGCTTTGTGTCTGTAAAGATATATCCTACCGCACACTTCATGGAGTAACGTCACTTTCCGTTCGACCTTTGTGCAAAAAATATCGTTGATGCTTGTCTTAATTTAAAAAAAAAAAAGGACTTATCAAACAAGCTAACATACAGAGATGAAAATAAATTAAATTATTTGCCATTTAACGGGTTTGTATTGAGTATCCATCCATCCCATGTCTATACGTCACAAACTCACATATTTATAACATTAATAAAGTAAAGTAAAGTAAGGATACCTTCACTAAGCAACTTAAATACTTTGAATAATAGAAACTGCCAAAAAGGTTTACGTAAGATTTCCAGTACTTAAAAGCAAGTTTAAAAACTCTACCCGGCCGCATTATCGAGCCGCTATACTGTTTTAATGCTACGATCTAAAACTTTACATCTGATGTGCCCCACTTCAGTGGAACCGTGGATACCCAACTTTATTTTAGGCTTTATTCGAGAACGTAGAATACTGTTAGTTGTTTGAAAACTTTTCTTATCTGTGGAAAAGATTTACTGTGATTTTTTTCACGGGTTTTGAAATTGATGTTTTAAGTTTTCAGCGGTTTTTTTATGCTACCTAGGTGACAAAGAAGCATATAACCAGTGGTAAGTGGCACCTATGTATGCTTATAATACCTGGAACATGGAGTGCCGAAAAGGTAAACACGGTGCTACCAGCGCAAGGGGCAAAAATAATATCGATCCCTGTTACTAACAGCATAGCACCTAATCATAGAGCCTCGAAACTCTTCTGAACAAGAAACAGCCTATAGCTTTTGCCCCGTATAGAAACCGAACCGACTACCACATTAGCCAACCGTACAGTTATATTGTATTAATGCCTGTATTTTGAGAAAGGGGTATTGATATCAATAGTGCAATAAAAGACTTGAAAGGGGCCATATTTCTCCGCAAGCCCAACGATTGAAGCATTGAAATATCGTATCTTTAAGAAGCTTATAGTATTTTGATACACTCATATTTCATCCAGTTCTAGGTGTTTTTATTTGTGACTATATTGTTGACAATTCTCACAAATATTTCTACTATTCTTTAAGCATCTGGCCATTTAAGTAACATATCCTGTAGCATTTGCGAGTAGCGTACGTTTGTAGCCCGCGCAAGTAGCTCTTATATTTAGCCCACGTATGCTTGCTGTGTAACACGCAGACTAAGCTTACGCTGCTGTGCGTCATGGAGGTTGTGCCCAACGCAAGAAGGTAAGGCGAGCTATATACCTACTTGCGTTGTGTATAAGGTCTATTACGCACTTAATATACTGATCCAGATTCGTAGTCAGATGTATGTTGTTAGTTATATTTGTTCAGATATATAAATACTTGTATATCTAAATGAGTAAAACTGTTTTATTTGGCTTATAATTCTCTATAGCAAAGGCAAACTTTTAAATTAAGCCACTGAAATGCTAATGCCTGTCGTGAATTTACATTGTCCCATAAACTAGTCTTAAGAAATATCAGGTCTATGATCCTCCCACACAAACAGACGTTTATAACATTAAACGAACCGCTGTGTTGGACAACGACAGTTTATCAATGCTATTTTGAGATGAAAATAGTTATCTTATTTAATATATTTGTATATATGTATATGTCGGCCTCGATGGCGTAGTGGTTAGTGTAACCGACTGCCACGCCCGAGGTCGCGGGTTTGGTTCCCGCACAAGTCAAACATTTGTGTGCATGAACATGGATGTTTGTCTTGGTCTGGGTGTTTCTATGTATAATATGTACATATTTACAAAAAAAAGTATATATGTATGTTTATCTATTGTCTAGTACCTATAGTACACACAGCGACACATCAACCTAGACTGTTTGGACTTTGAACTATTAGAAGTTGAACGCTGCGAATCGTGCGAGAGAGTGCGTTATATTTTTGTTACGCTCTATCCTTACCATTACATCGACACCACTATGCACTGTCCCTTTCCGACAATTCTCTATTTTGTATGTAGCGTAGTTATGCTTATATAGGTTGTCTAACTTGATGTGTAGCCGTGTGTACAAGCTCTGCTTAGTTTGGACTAGATGGTGTCGTGTATGTGGTAGAATATTATTATTATTATTACATAGTTGAATGTACTACTTATTCTTTATACTTGAGGGATAGGCAGTCGTGTATTAAAGTTACAGTTGACTATAGGGTTAAATCCCACGTAATATGCACATCATTGACATCTGGCAATAAGCCGGGTAGACACATAGGTCTAGATTCCGTGCTCTACTGAGAATATATTGGTGGATAAACACAAACTTACCTCGACCCGTTAATCGAACCTTATGCACAACAGTCGCATTTGCTGCTGCTGAAGTACATATATATTTTAACGATATAATCAATCACAATTATTGACCCCTTAAGAGCACATAAGAAATTGTCTAAAACCATAAAAGCTCACCGAGTATCTATATATTAATACGTGAAGCAAAAACTTTGTACCCCTTTTTACAAAAATTGCGCGGATGGAGGTATATAAAATTTAGCACAGTTAAAGTTTAAAAAAGGAGGGGCGAATCCTAATATTTATATAAAATATGCATTAGAAATACATTAAATTTATGAAAAAACACTACACGCACACAACCATGCATTTGACACACGCAGTCGAAGCGCGTAACTATGGTTACATACATCAATATATAATGACATATATCAGCAATATCCAATATCCAATATCCAGGCAAACTTTGGTCGAATTTCAAGCACTAGGCGACCGCTAGTCTCAATAGATACTCGGTGTTTTTTTAAAGCTCAGTGAGTTTTACAGTTGTTTCAGGAAATGTAACTTATTAAAAAAAGTATGTTTGCATCAGCGTAGAGCAATCTCTACGCTGATGCGAACATTTAAATTTTTACAACAACTTTTTTTACAGTGTATGTTTACACTTCATAAATAGTGACGCTTGCAATATGAAAAATGCCACTTGAGTATTGTCGACCCTTCGAAAAGTATCTATGCAGCTGGCGTACACAGTTGTACACAGAGCAATATTATAAAGCCATGGTTTAAATAGGATGAAGGATGCTGCACAGCTAGCAATGCAATTTATTACGTATAATCTTATCATGCAGCGATAGCCTAGTAGGAAACCATTGGACTGCCACGCAGAGGTCTCGGGTTCGAACCCAAGGTGCGCATCCCTGACTTTTCGAAGTTATATGCGTATTAAATAATTAGTTATCGCTTACTTTAACGGTGAAGGAAAACATCGTGAGGAAACCTACATGTCTGAGAGTTCTCCATAATGTTCTCGAAGATATGTGAAGTCTGCCAATCCGCACTAGGCCAGCATGGTGGACTTCGGCCTAACCCTTCTCACAGTGAGAAGAGGCCCATGCCCAGCAGTGGGACAGTTTAATACAGGGCTGATATTAATCTTATCATGAACTTAAAACATATAAGAACAAAAACTGCAATGGATTATTAATGTACAATAATCTCTTCATCGAAAATGAAATTGACCTCTGGAAGCACTTAAGAGACAGTTGTCTAAAACCATATACTCGCAAGCTCACCAAGTATCTGTTGCTCTACAGCAAGCTCTAATACAAGTAGCGAAATACTTGAATTTTTAATTAGTCAAATCTGCTGGCACCCACGGAGCCTCATTACAAGCGGGTGGCGTGTAAGCCTGATAGGGTAACACGATCACTATGTAAATATATGAGCATGCATAAACACGCGGTCCCCGCTAAGAACAGAAACACTTTACCTACAGCTGTCGTACATACGGTTAGAGGTTGGAAGTAGTCGGCACTAAGAAACTGCTATTTTTGTAAACATGCATTCGTATATACACGACTGTAAATAATCAAAGGGGAATGTAGATGTATATTATGCAATACGCCAGCTGTTTTGAGATTTAATGCGATAAGAGACGAGGATTTTGGCATCTACTAAGCACTTTGCCAGACTTTATGCTTTATATTAAAGGTTACTAGCAATTTTGTTGTTTCTTGATCAGATCGGAGGCGTTCTGGACAAAGGCCAGGTTAAGAGCAACAGCAAGCCTTGAACCGACTGGCGTGTATGAGGAATGTGATGAAAATTAATGAAGCCAGAGAAGTGTGTCAGGATCGTAGCAAATGGAAATCCGTAGTCTCTGCCAACCCCTCTGGGAAACAGGCGTGAATCTATGTATGTATGTATGTAGCAATTTTGGTTACAAATAGAATTAATAATAATAATAATAAAACTTCTTTATTGACACAAAAATACAAGTAGGTACATAGTAGTAGAAAACTTAATCTAGGTACAGAATTCTTAATTATAATGTTCTGCTGGTACTTAAAATAGGATATATCCTGTGCTATAAGTACCAGCAACCCTCCAGTTTCACAGTTAAACTAAGTAAAAATCTACTGGTGACAATAAGAGTATATTTACCTACTTACAATATTAAACTTTACGTAATTTAAGCTAGATATAAATTCTTACTTAACTGAGGGAGCTAACCTTCCAGTTATGCTAGAAAGCTTACGAATGGATTCATATCGGTAATGCAATGGGTGGGATTTGAACCCGCGACCTCCTGTTCGCACGTCTAATACCTAATCCACTGGGCTACCACCACTTTTATTTCGTAAAAAAACTCAGTAACACTCTTCTAACCTAGGAATGTAACTAGCGAGCTTTATAACTCACTACGTGCAAACTATGATGCTGTAAAATGAGCAATTTATTTAACACAGAAGCAAAAAGTAGACTAACGTAAATACAATGAATGAAACATTGCAATTTAAATTACAATAACAAACAGTTGTTAGTTCAAACCTCCGTTGGTCCAGTTAAACTAAATAAATAGAAACGCAATTAATTCGTGTGGTTATTCCATGCTAATAATAAAGAAACAGTCATAAATAAAATGTTTTGCGTTGCATAGTATCCAGTATACTGTGTGTACGTGTGGGTGTGTAAACACAAATATAAAAACAAGTCCTAAGGTTTATGATAAATTAAGGCCCTTGCACGGATTGTATTCATCATGTACATATATCACCGAAATGAGTCACCCGTGCATCAACATTCATGATTAACTCACACATATAACGCTAGCCCTCGTGATTAACTTACAAATGTACCTCGCTTGAGTAGCTTGCTTTACGCATGTAACCCTGGCTAGATGGTAGCATCATATACAAGCATTTTTAAAGATGAAATATCGAACAACAAATTACAAACATATCTCTGTCAATATATTGTATCAAATAGAAGCTACCGAAAAGGGCACTTGACAGACAGCTGTAGATAATGTTAAATTGTGGGTGTTGTGCCAAATGGATGATAAAAAGCCCGCCCCCAGATGAAGTGATCAAAACCTTAGCTGGTGAAATGTGAGTGTAATACACTTAAATCTATCTATTCATAGACATACAGGCGTAAATCTATATATGTATTTTAACCATATTATATTTAGTTAGCATATAACTGGGAAATCCAACCACCCACGGCGGACTCCCACGGTCGTAAACGTAAACGCAGACTTATATTACAAGATCATCGAGGCAGTTCTGATTTATTTTTAATAATATATGGCGATAGCATGGTCTTTTTTTATTATTACAAGAGGACTCCACATCATTCTAATAGCAGCTGAGGCGATGTTGAGGTCCCTACTATGACGGCTCAAGACGGTCCTTTTTCACGCCCCGCTTAAAGTACCCAGGATTACAGGATATCGATATCGACATATCGATATCGACTTATCAATATCGAATATCGATATGTCAATATCTATTATGTCGGCATGTCGATATCAATATGTTGAGATTTTCGATATCGAATTTTAATATTGATATGTCGATGTCGATATGTCGATACATCGATATCGATATTTGTTATCGATATGTCTATATGTCGACATCATTATATCGATACCTGTATATCGATATGTCGGACTCTCGATAGAATACATTGTTATGCGGACGACAGTACCGTGCATGGGCGATATCTCAGATTCTAAACAGGGTGAGGCGGTTCTTCGCGCCTAGGCAGCTATGCGTACTGTATAAGGCGCAAGTGCGCCCTTGCGTGGAGTACTGTTCTTATCTTTGGGATGGCTCCGTGCAGTACTTGCTAGAAGCTCTCGACAGGTTACAGCGGCCGGCTGTCCGTATCATCGAAGATCCAAACGTCACGAGTTCACTGGAACGTCTGCAACTCCTTAGGGATATTGCCTCATTGGCATGTTTATACAGAATATACCACGGTGAGTGCTCTGAAGAGTTATTCCACCTTATCCCACCCTCCCCTTTCCTACCCAGAACAACGTGTGCTGGGCTCAGATGGCATTCTTACACAGTAGAATCGATTAGAGAAATGAACGATCAAGGCATGGAATTCTCTGCCAAGGCGCGTGCCGTGGCAGAGAATTCAAGGAAACACGTTTTCCTTCTTCTTTCAGCACTTCATCCGAGAGGCGGCGTGCGTGTTCCCACGCGCGCCTGTATGTTATGTCTTCGTCCTCCCACAGTAGGTAAACAATTATCTTTAAATAGGGTAGGACGATTTGAGTAGTGGCCTGCCGTTTCATACGGCGGCGGGTCGAAACCTCGGTGGACTCGCGATTGTACGTGAAAGTGATTCGCGCGGCCTCACCGACTCTGGTCATGTTGAGAAACACCGTGGTAGGTTTATATAGAGCTGCGCCGAGGAGTGAGACAGGGAGATGTAATATCTCCCTGTCCCACTCTTCGACGCAGCTCTATCGTATTTGTTTTCTGGTCCTGAAGCTAGACAGTCTTTGTGGCCGTGTCATACAGGCATCTCAACACTTCTATATAGCGCCAGTCGAAGAAATCGTTGCAGAGCATCCAGCTTTCTGCCCAAGTTTCTATATGCTGATAAAAAATTTCGATATCGATATGTCGATATTGATATGTTCAATTATGTCGCTATCGATATGTCGATATCAAAATATCAATATCGATATATCGACTTCGACATTTTTTATATGGTGAATACATTGACCTGTCCGTGGGGTGGCGGACGACGACGTTACCAGAGCTGGCGGGGCCGAGCGTGATATGCCATGCCCTTACTTTCCTCGTAGCAAGAAGAGGCCGTTCCCAGCAGTGGAACAGTGTACGTACGGAGCTGATATTATTATAAATTTATATGTTTAGAAGAATACAATTTATAATACTCTATGCCATACGGTCCAAATTTCATTCTTATCACGTATAATTTCAACTTGTTCTTTATTCATGCTGTCGTTTGGTGTTTAAGGGGCGGGGTTCAGCCTTTTTTCGCGTATTTTGTTAAATGGTCCACAAATAACAAGGTTTATGAAGTGCTAAATACCTGTACCTACTCGGCACTTTTTAATTGGAGAGGGTCAAATGATTATTCATGGACACGCTTGCATCCCCTCTTGTCCTCGAGCCCTTCGAGAGCATTCGTAAAGAATATTTTTAAATGTATTTCATTTTAGCCGTACTTTTTTTGGAGAGGGATTAAAAGGGTGTGGATTATTTTGTGAAAATTTTAAATACTTGATAAGTACATGACACTTATGATGTGTTGACGCATTGAGTGGATCTATCGATATACATACATGGATAGATTAATATCGATTACATCAACAGGTATCGTTTCCGTATCAAATAAGGATTGTTAGGTTAGAGTGATCTGACAGTTGTCAAGGCTTTTGTTGGTACTATATTGTAATAAAATTTACGTGCGTGTAAATATTCACTTCTTGGGTAAATATGTATAGTTAATATAAAATATGTTTACAAAATCTATTCTGGTGACTTAACATGACTGACTACTCTATAGAAACAATGGACAAAAACATTGCGAAATAATATTTAGATACAATAATAAAACAAACAGAAAAGAAACATAAGGGATATTTCCTAAATATATATGTATTCATGCATTTTCGTAGCACTGTAGCATCAAGTCTACGTTAAACCGTAGACTCCACCCTACGTGTAATCGTAGAACCTCTACAAAGCTACGAATACATGCTTGTCAAAGTGTTACCCGATGTTAAGGAAACTGAACGCAAACGTATTAATTTGATATAAGCGGCTAATTAAGATAATTAATAAGCAGTAATTGGCGGTTATGTTCCCGAGTAAGTACAAAACAAGCCCTTTATTTTGCCCCTCCCATTCATATACGTAATTTTATTATTTTATACATTATTATTTAGCGACCCTAAAAGAAATTATATCATAACGGTAATAACGCTAGCTGTACTAAGCTTAGTTTTTTAAGTATAATGCGAAGAGTGAAAATAAATATATGTAGGAAGAGGGGTGTTTGAATATTGAAAATGCCATCTCCGTTATCCATGCTCATTTATTGTAACACTTTATAAACCAATAAAGAAATACTATCACGTGCGATCCGTAGAGTTCGACCGCCGACAACTGAATGCCGCTCCCGCAGATGCGCACGTCTTTTATACGTGTTACTGCACAAAGAAGTGACATAGTCGCATGACTGTTTGTTCGAATTTCGTATTTAGCACCGACATATATTATATAGGTATTTAATAAAACTTTGCGTTTGATCCTGACAGAGATCACGAAGTCCGCGTCTCGTAAAGTCGGTAAAGTGTAGTTGAGTTTTTCTGTTAAGAGATTCCTTAGGATAACTTCGGTTCTAGAAGGGTTTCGTAGCACTATTCTGAATTACGTAATACCTATAAACATATGTACATAGTCTCATGCCTATATACTCGAAAGGGTAGGCAGACATATTATATAATAATAATATAATATTCCACACACACAACACCATCTAGCCCAAACTAAGCAGAGCTTGTACTACAATGGATAAACATACGTATATACTTGTTTTGTAAATACATATATATTATACATAGAAACACCCAGACCAAGACAAACATCCATGTTCATGCACACAAATGTTTGACTTGAGCGGGAATCGAACCCGCGACCTCAGGCATGGCTGTCGGTTACATTAACCACCACGCCGTCTCAGCCTACATTATTTTCACGACAATAAGCGCGCCTTTTTTTATTGCTATTGATGGCAGACGAGCAAGTGGCTCATCTGATGGAAAGTGGTAACCGCTGCTCATAGAATTCAGCAATGTCAGAACACAGCAAAGCCGCTGCCTACCGTGAAAGAAGAACTCTCTTTAAACCTCGTTTGAAGAAGGACATATCATAGCGCCTATGAGGTTGGTCACATTTCAAGACTGTAGTCGAGAATCAAACCCGTGCCCGCATGCTGAAGTTGCTCTACGTTAATTACACCTGTGGCGTTGAGGCAAAAATGTTTTCAAGTAGTCCGTAAAGACATAAACCATTGGTAAAATTTGATGATCCACATCTGTTTTCTTCGCCGACGTTTACTAGCGGGAATTTATGTATTTTTATCTTCTTATTTTTCTTTACGTGTGGTTAGTGGCCAACCTGTACTTAAAGAGTTGTTCAAGCCACCGACTTTTTACGTGCCCTCCGAAGCACGGAGACGCTCAGATGAAATATCACTAAGCGGTCACCCATCTATAGACTGACCACACCCAACGTTGCTTAACCTCGCTAATCGTTTACCGATCAGTGAGTGCAGCGGTAGCACACAAAAGATAATAAGTTACTTAGTTGGTGTAATATTTTAAGTAGTCGCTTCGCTAGTGCCACTGCGCCGAGTGTCGTCGAGTCGATCCCCACACGGAATAACAATGTTTTTTGATCCACAAATATTTGGTCTGACACTAGGTGTCCTTTGTTTTCGTTGTTTTAATGTTTGTGGAGTCCTCAACACTAGATTTACTTCTAGTGCGCAAACTGAGCATTTTAATAACAAAAAAGTAATAGTAAATTAGGAAAAAGGAATAACTATGTTCAAAAAATAGAGAGCCGATATCCGTCAAATCTAAATTGTAATGCAATATAAATTCACATCTGGAGTTAATTTTAATTTAAGAAAATACCATTTCTCATATTCGTAAACCTCAGCCCTTTTTTTACGTGGGTGAATCTTCGACGCGTACCTCTCCGCGGGGCGACGGCGAGGTTATGTTAGACTCATCGGGGAGTGATGATCCCGGTTATACCGACTAAACCTACCACGGTGTTTCTCGACATAACCAGGGTCGGCGGGGCCGCGCGAATCACTTTCATACACAATCGCGAGCCCGCCGAGGTTTCGACCCGCCGTATGAAACGGCAGGCCACTACTCAAATCGTCCTACCCTATTTAAAGATAATTGTTTACCTACTGTGGGGGGACGAAAACATAACATACAGCCGCGCGAGGGAACACGCACGCTGCCTCTCAGACCTGGTGCTGATCGGGTGACGGGTAGGCCCACGAAGTCTACCACCTTTAGGTAAAACCTCATGGTGGCTGGCGGTCGTTTCGCGCCTTTCGGCGCCCGGTTTTGCGGTTGGCCTCCCGAGTCTCCCACTTCCCCGCATCCTTGATGCAAATTACTTCCTCACAAAAGGAGGCGATGGCGTTCCACGACCTCCCACTCCGGACCATAGACTGAACCACCGCCGGGAGCGAGAGGGTAACCATCCCGACTGCCGCGACAAACTCACGGCGCTGCGAAGCCCATCTGGGGCAATCCGCCAACGTTTGCAGCGCCGTGTCTACAACAACATCGCGGCAGTTGCCGCAGTGGTAACAATTGGGTGTCTCTTGCCAGCCTCTGCGACACAGGAACTGGCCAAAGCAACCGTGGCCAGTTGTCTGTGTCAGCCGGAAGGTGAGGGTGACATGCCGCTTCTCCATCCACTTGACAAGTGGCTGGAGAGGCGGCATGGCGCCCTAAAACGGGTCTTACCGCTACGATCGTAGCGTAACAGGGCGACCTCAGCCTATTTTTTTTTTTTTTTTTTTTTTTTTTTCCCAGGAAAAATGCTTCATGCACTGCCCACCGGCTAGGGGACGACACCGGCGGGGGAGTGTGGGACTCCCAGCGAGACGCGCTGGTATACCCACTAAAAAACCTGGGGTGTTCCCTCTCTCATCCAATAGGGGGGGCCAGTTGGGAGCTAAAAGGATTCATCCATAGCAGGCCCCCCCATGTGGGTGTGGGCCGGGTCAAACGGACCCGGCCACCTCTCGTCCCCAGGGGAGAGCCTGACCGCTCTCCCCTTTCGACGTTAGAAGGCGCGCGGGAACACCGCGCGCGCCCTCTCGGGGTTCCTAATTTACGGGTGGCAGGGTCCCCTCAGGCCTTGCCACCCGGAACCCTTAAGTGGGGGGCAGGAGAGCGACAAAAGCGCGTCTCCTGCGCCCTCTCCTCCGGCGGCGGACTTCCGGGGCGTAAGGATCATCCTCACGCCCCCGTTCCGCCGCCTCCTTCTGCGAGATGACAGTCTCGCAGAAGGACCTCATTGCGCCCCAGCACCTGTCGTCGCCGACCATCCTGGATACGACGGTCGGCAACGAGAGGTCGGGGCCAATCACAGCGACCAGGGCGCAGCGCTCCACGGCCCACGCCGGACACTCCTCCAGCGTGTGCTGCGCCGTGTCCTGGTCACACTCCTCACAATGGTTGCACCTGGTTGTCGGCTCCCTACCGGCTATCTTGCAGAGGTACTCCCCGAAACAGCCGTGTCCGGAGAGCACCTGAGCGAGCCGGTAGGTGAGCGGTCCGCGCCGTCTGTCCGTCCACTGTCTTAGTACCGGACGGACAGCCTCGACGGTCCTCACCCCGTAGCGGGGCTGGGCCAGTCTGTCTTCCCACTTCTCCTCGAGGACCAGTCGAGCCTGGGACCTTCGCGTCTCCACCGTACAATGCGTGGGTTCCTCGCCATGGAGCCGGAGGTCCGCGCGCCAGTAATACACTGACGCCTGGACCTCCGCCTCCAAATCCCAAGGCGGCGATGCCGCCAAAACGCACGCCGCCTCATAGGAGACGGTGCGGTACGCCCGCGACACCCTGATCGCCATCGCCCTCTGCGGTCTCCTCAGGAGGGCGACGTTGTGGCGATCGAGGGCGTCGGCCCAAATGGGCGCTCCGTAGAGCGCCATCGACCGCACCACCCCCAAATAGAGGCGGTGGCAGATGACACTCGGCCCCCCGATATTCGGCAGCAAAGAGCTAAGCGCTCCTGCCGCCGACATCAGCCGGGGGGCCAGGCGGCTAAAATGGACGCGAAAGTTCCAGCGGCCGTCGAGGTGGAGCCCCAAGTATTTCATACTCGGCTCCACCCCGATGCGGACCCCTCCAACGATGATGTGGGCATCTGGTGGCGGCGCCCGCCGAGGCCCATGAAATAATAGGGCCTCGGACTTTTCCAGCGCCACCTCCAGTCCCAACATCCTAATCCTGCCGACAACCAGGGCAACTCCAGCCGTGGCAAGACGGGCAGCTGCCCCGTAATCCTCTCCCCGGGCCGTCACCAGCGTGTCGTCGGCGTAACAAGTTACGCCGACTCCCGGGGGCAGGGCGCCCCGCAGCACCCAGTCGTAGCCGATGTTCCACAGGATCGGACCCAGAACCGATCCCTGTGGAACACCGCACGACACCTCCCTCCGGAACGTCTAGGGCGACCTCAGCCTAGATCAACACCCAATTTTCACAGTATTTTTTACGAGACTCCGCATAGAAAATCTACATAGGTTTTTTCGAATATTTCAATATGCACTATCTAACAAAAATATACTGCTATATTATTTATAGAACAGTTGGTTGAATATCAAAAACACGAACGTAGCTGCCTTGTATTCTTTCATTTTATACACAACACAAGCGAATACTAGAAATATATACGAAATAATAGCACCTTCGCTTCCTAAATAAATGATCACAATACTGCATTGGGAACAGAGTAACCAGGGAATTGCACAGTGAATCAATAATGTAAGTCGACAGTTAACAGGCATCGGTACATGCTCACCACAATGCACTTCGATTTAAACTGATGTGACCCCTCAAACTAACTCTGTTGAAACATTGTGCACCCTGTATAGATGTATTACGTTATTCAATTTGTGATTGTAGTGTTTACACTAACGTCTGCTCAAGAATCGTTTGTTCATTTATGCCACAATATTACACACATTGTTAAGTTTATTGAAATGAGACAGATTTATATAAAACTAGCTTTTGCGCGCGGCTCCGCCCGCATGGTACCTACATCAATAATCAGTATGTATATGTCCCTTCTCAGGTTTTAAACTATATCTGTACCAAATTTCATCTAAATCGATTGAGCGGTTAAGCCGTGAAAAGTTAACAGACAGACAGGGTTACTTTCGAATTTATAATATTAGTAAGGAATAATATCAGCCCTGTATAAAACTGTTCCACTGCTGGGCACGAGCCTCTTCTCAGTGTGAGAAGAGTTAAGCCATAGTCCACCAGACTTCGCATATCTTGAAAAACATTATTGAGAACTCTTAGATATTCTGGTTTCCTCACGAAGTTTGCCTTCACCGTCAAAGCAAGCAATAATTAACTATTTAATATGCACATAACTTCAAAAAGTCAGAGATGCGCACCGTGGGATCGAACTCGAGACCTCTGCGTGGCAGTCCAACGGTTTCCCACTAGGCTATCGTGCTTTAAATAAACGTAATGTATGTATGTACTAGCTGTATGTACTAGTTTAGTAATTATTGATATTCTTATTTAGGTACCTCTCCCAGCTAAGCTAGTAAACTAATGAGACTAGGGACTGCACGGATTGCGTAATAGTTCAAATAGTCACCTCGCCACTGAGGCTGCGCCGAGAGTTGGGGCTTCGGTCTCAACACGGGACAAG
This sequence comes from Catocala fraxini, assembly GCA_930367265.1. NCBI lineage: Eukaryota > Metazoa > Arthropoda > Insecta > Lepidoptera > Erebidae > Catocala > Catocala fraxini. Next base: position 20,091,318 of record OV884035.1, read on the forward strand.
CATTTATGTAATCCATAAATTGTTGATCCGAGTCTACTTGTTTTTTGTGTGCGTTGTTTCAATGTTTGTAAAATCTCCCGAACACAGTAATTAATAATAATAACGATTTTATTTCGCGTGGCATATACGCATAGATATATACCTTATAGACTAACATACATACAATTTGTGTTAGAATTTATATAACTTATTAACTATGTTAGTAATGCTTCACTTGCACTCTGTTGTTGTGCGTTCATGTGACACTTGTCCGCAGAAGCAACGGAACACAACACCCTTTGGCCAAAGCCCTCTTTCATAAATACATGTAGAAAGCAAGTTGAGACTCGCACCACGAATGCTTTGAAGTTGACGTTGCGTCGTGACTCCACTAACTGCACTCTTCGCATATACTTGGACTTCTGGCGTACATACTCCGCGATATCCTCCGCCTTAGTAGTGTAATGCAGGCGAGAGATGTACATCAGTGTATAGCGCACGAGTTGCTATTAAAAAATAAATACTTACACATTAGAACGTCATAGTTTTGAGTGGGCTTACTGAAGAAATATAATAACGTAATAACGTTCGTACGAAAAATATTTCTAGTATTGTAATTACTAGACAATAATACATTGTTAACTACTGATATACTTGTTCAATTCGGTAGAGTAATAGGTGCGCTTCGAATCCACGACATCTCGGTACCAAGTCAAATGCCTTATCTATTGGACTACTACCGCCACTTGAAATAACAGCCCTTCATATTGGCGGTTGTGCCCGTTGTCATCTATTGACATAAAACTCTTTTCTTAATATTTGAAATATTTTAAATTTTCTGCGCGCAATTTCGCTCGTTTGGCAACAATACTATTTGCTTAATGAAAGGTACCCTATGTCATTTTCTGTACCCCTGACGTGTATGCGAAATTTCATGATTATCGGTCAAGTACTTAGGGCGTGAAGACGTAACAAACGAACTCACATTCGCATTTATAATATTAGTCAATAAAAAATCATATTAGCCATGTTATTTAGTCATACAGAATTCATTTTAGTACATAAGGTTCTTAAATAGAGCCTTTCTGCTACGCCGTTATGTACTTGTTATTTTATGTATTGACCTGATTTAAGATAAAATGAACTGATTTGTCATTTAAAATAGCTAAACAAATGTTCATTCCAGAACCATTGAAACGAATTAAGGATTTTACAAAAAGGCTTCACCGCTTTTCAAATACAAAAATTGACTTTCATTTGAAATCGTAAAAATAATCTTATTCAGGTTCTGCTAATATTTTTCTTCATAAAAATATTGCTTTTGATGATTTTAAGTATAAAATATCAAGATTTACTTTTTCCTTTAAAAAACGTTTAGTGAACGTCAATATAAAAAACGCTGTCGCCAACTAAATTAAAAAATATTTCCGATTTCTCATTTTTACTACCAAGAATATTATGAGTAGTGAAGTTAAATAAGTATAAAGTTTTAGAATCAGGAAGGTACCCCTACAACTTCTGCAATGCTAATGAAATAGTCAAGATACTTTCACGCATGTCGACTGGTGTTGTGTATAGGTTCGACTTCGAATTCCGGCTCGGGTCAGCTAAAAGTTATCAGGTTTTCTTGTGATATGTGGCTCTCAGTAAAAGATAAAGTTAGATAGTTGTCGCTTTTTCTTCCCGACGCCTCGGATAACGTACATACTATTAAAACCATTGATTCTGGACCTAATCTCTTTCCAGTCGTGTCAGATTACCGTCACATCGTATTATGAGAATAAAAGGTACAGAGTACTTGTATTTGCGCGTATATTTGTATTATCTTTTGTTTCTCCTGCGCCGTCGAATAAACTTCCTTGAGATTGGCAGCCATGACCGAAATTCATTCTGGAGGAAATTATTACTTTCTGCCGTGAATTATTTAAGCCTCCGTTAAAAAAGAACGAGTCATAACATTCAGAAAATACCACGACAGCCGGCACGCACGTGGAAAATTGATAGCCCAAAGCCTGGATGGATTGGATGAGGACATTTCCTAATGAAATCATACTGTGATTTCATGTGGTACGTTAACATTTAATTTAAGCCGTCATAACCGAACCAAACATCATTCTTGTAATTATTGTCTAGCGTAGAATTCTATTAGTATTGCTAGCTACTAGCGATACTCATTGAAAACTACGTTAGAGAAGCATAAACACTACTAATATTTTCAGGGTTCCGTACCGAAATGGTCACAAAATATCGAGCCTTTATTACTGAACTCGCGCAGTTCTTCTGTCCCACATCTAAAGAGCTATTTTACTGTACTACTGCCACTACAGGTACATACTTAATTTTTACACAGTATATGTGCGTGACGGATATCCTACCAAATAAAAAAAATACTGTAAAATGGTACAAAGGCGTCAAGATAAACTTATTCTTAACATATTAAGGTTAAGTTCCCAATGGCCCCTTCTAATTAATTTTGTTTCTTAAAACAAACTTTTAACAGATTTGGTAACTAGAAACGGTTATACATAGAAACTTTAGGTTCTGCCACGCAATTATAATGTAAAATGTAAAGTGATAATAAAATAAATAATAATAAAAGCTAGCCAAATCTAAACTACAGTTCAGTCACTACACTACAGTCTCTCCCCCACTTGGCCGTTTTTTTTTATCGTTTTCAAATATATATACATCGACGCGAAGAGCCAACATAAACTTTATTCCCAGCTAAGGCTAAACTATCATCGGCAATTCACTCCATTTTTATTGCACTACACTTTTTCTTGCAATAAAGTACAGTCGTATAGACATCGATAGTAGTTATTGGAATGAAGTGTGTATTGCTTGATTTTTGCGCATTAAGCTTATTTTACGCTTATATAAATGTATTGTAACGTTTTCTTATTTAAAAATATTTGCTTTGAAACGATACTTTAGAGATACGGCTTTGGAGTTGGATTGCCTTCAGTAATCCGCTTATGTTTTTCAAGTGTTGCTTGGATTTTCTGGCTATATAATTTAGATTATTAAATGTATTTTATTTTACTTTCTAAAGGATAACTTCTGCTCTAGGTATCCCTGAGCCGCGGGGAACATTACAAACATGCAATTCACGAGAACAAAGTGCATCCCTGAAATCACAATATTTGGCTAAATAAGTTTTAAAAGGTCACGTAAGCCTATAGCCGTGCCGCTACTGACAGCACTTCGCCTGACCCGGGAATCATTCTTACTCTCTTTTATACATCATAAGTGGCATGCTGTCATACGACCCGCGTGGTGACAAATGGCTGCAATGCCTTGTGTATCACTCGTGTACTGTTGACTCCAGGGAAAGAAATGAAAGATGGAATGCAAGTAAGGTAATGGAAGTAGTAGGTATTCTAAGGTATCCTAGCCTTTGAAACTCTTACTCGCCGTGCGAAACGCTAGCATTGCTAATACACCTACTCTTACGCCGGTTACATGTAAGAGAGTTGTAATTCAGTTCTACAGGCAAGCAGGCTTATTCGTGCCATCACCAAGTAATGGTCTCTACGCCAACAAACCAAACCACTGTTTAAGTGGTAACCTCGCTGCTGCCGCCACGCCGTGTGTTGGTGGTTCGATGTCCCTATACTGGACAAAAATTGTGTAGTATAGTTATAATTGTTCTAATTCTAGGTGTTCTTTGTGTCCGTTGTTCAAATGCTTGTATAATCCCCTACTCCACAGGCAATATACCTATGGCGAAAATGCCTATATAAAAAAATACTAAATTTCCTTAAAATATAGGATAATACAAGAAAGTCACTAATAATCCACTGAACATTTTCGGTTTTCGCAATGCGACACTAGCTTATACAAAACGAGACCAAATAAGCAATAAATTTAAAAGATAATCCCCAAATAAATGCTCTAGAAAACGGTTTAAATACTCTTGTACGTGTTACCCAAAAGTTATTCACATTTGTAAGAAATATGAATATGGCTTACTATGAATTATAATTACCATGTAAACACTACAAGTAGGTACTGCAATGCAGCTTTAAGAATATCCTTAAGATCAAGAAAGAATATTCTAACTATAATAATAGGGGTTAAGGTATGAAGTTGCCGTTGTATAGTAATAGATACTTTAGATTGTCATAAAACCTTTATGGTGTGAGATTTTCGAGTATAACTTTTTCACATGATACCTACAAGATGCTTTTTTTAAAAATGTGCAACATTCGATTTTCGACTTTCAATTGTTTTTTTATTCAGCTTAGATGGGATAGAAGTATACTTCGTAAATCTAAGTCTTTTTTGAATACGAGTTCCGACGCGGAACTAACGCGACAAAAACGGCTCGCAGAATCAAAGCTGCATTTGGAGAGGAGACTGCTAATAAACGCACCGTGCGTTTTTGGTTTAAACGCTTTCGTAATGGAAACTTCGACTTGAAGAACGAACCACGTGGAAGACCGCCCACGCAGGTGTATAACGCTGAATTGAAGGAGATAGTCGAAGCCGATCCGATTCAAACTACCCAGGAATTAGCGGCATGGTTTAACGTTACCCTACCTACAATACTGCATTTGCATCAAATCAATAAGATAAAAAAAATATGAAAAATGGCGCCTCATGATTTTACTGATCTGCAGAAAAAAATGCGTGTTGAAACTTGTGTTGCCTTGTTGAATCGATACAAAAATGAAGGAATATTGGACCGAATTGTGACATGCGACGAAAAGTGGATTCTTTACGATCACCGTAAGCGAAAAATGGAATAGCAGACCCCAGGTCAAACGCCGCAACATTGCCCTAAAGAAAAGCTTACCAATAAAAAGGTAATGGTAACTGTTTACTGTTTGTTGGTCTCTTCATGGTATTATTCATTATAGCTTTCTCAGATCTGGTCATGTATGTTTACTATGATGAACTTCGAACAATGATGGCGAAACTGGCAGTGAAACAGCCCCGACTCGTTAATCGATCTTCACCATTATTGCTCTATGATAACGCAAGACCTCACACTGCATGAGAAACCGTTGTAACTCTACAGAAGCTGTAGTTAAAAACCATACGTCATCCTTCGTACTCACCAGATCTTGCTCCAACGGACTACCATTTTTTTCGTGATTTGGTAAATTTGCTACGTTATAAAAAAAAATCTTCCCAGGAGGCAGTACAAAATGCTTTCACACAGTTTGTCAAATCTAGACCTCCGGAGTTCTTTCGTAAAGGCATAAATGAACTTCTGTTTAGATGGCAGCAATGTATAGATAATGAGGGTAAATATTTCGATTAAATAAATATGGTACATACGTCTTAGAAAAAACGGTTTTCAATTTTGCAGTACAAATCGGCAATTTCATACTTTAACCCCCTTATATTAATGCGAATGTGAGTTTTTTTTTTTGTTCCGCTTTTACATCTAAACTACTTAACCGATCATAATGCAATTTTGCATACACGTTGTCAGGAGAACATAAAAGGACACAGAGTACCTGTCATCCAGCAAATGTACTGTTACCAACCTAACCTACATTTACGCGAGCAAAACCGCGGGAGAAATCTAGTAGTCATATAAATAGTCTGGCTTTTTCTAGTCAGCAATTCGTATATTGATTTATTTAAGTACCACGGGTAGTACTTACAAACTACTTAAAAAAATATAATCCAGGTAAGTACCTAATTTCAATATGATGTCGGCAAATGCTTGCAGTGCCATTTGCGGTGCCTTGGAGGTCACGTAAAAGCAACGATGTGCCGGTATGGACACGTACGTATATTAAAGCACGTTTAGATGTACATACTGATATAGTTTTCGGGGATTTAATCGTGAGACAATATTTAGACGCAACTTCTGTCTAAGTTTTTCCTTTTAATATCTTAGCATGGTCAATCGGATACTTGAGTATTATATATATTTCCTTTCTTGCTTTTTCTACGTAGTCTGTATGAAGAGGATGGGTAGGAAAATTTACAGCAACGACTCGCTTTTGTGATGACAAGAAAATATAGCCATGTCCATATGCGGCGGTTACCGCTTGCTATCAGGCTAGCTACTGACTCTACCATTTGCAATAATATAAAATGCTATGTAAACTTTAACATTATTTCCCTCTCTCGTTAACAAATATTCGCTGTAAGCACTTCAATTGTTAATCAGTACTACTAATATAATTGTAACTAGAAACTTTCGTACCAGGTCGAAAGGAATCCCCCAACGTGGTCGGAAGTTAAAAGTACAACGTACAACAGAACTGTATTCATTACACAGGCGCGAAACAGTTTGAAGTTGCGGTTTGATTAAAGTTAGCATCCTCACTCTTTAGTCTAGTTGTAACAAGTACTGGAAACTGCCGACGCTTGTTAGGTAATTGGATTAACCTATTTATACAACTTTTTTTACGTTATTGTAGGTGTGGAAATGTTTGTGGGCGCTAAAATTCTGATGATTGATTTACTTGACGCTGATCACGGCTTCAACCATGTGAATTCCACGGCACTGCATACCTGGATGAATAAAATTCTAAGTAATTTTTATTTTTCAAAAATGTTGTACCGGTGTATGTATGTATCTTATATGGGTACCGGTGTTTGTATGTATCTTGTATGGTCAAAGTGTCGCCGGTCTGCACTGACTGGCCAGTCAGTGCAGAAAGGCGACACTTCGACCCAGTGGGATCTTTTGTGTCGACACTCTCCCAATAACGACTGCCATAGATGTTCATGGCAGCCGGGACCGACGGCTTAATGTGCTCTCCGAGGCACGGAGCAGGCGATAATTGTTAATCAATACGCACATCATTTCGATAAGTCGTATAACTTCCGAAAGTCAGAGTTGCGCGACGTGGGTTCGAGCCCGAGACTCTTTGCATTGCAGTCTGTTGGTCTCCCCACTGAGCTATCCCTGCTCTGTACCGGTGTAAATAGCATTCTGTTTCTTTTTTTTTAGATAGGCTATCTCTCATTAGTTACCAACTAATTTTTGTACCACATGGGCATATAGATACATAACACAAAGAACACCCAGATTCGGAAGAATCATTTGTGGATCACACACAACACTCTGCGTGGCGCCAGTGGTGAGACATCCACCTTAACGATTTCGCCATCTGTTTATTTAGATCATTATCTATCTATGCGCTAAGCTTCATTGTAATCTGGTTAAATATTTACGAGTGATTGAGTGACAAATATCATCACTGGCACTGAATATAGTCAGATTATGAATGCGACTATGCAATGTCATGATCCACCCTTATCCGAAAATACTTTAGAGCGATGCAATATATGAGACAGCTTGGATGTTGCATTGGTAATGAATACGGTGCATGAGGTCTCGGGTCCGGATCCTGAATCAGACAAAGCGTTATTGAGTTTTTCTGTCGAGACATTTTTATAATAATAATAAATTTATTTGCATAAAATGTGGTTGATACAAAAGATGACAAAAAACAAAGAAACACACATTTCGGCATATTACAAGAGCATGTAAATGTTGAATGAGTACAATTTATAGAATTCACGGTTTCATTTACACAATTTTATAGATTTATTAACACAATGTATTTCTAAAATGATGAGACTGTGAGGCAAATTTCTGCAGCAGTATGGTTCTGAAACAGTCCGGTAAGCGATCATATTGCATGGGAGCTTACATAGTACTTGGTTAAAAAATAATTGGTTTCCTGATTTTGGCTTAGCTCGAATGGAGTAGTACGATAGGCCCACCGGTGGGTCGTAAAACATACAACGTGTTTAATATAAACGTAATACACCTTTACCATTTCGTAGACACAGGCGTGAGATAATTTATACTTTTTCCATTTGTCTGTATATCCAATACGTTTGAATTCATTCAAATGTAACGATTCAACGATCTTAATTAACCGGCCGTGCCACAGTGTGAACCAGTCGTGCATTTGTACGACTCGAACGTGCTTAATTGCATGAGCTATGTCAGCTCAGATACACCAAAAATCTAGTGTCACCTTTAACATAGTATCCTAATACTATACTAATGCATAATATAATAATGACTAACTATATCCTAACTAATATTATTAATGTGAATGTGAGTAATTTTCGTTTATTTGTTTGTTATATTTTGACGCCTTGGACCGATCATCATGAAATTTCGCGCACATGTTGTCATAGGAACAAAAAAGGATAGGTATACCTTTCATCCCGAAAAAGTACTGTTTCCGGGGAAAATTGATTTATTATCATAATCTAGAAAATGCGAGTGAAGCCACGGCAAAAGCTAGTAATATGCTAAAACTAATAAATGACAATTATCACAGTAAAAGGTTTCTTTAAAAATTGGCTGTAGGAAACAATCCCGCACCCAGAAAATATCCTCGATTGAAGCGTCAATTTTAAAACGATAATATAGAACGAGATTTTGCAACGATTCTACAGCGATTCAATCGAGATGCAGTAGCGATCAAATAAATAACCGTCTACTTTTACACACTCGCGCGCTTTTAAGTAGCGTTTTTATTTATTTATAAGGGCGGCTGCCTCGATACATTCGCGTGGTTAAATCGATATCGTTAGCCAGCTTGTCTATAAAAAAGCATTACTACTAATAATTATTCTGTTTTATTTCTATTTAAGTCTTACTGATTTAGATTGACTGTACGGGCAAGCGATCGCCTCGTAGCTGTCAGCGTACTAAGTATTGCGGCTGCGAATGCCACACTGTCCCGTATTTATGTACCTATTATTTGTATATCGCCAACATGTGGATAACGTTGTGAGGTACATACTTACTACCATCTTTTTATGTAAGTTATTTTATTTTAAGAATTGTATGTATCTGTTTGTTTTCCCAACATAAATAAATAAATAAACAATTATCTGATCTGGATGTACTGTGTTCATTAATTGTAGGTTTGTTAACTCTCTAGAGCTTGATGCGGAAGCTGTTTTCATTTAATAATTATGTTGACTGCACGAATGTCGTAGTGGTTTAAATGGTCGCATCGACATTGTTGTGGAATCGAACCACACACGGGTCGAAATTGAATCTGCCACAAATAGTTGTTCCGATTTTGAGTATTCTTAGTGTCTGTTATTTGAATGTTTGAAGTCTTACGCGACAGGAACAATTTATAAAGCAGTCCCAAAAAGAGAATAAGAATAAGTAATTACCTAATTAATTAATTTAATGATATAATAGTTTATTGAAAATAAAATTACCAAAGAAATCCTAGAAAAGCATTCAAAATAGTAGGTATATTATACTATATCGCATTATATTTAAACTTTAAAACTTAAAATGAATGGAACAGTCGTAAGAGGAAGACCTAGGCGAACGTTTCTTGATCAGATCTGAGGTGTTCTGGACAAAGGCCAGGTTAAGAGCACCTTGAATCGACGGACGTGTATGAGGAATGTGATGAAAGTGAATGAAGCCAGAGAAGTGTGTCAGGATCGTAGCAAATGGAAATCCGTAGTCTCTGCCTACCCCCCTCTGAGAAACAGGCGTGAATCTATGTATATATGTAAAACTTAAACCTAAAAAACAAACCACATTCAGATGGGTTATCTTCTCATTGAAAGTTCAACAAAAGTTAAAACTTTTGCGGCATTTATATAAAGTAGTAAAGCTTCATTGATATTGGCCGGGCGCTTGGGCGGGGCCATAAACCAGATTGGTACGAACCGGAAGGAAATCGAACGGGATACTCCGACTTGAGGCAAGTCGTAAAATTTGAATTGTATTCGTACATAAATAAGAATTATACTTTGAATTTTGATACGAATTTTCATTTTTATGTGGTATCATTTTAAAATTACTACTATTTTATTTAAACAGGAAATGTGAGGGCGATATACTGACTTAGTTATATGCTATCGATTTTAAAATCTGCGTGATTCAACAAAATTATCTTTTAGGCAATCTGATGTATAAAAGCCATCTTCTTCCTCCTAAAGTAGCAATTAACACACACACAATTAACAAAAAAAAAAGTATTAAATAATTATGGTGTAATAATGACATATGAATAATACACATTGTATAATAATGATAATATCAGCCCTGTATTAAACTGTCCTACTGCTGGCCACGGGCCTCTTCTCACTGTGAGAAGGGTTAGGCCATAGTCCACCACGCTGGCCCAGTGGGGGTTGGTGGACGTCACATATCTTCAAGAACATTATGAAGAAGTATCAGACATGCAGGTTTCCTCACGATGTTTTCCTTCACTGTTAAAGCAAGCGATAATTAACTATTTAATACGCATATAACTTCGAAAAGTCAGAGATACACGGGTTCGAACTTGAAACCTCTGCGTGGCAGTCCAACGGTTTCCCACTAGGCTATCGCTGCTTCTGTATACATATATAATAAACATTGTATATAAGGCTATATTTTATACATCTGAGTCGAGAACCCCTTCAGCAATCATTAAAACTTATGTGAATCGTCATAAAAGGCGTACACATTAGAATAATTTACAATCATATATTTAATTATATACTCATTGTATATTCCTTTGTTAAAAAAAAGAATATATAATATATTAGTAAAAACATTTGAAGAGATTTCAATTCGCACGCAAATATATTGTGAGATTCTTCAGTCAGAGGACCGAGCAAAGTTTAAAAACAACATCTAATGTAAGATAGGCATTTATTAACACGGCTCTGCCTAAGCCATCGAGTACATACAAGTGTGATGCTATGTGTCGATTTATAATAAAATCCTCGAATATGAAATGCAGGTGCAATATCTCGATGAAGTAAAATTCCATGCAATGCGAAGGTGTATTAAAAATACCATAAGGATGAAAATAGGTTGGCTTGCGTATATACGAGTGCTGAATAAAACGATATTGAATAATGTGTGAATTTTGATGCTTTTATATCTAAAATATTTTAATTTTCGAATTTATAGATTAAGGACCATAGAATTACCACTTAAATATGAGCAGCCAGATATAATACAGTCAATTGCAAAAACTATTTTTTTGTTGTATTTCTATAGTAAATAGAGTTGCCAGAATTTTGGGATAGTTGTGTTGTTAAGAAGTGATCTACAAATCCTTGTTCCTTACGCTGTCAGTAGTTCACATGAATCTTGGTTTAGTTAATATTGCATTTCTTTTTTCAACTATATCAAGCCTAATTTCTGTAACTAGTTACTGTACATTAAATGATTTAAAATAATGATGTAAAAAAAAACATAGTTCCTAAACATTCATTTGGATCTTAAATATAAAATTATTTTGGACAACCTGACAGATTAAAGTGATATTCATGCCACATATTTGTGAGACGTTGATTTGATCCAAATTTTTGATACGTTGCGCTCCAGTTAGTTCAAGTTATTAATTATGGTATTTTAGAAATAATGACATCTTTGTATGTATGTATAAAATGAAAACAAACCATTTGGCATCTATTGTAAACAGACCAAATTTTTACTTACATTTCTTTATTGTTATAGTTTATCTATTAAAACTTCTGCAATATTTTTAAAACATAACATACATCATCTATAAAATTTATATAAATTAATATAAAAAAAAAACACGACGAAACTAATATAACCGTTCAGAAATCCCGTTACTTACAGGCGTTAAAATATTAAAACCTCTTTAGACGTAAAAGGTTGCGTAAATTTTACTATCGGGCCTTACTTGACGTGTTTTGGTTTAACCAAATTATCCGTCGTTCGGAACGAATAAAAGTAGATACACATCGGTCCGTAAGGCACCATTTATTTTATTTATACCATTCCAAATTTTAAAGAATCGATTTATGTCCTAATAAATTTTGCATGTTGAAGATTTACGTTGAGTTTTAGTATGTGCCAAATATTTAAATTATAGAAAGGGTAAGCACTAGATTGTAGCAGGTTTTGTGATGAAGATTGGAAGAAGTGAGGCGTAGTGGAATGCTCGCTCAACAATAGAGTTCCATAATTAGAGAAGTATTATATAGTCGGCCTAGATGTGACCTCTTGTAACTAAAATTTTTTGGTAAACGGAGGTTTTTATGTAGATAGATCCGTAAAGTATTTCTCGTGTTACCTTGTAAATGCCTCCTGCATTATAATTCATTTTATTTTCAGTACAAATTTGTAAAAAAATAAAAGATATGTAATATACTTTGTAAACAAAGCAGTTTTTTGTCTCTCTTGGAAAGTTGCTTAGTTTCTTTATACGAGGGGTCACATCTAGAACGATGATATAATATCCACTTAATAAAAAAGATTAAAATAATATTTCATTCCAGCCTTGTTGGCATAGTACGGTACATATTGTTACTATACTTGTTTACTTTAAGTTTAGATATATTATTTTTTGGTGCATTTAGTTTAGACTCATTGATCATTCCCCACATTGCTTTAGTTTTATTTTTAGATGTATTTATTTTGTGGTCATTCTGTGCTCGTTTTGTTAGATTAATATTTTTTTTAAATAGCTTATTAATCTAACAAAACGAGCACAGAATGACCACAAAATAAATACATCTAAAAATAAAACTAAAGCAATGTGGGGAATGATCAATGAGTCTAAACTAAATGCACCAAAAAATAATATATCTAAACTTAAAGTAAATGGCAAAATCGTTAAAAATACAAAACATATTGCTAATTTATTTAATAACTATTTTGTAGATAGAATACAACCACTTAGTCATTCAGATGTTTCGGTAACTAAACATATTTTAACCAAAAAAGACTCCATGTTCATGGCTCCCTGTATACCATACGATGTAATAAAAATTATTTTATCACTAAAAAATACAAACAGTCAGGGTTATGATGGTATTAGTACCAAAATAATGAAAGAAGTTGCTAGTGAAATATGTGGTCCATTAAATTATATAATTAATCTAAGCATAAGTCAAGGTACGTTTCCAGATGCTCTTAAAACATCTATCATTAAACCAATGCATAAAAATCAGGACAGAGAGCAAATGGAAAATTACAGGCCTATTGCTCTGATACCGGTATTTGCAAAATTATTTGAAAAGTATTATTATAACGAATTAAACACATACTTAGAAATAAATAATATATTATGCGATGAGCAAAAGGATTTTAGGAAAAATAAAAACATTAATATGGCTGTATACGACTTTTTACATGTCGTATTAGAAAATATGGATAAAAATATGCCAGTTTCTTCAATATTTTGCGATATGACCCAGGCCTTTCACTATGTCCAACATAATATTCTTTTTAAAAAACTTGATGCCTACGGGATAAGAGGTAATATACTTAAACTGTTCGAATCATATCTCAGTGACCGTAAGCAAATAACACAAATTAGTAGTATTAACGCGAAAAATGTAGAGCAAATATTTTCATGAGAGGAACGTAGAGTACTTAATGGAGTTCAACAGGGAAGCGTACTAGGGCCGCTTCTCTTTATACTCTATATTAATGATTTTCCTTGGGCTACGACATACCCCATGACCCTTTTCGCAGACGACAGTACAGTCACTGTAACATGTAAATCCCGAGACACGTTTAAAAATGACATAAACAATGCTCTAATTCAAATTATAGAATGGTTAGATAACAACAATTTGAAAATAAATATCAATAAGACATTATTTATGAATTTTAATCAACGTCTGACATGTAAAAATCTTGACATTACTTATAATAATACAAAAATTGACGCAGTAAATACGACGAAGTTCCTAGGTCTAATAATAGATAGTGCCCTAAATTGGAAGCCTCACATAGAAACGTTAAGCAAAAGATTGAGCAGCAATTCATATGCTTTATATACTTTATTCCGAAATCTCAATAGTGATGCGCTCCTTACTGCCTATTACGGACTTGTTGAATCTACTCTCAGATATGGTGTCATTTTCTGGGGTAACTCTACGGACAGAGAAAGTATATTTAAAGCTCAAAAACGGTGTTTAAGATCAATGTTCCATTTAAAATAACAGATAGCTGTAAACCCTATTTCAAACAATATAAGATACTGACTCTGCCATCTTTATATATCTTAGAAATGTTATTATTTATTAAATCAAATCCTCATTTGTTTCCATGTGTTGCAGATATGTTCCCTAGAAATAGACGTGATAACAGCCGATTATGTTTAAAATCGGCAAAAACTGCACTTATGCACAAGAGTGTCTTATGCATGGCACCGGTTATTTATAATAAACTGCCTAAGTGTTGGAAAGAATTGACATATGTTGAATTTAAATTAAAAATGAAATCCATTTTAATTGACAAAGCTTATTATAATGTTAATGACTTTCTTCAGGACAAATTTTGATAATACTGTGACTAACTTAAGACGTTCATAAATTTTTATTCTATCAAATTTTTAATTAATATTTTACCCATCAAATTTCGTCGGTAAGAATATTTGCACGTCATTGCACATGACAAACATGATGAAATTAATATTTTTATGTAACAACTTGCATGCACTCATGTACACTTATGTTTAAGCAAATAAATAAATTATTATTATTATTATTATTATTATTATAAAATAACAGTGTGGGCAGAGGCCCACGCCATCTGCCACCAGCAGAAATAATACTTCAGTTTGCACCCACATAATATTATTTTATTGCGTTCAATAAGATTTTTACAACTCCATGATGAGGAACCGTGCTGCTAGTAACGAAATCAGTGTTTGGTGCTTAACTCATGCGCTGGCTTCAGTTTGCCATGGACTACAACGCATGGGTCATTGCCCTAGTATTGTAAGCATTCCAGTGAAAGCTGACCATTAACAAATACCAATGAGCCGGCCGGTACAATGGTACCAATAAGCCGACTCTCCTGTGGAAGTGCTAGGTAGTATTTTTAAAGGCAAGCTACTTTGAGACAAACGGCAAACCGTGAGAGGAGTAAAATGGATACTGCGATTATCTCAGTAAGTCAGAAGGCTCCCATACATACCTCTCCCTTTTTGCTTTCCATGCCCATTTTCCGATAGTCAGCAACGTGCGCGTGATAACCCCGGTATTGCAAGCGATCATATTCTACGATAACCGCTTAATATCAAGCGAGGCATTTCATTGCTTGCCAACGTTGTTAAATAAATAAAAATCTGCAACTGATAACGAACCTTTACTTATTAAACCTATGCACATCAACGTACAAACAACGTAAGGCCATTATGTGGTTACAATAAATACCAAATTCGCAAAATCGACGCGGTGTGTATTGGCTTTTATCGATGTCGTTGGTACTGTTTAAGGCAAAGTTACTTTACGGCGCATATTTTTATAAACGCACCTGACTTATTTTATTGGCAAAGTTGAAAAAGCATATAAAACGATCGCTGCGTGAATTCTTAGTGTACTCAAGTTTTCTTTTATTACGATACTCAAGTTCGCGCCGTTGAATAATGTACAATGCCATCTGGCAGTGTTTTAGGAAATCATTAAACGTAAAGTTATGGGAATGATTTTAAATATACAATCATAAAATGTTCTATGATTTCGAACTTTTCTTTTTGAAATAGGAATGTATTGTCCAGTCCAGACAGCAGACATAAACCTTTTTACACATTTTTTGTTGCTAAGAGCTTCCTGAAAGCAAAAACCAGAAATGTGCTCCTCAAAAATGTTCACTGTGATCGAAGCTGTTGGCTGTTGCGATGGAAGCGCTGGAGTGAAGTAGCGTGCTTCACTCCAACACTTCCGCTAATCCTTAATCAGGTCGTCCTTTCATATAGTGAGAAAGGTGCATCCCACTTAATATGTTTTCTATTGATACACCAATAGTAAAACACGTAACGTCCCACGTTACGTGTTTTACTATTGGTGTACTTGTACTTGCACTTTTCCTGCTAGATGAAAGAACGACCTGATCAAAGAGTACCATTCTTCGGCATCAAATCCGATATCTCGAGAGCTATATTGAAGTAATTTAAACTTTAAACCTTTATAAAGTCAGTAACTCACATTAAGGATAGTTCCAGTGTCCAGTTATTTTTCTTCTACCTAAAGGCGATTACCCCCAGGACGTGATTCTACGGACTACCACGCACGAAGACGCACCGGCTCACAGTGGGAATAAGATTATCTATAGTAGCACATATAGTAGCATATTGCTTCAACAGCGGCGGCTAACAGGTGTGATAGCTTGTCTAAAGCTATCACGCCTGTTAGCCGCCAATGGCGTGCCATAGAGCGTGATTTTTTGGATTACCGCGCATGAGCTTGTACGATGGGGTTGTCCTTGGTAATTCCGTGGTCGTCGTGCTTCCTGTGGTATGTGTTTTTAAGTATACGCTCACATGAGTCCTTGTGCGTAGTCCCTAATATCGCGGATGGGAGGAAGCCTCCGAAACACACAACGCTTTTAGAAATATACAAAACATATAATAATAATATTTTCCAGAATGCTAATAATAGCGTATTGTTTGAGACCGTGGCTTTTAGCCTACTGGATTTTTTCTAAGTTTAATTATAATATGTTTTTCAGGCCTTTTAATTTATATTTGTATACCACCTACACAAAAAGAAATTTCCAGAGACAGATTGTCTGGAAGTGTAGGCGTTAAGCCTTATTCTATTTTCTGCATTTACAAATATTTGGCCAATATACAAATAATTGTTAAAAATACGACCAATATACATAACGAAGAAACTTATTTCAAATGGAAGTACTATTTCGGAGTTCAATGTATTGTTTCGAGGATTCCTCCAGGGTAAACGCGGTGGGAAGTTGGTGAATTGAATTTTACGATTTCGTGCCCAAACTGGCCACATTGCGAGCACGGGATCATTTAAAATTAGTCCCTTCAGAAACTGTTTTGTTTTCCAAAACAAAAGTTCTTTGGGTAGCTACATTTAAGATCGTATATTTGTCTCTTTGTTATTATCATAATATACTCTTATTACACGAATGTTTTCGCATATATCCATAACAGGCCAGATAACTGTTTTAAGTATTGGTACTCATACATTTCGGTAAAAATATTTTTTATCTAATTATAATTATAAATGACAAAGTACAGATGTTTGTTGCTTGTGTGAGATGTTGTTTGTGCGCAAACACAAGGTCACTTTCTGTTCCCTAACTCTCATGATCCGATGGGACGGTAATCCGACACGACCGAGAGAGATCAGGCGCAGGACCAACGGCTTTACGTGCTTTCCGAGGCACGGGGGTGTCCAATACCGCCATCTTCCTAACTCCGGGCTGTTATTGAGATTTCTAACAGAAAACCCAATAACTTTTTGTTAGCCCGACCTGGGATTCGAACCCGAGACCTCATGCACAGAAGTCGCATTCACTACCGCTGCGCCATGGAGGCTGTGAAATATTTATATATTTATTTTATGTTAACATAATGTATAACATGTGACTAGAATAGTTTTTTTTTGTAAATCATCTGTCATTTGAATAGCAGATTCAATGAGATGGAAAAAAACATAAGGAATGGTAGAGGGAGGATGTGTAAAACAAACCCTAAATACAAATATTTTTAGATAATTTCATTTAATTTTAGGTTACTTAATGGAACCGTATTTCAATTAAAAAGCTGTCAATCCGTATTTTAGCACCCTAGACGATGAATTTCGTAAAGTATTTCTACGTAAGTACGAATATTTATACGTAAATTTCGACGTAATTGAATAGAACCCTAGATTTATTTTTCATACAATCTTTCAAAATGTGTATTGGGGCAAATTTCCAGTATTCTTAAAAGATTCATTAGCAAGCCCTTTCTTAATTATTACAATATATCTGTGTGTTCGAGTTTCTACACCCTGCAATTTGAGCTGTTCGCTGTTACGTCAATCAATCAGTCACTTTTCTTTTTATAAGAGGCATAGACACAGCGTTTACCCCAGAGCTTAAAATCAAAACCTAACTCGATAAAACGTTACCTTTACGCGGCACATCTTAAGCCTATCGCAGCTTCTTCTCGTAATGAGTTAAAGGATATTCCTCTCCTACTGAATTAATGATGGAATTAATCAGGTACTGAGCTTTAACCGCTGACGCAAGCGATCAATCTCATTAATAATGGCGAAGTAATATTGTCGCCGTAAATTCCAAGAAATGTCTTTTTAAAATTTGTTATCATTTTTAAGGTATTCCACTTTTAAATAATTCCGGTAAAGTGTAAGATGTTCTTGTGCTGCCAGTGTTTCGTAAGTTAAGGTAATGTAAAGTTGTATTTTTTAACACTGACAGTGATAATTTATTGGGAAACCGTTGGACTGACACACAGAGGTCCGAGTTTGATCCAAACGCACGCACATCTGACTTTTCGAAGTTATGTCATACTACTTTCTTAATTTATCCACGCCTTACTGTTATGTTGAAGAAATTCTCAGTATTAGCAGGGTGTTTGGAAATATGGTCGGTAAATGACTAAACACTTGTAAAATCATAGCATGAATAAACAGTTTGAAACTTCAGCATTTTTGATAGCCCAGTATTTAGATCATATATTTTAAGATATATCAGAAGCTCACTGGCTTTCTTCTCGAAATGCTTCGAATGCTTCGGCACGAATGGGCCGGCTTGACCGGAGTGATACCACGGCCTCTTAGAAAACCGGCGTGAAATGTGTGAGGATACCGGAGGCCCAACCTCCCCTCGTCCCCCTCCTGAAGGTGAGGCAATTTTAAAAGGCTGGCAACGCACTTGTGACTCGTCTGGTGTTGCGGGTGTCCATGGGCGACGGTAATCGCTTACCATCAGGTGATCCGTCTGCTCGTATGCCTACTATACCATAAAAAAATTCATTGCAAACAGAGCCACGGGCTTCACCCGGAAGTTCTGCGGGCACAACAAGGGCCAAATACGCCTGCTCACAGGAGCGTTTACTAGTCACTTTGGCACCAATGACTTCCTGTGCAGATTTAGTTTGGCAAACAATTTGATCTGCAGAGCCTGTGGTGAACGGGACGAGTCCATATTACACCTACTGTGTGAATGTGATGCGTTGGCTGGACTAAGGATGGGTCTGATGGGATTGGCATATCCGAACCCTTAGGACTTCAGGCTTCTCCCTCTGAAGTGTACGCTGCGACTAATGCAGTACATTCATAGAGAGATAGCTAAGGAATAAATCTCAGGGCCGACACAAAAGATCCCACTGGGTCGAAGTGTCGCCGGTCTGCACTGACTGGCCCCCGTAACAAGATAAGATAAGATAAGATACCATAAAAAAATATTTTAAAAAATGCTCTTCGGAAGCCAAGCGAATTTATATCAAATGAATCACTAGCTACCGCTCTAACTAGGATGTCTACATATCACTCTTGGCCTTAAATGTATGAAAAATTGTGGCGCATGACACGATCGCAGTTTATAGAGTGCCAACGGTTTAATGTCGGAGTCTTAAAACTTTTACGGATATTGAATTGCACGCTCTGGAACAAATAAAAATATTTTAACAGCAACACCCGGCTGTGTGTATTCTTAAACTTTTATATTTTAAGACTTGAAGTTTTAAAATTTGTTCAACCTGCAGGTTTTTTCTGTGTTTATTTTATTAGAATGTGGATCAGTTTTAATAGCACCGCGCATGCGTGTATGTGGTTAGAGTGGTCACCTGTCTATTATTAATGCGCCATGTCGTGTATTTGATCCCTGTTCCAGCATTTGCGTAATTCATCGATGCTCTATGTAACCATATATTGCGTACATTGTAGAATTTTTAAGCACCCTATGACGCATGTAACTCCAACTAAAACAATCTGATTTTAAATATAGTATTAGACAATAAATCTTAAATGCGTTGGATATCATTTAACCCATTGAGTCACGGCGGTACATCGGTGACCAGACACAAGAGTCAGTTAGTTTTAATTGTATTTGGCATTCCAAGACTGTTAAAAGTAGATTGTTCGTGACTATGCTCATGATCATAGCAAGTCGCTCGAAATGTCAGTAAATAAATATATGTATATATAAGACCTTTATACCGACAAAAACAAGAACCGCTGTCTAATATAATATTAACAGGTTCTCTGTCCATGAATTATAATTATATGCTATATAACAATAGATTTTTTATTCTGTCTATCACGGAACAGGGTTAAATACTAGCGAACCCACCGACGCGCGACGTTCTCGTGGCGTCTATAAATTTTTGACAGAAATATAAAATATAACGCCAACCGAGTCCAATTGAGAATCTAAACCATATAAGAACTCAAACGGACACAAAAAAAACCAATTAAAATCTTTCCAGCCATTTAGGAGGAGTACAATAACATACATGAGAATTTAAAATATTTGTACAAATTGCGAGTCTTTAAATGTTTAAGCTGATTTAATGTTTTTGTTCTTAGTACTTATTTTAAATATTTTATTATGTATACATCTATAAATATTATGTTTTAAATTAATAGTGTTGCTTTTGACCATCCTAACTATACATATATAATATTATAAATGTGAATGTGAGTTTAATGGTTTGTTACGCTTTCACGCCTTAATTAATTGACGAATCATCATGAAATTTCGCATACACGTTGTCGGGGGAACAAAAAAGGACAGGACATAGTGTACCTTTCATTTAGAAAAAATTACTGTTTCCGAGGGCTAGAAAATTGACATAACCTAAAAATAACCTATATATAGGTATATAACCTACAAATAACCTATATATATAACCTACAAATGACCTATATATTTAACCTACAAATAACCTATATTTACTCGAGCGAAGCCGCGGGCGAAATCTAGTTATTACTAGAATTATATATTTACTATTTATTAATAATACAACATTTTTATTCCAAACAACCTTTTCCAGTAATTTAGATACTTGCGAAATCCTGCGATAAAACCTCTTTAATAAACTGTCAATGTTGCCAACATTAGCATTCTCCCGAAACAACAATAATTTACCGTATTTGCGAGACAAGTTGTAAAAATAAGGTAAACCAGGTGTTCAACCGCTGGCGATATCGTTCTGTGAACGTGGCGTGAATTAATTAGGCTCTGCAGTGATGTTGCTGCATGAATTATGCTCCGGATACGAACTGATTGTTAAATAGAACTCACGTGATTTATGGCTAACCCATTATCATGAGGTTAGCCGTGTTAGGCGAGCGTGAGGAACTAACATACTGGATGAAATTAAACTAGTTTATATACTCATTTATTTTGTTTATTACCTTGAATAGCTATTTATATTATACTAGACTTTACCTACTTCGCTTGACTAAATGTAGATTAGGTTAGATTAATATCAGTACCTACTTTTTCTGGAAGAAAAGAACTCTATGTCCTTTTCTGTACCCATGACAATGTGTATGCGAAATATCACGATGATTGGTTGAGTAGTTAAGGCGTGAAAGCGTAAGAAACAAACAAACTCACATTCATAATATTAGTTAGGGTAGTTCGGATTAGGATGACTGCTTTGGTGAGGTAGCGCAATATGCGACCGCTGTGTATGAGGTCTCGGGTTTGATGACCAGGGCTAAGTGTTAGTTGATTTTTCTGACAAGAAATTACAAATGCAGTATCGCCGTATTGCTACTAAAATTTCTTGACAGAAAGGTTAACGGTAACAGGCTCGCTCCCAATTACGTGAGATCTATAAACATAATAGGTTAAATGCGGGTCTAAAACACCGCTACTTATAGGATATAGGCGTATAAATATATATTTATATTATTATTATTCCTTTTACTGTTGTTTATATAATATATATTTCTGTTACTTTTTGCAGCTATGGTCACCGGCAGACTTAGGTCACACCTCCGATACTTAATTACAGAAGCACGTACTACTATAACCGAAGCATCGGACTTATCATCGTAAGACTGAGGTCATCGAGCGGAACTAGGCCACCCGTATACGTAAGCACCGTTAAGTTCATCACGTTCTCGCGACAGTGGTGACAACCGAATGACGCCAGCACTGCAGTACTGCCAGTGGTACTGCTACGTTAGTGATAGTCGCTTTTTTCTAAAAAATAGTTGTTAGACTAAGTTGATCGCGAAGTGAACGGAACGCACATTAAAAATAATTATTTACTTTTTATATAGTATTGTCTTCTGTTTACGCGAATGTTATTCATTGAAATTAAACTACTATATACGGATTTTATCGCGTTATTTATTTTACACTTTATTACAAAATTTTGAAACTGTCACACTACTACTAGATACTATTGGACTTTACTAATTTTTAAGATAATTAATTTATTAAAACTATTATAACTATTTATATTTAAGTTTACACTTTCCCCGACGTTTCTTATATAGTATTAGCTTTCTGCCGTCTATCTCTATATAAATTTTACCTATGCCAAATCTAACCACCTCCGCGCGCAATATGCTCAATAAGGTGTACAAAGTTTTCTCGTCTATATCTATATTCAATTCTAAGGTTAAAATAACAACATATAGATTGCTCCCTAAAATCAAAATTAATTAAGATGCTACAAAAAAGGATTTTTGTATGCTATTTGTTTTTTTTGTATTTGTTACGTATAAAATAATATGCCAAATCAAACACAGGAATACACACCCTGAAATCCATCGCATTTTGTCGCGATAACATTTCTCTTTTACCTAGATAAATTAGATCTATTCTTCAAATCGCGTCAACAGGTGAAAGCAAGTTGCTCAAAAGCTTACACAAAAAAACAGTTTGTGCCAGCAATAAACAAGAAAAAAATACATATCTATTACCAATCATTGGCTCCGAAGTGAAAGAACAAAGGGTAGAATCAATTTAACGTAATTGCATCACTTTTCACTGCTACCCCCATTAACGTAACCTTTTTTAATCGAGTTTTTTCCGCTTTAGTCCGGATATTGCCGGACGAGTAACGGACCACTTATTCGAATCTATTGAATGAGCCCTCTAGACACTAACTACTGCTTTTCGAGTTTCTAACCAGTTTAACGGGTTTTAATAGATTGAGACCGCGATATATAGTGGCAATTTATTTAGCCTATTTCGCTCCGATGTAGTTAGTGCTTACTGTTTTCTTCAAGATTGCTTTTTTCCCAATTAACTGGGTTAAAACGTCTTGGATGCTTTGAAATACTCTGGCGGTTTTCGAGGAAACATTTTTGTTTACCGCCTACGTTAAAGTAAGTGCTTTAAGGTAATTTAGTTAATTAATTTGAAGCTGCCGCAATGTGCTTTGTAGCCAAACACATAATTTATAATTGGTAATAAAATATTTTTATTAATCTATAGATATATATTATATTTAAGTTGTCAAATTATGAAAACCAACCTATAAGTGATTGTTGTATTAATATTTATTAGACAAAACGGCACCACTAACAGTTCAGTTAAAAAAAATTACGGTATCATGAAATAGCTGCTATATATCACCCGCTGATATTTCTAGGATATCATGTAAAGATTTTATAAAAGAAAGAAATCGGATCTACTCTCATTTCTTTCTTTTACCTCATCTTTAATTACTTTTTCTTGGCTCGTGCACGTTAATTACCACTACCACACCTGGTAGTAAGATACCACTTGTAACAGCTGATCATCTAACAGGCCGTACATTTACTTAACACCTCAATTGTTTTAAAATGCCTATTCTATTAATTTTGGAATCTAATTTCACTATCAAATAGATAGGATAGCATAATACCAAGTTTGTAGCTTCGAACAACTGGGTAATACGTGAAACTCTGCAGAAGAACAGCCACAGACGGAACAAATACTTATCCACACTTTAATTATATATAAAAATAATAAATGTAGAGTTAGAACACGCTTTATAATTTTGTAATTTTAATTTTTATGTACGCTTCTAGCCTATTATTATCTACTACCGCCTAGTTTTAACAAAATCAACACAAAACAAACAAAAAATCCGACTCGCTTATAAATTCTATTTTCACTACGTCGCACTAACAATCAAAGAACGCCTATATAAAATTCAAAGCGAGATTTAAAAAGAAAAGTCTGACACAGGAAGCATTAAACAGCAAGTCAGCCAAAAATATCACGTCCATCGGGTGACAAATAACAGCAGGAAACGTGAAAACGAAAATGGTATTCTAAAAAATAATAAAAAGCTCGGTGACTGAGTGCAGGCCTTCTGTGCCAACAAAGAAGGGGTGTTACACCGTGTTTTATTCATTTTAACTTGGTACCTATTGTTTTTTATTGGTATATTTAATACTGTAGGTATTATTTACCAGTCAACATAGATAATGTCTAATACAGAACTTGGTGCAGAATAACAGTGAGCCACATTGCGATATGCAGTATCGTGAGATTTGAATATCGTATTTTTCTGTCAAGCAGTGGTGTGTCTATAAGTTTAGGCCTCATATATATAACATGAAAGAAAATCAGTTAAAACCTTGTATAACCTAACTTGCTAGAAACTTGTTCAGATTTTAAAATATATTGAGTACTACATCACTATACGATTTTGCCAGATTTACGAACACTTTTACTATCCTATTGTTTTCGTCGTCGATCATACTAGTAGTTCAAAGATAAGCAAAATAAATATTTTCCCAATACAATTTACTTGATGGGAAGAATATGTTAAGATATCTATGTTCATCTAAAACAACATGGGAAAGAATAACCATGGTTGCACTATCAGTGCAAACTAAAAATAGCTCACAACATCATCACAAAGTAAGCTGTAAAAGCACCAAAGAAAGTTATACACCTGCGATCTTTTCAAATACTTCCCAGTTAGGTTGCTCCAAATTCGAAAGGGATTTTAACTGTTCCCTGACTTATTAAATAATAATAGAAAAACACGTGCAACGGTAATAACACGAAAATTTCACCCTAGTCAGTCAAGTTCAAAAACATGCCCAGGGTTTACACAGGTAAGTCATCTCCAGTTAAAATTTATGAAATCCCATGATCATTTGGCTGGCCTAAAAGCTTTGGCATGTCCCTTTAGTGTCCCAAAGGTATGTAAGAATATTATTTACTTCCGATTTCGGACAAATTCCCACAGCAGATAAGGGACCCCAAATTTTAAATTCATTCGATCTCATAATCATTTGGTGCGTCTAAAAGCCTTAGCTTGCGGGTCCCTCAGGGGTCTCGAGGTCAAGGTTCTCGAAGAATCGCTAAGTACAAACACTCGGGTCTCAGGGGCTTAGCGAAATAAGAAATCTATACATTTTTCCAGTTAGGGTGAGATAAGCAATAGTTGGCTTGAGGCCAATTACTTCTTGGCAGCGATATAAATAAGCTTAGCGTATGTGTGGTATTACGAACTGTTTTGTTCAGAATACACTGAAAATTGTTTATTATAATAGCTTTATTCAGTTCCAACGACAAAAAGTGCATTCAACAATATCTAAAGAGAAATAAGTTTGGCTTCTACGCGCTAAGATTAAAAGTCTCGCCTTGATCCGAGACTAAAAAGTAAACTTTGATTTTAAGTTTGCTGTTCAGTGTCGGATGAAGGCGAGATTTTTGCAAGTATACTCATGAATTTAAATCTTCGTGTATGTATATTTTATTAATGCAAAGATTCTGGTACAAGAAAATATAAAATTTAAACCAATTTTCACGACGTTTCATTCTATCACGTCTTATGCTAAATTTGGCTTGAAGAGTGAAAATATAGATATACCATACTGTAATATTGTCATCTATTCTCAGATCCTTTAAAGCTGTGAGGGAGTATCAACTTCAAACGGGTACAACCGTGAAGCCCAAACTCTTTTAAACATTTTCGCACAAAGAATACCATAGTTAGGAACACACAGAAATCAAACAGAAAACGGCACTTACAAAATATGGTACTGGTACAACATGATAGTATTTTTGTCATTTACAAAGGTTCTCTTTATTTAAAGTGAGAAATAAAATGTCAAGTACCCTCAACCAATCTAAATACATCGTACCCCAAATGAGAGTAAATCGTAAACTAAACTACATGAAATAAAAACAGGCACATCGAGATCCAAATGTAAATGAGACACGTGTTCTATAAAACGAAGGAGGTAGCGTATATGTCGCTTTTCCTTAGTTTTCAGATCGTATCCCTTCCCAGCGGGTACCCTGAGGCTACCTTCAGAGTGACAGGTCACGCGCGCACGGATACACCTCTTGTATCTGATCAACCTTTTTGTTGACTCGGCATTCTTTACGAGATTTGCGAGTTTCTGTTTAATGTCTCTTTGTCGAAAGGTGGTAAGCTCTTTGAGGTTGGCGATCTTAAAAAGAGCTGCTTGTTTATCACAATGTAATTTTCAATAAAGATCTGTAAAAATCCATGTGCTTCACCCAAAAGTACAGATATTACCAAATCTTCATGCCTTGTCGCCGTAATACTGCATGCAGTATCAAGTGACAATGATCTAGTTGCACGGTTTTCTCCCCACGCTTAAAATCCTTTTTGCGCGCTATCCTCATCATTTTAATATTCCAGCTGAGATTTACTTATCAGCTGCCCGCAACCTAAAGTTCCCTGTTGTTTCTTCACACTTGTGATGCTAATAGCGCCATATAAGGCCTAGTAACCTTAATTATTACACAAGTGTAAGCTTTTTTTAAGACTACTCACCCTCTAGGCATTATTCCTGTGTCGTGAGGGACTTTACAAACATCCAAACAACTGACACAAAGAACACCCAGACTCGGAACAACAAACCGCTGATTACACCTTGTATCTAAACAACAATGGATATTTTTGGAGATAGCTGAGGAGTTAAACAGCCTTCATAAACAATTATGGTAAGCAAAGATTATTTGCAACACCAAGGATAGCATGCCAATGATACCAACCCTTCAAAAAAGGCATCGGTATACTACCAGTGCATGTTGCAATCATTGCCTCACAACAAAAATAAAAGAGATTTAAAATCAAATGATTACTCTTTAGTAACCTTTGTAAAGTTGTGGATTTGTACTTTTTCTGTTTAAGACAAAAAGAGCCAAATTGAAATCTTGTCTTTTTTGTTTTACATTTAACAAGTATCACCAAAATATACCAAACCTACAAACGTACATTACTCAGAATCCAGATCCGAATAATACGGTGCGAAGTCCTCGTAAAATAATTTTTCTTTTATATTTTACTGTGTGTCCGTGCTGTGATAACTTCGTCCGAAAAATGATAAATTCGTATCGGGTTCGGCACTATGCTATATCTATGACAGTAGTAAAAGTAGATTGGTTTGTCAAACTGAGTACAAATGTATGATTACTATGCATTTTCTTGTTTAGGCTTATGCATTTGTATATATTTATTGCTTGTATTATGATTTGTCGTAATACATGCTCCAAAAAAGTACTTATTTAAAATCTTACGTATTATATAAATATATACATACCACTACGAAATAAAACCTGCCTCGTTGGTCTCGTGGCATTCATTTGCGCTTTCGTGTGCCTGCGATCATAAGGTCTAAGGTTGGATTTCCAAGTCAGAGCAAATATTATTTTCTGATACAAAAAAACCTAATAGATAAACGGTCTCGCCATATAAATAATTTACGATCTGCTACGAAAAATCTTGCCGAAGATAGTCATTTATAGTATACAGTGGAGTTAAACGCTAACTCTATTCCTTCATTCTCATTATCCAACTGGACCTTAAAACCCCTCTGCCGACTCCTTCAGGAACGTCCTGACGTAAGTCTATGATGCATTTACTGCTTAATGTTTTACATGATTAAAAATAAGGTTTTAAAAGCTTAAGTTTTCAACTCCCGATTGAAAATTATTCCTGTACCGCGGCGGCCATATAATATTAAAACCACGACAAAAGGCTCTGGAGAACAGCCAGGTTAAGAATATGTTAAGCCGATAAGCGTGCATCCAAAATGAGATGCAATTGAATGAAGCAATATATATTATACATATGCAACTTCTACGCATACATATTTACTTGAAAATTATACTCTTGTGTTGAGAGAACATGATGGTGCCAATTTGCATACAAATCCCAATTACACGTAATTGAGTAGCAAACATAACAATATCTTCACAAATTTTAATATTTATAATATCAGTAAGAAGTCAGAATAGCAGATATAAGCAGGGATAGCCTATGGAGAGACCGTTGGACTGCCACGTAGAGATCTCCAGTTCGAGCCCAAGGCGCGCATGACGAACTTTCCGCAGTTATCTGTGTATTAATAATAATAATAATATTCTACCACATACACACAACACCATCTAGCCCAAACTAAGCAGAGCTTGTACTATGGATTCTAGACAATGGATAAACATACATATATACTTTTTTTTTTGTAAATACATATATATTATACATAGAAACACCCAGACCAAGTCAAACATCCATGTTCATGCACACAAATGTTTGACTTGAGCGGAAATCGAACCCACGACCTCAAGCGTGGCAGTCGGATACACTAAGCACTACGTCATCGAGGCCAACCCAAATATTAAATAGTTAACTATCGCTGTCGTTAACGGTGAAGAAAAACATCGTGAGGAAACCTGCATCTCCAAGAGTTCTTCATTATGTTCTCGAATATATGTGAAGTCTACCAACAACCGCACTGGGCCAGCGTGGGCCTGCTGTTCAGAATTTCTTGTCAAAATAACCTAATACATTTTTGTTAGTCCGACCTGAATATTGGACTCACGATCTCAAATACAGAAGTAAAATCGTTTCAAAAGAGTCAAAATTCACTTGCACTACGTAAACGAGGCTCAAAATGCAAAAACTAAAATAACAGGGGTTAAAAAAAATTGCCCCGCAGAGAGCAAATCCACACCACGACTTACACAAACAGTTCGCAAGCCATATTACCAATGCGCCAAACTGCACTCAAATCGGATTTACAGAACATCTTAAAGGATGAATTGTCCATTTACAAAAACAACATTCGAAGATTTACTTATTGAAAATCAATGGCCAGCTTAGAAGGTAAGCAGTACTTGCCTTATCTCCTAATTTTAAAGTCAAATTCTTAATCCGCAAAGTATTCGGAGCACGTCTGGCCGACCGAGGCTGCTTTGCGTTGCAAATAACATTGCAGGGTTAAGGTCTGCTATGGAAAGTATGTTTATGTAATTTCAGGAGCTAATCATTCTACATAGCTGTGTATAGAAGGTGTTAAAGAGGTTCTATTAAAACAGAGATTTGCTGAAGCGTTTGTTAATAAATTATGTCCTCCTGACCGAATTTCGGTCACGGCGGCCTATCTTAACGGAGACTGGCCATCAGCGCAGGAGATGTTTTAGTGCACAAGTGTGTGTGCAAACACAAGTGCACTCTCTGTTCCCTAACTCTTATGATTCAATGGTACGAATAATCCGACACGACCGGAGAGAGATCAGGCGCAGGACCAACAGCTTTACGTGCTTTCCGAGGCACGGGGGTGTCTAACACCGCCAACTTCCTAACTCCGTGTTCGTATTAGAAAAACCCAATAACTTTTTGCACTCATCACCTCACAGCACACACACAGCAATCGCATTCACTACCGCTGCGCCACGGAGCCATGATTTAGAAAGATTTCTTTTTAGCATGTTTCGTTGAATAAAGTTTGGTTAAATGCTTGTAATAAATACCAGGTACATTGCCAGATTTTGTGCTGATACTGATAATTTCTTGAAGAAAAAGGCAGCTGTGCCACTGGAGCTGCTGCTGCCCCACCATGACAATCTAAATAATTAGTATATATAAAAATTTACGTGCAAGATAAGCTTTATAATATGTAGCTTTGGAGTCTAAGCAGTTTTGGGTCGACGTCGCGGGAATTCGATCGCGATATGTTCAAATCGCACCTTCTTTGCGACTGCGTTTCTGTCGATTTTAAGCTATGTTCCTCAGATTTTAATTAAGAATATAAACATATTACTTTACCAAAAACATTCCTTTATAAAAAAATGAGTCGTTTAACCAACGGGCAGTTGATATTGACAAATATTCTATAAAAAATATACCACGTAGCTAAAACAACTCGTTTCTTGATATAGAACCGGCCCTAAGACTATAAACCAGCGTTCAGCCGACTGATGGTAAGAGATTACCGTAGCCTATCGACATTTAAACGAAAAAGTAAGTTTCTAAAAGCAATTGGATCGTTGAGATTGACTCTTGTATACGGAACGAAGCGATTGGTCATTGCAAACAGCTTTTGAAATAATACCTACGTGCATACATCCATGATCGTCGAAGTTAACACTACATCTAGTTATTTAGTCTTCACATATACTTGGCTGTGTCCACTTCTTAATTTTATTAGTTGTTGGCAAACATAATTTTATACTAATCATTTTAGAAAATCGTAGTGTACACTAATGTTATTAATAAAAAGCATAAAATCCTTATATTAGTACTCGAAGTTACAACTTTGTACCCCTTTTTAAAATATATCGCGTGCACAGAGGAATTTGAAATTTGGAATAATTATAGTTTATGTAAATTTGGACAGCAGATTATAAAAACATATGAAAATAATATAATACGTCCCAATTTCTGCCACTAAAACACTGTTTTACAATCACAGAATATGAAATTTGAATACTACTGTTACATTCGAATCAAGCAACTGCCGTTTATCAGGCTTAGTACGTAACAGACTCCGAACTGTCACTAAGAATTTAATATCGCTTCAGAACAAGTGAGAAACGGCAATGAATTTTTTTTATGTTTTATGACGCAAACTAGCAGACGGATCGCCTGATGGTAAGCGATTACCGTCACCCATGGACACCCGCAACACCAGAAGAGTCACAAGTGCGTTGCGTTCTTTTTAAATTTGTCCCCACCAGAGAAGGGGGGGGGGGGGGCGTTGGGCCTCCGGTACCCTCACTCACTCGACGAAACAACGCAAACGCTATTTCACGCCGGTTTTCTGTGGGGTCATGGTATCACTCCGGTCGAGCCGGTCCATTCGTGCTCAAGCGTGGCTCTCCCAGGGTCAAAAAATTTTTGCCGTAGATCTCAGAGTTCGAAAAAATGGTATCACGTGACCAGAGGTCAAAGGTCATAGTAATTTCGGGGGTATATCGACTCGACTATGCTGAGTCGAATGGCGTCCGCGAGTCTCTAGCTCTTACGGTTCTTGAGTTGAAAGTTGTAAAACAGACGGACGGACAAAGCTGTTGTATAAGAGTTTTTCGAACTCTAAAAACCCAATAACACTTTCCTTGACCTGAAATTCAAACCCAGTGATGAAGATTTGTTGTTAAAAATTTTAATATACCGATCATTTATTTATTACAGTCATAGTCCACCACGCTGGCCCAGTGCGGGATGGCAGACTTCACATATCCTCGAGAACATTATGAAGAAATATCAGACATGCAGGTTTCCTCACGATGTTTCTCTTTCACCGTAAAAGCAAGCGATAATTAACTATTTAATACGCACATAACTTCGAAAAGTCAGAGATGCGCGCCTTGGGATCGAACTCGAGACCTATGCGAGGCAGTCAAACGGTCTCCCACTAAGCTACCGCTGCTTTTTTTAATATAATAAATAATAGTAGTGTTAGTTTATTAGTAAATAAACTGCGATAAAAGTAGTATATACTAGTATAATTTAAATATACCTATATCATTCGCATAGCGTAAGACAATATTATCATTTTAATTCATTTTCGCTGACAACTTCAGTAAAACGTCAAATTGACCGAACAATTGTCCTTCTTCGAGTCCGGCTTCCCGCGCATTCGCCAAATCCATGATATTTTTTGTAGTTATTACCTCGTAAATCTTCGTTTGCTCACGTTCATATGATTGTCGATTCGTAACCAATATAGGACGATTAAGTACGTATAGCCTGGCCTTAGTCATAGCCACGAAGAAACAGAGTCACAATTTAAGTATCTATCTCTGCAGACTTTATAGATATTCATACAACGCATATAAAAAACATCCACACTCGGAACAACAATTTGCAGAGTGTAGGATTCGAACTCACAACAGTCGGCGTAGTGTCAGTAGCGAGGCGGCCACTTCAACCACTATGCAGCTGTAAATATAGAAAAGATCCATTACATTTACCTAATTGTAGTTATATTTCTTTGGAAAGTGTTAATAGAGTTACGGTTGAAAAGCTACTTATCCTAAATTGAAAGTTTCTTGTGTCCGTTGTTTCCATAGGGCACGGTAAAACTGCGCAAAAATGTAATAATAATATTCGGCACCATCATTCGGCATGAATATTGCATGCTTGTGCACCTATACAATAATATGATAAGTGGGGCAAGAAGCTAGCGGGCTCCGTTTCCTGTGGTTGTTTCTGTGTTTGTTAGGTTCTCTGCGAGACAATATATTATTATTAATGCAGGCATTGTTACTTTGTTTGTAAATAACTCGCACTCAAAGTATTGTAATGTTTTTTCTAGGCGATCATAGAGTCGTTCCTCCTGTCATCCCAAATCTTCAAACCAGATTAAATTTTGAAGTAATTTATAGATGAAGTCATAGGTGTGCCATTATTTTGGCAATACGAATACGCATACTGCATGCTAACTGCATGCCTATCTGCCTATTCCATGTGAGCTGCAGGGTGCATACTGGAATACCGTATTCTGCTTTCTAAATTCGTTAAATTTTTTAATTTCTTTATTTCTAACGACTGATGACTCTTACGCGCTAGAAATAATGAAACCACTGGGACATGACACAACCAGCCAGTAAAAGCATTGCCATTCAACGTGGCAATACTGCCAGTCTTCTAGGCACACTACCAGTCGACTGTGATGCGGAGGAATTCTATGACGCCTATTAGAGGGTTTTAGTTTTTCTTTTTCTTTTTTATTTCTGTTTTATAATATTTTAGGCATAAGTTTTAAAGAATTGTGTTTATTTATGTCAGTTCCTTCATTAAACCATTTGTAGCCAGTAAAATATAATATATCACGATTAAAATGTCTCGATCCTTACAATTTCTATTTAATCTTATAGTACTTGTAAGACCAAATGTGCCACAAAAGATGAAATTAATGTTAATGAAGAATTGAAGAGCCTTCACTAACTTCAAGTCACATTGAAAAATTACGTCTGGGCTTTCGAAATTTGATTAATAATAAAACTCTAGAGTTTTTAAATTCAATTAAGTTAAAGTTCAAAGATAGTAAGTGGACCAGAGCTGCCGTAATTGGCTTATATAAGTCAAACTGGGCATTGAAGAAGCTAAATATTTAAATAAATTTAAATACCAGTGTCTTATACGAAAGTAATATATAATTGTCTCGGTAGTATAACAGTAGTGTATAATTGCTGGACATGAGGTCTCGGATTCGATTCCTAGGTCGGACAAAGTGTAATTGGGTTTTTCTGTTCTGCAACAGTGCGGAGTCTGGAACCGTATCCGATAAAACGCAATAGGGTTGGCCAAATATAGATATGATTTACATCTGTCTACGCTCTGGCGTTAAACCACGTTCGTATATAGTTTATGGAAATATATTACACTAGATGTGCCCGCGGTTTCACCCGCGTTTATAGTTACTGCGCCGCTCCCGTGAGTCGTAGCGAGATCTTATATAGCTTATAGCCTTCCTCGATAAATAGACTATACAACACTAAAATAATTATTCAATTCGAACCAGTAGTTTCTGAGATTAGCGCGTTCAAACAAACAAACAAACAAACTCCTCAGCTTTATAATATTAGTATAGATTACAATTAAAAGGAGTAGTAAATTACTTAAGGTATCGGCTATCGGGTCATAGATTCGATTCCCACCCATTCATCATACTAAAACAAGCATTGAGCTCAAGCTGAAGGAGTTAATAAAAATACCAGTAACATGTAACTTACATTGCTAGTAAACATTTATTTAAAAAAAGGAAGGGTCTCGCTTTGTCCCAGAAGCTATATCGTTGAACCTGTTTTAAAAGATCATAATCTATAAACATAAATGTTCAGTAGTAACAAGCCGTCTAAAGCGTTATAAGAAATTCGTCTCTTATTCCGTAGCATAACTGGCGCAATGGAGAAGAAACTATCTGTGAGAGAATTTCTTGACAGGAAAACCTAATCCTTTTATGCTAACCCGACGTAGGCTTCTAACCCATGACTTTATAATTCACAGTTGCACTACGGTTTACGCAATAAACCAATGAAGTAATTACGTGCATTATCAACTAAGCTATCCATTGAGCGCGTTTCCCTACACTAGCGTCCATTATTGAGAAACAAATTGGAATCCGGTGAAGGCTTGAGCCTAGTTACCTAGAACAAGAGCTTACGGCCCCAATCATCCAACAATTCAGCGTGGTCGTGAGCTTGAAAATTGTGTCAACTATTCTAACATAGGCTCGTAGAATCAGGGTGTAAAGAGAAAGCACTTCGGTAAAATGGCGATAACGTTTATAAGTGCAGGATTCGGAAATTCATAATACTATCTAGTAATATCAGTCCTGGGTGTTTCTATGTATAGTATGAACTTATTTACAAAAATAAAAAGTATTTATGTAAGTTTATCCATTGTATAGTACCCATAGTACAAGCTCTGCTTAGTTTGGGCTAGATGGTGTTGTGTGTATGTGATACAATATTATATTATTGTTATCTATATATATAAAACTCTTCCGTTACTGAGTGACTGACAGACAACGCACAGCCGAAACTACTGAACGCAAGAAGCTGAAATTTGGCATGTATGTTTCTTGGAGAGTGTAGGGGAGCACTAAGAGAGGATTTTTGGAAATTCCACCCCGAAGGAGGTGTAAGGGATGAAACCCGATATTTACACGGGAACGGGACATACGCGGGTGAAACCGCGGGAAAACTACTAGTATCATATATAGACTGTCCCGCTGCTGGGAAAAGCTCTTCTCAGTATAAGAAGGATTAAGCAGACTTCACATATCTTTAAGAACATTAGATAATTAACTAAATTAATAAAAATAAATAAATAAATGATGGCGAACTCTCAGACACGCTGATTTACTTAGCTATTTAATACGCACATAACTTCGAAAAGTCAGGCTTGAACTCGATATCTCTGCGTGACAGTCTGGTCTCCCACTGCACCCTACTGTCACACTGCTGGGCACAGGCCTCTTCTCAGCGTAATAAGTGTTGGACCATTATCCACCATGCTGGTCAAGAGCAGGTTGGCAGAATTCACATATTTTCGAGAATATTATGTAGCACTGGCAGACATGCAGTTTGCCTCTGATGTTTTCCTTCACCGTTAAAGCAAGCAATAATTACCTAATACGCCTTGGGATCGAATCTGATACCTCTGGGTAGCAGTCCAACGATCTCCCACTAGGCTGTCGCTGCTCTCATAGCTCTTTATCTCTAGAGGATAGTAACAAGAGAAAATATGTAACTAATATATGCCTACCTCCTGGAATTGTGAGTTAATGTTTGTATGCAATATCCGGTGCATTGATCATTCTATTTCGTGGAAATAACCGTTTCGTTGAAATATTGCGTAGTCATCTACGCAATATTTTCATTAACCTAGCTTTTATGAAACCTACGTTTGTGAGATTATACCAGATTTTTTATATATTAAAACTAATTTCTGCCGTCGGTTTCTCAAAAGAATCATACTGGGATGAAAGACAATTTATTTGTTAATCCCGGGCATGTTCTATCTGCATGTATCGGTTTATTCAAATCTCCGATTAACGCTCCGCTCCCGTAGCTCGTAGCGTGATGTGATACACCATTTTTAACCTATCGAGTCGGTTTTGGAAACCATCTATTGTGTCTGGCCAGTACCAGTACTGTTTGCAATAAACTTTGAATTATTGTATCTGGCATTACAACAACTGACATGTTAATAATTAAAAAGGCATAAATAAATTTTCAAAGTGAAAAAGTGATATTTTCAGAGTGGTAGTTTCAAAAACTTGCGCGTGCATACAAAAAACAAGCAAACTCTTCAACTTTATTATATTAATATAAATTGAGTAACAAACATCCAACATCCGTGCATATTCACAAACTTTCACATTTAAAATATTAATCCAAATTTTATTCCGAATGATCGAATATTCTTTTACATCCGCAGACTACAGACTCTCCGATGTACAAATATCGAGAGGTCACCAGGGACAGTGATAATATAAACAAGTATTTTGAATAACGAGTATAACAAATAGGCTGTTAGCGAAATACTCGAGTAAACATCGAGAACCGCCATTGATAAGCGGTTGCACCGTATTTTAAAGTCAAATCGCCAATCGCGAAATATTCAAAGCTACGAACCGTAGCTGTTCGACTTGCAAATCGTGTAGACGATGTTTTGTACTCCGTAGTCTACTGCATATACACGTTTATGATACATACATATAAACATGTAGCCTTCTGCGCTAATGGGGGCGGCTCAAGAGATTGTGAGCTGAACAATTCTTTCTTTATAGAATGGATACATTTTTAACACTGAACAGTCTTACGACCAAAGCTACACAACTAGTAATGCGTTCTCATTCTAGCGCATGCAATGACAATACTTTAAGAATAGCAAGGCCACAGAACTTGATCTCGGTTGGCATGGCGACGTGGTTGTTATTAAGCTTATTACAGAAAAGGACCTGTCATCCAGAAAAAAATACTATAGGTACCCGAGGGATATAATTTTTTGCTAAGACCTACATTACCGCGAGCTAAGCCGCGGACAAAATTTCTATTTCTTATATCAGCTAGCTGCAGCTGTCTTTACCTATATATCTACAGGTACACGAAGAAATACTCCTCGACATTCATTGTTCTAAATTTTGAAATTGATTTACGCTTCAGTCGGTAACATTTATGCGTCTCAATTCAAGGCATTGCCAGTATGAA
Organism: Catocala fraxini; assembly: GCA_930367265.1. Taxonomy (NCBI): domain Eukaryota; kingdom Metazoa; phylum Arthropoda; class Insecta; order Lepidoptera; family Erebidae; genus Catocala; species Catocala fraxini. The sequence continues at coordinate 20,127,898 of OV884035.1, forward strand.
TGTGGCAGCGGATCGTTTTGGTATGGGGCTTCAAAATGTGAGTACCGTACTTACATAGATTTACGCCGGCAGGTACACACGGAGTATGCGTAAGTGAACTATTACACTTACAATTAGCCAGCCGTTGACTGCTTTTGTAAATTTTATAACAGCTTATGCATGTGGCTTCGCTTGCGTAAAATTAGGATAGGTTAGATTATGTTACTAACAGTATTACGTATCTACTTTTTTAAATAAAATATAGCCTGTTATTCGGTGACAATACAACTTTCTAATGGTGAAATAATGTTAAAATCAGTTAAATCGTTTTTTTAATTTAACCGTTACAAACAAACAAACAAAAATTTAATCTTTCCTCTTTATAATATTTATTTATTTACCTTATGGGAAACTTACAGCTACAGACAATGAATAACAATGACATGATACGTAATGGTAACCCAATTACAAGTTTTCATTCATAGAATTATAAGGATAGATTTATCTATTAGCATATAATAATATCAGCCCTGTATTAAACTGTCCTACTGCTGGGCACGAGCCTCTTCTCACTGCGAGAAGGGTTAGGCCATAGTCCACCACGCTGGCCTAGCGCGGGTTGGCAGACTTCACATATCTTCGAGAACATTATGGAGAACTCTCAGATATGCAGGTTTCCTCACGATGTTTTCCTTCACCGTTAAAGCAAGCGATAATTAAATATTGAATACACATATAACTTCGAAAAGTCAGAGAAGCGTGCCTTGGGTTCGAACTCGAGACCTCTGCGTGGCAGTCCGACGGTTTACCACTAGGCTATCGCTGCTTATAAGCATAGGTAATTCAAAAACACTTAGCTTGAATCGAACTCGAGACCTCATGATCATCCAAAACAAACGAGCATAAACTAAAGCAAACATAACTGAGAATTGATGCTTTACCCCTTATTCATGGGCCCATCCAACTCTACTTCGATGTGTGTAGTCAGCATTTAGCAAAAATATTATAATTTTTTTTGTATTAGATCAGTTTATTCGAAATTATATATAAATATATACATATGTATCTTTATACTTATTGGCTTCCGTATGTCACTATGACAGGCTCCAGTGGTAGAGCAGACCTGGTTTTTGAGGCCAGGCAAATGCTGAACTGGAGTCCTGAATGCTGCAGCTGTGCACACATGTGTTTCAGGATGTTTCTTGGTTATATTCTGTTATTCCGTTTTTGCTTCTTTCCATTATTATTATTTATTTTTTCCTTATACACCTGATAGCTGTATAGCAATAAAGATTTTTCCCTTTTTTTCTTATTTTGGGCTGGCCAAAGAACCCTAGGTTCATCCTAGTTTTGCACGATACATACAACCGGCGCAAGTACCCCCAACTGCACATGTCATGCCATTACATTTCTAAGACACACATAAGATACATCTTCCTCGGTTGCGCAGCGGTAGTGAATGCGTCTGCTTCACTTAAGGTCTTGTGTTTGATTAACGGGTCAGAGAAAGTGTTATATGGCTTTCTTTCAAGCAATTCTCGGTAGCAGCACGGATCTGCAACTGTGGCTCATAGATGGCAATATCTAATCTATCGTGGGACCTAAGAACAAAACGTTACTGTAATAGATATAGTAGATAAGCTCTGCCTACCTCTTCGGGGATATAAGGTTGAGACTAAATATGTACATGTAATCATAAACATAAAATTATTGCCAATCTGACTGGCCATTAAATTATTATGACGAAACAATGTCAAATTGATATCAAGTCGCAGTACAGTTTACTCTGTCTGCTTTTAATGCACGATGTCAAACACGGCTCCAATCTTGGACAACATAAGGACGGGCTAAATGGCTTCGTTGATCGATCATTCGAGCGTCGAACCAACAATGTTATATCTAGGATATACTATGTTCTATATAACACTTTGTGCCGTGGTTTCCCATACGATAACGTATCTAGCTGCAACGGCTATTTGGCCGTTAGACAAAGCAGAAAATCAACCTTTCTAGTAGGTTTTTTTAAAATTTAACTTCCGCATTATACTGCTCAACATCGGTCCCCTATTATCTTTCTGGACGGAGCTAAGGTGGTATGAGTAACCGAACGCGTCCCGTCGGTTACTTACGCACAATGGCCCAATTGTGGGGCTAAGTGTGAATAACACAAGTCCAACTAACTACGGAAGATGACCTGCAGGGGTGGGGGTGGTGGGCTTCGTGGGCCTGCTCGCCACCCGATCAGCACCAGGTCCGAGAGGCAGTGTGCATGTTCCCACGCGCGCCTCTGTGCTGTGTGTCTGTCCCCCCTCAAGGAGACAGTAGGGTTAAAATTTAGAAGTGACCATAGGGTAGGTCTTTTGAGGTGGTGGCCTATCGTTTCATACGGCGGGGAGTCGCGGTTGCATGTGAAAGTGATTCGCGCGGCCCCGCCGATTGCGGTTTTGTCGAGGAACACCGTGGTGGGTTTGGTCAGTATTACCGGAATGTCGCTCACCATCTTTACCCCGGTGAGTCCGACATAACCCCTCCGCCCGCCCCAGCGGAGGGGTATGCGTCAATGCATTACTCCACGTAAAAAAAAAGTCCAACTGGCTAACTAACTTCCGCAATAATTTGCTGTGTTGCGAGGGACTTCAAACATTCCACTAAGGGTCAAAAAGAACAACCAGACTCGAAACAAATACATATTTGTGGTTCACAGTTTTTTCTCCCGGGTGGAGATAGAATCCACAATCCTTGCCACAGTGTCAGTGGCTAGGCGACATTAAGTATTTTTTTTTACTAAAGTAAAAGCAGCAGCTATAACCTAGTGGGAAACCATTGAACTGCCACGCAGAGGTCTCGACTTCGATCCTAAGGCCTAAACCTCTGACTTTTCGAAGTTATGTGCGATTATATGTGTGTGTGTGAGTATAGTGCAATTATTGCTTACTTTAACGGTGGTGCAGTTCAAATTCATGAATTACACAACTTAATACCGCGTCAAAATAAGTGTAGTGGTTCTTGCATGATTTCGGGACAAATAGTCAGACAGAAAGCGTACATAGTCCTATTAATAATTGGTCTGCCTCCGTGGTGCGGCGATAGTGAATGCAAGTGCTGTGCATATGGTCACGGGATCGAATCTCAGATTGGGCCAAGAAAATGTTATTGGGATTTACCCGGAAGTCTTACTAGCAGCCCGGAGTCTAGAAGTTGGCGGTGCTAGATACCCCCGTGTCTCGAAAAGCAGTTGATGCTGCGCCAGGTCTCTTTCCGGTCATGTCATATTCCCGTCCAATCGGATCATGAGAGTTAGGGCACGGAGAGTGCACTTGTGTTATGTGCACACTATAATATCCCCAGCGCAGATAGATAGTCTACGTTAAGTTTGGCCGCTGTGGCCGAGATTCGGTACGACTTTATTATAATTATCGATGCAATCAGTGTTTCAAAAATATATTTAATTTACAAACATGTTATTGTTTTTTAATAGTATAGATTACCTACATAGATTAATATTTTTAGTATAAAACAACCCTAAATTACTAACTGATTTTGTAGTCTGATTTGATATTTAAAATATTGTCCCAAATTTAAACCGAGGTACGTTTTGATGCCGTGGCATTTTAGCACTTATGGGACTAACCATAAGGTATGAAGTTCAATAGCCAGACAGGCTATTATAGGATTACTTAATTATTGACTGTCAATAGCCAGGGCTGCTACAGAAAAGTTCCATCTACCGACATTAAGCTGCTACCAAGAAATTTATAAAAGAATACTTATATATTACTTTATACGATCCGGCTGTTGACACCATGTACTAGCTATCAAAGCGTGTAAGTAAATATTTAAATCATAGATGCGCTCTACTACGATTAAATATGGTACTAAATGAAGACCAGTCTGGACGTTCAGTTCTCATCTGACACACAATGCTAACATGACATCTAAATTATAAATATAGTATTATCACGCTCTTTACTCTTTTCGAGTAAAGAGAGGGGATAGAATAAGAAACATCAACATTAGGAAAAAGACCAAGATACAGGACGTAACTCTAAAAATAAAAAGGTTAAAATGGACGTGGTCGGGACACATGGTCAGAGGAAAGGACAAAAAGAGCAAAATAATTACACATTGGTACCCAAGGGAAAGTAAAAGGAAAAGAGACAGACAACAAAAAAGATGGGACGATGAAATCAGGCAGGTTGCAGACATAACATGGAGTAGAATAGCCAGAGAGAGATTAGAATGGAGTAAGTTGGAGAAGGCATTTGCCAACTGGCAAACGGACTTACAGAAAGTTAAGAAGCACCAAATATTAATTATTAATATTATAATTTTAATTGTGTAAAATACATATATAACAGTACAGTAGATAATATTGTCTTCTGTTTACGCGAATATTATTCATTGAAATTAAACTACTATATACGGATTTTATCGCGTTGTAAATTTGACACTTTATTACATAATTTTGAAAATTGTTACACTACTAAATTAAATCTAAATAGTTTTAATAATAATTTAATTAGCTTAAAATGGGTAAAGTTTAATAGTAGTAGTAGTGTTCCAATTTTCAAAATTATGTAATAAAGTGTCAAATAAACAACGGGATAAAATCCGTATATAGTAGTTTAATTACAGTACAGTAGTATAAGAAACATAATTGTATATATTTAGTCTGAATAAAAGGCTTTATTATTTATTATTATTATTATTATATTATCACGCTCTCGTGATTGAAAATTGTACGCTATCGTGATCTATCTGATATATAAGCACACTTTTCTTAGTGTATTTATTGATATTTTTTCGTGTCGATTAAATACAGAGAAGGATCATCTATGATGTAAGCTCTTGCGTGTAGGTCAATGATAATATACCCTAGATGTAACTGGCATAGACGTCGAAAAGCTGATCAATTCTTGACTATTTTTTATTGTTAACAAATTTTGTTTGTTAACTAATTGAATTAATAAATACCGCAATAAACATGAAAAGAGTGTATGAGAAAGGGACAGCTAATTTTAAAATTTTAATTTTTTTATAATTTTTTAGCTTTTAATTTCATTTCATTTTAAAAAAGACAGCTCCCGCTCTTTAAGTAAGTCCTGTGTCGTGGGGGACTTTACAAACATTCAAACAACGGACACAAAGAACACCCAGACTCGGAACAACCATTTGTGATTCACACAAAATTTTGTCCCGTGTGGATTTCAAACCCACAACACTCGGCTCAGGACCACTTAACCCATTACGCCATCCGTGCAGTCACATAATTACTTTACTTTGCAAGCTCCAGTAACATAATTCTCTGCATCTTTTTGTATAATACAGTTGGTTATCACACGTGATCATATTGAATATTGTACTTTGTATTGCCCTATCTAATTTGTGGGTCTTACTCTTCATAGCGTGGCTTTTTTTCATGAGGTCTTCTTACGAGGGCGCGTCTATGATAAGCCTTTCCGTATCCTAACTAATATTATAAATGCGAATGTGAATTTATTTGGTACGCTTTCACGCCTTCACTACTCGACCGATCATCGTTAAATTTCGCATACACGTTGTCAGGGGTATAGAAAACGACATAGGGTACATTTTATCTAGAAAACGTTCTGTTCCCGCGGGTTAAAATTTTTATATAACCTATATTTACGCATTTACCTATATTTGCGGGTTCGATTCCCGCACAAGTCAAACATTTGTGTGCATGAACATGGATGTTTGTCTTGGTTTGGGTGTTTCTATGTATAATATGTATGTATTTACAAAAAAAAATTATATATGTATGTTTATCCATTGTCTAGAACCCATAGTACAAGCTCTGCTTAGTTTGGGCTAGATGGTGTTTTGTGTATGTGGTAGAATATTATTATTATTATTATTATTATTTACGCGACAAAATCTAGTTTAGTATATAAACGTATGTAAAATCCTTTTGACAAGTACAGCAGTACCAAAACAAACACATCAATTAACGTCATATCTCTCATTTCCAAGCATTTATCAAACGAAACAAAATAGTTAAATGTCAAATTACCAACCGGCGATCCTAGATTGATATGAAACTAGTTAAATTTACATTTGTATGTTAGGACAGCATTTGAGTTTCTATTTGAAGCTATTGATTCGGTGACACGCACGGAGAACGTAATGGTTTGAATATTGTGCAATTTGTAGGAATCAATCACACACACACAATACAATTCACATGACACATACACACAACACAATTCTTTATGCCGCGTAGTGTCGTGAGATAAAGAATTGTATGATACACTAATTATTTAGTTGCTCCGAGTCTAGGTGTTATTATCTCGCTTCTTTGAAATGTTTGACAACAAGATAAGCTGTTATCTTTATACTCTTTAGGAAGACATCATCTATACTAAAAATTATCAAATAGGACAATAGAAATATAAATAATGGACACAAAGAACATTTAGAACTATGTGGATCCAGAATTTTTGTTTAGTTAGTTAGATTGAACTGACATTACTCGGTGCACTGGCTGTTGCGAGATGACTACTAAATCATTGCACTGTTTAATCAACCTACTAACACTATAAATATGAAAATATAAAGTATATAATCATCTGCTTATAGACCAACATTTTAAAATCATCGTATCGCTTTCTATTTATTGACAATTACTTACTCTTTTATTTTCTCTTACCCGCGCTTTATATTATTTGCTTCAATGAATGCTCTGTGTACGTGACGATTCTATTAATCAGAAATAAAGTTCTTTAAACCGATGTGTAGTATGTAAAACATTATTCATTGAATGTTATTCATTGAAAGTTATTCAAGTGTAAACTATATAAATTTATTAACTTATATTTACATAATTAATTTTAAAATGAAATAATATAATAACCTGTATTTACAAACGTATTAAAAAAGATAACTATTAAATCAATTTATATTTAAGTGTAAACTTAAATATAAATAGATTTAATAGGTTTAATAATTTAATTAGCTTAAAAATTAGTAAAGTTTAATAGTATCTAGTAGTAGTAGTGTAACAGTTTGTATATTATGTAATAAAGTGTAAATTAAACAACGCGATAAAATCCGTATATAGCAGTTTAATTTCAATTATTGTTTCATGTTTCAGTGAAATGCAAATACGTTACTGTAGATATATTCTACATGGTAATTATCACACTCTAAATTATGCGCAGTAACAGTATCTGTTACGCAGTTATACGCAAACTGCCTTGTAATATATAATATAGCAAAGGCAAGCGTAATTAGCAAAATCAGTAAACTACGAAATTATTTTCCTATAATCTGTAAATTGATGGAATACTAGACTTAATTGAAAACTAATTGTGTCTGGCCGCTGGTGTGTCATTGCTACTTGTTTAATAATATATTAAACATAATATTGTTTATTTATGCATATAGTTTTATAGAAAATACGCCTTTTCTGCTGGCAATATTATATTAGAGTTTTGAGTGTGACAACACTGAAAATTCTCTCTTCAACCATTACGGTGCACTATGCACTGTGTAAAATTGTTTTATAAAACTCAATAAATAGTTTTATACATTCTTAAAAGCCGTTGTTTTATTATACACTACTCAATAGGTTACATATAAAATTATATTATATAATCTGAGAGCAAAAATAGTCATGCCATAGTGAGTTAGACTGCTACTCAGAGATTGATTTTGAGATCCTACAGCACTACTATCAAAACAAACTCTTGTTGTATTCATACTGTCAGTAAGATCTCCAGGCTTATTGAAGAGCCTATTTGACATTACAGGCATCAGATTAGACGCCAGTGTAATCTTTGCCTCTGGTACGGACAGCACGATGACGCCTTCTATAGAAAGAACAGCGCCAACAATTTTAAAATGCTCAGGTTTCAATTGCTTATTTTTCCTTATAAGATGGTGAAGTTCTATGTTTTGAATACAATTACGATCCATCACGCTAACATTAAAATAACAATGGAGTATTTAATCCCAACTAATATTATTAATGGGAATGTGAGTTTGTACGTTTTCATGCCTTAACTACTAGACCAATCACCATAAAAGCAAGCGAAACCGTAGGCAAAATCGATTTGTCAAAAAAAATTGCATCATATTGATTGTATATTGCACTCAAAGTTTTGATACCGCGGTTACAAGTGCCTATTGCTTACGATAACCTCATCCATCAGATAAAAGCCTCTTTGGCGTCTAGGTATCAAAAGACACGAAAACCTTCTTTCTCAATTCATATCTAGTTTTCTTCTCATATCAATTGTTTGTTACCAACTATAACAGCATGACCAAACTATAACACAGAATTTCCTTTAAAATATTTTAAAGGGCGCTAAGAAGTTCGTTTATATTCAGACTATGCGATATAATAATATTTTAGGTGATGCTACGACCAGTATTGGCTCAGCACTTTCGCGTAGTATGGAAAGTGCCAAATAAATATATATGCGGACGGTAATATGTAAATGGAAAGTAGCAATAACTGGAACCCTTTGTGTTTTACCTCCTTGAATAATCTGATAATTTGTGTAATTTTTTTTTTGGTAAACTTTTCTCAATTGTAATAATATGTAGAGACGCATTTATTTTTGTTTACATTGGCACAAACCGCACAAGTTCTTGTCTTGCTGTAAGTTTGCCTTCGACCTGACTGTATAGCAGTTAAAACATGGCTGAACTTAATAAGTTTAGCGTGAACTAAAGTTAACCTGCGATTTAATTTACTCGTATCACTACTTCACTACACAGTGTTATAAGCAAATTAAGTAAGTGCAGTGAACCACGTAAATGAACAAAAAATATATAAACAAGAATGCCCTTTTCAGAAATCGGTGATAAAATTTATGTTTAAATCTCCTCCTCCGTCAGTCCTATCCCTCATGTCTGAGGGTCATGGCCTCCTCCATCCATTAATCTTGATCTCACGATTACGCCATCTTGATCTTTGTCCGGCCACTCGAAGAGTATCGTAGACAGTGGAGTCGAGAGCGGTTTAACAACTACAAATCCAAATAGGTAATGCGAAAAGAAATAAAATGACGCTATCATTAAATAACAGAGGCTGTACATATTTATGTAGGTACAACACCTGGCACTTGCCAAACAAGCGAACCTACGGACAACATCTAATATTAGCCTTTGTGAAGAGCAAAGCAAATTTATTACTAAGTAAAAATTATACATACATTCGGCATCATAGTCTTACGCCTATAGTCTCAACGCCTGCTATGATTTCAGAACCCACGCAATACGGGCGAGCCTAATGGATACCAAATAGACATGATTAAGCCTAAATAAATAAAGAAGTAAAAGTAATACCTACCAGACAAAGTGTTCGCTAGCACAAAAGTTCCATCGATACTAGATTTTGGCTCGCGTTAATGTAGCTTTTTAATAAATTTTTGTCCCTCGGGAACAGTACTTTTTCTTGGATTAAATAATAATAATAACGTTTCTTGACATTAAAAATATACAGTCATTTGAACATAAAAATTATATAAGTAATTTTACAGTTCCCTTAGAATAGAAATCTTTATTAAGTTGGAATTTAAGTTGAAAGTTGTATAACAGACGGACGGACGGACCAACGGACAAAGCTGTTGTATAAGGGTTTTTTCAAAGTCTAAAACTCTCTTTCGAACAATACTTTTCAACACAACAATATTTTAATACATTTTCTCGTCTACATACCTCATTAGTCTAGTAACTAATGTATTCAGCTGCGGATCTTGAAGTACCGTGTTTGAAACCCGAGTTCAGCCAACAGGAAGTAGTATTGTGTTTTTCGATAACAGTAAAACATCTGAGGAGGCCTTCTGAATTCTCAAAGTGCGGTAACAAGCGTGGGACTCATGTGGAGCATGGAAGGTAAGTAAGCATGCAGTTTATATATAACTATATTTTGGCCGCGGCTTCGCTTGCATAAATGTAGGATAAGTCAGTTGAAATTTTAAGTACCCTATGTCCTTTTCCGTACCCCAGACAACGTGCGTACGAAATTATATGAAGATCAGTCGAGTAGTTAAAGCGTGAAAACAAAGCAAACAAACTGACATTCGCATTTATAATATTAGTTAAGATTTGTGTGGTTACAAGACGTGCATAAGTAATAAACGTATTTATATATTCGCGATTTGTACACATACTACCGTTTAATATATTTATTTCAATTTAAATAATTAATCGCGATTAAGACCTGTTGTTTAATATTCTATTGAGCACACATAAGTAAATGAGTAAAGTATAGATGTGTAAAAAAAAACATGCAGGGCAGTCTTTGGGGACTGCAGATAGAAGTGAAAACTAAGTATGTATGTATGTATGTATCTTATGTGGGGGCCAGTCAGTGCAGACCGGCGACACTTCGACCTAGTGGGATCTTTTGTGTCGACACTCTCCCAATAACGACTGCCATAGATGTTCATGGCAGCCGGGACCGACGGCTTAACGTGCTCTCCGAGGCACGGAGCAGGCGATAATTGTCAATCAATACGCACATAATTTCGAGAAGTCATATAACTTCCGAAAGTCAGAGGTGTGCGACGTGGGTTCGAACTCGAGACCCTCTGCATTGCAGTCTGTTGGTCTCCCCACTGAGCTATCGTTGCTTGAAAACTAAGTAACTTGTGAATTGTATCGTCGAGTTAGATTATTATTTTTGAATGTTGAATGCGTTCGGTGACGATGACGCGTGTTCCATGATTTTCGTTCATCCAAAAAGTGCTCAACGCGCCTAAATAAGTTTTCACTTCAAAAACTATAAAACCAAAGTCCCCCGCCGCGTCTGTCTGTCTGTTGGCGATAAACTCAAAAACTACTGAACGCATTCCCAAGCGGTTTGCACAAAGTAATCACTCTGTCTATTTATGAAAACCTCATGGAAATGCGTTTAGTACTTTTTAAGTTTACACCTAAACCTGCCTCATGAATCGATGAGGAAGGTTTAGGTGTATAAATTGTTTTTGTACTACCCTTGCGAAGCCGGGGTGAATCGCTATTTATTATTAACACACCCGGTTCACTCGGTAAAGTTATTGACAGTTGACAAAAGCTTATCCATACAATCTAGGGACTACTCTCAGTGTATATTACTGAATTAATATTCATTTATATTTAAATATACTTCAGCTTTATAGCTGAGATATGTCTAATTGCACAAATCTCAGTAACTACCAGCACGATTCAAAATTAACATTTTTCTATAGATACATATATAGTCTGTTTAGTAAGAAAGAAGTTGATGCGCTCATAGCCAGTTGCACTCACTGATTGGTAAACGATTAGCGAGGTTAAGCAACGTTGGGTGCGCTCAGTCTATAGATGGGTGACCGCTTAGTGGTATTTCATCTGAGCGTCTCCGTGCTTCGGAGGGCACGTAAAATGTCGGTCCCGGTTGTTGTCAAATTGACAGTAGTCGTTAAGCCATGTCAGAGGCCTACGGGCGGCTTGAACAACTCTTGACAACAGGTTGGCCACTAACCACACGAAAAGAAGAAGAGTAAGAAAGATTATGGAGAACATCACATTACGATCCAATGTAGTTGCGCAGTAACTTTAAAATATTTTACACGGCTGGGAAGAACTAGTCTTCCATAAACGAATGCAGTTGAAAGCTTATACCAAAAACAAAGAAATTACATGACACCCACACGTATAGGTATACCTTAATACCGTTTAAAAAAAAGAATCATAGAATTTGTTCCACAAAAATATAATTTTATTCCTTCTCAAGATTTTAAGCTGCGTCACATTTTCCTTACGAAGAATTCATTATATTTTACAACAAACCGTGAAATGCTCTTAAGTGAACGACAATAAAGGAAAGTTAATGACGTCATAGAAGTAATTTATTCTTCTCCCAACATATTTTTTGGAGAAAGTATTCTCATAGATGGCTTAAGTGCGGTGTTCACTTTTCTTCGACGTTCATAATGACGCGTGGAATATTACTGAATGAATTTTCTATTTTTGGACAAGGCGTTTTAGTTCATATGGGGCAAGTTGCTCTTGCGGTTTTGGCGGCATTTTCGGTTAGAAAACTCTAGCATTTAAAATATTATAAATGCTACAGTTTGTGAATATAACAGATTTACAAACACAGTATTACTAAAGTAAATGTATGCAGAATAGTTTGCCCGGCTTCATCCCAGCCTTGCTTTAACTTATGCCACTGCAATATTGAATCAGCAGTTAGATTTTTCTGTCTATTTCAACAATAAGTCCGGAACTGTGCAAACTGGCAATAAGGACGCCTAATTAAGTAGACCTAAAAATTTAATTTCATACATTTCTGTATCATTTGAATTTAGCAACAATGTATCGGCTTTAGACATTCAACCCGTTACAATGAATATTAGCCATGCAATTACTATAAAAAAAGGAATTTGAATAATCTAATATTGAATGGTCCCACAGCCGATTGATAATCGAAATGTTGTCACTGAGTATAATTCGAATCATAATCGAATAATCGAATTCTTTTGATTCGATGATAGTATGACTATTCTGGATGTATGGCTTCAGACAACAACGAAGATCTCCTTTTTTCATGCCTAGATCATGATATTCGCTTTAGTTTAAAGTAATCAAATAAATCAATTTCGATTTCGATCTGCTTAAAGGTTCGAATTATTCCATTTTTTTGTCGATTATCGTTAATTGCTAATGACAATTTTTTTCGCACATACACAACATAAATGTACGCCAAGTATAAAAGGTTTACCAAGAACTTTCTGGAACATATACTGTTCATTCTCCAAGCTGGTACCACAAAGCCAATAACACCAGAGAATGAGGCGAAAAATTATATATTATCTCCTTAAAATGAATGTGTTGCACCATTTGTTGCGTAAATGAACAGAATACACTCGTGTAACCGAGTGTACGCGTACGTGTAGGAGGTCGGCATCCCACGGGACGGTACAGTAACCAACAAAAGTGGAATGATTCATAAATCTCAGTTATTGTTCAGAGTTATTCGGGCCGATCGATGTTATGTACTAGTGAGGGTTGATGATTGTGGACTATGACGTCATCGGCAGATTGAATGTAGGTATTCGTAAGTAAAGAACGTTCTTAACCTGTCCATTCTTGGAATGCCAGACAATTAAAAACCGATTGTGTCTGGCCGCCGGTGTGCGACTGCGACTCATAGGTTAATAAAAGTACGGTGTTTGTAAGAGTGCCTGATATACAATATGTAACAAAAACCCTGTTGTTCCGTTCAGGTGGGTTATCAGTATCACTGTTGAAATATAATCCAGTCGTATATTTTGTAAAAAGCGACCATAAAATTTTTAAATACATTTTAATAAAATTATAATAATGAAAATAGAAAAGTTGTGTACCTCTGTAAAAATTGATGACACGTGACGCGTAGACCGTGCGCCCAGTCCCCCGACTCTGTACCAGTGACCCCACTATACAGGAGCGAGAAGGTGGGCAAATCGCCTCCTCCTCGCTCCCGTCCGTCTGCGCCGGAGAGGGTCAGCGAGGAGGTTGTTCTCCCTGACTCTCTCCGCGGTCTCCTTCTGCGCCATGACAGCCTCGCAGAAGGAGACCACTGCCTGTCACGACCTCTCGCCGCCGAGCATGGCGTTGATCACGCTCGGCAGGGAGAGATCTCCGCCTATTATAGCCGAAAGCGTGTGCCGCTGCGGCCCCGACGCGGCGCACGCCTCCAGCGTGTGGAGCGCCGTGTCTTCCGGCGCCCCACACTTGTGGCATACCTAATCTATCCTACGTCAAAAACTACGAGAATTTACACGTAGAGTATAATATTGATAAGCAAACCAAATCTTCAAGATAACGATAGTTGTCTAAACCAAGTCATTCCATTTAGCGCAATGGTTTGAAGCTCACTTATACAAAGCGCACCAATAGTATAGTTGTCGGCCTCGATGGTGTAGTGGTAAGTGTAACCGACTGCCACGCCTGAGGTCGTGGGTTTGATTCCCGCACAAGTCAAACATTTGTGTGCATGAACATGGATGTTTGTCTTGGCCTGGGTGTTTCTATGTATAATATGTATGTATTTACAAAAAAAAATTATATATGTATGTTTATCCATTGTCTAGTACCCATAGTACAAGCTCTACTTAGTTTGGGCTAGATGGTGTTGTGTGTATGTGGTAGAATAGAATATTATTATAGTGCGCTAAATGGAAAGCTTTCAACTTTGAACTAACTATTTGTGCGCAGATATAAGTATGAGAAATAATACAAATATAACAATACAAACTTTTGCACCAAACGGTTTCAACATGCATTGCAATAAATAAATATATGTATAAATAAATATGTAGAACAAATCCAAAAATGACCACCTGTATACCTGAACCATATTCTAGCAAATAAAGATTATTATTATTATTATTATAAAAGTGTAAAATTTATACCAGCTCTCTAGGAACCAGAGAAAAATAAGATTCTTATGTATATAGGTTATGTATGTATGTTATGTATGTATGTATGCATGTATCTTTATATATATAGATACACATATACACATATTATATATATATATATATATATATATATATATATATATATATATATATATATATATATATACATATATGTGTGTGTGTGTGTGTGTGTGTGTGTGTGTGTGTGTGTGTTGGAGCAACACTGTATACGCGTGGTATTATACTTCGTACGTATACTAATGATAGGCAAATACAAGAGAAATAAAACAATAAAGGTGACTGTGATTATCTCTGATTTGATCCGTAACGAAGCGAGTTCTTCACCCGAATGTGTCCGCGCACGAGTCTCCGGCGCTTATATACCGTCAATATGACACTAACAGTTATAACTGTCACTCTAACTGACACATTGGCTCTATGGCGACCTCACTCAAGCTTAGGCTTGACGTTCCGAATCAAACCAATAGATGGCGCTTTATTCAACTCCAATTACAGAAATAAATTACATTTCAATGATTATTTTCTTGACGCTCCGACATATACATATATATTTGTATTTATTTTATTTAGAATATATAATATGTTTATTAGTACGTATATATTATGTAATATATAATTACTATTGTGATATTCTTTAATATATTTACATTTATGTTTCGCGTTACTGTATGCACTACTTCTTTTTATCTCTGCATCACGCTTAGGTCGACTGGTAGATAATGCTCTTAGCATTAAGTCCGCCATTGTACTATCTATTTTGTGCATAAAGATTTAAATAAATAAATAAATAAAAACGAACGTAGTACAAAAATAGTCATGAAATACATAAACGGTAAAATCTGCAAAAGACACAAACATTTCGAATCAGGTATACGTGTACAAGGTCAACGAAAACATAAGCAAAGAAATATATTACACCACGATCCAATGGTTAAGGCATCCTCGATCTTTATTACGTGAACCTTAAGCCATGGCTGGCGAAATGTGGTGTTTAATAATAATATAATAATAAAACATTTATTTCGGACATAATCCATTTGAGTTGGTAACAATTTTCTTACAAACTATGTTAGTAAAAAGAAATAAATTAAGTATACATTACAGTTTTCCCGTTGCCTGATTTCTGAGAATTATAAATATTGGTCACCTTAATAACTACACTTCAAGTTTCAACTATTTTGAAATAACTACATTTCAAGACAATGAAACGACCACCGTCTTACTCTGCCCGTAACCGATCATGTTGCTAAAAATATGGAGGGTAGAGGTAAGGAGAATCATCTGTGTACATGAAAAAGTGTTCGTCAAAATGCATTAAATTAGGGTGGCGCCACATTAGCATCAGGGCAAATTTTAAAAGAATTTTTTTATAAAATTAAATGATAAAAATTCAATAAACGTACTATTCACAGTTCACAAAAATAAAATCACTCTAGCTACACGTTTTCTTATAATAATTCTTTAAGGTTATATTTATTTTGTACTACGCAAGTAGTCGAAATTTTCAGTAAGTAACTACTTTAGTCGACAATAATATTAATTGTTTTAACTCGGCATACTTCAATTCGTTTACAATTGCTACATTAATACCATACCCTTTGTCTACACCAGCGCCATTCTGGAAGATTTTTGAACTGTTATTTACAGCTTACAGCTGGACACTTTTTAAATTTTCTACCGTATGAGATGACTCTCCTTACCTCTACCCTCCATAGCTAAAAAGCAACCAAAACGTTGGAGCAAATGTAAAAATAAGAATGGTTAACTCATTTATTAATGACATAATTAATATAAACTAAAGAGAAAAATGGAACTTCAAAATTAAAGTGATAATATTCCTCCGCATAAGTCCGTCATAATATAAGTGGTTTTACTAAAAATAGTGAGTGTTTCCCAAATAAACCGCGATAAAATATATATATAGTTAATTATTAATTAAGATAAAATATTATAAAAAATTAATATAGTTGTTTAATTTCAGTTTATAACATTCGCTTAAAGGCAATACTACTAATTTGCATCATTACATTCGAATCATATTCAAATGTAACTACTTAGCTACATATATACCTATATATATGTGACTGTCCACAACACAATTCTAACTGTTTCTTGCGTTCTAAAATTCGTTCTTAATGAACGTATTTTCTTTCTTTCTTTCTGAGACGCAGCGCATCTCCTTTTGCATAATGTTGTCGATACATTCGCATATAGTTCAAATGCAATTACATAAGTATGTCGCTACATAACACAGAGATTACAATACAAACCATCAAAATAAGTCAGCAATATGTATCTTCTTTCGTACATTGTCGCTTAACATAGAATCTACAATATAGACCACAACAACGAGCCAGCAATATATATCTTCTTTTACTGTAAGCTTACGTGATATCCAAAACACAGGTAGCATACGACACAATATCCCACGCCAGTACATGCAAAACGCTAATACTTCAAACAAACACACACGACTGGCTTACAAGAACATGTCTGAACGAGGGCCTGCTTTCGCCAATCCTCGAGGTAAAGAGAATGACCAACCAACAATTTCTAGCCAACTAAAGGGATTTTCTACACAGAGGTACGGTAAGCCAGTATTATATCGTACCTTTGTCCAACATCGGCCGATAGCACCGAACAAATTTACGTATCTACGACAAAGTCCTTTGTGATTAGCTATCTAACAAGCAGACTGCTGGCAAATTATGAGTCTCTAATTGTGTGTATGTATGTTTATGGTGTATGTACTACAATCTTATAACTTTTGGTAACTACACAAGAGACAACAGCTCTCAGAAGCACGTTATTTCTAATACATAACTTAAATCTAGTACTTAAATATAACACAAGTAAATTATAAAAGAATTTTTAAATGTTTTTAGCTCTGTCGGTATTTTTGGTTGACGAAAATGGAGACACGTACATTAATGAATTATATATCTATAGAAATCAGTTTTAAAGTACACATCTATAAAACTGAAAGGTGGAAATTATAATAATAATAATAATCGTTATTGTTCAAAATTATATGACACATAATACAATCCATAAATAAGGCTTAAGAATATGTACTTGAACAGAAACTCTGGCCCCTAAACTTTTTTTATTCCTTTTTTGTATTAATGTAGTACCATAAAATGATGATGAATGAAAGATAGGTTTATATACCTACCTGTATTTCAGAGGTTAGCGTCTCTCGTATTTATGTATCCATTGTAAGCCTTTATCATTTTATGAATCAAAGGGTAAGACAATCAAAAAAGAAATAAGCAAAGAAGACGATTTCAATATAGGTTAGTATCAAGTGTGTGTTTGTGTGTGTGTGTATGTATGTGTGTGTGTGTGTGTGTGTGTGTGTGTGTGTGTGTGTGTGTGTGTGTGTGTGTGTGTGTGTATGTGTGTGTGTGTGTGTGGGTGTGGAAATGGTGTGGGTGTTGTGTATGTATTATAATTATTATATATAATATTATTTGATTTAATTTAATTGCGCCTTATTAAGCTATGTTATTAAACAATATGAGTATAGTTGACATTATCTCAAGCGTCCCTGTAGTAGGTCCTCAGTATTGCGGTAATCTAATTTTATAAGATGTAATTTTACTATTGATTTGCAATGATACTTATATTTTAAAGAAATATTTAATATTTTGTTGAGGTAATTATATAATTTTGTGTTGCTATGATGAAACTGTCTGTTAGCGAAAGAAGTTCTATGTGACACAATAGAGAACACTTTGTAGTTAAGTCTACCGGTGGGCAATGTGGGCGATCGGTTTATATGTTTCCGAAGCACAGTATGAAGGACATAGAGCTGTCGCACTATTAGTAGCTTAGATTCTATATATTTAGTCCATATAATAACGTTGCATTGTGTAATACCTACGGGTTCTAACGAACATAAATTTAAGGACCACTCTCTGTGCCCACTCTAACCGGATAAACACATTTTCCGTGGCACCTCTCCAGACTGGTACGCAATACGATAGAAGTGATTGGTACAGACCAAAGTACATCATTATGAGAGTATCTTTGTCTGCAAAACTGTGTAGCTTTTTAAAGATGTAAATTAATTTTCGTATTCTACTCGAGAGCGTCTCAATATGTTTATGCCAGTTAATCAATTGGTCTATATGTACTCCCAGTTATTTCACGCGGGATGCTTTAATAAATTGTTTGTTTATATGTAGGGATTAATCTCCTTATCTACTAAACCGTTTCTAACAATCATTACAGAGATATTAAGCAAATTATGCTTTAGTAAAATTTATAATAACATATCAAGGACACAAATAGAAGGCATTATATTTATGCATAGGCATTTCTATGTATAACATGTACGTATTTACAAAAAAAAATATATATATATGTATGTTTATCCATTGTCTAGTACCCATAGTACAAGCTCTGCTTAGTTTGGGCTAGATGGTGTTGTGTGTATGTGGTAGAATATTATTATTATGTTTCTCTTATCACAGGTACTTCTAACATATATGTCTAACATATAAGAAAATACCTGGTCCTTTGGGAGGCCCACACGAAGACATGGGTCCAACGTAAAGAGGCCCTTCGAGAGTTTTAATCAAAGGTGGAATGAAACACCTACAGCAGCACTAGCCGTAGCAGGCGTAGGACTATTGCTACGTAAGGATTTTAATATATGGGCTATGGGTGTGAGTGTCTGGTGGACCGGTATATTGCTAACTATGGATGAAAACTCTAATAGCATCAATACAATGGGCAGACGGTAACTCGCGAACTCACTAGATGGGCCCCCTGAATAGCCACGATAGGCATACACGCTAGCAGGGCAACACCGGTGCGAGTGGCTAAGGGTGTCGAGCGGTGCGGCGCCGGTTTTACCATCACGGGTCTTGTGACATCGGAGACCCGGAGCGGGTTTCCCCGTAGTTATGCCCTTGAAAATGACGCTTCCAACCCCAAGTATATAGCTCTAGCGGCCTCCCACTGACCGGCCGACCAAGGCAAGCCAGATTGAGAGTCCTACCACATGCATGGCATTCTTGAAGTTCCACCCCAACCAACCAGTAACGGTAAGCTGGGGACGAGGTCCTAACCGACTTTCTGAGACATTCAGGACCGCAGTGTCGCCACTCACATTAAGCTCGCCACAAGCTGCCCTGCGGTTTGTGCGCTTTTATTAAACCTGGTGATACATTATTTGTTTATTATTATTTTCTTTATTACCTTTTTTATCTAATAATTACATTTTTAAATATAAATATAAAAACTATACATATTTAAAAATATAAAAAATGAAATGACCCACCGACATCGGGAACAGGCTCTAAGCTGCCGGTGGTTAGGGCTCCAGAGAGAGGAATCTCCTCACAATACGCGACGTGTCGAGTAGTACTGCCTTTTGCATCAAAGACTTGATCCAGCCATCTAACGCGAGCCTCTGCAGGTGGTGGTCGAGGCTCTTAGGTATTAAACCATTGACTGTAATGACTATCGGCACAATGATCGCCGAGTCCACACGCCACATGTCGACAATCTCGTGAGCTAGGTCCAAGTATTTCAACTCTTTTTCTTTTTCAGCTTTTACAAGATTCTCGTCATGCGGAATGGTAAACCAATCGGTCGGTCTATCAACACAATATATGGCTTGTTCGCCACAATTGTCCTATCAGTGATGATAGACCGATCCCAGTACAAAGTAGCACGACCATTTTCGAGAACTGGATCGGGCACATACCTGTAATACGGCACTTCAGATTCCACAAGGTCATACTTTAAGGCAAGTTGCTGATGGACAATCCTGGCTACTTGGTTGTGTCTATACAAATACTCTCCATTGGCAAGACGAGAGAACAACCGGAGATAATATGTCTGAGAGATTCTCCGGGCTGGTGACATGCCCGACATAATATGTCAACCGTCCCATCCTTCAGGATATATCTCCGGTAGTTGTTCGTCATAACAACTTTGTCCATTATTGCACATACAAAACCTTCGGTCTCAGCGAAGAGATCGCCGAAACGTAGCCAGGACACCGATGACTGAAAATCTATGTCGTTATTATTATTATTATTAAATAAATTCTGAGATGATTTGTCAATTTCTATTGAGTGTCGTAAATAACGGAAGTCTGTAAATTCCATTTCTAACGAATAACTTATTATATCATATATTATATAAATCGTAATATAAGCATGTTAACTTTAACCTTCAGTGCGCTAATTCAGTAGCTAGTACAGGCATTTATATTAGTAACTTAGTCAGTAGATAGCAGCATAAAAAAAGGCATTCACAACAAGTTGATTAATAGAACTTCAGTACCTAAGTAAAATCTTATAAATTTAAATACTTTAAAGAAACAGATAGAAGTTATATTTTAAAAAATTTGATGTTTGTGAAAGACAGATTCATTACTCATATCCGAACCGTAATCAGAATTTGGCCTAATGAATATGACCTGAAAGCATCATTAAGTCGTTTCAAGATATTAAGCATAGTAGCATTACCTAATTATTAAAAAAAAACATACAAAGCAATTGTTGCCCTTTTTTATAGTTAATGAAATATGGTGTATCGTTTCTTTTCGTTTGTGCGAATACAAATAATCTTCTTTAATTATTATTATAGGAAAATATTCATATCATTGTAAATATTCCTATCATATTCATATGTAACATGCTC
This sequence comes from Catocala fraxini, assembly GCA_930367265.1. Classification (NCBI taxonomy): domain Eukaryota; kingdom Metazoa; phylum Arthropoda; class Insecta; order Lepidoptera; family Erebidae; genus Catocala; species Catocala fraxini. The sequence continues at coordinate 20,148,963 of OV884035.1, forward strand.
GCGTGTTATAACGTGGCAACGAGAATATAGCAGATTGTTAGTGTATGCCTCTGCACGTCCCACTAAGCATATATAGGAGTGAGGATATATATAGCTGAATCATACCATATTATTTTTAAACAGAAGCAATATATCTGAGTTTTCCGATATACAAAATGAACTCGAAAAAAACACAACTTCTTTTCTGAGAATCTACTTAAAGCTTGGTAATCTCTTAAAAGTGTATGTACCTACTTATAAAGCACCCAATGCACGCTACCCATATATTTCTTAAATATTATTATATACTTAAAAAATATATGGCACTTATCTGCCACGCCTTAGCACCTTTAATGAGCCGTAAGACGACAAACATCACGGGATGGTACTGCACAAGCTTAAATCAATTAACAATCCTGTTCGCTTAAAACAGCATAATGTTCATGTTGTTCTTAACCGTAAACCTCACAGAAAGTACAATATTGTTCTAAATTAAACACGATAAACACAATAAATCCTAAAGTTACATTTTCTCCAAACATCTTACACGCATACACTTTGGCATTTGTCAAGAATCGAAAGTAATAACAACGCTTCATTCAATTTTGAAGTTTAAGTCGCAGATATAAAGTCGAAAATGCGTTATACAACTTGTTATTTTGATACGAAACTTCGTAAGTTCATAAAGAAACGTAGGCAGAAATATTTATTTACAAATTTGCATATAAATGGGTTCATTTTTAGTTAACTGTGATCGACAAAAAATATTATGTAGGTATGCTAGCGACACTTGATGTTCGTTCTATAGACCTGTGCCCTTTAAAAATGCTTACACGGACCTATAAACTCTTCTGCTTTCTTATAAAAAACGAACTCCCCGAAGCATTAGGAATAAAATCATAGTCGCTGGTGACTTCACAAACATCCAAACAACAGACACGAACAACACCTGGCTGTTGATCGTGTCTGTTGTTTGAATATTCGTGTAAACATTTGCAACATTTTGTCCCTATGGCCGTGTGGAGATCAAACCCAAAACACTCGACACAGTGGAAGTGCCGAGGCAAACACTACGCCCTCTGTGCAGTCAAATCAAACTGTGAAAAACAAAGTACTATCTCGTTGTTATTCAAGCTTTTCCGAGCGTTAGTGTCGGATTTCCTTCCCCTCATATTGCTTTTAACGCGAAGCCTGATGTTCTTATGTGATCCAACATTCACATCAGTTATTCATACAGGCCGCAAAGTAATACTTATTAATAAACTAGTATCTACACGCGACGTTGGCTGCGTGAATCCCACGGGAATACATACTGGGATAGAAAACCTATGTTTTAATTCGGGACGTGATTTATATGTCAGCCAAGTGTCATGCTAATCCTAAGGCTGCCTGTCCATTGAAGCGGAGCGAGGCTGCGAAGCGAAGAAATGCAGAAATATTAACCAATAGGATTGCATACTGGAGCGCAGCAGAGATTTTATGCAATCCTATTGGTTAATATTTCTCCGTTTCTTCGCTCCGCAGCCTCGCTCCGCTTCAATGGACATAACACGGGTATAATTTTATACTTAAAAGATACGTTTACCCTAAGATATGAGTAGGTATTCATGTATCTTTTTGTTTACTACAAAACGTTAATTATTAAGATGCACCTTGCCAGAGCAAATTTTGTTAACATTTATATACTAATGAATTTCACTCACACACAACACACACGCCTTACACACCACATTTTATACTCAATTAAATTGCGAGTTTATCCTACCATCATCATTTTTAACATTGGGCAAAGTTTTTTGTATTATTATCACATCACGTATGGGCAGCTAGTGGGTCTATACTCGAGGTTTATTATTATTCTTAAATATTTCATAACATGTCACATAAACAATGTGACATGTAATAACATTTTAAATATATACGTACTAATAATTAATGCAAAATATTGAAACAATAAGCCTCGACCTAGACACCATACAAATAGCCAAACCAATCGCCTGTGATATAGACAATGCTAAAAGATATATATTAAACTGTAAAAATGTAATTAATCTATTAGCTCAAAACATTCGTAGCATAAATTGTAACATGCCCAACTTCATCACTCTACTACAACGATCTGGAATTGACTGGGACATTTTAGTCCTTTCTGAGTGTTGGCTTCAGTCTTCCATGTCAATACCTAACCTTGACAACTACTACTACATAGCCTCGACGTCTAATAAAACACAAAACGAAGGTGTAGTCATTTACTATAATAAAAACCTCGTAACAAGTTACGAAGAACCCAATATTGACGACGCAAACTGTCTTCTCCTAAAATTAAATAATGATACATGTGTCATAGGTATCTATCGGTCTCCGAGTCAATTTAACACCACAAACTTCATAAACTCACTAGACTTATTGCTATCAAGACTTAGCAACTTTAGGAACATTGTCCTATGCGGTGACATTAACATCGACATAACTCCAAATAGCACCGATAGGCGAGCACATGAGTACTTAAATATGCTGGCCAGTCATGGTTTGCTCCCTGGTCATACGTTTCCTACACGAAGCCACACCTGCTTAGACCACATAATCATAAAATTAAATAGACATGCCAATGCTAACTGCCTAACCGTAGAATCCACGATTACAGATCATGAGAGTGTCGCCATCAGCCTTAGTACAAATGCTTTTTAAAAATACCCAAACCAAAATATTTTCAAAATAGACTTCGAGAGCCTTGACAGTGATATGCATAAATTAAACGTAGATTCTATCATCAACTGTAAGGATACTAACTTAGCGACGGATTACTTGGTGTCATTTATATACTCCGCTATCAGTAAAAATTCCAATCAGGTAAAAATACCCAATAGGAAACAAGTCAGTAAACCATGGGTTACTAAGGGTTTATTACGTTGCATGAGGAACAGAGACAATCTCTATAAAAAACTAAAAAGGGATCCAACAAATGATGTCATCAAACTCACCTACAAACGGTACCGGAAATTCTGCACTAAAATTATTAAATTAGCTAAACGTAACTACGAAAGGGCCCAGATAAAAAATGCTAGAGACAACAAAAAACGACTTTGGGAGATTGTCAGGGAAATTAGTGGCACAAATAAATCCAAACTAGAACACTGCTCCTGCCTTATATCCAAGCACAATCCAGCTAGTACCATAAATGACATCAATAAATATTTTTCAACGATTGGGAGTAACCTAGCTAAACAAATTCCATGCTCATCCAATATTCAACAAACAGTATTAAATCTCTCTACCGCGCCTCTTAACTCCATGGCTCTATTACCTACCGATGAGGATGAGATTGTTAGTATTATTTTAAGTCTAAAGGAAACCAATGTCGCAGGTGTGGATTTGATTTCGACTAAAATAATCAAGAGGTACTTGCAAACACTTGCTGTACCCATTACCCATATATGCAATCTTTCACTATCAACGGGGATTTTTCCAACAGCTTTTAAGACGGCGCTTATTAAACCAATTCATAAGGGTGGGGCTCGGGACTGTGTTGGGAACTACAGGCCGATTTATATTTTGCCCACGATGTCAAAAATCCTGGAGCGTCTTTTAAACACTCGTTTATCAACATATCTAGAGAGCAATAACATTCTCGCGGCGAACCAGTTCGGATTCCGTCGTAACAGGTCCACAAACGATGCGGTTCACGACCTCTTAAAACCAATTATCTCAAATCTAGACAGAAAGAAGAAATGTGTCACTGTATTCTTGGATTTGGCAAAGGCTTTCGACACCGTCTCGACTCCCCTCTTAATTGGAAAACTGGAACAGATTGGTATTAGAGGCGTCCCACTAGAATTATTTAAAAATTATTTGACGAACCGACGACAAAGGGTAAAGATTGAGCAGGAAATAAGTGACGAGCTCCCTATAGAATACGGTGTGCCCCAGGGAAGCATCCTTGGACCTACACTCTTCCTGATCTATATCAATGATCTTTGCCTGACCCGTATCCAGGGGGGACAAATAGTCACATTTGCTGACGACACAGCTCTCTCTTTTGTGGGGGAAAACTGGATTGAGGTGTTTGACCTGGCTCAGAAAGGAATGGACAAAATTAGTAAATGGCTCCAATCTAACTCCCTGACACTGAATGTCCAAAAAACAAAATATATTGCGTTCTGCCACAAACGTAACTTTTTACCTCCCCCTTCATCCTCCCTTGTCTACCACAACTGCGGACTTGATGGCTCTTCTTGTTCCTGTTCTTTTATTGACAATACCAACTGTATTAATTATCTAGGGATAACAGTTGACCAATTTCTAACATTCAAACCGCACATCAACAATCTTGTAAATCGCCTGGGGAAATTAATTTACATCTTTAAGACGCTTCGCGATGTAGCAGATAAACAAATCATCAAAAGTATCTACCAAGCTGTTTGTCAGTCATTAACTGATTACTGCATCACTTCTTGGGGTGGAGCAGCAAAGTCACACGTTATTGAAATTGAAAGGGCTCAGCGAGCAATCCTTAAGGTGGGAGCTGGCTTTCCATTCAGTCATCCAACGGAAGAACTGTACAAATATTGGGATATCCTAACAGTTCGAAAATCCTTCATACTGCGCACAATCCTCAAACAACATTCGGTGATACGATATGACTCAAATCTTCGGAAAGACAAACGCCGCAAAGATCAGGTATGTGAAAAGCCTAAAATTAATACATCCCTTGCAAGAAAATTCTTCTCCTTCATGGGCCCCTATCTTTATAACAAATTAAATCGTATATTAAATATTTACTCCCTCACCAATAAAAAATGCAAAGTTACTGTCACTAATTAACTACAAACCCTTAACTATGAAGAAACCGAACGCACGCTGACAATTATGCAATGAGCTCTGTTACCAGTTTTAGTATCAACACCAGTTAGTTCTATTCAACTTACCCTTTGCTTGTTCATAATGCATCTCCATTCTCGCACACACACAACACTGTACAAATACCTTTATCTATTTATTTATTTATCTATTTATTTATTTATTTCTTAATTACTTTTACACATATAACACACTCTGGCAAAAGGCACTAATTATCTTTAAGTTTTTATTTTTAGTTTTCAATGTACCATATGTAAAAACCTACTAAAAGGAAATATGTTTATTTTTATCCTCTTAAACGATAAATAAAATGTCCAGTACCAGTACAATAACCCCTGAGTTCTAGCGACGGGAGGGCCCCAGAGAACCAGTAATTCAGATTTGTACGCAAATCAGCAGCTGGCTCTGGTCTCTCACAACGTTAGCAATTAAGTGTTACCAAATGTAAGACCTAAATTTTAATAATGTTGTTGTGAAGAGAGAATAAAGAATTATTATTATTATATTATTATTATGATATAACATAATAAAACGTTTTTATTTTATTTTATTTACTTAAAGCCGTTTAAAAGTTTACCCGTGATTGAGTAACAAATATCCACACATCTTCCAAACTTTTACATTTGTAATACAAGTTGTTGTTCGCTGCTTCAGCCTCGTGAAGCCGACAGATATGCTACTGGGATAAAAAGTAGCCTACGTGTTAATCCAGGACCGCGTCTATCTGGACACCAAGTTTCAACTAAATCCGTTCGACGATATATTATGCGTGGTAAGTATGCAGCGATAGCTCAGTGGGGAGACCAACAGACTGCAATGCAGAGGGTCTCGGGTTCGAACCCACGTTACGCACCTCTGACTTTCGGAAGTTATATGACTTTTCGAAATTATGTGCGTAATTATTGACAATTATCGCCTGCTCCGTGCCTCGGAGAGCACGTTAAGCCGTCGGTACCGGCTGCCATGAAGATCTATGGCAGTCGTTATTGGGAAAGTCAGTACCCTCTAATATCTTGACACTGGTCCAGCCTTAGGGTATCATTAGCCTTTGGGTTGCGGAGGTTAGGTGGCAATCGCTCCGTGTAAAAACTGATATCGAAAAGCCGACCCCAAGTGAGTTGGGAATAATAAAGGCTAAGGGAGAAGGAAGTAACTAACATCTATCCTCTAAACATGTTTACAAACATACACATTTGTAATATTAACTAGGTAAAATCGGCTGGTCTGATATCTGTAATAACCTTAAAAATATTTAAAACACTTTTACATAAAAAGCAACGCTGTATAATTATTTCAAGCGAATCCATCGACTACATTTTCAGTTTTGCGGACATATGGAAACTGATATGGATATATATATCACGATAGTAGTAAGAAGTATATTCCTTTATTAAGTAGATCTGTGTTAGATTTTAAATATCGTTCATATATAAACCATGGCTTTAATAAGTACTTTTGTAAGTATTTATACATTTCATGATACAGACATATTAATTTCTTCACAGTTTTATAATACCATAAATAACGTAGACAGAAAGACGGTACGTGAAACCTTAAGCGGTCACTCAACTCCGACCATCAATATTGATGATAAACTTACATGGAAAGCCCACATTGAGCACGTCAAAAAGAAACTTACATCAACTTTAGGAGCCTTACGGAAGGTGTCAAACTGCATTCCTTACCAAGTACGTAATATTATATACAACTCGTTAATTAAATCGCATCTAGAATACTTAATCGAAATATGGGGATCAGCCGCCGTATCAAACCTTAACTCACTGCAGAGACTTCAAAACAAAATAATAAAAACGCTATTTCACTACCCTTACCTTACACCTACAAAACATATATATAAAAGAACTAATCTGCTAACAACTCGACAGCTTTATATATACAATACATGCATTCTTATAAAAAACATTACATCAAACTCAATACAAACTAATATACAGATACCTAGAAAAGCAATGTCACATAACTTAAGAAATCAACATAAACTACAACTTTGTAAAATACGAACGAATTACGGTAAGAAATCGATATTGTTTGGTGGAGCACAGCTGTTTAATAATCTACCTGCCGACATTAAAGAATGTGCTAACATAAATCTGTTTAAACGTAAACTTAAGGAATATGTACTTTGTAACCATTTCTAACACTCTGGAGGCTATTGTTTATTTATTTAATTTAATTATGTTAATCTCATTATAAGTGGACTGTAATGTTCTTATGAGAAATAAAGATCTTTAAACCTATATGTCAAGAGAAAAGTAATTAAGGACGTGTCATATCTTGATTGTTCATTATGACGGTCTGAGAGTCATGGTTACATAATTATAGCCCGCTGGAGACACAGACCCGCAAATAGAGAGGTCACGAAACTTCCACAAGATCCTCCGCAGAATTTTAATGATTTTTATTGTTTAGTAAAGCTTTTGTTAACATGGTAAAGTGTAGCTTAATGAAAGTAAAATTGGAAAAAATATGCGATTATTTCATGCGAAATTTATTTGGCAGTTACTAAGTGTGGCAGTTGCAAAAAAGTATATGGCCCGCTTGATGATTGGCGGTCACGGTCACCTATAGACGCTTGCAATACCAAGGGCTGATAAACCCGAAAAAGTCACATTAATACATCATTGTATTAGTAATATATACATATCTTACGTCAAATGCTCATTATTTTTCTCTATAAAGACTTAGATTAAGAGATTTCGATCTGGCCCTTCTACGAAATCATTATTAATTTTATTAATAGAAAGAAGATACAGATCAAATTTTAATATTGTATTGAATTGCACATTAGTATGTGGCAATTCAGTTTAAAATTATTGCGAAGAGCCCACCACTCTCCTTTAGATTGCCAATCCCACCAACCCCAGCGACTGCAATAAAATTAAGTACCGAACTACTTGACAGACAATACTGAACTGCTCAGCCGTTGTATGGTTTAATGTCTTAATAGTGTTATAGTCATCGAGTTCTAGTCCTAAAAACGCCTTGCTTAAAAATTACCTCTGAATGCCGATGAATGCGAGCCCAGTGCATGACAGTTTGAACAGTCAGGACCTCACGATATAGGATTTATACCTAGGACTCGAGATCATTTTTAAAAGTGTAATGGGATATGTAACTTGCTTTTTCTGTCAAGAAAATCTGAGTAGTACCACGGAGTCTTATTTAAACTGAATCACTCCTGGTGTATCTTCGTAATATGAGACGGATTTGGCCAAAATTCAGTACAACTAACCCAGTGTGCGTTAGTAGACTTTACAAGTATTTCAAAACATTATGAATAATTCGCTGACTTGCAGGTTTTCTTATGATGATTTCCTTCGACGTTAAATAAACCATATTCAGATAATCATGTCATGGGTACTCAAAACCTCTGCATGGTAGTCTGACGATCTCTTCACTAGACTAGCACTGCTTTAAATCATAGCTGTCCATAAAAAGTCATTAATATTATGCACACATAATATACATTGCAGAGCCTGCAATACGGATTTTAATTGATGAATTTAATAAGAAATGAGTAAAACGAAGTCAAATCATAAGCCAAGATTAATAAAGATAGACAAAAATTAAATCAAGTAACTTGAAATAAATCAGGGAGAGGTTTATCCAGTGATTTTACATCCATTATAAGGCCCTCCCAAATAATTCTGTTCATTTAACGGAATTTCGTGCAACAGATGTGAATTTATTTGATTTCTTTCAAGCTCCGTGTAATTGTAATCTTGAGTTTGAAGGGCAGTTCTCATGTAACTTATTTCCTAACAGATGAATTGGAAAAAGCTCAGACTGGTGTACTAAAACTTAAGTTGTATAATTATTAGAATGATTTCAGTCGTAGCTTACTAAATAAATGATTTTGTAAAATTACGATCAGGTGTGCCTTTATATCCCTAAAGGGGGGAATATATTTTAATACACACAATTTTTCTAACATGCAATCCCAATAACTCTTAGCTTGACCAGAAAATTGAAGCTGTAAACTTTAGCAGAAAAACACGACGGCGTGCCTAAGCCCTGTCCATCAATAACAACTATGACCATTCTGGCTAAACTGCTCAACTGGTGTAACTCATATTTTGACTAGACAGGTACCTGTTTATGGAGTGATGAAAACCATACACCATTGTGACCCAAAGCTCGAGAGCCCGGTTTATATTTGTCACCGAACCCATTACATACTCATTCCAGCACGGTAACTGACAGTCGTAAAGAGTAATAAAATTTGAAGTTTAGGGCCATCATTAAATCCTAATTTTATTACAGTTTAGGACCACGAATATTATGCTCGAGTGCTGATTGGTTTGCATAGATAGGGGCCCTCGGTAGTAAATGTTATTAATTAGTTTTAATAGGATTGCCTGTAAATTTGTGTGTAAACATTGTGGCGTGTCCTGTTGTGTCGCCGATTTGACCGTCGATTTGTTCGGCGACGCGTTGGACGGCACATTTAGTTGCGATTTCGGTCTCAGAGAACCAACATTAATCAGTGTTAATTACGTATCTTCGTTTTATTGTTCTTTCCCCAAACGTGCCTCATGATTGGGTCCATTTTACTAATCTATACTAATATCATAAAACTGAAGAGTATGTTTGTTTGATTGGTTAAACGCGCTAATCTCAGGAACTACTGGTTCAAATTGAAAATTTATTTTAGTGTTGGATAGCCCATTTATTGAGGAAGGCTATAGGCTATATAACATCACGCTACAACTAATAGGAGCAGAGCATCAATGAAAAATGTTGCTAAAACGGGGAAAATTCTCTTATGTGAAGCAGACGAAGTTGCGTGGGTCAGCTGGTAAATTATATAGTAGGTATCTGCTATCTCATTGCTATACCGCTTGTATTTTAAAGCAGTATATTTTTCCTGATAGTTAAAACTAAAATTCGATTATTACTAATACTGAAATTATAACGAGTATTTGTTGTATACATTAAAGATATGTTTAAAATTAATTTGGATTTACTATTTATAAAGCTATAAAGCTGGTCTACGAGGCTAGGCTAGAATTATATCAAGCCATTCAAAATAGGCAACATAACAGCAATAATTGTCAATAACTTTTGGAATGGACCATGTTCAATAGTGAACTTGACATTATATTATATGGGGAGTTTTAAGGGGTTGCATTTTGTCCTATTAATGGGACCATAATATAGAGAACCAATCAAATTATTTAACATAAGGTTTATTTTGTCACCACGCTGATTAGCTTTCGGAAACCGGGTAAGACAAACTAGGTGTCCCTGGTAGGAAGCTAGCGTGTTTTGTGCCGTTCTACCCTACAATTATAAACTATATATCGAACGCCTTCAAAACTCACAATAATATATACCAATCCTATGGTCTTAAACCTATTTGCCTAGTTAAAACTAAGTAAGCAGATTTCGTGTCTTTATTCTAAATCTACCTAAGACCATAATATATAAAATCAAATTCCAATTGGCATAAACTCACACTGCCCTGTTTTCCGAACAACTTCAACATAAACTTTAACTTGCTGTTCACAGTGATACAGCCAATATTAATAAAATAAACGAATTCAATCCGTATATCCGTTTCATGCCGAAAGTATTTTATTTTGTAGCCTATTTCGTTTGCTTATATTTTACGATATTCACTCAAATCCCTAATATGATTCGATGGTTTTCAATTTCCCGGGTACGATGTAGGTGTTTGCGTGTCAGGCAGTATATAGTGAGCCTTAATAAATATTGGTGCGGGTAAACGTGATTTTACTTGCCACGAAGGAAATTGGGACCATCACTGCGGGTGCTCAATTAAGTGATGTTACTTACCTACGCCTTTTTTCGTATTTTATTTCTTCGATAACTTCGATTATATAACAGTAACCGCTTATCATCAAGCGAGACGTCTTCAAGACGACTTCAAGATACTTTAAGTTCGTTATGTGTGAATAATTACATTAAAAATTAAGCTACACTACAAGATCATGAGTACTAATAAATAATATCCTCCAGAACGAATTTAGATCACGGAGTGCCTCCGACTGGCGTCTTAACGGAGACTGGCCATCTGCGCAGGAGATATTATAGTGCACAAACACAAGTGCACTCTCTGTTCCTTAACTCTCATGATCCGATGGGACGGAGATCCGACACGACCGGAGAGAGATCAGGCGCAGGACTAACGGCTTTACGTGTTATAGTGTCTAACACCGCCAACTTCCTAACACCGGGCTGCTATTGAGATTTCTTAACAGAAAATCCCAATATTATTTTCTTGGCCCGACCCAGGATTCGAACCCGAGACCTCATGCACAGCAGTCACATTCACTACCACTGCGTCACGGAGCCTATCGCCGTGTACAGTCTACAGTCTGGGACTGAGCCCGCACAGTCGCACCGGGCAGCACTTTTAGGGGGCGGCAAAATTTCACAATAAGTAATAATAATATCTTGTAAATATTAGAACTGTACAACATACAATATTCATTGTTATTGGCGAAAAGTTCTTTACAATTAGGTAGGTACTGAAAATTTAGTCTTTTAAATTGAAATAACCAAACAATGGGGCGCAAAAAAAAATCCACTCACACCCACGCTACGCCACTGAGTCGGAGTCTGCACGGGCTGTAACCGAAAATCTTTTGACAGAAAATGCAAAACTACTTTGCCTGACAGGACTCGAGCCCGAGATGTCAAGGACCTACTGTACCTACCTATAATGTAAATTACCCGTGTCAAAACGGGTAAGACAGTTTTTTGACTATGTTGACGAGGCGATATGGCTTGGTTAGTTGGACCGAGACCAAGATCAGAATAGGGGTAAAGATACGGATAGCAGCTTTTTGTTAAATTAATAATTTTTTATAATTATTCGCCAGGGATGGTTTATTGTTCCTTATTTTCATTAAAATATTTATCATTGAGTATGTATATAGGTAATTTGTTAAATATGTACCATGTCAACATGGTACTTCACGATTTAATTATTTTACATTACTACCATCTCGGAAATACACTTTAAAACATGACTGGTAAAAGACTACAGAAGATTTTTGAGCTTGGTAATGTGAAAGTGTCCCGCCAGATGGCTGTAGATCATATTATACAGCGTCTCATAATATAAATCAGCGCTCCGAAGAAAAACAGAAAAGTCGAAGTACTACTTATGCAGAATTATTATGTTAATATTGTCGCGATTCATTATTTTGTCTTTTTAAGTTAAGCATTTGTTTATTAAGCTCCCGGTAGATGGCTCTATTCACTTTTTAAGCAATGATCGATTGACAAAAGTATATTGTGTTGCCATATAGTTATTCAAGGAATAATTTACATTTGAGCGGATTTTATCTGAGAAAAAGTTTAACTTTACAATATCATTGTTGCTAAACATAAAGCTATAGGAATACGAAATAGAATTGCTGCAATTGAAATTATTGTTAAATCTTCTTTATGTTAGAGGCGTACCTTTTTATATTAATTATAATTAAGGTCTTACCTCAAAAGAACAAATATTGGTTGTGTTTTAGTTACCACGCAAGTTATTCTGTCCCTCAATGAACTTCATCTTCTGAACTATCATGTGAATGTCATAAAACATTACTCTTAGGAGCTTCTTAGTATTCTAACTAAATAACAACGGCTGAATATTGATTTCGACTAATTAACCAATGCAGTATTTACTGTAACATAAATTACATAAATGAAAACGAGACCCTTCATAACGAAAGAAAGGTATGTGTACCTACACAACATTAAAGAGAATAAGGAGTTCTAATGTACTAATTATCTATATTTGTATAATTATGTACTTCTTGACCATGATATTATAATAATTGTTCTTTATTTTCGACAAAATCTGTAACACGTAATAAAAACAAAAATAAAACGAACTGTATACCAATTTCGGTATATTGGCATAAATATTTCAAATTTTATTTATGTATATGGCCACCCTTATTATGGTCAATTATTGAGCCGTGGTCGGTCAGTGTTTACTGTTTGTTTTTATTTCAAAGTTTAATAAGTTTATTCCCGCCGCACTTTGTAATAAAATTTAAATGATAATTTTATTTAATAAGAAGAAATATTTGTGTTTTGTAGAATGTAAATATAGTTTATAGTGTAAAATTGTTACTGTTTCGTTATGACGACAACAGAAACTAAGACAAGGAGAACAGATTTTTGCTCTGTTTGTTTCATTGACTGCAGAATAAATGGTGATGGCCACGGGAAATTCGTGCCGACCATTCGGCACAGGGAGCTTATCCCAAGAGGTACCTGCTTTCTTCATAAAATTAAATTAAAGTCTAAACATAACCTATTTTTGTTTTAATAATATTTACACTATACAACCTGATATTGTTCATTTCTATTTACGATAATTTATATGTGTAACGATAAAAACCTTTATTACTAGCCAAGCATAACTAGTAGGTTCCTATATATTTGTAACCTACAAAATAAATATTAACAATATTAAAAATGTATTAGTGGATAAGTGTCGCTAAACAAAATGTTTCAAGTATTATTTGTTAGTTGATAGCTTGTTGGATATTGAACATTTGCAAATAGCTCATGTAATCTAACATATTATTATGTACTTGTGTAAACTTTTAAAGGTTATTTATTACATCATAACAATACATATTATTGTATTTAAAGTCAATCTTATCAGAAAAATATTTAGAACATTTCTAACCTCTTGTAGTAGAGATTTATTTAAGCGAGATTTCTACTAACTAGAACCACTCTTGTGGATAGCCCTTAGTGTGTGTGTGGTGCACTCAGTAACAATTGTAATGCTACTTAAAAAAAGACTTAGAAGCACTACATTCCCATTAATTTCAAATCTCACATACATACTAGCAGAATAACATATTACTACCTAACGGGGCAAAGTGCCGCATTCCACAACATTAATAAATAAAAAAGTTTGTCTATAGTTCCTAACCCAATATCTTATTGATTGACTTAATAATTGAATACAAAGTCTATCTTGTGAGTCTGCCTTACTCTTGACGAATACACTTATAAAAGTTTAGTTCTTACGCAACAATTTTTTTTTAATACAGTGGAATGTTGCTAATCCCTCTCTTCATTATATTAACACGTCACTGTGTTAGTGTTAAAAGCTAATAATAATATCAGCCCTGTATTAAACTGTCCTACTACTGGGCACGAGCCTCTTCTCATTATGAGATGAGTTACGCCATAGTGCACCACACTGGGCCAGTGCGGATTGGCAGAATTCATATATCTTCTACTAGAACATTATAGAGAACTCTCAGGCATGCAGGTTTCCTCACATTGGTTTTCTTCACTGTTAAAGCGAGTGTTAACTAACTATTTAATACGCACATAACTTCTAAGTCAGAGAAGTTAGTCCTTGGGATTGAACTTGAGACCTCTGCGTGTGAATGTTACACTAAAAGTTAGTGTGCTATATAAAGATGATCTGTCTGTCATATGTTATTGCTTGGGTCATCCAAACAATAGTCGGCACTGTTAGGCAAAATGTTGCATTTAGGTAAGAGGAAGTTTATGTAACATAGTTTTAGAAGAAGAGAATGTAGTAGTCTGTCATGTCTTAGAATCTTCTTCTCCCTAGCCTTTATTAGTCCTAAGTCACTTGGGTCAGCATTTCTGGTCTAACCAGATTTGACTAGATATCAGTTTTTACACGAAGTGGCTGCCACCTGACCTCCGCAATCCGAAGGCTAACGATACCCTAAGGCTAGACCAGTGTCAGGATATTATAGGGCACTGACTTCCCAATAACGACTGCCATAGATGTTCATGGCAGCCGGGACCGACGGCTTAACGTGCTATCCGAGGCACGGAGCAGGCGACAATTGTCAATCAATATGCACATAATTTCGAAAAGTCATATAACTTCCGAAAGTCAGAAGTGCGCGACGTGGGTTCGAACCCGAGACCCTCGGCATTGCAGTCTGTTGGTCTCCCCACTGAGCTATCGCTGCTTATCTATCAAGTCCCAGAGTACATAATTAAAAATCTATTGTATCTGGCCTCTGTTGTGCTGCTGCAACTTAATAGGTTAATACTTTTTATAGCACCTTTTTCTGATGATCTGATCATCAGAAAAAGGTGCTATAAAAAGTATTAATACCTAGTTACTTGAAGGCTAATCAACTAAATGTCAAAATTAAAGTAATGTCAAGTGTTTTGTTTGACTGTTTCTAGTCAGCCAATCCCCCTACCATTGACATTCATTTGACTCTCATCTGTTAACATATTTTCGTGTTGATCTGCATTGCAGACACTAGGGTAAGTACTACAATGCAAGTAGCAGAAAATACTATTCTTTCTTATAACATAATTCGGGTACTGAACATATTAAAATGTAGTGATTTTATAAAAAGAAAATATAATTAACAGTTTTAGCATCTACATCCAGTTCATATTAGTATGTATATGTAAAATGAGTAATCCCAGAGTGGGCCAGTAATGACAACGCAAATTATTTACACTTTTACAAATTCAAATGAACTATTTGTGAACTATAATTATGCTACGTAAGATTTACAAAGAATAAAATCTATCTGTCCATACTTATTATAATTATAGCTTATAAATTAGAATGGTCAACAAATATATTAGCTTATACCTAAGTGTTTAATATTATAAGGAGGAATGTTTGAATCTAAAAGTATAACAATAAGTTTATTGTGTTATTTCTGGCCATTGTTCACTAGTTTTAGAGTTCCTTAGCAAAATGGTAAAAATGGTACCCTCATAGGGTAGATACCTGTTTGATGTTTAATTTGTATATTATTTTACACACGGGAGCAAATAGTAATCAAAAGAAATCTTTCTGTTCAAACAGTATCAAAATGGGTTCAAAATAAGGCAGTTATTAATATTTTAATTTAAATATTAGAAAAAGTGTTGTCATAGTGGGCATGTCTTCAGTCTCCCTATCTTTCTCTCACAAGTGCAGTTAAATAGCAGTTTCGTCATAGTTGTATTCTGCATCCTTTTTCTGTCATGTGACTACTACCAGATTTAAAACGCTTGCAGCTTATTTATTATTGAGAAGATATAAAAATTGTTGTATTTCAAAGTTTTCGTAATGTAACTATATGACCTAAATAATAAAAAATAATGTGAGCACTACGTTTTTGCTTAGTAATTACTTATCTATGTATTGAATAACAGCCTCCGTGGCGCAGCGGTAGTGAATGCGACTGCTGTGCACGAGGTCTCGGGTTGAATCGCGGGTCAGGCCAGCAAAAAGTTATTGGATTTTCTGTTAAGAAATCTCAATAACAGCCCGGAGTTAGGAAGTTAGCGGTGTTGGACACCCCCGTACCTCGGAAAGCACGCCCCATCCCATCGGATCATAAGAGTTAGGGAACAGAGAGTGCACTTGTGTTTGCGCACACGCTTGTGCACTATAAAATCTCCTGCGCAGATGGCCAGTCTCCGTTAAGATTGTTCGCCGTGACCGAAATCGGTCTGAAGGACATTATTATTATTATGTATTGAATGTTACTGTTTCAAATTCCAGGCGGCAGAGGGCGCGGAGGCGCGCGACAATGCGGCAGCCGCGCTACACGACCGCCTTGTGGCTTTCGTGCATTCGCTTTCCTCGCCACACGTACGTACTCATAAGTAACATGCAGCTATTTATTTATAATAACCGTGTTAGCCTAGTAGTCGAAATTTGACTGTAATCATTATCGACAATTTAAAAAAAATATATCATGCCATCGGTAAGACAAGGATATAAATGTAGGTAACCCATTTCTTAATTCAAAAATACATCATAAATAAATAAAAAAGAAGATAATTAGACTGCCTTGGGGTAACAGTAATAATACTCAGAGTTCAGATAGACTTATCGCCGCGATGACTTTACGGAGTAGACTTCACACATATAGCATAAATGCTATATGTGTACCAGCATATGCTAGCTTATTTTCATCTCTATTATTCTTTAAGTAACATAGTAAAACTTCCATAAAGTTGCTAAATAAAATTCATATCGCCAGGAGCCGCGCTCGGGGGTATGGGTAGAGCATTCATATGCGCTTGCGCAAGGCGCTACACAGGCGCCCTCCTCGAACGTGCGCGTGCTACTAGCGCCACCGCCGTCACCACCCGACGTGCCTGTAGAAGAGGTGGATATTGAAAAAGAGGATCCACCGCCACCTTCACCACCCGAACCTCGACGACCCACTCGCTCCCAGCGTGCTCGCTCGCCAAGCGACACAGAAGATGAAGATGTTGAAGAGGATTGGGAGCCGCGAGTCACAGCCCTCGCTCCTACGGCCGCTCACGCCACGCTTGCCGAAGTCGCGCTTGACACGCTGAGACGATTTCGCTTGGCGCGATTGGCAGTAGGACGTGCCGGCTCACGGGAATACGAGCGTCTAGGCGCGCGGCGATTACGTCACGCGATAGTCACAGCGGCGACTGCACTGGGCCCGCAAGCACAGAAACCGGGGCCTTGGCTTCACGCCACTTTATTAGCGTATATGTCGCGGCCTATGAGGCGTCTATACGATGTACTGACGTCAGAGTTAAGACGCGCCGCGCCTCGTTTAGCCGAGCGTATTATGGGCGCACGCGCGCCGCCACCGCGCCGCGAGCCGCTAGCGGTGGTCGGGCCGCCTGTAGGGGCGGAGGCTCCCGTGTGGCTGATTTGGCTCGGCAGTGGTAGTGACCGTTTGGACCGGCGCTGGCGGCGACGGCTGGGCACGATGTTGTACACGCGAGTTCTGCCAGCGCCGACGGTGGGCCCGGCGAGGCCGGACGCTTGGTGTGCGGCGGTTGCGGGGGCCATGCGCGCCGCACTCGCTGATACTCTCACTGAGGCCGGGTAAGTTCACCACCATTTATTTCTTACAAAGACGTATTTTCTGTAAGCGTTAAAACGTTGAAACGAAACTCGAACAAAGCTCAGACTCGTCACTAATATGTTATTACAGCTCACTGTTGCATCATCGTCTAGCTTAGTCTGAGATGGCAAAATAAATTTAATTATACCTAGAGCAAATTGACATCACCGATTACAAAATACAAAAAAGAGGCAGTTGCCCAACAGGGGGACATGTCAATAGATTAATAAAAAATAAAAGGAGTAATTTTTAAAGTGTCTACTCCCTCTTTAATTAATCATTCCTGGGTCGCTTTACAAACAACGACACAAGGAATACCAAGACTTAAAACAACTATTTGTGTCACAAGTTGTAGTCACATGTGGGAGGATCGACCACTCGGCACAGTGGTAGTGGCGTGGTAACCACTTAACAACCAATCTTCGCAGTCTGAATAACAAAGCGTTTTATGTGAATCAGGGAGCGGGCAGTGATCCTAGGCGGAGCGAGCATGGGCGCTACGTTGTGCATCGCACTGGCGAGTGGCGTGACGGGCGCGGGAGTACCGGGAGGCGCGGGGGGAGTGCGCGGCCTGCTGCTTCTATCTCCACCACTGCTCACGGCGGAGGGCCCGCGAGACATGCCCGACGATCCACTCGCTGAGGTACTAAGCTTTATAAGGTTAGGCTAGTTTTCTGCATAAGCTGACAGTTAAAGGTAGCGGTTGGTGGCGAGCAACTTGTTAGCGACTGGCGGCGAGCGCTGCTCAATTATCGTGACGATCGTCGAGAAGTACAGACGCGTACAATGCTTATACCTATCTTGATTACATGATTGATGACTTACGTTTGACATTATGATATTATTTAGACATAGCTAAAGCATTCGACACGATCTCTGTCCCTATCCTTACCACAAAATTAATAATAATAATAATAATAATAATAATTGTTTATTTCTCTCAAAAAGGTACAATGGTATTCTTATATTTATAGATACAGCAGAAAAACAGAACCTTGTTGAGAGCTGGAGTCTGAGCTAGGTTCGAAACCTGTGTGACAGATCTCCAGTCCTCGCCACTGAACACTACAAAAGTTAGCTTAGTAGCTACATTTATCAAACAGTGTCACAAAAACAATAATAAGAGAGACAATTTAATCAAAAAACCGTGTGTGTATTTCTGTGTGGGTTTGTGTAAGTGTTGTGTGTGAGAGTTGTGTGTGTTTGTGTGTGTAAGTGTAGTGTGTGAGTATTGTATGTTGTATGTATATGTGTGTGTGTATATAGTGCAACATTAACATAAGCAATATATTTTTATCGACTATTTTAATGTGCAAATTATATTTTCAGTGCCGTCATAGTCTAAGTCACCTAGCCAATGAGCAACTGTCTCTTTACACTCATTCTTGGTCATTGGGTACAAATTTAGAATTTTGTTTAGCCTATTGTACACGTAATTTCCTAGGAAGTAGAAACATCTTTGGGCTAGACTAGTTCTGACCGAAATTAAGGGACAAACGTTGTATTTTCGACGAACGTGGTCTAACTTCAGCGGATCGTATTTGGTATTTGTATGGGTCGTAAGAGTGAGGTTCAGAATAAACAATTTTCGCACCGAGAGTACATTACAGGTCTTGTAAAGTTCGGTTGTGGGATATCGGTACGGGAGCCTCCAACCTACTTTCAGTACCGCTCTTTGAGCACGTTCTAGCTTTAGAAGATGTGTTTTGTGTGTTCCTCCCCATGCAACGATGCAATACTGCGTGACTGATTGGCAAAGAGCTAAATAGGTGAGCTTGAGGACCTGAGTATCAACTACGTTGCTGAGAGCTTTGAAAATAAATATAAGTTTACGCAATCTGGAGGTAAGTTTGTCAATATGTGAGTGAAAAGAAAGAAGATCATCTATATGTACTCCAAGGTATTTAACACAATTAATTCGAGACAGAGCAGGGCAATTACACAACGGATGGGCCTGGACATTGCAGGAGTGAGCAACGAGAGAGTGAGAAGATGAAGAAGGCTTGCCTAGAGTGGTGAGTGAAAAGGTAAGATAATTAGTTTTTCCAGTATTGAGGGTGAGCCGATTCCCAGCCAACCAACTAGTTACTGAATCAAGACTTGACTGAGCACTCGCGAACGCTGATCCCCAAGTATCGCCGTAAGATATGAGGGCAGTATCGTCAGCGTACGTAAAGATAGTAGTATTGTGTAACTGTAATTGACAGAGGTCGTTAATATACAATAAGAATAACGTAGGACCTAAGATACTGCCCTGTGGGACTCCATTTTTAACAGGAAGCTCATCGCTACAGTAATTACCGATCCTGACACACTGCCGTCTGTTGTCGAGATAACTTCTGAAGAGGGACAGTTGAATACCTCTGATCCCGAGTTTTTCGAGCTTTGTGGCAAGGATTGAGACTGAAATCGTGTCGAATGCCTTAGCAATATCTAAAAAGACGCCTATAGCTTTCTGTTTGTGGTCAAGTTTAGCTACTATTTCGTTGGTTAAGTCTAGGACTGCGTTACTCGTGGATAGTCCCGAGCGAAATCCATATTGTCGTGGGGACAATACTTGGGTTTTCTCTAGAAATTTGACGAGCCTATTGTTCATTAATCTTTCCAGTAGTTTAGAAAGAGTGGGTAAAATAGAGATGGGTCGGTAGTTATGCGGCCGGTCTCTATCACCTCCCTTGTGTATCGGGTGAACCACTGCAAGTTTAAATGCTTCTGGAAATGTACCCGTTTTAAATGCAAGATTACATAAGAACGTAATAGGTGGTATTAGATATTCTTTAAATTTTTTGAGGAACATACCGGATATGTTGTCGCTACCAACTGCACAATCACTTCTCAAGTTCATTATGAGAATCTCAAGTTCAGACTCATCTGTTTCTAATAAAGCGAATGTGTGTTGGTGATAAGGAAGAATGTCTGACGGATTCGAACAGAGATTGACAGTGGCTGCACTATCGGCTTGTAATCGTCCAATATCAGCGAAGTATGAGTTAACTTCGTTCACCGAGCGTCTTGGGTCAGATGAGGAAAGAAGTGCGAGAGGTTGTGCTGTGTTTTTGACCGTGTGCGTGATAGATTTTATGGCTTGCCAGACTTTTTTAGTGTTACCTTTTGCATTATCTATTTGAAGTTTGTTATATTTTATTTTAGTAGACTTAAGTAAGTTTGCGCAGTAGTTCCTATACCTTTTAAAAGTAATTATTAAAATCTCGTCATTTGGGTTATTTTTAAGTTTTAGATGTAAGTGATCCCTGTTACGCAAACATTTTAATAGACCAGGGGTCATCCATTCTTTTTTAAATCTTTTGCGATTTGGCACAGTCTTCAGAATTGTATTTGCGGTAATAATCGTATTCAAAGTATTAATAAAATAAGAGGTGGCGTCGTTGACATCAAGAAAATTATATATAGGGGTGAAGTCAGTATTAATAACTGCTAATTCAATATTTTCGTAATTAATAACTTTAGACATTTTAAACTTATTTGTCGTGTGGTTCGAGTAATGATTAGAACGAAGAAAAAATAAAACTGTGTCGTGATCAGTTATTGATGTATTCGCTACGTAACAGAAAGCCGGTAATTTAGTTTTTAATATAAGATGATCTAGGCAGGACCGATTCTTTCTAGTGCACAGTGTGTGAGCCGGCAACATTCCGTGGAAAGCAACCATATTGAGGTATTCTACCGAGCGTTGATCGCTATTTGTATCGGCAATATCAATATTGATATCACCGGTTAGCACGATATTATTAAAAGAAGAGTAAGATGAAAGAAGTTCGTTCAGGGAGCTAATGAACAGTGACACATTTTGATTAGCAGGCGGGCGATAGATCGCTATTAATATCGTGTTTTTGTTAATCCTTAAACATAAACAATTTGCATCCATGAAAAGCGGTTCGGAAGAGGTAACAAGAAGATGGTTGCTAAAATATACTACTACACCTTCATTCTGTGAGGAATGCTTTTGAGTCACTACTGAGTTGTACCCATGTATTGTTGGTATACGGGGAGAGTTTTTTAGCCAGCATTCAGTGAGAACAATCAGATCCCACACTACATCACCTCTATCAAGTAGCGTGAGTAAACCATCAAAGTTTCTTTTAATGCTTCTGATATTTTGACAAAGAAGCTTTAACGATCTTCCATGTGAGCGAGATAACTTACGGCAATCCTCTATCGTACAAATCGACGAATGAGCAGTGGCAATTTGATCTAAATCATTATTTATGTCCTGTATACAATCGAATTTTTGCGTCAAATTGAGTAACTATGCAGTATGAGTGACGTTGATAATTATAGGTAATAAGTACAATAAAAACTGTCATCCCACAAATAAGTAGAGATATGGAGTAATGAACTGAAACTATCATCGTATTAACGAAATAGCAAGTAAGACAATTACTGCATATAGACGGGTGAATATTGTTGTTGTGGCAAGTGTTTTTAAACATATAGGTATATTTTCGAGTGATTGTAGTTGAGTATGAGTAAGTGAATGTATACGTGTAAAAGTGTAGAAAAATGCACAAATAATGGTTAAAAATGTGACAATAAATACAAGAAGCAAACTGTGTAAGATATGGTATGAAGTGAAATAGTCATTGTTGCTTTGACATTAGCGTAAGACACTTTTCTGATTTTATTTGAATTGGTTTCTCTCCTGGGCTTTTACGCACTAAGATCTTACCGTTTGAGTACCAACATGCGTAGTTGAGGGTCTTGGCAAGTTGACGGGTATTATAAAATAGTTTTTTTATAGCCGGTGGTAGGTGTTCGTCTACATAGAGTGGCTGTTTGTTTCCAACCAAGCCAATGGTTTGCGTATTTAGTTTGTCATTGGCAGTACGTACTTTGTTATACTTCCTGATCTTTGCCAGGAATTCGTTTCTAGTATTCACACAGGTAAATTCAGCCACTACTGGTCTACAAATGCCTGGCTTTCCGGGCAATCTATATATGTCGCGTAGGGCCAGTGACTGAATATCCATCTCGACTAACTTTCCCACACCAGACACAGTGGCCACAAGATCCTCAGTATTTTCCTGCTCCTTTGTAGGCAGATTGCGAATTTCGATGGTTGCCATTCGTGATTGATAGTGTAAATCCTGCAGCTGGTTCTGTAGATGTACGATATTTGCAGCGTTCTCTTCCCTTTCCTTCTCCAGGATTTTAACCCTGTCGACCATGTCGTCATATTGCTTGCTTAGAAAGGACATACTACGTTCAATTTCAGCATTTGAGCCCTTTACGGCAAGGCACTCTTTCTTCAGCTCCGTGACGTCATGTACTAATTTGGATAGAGTTGCGTCTTGGTCAGTTCTCCAAGAGGTAAGAAGAAGCTCCTGCTCAGCTTTCCACGTGATTAGCATGTCAAGCAACTCAGCTTTCAAGTCAACAAATGGGTCCACAGGTGTATTTGGGGAGTCGGCTAAACGTTGACGTTTGGAACGTATGGTGATATTAATATCGCCTGAGTTTTGGGTGCAGGCAGCTGGTAAGTCGGGTTCGGAGGTGGATTGCCCAGATACAAACGCTGCTGGGACGGTCGTCTTCGGAGGAGTTCGGCGTACGTTCGGCATAATTGTTATAAAGTTTTCAATAAAAAGTTATCAGTAATTTTCAGGAAATTTTCACAATATTTTCAAGATAAATGATCCAGGTAGGCAGCTTGTGACAAAAATAATTCCAAAAAGTGAAAGATTGGCCGGGACACGAACTCGAGAGCGCGGTCTCTGCAGGCGCCTACTTAGCGTGTCTAGCTAAGCGAGATTTATCGGAGGTGTTGAAATGAATGGTCACTATTTTACAATAGGTAGCAGCAGAATAAAGCGTGAGTTGTAATCGTCACCGCACTAAGGAGGTCAAAGTCCAAGTATAGTAAGTAGTCCGTGCACAACTTTTATAATTATCTACCGACCGTTTAAATATTAAAATTGTTTATTTATCACTTATTTAATGTTCTTCACATAATGTTTTTGCACACAATTGTCACTGTTATGTTTATTTACACTGTGTATACTTTTGTTTGTATATAAAGTCACTTTTGACACTGTTTTTGAAATTAAAACTAAAACAACTAGAATTGGAAAAATCAGAGGTACTCAACTATCCCTATTTAAAAGTTACCTCACGAAAAGAAGACAGTATGTTAAGATTAGCGATTGCTATAGCCACGAGCTTCCTCTAAGCGACAGAGTTTGTGGGACTCTGTTGCTTAGAGGAAGCTCGTTGCAGTAGGCAGTATTCTCGGGCCGACCATATTTTTATTGTATATTAACGATCTCTGCCAATTACAGCTACAGAATAGCACTATCTTCACCTACGCCGACTATCGTCGCAGTATCCTGCCCTTATATCTTATGGTGACTCTTGGGCATCTGCATTTGGGAAAGCTCAGTCCAGTCTCGATGCGGTGACTAACTGGTTGGCTATAGAAATCACCTCGACCTAAATAAAATAAATAAATAAATATTTGTTTATTGCCAAGTAATTTTACAGTAATATTCAGTGGTCCTACACTAGGCAAAGCCTGTCCTGTGGGTACCTAATACGATTGTAATTTAAGATTCACTGTTTGCTTAGTTGACATCATATACTTAAATAGTATTGACAATAATTTAACGTGATTACATTCATAAAACAAAAGTAAATATCAAATCTCCATTAACCAATAACTTATATTATTACAAAACTAAAAATAAATTCTTGTTAAATGTTAAAATACTATTATATAAACTTACTTATTATTATGTTATTTAAGACAATAGAACAATCACGACAGATGTACAAAGAGTGTTTCTGTTGAATCATAAGTCAGAGAAGTGAGCCATTCTGTAACCTTTAGTTTTGTCTCGTGTACTGAGCACTGTTTTAGGTCGCGTGCACTATTTGTTATATTATATATGTAGTGATCCTTGTATGGACTAAAACATCTGCAAAGCTTGTGTTTACTTCAGGCACCGGTAGTTTCAAAACACCCGGCGCTTCAAAGATCTGTGTAACTCTCCGAATTAATCGCTTTTCTGTGCACGCTGAGAACAGTTTTTAAAATAAATAACTGACGTACATTCAGCAATTTACTTTCTTGGTATAATTTAGATGTAGGGTACTTGAAAGGCTTCTTAAGCATTGTTTTTATTACGGAGCGTTGTGCTCTTTCTACCTGGATTATCACTGTTTTTAAGGCACTTCCCCAACAGCTTATACAGTACAAAATTAACGACTGAGTCAGAGCAAAGTACACAACTTTAAAGATATTTGTCGTTGCTGACGAACGAAGTAGTTTTAGTATGTTTACTGATTTACGCACACTAGTAGACAAGGCGCTTATGTGTGCTTTAAAATTTAGATTTTGATCTGCCGCGACGCCAAGGTATTTAACAGTATCTGCTTTAGTTAGTGTTTCACAGTCACAGAGCTCCTTCTGGTCTGTACACTTGTGTATTCGAATGCTAAGTTTGTTTTTTGGGACTGATATCGTGGTTTTATGAAAACATATGAATACATTGTCTTGTTAGCGTTTAGAGTAAGCAAGTTGTTTTGTAGCCATTTACTCACTTTATTCATTCCTTTCTCAGCATTCGAGAACACCTCATTCCAGGTGGAGCCGTGATATATTATGGCAGTGTCGTCTGCATAACAGATTATCTCAGCCTCTAGAACATTAGTTCCCAAAGTGATCTAGGTGGACCCCCAGGGGTCCACGGGAGACTCGACGGGGGTCTACGTTGGCGTGACAAAAAATGGAGTCCACAATTCGTAAGCGGGGGTCCGCGATTCGTAAGCAGGGGTCCACGAAGATTTATTTGTTTTCGATAGTAAAGAACTAAAATGTTGGCTTGATTTCACCTAGATAATATTTTAAGAAGCTTAGCGACTATTACTTGTAAAATCTTGCATATTTCATATTCAGTACCAGTGGCCCCGAACCTATCGGTAGAGAATTTCTAAAAAAAAAACAGAAATTCAGCCCGCCTTCCGTGGTAGGTTCAGGCCCGGGAATTTAGAAAAAGAAAGGTCAGCCCGTATTGCATGAACTTGAAATGCAGCTGCAGGGGCTCCACCGGAATCTGCTAAAAATTTATAGTGGTCTATGAGAAAAAAATCTGGGAACCTCTGCTCTAGAGTGTCATGTATATCATTTATATACATAATGAACAGAGTTGGTACCAAGATACTGCCCTGTGGAACACCGAAATTTGTTGCTAGCTTGCTAGTAGTTCGCTTTCACAGCTGCTGACTCTAACACACTGTTGGCTCCCTGTCAGATAACTTGTTAACTAATTTAAGGCTATACCTCTGATACCAAAATGATTTTCAAGTTTTCTTACTAATATTTGTGTCGATAC